>CM074576.1:182082109-184757109 GCA_037305975.1 Chrysolophus pictus
CATTTGCATGCACTTGAAAATTGTCTCTGAAGTGTACTGCTGTGTATTTAAGAAGCTTGACTCAAAAGCTTTGAGAATGGACTGGAAGAAACCAATGACATCACTTAACAAGAATATTTCTGACATTATATTTCCCAATTTTCCAATCTGACATGTAAGAAAGTAAAAATGTCAGCGTAGTCTACCTCCACTGTCTCATTTTTAAGACTTCTGAGAGTAAGATAATGGAGCATTCCCAGAGATTTCTGCTGCATCCACCAGCTAATCTTTGGCCTTGAGTGTGCTGTGAAGCACATTACAGCGTGTCCAAATAATGAGAATTACTGCTGGCAATGCAGGAAGAACTCGGCATCAAGGACAACACTGAGCTTTATCATGCTCACATGTAGCCTGCTGAAGATAAGAAAAAGAGATGTTCCAATCAAAAATTTTTGTGTATCTTTACTTTTAAAATAATAGCCTCAAAAATGATCCTGAAGGCTCTTGGACGGCAAAAACTTTTGCATACAGTAAATATTTTTATAACTTCAAATTTGTTCCTGGCAGACAATGCTTACATTTTTTTCCAAAGTTTGTTTTGAACCCCATCGGTATTTATTTTGGGATGTGGAGAACTGCTTGATGCTTTTTCTCCGTTCCTGAGCCGGTCCCTGGTGAAGCTGATGAAACACGTCAACTGTGGTAGCACTCTTTGCTCATCTTTTGGTTTGTCTCCTGCACTAGGCTGAGCAGAAAGTTGAGAGTAGACTTAATCTGAATCCTTCCTGGTGACAACCAGAGAAGTCCCTGATTTCTCAAGCTGAGCCTTTCATAGGGATGTGGTGGCATCTCCAGCAACACACAACATAGTGCACAGTGAATGGCAGCCAAAGAAAAAGCAAGACCTCTGCAGTGCTGCAGCATAAGGCATTTCTTCCATGAGGCACATGTGGTTTTGTGGTTCAGAAAAATTTTCAGGACCTGGCTTTCTATTCCCTGGAGTTTTAAGTCGTAAAGATGAAAGTCAAACACAGAGCTGCTTGGAGGAAAGAAGCTGAAGCCCTAATTTTTGAGTGAAAAAATGTATTTTCAGTTAAAGTTTGTAGATGTATGTCTAATGCCATGGTGTGATCAGTACATCCAAACTGATGGCACAGCTTGCTTTGCAGAGGTAACACAGCAAGGCAGAAGTGAGCTGAAGCCAAAGCACTGATCCTGTTAGCCTTAAGGGAGTTGGGATTTTCTTTAGCAGGGAATCAGGATTTTCTTTGGAAAGGAATTGGGATTTTCTTTAGGAGTGGAAGGAGATGAAGTCTTTGGTTGTGTTGCTAGCACAGCTCTCATTCCCATGTTGTTTTTCTTGAGGCTGCCTCTCCTAAGGGAAAGCTACCCGTGAGCGCCTCCTTTTTCAAAAAATGAGGGGGCATTTTTGAGCCAGATCAATACTCCGAGCAGGTTTGCTGTCAGGCTGTGCTAGTAGAGCAGCAGCGATAGCTCGGGGGCAGCTAGAGCAGGGGGAAGAGCCTGGCAGTGCAAAGCCTGGTTGCCTCAGCTGCAGAGCAAAAGCTGTTGGTTGTTGTTGTTGTTTTTTTTTCTTTTTTTTTCTTTCTTTCTTTCTTTTTTTTTTTCAGGAAATTAATGCTTCTCTCACACATCTGTGAAAGAAGTTTTGCAGAAGTTCAGCAGAAGACAGCAGAAGCTCAAATCTGACCACCAGACAAAAATTTAATTTTCTCAATTTTGTGAATGCTGATTCATAAACTCTCGTGATTGGCGGTGCTGCTGTTTGCACGCCTTTCACACATAACTTTCCATAGGTTTTGCATCCTTTAATCAAATGACAATTCAAAGGGACAACATTTGCAAAGCTGAATAAGAGAGAGGGAAATTCACAGCAAAGCAACCATAAGTAAATGAAAGGTGGTGAATTCACCATAAGCAAATAGAGTCAGAGCAACCCACTGCAGGGCAGACCTTGCTGTAGGAGTTGTGGGGTCCGTTCCCCCCCATCTCCATCGCAGTTTCCTCTGGTCTCAGTGCTGCCCAAGCCTGGCACAGCAGGAAGCACTCGCTGCACACCAGCCTGTGGGGATTTCCCTGGCTCACCAGTGTTATCTGAAAGTTCAGGACTCAGGGCTGTCTCCCTGTTTGCTTCTCTTTGCTTGTGTGTCCTCCACTGTTTTGTATCTCAGCCCACGCTCCAGATCCTGCATCTGCAACTCAGCAATTCCAGGCAAGTTTCCCTGATCAGGATGCAGTGTTGGCTGACCATATGTTTTGAAACCCGAGGTAAGGTCTCCCATTGTCAACTGATTTCCATGTCTGTAGGATTCTAAATGCTCCTCCTGTGTCTGCTGGTCCATCGCTTTAAATGGGATCTGTGACCACATCCTGTGCCTAGTGGTGGCACACAGCCAGTGGAAGGTTTTGGAAGGGTCTTTACCTTAAGGGATGGGGCTGAGCCTCAAAGCAGACTCTGTGCAGAGCGCACATTCAGCTAGACTGCAAAACCCATCCTCTGTCTAAACCGTCAGCGGTCAGCAAACACGGTCCAGAGTTTTGTGTGTTGTGCAGGAATCGGCAGGCTTTGGAACTACAGCTTCCCCACTCAGGTGGGCGATAAGGATGACAACTGCACCAGAGGGACGGATTTAGGGCACACTCCCAATGCCTCCCAGTGCTGCATTAGTCACAAAGGTCACAGCTATTAACGGACAGTGCCAAGCTGGTCATGTGTCATCAGCTTCTTGTTTCCACCCACTAATTTGTGCTAGAAGGGAAGTAATTTAGTGTCAGACATTTTCTCTGGAATCTGAAGGTCTCAAGGCTGAGCAGAATGCTGCTTCCACCCACTGATTAATGGGAGTGAGAAGCAGAGGGGGTGAAAACTACATTAAGAATTTACCTATATAAACTGTCTACTTAAATCCCCCCAAAGGGTCTCAAGAGCAAGAAATGAAGCAAGAAGAACCCAGAGAAACGCTTCTCCTGCCCTTGCAACTAAAGGAGAGAGTGCTGGCATATCCCATGCAAGGATTCTGATGAGACCTCTTCATATGACATTTTGGCATCTACACACAAGTCAGAATGACCTGGGGTGTGGAAATCATAGAACCACAGAATCATTAGGGATGGAAAGACTACTAAGATCATCTAGTCCAGCCATTAACTCATGACTGTGATCACTCTAGACCATGTTCCTCAGTGTTCCTCGTCAAGTTCCTCAGTTCCTCATCAACCCTTTTCTTGAACGCCTCCAGGGATGATGAATCCACCACCTCCCTGGGCAGCCTGTGCCAGTGCCTCACCACTCTTTCAGAGAATAATTTTTTCCTAATATCCAACCTAAATCTTCCCTAGTGCAACTTGAGGCCATTACCTCTCCTCCTATCACTGTTACCTGGGAGAAGAGGCCGACCACCACCTCAACACAATCTTCTTTCAGACAGTTATAGAGATATAAGGTCTCCCCTGAGCCTCCTCTTCTCAAGCAATCCCAGTTCCCTCAGCCTGCTACGGTGCACACCCATGAGGTGAAGCTTGGATTTCTGCTTGAGAAGTGCTTGGCAGAATTGGGACAGTTGTGGGAAGCACTGCACCTCCCTCGTGCAGTGATAGCTCTCAGTGCTGCCCTGTGTTAAATGACATCAGAGAGCTAAGCTGGATGGAAAAATATATGTATTTTTTTCACTCAGCTGTGTTAGTTTTTAGCCAGATAGTTCTCCAGGACAGCTCATGGTGCAGATGCATGTTCTTGTGATGATATGGCATGAACAGAGCACAAAAACAGACTGAAGGCACAGGCAAGACTCTTTTCAAATGAAAATGCTCAAACTACTACAGCCTGAATGTACTCTAAAGCTACTCCTTCTGAACAAAAGCTGTGTTAGGCAATGTCCACAGAGATCGTGAGGCTTTGTGCTGAGGCAGGTCTGCTCTTCTTCCAAACATCTGTCCTTGCATGCCAGCTTCCCCCTCCCCGCAAAACGTGCAGGACAAGCAGATGTGATAAGGAAAACAAGTAGGAGAATAGATACCGAAGATCTGGGTGAAACCCACTCCTGTAGCTTCCTGCTGTCAAAACATGTCTGTGAGTAGTGAGGATCAAGACCTGGCCCATGTGGAGAAGCTCAGCTTTGCAATGCACCCACTGCATCTGAGCAGGATGCAGAGTAGCAGACGTGAAATGAATGTACACACAGAGAAGTTGATTTACAATTTAGTTTTGTTTTTTTCTTAACGATGAAAAAAACCAAGCACTGAGTTGTTAAGGACTGATGGCATTTGGCTGAATGACAGCCAAGCAGGCTGAATGGGGCAGATGTCTGTAAACATCATCAGAAGGATGCAACGTGCTCATCTCTGCGTGCTGTCCTAAGCACACTGGAAGAAAACTGAGACATCTTAATAAATTCTGTGAGAAATGACATCACTCTTCCCTGTGTCTGAGAAGCTGACTTCATCCCAAATAACATGTTTTACAGGAATCTCTTCCATCCCAAACTGAAGGAGATTTTTCAGCAAGCCATTTCCTTTGTGCATTTCCCAGTGCACAGCTGACGTAAACAGATACGGCATGTCACAGCCTGGAACAATTTCCAGCCATGGTGTAGGTCAGAGACTATGCCATGTCTGCAGAGCAATTTGGCACATTTTGAGTTTAACCAGTAAATCAGATCAGCTTCTTAGAATGCTTTTGTTTTCTGCAGTCCAACAAATGCTGTGTACTTCAGCTGAAAGAGATTCTTCTCTGAAAATAACGATTGTAGGGTGAGCATTTATTGAGAAATTGCATGTGTGAGTCATAAAACAAAGACCAGTCCTAAAGGAAAGCAGAAGTGCACAACAGGAAGGGCTAATTTCAAGGTCATTACCCAAAATGATTGTTGTCTGGATGGAATGAATTGTGATATTTAGGAATGTCCACTGGAACGTGGAACATTCTTCTGTTCTGGAAAGAAAAATATTTATTTTGTTCATTAATGCAACAGTCAGTGTTTTGGGTAACTAATAACTAGTGGCTCCTCCCATGTGGCAGGAACATTCTGTGGCCATATTTCTTAAACCTACATAGCCATAAGGCCTTCTGGAAGCTTTGCACCTTGCCTTGAGGCCAAGACTGTAACTTCTCGCTACTGGATTATATCTTACTTCATTTGGAGTGAAGTAGAGGCAGCACTGCTTATTTCTAAGTACCCACTAAAAAGATTTAAAAAATAACTGTGCTGTGGGCAATGCCTACAGAGTAGTTCTTATTTAGGATCTTGCAGACTCTGCAAAAGAGTATCTGTAAATCCCAATTTTACTTGGATCTTACCAGGAATGAAACAATTTGGATCTGGCAGATAGATAACACAGATAAATTGCAAATTCTGCCTGTACGGACTCAACTGTGCTGCGTCTCCCGATATTCTGGAAATATTCTTTGACCCTGAAACTCCTCATTTGTCTGCTTGCCTTTATGTCTTTAGGGCTTGATCTGCTGGAATCAGTGGAAGCTTTGCATCTGATGATAGTGGGGCATGTCTGGGCTCAGCCTGAGCATGGATGGAGCTGAAACTGCAGCTTTTCTTCTGCCTCCTTATCTACACCTTTGGACTGCAGTCCAGCTATACCAGTTTCACTCAACCTCACCTCCTGCTTTGCTTCATCCTGCACCCTTGCTCTCTTTGGGATCTCTTTCTTTACTTGAGTCCTAACTTCCCTGTTCTTGCTCCAGGTAAGAACAACTGTGTTGGATTAAACCATCTGT
This sequence comes from Chrysolophus pictus, assembly GCA_037305975.1. Lineage (NCBI taxonomy): Eukaryota > Metazoa > Chordata > Aves > Galliformes > Phasianidae > Chrysolophus > Chrysolophus pictus. Next base: position 182,087,841 of record CM074576.1, read on the forward strand.
TCTGCTTCCAATACTGGCCATAAACAGACACCTAGGAAAAAATTCAGAACAAATCTATCATTTCTCCCGTAACACTACAGCAGCTTCTAGCTATTTCCAGCTCAGAGGCTTTACAGAACCTGCTGTGGTCTCTTTGTGTCATGGATCCCTCCAACTATCTGAGGGATTGCTCTCCTTGCAATCAATCTCACTCTTCCGGGAGAAGGAGTTCCTTGGCTGGACTACTACCTGCTGCATGACCAGGTTGCTTTTGTCCTTTTGGTTGCTTTGGATTTGGCTCCTACCTGCATTAGCTGGTCCCTCATTCTTGTCTTGGAGATACAATGAACACTCAATTTCTATCCACTCTGTGTATTAATGATTTTATAATTTCTTTTTGCAGTATCCTCATCTCATCTCTTTTTCAGCTTGAGAAGCTCCGCTGTCCTGCACTACTCCTTGCACAGCAATAGGGCTACGCCTATTAGTCTTCTCTGAACATTTTGCACTACTTTGTCAACCTTTTTGAGAGGCCAGAACTGCACAGACTATTGAAAGTGCAGGTGAACAATGGATTTATACAGTGGCACAGTAATGTTCACTATTTTGTTGACTACTCCTCTGCTGGAATTCCATAACATTTATTTGTTCTTTGGCTGTTACTGAGCACTGACTTGATACGTTCAAAAAGTTTGTATAGTAGGTTGGCCGTGGCCTTCCTCCTGAGTAGCAATTGCAAGCAGAGACTGTTTTACACATGAAGCTAGAGCTGCTTCTCCCTAAATGCTCTCATTGCTTTACATCCACCTAGACTGAATTTCATTTGACATTATATGGGTTGCTCGCACTGTCCTATAATGTCCTTCTTGAGTTCTTCCCTGCAGGCCCTCGTATTTGCTACCAATTCCCTGTATTATAATTATATTTTGTCACCTCCCTCCTAACCTATTGAAGCTTTCTGCTCTGGCTTTCCTCTGCTGATAATCTCTCTGCCCTTTCTTTGCTTTCCTCTCTGTGACAACTCATAGTATCTTTCATATTTATTCACCTTATTGGATTTATTGGATCTGTGATCTATTACGTTTTCCATCTGCGGCCTACACTGTTGAGAAAAACCATACTTTTTATTTATACTCGTGGATTCTACCAGCACTCTGCTTTGCCCAGTGGCTGTGACCGTATCCTGGACCCTGAAGAAATGCCCTGTGTGAAGCCTCCTGCAGAGAGAAGGGACAGGACAGGACAGGCTGCTCCTGCCAGGCAACTGAAGTAACAGGAATTTTCAGAATCACTCATTATGTTATTTTAGTTTTTTTTTGAAGGCTTTAGTAAATAACGTTGTGCGTTTTGTTATTTGGAAAAGAAGGATTTATTATCCTTTTTTGATCCTGATAGCTAGCCAAAGTTTAGATTGTTTCAGTTAATTCTTTAGCATGGGGACTGTTTCAAAAATTAGCTGTTTATTTATAAAAAAACAGACACTGCTTCTTTGCTTAACACAAGAAAACACTTTGGTAGCAGCTCCAAGCTGTTTCAGCCAATGGCTCTTGCAGTTTGCATTACTAGGCAATACCTGGCAAGGCACTTTGCTGGCACTGCTCAGCTCCGTCAGAGGACTTGGGTCTCATAGCTACATTTTGGATGGTGGCTCTTATTGTTCCAGACAGCTGATTCCACAGAGAATGTTAACTGTTCCTTTTTGCTTACTGGGAATTAAGAGAGCTAACACAGTCTGTGACAGAAGGAACTTCAGAAGGAACGAGTGGTTTTCTAGAAATAATCATTTCTCAAGAAGGAGCATAGTCAGAAAACTTTTCTTAACTATTTTCTTTCACCTATAAAGCACAATTCTGTCATGTAGTGTCCTCATCTCATGAACATATCAATTCTGTATGGTTCTGGCAAGGTCAAGCCTTTCAGTAGCAATAACAGAACTCGGGCTAGCAGTGGAAGTAATTTCTACTGGGATCAAGACTTTTAGAGAGTCACCTGCTGCTTAGTTTTCCATGTTGAAGGTAGAAGGTAGTACTGCATCTTGTCTTCAGGGATTTGCAGGTGGGCTGTCACTAATGAGAAGGGTAGGAAGAAAAAGTTAATTTAGAAACTAGAGTTGGCATCAGTGATATGCAGAAATTGACACATCCTTTCTGCATGACACAGACAATGGTCAATACATCTGTGCAATTCCAAAAAATGTATGTGGCAACCACTGAACTGCAGCTCCTGGCTCCAGAGCTTTGCTTCTCCTCCTTATGGGAACATCTCACGGTCTTCTCTACTGATCTTTCTCATGAGGATGATGTAGTTTTTCCTCCCTCCCTTCAGACTACATACTTGAACGTGTCTCTGAAATCTCAGGTAGCTGACACAGCTTTGTGTACTCCTGTAGCCTGGCCCAAATCCAATTCTTTATTATATTGCCTAACTCTATTGTTCATAACCATGTCAAATGCAGCTAGGCCTTACCGGCCATCCAGGCACTATCATTGCTATCATCTGTTTGTAATTCCCTTAGCTATTTGTGGTGTAACAGTTCACTGCACTGATGCTACTCCATCCAACAAAAGAAAAGACCCAAAGTGAAGACAGCATTGCTCAGAAGCCTTGCTAACTGCCACCTTCCACTGCCCATTCGCCATTGCAGAGGACTCAAATGCTTCTTGTCAAGGGACAACACTGTTTTTTTCATCGTGACTGTTTCTTGTCATGCTCTACTTGATGAAAGGACAGATTTCCAGTTGAATGTGTATGTAAAGAGTAAAACCAAAGAAGCTTTCCAGCTACGTGAGTAATGTTACAGCATGTCACCCCCATGGGCTTGCTCCCTCTGATGCATGTCAGCACAAGTGTGAAACACTCACGGGCAGCACAATGGGCTGATACAGGCACCCAAGTGCCTTCCGTGGCTATAAGTTTGTTTAATATTCCTTCTAAGGTTTCTTTTTGCCTACAGCAGCTCAGAAATCTGAGTGTCCAGGCAGAACCCAGCCAAGTCTACCTAAAGCAGAGCTGATCTGAAAACATGAGGCATTAAGACCCTTTTCCACCCTTTCCTCCAGCAGCGAGATCTGGGCAGTTTTCTACATGCATCTTGCATATACATTCGTGGTTAATGCTCTGAGACAGGATCCGATGTCAGAGCAGGTCTTCTGGGTAGCAGGAGGTGAGCACACACAACCTTGCTGAATCCCCAGAAGCTTCTGAGTTTGTCTCAATGACCCCATCACTATGCCCAGGGAAATGGAAATAGAATGCTGCCTATAGAAAATGCCATCATTTTGCAGAAGAGTGTCAGTGCCAATGAGACGCCCTGATCTAGGAACAAATGACTCTTTATCCTGGCACATGGGAGATGGCTCTGCAACAGAAAGAAGGACAAGGGCAGCTGTTGCAATGATTTCTACTGGTATCCATCAGCAGTTAATGCAGACTCACAGTTTCTGTAATAATCTGAGGCTTTCAAGTATTTCCTTATTAGGCAAAAATCCTTTCTTTGGCTGAAATTTGGCAGATAAAATAGGAATTCATGAGAAATACCATTGTACTTCACTTTTCTCAACCAGAGAAATATAGTGATTTTCTATTTTTGTTTTGGGGATTCTTTCTGGATACTGTAAACATAACAGCAATTCAAATCATATTGGCATTTTCTTACATTTTGCCATCTCTGAGAGCATTTTTATGGAGTTAGAGAGCTTGTTAATCTATGTGTCATACAAAAAAAAAAAAGAGATCAATCATTATATGTAGTCTAGTTTCTGTTTGCATTTCCTGCTGACTTATCTCCTCTTGAGCCTGGGCTTGCAACAGCTGCTGTAATAGGCTTGTTACCCATAACCCACATCTACACTTGCCTGACAAACTGGAATGAAAGCAGTGGGTTGCATATATATCTTCCTGGATAACAGTGGACTTCATTCTTTGTTGCCTCTTAGTTGTGTGGAACAAGTAGAATGACATCGTGTGACAAGCAGGCCCCAGTCCTTTGGCTATTTGTGATGTAAGATTCACTCAGATCTCAGAGCTCAGTGGTATGATCTTTTCTTAAAAGCTTCATAATAATGACCAGAAGGTACACTAAAGACATTGAAAAGCATTTTAAAGCTGACTTGAAGTGATGAAGGCCAATGAGTTATGAAGGAATCATTCTTCTATTGGAGAATACTAACAATCCTTGCTGAAAATATGATAATTTTTAGCAGCACTATTTGCTATATGTATAGTTTATGCACTATTTTGTTAGAAACTAGTGATCTCACCTCTCAGATGCAGTTAATAGAAACTTCCTATAACATATGTTATTTAAACAATAAATCACTAATGCTCTAGATATTTATTATTCATTCTGCTGCTAGTTAGTCTTATTTCCCTTGATCCAATAATAGAATATAAGTTGTACAACTCTGAGAAAATCTTTTTGATAGAAAAAAAATTCCTAGCATTTGTGAATGAGGCAGTAGCTTTGGATTGGTGGATTCAGACTCCATTAATGATCATCTCTTGGTTACAGTTACCTTCAGTTGTCCATACAGCAGTTTCTGCAGAGGAACGTGCTTTTGTGTTTGCAGTGCTGTAAGCCATTTACACCATCTATAGTCCATCTAATACATGTATACGTCTCTATTTTCCATAGGCTATATTTCAGCCAGACCTCTGAAGTAGCTGAGCAGCTGCTCAACCTGGAGGACAGCAGCTGGCAGTGAGAGGCGGCAGAGAGGTGACCTAGAAGAGCATTTGGTGAGAAGAGGTAAACATGCTATAAATTAACACCCTTGCTTACTTAATGGAAAGCTTCCTGCCTTAACAACCTGCTAGACAGGGATGTGATTGATCCTGCTGCCCAGCACCGCTCCCTTCCATACTGGAAATCTGTGCACACTGTGATGCAGGAGTGGAGATGAGTGAAGTGGGAGACCTGGCAGTGGCAGCACTGGGACAGCTTGGTTCTGCACCATACTGCCAGCAAGGGCACAGCTGAGATTTGTTAAAACGAGCTGTGATTTAAGTGCATTGTAAAAAGCCTAAGCACAATGTGGTTCAACTGGATTTGGCTCCTTCTTTGCCTCCTATTACCAGGAACCTCTCAGCTGATGGCAGATGCAGCCCCTTCCATGCCCTGCCAGGTTGTATCACAGGGCACTATGGAGAGCATGGGTATGCTTCTTCACCTACCTGTGCATCCTCCCTTGCACTTCTATGGGAAACACCACTCTTATTTATTATGGGGAATTCTGAGCAGTGAATTGCTAAACCACCCAGGACCTCATCCATATGGGGGAGGGCTATAAAAGCAATTGCTCTGTCAGCTTTCTTTCTCATTCCTCTTTCATGGATGTGCATGCATAATCCCACCCAGGGCTCTGGACTAGCAGTTTGTGTTGTTATAATCAATGATAAATTTGCTAAAATCCAGTGTCTTCTTGACATCTTAACTTTTTTTTTGAGGGATGTTTGGTTTCTGGGAGGCTGGGACTAGGCAATTAGGGAATGCCACATAATAAGGTTAAAGCAGGAGGTACCAAGAGGCTTTCAGTCTCCTTTAACAATGATTTGAATCTGCCCTGGACAATGTTTTGTGGAGCTCTGGTGGAGTAACGGGAGAAACAAGACAGATGAGCATGCAGGTGCACTGCTTTTGGTTATGCTTCTCTATGTTAGAGAGGAATTTCTGGTAGAAGGGAGTTAATCATTAATCAGAGAAGATCCAACAGAAACTTCAGCACCAGAAATGCTACAGGTAATGGAGAAGGGTGTTCAAAGCAAGAAGGATTCTGGCAAATGCATAAAATGGAAGAAGCTACCACAGCATTTCCTCTCTTGAGCAAGAGGCAGCTCTGCTCTCCATGAAGTGTATGGGCCCTGGAGCCCAAACAAAGCATTGAGTGGCTGTGCGCTGGAAGAGCAGAGGCAGGAGTAGTGGATAGTGTTGGTACAAGGATGGCACATGGTGGGGACTGCTCATGCCACCACACCCCTGCCTTCCTGCCTAGTTTATATTTTTTTCCCAATTAAAGAAAAATACTGGCTATTTTGGTGAATATTTGTGAGTAGGGAAAATTTGTCCAGTGAACATTGATTTAGCATAATTTTCCTGCTTTCCAAGTTGGGGGCTTGGGCCAGGACTATTTACCTTGACACTGTTAAATCTGAGGTCATGGCTTGCTGCTGGTAGGAGGTTTACCCTGCAGCACTACTTCCACTTTCACATCTCCTTCATATGCACAATTCAGGATGAAATGCTCCCATTCTGTTTGTGGCTTGATTTACACGTTGGTTAAACAAGAAAAATAAATGTACTGTCCTCACAGCTCCACCTCCTCATCTCAGCTTCACCTGTGCTTAAACCTCTCTCTATCTTCCTGCCTTCTGCTGGTGCTCCTTCACAGTAACCTCTCCCTTCTGGCTGGTTTGGGAACAGGCTGGTGAACAGCGCTCCCTGTGGCTTTTTGTGTTCCCAGGGGCTCTCCAGGCTTCTAGCAGCATCCTCATTATCCAAATTTCTCCCTTTCTCTACTGAAATGAGCAGTTCTTTCAGCATCAGATATCCATGCTCAAACAATGAGGATTTGGCCCTTGTAGATAGGAAGAACTTCAGTGATAGGAATTCTTTTCTCAGTAACTATTAAAAAGAAGTTTGGCTACTTCATTTCAGTTCTGTACATTGTGCTGCACGTGCAACTCCTCCAAATACCTGTTAGCCTTTTAAGATTCTGCCTACTTTTTGGAGGGCAACAAGCATGCACTGGGAGCTGTCAAATCCTCCTCACACGCAGTATGGCAAAATCTCCCTCTCCAAATCAGGCTGACACTGCCCATCATTTCTACAAATGCAAACCTCTCTGCCTCTCCCTCCATCCATGCCCATCATCGCAGAGGGTATATCAATCACAGTTCAAAATCCATCTCTATCCAGGGCAATGCTTTAGGAAACAAATGCTGCAGACTCATTTCTGCAAACTAGGTAAAAGTCAAAATGTATTGCCAACATACATAAGGAAATTTAAAGTAGATGAGAAATCTTTTTTCTCCATACTGTTGCGATTTATTTTCCGCTGGTGCACAGCCCCAAGGACCTCTCTGGGCTTCTCCAGCAGCTGCACTCCTGGGGCTGCTCAGGATGTTTTTTCCACCTTTCTTGGCACGCAGTTTTACAGTGCTTCTCTCACCTCTCATGCGTGAAACCCTTCTCCTGACACAATACCTGGCAATGCCCCTGGCACACGGCTGTTTGGGAACAGGAGAAGCACTTGTGTTATGCCGCAGGCTTGTTCCGTCTGAGATCCTGGAATTATTTACAGTGATGTTAATTTTCAGGCACCACTTTTAGGATTATTTGGCCTCATCAATAATTGTAGTAACAGCGGGACGGCAGTGATACTAGGCGGCGTCAACAGTTTCCCACATGCTTAAATAAGGATGTTCCCACTGCAGAGGGCAGCACTATGACAGCTGATTTTTTTCATTGGATCTTTTAAGAAAGGACAAAGAGAATCCGATTATGCTGTGCTAAAGCCAGTGCTGCTGTGGCAGCAGAGCCCTGTTAGGCACATAGCGGCACAGGAGCCAGCCTGGTCCTGGACAGCAGCTCCAGCTGTGCTCACTGCCACCGGCCAACTCCCAGGTCTTATGGCCACAAAAAACAATGGAACATTTTATGTGATGGAGGATTGCAATGAGACACATCTGTGAAGCGTTCCCACCATGGACGTGAGTCCTGTGGCTGCTGTCAGCAGCAGGCCCTGCTGGCAGAAGCCAGGGTTGCAAAGCAACCAGAAGGCTGTGTATCTGCTGTTCTGTTTTCTGTGTTTCGGTTGGTTTCCTGCCTTCCCCCCTTATTAATATACAGAAGACTTCTCCACTTTGCCATGAGTGATTTACAGCTTAGTAATTTCTGCTGAATTCTCTAAAAGTCACTGCAACCACGACAAACTGTTTACCAAGTTTTACAAGAAAATGAGCCTGCCCTCTAGCTGCAGATCACGCACATGGCTGTTTATTGCCTTCTCTGCAGGATAAAGGGGTTCACACCCGTTTGGCTTCCTCACGTGCTTCCCGGGCACTCTTCCCTGAGTATGGGGCTTGTTGGGCACCTTGGTGGGACTGAGATGGCTGCCTAGGAGCCCCTGAGATTATTTGCCAGGAACCCCTAACATAGCCGCCCAGGAGGCCCTGATGTGGCCACCCAGGAGCTGGGACATGGTCGCCCAGGAACCCTTGACATGGTTACCTAGGAGGCCTTGACATGGCTGCCCAGGAGCCTGGTTGCTTACCCAGTGCAGCTGCAGGGCTTTAGTGCAATAATGCTGGTTCTCCAAATTGCAGGGCAGCTGTTCATGGCATCCATTTATCTTAACTGTCCTCATCAGTGGTGACAAACCAGTTCCTGAAGGGCAGGGACATTTCTTGCAGCCCACAGCTTTGCCACTAATTGTAGCATTTTTGTGTAGTCTTGAGATATAATACTGGTGTTACATACACCTAAGGTCAGCACCTGAATTTAAACCAGGAGTAGGATCAGAACCACAGCAAACATGAATTCAAGTGCCATTTTGTATGTGTATACATATTCTGTGGCTAAAACTATCTTGAAAAATGCTGAAGAAAACAACAGCCTACAAGTTTGCCAGGGGACTGGTACTCTAAAATCATAATACCTCTGAAACACTGGAAAGGTTTGGTGTTTTGGAGTTCTATATAGCGAGAAGACAAACTGGTGCAGATATGATATGTACTTTATATCCTGGCATAGAGACACGTGGTACCGTACAAACAAACCACTGAATGAACAGAGGCAGCGCTCTGGGTTAAAGAAGCCAATGGCTTTAGGGATGTATTACTTCAAGAAGTAAACAAACTTCTCCAAATCACCTCAAATGGAAATACTGAAATTTCTGCAGAAGGAAACTTTGCTGGCACTTTCAGAATGGATTATCCTGTTACTAATAATTTGCAGTGAAAGGCAAGAGGTTGCTGGTTAGGGAAAGTGGCATCTTCTTTACTACTGTCATTGCCTATGCAGGTGCTAGAAATAATGTGGATCGGGTCTGGATCCTCTCTTTGCCCCAGCTGACTTAGAAATCTATTTCCCAAATGTGAGGATGACCAAGCTCTTCCATTAGTAACAGCAAACACATGTGACTGTGACCAGACGTCCTGGCTGGAGCTGGGCTCACCCTAGTGAACACAGTGCTAGCTGTCTTCCAAGGGGTTTCTGCCAGCCTCTTCTGCAGGCACTGTCTCACTTAGGGACTGGCTGAGATGCAGAGGTATTTATTAGCACAGCAATTAGGCTGCCACACTCAGAAGAAAAAGTAATGAAATTAATTGTTCTGGAAACAAAACATAGTTCCTAGCCAAAACTTTTTTTTCCTTCCAACCACAAGGCTATGGCTTTATAACCTGAATGTGGGGCACTCTGAGTTTAACTGCTGAACTGAACCGTAAAATCCTCCCTGGCCCATGTAATAAGTCAGTAAGAAGAAAAGAAGAACACTTCTAGCATTTCTGATTTAAATTTTTCTTGGAAATCTTGGATTTTAACCTACCTGTCAATTTTGTAGCAAGTGCCTGCCATTACTGACTGCTTTCAAATAAAAAGTCCAGTGAACTCTTCAGCAGGTGTTTGGTTACAGTGGTGAGATAGAGGGGTGTGGTGAGCAGCTGAAGGGCTCAGGCCCTGGGACAGCTTTGAGCATGGTGGGCAAACAGGGGAGAGTCACAAGCAAAGCCCAAAGTGGAGGAAATTTCTTGTGAGAGACTCTGAGAGTGCAGCGAAGAGCAAGATCTTGCTGGGGCTGGAGATAATACTTGGGATGAGCCATTTTGGGGGCAGTTGCAGCAGTGCTGGCACATGTTGTGATATCTGACCGCACTCAGCCACCTGCACATCAGTATGTTCATACACCATATATGACAGCACTGTGCCTCAACTTGCTTCTTCATCAGCAGTGTTGAGAAATATCTAATAGCTGGCAGAAGCAGGGAGTCTAAAATCATATTCAGTAAGGAATTTCCCTCTTCAGAAGCCACTAGGTGGCATATGAGGTGTAGCAGAAATGAAGCGCAGTAGCTGCAGGCAGAACAAGCTCGCCAGCAGTTGGGTATGGCTGGAGGGACTGTCACCTGTCCAGAGCAAAATTGCACAAAAGTCACTTTGTTACAGTAATTCAATATCCTGTCACAAAAGTGTGGGTGTTGTGTTGTTCGTTTTTTTTTTTTTTTTTTCTCTAAAAAAAAAAAAAAAAGGATGATAATATTAGCTGTTTGTAGGACAGTGTATATTAATAAGCAAGATCCAGCCCATAATTCTCCACAGAGACCTCCTAGCACATTGCTGCCCTCCTCAGTCTGCAGACCAGGGTGTGTAGCAACCACCCCCTGGGCAGGCCAAGCAACAGTTATTGAAGCAGTTACCAGTTACCTCTTGTTTTCCCTTACAATTCATTTAGAATCTTATTTTACATTAACCTTGATGAGCTAGAAGTTTATATCTAGCCCAATATATCTCATAAAGGTCAGGGAACAGTCACCACTATCTTAGCTTGCTACTGCAAGTTTTGAAGCAGTTTTCCAGCTGTCACCTCTATCTTGTATTAAATGAACTCCAACAAATATCCGGGGCAAACCCATGTGCCTACTCAGGGCTAGCTATTTCTGGCACTGGGTCACAAATACATCTTTGTTCCAGTAGTTTTTCCTCTAGTGAAATTTGCAAGTTATGCCACAGAAGGCTCCTAAACTCCCTCAGTACAGTGTTGGCATACACAGCTTGGAAATAACCTTCTGAATCCTGGCCCTCTGAATCACAGGATGATAGCACAGCATGGTATTTTCTCCCAGCTACTCAGCTTGCAGGCATATTGTGATTTGGAACCAAGTTTTCTTGGTTAATCAACTGAATGAATAACTTGTGGAACTGTGTGAAATGTAAGGGGTGCCTCCATGAAAATGGGCAGAAATAGCCCTCAGTATATATGGGAAGATATGTTGAACCTATTAAAGAGTCCTGTCTCTGAGAAGGAAGAGCAAGGGGTATTTTGAAGGGCAAAGATGGGAATTAGGTACATTACTTCTACGCTGGACATCATTTGTACAACTGCCCCATGCCATGGGAAAGCTGTGGTCTAGATAAGTGAGAGGTGAGGGCAGGGACAAGTTCCCACAATATGCTTGCAGTGGTAAGTGTAATGGTAATTGTGCAACTGACTCTGCACTTTGGCCACAACAACCCCAGGCAATGCTACGGGCTTGGGGCAGAGTGGCTGGAAGACTGTGTAGAGGAAATGGACCTGGGGGTATTGATTGATGAGCCAGCAATGTGCCCAGGTGGCCAGGAAGGCCAATGGCATCCTGGCTTGCATCAGAAACAGTGCTGCCAGCAGGAACAGGGAAGTGATTGTCCCCCTGTACTCAGCTCTGGTGAGGTTGCTCCTCACAGAATCACAGAATCACAGAATCACTAAGGTTGGAAAAGACCTATAAGATCATCCAGTCCAACCATCCACCTATCACCCATGGTTCTCGCTAAACTATATCCCTCAACACAAAATCCAAAATCCAAACGTTCCTTGAACTCAACACAAAATCCAAACGTTCCTTGAACGTTCCTCGAGTACTGTGTGCAGTTTTGGGCCCCTCACTGCAAGAAAGACATTTTGGCCCTGAAGCGGGTTCAAAGAAGGGCAACAAAGCTGGTGAGGGGTCTGGACCACAGGCCTTATGAGGAGTGGCTGAAGGAGCTGGGATTGTTCAGTCTGAAGAGGAGGCTCAGGGGAGACCTTGTTGCTCTCTATAACTACCTGAAGGGACGTTGTAGTGAGCTGGGGATCGGCCTCTTCTCTCGTGTAACTGGTGATAGGACTAGAGGGAATGGCTTCAAGCAGCACCAAGGGAGATTTAGGCTGGACATTAGGAAATACTATTTTTCTGAAAGAGTGGTCAGGCACTGGAATGGGCTGCCCAGGGAGCTGGTGGATTCACCGACCCTGGAGGTGTTCAAGGAACGTTTGGATTTTGTGTTGAGGGACATGGTTTAGTGAGAGCTATTGGTGATGGGTGGGTGGTTGGACTGGATGATCTTGTAGGTCTTTTCCAACCTTGATGTTTCTGTGATTTGTGATTTCTGTGATTCCGTAACCCAGGCCCTAATTTGATTATAAACTGTGGGGCCTGGTATTAGCCTTGTAGCTGGCTTCTTGCTTTGTCTCTCTGCCCTGGCCAGTCTGTAGATAGTGTTGGCTGAATTGTCCTACACAGTCATCAAGGACCATCACGACTTGCGTGCTTTCTGCCAATTGAAATCTTGAGAGGATTTGTAAATAAAATGACAATTTAGAAGTTTAGGAAAGATTTACTGAATTGATCACACACGTTCTTTCAGTAGAAACACCACTTAGGGCTTTTCAAAGCAGAACAAAGTTGTTGCTGTTGTAACTTTAGCATTAGGTGACAAAACATGATTTAGTGGCTCTCCTTGTGGTATGTAGGCCTATGAGAGTGGCTTTGGACTCTTCAGTTCAGAAGAATCTGCAGAACTGATAAAAAAATGAAGAGAATCTAGCCACTTTAAAAAAGAAAAAGAAGAAAGAAAAAAAAAACAACACAAACCCCAATTAAACAAACTTTTTAATAATTTCTGGAGAACATTTTCCTTCTGTGTAAGGACTGAGGCAGTAACAATTGGAACAAGGGAGCACTATATGCTTTTACTAGCCTGAAACTCTGTTGTGTGGGAGGAGTGATAGACCTATACTGTGTTATTTACATTAGCAATAAGTAAACATGCTTAAAAATGTTGAAAGAGCATGGAATTTACTGGGAAGAGAGGAGGTACTAAAGGAGCCCAGCATGCCAGTCTCTGTTGTTGTCTCCTGACTCTACCTATTTCTGGCACAGTGCCCTCTTCCTTACTTTTGCAGAGTGCTTCAGCTTATTTCCAGCTCTGCAAACAAATGCTTTCCCAGCTGAGGTCCCAGGTGATGAGCATGCCTTGGACGGGCATCACCATGGGCATTTAAATTTAAGTTCATGTAAATTAAAGGACAGCTCACTCACCAACTGCTGTCCTAGACCATGCAGTAAGAAATAGGTTAACTCTTTATCGTCTAAAGAAAAAGAGGATTTACTTTTAAATGCATTTACTTATGACATGAGGATGCTGTGTGCTGTATCCACACAGGCTGAAAGACCTTCTTGTTGAAGGGATGGGTCTTGGAGCAGAAACCCCATGAGGAACATCCAGATAGGGATGGGTTTGCTATCCCACAGATGTCTAAGAAATCAGAAATATCCAGTGTCACACTTTAAAATGAACACAGTCACCTGGGGCTTTGCTGTTTAATAGAAAGGTCACAAATATTTTTCATCTCCATAATAACCTAGAGGTCATAAAAAAGGCATTTATGTCCAATGACACATCAAGCATCAATCCCTGCCATGGTGTGGTTCCAGCCCAGGGCTCTGTACTTGGCAGGATGGTAAAGGTTATGCAGGGGGCTGCTTTTCCCCTGAGGAGAGCAGTTCCACCTTGTTCTAGCTAAAGTTTCTTTGCAGAATGCTCGGTCCTTACTTTCCTACAGCCTGGCTGCCCTCCTTTCTGCAGTTGTCTGCTCTCACAGAACTGGGCACGGTTTCTCTTGGAGCAGAAATTCCATGCCCACATTTATGAAGTGGCTCTAGGTTCTCTCTCTGGGCTGGTGCCTTCAAGATTTTGACATTTGTCCTCTAATGACAAGCTGAACAGTTCCCAGTAGTGTCACTTTCAGCTGGTTTTTGACAGCAAAACAGGCTGGGCATTAGTAGGTGAAGCTGAAGAAATAAAGTGGACTAGGGAAGGAACCTCGAAACCCCTTTCCTCTCTTTTCTCTAATGTGTGGTATCTACACCACCACAGTGATCTGAAGACAGGTTCCTATAATAAACTGACCCGAACCTGAGATCTCGTCTATTTATGGCCATATCGCATCTGACCTGCTCTGCAGGGTCTGGGTTACACATGCTGCACTTCCAGAACCATAGCAGATGTGAGCAGTGGGTTTTTCTGTTGCTATTGCAACGCTGATTCCCCTTAGGATTTCAGCTGAGCTCACCGCTGTTCCACCCAGACCCGGATAATTCGGCCTCACTCCTGAGAAAAGCTTATTTGCTCTCTAAAAGCTGCTAGCGTGACCCAATCTCAGTGGTATAAGGCACAGACAGGGAGGATCCCTGGTATTTGGGCTCAAGCCATGCTAGAAATGAGCCAGCAGCACTCCTCTGTCAGTAGAGCTGGTTTTTCTACAATAGCCTAGTGTGTTGACTTGAGAGAACTGTATTGCCCTACAGTCTTAACCAGAGTAGTTAATCTAGTAAAACTTGGCAGAGTAGATGCTGATCCAGGTTTTGTACTTTGATATTGAGGTAGAAATGTTTGTTAAAACTGTGGAGAAAGAATGTGGTTCCTTAGGCAGTGAGAAGTTTGGGTGGCATTGCAGGGACGGACCTCATGATTGCGTATATTCAATTTTCAGCTCTAAGCTTTTAATGCATGTTCCTAGCTGAAGTTTTCCAGGCACTGTGTAGAGTCATTTAAACAGTCAGAATGACATCATAATTAAAAAAAAAAAAGAAGATTTTGATGCATTCAAACTTTGTGTACTGAATACTGAAATGTTTTGAACGTGAATGCTTTGAATGTTGAAGTATGTTTATTAGACTATGAAATACAAATGTTCTCTTCTGCAGGTGCCAAAGTACAACTTTGAGCCTTACCATAAAGAGTTTACATCTTTTCTTATGAAATGCTGCTGGAATCATCCTGTTTCATGGAGATCCTGAGTTTCAACACAACTGTTTTCCCATGCACAGCTCTCTGTTAGAAGATTTTCAGCTCTTTCTGGCCACATTACTGGTTAACACAGACTCAGTACATCTACATGCAGTACAGTTGTGTAAGAAATTCCATCAACTGAAGCATTTTGATAAAAGCTGCACCACTGTGTGTATGCTTGAAATCTGCCTAGAAACATCTTACCTCCAGTGTGACATATTCTGAAAGAGCATTATCATTACAATAAAGCCTCTCTTCTCTTTCATCTATGACCTACTTTACAGTAATTTCTATCAAAAAGCGTAAATGCCTACTGAATAAAACTCTATACATTTAATTCTTTACCCCAGGATCTTAAAATCTTTTATTAACCTTCAAAAATTAACCTCTCACTGGCACCCTAGGTGATGCTCATGGCACGTTTTGGGAAATTAAGGAACTGGAGGCAAAGACTGATGTGCTGAGCTGCCGTAGAAGCCTGCAGTGAGCCCGTGAGGCTGCCAAGGCTATCTGAGTTCCCAGAAGCTCAGTTCTACTACCTCAGTGTCTTCTCCTGAACTTAGTCATAAAATAACGGGAAGTGGGGAGAGCTCTTCTGGCACACAGGCTGTGGAAATCCTTAGACTATTTTGCTCTTATTCAGTTCCCATATGATCTATTAGCACATGTGATGCAATGTTTTATTATAAAATTTAGGGGATTCGACTGTGCCAGGAAGTAAAGCAGCGAAAAGGAAAAGAAAGGAAGTAGTTCCAGACCCTATGCTTGTCCTTGAGATCCTCTGCCAGTAAGTGGTGCTTGTCCTGCCCTGTATTTTTAGTTTTCTTTATCATGAGACTGAAGAGCTGGACAGATACCAGGAAAACTAATGGACTGACTGACTATGCAGACACAGAAAGTGGGAATAGCCATTATGTCCTGACAGCTGCACCAAATAAACAAGGAGAAAGAGGGAAAGAGTCTTCTGAGCTATTGTTCTGGAGCCACACATACAAGAAGTGAGAGAAGACAAAACATTTTCCACCTGGAAATGTTGTTTTTTTAGAGGACCATATTCCCCTCCTGCAAGGATGTGGCAAAAACTTATTACAGTCAGCACCATGAATCATATGTCCTCACTACAGCTTGAGGAAGAGACTTCTTTAAGCCACAGAACAAAAATGCATTTTTTCGAATGCCTTTGTGCCATCTTAACACATTTGCTCACATTTGCTGACAAAAACTCATAATGAGTTTTCATACAGTTTTCTTATTTTATTTTGTTTTATTTTATTGTACATTCTATCAGTTGTAGCTGATAGCAGTGGCAACAGTCATACAGAGTTATTAGCACTGTTGCTCTTCTGGCTTTGGTTTCAGCTCTATGAAGGCAGGACTTCTATGGGCTGCAAACCAAGGGCACTTTGTGAGTACTTTCTTGGCTTCTAGAAAGTGATCGGTAGTGACAGCTAAACATTCCATTAATTATTTATCAGTTTTATCATAGTTTTGAGTTTTGCCCTTTATATCATGCAGGAAATAGAGCAGAGAAATAGAACACTTCTGCCTGGGAAATCACTTAACATTGCATGAACTGATCAAAAAACAAATCAGACCAGCAGCCAGGTACAAGGAGCATGGACACTAGAAGGAAGAAGCAGGTTGCCAAATGCTGGAGTTCCTATATTGACAGCTCCTCACGATATCTTTCATTTTTAAAAACTGCAGCATTCATCCATGCTGAAAGTCAGAAAAGGCAGTTCCACTGTCCATGTCTGCGGAGGGCATGGGCAAGCATTATGCTGGTTTGTGGAAATCTGCATTAAAAAGGCACTCAAACTCTGTAAAGTATCGTTTAAATGCTATGTTTTACAGCTAATGCTATAAAGAAAGAAAGAATAGCATACGTAACTGTACATCCCTTCTGATGCCGATGCTAGAGAAGTTTGTCCTGCAGACAAGGGATGCACATGACACACCACAGTTCATGTGTGACTGCAGTTCATGTGTGAGATGGCTGCTTTGTGGGTAAGCACGGACAGAGGAGCTCAGCTCAGACCAGGCACTCGGCTCAACTGAGGCTTCCTTACCCTTGATCCCTTACAGAAGCAGGTTGTGGTCATGCCAAGCCCAGCAGCATGTGTCCTCCACCCACCCAGCAGCACCATGCACATAGCAGGGGTTTGAGGGGAACATCAGCTCTGCAGTCCCACCCTGTCTCAGGATGTTACATGCCACTTATTGGCATCTGTACACCAGGCTGCCTCTGGTAGTAATTATGGCTCAGGTGTATGGGCTAATCTGTTGCTTCTTGCTGTGAGATCTGTGTCCTTGTAGCGGCATATCTTTCAACAAGCCTTCCTAGGTAGGCTTTAAATCCCTCTAAAAAAATCCTTAGCAAGCAAAAATCCTTAGTTCAGTGTTGCCCAACTCCTGCATGTCACTAAGCAGATGTTCTTAAGCTGATGTAGGTTTAAGCTTAACTAACCCAAATGAGAACAAACCACCTTGCCACGAATGTGTTTGACTTTCTGCACTGGCTGACTCACCCAGGTTTGGGTTCTACAGCTATTGTTGAAAAATAAGGCTTGGAACCCTACTCACCCACCCTGCTGTAATTTCTCAGGCTTTGCCAAGGGAGTAGAAAATGCCACTGAACCAGAAGAGCAGCCCTGATACTCCATGGGACTTGGGTTGTACCAGTGCAAGCGGCACAGGACTGAGCCCTACTGCCAATTATGAATATTTAAGTAATGCCTACAGGTCTGTGGTGCAGGTGAAGCAAGGCTGGGCCGAGAGCTGCCCACCTCCATCCACACCCAACCCTGTGTCCCACTGGTCTGGCTGCAGGTTATGCAAGGAGCTTATTCCATGGCAGCAGGCACATGAGTTACTCTATCTGTGGGGTGCCTGGAGCTGGTGGGAGTGGAGACCTAGGACCCCAGAATTGCAGGGTGCATGGTGGCTGGCTGGACAACTCCTGCTCCAGGTCACTGCGTTTGATGGACTGATGCTTGGAAAGCAGTGGTCCTTCAGCTCACAGTGATGTGCAGTGGCTCTACCACAAGGAAAACTGGTTTGGCACTCCTTGTTCAGTGCTGTACCTTCTCTTTGGCCAGGATAAGTCTAATTTTCTCTGCCTGAAAGTAATATTTTTAAACAGAATTACCTTAACCTCCACAGAGGGCTATTACAAGTTATTTGAATACATCTACAGTCTACTGTGCAGCTGTTCAGGCTTCAAAAATCAGATTACCTTTCCTTTTAAAACCTAGAGGAATGTGATCTTGAGCTGTGAGTCACCTTATTGTGACGTACTGCTTTGGACTGTTTCTGCTTAGAGAAGAAGCTGTGAGCATCAAACAGCAGTGCAGGGCACTGAGGGATGAAGGAAAGCCTCCAGGCGTGTCATCCCAGGGGGAACCCAACAGGGATCAGGTAAGGGGCTGTGTCCCTGTGCCAGCAGGAAGTGGGATGCTGGATGCTGGAGGCAGGGTGCAGGATGCGGGATGTGGGTAGAGGTGGATGGACTCACCCTGAAGCTAGGCATGCTTCTGCCCAGTGGCACATGGTGCAGCATGGAAGGAATTGTGAAAGCATGCTGAAAATGGTGCTGACCTGAACAAGAGAAAGGTATTCTCCCTCCCAGCTGTCAGATAGACTCCTGGGCTACAGTGCTCAAGGCCTGAGCAGGGAGGATCTTGCCCTCTACTCCTATCTGCAGCCCTATCAGCACAGCCAGTCCTGTCCCCTTGCCCTGCTGTGGGGCTCTGTGCCATGGCCGCATGCCCTGTGTACGGTGGGATGGTGAGGCTGTAGTGTGGTCTGGACTACTCCCAGACCCTAACATGACTGACAGTGGGGAGCGCAGCATAGACTTGGGCCAGAGAGCAGCCACTTGGTAGCACTTACATTAGTCAGTGAGCAATAAGGCAATAAGCTGGTGGATGTCCTCTCATTCCTGGTGGTGCCCCTGGTCTTCCAAGTCCTCTTTGTGCATTTTTGCACGTGTGCAGCACAGCCATGCTGTTACACAACCAGCTCTGTCTGCAAGCGTTCTGGTTTCACTTGTGATTCATATCACACAGGGGCTGAAGCATGTTCACTGGCTCCAGCGGAACAAAAGTCACGAAGCTTTGTAGGATAAGGTTCATAGCACTTGGTGCTCACTTGGAGCACCACAGGCACTTCAATCACATTGATAGTGGTTAATATTTACAGGACCAAAGATCACAGAAAATCAACAATGTCCGTGAGGTGACCGCAAGCAGAGACTTTGAAACCAGAGCTGGGAATGCTGAGGTAAAGCTTTTCAGATAAAAAGGACAGCAAAAATAACCATCAATGTGCAGCAGTGGGGTTTGCTTCTTTCCCTCCTACATCTCTTTGTGCAACCCTGCGCACGCAGCTTAGCCTGAAAGCTTCTGACCCTAAAATCAGGCTTTATATCACATGCTTCGAATAAAATGATTTGTGATAAGCAAAGGGAGCACCGGGCTAATCCCACAAGTATCTAGTTCATGTCATGCTTTCCTGGAATTGTGTAGCAACCCAGTATTACTGGCTGGGGCTCCCTGAGCTGCATCATGGTCCACAGGGCACAGCCAGCTGACGGTGCTTTTTCTAGATACATCTCTTGCTTGCAGACCAGTTACACTGTGCAGTCCCAAATGCTCACATGCAATTCGGGAATCTGGGAAATACATTATGCAAGAAGGCTGCAGGAGTGGAATGAGATAAGACAGAGAGAAGGGCAGGGAGAAGAGGCAGCCTCAGTATAAAGCCAACAGGAGAACAGGGCAAAGGTCTCATGTGTGAGAGTGGGGCCTCCATGTGATTTAGCTCCATTTTGGAAAGCATTTCCTTGTTCATGGCCAATCCCTGGCCAGGTGTCCAACCTCAGAATCACAGCACAAAGCAAGACACACAGAAGCTTTGAGGTTGGGCTGAGGTGTACAGCACACTACGTTTTCTGTCCCGAACAATGTGCTGACTGCAGGGTTATTTGTGGAGCGGGGCTTCAGCTGGGGCTGGATGCAGATTGGCATTCAGTCTCCTGGCAGTGGGCTTGGGAGGGGACCCCCAGGAGTAAAGGAGACAAAGGTGGCATCTGAGGAGGTAATGAGTGCAGAGCTGGCCAGTCCTAGCCACCATGATGCTGGTCCAAAGGAGAGCAGGGAATTGTGCCTGTGACCACAGAGCTCCGGAGTAATCCCAGGAGGGAGGAGTCTTTGGCACTGGGTTGTGCTTAGGAATACTCAGTGCAGTTCCCAATGGATTCTTCTCCCCACATCCCAAAATATCCCTGAAACAAGAAATCCTGGGAAGGAGTCTCCCATAAGCACCCCACAGCCACCAAGGTTCAGCCTTTCACCTCAACTTCCCCCAACCCAGGCAGCTGAGATCTTCCTCCTGTGGCTCATAAACACAGAGAGACCCTTCTGCACAGCTGAGCTGTTTGATACTTAAATTGACAGTTTTCAACCTGCAGCCCATGGAATCCTGAGGGCAGGTGTTAAATAACCCACAAATGAGAAGCTCATTGTCAGGAGTTTAAATTTCCCACAGGGGGAATCCCACATCTGTTGGGGAAAATATCTGTGCTCATAAACATAAAACATCCACAGCCTCCCAGATGTGTGCTTGCCCATAAAACATTTGGTATCCTTGTGGAATGGCATTCCTATGGAGTTAGAGTTTGGCCACATGATAGCAATAGCCGGGGTTAACATTTGGAGGAGTTGTCTATGTTCTGCAAATTTGTGAAAAGCCGTTAAGCACAACCAGTTGTGTTATGCCATTAACAAGGCCGGGATTTAGATCTCGGCTCGCCTGACTGGCCAGGCCTGTTCCTCTATAATCCTGAGAAAAAAATGCAAAGTCATGTGTATTCTGTGTGGGGCTCTATTTTTATTTCTTGTATGCTTCTAGCACTTTCTCCTTTGCTAAACTGCTTGCATAATGCATTGCAATTGTAATTCAGGGAGAAAAGCATTGTGGCTGCTGGTGGCTGAGGCAGTAGGAAATGTTTTACTAGCAGAATTGGCAGGTTTTTTTCATTTTATTGTGGCTGAGAAAGAGGAGGAGGTTAAAACACGTGAAGCTGGCAGTGTTTCTATGTTCTAGCATTTATTAACAAGATGAGGCAGGGACCATATTTGCTCTCAGAGGGGTTGGTGTTCCATGCTGCAGTACAATTTCATGCTGCACAAGGGAAGCTCTGCTTAAACCCTCCAAAGGGTGAGAGTGAGTTTAGCAGACGATCATTTCATTCAGTCCCATTAAACAGGGCATTCAGCATATAAAAATGCTATGGGGCTCTGAGCTCATCTTGCCACATTTGTATTTATTGAAGATAACACAGGATTAGGCAGCAGTAATTTGAGCGTACCATGCGTATGCATGCATATGGTATGTACAATCAGTTCAATGTCTATAAGGAGTTCGATTCCCATTGTCACATTACCTAAATACCCACTAAAGGAGGGAAATACTATTATCTCTTGTTTACAAACAGCAGACTGAGGCATGGAGAGCATAGCATCCAGACGAGGGTTGCCAAAGTCCTCCCTATCTATCACTGGAAATCCAATGGGAGTTATGTTAGAAAGTGCTTTTAGTGTTGTGCAGCTTAATTACTTGTCTGGGGTCACAGAGAGTAGCTACAAACAACTGAACAGAGATTTCAAACTAGCACCTTATATCTAGACCATCCCTCTTTCCTCCTCCACAGAGGGAGAATTGTGATATTGAAATAAGACAGAAAAAATTTTGTGTCCTTGGCAAGTATTTATATACTTGATTGAGTAGATTCTTTGGTTTCATGGTTTAATCCAAAGCTAAATATGAATCCAATTATTTCACAGCATCTTAGGAATATGATTTTCTCTGTGACCGCAACTTTTGAATTGTCACTGCTTTGAAACCTTTCAAGTTAGGATTCTTAGGCATTACGCACATACATACCTGTCACATCGCGTTCTCATGTTTACTATGAAAAGAAGGAATCATTAATGTGTTTTTATTCTCATGGGAAAATATATTTTCTCTTTCTAGAAATGAAGAGTGAAAATCGAGCCTTCATGCTCTTTTTCAGCTAATTGGCTACTGTACACTATTTGTCTCTCAGTAAGGTGTTGACTTATTTAACACATGTCATTTCCAGAGTTTCCATTTTGCAGAGAGTTTAGATGCATTTCCTGTTTTCTTTCTCTTAATTTCTTTGTTCTTTGGTGGCACCTTTCTCTGCACTTGAGATGGATTCCAGCTTAAAATTAAGTTCCCTCCCAGTACCAGATGTCTTACTCAATTCCCTTTGAAATGTGAACCTGTATGCAAGGGTATGAGTGGCATGTGACAGGGTAAGATCCTTCTCCTCGGTGCCAACTCTTACTAAGAATTTGACTGCCTACAAGCCATGCATTTGCCTTTTGAAAGTGAAATGCAGAACTCTGCACTCTGTTGGGTGCCCCAGAACCCCTTTCCAATGCACACGAGAGCCCACAGTCTCAGGATGGGACCCAAAATAGCCAGTGGTCCAGGCAAGCCTTAGAGAGCAGCTACACCAAGAGCAAGGCAGGCCCCAAACACTCATCTCCAGGCAGCTCAGCCAGCACTGTGGGCAGGCATCTCCACAGGATGCTCAAGGACTTTTCTTCCAGAAAACCAAGCAGGACACATTCCTTTATAACTGGACTGGAAGAAAAGTCCACCCCTATGCCCCCCTTGGGATGATAGCTTGAATTTCCTAAGTAGTCCAATTGCAAATTTCTCATGGTACTGTTAGGCAAATTTGATGGCACTAACCATTTGGTAACACAAAAGAACATTTGCATGTTTGGTTGAAAGCAAGTATTTAAGGATATGCTGCCATTTCTTATAGGCATTTAGCAAACGGGTTCCTCATTCCCAGTCAAGAATAGAGAGATGTGCCAACTGGTATCTTACTGTGACTTACTGCTACAGTGCTTCATTTTTCCTGTCAGATGGAGTCATTCAGGAGCTGTGTGTGATTCAGAGAGTAACCTGTACTTCAGTAGTAAACATTTATCTTCTGGGTTGGGCTTTTTATTTGGCTGTTTGTCCTTAGACTTTCAATGTAAGGTATGGATATAATGACCCAATCCACTTTTCAGCGCAAATCTGCAAAGTCAATGCATAAGCAGGATGACTTCAGCAATTTTAGGCCCATCTGCCTGACTAACGGAATGTATCTGGAAAAGACTCTGCCTAGGTACACTTCCAAAGCAAGGCTGGGGTATTCATATCCAGGATTGCAACACTTCTCCCCACACTTTCTCTTGGATGTACCTTGGACACCGCTGTCCCTGACCCGCAGGTTCTGTCCATATGTCAGGCAACAGATGCTGCTCCCTGTCTTGGTGCCTTGATGTTGTGTCTGCTTGGGTCTGACCACATCCAGTAGGAATTTTAGAGGCTAAACCCTTTTCACCTTGGTCCTCCTGGTTATGCTTCACTTATCTCCATGAGATTGCTGGGAGCAATCAGCAGGAGCATTCGCAGGATCCCTCTTCCCTGCACACGATGAAGAGAGTAGAATGAACGAGGAGAGCAAGAAAATTGATGTGCTGAGGAAAAGGCAGTTTAACAGGTGAAGGAAAGGGGCAGGGGGAGAAACACAAGTGATGCAAAAGCAGTCACTCCCCATCTCCCACAAGCAGAACCATGCCTAGCTAGATTCCAAACAACAGCCACCTTAGAAGTCTCAGACCTCCCCTTCTTCTTTCCCAGATATTGAGCATGATGCCATATGGTATGGAATATCGTTTTGGCCACTTGGGGTCAGCTCTGCTATCCATTACAGCTATATACTGGGAGATGAGGAGACAAGAGGGAAGTCTGAAGTCTCAGGTATTTCATTAGCTACCAAATGGCAAGATGGAGCCAGATCCACCCACATAAATATTTATACTAGCAAGACAAAGCTGCAGCACAGAATCACAGAATTACAGAATGGCCAGGGTTGGAAGGGACCTCAAGGATCATGAATCTCCAACCCCCCTGCTCCATGCAGGGCCACCAACCTCCCCATTTAATACTAGACCAGGCTGCCCAGGGCCCCATCCAATCTGGCCTTGAACACCTCCAGGGATGGGACATCCACAACCTCTCTGGGCAGCCTGTTCCAGCACCTCACCACTCTCTCTGTAAAGAACTGTGAAGGATTCCTGGCTGATGAGAAGACTCTTCAGCTGATGTGTGCCTTCAAGGCTTGCTCTTTCCAGCAGGACAGTGGCAATTCACATCAGCAGAGGAGCTGCTACTGTAATTAGTCAAACCCTTAGAACAAGGATGGCTGTCACCTTTCCATCCACCCTGCTCTCTGAGTATGGCTGCTACTTATTTACACATATTAACATATGCTAGTTTTGCTCATTGTCTTTTATGTATGTCTATAGAGTGTGAGGCCGGCAGCAAAACTGGGGGGCTTTGACTTTTACCAGCCCTGTCCTTGCAGAGAGCTGTGTCCTTGCTTCCCTGCAGCACCGTCCATGCCTGTGTGCAGTGTGCTGCATGTGCACTTCTCCTGCTTGCTGCTGGGATGCAGATGTTGCAGCATCCTCAGCCTGCAACGCCACTGCTCTGCATGCTCTTGGACAGCCTGCCTCACCTAGCCCAACCTACCCAGTGCTGTCCTCTGCCAGGTGACACACAGGCTCAGGAGGCTGTAGATGTGGGACTTCGTTCACTCCTGTACTCTCTGCACAGGGGATGGGAGGGAACGTTGTCCGTAGGCTGTGTCTGCCATCCACACCCAGGGATGTACCAATCTGTTGTCTGGATCAGCCTTGATAACCTGGTTGAAGGACCCCACTGCACACCGTGAAGGCATCAACTACTGTTTTCCCTGCTCCTTGTGAATACAACCAAACAGATACGGGGCACTGCCCTGCTGTTGCTCCATGCTGGTCCCACCCTGGGTGTGGCAATGGCAGCCAGCCCCTGCTCTGTGGGCACCTTTCTGTGACCCTGCCCCAATCCTTCTGTGGAAGTTAGGTGCTCACAGACTGGAGAGGCCACCAGGACATGGCTGGAGAGGGGTGTGTGCTTGCCAGGGGCACATGGGAAGCTGGGAGCCCATTCTGTGATAAAGTGGGCATAGCTTGAACAGAGACTGGTGTGCAGAGGGATGTTGGAGGAAAGGGAACATGGCCTTGATGACCATGGGCAGCTGCACCACCAGGCTGATCAGTGTCTGGCCAGAATGGTGTCCCTGAAAAGGCCCTAGGACTGCAGGATGCAACCAGGGGCTTTGGCAACACTGGAAAGTGGGATCCCAGGTGCGGGGACCACAGGTAATGTGAGTTGTGTTGCCCCTCACCTCTCAGCAGTGCCTTGCTTCAGCTTTGAATGGGAGCTCAGTTCATGGATGCTCTGTGCTTCAGATGCCTGCAATCACTGACCTGTTGATCTCCAGATATTGGACGAACTGGTACAGCCTTCCATTAATAAACAGAGGAAGGTAATAAGCTTAGTCTTGCATAACCAAGGTTTACAAAAGATACTATATTCTTATTTTAAAAGTAATATTAATTTAGTTTGAGAAATTTGGTTGATAAACATATGTAGCACTATGCTTAGACATACAGTACAAGGAAGCTTGTTTCAGCATGAATTGTACTCTGAGATAAAAGATAAGACAAAATTGATACTGGATCTTTCTTTTTTTCAGGAACAATCCAGAATAAAGCAATCATTATTGACAACATAAGAAGGATTGGTTAAAAAAGCAAAAAAATTAACACAAGCAAATAATGCATATTTTGGTTTGGTAAAACAGAGCATAATCTATGTAGGCACAAAAGATGCAGGTGACATTTACTCAATAATTCTCTGTCTTGCACAGCAGTAATTCTGGAAGAGTTTGGGACTTACTGATAATCAGTTGTACTGAAATTGCACGTGATGTTGAGACCTTCAGGGTAAACACTTGTTACTGAGCAGACATAGAGAGGTTTGTGGCCTCCATGTTTGGTGCTGGTACAGCTGGAATACAGTGTCCAGTTGTGAAGTTCACACTCCAAGAGGGATATATAAAAATCTGAGAAGGTTCAGCAAAGAGCAATGCTGTCAGATGGCCCAAAGAACCTCTCCCAGCTTATGTTCTCTGAGCAGTGTATAACAACCTGCAGGGAAAACAGACCTGTCAAAGTGTATTGATGTTACCAGTGATGACACAACAGACTTCTGTATCTATAATTGATGGAAAAGTTTAAGTGGGAAATGGTATTTGATTATTTTCACTAATGAGGATGATGATTGTCACAGATTTGCCATCCCTGGAGAAGTTTTCAGTCTCTTTCTCTGAAAGATATCCTCGAATTCAGCTGTAGTTACCTTGCTTGATGGTTAGCAGCAAACACACAGCTCAGCCCTATGCAGATCTTAAAATGGAAGTTCTGAGTTCAGTATCTTCTCATGCCCTGATGTACAATGTTTGATACCTTGGTGAATGTCAGGAAGCATCAATATTTGTATGGGTGACTGCATGGCAACCAACACACTCCTCCTTCCCTTTGGGGGGAGCCAGTGCAGCCTGCAGCTGGGGGGTGGTATTGGATGGGCTTTAAGGTCCCTTCCAACCAAAGCCATTGTGGGATTCTTTGATATGATTCTATGGTACTACAAATCTGCTTTCACACAGCCCCAGTCCTCCAGCTCCTCACCCTGGCATTGGAGGCATCTCCACTTGCTCAGGGAGACTGACAGCTGCAGGTCTTTGGAGGAGAGCTGGATAGAGACAGCAAGTGACAGTGCCCAGTCTGCCCAGCTCAACGCTGCCAGCAGTGCTGAGAGCTGCCTTATCCCATCCTGCTGATGCACAGCAATTTAGCCCGGATGGACCCATTAAGATAAGCTACTGAGGCTGGCTGAGGTTCTGGAGCGCCTGGCTGCATTTCCACAAGCAGTTTAGACACAGAGCATTCTCCTTTGCAAGGACTGTCTGCAAGCACTTTAGATCCATTTTCTCCCTTAATGATTCTTTTGAGTAAATCAATCATAGAATCATGGAATCATAGAATTGCTCAGGTTGGAAAAGACCTTAAAGATCATCGAGTCCAACCACAACCTAACCATACTACCCTAACTAACAACCCTCTGCTAAATCACATCCCTGAGCACCACATCCAAATGGTTTTTAAACACATTCAGATATGGTGACTCAACCACCTCCCTGGGGAGCCTATTCCAGTGCTTAACAACCCTTTCTGTAAAGTCCCAGTGCTTAACAACCCTTTCTGTAAAGTTCTTCCTGACATCCAACCTAAACTTACTCTGGTGCAACTTCAGGCCATTTCCCTCGTCCTGTCACCTGTCACCAATGAGAAGAGACCAACCCTGCTCTCGCTGTAAGCACCTTTCAGGTAGTTGAAGAGAGCATTAAGGTCTCCCCTCAGGCTTCTTTTCCCCAGACTAAACAGCCCCAGTTCCTTCAGTCTCTCCTCAGAGGGCACATTCTCCAAGCCCTTCACAAGCCTTGTTGCCCTTCTTTGGCCCTGCTCCAGCACCTCAATATCTCTTCTGTACTGAGGTGCCCAAAACTGAACACAGTACTCGAGGTGAAGCCTCACCTTCCCTAGTCCTGCTCACCAGACTATTCCTGATATAAGCTAAAGACTTTGAAGAAAACTTAGAATGAGGAGTAAAAGTAAAACTCAGCCACTCTGCATATTGTGTTTAACAAAAACCTCTGTTTGGACTTGGAGTGCTAACTTCAAGCAGACAAGAGCACACGGTGTTTGATTACTCTGTGCAGTTATAGGCAAGGAGGTTCGGGAATGAGAACAATAAACCAGACATAATCACTATTACTTGAAACTCTTACAAAGATATCAGATGCTGAGAGTCTGAATTGGTGAGAAGTACTGTCTGCTTCTGCTGCCTTCTTATGTCTTGCTTCTTTTACTAGGACCATACATTCAAATACTGAAGTTAATCTCCTTCCCCAGCTCAGACTATTAAAACTTTGATAATATATATTCCCATTTCTGGTTTTGGGTTCAATCACTGCTTTGAGTAAGGTGCAAAAGTTACTTTTGCAGTGTCAGCCTACGAAATCCAAGAATTACTCTTCCAATGCTTCTTACTCCTTGTTTGAAAAAAGCAGCTACAAAATATGAACCACTTCACAACATCGTGTCATAGCAATGTTTGCAAAGCCTTACCTGACAAACTGTTAAAAATTTCCACCCTGTCTTTCTCCACATTGCAGTAAATACCAGACCTCATCTTTGAAGTGGAGTTAAAAATCTTTGGGACATTTGCTACTTCACTTTGCATCTTATGCTGCACTACAAAGTATGTCTTCACATCACTTTTTGACATGTATAAGCAAGGAATGCACAGCTGCATTTGTAAAAAATGGGCTTGTAGGAGCTCCTTGACTGATCTTAAGAGATTTCTGCAGTATGAGCTATTTTTGACTGTCTCTTTTTGTGTAAGGGCGAACACTCCAAGCATGGATAAGTGACTTTTCCACCAGAGCAGTGCCCGCTGCGCAGGTGCAGCTGCTGGGGCTGTCCCTTTGTCAGCAGACACAAGGCATGCAGAGGTATTTTTAGCCTTTATACATATACATATTTTTCTTCTAACCCATGAAGGACAGTGCTCTGGGACAAGAACTACATCATCCAGTGAATCAGGAGCATTGGCTGTAGGGCAGGTTCTTGTTTCCAGCCAACATGTGGCTCACCAGAAGCATATTTTTCTCTCCATCAGTTCTCAGCAGCTCACAGAGAACACTCTCCCCTTGGTATTTCAGCAGAAACAGAATCATGGAATCACTGAGGTTGGGAAGACCACTAAGATCATTTAGTCCAACCATCAACTCATGCCCCTCAGTACCACATCTCCAAATTTCTTGAACACTTCCAGGGACAGTGACTCCACCATGTTCCTGGGCAGCCTGTTAGTAGTCCTCAGCCATGCTTTTTTTTCCACTGTCATTTTACAGGAATGTCTTAAGTTCTTGTGCCAGGGATCTAACCTTCCTGTTAGAGGTACCGCTGAAGTGATATTTCTGTGATAGCCCACTTTCCCTCTGCCTCTGCTAGCTTAGAACAGGAGTCAGACAGAGTTACAGCAGGTATCCAGCATGAAACTCTCTGCATATGTATGATCTGAATGCATTTTCCAGCATATAGACCAGCTTTTCTTATTTATACTTTGGTGCCTTCCTCTCAGGGCTTTCTCCCTACTTTGCTTTTTTTCCGCTTGCTCCTTTTGGTGGTTAAGTTACACTCAGACCTTATTTTTTCTCTCCTCTCCTCTCCTCTCCTCTCCTCTCCTCTCCTCTCCTCTCCTCTCCTCTCCTCTCCTCTCCTCTCCTCTCCTCTCCTCTCCTCTCCTCTCCTCTCCTCTCCTCTCCTCTCCTCTTTTTGCAACTGTCTGCAGAGTAGAGAGCATCTCCTCTGCTTTTAACTTTGCTAGCAAAGAGGATGCCAAGTGAGACTTCTGCACAGGCTTATGTTAGAATGTGATTTAAGTAATGCCTGCCTTTCCTTGGCACCAGGTGATGCTCCATCGGACTGAGCTTTAAGTGCAGAGCTTGGAAGGATGAAATATAGTACTAACCTTTAAAGCATCTCCAGAAACTCAAAGTGTGTCACTGATCAAATGTCAAGAGCAGTGCTCTTAGATATTTTATCTAGTTTGTATGAATTGGAAATCCAAGTGCTTTGCAACATGTGTTAATCATTATGTATCACTGAATCAAATCATTATGCAATACTTATGCCTTATTCTCTCAATTCTCCATACGCATCCTTTTAGGTGTTATCATTTTAAAATGAGTGATATTTATTTGAAAATAGGACGAGAGATATGTGCATGACTGTACTATATGGTTTTAGACGCAGTCATCTCAGTGTGCACAAAAAGAAAAATGCCAAAGCCTGATTTTAAAGTACCTTGAAACATTTCACATGTGAGAAAGCCCAAACAAATCAGTCACAGCAGTGTAAGGGACCAGGAGCCACATCCAGGTTCTGCTTTGAGAGCCCCCTGTGAGGCTGAGCACAGAGCAGGGTTGAGAGACAGAGCTCCTCTGGCACTGATATGTGCAGGACTTGGAAAGGTCAGGGAAGGGATCGCATGACATGCTGCCACTCCCAGAAAAATGAACTCGATGGTCAGGAGGTGTCCCATGTTCCTGAATGGCATACAAGTGTATAATCAGACTATCTGACCTTATATGGTCCTAAACAAGCAGATTGGGAGTGTGCGCACCGATCTCCAGCATGGGCAATCTCAGCGGGTACCTAGGTGCAAGAGTTTAAGCAAAGTATTGTAGCCTTCACACAGATCTTGGTAGGCCCTCGTTCCAAAACTGAGTTAATGCGCTTGAGTCCTTGAGCCCACACAGAAACCGTGTCTTCAACTGCTTCTACATGTTCACACTTTTGTCATACAGCTCATGCTGCTGGAGAGGTGAGAGCACCACTCACACAAGCAGAGAAATGGCCGGATTTCACCTGGGAGAGTGAAAGAAATTGAAATGTGTTTATCACAATAATACCATCTTCAAATCAGCAGCAGTTCAGAATGAAACATTTTCTGAAAGCGTTCGTTGTTGATTTTTTTTTTATATTTGCAAAACTGTGGTCAACTCTGATTGCTGTGTGGTAGGCTGCTGTAAATTTCACTTCTTTTGGTCTCATTTCTGGATTTGTACATCCATTACATGTACTAGAGCTTAAACTACAGTTAGCACTGACAGAAACCTTTCAGGACGTAGCACTGAGGCACTTAAGGATCTCCCTAGGGCCAAAATATAGCTTTATACAGCTCATACAAAATGTCAGTTCCCCAAGACAATTTACAAAATACAGTGCACATGCTTTCTAGACATCCTGATAGCTCCTTAAAGCACACCAGTGACTATGGGATATGGCTTTTATTGGAGAACTGCACAACGCTGCATTTGAGACAAGGCATCCAGTTGAGAGGTCAGTGGAGAAAAGGCAATTTTAAAAAAATTCACTACCACCTTAACATCAACAGAAATTCATGTATTCAGCATGTAACAACGTCAGCTCCTTGGATTGGCCTCATTTCCCATGAGTGCAGACAGCAAAAGTAAATGGTTGTACTAAATGGAAGAAATGTGATAGGCAACACTGTGTGCAGTTATATATATGTGTGAATGCAATGCATATATAACAAATCTATATGCTGCATGCATAAACAACAGCTTTGGAACACTTAAATGCAGTAAGCATTCTAGTAGAGAGTTACCATGTGTCATTCATACATGTATTAGGCTTCTGTATGCACCTAGATTGCTCACTGAATTGGTTGCCCAGTCTGTTTGTTCAGCTCCTCAGACTATGACTGAAACCCTGCCTTGCTCCTTTGCAGTGAGGTGCCTCTGACTCTGCAATTCTTGAAGCAGAATTTAAAAGTGATTCTCCTAAAATATTTATCTGAACATTTTACTGAGAACACTTAGGAAATTGGGCAGGATTTTAAAAACAAAATCAAAACAAAATTCCCACAGAAACTTGTGTCGATTTCTGATGTCCTTTAAGGTTGCTTTTTACTCCTTCTAGATACAGAAAGAAAACATCAGGAAATGTTTCTAAACACCAAGTTTAAGCCCCTCACACAGTCCAGTTTTCTGCTTCCTTGTGGATGAATGTATTTGACTACAGCATGTCTTTTGCAAAGCCATTCTTGAGATTTGTCTTGAACACTGATGTCTGCTTCTGTGTTTTCCATTCATCAGACTGCAATCTGAATGCAATGGAAGCATCCTCTTCAAATAGATTTTAGAGTAGATTTTGAACAAAGTTTTCCTGAGTTCATCTTCTCTCCCTCCTTTCTTTTTACTCTATGAGCAGGGCACATTTTTGCAACAACTGTACGGAATGTTCACTGATGGCAGTTTCACACTAGATATCAATGAAACATTTTGCTCTTTCCTCAACCCCTTCCCCAGCAAAATCTGCTGCCAGGGCACAGCATTTTCCAGAGATTCATGTTTTATCTTGTTTTCTTTGAAGCACTCAAAAGTTCTCCCGACAGAAGAGTTATCACCGATGCCAACTCTCAGATTTCTGCTCCCTGTTTTATCAGCCGTAGAGCTATTCTAAAACACATCTCAGCAATTATTTCATAATGGAAATGATATAGCTTTCTTTTTTCCTTCTTCACATCTTGCTAGAAATGGATTTATTTTTTTCAGACTGAAGCTGACTTCAAGGCAGTTTCAGCATCATTACTGAAGCTCCCCACCCTGCAGATGCCTGAACTTTTATTTGCTGCACCCTTAGCACATAATGTGTTTTCATTTCAGACTTGAGTTCCATGCTGTTCCTCATTATTGTTTCAAGAAATATTTGTCACAACAGTTGGGGAGTGCCAGCAGGTATTAGTCTTCAGCCCTGCAAAAGAGATCTGCCATGACTAGGAAAGCAATGGCAGAAACAAGGAAGGCTCTCTGCGTTCTATCTGTCAAGCCAATTGAGCAGTCTCCCTTTCCAGCAGGCCCATCCTTCACTCTGCACCTCACATAACTGAAAGGCTCAGGTTGCCAACAGCCCCCTTCTATCAATTTGCCCTACCTGACTTTCAAGTGAAGCAAGAAATAAGGTAGGCAATCTGACAGCAGTCATTCATGCCTGCATAGCACAAGATTCTTACCATGAATGCAAGACAGTCTGAAGTAACACTGGCTTTTGTGGACATGTTCTGCCAGGAGAGCAGGGCCAGCAGGAGATGAACCATGGCAAGAGCTGTGGACTATGCTGCAGTTTCCTCCCACCCACATCTCCTGACTCTGTGGCTCTGTGGCTAGGAGATGACGTGGAAGAAGAACATTTCTCACTGATCTTAAGGAACCTGTGATCCTCAAAAGCAAGTCTTACCAGTAAAGACCAAGGAAAAGTGGATGTTGTGTATCTTGATTTTGGTAAAGCTTAGTACACAGTCTCCTAAAATATTCTTATAGAAAAAAGCTTGAAATAAGGGCTAGACAAATGTCCAGTGAGGTGTGCTGCACTGAGCAGAACTCTGCCAGCAGGGTGAGGGAGGTGATCCTTCTCCTGTGCTTGGCAGTGGGCTGTTGTGTCTCATTCTGGGCTCCCCAGTACGTGACATGCATGGACATACTGGAGTGAGTCCAGCAGATGGCCACGCAGATGATGGACTGGAGGAGAGACTAAGAGAGCTGGGAGGACTGTTCATCCTGGAGAAGAGAAGTCTCTGGAGGACCTTACCAGTGTCTGCAAATGTCTGATGTGGGGAGTAAAGAAGGCAGAGACATTCTTCTCAGTGGTGCACTGTGACAGGAAAAGAGGAAATGGGCACAAACCAAAATATGGGAAATTACACAAAAGAAAACACTTTTTTACCGTGAAGATAGAACAACAGAGCAAGTTGTCCAGAGAGAGTGGGAAGACCAGACTGGGAGCAGCCCTGAGCATCCCACTGCAGCTGACCCTGTTCTGGACAGGGGAGCTGAACCAGGTATCTCCTGAGGTGCCCTCAAAGACACTACTTACATGAATACACAGATATTATGGTTGTGGTGCTCAGGGTACAGTTTCATCTGCTGTCCCTGTTCAGAAGGCTCCACGGTGCCAGAGCAGCAATGCGCCAAATGTTCAAGTATGTCAGAGCATTTTCATTTGCTTTGGACTTGATGCAAGGATATTGGTATATTCAAATGGTTTCATATATGAATAGAAACAAAGAAAAACAAAAAAGTTCTTTATAGTTTTATCAAGCTCTCTTTCAATTGTTGAGATAAGATGGACTACATCCAGAGAAACTGTGAGTTTTCTTTTATTAGTGATAAAATCTAAGTTGCTGTTGGAAATGTCAGGGGGATTTAAGAGGCTTAACAAGGAGACTCCTGAATTCCTCAGGAGATCTGTGAATGTGGAATTCAGATCTGTCAGAGCTAGGGAGCACCTGGCACATTACCAGCAGTCAGCTCACTAGCCTTTGGAGAATGAAAATCACTTTTTAGTTCAACTTCCCTTGGTAGCCTGCCAACTTCCTGCTTGCTCACAGAATCAACTGCTTCTAGAAAATATACTCTGAGGTCTAAGCCACGAGATTCAAAACACAGCTTAATAAGTAAGCAGCAAGTACATGGGAAATTATATTGTATTGTGGCATCTCTTCCAGTGGCAGAGGCGGTTCATCTCCATGATGGAGCAATGCCCTAAGTTCTGCTAGTGGTGCTACTACCCTGCAGGCATAAAGTCCTCATTAAGCAGTCTGACTTCTTCCCTTCTGAAAAGCAATAGGCAGGCAGAGACGCAGAGGGGTGGTGTGGAGCAAGGGACTGAGGGGAGAAAGCCAAATTAGGGCAGCAGGTGGATAAGAAGCTGGCAAACAGGCCTGGAGCTGTGCAATCCCACCTGTTTTCCAGGAGCCACTGCCCAGGGGCATTCCTGGAAATTGCTGGTGCCTCTGTGAAAGAAGAGGAGGATTTCCCCAGTCTGACAGAGGGCCATATGCTGCTGAGTTTCATGTTTGTGCCCAAAAGCAATGGGAAAACTGAGTGCCCACCCTTCCTCATCATTTCCCTAAAAATACTCTGAGTGGTTGAATCATTCAGTGAGATTAACCTCATTGTGACCATAGGCATTTCTATTCACATGGCTGAAGACTGCCGAAGATATTTTAATAAATATGTTATTTTAAAGATATATAGATGTATTAATACAGATAAGATCTCCACGTACAGCAGCAATTAGTATGATCTAAAGAGAAGCAGGATAAAGTGTAACTAGGAATACTGAACTATAATCACAGTGACCATGAAGCTCCCTCCTTCCCCTTCAAAAGCCCACAAATTTACATTTATTCTTTTGGTGTCCATGCGTGCTACTGGGAAGCACTACCATGCTCACAGCTGCCAAAGCCATGCCCAAAGCCAGCCAGAGACCCTGCAGCACTCACCCCAGGGGATGGAAGAAGACAGGGATGGAAAGGCAGAAGGAGGTATATTTCCATACACGTTGTTTGCTCTGAAGCATTAAATATTTTGCCATTGGCTTGACCATTTGCAGAGTGTTCTCTATTAAATATTCATCATTTGCTATCCCATTAATCACAGTAAGTGAATCAGTTAATAGCTGTGATGAATGTAAGTGTCAGCAAACACTGGTAACTTCTTTCTAAACAAAATTCTGTCTTCAGAGGAAACTCTCCAAAAAAAAAAAAAAGTCTGTGTGCTCACAGATCTCAGCACAATGTGTGCAAGAACCCAGGACTTGGCTGGTTCTCCCACATTTGGGAATTCTGGTGATTTGTGATGCTTCACTTTTTTAATTTCAAGTAGCAATGCGAGTTTGCTTGTTCTGCAGTGCTGAGTGTATTGGCAGTGTCATTCCTCTTGAATAGCCCTTTTGCCCGAAATGTAGCTTGTGTTCCCGTCAGGATGACAGATAACACACTTCGTATACCCCTGGAGCTTGGAAAATCTGAGATGAGATTGGCAGTGCAATATAAAAAGATATACTCTCAAAAGGGAGGCAGCAGAGGCAAAAACACTTGGCCTGAGTGGAAATAAACACTGGAACTTCCAGCCGCAAACAGTCCTCTGATTTCAAGCAGTATTTCAATGTGAAATGGCTTTCCCTCATCACATTTGTACAGCAGCTAGAACAATCCTCATCTTGACTGTGGGTTTCTGGCATTGCAGTAAGGCAGACACTGAGTTTTTGAAGAAATACACAACCACATGTATTCTTGTATGAGACATCCACTGCTGTTAACAGCACATGCCGTTGGCCAAAATTAAATCCAGGTGTAGACCTTTGTACAGCATTGACTTCAGACATCAAAAAATAACAAAAAGTGTCCAGGAAGAAAAAAAAACCAAACAAACAACAAAAAAACCCACGACACAGCAAACTTAGTTTCATTTTAAAAGATAAAACACACAGGTGGTCTGCCATTTGCTGTGGGTACATAAAAGGAGTATTACACAGATATTGAAGGAGAAATGGACAGATCTGGCAGATGGCATCATGCTCAGGGTTAGCCAAATCCCCTCTCACGCACAAGAGCCCATATGGCCAAGCAGAAACTCTATCCGCCACAAACCCTGTGCATGCTTTTGTGGCATTTCTGTGCTGGGAGTGTCGTGTCACCTTACAGTCTTGCTGTGATAAAACAAAGCAATGTATTTTGGCAAAATGTGTTCATTCTCAAGACATCCTCAGCTCTCAAACTCTCCCCCCCCATCCCCTGAGGACCTTGTGCCTCATATGAGCGCTAATCATGGCTCCCACACATGATAGAAGGTAGTTTTGAAAGCCATGTTTGTAACAAGAGGAAAAACCCCTCCTGACAGATTTCTGTCCATGCAGAAAATCAGCAACCTGTCTCTGAGAAGCTAGGAGAGATGGGCCAATCGGACACAGCTGCCAAAGGGACCTAGAAAGCATGAGTGATGCCAGCAGCTCAACACTTCTCCTTGGTCCTGACACCAGTGATGGCTCTGGTGGTTATTAGCTTGTGGGATGTCAAAAAAGAAATCCACTTGAAGGCTGAAGCACATGCAGTGCATTCTCACCACTTGTCTCACAAATGGTATCATAGGACATACAAAGTGTCCTGTTGTCATACTTGTCTCCTACCTTCTGCTTTTTGCACTCAGCCTGGGTTGCCACATTCTCTGCAAACTTGCAGGTAGGCAGGGAATTTCTAACTGGAGGCACTGCTCAGGTATGGTGATCTTCCAGTGCCGTGTCCCATGCTAGTACATGCTCTGGCCACAATTAGTCCAAAAGTGATATAAGGCTCAGAGGAATTTTGGTGATGGACCTCACACTGTCTGTTTGGGAAGTAAGGCTCACTTGATGATCCTTATGGGTCCCTTCCAACCTGAGATATTCTATGATTTTATGAAACATGCCAAGGCAACAGGCCCAGAGAATATATTTTTATTTCTTAATGTAAATGTAGCCTCAACATTAGGAAAGGCTACCCTCATCAAGTTTGCTGATGATACTAAGCTGGAAGGAGTGGCTGACACAGCAGAAGGCTGTGCTGCCATTCAGCAAGATCTGAACAGGCTGCAGAGTTGGGCAGAGAAGAAGCTGATGAGGCTTGACAAGAGAAAGTGTTGACTCTTGCACCTGAGGAGGAATAACTGCATGCATCAGTACAGGTTAGGGGATGACCTAGTTGAGAGGACCTCTGCAGAGAAGGACCTGGTGGACAACAGGTTGTCCATGATCCGGGAGTGTGCCCTGGAGATCAAGAAGGCCAGTGATATCCTGGGGTGCATTAAAATGAACATGGGCAGCAGGTTGAGGGAGGTGATCTTCTTCCTCTACTCTGCCCTGGTGAGGCCACATCTGGAGTACTGTGTGCTTCCCTGACAAAAACAAACAAACAAACAAACAAACAAAAAAACAAACAGGGATATCCCGGAAAGAGTCCGAAGGAAGGCAACAAAGATGAGTAAGGGCCTGGAGCATCTCCCGTGCACAGAAGGGCTGAGAGACCTGGAGACCTGGAAATGTTCAGCTTGGAGTAGAGAAGGTGGAGAGAGGATCTCATCATTGTTTATATACATCTAAAGTGAAGGAGTCAAGCTGATGAAGGCACTCTTTTCAGCAGTAAGCAACAGTAAAAGAAGGGGCAGTGAGCAGAAACTGGAACATGGAAAGTTCCATATTAACACAATGAAGAACTTCTTCACAGTCAGAGTGATAGAGTGCTGGAACAGGTTGTGGAGTCTCTCTCTATGGAGATACTCAAGAACCCCCTGGATGCCTACCTGTGTGATCTATTGTAGGGAAACTGCTTTAGCAAGGGGGTAGTACCTAATGATCTCTAGAGGCCCCTTCGAACCCCTTCTGTGATTCTGGGCCTCTGTGAAAGCACTCAGTATGGCCATGCTTTCTTTGCTTTGGTGCAGGAAACGCACAACAGTCCCTTCAGTGAATTGCAGTGGATGCAGTGTGACATTAATTTGTAGATTAGGAATAACAATATTATAGGATTAAGTCAAAGGAGTCTTATCCATTTCCCCAAACCATTCTAGTAACTGTTCCATCTCCAAGTTCCACATTCAGGATATTTTTGCTTTGGAATAAGCACCTTTCATGCCCAGGAGAATGGTGCACCTCTGTAATTCGAAGTAATGACTTTGGCTCACATAATCAGGAGAGATTTAGATTAGATGTCAGGGGGAACATTTTCACTGAGAAAGTGGTGAGGTGCTGGAATAGGCTGCCTAGAGGCGCTGTGGATGCCCTATTCCTGAAGGTGTTCAAAACTGTGGGCAACCTGATCTAGTGCCTGAGTTAGTGGTTGGCAACGCTGGCCATGGTGGGGGGTTGGAACTAGATGATCTTTGAGGTCCCTTTCAACCCCAGCCATTCTATGATTCCACGATTCTATGATCAGTCAAACCATCAGTGCTGCTCACCTCAGGTTTTGCATCTGTTCCCTCCTTGTGCTCAGTCCCAGAAATCAGCCTGCTAGGTTCTGGCAGATCCCGACAGATCCTGACTGCCAGCCTTGTCAGGATTAAGTCTGACTCTAGGGTATAGGTCATTGAAACAGGAAAATGCTGAATGGAAAGTTCATGAAGACTCTGAGACAGCGGGCTGTAAAAGGGCACCTCCAAGGAGGTGGAATGGAAGCCAGCTGGGTTCCTGCTGGCCTGCTGAGCTCATCATAGGGTGTCTGGAATAGTAGGAGGCACTCAGAACCTTGCTGTGACTACGCTGTATGCCTGGGCTTTAAAAGCAATCCCAGCGTGGAAATGGGATTCAATTAGATAGAGTTGATTTTTATTTTTCCCTCACATTTCACCTGGGGGCAAATATTAATTCTCACTTAAAATTTGTCTGTCTACATGTAAATAGTACTGGAAATCTAATACTGGAACACAGATGGCAAAATCCCTGTTTACATAATATTTGTTCAGCAACAATAAGTTCATCTTTGCCTCTCTAAGCATACATAGCCTGCTCTGTCTGAACAGCACTGCAAAGCTGGGAAGACATTTCCCTCCCTCAAAGATGCCTTTCTCCATGCTCCTTTGGGAACACACAGTGGCCTCACCCTCTCAGCACTTCTTGACAGAGGATGCTGTGAGGGGTGAGGATGCCCATGGCCATGGGGTTCGGTCAGCACTGCCAGACAGAAGAGCATGTGGGGAAGGAGGATCTCAGCTCACAGCCCGCTGTGGCCTTGCTGATGGGAGGAGCTGCCTTAGCTGTCAGACTGCATATTGGGGAGAGTCAGGAAGCAAGCCTGGGGCCTGCTCTTGTGCAAAGCGGTGTGTTGAAAAGAGATGCCCCCATTTGACAGCTGGCACCACACACTGGCACCTGATAAAAAGCCATGGAACGCCACAGAGCCAGCACAGTGCCTGGCAGCTCCCTCCCAACCCTCCATGTGCTGCTGCCATCAGGGCAGGCCAGCCCACGCTGAGCCCCGTGTTCCTTCGGGCTGCTGACCACAAACTCAAGTCCCAGCAGAATACTGCCATCACCACTTCTGGTCCACTCTGTAAGCCTGAGAAAGGGAGAGGATACTGCTGTATTTGAAAACATTTAGGAATTGGTTTCTTCCATGCCATTCCATTGTTCCAGCTCTAGTTTTATTCCAGGAGCTTGTCGCCCCTGAGCACGGACAACCCTGTAACAGAAAACAAAGTCCTTTGTTTGCTTGGGTCCCTGGGCCCCACTGGGCTGCCTGAAATGCTTTTTCCTGCAGTAAGTTCTGAGGTTGATCCATTTCATCCCATTTCCTTAGGGAGTTTTTCCTGCATAAAAAGGCTGTAGCTCTTCTCCCTGTCAGGTCCTTAAGATATATTGTAGTTGTATTTCATGGGGATGTAAAGAGGCTGGCAGCACTACACTCAGACGGAGTCATTCATCACAAGAGGTTAGCAAGAATGAATATAATTTAGTAGCATGACAAAATTTGTGTTCTGTTTTTGCAGGAACCCCAAAGCTGTGGGCAAGAACACTTGAGGCTGGGATCCAGGTCTTGTCACTCTTGTGTCACAGTGGGCACAGTCCTGGGGGCACTGCTGAAGAGAAGGACTGACACACAACGTGAGTCTGACAGTTCTGGGGGTTGCCATTGCTTTAAGAAACTTCTGCATCTATTTTATTTTCTGTTGGTCAAGAAAGCTCTGAGTGGAGACCAGATGGTACTAATTTGCTCAGGGTTACTGCTGGTCAAAATTAAACAGTGCTCCATTCCCACAGACAGACATTAAACTGGAGATGATTATCATTTATTCATTGGTATTTCAGTGTTGCCCAGCTGCGAGGGCAGCCTCCATCAGCTGGGTGGTATTCAGAATACACGCAGGCAGAGTTACAGTTCTTCCCAAGAAACCTAAACCTGAAGTGAAATCCCCAGATGCAGCATGCCATGACCTCAGGCTGTTATCAAATAACTTCCCTCTTACTATTTCAAAACCCATTTCTCAGCAATATGGCTTCCCTCTTTTCCTCCTCAACTTGAGAACAGTCTCAATGTCAGATTATAGCAACTGCTAATTGGAATGACTGAGAAGACACGCTTCAAGGAAATGCTTGGGCTGCTTCAGCTTTGTTGCAAGGGTTACTGATAGTGATTGCTTTTCTTTTCCAAATCAAAACACAACCAAAACAGCCTGTGGACAGTATCTTGGAGATTTAGCCCTGGGGCAGTTTTTTCTTCTTATTGAGAAAAAGAGAGATTGTATGACTGCAGTCTTTGTAACAGAAACATTTCCCTGGAGCAATTCTTGATAAATTCACTGACTTCCTTCAAGTCTATACTTAAACAGTGGTGCTGAACACTGCAGCCTAGCAGATCTCAGAGGACCACAGCAGCTGTGTGTCCCACATGGCAGGTCTAGGACACGTGGCACAATTCCTGGGGATGGGGGAAAACAGCGCTTCAGAAAGACTGAGCGTCTCCGAGGACCTGGAGAGCAGAGGAAACAGAGCCACAATTCCACGTGCCTTTACAGAAGAAATCAGCCCAGTATAATCCCGAGAGGTTCAGTAGAGGCCACTATGTTTCCTCTGTTAGCCCGAACTGCTTTGATAACAGACCTGTTGTGCTCCAGTACATGATGATATGCAGACAATGAAACCCATTGATAGCAAATAACAAAATGAAGAGAAGTTTAAAGATAATGATATGGATGTCATGGTTTACACCCAATTAACTCATTACAAGCTGGTATTTGGACAAATGTATGAAGCCAGTGATCCTCTTAAAATGATTGAGAAAAGTCACAGGTTTGAATCAATAAAAGATTCTTTGGGACAATATTACAATTTTTCCTGGGAAGTTTAAAATCAGAATTGATTTGAGTAAAGGCTTTCAGTCAGTAATCCAAAAACAGAGACGCTCAATTCTGAAGGCTAAGACAGTATCTCGGTGTGGTAGGAGCTGTCAGACTTCTAAGTACGAATCTCAAGTCTGTCCCATAGCTATAACTGTGGTGTAGCTGGGTATCAGGACTGTGCCTCTGCACGCACACTGCACCTGTCATCAGTTCCCTTGTGGTTCAGGAATTCCCCAGCTTGTCATCAGAAGAGATTAAGGCTGGTCTGAGACAAAAATTTGCTCTGAAAGCGGGTCTGAACTTCTTCCCATCATGGTAATTAAGTGCTTGGTACACAGGAGCTCTCTGCATGAGAATTTTGGTCTGTTCTAGAGATTATCCCAGGTAGCTCCTCTGTATTGCATCTCCCCTGAACACCTCAATGTGTGTGTGTTGATTGATGAACATCCAGGGCAGAGTGTCCTTGAGCTTTTCATTCCATTCTGCTGCAGAGGAGATCAAACTGTACATAGATAAGAGATTTGCAAATAGTCGGTACAAACTGTTCCTGCAGAAGCAGAAATAGTCATGTAGGACAGTGTTTTGTATGCAGTTTGTATATAGCTGTCATGGACAAAACAGTTTGGAGTCAGGAAATTGCCAGGCCACATTAATTTCTGATCACTGAGGGAAAGAAGAACACAACTAGATAAACACAAACCTCTATCCTTCTCCCTTCCCAGTCTCATTTTCCCTTATTTTGCTATAGACAGAACTCCTCTCCAGGTGCAGGTGGCACAGGCAATTGGAGCAGTGTGTGTAATACTGTTCTGCTGCCTCGTGCATAATGGTCTGTGACTCCTGACACTTAGCATCACAGTTCCTACCACATTACAATGGCTTCAGCTGCCCTGTCCCTGAATGTCCTTGCTCAGGAGCAAGTCCCTCACAGGACACAGTCCTTCAGGGGTGTCCCTGCTGCACAGTGGGTCACCCATGGGCTGCAGTCCCTCCTGGACATGCCATTGGGTGGAGTTTCCCCTCTCTGGACCCAGTGGCTGCCAGTTTCATTCTCACATCTGCTTATATAGGGGGATCCAGTGCTTCATGGGATGGAATTTTGATACATGATGGCACATTTTGGTGCACAGGGTGTTTTCTCAGCATAATGTTTTCATTTCCTTCAGGGCCAGCTGGAAGCATTTTCTGCATGAAGGAAGTCATGACCTCACGCCATGCAGCCATCACTGCACACTGCTGCTATGACAGCTTGCAACGTCTGCCCACTGCAGATAACAGCAGCAGAGCACACACTGTCACACAGCACATGGGGTGCTGCAACCAGCAGTTCATAGGAGCCTTGCACTGGGGAGTCTTGCTGACACCGGACAGTGGCCAACAGTTCTGAGAGAAATGGTTCCCTGTGGGAGAGTACCTTATGATCAAGGAAAAGATGGTAAGATCAAGGAAAAGTGATTTTCTTTTAAACAAACGCTCTGCCATTGAGTGTCTCTGCATGGGAAATGGTTATTAAAATACCATCATTTTAAAGATGCACAGCTCAGTATCTCCCCAGCAGCGTGAGCATCAGGGTTAACTCTACTTATCAGCAGTTGGTTCGCATACATACATAGAAGTAGAGCCAAACATTATCAGAGCTGATTTTTTTTGGTTTTGCTGCCAAGTGAAGGCAGACTGCAAAGTGGCTCTGTCCATCCCTCAGAAAGCACTGAGAAGGGGGAAACCTGGCAGCTGGATGTTGTTGAGTAGTGTTACTACATTAGGATGAGCTCCAGCCCTAAAACTGTGCTCTGTGAGTGTGTGTGTAAGCGGGAATCTGCTGAGATTGCAGAGAAGTCAGAGCCGTGCCCGCAGCCAGCCTGCACGCAGCTCCATCCTCTGTGTGCTTTAAATAGAAATCTGGGACCACTGAGGCTTGCATAAAGTGTCTCAGACAATTACTCTGTGCACTCATACTCTGAGCCGGAAAAACAGGCTCCAGAGCATCACGTAAGAGCTGTGCAGGCCAGCTCCAGTTGTGCCCATTTTGGGAAGGGATTAAGAGAGGTTTAAGGGTGCAGGGAGAGCTGCAGAACTGCTGCATTTGGTGAACAGCATCCGCTTTGTTGCTGAGGACTTACTCTCTGTTTTCATTTCGGATTGCTTTTTGCACCAATGCTGCGATATCTGAAGATGCAATGATTGCTATAATTCAATAATTTCAAAAACCTCTGTGATCTAAATAATGTCTGACAGATGTATATATACTTATCTAAATTTATAAAGAACAATGTCGACTCTGGTAGTGATTATAAATCTCTCCATGCCCTCTGATGTTACAGTCTATGATTAGTGCACCGTGAAATCTAAAGATTCATTTCAGAATATGTTTTTAAATGCAGAAAGCCGTGGCAGCCTCTCAGGGAATGCTATTTGCAGTGTCCAGGCTCTTAATTTTAATGCTCATCCCTAATCCTACTTCCAGTAAACCAGAAGTGGAAATAAAATTGTACTGTTACACAAGTGCAAAGGCAGTTAATTCTGCTGTCAGCAGATGTGGTGGGTAAAGATCCCCTTAACCACAGACATGTGATGTCTGAATGACAGATCTCTGAATGGGAGAATAAATACCAAGTGAAAGTGAAACATTAGCAAAGATTTCATAAAAAATTGAAGTAATGTAGTGTGTGAGGGGGTCTGAGTCACAGATGCATTATATTGCAATATTAGATGTTGCAAACTGTGAACACGACCCTGTCAGCAGAAGGAATTCTTTCTGCTTCCCACCAGGCAGACAAAACACACACAACCTCTTGTTAACCTGCAACAAGCTGCATGTGTTGACTATTACAGTGATAGTTTCTCCACTGAATTCCTATGTATAATTTCTCTCAGGAACAGAAAGGCCAATACATGGCTTTGTATATGAATGTCACTATTTTGGGACAGTTGCAAACTTCTACAGTCAAACCACAAGATTTCTCAGAGGGACTCACAAATGACTGATGTTTACCCTGGGGTAATTACAGTCCCTTCATATGTACCTTTCATCTGTCAGATACAGTAAACTGAGACACAGTCTGCCAAATTATAAATTCCTATTTTCTCAGATTCCTTTATAGATGCTCAAACTCTAACAGTTCTTCTCAGATACCAGATATTTTTCCATGTCCAGGAGAATGGAGATTCCTTGGGGACATGTGAAAGTGATCTCTGGTGACACATTTTCATCTTGCAGGTTCTTTAGCACATAATAAAAGCTAGAATAAATTCAACTGTTTTGGGGGGATTGTATAAAGGCTAATCTGATTCAGAATTCCTATGCAAATGTTAACAAGTAAAATGACATAAGGGCATTTTAAAAACAGGACATCTTCCTCACTCCATCTGCGCTCCTTTCATGTTTTTCTCTAAACTTCTTTTTGGCTTTAAAGTCCCCAGTCACATTTTCACTGCACATTATATATGGAAAAATCTGGAAATTGGAGGGTTGTTTGATTTCAG
The DNA here is from genome assembly GCA_037305975.1 of Chrysolophus pictus. Lineage (NCBI taxonomy): Eukaryota > Metazoa > Chordata > Aves > Galliformes > Phasianidae > Chrysolophus > Chrysolophus pictus. Next base: position 182,132,387 of record CM074576.1, read on the forward strand.
TGTACACATATGGGCTTTGCTAAAGTCACCATAAGTGACTGTATTCTTCCTGAAGGCCCTAGAAACAGCACAGGGCAGTATGTTTCTTCAACTTATGAAAGGCTACAGCTGTCTATTTAATTAGACTGAGATGGTATTTTTTTTGGAGTCAGCTGAGGTAAGAAGCTGTGAGCTGCCTGCCATGCCATGGCTTCAAGGTACTGGAACCTCCATACCCTCAGGGCAGGCTAAGAACTTTAAAGGCTGCATATGTTAGAAAGGAACATTGAAAACTGTGCAGTGGAGACCTTATATTTAATGCCAACAAAGCATAATTTTATTTAAGAATTGGAATGTCTAATTGATGTAGATATTTCTCTGTTCACTACCTGCTGAGTATCGCATACAGCTTAGTTGTACCTCTGTTAGCAGGTGTGTGCTGGAAAAGACCTGGCTTAGATTTTGCTTGTTGCATAGCATCACCACTACAATAATGAGCAGTTCAAAGCAGGTTTCAGGCAATGTCAGGTGTCTCAGTGTTACAGAAAACATTTCTCTCTTGGTATGTCTGCAGAATATGTTTATGTTCTAGAGTGAGCTTTTGGACCAAAACTGCTGCTGTCAAATTGCCGTGCGTCACTTGGCAGCTCGTGTGGGACTGGGGACTGGCATTTTGGTCAGGAGCACTTTCCAGATCAGACATGTCTCCATTGCACAGGGGCTTAAGAGCCCTCCTATAAGCATCACGCCAAAATGGCTTGCACCCTCTAATACACACCATAAAATTCAACCACCTGCTGCACATGAGTCTTATCATAGTCTCTAGTGGCATAGGGTTTAGAAGTTAAGATGGAGTCTCTATGGAAGAAGTAACACAGAATCATAGAATTGCTGGGGTTGGAAAAGACCTTAAAGATCATCAAGTCCAAGCACAACCTAACCATACTACCCTAACTAACAACCCTCCACTAAATCATGTCCCCGACCACCACATCCAAATGGTTTTAAACACATTCAGGGATGGTGACTCAACCCCCTCCCTGGGTAGCCTATTCCAGTGCTTAACAACCCTTTCTGTAAAGGAAACATATTCAGAACAAAAAGTGAGACTGTAACATTTCACATGATCAAGGTGAGAAAGTGGGTGAAACTTTCTTCTAACAAATCCTGAAAAGAACAAAGAAAGAACTACTTGTGATGTGATTATGTGATCATCTGTGGCACTACTTGACTGTAGTGACAATGAAAATATCAGGGTTAGAGATCCTAAGGAAAGTAAGGAAGGCAAATAGGACAGAGTACCCCTGGGTTTTAACAGAGCAAACTTTAGCTTTATCAACTATCAGGTGGGATCCCATGAGAAATAGTTCAGAAGTAGCTCAGGAAATCCGCCAAGGCCTTAAGTACAGCATCCTCCAAATAGAAGTGCAATACACAGTATGTCAAGTAGCTCTACCAGGAGACTGGATAGTGTAAATAAGAAACTCATGACTGAGCCCTAGAACAGTGAAACAGCATATAGGAGGGGGAAGCAGGAATAGACAACAGATGAGGAATTTAGAAATATTGCCAAGGCACAAAGGGAGGGGTTAGTAAAGCCATACTTCAAGTAGAGCTGAGACTTGCCAGGGATGTGAAGCACAACAAGAAGAGCTTCTACTGTTTCACTGGTTCTGGAAAACTGAACAAGGAAAACATGGAACTGTTGCTGAATGGGGTAGAATATTCAGTGAGAGTGGGGCACAGATTAAGCTGGGGTATGCAGTGCCTCATTTGTCTCAGCCTTCACATATAAGGTCTTTCGGGCATCTTGACTGAAAGGCAGAGTTCAGGGAGAAGAACTACCAGCAATAGATGAGGGTCAAGTCCATGGGAGCTGACAGGCTGCATTCAGTATGATGAAAGAACTTGACAACAGTGCAGTGCAGCCACTCTGTCACTTCTGAAATGTTGAGTAGACTGAGGAAGATCTCAAATAAGTGAAGAGGTAAATGTTTCACACAGCTTCAAAAAAAGTCATGACCAGTTTTGCTACAAGTCATGGAACAAGGCCTCTTGAGGCACATTTCTGGATACGTTAAGGAGACAGTGATTTGGAACAGTCAGCATGGATTTTATAAAGGGAAAATCACGCCTAATCAGTCTTCTATGATAAAATGACTGGATTTGTGATGAGGGGAGAGTAGTGAATGCAACTCACTTTCACTGTAGCAAGATTTTTGATATGCTGTCAATTTCATACCAAACTGACAGGTAAGCAGAGGGAAACGGTCAGTATACTCGTGGGCAGGGCAGCCATTCAGAGGGACCTGAGCAGCCTGGAGGGATGGACCAGTGGGAATCTTCTAGAATTCCACAAGAACACATGCAAAGACTTGTATCTGCAACAGAAGAATCCCCTGCAACTATACAGATGGACACAGATTAGGTGGAGAGCAACTTTGCTGAGAAAAAGTCTGGAGGTCTTGACAGACAGCAAGCTGAACATAAGCCAAGAGTGTGGCCTGGCAGCAAAGGCTGATAGCCACCTGAGGTGTATGAATAGGAGCAGTGCAAGCAGATTGAGCCAAGTGATCATCTCTGTTGGCATTTATTAGATTACATCTGAAAGACTGCATTTGCCCTCAGACACAAGATTGACGTTGATCAACTGGAGTAAGATCAGTGGAGGTACAGAAAGGATTTGCAGCAGATGCCCCGTGAAGAGGTGCTGTGCTTCTGTAGCTTGGATAAAAGAAACCAAGTGATTCATGATAGGAGACCAAAAGATCATTGACTTAAACAGAAACAAGAGAGCGTAAGACTGTATATTTAACCATGAAAATAGTCAAGCAATAGAATAGCGTCCAAAGAAATTGTAGAGTTTCCATCTTTGGATGATTTCAACATTCAGCTGGATGAACAACATGGTCTGATCTCAAAGGTCACTCTGAGACCTCCTAATGTCCCTTCCAACCCGAATTACTGTAGAATTTTATACACTTCATGGAGTTCTCATTGCTATCAGAGCTTGCTTCTGTGCCCCATTCTCAGTGGGCCTGATGTGACACTCCTTGGACTCCGTGTTCAAGTTGGGACTGGGAGAGGAAGTTCTAATGGCTTTTAATGGAAGACATTTCTAACACATACCAGCTTCGGGTTGTCTTACAGTTGTATATGTATCCCAGAATTGGCATATGTGAAGAAGTAAGAAGCCCTGTTATTACCAGAAAGTACCTCTTTCTTCCAACCTCTCCTCCTCCTTCTACTGTACCACTGGAATGGTTCTGCTGATGACTGCTTGTAGTGGGAATACTAGCAGGACCTGACCACAGGTAGACATTTTCCAAAGTAAGTGAAAGATGGAGAAGGGAACACTGTAGTCCAGGAAGTTCTGGGAAAGGAAAGGGGGGAGAGACAAAAAGCTGCACTGATCTTTCCCATGTAAGGTGAATAAATGTAGCTGAAAAAACACTTTGACAGTAATGTCTTGACATCAGATCATTGTCAGGAAATGAAAGCGGATGCTGTTCAGGGAATCTTTATCTCTCAATATTGCAATCACAGTGTACATAACCAACACAATTGTTGCAACATGCTTTAAACCAGAGTAACTAATGTGATGTAACTGACTTCTGCGCAGAAGTCCTCTCCAGCTGATGTCAAACAGGGGAAACTCCCAGTTAACAAACCCAGGACATTCTACTGTCTGTAGGTGGTCTACAGCAGCAAAATGACTGGGACAGCTTTAAAAAATGCTTGCATTCACAGTCCATTCCCCTCATGCCCCCTTCTCCCTTCTCTTAGGATTAAAGCAAGAACACAAAGCAAAGCAATGTTAGGTTTCTGGGTACTCAAGAACCATAGCACAAAGACTGAAGATGATGGTGAGAGAGGAAGGGAAAAGTTTCCCAATTCCACTGACAGACTTCACAGATCTCACTGTACTGGATGTTAGATGGGAATGACAAGCCAGTGCCCCAGGTTTTCTTTACCAGAATAGACATTATATGAAGGCCAAACTACAAGAAGCATCATGATGAACTCTCTGTCAGAGCTTTCATCTTGATCATCTTAAGCAACCATAGACCTACTGTCCAAAATCTTGACCCAATGTACTGCTAGTAAGCATCCAATTCTATCACTACTTCTGGACAATTGTCTTGGCAGTAAAATTTCATCCCCTATTCCAGCCAAGCTTGTCATGAAGATTATAATTTCTAGACTCCATATCTTCCCTCACTAGGAGGATAAAGTCTTTGACATCACTCTTTGCTTGGGAAAAGTCAAGAAGAAAAAAACAAAATCCTAAATTTAAAATGGATAAAAAAAAGGAATAGCCAAGAAGGATGAATAGGAAAACAAACAACAAACAAAAGCAGAAGGAATAACAGCAAATGGAAACAAAATGTAGTGTCTTTCGCCATGGATCCAGGCAGCAAGCTGTTGAGTGGAGTGCTTTCATGAGCTACATTAAAGGTCACGAAGCAGCACAAGCAAAGTGAAGTCAGGGTGAAGTACACAGTGACAAAAGCACAATTAAAAATGGTTACTCTACTACATGACTATATGGAATAGAAAATGAGGGCTAAACAATTAAATGCAAGAACCTGTTCTGAACCTAGAGCCTGGGACCAAATATTTGCCCCTCAAAATCTCAATTAACATTTAAAAATACTTAGAAAACTATGCTTTAGCTTTTCAATTTGTTAAATTAAAATAATGTTGTGTACTTGGTATATTTTATGGGCTTCATTTCATCAGTGTTCAAAGGACTGTAAGATCTTAAAAGGGTACGCTGGTACTGAAGTACAAAACGTATTCTTTTTTACTGACATCTTATTGATCAAAATCTCTCATACATTTGAAAGTACTCTCTCCATGAATTACAGTGGCTTTTAAAAATACATAGCAGTGCCTCACAACTCGTGAATAACAACCTGAAGACCCATATTCCAATTAATATGTAGAGACAGGAAATTTATTCAGAACACTGAATTAATATTCTTATTTTAAAAAATCTGTAAGATTCTGTAAGATAATAAACCCACAAATAATTCAGAGTGTATTTTTTTCCAAAATCTCTTTGGACTTCTGATCTGGCTGCATCAAGAGACAGAAAAAATGTTAAGCTTCAGTTCTTGCAGACGTAACCTATTAAAGAAATTTGTGTGTTGTAAGTAAAAAGGCGTTCACCAAGGAATGTGAGTGCAATCAAATTTCCATTAAAAATTAGGTTTTCCAATACCTAACTGCATTGATGATATTAACTATATATTAACTATTAACTAAAGCTTACAACAATTTCTACATAGCGATACAGTGATGTGGAGTCTTAATTTCATTTTATTATGAAAGGCTACATGATAATTGCACAATCAGTGTGTTACATTCGTAAAGTAAAAATGCAGACCTCTGAACATAGAACAATAGTCCACAGAACAACCTACTTTTGCCTTTTTTTGAATCAGAGTTCACATTCAATAGTCCATTTTACTTAAACCATAAGAGGGGAAAATTTAAACTTAAGTCTGCCCAATTCTGTAATCACACCAGTTTCAATAGCAGTACTGACTTCAGTACGTTTATACCTCGTTTATATCAGTGTAATAGAGAATGAAACAGGCTGCAAGTATTTTAGTTTTATTTTTCTTAGCCTTCCCTATTCACTGAGGTAAGTTGAATGTAATTAATATGTATGGAAGGAGTAAAAGTTTACGTTCCAGCAGTGCCTTTAAAAAACAGAGTACCTGTACTTGCTTGATTGCCAGTAAGTACCAGGTAGAGCTGTAGAAGATTAAAGTACTTCCATCCTACTGCTTCTGCGACAACAACTAGGAGTTGCTCAGAAAATGTTGAGTGAACTTCATGTTCCCTAGTTGCCTATAATCAAGAGCATTAAAGCTATGCAGGAATTCATTACGATTTTCTAGATAGACCAGATGAACATCAGAAATTTTATAGAAGATAAAATAAAACATAATATTTTATTCATGAATAATTCACAGTAGTATTCAAAGAAATATTGGAATCCATGGCTCCTTATGAAGAATTTAGAGACTTTAAAATCTTTCTCAAGAAGTATACAGAAATATCTATCTGGAGAAAGATCAGTACGTTGCTTGTACAGACTGACTCATCCATCTTGACCCCTTCTCCTGAATCAGAATCATTCTTACTTACTTTAACATAAAATATAACAATCAGAGGAAACAGTGACTACAGTGAGTGGTTGAAGATTATTTACATTGTTTGTTGTGTTCTTCTAGAGACACTACACGCGCTGCTCTGATGGACGCTCCAGTCAGCTCATTTGGCTCATCAATTATTTTCATGAAAAAGTTACTGCCTATGCACAGTAAAAGGGGAATGGCTGATTCAAGTCCAACATGGTAGCCATCTTCCTCCCTTGTTAGCATAACATTTAATGTTTTCACAATCTCTGCTTTTGTGATGACAGAAATCACCATTTATTGTGCTCCCAGCAGCTTTTACTGTAACCTGTGCAAGGGAGGTAGGGCAGGTTCTATGAGCTAACCGTTCAACAGAGAGCTCTCAGAATGCCTCCAGCTGCCAACCAGCCTTGGGTCTACTCACCAGCTGTATGGTCACTGTCCCTCCTCACTATATTAGCAGAGCAACTGGTTAGGAGTTTTCTGATTGATCAGACAAGAGTTTCTTATTAAAAGAGAAGTTCAAATAAGGCCTCTACTTGATTACTAGCAACCAGTTTGTGAGAAAAAAGCATGCTTGGACATCCAGGAATCCCAAAGGTATGGATGACCCAACTACTATGTACAGATTTTTCATTGCACAGAATTTTCCCACAAGGCAGACACTTTTTTTTCACCAGCTCTGCTCACTTTTTTCATGTATCTACAATTATGTTATGCTTGTACGATAGAAAACAACAACCATCCTCATGTTACATGGAAGAAATAGACAGCAGGCTTGCCAGCTGGTAAAGAGGACTTTAAACAACACACCAGGGAACAGTGATAATAGTTTGCAATTAAGTAAGGGAGGTCAGGTTGGTAAGTAATGGGACAAGGTAATAGGAGAGAGAGCCCTTGGGAAGAATGAAATAGATAAAAAGAAGCAATCTCAAATGCCCATATGCAAACATGCAGCCAGACAAACAAACTGAAGCAACAAGACTCCACATCTATGACATCGCTTGAATCACTGAAACATTATGAGATCAGTCATACCAGCAGAATTCTGGGATGTTTGGATGGCTGGATGGATGGACAGACAAAGGCTGTCAAAAGAAATATTAAACCATTGCCCAGGAACTCAGGGATGATTTCAGGAAAGCCAAAGTTGAAACTTGGTGGCAGGCATCAGTGACAAGAGCTTCTACTGCTACATTAGCATTAACAGAATACACAAATATGGGCCTGCTGCTGAATGGGATGTGTAGGCACAGATAAGGCTAAAATACTCAAGGCTTCCTTTGTCTCAGTCATCACCAGAAAGGTCTCTCAAGCCACTGTGTCTACAGGCAGGAGCAAAGCAGAAGAGCCTTCTCCATGGGAGAGGATTGAGGCAAGTATTTCTTGAGAAACCTTGTCTCATCTGAGGTGATCAGATCCCACACACTCTGTGACGTGAGGCTGAGATTGCTTAGCCTGGAGAAGGCTTTATGGAGCACCCAATAACAGCTTTCCAGTGCATACAAGGACATTGAAACAGGGACAAAAATCACTAGAAGGATGATGAAACATTGGAACACTGCTTGAGACAGATTAGGGAACCTTGGTCCTTAGAAATTTTCAAGATTTGATGTGACAAAGCCCTGGAAACCTGGTCCGAATTCCACATCAACCCACTTTGAGCAGAAGACCAGGATAGAGATCTTCCAAGGTCCCTTCCAGCCTGGATGGTTTTATGAATTATCACAGAGAGTTTAAAGTGAGTTGCCTGATACCCATCAGAATGCGGAGGAAAAAGTAATGGGCTCAGTTATTTGCCAAGAATTCAGTTTACCTTTTCCCCTCCTGATGTGTGTCCTCTACCAGCAGATCAAAGTCATACAATGTCTTTACAAAATACATGTGCACTATTGCATCCAGGAACACTCTCTAATTCCCAGGTCTGAATCCAGAACCATACCACATCCTGACTGTATTTGGAGCTCTGTCACCCTTGTGAGACTGGAAATTTGCAGCAGTTCTCGTTGCCCTGACCCCACCTCGCGCATCACAAAAAACAATCCCAGGTACGCCTCTTGGAAAGCCGATCTGATAAAATAGATGCTAAACTGGACAGTCAGCAGCTTAAACACCCATGTACCTACCATGGTGTGAATTTAAATCAAGATACAATTCCTGCATTGCTTTCCTGATTTAATGGAACCCTGAGAACCTCCCCACAGCTATGACTCGTAGGACTCATATGACTATGGGGAAGATTACTGCAGCGATGTTCACATAAACAAGAACCAATGACCATTTCTTCTACGTATATATTCTCACTATTGTCTTCTGGATCATTTATTTTCCGTCTTTAATTTCACTCCCACTTTTTTGCATTGCTCCAGGCTAGACAATTTACCCTTACTATCTTCTAAACATTTCCCTTTGGGAGGAATATTTTTGACTCTTTAGTATTTCAGCATCAAGAAGAACATTATTTCTTGAGCTACACACTCAGGTATTTCCTTATTCCCTCCAATTCCTAGGGCATTTTCATTCTCTCTGTAAAAGAGACCTTTGGGATTAACAACTGTATAATATCTTTCAGTTAATTGTAGTATATATCTTAAAAGTCTTGTAAATTTAAACCTTTTAACTGGAATCAACTTGTTCTTATCAAATGGAAGATCCTTGTGACAGTATCAGGTTTTTTTTATGGGTATAATAAATAAGCACTAATAAATATAAGGTAAGTGATACAGAAATAAATCCTCTTAATAGGAATATGGATTAATTCCCACTATTATGATCAGGTTATAAAAGAGAGAACACAGTACTATGTAGACCATAGGAGGAGTAATCTGCAGAGAAAAAAATGATCAGATACAATCTGCCTCCCCAGCAAGAAGAAAGAAACTGCTCCCAGAAGCAGGAAAATGCATACCTGAGATAGAGAAAATGGATGAGAAAATGAAAACATACAGAAGGGACTGATACGGTGTAGCAAATTAACAGTGGCTATGGAAAGGTCCATGTTTCATTTGAAACTGAAGTTTGTCATAAAGCCAAGTATTTACCTCACTAAGAAAGGAATTATTTAAACACTAGGAGTTACTCAAAACATTTGTGGAACGATTATTACTTGCTGCCCAATCAGTAAAGGTCTGGCTTTTTAATTTTGTGCTAAAGATTATCACATTTCATGTGTAAGAAGTAATGTTGCCAGAGAGCTGATTATTGCTTCATCTCAGGCAATACCTTCAGTGCTGATTTGACACACAAATCCTATCTCTAAAATCAGCAATCTAAAATCTCCCTCCAGTTTCCACTTACTTTGGGATCTCAGGATCTAATCTATAGAGAAATAAATATAAAAGACACTTTGCTCATGATCCCAGAGGAAGGACTAACTGTAAACAAGTGGGGATTTCAGGGGTGTGTTTTAATTATTTGGTTCATTTCTTGAGAGCACCGAGGAAGAAATGAGACCATAGGCAGGAACTGAGGTCGGGGAGCCTGGCAAACCGGGATGGGAAGAGATGCTGGCAAGAAAATGCTGTGTGCAGGGGGCTGTGCTCTAATTCAGTTCAGTTCAGCAGTTTATCAGATTGACAAACTCCCCAGATGTTGCCAAAGTGAAATAGAAAAGCCAGACCCTACAGTTACTTGTTGGGTAGGTGCAATCCAAATAAAACAGCTCAAACTGGGATCTCATGTTGATTCCGAATACAGTACAAGCTGTCACATAGCATGGCTGCCATCTCTTCCTACAGGGCTCATGCAGCTTTTCCTCCTGTTCCACTGTTCAGCACTTCTTGTAGCTCCTCATAATTCTAGGTAATGGGTTTCTTATTATATATGCATCAATCTGATCTGTATCGATCAGAAATGGTGCACAAACTTCATCCCTGTCTCCTCCTGCCACACGGAGGACTCTGATCTCCAGTTTTCATTTCATGTTTCATCACGAAGTACTAAATTGAAATTACAACAAAGATGAATCAAGTAGAATTTGATTTATAAAAAGACAAAATCCAAACGTAGCATTCATAGAAAGCACTATGCAGCTGTATATAACATAGGAGGTGAGTATCCGTTCGACCCAAAGGCTTTCTTGGTGCCCATCAGTTTGCTTCTGTGCATGCTCGCAGCTGCCCCAGTACCTCCGCCCATCAGCACCCGCACACAACATCCCTCAGCTTTCATCCATAGAGGATTTCTAGGCCACGCTTCACACACACTAATGGGATTAAGCTCTTCACAAAGCACTGCTGCAATCTATTCCTGCATGGAGAGCTTTCTGCTCTCACTGCCCACTGTGTAACAGGCAGCCCTGCAGAATGAGGCAGCTCCAGCACGTGCCCTCGAGCACAGCCCCGACCGGTTGGCTCAGACAGCACAGGCTGCCTGCCCGCCTGCCCCAGGTTGTCTGCTGGACAGAGAATTTACGATGGATTGGGGTTGAAAGAGAGCAGAAAAACCTGTGTCTAATCTATATTGAAAAGACAGTGGGCAGAATGCAGGGAGCCCTGTTCCTGTGCCAGTGACGGCATTTTCCATAAACCAGCCAGTGCAGAACTTGCGAAGCTCAGTGCCCTGTGCCAATGCAAATATTGTGCAAGACCACTGTTAGAAAAATAACTTTTTGGCAGAGATCATTCCTGTCTGGGACAGCAAAAAGAAAGATTTCCAGCTCCACAAAGGAGTGCACACATTTGCGCGCTGCTTCATCACCTCTGCAATTATTCACCACACATGCTGATTTTAATCCTGCTCAAGTCAATAAAACTGCTGACGCTCTAAATTTAAGTACACAAAGTAGTTTTTGCTGGATTTCGGCTAATATTCTAAATTCATCTCTTTTCATTGTTATCTTAAGAATCAACAAAATGCAAACCCAAACATCAATTTCCACAGAAATTCCCTGGTTTTGAAGGTGCTGCCCTTGCCAATTCCCATCTCTTTATTTTTTTCCATCTCTGCACAGGAGAAGCACAACCCATGGCACAGCAGTTTGAATGCACCAGCACTGTGTGAGCAGAAATGATGCTGCATCTGTCTGCAGGGTTTGCTCACCTCGAGCTAGGATGACTTAGCAGAACAGCCCTGCATCCCTATGCAGCACCTCAGCTCCAGCCACAAACATCCTTGCTGACTGCCTGAAAGAGCCTTGATTTGTCCCATGGTCAAACCCTAAGCCTATGGTGAACTGTTAGAGAAATGGGCATCACTTGGGGCTCAGTCCTGATCCTCTGCAATCTAAGCATTCACACTCCTTGGGAACAGCAGGAGCAAGATCTTTCCCTGATAAATCTCCTAGTTCTCATTGAGAAAGTGTGCAAAAGAAAAAATAACACATTTTTAAAAAACTTGTAGTGCACCAAATGTGATATATTTTTGACAGAAAGCTGGCTGTTCTGTACTGCTTGCCCTCCATACCACTTTTCCAGAGAGCAGCAATTAATTATTCATTCTTTTCTCCCTTTAAAGAAACAGTAGGCAAGATGCTGAGCTTATCGAAGTCAGCGGCAGCTCAGGGTTCTCATGGGAGAAGCGGTGCTTGCTGCGGATCACGCCTAACACAGCACGCCTGAGCGTGTTAGCACAGCACCAGCTCAGGGCTGAAGTTCATGCGAGGAGACTGGTTGAGGTCATCTGCTGAGGAGCCACGAGAGTAACGGCGGGGCTGGAGCACATGGCTTAGTGGCAGGGCTGGCTGCTGTCTTTTACAAATGCACTGATTTTTCTTGTTTTGCTTCCGGAGTTTTCCTGCAAAGCTAGCGCGAATGCTACAGAGACTAGCAGTCACTAAATATGTCTAATCTTCCATGTCGCCAACACAGCAACAACAGAAACTGGGGGGAATCAGTGTTTTTAGGGGACTCCTGGTTTTTCCTTTTCTTCCTAAGTGTACAGAAAGAAAACAAAGGTAGGCATAGCCTTCACCTTTCTAGAATGAGCACGGAGACCCAGACCATTAGCAAGGCTCTCCAAGCCCGACAGCTGGCACTTGGTCCTCAGACATAAGTGTGGTGGCGTGGCTGAACTTCACAAATATTGCTAACGCAATGGTGCTGTGGATGTTGTTAACCATGTGTTTTTACCAGGACACACAACTGTACACCTAACTCCCTTTGAAAATCATCCTTTCAAATATACAATAGAAAAGCAATCCGTTTTGTTTGAGGTCTCTCATTCCTCCACCCACACAAAGCTCAATCTCGCCCTATGGACACTGCAGTCACTGTTATTATGGCAGTGCAGAGGCTCTGGATTGAATCAGTCCTCGGCACCTTAGGGGATAAACAAACACAGAACTGAAGTGGTCTCAGCTCCAGAGGACTCACTTTCTATTGTTTTACTCCAGAGCAATGAGAAGTGATTAAATTACAAATATAAATTACATATAAATTACAATTCATTCTAGAAAAATGGCTGTAAAATCTTCAGACTATGCCATAACATCAAAAATTCTCAGCCAAACACTGCTGGAGAAACTATTTAGAAGTACTTTTGAATCCTGGAATATATTTACTGGAAATAGTTCACTCTTCTTCCTGTAAAAGCCAGATGCATTAATTAACATGAACTCTATTTGCCCAAGCTGAGCCTCAGGGCACAGTAATGAAGCAGAGAAAATTTGGTTTGAGAGGCAAAGAAAACACTCTCTACTTACTCAATTTAAAAGAAAAGGAAATCCAGCTGCTCAGATGTCTGTGGACCTTGATGTGTGGGCACGGGTGATCCAGTTTAATGTTCACATCAGCTACTCACTTCCACTGCATGCCACAGTCTACAGCCACCCCTTAATGGGCCGTGGAGGGTTATTTCAGTTGCACATTGTGCCATGGACTCAGCCTGTATGTGTCATGGACTCAGCTCAGAGGTTACTCATACAAAATTTATTGGCTCAGGTGCTGCACTGCACAAACAAAGTTAAGCAGATCTAGAAGCAGTTTATTCATTTTTATGTTATCTGGAACATAATAATATAAAATAAACTCTACTGACCCAAACTAGCTCTGTTCACTGTATATCTGGACCTCAGGAAGACTCAGAAGTGTGGCACAGGCACCTTTACTCATGGAGCCCCATTAAACCCAGCAAGCTTCCGCTCAGGAAGGTCTGTCCTGATCCAAGCTGGTTCTAGGGAGATGCACTCAAATATCCATGCACAACACTTCATTCATGAAAAATATTGAGCAACGGTGAAACAAAGAGCAGAGAAACCTGAGTGGCTCTTGATGGAGAGAGCCTCAGGACTCAGCCAGAGCAGAGGAACTGTCATGGATCCACAGCAACTATGCAGAAGCAGTCAAGTATCTCAGTACCTTAGAAGCTTCAAAGGATCCTGTGGCATTTGTCCACCTGTGTGACAGCATCTTCAAGTTAACACAGCTTCATGTTATTCTGAACAGGGAAGTGATTGAATTTCTTTTACTCTTTGAAGAGCAAGCAAAAGCCTCAGCACTGCTTATCATTTTTTATTTCTTGACATACATCGTATGAGATAGATAAAGCCATAATCATAACCTGAAGTGAGGTTAGCCTCACGAAACAGAAATTCACTTCTTCCAAAAACCAAGGCAAGAGGTCTTGCAGCATATCTGGAAGGCTAGGAATCTACCCCCAGGAGAAATACGTGCATCTCCTTCCAGAGATAAGACCCAATGATGAGATAGAGCTCTTAAGAAAGTATAAAGAAAAACTGGCTTGCTATAATACACACTTTGAACCACAAAATCTAATAAGTTCTTGAAGGACAGCCATCCTGAGATGAAATTCTTGCTGACCCAGGTCTTGCAGACACACAAACATCTCTTGCTAAGCTGGAATTTAGAAAAGAGCTGCTACATCATGAACTGAACAGCAACTTCAGTAGACAGACCACCAAGCAGTATTTTAATAGAATATTAGTTTGTGTATATATACATAAATATATCTTTACATATATAATTATATATATATTGTATGTACACAGGGATCCAAGAATCTGAGTATCAAACTACATAAAATCTAGTGTGGCTGCCCACCAAAAGGCTCTGCCATTTCCCTTAAGTAGAATCTTGCACTAGATTAACCTTATCCTATAGCACATCTTATTTTCTTACACAGTATGGTTCAGTTATTTATACAGCCTGCATAACACAGAATTTTTAAAGATTATTTTGAGTTACAAAGGCACAAGCCTTTGGATAAATTACAGGGGAGAAATACTAGTGCTTGCTTCATTCGCTGAATATGATTTAAAGTGATGTGTCAGGATTTTCTTTTATTTGCTTTATGCAAAATAATCCACTACTCCATGATTCCTTGTGATTGAGATACTATTTTACAAGATTATTGATGGATGCCGTTTAGCAATGAGAATAAAATTCTCAAGTCTGCTATAATCTACTTAGATGGTACTAACACCTGAGCCAGTTGTGCACTGATCATCTCTGGAGCTTCATCCACGGTGAGAGAATGCCATTAACTATACAGAGAAAGCACTGAGGTGCTGCAGAAAGGTGTAGGGTAGGAAGCTTTAGGAAGGACAAGAGAAAATTTAGGAGACTTAGTCCTGATGAAAAGTCTCCAGGTTCCACTTTGTTTTCTTCATAGTTTCACAATGAAGGGTGCACTGAGCTGGAGGAAGACATTTGCTGCCAATTATTAAAAGCTTCAACACCACCACGAGCACTGGCTGCACCAACCTGTGCCAAAGCTAAAGCACAAAGGAGCTCAGCTATACCTACATATTTAAATAGAAGTTGTCAGTTTTAAAATATAATGCTGGCATCTAATTCATAGAATCATAGAATCACCAAGGTTGGAAAAGACCTCTAGTCCAACCATCCACCTACCACCAATATAAGCCCACAAAACCGTGTCTTAATACATCTAAATGTTCCTCCAGGGACAGTGACTCCACCACCTCCTTGGGCAGCCTGTTCCAGCATTTGACTCTCTTTCTGAGAATAAATTGTTCCTAATATCCAACCTGATGCTATTACCTCTCATCCTATTGCTGTTACCTGGGAGAAGAGGCCAAGAGTCCCCTGGCCACAACCTCTTTTCAGGTGGTTGTGGAGATTGATGAGGTTTCCCCTGACCCTCCTCTTCTCTAGACTGAACAATCCCAGATTCACCAATATGCTTTAGAATTATCACCAAGATAAACAGAGTATGACGGATTGGTGCAGGCTGAGAACTAATTATCAAAAGAATCACAGAATCCTTAGAGTTGAAAAAGACGTTTAAAGGCCACCTAGTCCAACCCTCCTGCAATGATCACGGACATGCACAGTCAGATCAGGTTGACCAGGGCCTCATCCAGCCTTGCCTTGAAAGTCTCCAGGGACAGGGCATCCATCACATCTCTGGGCAACCGGTTCCAATGCCTCACCGCCTTCACTGTAAATAACATTTTCCCTATATGCAACCTAAATTTGCCCTCTTTAAGCTTGAAGCCATTTCCCCTTCTTCTATCGCTACAGACTCTGCTAAAAAGTCTGTCCCCTTCTTTCTTGTAGTTCCTCTTTAGATACTGAAAGCCACTATCAGGTCTCCTTGGAGTCTTCTCTTCTCCAGACAGAACAGCCCCAGCTCTCTCGGCCTGTCCTCATAGGAGAGGTGTTCCATCCCTGGGATCATTTTTGTGTCCACCTCTGGATGCACTCCAACAGGTCCATGTCTCTCCTGTGCTGAGGACTCCACATCTGGACACAGCACTCCAAGTGAGGTCTCGCAGAGCAGAGGAGCAGGATCACCTCCCTCACCCTGCTGGCTGTGCTGCTTTTGATACAGCCCAGGATATGGTTGGCTTTCTGGGATGCAAGGGCACACTGCTGGCTCATGTCCAGCTTCCCATCCACCGGTACCCCCCAGATCTTTTTCAGCAGGGCTGAACTCAATCCTTTCATCCCACAGCTTGTATCGGTAGTGAGGGTTGCCTCGACCCAGGTGCAAGACCCTGCATTTGGATTTGCTGAACCTCATGAAGTTCACCCGGGCCCACTGCTCAAGCCTGTCCAGGTCCCTCTGAATGGCATCCCATAAATAAATAAATAAAATAAACCAACAAAAGGACCAGAAACTCTTCGGGTGAGATGAAAAATTCACAGTCAGTGTGCAGAAATTTCAGTCACGTGGATTTTCTGTGTAGCTGCAACACGACTCTCACAGCTAGATGAAATAAATATCCAGTTTTGCAATGGTTATCAAAGTGATACAATCTAATCTCTATCTTAATTTGGCTAATCTTGTATACAATACACCAACCTGAGAACATATTTGCAGGACAGAATTCCTCTAAAAGCAGCAGCAGATTACATTACAGACTTTATATACATATAAATATATATATATTTAAATATATAAACTGCTAACGGATATACTTCTACAACTCAATATAATTTCTTATCAGAAATCCCTGAGAACAAAAACATGTCCCTGTATTAATATGACTTTATAAAACCTACTATTACTGTTTTGTTTATTAAAAACATGTACAATGAGTACCTCTAAAAGTGTCTTATATGTCAAAGGACAGTAATAGAAATCATTTGTGACGATCTCACTCACTGAAGATGCTCACCAATAGAGCATTTAGCTCTATCATCAGGCTAAATGCTGTCAGAAACAATTCAGCTGAAATTCCATTTAAATTGAAGAACACAATTTCTTAATGTGGTTCCATCTGAAAAGAGAAGTCACCCCTATTTAAATTACAAATCCTGGTTTCAGTAAACCAGATGAAGAGCCCAAAGTCATTTACAAAGATAGCAGACAAATAAAACACAGGCATCCAGTGTTTGAGGTCCTCAGGATCACCTCTCTTCCCCCACTGTTATACACTCCCACTGCTACAACAGCTGGAGTATTTCTTTTTTATCTAAATTTAAAATATATTCTCTTAACTATCAAAGTGTGATTTAATACAGTTCTGTTCAGCATAATACTGTTTTCTATTAATACGCTGAAGTGTCCTAACTTACAATATTTCATTACAGATACAGCTTTAGATTTGCTCACATGAGCTAAATTAAACCATTCTTCAAGTTCAGGCACATTGTAAGATCCAAGAAAGAGCCAGCAGGAGGAGGGGGAAGATGCTGACAATTAAAAATTCTGTCTGAGCAAATCATCATTAATTATACTATCGAAGGCTTGAAGATTTATCAGCAGAACTCTGTAGTGAGAAATGTCAGTTTTTAAAAAACAACAAGCCCTGTGGTATGTCTCTGACTTCTCTAATTTCTTGGAACACTTAAGATAAAAGACGGATCTGATCAAATTAATCTATTTTTCTTTTCAGTGATCTGACTTACATTAAAATAGACTTTCCAAACAAAAATGGAGATTTGTCCTTTGCCGCAATGTCACCAGGAAAGAACACATGGAGGGAGGACAGGGGGAAAAATCAGGTGTAAATGAGATCACAGTGCAAAGTTTGGGAACAGAGCACGGCAGGGTTGTGTGTAAAGACAATTTCACACTGCCCCATAATCGTGATCCTGCACTGATGGGACACTCCATGGAGGGAGAAGGAATTAAGTCAAGAGAACTTTAGCAAAAGCACTTCAATTCAAGGCAGATATGGATAAGGACAGAGAAGCAGGCACTTGGTAAACAGCATTTTAAGATGAGTTTCGCTAATGGAAGAGGGGAGTTGGCTCTCTTCAAACAAAGGGAGAGCCACAGAAAGCCCCGAGGGAGGAACTGCAGTTGGGAGATGCCAACATTTTCGCTGTGATGGCAAAACAACGGCAGGGAGATAACCTCGCAAGCAGCAACAGAGCAAGCGGAAGGAAGGCCTGTGCTGAGGAGAGGGGCTGGTAAAGTGAGTGGGCAGCAGCTCCTGATCCAAACCTTCCAGCGCTCTGCCTATAGCACAGGCTGCCGCCATCTCTGCCAAGCGGAGCAGGGCGCAGGGCAGGGCCTGGGGCATAACCAGGGCAGGGCCCGGGCAGCACGCAGGGAGCTGACAGGCGCCCGTGCCTCGAGGCGGCCCGCACAGGCACACACAGCCCCACAGCGGCCTCTGCCCCCCGCGTGTGCCTGAGATTGTGGGGATGCTTGTGCTCCTGTGACAACTTGACCAGTGCGGTCCACCCGTCCTAGTCCTGATGCTGAAAACGGCGACTTCTTACAACAGGAAAACAAAATAGGAAAACAACAACAGAACACTGCAGCTCTATCCATCCAGAAACTCGAAGTACAGGCAATCACTGGATCTCTGTCCATACCTGGGGCTCGGATCCACACACCACCAAACTCCATGGTGTTTCAGCAAGGGCTAGTTAAAGAGTTTCCTAGCGCAGCGCTGATGAGCAGCAGGCACGCGGTCCACACACCTGTCAGAAGAGCTCCTCCCATGCCCGCATTCCTGCAAGGCCCCGGGACGCGCCCCGCCCGGCCCCGCCCCTTCCCAGAATCGCGCCCACAGGCGGCCCCCGCAGGAATCGAAACTGGAGCCCCTGGGCGCGTACCCGCGAACCGCGCGACCCCGCCGCCGCCGAGCGCGGCCACTCGCCCCGCCCCCGATGCCTCGGCCAATCGGGAGAGAGCGAGCACCGGCCGCGCGGTGACGTCACAGACTCGGCCGCCCTCCGCCCGGACTCCGATGAAAGAGAACGTGCGGCTCGGGGCCCTCCCCCGCACTCGCGGTGTCGCACCGTCACCCCCTCCCGGCACCACCTGCCCAATCAGAGGCCGCTCCTGCCCTGGCCCCGCCCACGCGCGCGCTGACCTCACGGCACAGCCTCCGGCTGCTCGGCGGCGCGGCCAATCGGCGCCCAGAAGCCGGGCGAGGTCCCGCCCTCCCGGCCGTCATCCGCCCGGCCCCGCCTCCTGCCGTCCCCCCTTTCTCCTCTCTGCCCCCTCCCCGCACCGAGCGCCTAGCGGCGGCGGGCAGCGCAGCCCAGTCCTGTCCGTGCCGGCGGCGGCGCCTGCTCGGGGCTCGGCGGCATGGAGTGCGCGGCGGCGGGCGCCGAGTTCAACATCCTCCTCGCCACCGACTCCTACAAGGTGGGCGCGGCGGGAGGGACGGGGCCGGAGCCGGAGCCGGAGGGGGGTCACCTCTGCGGGCACCGTTCCGGACCCGCGAGCCTGCCGCCGGCTGAGGCTCCGAGCTCAGCCACCGTTCTCCGCCGGTCAGATCGAGGCCGGAAGGGCCCCGCGGCGGGAGGGAGGGAGAGAGCGCGCCCGGCCTCGGGGCGGCGCGGAAGGACCGTCGGTGGGGCTCCGCGGGGCCCCGCGGCCCCGGTGCCAGCGGGGTGAGAGAGAAAGTGAAAGCGGCGCGGCTCGGCGGCGGCGGCCATGGCGGCACCGGGCAGCCCCCGGCCGCGGCGGGGACGGCGGCGGCGCACGTGCGGCCCTGGGGCGGCGCTGTCCCTCCCGCGCCGTAGCGGGGCGGCATCGGCCCCGAGGAGCCGCCGGCTGGAGACGCGCGTGCGGGGCGGCCGCTCGCTGCGGCAGCGGCTCCGTGCGTCGGCTCTCCGCTCGGAGGCGGCAATTTGAGCGATGGCGCTGCCTGGCAGGGGGATCTCGCCGCGCGGGCTGCCCGCTGCCGTTCCGCGGGGTGTGACCCAGAAGCCCTTTAGGCGTATCGGATCGTGAGCGCGCCCGGGCGCGAGCCCCGTGGCCGCTTACCGCGGGCGCGGGGGCTCCGGGCTCAACACGGGGTTTCGGGCGCGGCCATGGCGGGCGGCCCTCGGCCCGGCCCGCAGACGCGCGCCGTGACTCCGGGAGTGATAAATGAACTTTTTCCCCTTCGGGAGCCGAATTGCGGTGTCAGGGAGGCGGTCGGTGCCCTGAATGCCGCCGCGGTCACGCTGCCGATTGCGGTGAAAGCGTTTGTTAACGCTGTCGTCCCTTAAAGCTCTGACCGCTCGTATGGGGTTGGGCGTGTGCTGATACCCAACGGGGCTGAAATGTTATATCACGGCCGGGTCCTGTCACTGGCAAACTTCCGGAGCAGAAGCTTGCTGGCTTATGTTGCTGTCTCTACCAGCTCATCTCTGAGGGTATGATGATACTATTATTATTTGATGTTATATGAAGAAACTCTTTTTTGTTGGTAGCGCATACTGCCATAGTCTGCAAACAGGTGAGTTGGAACACGAGGAGACACCAATAGAACCTCAGAGCAGCTCTCTCAAAGCATCCTAATGCTTCCACGAGGCTCCGGAAACCACCTTCATTAAGGGCTCAACATTCCTTAAGAACTACATTTTGGTCTTCTGTGTTAAGAGGGCTGGAGTGCCTTCTCCTGTGAAGACAGGCTGAAGGAGCAGGACTTATTCAGAATGGAGAAGAGAAGGCTTTCGCATACCTAATAGTCTTTTGGTACTTGAAGGAAGCTTATGAACAGGAGGGGGACAGCCTAATAGTGACAGGACAAGGGGGAATGGCTTTATACTAAAAGAGGGGAGATTCGGGTTAGATGTTAGGGTGAAGCTCATTACTCAGAGGGCAGTGAGGCCCTGGCACAGCTGCCCATAGAGCTGTGGGTGCCCCATCCCTGCAGGCGCTCAGGGCCGGGTTGGATGGGGCCCTGGGCAGCCTGAGCTGGTGGGGGGCAGCCAGCCCACGGCAGGGGTTGAGGCTGGTGGGCTTTAAGGTCCCTTCAAATCCAAGCCATTCTATGATTAAATTTAATGCAGACATGGAAGATCCACTTTTCTAACGTGCTCGAGTCTAATCACGTTAAGTACTGTAGGCTAGCATTTAGGCAGTGTCCATTTTCCATCTCATTTGCACACAACTTCTCTTAAATTCACCAGATCTGTTCTGGGATCAGTATAAGTGAGGGGCACTGGAATGGCAGCTGACCGCACTGTTCTTTCTGCCTTCTGCTCTCTAGGAAGGCTGATGTAGTGACATTCTGCCAGTGGTAAGAACCTTACAGGAGTCAAGTAAAGGCTGAGTTCTTTCTAGTTCAGGCTGAATTGGGGTTAAGTTCTCTGTGACAGTTCGGAGTGTTTTACGTTATATCAAAAGAAGTTGGGGTTGCCTGCTTGGTTCTGTTAGGACCTTTCAAATTGCCCCCCCGTGCTTTGTTCCAATCCTTAAGAACTCTTCGATCTTTGAGCAACACCTAAGTAGTTGCTTTTATCCTGTTAGGTAACAGGGGCACACATCACTTATCTGCTCCCTGGGTGATACTGTCATTTCCTAATCAATGAAGCTCACTTATTGAAAGCACTTTCAGTACGACTGCACTAAAAGATCTGGTAGTCCACAACATCAGGCTTTTTGCAGGAGTTACCAAACACTCTGATGCGCTATTAGATCAAATTGATCTCATGGTTGTTTTTTTTTCTTTTTTCCTCCCTCAATATTTCTTCTCTGTCCACCGTTACAGCATTGGTTTGTATGCAGTATGTGACAATCAAGCTATGAGGGAAAACATCCACCTGTGTTCAGAAGTTTACTTCACAATTCCATTGCAGTCGGCGCAGATCCATACAAACTAATGGTGGTGACAGAAGTCACGTGCAGATAAACAGCTCTGCTGGGGAAAAATGTGCAGAGTGTCTCAAACAGTGCAGCCCCATCCGAGACAGCTGTCTGAGAGTAGCAAGTTCTGGTGTCTGAGCTGTGATCTGGCACTGCTCGTTTGTTTGTGTTTGGCTGCTATTGGCTCCAGTGTCCCAGTTCTGTGCTGAGGTAGGAAATCTGGGGTGGAGAGAAAACTGATTACTGGTTTAAGAGTCTATTAGGAGTCAGAAACAAGTGGTGTATGGCAAAGTGATTTGCTAGAGCTTTCTTTTAAGAGCTGATCCAATTCCTCTTCCCCCTAAACAGTTTTCCTGTTTGTGTGCCTATCGTAGAATGCTTCCTCTTAAGTCACAGAAGCTTATCAAATTCCCACTTTCAATACCATGCTTATTTCTAGTACGCTCCTTTTTTTCTGGGCAGGAATCATTCCCAGAGGGTGATTCCAGAGATGTGCTACACTCCAAAGCCAGCGCTGAGCTTCCTTTTTTGAGCCGAGGCTCGCAGATCTGTACCAGTGCTTCATGATTTTGGGGCAGGGCTTCAAATTGCCCAGAGTCTCTCTACCCCCCAGTAACAATACAGATGTTTTTACGTCAGTTAGATGGAAAAAAATCTGAGTACTTTGTTGCAGATTCTTAAGCTTTCCCAACTTCTCCAGCAGTGATTTTCCTATTATGTGCCTGCCTCTGCTGCCAGGCCTGTGGTGGTCACACAGAGTGGTGTTTGTATCTCACTGGTGAGTGAAAGCAGTTGTTAATTCTTTGGATCATAAGACTTGCAAGAAATTAATGTGTGCGGTGATGCCTGGGGAACTGCTCTGTGACAATGTACAGTAGAGACACTATACTTTTAGTGGTGAAATTTGTTGCTGGTAACACAGTACTTGCTGGAAGAGGGAAGTACTTGAAGTCCAAATTCTGGCTGCTAGTTGGAAAGCTGCAGCTGAGGGGATGAATACAAGTAGACTCCTTGAAGTTCACTGTTCTTCAGCTGGACTTACTGGCTGCTGTCGTAATGATCTGTTGATACTAAGAAGTCTCCATAATTTGATTTTTGGGAGTTTTTTGTTTGGTTATTTTCTATTCATCAGGGGTCAGTTTATCCCGCTCTTGCCCTTCCTCCCATCAGGGCCATGTGTTGTCCTGCCCTTCTTGTGCCCCTTGTGACTCACTGTGCTTCCTAGTGAAGTCTTCCACCTTCTTCATCTCTGCTGCTGACACGCTGTCTCTCTCTGTTTTCTCTTTGCTTCCCAGCTCTCTGTTTATCCCATGTTTGTTTGTACACAGGCTGCAAACCTTCCAGACAGTACATCACCTGAGAGCCAGGGGAGGGCTGGCCTGGCAGGGTGTTTTGGTGGGCAAATGTCAGGGATGGACCCACAGCTGGGCAGGCTGCAGTGTGAGCTGTGAGTGGGGAAGTGCTGTCAGGAGGACTGAACCTTGTTTGCTAAACCAGTAATAGCTTATGTTGTTACCAGCAATGGGCCCTATTACTGCTGGTTGGAGTGTTTTGTAATTAAGCTGATAGCTATAATAAGCTGCTATGCAATTACCCCATAGGAGAAACTGACTTGATATCTAGACTGCAAATGAGATCTGTGTCAGAATTCAGTTCTTTCTGGATGCTTCAAGGAAGCTTAAAGATATTTTCTTCTTTCTTTTGTTTTTCCTCTAAAAACAACAACAAAACAACAACAAAAAAACAACTGTATGCATCTTCCATGTTGAATTTTAAGTATGTAATTCCAATGACTTCTTTTACTCCACGTGGATGCAGAAGAGCACTTCTGAAGTGTTTCATTTGAGTGTGTTTATTCTCAGACTCTGACAGCCTCTACGTTCTTTATTTATAAGGCTGTGGGTATGCAAGGAAGTGTCATGAGTATTCTTTATTGGTTTTGATTAGTACTTAATGATGGCAAACTATTCTTAGCAGCACATATATGTCTGTTTATTTTAATTAAAATCTTCTGGTGGGGATGTGGACGTGTTCTGTTATTCCTGTAATTCTGGCAATGGAAGGGTCAGAAGCTTCTGGCCTGGCATTCGATGTATGAAGCAGTGTCAGGGTCTGTTGTCTTTCACCTTTTAACTCGGTCATAGAGTCCTGTTCCAAAACTCAAATCATCATTGCTGTATGGGAATGCTGCCACTGTATGGGATTTGGACAATTTTTAAATTAATTAATTAAATTAACTTCCATTTTTGAAAAGCTAAATGCTTTTTCACTTTTAATTAAGGAACGTGAAGCTTGTAGCAGTATGTGAAATTCTACCACTACTCAAAAATGTGTAAACAGTAAGCATAAGGCATTTCTGTCATTTTTGTTATGATAATCTTGCTTGTAAAACATGAGAATTTTTGGTGACAGATCTGCTGAAAAGTTCTACTTCTAAAACATCGTATTTCTTCTGAACATTTCAGAATACCTTTAGTTACAGTGCTTACATTTGACCTTGTTTTGTAGGTGAATGTGAACATCATCCTTTAGAGCATCTGTTGTTGCTGCGTGCAGATTCCATATAAATGTCTGTGTGCACGTACTTGCATTATTTATCGTAGTACTGACTGATCCCTTAGTTTTTTTTGCTCACTCTTATTTTTCAGCCTTTAAGAGATAATGGGCATGCCAAAATACAGAGGCATTAGATGTGGTACGAAGTCAGCTTTCAGTCTCAGTCATAGCCTGTGTTTATCCAAAGTACTGCTTCATTTTCTCTGCTGTTTGTTAACTGCGTCTTCCGTGTAAGTTATTGGCAACCTTTGCTTTGAACCACTCTATCAGTTAAACCCAATATTGTTAGGTGAAGTGGTCTTTCAGATCATGACCTCTGTCTTTTCCTGTGAGTTTTGAAATGGTAGTTAGTGCCAGAACAAGAGAAAATCTGAGAGATGCTTCATATAAGTCTCTCCAGGATAAATGCTTGAGGGACCACTGCAGGAAAGTTATCTAACTCAGCATACTGTATATGGGGGTAAGGGGGGATCCCAGATAAATATTTTCCAGTAACAGTTCATTCAACAGTTGTTCTGATACCACATCCCACAGTGTGGCTCTCCTTTTTGTTTGTCACTTATAAAGGAGCGTGGATCAATTTTCACCTATGTTGTCATGGATCTAGCCCATTTTGGCATGTGAACAAGGCTGGCAGGATGTTGACTAGCCCCTAATTCATGCCCTGTGTGATGTGCTGCAGATCCTGAAGTGCCCCAGTTGAGTGGCCCACGAGGACGGTGCTCCTTTGAGCTTGGCTACAGTATCTGTCTTTCAAGAACTAGACTCTTTTATACACATTTTGCAATAAAGAATTTTCAAACTAACTACAAAAAGGTCAAGTACCTTCTTAGTTGTGCTGGTATTATCTCTCCTAGAGGTACAATACAGACCAGCCCCTGCTGGCTAGATACACAGGGTATTGTTTTCTTTGCTACAGACAGAGCTTAGAAGCATCTTTCTGATGGTTCACGATAGCACCCAGCTGAGCAGCAGGAATGCAAGCACACCAGATTTCTCTGCTGTGGTCAGAGCTGGGTTTCTCACATTCTCAAAGGGCTGGCATGTATGGCCTTAAGTAACGTTCTTAAAGAATTTCTTCGCAAACTCCTGTACAATAAAGTTTGTAAGCAGACTCTTATTCTGGATGGTTCGCTACCTAGCCTATTTAAAACAAACAAACAAACAAAAAACCAAACAAAACAAAAAAAACCCACACCTTTGTCTCCATTCTCACTGTTTTGTCACGAGTACCTCTTAATTCATTTCTCTTAAATTTTAACTTCTTATAGTTGATGAATTTTCTTGGATGGCTGCTCTAAATCCGTTTTGTGCTTCGTGCTATTTTTCTACTACATCTAGTTGAATAGAGGTATTTTTTGTCCAGCATACACCTTTATTTGGATTAAATTTAATGAGGAGCTTTCACAACTGGAGAATAAAAGTGCTCTATTTCAGATGTAATTCATAACCTTGTTGTAGATGGTTGTTCCAGGGCTGTTTGTTGAAATTTGTGGAAACAAAACCTAAGCCACAGTCTTTGAACTAAGTATCAAAAGACCTTTGAACACATTTTGGAGTTCTGTTTTCTTGTAAGGGTCTCTTAATCTCAGTAGGAACTTCTGCTGGGTCTCTATTTGTTTCTGTAGAAACGGGGGTTTCCTATAGAGCGTAGAGTCACTGCTGCTTATCAGGAGCCTGTCTGTACAGGTCCAACTTCTGTCACCCACTACCTGAAAGCATAGATTTATCAACACTGTCTCAATCTGTAAGTTGCATGAAATATATTTCAAATGCCATCTGTTGTCATCAGTTGTTCTTTCTACATTCTGTAGCACACAGGGAGGTGCAGGATATCATCTGACAACAAGGAAAGCTCAGGCGTTTTTGAAAGCGTAGCTTTTATTTTCCAAGTGCCTTGTAGCCTTTTCTTGTGTCGTTGATTGTGCTGTGTTGGGTTTGGTTTTTTTTTTTTGTTTTCCCCGGAGGTGTTCTCTGTCTCTTCTGTGAAATGTTCCTGTTTCCTGGGGCTTGATCCTTTTTTGGATTTTTTTTTAATATTTATTTTTTACCACCAGACATTTCATAGAATCTCAGCATGGATTGGGTTGGAAGAGACCTCAAAGCCCATCCTATTCCCCCCTGTTGAGGGCGGGGTTATCACCCACCAAATGAAACTGCTGTTTGACTTCCCTGCACAACCTCCTGACCATCATTGTGGTGAATGTGTGTTATTTCCCACGCCCTAGGTATCCAAAAATCCCCAGTAATGAACAGAGCCATCATCATGCGCTGTAGACAGGTGTGCTGTTTAGGTTCAGCACCCTGCCTGCTAGCTTGCAAGCACAGCAGAGGCTCTGAGTCCTTAAGGTGTGGGATGATGGTGTGGCTTAGCATGGTGGATCTGGAGCCTTCCTGTTACGGTTAAACACATCGAGAGTGGGGGAGAATGGGTCTTGTGGTTTCTTCTCACCTACCTATACTGCGTGCCTGGAGGAAGCAGTGGTTGGAAGGGGTGGTGCTGTAAGATTGAGGTTGTGTCTGAGTACCGCAGAGTCCATGGGGGGCTTGTGGGCACCCAGTGGGTGCTCTGGTTTTATAGAGGAAACCTGTGGCTTCGTGGAATGTTAAAGGCAGCACAAATTATACAAAATCATGAAGACTGGTTAGGTGTGAAGTAACTTAATTGCAAGGGAGGTGTTTGGTTTTTTTTTTTTTACTGTTTAAATGATTTCTAATATATGTAGAACTACATCTTACATATATAACTTCTAAAACAAAATATCTCTGCCAAGTACTTGATGAAGTTTAATTTATAAATGTATCAATTTCTTTCAAACTGGTTTAAATTTGCATCCTTAGAAATAATGCTTTTGTGGACAGCAACAGCTATATGTTTTCAGTTTGAGGTATAATCTAAAGTTAGAAAAAATAGCAGAACCTGTTATTTAATATTTGATGGATGTGCATTTGGGGTTTTCTTTTTGTTTTTTTTTTTTTGTTTTTCTTGGCTTGTTTTGTCTCTGTTTTGTTTTTTCTTTGGCTGAAGCTGCTGCAAGGTAGTCTGGAGGAGCAGTCTCCCCAGGCATGCTGCACAAAGGATACTTCTGGCTGTTGGCTTTCCAGCTGGTTTTCAGCTCTCAGGTTCTGCTTGTGTACTGCCAGAGCACCCTGTTCTGCAGTTACGCTTCAAAGCAGAGCTAGAATGGGAAGACTGAAAAAGTGTTTAAATGCATCAGGGGAAGGTGGCACCGACTCAGTGTGTGCGCTGTGCTCCATAAGTTAATCTGGGACCTGTAACTCATTTGATAGACAAAAGTGTCTGGCTGGAGGAGATGTCTTTAAATGACTGAAGCCAGAGATTATTTCAAAGACAGTAGCGGGAGATCATGCAAGCTTTCATTATAAGGCAAATGTTAACTGCAAATACCTGCCTGTCTTAGTAACTTGGATCATTAACCTTTATTAGAGACTTGAGTATACATTCTCACGTGGATGTAGTGTTTTGCCTTGCTTGAATTGTTGTGAATAAAACAACAGCATTACACTGTTTTGTTCCAGAGCACATTCCAGGAATTCAGGTACTCTTTTGGGAATTGTTCTTGTAGTGTCTGCTCTATACATCTTCATTTGTCAGCTCTGTGCTGAGTGCTCACTCTGAAATCACAAAGCTGTAGCATCCCAGCAGGATGAAGAATAAAAACAAAGTCAGACAGTGTTCTGAGGCAATATGATAGAATGAAGCTCGAGCTTAAAGTCCAGTCCCTTCCATGGTCACAGAAAAGACCAGAACTTCTCATGCAGTCACAGTAACTTGTGTGGTGACAGCATGAAGCAAGGAGTTCTGCTCTCTGCTGAAGTAAAATGATCCTTCTGATTTGTTATGTTGTCCTCTGAGACCATTAATAACTTTTTTTTGTAAGGGAGTTGTGTGTATGTTCACACTCCCATTAGTCAGAAGAACATGATATTTTTTTCAAACACTCCATAGTAGGCTTTGTGGTGGTGGGTTTTGTGTTTGTGTGTTTATGTGTGAACAGAACTGTCTCAGCTGGCATTGTTAGTTTTTTTGAAGTTCTGCCTAGAGCTGGGGACAGACATGTCACAGTTTATGGAGTGAGATGTTTCCAAATAGCTGGAACTAAGTCTAAGAATTAGTTGGTAATTCTCCCTTTGGACTGGCTGTGGAATTGGAGCAGAATAGGTTGTGCTCTGCTCAGCAGTGCTTTGTTTGAAGTAAAGGCAGATAGCTTGCCATTACAAGCTTGGATTTTATTTGATTGGCCTTGGAAACTTCATACAAGTAAAGATAATGGAAAGATCTATAAATTGACCTTTTCGTTTATTTGACTGTTCCTTGCAGCATTGGAAACCCAAACACAACTGCTGCAATAGAAGAACCAGAAAATGCAATTGCACAGTCTAGCTGACTATCCAAGCTGAGCGAAATACTAAATAGAAGTGACATTTGAGAGGAAAAGAAATCACTGTTTTTAAAATTCTTAATGTGCAGTTTTAGCAATACAGGTAATGGGATCTCAGATGTTTTGTTTTGAATGTGTCAAAAGTGCAGTTTAGAAGGACAACAAAGAGATGTTCAGTTACTCCATTTCTGGATTCTTGTGGTATTGGAAATG
Source organism: Chrysolophus pictus (assembly GCA_037305975.1). Taxonomy (NCBI): domain Eukaryota; kingdom Metazoa; phylum Chordata; class Aves; order Galliformes; family Phasianidae; genus Chrysolophus; species Chrysolophus pictus. The sequence goes on from CM074576.1 coordinate 182,161,098, forward strand.
ACACCTCTTACGATTATGTGGGGTAAAAAGTAGCAGCAATTAAATTACACTGATCTTGTGGTTAAATCTGGGCCTTTCAGAAAAACTTGGATGTGCCTTTAGCACCTTTTCAGATTTTGATACGTGGTGGTGCTTGACTGCCATAGGATGAGAGGTTGTGAGCAGGTACAAACCTCAGGTAGCTCTTCTAATAGCATTCCCAACAATAACAGGTCTGTGAGCTGTCATTAACATAATCTGGGTTTGGGAAATCCTCTCTGGCCAAGGTGAATGAGGCATTGGGGTACATGCCACTGTCAGTGCATTCTTGAGCATGGATGGCTTTCACTTGAATTACGTGACTATAGCCTTAACCCTTCAATTAAATACAAGCAGATACCTCTGGGTTGGAAGTGGCAGACAACTTTATGGCCAAGCCCGATAGCTGCAGGAAGCAAAGTGTGGTGGAGAGAAAACTGGCTGGGCAGGTGAGTGCTCAGTGCTGCTCTGAAAACCCAAGCAATGGCAACTTCCCCAGTTGATCAAAGCAAAGTTGTGGAGGTAGTGGAAGAGCTGACCATGAATGGTACTGAGGGTACAGAAGTCTTGTTACAGAAACAAAGAAAGTAAGATAAGGGATACAAACTTAGATTTTTAGTTCAGAAGAAAACTACAGGAGGGGACATCCCCTAAATGCTTATTGTGTAGGGTGTTAATGGAGGAATAGGTCAAAAGAATTGGAGTGCCTTAAGCTCTAACATACAAAGGTAGAGCTCTGCCTGATGACTTTTGATTTCTCTTGTGCTTTATAGTGTTGTTTCAAGCACTTACTGATGTTTTTCTTAATGTAGGTTACACACTACAAGCAATATCCACCTAATACAAGCAAAGTATATTCCTACTTTGAATGTCGTGAGAAGAAGACTGAAAATTCCAAGTTAAGGAAAGTGAAGTATGAAGAAACTGTTTTTTATGGTTTGCAGTACATTCTGAATAAATACTTAAAAGGTAACTATCTCAAATTCCAATACAAATATACCTATAAATACCTTAATTTTTCCCAAGCCTTACTGCAGTCATATGGTTGAAACAATTGCAGATTATTTTGGTTGGCACATATTGATGTGATTCTGAAATTGAGGTGACCACCCCAATAAAATGATATTGACTTCTAACTTCAGGCACCATCCTACTACCTTTCTTTATGGCAGTGAATTATTAGAAATGAAGAGGTGTTCCTTCCCCACCTTGAAATTGAAATGAATGGGAATGAAACAAATTTCACGAAATCACAAGAAGATGCATTTCACATGTTTGAATGCACGTTTTAGTCTGCATTTGCTATGTAAGGTAGTAACTTTAATTTCCCTTATGTTTCCCTTATCACTCAGGTTATTTAATACAGCAGCTGCCTGTGAACTTGTTTTCAATACTGGCTGTTTTCAAGAGTAACATTTGAAAATTCTGTGGTGGTATTTAAGAGTTTGCTTTTTTTTTTTTTTGTATTGTGCAAATATCACCTTTTCTGACCTGAATGCAAATTGCATTTGCCAAGCTTTAGAAGGAGAGCTGTAGCCATACAGCTTGCATGCTTTTGTCTTATCCAGAATCCATAAATATCTCTGCCACATGTTGGAATTAAACTAAAATCAAAGCACTTAAGAATCTTACCTCTTTTCTATAGCAATCTGAGGATTGTTCTGTAACATTGCAAATAGACAATTATTCCTAAAGCAGTAGCAGTGCTTACTCAAGTAATCAGTTAGTCTGTCTGTTTCTATCACAGAAGTAATTAATTAGAGACTGATTTTGAAGGCATCTCCACAGGGATTTTCCTGGAGCAGTATGGCTGGAGACTTGTGCTAGGCAGGCTATGTCTTGTTGAGTGTGTTGAGTTTCATAATTGCTATACTATTCCAGGAAGACCAGAGATAAACAAAACTCATGATGACTTATTAGCTATCATAAAAGACAAAAGATCTGAAATTGTCCTTGAGCCACCTGCAGATCAGAAGTCTATTTTATGCTGTTGGCTTCACGAGCATCATAATCTACACGATTAAATTAAATTTGGTTTAAACAAGCTACTGTACTGCATTTGATGTATTCTCCGTGTCTTTTTTTTTTTTTTTAAACAAAGTAAGTCTTCTGTATCTAAACCTCTTGTTACTTCTTTTCTAAGCTTTCATTTGTTTCTGAAACCACAGGTAAAGTGGTGACCAAAGAAAAAATCAAGGAAGCCAAAGAAGTGTATAGGGAGCACTTTCAAGATGATGTCTTCAATGAAAAGGGATGGAACTATATTCTGGAGGTAAAACTTAATGAAAATAATACAAGATAACAAAGGATTTCTGAATCAGCTATAAAATAGATATGGCAGGTTCTTCTTTAGACCAAGATATTTTAGCCATAATAGCAAAGAGTGGGTAAGTGTAGCTATTTATGTACAGTGTACAGGGATTGGAAGCTGTCAAAGAATGATCATATAATTGTAAGAGAAAAGCAATGCCCATCCTTTTGGATGACAGATATGGCTTTGCAGGAGATAAGGACTTACGGCTGCTATCAGCCAGGTTAGAGTAAGTGGGGGCTTGATGACCAGTCTCTGTTTATAATTTGGTGCCTAGGGGTTGGTTGCATCATCTGTACTGCTGTCTGTAACTAATCATAACTGCTGTAATTCTAATGCAGGAAGCATTACAACTTTTTTTGCATGTGTAAATATTCCAGAAAATGTGTAAACGTGTTTTGTTCAATTGTTTCCCCAAGTTTTTTCAGAGATGCTTCAGTTCAACTCTATTATGAAATACAAGACTTGACACATAAATCCCTCCAAGTCTTTCCACATTTTATCCTCTTTCTCTTTTGTTTGTAAATACGTCCATCTTCAAGTAATTGCAAACATCTCTGTGTAAAACCAGCATACTCAGACTAATAGCATTCTTCAGAGCAGTTCTAATCACTGTGGATGAGTTAAGTACTAAGCCTTGCTATGAATTCTAATGAATGACATTTGACGCTTGGAAACAATTTTTAGCCCCTTGAGTTTATTTTCCTATTGATACCCTGACTGAATGCATTTTATGGTGGCATCTGTTGGTAATCTGGAGATACATATATATGGATGTCATCTAGCAGCAAGGCTGAGCCACAAAGTGTGCAGGAGAACCACTGTTCATGAAGAGATGCTTAATGCAGATTGATTCATAGAAGCCTTATCTACTTTTGAAATAACTACAGATGTGAATTCAAACTGTATTCTTATTTAAGCTACGTTATACCTTGTGGACTGCTCTCCACGTGTATTTAAAGTAATCTTGATCCCTCTTTCGCTAAACTGAATTGATAACTTGTTAACTGCATGCCTGTCCACATTGAGTTTTAACACTGTTTAACTAATCCCATTTCAGTGCATGTTTTTGCCTTAGTCAAAACAACCATTCCACATGCCCCCTGTGAACACTGTTTGTCATTGCTCAGGTTTTCTTGCCAAAACAGTTCATAGAAAAACAAATATGATTTCCCCTTTTTGATCTTAGATGCGAATGTCTGTCGAACTGGAAGAGTACGTTCCCTTTGCATGCTTTATGCCTTTATGTGCATGCTGAGATCCTTCTGCTTTCTGTACCTCTATAAACCTACCACTGCTTGCTTTCTGGCTCTGCTATCTAATTTCTTGTGCTAGGTAAAGCGTAGAGGAAAAATATTATGCATTTTTGCCTAAAATATGTACCAGATGTACTCAGTGTTTGCTGAGAAGACACCTCATTACAGAGAAGCTCACTATCTAAAACATCTGAAAATGATGGTACTATACTGTTGTGATGCGACCTTATTGCTTTTCATGGATAAAATCAACACCTAAGGGACTTCCAAATCTCTTGGGCTTTTTTTTTTTTTTCCTCTTAAGTATACTTTTATCTTTATAGAAACATTAATGAATATTTTTGAGCCTTTTGGATGGTCTTGCTGTCCTTTATTAAATTAGTACAATAATCTCCAAGTCTGAAGATCCCAAAGCCTGTGTGGTATATAAATGCAATTAGCTTCAGCGTTTTGCACTTCAGAAGAAAACTTAACTGTAGTACATAGGGGATTTTTGTAAGTGTGTTTTGGGCACTGGAGAATATGTGTTGATAGCAGTTAAGAATCTCTGTAATTTCTCTGAAGTTATGCAATTTTTGTTGCCTTTAAAGAAGTAACATCTCATATGAAGCTCTTCGTCAAAAAGTATTAATGTTCAAAATGTTTTAAGTGTTGTTGGTTTATCTGGCACTGTTGTTTCAGAAAGTTATAATTACTGTTTTAGAGCTACTGAGCACAACTTTTTGTGAAAGGGATATTCCGTGGAATATTTAGTTTCTCAGGGATGAAAGACTGAATTTGACAGAAGAATGATACTTCAAAACCGGATTTTGTATTTAGTGAATAGTTGAGGTGATAAAATGTTCTTTCAAAGAGATTCTAGTAGATCCTACTCTAATAAATTAACACATCTGTACCAGGCAAAACGACTACAGCTCTTTAAAGGCTTAGATAGAAGCGAAACTTTTTTCTTTCTTCAGGTTAAAAACACTGAAGAAAAATGAATACCTAGTATTTCTTATTTCTGTGAATAGAGTCTGTGTATTTTTAGGTAATATTTAAACCCTTTTGCCTCAATTTGCACAAGGAATGCAACTGAAAACCTTCATTTGATTTGATGAAGAGGCTTTGTCAGAAAACTCACAGACTGTTATTATCTACTGCAGTCAAGTAAGACAAGTAATACGTAACCTTCCTGTTGCCTAATGACATTGTTCTTTCTCACATAGAAATATGATGGCCATCTTCCTATAGAAATAAAGGCTGTTCCCGAGGGCTCTGTCATTCCCAGAGGAAATGTTCTCTTCACAGTAGAAAATACAGATCCGGAATGCTACTGGCTCACAAACTGGATTGAGGTCAGTCTTGGAAAGTTAGCGTATTTTTTTCTAAATAAAAATGAATGCACTTAAATTAAGGGTTGAATCCCATATTGCCTTAAGGGAAGTCTGTGACAGCTTTCATTTTCTGCTTTAAATAAGCCTCGATTCTTTCTTTAGTACTCATACATAGACCTTTCCTCCCTACCTAGCAAGTGATTGTAATAATTTTATAGCAGTAGTTTCTTTGTAAGGGAAAGAGGAGGAAGGGAGTCATGTATGTCTGTAGCTTGGGAGCAGTAACTCTTGAGCTGGCAGATATTACCCTGCCTTGTAAAGGTATTATAAAGAGTAATTACTTTAACCTAAAGTAAATTGTTGGAGGCTTTCTGAATGGGAGATGAAAATAAATAGCCCTTTTGTATCTGAGCAAATGTTTACTTAGGATTCAAAAATTCTCACTCAGTGTGTACCTAATAATGGTTTGGGTTTTTGCTTTAGACTATTCTTGTTCAGTCGTGGTATCCAATCACAGTGGCTACAAATTCTAGAGAGCAGAAAAAGATTTTGGCCAAATATTTGCTGGAGACTTCTGGCAGCTTGGAGGGACTGGAGTATAAACTGCATGACTTTGGCTACAGGGGAGTTTCTTCACAAGAGGTAATACAGCTTTTCTAATAATTTGGGAAGTCTGATCTCAACCATAACGGACAGCAGTGTGTATTTGTTAACAGTTGTACTTGTGTGCGACAGTGAAATTGTGAACACATAGAGTGCTGTGTTTGGACTTATGTGGAGGGAGTGGATCTGGGCGTGTGGAGTGTGCCTGAAATCTATCTGAGAATTAGACTGGGAGAGCTTCCTTCGCCTTGGAAATTGTCTTTCCTGTAAATGCATGAAGAGTGCATTGGTGAAAGAGGAACCGAGTCAGAGTTCTGCTGTTTCAAATTGGTGCTAGCCAGTAACTGATTTTAGGCTTCTATCTTTGGCCTGGCAACTGAAAGCTGCATCGTTTTTCAGACTGCAGGAATAGGAGCTTCAGCTCATTTGGTGAACTTCAAAGGAACAGACACTGTAGCTGGAATTGCATTAATTAAGAAGTACTATGGAACAAAAGATCCAGTTCCAGGATATTCTGTTCCAGCTGCTGAACACAGGTAGGATTTTTGGCAATTAAAACTTTTTTTAATAGGAAAAAGTACACTTTGTTAAACTTACTCATCTTTATATCTAGGAATGTGGGTTTTTTCACTTTAAAGGAAAAGTGAAAGCTTCACTTCGTCTTAAGCTGTTTCATTTATTCCATACTGTATTTGACTGATGGAGATGATGAGGCTAAAGTTCTGTACTGATATCTCTGTATATTCTAGGGGCTCAACAGTAGTGTGGCTGTTTTTAACTGTAAATGTTTTTAAACAATAAACTTTCTACCAGAGTGAAGTAGCTAATGCATAGAAGCATCCCTTCTAACTCACAATGTTATGAGATTCTAAATGTACATGATTATTTTTAAAATGGAACCTGAAAGCTTACAGGTAAAAGATATTGAGGATGCATATCATGTACTTCACATTTACAATTTTGTTTAAAATAAAATGAAACACCATATGAGGTACAACTTTTCACAGAATCACAGAATGGCCAGGGTTGGAAGAGACCTCAAGGATCATGATTCTCCAACCCCCCTGCCACATGCAGGGCCACCAACCTCCACATTTAATGCTAGACCAGGCTGCTCAGGGCCCCATCCAATCTGGCCTTGAACACCTCCAGGGACGGGGCATCCACAACCTCTCTGGGCAGCCTGTTCCAGCACCTCACCACTCTCTCTGTAAAGAATTTCCCCCTGACGTCCAACCTAAATCTTCCCTCCCTCAACTTAAAATCATTTCCCCTCATCCTGCAGTTATCAACCCTTTCAAAGAGTTGATTCCCCTCCTGTTTGTAGGCTCCTTTTAGGTACTGAAAGGCTGCAATGAGGTCACCCCACGGCCTTCTTTTCTCCAGGCTGAACAAGCCCAGCTCCCTCAGCCTGTCTTCATAGGGGAGGTGCTCCAGTCCCCTGATCATCTTTGTGGCCCTCCTCTGGACCCTCTCCAACAGCTCCCTGTCTTTCTTGTACTGCAGGCTCCAGACTTGGACGCAGTACTCCAGATGGGGCCTCACAAGAGCAGAGTAGAGGGGAACAATCACCTCCCTGTCCCTGCTGGCCACCCCTCTTTTGATGGAGCCCAGGATACCATTTGCCTTCTGAGCCGCAAGGGCACACTGCTGGCTCATGTTAAGTTTTTCATCTATCAGGACCCCCAGGTCCTTCTCCACAGGGCTGCTCTCAAGGACCGCTCCTTCCAGTCTGTATGGATGCCTGGGATTCCTCCAGCCCAAGTGCAAAACTCTGCACTTTGCCGTGTTGAACCTCATCACGTTCACCCAGGCCCACCTTTCTAGCCTCTCGAGGTTCCTCTGGCATTCCTTCCTTCTACTGTGTCAACCGCACCACTCAGCTTGGTGTCGTCAGCAAACTTACTGAGGGTGCGCTCAATTGCGTCATCGATGTCATTGATAAAGATGTTAAAGAGCACCGGTCCCAAGACAGACCCCTGGGGGACGCCACTCGTTACCGGCCTCCATCTGGACATAGAGCCATTGATGACCACCCTCTGTCTGTGGCCGTTCAACCAGTTTCTTATCCATCGAGTGGTCCCCCCATCAAATCCACATCCCTCCAGTTTGGAGATAAGGATGTGGTGGGGGACCATGTCAAAGGCCTTGCTCAAGTCCAGGTAAATGACATCGGTCGCCTTTCCCTTGTCCACCGATGCCGTCACTCCATCATAAAAGGCCACCAGATTGGTCAAGCATGACCTTCCTCTGGTGAAGCCGTGCTGACTGTCACGGATCACACGCCCTTTCCTTATGTGATCAAGCATGTCATCCAGGATGATCTGTTCCATGATCTTCCCAGGCACAGAGGTGAGACTCACCGGCCTGTAGTTCCCAGGGTCCTCCTTGCTCCCTTTCTTGTACATGGGAGTGACGTGACCCTTCCTCCAGTCATCCGGGACCTCACCTGACAGCCACGACTTCTCAAATATGACGGAGAGCGGCTCGGCAACCACCTCAGCCAGCTCCTTCAGAACCCTGGGATGCACGCCATCCGGCCCCATAGACTTGTACACATTCAGTCTCATGAGGCGGTCTCGAACCTGCTCTGTCCTCACAGCGGGGGGGATTTACCAGCCTGGTCCCCACCCAGAGGTTTAGGGATGCAGGGTTTTCCTTGTTCTGAAGTTTCCTCTCGGCATAACGGATCCAGCCAATAATATAATTCTCAATTTGTTGTGAATGAATTTGAGAGTAAGGAGTTCATCTGAAATGCCTGTTTGAGTTTAAGATCACTGCTTTGATATTGGAATCTTCTGCGGGGCCAAGAGTGAGCCAAAATCTTTGGGTGTTACTTGTGCATCTGCATACTGAAATGAGCACAAAGGAAGGAAAGACCTCTTGTTTTTTTTTCTTAGCTAGTACAAAATACGGTTCTTTTGAATAGAAGCTTTCATTCAGAATTCCAAGAAAGAATAACAGAAAAGGTTACAGGAATAGTTCTAATAGGGTAGTGATCAGCTTTGAAGCTACTTTGTTTCATTTCACTTTCTGGATCCTTGCTGTAATGCTGTTCTAAAACTGCTACTTGATGTAGAAATAACAAAATTTGCCTGTCACACCCCACAATTAATTAAAAAAAAAAAAAATGGAGCAAGTGACTGTAAAATTTCCTATAATGAAAGAAAACACATAGCATCTTTTGCACAGTGTGCAGAAGTGGGTAGTGTGAGAGCATACTTTGTCTTAAACTGTCTTTTGTTTGAGTGCGTGCTGCCTAATGCAGACCTGTCTCTGTTTTCAAGCTGGTTCACAAAGTGACTCTTTGCAAAAGACCTGGATTTCTCCAGAATTGTTCTGCTGTTCCCCATCTTCCAATCTGAGGTGGTGCTGTGTGTGATGCTTCCTTCTGGCACACCACCACCAGGTGTTGTTCCTGTGACTGCACCAGCCTCCTGGACCGTAATTTTGTTTTCTCTCTTTGGTCCTGTGAGCCAGGACTCATCCACTTAAAAGTTAATGCTAGCATTTTGGGGGAAAAATTGCAATGCAAGTTATTTCTTACTGCACACCTATGTTTTATAGAAGTGTTTTATCTGTTCACACACAAGTTACTATGTAAGTTGTGCCAGCCACATGCAGACGGCCTCTGCTGATCAGCTGGCATTCAATAACTTACTGCCTCTCTTAGCAACTCTGTTTCACGTGCTTGCCTGTACCCTTGTACCAAGGGTAAAGTTCTGAGGTTCTTCTGGAAGAAGCTTTGTGATCGGGATCTTAGTGGTTTTAAATTGTTATCCAAAATAAAATTTTAAAAAAAGTGTTAAGATTGTTCTAATTTATGCAGCTAATTCTCTACTTCCCATTTGATAGTCTAAAGTTGCCAGAGCAGATGGTCTGTTCTTGCATTTGTAATTCCTTTATTGTCTGAATTCCAGATCTAAGAGAAACTCTCACAAATACAGAAAGTAAATAAATAAAACTAAGTTACACGTTAAAGAAGCTTCACATATTCAGTGTTTGTCTAAGCTGCCGGAGATGAATCCACGCTGCTGCTGGTATATTTGCTATCCACGCAAAACAGATCTCATAAGAGCATAATTTGTGCTGTCCTGTAATCACATTGTCTATTCTTATCTTGATTTATTTCTGTTAGGAAATGCAGAATGTGTGATTTAACACAAATGCTGCTCTAATGTGTTTTCTTTTTTCAATTGACTTCACAGTACCATAACAGCTTGGGGGAAGGATCATGAAAAAGATGCTTTTGAACACATAGTGACACAGTTTTCTTCAGTGCCCGTATCTGTGGTTAGTGACAGCTACGACATTTACAATGCTTGTGAAAAAATATGGGGCGACGACTTAAGGCATATAATTGAAGGCCGAAGTCCAGAGGCACCACTTATTATTAGACCAGATTCTGGGAATCCTCTTGACACTGTTTTAAAGGTAACGCTTTAAGTTCCTTATATGTGAGATTAGGAAGGACAATTGTTTATTTTGTAACGACTGGCTGGCCAGTAAACATAATGTTCTAGCTTAGTATGCTTTGAAAAGCAAACTATGAAAAATCTGAACTTGTATCTCATTTAAATATAGATATGGCAACTCCTTTGCAGTCTAAATTTCTTTGTTGTTTTCATTAAATTCATTCTTGCATACCATTTCTTGAAGCTTTTATAACAGTTATCAGTTTTGCTCTTCTAATGATGCTGGAAAGATTCATCACTTAGTAGAAATATTATTATTTACTTACTTCTTTTTTTTGTATTAATACGAATGCCAAGCAGGTAAGGCTTCTTTCCTCCAAGATTAGGTATCTTGGAGTCCCGTATTAGTATAATCTACCTTTTTAAGGTGTAAATACGAGTTAAACACCCTTCTCCCTTCTGTAAGACTTATATGTAAGTCAATGACAAGTGAACTTTAAGTTGAAAACTACTTCTGGTTGTCTAGTTGTATGCAGAGTATAATGACGGTTGAAATTTTAAAATAATAAAAGCTGTTGGTACCTCTGAATTTGAGTAGCTATCCACAGTTTTACTAAATATGAAAGATTCTGGGGATACTGGTATTCTCTCAAATCATGCAGCTTTAACACTTTTTTTGGAGCAAGTGATATATCACAAATAGGAACTTTGAATTATCTTTGTCATAGCAAGTAAGAAAAATCCCATCTAAAGAGTTGCATTTAAGTTGGTGCTGGCTAAGAAAATCGTAGAAAACTGAAAGCCTCCTTTACCATCTTAAAGGTGATTTAAAAAAAAAAAAAAAAGTAGAATTGTCAGATGGCATCTGAATAGCAATAAATGACAGCAGCCAAAGAGAGAAAGAAAGGAAGCATGGATTGGATTAGCTTTTGGGTACATGTTTATAAAAGCTTTATGGTCTATAACTGCTTTGATCTCATGGCTTCTGCCACAATGGCTGGTGTGAGTTTTGATCGTGTGCCTATGTTAGATATATTTGTTTCTTTACTGGAAGGGCAGTTTACTTTTTTACTGTCATTTTGAACCTTCTTTTCCATAGGTCTTGGAGATCTTAGGGAAGAAGTTTCCCATCACAGAGAACTCTAAAGGCTACAAATTGCTACCACCCTATCTCAGAGTTATTCAAGGGGATGGTGTGGATATCAACACGTTGCAAGAGGTGAGAGATCCTGTTCACATCAGGGTGGTACTGGTGATGTTGCTATTTAATCTGAGATCTGTTATGACTAGTTAGGTGTTGCAGCTTCACTACTGACCCCTCCCTTCCCTTTGTCCCAGACACTGGCTGTGATATCCTCTTGTGTAAAACACATTTGTTAAAACCTCGCAGAGAATAATTAAGATGCATAAATAACTAAAAGGCATATCCTAATCTTAATGTTGTAACCCTTCTGCTCATGCTGTCTCGTGCGTTTTTGTTTGCTTTTGTCCTGCTGGTCAAACTTATTCAGATAAAAATCTGGCAGTGTTTGGTCCTCTCATTGACGCCTAAAGCATGCTGCATGATTGCTGTGCTACAGCAATAGTAGTAATTAACTGGTTGGGTTCATTAGTTATGTATTCTCTAATGACTGTTTGTACTTGAAATTTTGAAGGTGTGGACTTTAAAGGTGATTTGTTAAAAACGAAGGTGAGGGAGGTTAAGGAGTCCATTGGTTTGGTGACTAATGGAGTAAGGATTGTTGAAAGCCCAAATGAACAACAGATTAGGCTGTGGTCTGAGTCAAAGTGACCATGTTGGACCATTGATGCCTGAATCTGGTGAATATACATAATCTTTGAGTAATGACACTGAAGTGCCCTTTCAGCAAGACAAAATCTAGTTATGTAGTGGTTGCTGCATTCTGGAAGCTAGTTAAAACTTCATTGCTATTTGCTAGAAGGAGATTCTAGCTAACATAATGCAGATAAGTGGGATAAGTAAAAGGAGGAGGACTTGACTTTATAAGGTTTGTTCTGCATTTTTCATCTTTAACTGTAAAAGAGTTCAAAACCAGAAATATGTAGGACAAACTTAAATCCAATAAAATTAATTTTGATGCTTATGTTAGCTTCTTAGGTTGATGCATCTGTAGATTCTTATTAACAAAGTTGAAATTTCAAGCCAGCTAGGAAACATCTGCATGTTTAACATGAACGCATCATGTTAACCTCAACTGAGATGTTTGTCACTCAAATCCATAGAGTTCACACTGAGGTTGTTTGCTGATAAGCCAGCCGTAGTGCAGTCATACACCATAGTTTTGTTCCTGCTCCCCATAGCCTTGAAAGCAAATTTTATTCCTGTAGCTTTGCAAGAATAATCCATGCTAATGTTCTTAAGGAAACAAAGCATGAGAAATAAGTCTTATGGTTAGATTCTAAGGAAAGAGGCTTGATAAATAAACTTACTATTCTCAGTGACTTTAAAACAGAACTTAACTACAACTTGGTGCTATTGTTAGGCAACATATGTACTTGTGTCACAGACTCATGAAAATCTGAATGAAAAAAAGTTGGACTATTAATTCTTGTCGGAACTCAGAGTTTTCATTTTGTCAGTTATACTTGACAAAGTTCTAAGAGGTAATAAGCTCATAGAGCATTGGTTGTATTCAGATAAAAGGTGATTGGGGACATGAGCACCTCTCCTATGAGGAGGGACAGAGGTGAATCTGTTGAGCTTAGAGAAGAGGAAGCTCGGGGGGATCTCATCAATTTGTATAAATACCTGAGAGTGCAAAAAAAGCAGGGCCATAATGTTCCGTGGTGCCCAGTGACGGGACAAGAGGCAGTGGGCACAGTGTGGAACACAGGAAGTTGTGTCTGAATGTCAGGAAGCATTTCTTTACTATGCAGTGATGGAACACTGGCACAGATTACCCAGAGACTGTGGAGTCTCCTTAGAGGTCTTCCAAAGCCGCCTGGCCATGACCCTGGGCACCCTGCTCAGAGTCTCCCTACTTGGACAGGGGCTGGGCCAGAGGGAATCAGGATTCCTTGCCAACCTGAGCCAGTCTCTGGGAATACCAAAACCATTATTTAAAGTTATTTATGTTGAAGGATAAAATGCACTGCTCTCAGAGTTCTATAATAGAGCAGAAAAATAATTCCAGTAGCTAATGGGAGAGGATAAAAGGCAGAAGGAGCAATTCTTTGCTGATATTTTCCTCAAGCTGTTGCTGACTGTGAGGAAAGTCTTACCTGTAATGTGTAGAAGTGGATAGGGGATCCAATTCCACGGGGCTCACAGAGTAGATAAAACTCACTGCTGCTAGTGGCCACCTTCTCATCTTGCCTGACTGTAATCTTGCTGTGCACCTCACACCAGCTTTGATTGTTGAACTGCTGACCATTAAACTAATTTATGCCACAAATGTAGCAGCAAACTAACTTGGCTGAAAGGAATCAATTTTTCTGTTGTTTTAGTGAATGAAATTGTGCCAGATCACTGGCACAATACAAGAGAAATAGAAACTGTTGTCTTGAGCTGGGGGAAGCAGAAAAGGAGGAAAGCAACGCTTCTAATCTGGCAGCAGCGAGTTCTGTTGGAGCAAAAAGACCACAAGCTTGCAGCCTATTTTAGTCATGTTTAAAATTTCATGGATTTTTCTTTCCTTCTGTGTCAGCAAAACCAAGGTTACTATGCTGACTTGTGAAAGAATGGATACTAGCTTGCCATTTAAAGAAAAAAAAAATCTTGAAATTCATACTTTTTAAAAAGGAGTTTACATAAACAAATGCACTGACTTTTTTTTCCTCTAAACCCCTATGGAAGTGATCATTCTAACTATTTCATGTCAGCCTTAGATTCTAAGCATGACCAGTTATGGATCTGGTGAGAGGTAATGGGTATAACAGGAAATCTAGAATGAGTAATTGCAGATCAGAACTTTTTAACTAGCTGAAAGAAAAATACAGAAAACAACTCAGTATAAACTGGATTTTAAAATTCTTTGTTTTAATAGGGAATGCTGGTAGAACAGGTAAGGAACCTTTTCTGACTTTCTTCTAGTATTTTCACTTTAAAAATCATTCCAATCTGCTAACTCCACAATATACTACACTCTCAAAGGACTTCCTTTTGAACATTCAATTTCCAGATGTCTTTAAATGGTTATAAAGAAAGGAAATCCACTAACCTAGAGTCATAATTGTTAATCATGCTCATAATGGTCAGCAGGAGGTGGTCAAAACCTTAACACCAGAACTGTTCTTTATATCGGTTTGAAAATGTGAGACAATATATTGTCCTCTATTGGTTTTTCCTTGGGGAGGCTTCAGAACAGAAGGATAGAACTGGATCAGAGTCCAGGTGGGGTTTATCAATGTTTGCCTTATCAAAAGACGGCAGTAAATAAGCAGAGTCCGTATCTGTGAGTCAAGGCTAGTTTCTTTCTGTCTTACTGGGTATTATGCATGATGAGAGGATATTGAAGGTACTCTTTGTTATCCTTTCCTTGTTCTTCTTCTTGATGCATTTCAGAAGCTTTGTATTTGCACTGTAATGATCTTAAACCCTTTGTCCTTTATGGATACTCCTTTTAAAACTGCTTCCAGGAGAACCTAATCACCTGAAAGTACACGTTCCTTTTGTACATGGTTGCTGTTGAGAATGATGAGGTAACTAGTATTAAATTGCACAGGATTTTCACATACAGAGGCACTATTTACTCAAGATATTCAGTTTCCGAAGGGTTCCTTCTTTAGGCAAAGGTCATGGGAGTGAGAGTCCTTCTACTTGCTTCCTTGGATGAGGCTGAGTAAGCAGCTACTATTAGATTGAGGAAAGCCTATTGTAAGATCTCTACGGAATAAATCTGTTAAATATCTTGTGGAAGATTGTTCAAGATATTCTCTTGTATTTAGGTCTCTGAAAGCAAGTGCAAATGCTCATAGGTGGGTTTCTGTTGGTTTGGTTTTTTTGTGTGTGTTTTTTTTTTCTTGTAGTTAGCCCCTCTTGTAGTTAGGATTTGGGGGTTCTGGCTGATGGCAAGTTAAACACGAGCCAGCAGTGTGCCCTGGTAGCCCAAAGGGCCAACCATACCTTGGGTAAGGTTGAGTATCCATTGAAGCAGCCTACACGCAACTAAATGGATAAATAAAATACTCATACTCTGTTTACATTAGCTATCCATTTACTACTGTCTGAAAGTTGTCACTTCTTTCCACCCCCACTCCCTTCCTTTAGAAAGCTTCATTTTACCTTAGCTGTCTCTAAAAGAAATGACTTAACATCAGCATCTCCTGGAACAGTTGTATTATCTGTTACTGTGGCATTTCTTTTTGGTGCACAAAAAATTAGCAGATTTCTCATGATACTGGTTTCTGAAACTGCACTGTTGCCCATGGGTTATATCCTTCCGTTCTGCTCCTCGGCTTCCTTTTGCCTGGATGGATGGGACTTTGAGATTTCACCATTTTCCATTTCCATGCTATATCCATTTTGATGGAAAAATAGCATGGCCTAAGAGCATATTCTGTCATAATTTTCTTTTTCTACTAGACTGTGGAGGGGATGAAGAAGAATAAATGGAGTATTGAAAATATTGCCTTTGGATCTGGAGCTTTCACTTCTACTTTTATTAGTGGAAATATTTAGGAGATATGAGTTCAAACATTCTTAGTGGGGCTGTCACTACCTTTTTAGCCTTACGTAGGGGTAACAAGTCATGGAAACAAATCTTGGCCATTTATGAGTGTGACTAAACTAGCACCCATGACTCTAGGCTAAGGGATGTCATGTTTGTGTAGGTAGAATGGGATGAGGGGAATGCTGTAGTAAGCTTTACATTGGCTTATTGATACCAGTGCAGTTCACATTGATCTGTATCTGCCTGAGAAGGTGCCAAAACATGTTCTAAGCAGCTTTATGTATTTCCATTTATAGATTGCTACTCTTAATTCTAGACAATGCGATTTTTAAATTTAATTTTTAAGTGAACTGCTGCTTGCCAAGTATTGACAGGATTGTTACGTACATCTCCTGGAAACTGAATGTTAGTTGGTTCAATTGTTTGTAAAAAGCATCTTGTTTAAGTGGTATGTTATTTTGATGGAAAGATCGCATGGCCTAAGAGCATATTCTAACATAATTTTCTTTTTCTATTAGATTGTGGAGGGAATGAAGAAGAATAAATGGAGTATTGAAAATATTGCCTTTGGATCTGGTGGAGCTTTGTTGCAGAAGCTAACTAGAGATCTCTTAAACTGTTCCTTCAAATGTAGCTACGTGGTAACCAACGGTCTTGGGGTATGTCTTACACTACTTCTACCATTATGTTTTCAGCTGGGGCCTCCCCACTTGACAAACTTTTTCATACCTCCTGTTAGATTACTGCCATCTACACAAGGTATGCAACTCCAACAAAGTCCAATTTACTTTTGATGTTAGGTAAATGTCTTCAAGGATCCGGTAGCTGATCCAAACAAAAGGTCAAAGAAAGGCCGACTGTCTTTGCATAGGACACCTGCTGGAGATTTTGTGACACTTGAAGAAGGAAAGGGAGATCTTGAAGAGTATGGGCAGGTAAGAATTTTCAAGGCTTATTACATTGTTCTTCGTGCAGAAGTAGATTGGAAAAAAAGTTAATCGAAAACAAATTGTGAAATTGTATTTTTGTTTGACTTCTGTCTCAGTACTTCAGGAGTATCTCCAGTGCAAAACTCAGTAACAGTAAAATGTTAGGATGTTGTTAGAATGTCCAGATTGTACAATTATCCATCTTTTGTATCTGTTCAGAAACAAGAGATATTGCTTTTTTCCCCTAAACTAGTTTATCTTAATGTAATAATAGTATATGAAGCTATTGGAGAACCTCCAAAAAGGGGCAACAAGGATGGTGAAAGGTCTAGAGGGCAAGACACTGATCCTTCTGGATCCTTTCCCACTTGAGATGTTCTGTGAGAATATTATGCTAGCCAAGTACTTCTGTATGAGCCATGCTCTGCAATTCAAGTAACATCCTGAGGTGAAAGGGGGGAGAAGGGCAGATTTTATTGAATTTGTATTTGCTTTCCAATTTGAGATTTGTAAAACAGTTCCTTCAGGTGTTAATGTTCTGTGCCTGGAGTTTCCCAGTTTTCAAAGATGTAAATTAATCCACAAATTCAGTTTCCTTGTTAATTTTTTGCAATCACAAAATTAACTGCTATTTCAGTAAAATAAACACGCTCTTTAGGCCAGTCTCCAGGCTTTCAGCTGGAAATCTCTTTAAATTTTCATTGGATGAGCAATAAACTGTTTAACTGCATCTCTCTTCCTGAATTAAGAGGTTTGAAAATAAGTAAGCTATTAAATTGTACTTCAGCCATTAAAAGCTGGAAGATTCTTGAGTTTTCTGGTACTTGGAGACACATTTCTGTGCTACAGGGCATAGGAATACTATTAGGCACAAAGTTTTTATGCAACAATAATCATAAAACTGACATCTCTGAGAAATGTAAACACAGAAAGCAAACAATCTCCATAGATAACATGGTCTGGATGCAAAGACCTAGGAAACAGACTTTCTATCTGGAAGTATGATGATAGGACAAGTGATAATGGTTTTAAACTAACAGAGGGGAGGTCTAGATTAGATAATAGTAAGAATCTCTGTTACGAGAGTTGAGAAATCTCTTCAACTCAGTCATAAGAACTGGGGCCTGAAATAAGGCAGTATATGGTTCCTTTATTTTTGACAGGTGAAGCGATTCATAAAGATGTTTTCTGTAATGGGATGTTGGAGAGGGCTGTATGTGTGGTGCAGGTTCTATGGCTGCCTGGGAAATGATGGGGAGATGCACTCTTGTAGGCCCTGTTTTCCTAAAGCTTGGGTCTGTGTGATAGGTTTGCAGGCATAGCAGCTGCTTGACATTGCTTTATGCTAGCTTTTCTGCACAAAGCTCTGCTTCTTGCTCTTTCAGTGTGCTGTTTGTGAGCACTTCTCAATGTGCTGTATTACAGAATTTTTATGCAAAGGAGACTGACTGTGTCAAGAAAGATACCTTTCATAGTTGTTGTATAGAAAACAAAGACTTCATCTAAATTTCTGTAGTTGAATTGTATGTAAGATTTGGTTGGTGTCTCCTCCTAGCTAATCTAGCAGAGTCTATTTAGCTTATGTTGTTCTGTCTTCGGCCATATGTGGACAGCTTACTTCGGGGACTACCTAGCACTAAACTTCTGTCTGTGTGTAGGGTAACTTAAATCCCTTCTTCTGTGTGGCAGTGAGACATAGAAGGTGAAAAGATTGGGTATCGTGACAGACATGAGCTTTAGTCTCATCAGTTTTGATTTGGGTCCTTGCATTTGAGTTGATATGTAATTTGTGCAACCTGTATTGTTTGTTCATTGACCGTATCAGCATTGCTAAATCAGTGGTGTTTCTTGCAGGATCTCCTTCATACGGTATTTAAGAATGGGAAAGTAACGAAGTCATATTCTTTTGATGAAGTAAGACAAAATGCCAGGCTGAAGAACAGTGAACTAGAAACGGCGTCTCACTAAGTTTCATTCCACGTCTGTGTATGTGTGTAACAAGTATGTACTGCATAGCTACTGGATTTACTGTACAGATTTATGTGTTTGTGTTTTATGACATTGTAGCCAAATTATTTGTTGGTTTATGGACATACTGCCCTATCTTTTGCCAGCCTTTAGAAAAGATAAAATCAGGAAATGGTACTTACATTGTAAAACATATTTAATGCTAAAGTGTGCTTTTTAGGGCCCTTTGCCAGTAGTGATTCAATCTGGTATTGATCTTTTCACAAATGAGACAGAGCTGAACTTTTTTATATATAACAGAATATCACAAAATGGATTTACATAAAATTATCATGATTGCTTTATGTTTATATTTAACTTGTATTTTTGTACAAACAAGATTGTGTAAAATATATTTAAAGTTTCAATAAGTAAGTCTTTCCAACTTTTCATGATTTTTATGAGCACAGACTTTCAAGAAAATATTTGGTGGGGGGGGAAATCCATTGCCTTTTGTCCATTAATCAGCAAATAAAACACGGCCTTAAAGTTTGTTGTGACATTGTACCATTTGACGACTAAATCAGGACTTGTATCTCCTTAAGATCCTTTAGAATGCTGACCTCACCGTTTCTTGTAGCTGTCTGTATTAGTTAATCTGCATCGAAGAAAGTTACTGTTCTTTTTAGAAGGTTTAGGTACTTACAGGCCTTGCTGGCACAGTAAGGTTTGTAAATCGAATGCCAAATTTGAAAGGATTCTCTACTGCAACTTAACTTGCCAAGTGTATCCCACTTGGCATATGCACCTCAATATTTTAATAGTAAAGTTTTTAAGAGATCTCCTCTTCCACTATAGAATATATGTGTAAAATATTGAAATATGGAAGCGGTGTATTTTAAAGTAATTACACTTCTGGGTTTATTTTTCATATACTGTAAGTGACATGACTTTAAAGCAGAATACTGGACTCGGTAGTGCACTTTTTTACTTTTTTGTATTTTTTTCATTGATTTGCCTTTTGTCAGACTGGATGTTAAATTGTAAAAAATGTTTAACTATTTTTGTTAACAACTTTAATAAAACTTTATGCTAGCCAAACTCCTACACGAATGGCAGAGCTGTTTCCCCTTCTCTCCCATCTCACTGGGGTGAGGAGGGGCTCTCATTTTGCAGAGGGTAACTGTAAGCAGTGTTTGAGAGACTTCTGAACTGTCTGCACTTGATTGTACGAGCTCTCTGCATATGCTTGATTTAAATGTCTGCTGGAAAACAGAACTGTTGAGGATTTCATTTGAGAAGCTATGTAGTAACCTCTGAAATGTTGGTACTGTAGGCTGGCTCTCGCTACAGAAGGAATACCTCCCTTAAAAAAAAAAAAAAAAAAAAAAAACAGCAAAAGCAAATGGCTGCTGTATTTTAATGATCAACTATCGATGACATACTGAAATAATTAATGCTTCTAATTAGGAAATGACGTTAAAGGAAAATGTCAGAGGTCCTCTGAAATCACTTAAGCCTACAAAAGTTATACAAAACATGCATTTAAAGGAAGATTGAAAAGCCATACTTCATTGTTTTTATTCTCTCACCAAAAAGGGCCACATCAAAGCATTCAGAATCTCTTTAGGGTTTGTGGTTAAGATATTTATGCCCGGTCTCAATAGTTCTCGTTCATGAAGACTTGTTTTCCACTCTTAGTGTATGTGATTATACATTTAAGTGATGTATTGTTTCAAAAATAGCGCTTTAGTAAAATTTTAAATGCTGACCTTTCACACTGAGGAACTACCTTCCCTTTGCTATTAGTGATACTGTTTGTATTTGGCCAAGAAGGGATTTAAATCTGGATGTAGTACCAATAGCAGGTAAATAGTACAGAGCCTATTTTACTCCTCCACACGTGTACTAGGGAATTTTATGATGTACAGTTTAAAAGAAAAGAAATTAAATGCTGCTTTCATTCTGTACCAATAAAAATTTTGATAACTATTAACTACCCATAACTGATATTTTTGTATTTGGGAACTGAGGATATGCTGTGGAAGCACTGTTTTCTTTTGTATCACAATGTGCATCAGTATTTGTTCAGTGTTGTCTAAAATGTAGCTTGCTTGTTGGAGTCTTAGATCAAGTTCTGTGTGTGTGCACGTCACTCTCGGAAGTTGTCATGTCACTCATCTTGGTAGTTGCTGATCTATTTCAAAAGAGGGGACTTGGGGAGAAAAACACCCGGTGCTATTCAGACCCAAATACGTGTTTCTCTTTCGTTTTGGGCATCAAGGAGTTGACAGAAGTTACTGCAGTGCTTAAACCATACAGTATCCTAATTCTTCCACATAAAAGCAAACAGCATGTTTGAGCTTGCTTTAAATTACTAGATTTGTAGTCATCGATATATTTTAATTATCCCCATTTCATAATATAACACAGTATTTGTATTTAAAAATAGGAACTGGGAGTTTTGTGTTAATACCTTATTTGTAACCATATTTAGCATAAGAAATGGATTTTATAAAACTATTTTTCTTGAGCTGCATGATTATGAAAAGATGGGGTTTTTTCCTACTTTGAAGGATGGGAGGAGAGAATAGAAGAGTACTTAACTGTTTGGATTGCCAAAATCAAAACTAAGTTGAAACATTTTTTTCCTGTAGGTTTTTACATTCCTTCTTAACCTGTGTAGTGAGAATAAATATTCCTCACTTAAATCCTCTGTTAAAGTAATTCTAATGTACTTGGCATCAAATACCAGTATGTAATACACATGGAAATAAAGTTTAGTTCTGGCAGTGAAAATAAGAGCCATTTGCCTGTGTCTTAAAGTTGTGATGTTGGACATCAGACTTCATTCATGTACTCTTTGTTGCCGAACAGATGGGAGCATAGCTGTGCTGTCACAGTCCGCTGTAGAAGAACTGATCTGACAGCTGCCGTGCAGTTTGTGGTCAACTTTGCTCTAAAGAAGAGAAGGAAGACTGAACTCTCCTTCCTTTTCAGTATTTTTCTTGCAGAGTGTGAGCATATCTGTGGTTCAGTATTGCGTGTTCTGCTTAAAGATCATAGAATGGCCTGGGTTGAAAAGGACCACAATGATCATCTAGTTTCAACCCCCCCTGCTATGTGCAGGGTCGCCAACCACCTGACCAGGCTGCCCAGAGCCACATCAGCCTGGCCTTGAATGCCTCCAGGAATGGGGAAGATGGAACACTTGTGATTGGATTTGCTATAAGGTCTTATCCACTGTCTACATTTCACGTAATCCTTTCTCAAATAAAGATTGATTATTTAATTTTTACATGGCCATGTGAAAATGTTTTGGTATCAATTGAAAATATCGTCTTAGAGAGAATAGCTCCAGTCCCTTTGAATGGGATTTTCATAATTGGAAGTAATTTCTTCAAATCACAAAATGTCCCTTAAATGCAATCTGTAATATGAGTGTAAAGATTATTTTTTTTAATTTGTTGCTTTTCCCTTCCCATCACACTGGAATACAAGAAAGGGCACCTGTAGTCCGTAGCAAGGGCCTTGCAGATGTTTAATTAATGGTAGTTGTATCTCTATGCAACACTGCATGCTTCTGCTTGTCCTTGAGACTACCAACAGCATCCAGTAGGCACACAGCTGCTTTGAAGCTTGTGAGCAGCTTAGCACGAGGTGATCCCCTTGGCTTAAATGTGACAGACAAAGGCAAGTTATGGGGGGAATGTCACGGTGCCTCCTGAAGAACCTAGCCATCAGAAGTATAGAAACACTGACATTCAAGATACTCTGTAAAGTCATGCTTAGTGAAAGCACAACTGTTCCACAGATATCATGTTCATTTTACCCTCTTTTTACTGATAGCACAGCCAGCCTTCTTAATGATTTAAAAACACCCGTTGCATTTATCTAAAATACTTCTTTTTATGGGAAGAGACAAAAAACATGCAGCCATAGAGCTCCTCCGAAAGTTCTTTTCCTGTAGTGTTATTTTTGCTGGTTTCTGCTGTAAGACAATGCAGAGCAATTCAAAGGATTTGGGAATGAAGGCTATAGGATTCTTCTCAAGTAATGTACTTTATAGCATTTCCTTACAGCTCTTTATCTGAGTACTCATAATTGCTTTTTAAATACAATTTTTAAGCTTTTCAATTTACGGTGAGGTTTCCTAAATTCAGGACTGAAGTTTTCTATCCCACTCATGGCTGGAGCGGGAGGGAAGAGTCCATCACATCTCCAGCAGTGTTTGTATTTCCCTCTCCTGCAAATCTTCTGAGAAGGAGGGCAATGAAGCAGAACTTCATTGCTGGTTTACGTCTGAGAAAAAAAGTCAGAACATTTGGGCTGTACAACTTTAGCAATTGGGATTGTATCTGAAACAACGTGGTTTGGGGATCTCTATATGCAATAACACAAGCATACTTAATTGGTCTGTATACTTAACTGTGTGCATTTTCTTATGTTTCATAACAATGTTTCAATACTGTGAGTTCTGATGATCCAGTTCTTGGCAGTTTGCTTGCAGTGTCCTGTTCATCGCAGGGGAGTTGGAATACAAGATCTTAAAGGCCCCTTCCAACTCTATGGATTCTATGATTCTATGACAAGGAAACTTATTTTGTGATGACTGAGTATTCCTATCACCAAAAGATTAATAAAAATATTACTCTCGTGTCAGGTGAATTGTGAGATTCTAAGCCTTGTAAGGCTTCCTTTCATTCTAAGAAAAAGTGAAGAATATCAGTCTTGAACTTCCTTCCCTTTTCCAAAAAGAGGAAAGCTGTTTTCCAAGGGTCACTGTGATGCAATTTCCTCAGCTGATTGAAGCAGCAGCAGCAAACACACTTCCCTTTCAGGGAGTTTTCCATTATTCAAAAGATGCTACTCTGGTTTATGCATAAGGAATTGCAGCTTGGTTTTTGGTGTCAGAAGGATGGCCTTTCCCGCAATTTAAGAGGATAAGCTGTGGGTTAAATGGCTTTGGATAGGGATATGTCCGTAAATCACAGAAGGGTCAGAGCTTGACAGCTAATCTCCCTCTGGTGAGGGTGCCTCCCTGTGATTTCTGTCTCAGCTGAGCTGGTTCAAGTTTATCCTATAAACTGCTGCAAAGCATTGAGGCTGTTCAACTGAAGCAGAGTGTGGCCCGTGTCCCTGTGATAACAAAGCAGTAGTCTGTTAATGTGCACCAGTCTAACCTTAATCCATTTTTCAAGGCTTATAGCAACTTCTTAAGCCAAACGCCAATGACAAACTTCATTAAAGCTGCCATTCATCCCATACTGTCTTTTTTTGCAGTTTCACCTGCAGCACTGTTGCTTGAAGACTACTACTTGTTTTTATTGCATCAATAAATCTGCACAAGATAAAAGGAAGATTTCACCTCCATACAGAGTTTTGCAATCTTTACACCACACCTTCAGACCAAAGCAAATAGATTAACACAGTAAAACCAGAAAAGAAAGCTGTCCCTGTGCAGCCTTTCATGTCCTGACTTACGGTCATGAACATGCTAATGAAGACCTGGGTCTGGCAAAGCTGAGAGTGTTTGTTCTCTTGAAAACTATACATCCAATGATGCCATATGTCAAAACATACAGTTATAATCTTTCTAAGGACTACTAAAATGTAGCTGAATGCTCATTTAGCTTGATCTTTGCAGCTGCTTCTTAACTCACCCATCTCAGCCAGACTCCAGAGGCTTTGCACCCATGGCAGAACCCATAAGACAGTGAGGCTGCACTGCATGCAGAATAGCAAGGCAAAGTCCTCAAGTGTTCAGAGGCTGCAGTGCTGAGTCTCGTATACATTGTGGAAGCACAGCACTATATGAAATGCATGTCCTGCTGCCATCCTGATTCCTGGAGCAAAAAATAATTGCATTTTTGGTGGTCCTTTGCTTCTACCTGTGGAAGAAAGCATGTTCATGTTCCATCCCTGATCAATACAGCCTGTGTGGAACTGGGGAAGATGTGGAAAGAGTTTTGCTAGTTTCTCCCATGCTACAAGGGGATCCAGCCCAAAGGCACTTTGACACATACAGTCCCCGAGTTTATGGTGTGCTGTAAACCAGCATGAGAAGAGCATGGAAGTGACTTTGCAGGTTGTGATATGATTGTAAATAATAATTCCCTCCCCAGTCAATCAATTATGCACAACGACGATCATTCAGGTGATTGTTATACTTCAGGAAAGGCAGATGATATGTGTAGGCTAAGGCTGCCTCTAATTCACATCTCCCTAGCTCCTTAAAACACTTGGAATTAGGAAAGAGAATGAAATGTACTTCCACCAAGCAGTCATGTGCCATTTTCCTAAAACACTTTCTTCGATAAATCTTTCATCTAAATAAGAAAGGCTGACACTAGATATTCTGCCTTGCCATCTGAAGCTGTGCTTATTAGAGATTGCTGTAGCTCATGTGGCTACCTCCGTGGTGAGCTCAGTGTGCTGCAGGCCTCAAACAACTGAAGTGGTGTGAGCCACAGTCAGCAAACCAAAAAAGCCAGGATGGTGCTCATGCTGATACCGCCAGTGAAACATGAAGTTTTCATCTTCCATTTCTCCACTGCCCCTTGTTTGCAGATCATTTATTTTCCAAGCCCCAGGAAACACTGTGTTTAGTAACTTATCGATGATCTATTCTTTTTTGGATTTGAATTCTTATCCTTAAACCCATGTGTTTCAGCACCTGAAGCAACCCATGATAATTACACAACTGAACACTGTGTTAAGAGCTGGTACTTTTGTTTGTTCTGAATCTGCCAACTGCTACTTTCTTGTGCCATCTAATTCTTCCCTTTGGAAAAGGCGAGGATGTTTCACCTATCCGCACCATCCAGGTGTATATACATCTGTGCTGTGGTTCCACTCCAGGCTGAAGTGTCCCAACCTACATAGTTATTCTATGTACAGAAGCTCCTTACTGCTCTGTATTTTTCTTTTTCTTGTCTCTCTCTAAACCTTTTCTAACAGAAATCCAAGTGTTACGGTTACTTTTTTTGTAGCACTTGAATTGCTCAGGTTTTTTGTTGTTGTTGTTGTTCGCTTGTTTTTACTGCTCGTTAACTTTCTACTCACATTTTAATAACACTATTTTTTTAACTCCAGGATTTTGTGTTTAACTGGTAGTAGATGACTCATAATGTATCATTTCATATGTAAAATAGGATTATGTCTTATGCCCATCAGTTTATGTTTATCTACACTGGATTTCATCTCCAAATTTAATTTGTAGTCACAACATTTCATAAGATCCTTTTGTAATTCTTCCCAATTGGTACACATCTTTATTACCTCAAATAACTCAGCAACTCCAGCATCTCCTACTTACTCATCTTTCTCCAGACTGTTTCATAACATGTAGAGCACCATGAGTTACAGCACAGATCACTAAGAAACGCCACTCCTGTCTGTGAAAGCTGAGTACTTTTTCTATTCTATTTCCTATTTTTGGATCCACCAGACCTCCCTTCATTTTGCAAAACTTCTTAGCTTCTTAGTTTTGGGCCCCTCAGTACATGAAAGACATTGAGGCCCTGGAATGCATTCAGAGAAGGGCAAAAAAGCTGGTGAGGTGTCTGGAGCACTGTTCTGAGGGGCTGAGGGAACTGGGATTATTTAGTCTGGAGGGTGCTCAGGGGAGACCTTAGTGCTCTCTACAACCACCTGAAAGGAGGATTTGGTGGGGTTGGGGGGGGGTCGGCCTCTTCTCCTGTGTAACTATCGATAGGACAAGAGGAAATGGCCTCAAGTTGCACCAGGGGAGTTCAAGCTGAACATTAGGAAAAACTTCTCAGAAGGATTGGCTGCCCAGGGAGGTGGAGGAGTCACTGTCCCTGGAGGTGTTCAAGAAACCTTTAGATATTCTACTGAGGAACGTGATTTAGTGGGGAAATATTGGTGATAGGTGAACAGTTGAATGATCTTAGAGGTCTTTTCCAACCTTGGTGATTCCATGATCCTTTAAAGACTTCTGGTAAGAAATCCTGTGGTACGCCTTTTTGGAATTGAAGTATAAGTTGTATAAGAAGTATAAGAGATCCTATAATATAGGATCTCCCTTACCACACACATGCTGATTCTTTCAGAGAACTGACTTCCTCTTGAAATATTGTGTGGAGTCATCACAGTAACTTCTTTCCTACCATTACAGTTTCAAAGTTGAGTTTGTTCAACTTCAAGCCACTTGGCCTTTCTATGCCTTTGATAGCAAGATCACAAATCCCTTGAATATTTGGAAAATCAAGCTTCAGAAAATTCAGGGAATTTGTGAAACTGACCCTTGTTCTTCTGCTATCTTTGCTATATTAGAATAAACTTCTCAGTAGTAAATGGCAACATCCTGGTAAAATTCTGTGGTTTTATTTATATGGCAGCAGTCACCTATTTCAGCAGAGTCCTTTGGGACAAGAGAATCTTTCTTTTATGCACACAGACTGTATGGAGATCACTGATGTATAATTGTATATATGTATGTATCACACACAGATATACGATATATCTCTCTGTATTTGAAGAGATGGGCGCACATAGATTCATAAATATTCTATAAATAGAAGGAAATGTCTATAAAGACTAAAGACATTCTAACAGTGATCTTTCATGTGCTGTGATCTTTCACAAACACGAAAAGGGATCCATCCTTGCCCCATTTCTTCCTGGTAGCTTCATTTTGTACACGAAGAGTTGTGTAATCAGCCTTTTTGGCTGCCACCTGACTGGCAGTTTATTCTGAAGCGATCATCTATGATTACACTTAAATCTGTCTCTGAATTCTCGCTTGCCAAGACAGTCTGCATGTCTGCCTCTGGGGTTGCATAAGTTGGAATTTAGCTACCTGCCAGTGGGTGCCATGGGATTGCGGCCAGGCAAGGCAGCTTTGCGTAACAGTAACCCGTCTTTCTCCCTCTCCACTACCTCCCAGTTTCCATTTCTTCCACAGCTTTTGCCAGCAGAAGTTTTATGTCATTGTCTAGTTCACTGATAAACCAAACTGTAGCAAAAAGATGCCAACCTTCTGGCATTTCTGAAAAAGTGGTCATGCTTGTTGATGATCTCCAGTGATCAATACGTGAATCAGTTATGAGTGAAAGAACCTTTTTTTTAACCCATTATAGTTAACTCCCTGGTAACTCCATACTGCACAAGTTTTTAAAACCAAACACAACACTTTATTAATGCGCGGGAGGAATTAACATTATACCATAATGGTTTTTGTTATTCTACAGATATGCACTCCCAATATTAAAAAGACAACAGCTTTCAGACCCACGCTCTATTAATTCCCTTTGCCACTACTGGCCATTAAAGTGCTCTGAACTGGAAGGCTACAGATGATATTCCCCATTTAGGATCTCCTTCTTCATTTAGCTTTGAGCAGGAAGTGCTGCTGGCCAAATCCTCGTTTCTGCTGCAATTCCTAATTATGAAAGGAAATACCTTTAGATAAAGAATGTGCTGAAAATTTGGCAGCCTGAGTTTGCTTCATAATGTCACATGGGAAGAGGAGACCACAACTATGGGGCTGTCTTCCCAGCATAGCTGTGACCTGGCAGCTTGTCTCGCCCTGGGCAAACACCTGCATTGGATCAACCTTGCCAAGCCAGAAGACTGGGACCCCAGATAGGCTGGAGTGGGGTCCTGGGACATGGGCTGCTCAATTCAACCAGGAATTTTGTTCTTCTGCAGGAGGGCTCAAACACCCACTACAGCCCCACTGTGCATGTCCGTGGAGGCTGCAAAATCCCTTACAGGCTCTTGCTTGGAGCTGTTTCCAACTGTGCAGGCCCTACCATGCTGTCCTGCCAGGCCCTGAGCTCCAGCAGCATATAGGCAGCAGTGGGCAGATCTGGGGCCAGAGTGCCACAGTAGCGCTGGGACATTGGCACTGCCAGAGTGAGTGTATGGCTGACACCAGGGTGAAATTCAAGGCGGTGAGTTAGATCCATCCCAGGTGTGGAAACCTCCAGCTCATTAGGTGTGAGCAGGGAAGGGAAATCATCTAGCATAACATGTCCCACCATGCCAAGCTGCCTTGGCAGGGTGCATTTCTGTTTGTAGCCGAGCTCCCTCTGCTTGCACCTAGAAAAGCCAGAGAAGTCCTGCACAGCGTGCTTTTGCCACTGACCTTTCAGCTTCCAAGCTGGGGACCAGCTTAAGCAAGGAGCTACCCCCACAGTGACTCCTCTCCCACCACCAGCCATGCAAAAAGTTCATGGGGTCCTTAAGCAGCATCAGGCTGCTGGCCAACACTATAGCCCCCATGGGTGTTTTATAGGGATTATGTCCTCTGGGGAGATACTGGCCATCTCAGATCTGCGTGTGAGGTTTCTCCTGTGAGCAGGATTGCAACAAGGGTACCCCTGGGTGACAGTGGTGGCCCATGTGAGATGTGTCCCCCTCACTCCCCGCACTGCCTTCTGTATAATGGCCTCTGTAGTAGGCTCAGTGTGAATTCAGTGTGCTTGGGAAAGGACAGAGGCAACACCACAAAGGAAAAATTATTCCAGAAGTGGCAGAATCCAGGATTCTGTGATGCTTTCTTCTGTCACTTGAATAATAAACCAGCAGACCACAGTGTTTGTAACTAGAGTCTTCTCTATATTTTTAGCAACTGATCTATGAGATCATTTTGCTATTTTCAGTTGTTTGTGACTTGGAACTTTCTGCTGGGAACATGCTGTGTGGGGAGGAGTGCACACATACCCTGCGCTGCCAGCAAGGGTCCGAAGAGTTCCTGAAAAACGGGGCTCCTTGACGAGCCTCAGCAAGCAGAACACCATCAGCTGCTTTGGAAATACCCTCAAGGTTGCTCCTCCATGACAGAGAAGAATAAGCATGGAGCTAGGGGAAGTCCAGTCTTTGTCTGACTGAACTGACCCTCTGTCTGTCTGTCCATCTGGAAGCCAATTCCTGTGCCCCATTTGAAAGCAAGAAGCTTCTTGCTTCAAGCAAAGAATGTAATTCCCCTACACATCATTAGGTGATGCATGGGTTTTGGTATGAAGCATCCCACAGCAGATCACGTTCTGTGCATTTTACATGAGCCCAGGTGTTAACAAAGCACTTGAAAGCACTGCACACTCCTGTGGCTGCCCAAGTGCAGAGCCCTGGGCAAAGCTCCAGGTGTCCCAGCCCAGATACCAACACCTTAAGCTACTTAAATACTTTTTCAACAGTGCTCCAAATGTATGAAGGGTCTAAATGTGCAATTTTTGCTACCAAAATGTGCTTACTTGGTTTTACTTTTTTTCCCATTAGAGAAGATTAGAAGAAAATATGAACTTTCTTTCTCCAAAAAAACAAACTGACCTTTTGACTATTATGAAAGCCTTTATACAATGATTTGGGCAAAAAGAGCTGGAATTTCTCCTGTGAAGCATATTTTTCCTTAAAAAATGCCAGTTTGTTACAGAACTGCTGGCAGAAATGCTTGGTTTCAATGAATCTGCCCATTTGGTGCACTGTTAGATAAGTTCTGAGACTGCAGAACTGCTGAGTTCGTCAGCACAACTTTTCAAATAGAAACTTCATTCACAGCTACAGTTAAAAAAAAATAGAACAAGTAAAAGTGGCAAAGGGATCTGAAATAAAAATGAGGTATTTTTTCATGATTTAAAACAAAATGTTTAAACTGACAGAAGCCAAAAGTTTTGTTATTTTTGCTCTTGGGGAGCAGAAAAAAAGTTTGTAAGCAGCCCTAGGAGGAGAGTGGGGACCAGAAGGGAGGCTGCTGCATCCTGAGGTGTGCAGAAAGCTGCCAAAACTGAGCAGCAGCGGTACTTTCCAGTACACTGAAGCAAAAATAAAAGATATCAGGCAGTCCTTCTACCTTAATATTTCCTCTGCAGCTGGAAGGTGGGACACAGGCACCGGATGGTTTGCCTGAGCCTACGTGGCATGGGGAGGATGGGTGAGATGTTGGCTTGCTCTTGTTCGTCCCTGTTACACCGATCTGCTGCTGTTCGATGGTTTTCTTTTGTTTCCTCTAAATAATGCAGCTCCAAAACAACAGGTGAAGCATTTCTGGCTCTCTCCCCTTCCACAAAAGACAGATGAAAAAAAAAAGAAAATGCTTTACCCTGAAGACATGTCTTGTTCCGCTAAAAAGTTAGAAGGCTTAGTACAGTTTTCCTACTGATTCTTATCCCCCAAAAGGATACGTGCTGGGCTAAAACTAGTGCGAGGTTCAGTTAAAATCCTGCCCTCTGCTAAAAGTATTCTTTTCCAGGAAATATGGTGGGGATGACTGACGGGTAGAGGAAACCAAAGGAAATCATTAAAGATAAGTGAGTAAACTGTCTTTTCTTTCTTTCCACTCTTCACTTTCCACACCAGAGAAAAATTTGAGAAAACACACAAAGCCAATTACATTCTTTCTGATTTTGGACCAAAAAACTGTTTTTTAAAAGGAAAAAAAAAAAAAAAAAGGCTTCACCCTGGAAAAACACCTTTCAGAGTCTGCACTGGAGAGGTGCTCAATGCACTTCCCAGCTGTGTGAAATGACACTGCCTTTGGACTTCTGCCTCATAGCACACCAAAGGCATGACATAAAAACTCATTGCTGATACCTTCTATCATGAACTTGAACTCACCCTGCAGGTGCCACAAAACTCCCAGGACAATCAATCTGCTATAAAAACACTACACCCAACCCAGCAGCTCTGGGGCTGACCTGATTGGTTCCCTCAGCTTTACAATGCTCAGCTGTGACAGGTACTCTGTCTCACACTTGGCTTTGCCTTCTGGTTGGAATTCCTTGGATTTTGTCTGGTTGGTTGTTGTTGTTACTGGTGGTAACCACTGCAAGCCTTCTCTTATTAGGTCTACAAATGTGAAACATTTTATAACTCTGTACCTTTTCTTATTAGGTCTACAAATATGAAACATTTTATAACTCTGTAAAAGTCATCCTTCAACTCATCCAGATGATATAGGAAGATGAAGACCACTGGGTGGATAAGGAATTGGCTCGATGGTCACCCAAAGAGTTGCAGTCAGTGGCTTGACGTCCCAGTGGAGACCAGTGACAAGTGGTGCTCTTTGGGGATCAATACTAAACCAACACTGTTTAACACGTTTGTTGTAACACAGACAGTGGGCTGAGCACACTCTCAGCAAGATTGCTGGATGGCACCCAGGTGTGTGGTGCAGTCAACATGCTGGCATTTGCAGCAGTTGGTTTGAGCTGGGTGGGCGTGTGCTTCTCCTGCAGGAGACATGCTTCTTCCAACCCACACAGTCACTGGCTATGACCTGTCTCATCCACAGGGGATGCAGGCAGGTTTACTACAGCTGGGTTGGGCACTGAGATGCCTGAGCATGGTCCCATGTCAGCCCAGCTCTACTGCAGGAGCTGCATTTGCTGTAAACATGAGACAAAGTGAAAATCTCAGCCTTCATTTAAAAAAAAAGTGTACCCCTCATGTTTAAAAATGAGTTTCTGATTGTTCTAGAAAGAAGAAATAAAAAATAAAAGTGTTTCACTTAAACTATATTGATTTTAAATTACTCATATTTTGAGTTGGTACATATTCACAGTGGGGAATCCTGCACAAGAGACAATACAACCACCGAATGGCTGGGGCTGGAAGGCTGCTTCGGAGCTTCTGCTCCAGGAAGGTCCATGGGAAATCAGGGCAGGGTGCCAAGCCCACTGTTCTCCTGGGCCTTAAAACCTCCAGGGTGGCTGTGCCCAGCTCGGGTCTCATACAGATCTCTGTACAACAGCATAGGCTCCTTTGAGTCAGTAGATGCACACTGGTGCAGTCCCCTGTATGCTATTTCACAAAATCCCCAGCTCTTTGGTGTAGGTCTGCTCTTCCACACATTTTTAAGAAGGTGGATTGACCTGAGACTGCAAATACACCAACTGAGCTCAATTGTTTGCAGGTGAAACACAGAACTCAGGTTCATGATGACAACTGGAAATGTTACCAGGACAAAACATAGCATCTGGAAAGAAAACCTCTGTGGGTGCGCATGAAGCTATTGAGCTGTTTTGATGGGGAGTATTGATTTTTCTCTGCCGTCAACTGCTGCCACACAACCTTGCAAATACTCCCTGCTTCGACTTTGTTGGTAAGTTCAAATTTGCCTGTGGCGCTGGAAAAAAGACTGATGAAACAATAGTTCTTTTTTACTTGTCTTTCTTAGGCAACACAGGGAGAGAAAATTGCAAGGGAAGAAGAATCAAGATGAGGTTCGTCCTTTTTGCCAATGGGCTGAGCAAAGAGCACGCAGCATCTTCTCAGAGGAAGCACAGAGGCAACAGTGACAGCTACAGCAGGGCGCACTCCGGTGCCAGGAAATACTAAGTGTTCCCTCATGAAATGACATGAGAGGATTTTTTTGTCATTAAAAACTGTTACCCTCTTTCCCAAGGTGCCACAGAAGTTAAGAGTGCAAGCAGCTTGCCATCAAGTGACAAGACAATAAATCTCTGTCTCAAGGGCAATGGGAATGAAACCACCTCAAGCATTATTGGAAAATCCCTCCTCGTTCCTTACTGTGTTCAACCAAATGATTAAATCACAATTTTTCCCCACTCAGAGCTGTGCATCTTGTAGATAAAGGATGACAAATGTACTACCATCCACCTCTGACAGTTTGCGTGGCTGATACTCTGTGCCCAAGGGCTACAGAAAACTACCTTGCAGAGGAGGCAATGGCTCATCCTTACAGGAATCGGGCCCTATTTTAGTTGAACTTGCTTTTTATTTTTCAGCTAGGGAAGATCCAACATCAACATTGCTGTCATAGCAGCAGCACAAGGAAATA
Source organism: Chrysolophus pictus (assembly GCA_037305975.1). Taxonomy (NCBI): domain Eukaryota; kingdom Metazoa; phylum Chordata; class Aves; order Galliformes; family Phasianidae; genus Chrysolophus; species Chrysolophus pictus. The sequence continues at coordinate 182,194,293 of CM074576.1, forward strand.
AATGATTTCCTGTCTGAGCTTGTTCCACCACTCTGCATTTTATTTTTGTGCAAAACCACAGCTGTGTGTATCATCCCACCTTGCACTGCGACACTTCACCCCATCTTCTGTCATGGGAAAGGCAGGGGGAAAACATCACAGAAGCAAAATTGCGTCCCAAATGCCTTCTTTTTGGTTGCTCCAAATGCCTTTCCCAGAAACACGCTGTCATGGCAGTCTTCTGGTGCCCTGGATTAGCTGAGGGTCCTTCTTGCAGCATATGCCCCTTCCTCCTGGAGCAGTCAGTGGAAATGGGAACAAGAAATCCAACCTTCAGCTTATTCTTCAACCAGATTGCTCCAGAACCTAGAGCACGATAAGGCTCTCTAGTGGTGGTGCAAATAGTGAAGAAAAACAACAAAACCCACTGCCATTCCTCTCCTTGCTTCTTTTTCCTTACTAATAACAATAATAATTTCAATAAGATAAAAGAACTAACATATCCCAAGAGAGATATGATCTCTTTGTGTGTGTTTTGTCATTGATGTCTACGAGAGGGTTATTGGCAAGGGCATTTGACTGTCCTGACTTCAGACAGAAATACAGAAAATGTACTGCCAGTTGATTGCAAAACTCGCAGTCACCACCTGCTCCCTCACAAGCCTTTGCACAAACTCTGGCCTCAAGTCATGTGCTCTTGCACTGGCTGGAGCAGGAAGCAGTGCCTAAATGCAGTGTAACCTCCCCAGCCCACCACAGCTCTCGTGGTGACAAAGTCATGAATGGCTCTGCAGCTCTGGGGGCTCTGCTGCCTCCATCTGCCTCAAGCTCCTGGACAGTACTCTGCAGTGTTAGAGTGCTGAAGACGATTCCCATACAAAAGACTGATTTTCTTAATAGGGCAGTTGAAATAAGGCACTTTTTATTTACACATCACTGAAATATTCTGTTGGATCCAAAATATCACGTTTTGTGTCTAATGGACTTTTAATCTATTCTATCAAATTAGGAAAATTTCTGATAAAATCTGCTTTGAAAATAATAAAAGAACAAAAACAGTTTCTTTGAAAACATGCAAAAATGTTTTTTTTTATTTCTATACATGTATGTAATATATATGTAACATATTCATCAAAACTTTTCATCTCATCTCCTTCTCTCTGTGTATGTATTGTACTGTTACCTTCATCCAAAAGTTACTTTCTGAATTGGGTATGATTTCTGGTCCATGGAAGAGGGAGTTGGAGAGAATGCCACCTAACTAAACAAAACAAAAAAAGGAAAAAAAAAGGAGAAAAATCACAAACCTTTTCTAGTTCTGAGATTTTACTTCCACTCATTTCAACAGTCACTAGCAGAGATGTTGGGTCTTCTGAATGCACCCTGAGTGAAATTCAATCCAGCCTTGAGGTCAGTGCGAATGTCAGCCCAGCCTATGTGTAGAGGTCCTACTTGAGAGGTATGTGATCCATTGGCCTGTGCTGGTTCATCACACAGCGCTGAATGTGACCTTTAGATCACTCCTCCAGCTCATTTGCCACCTTTTACATTATCTTTGGGACATTAATCACAGCAGGACAAGCTCTCCGGGGAAATGCTGCAGTGCAGCCAACAGGCTGATTGCTAGTCCCATGGCATGCAATGTGATCCTTAGTCCCCAACTTCTGGAGTCATATGATTATATGAGGATCTCAGCTTCCACTACAATGAAAATAAAGTTTCTAGCCATTGAGACTGCAACGAAAAGCTGGCAAATGCCACCTCCTAAAGGTAAAGGATCAGAAGACAAATGGAAAGGAAGCTCAGCTGTATCTGATTTTTAAGTCAACTGCACGGCTTGAAAACTGGATGGTTTTGAGGACTAACAATTGAAGTTTTAGTACTTTAAAAGAGAAATAGTGCCATGAAATTCTTGCTGAGAAATGCTTTTTACTTCTTCTCTCCCTGCCCTTATTCCTTCTAAGGCTCGAGACATTTGCTCACTCTATTTGATGCTTCTCAGCCTGAAGATGCCATTGGAGAAGGATGCTCTTAGCAGTCAGATGGAGTGTGAGTACTGGGAATTTTCCAGGGTTACAAAATGTTTTCCCTGCATCTGCCAAAACTAACGGCAGCCGTTGCTGAACACGTGTCACTGGAAAATCACAAGCAGGCTGGCTGCCAATTGCGCAGAGCTCTTTGGACAGAGGCTTGTCAGGGTCTTGTGAGTGTGAAAGGACACAGCCGTGTGTGAGCTGGGCAGGCAGCGCCGCAGGCTGGCTGCGGGCACAGGCTGCTCATGGCTGCACTCTCAGCCAGCAGGCCTGGGGCCGAGCCAGCACTGCCGTCAGAACCCTGCTGCCAGTCCTTGGGCTCTGTGCTGAAGTGAGCCTTGTGTGATGATGCTACGCTTGCCGTCAGATGAGCACATTCATTTTTTAATGGAGAGGTCTAAGTGGAAGCAAAGTGGCCAGACAGAAACAAGCAGTGAGCAGCTAATGGTTCGCTGACATGCCATCACAGTTCAGCTGTGGCATCTCCCACACTCCTTGAGTCTTGTGCCAAGCCGCAAACCTTTCCCACTCAGCAATTAGCATGTGCCAAAAAACAGATTTAAAGGAAAGCTGATGAGGAGTTTATCTACTGTGAGCAGGTGAAGAGGAGTGTCACCAATGTGGAGAACTTTAGATTTATACTGTCCATGTAAGACATGAGCAAAAATTAATCAGAGACATCGAAGTGCTGTCTATGCTTGGTCAGTCCTGGGGTCTGTTCTCCCACAGTGCACAGAGACAGTGGAAAGCTTCCATATGCCATGGAAGGGTTTCTCCCAGCCTCAAGTGTGTTGTGACACAGCAGATACTGTGTGCGGTTTTGGTCACCACCGTATAAGAAAAGCGTAAAAGTATTAGAGAGCATCCAAAGGAGGGCACCAAAGATGGGGAAGTGTATGGAGAGCAAGGTGTGTGAGGAGCGGCTGAGGTCCCTGAGGGGAGGCCTGATGGCGGCTGCAGCTCCTCACAGGGAGCGGAGGGCAGCGCTGAGCTCTGCTCTGTGTGACAGTGACAGGGCCGAGGGAACGGCATGGAGCTGTGTCAGGGGAGTCTGGGTGTGGTGACAGGAGTTGGACTCAGTGATACTTCTGAGTCCCTTCCAGCTTAGGATGTTCTTTGATTCAAAGGATCTGGTGAGGGGCTCTATTCAAAACATTCACAACCATACAGTGAATGGGCACGTCATGATGTATAATGCAGAGAAAAGCCAGCAAAAAAGGATGAATCCATGTAATTAAGAGAGATCATAGTATTTGATAGTACAGGTGAGAATCACATACAGAGAAGAGCATGGTATTCCCACAGGAATGCACACCTATGCATACATCTGCTCACATTGGGTTGATTCTACCTTCATGCTTTTACACTGAAGCCAAGTTCTTCAACTAAAGAAGGTGGGAGATGCTCAACAGCACCCATTTTTTAGTTCATGACTTCCAGAAAGTTATTCTTGATTTATACTAGCTTAATGAAAGCATAAGTGAAGCTCCACGGAAAGTTCTGTCAAAATGCTTAGGTCCTAAATTCTGCCTTCCCTTAACATGATTTTTAATGAGGTACTTGAAATTTACAACTTAATGTAAGCTACATCTGAATATGTTATGTGCCAAGCCTAAATATACATGCTTGAAGGAGCTCCAAAAAAAAAGCTGTCTTGAATGCTAACAGGAAAGCACAGAGAAGGTAAAATCGTTAGGCACTATGTATGGCCAAGAATTTGTTGTGTGCTCAGTGCAGAAGGGATGAAGAGAGGAAGTAACAGTGGATTTATGCCTCTGCAGCAGCAGCCAAGCTGGGTTAGCCTCGCAGCATGCAGCCCATGGCCCTCCAAGGTCGCTCCAGCTTTATGTTGGAGTAACACGCAGTGCCAAAACATTGCCTGGGGCTGACAGGCTACCAGCAGGATCGATTAAACCAGCTACTGGAAAAATCCCCAGGAAGCTAGGCAAAACATAGCATTTTCCAACACTGAAACACCAGCTGTATCAATTCCTAGAACTGACTCTGGGATTTGGTTGTTTTAGATTTTAGGTACACACACACACTTGCACAGCAGATCGTGACAGTGAGGTGACAGCACAACCACAGCATGCCACAGTCAGGGGCTTCAAAGTGCCGTACACAGGTAAAGTAGCACCGTCTGTGCTCTACTGACATGCAGATATTTGCTGGAAGGCACACTGCAGTGGCAGGGGCATCGGAATATATGTAAGAGACCCCAGAGTCACCATGCAATTAGGCAGCCCAGACTTCCCTTCCGGGCTTTCTATTCTTCAAAATACTCTCACAGCAAAGGGCTCATTTGTGAATATGATGAATGGCTAATGAAAGAGCTCGTCCAGCGGGATGCTTACAGTGCCACGGGCTGAGAGCAGACACAGCAGCATTATCACTGCCTGGCTCCTTGCCAGCCTCCTGCTGCCTTCCACCTCCCATCTCCTGGAAAATCCACCCAGGTTTGATTAGCGTGAGAGGGCCTCCAGAAAAAAATGAAGGCAAAAAGAAAGAGAGTTGATGTAGGAAGGGAAAAATCAGTTCTATAAGGACCAACATAAGCAGCTAAATGCCTCGAGAAGGTGGGAGAGCAAGGCAAGTCCCTGGAGCAGGGGGAAAGAATTAAACCCCAAGCAACTTCTTGTTCTGTGTCATGACTGTACCTCAGCCCTCCCACAAAAATGCTGTTTCTGGACAGAAAGATTAAAGAGTGGTAAGAAGAGCCACCTGCCCTGGAGCACTGTCAGTGATCCTAGCAAACTGGTGAAGCACTGGAATTTGGCTTGGGCACACAGACTCAGTCCCACATAATTCCTAGGCCCAGTTCAGGAGTGAGGATGGCCCGGCCCACCCCACCAGGTCACACAGCCACCTCCATTTGGAAGGCCCCCAGCAACACTTAGTTTACTGGAGTTAAAGCATCTCTGGAAGCTTTTCTTCCGTGTTTTACACTGCATTTTTGCCAGTCACCATGATACAGATACGTCTCTGAGAAGGCTTTTTAAAGATTACACTGGAAAGATTCCCAAAGGAAATCTGAAACCCGACTTTTAAGATCTTACTGTGAGGGACAGGGTTTTTTACAGCCCAAGTAGGTCTAGGTAGCCTATAGGAAGTCCTTTTCTTGTGATTTCTCTACAGTATTGTTTTCCTAGGATAACTGGGCAACATTGCGTCATCCTTCTCAACTGGTATCCCCATTTGCTCAATGTTCTGCCAAAACGGCATTTCTGCTGCAGACAAGCAGGTAGTGGCAGTGCCTGAGCGCATTCCCTGGCTCTGAAGGCAGCAGGAGAAGGGCAGGGGTCACTGAGTGCCTTCTCAGTTTGTTTCTGCTAAATGTCAAGTGCTGAAGCAGGAGGGATGATGATAAACATGCAGCTACCAACCCGCAGTGCCAAGAGTGCAGTTTGTTGTTCTACGTGAAGCTGGACTCAGCCAAACCCTTGGCTTGCATGAACACAGCTCACTCTTTCATTTTGCAGGCAGTGAACGTTTGCACTAAGGATTTATGAACTATTTTTACTGAGCAGCATTTGCATTTAATGGCATTGAGAAGGGCTTTTATATTTACATGGGCTGCTTGAGACTTGTTTTGTGTTTTCATTTCTAGAAAATATAATCCGGTCAAATGATAACAGAATTAACTGCATAGCAACACTTAATTTTATTATGATCTCTGTTTCAGTTTTTCCTCAATTTCCCACAGCTGTTTGCATTTTATTTCATCTGTATGTATTTTTACAATCTGTGATCTAAAACACGCAGTCTACCCAGTGCATTTCATTGCTTCCAAAATTTTAACACACTCTTTGCGAGTATCTATTGTGTCCCACTTGGCAAGTAAATAATATCTGCTGAACCATCTGTATTTGTGCACAGCCGTTCCACCCAAGCACGTAAGACTTCCTTTCTCACAATTTAGAATGAGAATTATTTGTACTGTTGAATAGATTAATTTTTGTTTTGTGGCTTCATGTCCACGACCCAGATTTGAGTTATAAACCTGCCATGTGTCAGGGCTCATTATCCACTGATTGCATAAGCTATTGTTACCAGGATACATTTAGAATTAATCCAAAATTCACAATTAATAATTTGAGCAGCTCTACAAATAAGGCCAGCCATTATCTACTGTCTTTTAGTTCATGTATATTTAAGTTCACTGCCAGAGTATCTTCTGAGTCTTTGCTTTCTGATCAGAAATATCTCATCCCCGATTCATATTATTTCATGTAGTTATCTCACTAACTTGTGCGTCAGCAGGTCTTTTAAAGAGCAGCATATACTAAATAAAATAAAATAGTAAAATCAGAAATAAATACTGTTTATATCCTTTTTTTGGCTTTGTTTTTCTTTCAAAAATATTATTTTGTAAGTAGATATTGATTGAAGACGATTAAGCTAAGCCCTAAAATGTTTGTCCTAAAGCATTTTTGTTTTCTCAAGTCCAGTAATGCTTCAGGACTATTTCCATCTGGTAGTAACAGTCCTGTTTATTATGGAACATCTTGGGTTATATTGTGCGTCTGTGCCACAAAATCCATTGAAATCATGCAAAACACCAATGTCTCTGCCAAAGTCAATAAAATTACTGCTTGCTGAAGAAAACAGTAAACAACAGAACTTCATAATGACGACATTAACACATCCTTTGTCAACAGTTGGAAAATCTGGAACCTTAAAAAAATAAAGCAAAGCAATGCATTCTGCTTGCTTGTATAATTAATTATACAAAAACTTCTATTGAGATTTGGTTGGATAGGCAAAATATTGGGGTAGCAGCATTAGCTGCACAGCAGCACAGCAGCGTTCGTTCAGGATGCAGAGTGGATGCTACATTTATTCATCCATCAAATAAATGGGAAAGTTCTAAAGCTGCTTTGCTTCTCAGCCTCAGTGTGCCACAAGTCCTTGGAAACTTGAAACTGCTGTGTAGATCTGAGGTGAACTCCAGTCCTGCTCAGAAAAACACAGTGCATTTGGAAGCTCCTGAGGAATCCTGTCCTACCCTGCCCAAGTCTCCTGCTCTTTGTGTTCTCAATAGTGTCCTGAAAGGGAATCATCATCTTCTTTTTTGCAGTGGACATCTGATGTCTTCTGTGAGGGTCAGGTTGTTTCTGGGGAGGGTCAGAAATCACTTTGGCTAAGGAGAAATTTCTAAGATGAGGTAGCTGAAAAAAAGGCATTTCCTGCCTCCAGCTGCTCCATCCTATTGCAAACTACATCTTGCTTTGTAACAGCACAGGGTTTTGTGCATCTATTTGGAACAAATAAATAAGTAAAATAAAAGAAAATAAATTACAAAATGGAATAATTAATGGGTTTCTTTTTCATCCCAATCAAATGTGTGATAGTGCAAACTTCTGTGGAAATTTTTAACCAGCATACTAGGTTAGTTCTCAGAGACAGTTATCAGAAAATGAAAGTAGGAGAAAGAGGAAGGGTTACCTTATTTCATCAAAAAATAAATTATAAATAGCATTACAGAGATATGCTTTGCCATAATATACAGGTCGCATGTAGTAATGTTAGGCTTTAATGATTCTAATGCAGAGAAACTTCTGATGCTTACACAATGTTTGGCTGACCATACTGGTTTGGCTGAAGCAGAGAATAGGTTCTACCTCCTTTCTCCCACGCTTTCCACTTTAAATCATCCATAACATTGTTAATATCTTCCCTTCATCCAAGAAATTCATTGTAAATGCATTTCTGTTGGGTTGCACAAGTGACAAACATAAATTAAGAATAATTTATGGTATGAATAATAACTGCCTTCTCCTGAAGCTGGATAACTTTCACAGCATGCTGTATCCCAGCAGGCCACTAGATGGTATGACAGGATACTGTCTGCACAACTGCAACCGCTCAGCACAGCTTCATTCTGCCTGAAGATTCTGCAGTGTGAGCTAGAATTTTGAATACAATAGCACACATCATAATTATTGTCTGGTATGTTTCAGAGCTCCATCTTCAGCGATGACTTTTTGAGGTGTACTCACAGAACAACTCACAGCTCAGCATAGTGCACAGGCTGCCTCACAGCTGACTCGTTAACATCTACAAACATTGAGCTATGAAAATTAAGGCACGAGTTTCACTTGTAGATTTCCATGCGGAAATCAAACTGCCCGGGAGGAAACTGCAGCTCCAAGAACCTTCTGTGGTGGTAACGCATTAAAGAGGCTGCCCAGGGAGGTGGTGGAGTCACCATCCCTGGAGGTGTTCAGGAAATGTGGAGATGTGGTACTTAGGGACATGGTTTAGTGGGCCCTATTGGTGATAGACGGACAGTGATTCAAGCAGAGAGGGTTTCTAATGTTTCAGCAGTAAAGCTGCTGAACAGTCTGGTGGGCAGGGCAGCCCCATGCAATGGTGTCTCCCAGCTAGATCAGTTCAAAATTGTCATGGTTTTTTTTTTTTTATTATTTTCAATATTCCACATCAAAACATCATGTACTGGAATTAAGGTGTTAATGCTCTAATTTCTACGCACCTATCCCTATACATTACGGAAGTCATGGGATCTGACCCTTCCAGGGGGGGCGTTCTCTTACTGCCTGGCAGTGGGTGCTGGAGGGTGCTTTCCTAGCCGTTCCAAGCTTTTTTCAGGTTTGACTGGGTCTCGGGAACTCTCTCTCATATCTTATTTGATTTATTAGTCTCAATTTTAATTAGGTTGTATTATATTGTATTATTTTGCATTCCGATATCATAGTTAGTAAAATAAGTTTACCTCCATAGATTGTTGCCGCTGTTTTTTTCCTTTTCCCCCTTCCTCCCTCTCTGGGGCCAGGTGGGGGTGGGGAGGGCAGGGGCCTACTGCCCCCTGTCACAGGCATAAACTGATCTAGTTAATTCCGTGACAAAAATTAATCATCCTCTCTTGTTTTTTCTATAAACACAAACCGTATGACTTTCCCTGAATTAATTCCTGTTTGGACTGCGTTGGAGATCAGCATGGGAAAGGACATCAAGAAATATCGAGTTCTTTTCCACTGCTATCACAAGTCACAATATCACAAATATTCTGAACTCCCTCTGAAAACAGCGTCTACAGTGAGCCTGCTGCTGGAGACACCTCCGGAGCCCCACACTTACACTTCATACTCAACATAAATTACATTCCTTGATTACATGCAGTCATCCCTGTGGTAAAATTGTCTTTTAGTATCAACCTCTTCCTTCCCTGAATCTGTTCTCTGGTGTACTTCAAGCCAGCAGTAATATCTTCTGTTACTCTTCACTTTGATGAGCTAAACCATGCAACTTCTTTCAGTCTTAGAAAAGCAGCTCTCCACGACCCTTAACCAATCAGGCAGTTTTAATTCATCTCAGTCAGTGAGGCAGCGCTCAGAGGATGCTCCTTGCAGAGCAGCACTGGCACCTTGCTGTCCCCATTGTATCTTGCTGTCTCCATTAGAGATGTGTCTCTAGAGAGCAGGCAGACCCACAGGTTTCTCTCACACCATACAACCTGAGAGCGGCTATATAAGCCCCACAGCTCTGTCTTCTCTTTTCCAAAGAATGAGACTCGGTATCTTGAGAAATTATTTTTACTTCCTCACTAATTTATGAATTCTCAGTTTAAGATAACCAGTGAGTTTCTAATTAAAATCAGTGATTCACATCAGTTAGCTTCTAATTCCATCAGTGTTTCACATCAGTTTTATATTCTTCTGCATTCATCAAGTCTCAGGTCAAATAGTGACAGTGACAACTGTCAAACAGTCACAGTGACAACTATTAACTGCATCAGCTCAGTATTTTGATCATGCTACTTAAGCACAGGCTAAGGCATAGGCCAGTCAGCAAAAACTAACTCCCAAATGACCATATATCTCGAGATAAGCTATGTTTATTTAATTCTCTATTAAGAGGGTTATATTTTTTCCTTAGGAATAGTGATAAATGGACAGGATTGGCCTTGCCATGACATCAGACATCTGGATCCTGAGCAGTGTTTCAAAGATGACTGGCAATCAGTAGTAGTATTACAAGAGCTCTTTTATCAACCTCATCCAAACTGGGCTTGCTGGGTACGGACAGCTGACAGAAAAGCTTTAGCAGATGTGACAAAACACTCTCCTGAGTCCTGCTGGAGTGGCAAGGATTTATTATACTATTAACACATTAATACTTCTCTGCTTTTTGCCAAATACAGAACATAATATTGATTCTTCCTGCATTTTTTTTCCTTTGAGTTGATTCCCACCATTTCTATCTATTCACTTTGGTATAATCTCTTCCTTCTACATTTTAAAAATGCATAGCTGTTGTTTGCAAATCTACAGATCATATACTGGTCCCTTGGTCCATTTACTCCCTTATCACTTCTCTGCAAGAGGCTACCTTCTAATTTATATTCATTATTAACAGCTTCTCCCACTTGCTGTATAATTTCTATACTTCTTTCACTTTCTCTCTAAGCCAAACCAATTTTCTAACCAAATAACTGTCTTTTTCTGTAGTGCACTTTTTCATTGCTCTTAAACAGTTTCATGGTTTACCTGCTTAAATTCTTCCTTGCAGAGATTCGATTTAGAATCGGGTTTAGCTTATGAAATTGGCACTGTGGAAGCATCATCTACATTTAATATGTTTGATACCACTTTGAAATGCAACCTATTAGCAAAAATGTTCCAAAATGCTTTTAACCCCAGTGAAGAGATAAGTTATATGAAGTGAGAAATTAAGAGCCTTTTACAGTTTTGAATTAATGAGCCCACGGCTAGAATACGGCATGAAGTTGAGAGTACTTCCATGTCAGGTATCTGATACCTGGAGAGACTTTGGGAAAAAAAAAATCAATTAGGGACTGAGAGCATTTTTGAAGAATGCTTTAAATAAGGAAATACTTTTAACCAACTAATGAGTGGAAAAGGAGAGGAATCAGACAAATGCCTATGTATAATTTTATAGAGATGTTCTGCTTCTGAGGTTTAAGTAGAAGATGGGGAGGAAGAAAGATAGAGAAACAAAGAAAAATACTGAGATATATTGGATGTAGGGGGATTGCTTGGGGTATTTAGACTGAAACAAATGCCAGTTACATACAGAATGGTTTTTCCTGTGCATACAGCATGTGATGGAGAAAATAACCAAATAGTTCTCCATCTTTTCTCTTTACCTGTCCCTTTTTTTATAATCTTATTTAACTCCTTAAAAGAACTGGCTGCTCAAGGCAGCTAGGCTAACTAGTGTGGCTCAAACACTCAACATTGGTGGGTTTTTTCTTGGTATATTGTGGTGAGATTCATGTACTACACAGTCAGTAGGGCTCATAGACTGTCTCCCACAGGGTACATTTTCCTGGTTCAGTCACTACTCATTTAACTCAGGGGAAATAGCACTGAACTGTGACAGATCCTTACAAGAGGCAATTTCACCAGCCACGTTAGAAATACTCCTATTAACACAGAAAAAAAAAAGAAAAAAGAAAAAAGAAAAAAAAAAACCATCAGCTCCACAGAGACTTCTCTACCAGAGTTCAATCCCACAAGATCTTCACAGCCTAAAGTAAAGAACGCTTCAGCTGTGCCACTGCAATATCCCTGTGAAAGAGCTCTGCCGTGGTCTTGTTCCCTAATCTGTACCCACCATTTGACTCTATTAAGTTAAACAGAGACTACTTTCAGCACCAAAATAACAAATTCCTTTGCAACATTAGTCAATGAAATCAAATTTGTCATAACCAATGAAATAACAAGTTTTGTAATCTTAGACCTTCTCTTGGTCAGGTAGCCTGTGCTGAGCATACCTAGAATAGCCCCGAAGCTGCAGGATGGATGCCCAGGAAGACAGCTCTGCCCTGAGCTGCTACAGGTCTGACAGCTGTGTTGAACAACACGTCTTCAGGAGCTGGAGCTCTCTCAAGGCTCCACATTTCCAGCACAATACCAGCACACACACAGGTGTTGCCCCGTTACAGGAAGCATTCAAAGCCAGGCTGGATGGGGCTCCGAGCAACCTGGTCAACTGGGAGGTGTCACTGCCTATAGCAGGGTGTTAGAACTAGATGATCTTAAAGGTCCCTTCCAGCCCAAACTATTTTATGATTCTATGACCATCACTGGCCTTGTTACTTTCATTTTGAAATGCAGTTCTGCAGACTGGTGATTTAGGTTCCTGCTGTCCTGAGGTTCTCACTCGTGTGATACCCTGCTGTCATTTCTAACCACACAGAGTGTTTTAGTAGCTTACTCCAAGGAGTGACTGATCATTTTTGTGCTTCGAAGGCATACGCAGACAGAAATAAGATGATACCAAGTTTCAAAAATCAATTCTAGCATATGCTTAATGATGCCTATACACTCTGCTGGAGTGCTGAGAGGTCTGGCACCCTGTCCTAGCTCCCTGAGTGCCTGCCGAACAGCCTCACACCTCCAAGGAAAGCTGCACAACTAGCCTTCGCTATGCAGGTGCTCTCACCCTTCAGTGCCCTCTGCATCATTTGTGTTTTGTAACCACAGATGCACATTCTTGGAGAGTTCCAATATACAAGCCAACTAATTACCATTTGTAACTAATTAATTATTAATTTGTAAGTTGATCTTAACAGCAAGATGACACTTTAATAACTAGTTTAATACTAATGCTGGTGAGCCTGACGTGACATCAGATTTAAAAGTAATTCACAGATTTTGGTGTAAATAGAATCAGTGACACTAATTCATTGTATTGTGAGGCACCAACATAATTTTCATGTAATAAATGAGCCCACTCTACTCATTTTACTAGTTTATATAATCCTCACAGACAGGCACATCAAAATGAGACAGCTGTGGATTGACAGTATTTCATCCGTGCAGTTCGTGTTACACTGACAAGCACACACAAGAACAAAGCAGAAGTCACCAGCCAGGGAGGAGGCTGCCAGGCTGTGCAACTACATGTATAACACAGCAGCAAAAGGAAAGAATGAACCATCCTTTTCACAGCTTTACATTGGGCTGCCTCCAGGATCCCATAGCAGCTGGCAGATCTCAGCACCTCTCGCTCTCCACACAGTAAGCTCCTCCTTGCACAAAGGAGCAAATTGTGTGATAATGTCACACCCTGCTGCAATGTCAATCGTATGAGCTTCAACAAGACCAAGTGCTGAGTCCTGCACTCCTGGGTATTTCACAAAACAGCCAAAGCTGTTCCTACCCCTGACTGCCCTGCTTCCCCAAGCGAGATCCCAACTCACGTCCTCCATGGCAGCAGCAGTCATCTTACACAGCTGGACCCTTGCATAGGGTTCCAGTGCGATGCAACAGGGAGCAGGGCCATCAGCAGCGCAAGGCGCTAGGGAGCAAGGCCATCCCTGTATGAGGTAATGGGGGCGGGGCTGCCTACAGTGTGATGTGAGTGGGTGGGTGGAGCCTGGCAATGGCTCTAAAGGGGCTGCCTGGGGACCTAGGGGGCACTAGGGGTTTCTCTGGGACTTGCAGGCTGCTCTGTGATCTTCCAGGATGTTTGGCTTGCAGGTGGATTATGGCTTGCTGCTGGAGCCCCTGGGCTTCATCAAGGTCCTCGAATGGGTGAGTGGGGCAGGGAAGGCCCTGGAGTTGGCAGTTTGTCCTCCTGCTCAAAGCTTGACTGCTGTGACTGTGCAGTCCTCAGCAGGAGTATGTTGGTTGGCTGCCTGTTGGTCCATTCTGTGTGTTGTGCAGCTACGAGTGGCTGCTCTGCAAAGAGCTGCTCCTCAGGTCCCCTCTAGGAGGGAAGGAAGCACTTCTGCAGATAAGTACATGATGTACTAATCACTGCTGTTATAGCAACTTGGGCTGCTGGGTGGTAGTATCTTACATCCTGCATGTAGGAGCTGTGGAGTTTCCCTACTTCACAGATGGCAAGCAGGAGCTACTTAGAGATATAGCTTCTTGCTATGTCAGCATACAGTTGTGGGTGTCTGAGACTCCTAGAAGTGCTTATTAATTACAGGAGATGCTGTGCCGGCTTTCCTTGACAGCATCCAAATCAAAATGGTACTTCCTCAGTAGAGCTGAGTGGAGTGTAAACAAGACTCTTTGAAACTGACTTGTTTGTTTGCTTTTTTCTAATTATTTCTATAGAAATTGTATAACTGATAATGCTATTCAAACAATTTCTCTTACAATCTTAAATTGATTCCTTCTTGCTTTTGCTTTAGTGCTCTTTCATTAATAACTTATTTGTTTGCTTAGTTCTTGGTTCTTATTAACTGTTTCTGCTAAAAGGCTGCAATGCTTTCCTTTGAGCTCTAGTGATGTGTGCAATGTCTTTGTTTCCATCTCTAGTTTTTTTCCATCTTTGTTTTTTCAACATGTGGAAGCTTTCATGGCGAAACTACCCTTCTAGTTTCCTGCAAGGGTGTGGTGAACAAAACAGTTACAGCTGTGTTTGCCTATCCATTCAGGTGAGATTAATCTGTTCAGCTGTTACTCACATACACTGATTATTTTTTCTTCACTTCTATCTTTCTCCTTGTGAACAGCTCACATATACAAACTAATATTATGACCCTCTTGACTTGATCTGTGGTAGTTGAAGGGAAAGAAGTATTAAAGTATAACAGCTGAAAGCACTCTGGTCATTGGTGTGCTGTGAGGCAGGGAGGTAGAGGTGATAATTGGCTGTTACTATTTTGTATTACTTTACCCTAAGCTATATTCTGCCTGTGTGGGAAAGCTATGTACAAGTAATCATAGAATCACTGAGTCTGGAAAAGACCTCTAAGATTATCTACAGTCTTAGCAACCTCTTTCTTTCAACATAGTTGATCTGGGGACCCAGGTAAGACTGTTTTTGATGTGCTGTTGTCATGATATCTTCATACAAAGGCAGAATGGAGAAGATTAACTTCGCAGTTTATTCCACTGCAGTATTTCTGAGGTTTTGCAGTACATGACTAAATACTCTGCTGCGATTATAATGTAAATACAAGCTGCTTTCTTGAAGCATGAGGAAGAAGGCTTATTCTTTTAACTTTAGCACAACTATAAGAAGTGCATGTGTTATTTGCATGTTCAGTAGGCATATGTGTAATGATAGAAATGGATTCCGATGCTAGCATGTAAAGACCACTACAGAAGTACAGAGCTTAGTCACAAACCTCAGCATTGTAGCAGCACTTGGAGGAGAAGAAAGAAATCTGAAATGCTTCTGTGCTGGTCATTGAGTTGTGGCTCCTGGTAGCAAACTTCATTGAGCTTCCTTTGCTTTAAGATTCAGTGCTTGCATTTGTGTGTAGATATGCAGTTGCTTCTTAAGTCTTGCCCCTCACCTTCCCTCCACCTTTAAGTGCTAGCCTCCAAAATATACTATGTCTGCTTCTAAACTGGGGCTACTTTCTTCTGTTAGTCTAAATGTAAGATCAACATTTTTCTCTTTAAGCTACTGTTGCCTATCTCAATGTAGGATAGGGAACAATCTTCAGAGATCTCCATTACCTTTGTATTGCATAACTGATAATGTTATTCAAACAATTTCTCTTACAATCTTAAACAACTAGCATGCTGCAGGAAGCAGTGGTGTTGTGAAGCATGACTGTATGAAGCTTCTTCTGCATAGTAGACTATAACTATGTAATTTATCTTTTCCAGGTTGAATACTGTTCGATTTAGTGCACCAGATTCTAATCGCTGTGGTGGTACTTGGACTGACATCTATCTTGTGGGCAACTTCTCCTCTTCTGCACAGTTCTTTGTTACACTTGCAGCATTGGTTTTCCTCTACTGCATTGCTGCCCTGGTAGTATATATTGGATATAAACATGTGTATCAGCACAACAGCAAGTTTCCACTAACTGTAAGTAATAAGTATTTCCATGTCTTGTCTTTTTGTACTCCTAAAAAGGATGAGAAATACTGTTAACACAAGCCGAATCTGAATTAATGTATGAATATTCAGTAGTTCCAGAAGCCATGTGGAGTGTGAGCCATGTATCTTGGATTTGTGGCTACAGCACTTTTAGCAAAAAGAGGAAGAAACCAAAAGTCCTTTAATATCCATGGCATCTTGTCCTATACATTTACTGAAGACTAGAATGAAAGTCCTCCTAAAGTGAACAATGTCTTCCCCACAACTTATCTTTAGTATGTATTTGAGTATACAGTTACTCCATGGGGAGAGGTCCCTCTTGTTAGTCGCTGGGAACTACCGGCTCTGTAGAGCATCTGCTGTGCAGATGTGATAGATGGAGGAATCCTTAGAGCGTTCTTGGGTATGATCTGGAATATCTCTCAGTCCTAGTGACCTTTCCAGCCAAACTTTGGGATATCAGCAGTCCAGACTGGAATCACCCTGCTACCCCCATTTTGTGAGACTTTAATTTTTAGTAAGTGCCAGCCAACTGGCTTAGAAACAAATTTGTTTCCAAGGATAAAATTTCTTATTGCTTGATAGGTACAAAAGACTGATACACAACTTTATAACCCATGTTGACTTGTAATTACAATACTGTTAATGTCTGATGTGTTTGTTAGTACTGATATGGTTATTCTAATGTAGTTGACACAGTCTCTGCCTTGTTCTCTTGTGTACTTACAATTTCTTTTAAACCTTTTAATGAGTACTTTTCTTTTGTAGGACTTGGCTGTAACTATTGTAACAACCTTTCTGTGGCTGGTCAGTACTTCTGCTTGGGCAAAGGCACTTGCTGATATAAAAATATCAACAGGGGCTGGCATTATTCCACTAATTGACTCTTGCAAAGCTCCAGAAACAACTTGTCATTTTGGCTCTGTGACCAGCATGAGATCTTTAAATGTATCTGTGGTATGTATATTTTCATGCCATGCAGCATTCAATGAATGTTATAAAATGCAGATGGTAGCTGAGAAGCATTCTCATTATATGTGTTGATTTAAGATTGCTTTGTGGGGATATTGGTTATACTATAATACAATGCTGATACCTTTTAAAAAAAGGAAACTCCTCTCTTCCTATAAAGGAATATAAACAACTTGAAGGATTTATCTTTAGATTTGTTAGATGTGGTAGTTTCTAGACACATTTAAGTCTCCTTGCTATTTCTGTCTCTAGCCTGTAGCACCTTAAAATGTTTCTCAGCCACCCAAATGGCCCACTGACTGCTGTGAGGAGGAAAAACTGTGCTTCCTGCTCTGTCTTCTGGTGCTGAACTTCACTTTTTAAAATCAGCTGTGTGAATTTTTTACACATCAGAGGTTCTTCATAAGATGGCTGGCATAGAGTGTTACACCAGGGGACATTCAGGTTGGATTTGAAGTACTACTCTGAAAGAGTGGTCAGGCACTGGAATGGGCTGCCCAGGGAGCTGTAGAGTCACCAAACCTGGAGGTGTTCAAGGAACATTGTGATGAGGGACATGGTTTAGTGAGAACTATTGTCTGATAGGCAGATGGTTGGACTAGATGATCTTGTAGGTCTTTTCCAACCTTGGTGATACTAGGATTCTCCTGGTGATTCTAGAGTGCTCATGTGCACTCCTTGCAGCAAGGTAGATCTCTCACTGCAAGATCTTCCTAATGAAACTTGCTTCTCAGAACTCATCTATTATTTTTCATTGTCCCAGTATAATGATCAGTTGCGTGCTCTGTATGTGCAGAGGGACATAAGAGAACTTGTATTTCTGTACGAAAGACAGAATGTCAACTATCTGATTTCCAGAGAAGTCTGTTTAAAATATTCATAATATTCTAGAGCATATGCAGGTGTCTTCTGTCATCTCTTTGGTTTGCGGAGCTGTTTCTGGCTTGTTTAGAAGTCATATTCTGCATTGTTGGGGTGTTATTTTTGTGGGTGTTCTTGTTTAACCTAAACTCACTTTTTTTTCTTAACCTACAGGTATTTGGTTTACTTAATATGGTTTTGTGGGGAGGAAATATCTGGTTTGTGTACAAGGACACCAACTTGCACAGCCAGTTAAGCAGAGGTTCTCAAGTTCCAGGGACATATTCAGCCCAAAGAATATAAGAACAAGATTATACTTTGGAGTGCTTCTACTTTTACATCAGACTGCCAAGAACGTGGAGCCAATAGGATTTATTTCAGTAATAACTGATGGTACAGACTTCTGTTTCATATGAAGTATCACCTTGATGTAGTCTTCAATATTTCAACTGAATTGTTACCTTGAAATATATTATGCCTTAATAAAAAGGCTGTATAACTTTGTGCAATATTTTTAAGAGAAAATGTTGAGGTCACCTAAGTGCTGGCACCTGGGGGGGTTCTTATGTTAACATCACAGGAGGGATGGGGAAGGAGCACCTGTGTTTGAGTTATAACTGCAGCCTTTCTAGTTCTAACAAGCCTTTACTGGAGAGAAAAAAAAAAATGAAATGCAAATACAACTAGGACATGTGAAATCCAATGAAAATGTAGTTGATCTTCTTGGTAAGATAGATATCATGCAAAAGCCATCTGTATAAATCCTGGAGCTCTGTCAGGATAGTGGATGTCACACCTAGATTTGCAGGTACTTTCTTCAGATTACAGCACCAAATCTGTCAACGTGTCTTTTTTGGAGGACATTAATTTCTGTTTAATATATTATTACTGTTTAGTATGTATCTTAAGGCAATCTTCAGACAAGGGAACTAGTATTTCAGTGTGAGTTCACTTATCAAAGATGTGTGTGTGCAGCAGGTGACTTAAAGTCTCAGAACTTGCTCACATACTGTGGACTCCAAAGCTAATATACTCTAATGGCTGATATCCTTCAGAGGAGAGAATAGAGACTCTGATATGTACAGTCTTTGCATATGAAAGGGTTGGACTAGAGCTGTCTGGATATAAGGAAGTCTTCACTGACACTACTCAGCTCACTTGTATTTACTGAGAGCAATACTTGATGGTTCCTGTGGATATCTATGTGAAGATACCTGACTCTGAATTGCCTAGATAGTGTTTTGTCTAATAAACTCTTGTTTAATTTTTGATATCTTTAAACTATGTCATGAAAATAAGTGAAGGTGTGCCACTGTATATGATGCAAACTTCAACTGTTGAATGTACAAGAGCTGTATTTCTGATAGTATGCTTCTAAGTATAATAATAAAGTTAGCGTGGCTGCTGCAAAAAGATTGTGCCTTGTCCTTACTGCTGTAATAGATGCAGACATGTTGGGATGTGGCCCTAGCTCTTCTGACCTTGCTAGCTGAATGAGATAACTGCTGTGGAAGAGCAGTTAGGCTGATGCCTTGAATTGGATTTTAGTAGGTGATTTTTTTTGGCTTTGTGTTTTTTATTTTTCTCCTTTTTTTGGGTGAAGACTTTTTTTCTCTTTGAGAGGACCATCTCTTACTTGAGCAGATTACAATTACCTGGTGCTGTGCAGCACTTCTGTCAGCTTGTTATATGTGGCCTTTTATTACTTTTAACTGTCAAAAGCTTCATTTGAGTTTTATTTCAGAAGCATTAAGAAATGCAGTGTTCACATGGCCTTTTTAAAGGATGTTCTGTTTCTTCCCCATTCGAGGGTAAGGGTTTTGAAAGCTATGGGTATTTCACTATTTCCTGTCTAACAATACCAACTCTGCCTGATAAATAGGCAAGCTGGTTTTATTTTATAATCACTCATGAACCAAGTACTATATCACCTTACAAAGGCTTATTTTTGAGGGAATGTGGGAGAAAAGTAGTGCTCAACTCCAATCCACATGTCAGGGGTATGACATGCAAAATCAAAATGTGGTCTCCTTGAGACCTTCTCAGTATGAAAGAGACAGTGAGGTGCTGGAGCAGGTCCAGAGAAGGGCAACGAGGCTTGTGAAGGGCTTGGAGAATGTGCGGTACGAGGAGTGACTGAAGGAACTGGGGCTGTTTATTCTGGAGGAAAAAGGTGGCTGAGGGGAAACCTTTATTGCTCTCTTCAACTACCTGAAAAGTGCTTACAGTGAGAGCAGGGTTGGCCTCTTCTCACTAGTGACAGGATGAGGGGAAGTGGCCTCAGGGTGCACCAGGGTAAGTTTAGGTTGGATGCCTTTACAGAAAGGGTTGTTAAGCACTGGAATAGGCCTCCCGGGGAGGTGGTTGAGTCACCATCCCTGGTTGTGTTTAAAAACCATTTGGATGTGGTGCTCAGGACACGATTTAGCAGAGGGTTGTTAGAGTAGTATGGTTAGGTTGTGGTTGGGCTAGATGATCATAAGGCCACTTCCAATTTCAGTGATTCTATGATTCCCTGCATCTCGCTTTCACTAACTCAAGGAAGCTGTTGCACCCTTTGGTAGGCAAGGTGTGATTCTTAGCCTAAAAAGGCTAGAGGGTGGGAGAAGTGACATGTTGAACAAGCTACACCTGTTACAGATTTGTTCAGGGTTTAGTGTGGTGGGTTTTTTTTTGTGACTTTGTGGATTTTTTTTGGTAGCAGCAGTGATTTGTTGTTAGTCTGCTCTGTTTATGTAACTGGTGTTAACTGAACATGTGGCTCAATGCCAGCTCTAGGGATATTCTTTAGGACCACCCAGTATAAATTGCTCTGCGGATGCTTTCTTCTGAAGGACTGATAAAACTGTCAACATGTTTTGCTTTTGGCAGTGCTGTTGGTCTTTATATTCAAAAATTCTCAGGCAGTCAGTGGTTGGTGCTAATGTAGTGCTTGACTGAGCTGTCTCCACAGCCTTGCTTGGGTATCTCTTCTGTGTGAATTGCCAGGATGTGTATGCTGTTAGTAGTCTTATGCTCTTGGCACTTTCTTTGCATCAAG
The DNA here is from genome assembly GCA_037305975.1 of Chrysolophus pictus. Classification (NCBI taxonomy): domain Eukaryota; kingdom Metazoa; phylum Chordata; class Aves; order Galliformes; family Phasianidae; genus Chrysolophus; species Chrysolophus pictus. The sequence continues at coordinate 182,214,960 of CM074576.1, forward strand.
CCTTCAGAAGATGATTCCTGGCTGGGTTAGGTTTCTGTCATTTCAATAGTCTTAATTGGGTCTTGAAGCTTCACCAGCATTACTGATGTCAAGTGCTGAGCCTCATCTTGCTTTTCATCTCTGCTACCAGCTGGGTTGTGCCCAATTGCATTGGGCTATAAATAGTGTGAATCTTGTTGAAAGGCTGCAATTACAATGCTTAGGCGTTAGCTAATGCAGGGCATGAAGCTTTTATCAAGATTTAAAGTACTGAGCTAGATAGTTGATTATGAATATAAGGAGGCAGTATTTTTAAGTGGTCTTGCACTAACTGTTCTCCTGTCTTCCAAGAACACGTGCCAAAAACAACCTCTGTGGTGTCCTTTCTGACCTCTTCTCTGGTATCAATTCCATGCCCCAAGTACTAACTTCAAACCTTAAATTCTTACTTCTCCTTGAAGAGATTTCTTTAATTAAGGACTGCCCTGACAGTTATCACCAATGGCTGCTTTTGTAACAGTATGTTTATATCATGTGTACAGATGGGAAGAGGAAAAAACATGTTGCTTAAAAAGGGGGGGGGGGAAGCAAAAATAACTTTGCTGCTTATAAGGTTTTTTCACTCGGGGGGGGGGGGAAGGGGATGTCAAAACTATTGGTTCTTCTCAGTGTTCCTGGTAGAATTATAGACACTTGAGACTGAGATTTAAAAAAAAAAACAAGCTGTAGGATCACTAGGATCACTACTACAGGCTTACCACAAAGACAACATTTAGGCGTTAAAGTAATTCTACTGATATATTTTTAATTTTGGAGCAAACTGGTATTTGTGACTTGATCAAAGCTTGCACTGCTTTGAGCAAGGTTGAACCAAGTCTTTTTTTTCCAAGTTCTGTACTGTTTTCTTTTTCACCTGGTGGATGACTGTTTCCCTTTGTACCTTGTTTTTCTCTTTTAGCCAGAGGCTCACTGTTTGCATGATGCTTACTTCAAGTACACATTGAATCCTAAGGTCTAAAATTTCTGAGTTTGTTTATTGCTTAAGGAGATAAATAGCTAATTATAGACTAATTAGGCTCTTCAATCTCATAATTCTTTAGGACTTAAGGTTATATACAATGTGTATTACTATTTTTTTCCTTTAATAGTATTTTTAAAATAAAACTAACAAAATCTTGTTCCTGTCTATTTACCACCTGAAGCTCCAGTTCTACAATGAGCTGGCTGACACAGAAAATGCTGTTGGAGTCAGAGGTGTATTTTTTGTCATAAAATGGTAGTTGTGTGTATTTTTCCACATGAGAGAAGGAAGGGATTAGATCAGTGTATTCTTCATTGGCCAAGGTCTAGCCTGCAAGTGAAGCTGAAACAAAGCTGGGGTTTAACATGGTCTCCTTCTGAAAGGTCTATATGAAGAGTTCCTGTTCCCTGTAGTCTGAAGCTCTCTTACACGTGCAGATGAAATGTGTTCCATCCCTGGAGCGCTTCCCTTAGAAGACAGACAAAATGTGGCAAATGAGACTAAAATTGGTAAAATATACATAAATGGATATAATTTCAGAAGAAACTCAAATGGAGCATGTTTGCAGTCATCAGTCAGGTAAATGTTAATAGTGTCCTGGCTCTGCAGGCTGAGGTGAATGTGATACACAGTCCACAGCAAGCAAGATTTCAGAAAGAATAACCATGCGTCCCTTCCTCGTTCATTAGGATAAGGCTTGTTTTGCTTCAAAAAGAGAGATTGCTGTAGGATACTGCTGGCTTTGATGTCTGTTGGAGTCTTGCAGCTGAGATGAGATGGGACTTGGTGCAGCAGGAGCAAGCAGCTGCTCTCATTTACACTGGACACCCACAAAGGGCTGAGGAGCCTTTGCTTTGAATTGATATCACATCTGTGCTGGCAGCACTGAGATGCTTAGTGCTGCTTAGTGCCTTATTTACTGACAAAAGCGAGGAGGGGGGGGAAACCTGCCTAGTTTACCAGCTTTATCTTGACTGCATGAGTATCTCTGTGGCTAACAGAAGATGCAGTGTGCTTATCCCTCTGTGCTGAGGAAACAAAGGGCCTGGAGATCTGCCAGGTCTCTCCACTGAGCTGTCCTCAGCTGGCAGCAATCCTGGCAGCCTTCAGTAATGCAAGCTCAAAAATCTTCAGTGAGTGTGGGGATTCTCCTGGTAGCAAGCTGTAGCTATGCAGCCCTAGCACATGCACTGAGGTGTGATTTGTGGTGTGGTTGTGAAGGGCTGTGATCAGAAGCCCAGGGAAGGAAGGGAGGCTGGACGGTGGCAGTGGAAGAAAATGGAGCAAAGGGTTGGTATGGGATATCACTGGGGAACTTTCAGGCTGAGGACAAAATCCTGTCATCATTAAGAGATGTCAAGGGAACTGGCTAACATGGCTTAGGGGGCCACGACCTGTGATCTGAGAGCCAGATCTGTGCAGCTGTGCTGAGAAATTTACTTGCTGAGTGCATCAAGTCCCAGAAGAGCCACTGCTATGGCAGTTGGCACGCTGTTGGCAGTGGGTGTAGATATTGCCACAATCCTGCAGGAAAAGCCATAGGAATTGAAGTCCAAGAGAGATCTGGCCACATCACGTCTCCTGTAGGTCATATGAGTGGAGTCACTCTGGGACCTGTATCATCCCTGGAGATGTTCAAGAAACATGGAGATGTAGCACTGAGTGATGCGATTTACTGGGCATGGTGAAGGAACCTGGCTCAGTGTTATTGCTGCCAGCTACCTATGCCCTGCCAGTGAGGAGTGGCTTGTACTTGGCACTGAATCCAGCCAATATCTGAGCAATTCCTCATTTATTCATAAAATGAACTTGTTGGCTGAAGAAGGTGTTACCGCTGCATTTTCTTCTTACCAGTTTGCCGGGCAGTTTGCCTTAACACAGCCATGAAGGAGGCTATGTACAGGTCCCTTAGAGCCTGATTCTCAATCTGAGTAAAAGCTGGTATAGCAGATGCTCCAACAAGTTTACTCAATTAATTTCAGTTTGATTCAAGTATTTTTCTACAAGTATTTTTCTACAAATACCACACTCTGGACCACAACTCTGCTTCCACCCTGTGGCCCAGGTTCCATAGCTGTCCTAAATTCCCTGGGCTGTTTCTTGCACTGTAAAGCAGCTGGGGTTCCGCTTGCTGCACCTCCCCACTTTGGGGTGGTAACCTGTCAGTTGTTACACATGCTGCTGCTCCCAGCTCATTTTTATTTTCCCATGTATACACATCATTCCCTAAATCATTTTCCTCTGGTGACTTCAAATCTAATTCTCCACCACATTCTGCAGATGCAGCAGCTATTCTTAATTTTTGCATCTTGATCTGCCTTTGCAAGCATCTAATTTTAGCTTGCATTTAATACAATCAGGTTCCCTTGGAACTCTCCTTTGCTCTCAGGCGAATTGCTGCACTGTGCATCTTAATCTTTCTGCTGGATTCTGCCATTTTCTGATTCTGTCACTTTTCTTTCCCTTTTTCTGAACTGTAAATGTTGTATTACCTTTCTGAGCCTTTAGACTATACTCCTTTTCAAGTTTGTTGGGGTTTTCTTTTAAAGTGCGATTTTAATAACTGCTGTGATTGTTATTTGTTGTTTCATGCTTTTGTGCTGGCTCTCTTACCACAATATGTTTTAGTTGCATCCCACAACCATTGCAGTGATTTGAAAATTGTGTTCTCAAGTTTCACTTCGTAAGCTCTACAATGACTGGAGAACATATGTTCAATATTGTCCCTCATCCTGCAGGCTAAGATATCACACATATAGGGAAGGAAGTGTCTGTGCCTAGAAGGTCTTATGCGGATTTTTTTGATTGATTCTCTTGTATCACTCAGTTCTTTAACCAGATCAGTTGGTACCGTTTGGGCAGCAAATTTTGACTGCCTGCAGGGAAGGACCTGAAGTTTGGTATCCAGCAAAGAAACCAAAGACTGGGCACACACTGGCTGTCTAAAGATCATGGGATTTTTAAATTTTTTTTTTTTTTTCTGCTGTGCTCTATTCTGAATTAATCAAAAGGAAGCTATGATGCCATCAGGTCAAAACTATTATTCTTTAGCAAAAGGGCTTTGTGTAATATTGTACCTTGGGAGCCTTCCCCCCCCCCCCAGCCCCCATCCAGAGGGTCAAGCATCGTAAACTTCTTGCTGACACAGTATACTTTCAGCACTGCTGGAGCAAGTCGTGTTTACACCATGGAAACAGCCATGATTGGATTGAACTGAGTGTTTCATGTTGGTGCTTGGTCAACTAGCCAGCAAAGAAAATATCCCATGCCAGAAGCAGAAGAGGAGAGAAAAGAAGGTGAGGTGCGGGTAATAGGTCTAAAGGAGAAATATAGTGCTACAGTCCATCACACTGCAAAAGCTCAGGTCTGAGCTCTGGGCTATCAGAGATTCCCAGCAGTGGCTGTGGCACACAAGGCAGCTCGAAGACAGTCTACAAGCAATGACCAAGGCCAGCATTGGTAGCAGGGGAGGAGATGGAGCTGGAAAAGACACAGAGGCTGCACAAACAGGCAGGGGGCTGGTGGGATTTCATCCCCGAAGATGATGAATGCAGGTAGATCAAGCAGTTATGGTTAGAGCAGAACACAGCATGTGACAGGAGAGGAGATGAGGGGATTATTTTTAGCTTTAGTTTCCAGAGAGACTGTGTGTCGTAAGTAATGAGAAAGGACTGGCTGGCACAGGAGCCTGTGGGGTTTGCACTCAGCTCCGTGAAGAGTATTTCTAGGTTGTAGCTGCACCAGGATGTAAATCTGAGAAATACACTGCTGAATCCAAGAAGCCGAAGGGCATGTATCCTATCTTATCCTGGGGCCTTGGAAGCTCTTAAGGAAATAATCGTTTCATTATGATCAATTTTGACTGGCTTTTTTTAATGTACATATGGCCTATGTGCCCACTTCATAGCTTTCAACTTTACTGGAAACAGAGGAGTGCTGCTGGAAAGTTGAAATATTTCTGCTTTCTTCTTCAAGAGACTACAAACCTATCCTCCTGTCTGCAGTGCAGTTACACACAGATCTGCAGCAAGTGCCGCAGGCCTTCAGCGTGGAGTGGCAGTTTGTATCCGCTGTACATCAGCATCGGCAGCAAGGACAGGCCTTGGAGGATCAGCCCTTTGAGGGTGCACCTCTGCGGCCTGCTCAGCTGCAGCCCCGGGCCGCCCCCTGCAGCTGCTCACCTCATCAGTGTACGTGTGTGCGTGTGCGTGCACAAAGGAAAAGGGCCGTGGCGGTTCCTTCCCGCGCGGTGGAGCTGCCGGGCCGCTGGGGGTCAGTGTTGCCCCGCGCGGCGCCGCTCCCGCCCGGGGTCAGGGCACGGCCGCGGCTCCGCGTCAGTAGCGCCGTGCCGTCACGAAACGAGCCGAGCGAGCCTGCGAGTGGGGCAGGGCTGAGCTAGGAAGGGCTGAGCTAGGAAGGGCTGCGCAGCCACGGCGCTGCTGCTCCCAGAACAGGATTTCGGTAACCTGGCAGCCAGACGCTTTGCTCAGGAGGAGATTGTCCCGCTTGTCTGACCCTGCTGTGTTTGAGCGGTCCGTCTCCAAGCGGTATGAAATAGCAGTCGTGTGGGCAGATATTCTCATCTCTGCAGCCAAAAGCTGTTCCCCTGTGTGGGTCTCTTGGAGACCACGAACAAATACAGTGTGAGCACTTTTACATTCCCTGATAAAAATGAAGTTATGTGGCCAGAAGCTGAGACGTTTACTGGAAGCTCTATTTGGTGTTAATACCGATGTGAAAGCAGAGCATTTATGTATTAGGAGAGTGTTTGCTTTGGAAAAAAGCACTAAAGCCACAGCATTATGTTCCCACAAGCTATGGGGGTATGAGACCAGTGTGGAAGAGTGAGCCGTGCTCTTCTGTAATCTCTCTTGAAACTTCCACAGTGGCTTTATTCCAAAGGTCCTAATGGAGACACAGCAGTCAAACACAACAGCAGAACTCACACTGATTTTGGCAGACTTTGGATAAGACTAACATGCAGTGTGTAACAAGCAACTAGAGGGCTGAAACTGTTGCCCTCAGCCACCCTGCTTGAACCATCAGAAGCCTTTCTCTTGTAGTCTCAGTTTATCAGTGCCATCACTCTAAAATAAACGGCACCAAAATTCACACCTGTTCCCATCACCCAGTCTGTCCTCTCCTGCACGCGGCAGCATTCTTGCCTTCTGAACTCCTCCAATGGTGGAAAAGCCTCACAGTCTCAGGTAACCATTCCAGTAATTAAATGCTCAGAGCCTGCATGTTGTCCTTGTTCACAGTCCATCTAGTGGTTGTTTCCAATGCTGAATGTGTGCTCTCAGAAACACTTCTGAATGAAAAAGCACAAAGCTAGTTGAACAGCTAGATGAAGTTTCTAATATTTAAAGCTGCACTGCACAGCATCTTTTCATATATTCATACACGTAATAGATGTGTGTCTAGGTCAATCATTTTTGTCTTCTCTCCTTTTGCTCAACCAAAAAAAGAACAAATAACTGAATTCCTGGTGAGGTATGAGGCTGTTCTTGATTCCTTCACAGGGAAAGAAGTCAATAGCACTGGGGGTAGCTGATGAGGACGCTGTACCTGATGCGGGTCGCCTCTTCTCCCAGGTCACAATAATAGGAGAAGAGGTAATGGCCTTAAGTTGCTCCAGGATAGGTTCAGATTGGATATTGGGAAACATTTGTTCTCAGAAAGTGGTGAGGCACTGGCACGGGCTGCGTGGGGAGATGGTGGAGTCACCATCCCTGGATGTGTTCAAGAAAAGGGTTGGTGTGGCACTGAGGGACTCGTCTGGAGAGGTCACAGGCACGGGCTGATGGTTGGACTAGAGGATCTTAGCGGTCTTTCCAACCTCAGTGATTCTGTGATGCTATGAAAATGGCGCTGCTTTTACATAAAGCTGAGGCTCAGATAAAGCTGTGCTGTTCCTTGATTTTGTAGATCCTGAATGTAAGTTTGTGCATAGTAAAAATAAAGAGTAGGATGGAGCTGGAGTTGAGCATCACACCAGCAGTGTGGGCCAGGAAGCATGTAGCTGTGCCTTAGGTTCAGCACACTGGTTTCCCTTTGCAGCAAGAGGCATGGAATTGTACAATGGCTTATTTTGTGGGGACTGCCCACAGTAGGGCTGGGTGCACCAGGAAGTTCACCCACCCTGAGCAGTATTAGCAATGAGGCCTGGCAGAGCTTGGGCATCAGCAGTCATCTTTGTAGAGCCATCAGCTGTTCTGAAGTTTCCAGTGCTGGGATAGTGGCTTTCCTCCAGCTGTTGGCCAGCTGTGGGGGGCTGCAGCACCAACAGCATTGGCTGTGACAATGAGTTTGCTTAGATGGATGTTCACAGTGTGCTGTGATAACACGTTTTGCCATTGTTGGCTTTTTTCCTGAGAAGGAAGGAAGGAAGTTTGTGTAGCTCAACAGTAGAAACAGCAGTAGCCAAAGATGAGTTTTTATCCATCTCTTTCCAGGTTTTCTGGCTGAAACTGCAGTCTCTTTCTGCCTCCTCTTCAATAGGGGGTAATTATCTATTAATCACAAAAGTAGAATGAGAAGAATGGAGGAAGCAGAGTGGCTGGCCTGGAGAAATGCCCAGGAAAATAGGTTTAAGAAAATGATGAAAACAGTGCATTTCACTTCCATGGGTAATGGAGATATACAATATTTGGAGGTGCTGGGTGTGCCTTTGGGTCTCTCTTTGTGTCACAATGACAAAGCAATTGGAGTTACAACAGCACTATCAGTTACCATAGGACTTCTCTAAGTGACTGGAAAACCACCTACACAGAGTTTGCACGTAGCGTATTTACAGCAATGAATGGGAACAATGGCAGCTGGAGCTCCAACCAGCCCTGTTGGTGCTGGAGGGGCAAACAACACTATAACAACCACCGCAGCCACAGGAACTGATAATACATTCAGAGACCATAAATCACTCTTTCCTATCTCTATCATTGTGTCCATGACACGCTGAGTTTCTGATTGCTCAATGAAATGTCATTTGACTCCAGACATTTGGTGTTTGTAAGGAAAGCTGTTCCTGAGCCAAATCACCCCTTTGGAGTGCAGCAAAAGGCTGCAGCACTGTGAGGAGTGGCTGTGTAACGTGTGGGATCCTCAGTGGCATTACCTCCCTGGCCACATCCCCCCTCATACAACAAAACCAATGTGTGTGGCAGGATCTTATTGTCCCCCCTGAACCTAGACCAAGGGTTTTCTGTTGCCATCAAGCTGAGATTTGTCCCTTAATGCAAAAACAAAAAACAAAACAAAAAAACCCACCTTTTTTTCCATCAGGAAAGAAAAGAATATAAGCCACTGAGAATTAAGTAATCATTTATAATTAATTTTCTTCCGATTAAAATAATTTTCTGAAATCTTGCAAGGTTTGCTTGTTTTATATCAGGTTCCTAGACAGCACTTACATTATACACGCTCATACTTGGAAAAGATTATTTCACCACATGTGTTTACTGTAATTATTCTTTTAAGTGTGCTCCATTCGATTCTGTAAAACACTGAATGTGCCAAAGGAAATACCAAAGGTGAAGCTATTGAATGCTGCTCATGGTACAAAAGAGAAATAAGCTGAAAATATTGACATAAGACCCTTAGTTGCCATGACAAGATGTGGATTGTCCCCACTCCAAAACTGCTTTCAAGCTATGTTCTTTTCTATGGCAAGTCTGGATGAGATGGAAGGATGAAATAAAACACAGAACGAAAATATTTCTAGCTGTCACTAGCAAACTTTTCAACTCTAAGCTGCTTTTCACCCATTCTGCTTTTCAGACTCAGCAGAGACAGGAGAACCAGAAGCCAACCTCACGCTTGGCTCTCCACACAGCTGCACTCCTGGCCCCATTCACAGTGTCCATGTGCACACTGCCTTCCCTGAAAGTGATCTGGGGACATGGCCATGTTGGTCTGGGGGCAAGGAGCTCTCCCAGAAGGAAGCCGTCAGAGGCTACAGCCCAGGGGGCAGCAGATGCTTCTGTCCATTATGGTGCTTTAGGTTCTTTTTCTCACTCTTTCACATCCTCCCTTTCTCAGTGAATAATCTCTGCTGCCTGCAGGGACTGTCTCTGCACATGGAAAAGCAGGGGCTGCATTCTCCCAGATCACAGTCACTGCCCTGTTACTTTCCATCCCTTCTCTCCCAGTCTTACCACACATGTCAGTGTTAAGCCCAGCTTCATCCTGCCCTTGGGTCTACAGCAGAGGCCACCTGATGTTCTGCAGCTGAGAGAGGCAGAAAGCTTTAGGCCTGGTGTAACCAAAGGCAGCATTCATTCAGGGAGAAGAGTCAGTGTCTGCGCTGCTGGGCTGCTGAAGGTAACTCTCTGTCCTCAGGCTCCTCTTTCTGCTTCGGTACCTTCAGCCCGTCCTGGCCTGGTGCTTGGGATGGCCCAGCTGAGAGCCTGGCAGCTTGTCTTGGCTCTTTCCTCTTCTCTGAAGTCTCTTTTTTGCTTGGCACCTCTGCTCTGTCTGTCTCTTGGCCACCATTCCCTGTGGCACTTGACCTTACCTGCACGGCTGCAGTGTGCTGGAGGGGCTCATTACTCTTCTTCCATCTCCGGGCCCCTGACTGGGTATTGAATTCGTACATTTTGCCAGTGACTTGCAAAGGAGAGAAGACAAGGAATTAAATCATGCCTACTTTAGCAGGTTAAGATGAGACAGATCTCATGATGGAGCTAAAAAGGAAAACGTGAAACACCTGGAAACCAGATGAGTTTGGGAACAGAGCCAAGAGGGAAAGCTTCACTTCTTCAAGCAAATATGCCCACCTTCCTGGGCAACTACCAGTTGTGGTCACTGCCCGAATGAGATGTTTCTGCATCTGTATAAAAACTGGCTTCAAAAATTTTTTGCCCTTTTCAGATTTTGTGAACAATTTCTACTTGGACACCAAACGTAAGTCTCTGCTCTTTTAGTTCATTTACTCTTAAGAGATAGGTGGAAAAACTGCCATCTGTCCCATGTGATCACATCATCCTGGTCTAATTTACTGTCTCTTGCTAAACAGGTAGAGAATCAGGAGCTTTAGTGGTACTGCTTCTAATTAAACATTATTAATATGAGACAAACAAAGGACTATTAAGGTCTGCAAGGAAATAGTGGCTATGTGTTACTGCACGTTACAGTTTGTATCAGAATTAATGGTTTCTGACACATTAACACAACTCAAGCAATTAAAGATGAAACTGGATCTCTTCACAAGGTGTTTCTTGAGTGCTTACAGGACAGACATGTTACAGCAGCCCAGATCAGGCAGCAGCTCCTGACTGGCCCTCCTAATCAAATTCAGCAGCTGATATGCTGGGAATTATCAAATCTCATCTCCAAACTGCCAACACTTGATCCTCTAAGGTCTGGAATGAGGTATGGAGAGGAGAGGGGAGGAGAAGAGAGGCCTCATTTCTCTGCTGGAACCACAAAGCCATGTTATATTGCAGTGCTTGTGTGAGGCATGACTCAAGAGCTGTTGCTCGGGGGGGGGGTCAGATAGGCAAAAATGTGGTGTGGTCAGCTTTGTGAGGAAGGGAACCACCAGCTGCCCTGCCACAACACCGGCAAGGTTGGAGAACATCAATGTTTAGCGTTGAACAAATCCAGTTACAAAGGGGACTTCAGAGCCCATCCCTCCCACTCCTCTTTATAAATAGCAGATGGGCTTAAAGCCAGCCCAAACCAGCCTCAAGCAGCTCTCTGGATGGCCTTAATTGCACAGTAGGGCCCCGTTTGTTCACCAAAGTCCCTGTGCCTAGTGTTTCCTATTAGCTCACAGCTTCAGAGAGCCTGGAGCCAGCTAATAAGAAACACAAGTACAGACACTTGGGTGGAAATTTGGCCAGATTAATCCAAGGCTCAGAACAAGCCTGCCTTTTTCTGAATAATTTGAGACCTATTGTTTTGGGCCTATTTTCAGATGTGTTTGTTGAAGGCATATTTTGACTGAGTGTGTCCCATTTCACCAGCCACCCTTCTCCATGCTGGGGCCCTCAGTTGCCACAGTTTATCTAAAAGCAAACGCTCTTCCTTGTCCTCCCCAACCAGCGATGCTCAAGACTCAGAGAAATGGCAGCAATGCCCTGTTGCTCTCTGGAGGAGGTTTGTGCAGGAGCAATCAGCTCACCCATGCAACCAGGGAGCAGTTTGGGATGCCGAACCCGTACACCTGCAGTTGCATCAACCTGTGGCCGTTTCTCAGACAAGGGGAGGTCAAAACCATGGAACTGTGACAGCAACGAGGGCAGGGGACAGGAGCTGATTCCTCCTCTCCTCCTACCTCTGGCACCAGATCCATACATGTGGGTGAGCTGTGAATAACCTCTGGCCATTGGAAGTGGGTACATTCCTCCACTAGAACTGTTAGTAGGGCACTCTCCTGCTTTTCACTGTCTGTGAGGTAGAGCTCCTGCTCTCCTTGGAAACAGCAAACTTGAAGTATGAAAAGCAAATGTCGAACTGTATTTAAATCAATTCATCCAGTTTGTTTCTGGCCAAACATCCATATTCACTGTTAATTGCTTTTTATTACCTGGGTCTCTGGCTTCTCCGTCAAAGACAGTGTTGAGTTTTATCATCTCCTGTGAAGAGAGACAAATTGTTAAATTAATCCTGTGAATTAGGTAAGCAAGGAAAGCAGTGACTTGGAAATGTTGACCTACATGGATGGAGGCAGATTTCTATGACCTGTATGTCGCATTCCTGTAGGCTGAGTTTAATCAAAACTGGCAACAAAAGCCATTTGTGGTGAAGGGTGTTGCTACTAGATGTTCAAAGGAGAATTATAAAGGTCTGACATGCATCATACCTCCGCATGTGCAACCACAAGAGGGTCGCCTCCACCCAGGGGAAGGTTGGGAATTCCCTCTGCAAAGAACCTGGGAAGGGACAGTGCAATAGTGGGAGGACATTGCAGTCTTTATACCAATACAGCTATCTGGGAGCAAAGAAAGTCACTACGGTATTTTTGTCACAAAATAGTACCAGAGAGGCTGCAGAATCTGGCACTTGGAAGCAAAGGGACCATGATGTGGGTGAGCACCACCACATGTGGGGTTGCTTCCAGATGATGAGGTCAGCTGCAACACTACCCTGTTTTGCATTTAGGGACAGTCCTTTTTCCTCCCTTACCATCTCAACATTATCTTTGAAAAGAGTCATCCTCCATAAAAAGATGATCATATTGCATGATGGGGCTCAGAGTAAAACTTTTGTTCTGTTTTGTTCTGAGGATAGCAGTACTCACCAAAGCCACTTCTTTCTTAGGTTTCTTCTTTTCTACAGAAAAGTAAATGCACATAGCAAAGAATCAGATTTTGGCTGTAGTCATCAGATGGTGACTACAGATATTACATTTTTATCCCCCATTAAACACAGATGTTTAGTTTCTAACTTCTCAGCTTTCTCAAAAGGGCCTTATTGCTTTTCACAGGATGATTCCTAACGCTATTTGAAAAGCGCACACCTTCAGAGTGTTTTGGAGGATCAACCACTGCCAATAACTAATCAAAGTGCATACATCGAAAAGTCTTATTCCTTCAATAATGAATAAATAACAATGGTTTCTTAAATAAAATTTCCTTCCTAAATAATATGAATAGATACAGAAATTCAAATATGTTCATTATTAAAGCTTATTCACGTCTTTGTTCCATGAATAATTCCTTTCATCTATGCCACTCCACACCACCAAAGGGATTTCTTTGGGGTGAGTTCACCCCACCTGGCCCAGCCATCACGGGTCTGTGCACCACATACTGCCCCTTCAAGGCATATTTTGAGGGCTCAGGTGTTGTAGGAGCTTGGACTAGCTGTCTACCAGCAAGCAAATCATCCTCTGGGAGATATTTGAACCACAAATGCAGATTATTGTCTTTGGTGTTTTTTTTTTTCCTTGAGTGTTTGTACCTGCAAAGCTTGTGCATTCAAACATTTGGAGACAAGCCAGGGAAGTGCTGCAGATCCAGTCAAGTCAAATTCAGACTGAAGAACAGTTTGCTTATATGTGAATTCACCATGCTATTAACTCATTCCACATGCAAACAAATTTAGTGGTGTCTCAGCAGCACGGCTGGAGATGATACCCAACTAGTTGCTGTGATTTTGTCTCACCAGTTTGTTTAATGTCCATCCTTTGGAGAACTGCTTGCTGGCAATGCTGGCTTTTGCAGCTGGGTGTGCAGTGCTGAGGCATTGTGTTGATAGGAAATCTATTCTGTCCAGCCTTTGGACCTTTCTGCCAGCCCTTGGGAACCAGTGTTTTCAGAAAACACGAAGCATCGCTTTTTTGGAATCTGGCCAATGGTGAAATGCCTCAAACTGGGCAACCAAGTGAACAGCTAGCTTTGTTGGGCTGTGTTAGTCATGTTTTTTTCTGAGCTGGGCAAAACTATTGAGTAGAGGAAGTTATAAAAGTGGATTCTTAATGAGATGATACAAACCACGCTTGTTAGGGGAAAGCTAATGGGTCTAATAAGAAAAAACGTGCTTAAAAGCACCTATTTAAAAAACACTTCTTTTTGTATGTGTAACCTGTACCCCTGCTAAGTGATACAGACCCCTGCAAAGGCACCAATACTTGAAAATAAATCTTCAGGTATATGCAGTGGTGCCAGGATGAAATGAAAGGTGTTGGAGAACAGGGAAAGCAGTTGCTGATGAGGGACGGAATCATTTTTTTAAGAATTAACGTATGAGAAATACAGTCATTCTTTACCATCCATGCCAGAAAACTAGACTACTCTCAATTTGGTTTTTGCCTAATAATTAATAAACATGAATACTGCAAGGACAATGATATCACTTAGGCTGGTATCCCATCAGCAGCCAGGGTGTTTGATCTGAGTACTTCTATACTGGAGCAAATGTATTTGTCTAGAAATGGGTTTACAAATTTTACACAGAATAGTAAACTTGGTGTTGTTGAAAGGTATTAAAATAAAGAAGTACATACCTGGAGCATTTATCCTGCAATGAAGAAGAGTGAGAGATATTGTTAACAAATGTCTTAATTTCCCTGTATAAAAGTATCATGCTTCATTCTCTTCCACTTGGCAAGAAGGATGTGTTTCCTTGACTTCTGGGATATGCTTGATTGGTTTTGTTTATGTTTTTGTTTTCACTGAATGCCTGCTCCATTTAATACTATTCCCAAACAGGAAAACAACACTGAATGTTGCTCTGATACCTCTCCAAGAGGGAATGAGAATGAAAAGATACACTCTTATCGATTATAGCATTATGGATTTATATAATCTGGAAAAAATGCATGTTCAGACATTCTCATCTTGTTCCAACCTTTGAGGAAGGTCAATTTTTTTGATCTGCTGTGCTCAGATAATACTTTTTAAATATATGAAAGACTGTAAATGTATTTGAAAATATAAAAATTGCTTTTTAATGGGAAAGCCTGCCTCCCAATGAATCACTAGCTCTATTAATAAATAATAACAATGGCCAGGCTATATGCTCCTGGATCCATTTGTCATTTTTATCACAAGTTGCTAAACTCCTTGCACACATCACTTGAATTATAATCACCGTCATACATTACCTCTTTACATTTTCTATCATTTCCAAATGTACCTCGAGTCCCAAGAATATTTACATAAATCCTTTTCACACCCCATGAAAGAGCTCTTATCTCTGTGTTTGTGACAATGCCAGTTTGCAGGCACCTTGGCTCCCAGCAGCCATCTCTTGCCACTCAGAACCAGAACTGTTCCCAGTGGCTTTTGCCAAGAGAGAGCACCCAGAGCTACCCTGAAGCTCCATGGGTCAGAGCCTTGCAACAGGCCAGGGGAGCACTGCAGGAAATCTGCAAAAGCTTTGCCAAAACAGAGAATTTGGCATTAGTGCCAACATTTGAAACAGCTTCCGAGTAACATGCTGAGCTGGAGGAGTACACGCGGTACCCATCCTTGTGATGGGCATAGAGTACGGCTGTATTTTTGCTCAGCATGGACAGGTACAGACTCCAATTGTGCCTTATGAGCTTACCTGTCATTAGAGGTCATAATGCTAAATCCACTATGACCTTCCGCTAATGCATTTGCTGAACTATTAGCAAATCTGTGAAAAACGATCCATGGACATTTTTGGTTGATTTCTTAAAACCAAACATTAGAATCATAAAGCCATAGAATCATTACATTTGGAAAAAACCTCTAAGATCACCTAGTCCAACTGTCCACCTACCACTGATATTGCTCACTGACCACATCCCTCAGTGCCACATCCACACGGTCATTGAACATCTCCAGGGATGGTGACTCCCCCACCTCTCTGTGCAGCCTGTGCCAGTGCCTCACCACTCTTTCTGCAAAGAAATGTTTCTTTATATCCATCCTGAGCCTCCCTGTGCATCTTGAGGCCATTCCATCTCATCCTGTCATCCTATTGTCTTATATTTCTGCAGCCAGCAATTGCACTTACTGCAGCAGAGAGGGCATATAGCTACAAAACACTCAACCAGGATTCTCACTCACAGAGGTGTGCCGTCGGCTTGGGGCGCAGATGGGCAGTGGGCACAGAGCCACCTGGCAAGGAGGACCCCCAGGTGCCCCAGCAGTCCCAGGAGCAGCAGGCTGCCCAGCGTGATGACAAACGGCACGTACCACGCTGAGTCCAAGTAGAGGTTCTCCCTCTTCGTCACCACTGTAAAGCCGGGCTATTAAAACAAGATAGGAAATGTTTCTCAGTGCTGCATTCCTGTACGGCACCGTTCCTCTGGCTGAACTTCTGCACCCAGACACCTGGCCCAAGGTGCCCCAGGGCTCTGCTCATGATCGGCAGAGGCAGATAGCATCTGCTGGAGGTGGTGATTCATCCCACGTACCTCTCTGTGAAGACCGAGATGGGCCATAAGCTCAAGGGGTAACCACAGACAGTGAAACAGAGCCCACCCATCTCGCTGCTTCCAGATTGTGTTTCAATCTTATGTCTTATATTAAAATAGGCACGCCATGGTGGGGCTGGAAAGCCTCAGATTGCCTGAGAAGCTGTGAGCATGTTGTCGGAGGATTTGGAAGTTCAGGGAATACTGCCATTGTCAAGATAATGGTTTCTCGTTACCTAAGGCAAAACTGGAATTAGGTCATCTTCATTGCAGTGATCATTCAGCCCCCTTTGTAAAAGGAGCTGAACCCTGAGGAATTGTGTTATTGTATGAAAATAAGTGAAACTTCTTTTCCTTGCTCCAGAAGGGAAAATCACATTTCCTGAGCAGCTGCGATCTCCCACATCCTCCGTGCACCAAGAGACACAACTCTGAGCTGGCATCTCTCTTGGTGCTAACAGCTCATTCATTGGGGTCCCACCATGAGACTATCCCTATACAGATCAGAAATAGCTTGTTTGTTCTATGGGGTTAATACATGGTGTGGTTCTATTCATTCTGATCATCTATTTAAGTTTTTATTAAATTTTCCGTAAGACATTTGTAATCACATTGTATATGAAATTTAGTAGGATATCTATTTGCTTTCCATCTAAGGACACCTTTCAAAAAATGGCACATAGCTGAACTGGGTAATATATGTAACTATTGAAAGGAAGTGTTTAAAATGAAGAGGTGTCAGTGCCGTCAGCCAACAGGGCTGAGTACACCAAATTTTTAAAGAAACTATCAAATAATCTCAAACCACCACTACTGCAGCCTCACTGGAATAGAAGTGATTTTGTGATAAGGTTTCCCATCACTGTGTACCAGCCTTCCATCACCAGACTCATCAGGCTGTTGCCTGAACACAGGTAACAAGTGGTGATGGGAGAAGGTGCTGTAATGGAAGTGCTCTTCTGGAAAACAGTCTGTAAGTGGAAGGCTGGTATCTCTGGGGAGGCAGATTTAATGTTGTGGTATATGGGCTAGACTATTTGCAGCTGTGGTAAGGCATGGGAGAAGATGCACAGAAGTTTTGTTATTCAGCTTAACTTGTTGCTTCCATATCAAGTAATGGGGAGAAGGCTGTGAGGAAACCATTTATTCCTTCCCAGCAGAGCAGTAGATAATAATGGGATTATTAATCAGTCTAAAAATTTGAATTTAAGCATTTCCATAGCAAAGCTTCCAGATTTGCTTGGAAACCTGCTGCTTGGAGCACCCTCTGATTCTGTCAGATTTGGACAGTTTCACAATGAATAGCTCTTTTACACTTTCAGTATCCTCATATTCTCATTCCTGCATGTAGTGGAGAAAAGACTAATGACATCTGCAGGCAGGCACAAAATGGATGGATCCTGGATGATGGCAAGATGGCATGGCAAGGGATGAAAGCAGTAATCAGCACAAAGATGGGGACAGACTGATCTGTGTCCCTCCAACTGTGCTGCTGCAGCAGGCAGGAGGAAAGCAAGAGCTGCTCATATTCTGCACCAGCCTGGTGGAAATCAGCCAAGAAACAAAACCAGTGAGCCAGAGCTTCCCTGGGATGGATGTGCCAAGGAGCAGGTTGTATCATGGGGATGCTGGTCTGGGTATAAGGCCAGAATATCAGCCACGGATCATTATGGGGCCCAGGAGCTCGGGAGGCATCCAGCCCACCTTCCTGGTTCTCCCTGTCTGAAATGTGCTGAGGACTCAGAACATGCTGAGAATCTGCACAACTGCTTCAGTTCCTGACAGACAGCTTGAACTTTTACCTGAGGATGACCTCTGGGTGCAAAAGTGTCCCTTGTAAATGATAAGGATTTCTTGTTATTATTGTCTTTGCCTATTTTGGCTTTGGTAGGCACAGAGTAATGCATACCACTGCCAAAGAAGCACACAGAAGTAAAGGATGCTGGAGTAGAAAATAGCTTTAAAAAAAAGTAGTGCATGAGGTAATTTTAAGGTTCCAGGCAAAGGTTAACCCCTACTCTTTCCTTATTAACAAAGCTGTCAAAATCTTTAACTTTGCGGTTACATGATAATGGCAGAGTGCCTGCTCTTCCTTTTTAATTCTTTTCTATTTGGAGACTACAAAACACATTACAAATGTGTAACTGGAGCCAATCCCCCATGACACCAGGCAAATCAGTGGACACTGGCTTCAGTGTAAGAACACAAAGCTCAGTGCTTCCTAAACCTGGACCCACTGTAGGTTTTTGCTTTCCTTTTGCATATGTCTACCCTCTTTTCTTCAGTCTCATGCAGATTAACCCATGAAAGAACTGCAGAGTAGGCATAATTTTCAGTGAACTTACTGTCGTGGTAGTGACAGTTGTTGGGTTTGGGATAACTCTGATGCTTAAAGTCACTGTTCCAGTTTTAACTAGGTGTGTAGCCTTGTTCTTGGCAGATAGTAAATTGTCATCTGTTATATAGACACGCAGTCTGTAAATCCATTTTGTATCAAGCCCACTCTCATAGTCAAAGGGAGATGCAAGAATCAGCTGAGATGTGTTGGAGCCAGCCACTGGTGAAAAGGTAAAATGATTGTTCACGTTGCCTGCAAGTCACAGTAATGAACAAACAAACAAACAAATCATCAAAAAAGGAAGAAAAGCGAAGAAAAATCCCACATTAAAATAAACACGTGGAGCAAACTAAAAGATTGGTTTGTATTGACAACCTTCTATGGATCACTTAATGCCTGTGTAGTCATATGGCTCCTTGATCTTCTTGATAACATATAAAATCATGTAAGTAAGTCATAAAATCATGGAATAAGACTGTCTATGAGGACACAGCTGAGACAAGGCCGTAAAAACTCCTCAGTGCCATCAAGGATATAAGAGGAGACTCTCACCTCACCTGAATGACTTTTTCTTGTAGCCTAGAGTGCATCCAGAAGCAGCAGCACCCACTCTGGGTGAGAACCCTTGTATGTTGCAGTCCCACTGCTGAGGTGGCTCTGCAATGGCCCCTTGGCCACATGGGTACCACCAGCATCTCATAAGTCCCTCCATCCCTTCCCACCACTTGTTTCTCTGCCCAGAGCACACCACACAGCCATTGACTGGCTCCCCCTGATGACAGCTTATGACTCAGAGGTGTTAATTTCCACCAGGCTTCATTCCCTCTGTGAGTTGCTGCAGGAGGCAGAGAAGGGAGATTGGTGTGTCTGGCCTTTCATCTCTTAATTCTCTGTTCAGGTTACTGGAGATCTGCTGGTGACCTGTGCAGTGTTTGGACTGACCAGAGACAAAAGAAATCAAAGCCATAGAAAGGCACCAGAAGTACCTTGGTTCTGCTTATTTTGCCCTGGAGAGCTCCAGAGTTGAGGTGACTTTGAAGGACACATCTACTGTGCAACAAATAATGAGGCCATGAACAGCTCTCTGGCTCAAAGACCAACTGCACAGCACAGATCACGTCTCTATAACCAAACTTCAAAGCCTGCACTCTAGAGGGCCCCTGCACACTGCACCCAGCAAGGTCCTGGGCTTTGCAGCAATGCCCAGGATTTCTCTGAGGCTATACTTCTTGGCACAGACCAAAATCATGCCAGCAACTACAATTAAATTTTCAGCAGTGTGAATCAATAACCTCAGCTACAAAATCAGCAACAGCAAAATAAATTCACCCAAGAGAGTGTATTCCCTTTTATTGTGAAACTGAAAACCAATCCGTACTCTTCTTCAAATGGATGCAATTGATTAATAGGTTCAATCATTCTTTCTAATAACAGGGTTTTAGTGCATGCAGCATGGAACTAGGGCATGCAGGTTTGCTCAGTTATTTTGAACCACGTGCCATTATCTAAGTGAAAGTTACACAGGGTAAGAGAAATCACCTTCATTGCTCAAGATTTACTCAACTGTAATTGCAAGTGAAATTTAACCATGAAGATATATCCCTCATTTTACTGAAGTCCTTGTCAATAATGCAGTTAATTGTGGATTAATTAATGTGGTAGACAATCCAAATGTGCAAGGCCATCATTCTAGATGGTAGCAGTGAACTTATAGAGTCATCTCTTTTCAAATGCAGCAAAATAATGATGCATGAAACTTGAGGATCACAATTAGCTCTCCATAAGAAGCAGCATACAAACTGTGCTAGATTTTTATTTACAAATCAAATTGAACCATCAGTATTTAAGCATTTTTGCACTGTTTTCAGTTCACACACTGTGATACTGTACCTTCTTCAATGAAGTAACGGAAAGACCTGGGATCAGAATCACGATCTTGACACTGAATCCTGAAACCATTGACATTGGTCCCAACTGCTAAACTGACTGGGATTTGAAATGAATAGAAATTGGGTGAACAAATGGGTTCTTCATCATTTACTTCCAAAACATTGACAGTTACCTGAAAGGAAAGAATAATAAAAGCTGAAGGTCTTCTACTGTATTGGGTCAGAATTTTATTAACTTCAGAAACTATTTGGCTTTGCCAGTTTTGCTCTTTAAATCAGCAGCGGTTGAAGAGCAATGAACCTCTCTTCCAAACTAGATTCTACCAGAAAACATAAATGTTTATTTGACCTTTACTTCTTTTTGTGACCAGAACTCTTTTGGGAACAGGTTCCTTAACTTGAATCATGCTCCAAAACCACAGGGATTTCAATCTGATGTGTCTGACTAGTTGAATTACCTGAGGTGTATTATAGTAGAAATGATAATTATTTCCAGGTATTCATTAAACTTCCTTTCCAGTACCTCACATTGCTCCACTGTTATTGTTAGGCTTCTTAGTACAATTTAATAATAATTCAGAGCAAGATCCATGGAGGGATGAAGATTCCTTACAGACTGACCAGACTGAAAAAGAAATGTGGTAATGGCCTTCTGCATGTCTGGAAGAACCCTTGTTACACCAGATCTGCTTAATGTCAGCTGGTGTTATCTGGTTGAGAGAAAAAGCTTACCACTCTCAAAGCTCTGTCCTTTTGTGTTTGTTGGATTTTAATATATAACAGATAAACCTGTCATGATTACAAGTTCCTGATGCTAAGTTTTCCTTAATGATTGCCTTGAAATATTACAGGCGATAAAGAGATTAAGTACCTCCTTCCTAGTGTCTCCATGGGTAGTACTTGGCTGGAATAGAAAGCAGGCCTAGTACCCATCCAGCTCCCACCAAATGTAAAGGAATAACATATAAGGTCATGACAGAGGATGCTCAAAGTATTCTTGTCAAGAAGAGAGACAAGTGTAGATAAAGGAGGAGAAGTAGAGTGGGTTTACTCACAGATGCTGTTGCAGTCTTCTCTTGGTCTGAGGCTTGCACTGTGAAAAAGTGTTTCTGAGTTGTTTCATAGTCTAATCTTTCTAAAATTTTCACATCTCCATTAATTGGGCTGATCCAGAATGCATTTGTGTAATCCTTGGTCCCTCCTCCAGCTATAATGGAATAAGTGATGACACTGGGTGGCCAGTCTGCATCACTGGCAGTCACTTTTCCAATACTGGATCCAACTAAGAAAAAGATAATCCGTATTTCATTAACATTTTAAACTTAGAGGAGAAGGAATTACAGAATACTCTTTCCTGCCAAAGCTTGATAAAAGTGTAACTACATCTCTGCTTTAGAATTTTTCACCCCAAAGAAGTAAAACGAAGGCATGAGAAACACTGGTTTACCATGTTGGGTATGGTTCCCTATGTATGTGTCTGCTAACAATGAATACCACAATGCAAGGAATCTGTAGAGAATGACAGCAGAAATTCTCTGGTGGCAAGGGCTGCCCCAGAGCCTGGCACCAATATACACTAATTATTTCCAGTGTCCAAGCACTGGCTTGAGTTGGAGGAATACCTTGAGAAAAAATTGCTGCTCTTCTGTCTGGAGAGTTTGAAACAGCACTTACGGAGCTCAGCACAGACAAATGCAAATCCTGCTCCTGGATTAGGGTTTAAGGCCACATTTGCAGCAATTGTCCCTAGGCTGTGGCAGAAATGGGAAAAGCTTGGCTCCAGCCTGAGGAGCTGCACTGCCTGTTGGAGCACACACTTCCCATCCAAGCACCCCTATCCCACTCTGCCGCCTCGGTGAGCTGGGTCTAAAGGGATGGTGGGGTGACAGCTGAACACCATGCCTGGGCCAAGGGAGTCCTCTCTCATCTGTACCATGGTCTACAGTGGTTTCTTTGCACTATCGCAGCCCTTTCAAAATGCTAATTTAGCAAGAGCAGAAAGACAGTCTAAAACAAGAAATCTGAGTTCAGTTCCCGGCTCTGTCCCGGATTTTTTGTGTAATTGCTGAATTTGTCTGTCTTGATTTCTATCTGTACAACTGGAGTTCCTGCCAGTTTTGTCTATTTAGGGGTACTAGGCAATTGTACAGGACCCCAGCTGAACATGAGCTTTGAGCAATTCTCCTCATTCAAATAAATGAAAATATGTTTGGAGCAAAAGTGTATTTGTCAGCATGACAATGTTGCTCCTATCATGTAGGTGCTACTTACCTTTAGTAATTTCTGGAACATTAAATTCATATGATAGACTACTGAACACTGGAAAAAATTCATTCACTGGCTTTATCCTGATATAAATGTAAATGGTATCTGGAAATATAACACACGATGAAATCATAGTTAAGCATGGCTGTGAAATTTTCTCATGCATATATTCAAAATACATATGGTACTCCTCTCTCCATGCTGTTGCAGCACAGGAAAATATTTTTAAAAATGTGTAAAAAGAATACTTGCTTGAGTAGTTAGGAGAGGCGATATCTTGCACCCTGACAGTCAAAGAATAAACTTCAATTCCTGGATTAGATGGATTTTCTAAATCAATACTTTCAGTCATCTAAATTAAAAAGAAACACAATTGTATTTATGCTCTCTTACATGAAGTCACAATACACATGATGGCGATCAGTTTTCTCAGCATGCTGTAGATGTGGTCATCCTCTTGAATACCCAGAATAGTCCCGTAGGAGTAATATAGGCTATAAATCAATTACAGGATTGAATTTCAGGCTTTTCCTTCATGTTCACGGTTTGGGGTCTCTTGGCAATTCTAAACACTTTCCTTCTGCCTGTCTTCCCCTTAAGTGCAGGAACTTGTGTCATTTGTGCAAAGGGTCTTTGCCTTTTACCTGCTTAATTCCAAGTGCATGTAACAAGCTGGCTATGTACCGTGCCCTTTGTTGGCTCAACAAGAGCCTGTGATTGCTAAATAGCAATAGTTACTCCTTGAGCACAGGCGGGCAGACCTGTATTAAAGGTATCAGGTTCAGCCATAACTATTTACCCAGGAACCAAATAGCTACTAAACAGTGGCTCATATAGAGCTTTAAATCCTAATCTCCTGAACTCTGTCTCCCTGCAAGAGCCTCATAAATTCTGGGGCAGTGAGATTAAAGCACAGGCATTCACTGTTTTTTGTCTATAGGAAAACTCCTGCAGAGATGGGACGCTTCAGATAGCCTATTACATTACACAAGCACAGTGATCAAAGAGCTGACAACAATCATCTCCTGTGCAGCGCCGAAAATGTCTTCTGTGCTGGTAGATGAAGCAGCTAAGGATGGTGGTCATTCACATACATGCTTCTAATAAAAAGCTACGTTAGTCATACAAAATCATTTTACTGCACCTATCGCATAGTTGTCTGTTAGGCAGAATGCCTGTGCTCTCGCTACAGTTCGTGGGGCTTCTTTTTTCTATATTTGTCTGTGGTTCTTTTTAAAGCAACAAAGCAACCGTCACTGCACATGTCCAGCAGCTGGCGGGGATTCTGGCAAATGCAAATTTTACAGTAGCTATTAGCATAAGGAAGTCATATTTTGACACGTCGAATCACACGAAGTACAAATCCCACCACACTTTTGTGAATATTTACCACATTTACCATATTGCAGTCCTTCACACTGAAGAGAAAGATCTTCCATGATCTATTGTGAATAAATAGGTATGAGATGGTATCAGATTACTTTGTTTAACCGTTTCAAAGTTAGTGCTTCACATGCCCTAAGAAACTCCTTTTTTTCAGTCCTATCTAGCACTTTGATTTAAAACAGCCCCCCGTCTTCCAGATTCTGTAGGATCCATAGAACCTGTCCTATTAAAGGGTCCGTAGCTTACATCTAATCAAATCATTCTCATCAACTCACTCTGTTGCGACATGAATTACAGTAATTCCTTTTTCTTGTACAGGCAAAAACTCCAAAGTAAGAAATGACCTTTGTGAAAACTTCTAAGATGCTTTCTACAACGAGTCCACTTGACATAAAGCCACAAATGACTGACCACAAGTCTTCCGGACTCAGCAGACTCCAGAGCAAAGTTGTTGCTTCCAAAACCAGATAATCCAGTGAAACTAAATAGATTGTTTGGTGGATCAACATCAATATCTTTACAGCTGTTTCTGAGATCAAGAAGAACTATCCCAGCAGTAGTATTTTCATTTATTTCTTTCCTGTTTAAAAGAAACATGTTTCCCATCAGAGCTCCTTATATTTCTCCTCTTGAATTCTTCATATAGTCCATGCCCAAACATCGACTTACTTCCATTTATTTTCTAAGTGAAATCCTAGATCTAAATAGACAACAGCTGATGAAGCAATCTAGAATCTGAACCACATGCTGTGGTGGATAACAGCCCTGTGTAATGAGCAGCACACAGACCCAAAACCAAGACCTTGAAAATCCACTGAACTGCAGAAGGCACCATGAGATTTTAATGCTCAAGATTATTTCAGTTTCTAATTTGTATTTTAAAACATCTTTACAACACTCATTTTTTCATTATATTATAATGTTTTCCTGATGAGAAGTTCATTCTTTTCTCCTTAACTAATACCTGGATCATTCTGCTGCCTTGTAAAACTAGTGTTTCTGGCCCTGCTGTTGACAGTGATGGTCTCAGTGACGCATGTGATGGGATTGGTAATGGAGGGTGCAGATTTTATCTTAATCAAGAAAATAAGAAATAAAAAAAATAAAGAACTAACTGAAATGTCATTATGCCTTGATGTTCCCTTCTCCAATCCCTATATACAGTCTCTCATTTAGTCCCCTGAAGACTTTTGCCTCATTCAGATGAAAGTTTGAGCTCAATGGACCACAGAGACTGTTGTGCTGTCATCATGGACATTGTAACCAAGCAGTGCTCTGAAGAATTGGATATTCTTCCTGCTAGTCCATAAAACTACATGATTTAAATGCAACACATTTATCTTAGCTAGTGAGCAAACAATTTAAACAGATACCCACTAACTAGGAATGTCTCACTGCAGAGGCCTTGGCATGAGATGCTGGATCTTTATCTGCAGAACAGTCCATCTACCGCTAGCGGCAGTTCTTTGAGAACTTTGCTACCTGCACTTACAGCATGGGCACATCCAGCACTTCAGATGGACAACTGTGACCTCAGCCTTTCTGTAAAATGGAGATAATGTCATACCCTCATCTACAAACATAAGCCAGCTGATCATCATAGAATCATAGATTCTTTAATGTTGGAAAACACCTTTAAGATCATCTAGTCCAGCCACCAACCCATCCCCATCACGTCCACTAACCATATCCCTCAGTGCCACATCTCCATGGCTCTTGAAAAGCTCACAGAGCTCTCAGAGAGTTCAGAGCCATAGCAAAGTCCATGACTAGGTTACTGTGCACAGACATGTATGACAAGAGGCTCTGAGATCTGAGGACCCTAACTGATGTGCCCTACACTGGGCACTGGGCTGTGGCAACAAGGCAGTACTAAGGCAATCAGAGCATCAATACCTGAAGGTGGAGGGATTGCATTCTGGTGGGTTGTCATTGATATCTCCAATGATGACTGTGATCTCCATTTCACTGGAGTGCCCCCCACGAGGGCTGTCCTCCACCCGGACTATCATGGAGACATTGGGATGGAGCTGCAGGGGAAGGACATCGCGGTCGATTCTCCCAGACACCTGCAGCACTCCAGTTGCTGGGGAAAAGCAGCCAGCAGTTAGATGCTCACCCTGAGGGGAGGCAGTAAACACTCATGGTATACTTGTGGGAGGACAGGATAGCTCAGCAGACAGGTAGCAAACTGAAGTCTTTTGTTCTCCAGAAATTATGACTGGTTTAACTACTTTTAAAAATGATACAAAATGGCTTTGATAGCTCTGCGTAAGCCTTTCATAGATAAATACCCACTGCTCAAAAATACACCAGTGGCAACCTCAGCAGAGGGCTTGGAAAGCACTTAGGTTTCATTACACTCTCAAGGAAGTGGTGCAAGTCAGAGATGAGTGCCCTCACCAAGCAGCAAGCACAATGAGCAGGCCATGCTGTCCTTGTTCTCTAGCTAGTAAGATGGCTTCACTTTCTGCTGTTGTATTTCAAGCACCCTTCAGTACCTCTAAATCTACTCATATATCAAAAGATCTGCTCTCAGCTTGTGTCAAGTGCTCTGATCAGCCATTCAATTAATTACTTTTTCAATTCTGTTAGCCTCTATCTAAAAAAGAGAAGATTGTTCTGGCAGAGCACAATACTGTTGCCAGAGTCCTGAGGAGATAAAGGAACAATTTGTATATCCTCTACCTTTTGGGGTGTAATCAAGAGGGACAGTAGCAATACACAGCCAAAGGGCACAGGGAATCCAAAGCATGTAAGGATAATCTTGATATCCCACAGCATTCTACCGTTGTGATAAACATCTTTAAAACAAAAGTGGGTGAAGGACAGAGCAGTCACTTAATTACAGCTCTAGGAGCAAAATCCTCAGGACAGAGATGGGTGCACCCCAGAGAGCATGGAGACATGGGACCAGCACATAGGAGATGACTCTTTAGAATGGCCTCACCTGAATAGGGGCATGAATAAAGCCATGAAGCTGAGCAGCAGTTTTTGTGCATCACAGTGCTAAAGCAGATTTCATGTAGGAAAGAGCAAGCTGTGGTATAAGTACTTGCAGCCATTGCAAGAGTCCCAGAAAAGTCACTACAACGGTTAGAGAAAAAGGCAGCTGATTCAACTTCCACTCAAGGAATCATCAATCTCCAGTCATAAGAAAACATCTGTCAATAAGTCACCTTTGATCTACTTTCTTTAATATATTTTATTTAATTTTATTCAGTTGATGGAAGAACTTGGCCCTAAAAACATGCTAAGCATTTCTTTTTTATAGGGAGAGACACTAAAGAAAGTCAACACTCAGGCAAAAACGTCTTCTGTGTGGCCACTCTCTTTTTTGAGAGAGTCAGAAGGCATGTTTTTGTTAGTCTTACATGGATTTATGGAGAAATATGTGTCAGAAGACTGGATGCTGTAGAAAAGTCTGCTAGGAGAGTCTTCATCATCAGGATCTTTAGCTGTTATATTGGCAACAACAGTTCCTGGGCTTTGTTCCTCAGGAATCCTGTAGATTCTTTGTTTTCTACAAGAGAAAGAAACGTTCATTCAGCAAAAGACCAGTCTGTGTTTGCAAGAGCAGCTGAGCACAGACTTAGCTGAGCAACCAATTGTAGAGGTGAAGCATTTGGCCATGCTGGGCTTGGAGTCGTCACAGTCAATATCCCAGTCACTGGTTCTGCCAGCTGGACTGCAGCAGCAGCTGAGCTGCAATGTGCGCATTAAGCATGACAGAGCTGCAAAAATAAGTGTCCTTCCCTTTCCCTGCAACTTTTTCATAGTGAATGCAATTTGACTTTCACGGAATTGTGGAAACTGAAGATGGACAGGGCTGTTCAGTCAAGCAGTTTGTCTCCCTGCAGAACCACCAACCTGTCATTTCCTGTATATTCTGTTATTTTCCAGGAGAAAAACAAAAATAGAAGCAGTAACACAGTTATATTTTGGAGTGAATGCTGGAGGCATATGGGGTGCAACAGCATTACTAAAAAGCATGGGCTGTTCCTCAGGTAGAGGCAAGAAAGAACATTCCTGTGGGTGCCCTGCTGATGTCCCCATGATGTTGCTCCAATTTCCCAACATCTGTCTGATTCATTTTAAATACAGATGCTGTTTGGCATGCCAGTGCTCCCAGATCTCCCATGTAGTGAATTTTATGGCTCAGATATGGTCTGGCAGGCAATTGTGTAGGATTGTTTATAATGGTTGCAACTGCGTGTTCACATAGGCACTAAGGTATGCAGTTATGGTACTTGACCCATGTGCTAAAACAGGTATGGACAAGCATACAACAACTGTGCAAAGACTATGTGAAAGGTGATTTATTCTCCTGAAATGCACGAATACACAAAACACCTACTTACAAAAGTCAAAGGGAGTTGAAGAAGCTCAACAGTTCAAAGAAGCATTAGGAGCATGTTTCAAGACAGAACCTTTTTTGTGCATTTTAAACTTTCTGTGCCACCACAAACTGACTAGTGCATAGTTCCTAGTTCAGGAAGACATGAGCCCTGCGCCCCAGAGAGGAGTCACAACTCTGACCTCTCTCCACAGCTCCATCTTCACAGCCCTGCTAATCTTGCATGTGCCATTGCCTTGTCCCCACCACACAGCTCTCACAGAAAGGAGTGGGCCATTCTCAA
Organism: Chrysolophus pictus; assembly: GCA_037305975.1. Classification (NCBI taxonomy): domain Eukaryota; kingdom Metazoa; phylum Chordata; class Aves; order Galliformes; family Phasianidae; genus Chrysolophus; species Chrysolophus pictus. Next base: position 182,243,311 of record CM074576.1, read on the forward strand.
GAACGTGCCCATTACACCAAGGGCTCATACATCTGGGCAGGATCTGGAGCCATCTCCTACACAGCCATGTCTGGGCTGTGTCCTGCTGTCAGAAGACCCACCTCTTGCCAGTCATATTTTACAGCACAGTTCAAGCAGATCTTTTAGACACCGTAAGATAAGTGTGAAGGAAGCACGTATTTGTTTTCTCGTCCTCTTTGTTTTCTTGACTCCACAAGTTTTCCACTGATTTTAGCAGCCAGAATTTCAAAAGAGTGAATGCTGATGCAGTGTTGTGAACACCAAAAACAGATGTGCCTGGATATACTACGGGAACAATTAGAAAGACCCTTTGAAACTCTGCTCTTGACAGCTTTGATCAGGAGAAAATAAAGAAGCTTTGCTAACTTGTCAAGTTTCCTAACTCCCATCTCAGCACTAATTTATTATAGTGTCAGAAAACACAGTCCCAGCATGCAGCTTGCATTTTAGCAGGATGAGGACATGCATGTGCATAGTGAGGACAGCTCACAAACAGTAATTTAATTTCAAGCTCTTTACAAACTGAGCTTCTATTTTTGGTCCCTCTAAGAGGGAAAAGATTCAAACAAATACCATGCCTTATTTGTGTCATACAACAACTGAGTCTTCGACATTAGGTGTTATGGATACTCTATTCACTGTCTTGAACAAATAGATAAATATTTAAAAAAGCTCCTTTGGCATTCCAAACATAAGGATAAATAAACAGAAGTGGCAACATTTGGATGAAATAATCAGTCTAGAACACAATGTGCAAATGTTGGCACTGGGAAGTGGATTCCTGCTGCTTGTACAGCACTGTGGATAGAGCTGTTAACCTTTTTGGTTACTTCATACATGAAGTATGTTCAAGTAACAGCAAAAATATCCATATCTTTTTCTAATATTTCATTCTTCCATTTCTCCAGGTTCTCTATAGCTCTGCCAGCAAGGTCCGGATCCTTGACCTCAGCCTACATAGCACCCAGAAGACTGCTCCAGATCAATGCCCAGTGACCTCTTGGCATGGTCCAGGTGCTAGATGGACTTAGAATCATAAAGACTGGAAAAGACCTCTAAGATCATCCAGTTCAACTGTCCAACTACCACCAATATTACTCACCAAACCATGTCCTCGAGTACCACATCTACACATTTCTTGAACACGTTCAGGGATGGCGATTCCATTGTCTCCATGGGCAGCCTGTTCCAATTCCTCACCACTCTTTCTGAGAAGAAATGTTTTCTAATGGCCAACTTGATCATTCCTTACCTCAACTTGAGGCCATTTCCTCTCGTCCTATCACTGTTATCTGAAAGAAGAGGCTGACCTCCACCTTGTCACAGCCTCCTTTTAGGCAGTTGTAGAGAACGATAAGGCCTCCCCTGAACCGCCTCCAGACCAAACCATCCCAGATCCCTCAGCCACTCCCCATCAGACTTGTGTTCCAGACACTTCACGTCTCTGTTGCCCTTCTCTGGACATGCTTCAGAGCCTCAATGTCTTTCTTGTAGTGAGGGGCCCAAAACTGAACACAACACTTGAGGTGCAAACTCACCAGTGCTAAATACAGCCACCTCCCTGTCCAGCTGACTACACGATTTCTGAAACAAGCCAGGTTGGCACTAGCCTTCTTGGCCACCGGAACACACTCTGGCTCATGTTCAGTCAATTATCAGTCAATACACCCAGATCCTTCTCCTCCATGCAGATTTTCAGCCACTCTGCTCCAGCCAGGTCTGTAGCAATGCATGCAGTTGTTGTGATCAAAATGCAGAACTTGGTCTTGTTGTAGCTCATACAATTGGCCTCAGCCCAGTGATTCAGCCTGCCCAGATCCTTCTGTAGGGCCTTCCTACTACGTGTAGATTGACGTTTCCTCCCAGCTTAGTGTCATCTGCAAACTCACTGATGGTGCTCTCAATTCCCTCATCCAAATAACCAATAAAATACTGAACAGGACAGGCCCCAGTACCAACTTCTGGGGAACACTACTCGTGACCCGTCACCAACTGGATTTAACTCTGTTCATTTTACTCCCTGGGCCCAGCCTGCAGCCAGCTCTTTACCAGCAAAGAGTGTAGCTGTCCAAGCCTTGGGCTGCCAGCTCTTTGCATAGGTGGCAGGAGAGGTCTTACCATAAATACTCCCACCAGGGACCTTCTACAGCCTCAGGATCAGAAGACATAAAGAGAACATCTAGAATCTGATTAATGTCTCACACAAAATGACAGAGATAAATCAACTGCAGAATCAGACCAATTCTATAAGAACTGTGCTTGTCAGCTTCCTGATTCAGAAACCATTTGTTCACTGTGCTTCCCACCACAAAATAGCCCTCTGGTAGCACATAGGTATTCTTTCCTATTTCACAAATTTTCAACAATGTTCTTTATTTCCAATAATTTTCAAAAGCTATTTCTGACTTCTGTGTTATGACAACAATTTCCTGCTTATGACAGAGTCAGGAATGGCAATGTTTCAAAGAGGAGTAAGGTCGTTACAAGTGTGTGTGGTTGAGAAGAAGAGGAAAAGACAGATCAAAAGTGAGACTTTTTTATGTCTAGACATTTCTGCATGAATAAACATCATTACAGTGAAACACACATCTGCATGAAGAGTAAATTCTGTATGACTGTATTCACATGGTCTAAAACTCAGGCCTTTGTCTAAACTTGTCCAAAGGTCTTTGCACCTTAGCTTTGACCTCTACTTGCTAACAAGTACAACAAGCCTGTTTGGCTGCCCTTATAGCGCGAGAGCAGCCTGGAAAACTTAAAACTAATAAAAATACAAATAATAAAAAAGGGAAATGAAAGCAAATCTTTTCAGTAAAAGAATAGGAGTCAAAACAAAATGAAAACACTGTTCTTGGTAGTACTGTGTTGATGTATTAGTTTGCCCTCTGTGACACCCTCCCATTGGTGCTGAGGCAGTAAAGCTGGGAAAACATCTACATTCTCATTACAATGGAAGTTTTTCACTCACGTGGTAAAGTAAGGGCTTTCATCATCGATGTTAATTATATTTATATTCACTGTTTTAGTAGAGTTTAGTCCTTCTGGATCTGTCACTGTTATATTTAAAAAATAGCTGTTAAATAAGAAAACAAAACAAGAATCATTCTTTGGCAACATAGAAAAGCATTGCCCACTGCAAGCACATGGATAAGAGAAATTCTCACCAGTGTGGATCCTTCTCATAATCTATTTTTCTTCTTGAAAAAATGTCTCCATTTTCCAAGACCCGGAATGGCACTGATTCAGGGAGTGGTGAATACTGAAATGAAGAAGAGTGAGTTAGTTTCTGCATCATTTTGTTTGAGCATCCCTCTGGTCGTGCACTGCTTTGTATAAGGGCCAAGGCACAGCGCAGTGTCTGACCCAGAACCGTGGGTCTGACACAGAACCATGATGAAGCACGGAGATGCATTCCCTTTTTGGGTCCAGCTCCTGAATGTGCTCTTTTGTATAACAACAGCCAACAAGACAGAGCTGCAAAACAATTCTTAGCTAAGTGCTGCTACTTTTCTCCTTTCTGCAAACAAAATTATCATTTCTCAGGGATTTTTGCTGATATCCAGAGTATTTTCCAATATGTTAATCCATTTGCTTAACTGAGGGTCACAGTGTGCCCTGGGATTGTCACAAAATGAGATTCCATTGCCATGTGACCAGTTCCCTTACTGTCTCGTATGAAAGAATTTACATTGTGACACAGAAGATTAAAAACTTTACATACTTTCAGTCACTCTAATCTACTAAAAATGTTCTGAAGCCTTTTTTTTTTTTTTAAAATACATGATTCCTATTGTTTCTCTGATTAACTGCATCAAATTCTGCCTTCAGTGCCCCTTAATTTTGGAATGCTGAGAATTCAAAATACGATTTGTGTTCAAACATTGAGGCTGGATTTCCTCAATTTATTATTGACAGTGCTTCAACCTTTTGCAGTGTTCCTGATGAAGAAGTGTGTTGTTGGAAGAGGCAATTAGCACTTCAGATAAAGCGGTTGATATAATTTCTGGTTTTTTTCCCAGCTTACTTTGAGTTCACCATTTTCAGGATCTGTTGCATTGACTCTGTAGATGAGTCCAGGAGGCATTCCTTCTAAGACATAGATCCTCACAGCTGCATGGATAGAAGCGCACGCAGTGTTAATTGCACAAGAATGAAGGGCACACCAGCAAGAAGACTGACATTCTGAAGCTGTCTGGGTGCATTACTGTCTGATGTGTGCTCTCACTTCACACAAACGCTCAAAAGATTAAAAGGAAAAATGTGTAGACATCCCTCACTGATAGTTGAGAAAGACTGATCTGTAAATAAGGACTTCCCTGAGCTGCTCAATGGGTATGGAACACAACTGCATTTTGTAGATACATGTCTGTCTCAACCATGCAGATGGGGAGAACGTGATCTGTTCTCCATCCCCATCCCCTTCACACCCTCCCCTGCCCCCTGCCAGGAGAGTTCAAAGCCTTTCCTCTTCATTTATGCTTTTCCTTTACATCTGTGGGGTGAATACATGGTAGATGGCCTGTGCTTAATCTCCTGCCTTACTCAGAGCAAAGGGGTATTCCTCCACAACTTTGCTGCCCCACACTCAGCCACTGGCAGCTGGCTCAGGCACAGTGATGAGCGGAACAACAGCTCCTTAGATCCCATTATTTGCTTTCTGCCCTTTGTGTCTGCTGAACCTGGCATTTCTGGACTATTAATTGCTGCTGTGACCCCTGCTGACTGCTGCTTCTCATCACGGCGGTGGGAACCCCAGTGCAGCGTAATGAGTTGTTCCCAGAGGACAACAATACAAATATAAGGTTTAATGAGAGGGAGATGCTTTTTAATAACCAACGAATGCGCAATTAGTGTCTAATTGTGGCTGGTACTGTTAACTACAGCCATGCAGTGAGACAGATCAGACATCTGTGCTCACCAATTTATGGCAGCTCTAGCTGAGAGTTAAGCTGATGCACTTATTTGTAACAAGCTCTCACGTAGTATGTTTCATGCTGTGCCAATCCCCTGAAGTGTCACATTTAATTATTATTAGATTCCATCAGCACCCATGATACACAAGACACCCTCAACACTGAGATGACACAGCCTCTTCCCTCGGGGAAGCTAATTTGCCTTACAAACTAAATATTGTATGGAACGGAGCATCCGCATGCTTGTTGGCATTGGAGAAGCGGCTGTGCTGTGGCCGTGCTGTGCTGAGCTCAACCCTGAGGACAGCCCAGCAGCACCCACACAGCCAGCTGCAGCCCTTGTAGCACTGCCATTCTGGGCAGTGGTCTGGGTGGGCATGGGTCTGGGGGTTTATCAGCCACTCCCAAACACCTACCATGAGCAGATGAGTGTGATATTCTCATACTAAGGAGAAAAAAAAAAACAATAGAAGGAAAAAGTTTTTTACAATAAGGGCAGTGAAGCACTGGAACAGGTTGCCTAGAGAGGTGGTGGATGGCCCATTCAGGGTCAGACTGGACAGGGCTCTGAGCATCTGACCTAGCTGTAGGTGTCCCTGTGCACTGCAGGGGAGCTGGACTAAATGGCCTTTACAAGTCTCTTCCAACTCAAATGATTCAATGATTCTGTGATTGAATGCCTCTGCCTAAGTGCTACTGTGGATCCAGACACACAGCCTTGTTGTTGATGCTGCTGCAGACTTTTCCTTTTTGCATCTTTGTGACCTGAAAGCAAACCTGGTTTCCTGTGTGTGCAAATTTTTGCACAGCTACAGTATTATCTTATAATACAGATTATATTAATCAATATTATTAGCACATCATGCAAGAGATGTAAGTTACAGTCTATAGGAGTGAATCCAAGGAACATCAACAAGTATACGCTTCTTTAAATTTATCTTCCCTCTCCAAATCTGTCCAGTTTCAACAAACTACTGCAGCACGGATCCATACTGTGTAGGCTGCATCCCTATCAAACTTCAGGTTCACAATTCATATCTCTAGGGCACTTCATCTCATTAAAAAAAACCACCAAAAAACAAACAAACAAAAAGATAAAACATACAAATATAAATAAAGGAACATATAAAAAATAACATTGCTTTCATCTTTTTCCTTTTTTTTTTCATTCTTCAAATGCATTTAAATGTCACGATCAACTTTAGTCAAATCTTCAAGAAAACTAAAAGGACTTTTCTGGAGATGAAGCATGCCAAATTTTTGTGTAAAATAAAGCTTTGATAGAAACAGCATCCTGTTCCACTCATTTTTTCCTATAGGAAAATGTTTGGATCACTTTAACTACAGGGATTGTGTGCTGTTAAATTCTGTATCTGATGGCATCTTTTTGAGTGCTGCTCTTTTCAGATGCCACCATTATCTTACTTTGAATTGCCATATTTCCCCAAAACACAGGACGTTCATTCTTATCTGCTACTTGGACAGTTAGTGTGTTGAGGTCAGTCCTCCCAGCAGTATCTTCAACAAAAATCTGTAAATCAAAGCGCTTTGGCATAGTTTCATAATCTAGGATAGGGTTTCCTGTGGTAACAACCTGAAAATAAAAATCAATATTATTAGCACATCATGCAAGAGATGTAAGTTACAGTCTATAGGAGTGAATCCAAGGAACATCAACAAGCAGTGAGCATTTTAGATCATTTTCCACTTACTGACACAGCTCTTGCCCGTGCAAGAAACTTGAGGGAAAAAAGGGCAGGCAGACCAAAAAGCTGTGGCTTTGTGGAGCAATGCAAGGACCTATTGTGTGAGGGATAGTCTGGGGAGCAGAAAGCCCAGCAGAAACTGTCCTGCCCTGAAGGCAGTGTGTTGCCTTCATGACCACAAGCACATCTCCTTTGCAGGAAGGATCATGCAACAGGAGTCTGTAGAGCCCAGCAGGAACAAGGCCCTTCTCTTTGTAAGTGGGTCTGGGAGAAGATTTGCAGGAAACCACAGGAAGGAATGAGCTGCAAGAGCACGCTGCATGAAAGTGAGACCAGAACTGCTTAGGGAAATTGATCTAATTCAAAATTAACACAGTCCTTATGTTTTGTAAGCCTGATAATGCAAATGTTTGATTTGTTGAGATTTTTTTGAAAGACTTCCAACTCTGCACATCATCCCTTAAAATAGAAGCTGATAATCAAATGGCTTGGCTTGGAAGGGAGCCTAATGTCTACCAGTCCCTTTCCTGTGCTGGGGGCTCCAGGCCTGGATGTAGGTCTGGACCAGAGCAAGAGCAGGATGCTGAAAGATGTATGCTACAATCCTCACTGTGAAAGTTAATAAAAAAGCAAGAACTTTCCTTTCTTGGTACAAGAAAGAAAAATGTAGCTGCTAACTTTGTGAATCTAGATGTTCTCTTTTGAAGTTGCATTTGTGAAAAATGGCTTTGGACTGGCATAGGCTGTGAGTGGCTTACTTCGGTTCCAGGCAGGAGCAATGCTTTCTGATAAAGGCAGCATCCGTACACCTGAAGCAGCTGCAGATACGGTGAGCAGCATCTTGAATCACTCCATAACTGCCCACCCTTCACTCCACATGAGAATCTCACTACTCTTTCCCCTTCAGTCCTGGGGAGCAGAGGGAGCATCACATCAAGATAGCTTTGAGCAGCAGTCTATTTTCATTCCCTCAGCACAGTGTTTATATCTCAGTAACGAGGACATTTTCAGAAACCCCAAAACATATCAAGAAGTGTGATATTGCCCAGGCTTGCTGCAAAAGAGCTTAGTTCACAAATACAGGAGAACCTGTGCTAACAGGTACTTACCTAAGCAGTAGGCCCCATACCTTACATACAAGATATTGCTTGTATCTTAGCAAAGATTTAGTGGCAGTAAGAAGAGCTATCTCATTTTGGACCACATTACTCCTGAAAAATGTTGTACAAATCCGCTAAAAATAGTGTAAATAAATAAAAGTATCAAAATTCATCAAATAAATTAACTAAGGACACTCATGAGCATTTATCCTTGACTTGTGGGTTGCACATATTCAGTCAACTGCTAACTTGCACAATTTGTATGTAGCTTTCCTTATGAGTGTCTCATGACTGATATTCACTGGCTCAAACACCTCATTCCAGTTCCTCAAGTGGGTTAGGAAACCCCAATACCAATTACTGTTCAGTCAAGTTATACAAAGTCCTCAGAGGCAATTTAAGTAATGGGACTGTGGTAAGAAACGATAATAAGTTGGCACTTTGGAGTGACAGAGACTTTTAGCTATTTGCGAGGTCATTTTTCTTTCAGATTAGTTTTCCAGTCCCACTCATCAAGAAGCACAGTGCTGCACAGCTTGTAGATGGCACAGGACAGGAATGAGCAGGCATTGAAAAGGACTATATTTTGCAGCAGAAGGGACAGCTTTAAATCAAAATGATACAGTACAGCCTAGGAAGTGAGAAACTTTCAAGAAACCTCCTTGGGAACACCCAGAAAAGTGTATTAAATTATTTTTTAAGACTCTACTCAGTATGTATCTGTATCTTTCAAAGGTGCTCAAGAGCATCACTATTGAGGTTCAGATACACAAGTGGGCTGCAATGGGGTGACAAGCATCATGCCTCTGAACACTCATTGCCAGTGGCAAATGTGAGGCAGTGCTTGCTAATTTATCCAGCAATGAAAGCTAGCTGGAGCCAATAGAATCTGCCTTGCATTTGACACAGAACAAGAGCACACAATATATAGAAATAGATCAGGGAAGTGTGATAACTTCGTACCTCCAAGTGACTTCTTCATGGGTCACAGCTCTCATTCAGCGTTAAACACAGCTTTGATGTGACTCAGCTTACACTGTTTTGGAAGTGAGTCAAACTCATTTCGGTTCTAGGTGGGAGTGTCCAAACAGGAGCTCCATGTGATTTAAATAATCCACTTTAAATTCACGGCGACTTCATATTAAGTAGGTTGAAAAATTTACAGATAACTACAGATAAACCCACAAAACAGAACTCAGTCCTATATGCCCTTGTGATTATTGTGATGAGTGGTTTCTGCCTAGATGCAATTAAAATTGTAATCATTGTTGTTACTCATTTGTCATATCTATTGCAGTATGTCCAAATAGCACTACAGTCTGCATTTACAACACCTTTCTGGTTAACAGATGAGTCACTGTGCACTGCCAATTCTCAGCAATTCAGGAGCCATGAGCCAACAGGACAGAGCATTGCTCAAACTGAACAGAAAACTCACCCTGTATCCAAGATCTCCTTCAGATACAATAGCAAGTGCTTCTGTAAGTGGATTCGAATTTACTATGGTAGGATGTATTGCAACAACACCAGAAGACAATGGAGAACCAGTTACACTGAAGGTATAAATGGAAACACCAGCTGGTGCATTTTCTTCAACAGTACTTGTTGCAGGTAAGCCCCTAAGCAGTGGGGTTCTTTTTCCTGTAAGATGAAAATGATTGAAAAATTACTTCTAGGAGTCTCAGACTGGCAAGAGCACACAGCTGCTGTCAAGAGGTGCCATTAATGAGCACAAAATGCCCTGATTCTCCTTTTGCTGATGAAATGTGGTGTTGCACTGCAGTAAACCCAGTACTAATGGCAGAAGAATCGATCTTTTCTTTGATTCAGTACTATGCTATTGTCACCTCAGATGTTTAAGCAGTATTGACTTCATATCCCCAAACTGGCAGCGTACCTCAATGAGACTGAGAAGGACTGAATGCTGATGGCTTATCCAAAACACTTGCCAAGAAACACTTGTCAATAAAACTTTCCGTGCACTGCGTGCCAGGACAGCAGTGGACCCTGCTCACCAAAAGGCCAGGCTGCTCATATCCCAGCAACTACTGCAGCAAAAGTACCATGAAGCCTTTATTTTTGCTGGGCAGCTGTAAGGTAAAAAGCTTCTAGGGGGACTGTTCTGAGGCCATCAGGTCCGCAGCATGTTTGCACCTGGGTGCTCAGCCTGAGCCTTAGGAATGCCAAAGGGAAATGTGCCCTGTTGCAACACCTCTGAATGGTGGGAAGGAGCCACATCCTTCTGCCCCTCCCCTTGAGGCTGGGAAAGGATGGCACACAGCCCCCAGAGAGGCCCTACAATTGCCATTCCTCAATGGTGGCAGGGCCTTTAATCTGGAGCGAAGAAATCAGCTCCAAGAGTTTCAAATGACATTAGAAGAAGCCTTGGTGATTTTTGCCCTAAACTATCAAAAATCTTGTTTCTCTGACTCACTAGTGACCTTTTGGAGCAGATTACGAATGATTTGTGTTTGTGTGACAGACGTTGCTTCTATTACTGAACTCTCAAATAATCATTTCCCATAGGACCAAAGACCCTGTGTCCTAGTGTCTTTGCTTCCCAAGAAGCAAACGCAATAGTGATAGGTGAGTCCAGGAGGCAAAGCATGGAGCATGGTCCCTCTTCCCTAAACCCAGTGAAGGACTAAGCTTGTATCAATGTTCTTGAAGATTCTGGAAACCATTGTCAATAAACATTGCCTTTGTAAATGAGATTGTGCTGAGAGCACTTTCTGAGAATACACTTTCACAAGTGGTGTTGAGCTCTGAATGTAACCTGTGGGCAGTATTCAGTATCCAGTACTTAAAACAAGTCACAGTTCATTGACAGAAACCAATTACAAAGTCTATTAAATCATTTATAACATTTAGAACTGTAGGGGAAAAAAAGTTTATATTTTCATATTATCTCTGAATAGTTCCTTGGCTGTTTACTCAGGATTCGTCTTTTTGTCTTCCTAAACCATAAGTGCTTACTTTTTGCTCTTTTTTTTTAAATGAAATTTTCTATACTGTATCTAAATGTCTTCTTCATTTAGCTGATTTTACAAAAGCCCTCCCCCTGTTTCCACAAGTCCTTGGTTACCTCCTCACTTCAGAGCATGAACCATGCTTGAATAAATTTAATATATTATTTATCAGAATTACCAGTCCCAATCATTAACAAATTCTGAGCCCAATATAAAGCAGTTATGAGAATGGCTTTTGGAAGTATATGTATATTCAAGCCCTAATTACCTGTGATTCATTAACCTTTACAGAGGGGTTTGAGCCATATTTTCAAGCCATTCTCTTCCTATAACCACATAGGTTAGACAAACACTATTCTTCAATACCAGTTGAGATTCACATGCAGAGCTCTGACGAAATGCAGGGAGGCATAAAAGAAAACACCAAATACTGTCAGGTTTCTGAGGACTGGAAGAATTCTTTCAGTTTCTTGAGAGCAAGGTGATGCTACCTGAGAAGACAGCTTGCTACAAGCAACTGCATCAGTCACACAGATTGCAGTTTATAGATCCATTTTAAGTTGCTAACATGTACGTATTGGCAAATTTTTTGTATTTTTACACTGAGCAAAAATACTGATACCCTCCTAATATTCTCCATAAGTGTTTTTCTGTTCATCAAATAGAAAATGCTAACAATATTTGAAAGGACAATGCTACAAAATTAAGAGTAGATAGCATTTCTGGCAGAACTGACCTCCTTTCCTGCTCCAACACTGTCACACTGAGCAGCAGCTATTGCACACTGAAGTGCCTCTTCCAGAAAAAAAAGTCTTGTGAGGGGTCATATTCTCTTCATTATACTGCTGTAACCACTGCTGTAATCTATTTCAGTAGGAAAATAATTGTTACTTGATTTTTTCCATCCGTGTCTGATCCCTAAATATGTATTATAAAGTTCCCAAGAGAAAGTACAACAGCCAACAGTGTTCTAATTTTAGCAGTGTAATGAAATCATGTTCTTACCAGATACTACTCCCAGCAAAATGAAGAGAAGGAACATGCTCTTCATCGTCTTTACAACCCTGTCCTGCATGTCCTCAGGATGCCAACTAAAGGAAGACCATGGCATGTTTTCCCTCCCTTACAATCAGCTCCACCTAAATTCTTCCTCTTTGTTATGTGGCATGAGAAATGAAACAAAGGACCGTGTCTCTAAGGGAGTTTCTAAACACCGTCAGCTTGTTTGCTTGTCAGGGAACTGCTCCTTGCTCACACTCCAGCCACACTTGAGAAAACAGTCATGAATAATCCTTTCACTGCAGTGATCTTATTAATTGAAGCATTATGAAAAGAACCTAGGAAGTTCTAAATGTGGAAATACTGCACTGTTTTCATAGCTCTGGCAAACGAGATGCTCTCTTGAGAGAGCAGGATCAAATACGCTTTCTTTCTTACACCAGCAACCTGATTTTTTCTCATTTCACCAGGTACCAGAGAATTACTTGGAACATGCACTGCATACCTGGAGGTGAGACTGCAGCACATGCATGTGACAAAGTCAACTTTGCCATAGCTGTCTCAGGAACAGCATGGACCACCAGTACGCTGGTTCCTTGCATTGGGCATTTAGACAGCTAGCCCACAATACACTTGTGCAACTTTTACTTTTTTTGACCTAAGGGCAGCCCTAGCATTTTTGGTGAAACATATTATCAAGGTGGTACTAATATTGGAACTGGTGGAACTGGATGCGATATAGGTGTATCGTTATCAACTCACAGAATGATTCAGGTTAGAAGGGAGGTCGCCTAGTCAAACACCCTGCCCAAAACAGGCCCAGTTAGATCTAGTTGCTCAGTAATTTGTCAGTTGGTTCTCAAGTACCTTCACACAAACTTACCAGCTCTGCAAAGAAGTTGGAGCTAGTGATTCAGGTTTTACACAGCTCTGGAGTAACCACATCGATCTGTGAGCCTCTAGATATAGTTCTGGAGCGTTGTGCATGATGCTGTGGCTGTCTTGGTGATATTGCTTCAGGGAATTGTAAGAAACATCAGTTTGGTGGTTGAATTGTGCTCCTAGTGCCTGCTGAGTCCAGATATGGCCTTGACCTGCAAGCAAATGTGGTGACATTATATCACCTGGAAGCACACGCTGCACCAGGCTGTTACTGAGGAAGCTAATCTTCCACTGCCCTGGGAAATGTGGGCCTAGATAATATATTAGCAATATATATGTATGTATAAGGAAAATCTCACCCTCAAATGACCTAATTATGCTGATAAGATACGAATGCATATGTATTCATAGCAGGAAAAAAAAAATCTGACCTGTTCCTTTACATACCAGGTCATTGCCCAGCCCTTCACATGCATTTCTTGCGTCTGCAAAGATGCTTTTGACCTGAACGGACGTCTCACAAAGATGAGATCTGTGTGCATAGACGTGAACAAGGCCTGGGCAATAAGTGCATAATGTTTTACAAATTACCAGAACAGAGTGAAACTGCTGCTAGATTTTTTCCCTCCTTCTAGCTGTAATTTCTAATCTATCCCATTATATTTCTATTTCTCTTACTCTTAGAAGAGCTAAAGAAAAACAAAGACTAAATTTTAGAGTCTGAAAGATACATATTGACATTTATTTAGCATCGACTTTGATAGATAATTCCCATCCTAAGCTCCAAATAGCCAAACCATGCCAGAACTCAGAGATCACAGTTTTTTAGCCTTTATTTTCCTTCTCTTCATTCTTTGGCTGCTTTGGGGAGTTTGTTGGTAGTGGTGGTTGTTTGCTTTGTTGTTTGATGTTCTTTTTTTGCCTGCAAATACATACTTTGACATCTTTGTTTTGTCTTTCCTTTGTGTGAGAATTCACATGGATCTACTTTCAACAGGAACTCAGTATCCAAAGACACCAATCAGACTTTTCCCTGCACATCTTGTGCCAAAGACACCATAAAGGGACCCTGGAGACATGGAAGGTAAAAGCATTTGGAAGACATATGTGCTTAAAATGACAGCCTCTCCCCAGCTTCTCCTGGAAGTTCAACAACTTTCAGGTGCTGTGTGAATTCCCAGTGGAACAGTTAATATGTTTTTTCTTGAAATCTGTCTCCAGGGCTTACAGATATTCCCTGATAAGCCTCCTGGTTCAAGCATATTGTGAGATTCCACAGAGGTGACCAGGGAGATGGGGGGAGACACAGAGCAAGGAAGGAGGGGGCAAAGAGCAGCTGTGGGAGGAGTGCCTGTGAGCAGAAATGGCTCTGGCTCTTTCTTCCTCCTTAATGCACTGTCAGTACTCTCAGTACCTCCCTTGGCCTCTCTTCTTTCTATTCCCCTGCTGAGATGGTTTCTGTGATTCCCTGATCTGTCCTGCCAGGTTGTGAGGAATGTGAGAAAGATGCTAGAATTAAGAGAGCCCCAAATTGGGAGAAAATCAAATCATATCAGTAAGTAAATACATATTGGCAAATATAGAGGTGCTGAGGAAGAGATGAGTTAGAAAAGGTGAGCAAGGCAGGAGGAGCTTGCTGGCAATGAGCTCTGCTGCTGCAAGAAGGACAAGGATGAAATCTGTGGGGTATAAAGCAGCCAGATGAAAAGAGGTCAGGGCAGTGCAGGCCAGAGTGCAGCCAAGGAGTTTGCAGGCGAAGCAGAGGGAGGGAAAAATTAATTGGAGCACATGAAAAGGTCAAGGAAGGAGCTGAGGTTTTAATCATTCTTTGTTTTTCAAGACGATTTGAAACCTGGGCATTTTAGAGCACTGCTGAAAAGACACATTTCTGAAAAAAATGTCTTCTGGAGTATCAGATTAAATGGAGAGAGTGAGAGGAAACCTTTCAAGAAATTAAGGGTCTTTGGTTCAGGGAAAACACCAATAGATGAGCATGTGAGAGACTGCTCCCATTTTTGGCTGGGATGCAGAGATAAAGCACATGGAAAGTGAAGATATCAGGTAGAAAGGAACAAAATCTGACATGCAAATTTCTAATTGCCTGTCCTCAAGAAAATGAGGGATTTTAACATAGGCCGACGTCAGAGAAGCAGTCTCCTTGCATAACAACATGTGCAGCTTCAGGACTCTTTTTCTGTGCACTTAATTTTCAACAGACTTCTAGTCTGTTAACAGGAAAAAATGTTCTCTCGCTTTTCAAATACATCAGAGGTTCAAGACATAATTTTCTCATTAATGGCTATTTCAGCCAGAGCAGTGGCTCTCTTTTGTGTAGCCAACCCACAGGAAAAGAGGCATTTTGCTCTTACTGCGATAAATACCCACTAAGAATTGAACAGCTTAATGAGAATTTTCTCACCCCGATCCAACTCCAGGTCAAGGGTATTTATTGGTATTTCACCAATCAAATTACTCAGATTGTCAGCTTTTATTTTCCTATCCTCTCTCTTTAAACAGTACAGCTTCTCCATCTGCTACCTTGGTAACCTTTCCTAAAATATTAAAAGAGTACCTCAGCATCCTACACCAAAAACTTACGCACCATTTCATTTGACTTCTCAGCTAAAAGCTTCCTCTGTACTATTTGTGAGTAACAAGAGCAAGCTAAAAGCCATGAGTATCCAGGCTATCTTAATCTCATGATCCCAGCTTAGCAAGTTTAGTAACTGATCCCATGCAATTATGTAAAAACGTCCCAGACAGATATCTGGGCCATCTATTTTCTAGCATTGACTTGTAGACATGTAAACCTGCAAGTCATCTTGATAATTAACTTAAGTGTCTGTTAATAAGAAGCACTTCCATCACATCAAGGGTTTTTATGACATCCAGGTTTAAGTAAAGGACAGCCTTAAATCTGAGTAAGTATACACACAGAAGCCTGAAAATATAGTTGTTGTTAGAACTGAAAACAAGTTGTCTTGTTGCTCCACTGGTCAAACACCTTATGGATGAGAACATTTGCAAAAGAAAAATGAATACCAGGAGTCTGACATTTCCTACTTATTCCATAACTTGAGAATGAGCCCTCACTTTAGGGGACACTAAGGCATAGTTCTAATCCTTCCCATTTCGTCCACTCCATCCTGCCTGCTCAGCCTCTGCCTTCCTTCCTGTTGTTGTAATGACAAATGTGGATGGAGGTAGACAGTGGATCACAGAATCTCATAATCATACGGGTTGGATGGGATCTCTGGAGATCATCTAGTCCAACCCCCTTCTAAAGCAGGTTCCCTGCAGTAGGTTGCACAGAAAAACATCCAGGTAGGTTTTCAGTATCTTCAGAGAAGGAGACTCCATGACCTCTCTGAGCAGCTCCCATTTGTGCCCATCACCCCTTGTTCTGTTGCTAGGCTGAAAAGAGCCTGGCCTCATCTTTTTGACACCTGCTCTTCAGATATTTATAAGCACTGATAAGACACTGAAATTAATTCAGTAAAGCTCTAGACACAGGAACATATCCTAGAATCATAGAATGGCTTGGGTTGGAAGGGGGCTCAGAAATCATCTAGTTCCAACCCCCGTGCCATGGCCAGGGTTGTAAGCTGCTAGATCAAGCACTGAATCAGGTTGCCCAGGGCCCCATCCACACCCATATAACTGAGTTCTCCCTACAGAGAGTTCAAATGACTTACAGGGCCCCGCAGAAAAGGAGTGCTAAGTTCAGTGGTGCTAACTGTAAGATACCATGACTTTAAACAGCATTCTGTTGCAAAATGTTTTTCCCTGTGCTGTTTGTTTATTTCAACAAAGCATCAAAGTTGGTGAAACACAAGCTTCATTATTCACTCAGGTGAGCAAAAGGAGATGTTACCAGAAACTACTTTGTGTTCTGTGGTTCAAGATCAAAAAGACATGGTAGTTTAAAACATCCAAAACCTGCAATAAATGCTACCTCCTGTCCATGCCAACCATGTATGTCTCTTGAATTTTAATCATGTGAGCTGTCTTTAAATTCCTATATACATTAAGATTCAGTGAAAAATGCACTGAGGTCAATGAAGTCTCCTGAGTGCTGGAAATTGGACTGGGGCCTGAGCTCATGTGGGGAAACCTTATACCTTGGGATACAGTATTTACTGCAGATTACAAATTTGTCTGTTACTGTGATTGCCAGGCCACCTGGGATGATTGGTAAATATATAAACAAGGACTTGAAGTAGCAAATGATGCAAATGCAACAGGAAAGAATGCTCTGGGCAAATACGGGTGCAGAAACTCTGAGGTTTCTATGTACACAACATGATGCACTTCACTTTGGCCTTCAATATACCTTCAGTATACCACCAAGAATTATTTACACAGGCATTTGCATCACAAACCACACTGCATTCTGCCTATTTTATTCAGCAAAAGGGATTGATTGTATTCAACAAAAATGACTTCGCATTTTTGCACAAATAAAATATTTCTATATTTACTATTTTCAAAAAGCGTATGGAATTAGCAGAAAAGAGTACATTTGGGCACAGGAAGGGGGCTCACGTGGTGGAGGGTCACTCAAGAGGGACAGTTTCTTAAAGTGAAGTTCCTCCATCTTTGGAACAGGAGGGCTGAGAACTGTTCGCTACTTCACAGCGGAGGACAATGCTCTTTTATGAGGGGTCTGAAGTAAGTGCAGAGTGACTTATTCAAGGCTCTGTGTTTCTGACAGGTGATCCTGTCAGCTTCTCTCTCCATCACATTACTGCACATCAGCTGCAGGATGCATAGCCTCAGTCCTACCATCACCATTCCTGTGCTCAGCAATACCACCACAGTAGCACCATGATATATTCAGCTATGTGGCATGAGAACATGAGGACAAAGACTTATGAGATAGACGATTGAAGCAGGGGCTATAGCATGTTTGATGGTAAAGGGAAACGGTGGAGGAAGCTCAGGGAAAGTTGTGGAGTGGAAGAAAGAAGAAGACAGGACATGGGAAGCTGAGTGCTGATCTGAGGACGTGGAGATGTGCAATAAGAGAATAAGGGAGACAGTGGGTATGGCTTTGGGATCTTAGAATCATAGAATCATCAAGGTTGGAAAAGACTTGCAAGATCATTCAGTCCAACTGTCCACCTATCACCAATATTTCCCCACTAAACTACATCCCTTAGTACAATATCTAAATGTTTCCCGATCACCTCCAGGGATGGTGACTCAACCGCCTCCCTGGGCAGAGCTGTGGCAGCATGGTAGTAAGTTTGTCATCTGGGAAAAAGATTATGTGGTGGGGGAAATGTGAAGTGCTATTTCAATAGATCTGGGTCTGAAAAAGAGTGTCCTGAAGACAAACACAGTCTCAGCCACACAAAGAAGGTAATGCAATATTCATAGCTGGCTCTGATCCTTGCTGCCTGTGGGCTTTGAGATCAAAAAAAAAACCCTTTAGTGATATCAAACAAGGATAGGGCCAAATTCATCTGGGTACAGATACAGGAGCACTTTTTTATGGTCGCTGAGTTCACACGATGCTTATTTTATCTGAGAACAAACGCAAGTGAAAAAAATGAGCCACCGATGAGTGGTGTGAAGCAATACTGCAGCTGAGTAATGACCTGACTGAGTCTATCACCACATCAATAGGCAGAAGGCAGCAGAAAGCAGTGCAGTACTCCGGACGCAGATACTTCTTCCCTGTGGATCTGAGCACAAACATCATGAAATTGTCTGAGAACACAAAAGCTTTCTTAATGAAATGGAAGAGCCCATAAACATACCTGTCCAACAAATGCTTTGACAGAGAACTGTGAAGCTGTAAAGATAGGTTGAGGGAATATACAGAGAGAGGAAAAATTTCTGCAGCTCAGACTGCCATGACTGACACGAAACCTAGCTGCTACAAGCTATGTGAGTGATAACAAGGCAAGAAGGTCAGAATGTGTCCCTTTGCTGTGCATCACTCCCCTGACCACCGCTGGAGCTGAGGGAATATTGCCATCTAGTGCTACACAGAAATCCAGCTGTCTGCAGGGAAAGCTATTGAGTTCCTGTAGGCAGGGTTACAAAGCATATTAAAGATGTGCCAGGGATGTCAAGTTGGTCAGTGTTTTTGCCAGACTTGTCATTCAAAATGGTACATTCTCTCATTAAAAAAAAAAAAAAGTACACTGTGGGAATTGAGTCATAATGCTTTGGAGGAGAGACCATGTTCACATTAGTTCAACGGTTGTGAAAAAAAGTGCAAATGTACTTGCCTAATAGAGCAAATACCAGTCAGATTGATGAGAAGTCATTCAGGATCAGGTTTAGCTCACCTGCCTTGAGCTGAATGAAACACAGACGTGCTATAGAGTCACACCAGGCTTCTTTGGAAGAAGCATTACCAGAACACAATCGATGTGACCATACTTAACTCTGTTCTTTAGGATGTGATGTGCTGTATTTTTCCATTGACTGCAGTGAAAACAAGCACTGTCCCATACCAATATTGCATTCCCTGATAGGCAGACACACTGGACTATAACATGATTTACAATCACCTCTGTGGGCAGCAGTATAGGAAACTTCCGTCCATTGTCATGCCAGAAAGAGCCCTTAGGGGTGAGAGAGCATTTCAGCTCCCCTCCGCCAAGCCCCTGCTGAGCCAGTGATGAGGGGTTTTTTAATCAGTGCATATGTCTGAGATACTTTTAATGAGGCCGTCAACTCACTTATCTATGCTACCAAATACATGCCAGATTATAACAACTTCCAGTCATTGCCCATCTGGAGCAGATTCAAGCCAGTGGTTGATGTGCAAAAGCAATTTGAAATTCAGAATCAATTAAGCAATCAAATCTTCCAGCTGCAAACAATGTCCAGATTTTCAAGCCAGTAACATAATGTTTATATACGTTGACTTAAAACTACTTAGATGTCCCTTCAGTACCTCTGAGTTAATTGGTATGTTATTGCTTGTAGCTGTGACACTGCCCACTAAGCATGTAAAGAAAAGGATTAAATCACAGAGGGAATCAGAGTCAATAGTATGAAAGAGTAATATTTTTCAACCTGAGAAAATATAGCACATTTGAGATAGCTATAACTCCATCTTCTTTTAAACAGCATGAACCCCAATTAAGCAAGAGGCTGCAAATTTAATTTGCTTATATTTCATAAATTATTTCACACTGTCAAGTATAAATCCTTACAGGGGATTTTTCCTCTCCAATGCTGATTGGAAAAAAAAAAAAAAAAGTCATAGATTGTCCCAAATGAGGAATTATTTAAGTACTAAAGAGGTTCACAATAATAGTAGTGAATGAATTTCCTGTGTGAAGTCAAACTTTGCTGGGATTTTAGGTGTATTTTCTTTGCTTCACAGGGAGGGTCACTTAACAAAGTCCTTACATGTGGTATTAGAGAAGAAACAAATAACAGCACTGCCCTGAGCGTCCATAAATATACATTAAGATTCCATGTAAAAAAGAACTTGAAAAAGCAAGAATGGCAGACGTTTATAAATATGTTTTAAAGCAGCTATAAATGCGATGCTCTCAAACCCTCACTTTTATCATCTCACTCTTCCATGACTATGATTAGCTAAAAGCTGACAACTTCCAGAAATAAATAAGAAGCTGGCTGCAAATTCCTAGTTCCCCCATACCTCTTGGTCCACGGGGACACAGAGTGACCTTTCAGATGCAACACAAAACCAGCCAATTTCCTTAGCTTTTTGCCTCAGACAAAGGCTAGCTCAGGTAGTCTGGGTGTTGTAGTAGGCAGAAAAAGATTACTAACATTTGCCCAATATCTTAAGTACTGTACTTAAGTGGCTGTGCAGCAGAGCTGGATCCAGCACAGAAGGCTCTCACTGACTTCATTGGGATCTGGATCTTTTAGGTTTGAAGGAGCTGGGGATGTGGCAGGAAGGTTGGACAGCTTCCTCGCTGGTGTGAGCTGTTGTGGCTCTGCTGACATTTGCACCAGCTGAGCCTCTACCCCAGGCTACACACAGACTTATGAAAGCTATGACATAAAATAAATTCACAAATTATTTTCCCACCCTAAGAGGAAACAGTGAGATGAAATACCAAATCTTTTTTAGAATGAAGAAACTGACGCCCAGAATGTTCACACACCAGGCGATCCAGTTGGTTCGAAGTGGTAAAGAGCAGTAATGTCCATACATGTATCTTTTGTCTCAGCTGACACTAATGGCAGATTTTTCTAATCATCTCTATCTGAGACACGGGAAACTGGATCTGTGAATTGATTCTGGATAAGAACTGAGGATGACGTGTTCGGGACATGGAGGGTCTGGGCAAGAAAGTGCCTGTGGAACCACAGCCTGAAACACTTCCTTCGTTTGTGTCCAGAGGATGTGGATTAATGCTGGTCTAGGTCGCTGGATATACTGTAAATGAGGTATACAGACCTTGAAATCTCTAACACTGTTGCTCTTTTGTGAATACAGGAATTCAGCATTGCTTCTGTTTTGGAAAAAGGAAAAAAAGAATTGTGCTAAGCATATTATTACTTGTTCTCTGCTGAAATGAACTAAATGCCCTGTGAAGTTTCAGAGGGGCACTCACCATGTCCCAGCTAAATGGCTTGTTTGTAGCAAATTACTTTCTATTCTTAAGCAAAAAAGAATTTAATCGAGTGTCAGAAACAAACTACGTCTTGACAGATTAGCAGGGCTGCTGCTGTTAATACAAATCTGTTGCCAGATTTGTTTACAAAACTTCTCCTTCAGGGATGGGTGAACTTTCTGGAATTTGCCAATCTTCTGAATAAATATTGTGGAGGATTTGTAAAATGAGAATTAATTAAACTTTTCTTCTGAGTGCAAACCAGACATCTTGTTCCATGTACAAATTGCTTATAAGCAGAGGGAAGCCTTTTTGGAGTGCAAAGAAATGTGAGGGCTCTCTTTTCCTTGAAAAAAAAAAAAAAAAGAAAGAAAAAAGAGAAAAAAAAGAAAAAAAATAAGGTCTGACTAACTCAGGATCTGCAATTTATTCATTAGATTTGATATGTCTCTCTTTAATTTTCTTCATAGCTTTGGATTGAGCTCAATATATTTGACTTCAGCTTTCAGAACCTCAAAGGTTTGTGTATTTTTAATGAGTCTTTTTGGCTGCTTCTGTAAAATATTCATTTTTGCAAGAGTGGCTTTTTAATACTGACTCCTATATGTGACTTGTGTTGCCCCAGTGAATGTGTGTGTTTTTTGAGTTGTGGATTTGGATTTTCTGAGGTTTTTTTGGTCAACATGAGATACTCGTTCCTGATGAAGTCTTCCACTGCTATCATTGGGAAGATACTGATTCTGACAAAGCCAGTAGCAGTAACAATCTGAGGGACACCAGCATCACTGAGAGGGTGAACTAAGCACATGCATTTTTAGTAGAACATGCAGATAAGTTATAAGGAAGTTTATGGACTTCACAGAATACACCAGCTTTAAAAAGGAGGCATGAAGCACTCAGGCAAACAGTCTTTGTTTGATTCTTCAGGTGTTAATTCAGGAGGATTGATTCTCCCAGTTACCTTTTCATAAAACAATTCCAGCTTTTGAAACTATCAAGACTGTCTCTTGTTAGAGATTTCATCAGTCAGAGCTATCACGTGCTGTTGTTGTCCTAACTTAATTAAATGCCACTGGGTCCATTCTCCTAAGGCTTTGCTGGGTGCAGCTGAGCAGTGTTTCCCATAGCTGCATGTTGGAGGGATGGTTACACATCTCCATTTTAAAAACAGCCTCAAGCTTTTGCTTAAAGAGGCTAACACTGCCACTGACAACTAGGAAATCCTGGCAGAGAGTCCACATGAATATCTCTTTCTATATTTGCACAATGTCAGACATACTATCAGCACTGAATAAATAACAATCATAGAAACCTGGAGTCAGCCAGGAAAGAGCTGTGAAGAAGACATTCATATTTTAAAACCTGAAGTGGCAAAATTATCACACCATGACTCTGGGAAAACTGTTCTTTTTCCTTTTTCTGCATTGTTTTCTTTTCCTAAATAGGACGGAATGCTGCTGTTGCCGAAGGTACCAAAAAACACACAGCCTTTATTTGGTCCTGTATTGCACAATGTAAGACAATATCTACACCTGGAGTACCTTGACTGCTTAACATGTAAAATCCCTTCAAGAAGCAAAATGAAGAACATTTCTGATTTTAAAACCAAAGAATACATTTCTATCTGGGGAAAAAAAAAAAAGAAAAAAAAAAGAAAAAAGAAAATATGGTAGAAATTGAATACAAGTACGGGAAAAAGAGTGCAATTTAAAAGCAATTTTACCAGACAATTTTGTTCTTGATAATGTCTGGACATTGTCAATTTTTTTCTAAATATGGTTAAATCTCTATATTAAAACAGATTTATGCAAGCCATAAATCTTTAAAACAATGAGCAAAATTCATGGGGAATTCCGTCTCCAGCTCCACAGAAATAATAATAAAGGGCAACTCCCCTTATTAAAACAAATTGTATTTGGTAACTCTCATTTAATTCAGACTCTTGAGAAACATTCACGGTGGCTCTTTCTTCACAAAAGAATCAATTATGTCACCTCAGCTGTTGATGTGTAGGGCTTCTACACAATACAGAGGGTATTTCAAGACTGTACTTTTATGGTTGCGGATGAGAAGAAACAGGCTCTTATGTACTTTAAAATCTGCTTTTATAACTACTGCCAAGGATTTACATACAACAACTTTTTTTTTCATTTATTGGTCATCTTTAGTGAAAATACAGAAAGATTCAAGGTGTGCCTCAGTCTAATATAATTGCAATTAAGTTAGTCCAGGAGCCTTTTTCAAAAGATATAATGGCAAGGATAATAAGGGAGAAGAACAAACTGAAAACACAGAATGCCAAAAATCACCATCTGCTGAGATGATGGAGAATCGTGCTTAAAGCTGTTAAGGTGTTACTAGAGCTGTTGTATGTTACAACATTAAACAGTTAATTGCAGTTCTTGGGTTTTAAGTAAAAGGACTAGGGCCTGCTTTTTACCATAGCAACCACAGAAAAAGAAATTTCTTAAAGCGTGTATTCAACTCGCATCAGCAAAAAAAAGATAAGAAAATAAATATACTTGGGATTCAGCATTTAAATTGCAATTATTTGGAGAAATTCTTCTTCCCAAATTAACATTCAGAGTATCTTGGCTAGAGTAAGACATTTGTTCAAAAACTGCCAGTAGTCTTTCCTGAGGGACAAGAAGACGAATTAGATTCTGTATCTTATCTCACTACCAACTGCTAAGATGACTCCCGCTGCTTAGGTAAACAGAGTAGGGAAGTGAGTGGAGAGAAAAGAAAACTTCTGTCTCGCTGATGTGTGGCCAATTGTGCTGCAAGCAGAGTATGTGTATAAATGAATCAGTAAAGATCACATGTATACCACTGTTCACCTTTTGCCCCTCCAACCATTTCTTTTGTTTGCTGAGGTCAGCTTATTAGTGCTCTTTTAGTAAGAGAAATAAGTTACAAGGACAACATTTCTGATTGTTTAATCCCAGGTCAGGTCAAGTTTTGAGAGGAAGGTAAAGGACAGAGAAGAGGAAAGTAAAATGACAGTGGCATCATCGCTGTTCCTAAAATAATAACACATGATGTTTTGATACGAATAGAACTTCTTAACCATGTGCTCTTTTGAAATAAAATGCTGGCAAGTTAAAATATCTTTCAAGAATTGGTTCCATTTTAGTGGAATAATGAACGTATTGAAATTCTTCTGGGGGGTTGGAGATTCATAATCCTTGAAGTCCCTTCCAACCCTGGCCAGTCTGTGATTCTGTGAAGCCTTCCCAAAGGCTGGGTGGATGTAGGAGCAGCAGATTCAAGCAGAAGCCCTGCAAATCACCTGGAGCAGCAGGTGATGTAGGCAGGTAAAGAACAAGAAGGTTTGAGGTCACTGTACCCAGAGAATACACTGAGGACAGGAAACAACACAAAGGACTGCATTTCGCCAGCCCTGAACTGACTGAAGATTTGAATAAGGAAATGTTTTTAAAACATCTGTTGTAGCTGCTGAAAACAGTTATGTCTGCAGTATCTGCCAGCTCTCATAATCCTCTGCTGTTGTTTTAAAAGTATGCATGGGAAATTTTGCAAAACCTAAGACCAATAATCCCATGGCCAACACAGGATGTTCTTAGACTCTTACACAAAAATATGATGTGAGAACTGAACAGAACAGTGGGCTACACTAGGATTCAGACTGACAAGGGCAGTCTAAGGGGGCTTTGTCAACGGATGGAAAAATTTCTGTAGGCAAAATATTAAATGCTGAAGAAATGTAGGATTTCACCCATGTATGAGCCCCTTCAAGTCCTAGAGACGCCCTTCAAGTTTTCCCTCTACAAATGCAGGAGACACGCTCATGGCACAGTGCATCTGTTAAGCCCTTCAAACAAGGCCACTTTTAACACTCCAACACAGACTCCGTTATCCATTTCTAGCAATTCGTATCGTATTCCTATTAAATGTTGTGTATTTCAAGGGACTGTTTTTGGGTTTCCTCACCACCATAATTCATTTCTTACATACAGCCACTGATTTGTATATACAAATACAAAACTTCCTATCTGTATTTCTTTTTAACAGCATGACAAAAGTTTTGCTTCACTGGTTATGAATAGCTTTGGAAATATTTAACAGTGCCCAACTCTACTGTCACCAGAACAAAGAATTCAATAAAATTCCACTGCTTATGCTATTAATAGATTTGTGAGAGTTGTTGTATTAATTGTACTGATTTTGATGAGGTATAAGAGTGTAGGAAAAAAAGGCTGTATTGTTCTTTTAACCAGATGACTGGTAGCCCAAATATATTTAGACAGATAAAATTTTATGAGATTTTTCAGCCCAGTAACAGAAAGCCTTCTGATTTTGGTAGTCTTTCCCATATCACAGACTACAATCGCAATTGCGTTTTGAAATTGTTAGTTGCTGCAATGCCACGAGAAAAAAGTGTTCATAATGCAGCAAGAAAAACTGCCATTGCATTATCAGACTGTGATGGGATGTGATGGGGTCCTTGAAGGTAAATACGAATGCAACTAAAAACAGAAGAGTTCAGATTTTGGATATTCAGAATAAGACTTTAATTCCACATAAGGAGTTTGTGTTTAGGAACTGCTTTGAATTTGAACATTTCTAATTGATCTTATATAATAGTAGTTCAGCAGAATTAAACAAAGGGGGAATCTACAGATGCCTACTGTGTCTTAAAGGAAAAGCATTTTTTTTAATATCTGTCAATGAAAAGATTTAGAAAATAAAACCAAATTCTAGCTATAATCTTGCATCAAATAAATGTGTATATGAAGTACAACATATTCAAATACTGCATTTATAATCTTTCTTAGGGTTGTTGGTTTTTTTGCTAAAATAGTATTGCTCACTTTTCATTAGTCTTGTAACTTTTACATGTACAAGATGGCACATGCTCTGTACCTAGAAAGCAAGACTTATTCAATGCCCAGAGCTGGAGGTTATTAGCTAGTTAAATGTTTGATAGACAAAGATCTACAAAGATTTTCTTAATTTGAGCCTGGAAATTTGGCTAGCAATCAGCTCCTATGCATTTTAGAAGTGTGAAGCCCTCAAAGGCATCACTTGATATTTTTATTAATGTCTCAACTTTTGGCTTCTTGACTAGATTTCTTTTTTTTTCTTTTTTTTTTCTTTTTTTTTCTTTTTTTTTTTTTTGCATTTAACACCAAGTATTATTAGTACTGTGTACTTACATTCATCTGCTTAAAGGAAATCGTACCTACTCACCAAACTATAATTTTCCAATAAACAGACCATCAGTGGATGACCTATTTATATCATTAAGAGAAGGATTAATTTTAATTTTAATTACAAAATTCATTAGATCTGTGAGACTGTAACTTGAGTCCATTCAAATCTGACATCTGCATTCATACTGTCTCTGTAAAATGCTTGCTGAAGAATCTGATGACAGAAGTGCAGGATCACCTGCAAGATGTTTTGAAGGATGATGTTATCAAAACTTCTGTGAAACAGCCTCTCATTGCATGCAAGCCACTGCCTGAATATTATACATGTTTTTTACTTCAGTTGCCTTTAGTTACCAGGCATATCACTTGCTGTACCCAAATTCCTGCTATAGCCTTTGAGATCCTTTGGGCTGCACACAGAATTTCCAGCGTTTCTGTGAAGATGTTACCTTTAACTCCTCCCGGTTGAGATGGGAATCTCCTAAGGACAAAGCACTGCTGGACTCTCAATATAAGGAACTTACAAGAGACTTCTTTGTACAACACATTAGCCACAGCGGACTTCTGGCACTCCACTTCCAGCCTCAGCCAGAAATACAAGAAGAACAGGATCACTTTCTTCTTTGATTTCAATGTCTGCTTCCTGTACAAGCTGGAAATGAAACATACCATAACGATTGTCAAAATGTTTCAGCACCTTGAGTAAGGCTTGATTTGAGATGGCTCCTGGAAGCAGCAAGGGCTCAGAGAAGCCAATACAAGGGGCCTCCAGCAGAGCCTGGGCAAGCTGAGCAATCCTGCTGGCTACCCAGGGAGAGGCAGAGTAGAGCTGCTGAAAGGAGAGGAGGAAAGGAAGAACGAGGTTTCTCCACAGGTGGAGAGTGCAACTCCAAACAAATTTCTGAGGAAAGAGGCAGCTTGCTGGCACGAGGTAGAGATACTCCTCAGGGCTGGGAGAGACATAGAGGAGAGACCTGTCCTCTGCTGAGGGAGCCAGGAAGAAAGGCTTCAACCTCGAAGCAGGGGATAAAAAACAAGGCAGGGAATATTAAAAGACATGTCAGTGTTTGGCAAGATAGCTGGGCCCAAGTGGGAAGTTAGAGACCTGAAGATAGCGTTTCATGAGAGTGATTTGATTCGAGAGGAAAACCTAATCTGTAGTGTTTAGGGTAAAAGTGACAGAGAAGAGGGAACAAAATTCAGAAGGCATAGGTCTGGGAGAAGAAGGATACAATAAGGATAAATAAGACATTTACGCTGAGAAGGAGGGAAGAAAATCAATTATGACCCATTGAGTGAGGCACAGTAAAGTTGCTGTTGTGTCATGTGCTGCCAGCACTGGGATAGCAAGCACAAGTGTGCTTGTGAATGGAGAGTGATCATATGCATTATTCAACTGGAAAGCTTTGTTTTTAATACATTTCTGTGCCTACCTCATGAGAAAAGCGTGAAAATCTTCAGGGACCTGTGTTTTGTGGTTTTTGTTATTTACAAAAGTATTTTGAGAGAGCAAGGCTTAGGAAAGGAGCAAGCTGCTTGAATGCAGGCGTAATGTTGAGACAAGGTAATGGTCTCCACCGCTGAGTATTTTCATCTTGCAAAATCTCTGTCAAACTTTGTCAAGCCTTTCAAAAACACAGAGAACTCATAGGAGTTTCATCTTTTCTGTCCTGACTGGATGGTTAAGAGGTTACTTTGCATAAGGCCCTCAAAAATATTAGAATTGATGTTATTTACCAAGAAACTATTAAAAAAAAAAACTCAAACAGATAAATATTTAATAAGTAAAATACAAGTGATTTTTGCTGCACTAATGATAGATATACTTAATAATTTCAAGAAGCACTATGACACTGCCACTATTTTGAAACAATTCCACTGCAGTCTTTTCTGGGTACCTGTCAATATAGAGAAATACCACTTTAGTCTGTCAAGTTTCTAGCCACACTGCCCAAGTAACAGAATCTGAAGGCAGGGACTAGGAGAATGAAGAACCACCCACTGTAGAGAAGATCAGGTTCAAGACTATCTGAGGAATCCAAAGGGGCACAGGTCCATGGGACCTGATGAGATGCAAAAGGAAAACAGCCCCCATTTTTAAAATGGGCCTGAGAGATGGGCTTGTAGGAACTTCATGAAGTTCAACAATGCCAAGTGCAAGGTCCTAAACATGCTTTACTAGCAAAAGTAAAGACTGAGTGGAGAATGGATTGGGAGTAGCCCTGAGGAGGACATGAGCGTGCTGGTTGATGAGAAGTTCAACACAACCTGACACTGCGTGCCCAGAAAGCCAACCACATCCTGGGCTGCATCAAAAAGAAGAGCGCACAGCAGGTCAAGGAGGTTATTGTCCTTCCACTCCACACTTGTGGGACCCCACCTGGAGTACTGTGTTCAGCTCCGGGTCCCCCATCCTAAGAAGGACAACGAGCTATTGGAGCAATTCCAGAGGAGGACCATGAGAATGATCAGAGGACTGGCGCACCTCTCCTATGAAGACAGGCTGAGAGAGTTGGGTTTATTCAGCCTGGAAAAGGCTCTGAGGAGATCATATAGCAGCCTTCCATTACCTAAAGAGGGTCTACAGGAAAACTGGAGAGGGACATTTTACAAGGGCAGGTAGTGATAGGACAAGACATAAGGGTTTAAACTGAGAGGGTAGACTTAGAATAGACAAGAGAAAGAACTAACTCACTATGGGGATGGTGAGGCGCTGGAACAGGTTGTTCAGAGTTGTGGATGCTCCATCCCTGGAGATGTTCCAAGTCAGGGTGGATGGGGCTTTGGGCAACCTGATTTGGTGTATGCTGGGGGGGTTGGAACTAGATGATCTTTAAGGTCCCTTCAAATCCAAACCACCCCATGGTTTTTTGACCTGTCATTCATATATTGCATCTTCCCATATAGCCACATTGTTAAAAATCCAGCTCTCAATATTCTGCAACCAGTGCGCTTCCCTGACTTGCTTTAACCCTACATTTCTCACTATAAATCCATTTAATGAAATGTTAGAACATGGACCTAGCATGTTTTAAGAAGTGACTTTGAGATCATTGTTTGATATGGGTTGTACCATATTGCTGAGATATTCAGGTTTTTGGTGGATGCCAGGACATGGGGAACATTCTTGAGGGAGTTAAAATATTGGCAAGGAAGATGGGTCTGAACTGAACTGTCAGAGACTCCTGGTTGAAACCTGAAACCCTGTCAGAAAAATACGAAACACACTGCTTTGCTTCTTACAAGCAATTGGTAAGTTCCTGTGTCCAGGGAAGATGCGTGCCTGCAGTACACAACAGGTCCCATGTAGAGATGCAATGGCAGCATTGCTAGCTTTGACAGTAGAGACAATCCAGCTATGGTAATATGGTAGGTAAGATAAATTGTCCTCTTGAAGAGCGGGATAAATTAGCTGCAGTACAGTGCCGTGTTAATGCACTTAGACTACAACCAATATGTGAGCAAAATTGTTTAGAGCAGGCTTTTAGACACTGGAACAGAAGGATGTGCAATTTATTTTTCACACTGCTTGCGTAACTCTCTTGGGTTAGAAATGTGCAGTAACTGTTGATTTCCACCTCTACTTCACAGCCATTTTTTGGTCATATTTTTCTTTAAATTCTCCAGAGTTCACTGTAATAAGGCAATGCACTATGCATTTTCTGTGCATAGTTCTGTGTAATATACCTTTCTTTATATTTCCCCTTTCATCTGATCATTGCTGCTACAGTGCTCCAAGCATTGTTTTTCATTTGGGGTGCAGCAATTTGCAACACTTCCTTGAGAAATACCTTTGGTTGGGATATGAGTGGTGGTATATAAGATAAATTATACTCTCACTTAGAAATTCTTTCTCAGCTCTCCTTTTTTTTTTTTTTTTTTTTTTTTGACTGTTTCTTTTTCTGACGGTGCTGGCTTCTTTGGCTAAGATGGAACCAAAAAGCTTAATTTAGAATTTTTTTTCTTGTGTTATTTCAGGGGATATTAAAATAGATTTCTCTGCTATAAGCGTCTGTTTAATCCAGTTTTCTAGCTAAAGGCTTTTATGATGGCAGTCACATACTGTTGGAGGCACCTTCTGAGATCATGAAGTGATCCCAAACAATACACAGAGTGAACTTCTGGCAACAGTGTGGCTGGAGGGAGTAGGTCAAAGTGGCTTTCACATTTGTTTTGCTAGGTGCTGAGATGTTTTAATGACAATCCTACTGCATCTGTTTGCAGAAAACTCAATGTAGGATTTTTTAGATATCTGTTTTGCTTAAGTAATTTAGCTACTGCAATTATCACATAGACTAGGATGCTGCACTGCAGAAAAGTTTCAGAATCGGTTTCAGGACAAAAAGACAGGGTTATTTGTGGGTTTTGCACTTTCTCAGTCCAAACTTCTCTGGTATCATTTCCCCTGAGATGGAGATTTTGTAATGAGAAATTTCATTTATCCACAGTGGAAAGTGAGCCTAATTATAAATTGATAATCTACAGACTACAATTAGCAAGATTATAAAAATAAACTTTAAAAATTATTTGTACACCTCAACAAATGAATTAGTTTAACATTTCTTGAGATCCTGGAAAGGAACCAAAGTTTCTGTACTTCTGTGACTGACAGCCAGTTGGTTTGATGGGGCTTTTCTTATGCAAACTCTGACAGTCTTTAAGAAATCCTTGAGATTCATTTGCTGTTCCATTCCCACAAAAGTGGATACCTGGGTTCATAAAACTGTCTGCTATATAATAATTTCTGCTATGTAAGATAAAACCACTATTGTGGAAAATCCATTGTAAAATAGGATTCTGAGAAGTACTAATGAATCTCTTGCCAAGCTGCTTAAATCATAATGATTTTGTCACAAGAACATCATATGTTTATAATCTTGTTATGATAGCGAAGCCTTATCCAGCTGTTTTTTGTAATACTTTTGTAGCCAGTTTAAAGCCATCTGCTGCACTTATTGTCAGGTATACAAGATTTAAAGCAGAGGTTCACAAATTGTTGTTGTTGTTGTGACTGCACACGCAGCTTCAGCAACCTCATGGTACTTTCTCAGTATATGATAGCAGAGCTGAAATGCAATCATGTCATTATTTATTTGTACATAGTGATTACATGTGATGTTTCTGACAGCCACATGTGAGAACTGCTGTTCTGTTTTGCTTTCACTTACCATTCAGATACTGAAAATTAGAGAAATGTTGAATTGATCTCCATATAAACCAAAGATTGGGTCGCAACTTTCTTCTCGCTGCCATAACTTTTCCTCTTATTTTACAAAGTCCAAGTTTTCAATTCTATTAGGTATATATAGAAACATATGACTTTTATCTCCTGCTTGCTTAGTAGAAAGCTTGCATTTGGAGGTTGTCATATTATAGATCAGTGATATATGGATTAAAAAGATTTGTGTTAAAGTTTCATCTGTGTTTTGATGCTTGTTACTTAAAGGCCTTAATTTGCTTACAGTTTTCTTTGTAACTCTGTGTAGTGATTAGATTGCTGCAGTATTTAGAGGCTGTATTACATTAAATTCTGAAACATACATGGTAAGAGAAGCCCCTTCTTTGCAGCTGAAACAAACATACAATTCCACAAGGACTGGGGAGGGACAGAAACACCTTTCCTGACTGACTGAAATGCTTTTTTTTGGCAGAGTGATTTGTACAAGGTCACAAAAGAATTTAACTTTTGTACTGGTGTGCAGGTGGAAAAGAAACATGGAGGATGTTACATCTGCACTTTCATGTATGTTTTCTTTACTCGCTTCCTACGGAAATAAGTCTTCAGAGACAAAATGTTTGTGCCTTTCCCTCTCTTCTTTCTTCTCCATCCACAACTTTTGAATTCATTATTGATACTAATTTGGAAGAGGAGTAAAAATCTTAAATACAATTGTCTTTCTATAAATGCTTTGAAAGCAGATGCCAGGATGAGGAAAGAAGAAAGCATTTGAGCACACTTTTCAGTGTAAAGCTGCAGCCCACGCTCAAATTCACCACATGAAAAACTTCTCTAATGTCAGGTCGCCCATCTTCCTATTTCACTGCACTACCATCCATGCTGCACACATTGTCTTTCAGTCCTACAGTGAAGTAGCACTCCTGAGGAGCAACCTTAGCACAGACCAGGAGCTGCTTTTCTGCAGCTTCAGGGCTGGCACCCTACAAGCCAATGGAGACAGATCCATCTGCAGTTTGCCTGGGGATGGGAATCATTCCTTGGAGCAGAACCGAAAGGAAGTGTAGACTTAATCAAAGCAGAACTTGCACTTTCCAAACAAAAGATAGTGATCATTGGAGGTCAGACATAACTGCTCCGATGATTGAGGAATCATTTGTTTAACGATAATGTTCTTAAATACATATGGTAGGGAGGAGGAAGAATTCCTTGGGGAGGGCTTTGGAAATGTCTCCCTCAAACTATAAATCATTGGATTGTTTCTTTTTAATAAAAATTGGTGCATCTTGCATCTTTGATTTTATGCTAATTTTCTTTCATATGGTCTGTTTCTGTTAGAGCCTAGACTGTAGATCTGCGGTATGTCATGGTGAGCAGCATGTAGATTAGTGCCATGTGTTAAAGTTGGAAAGTTTCTTCACTTCTTTTGCTTGGTTTGTGGCAGCTTGTATTAAATAGCTTCCCCCTGTACCCTCCCCTTTTTCTCAGCTGTGTGGTTAGGAGCTGCTTTATTACTTGCGTACCCTGTGGCAGTGTTTAATATTAGTTAGATGTTTGGCCGTATGTACTTCCCTGAGATCTCTGTTGGTTTTCATTGGTGGGAATTTCCTGGGTGCTCACATCTTTCTTTTGAATCTTCTCTTCAGATATGTATATTTTGTCTTCACAGAACATTACCGCATAAGGGTGTGCCGCGTGATTTCTTTAATTACAAAACCATCTAGCTGTTGTCAAAGACTTTTGTTCAATCACCTTGCACAAATGCCAAACGTGGCTGACCATTAACTTCATGTCATTTATCACTACTCTCAAGGAATTCCATCTTGCTATTCCTAACTGAAGTTGTATTTGTTATAAACACAGATTAAGGGTTTTTTTTGCTTGTTTGTTTGTTTGTTTTTAAATTGTAATATGCTACCGAAATCAGGACTGTGAGGTATTTTACTTTCAAACGGGTGCTTATTTTCATTGCCAGGAACAAAAACAGCTGGGTGCTTTGCAAGTATTAGGAAAGAAATCAGGAAATATTTGAGCACTGTAACGATTGTTTAATGAAAATTCAAAAATAGGAATATTTTTATTCAGAATTGTCAAGTCCAGTCTCTTGTTTTCCCATGTAACTGTTCTATAGCTCATTCATTAATGGAAACCTTCCAATTTTCAACCTCAGCATAAGCAGTTTATGCCTATTTGTTCTTTTTATTTTTCTTCACTGCTGTTGATTACGTGTTTTTATAATTAAAAATATAAATCTAACCATTTCCAGATGAATTTTGCTAGACTAAATCAGGTTATTTTCATATGACAGACTTTTAATTCCTCTGATCATTCCAATAATGCTTCCATACTTTTTTTGTTAGAAGGTCATTTTAATTGTTGACTAGAATCATACCTAATATTCCAGGATAGATCTCACCAGGGCTTCCTATCACGGCACAACCAGTCTTCCTGCTGCTGAAAGTTCTATGTGTAACGTATCTAAGGTCGTACACCTCATGCATGCTCCACGCTGGTTGCTAACAAGCCTGCTGCGATTGACTGGTTTTCTTTTGAGGCATACGTTGGCGAGCTCTCTGCTTCTTTGATTGTTTTAATTGTGTTCCTGTCATTTCTTGCAGCTAGCGTTACATGACTGGAGGCACTCTGGCCAGGCCATATGGTACGAAAGATTTTAGGCTTGCCTCCAGATATTAGTGATGGGGCTTGTGTATTCCAGCCACTTTTTGGAAGATGTGGAGTGTGAATGCTGTCTGTATCTAATACTATCTGTTAACAGCATATATGGGGCAAAGCTGTTTGTCCTTTGCCCAAAATGTTTATCCATTTTGGTGCTGCAAAAGCCCAGTCTCCATAAAATAATAAGAAAAGTACTTAAGTCTGTTTCAGGCCGCAGTCTTCTCCAGGCTGCTTTGCTGCCTTCAGCAGCTCTTGTTCTGCCCCTCTGGCCACTGCTGCAACCCTTAAGCCAGCACTACATTTTATTTTATGTTTTATTCGAGAGCAATGGTATGCTCTGCTTCAGCACTGTCCCATAACCCACAATGGAAACGGTGACAAAGAGTCTTAACTTAGCTGGGGGGGGGAGTGGAGAGGTAGTGGGGAAGGGATGGCAGGAGGCCCTCAGCACCCCCAGACACAGGGCTGGGCTCCCCACTGCCCACAGCCCCAGGAGTGATGCTACACGTGTCCTCAGCAGGGCTGCCTAAATGCGACCAGACCTTCAGCAGCGTTTGTGTGTGGCTTTATAGGTGTGAGCAGCAGGTTAACGCCGTCATTCCTTTATGCGAATTAGATGTATCGAGTCAAATATTTTCCACGGGTGTGTGTTTTTCACAGATGCGCGTTTTCTGTTCTTACCTCAGCGAAGCAACGAGCCAGCAATGACACAGGCCTAGAATAAGGTGCACGCGTGGGTCCCGCGGCTGGCAGGCAGCGAGACCTCGGCACCACCTGAGCGGGCCGGGACCGAGAGCTCTCCCGAGCGCCGCACCGCAGCCCCGCACCCCAGCACCACGAAAACCATTTGCCAAGACGCGAGCACGGCCCGGGCAGCGCTCGGACAACAAAATGGCTGTGGCCGCGCTCCCCGGGCGCGCGGCCGGAGGCGGCCGGGGGAGGGCGGCCCCGCGCCCCGCTCCGGGCCGCCGCGGGGCCGCGATCCCGAGAGGCGTCCCGGGGACTTACTGCGGGGCGCCGGGCCGGCGGCCGCCTCCCGGGGCGCTCCTCCGCCGCGGCGCCGCGCGACGGCTCCGGGCCGGGCCCGCGGGCGGGGGGTCGCGGGGCGGCGGGGCCGGGCGCGGGGCCGTCGGGGCGGGCGGGCGGCGGGCCGGGAGCCGGCGGCGTCGCGGGGCGCGGCGCGCAGGCGCGGGGGGCGCGGGCATGCGCGTTGGGCGGCGGGGAGCCCGATCTGATAGGGAGCAGGGGCTGACACTACCCCCGTGTGGGCGGCGGAACGTCCCGAGGATGACGTGCGGCGTTCTCGAATCCCGTGTCTCGCTCGCTCGCTCGCCGCCGCCGCCGCCGAAGGAAACGGGAAAAGCAACAAGGAGGCAGGAGCAGGCGCGGCGCCATGGCGGCCCTGGAGCGGCCCGTGCCCAGTCCCGAGGCGTTCCTGGGCCAGCCCTGGGCCGCCTGGGTGCGGGAGGCCGCCCCCCCGCACGCGCACGGCGCCGCCCCCCCGCACAGTAAGGGCAGGGACCGGCCCGCGGCTCGGCGCGCCGCTCCCCTCCCCGCAGCGCACGCACGGCCGGGGCACGGCCGCCCCGCGCCCCGCGCCCCCCGGGTCGGGCCGGGCCGCGCCGCGCCGCGGGAGGTGCCGCCCCCCCCCGGGCGCTCAGCTGACGCGCCGGGCCCCGGTGCCGTGCGTGCGGGAGGCGCGGGCCGGGCCCCGCCGCGCGGGCTCCGCCGCTGGGCCGGAGCCGCGGTGGGGGAAGGGGGCGAGGGGGAGGATGCGCGGCGCTGCGCGGAGCGGCCGCGGGGAGGGAAAGGAAGGGGAGGGAAGGGGGGGGCCCGCGAGCGCCGTGGCGGTGCCGGAGCCGCGCACCTCCTCACCTCTCCTCCGAACAATGCGTGCACACCTCGGGCCTCGGCTCCTGACTGTGCCTCTCCTCCTCTGCAGGTGCAGATCTGGACGAGACTGGAAAGGAGGGTGCGAAAAGCAGGGAGGTGATGAGGCTCAATAAAGAAGGTGAGCGCGGGGCCGGCGCATCTCCCTACCTG
This sequence comes from Chrysolophus pictus, assembly GCA_037305975.1. Classification (NCBI taxonomy): domain Eukaryota; kingdom Metazoa; phylum Chordata; class Aves; order Galliformes; family Phasianidae; genus Chrysolophus; species Chrysolophus pictus. The sequence continues at coordinate 182,279,534 of CM074576.1, forward strand.
TCGGTGGTGGTTGGCCGCGGCGGGCAGCCCCGCGGTGCCCGAGGTCGGGCAGGTGGCTGTGGCGGTGTCGGTGTGGTGCGAGGTGCGGGCACGCAGCCGTGTGCAAGTGGCAGGTGTGTAAGGGGACAGGGTCATCCTAAGGCAGCGGAGGGGACGGGGTCATCCTAAGGCAATGGATGGCCCTGTCGGGGCCATATTGGATTTTTGCTGGGGACTCTGTCCCTTCTCGGTCTAATGCTTCGCTCGCTTCTATGTGAAGGTGAGCAGACCGAGCCCTGCGTCAGGGCAGAGAACCTCTACGTTGTATTTTTATATACGCTTATATTCTCAAAAGCGTTCGGCTTGTTGAAGCAGTTTCTTAGGATCATTGCATTCTCTTTAGGCCAAGTTGCATTTTATTCTTTCATTCTTGCTGCTGGATGTGACTTACAGTCAACTGAAAGCCAGCGTCTGACGTTGCCTTACAGTAGGCCAAGTCATGCGTATTGTGCAAAACCCAATACAATGGGTCACTCGGGTCGGAGGGTTTGCTGGTACCATAAGTATGGACGGGCAAATTCCAGGCTGATGATGCCTGCCCATAGGCCATGCTTGGCTTAGTCCTGTCTGCTGCTGGGCAGCACAGGCAAATCACTCTGACACATCTTGTTGGTGATGTGCATTGTTGAAATTGTGCTGGAGGAACATCTAGTGCAACTGGTGGGATGGTTTGGGACATGCTCTCCTGTTCACTCTGTTCCGTTAAGGAAGCGCTACGTGCTTGCTGTCTTCCCATCGCGATAAATAATTCTTGTGAAATTGGTTCCTAACAAGTGGTCCGGCATAGAGTATCTTCTGTGTGACTTCCTGGTACTGAGAGAAATCCCACCATTGTCTGTAATGCCAAAATAGATATTCTGAAAAGGTGCAAAGGTTTTTGTTACTGTATCGTTGCCTTTACATTGTTTAAGTTTGAGCACCTCAGCAGCTTAAATGAATTTTATGTTCTATAAACAAACTCTTGAAAAAGAATGAATTAATTAGTGAAGTAAATTTGTGTGATAAAATTGCATAGAATACGGATTAAATAAAAATAAATTAAGAACAGTATAGAACCTCCACTTTGACAGACTTTGATAGAGATGCCAGGCTTGATTGTGTTCCTATCTTGATATTTACATGCTGGAACTCCTCTATTTTGCCGTCTCCAAAACAGGCTAGAGACAGAACTGGGATTTTAATGTAGTTCATCTATAGGTGAAAGGTTTGAGGCTCAGTCTGTATGGCTATCAGTGATGTTGTGCATGCACTTATTCAGAAGTAACTGAACACAAGTTTTGGTAGAAGAGCTTGACCTCCATAGGGAGCTTGGTTTAGTGAGACTAAATATTTTGTGCCTAGAAATCCTAGAGCACAAATTCTTGTTGTGATGTTATTTGAGATGTAAAGATCGAAGAGCATCACTGCTCCTTAGTCATACCCATATGCAAATCATTTCCTAGAACGGTTCGGTGTACGGGGTGAGCTGCAGCCCTTTATCGGTTTTTGGGGAGTTCACAGACTCCATTAAGGGAGATCTAGTTGAACTTGCTCTCCAGAAAAATTATTTCCAAACATGCAATGTCATCACTGATAGTGACAGGTGTGAACTACTTACTGCTTTTATAGGCCTTGCATTGCAGAACGGTTTAAAACAAACAAAAAAAGCTGACAAAATACTGTTGCATTTAGAAAATAAAAAGCTGTAGGAATTGTTTTGTTTCCTTGTAGCAACTTGCTTTGGATCACTTAGAACTTTCACAAAGTTCCAATAAATGAGTATGTGTTGAAATACTTCTCCCATGTTCACCTGAGCAGTCTGTTAACACAGGTGCTTCCACCACACCCACCCATGTGTCTGAACACCCAGTGTAGATCCTGCTTGAGCCCGGCTGTCCTTAGCAATAAAGGTGTGGAAAAATGTGAAGAGTTAGATTGTTTCACAGGAAGCGTTGCTGGCATGCTTGTGGAATCACTCGTGCACTTCCTGGGGTCTTGCACATGATGTTCTGTACGATGTTGGCTTTTTTTGTTGGATTTGTTAGTAGACACGGGCTGTGGTCATGGTAAATCTTAATACCAAACTCAACTCATTTTTGCTTTGCAATCTTACATGTTAGAGTAGGCAGTCTATGCCGATTACAGTGCCAGGAGATTGTGAGTGGTGTCGTGCAAAAATCAGACTTTGTGTGTAAGGTAACAGATGGATGGGATGTTAAGAATTAATAATACCAGTCCTGTTCAATAAAGGCAGTGTAAAATCTGGTCTCGCCTTGCTTGCTTCTTTTAACGTTTATCTGAGTTTTGTCAACTTTCATTTATCTGACCACATTTACGTGGCCTTTCCTTTATAAATTACTGAAACTGTGGGAAGGATGATGTGGGAAGGGAATGACAGTGATCACCTCCAGACCACGGCAAGGTGACGTGTGTTGTTATGGTAGAACCTGATGTCAAACACTTCCAACCAGCTTCATCCCTGCATTGCTGCCTCCTCTCTGGTTATGTACTACTGTGGTTAGGGTGGTGGGCTGCTCTTCCTCCTCCTGCAGCCTAGCTGGGGATCCAGTGACAGTGTGAAAGCGGGCTGCTGGATTTCCACCTGGTGATGTGTACTTCTGGCTCATCCCTGGGCAGTGGGGTCACAGTCCAGCTGTGCTATTCATTTCTGTGACACAAGAGGTGCACTGAGGCTATGTGCACCATGGCCATCTTTAGGAAAGAAATAATGACACAGAAAGATCACTCATTGCTTTTCTTTATTCTGCAGTGGATATAGAAGCAACGCCAGGGAGAGAAATTTCCTGAACGTTTGTTGTTCAGTTTTGTAGACAGAATTGCTTTTTGCATGCTAATACTTTGGGTTTTCCTTCAGCGAATGTGGTTTGTCCACGGTTGACTTCTACTGGCGTGTAGATCTGTGGAGAGAGGATTACAAAGTTGCAGGCGTTCACAGAAAATGCAAAATTTGATGCACAAATGTATGTGCCACACACACACAAAAAAACAACCAACAACTTTATCTGCTTATCTAATCAGGAAGCTGAAACTGTATTGTGTAACTTGTCTGACAAATCACTACCAGCCAACCAGCTTAGCTAGAAGAGGGGTTATCAGAATTGGAGCAGCATTTGGAATTTATGTTGAATTTTTAAGAGTTGAATGGCATATTTAAAGAATTGAAGATTTTCTTATAGATAGCATGAATAGCAAAGAGAGTCTGTATTTATTTGGCAGTTTGTGTCCTGTAAACATTACCGTAACAGCAACCTTAAGACAGATACTGTGGTACTTTATTACTGGCGTTATCCTGTACCTGATTTTAGATTCATTTTGGAGGTGTATGTTCTACTTCATACATTTAATCACATTCTTCTACTGTTTCTTTTTTTTTTTGTCCTTATATGCAGAACTCTTTATTAATATGTATGTTTAATCAGTTTAGCAAATGTGCAAGGGTTAAGTGCTGGGACTATTTCCAGGCAGACACTGGCTGTAAAAGAGCAAAAGATACCCTGTGCATCTTCCCTAACTACAGCAGAGTTAGATGTGACCTGTGGGATTTAGATCTATATCTGGGTACTTGGTGTCATAGCCAGCTTCAGTTTCTCAGTTCATTGGGTTTGTATTATTGAGGTTTCAATCTGATTTGTGTGTTTTGTCTTAGATAATCTTTTCAGTAACCATTCTGACTCGTTGTTTAGCATTAAGGATGTTATATAAAAATGACTCTATTCTGTTTTTCTGCTTTGTGTTTAAAATTTGAGTTTTTCAATATGATATTTGTGTAGCTCCAAACATGACAATTTTACTTGGAGCTTATATATTAAACTAGAGCTTAAAATCTATTGGTTTTCCAATACTTTTTTTTTCTTTTACTTTCCATATGAATATCTGATGGAGAGTTACTTGGTAAATGCTCTGGTACCATCAGAACTAATCTAAGAGGATTCCGATTAATTTTGCTTTCAGGATTTTTGTTCTTCAGTAAAGCATCTTGATGCATTTATTATTCTTCATGGGGAAAAAAATAAGAAGTTAAGGAGGGTGGGAGATGGTAGGGAACACTTCAGTACAGAAAAAGGATGTAGCATACAGCATTGTTTTGTATGAGAAATGAGGAAGAAGACTAAAATTATTTATGAGGATATTGTGAAAGAAGGGAAGACAAAAACAGCTGGTTGATGTAAGCATAGGCTTTGGAGTTGATTTTATTTTTTTTTAAATTATTTTAATTTTAGTTTGTTTACTAGTGGCTTTTGAATGGTGTCGTCTCCTTTAAAAACATTTCAAACCAAAACTGTAGAATGAAACTTTTGTTTTTATTTCCTCATCTTTTCCTTTTTTTTTTTTTTTTTTTTTTTTTTTGTGGTGGTGAGGAATGTTGGTGAGGGCTGAGAGGGAAGGAGATGGTAACGGTGTGCCCCAGAAGGGAGAGGTGAAGAGATAATTGGATTTAGATCACCTTACCATAGCTGGTGATTTGGGTTTTTGTTTGTTTTTACAGTGGGCAAAAGAGAGGAATTAATGCTGTCTGATTTTAAATCTCTTCCCTGTTAGCTAGTAAGGTCTTCCAGAGATACTAGTCCTTGAACAGTTGCAATATTCAGGTGGAGCTTGATGAGTGAACAACCTGAGAACTGGCAGGATACAAAACTGTGGCTGCTGGCAAGAGAAACTTTTTCTTACTGTTCTTACCTTTATGCAGAGAATAAGAATAATGAGCAAAGGTCCCAATGGGATTTTTTTCAGGATGAGAAATGACAGTGGGTTTGAATTGTATGCATTCTGGTGTTTAAATTCCTGATCAGAGTATGATATCTGACTTAATTCTTTTCCCCTTTTCTCGATAGCCTTCTGCAAGTAGAGTGGAGTGGCTCCAGGCTGTGGCTGTAGCCTCATTTAATATGTCTTGAGGACTGGCTATGGAGGAAGAATGGAACCTTATGTATGAAAGTGCCCAGAAATGCAGTGATGATTATAGTTCAGCTGTCAGAAGATAAGTACATAACTGTGAAGCTAGAGCATGTTCTTTACCTCATCATCCTGCACCATGGGTAAAAAGAGCAGAACAATGAGAATGTTCTCTGATCAGATACTCGGTATTTTGAATCAGGATTTTAATATATTAAAATATATATCTAAAACTCTTGTTCTCTAAATGACTTCTTCAAAAATTTGGTTAGGTGGCATGTATTCAGGAGATAGCTTTCCCAGTATTTGTTCAAGAGTTACTCTGAAGAGCTTGGTCCTCCTCTGGTTTGAGGTATGTCTTTTGTATATCAAAGGGGAAAGCACATGTGGTTTTCTGTCTGCTGACAGCACTGCTACTAGAAGTCTCGCTCTGACATTCCTTCTACTCATTGTAACTTATCACAGGACTTGAGAGCAAGGGAAATGACCCCAAGCCCTGTTGTCATCACAGAAAGTGAAGTCACATGTATCTAATTTTGTCTGAGATACTGAAGCACTGTTTCCTTATTGATCCCCCTCTTTATGGGGTGAATGGTTCATAGATGAAATTTGGGTTTCCACTTTAAAAAGAAACTATGCAAGTGTTGAACCATTGCCTCTCAGTTGGAGTAATTTCCTCGAAGTGGGCCTTTTGTTCCTCAGTAATTAAAAATGAAGACATTATCAGGTTCTATTTTACCTCTGGGGCAAAAGGTGCTGGCCACTTAATGAAGGCTGAGGTATGTGAGATGGGAGCAGTGGAAGATCCTATAGGGATACATTTGAAGTTATGGGTCACTGGAGTCCTTTGGGCAGAAGGCTTGAATTTCTGGTAGTCCCAGTGAAAGTTTAGATTTATAATGCTATGTGCACTACTAAGTAAGATCACTTTCAGTGAAAGTAATATATAGATATGAAAAGGAATTTGTAGTGTTTCTTAAGGAATTAATTCTTCTCTAATATTAAATGCCATGACAATTTGTTACTAAAAGTGATTTTTGAATAACTAGCAAAAAAAGATGTTCAGTTTACATGGGTATGGATTAATGTCAAGTTACTGGATCCCTCTATCTTATAGCTTCAGCTTGGCAGAGATGCTCTTTGGCTTGTACTTGAAAAAGCAGATTCAGAATTTGGTGTGGGGTGCCAGGTGAAGCTAGTAACTTATATGCCGAAAGACCTGTGGCTATTGCTGTAGTGAAACAGTAAGGGTTGTTGACAGAGATCTCTCAGCACATCTGTAGGAAGAAGTTTTTGGTTCTTGTTCTGGGTGAGAAAGATAAACCCTGTATGGGTATAATAATCCAATTTTTATCATAGTACTTTGCAGCTGTCTGAGCTAACTCGAATTGAAGATGGAATCCAGCACTGTTACTTAGGACAGAAATGGAACAAAAGAAAACCAACTACTGTATGCATGATTTCTCTCTTTTTTTTTCTTTCTGGTCTACTTTCTGTGGATGATTTTAAGGGAGTGCTATGTTATAATTTGTTGCATGGCTTATTAAAAATTACGCTTACAAGCCATTGTTGGTGAATTGGACTTTGTGATTGCTCTCAGTCTTGTACTCAACAGAATCAGAGATGTCTTCCTTTCTTCTGAGATGCTGTAATTATTATTCAGCAATTTATTTTTATGTTTCAGTCTGTTATACTAATAATACAGACCTGAAGCCCAGCTTATCTTCCTCCTTGTACTGTTGACAGCAGTAAGACTTTAGAATTGTTGAGTCTTACTGAATTCTGCTGTTAATGTTCATGTATGTACAAAATGTGTAGTGTCTGAGGAACAAAGATGTGTCTTTTTCCAGATCCAGAAGGGTGTCAGCCAGAAGTGGCAAAGAACTTGAAGACAGAAGTTGTAGATTCTGTATTACTGCTGGTATCAGTTTGTGCCTAGTGCAGTTTCACTTAATCCCCAGGCCCTGTATGAATCATGTGTAAAACGGAAGCAGTTGTACTGTGACAGAGCTGCATACAGCACACAGGGGGGTTAGGCTGGCTTCCCCTTCTGTTTGCTTGGAGCAGGTGTTCAGCAGAAGGGAGAAGAAGGGCTGGGGAAGAAGCGTTGAGAAGTAAGGTTGACTGTCAAAGGGTAAGGGTTCATGGCGTTTGATTCTGTGTGGGGATCTTTGCTGTGCTCTTTGTTTTGTTTATATTTTTTTATATGGTACACAGCGTTTGATGTTTCTGACCAGTCACTCTTCCTCTTCCTTCTACTGCAGGGGGCTAGACGTGAGAGGGGCAGGGACTCTGGGAACTGGAAGTTGTATTTGCACTGGGCAGTGCTAATATAAGAAATGTAAATCGTCACGTGTTCATCTTTGAATCTCTGATAGATATTCTGTTCTCAAGTCACCTTTTGGCTGGCTGTGATTGTGCAGGTCAGATCAATGGTCAGGTGAGAGTTAGCGTTTTATTTTTTAAGCTGCTTTTAGTCACATCTAATTGAGTTGGGATGCTACTGATGATTTAGATTAGAAAAGTTTGTTGGAGCCATGTCACTGCAACAAGCACTGGCAGATCCAAAACCTGTTTGTTTGGGGCTGATAATGGAGTCAGCTGGAGGACAGTGATCTGGATGAATGTAAGTAATTCATCTCTTTCTGCCATGATTAGGAAGGGAGAATTTATTATTTGCAAGATCCTAATGCCAGCAGCCCCTTCAGGGATTAGACACTGCTGAGCATGGTAGCAGCACAGGGACAAGGGGTGTGTGCATCTGCACATGTGCTTGTTGTGAAATTCTTGTGCTACAGAGAACTAATTTTTAATGTATAATAAAACAAGAGTTTTAGTAAGGACAAAGATGCTTAGTTGTTCAGCATGGAAGATGGTAGAATTTGTACACTACTAGTCTAGTAAGCATAATTTTCTTAGAGCAGTGCAAGGAAAGCTTTCAGGTGATGTTTAAAAGGCAGTGAAGTAGTTTTGCAAGTGCTTGGAAGATATCTTTACTTGGATGTGGAAGCTGAATCACAGAATTGTAGGGGTTGGAAGGGACCTCTAGACATCATCGAGTCCAACCCCCTTGCCAATGCAGGATTCCTACAGCAGGTAGGAACCTGAATCAAAATACAGATTGGTTGTTGAAAACTTGTTAGATGGATACTAACATCATGAGCTAACTAGATATGTAAGCAAATGATATCTTGGCAGGTAGGATGGGGGCAGTATAGCTTAGGTAAGGTAGGGATCTGAAAAGCAAAGATGAATTGTTCCCAGTGTTTGAAGTTGGGGGATTGTGCATAGATGAACGTAGAGAGAATAACAATCAGTATCACAAAATAGAAAAAGTAACTTTTGAAACAGTGTGAATATGCAGGATAGTGTTCGTTGAAACAGAAAAGAAGAAAATCTTAAGTATAATGAAGCAAAGGACAAATCTTTAGCTTTGGAGGTGTTGAGAGAAGGATTTTTTTCTAAGGGTACAAGACAGGAGGAATCGGATATAGACAAAGCATGAATGAGTGGATTGAGAGAGAAGTCATTGTCAAAGATAACATAGTATTTCATCTGAATGATGGACAAGATGATGATGCTGTCCACAATGATCGAGAAGGGAAGTGGGGGTAAAAAAGAGGATGGAAAAGGTGAGGTCTAAGCTCTGATCTATCTGTATAGAGCTGAAGGTGACAGCTTTTCAGTGACAAGAGTTGTCAGAAAGATAGGCTGAGATTTTTTGTTTAGACATTAATCTACTCTGTTTGAGACCTGTGTCATAAGGAGCTGAGTGTGGGGATGAAATTCCCAAACAGAAGGAAAGTGCAAATGTTGTCACTCAGGAGCCGTAAGAGAAGATGAAGTAGGAATAAGGAGCTTTTCAGTGACCTTGAAAGGAGTTGATATGGGAAGTAAGGGAAGGAAGCAGGAGAGAGCAGAGCTGTGGAAATGAAGAAAGGAGAACTCTTTGAAAAGAGAAATGCATTTAGTTTTAGTGAAAGACAAATGGGTTATGGAAGATAGAAGTGGTGAAATTGCAATAGTAAGAGGTTTCTAGATACTTTAGTGGAAATATTTGCAATTGGATTACAAGGTATAACTGAACGGACTTGGGACTGGAGTCAGAGCGACATTGCAAGTGTAATTTGTCATTAAACAGTTAATAATGAGCTCAGAGGTGAAGGAAGGATAGAAGAAGAATCAGTGTAGTTAGAGAAGAAAGGGATCAGAGGTAGATTTCCAAACAGAGGAAATACTGATTGGGTGTCTGGGAGAAAGCTGAGCAGAAAAACAGCAAAGGAAGAGTGAGGAATAGGGTGATGTGAGTGAGAATTTTGACATATGTATTTCGTATCTTTGGTATGAGGAAGAAGGGAGAGCTGTAGGGAAGGGAAGGGAAAAGGAGTGGGAAGGGGGAATGAGAAATGATTATTATTTTTTTCTGGCTTTCTTGTGGAATAAATATTTGCATTCTATTGTAGAGAAAGAAATGGATACAAGAGAAAAGATTTGAGGAATGAGTCAAAAGTAGGAGGAGAAAAGGCTGAAATTGCAGGTGTGGGTTCAGCTCAACTGGAGGAATGGCACAGCTTAGTAAGCAGCAAGGAAAGAGAGAAAAAATGTGCAGTAACCTCATTTCCAGACTGGTTTCCTTTTCCACTGCAAATTCTAGGACAGGCAGGAATAAAGCAAAGGGAATGGTATTTAAAATGAGCATGGGTTCAGGATTGGTGGAGCTGAACCTCATCCTAGGAACGAGAAAGCAAAACACATCAAAGGTAGGAGCAGAAGGAACAAAAAAAAATTTTAGTGGTGTGAAAGAGGGTGGAGTCCAAGGTACTGGGAATAATGGGATGGGAATAACGAGCAGTGCTGGGAGAGTAAATTGCTGCTGCTCAGAATATGCCAGGTCAGCGTTCGCATCAGATTCTCAGCTGAAAGATTTTTGGAGATGGATGAGAGGACTATCAGGAGTTTCTCCTCAGTGACTGCCTCATGCTTGAATCCATCACTTGCCGTTGAGAAAGATCAAAGCCCTTAAGAAGAGGAAGGTTCTGGAGCAATCAAGAAGTTGTCACCTTTCTCTGGAAAGAGATGATGGTGACAACCATGACTTTGGAAGTAGAAGGCTTCTGTGCATCGCTGAGTAGTTTTATCATGCAACATGTTAGATGGAGATAGAAACCGAGTAGCAAAGTACTTCTATCTGAGCAGTTTTCTTCTTCATAGTGCATCGTAAGTCGTTACACATCTACCTGAGCCATTTCATGTTGATATTAGCTTGTGCTTCCTGCTTTCAGGGCACTGCAAGGTCATATGATCACATTTTCAGTGACTGGGCCCAGGCTAACATTGTATTATGCTGGGTGTATCTTCAGAGCTGTGGTAAGCGTGGGCTCTTGCTTGTCCTGCAGGGCAGAATGAGGTTGTTGCTGTTTATGTACTATGAACAGGCATGCTTTATGATACAGTGCTTTTTATTTTTCTTATTTTTTTTCCTGAGGAAATGACTTCTGAGGTGTTAACATGGGAATGGCTGTCATTCCTGATAGAGGCTACTCAGTGTTTAAGAAGTTAATCATGGGTTTTCGCACCTCTTCAGTAGGTCTAAATACCTGTGTAAGGACAGGAACAGGAAGAGGGTGCTAGAGGAAGAGTTGCCTGCTCCCACATGGAGGTAGGTCTGAGCTGATCTTTTGGCTTGGGAAGGTTTCGTTCCTTAGCTTGCCTCTTTCCCAAGCAGTTTTCGGCCTGTCCCTGCATGTTGTCAGTGTTCAGTCATCCCAGTGGTTCATAAACATCCCCTTGCTGGGTCACTGAGATTGAATTAATGTTTGTAAGAAGTCTTCAGATTCCTTATTCAAGGTCTCTTAAGTCCAGCGTTTTTATGTGCTGTGGTTCATGTTTTTGTTTTGTTTTTTGGCTTTATAGAAGACAGAGAGAATTTTGGGCAATATATTAAGAAACTGAAATCATGACAATTCAAAAATATGAGGAAAAATTGGAGGAAAGAACTTGAAATTATGGTGAGCTTCATGTAGTTGTGTGGTTTTTTATTTTGTTTTGGTTTTTGGTAGACTCAGTACATTCTGTGCTTGGTTTAAGTTTTCTCCAGCTAATTCATAACTCAAAGCACACTGAATGTGCATGTTACTAAGCTCTGTAGGTATTTAGACTCTGACAGAAGTAATGCAGCTTTACATATTCTGGGGTTACTTGTTCATCAGAAAAAAATTCTTCATGGCTACATCTCTGAATGAGGGAATGCTGCTACAAGGTGGCTTTTTTTTTTTGTGGCTTTTATTATTGTTTCCAGCTTTCAAGGTACCTGTCGCTACCTTGACTGTTTTCCAAGTTTTTTGATAGGACAAAGCTATTGTAAACTTCTACTGCCTTCCTGGCAGGTAAGAGTTTGTTCTGAATGTGAGGTTCTTGGATATTTTTGAATTCCTTTTTAGTAAACATTTATTTGTAGGAGCTCTAAAGAAGTGTGCAACTTTTATGTTCAGGTGGTGTAAAATACGTAAAAGTAGTAGCTTTAAAAAATGGTGAGAGGTGCTCTTTATTTCAAACCTTAAACCGTAATTCAGATACAGCTATGAGCAATTTATGTTGTAAAGATAAATATCTGTGAATGTTGAAGAATTGCATGTTTGCAGCTATTTTAAGGAGGAATTTGAAGGAGGTAGAGAATTAATTTGTTGATGTGAAAGAAGGAGGCATCAAAGCTCATAGCATAACACTCAGGAAAGATGTGTACAGAACAGATCTCTAATGAAAGCATGTTACTTGTAAAAAAAAAATAATCTCTCCTTTTCTCTAAATACTGTTTTAGTGTAGTGGAGCTTGAAAGTGAAACTGATTGTAATTGTCAAACTGCAAAAAGGACATAAATACTGAAAGACAGATCTTCCTTAAATCCGTTCCCTAAACATGCCCCCTATTCTCTAAGTACTTATACATTCCTTTTTTTTATTAGTCATCAGCCTCATCTGTTCTCTTGAATCCTGCCCTGGTTTTGATATTAGCCCAAAACTGAAGAGAAACTACCACAGCATGCAATAATATTCCTTATTCTTTCATACTCTGCTCTCTTCTTCTGGACTAGTTCTTTTATGTCCATTTATTTGTGTGTTATGGGAGTAGAGGCTAAATGAGATACGAAATTCTAAGTAGCTTTGACTCTTGGTATGGACTTTCATCCACATTTCTCTGAAGTTTGAGTTTATTTCAGGAGACCCCCTTAAATGTGAGCTGTTTGTGGCAAATTTTGGAAACACTGTGTGGAAGCATTGAGAGCAGCAAGAACAGTATGCAGAATGTTCTTCGTTTTAATGCTGTGAGGTTGTGAGAGAGACTTTCCTTGTGTTCAAAATCATGTGCTGCTTTTAGTAGTAACCAAGACAGTGTGTGCATATCTAGGGGAAGGATGTGATTTGTGCCTGCAGCGTTACCTATCACCACAGTGAGGAAAATGGACCGAATGAATAGGAGAATAAACAAGTTCACTACTGATAATGTTTATGTATCACCTTTCATTGGAAAAAGACCCAAAGTGTTCTGCTGGCTATGTGCAGAAATTAATCTGTTTGTCACTGAAATGGGGGACTATGAATGCAAATATGGCTGCTGTTGACAGCCTAATCCTACCTGCACTGGAATTAAATGAAAGAATGCTGAAAACCTTCTGTATACTGATAGGGTATAATCCAGTCCCCACTGAAATATTTTGTTTCTTGATGATTCGGAAAGGAAAGAAACAGTGTCTTATTTCTAGATTACTATGTGAATGGAGGTACATTGTTTTATTTGTTTGTTTTTTAACAAAAACAAAGGCAAAACACTTTTAGACCTAATCACGTTACCTTTCCTTGTCAGAGGTTGTGGCGTACTTCACTGGCAAGCATTGTGATTACTGAGTTCCAAAAGATGGTGCTCCTATTGGCACCAAATTTTGCTTATTAAAATTAAGCAGTAATAAAGGAGAGCCATGTTTTGAAATGCAGTGTTAGGGCTAATCTTTCTTCCAAAGAATGGCTACCTGAATGACGCTTAAGAGAACAAGTCAGTTAGGTAGGGTGTGAGGAAACAGGGTACTTTACTGTATGTTAGCAACTGACCATGAAGAACAGTGTGGCCATCCTAGCTACTTTGTGTCTGTGTTGGATTATTATTTTTGTTTATTTTTTACCCAAGATAAAGGGAGAAAATAGATGGTGACCCAATAATAATTGAAGATTATAACTGGCAATTAATTTTTACTACATGAGTTGACTTATAACATTAGCAAATCCTCCACATCCAGCCTGCAGCTCTGCCCTTTGTCTGGTAGAACGTTGCCTCAAGCCTGAAGCAATCTTTTGTTATGCCCACTTGATTTTGCTTAGAAAAAATTCTACGATGGCCACCTGGTACCTCAAGAGGTGAATATAAAGGGAATGTTAAAATGTTATTGTGCAAAATAGACGGGAAGTGATGAGGTTATTAAAGGAAATAGCTATTTAAGGAGGTGCCTTTACATTAGGTAACTATTGCATGATTGCGACATAATGTTTTTCTCTGCAGTTTTTCCCTTGTAAGATGTAGGTACTGAATTATTACATTTTATCACATGTAGAGTTTATACAATTAAGATTAAAAAAAAAAACACAACGTGTTTCTGTACAACAAATGGAAGCAAATTTGGTCATAGTTCATTCTGAATTTGTTATGTTAGAAGGAACTTTAGTCTAGAATACAAGGAGGGAAGGAAGCATTACTCTAGAAGGTTGATTAATTGAAGTGTGTGGCCTGTGCAGAGAGCTGGAGGTGCATGACAGGGAAATCGAGCAGTAGGGAGGTGAACAGTGCTACTTTCTGTACAGCTTTACTGAAATACTGTGTATCAGTTCTGATGTGCATACTGTAAAAAGGTGTTGGGAAAAACTGGAAGGAGTTCAGAAAAATCTACATTAATTTGAGGTCTGGATAATCAGCTTTAGAATGGAAGATTTAAGAAGCTCAATCTATTTAGTTTATCAACAGACGGTAGAGGCTACCTGATAAGTCCGTAAGTACTTAGGGCGAAGGTATCTGTCAGTTAGATGGTTCTTTGTCAGCGAGATTAAGGGGATTCTCAAGGCTGAAAGCTGAAGCTAGATCAGTGCAGACTAGAAGCAAGGTGCAGTTTTCTAGTGATACAATTAAAAAGGAACAGCTTATCATGCGATGTAGTAGATTCTCTGTCGCACAAAATCCATGCACGAGGCCCCAGTGCTTTCCTAAAACAGGGAAGCACCTGTTTTAGCCAGGCAAGAGGCTTGGATTTAAAACTAGAATAATATGGTGACATTCTGTAACCAGTCTTAATGTAGAGATTTAGTCCAAATTATATGGAAGCTTTTTGTTCTTCCCTTCTTTAAAACTTCATATGTGTTAAATGCTTCTTCTGGTAAAGTTCATGTGAAAGATAAGGTGATCCAAGCGAAAAGCTTTCCAGAGGAATGAATGAGAGAGGACTGTCCCTTAACAACAGGCAAAGGAGTAAGTAACACTTTCCACTCTCCCTTTTTGCTTTCCCAATAATCAATAACACAAATATGCCTCCATCTGTTAGTTCTAAGAAAAACTTAATCTTTAGCAAAATGACTGTTAGTCTTTCTAGAAGCATAGCAGATAGCTGTTCTGCCTTCTCGCTGTAGTTCACGCAACTGACAACTGGGCCTGAAGGTCTTTAACTTTGTTTGGAAAACAACCTTTGTTAACATGCTTTTTCTGGTGTTGTTTTCTAGTCCACAGATACATATATGGGCATGGCAGGTCAATCTTTATGGTGATGTAAGAGGCTCTGTAATTTCTAGTGATCTATGTGAGAGCTCTTTTTGTCCTGGTTTTGCAAAAGAAGTAGTAGAAATCCTTGCAAGGACTTCAGTGCTTAAATCATTTCCTTCATGATAAAGTCAAGAACTAGCCAGTCTGAGTGAGAACATCACCTTTTCTCTTGGTTATGTCCACAGCAAGACCAATCACTGCTGATCTGAGGTATCTGCAACTTAGATGAGCTGAGTGGCAGCACGTAGCCTGCTTTGGGTGCAGATGCTCAGGGCGTTCTGAATCTCTTGAAGCTGTTTTAGGGCCACATGAATTCTCTGTGATTGAGCATAAACTGTTTCTAGTGGGGAATATACAGGGCTGTACCTTTCCTCTGCTATCTTGGAGCAGTACTGTGGTTTTCCTCAGTTCCTTGCTGCTACCTGTGACAAGGTGACATAACTTGGCAGATCCCTGATCTGTCAGCTCTTAGCTGAGTAACTGTGCAACATTTTGTTTATACTCTGTTGGCATGTAGAATGTTATACGTGTAGAGAGGCAAACTGAATGTTTGGACTGAATATTGCTGTCATGATCTCCTCACCAGATAGGTCCCTCTATCCATATTTTATCAGATGTTGGATTAAGCACTGAAAATGTCTGTAATAGTCAACAAACTCATTTGAGAGATGCTTCACTGAGTAGTGACAGGTATTTGTCCAATGCTTGCATTAACTAATTCTAAAAAAAACACAAAATTTCAGTATTCTGTAAAGATAATTTGGAGGCTGATAGGTTGGAAGTTGTCTTTTTCCAGAGTTTTTTATTGTTATTCCCCCCTCCCTCCCCCTGTGCAAGTGGAGTTCTTAATGTTACTGAGATTTTTATGACGAGATACTTGTTTTCTTAGAGATGAGCTCAAAACAATGTGTGAAGGTAGTCTTTATGATACTTGCATGTATTTCTCTTGTGCTGCTTTTCATATCTGAAATATCTGAACCAAATATGACAACCTTGTTGAGGAAATTTCAGCCTTTCAGACTTCAAGTGCACTTATAAAAAAGATGGAGGATGAAAAAAACAAGCTATGTGGGCACATAGCGATAGGTTAAGGGGGAACAACAGTTCTAAACTAAAAGAAAGGAGATTCAGATTGGTTGTTAGGAGGAAATTCTTTACTCAGAGGGTGGTGGACCCCTGTCACAGATTGTGCAAAGAAGCTGTGGATGCGCCATCCCTGGAGGCACTTGAGCTCTGGACAGCCTGATCTGATAGGTGGCAAACTCCCACGGCAGAGGGTTGGAACTGAGTGGGTTTTAAGGTCCCTTCCAATCCATTCTGTGATTTTTAAGCCAGGATCTGCTCTGCAGAATGCCAACAATCATGCTAATATCAAGCAGATGTTTGGTGTGCTTAACGTTCCCAGCATCATTTAGCCCATACCTGCATTCAGGCGAGCTGCATGTGAGGCTGTGGCAAATACAAAACTGAAAGATGATACTTTGACATAAAGCACTAAAAAAGTGAATTTCTAGTGTGAAAGCAGCAGTACAGGAAGGGGACAGATATTGTGCAGTGGAGATAGACTTGTGGAAATGGGAGGAAGCAGTCAGATAAATTTATTTCATCTGCAGAGCGTGACCAGCCAAGGCTGGTATGATGATCTGTGTGTTAGGCATGTCTCACTTGCTGTTGCTGTCAGATACAGGTCTGCAATTGTGTACAAGCCCTATTGCACTGTATAAGGCTCAAAGCTTCCTTTCAGGTGGTGCTTTTTGTAGCTGTTAATCAAACTGGAAGGTAATAGCTCCAAAGTTCTTATTTCTCATTTGACTTCCACAGAAAAAGGGTTAATGTTTAAAAAATAAATAAAAAGAAATAATGCTCTGGATGTCATGCTGCAATCTCAAAGTTTGAGTTAATTAGGACTATTATATTCCAAAAGTTGTTTTTGGTTCAGGAGAGAAATTGGAGAACTTCAGAGCAATGTATAGCCCTCAGTGACACCAAACTACTCTGGGGGCTTGCTCAGCATTTTGTGTCAGTGTCCTGCCTGACAAAAGCTAGGGCATCTTAAACCATGCATTTCCATCTGATGGCTATTGCTTATGAAGAAGGCCTTCTCTTTCCTGCTCCCCTTACCAAAATGTTGAGATAGGCTTCTGCAGGAGACAGCTGACTGCAGACAGCGGGGCTCCATCCCAAAAGGCAGCAGTGTGAAGGAGTTCATTAACTCCTGCTAACAGTGAGCGCTCAGCGTGGCACCCACACACAGAGAGCTACACCTCTGAGGAGGAAAAACATGATTTTTAGGATCCAGTTACACTTCGGGATACTATAGACAGGGTAGGGTCTGCAGTGTGGAACCATGGAACTGAAATGCTCCATGCTGATACAGGAGCTTAGGGATGCAAAGAGCTAGAGCGCAAATCTGACAGTAGAATCAGGCCATCTTTTAAATTGTATGCTGGCTAAATGAGCCTGTCCTTGCTCACCCTGTGAGCTTTTTCATTTGCTTCCCCCCCACCCTGCCGAGGAGGGGGAGTGAGAGAGCAGCTGTGTGGTGCTTGGCTACCACCAGTGTTAACCACTACAGCTGCCAATGTGATGCACATACACACTGCAGTCTGAAAAAGATATGAAGTGTTCAAAAATGTTAGCAAGAACAAGGTGAAGGATGGCACTGCAGCATTAGCATTTTTATATGCTGAAATTCTGCAGGTGAATTACAACAGATATCCTAAAAATGCTTGTGTATACATATATATATTTAGAAAATTCTCTGCAATCAAGTTTTGTATTTTGAGATTTTTCCTTAAAGTATCTGTTGACTCAAATTGCCACTCTTTTCAAGCATCAAGTCATATTTCCTTGTGCACACTTCTCTTTATGAGAAGAAATTATTCCTAAGATCCAACCTGAACCTCACCTGGCGTAACTTAAGGCCATTACCTCTTGTCCTGTCACTGTTACCTAGGAGCAGACGGTGACTCCCACCTCGCCACAGCCTCCTTTCAGGCAGTTGCGGAGAGCAATAAGGCCTCCCCTGAGCCTCCTCTTCTCCTGACTGACCCATCCCAGCTCCCTCATCCCCTCCCCATCAGACCTGTGCTCCACACCCCTCACAGTTCCACTGCCCTTCTCTGGACACACTCCATGGCCTCCATGTCTTTCTTGTAGTGAGGGGCCCAAAACTGAACGCAGCACTTGAGGTGCAGCCTCACCAGTGCTGAGCTCAGAGGGACTGTCACCTCCCTGCTCCTGCTGGCTGTAGTATTTCTAACATTTATGATTTTGATTTCTGATATATATATTTTTTATGCTATTCAAATATTAATAATTTGAAAAACTACAAAACATTGGTTTACTGTTACTTAGACGTCTCTCTGTTGGGTTTCTTATTTTCTTTCAGCTGTATCTTTAATAGCAGGTAGCTTTAAGTATATACTATCTACTATTAAGTGTACCTGGTGTTAAGTGGGCTGGTCAATATATATCTGTATGATCTAGCTGGTACTTTTAGATTACCCTTGCCCATCATCAGTGTTTTGGGTGACTTTGTGAGAATTCTCTCAGCTATTCTGCAGCAATGCAGTGTTTATAAAAAAAGCAAATGATCAAAAATTGGGTTTGTTTAGATATAAAATTTACACGTGAATACTGCTTTCAAGGAAGCCTATGCTTAAATAGTGCTCACTACCAGTATCCAATACACGGTCTTTTGTAGGTGTGGGGAACAGCTTGCCCTTGTCTACATTAATATCCAGACTATTTTCTGCCCTGATCAGCTGATCTGTGATTGACATCTGCTGTCAATTACAGATTGCTGATGGGCCTCCCTGTGTCGAGGTCTTTCCCCTGCGGCCTGGGGACAGCGAGTCTGGCTGGGCATGTGTCACTTTCATTTGGCATTACTGTTTTGCTTTTCTCTGCTTATCACCTCCTCCAGGAGTGTAGTATTAAATAGAGAAAAAGGAGTCCAGGACATCAGATCCCATTCTAATAAAATACCTAGAGTCTGGAAGCCTTCTGTAAAGGCAAATTAGATAAATGTGTGATGCTTCTGCATTCAGATTGCATAGCATTCCTGTAAGGATATTGTTTTCATTTTGGTTTGGCTAGCAGTTTACCCTTTTAGAACCAAGGAACACAACTTTAAGGCACACTTGTCTAAAGCACTTGGCAGGCTGTTAATAAATTAAGCCCCTCAAGCTTTCTGTGACACTTCACAGATGGAGAAACAGAAACAGAGAGGCCAAATGACTTGCTCCAAACATGTAAGAGAAATCTCCAGTGCTGTTGCTAGAGTGCTTTGGATGTGCTTCCACTTGGAGATTGTAGGAGAGTGGAGTGAGCAGAAAGATTGCTCCTAATTGCAGCTTGTAGCACATTTCAACAGAGTTCCTAAAGGAGTTACATCTTGCTGTTGATGCAGTGTAGCTAGTGGTGTCTGGATGGAGGCTACATCCACTTTGACTCACTTTGCACAGCTGCTGGTACTGTCACAGAGAGCAAGGTAGAGGGTCAGGTTTGTATATACGAACTTGGAGGCTGAGACCTGCCACAGTGTGACACTGTCTGCTGCTGGCAGATTGTGTTTTAATTCTTCCTTTGTTTACAGAGACAGAAATTTCTGTATCTTTTACAAAGTGGGATACCTTATGGAAGAGCGTACATGCAGTCAAACAGAGGGTACTTGGCAGAACCCAGGCAAACACTGGCAAACCTTCCTCTGTATTATGTTATTTATACAAGAACGTATATGGACTGTGCTGTATTGTTGATGTTTAACCTCTGTATCGAAGCCTGAGATGGTTTAAAATTGTGGCTTTTTTCCTCAATTCCTCCAAGCAGCAGGCAGAGCAGCAGTTTGTTGTCATTGATGATGCTCAGTAGCTTGAAGGTAGATTTCCTTCATTTCGTGGTGTATCAGCTTGGTATTCTCTTTTTATGAGAGCAACCTGACATGGAGCACTGCTGTGGGGTTGGTTAATTCGGGGAGGCTTGTTGCAACAAGGACTGTGCTGATGGAGACAGAGGTTTTGGGCAGATGTAAAGGGATAGAGGGCTGGAGGTGAGAGAGAATTAACTGGAGAAGAAGGGTAGGGAACAGGAGATGGGGCAATTTGGCACTGTGGTGGCGTTCTGGGAGCAGATCTTCTGAAGTTGCTAGGTATGTGTCCTGGCCAGTTGTTTGCCCTCTTGCCTAATTTGGTTTACATGTAAGTGCTTCAGCTACCACCTAATGGGAATACTACAGGAGCCTGTGAATTGCCAGAATCTGCTTGACAGTATCAAGAAGTGTGGTAAATGATTAAGCATCTGTTTACTCAGTATCCCGAGTTGGGATGGTGTCTGAGCTACTGATGGCTTCCAGTTCCCTTGGAATGTGTGCTCAGCTCTCTGCGTGACAAAGTAGAGGGCAAAGTTTCATTAACAGCTGGATAGCTTCCACGGAGAATGACGTTGGTCACCTCACACATTCAGAAACTTTTAAGAAAAGTTGAAAACTCTGATTGCTTTGGAAATGATAAAGTTTCTTTCTCATTTACGTTCGGATGTTTTAAAGTCTGTAAGTCTTCTGGTTGTATTTGAGAGGCATGCAGACAGATGGATGCGTGTCGCTAAGGAGATATCACTGTCCTCATAGAGAGATGTCGTGATGATGATGATGATACAGTAAACCAGTCATTAAAATAGAAGTTTAGGTCTTTGTGCCTTTTGTTCTGTAACTTTAAAGTGAAATGTGATTCCAGTGAGAGAAATAACAGTTGATGATTGAACTGGAATGAATAGTCATATATTTTATATATATATCTATATGTCTATCTGTCTATATATATATATATATAGGTCAATATATATATATATAGACATATAGATATATAGACATATATATGATATAGATATATGTCTATATATCTATATGTCTATATATATATATAAAATTTTTAAAAATACTATATATATTTAAAATACTTTTTGCAAAGAAATGTTATTTGGGAGGAATGCTTTTATTATTTTTTTGTGAAACATCTTTTCAGTGGAATTTTAGCAGAGATCATTTTTATTTGCAGTTTCATCAATGGTTTTGCAACAAGTTTGACATTTTGTAATAGTCTGTTTCCACAGAGGAATAAAAGTCCTTGTAAGGTTATTGAAACATGCAGTTGTAAAGTGCTCATGAATTACCTTGGAATGTAAACAGTGATTCTAAGCTAGCTATGATTATGTTATTTCAGTAATAATTGGAGCACGTTTGATGATTAACTGGGCATGATTGAGTTATAGGGATTTTTTTTTAAGCTATTATTTATTTTCATACAACTTTCTTTTTTTTCTTTGACAAGAGAAGGTGACATCAGTTACTTTCTGCCAGCTATACCACTGATACTGAACCACAATAAATTAATTTTGTCTGTAATATGCCAAATGTTCAGCTGCTGAGCTGGAGGTGGTGGATAGCTACAGCATTCTCCTCACTGTAAAATATAGCTCTTAGTTGGAGCTAGATCATCTCATTATAGACTAAGATTTTGAATATGAGAGTAGATCTTAGTTATCCCCATGTTTTCCTTTGAAATTGTGAGTGTATTGTAGTTGAATTTAATAGCTGCTGCCTTTGATAGTGCTGACCATAAAATTCAGTTGGTGCATGAAATGGAAGCTGCTAATCACAATTCTGTTCCTCTGTCACTTAAGTGGAAGTAAGTTGTTATTTGTGTTCATTGAGAGTTTAGGGTGATGTAGTCAGGAGAAACAAATCTTTTGTTATTCACTAATGAAAAACTGAGGTAAGGTAAAAACTATGTTGAGAACAGGCAGTAGCATTGCAGTGCTTTTTAATAGCTGAAGTGATGTTCCAAGTATTCTTCCAACGAGTATTGCAAATGTAGGAAATGAGCGATAAGGCCATTAGTCAAAACACTAAATAAATACATTAAATCAGCAAATAAATTGATAGTTGCAGCATCCAGACTGCCTTGACTCTCTTGTACAGTCATACAATAATTATGCATCCTGGTAACTTATGAGGAGTATTTGCTTCCACACAGGGGATTTTACGGCTCTTTGTGGCTTTTTTCATTGCAGAAACATGTTGTTTTAATCAAAATAAAGAGTTCAGTTTTATAAACTGTACAAATTCTTGGTTCTTTAATGCTTACAATTGAAACGAGACTTAACATGTGGCCATTGGCCTCTGTTTATGTACCAAATGATGTACTCCACTTGAACTTGGGAACTTAAAATAACAAATATACTTTGAGGTATGAAGCTGGTTCGGGATTCTTCAGCCTGTGACAGAAGTATTTTCCCATGGTAAAAGCGATGTCTCATGCTGTTCAGATGCAGAGTTCTACAGCACACTCGTGTCTGTAAGATGGGAGATTGAGAATGAAGGTGTGCATTGGTAGCTTGGAGACTGTGTGATACCCCAAATAAGCACCACAGGTGTATATGGTCTTTCTGGTACTGTGCTGATGTTAGTGTATAATGTGATTTCTATGCTCGGGCATTTACCCTTCTTAACAGAAAGAATTTCACAGCCTCTTTTGGTTAGGGTAATGATTCTATTTGTGGTTACATTCATTTATTCTTCATTAAATCCATGGACCACATCAGTCTCGTCCAGCTGCTGCCAACATCCCTGAGACAAGTGGCTCTGTGGGTCTGGTGCTGTTTTGGGGTCCAGTGGATCCCTCGTGATGTGTGTGTGCCCCATTCACACTGAAACAGCTTCAGCTCACACAAGCAGCTGTGGAGTTTGCTTCTGATCTTCCATGGAATTCCACTTGGAAGTCGTGCACGCTCTGCAGGCTGGTGTCTGCTTTGTGGCTGTGACACCATGGGTAAGCTATTTGCTGTTTGTTTCAGAAGTTGAATTTTGTTGAATTGGGTCTTTTGGAAAAGTACTAATACCAGTGTTTGTTGTTGTGTTATTTATTTATTTTTTTCCTACACAGAATGTGATGATAGGAATTAGCTGCCATTTACGCCTTTGTAATTATCACATAGACTTGTAGCTGAGGTGTTCACATATATTAAGGTGCATATAATACTTGTTTTTGTGCATAGTGCTTTTCATCAATAAATTTGAAAGCATTTAATTAGAACTTACCATGTTCTTCGTCATTCCTCCTGATGTATGAAGAAAGCAACACTAAGAATTTGAAAAATTTGGCTAACAGTTTTCCCAGTAGGCTAGCAAAAGAATGCAGGGTTTGGTCTGACCCTGTCTGCTGTCCTGCCTGCTGGATTGCATTTGTAACAGTCCTGCAAGGACCATATTGCTACAGTAAATAGGGGGTAGGTTTGTTCCTTGTAATAGATTGGAGGATATTTTTATTTAATGGAATTGGTGAAAAGGTCTCGTGTAATCTCTGCACATAGACCTTGGTGATATTTCTTGCTTTACAATGGTAGAGTACATTTGAATTCCATGAGAGAAGGTGGTGTGCCTTTCTTTGCTATCTCCTTTCTCTCATTTAGGTAAGGTGCTGTCACTGCTGAAATCAGGTGAGAGCCAGAGAACTGAGGGTGGGTGTGAAAAGCTGTGTCATGGGCTGGATCTAGGAGAATTCTTGTTCCAGTGTTACTAGAACTAGGTAAATTGGGGAATACCAGGAGCACGGTACACTTGCAGAAACACTGAGTAAGTGGATCCTGGATATATGAAGAATTAATCTTTTAAATAAACCTATTTTGACAATTTTTAATTTTTTTTTTTAATACTGTTGCAGAGCTAGCACAATACTATAATACAGGATTAAGTAAACAAATAATTTGCTACATCCAGTCCTGTAGTGCTCATGGGGAGATTCCTTTTGGGTGAAACTGACAGGCCTCACACCACAGCGTAAGTAGTGCTAAGTGATCCATTCATTCCAGGTAGCTGGTAGGAGGATGAGTAGATCATGGAAAACTGGTGCTGGTGAAAGTAGGGCTGCTGGGACCAGGCCATGTCAGCAAATATTGCTGCTGACCTTTCACAAGTTCACACTGAGAACCTGAGACAATCACTGAGCAGACCTGTTTTCAGTAGCTCACTTCTAACCTCTGTACTGGTTTCTTGTGTGTGCTCCTGGAATGGTCTTAGCTCCCTGGTAAAAATGGCTGAGCCCTTTAGGAATCATGGAGCTGTTAGAGCTGAAGGGGACCTTTAAAGGTCATCTGGTCTAGCCCCTCTGCAACAAACAGGGACATCTGTAGCTTGACCAGGTGCTCCAAGCCCCCTCTAACCTGACCTTGAATGCCTCCAGGAATGGTACATCCACCACCTCTCTGGGCAGCCTGTTCAGTGTTTCTAGAGCAGTGTTCTAGTGTTCTCTTTTCTACCCTTACTGTAAAAAAGAAAAAACTTTTTCCTTATATTTGTTCTTTTTTTTTTTTTTTTTTTTTTTCAATGTAAGAATCTCACACTCATCTGCATAAGTCTCCCTGGAGCCTTTTCTCCTCCAGGCTGAACAGCCCCAGCTTTCAGCCTGTACTTGCAGAGGAGGTGTTCCATGCCTTGGATCATTTCTGTGGTCCTTTTCTGGATGTGCTCCAACAGGGTCTGTGTCTCTCCTGCACTGAAGACTCTCCATCTGGACGCAGTATTCCAGGTGAGGGCTCACCAGCACAGAGCAGAGGGGCAGGATCACCTCCCTCACCCTGCCGGCCATGCTGCTTTTGATGCAGCCCAGGATACAGTTGGCTTATGTCTATAAGGGCACATTGCTGGCTCATGTCCAACTCGCCATCCACCAGTACCCCCACGTCCTTATATGGTGACCTTGTTCAGATGTCAATAGCAGTGCAGCTGCTGTCATGTACCCACTGTGAGGAAATTCATGATGAAGCTGCCTTGAGAGGCACACTCAGTGCCTCAGTGGT
Source organism: Chrysolophus pictus (assembly GCA_037305975.1). Classification (NCBI taxonomy): domain Eukaryota; kingdom Metazoa; phylum Chordata; class Aves; order Galliformes; family Phasianidae; genus Chrysolophus; species Chrysolophus pictus. The sequence continues at coordinate 182,304,113 of CM074576.1, forward strand.
GAAATGGCTGCAAAACAGCCTTTTTTTTTTTTTTTTAGATCGGTGTGGCACAGCTCAAAATCTGAACTGGCATGCTGATTCTTGATTATGTGCAGTGGTCTTTTAAACAGAAAAGCTTCTTAACCTGCAGAAGTGCTGCCTCATAGTATTTGTGTTACTGCCTGAAGTACTAGGAATTGTTGCTGCTGCCAAATAGTGGAAAATTAAGCAATGTTTTGAAAAAAAGTGATCATCAAATACAATGATACATCAAATATTTAAGGTAAAAGTAAGAAAAGCAGTTATCTTGCCTTATTTTGAGTAGTTAATTCCCCCCCCCCCTTTTTTTTTCTTCCTGTTCAGGAAGTAAACTCTCCAAAGATTTAAGTTTAAGCCTCTGTTTGAGGACGTGAAAATGAAATTATTGCATAATTTTGTGTGTTAAATGGCATTGTGAGAATTACATTTGTGTACACCTGAATATGATTTCTGCAATATTCAATAGGTAGCAGAATTTGAAATTGAACTACGATGTGATTGAACTAATAAGCTGCTTTCCTTCATTAAAAGGAAAGAGACCCAGTAATAGTTTTTATTATAGGAATGGGCAAGCATTTGAAAGGCAATACTAACCTGATGATTTATATTATGGGTATTACTGAGCAATGTAATAAGTGATGAGGATCTTTTTGATATACACAAATAACATACATATTCCACAGTTTTTTCATTTCTTTATTTTGCTGTTTCAATACTACTAGATGTGCAGGTTTCTTTAAGTTTGCTCTTTGAATTTTTTTAAGGCCTTCAGAACTGAACTATCTTAAAATTTCAGAGGTGGTAACACTTTCAGTTTCTTCTATTCATTCTTTAGATGGTGAAAGCTCTTAAACTATCTTAAGGTCTTTTCTTCCTGATGAAGCAACAACAGAAAAGATTCATTTTTCTCCCATCTAGACAATGATTCTTTTGAGTGTGTCTCGGTACTTGGTTTGATCTTTTATGGGATGCTTGCTTTAACTTCAGAGTTTTATTTTGAGGCTTTGGTTGATACTGTACCTGTAACAAACTGTAACTTTGTTGGAAGGAAGAAGGGAACAGCTCTGAAATTAATGTGTACGTATGTTTTAGGATCTTCGTACTGAAGATCTGATGGGTGTTTTAATACCGTGTGGAGATGTACTGACCCTTGTGCCGTGCACAGGTGTGTTCTCTGCAAGGGTTGGGTATCTCAGAGGTAAGAATAGGCTTTTAGCATGGACCCAGTTAATCTAGTAAAAGTGCATGTATCTCCTGGTCTTTCTTTGAGAATGGGGAAGAGATAACTGTACCAGCACGCAGTGTTACATTGCCAGACTAGTTTGTCTGTATTTAGCATCTTGTACCAGCAGTGGTATATTCTTATTCTGGAGATGTTTGTTGTGTACGTATAACTGTAAGAGCTAATGATATATGTGTGCTTTTTTCAGACTAAAACATTTGACTGATTGTACTTGGAATGATAATTATTCCCTTGAGAGCAGAGCTCTTAAAATGAGAGGTATTTTCTGGAGTTGCATGTTAGTGGAACTAAAGGCTGCTCTTTACTCCGCTAGAAATACTATCGACTGTTTTGTCAAAGTGGCCTTCAGGTAGAGTTTTTGTATGTGCAAACTTGAGTTGAAAACATTCTCTTTTATATTTCCACATCCTGTTATCCATTAATGACCTTTCTCTCAAGTATTCTTCTTTGGCATAAAATCCTCTCACTGCAATGAAAGCCCACCTGTATGCTGTGGTAACTCAGTCTGCACATCAGCAAGAAAGAGAGCTAAGTTCCATGTCATTTAGAATTGTATGAAGGATGAAGAAGAGGAGGGATGGCTCCAACCTTATCTGCTAGCAGCCATCTTCTAGAGTTTTGCAGTAGTGACTACAGAATTCATGCACACATGCTGTATTTTGTGTTGTAGCCTATGGAAACGTTTGGAATCATTCACATAGCATTCTGAAAGCAAATACTGAGGTTGATGTTTAGGAGTACCTTTCTCTGGGCGTAGGAATTTGTATGTGTACAAAGTATTCTAAGAGGACTTTTGCTCTCACTGTTTATTGCAAATTGTTGAACAAGATATGAACAAAATTAGGTAGCTGGATGTTTTCAGTCCACTTAAACTTTCAGGGTCTTCTGGAAATATAATGTAAAATACATCATTGCAGGAAAAAGAGAAGATAGACATAATGTGATCTTGTTGAAAGTCTACCTGAAAGTAACTTCTAGGAGAGGCTTGGTATGTATAAGACAATGTTCCTGAAGGACTGTTAAAGATGTAGGAGGCAAGATAGAAAAAGCACAGGGCAGTTAGTGGCAGAAGGGTAACAAAAAGAATTGGCAGAAGAATTAGTGTACTTTGGAAATAGCAGAACAATACATTTTCATATGATATCCAGCTGTCATTTAGGAATGAGCAGGCACCTTGCATCTTTGGCAAGAGGAGAGTTCTTATTTTGAGAGATGCTCTTTGCCCTTGGCTTTTTTTGTTGTTTCCAATGAAAAGAAAATTGGAGTAACAAAGCAGAAGTACATTTGGTGGTGAACTTGGCAAGTGGTGATTACAGGAAGAATTTTACATTGGTATACAAGGCTGCATAGGAAGTACCTTCTTTTTTTAATTAATTCCTTTTGTTTGTTGAAAAAACTTATTTGTAACAAATATAGTTACACAGTAGACGCCAAATATTTGGTGGTCAGTAGTGATTACTAGTCATTTACTTTAAAGTAGCAACCCCGTAGTGAAAGATGGTATATGCCAGACTTGCTCTTTTACTGGACATCACATCTTTTTCTCAGGTGTACTGAAACAACAGGATGTTTCCTTGCTTGTCATAAGGAAATGATAACTTGATTGTAAAAATATGTAGAATGGTCTGAGAGCTGAGGTATAAAGAATCACAGATTTTCCTCAGTGATGATACTTCAATAGCAGTAACAAAACAAAACAAAAAAAAAAAAAAGAGGAACAACAACAACAACGAAAAAAAGACTTCTATAACAACAATTGATGAAATGGGAACGGCATATGGATTCATTCGTCCTGTATAAGGACAAACAGTGAGATTCTTCACATTTTCTAAATGACATAAGTGAGATTAGGGATTCTGTTTTTCTAAATTTTTTGTTTTTACTCATTGTTTTCCATGCTAGAAAAATTAGGAGCGTATAGTCAGTAGTCCTGATGGTACAGTCTATTATTACTATTACTGAAGTTTGTTTAGGGTAGAAAGTCATGAAAAATACCTATTTATAGGACTTTCTTTTTAACCTTTACTATAGGTTCTTACTCAAAAAAGTGGAATTTCTGTGAAGAATGAATCGTTTTCTTTGGTAATGTCCACAAAGAAGAATATTTGCTGTAATTGTACATGCCAACTGGATCTACAAATGCTCCTATAAAGATTATTAAGACACTTCTTTAAGGCTTTATAATAGCACTGTAATTGTCACACACTAGTTCTAAAATGTAGTGAGAGTTATCTTATTCATCGCCTGTTCTGTAGGAATAGAGAAGTCTAAGCCAAAATGAAGGGCTCTGCTGTGGCTACAGTGTATGGACGAATAGTAAGAGAACACAGGCTGCTATCTAAACAGGAGAGGCAGACAAAGAGCATATTATCCTGATTTTAGAGATGGGATACTGAGGCACAGAAAAATCTAATCAAGGTCATACAAGAATGTTGTTCTGGAGCCAGGAACTAAGCTCTCCTTCAGCTCAATTGTACTGCCTTCAACCAGAGTTGCTCTTGTGCAGAAGATAATGCAGCTTCCCAGGCGAGAGACACGGTATCAGTTCTGTCTTGCTGAGTGTTTATGAAGAAAATGCCAGTTGGAGGATTAAGGTCTGTTTCATGGCAGTCTGCACAGAAGAAATAGGAGGGAAGTATTTTCAGTCAAGGGCTTTTCTCTCGAAGAATGATTGACAGTGGAGTGAATGTTGTTGGTGTGTATTCTCAAGGAAACGGAAGAAGAAAATCTGCACTCCTTGTAGGATTTCACTATAGTCTGTCCAAATGATGGTTCTGCTAAAACAAGTTATTACAAATTAATTGTATTTAAAACTTTTTTATTTTTTCTCTTCATTTATGCTAAGGACTAGTGAATGTATTCAGCATTTCCTTAAAAATAAATAATAAAGTAATATATAAATAATAAATAAAATCAATTAAAAAAATAACTTTTTTTTTTTTTTCCAGGCCACCTAATTTATCATTTAATGTAAAATCATTAAAGCCATGGTTTTAACAAATGAGAAAAATAATGAAAAAAGCTCTCAGAGACTCACCATGACCTACCATAAAGATGATGTGTGGTACACTGGTTGTGTAATTTGGAGAAAGGAGAGGTTATTTTATTTTGATTTCAAGTACTTTGACTCACACCACAAGAAACTTTGGATCTTTGCGCTAGGTAAATGTAGAAATCCTGCTGATTCTAATTAAAGTAATAGCTTACCTACACCATTAGTAAATGTTTATTGATTACAGTGAACTCTTAGGATTATTGTGCTGTAATATAAGAACACGAACTGACGGTAGTTGATGCTGACTTCTCACCTCTCTGGCTAGCCATGATCAGAAACAACATTCACGCTGAACTAAGAATACAATTCTCTGGTAGCTCTGACTGTTTCTCAGCTGTTCTAATAACCCTGTAATAGCTTGTTATGCTCTTGTGGTGATTGGGTAGCAATTATTGCCTAAATTTGAACTTAGAAGTTATCTGTGAGATTTGCTTCGGAGTAGAGAAGGACCTGATTTTTTCCAGAATTAAAAGTGTATGAATTTCTATTTTCTTTTAAGTCTTAACCGGTGTCCTGTAGGGAGGAAATAACTTTCATAGATGAACGTTCTTAGAATTGGTGTTGCTGTTGGTTCTGCTGCAGCAGTGCATACCAGTCATATGGGAGATGAGTATTTTTAATTGTACAAAGTCAGGAGGGAATGGTAACAGTTGCAGCACTTCCTTCCATTTTCATGTCATAGCAGCAAGACTGTGCTTTGTGAATATCCTATCTGTTACAGCTTAACTCAAGGAAAGCATGAGCAACCTCAAACTTTTCTTCTTTATCTCTTGTTTCAACTGCTGTTATCATATTAGTCTATCTCCAAATGGGATCAAACCAAGTGCTCACCAAGAAGCTCAGAAAGGAAGTCAGCCTTGTAAAGAAAGGGACAGGAAAGTTCTGTAAGAACATATTTCAAATTCTTGAGGTTTCACTTGCCAGGAACGGGAGAGCCTTTTTTCTACTCCCTTACCACCATTTGCCTTGCTGGCTGGCTTGGTGCCCATCTTGACAGTCATGGAAATCACCTGTGTTTTGATGGATGCTGATACGGCAACAGAGAAAACAGTCTGCATCACTGATGAAAGGGAAGAAGTCTCCTTCTCCATTAGCATTCTTAGCCAAACTTCTAGTGCCAAGCTACCAGAAGGAGTTAGCTCTACAACAGGAGTATTTGAGTGGCTCATCTTTCCTGGAAAAAAAAATAAAAATTAAAAAAAATCCCCAGTTGTCACCGATACTGTTTTCACCTTTGCCTATGGACAGGCTAACATATTTAGCATGTGAAGACCCTCCTGACTTGCAGAAGTCTGATACACTTTTCTGAAATCTGTTAATGTCTCCAGCCTACCAAACAATGGCTGCTCAGTGAAGGGCAGTGAGACCAGGCTGTTGCCCTGTGGCGGTCATCAGCTGTTGTGAAAGAGAAAGCTGAGAAGTCCTGGGTACCTTCTTCATAGCTTCAGTACTTCTGTAGCTTAGAAATATTTGAAATACCAAGGAAAGCACTGAAAAGACATCAGACATTTCAATGGGCTCTTAAATATCTCTGCTCTTCACTCTGCTAATTCTGCAGTACTACTGTGTTTAGGTTGGTTCCTTCCCTTTTCAGTGTTGCTGGTTCATCAGAAAGCTTTGGCATCTTCTGGCCGTACATCAAAACCTTGTAATTTTGTCGGTTATTGTAGCCAACAGGCAGCCCTGAGATCTCTTCCTGTCCTCTGGATGCCAAGGTGTGTTGTCCCAGCAGAGAAGCTGGCAGAGTCCACCTGCTGCAGATGTCTGAGTAAGCGTGTATGTGGTGAAACCCTGCAGCTGTTGCTAAAGGTCAGGCATCTAACTCTGGAGAGCCATACATCAATCTTAAATGAAATGTAGCCCCGTCATCCATGAAGGATACTGTTGGTGCTGACAAGTCTCATTTGCAGCAAGCCCTCTATTGATAGCTGTTCAAGAAGAAAGAATTGTTCTGTTGCCACATAATGATTCATGGAGAATCTCCAGTTAGATTGTATGACATTGACTTGGAGTTACGAGGGAAATGAAGATGATTCCAAGCTATTTCTCTTCTTACGGTTTTCAGAACTGAATAAACCTGAAGTCTAATGCAGTGACTGCATTTTCTCTCCCCTGTGTGTGCACAGCTGAGTGTGAACACACTTAATCTCCAGTATTTTTGATAGTAATATACTTGAGCTTGTAAAAGAAATTCACTCCTTCTGCAAGGTCAGAGCAGGGCTTCCATGCCTTATTCTCCGTGTGCAGGTGTCTGGGAGTTCTACGTGTATGTTCTACACTTGGGATGTCATGGATTGTGTAGTCAGGGTCTTTACAAATAACATATCTTTCAATGTTTCTTAGCATCAATGATTTAATTTTGGCTCTCATTTCATAATAAACTTACTATCTTGGTGATTTCCAGACATAAGCAAGACAAAGTTTGTAGCTGGAGGTGATATCTTAAAAAAGACTAATTGTATCTGATACGGAAAACAAACATTTTTGGACATACCTCATCTCCATATGGCTCAAAAGCCGAATCTAACTGTTTACCTGTGTAATTGAAGTAGTTTATGTTTACATGTCTCTTCTAGCTTTCTTTTAAGCATACAAAAGTCTGTTTCTTCCCTATGTTTTGCTTACGTTAATTTTTGAGGTTAGTTTTCTAACTGATGGGTGAAAGGTTTGGTGCTTGTTTGTTTTGGTGGGGTTTTTTTGTTTGTTTGTAGGTTTGTTTGTTTGTTTTTTGTCTTTGGACGTTAATGTGCTGAACTGGCATCTACCTTACTGCACAGCAACAGGTTTTCTTAACTCCTTCACTTCTGAGTTTTCACTGAGTGCAATTTTATAGTAGTAGATCTTGTAAGCACCTGTTCTAGTTACTGAAATGTGTAATATGTTAGATGGAAGGCATCTCCCCAATCAAGATATACAGTTCCTGAGATAATTTCCCTGCATTTAGTAAAAAATTTTAACAGCAGTTACAATTTTGTAGGCAATATTTTGATGTTATGAGAGTTGCTAAAGTTGCTGCATGTTCTTATTTAAAGATATAGTTAAAGCTAAGCATTAGTTGAAACTAAGCACTGTGTAATTGAAATTGATAGAATTCATAAGCTTTATCTATACGGTTTATCTCTCAGCAGTATTCCTGATAACTTAGCGTAGGTTTCATGACCTGTCACCCTGCTGAACTCTTTTGCCATTGCATTCCACCTATGTCTTGCTCTCCCAGTTTTTCCCTGCAGATTTAGCAGAGAACAGGCAGTGCAGGACAATTTCTGTCTCAGCTCTCACTGCACCCTCCCGGGACATCAATTCACTCCAGCCCCGAGCTGCAGTGGCTAACTGCACATGTACACTGGACTTTATCTCTATTTTAGCAGCTTTTATGTTTGTGTTTACCCTGTGGTATAAAATCTCATCTAAAAAATTAACAATAAAGCTTTAACAGGAATTCACGTGACCAACCAAGTGAACCTTAGTGACGTGGGGCCCTCTCTCGACATCTCTGGTTTCTTAGTATTATTACCAACACCCTTCGTCATTGAAAGACAGGCAGGAAGGCCAGGGTGTTCAGGAACAGAGAAGGTAAAAGTTAACCTGTTTGGTTACCTTACACTACATCATTGAAGAGTTAAATAGTGAAGTGGGCACTTGGTTTGAAAGATCATTTTAGTGTTAGAAATGTATAAAGAACTATGTAAAGCAGATGATGTGCTACTGAATGCTGGTGGCAGAAGGCAGGGGCAGGAGGATGAAGGATGGAGGAAAAGGACCATACCAGTGCCTAACTTTGATCAGCGTCAATTCCTGTGGCACTGCTGCGTGATTTACAATTGAAACAGAAAATTTCAAAATAACATTTATTCTGAGTGTCATGCAGTGTTACAGAAAGAAGATTGTTAGAGCAGAAATCAAATGCCTTTTCAAACACAAAGGAGTAGCTGGGTGCTTTACTGGTTTGTTCTGTGTCAGGGGCTGCACTTTATCTGCATTGTACAGAGTGAAATAAAGACTCTGGGAGCAGAAGAGCTGTTTTCTGCCTGCTCCAGGAGGTAAGAACTTCCATAGGAACAAGTTTTCAGAAGTGGGGTTTTCAAGGAGAAAGAACTTGTATTAGCTGCTGTCTCATCATCTGCGTTATCTTAAGATGTGGAAGAGATTTCGTGGTGCCGCAGGTGTGCAGCACGTTTTTTAACATGTGAGTTTTATATTGTCCAGTATTCTTGTGATGCATTATTTTTGCGGTAGCCCTGGCAAATCTGATCCTGTGCTGCCAACTTATTGTAGGCTGAAATTGTGAATAGCCTGCATAAATTTCATAAAACTCAGAATTCTGGAAGAAAAGCCTCTTTTTTTCCTATCCCCTTCTCCTCCCCCCCCCATTCCTTTAGTTGTTGTTGTTGCATGGTGTGTCATGCAAAATAGTAATGTCAGCAAAGCTCACTTTACAATCTTTTCAAACAGATTGTTGTTCTGAAACAATTTTGAACATTTTCTTTCATTTATTAGGAGTCTTTGGGAATAGAAGTCACCACTTCCAACTTTGGTAGAGTCTCAAACTGTCTGGGTAACACTGTGTAGTGCAAAATCCTACAGTGTCATTGTGAGTGATATGTCCTGTCTTAACGTAATTGATGGAAAATTCCCAGTGTTCTTTAGGATTGCTGACATCCTCATGATTGCTCTAAGCTGGGATGCAACATACCATCCAAAGGTACTGGTCTGGCCTGAAGGTGTCACTTTTTTTTTTTTTTTTTTTTGCATTAAAAGGGGAAATAAAAGGAAAATCATGTGGGGGGAGAATAAAGCTGGTGCAAGGAATGTTATATTTATTGCTAAGATAAGACTACCCTGTCTATGCAAGCATGTTTACCTGCTGTTTGAATGATACCCCAAAGACTACTTTTGTATTGTTTCAGTTTCAAGTTTCTTTTTACCATTCAAATTACTTAGCTTAAGTAATCTCAAACGTAAAAGTAATGTAATGCACTGTAAGATTTTTTGTTCCCCTCCATTTCTGAATGCTGCAGAGATTTTTCAGCTCTAGAACAAGTGGGAAATACTGAGCAAATTTCTAGACGCAGACTTTTGAAAGTCTGTACCTCTGCATGGGTTTGGATTTTCTTTTCATTGCTTTTTATTTAAAGCTATTCTTTTGTTAGTTTTAAACCACTTTGACTGCAGTATTCCTTCTCTCCTCTTTCCTCCCACCCTTCTTCCACATATGCATCACTAATATTTTTTAAGTAGGCCTTGTGTGACTACTTAGCAAAGCAACTGATATATAAGAGAATGTTTAAAGTATGTATAATTTATAGCAAAAGATCATCATTAAAAATTTAATTTCCCACACAATATTGTGAGGTCTTGCTGTTCACAATAACCTTAATTCTGCAGGGGAAGAATGTTTTAGATTATTTTAGCTTGTGTTTTATTATATGGCTGGATGTAAATGATTATGAATTATATAATAACAGAGAGGGAACTTCATATAAGTCATCTGGCTTTGATTGTTGCTAAAAATAATTATTTTGCGTACTATTGTAGAAGTTAAAAGTTGTATCTGACACCTGCATTTTTGTGTTCCTGCCACGGCTTGTAGAAGCAGTGTTTTCTTTCCTTTCTATGGCATTTGTGCTTTTTAGTGCACATTTTACCAAGCTGATGTCTTACGAAACTGTGTCATGTGCCTACAGCTGTCTTTATAATTGCAAATGCTAGTAATATAAAAACTACAAGCAGAATTATATTTGTTTCCCAAGCACCACAGCAAAGCATCTACACAGTAACAGTAGGTGTAAGATTTTAATCTGAGAATGCCAGGTTTCCTACAGTCAGCATTCACTGTCTCTGATTCCACGTTCCTTGCATATTTTGCATGTGCTATGGGACGCTCCACATCCTGTTAGTCAGGTAGCTCACTTGCAAGCAAGACTTTTTTGTCCATGCTTGGTATTAACAGACATGGCGGGCCAAAAGATTTCATTATGGGGGTCCAGTGATTTGATGCAGCAAGGAGAAGGGCACTTAAGAGTAGACCTTCCACAAAGTCTGGTATGGCTATAAAATAAGTTACCTGTCCTTTCTTGCCATCAAAATCTGCTTGCAGTCTGCTGAAAGCATCTTCAAATAAATGAAAGAATATGTTAGGGCCCATGAGCAGCTTTTACCTTTTGGAAATGGTGTGCAGGTCTTCTGCCTTGAACTTGTAGTTATCTGTATTAGCAGTTAGCAAACAAGAGGGTCACAGGCTATGGTAGAGATCACTGTGCCAGAGTGGGATGAGCGATGCCAGCTTCAGTCTCTCTTTGCCCTTTAGAGGAGCCCCGGTAGCGGTAGAAGATAAATGCTGATCACAATCCTTCTCTCTTTGGTCCCTCCCTGTTCTTTCAGAGTTTAGTATTACTTGAGAACGAGGTGATCTTTACGGTCACCTCAAACCAAAGCCATTCTGTGATTACTTGATAATTGCTTACCTTATTTACAAGTTTTCTGTTGTGTCTTCTATATTGTTACCTTTTTTCCTGAGGAGCTTATTGTCATTGCTTCCAGCTAACAGCCAGGGAGGTGCAGTGGTTGCCTCTAGAAGATAAATCTTTGTTTGGAGACACTGTTGTTTTTTGCTGCAGATAAAAAGATCCTGATTGTCAAATAATCAGGATCTGTAATCAGATCTAGGAACAGTAATGTCCAAACAAACACTTTTGTTCTGGTTGCTTTGGGTAGGACATATCAACAACTAACTGCTCTTATTAAAAACAAGAAAACATATAAGAGTATGTGTGTATATATATAATATATATATATGCTTACTTATATTGTCTGCTTCCTTTTTCATTTTGTACTGTCCTTGTTTCCTTGGTTCTAAATTCTCTGCGATAGGGATTGCATTTGTAATACTGTCATGCCTAATAAAGTAAATCTCTGATTTGAATTTCTGGCGAGACAATACTAATGCTTGGTACAGCTTTTAATTAAAAAATAATTTATATATAACGTGTGTGTGCTTACAAATCATGAGTTTAATCAGGAAGATTGATTTCTGCCAGTCTTGTTAACATCAATGGAACTACTAAGGTTAGTTGAACCAGCTTAGACTTGATGAATTTTTGCTCTTATAAATTCCTGCGTAATGAGTTTTTAAGGAATCCAATCTGAATGACACTGTTTATAAAAGTTTTTTAGGTACCGTGATTAAAGAACAACAATTTATTTGTGTAGTCTGATTCCTGCTTCTGATTTTCAGCTTGTAGTTCTTCAGTCCTTAGATTAGTTTAAGAGGCTTTTGACAGGTTATAATAACATCAACTGGGTAACAGAAGGTTGACATTTACAGTGGAGGTTTGCACTTCCACCAGACTATTGCTATGAATCTGCAAATTCAAAAAAACTTCCAAGGTGCTGTCTTTCAGGATGTCACTTACACTGCATCTGTGCAGTACTCTGATGCTGTATCCCTCACAGCTCTGTTTTGGTACACCCTCTTGCATGTCTGTGCAGTATCTTTGCATCTCGGTTTCTGCCACCTCAGTATCACAAGAACCTGAGCGTTTGCTGTTTGCAGAGAGCTTGCAGGTACTAGAACTTGCCCTTCTGTCTACTTGACCATGTCTGGTGGGAAAAGGCAGATAATTTTGTGATCCTGTGAACTAACCCGATTTCTTATTCTGTGTCCTTGGGTAGATTTCTGCTATATTAATACCGTACGTGTTTCTGTAAGTTATTCCCTGCAGCTAGACTCTATGCTTTAGAACTAGGTATAATGAAGCCTTGTATACAGAGAGGTGCAATCTAAGTGCAACTTAAAGAATTTAACATTGAAAAGGTTGCAACTTTTAAGTATCTTTTGTGTTTGCGAAAGGCAAGTTCTGTATCTTTTCATAGCAAGATTGTCATTGGACTATTCAAGCAAGAGGAAAAAAGAAATATTCTATAAATGTAATGAAATGCTTGGGTTTGAGCTGGGAGTCTGTATCAAATTATACCTTGAAGAAATACTGTTTTCATTGGTGTTTTTAAATCTGTTAGTGGTTATCTGTATGTTCTGATTGGAAATGAGGTTTTGACTAAGTAAGAACTGCCTATGTAAAGTGATCTTTATGATCACTAACGTATCACATGAAAAGAAATAAATAAAGCAAACAGATCAAAGTAGTTATACTTAACTACTGCACTCCTTCGAATTTACCTCAGGTGTGTTATTTGTAGTCACCTGCTTGTGGTACATTGAGAGCTTCAGGTAGTCTGGGCCTGGCGCTGCAAGGAGGTGACACTGAGTCATTCAGCCAGGTGTCAGCCTGGTAAGAGCAGTAACAGAAATGGGGCTTGATTTTCAGGAGTAAAGGACAATATCTCTGAGTTGGTGGTACTGATGTGTGCCTAAGGAAGCCTGCTTGGATCTGCTTGTGGGGCTGCCTGAGTAGCAGGAGGGGCTGCCCTGGTCCTGGGAAGCTCTCATGGCCTGAAGATGGTTTCTGTCCATGGCTGCAAGTGCTAACATTGTAAGTGACCTGCACAGCAGTGCAGGCCAGACCAAATCACTTGAAACATAATGCTAGGGACAGAATGTTTGCTTTTGGTAAGAACTAATGAAATAATGCACTTGCTTAAGTCACTTTTTGAAAGAAATAGCTATCATTAAATAGAAGTGACACATCAAAAACCTCTTGGAGAAGTAATGGTTATCAATCACTGCTGCTGTTGTGCATGTTTATTGTCACTGAGGATCTTTGTGTTTCTCTTCCAGTTGAAGAAGTGCCTGCCTAAGAGGTGCCAGTCTGTTGCTTCAGTCTGAGTCAGAAGGCATTTTTGCAGGTTCTGTAATGGATTTGGGATGCTGCTGAGTAACACTGGAATGCCATTTTGTGATGTCTTTACTTAAAGATGTGACATATTTAACTAAATGACAGCAAGTAAAGGTGTTAATGGCCCATGTGGCCCAAATGAGACACAGTTCCTAATGCAGTAACACCTTTGTTGGCAGTGTTGGCTCCGGTGGCACAGGCACAGGACCAAACATGGCTAAAGTTACTGCCCTCAAAGCTGAAATGTAGTGGCTGAGCACACGTGCTTGTTCTCAAGTTATAGCAAAGCAGGGCGAAGTGTGTTTAACTCACTGCTGTTAGAGCTCTGAGGCCTTTAGTAGTAATTTAGGCCCATTTTACTCTATGCTTGTAATGGCTTAAGAATGTGTGTGTTGCCTTCTGTGTTTCAGCTGAGAGGGACAAGTGGCCATCATCATGTGACTGTCCCATCATCAGATTCTATGCAATTCCTTGTGCTGTCACTGGGAAATACCTCATTAACCATCATTGTCTCTTCCCAGTTTTTTCAAACAGAAGAGAATTGAACAAGGAGGGAGATTTGCAGAGAACAAGGAATTTCATGTCATTACATCTGGTTCAGAACAAGGATGGCATTCCTGACTGTGTGAAGCTCTTGTAGCATCCCTGTCCTTGGCTGCTATAACCAGCTTTTAAGCAGGGGACTTTCTGCAGCAATCTGTAATTGAGCTTGGAATCTTGTAACACGGAGCATATAATTCATGCACTGTGTTTTCTGAAAGAATCTTTTTGAAGAGATCTGAAAAGACGTACTCTTCTGCTGTTTCTACAGCTGACCAGCGCAGAAATGTTTAGTGCTCTTCTTGGCAGTGAGCACTGCTGCCTGCCTTCTGACTCAGACTGAGGGAATGTGACCACAGCTGTAGTATAGGACCTTGAAACCCTGAAAAGGAAAAAAATCTCTTAAACATAGTAATAAACTGTTACGGAGCAGTGTGTAAATTATAAATATGCTTTCTATAAGTTAATATAACAATAGTGGCCCTACAGTATTTATTTATTTTTTTTCTTAACATTTATTTAAGGCATAATTTCTAATTCTTGTATATATTTTTAACTTTCCCACAGATATGCACTTATTTGGCCATTATCCAGCTCATGATGATTTCTATCTTGTAGTGTGCAATATCTGCAATCAGGTAGTCAAGCCACAGGTTTTCCAGTCGCACTGCGGTAAGTGAATGTTTTCTTTCCTGAATTACAGTGCCAAATCAGCCTATGGTTCTCTTAAGAATTGTTGCGTATGGTCATGACAGAGGCATTGCAGATACTTTTCCAAAATTATCCTGTGTTCTTTCCACAGAAAATATGAGGAATGCCTTCAGATAAGCATGTTTCATGTAAAGAAGAAAGTTAAATCAGATGTCCTAGAAGCTGGGATTTTCGAGTTGAACTTGTTATACTAAAAGAAGCTATTTTAGCCAGTCCTGTTGATAAGATACTAGCTAACCTAGAACTATTATGATGTAATGTTGGATTATCTTTTATTAAAGCAGCACAGTGATACTGGTTGATGTTAGCTAGAACTTGGATGTTGTGATGGGTTGTTTTCTGATGGGATTTATACATAGGTGCTTATAGGGTTAATTTTATTTCTCATAGGGCTTAATAATTGGCATGTTGCATCGCATTTGTTAAGATTTGCTTGAAAACTGTTCATTTGAGAAACTGCGGAAATGTGGAGAATACTTATTTCTTAATTAATATGATAAGGTGATAATTTTTATTTGTTAGTAGAATAGCTTTGGTTAGAAATTTTTGTTATTGATTAACAAACTGCTGTCAAATATTCTCTAAAAGCTTCATCCCAAGGTCTGGTTTATTTATTATTTATATGGTGGTTTCTTCATTATTTGTCCAGTGGTTTGTTTCTGGTTTGTTGTTTTAAAGGATTGCGAAGCATGACTGGAATGGCTCACTTTGCATGAGATTTTTGAAATTTTTCTTCTTAAAATTCAGTTTAACCAAATTAATTTGAAGGTGATCGCAAAATAACGAATGGTAGCTAGTGGTGGTATCAGTGGATTACATTAAGAGAAGAACAAACAAACAAACACCAAGGTTTTCCTTGCCTATGTGCAATAAATAGACTTCATAAATCCTCTGTCATCTTCAATCTTCTCAACAGCAAGGCAACTCAGTAAGTGAAAAATGTAAAAAATGTATTTGCTTTGAAGGAGAGATAACCAAAATATTACCTTGGGCTCTTATGGATGGACTACTAACAGCCAAGCAGGAGTGATTGCATGTGTGTTGAAAATAAAAATGGAATTCATGGATTATGTGGTATGTCATAAACCAAAAAATAAGTGCTGAATGAATTCCTGACTAATTTTTATCAAAAATGTATTGACGTAGCCTTCTGTAGTTGTACTGGACATGACCTTCTGGCTTGGGAAACAGTATGAAGTTGGGCCTGTTTTCACACAGGAGCCATGTAGAACTCTTACACGCAGTGTAAAGTGACATGCTGGATTCATGTTTTGAATTCTTTATCTGTCAAAATTTGCTACAGGATGACGTAGTTAACCATTGAATAGTGAATACTTGTTATATGTAAGAGCAGAGGTGGTGGAATTTGTTGGTATTACATCCTTTAAACAATATTGAGGGTACTGAAAGGAACTGTGGAAAGGATAGCAGAAAGCTAAGAAGCTGCGCAGAATATTTCTTACAGATGAGAGTGTACTAATCCATGTTGGAAGGAACTTTCTGAGTTTGCTAGAATTGACCATAACTTTTGTGTTAGTGTGTTGTCTGTGAACTGCTAAGACACTGTGTCTGTCCCTTTTTCCTTTTCTCCATTATTCTGTTATTTATGCAGTTCTTTCACTTCATTCTCACAATCCTGTTACACTGAACAACTGAGAGTTAAATTCTGGATTGCTTGATTTAAGACCCCAAGGTTAATAAAGACTTTTAAATCAAAAGTCTGCATTAAAAGAGATTGAGAATATTGAAAATAATTGACCAAAGGCTTTACCCCTTGAAGATTATATTTAATGTACTTAACTACTTAATGACTTATTTCAGGAAATGTATACAAGAATATGTGCAAGAAGCCTGTACAAGAGCTCTAAATATATGTCTATGTTTTGTTTTAAAGATGAAACAGAAAAAGTGATCAACTAACCATATAGAGAAGAAGTTTTAGAAGAAGGAAATGTTCTTGGAGGACTTAGTAATTTTTGTATAACAACAGTGATGTTTTTTTAAGCATGTTAATCTACTGCAAATACTACATGTTGTGTAACTGACATGCATTGGCTAACATACAACCATTTTGATAAGAAATGGCTAAGATCTAAAGAATGCATCTTGTTAATCAGATTTTAATTAATTTGGTCACGCAACAGTATAACTAAATTCAGTGATACTGAAGATCTCTGTCATTAGACTTTGAGGTTATTTAAGACCCTCCTATTCACTGTAAAACACATTATTTCACATCTTGAAATGCAGCTTTAATGTTGAAACAAAGGCAATGAAAGGAGAAAGCACTAGAAGCCACCACTGTTCTTTTGACTCTTGAAGGCTGCATCATGGGGAGTCTTTACTGCTACTGACAGGGACTGGTAGAGATTAATCCCAGAATCTTCTGCAATGTGTGGTTTGTTACGAATATTCCTGGTAAGACACAGTGCATATTCTCTCAGTAAGGATTTAGATCCATGCCAGACATGTGCTTTTTGTCTCTGAGTTCCGTGCATTGCAACGTAAAGGTCTTGGCTTTGGAGCTTGATTTGGAATGCTTAGTGTAGTGAACATTTGGGCTCCTGTACACTTCTCTTGTGCCCATCAGGGCATGTGACTTTCTCCAGAGCATTAGAAGACCCAGTGCTGCATTTGTGTCTAATTTCAGGCATGTGGCAGCCATCCTTGATGGTGCTGGGAAGTTGTGAAGATCGAAGAAGCAGATGTTGTTGTTTAACTTTTAAGGGTTTGCTTCCTGGACCATCAAGCAGAAGAGAGAAATCTGGTTGTGGTTCAGGCTTTTTAAATGGGGGCCGGTACGTCATACAACCTTGGACCGGCAGAAGTCAGGAAAATAAAATAAGAGATCTGGCTAATTGGAAGACTGAATTACTGAAGATCTGTCCAAACCTCTAAGAGAAATGCTGAATTATTAAGAGTAATTTCAGGTCCTTACACCTGTGGAATAAACGTTTGCATCCATTTGTAAGGATTAAACCATTCATATACATATGATACAGAGTAGCTTCTTAGAGTGAAACAATATCTTTTTTTTTTTTTTTTTTTAAATATGTGAACATGTATTTATTTCTTCATTAAGGGCTTTGAAATGAGACATCAGCCTAGTTAGATGGCTTGCAGCATATCTAAGTGTATTGGTATGTGGAGAATTTTAGTTTTGAGACTGTTTGTTCTCAAATGCTGACCTCAATGAAAATGTAGAACATTTCTGGGACACTGAAAGTGCAGTGCTTTACTATCCCTGAAGTGCATAATGTTCTTAGCGTTTGCTTTTTGTTTGTTTGTTTTCTCCAATATATCTGTTTTCTAGAAGATTTTTAGAGCAGCAGCCTGTGCTGAGGTGTCTGACATACGACTTCTCTTATCTCAAGTTCTGTGGTAGTCTGTCTGTTCCTTGTTAAGACAGGGCCTGTACTGTTCCCCAGCAGATATTTCTCTTTTATTTTAGCCCCAGTCAGAGCAAAGCTTCATGTTCTTATCCTGCATTATCCTTTATCCAAATAAAAAGCATCACATACGGATCTGGTTATTTTTTCAGAAATGTTCCTTACTCTCGTAGATTTGTTAACCTTGGTCTTTTCCTGTTGAAAAGAAAATCTCTTACAAAAGGTAGCTCTGGAATAGCAGAAGCTTGTCAAAACATCTTAGCTTCTTTTAATGTGAGGAAAGAAGGTTAATGAGGAGAAAGTGTTAAAAGTACAGGGGAAGAGGAGGCATTGAATTACCAAGTTAAATAACGAAGCTTGGTTAAACAATAACTGCACTATAACCATGAAAGAAAGTTTCCAAACATACTCTGGAACAGTTTCAAGAAATGTGGAGGGTATCTTAATGAATGGAATGGTTAAGGTCCTCAATTGATGAAGTAGTAGCATGTAGAGGAGAACAATTCTGCTTCATCAAGGAAAAGTGGATACAGAGATCTCTGTTCATTTCTTTATTGGAGGTTCATTGCTATCTGTCCTTCCTGTTTCTAAGTTTGTTCAAGATTAAGAAGTAGAAATTCTTATTCCTTAAAAAAGAAAAAACTACCCTTGATGTTTCTTACTTGTGTTATATATCCCTGGGTTGACATATTCATGTCTTTATGAAAGTAGGAAAACTGTTATTTCCTTTTGATCTTTCAGTTTGGTTGTATAAGCATCACTGAAAAGAAACGAGCTAGAAAGTAATGAAGTGCAGAAGAATATAAATAATTTTCCTAAGAGAAGTTATATATTTTGAATTACTCAGACTAGCTATTCTACATTATAATATTTGTGTGTTACAATTTAGTGAACCGCAATTAAAGAACAGAAGGCTGAGCTTGCAGTATGAATAGTAATGCTTGGCTTTTCTAACACAAATAAGAACACTAGCAGCAAGTATTTTTGCGTGTTTGTAAGAGTTTTGTCAGGGGTATCACTGTCACAGTCACTGGATTATTCTCCGTTTTGATATGATTTTCAATTACTCCTTGTCTTATTTTTTTTAAGTACACGTTTGTTTTTTTTAATGGTAATATTTTATCCACTGCATTTGATCTTTTATCAGAGGAAGTGTTCTTGTGCCCTTTAATGACAATGACGCTTTGAATGATTTTCATTCTGTTGCTGTGATTTTTTTTTTTACAGCCTTGTCAAAACTTGTTCTGTGGTGTCTGTTTATCAAATAAATTTCTGGCTCTCCTGTGGTTAGGTTTCACTACAGAAGAGAACCAAAATAATGAAAATTACTCTCGTTTCCCCCTGCTTTTTGTTAAATGTAGCAACAGTTGTTTAATGTTAGCAGCTGGGCTGGCAAGAATCCAAGTGTTCTTTTTTCTTTTTAGGAGGTAGAGAAGGAACTGAGTATTTTGTACGTACTGTATTTGTGCATTTAACTTGACTTGTGAAATTGGCTAGGATACACTGATTTTTTCTGCAACTTTCATTTCTGTTGTTTGAAATTGGAAACTCCTTGTAGCTGAAAGCATACAAAAATTCCCTCTAGCTTTACAGTCTATCAGAAATCTTGTTCTCCAGACCAAATTGCAGTCAATGGCATAACTCTGTTTCCTGTCTGTGGTGGAAATTTTAGCCATAGTTCCTGCAGCGGTGCGTTCCAATGATGTAGGTCAGTGCTTTGTCCTTGAGAGCTCTGTGGGTCCAATGTGGCAGTGATCTCTGTGAAACTGAGACCACGAGCCATCTTCTGCACCATTCCCGTAGAACTTAAATAGTAGTACAGTGTTGCATGGACAATCCAGGTAGGGTGAATGCTACCCTTGCAAAGGCAAAACTGAAAGAACTATTTTGAATTCATCTTTTTCCCTAGGTATTCTTAGAGTGCTGTATTTTTAGACTGTCAGAGCAATTCTTGGGATTCTGAATGGGCACAGAAATGCCAATTCTGTCTCGGAGAGAGCAGCTCTGTATCCTAACTGCTGATAGACTCTGTCCAGATTCAGAAAAGTATTTAGATATGTAAAAGGTAAATTGAAATTTTAAGATCTAAGGGATTTTTCTTCACTGGTTCATTTGAATTCTTGGCTTCTTGTATGCATGGGGACTGTCAGTCACCTCAATATTGGCTACTGTACTCGTTTGGAACAGCTTGGGATTTGGTTTCTTTTGGATACACCCTAGAGAGAGCTTGATGAAAGATACACTGGCAAGGCTATGTTCATTCAAGAAAAACAAAACAAAATCCTACCTTCTCTGTGATAACTTGGCCGGGAAGCAAGGTATGTGGATTTAGTAGACTTACCTCCTAGTTGCTATTCTCCCATCTTCCCCCTCCTGAGAGGGGAGAATGCTGTAACCAGCAGACACACTATAAACCACAATAAAGCAATGCTTTTTGCATTGGGGCTATCAGACAAAGTGAATCTGAATGTAAAGATTAACATCCAGATCCGAGGGATGGACTGTGGCAGAGACTGAAAAATGTGCAGCCGATGCTCAGAGCAGCAGCAGCGTGGTGTGTCTTCAGCTTGTAGGTGACTGCGATCAGCTTAAAGCTGGAAGGAGCTTGTTTTCTCTGTCTAGCAAGTGAATTTAAGTCAGAGCTGTGTTCAGACTTGCTGACCTGCTTGCTTAGAAACAAGTAGTGCACTATTTTATAGGGTTGTTTTTTTAATTTCTTTTCTACCATCATCCCACTGCTTATACTGCTTTCTTGTTTATTATTTGCAAATGTTCACAGAGCTTAAAGCAAAGAAGGTCAGCTATATAAATATATAGAGAGATAGAAGGTCAATGAGTAGTGTAAGTGGAAAGCTCACAACTGCCAATAGAAAACTGCATTTCAAACATTCACCCTTGCAGCCTACATAGGTGGGGATTGGCCTCTTCTCCCACATAAGTAGCAACAGGACAGGAGGGAATAACCTCAAGTTTCATTAGGGGAGGTTGAGGATACGTGTCTTCTCTGAGTGCTCAGGGGCTGGAACAGGCTGCCCAGGGAGGTGGTGGAGTGACCGTCCCTGGAGGTGTTCAAGAAACATTTAAACGTTGTACTAAGAGACATGGGTTAGTGGGAAAATACTGGAGGTAGATGGAGAGTTGGAGTAGATGATCTTGGTTTGATTCTGCATGCCAATAATTGAAAATTTCTTCATTTGAAAGATACTTCTAATGAAAAAGCAAGAACATTTTGGCGGTGCTGATCTCTCAAGGGATTGTACATTGGAGAGTGTACATGAAAGAAGATGACATTCAACAGTGAACAGAATGCTATGCATGTATGCAGTTGTTATTCAGCATAGTGACCTTCCCCCTACCCTTCACCTATTTCTGGATCTACATATGAAATTAAAAAATCTGAAACTAAAACACTGATGTGTTTTCCATAATTTACTCGATTAAGTTTTGGTTTTACAGTGGCTTGATTGCGCTATAATTTTACAATCTTAAAGAATTCCACAGAGGAAGTAGGTTGACAGAGTAATAATGGCACTGGGTTTCTAAATGCACTGGAAGTGTATTGTTCATGTTTACACCTAAGATAATTTTTAATGATAGAAATTCTCTTTTTCATAATGTAATCATTGATAGTACTTCATTAGTGAACCGTTGTTTTTTTTTTTTTAAACTGCAGGTAAATTGTGTTAAATGATACAGTACATACTTACACTGGATGGTGTTGTCATGGCATTGATGGAGATGCATATTGCTTGTAATTTGTTTCAGTCAAGATTTTAATAGAGATGTAGTTTTAAATAGTAACCAATAAGGATTTCTTTTAAGGAGCGTCCATTTATAGATCTCAGCTGTTGAAGGTTGACTGTAGCATTAGGCTTAAGTTTAATCTCCTACATACTATAATTTACAGGGCTGAGTTTAGTGCCTTGTTCTCCCAACTGCTGCGCTTGTGGAGGGATGGGGGTGTGATAGTGAGGGAGATGGGAAAGGTACGGTGAAAACGTGCAGTCATAGACTGTAAAAACCTGCCAAAATTAAAAGCAGAGCTATTTGGGCTGAAGTTTTCCATAGTATGTTTTTCCTGGGTAGAAAGTGGATGTCTTCCATCTTAGAGAAGGAATGTGTTGGTAGTGTTTGTTTCTCTTAAAGCAAAAAATCAACCAGACTCCACAGTCCTATTCCTAGGTAAAGTTCAAATTGAGAACTTTTTGAATTCACTGTTCAGAAGTGTTTTGGTGAGCTAAACATAAGCAAGAATAAGTCTATTTTATATCACATTATGTTGCACGGTTCAGAAGGTACATTTGATGTGGAATCTGGGTTTGCCAAAGGCCCAGACAGAAAATCGTTGCTTCTTCAGCATTCAGCGTATTCTGCAGTCTGGAGAGCAAGGCTCCTGTCTGTAGCTCTCTGTTGATCCAGCCCGTGATCAGACGAGGAAGATGTGGTGGGTTTATTTGGGTGGGGTTGTTTTTTGAAAGTTGACGCATTCAGATGTGTTTTTGTGTTATAGAAGGTAATTAGCATCTGGATTAGTCACAACCCAGTGGCGTTCCATTTCAGTTCTGTAGAAGTCTTGTCTGTGTAAAGCCTGTCCGATGACAGTGACTTCCAGCAGTTCTCTGACCATTTTTGGTCTAGTTAGTTTTCCAACTGTTACATGTAATTTCTCATATGCTAACATGAGGAATTTCTTGCAAAGCAGGCTCTGGGCCTGGCAGGAGGTCAGGGCATCCCAGTCATAGTGCAGGCCCTTATGACTGCCCAGGTTGTGTTGCCTCAGTTCGTCCCATTATAACCAGCTCGTATACTATAAAACTGTGGTACCTGACTGGTGCCACATCTGTTCAAAACATTCTGTTTGCATGCATAAAACGCTGTACTTAAAATTCTCATCATTTCAGCTATAACTGGAGCTCTTCTGAGTGTTTCCCATTTCCCAGTCCTGCAGTGATTCATATAATTATCTTAACAGTTGAATGTTATTCTATTTAACTAGTGGTATTAATGTAATAATTGTCATATTAAAATCTAAAAATATTGAATTAGGCATTCTAAAATATATTTTATCATTACAGATAGATTAAAAGTTCTGTAGGATTCAATTTCTAAAATAGAACTGTTGTATTTATCTGGATAGAGTAATTAATCAGATTTTACAGGACATAATAAGAACTAATAGATGAAGGGCAACTTGTTCACCTCACTAGATGCGTATTTTGATTAGAATTTATTTTCAAATGCCTGATTTAGCTTCCTGCTCCAAAATCTACTCAGAAATAAAATCTAGGAAATCTGCCTCACTATTTAAGTTTGTTAGACTACTGATGCTGCTAATGGGAAACATTTTCTTTGACTAGCGTTATGGGAAATAGTAGATTTTTTTTATCTTTTTTTTTTTTGACAGACTTCCTGTTTCTGAGAAAATAATCTTTTATCATGCTTAGTGTCTGCTCTGTATCTAGTGAAGTATAACTAATACCATACTTACATAAAATACCAACCATTGCATATGAAAAGTATGTTGAAGGCTAGTGTTAGTCTATCGTTATTTTGTACTACTGCTTCCATTTTATTCCCAGTGAATAAATAATCTGTTATGCAGAGTTATTCTTTTCATGAGTACATCGTCAGTGTTGTGGATTACTAATTATGCAACTAGAAAATTTTATTTTAATATTGTTTTAGAGGCTTGAGATTACTGACTGAAAACTGCTTAATTTTTTAATTCAGTTTGTTAGAAGAAGGATTGGCAGGGAAGAGTCTCATTTTTCCTTTTACCTCAAAATACTGAAGATCTGTGCAAGCTGAAATGTGGGCCAATAACTGGCCGGCAATACGGAAAAGGTCTGTGTAGGTTATACTTGTTCAGACTGATTTAGTTTGTGCTTGGTGATCAGACTGTATGAAAGATGCAGTCTGGTATATCCTTGCACGTTCTTTAAGCTTTCTCACCTTGGCAGTACCACTGTGCGTGCTCATTCTGTGACTTTGGGTCACTAAAAGCTGTAAGATAACTGTGAAAATGGTGCTTTTGAAGTTGATTAGGACAACAAAGAATTAGTTTGCTGTTTAAACCTTTTTGTTACTGTGTAATGCCAAATGCATTCAGTAGGAATGCTGAAATGAGCAGTAAAGCTTTTCAGTATTTTTGCATGGGCAGGAAAGGTGTGGTGAGACACTTAAATCTGCAGAGAGCAGCACAGTGCAGGACAGTGTTTTTTCAATCCTAGGGGTTTTTTTGTTCTCCATTAACTAAAAACTGGCATGAAGCTATTGCAGCCTCGATGCAGGAGTTAGCTGCAATACAACAGAAGATTGTACTCAAATGAAAATAATTCTGTGTGAGTTCAAAAACTGCAGTTCTATATGAGCGTAGATCGTTTGGGTCTAAGTCACTGCATAACAGGACAGCCTTTTGTTGGCTAGCCTGGCCTGCAGCATACCTTTCCATTAGGTGAAAATGCAGCGGAAGTTCTGCAGCAAAAAAAAATTGAACTTTGAAAAGAAAGGTCTGATGTCTGTCATTGAACTACTGAACAATTTTGTTGACCCATTGCTTTTTGAACTTAATGGAAATTTAACAGCTATGGTCTTGCAGAGAGGATTTTCAAAATGTAGCTGTAGACTATGTGAAGAAATACTTCTCCTTTTGTTTTGAACCTGCTGCCCAGCAGCACACAGTCACTTCCTGTCCACCTTCATTATAAATGTGTATCATAACCCTGCGCAGTCATCGCTTTTCTAGTTTGACAAGTCCACATCTGTTTAATTGTCACTCTAGTAGAGACTGTCTGTGTCCTTGCCACATGTCTTTGTATCTGACTCAGCTCTCCTAAACCATTTTTGAAAGGAGGGAAGCAGTGGTATCGCATACCATATTTCTTAACTAGCATTTGACCACTACAGAACACTGAGATGATAATTACAAACCAGTATCTCATTACTCTGTAATAATGATTAAGAGGCCATCATTCTGTATATAAAATTTTTTCTTCTGTGTCGTCCATTTTTTCTGCCATGACACTTCACATTTCTCTGTATTGGATTTCTTTTACTATTTTATGACACCATTCAGCAGCATTAGGTCTTTCTGCAATCTGCTGATTTTTATCTTTAGTTCTCTGAGTAACTATATACTGAAGATCTTTTTATCTGGCTAACCATCTTCTTTTTTGAACTGCTTCTGAGTGTTGAATAGTTCTGGCCCTAATGCAGACCCTTGCTGCATGCCACTGGTGAAACTCTTCAAGAAAAGTGACCATCTTCACCCTCTTCTTGCCTAGTAGGTAGTTAGCTAGACTTCGTGGGATGGGGCTGGAGTCTTCCTTCCAATTCCCTGGCAGCTACCTTTGCTCTAAGAAACATAAATACAGTTTAATTTCATTTGGAAATTTAAGTAGACAGCATTTATTGGATTCTTCAAGTCTACATGTTCATTTATGCCTTCCAGAACATCTGTGACTCATAATGTTTTCCCAGTATATCGTACTCATCCGTATGTTTACTGATTTGGTTCCTTCATATGGTTTCTACCACTCTGACCTGGGTTCATTTCCGACTTGCTGCTGTTCATTTATCTGTGCTGTCCCAAAAGTGATGTTATCTTCTGAACTTCAATGCAAGGGGCTTTTTAGTGAGAGGCTCTGCTTGCAGGTTGGAAGCTCAATAACTGTGTTTGAGAGTTCTGGGAGCTCCTGGACAAATGGGTTTGGTTTGTGCTTACCAGCCTGCTTTGCAGCCACTCTGTCAGTCATTTAGTTAAAGATGGAATCTCAGCATTACTGTTGTATTCCATAAAACAACCCTGAACCTTCTGAGCCACTGAAGTCTATTGCCAGGACTAGAAAACAAGCAAATTTTATTTTTGTATGTATTTGTGCATGCATACATTTCTGTGTGTGTATTTATATATTAACTGAAGCTGTTGCACCCTGACTGCAACAGTAGCCTTAATTCTGGAATAACTACTAGGGAGCAATTTATTGTCGCTGCCTACATAAATTAGATGGAAAAAATGGAGCTCGCTGAAGAAGAAAGCGCAGGTCTTTCATGTTAAGGAAGTGGCTTGAATATTATTAATTTTCCTCTCCTTTCAATGAGAATTTCATGCTGGTAGAGGCATTTGGCCTGAGTTGAAATCTCTTACAAGACTGAAGTAAAAACGGAGGAAATGAAGGGAATAGGTTTACAAAATGATTTCTGTTCCTGTACCCGCTAGTTTGGAGATTGGAGCAGTTATGTATGATGTGGGACATCCAATTTACCCTTTTTGTCCCAAATCTGAGGGGATCTTAAAGAAAAATAAAGCCAGTTACAGAAAAGAAAAATAAAGCCAGTTACAGAATCCTCAGAGAATTATAAATTGATACTTGGAAAAAAGATCTATAGTAACATCAACTCTGTATTATTGGATCAGTGATAAGTACTGCCATGTCCTGAATATAAAATAACTTTGAGGACAGTCAGGATGCTCAGACAGCAGTTATCTGTGTTGGGTTTGTTGACAAAGACTCAACGTTCCCTTACAGTTCATTCTGCATCACTGCAGCACAGCCTGCACCATCACTGCACCGTCAGCTGTGGAGATCCATACACTGAGTTGAATATTCTCTTACACGTGACATGATAATACCCCACTTGTCCAGTAATATTTGTCCTATCAAGGTAAAGAAAAACAATTTTAAAAAGAAATAGTTTTTTTTTTTTTTTTTTAAGCTAAAAGCAGAGGAAGGACGTACACAAGAATGTAACACACAGCCCCAGTGGCACAATTGCATTTCCTCACTTGGAATTCAATAAGTGGTGAAAACTTCATCTAGGGTCTGCCTGTCAGCCTGGGAAGATCTGGAATATTTTAGTCTCTCTTCTCTTCCTTGGCCCATGTCCCTGCTGCTTCAATCAGTCTTACCTGGCCTGCTGGAACCAGTCAGGTCAAAACCACCAGTCTGTATGTAATGGGAAAAGGGTGAGAATGAGAGGTCAACAAAAACGCCGAAGCGGGGAACGTACTTAGCAGAGCTTTTTGCTCTGTTTTGTTTTGTTTCTTAAGGAAACTAGGCAGGGTGGTTCCTTGGGATGTTTTTGTATCCAGCCTATGTTGACTTTTTCACTTGTATCCAACATCATTTTCATAACATTAAGAAAGAAATTCAGAAATGCTAGCGCACACATTTATAGTTTTGAGATCACTACAGTTATCTAAATATCATTCCCCAATTAGGGAGTTCTTGGAAACACATGAAAGCTTCAGAAAGCTTTTATCTTGCAGTTGGCGTGGGCCAAGCAATGATCTGCCTGTGCACGATCTGCAGCCATTCCTCCTCACCACAGAGCGGGTTGGGATTTTTGCAACCCTTACAGCAAACCGCTGTGGGCAGGCAGGAGTGGACAGAGCTGAGTTGTTATTCGTGACCTCTTTTAAGGATGCCTGGTTGTTGTGATCCCATGAGTGACCCTTTCATTCTTCCTGTGATGAAAAGTCAAAAGGAGAAGTCAGATTTTGGAAGTGCAGTCAGTGAGGTAAAATGCCGTCCTTCCATGCATTTCTGAGGCCTGTGCCACCAAAAACCTGGCGAGGTTGTTATCAGTCTCTTCTGCTTTTCCATCCACAGACATGGATTCAAGTTACTCAGTAGCCCATGTGCTAGGATTCTTTTGTTTCCAGTTGCTTATCACATGATGCAGTTATGTGAAGAAACAATAAAGTTGTTACCAGCATTTATCCCAGAAGTAACGTTTAAACAGACAACTTGTTTTTGAGTTTTGAACTCACAGTCTGGAAGTGGCAATTTTAGCTAGATAGTATCAATCAGATAAAATGAAGTTCAAATAACAGATAACTTGAGAATAAAGCATAATGGTTTCATGAGAGCTATAGAAACAAACATATTCCACTCCACACTTAACACATTCAGCTTGCTGAATGCAAGACTTCGCTACAGCCATCAGCTATTCACTGAGTAATGTATGCTACTTCATTTTCAGTTCAGTTCTTGAGGTTTGGTTCCACAGTTCCATTTTATAAAACAAATCTTTCCAGTTTTTAAACTGAATCTTACTTTAATGTCAATTTAGTAGAATTGACTTGCATCTTGTCTTTGTTTCTTAAAGTTTGACATTTAATGTAGGATTAGATTTTCATTTTTTTCTAGACATATACATCATAAAAGAGAAAACACAAGGCAAGTATTTTATTTAATCTTAAGGGAAAGTTAGAATATCTATTGGAAAGTCATGTTTAATGACAAATGGATATACATACACCAGCTACATTGTGAACTACACAATATCAGTTGAAAAGCAAGTAATACAGGTGACACTTTTGCCTGTTGATGGCCAAACAGAACTGTCATCTCTGCTGCTTTCTCATATCGCACCTTTCTTTTGCCAGTTTCCCTTCTCAGCTTCAGCAAATAGCAAATATACTTCACTCCAGTCTTCCCCAACGTGATTTTGAGGAGTCCACCACTACATATCTTATTTCATTTTGTTTTCCAGTTTAAGAGAAAATCTGCTTGAAAATGCTCTACTGCCTCCTTTTAGATTAATTAACATAATCATCTGAAACTTTCTTATGTGTCTGTGTTAACACTCAGCTAACTGAAGGTCTGACTTGGGCGTTCAGTGTCTGTAAAGGGAATTACTTCATAGCAAAGCTTTGCTTAACTCCATTTTGTAAAGCATATTTATGGAGTTATGTGAGATGCAAA
Organism: Chrysolophus pictus; assembly: GCA_037305975.1. Taxonomy (NCBI): domain Eukaryota; kingdom Metazoa; phylum Chordata; class Aves; order Galliformes; family Phasianidae; genus Chrysolophus; species Chrysolophus pictus. The sequence continues at coordinate 182,332,570 of CM074576.1, forward strand.
GATAGCTTTTTATTTTTTCTTTTTTTTCTTTTTTTTTTTACGGTAGATTTTAGAGCAGTAATTTTGCATTCTGCAAAATGCTGTTCAACTTCTGCTCACAAAAAAACAAAACAAAACAAAAAAACAACTTAGTGGGCAGTCCAGGCAGCAAAAAGCTGAATGTCTCATTCAGATGTATCTTCTCTAAAGCTGGATGTACATAATTTCAGTATGGTGTGTTTAATGCATATATGCCTGTGCTGCTGGTGGTGGTGGTGTCGGTGATGGTGTTGCTGCCAGCAGCATGTGCAGAAGGAAGCACGGAGTTGTGACAGAGGAAGGGCTTGCAGCCTTGCTTCACTCGCAGAGGAAGCTGCTCACTCCTGGCATTTGTATTGCAGTTCATGCTGAGTTTTTAAGACAGGATTTCTCCCTGCCTGGGCCTGTTTCTTTTTCGTCTTTTCCTTCTTTTGTTATGCTAGAATTCTTAGTGCATTTCACATAATACACATAATGCATTTACACAGTGCGTTTCAGTGGATGAGACAGCAGCAGCCCTGCCTTATGCTGGTTATACCTGTTAAGCTTTGCTTTTCTTGTTTTTATCATATAATTAAAGCTCTATTTCAGCTGCACTGCACTGATCGGTCACCAGCTGGTCTTTACAGTGTTCCAGTTACCTGGTAGTTTGGAAGAGGTCTGTTTTTTCCTTAAATAATGGCCATCCCTGATCTAACACCCTCCAGGCTGAAGGAGAACCATGGGTACACTGCAGGCATGCTGTGTTCAACTGGCTCCCTTGGGGTGCCTTCAGTCAGCGAGGTTTGGTTTGGTCTGGGAGAAATGGTTTGGAGATCTGGGTCTGAAAGTGTTCTGCCAAGAACTTCCACGCAGGTTTCCAAAGCACTGACAAAGCTGAGTGGCCGCAGCAGTAAGCCAGCACTGCTCCTATCCTGCCCAGGGGCTGGAGCCTGCTCAGCTTCATGCCGGGCGGTGCTGTAACAACACCCTGAGACTGCAGCATGAGTTACATTTCTGGTTTGTGTCACCAAAAGGTGAAATCTTTCGGGAAATTCTGAAGCATCATGTATTTCAGTTGTTTAAAAAATAAAGTGCACCTATTTACCAAAACTAAACTCCACTTTTTGCTAAGAGCAATATGTTTAATTTAGATCATTTAGAAATATGCATAAGAAGTGTTGCCGGATGAACTTGTAGTAATTAATAACTTGTTTAATTTGAAGAATTACAGTGCTGATTATTGTATGTAGAATCATGCTATGGCTTAAAATACCTTTTTTTTTTCTGTAGATTGCTCTGTCAAATGGAAGAATGTTAAAATATCAAGTATCAGAATTATTGCAAAAAGTAAGAGTATTTATCGTATAGACTTTCCATATACCATCACACAGCATGGATGTGGAAATGCAGGCTTACCTGTACTGAGGTGGGATGTGTCAACACCCATACATGAGGAAGTCATTCAGTATTTGCTTTACATGAGCAAAGGCAAGAACGATTTTCATATAATTGCACTGATGCTTACCCTAGAAGAGGAAAGGGTGAGCTGCTGATCTCTTTCACTGCCTCTCATGTTCAGCAGAGGTAGAAGTGTGCCCACTCCACTTCCAGAGCAAATATTCACTGGTGGGGGCCTGGTGGTGGGCTGGGAAGCCATGCGGGCCCTGAGCCGTCCCGCTGCTCAGCCCCAACTTCTGTGGTGTTCTCTGCAGGAAGGGAATTCTTTCAGAGCTGTTGCTCAGCATTCATTTTTTTAAACATTATTTTGTACTACGTCACTGCAGCCTTCCTGTAAATATGGACCAGACCTCAGGCACTACAGCAAAAGCAGTTTTGAACAGAATGAAAGGATACCTTACAATTAAATCACTATTTCCTTTAATTGAGCATCAAAACTCTTTGACTTCTGCCATTCAAATAGATATTCCATTCACGTGTTGGGGAAACATTTGGAGGCATATGCAGAATTGTAATTTTCCCGGGGTTATTTTTCTTGGAACTTAATGTTGTTAACTTCCAGCAATGTCTGCAGCTGGCTGCCTAATAAAAATATCTTGCATTCCTAGAAACATTACATTGTACGGATGACCAGAATGACCAAACAATTTTAAAATGCAACCCACATGGTTACATTAAAATATGTTTTGTTTTACTCAGTATGAATCTAAACTAAAAGATTAGCTACAGCAATGCCTAGTAGTGATTTTATTCATGTGGATTATCCATCCACAGAAGTTCTCCTAGTACTATAGCAGTTCACTTTTGTCACTTTGGGTGCATTCCATCTTATTTCAAAGCTACTGAAGGTGTCCTGATTTCTGTAGCTTTAATGATCTGACCTTCCTTGATGTGTAGAATACTCATATAGGGTTGCAAGAAATAAAATAACTGATGTTCTTGTGGTACAAATGAATTTTCACGCGTAACAGAGTTACCCTGTCTTTCATACTTTTTTTTTTTTTTTTTTCAATGCTAGATTCTTAGTTTTAATGCAGTAAAACTTTGTTCTTTGTAGAACTTCAGTTCAAGGTAGTGACAGTGTGTTGAACCTTGAATTGAATGAAAGGCGTGGCTTTTAGTTAGCAAAGAGAACGAATGGTGCACTGATGTATTTCATCTTCTATTTGAAGACGCAAATTAAAAATGTAAAACATTCTGTTGTTTTAAGTTTAGATTTGGGAGAATTTTCAGTGGCAGGGCTGGATTTTTTTGCCATGAAGTAGCTGAGTGTCACAAGCAAGGTACTAATAGCATGACAGCACTGAGTCGCAAGTCTGGCAAGGTGTGTTGAGAGCAGAAGCGCTGTAGCAAATGGCTGTTAGGTGGCTGTCCCCAGGCACGCTGAGTCGCCCATGAAGCAGCTCTGCAGCAATCATTTGTTCCAGGGTGCTGTTCTAGAAAATGAAGAGGGCTGTTTCTTACTGATGCATATAGGTAGTAAACAAAAAGCTTGTCTCCTTTTGTGGCCAGTTCTTTACAGACTCCCAATAATGTTTCTGAAAATACTGAAGAGGTGCTCGTTCTTAGCACATTTATGCATCCTCTTTACTGGATGAAGCTGTGACGGAAAGTGCGGGGTGAGCTGCAGCCAGCAGTGTGATGCAGAGTATCAGAGGTAGAAACCAGACTGTCAAACCTCATCATCTCTCCAGGATGCTTTCTCTGTTGGTGACATCGGCATGGCTGTGACTGGGCCAGGCTGTGGCTTGTTGGGCACCTGATGGGGATCGAATCGCCCTGTGGCATGCTGTGCAGAGGGAAAGCACTCGCCCTGCTCATCTCATCTGTCTGTCCCCGCTCACACCACCATCTTCCTTACCCACAGTGCTTCTGCAGCTTATCTCACCTTCAGTGAGACTATTCAACTCACTATCAAAAATAGGAGAAAACTGTGCGCTTGGATTTGTTCATGTGGGTTTTTTTGTTTGTTTGTTCTGGTTTTTTGTGTGTGTGGTTGGTTGGTTGGTTGGTTTTTTTGTGGCCTCACACCTTTCCTCCTTTCATTTGTTAGTTTTCAGCTTGTTTAGCAAGAAAAGCTGGTGAATACCAGAGGCAAAGAAAAAGGGAGAGTACATGATTCAGTGGGAACAACAGCAACAATTATTAAATCAGTGTGGCCTGTCATATCTAAACAATTGTAAAAGCATAACTTTTGGAAAGGGCATCTTACCTTGAAGATGAAAGATTTGCTGTTTGCATTAACCTAGAAGTGGTATTTTTCTGGGCTATACCAGTTCAGGTTTGAGTATTTTTGTGGTAGTTGGTATGTACAGATTGATGATATATTCGGGTATTGGTGGCAGTGTGGTATTTTCCCCCGAAAGGCATGCTCACCTCTAACAGGAATTCAGAGCCCCAAAAGGATGTGCTAAGGAGAGAGCTTTAATGTATGGAGTCAGCCTGATAATGTTATCAAAAAACACAGAAAATTGACAGGGGATGACTTCACAACTAAAATTCCGCATCCTTTGACTGAATAGCATTAAAGTTGTAAATTGTGGAAAATGACAATTAGAAGAAAACAGAAAGTGGTGAGGTTTGCCAGACTTTGTATGCAGAATATCGGCTTCTGCAGCACTGCATTCAGAAGGGAAGAGATAGCAGATTGAATAGGAGTCTCTGCAAATATTTCCTGAACTTACCTAGGGATGCTTTTACTGTTTGTTATCTGTGCACTTGTGTTTAGTGAGACTGCACTGAGACTGAAACTGACTCCAGTTTCTCAAAGGCTGGAGATCAGAACAAAATAGGTAAGGAACTTTCTATGTTTTAAACATTTTTACTGTTTTTTTAATCTTAGAATTTTCTATTATCCATTCTGTGAGTGGAAAAATAGATCTGGAAGGCTGATGGCAGTACATGCAGCCTAAAAACAATGGAAAAAACTTATGTGTAATTCAGGAGTAAATAAATGTAGGAATAATACTTACATTCTTCCCATGCATGCAGGTGACCTGTAAGACACATTTTCTGATTGTACTTCTGTACATAAAAGAAGCACAAGTGTGCTTCTGTATGTTTAGATAAATACACTCTGGTCTATTTTCCACATATCCACAACAAGCAATCAAATACCAGTTTGACAGTTTGAATCAACTTCTTTGTAACTTAGAGTACATTTCTGCAATACTGTCAAAATGTGTATGTCCACACAACATGAAAATAATGGTGTGATATAAGTTAAATTGCTAGTTCTAATGCAATGCTAAGAGGCTGGCGGAAGCAAAACCTTTATTAGTAGCTCCAATTAAGTCAGTAAGAGATCACAATATTACCTGGAATTCTGGAATCTCTAAAAAAAAAAAAAAATGCAACTTTGGAGTGCTCATGAACATTATATAGCACTGCATAGGTGAAGCAACAAAGATCACTGAATTACAGAATCACAGGGGTTAGAAGGGACCTCAGGAGATCATCAAGCCCCATCCCCTGCTAAAGCAGGTTCCTTACAGTAGGTCACACAGGTGAGTGTCCCAATAGGTCTTGAACATCTCCATGGAAGGAGACTCCACAACTTCTCTGGACAACCTGTTCCAGTGCTATGTCACCTTTACCATGAAGAAGTTCTTCTGCATATTTGAATGGAACTTGCTATGTTCAAGTTTCAGGCCACTGCTTTTTTTCCTATTGCTACACACCACTGAGAAAGGCCTGGCCTCATGCATTTGCTTCCCACCTCCCTTTAGATACCTATAAACACTAACCAGATCCCCCTCTTGGTTGTCTTTTCCTCGGACTGAGCAGACCCAGGTTACTCAGCCTTTCACAATGCTCGTTTGCTCTAACTTGTTCATTAACATTTGAGACTTTTCCCATCTAACACATTAAGGAAGCAATGTGCATGCAAGGAAACTTAGGAAAACACTACATTGTCCAGCAGCATTGCTGCCATAAGAAATATTATTTCTGTTTATTTTTACTTGTGCATTCACTCCTTATGTATCATTTGACATGAATCTTTTAAAAAATATTCAGAAGCTTTCAGAGTCCTAGCACAGTTGAAAAGGTTGTACAAGAGGAGTGCTGAAGAGTCTGTTGTTTCTGAGGTTGCACAAAGAACTGCAGATTTGAGTGTTAGAGGAGTGTTCATTCCTCTTTGGGTTAGCTTCGTCTGTTACTCTAGATTCATGTAAGTGTTATTCCATACCCAGAGTGGTGCTGCTGAGCTCCATGGCACTCGTGAGGTGCCCAAGTGTTGAGATCATCGTTTGTAAGTAACTGAGAGCAAAGTCTGGTTTTTGTGTGATTGTACAGTGTTAAGTGTAGCTATGTTTTGGGAAGACAATGTGATCATCTTTTGTTATTTCAGCTTGCTTAGACAATTTAGGTTGGAAGTTTTACACCAAGAAATCCTTGTTCAGCTCAAAATGGGGGAAAAAATGCTCTTAATTTTGTTGTTACAATGTTTTATTTTTAATAAAAGAAACTTATCTCTAAAGACCCCCCCTCTGGACTACAGCCAAGAAGGAGAAACACAGTAAGAAAGAACTTTCTTAGGAAAGCAGAGAAAGCAGGCTGTCTTTTCTTTTACTGTTAAAGTACTCAAAGCTGTTTTTAAAATGCTCCTTGAATTCCTCCAGAATACCAGGCCTTTCTGGAGGAGCAGCTCTGAAAAGTAGGGACTACTGAGGCATCAGCCTGATCTGTAAGATAACATAAACATAACTAAATGTCTGTCAAGCAGCACTTGCTAGTCAAGGATTTGTACTTTTTCTTGGTACATTAACAGTTTGATTTGTTTATGAGGATCTGTGATGTATCAGGAGTGTTTTATAGGCTGCAGACATGGCTTTGGTAGATGAGATGGTTGATTTTGTGGAGTTGTCGAGTCAGGATGCTGGGAATTCATAGAAATCTGTTCCCTGCTAAGATAAGATACCTGGTGACAGTTTTTTCCAGGAGTCTGCGCAGATGATCAGCTAGAGCTTTAGGGATTCATCTGAGATGATCTCTGCAGATAAAATCAGGAGAATTTTGGCTTTCCCAAATGTTCTGACCTACACTGCTCTGAACTCATCTTCCCTCCACCAATGCAGAAATATCCATGGCCCTGAAACATTTGCAGTTGGGCTTCAGAGTGAGATTAATACGTCATTACAGAAAACCTTCTTGAAACAGTTAATACAGCTGCTGCTTAAATATACGAGCTGGTATTTCAATTCTGTGTTGGGTTTATTTTTTTGCCTGAAGTCAGCTCTGTTGTTTTTGCCAGTGCTGGATTGCTGAAGCTGTAGCCTTGTTTCTAGGTGGAAAAAAAAAAGCCTGCATGTTGACCTACCTAGCACTATGAGGAAATAGAATTAATTCTGTCACTATTTTAGGCCCACAGAACTTCAGCAAGAAGCACACATACTCCCAACAGATTGGACTCTTATTTCTGCATTTGAAAGTTTTAGTCCTATAACACATTGCAGACTCGGCAGTGTCCATGTACTAAGTGCTAAGAAGGGTTCTTATTTTTAAAATTCAGATCCTTCTATTGAAAATTGCATGGGAATATTCTTCTGTTGCACAGCATCAAAAGAAAAGTTGCTCCAGGTGGTGCTGGTGTGATGCCCTTTCTGAACAGGGACAAACCCAGCTCCGTCGGTCCAAACGTAGCAGCAGTGAGGTGAGATTTTCTTTTCAAAACAGTCTTAAAAGCACACCAAGGCACTGTTAAATGGGCAGTCTCCTTCATGTTTTTGTGGAGCAGTACTCTTTCCTGAGCCACACTCAGAGTTTCAAAAGTGTAGGCTGCGAAGGAATCACTTTCAGTTGCTCCTTGTTTCTTAGACACTCAGTTAAAGCTTGTGAGATTGTGAGATGAGCACAGTGTGATCTTTAAAAAAATTTTAAAAATCCTTTTTATTATCTACAGTGAATTGTATTTCTCACTTTTGGCTTGTTTTGTTTTCAACCTCCTTAAAGATTCAGGGTTCTGTAGCTAGAACTTCTGCACTAAAATTGTGGAGAAAAAAGTTACATTGCAGTGAATTGCTTTGTGAATAACTGAGTACACATCTCGTCTGTCATTAGCAGAACCTGTCTCTCCTAGTACAGCATTTTATAAAGAAAAATATTTACAGGAAGTTCATCTATAAGGAAAATGTCTGGGGTCTTCATCTAATCTGAAGTTGTTCCTTTACATTTAAAGTAAGAGTTTTGATACTGTTGCTAGATTCCCCTTTTTAGACTGAAAACAACAGTGTTGGTTATCACTTCCTGGAGCACCGGTTCAGGCAGACTCTTGATGGATCACTTAAGGCATTTTATTTTAAGATATGGAAAAGGGACAACCTCCTGGATGTATCTTAAACAAAAGCTACCATCAGCCTTGCTTGCCAGATAGTGTCTTTTTATTTTCAGGTAGTGAAAGCATCATTTTAAATTTACTAGGCTGTTTGTTTGTATGGTTACTACGCATCTTCCCGGTCCCCAAAAAATCAGCATTGGAGGGTTATTTTTTTTTTTTACGTGGGAGTTAACTCTTCCTTAACATTACCAACTGTTAAAATTTAAACATTCAGAACCATGCTGTGACTTGCCATTCAAGATCTGGGGTGTGAATGTTATCACACGATCACGTGAGGCAGCAAGCACCGCTCCGTGCAGCAGTGCTGCTGCATCCCCAGGATTGTCACTGGGTGCTCTGCCAGCTGCCCTGCACACATCCACCGGAGCCACACAAGTAGGTATTAGCAGTATCTACGTCCCAGCCATAAATGATACAGTAAGCAACGTGACCTGGAAAATTAAGCTTTTAAATTTCTCTCACCTTTATATGTGCATATATATATACTTGGATTTTTTTCCAGATGTTACCAAAATGTTAAATGATTTTACTTAACTATCTATTATTTACTTATATTGGTGTTACTCGCCTGTTATTTCTGCATCTATTGCTAGTTTCTTTCCTGCTTATTTATCTTATTAATTTTATTTTGTCTCATTAATCCTCTCTTCTGTGAGGGATGTGTAGCCATAGCGAATGCTTCTCATTCAGAAATCCCAGAAGCATGTAGTATTATTGTGCTCAGGCAGGCTCATGCCCCAAATGCAGTTTGTTGTGGGGTTTGGTTTTTGCTTGTTTGTTTTTACCTCAGGCCTCACACTGAAATTAAATGAGATGGGGAAAAAACCCACCACCACAGGTTATGCACCTTCAAAGACGCAGTGGCTCCATTTGCGCAGTCTGGGCTCCGTTTCGGGCCCAGTGGCTCAGGATCTCTCATATCCAGTTCTGCCTTCCGCTCAACTGGAGCTGTGCCAGGAGCCGCAGTGCCCCGCTGAGCAGATCTCTGGGAGCGCTGCTTCTGTCTGCTTGCACTGCCAGCCTCTGCCTCATCAACCAGGTCTCCAGCAGAGGGTTCTGTGAGTAAGAGAGGTGCGGGTAAATGAGGGCTGTCCCCTTGCCACCCCTGGGGACCCTGCAGAGGTGGGAGGATGAGGAACTGGGGTACAAAGGGCTCCAGAGCCATCTCTGAGCTGAACAAGAGGGAACAGGGCTCCACATGTGTGCAAACGTACACGTGCTAAGTCGTAAGACAGCTGTAAGTGCCGTACGGGTTGAGCTTGCGTTTGTCAATGCATTTCACATTGGCCACAGCTGTGAGAACAGATCTGTGTTAAGTAAGCTGAGGTCCCGTGCTGCCGTGGAAATTGTGGGCTGGCTTTCTGGGTGCAGCTTCTGTGCCGCAGGTAGTTGGGAGCTGGGCTCGGTGAGCCACGGGTTCCCGTCCAACTCGGGGCATTCTGTAATTCTGTACAGCTGACAGCTGTTGAGAAGAACACGGAAATGTTGGCACTTCCTGCGCCAGTTCCGGGCCGTTCGCCGTTCGGGACCTTCCTGGCCGTCAGCGGGAGCACGGAGGCTGAGGAACGCGGCGCAGGCCTTCGGCAGGGAGCATGCGCCGGGCCGCCTGTTTACGGCGCGCTGCCCCGGGCTGCTGCCGCCGGCGGCCGCTCCGCCAGGGGGCGCTCGCGGAGCCGGGCGTGCCCGCAGCGGAGCCGCGCGGGGTGCGGCCGTTCCGCGGCGTGGGGCTGCGAGCCGCGGCTACCTCCGGGCGGCGGCCGCTCCGTCCCCCGGCGCCTCCCGGAGCGGGGCTGCGGGGGTGGGGCTGTGAGGCGGCGTGCCCAAATCGGGAAGTGCCGCCGCCGGGCTCCCGGCGGGACTTTGGCCCCGGCCTTATCTGCGCCGTGATTTTTTTTTTTTCCAACCGTATCAGCGTAGCGCTGTGCAAATAACGATCGCTCGTGCTGCCTGCGGGATTGGAATCTCACATACTCTGCGATGTTCGCTTTTGCTCCGGTGCTTCGGAGTCTGAGCGCTGATGCCGAGTTCCAGCGCAGGCCGTGTCGCTGCCCCTCACGGGGGTACAGAGAGACAGAGAAACCTCCGCCAGAGCCGCGTGCAGAGGGGTTACCGGGATTTCGCCCTTTTTCATAGTATGTATTGCTATGGCCTCAGTTTGGCACTGTCACGTCTATTTCACGTGTCTCCGTGTGGCACAGCGCAGTGCAGACTGTGCTGGCGGTGCTGGCAATAGGCGGTGGCTCAGAAATAACATCACCCGCACCTTGAATTGAACGACAACGTGACAGTGGTACCAAAGCAGTTTAAACACAGTTGGGAAACTGCTGATTCCTGAGCTAGCAGCTGTCAGCTTCGTAGTGGGCTCCGTTATGTAAATTCCCTAGAGCTTTTTAAATAAAGAGCAGGGGAATTATGGAGCGTTTGCTTTTGGGGCTTTGATATGGTTTGAATTGTGTAAGTTAAATTAAGAGAAAGCGAATATTTTTGTGCGTATTCTCTAAATATCTCTGGTTTCTCTCAGTTTGGAGTTCAAGGGTTACCTGCAGGCTGTCAGGGCTGTGTGCATGTCTTAGTGTTGGCATTACCGCTGCTGCTCTGCTGTGCTGTAGTATGGACTGCAGCTCCGTTACTCGCTGGGTATCGGTTGCAGCCTTCTGTTATGCGCTCCAATAGGAGAAAATAAGTTTTTAATTGGAGAAAGAAGTTTTCTATCTCCATTACATAATTTATAAGTGATTATAATTGCCCAGACAGGTTGTGGATGCCCCGTCCCTGCAGGTGTTCAAGGCCAGGCTGGATGGGGCCCTGGGCAGCCTCGTCTGGTATTAAATGTGGAGGTTGGTGGCCCTGCCTGTGGCGGGGGGGTTGGAGATTCATGATCCTTGAGGTCCCTTCCAACCCAGGCCATTCTGTGATTTTTGTGATAACTATCAAGTCTTAAGTGACATTTCTGTGGGTTTTTCCATCAGAAGACAGGATCCTCCTGGCTCACCTGAGGCCAGTGTCAGCCAATGGAGGTGGCATCTGTCCACAGCTATGGAAGTCCATGACTGCCAAATGAGCTTTTTCTGTAGAGCCTGAAATGTTCTGTGGTCTCTGATCAGTATTGCACTGCAGGATGATGAAGCTGTGAAGGGTGTGGAGCACAGGACTCATGGGGAGCGGCTGAGGGAACAGGGCTGGTTCAGTCTGGAGAAGAGGAGGCTCAGGGGAAGCCCTATCGCTCTCTACAACTATCTGAAAGGATATTGTTGTGGTGAGGTAGGGATCGGGCACTGGTTGCAGGAAATGGCTATAGGAGGAATGGCCTTCGGTTGTGCCAGAGGGAGTTCAGGTTGGATATTCGGGAACATTTCTTCTCAGAAAGACTGATGGGTTGTTGGAACCGAGTTACCAGAAAAAGGGGTAAGAATTGCTTGTAAGATTTGTGACTTGCAGATGGGCATGGAATGGTGAAGCAGAGTGAGGTCCCTGAGTGGGGTGAGCCCAGGTGGCCAGGGACAGCCCCCAGGTGACAGGACAGCAGGGCCCAGCAGTAGCATCTGAGGAGCACTCACTGAAGGACTCGAGGTTAAGTTACGTGGCTTGCCTGCTCTCCATTCCTACACCTAATGCAGTCCCATATTAATATAATTCAAGGTTGAAAACAAAGGTGAACCAGAAGTGTTTTTAAGAAGAGGTGGAGCAGGTGCAGAAGTTGCTTCTCTTGATTGCAGTACGACTGTGGCAGCATGCATGAAGCCCATTGCCAGCCTCTGTGCATTTCCCTGGGGCCTTCAGGCCATAACATGTCACTGTCCTTTAACATGTGCGTCCTTGGAGGTTCTCTGAAAGCGTTTCACATGCTGCTAATCATGTCCCTGACTAGAACTGTTATCTTGTGGCAGGGGGAGCAGTAACAGAGCAGAAAATTTATTTAAGCACAGTTTGTGTGTGTGTGCTGGACAGATAAACAGCTGGTTTACCTGGAAGCTACTGACTGAAATTAGTGGTAGGAGCCCACATGAAGGGGAAATACCTTTGGTGTATTTCCTTAAACCTCGCAGCAGTTGAGACTTTTCAGTGCAGTGGTTTAACGCTGTAGGCTTTGCATTTCTGGTCTTTCCTAGTTCATGGCATTTGGCAGCAGGGAGGGGAGGAGCGTTGGTCTTTACCTTCTTACAGTAAATAAGAGGCAAAAACTTCTAAACCTTTTGCTGATATGAGTCATTGAACATTTAGCAAAGTCTATTCCTCCCAGTTGTTTATCAGTAGTTGAGTCCATTCCTTTTTTGTGGTGCTCTCATCATTAGTAAATACTCCCAAAAAGCCCAGTATGTAAGACCTGCAAATAATGTAGAGCAGGAATCATTTTCTATTGTTGTTATCTGAATGTTATACCATCCAAAATACGTGTATTACTTCCTAATCATGAGAATAAGTTTTATGTCCTAAGATAAAACAGTAAAGGACAGTAAACCTTCTGTAACTTCTACTGCTGTCAGCTTTCAGGTGTTGAAATCTAAGGAGATAAAACAACTAAATCTTCCAGAATTCTCTGATGAGTAACAATAGACTGAATTTTGGTTTTGAACTGTTGTTTTTCTTGAATTATTTCTGTTTCATACTTTAAACAATCTGGCAGATCAAGGCATTTGGTACTAGGGAGAAAGAAGGGAGGGATAATAATGTTTTAGATGTAGGACTCCAGATTCCCAGAAGTGTTACAGCGATGTTCACGGTAACTCTTGTTCTCTGTCTAGTCCTGTACTCCATGACCCTTTGTCTTTTGCTACCATATGAAACTGCTTAAGAAGCTCTGTGCTATACACTGTCGTCTTCGGATCTAAGTAAATCTCTTCCTCAGTATTTAGAGACAAGGTTGATTGCTCAGGCATGGATACTTCTGGTTCATGTGTTAGCCATTGCTGGTTAAATCTGCTATACTGTCTAGCTACCATTTGGCAGACACAGCAATAACTGCTCTGTGATCAATTTGCCAAATAAAGAGTTCAGTTCCTCCTCTGTAATCAGGCTGGAGTCAGCTGATTATAGCTGAGATTTTTCATGCCAATATTCTGCATGTTGTCCTTTCCCTGTCAACTTTGGTCAAGTAGCTTCCATAGCTGGGAGAAAAAAAAGAGAGATTTTTAAACTCTTCCAATTCCTGCAGTCTAAATACTTCTTGTTACCTCTAAGCAGTAGGGTTTATTTCAGCTGTAGCACCATCACTTTGATGAGGAGTGACAACTTCCAAAAAGATCTAAGAGGGTAAGGCCTCCTTGGACTTTTCTATCTTCTGACAAGTGGGAGAGGATTCGGCCCTGTAGCATGAGCACAGATTGTTTGGTTCAGAGGAAGCAATTGGCAGGTAGGAAGTCATGTTGCTGGGTTTTTTCCATTTCATTCCACGACTACCTTTTTATTTCACTGTTAATTACACTTTTGGCATTGTGGCCAGGAAAACAGCTTCAGTCTGGATTGGTACCATCCATTGCTTTTGTTTTCCTACAGTTAGGAAAGCACTCGTATTTTAACTTTTCCCTCATTGAGAATATCGGGTTTAAATGACCTGGCTGTAAATCATGATCCCAAATGATTTCACAGCTTGATCCCTCTGCACAGAGGCCATCCCAGCTGTGTTAGCGTTTGCTGTGCTGACTGCTGCCTGTTGCTGTGTTGTCACAAGTGTCCTGCGCTCATCTGCACTGCACTCCCCAGCTTCCCACAGCCCTGATGCAGGCTGGCAGGAATGCATGCAGCCAGCTCTGCCTTAACACTGTGCCTGAACTAGTAACAGTTCTTGGTACTGGGAGCACAGGACGCTGCAAGATAGTGGCTTCACCTGGGTGCAAGGTAGTGGCTTCATTTGGAGTCTCTGCCATTTCTGCCAATGTTCTTGCCTTTGGAAATGCCAAACAGACAACCAGAACGCTTCAGTTTAAATCAGTAAGGACTCCAGTCTTTTGCTGGAGAAAAAGGTTTTGTAACATTTTCAGACACGCGCCAACCCAGAAGTGTAGGAATGTCTGTACAAAGCTGCATGTAGGCTAATGAGCCCAACTGGAGCTGGTTTGTTTCTGCATCTCTGGTACAGATAATCTGACCACGGGTAATTGAGTGTTGACTCTATAAATAACTCATCTGTACACACTGCAATCCTGCCCTTTAAAATGTTTTCTCTTCTTCCTGTTGGCTCCCAAGCTTACTCCCCTTGTAATTGTTTTTTGACTGACCAAAGGCTGCTTTCCCCTCTTGGCAAAGGGTTGTGCTGTTCATTCTTCCCACCTAATGTGACATTGCATCTGGCATGGATGAAGCCAACTTAACCCCTTTAGGAAAGTCATCCCAGAATGCTTTACCTGTGCTCAGGTGGTTTAAAAAAAAAACAAACAAAACAACTGGTACATGTCAAATGTACGATACCTTGGAAAGATGTTTATTGTGTGCTTGTTCTGTGAGACCTCCTGTGACATTTAAAATCATAGACACGTATCATTCTCTTCCATTCAGGGCAGCGATTGGAAGGTTGGTACATCGTTTATCCAAAGCATGGCGTTTGTAACACATGAAGTTAGTTACAATGAGCAATGGTTTAGACACACATTCAGAAGTAGAACACAAAATGCATTTAATTGGGATTCTCTTAAGCTGATTTGTATCTCTTTATGTTCTCTTAGGGATGAGTTTCTTTAGTTTACACTGCTATTGTAAATGATACGAATTGAATTTGAAACCATCTTTTTTAGATCTTAACTTGCAAATAAGAGTAGAACTAAAGAGGTTCTGAAGGAAAAGGAGCAGCTACCAAAGTGCCTTTACAGAGACCCCTCTGTGGTTTGGGTATGTCTGTAAGCAAACAAAAAGTATTGTTTGCTTGCAGTTTGCTTCTGTAGAAGGCTGAGGGTTTGGGTGTTCGTAAGTGCAATTGTATGTAGTGAGAGAAACACGAATAAGTGACTTCTCCAGGAATTATTTTGGACTTCCCTTTGGAGGCTGTGAATGTGGGGTTATAACCCATGGATATCCCTGCAGTGTTCTAAAGAATTGGTTTTGTTATTTGTGGCACATAATCAGCCTGAAAGATAAGGAGCTGATTTATCTAAAACATTGGGAATGAGAAAATACTCTTCACTGACACTTATCAAACCTTCTATAAAGGCAGTGTAATACAGAATGAAACTGAAATGCAAGCTCATTAAAATTTCAAAACAAACCTGCAGTTCCCAGTTGGACAGATCTGTTTGGTTAACTTGATTTTCAAAAGCTGTCAGAATATCCAAAGGGGATTCATTTGAGGCTGGGGAATATCCATGAGGAGTGACAAACACAGAAGAACAAGTAAAATTACCATGTAGAAATGTAAACTTGAGTTTCCTGAAAAACAAATAAAATAGCAACAAGGCTCATCCAATTACACTGATTTTTCCCTCAGAATTTTTAACTGCCTACCAGTATGGCATTAAAGATGCATAGTTTCAGTGATTCTTTGAAAATCAGCAACTATAAAGAGACACATTCATTAACATGCCCCCAGAGAACAGCATTTGGTGTGGCAGCAGCACTTGTACTCTGGCAGTTGTTGCATGGGTGCCTCTACACCAGGCATTGCTCAGACTGCCTTGTAGGGGCTGGGGGAACACAAAGGATGCTGGAAATGGGGAGAGATGGCAGCAGTGCTGCAGGGCAGGGCAGCTCAGGGCGATCGAGGTGTACAGAGAAAAACCACGGAATTTTAGAAAAACACTTTTCACTATTTTTCTGCTAATGGAACAACTTGCTGTTAGTACAGAGAGAAAATATATATGTACGTTGTATCATGAAAATGCTGGTTTGGGATTCCAAAAGCCAAAACATTTAAGTAGTAAATTACATCCAAGCACCACAAGGCTGTTATTCTCAGCTAATTCAGTAGTGCTACCACTTCTGTACGTGATTATTCTAAGGAACACTGAAATAAGTTATCTGGTTATTGAGTAAATTCTGGCATGATACTATGCATATAAACCAATCATGAACATATGTCTCCTAAGGATGATAGGTTGTTTCCTCTGAGTTATATAGTACAGTGTTGTTGGGTTTTTTTGCCAGAGTCCTGAAATATATGTATGCTGCTTAGACACGGCCCATTTGCTGTAATGTTTGCTTTACTCTTTTATCTGTACAGCAGTTGTTTTTAGCTGCTTGAAATCTGACTCTGACTGTTAGTAGTATCTGTAATGTGGTTAGGACCGTTAGCTCAGTTACCTGAAAAGCCGTTGTGATTGCATTCAGCGTTGTGGGAGGAGCTGAATACCATTCATCCCATTAGTTTTGATCTGAATATGGAGAAAATATGACATCTAGTGCTGAGCTCACTGTGGAGTCCTGCCAGCCACCTCAGTTGTCCATCCTTAGATTCTCTTAGCTCTGAAAAGAAATGCTGTTCTGTTTAGATTAAGTAAATCATTGAAGAATACCCTTTTTTCTCTAATAGTCCTATTGTAGATAAGGGGAAACATCCGATGAGTTCCTAAAATGTTAATATATCTAAATTACTTTATTTTGTAAATTTCATTGAAGATGGAGATTGAGATGCAGTGACATATTTTACCTGAGAAATACATGTAAATAAATAAGATGACCCTTGATGGGAAGGATCTGCCCCAGGGGGCTGGTCATACCAAATTTCCTACTATTCTCAGCAGTGTGTTTGGAGCAAAATGATTTAAGTCCTGTGCTTCAGGGAGGGAATAGATGAATCGCTTTTAAATTTGTGTATCTAATAAACTAGACCGCTGCCGCTCACGTTTTATTTCAGTGCTAAACATAATACTACATCCAACAAATAAACAAACAAATTAAAGATTTCTCTTCATATACAGCCACGAAATCACCTATAGAATTCCTGCTTGTCTGTGGTGCTGCTGTTGCTTGAAGGAAGTATCATAGCTTGACTGCCAGAGAACTTAGTAAGTTGGGGCTGGTAGTGCAGGTAATGGAACACCCGTGCAGAAGGCAGGTGAGGGCTGTCCTTGCAGGGTGAGCACAGGGTGTAGGATGGCATTAACCCCGCACCCTCCAGGCAGTTCAGAATGTCTCACAGGTTTTACGTTGGGCTATCAGAGCATTGCTTCCAGCGCAGCTGGAAATTTTCATGCCAAAGCTCTCCTCACCGTTCTCTGGGAGAGTGTCACTGAAAAAAAACAAAAAAATTTTACCTACGATTCATTTGCTTTTACATATGTCTTTTTTGCCCAGGGATTTCTGCTATAACTGAGCTGAGAAAAGCTGAGTTCCAATAGCCAACCAGGCGGTTTTGCTGCGGTAGCAGTGCGCCAGGGAGCAAATACCAACTACACATTCAGAATTGTGTCTTTATAAGAAGTGGTGACTTCCTACTGAGATATTCAACTCTTTTTGAAGCAAGTTAATACTGTGCATTGTTACTATCCCATTTTATAGCTGAAGAAGTAGGCCCTGTCACCAGAGTTACGTCTGGGTCTCCTGCTGCCGCGATGCAAGGCATGATGTTGGCAGCAGGACAGGGTATTTGCCCTGCCATCGTCCTCCCAACTCTGTTACGCCGGGGTGCCTCGGGGCTGCAGGTCTCGGAGTGCTCGCAGAAGGAGCGAGCAAGCAGCCAGCAGCTCCGCTTCGCATTTGGCGCGGTGAGTCCACTGTTGGAAGCAGTTTTGTGCTGTGGTGGAGCTCTGCTTGACCCTTCCTTTTTTTTACACTTCCTACTGAATAGAAATAAGTGTTCTGGGAAGCGCTGAGTGTTTTTTATGGAATTTGGCCATTTTTAAGAGATTTGGCCACTTAAGAGCAATTTAGTGGTATTCCAGAGATTATTCCCGCTGTCTCATGTGTAATTACCCCGTTATCCCACAAATGAAGGATGTTTCAGGAAAGCAGCAGGCTTGTCCTGCTCGTCAGACACAAACACCCCCCTCTTTCCTGAATCAAGAAAGAAAAAAACAAAACCAAACAAAACCAGAGCGTCTTCCTCTCAGTAGGCACCCGTGGGTTTGTTGCTTTCCATTTTACACTTCGGTTTAACTGCGCTTAACTTTCAGTTGTATCAGCAGTCCAAAAAAAAGAAAAAAAACCCAACCCACAGCTGCTTTCAGTGCGTGTTGTTCTTGGCGCGGGCCCCGCGCTGGTGTCCGACTGGTAGGACCTGAAACCCGGCGCTCGGCAAGTGCCTGGAGTCAAAACAGGCGGCGCGCGCGGGCCGGCGGCGTTGCAGGGCAGGTCATCCTCTGCCGGCAGCGCGTGCGGAATGCCGCGCTCCTCTGACGGCATCTGCGGCAGCGTGAATCATCGCGCGTTCCAAAAGTGCGTGTTTACGGCCGTCGTAGAATCAGATTAAGTTGGCAGCCCGCTCCTCGCTGTAAGTGGCTCGGTTTACGTTTCTTCTCCCTGCGGGATGTTTTGCATAAGTTTGCCGACCCTTCGCGCTCGTAGGCTTTATGAAACGGAGAGTCGTTTCGGTGGGTTTGTGTCAGAGAGCGGAGCTCCTGTTTGTCGTAAATAAACACGGGCAGAAGGGTGGTTATTTTAGCACTTGATAATTTCCCACTTATGTCATTTGACCTGGATTGAAGCTGTGATTGCTGAGCTGCGTCTTGCGCAGCGTGTCGACTCCGGGGTTGAGCTGGCGGTGCGTTTCCTTTGTCAGTTTACAAGAAGTATCAAAATGAAACTGGCTGTGCCGTTTCCTTCGCAGCGCGCTGCGGGGAGGAGGAGCGCCTCGCGGGCACCGTTTCCTCACTGGTTCAGCCGCGCTCCGGGCAGCGCTGTGCCCACGAAGCTGGTAAAGTTGTCCTTCGCTCTCACGACGTTGTGCTGCAGTTGGTTTGCACCGAGCCTGTGTTTATTTTTAGCGAGCTGCACGTCCTGCCTTTTGTTAGGTTGTTGGTGTGTTTTTTTTTTTTTTGTCTTTTTTGTTGGTTTTTGTTTGTTTTTTTTTTTTTAGACCGCGGTTGCAAAATGAAAGTGCTTACAAGGTGTTTATGAACTCTTGTTAGGAAGCAGCTGCCAGTTGCTGCAGGATGACACATTTCTGCAAGCAGGCGGCTCGCTGGGCGTGCTGTGCGCTGGCTCTCGCTTCTCAGGCATGTGCCGTTTTCTTCCTGGTTTGGTTTGATTAGAATTAATGCCGAGTGCATTTTTAAACTTTGAACTGGGAGAAGTACCAGGTGGAAGGTTTCCCTTTACTGTTTGCTGAAATTGTAAGTATGCGTTGCTCAACTCCGCACTGCGTAACAAAACACCTCAGGATATACTGTAAATAGAAAACCTGTAATTGGTACATAGGTGTTGGATGGCGTTACCATAAGTAACGGGCTCGTAACAACGCCGGGCTCTGTTGTGAAACGGAGTCACTTGTGGATGAGACACTAAATTGCATTAACGTCTGCTTAAATATTGTATGCGGGGAACGATGGGCGGTATTCGTATCGTGCACGGGAGATCTGGTTAGTTTCTGCTATTTTAAATAAAAGGGCTATAAACGTGAGTGTTGTGGTAATCCTAAGTTTGAAAGGAATAGTGTTACACCGTTTCTGTTTATTAACAGCAAATAACGTTCATACACGTCTGGGTTTCAGCAGTTGTGTCTTGTGTTTTCCAAACGTGGGCCCGAGCCGCGGTTCCTCACGCCGCTCACGGAGCTCCTCGTGGCCCAGCTTTGCTCTGGGCCTGCTGCGCGTGGGAAGCAGGGCTGTGCTCAGCAACAGCTATGTTTCACAATGACTGCTGCTGACAGAGATCTGGCACGTCTCTTCCAACAAAGTTAGAGGGATTTTTTGTTCAAACTACCTGCAAACTGTACTGAAAGACCAAAGGCACATCTTCCTCTGCGCCCC
The DNA here is from genome assembly GCA_037305975.1 of Chrysolophus pictus. Taxonomy (NCBI): domain Eukaryota; kingdom Metazoa; phylum Chordata; class Aves; order Galliformes; family Phasianidae; genus Chrysolophus; species Chrysolophus pictus. The sequence goes on from CM074576.1 coordinate 182,352,196, forward strand.
AGCTGTCCCGTGACTCCTTCCTGTGCAGTCTTCTAAGTCTCGCCAGCGGAGGGGACGCTAACTGTGAGCTAAAGCTGTTCCCTCAATTGAGTGAATTTAAGTAGAGCAGGCGGGGTAAGAGGGGATGCAGATGGGATGTACTACATGTGGTGTTGTAGTCCAGGCACGAGAGGTCTGTGGTTTCAGTATTGTGTAAAGGTCTTTTCTGGGTGCAAAATGACTGCAGTCTGCCTATCAGCACATGGTTGGCATAAAGTACTGACAGTGTGTTTAGTGCTGAGGCGTTACGTTTAAGGCTTGCTATGAGCTAAGCGGGCATTTGATCTGATGTGAGAGCCAAGGTGAAAACTAGAGAAGATTCTTTCTACTTCAGAATGTGCTTTTACCCCTTTTCCCACACACTGTGGATCTGGAGATTGTGTTCCTTTTCTATTGCTTTGCTTTTTCGCGTGTGATTAGAAGGAGATGTGGCGTTTCCTGCAAAACAGCTGCTAGTATTCCCCTGTGGCCAGTCACAGAGGATAAGTGGAGTTAAAGATTCAGAGCCAGTCCTAGAGGACTTGGGCAGCTGCAGCCGAGGTTGGGGACAGGTAGGGGGCTGCATTGTGTGGGACACGGGAGGAGGAGAAAGGGAGCAAGGAGAGAAGCCCTGGAGGCTGGGGGACTGTTAAGTCTCCGACAACATAAGGACTTCACATCTAGCAACAACAATTCAGATTTGGCTGAGAAAGTTGGATGGTATCCATGTTTCCATAGGACATGGAGAATCTCCTGGAAAAGTTTAAGATCGTATGCAATGCTACCAATGCTTGAAATGTGCGTTAGGACAGTATGTAGCATTAAGCTTGACTCCGAAAAAGAAAGAACCAAAAACGTTGATCTGAAATAGATTCTTTAGGAAGCGCAGTTAATTCAGTGCGAGCGTGCTAAACTTCTCTCCGAGATTCGTGTCATTAATACATTAACTGTTTGACAGCAGCAGTCACATGTTGCTCGTCAGTTGCCACAGGGGCTGCACTGAGACAGCTGAGAGGTTGCAGGAGGATTAGTGTGGGGCAGAGGACTGGAACTTTGATCGTGCCCTCCCTGTTTGTGGAGTTGACAGCAACAGCTATTTGGGGAAGAAAAACAGAAAATGCACTGTTATTTTTGTGGAGTGAGCATCTATTCGGATGTATTCAGAAAGTTCTCTCATGTTTTAAATGAGTGCACATTCATAGCATTGCATGCTTCTGAAGCAATGGGAACGGCGGTAAAGTTTAGGCTGTTACTTTGTGAGTGGTAAACTGGATTTCCACTTGTCTCACGCTTCTCTTTTTGTGGGGCAAAAACTTTCAATCTGCTTTGGGTTCGTCTAGCCATTGACTGTGCTGTTTGCTCATGCAAGCAGGAACAGCTATGGCCACAGCTGTGTGTGCATGAGCTCAGCTGCCCCACTGCGTGCCATTTGTCTGTGCATCAACTGCAGAGGGGTGTCCAGGTTCTTATGTGGCTGGGCAGTTACATGCCGGATGTGCCAGTACAGGAATATCTTGTTTTGTAATGGCTGTCTGATCTGTAAATGTCTTATATTCACATTTATTACATAGGGTGGATGACAGCAGACCAGTAACATAACAAGTAAAATGTTAATAGGCAAATTAGCAGAATTCTGTAAGGAGGCAGTGTGACCAGGAAGTTCGTTTTGATAGGAAAGCGCAGCCACCCTGCACACAAAGAAAGAAAAAGAGAAACAAGTGCCAAAGAGGATAGCTTGTGCAGAGGAATACAGCAATATTTAGTTACAATTTATGCCCATCCCCCCCGCAGTATGGCTTTGTCGGTGTGATTTCCCACCTTGGCTGTCCGGCCTCCTGCTCCAGGTCCTGCCCTGCTGTCTGTGCCCGCCCAGGAGCACAGCTCTGTGAAGGTGCTGCTGCCATCAGCTCCTGCTCCTGTTGCAGTGATGTTACCTCATGTGAGCAAACACGTCGATTTTCCATGCTGCAGCTGTGCCTGATGCCATCGAGGACCATGCAGCACCGACTGTTCATGTTCTTCCTTCTGCATAACTTTGTAGTGGTCGCAATTTCCATTCTACACTTAGGAGGTTTTAAGAGAAGCTGAGTAACACTGGTAGTGCTCAGATAAGTGTCAGAAGTATGCAGGACTTTCTGTAGCTGTGTATTGGGCAGTTTGCAGTTGAAAGGAACTGCCAAGTGCAGCAGTCAGTTCTGATTGCAAAACTGACCACCGATCTGATACATAGAGATAAAATCAGTAGTCTTGTGATCTTTTCCTTCCCTGTCGTCTGGGTAAACTTTTATTTTAAAGAGGGAGGTATGTGTTACTGTAATGCTATGTTACTGCTATCCTATCATTTTGTATGTTATGTTGAAAAAAGAAAAGCCACCAAAGCCAACGCACTGTTTTGCTCTCAGGAATTAATGAATTGAAGAAGTTGTCTTGGTTTAGCTTGATCAAAAATCCAGTGTAAGGCAAATATTAAAAAATACCCTGCTATGGCATGTGATACTTAAATGACTTTAAAATATAATTTTAGATGGCCCGTGTCTTGAATGTCTGTGTTTCCGGAAGATTAATTTTAATAACACAGTAGTGTACTTCACTTCCAAATATATCCTTAGGGACGGTATCAAACATATGGTTTACCAGAGGAGAGTAGGTCTGGAGAACACTGGGAGCTATGGCAAAGATCTGAGTGGTTAATCCTGAATTTGCATGTTTTGTATGTGAGAAGCATGTTTGTTCCAAGTTTCACTTTATATGTGGCTTGGTTTTATTGGTTAAGCAGCAGTTGCTTCTTCATCAGCCCTCAAGTAATTAATGGTAAAATCACACATTTTTATTAGGCTAATTTCAATTGATTAAATAGTTGCTGGGAAGGTTGGTAATTGTTAAAACAATAGCTATTATTTAACTAAACAAACATTCTATGAATAAAACTCCACATTTCAGAGGCAAATGCATAGCTTCCGTGGGCGTTACACAAATGAGTTGTGAAATGAGTGTATATTAATTGCATCCAGCAAAAGACTTCTGGAGGTAGAGTCTGTGTGCTGAGGCCTGTGGCAGAGTGAAAACCAGCACATGATGACAGGGTGAGAACCAGCATTCGGGGGTGAAAGGAGCTGCTTTTTGTGTTAAAAATGAGTAAGAATGTTTGGGTCTTCAATTATGGGAGATTCTTGAATGCATTTCTGCAATTATAGTTGAAGCTTGGATATAGAGGTATGGAAGTGCCTAGTCTTTAATGGAAAAAACACCTTTATTTAGTCACTAGAGATGTAAAAAGAACAGTTGAAAATATTGTTCATATGTATTTTAAGCATTTCTCTTTGTTCTTGAGGTATTCACCTATTGCAAATCAGTCATGGATGAATCCCTATTCTCTCAGCATGTTTTTACCCACGGAGATGCCAGACAAATCACCGTGTTTTGATTCTCTGTGGGAAAATTTTTCTTAGTTCTCCTTAAAATATCAAACCAGGGAGCATGGAGTTTGTGTTGTGGATATAACACTTGTCCTTAGAGCAGCAGGTTGCCATTACCGCCTTATGCCGCTCCTGGCTGACGGGGTGATGCTGGGCAGGCCCAGAGAGCAGCACCCAGCCACACCGCTTTCAGTGCGGGAGGCTTTAGACCTGGACAGTTTGCTGTGTGTTGTCAAAGTTCTTGGTCTGTTACCACCCTGTTTGGAATCAGAATTGTTAAGGTTGGAAAGACCACTAGGATCATGTGGTCCAACCATCAACTCATGCCCACTCTAGACCATGCCACTCCCTGTGACATCCACTAGAATAGAGAGGAAGAATTTCCTCTTCCCTGATCTTTGTTTTTTCTTTTAGCCTATGAAATGCTCTAAAGTTTATTATTTTTCCATTACAGAACGAAGACACGGTTCAATGTGCAAACCTTCCCCTTCTCCAGCTTCTCCAGCTTGCAATTCCAGGACATCCCTAGTGCAGATGAAACCGAAATCCTGTATCAGCGGCCATAACCCTGTCAGCAGCAACTCAAAGCCATTCAAAACGCCCAAAGACAATCTACTTACCTCCAGTAGCAAACAGCACACAGTCTTTCCTTCAAAAGTTTCGAGGGATAAACCATGGTGAGTACCAGAAGAACAGTTACCTGAGCTGTGGGTGTTCAGAAATAAGTACCTATGCGTAGTTCATGATCACAAAAAACCAAAAATCTGTTATCTCTTCTAAAGTTTACCATTTAAGCCCCTACATTACCTAGGGGAGGAAAATAAGATGTTTTTTAAATATCGTTTTTGGGTTTTTTTATATACTTATATCTGTATATATATGTATATATGTGTACACATACATAAGGGTGACATATGTATGTATGTGTATATTTGAAAAGGAAAAATGAGCCGATTTACTCATCTGATGTTCCCTCAAATTTTGGCTTTTCTGAGATGCATGTAGCAAGTGCGGGATCAGACTAGTTTGCTATCTTCAAGGTCCACCTGTCTTCACAATATCAGCCCTTAAAACTGATGCTTTTAATCAGCAACTTAATTTTTGTAGAGTTCTTAATATTAACTTAGCTCGTGTTCATGAAAACTTGCTGCTTCCAGTCATTTATCTTCAACAGCAGCTGCTGTTGGAGCTCCTTCTGTATTTTGATAGCATGTGCTGCTTTATAAGACAGAAGATAATTCCGGCTGCAAAAATCACTATTTTGTGGGAGTTTTGCATCATGTACTGTGACAGATACCCACGTACAGTCTTGGAGGCTGCCCGCCTCATCCTCCCATGACTGTGATGGTTGCAGCAGAGTTGCAAAAATGTAAAGGAGAGTTGAACTGGGTCATAGTTTTATCCCTTAATAAACTAGTAATTCTTTACTTATCTACAGAAAAGATGCTTTGTGATTCGGTCACTAGATTGGTGACTTAGAAGATTTGGTTCCTGCTTCTGCACAGGCTGATGTAACAATTTCATCTCCTCAGCCTCAGTTCTATGTCTGTGAACTTGAGATAATCAGACTTCCTTTTTCTTTTCATCAGGTTTTATTTAATTGCTGCTTAAATATCCTTGCTTTTTGTATGCAGTGTCTAGCATAAGAGGGTCATGATTTTAGACTGCCTGAAAGCAGTAAATAATTTAATGCAAACCGTTCACCAAAGAGACCAAGCGTAAACTCATATTATGTTAAAATAATAACTCATGTTTTCTGTTGTAAACATACACCCTTCAGTATGATTTCAAAGACAGCACCGTCTGCCTAGCCACAGAATTTACCTTGCACTGGAATAAATCTAATTTTTCTTTAAATCTGAACCCACCATTCCTGTACATATGATGAACATTGCGGACAGTTATTTCATTTAATCTGAAAATAGAGATTGTGGATGTTTTGGTTACTCGCACAGATGAGGTGTGGGCTATTTTAGTTAACACGTAAGGACTTCAATTACTATTAAAAAATATTCTTGCTTGAATAATGACCTTTCATTGTGAATGTCGAAGAGAGGATATTTATACGAGAGCATATTTTTAAAACTAATTAAAAGAAATTCAGAAAGCTCTTCAGAGCATTAATGCTATTGACTATTAATCTGTTTCCCAGTTTCAGACAACTTCCATTATCTATTCAGCATCTAAATGAAGCTGTAAGCAAGTATCTTCTGTTTTGGCAACAGATGGCATTCTGTCAGTCAATAAAAACCAAAAGGAAACAAAATAACTACATGTTTTCACTAGTCATTTTTCCATTATTAGGAAAATCCCAAGCGCTTATGGATGATTAAGAAGGTAGATTGAGTTGTTTAAAACTGTTGTAATGGTTTATTAATTATTTGGCAATTATATGTCGTTAGATCTAGTCATAAATTACAGAATTCTTGCAGCTTGTGAGGAGGTAATGCTGTAGTTCTGTTTACCAGTGGGGAAAATAAAGTATATGTTGCTTAAAGATACTGTAATCTTAACGTAACAAATCACTAGCAGTCTGAATTGGAGATCAATAAAATTGTCCTTCATACTAGAGTGTTAAGTGCCTGGCTTTTTATATGGCTTTTTAGAGAATAAAATCAGTCTGATAACTGTCACAGTTCATAGCGAGCTGACATCAGTTAATGAAGAAAGAGTTTTCCTGCCTGGAAAATTAGTAGAATTACCTGGATTATCATTTTCATTTAGGATTCTATAAAATGTTCCTTTTCATGGTAGGGTTATATCTTCCATTCACCTGTCTGTTCAGTCTGTCAAATTTCACCTCCCTATCTTTTAGAAAGAAATACTGGAAAATATTTTTGTTTCATAATATATGAGCAGAATTCATCGCATATCCATGTGTTATTGTTTATATCTTCAGAAACTTCCAGTTATTCACTGAGTTTGTCCACTTCATTGTAGCAATTGCCACAGATATTTACTTTACATGGGTTAGCTTAGTTCAGGGGCTGTATCGCCTGTAATAATTGCTTTCCAGAACTGGAGTAACCTTTGTTGCACTTCCTGATTCTTTAGCATTTTACTCAGCATCCCTTAAATTTTAGGTGCCGGGATTAGTAGTGATATAGAAGCTATCATTAGTATGATTAGTAGCAATGGTCTCTGCAACACCATGGCCCAGTATATCCGTTGTCACACCTGCCTGCATGTAGACCCAGCTCTTCTGGTGTTTAATTCACTATTGATTTGCTTGACTCATCATCATAAACCTTGCCCTAGCAGCTTGTTCTCTTCTTTGCATCCTTCTTGTCCTAGATGTATTGCAGTGCTTCAGATGGCTCCTCAGCTTACGCTTTAAAAAGCGTGATCAGAGTGCTCAGCTGAGAGAGATCTGGAATTGCTTTTGTTTTGTCTCTGCTGTCTTAATCCTTCCCTAGCTGGAGTATGGAAGAATATTTTGAATACATTACCTGGAAATACCTCTCAGCTGTTTCTTCCTGTGTCTCTCCAGCACAGTTACTGTTAATCCATCTGTGCTCAGAGGCTAGAGCAGTGCTGGGACATGACTGCAGTGTGCACAAGGCAGGCATAAACCAGTGTTTCTGCAGTTTGCATTCGAGGTTATAGGAGATACAGCAAGATGGTAGAAAATAGAAAAAGGTAAAGAATAAGATGATTGTTAGTAATTAAAATAATAATGAATAAGAGTTCATCATTAATAAGAACAGCCCAGGTACCATTTGTAGAAGGCATTCTGGTGCCACTTGTCTCTCCAGCTTGTTCCTTTCTCAGAGGGCTGCTGCCCTGGGGCCCATGGGCTCTGGCTGCCCTGGCTGGAGCTGTCCTGGCTTCAACCTGCATGCTCAAAGGGCAAAGCTTTGGATTCTGCACTCCCTGCAGGATCTGGGTGCCCTAATGCTACAGGGCATCCACTTCTTCACACCGTGGTCCTGAGGCACTGTAGAACTGGAATAAAGGGCTAGATGATCCTGAAGGTCTTTTCTAACCTCAGTGATACTGTCATTCTAAGCCGAAGCAAGTCTCCTTGACCTCCCTCCACAAGGTTTAGCTGTTGCCTGCCAGAAATTCAGAAAATGAAGGAAATGAGATGGAAATTTCATGGTTTTCATCAAGCTCAGTCTTTTTGTAATAGGATCACGGAGGTATACCTGTGGGTAATCATTTACAATTTGTAGTGTCATTTACGAGGATCTTTTTAATCATCTCTTAGTCTTTATTTCTTTGTGTTTAGGAAATACCATTATTCACACAAAAGCTGAGAAAGTGAAGCTTGTCAAGATTTAAGGATATTCCTAATGCAGCAAAATTCAGAAGAGTTAATTTGGGTTAATAACGTATTTGTTATATCTTAGAAGCACTTCCAGATTGCAGACTAGAACAATGTTTTACAGTTTATAATGTTTATGAATTTTCTTAAGAATTTTTAAAAGTGAGTTGAAGAGGTGGTGAGATTTTAGAATGATTATAGTAATAAATGACTCCCCCAATCCAGCAAAATTATGTTAGATCAAGGAAAAAAATATGTAATAAAGTCTGAAGAAGTGAAAATGTAGGTAATAGAGAGACACAGGTATTGTGTCACACTGTAACTCTTCTCCTTGCTTAGGAATGACATGACAAGCAATGTCTTTGAACTGAAAGAAATTACCATAGGTTACAGAGGAGAGAAATACATCCTTGTTTGAGGAGTTTGTCATAGGTTCTGCTGAAGGAGCTTCTATTTAATCCAGAAGGAAATCAGTTACCTGAGAGAGTGAGCTTTTGAAGCCCGCCATGATGAGGTGCTTTCTGTAGGCCTCAGATAGATCTGTAGTCTTTTTCTGGTTCCTTTCTAATTCATGGATGTCAGTTTTGAATACTGGTCAACAAAACTGGTAATCACATTCCAGTATCAGTGTAACACAGGGTATGTGAAAAGCAAATCTGCTTTTTAATCTTATTTGCTATATCCTTTTCTTTCAGTATCAGCACAAAATCCAATAAAAGCTCATACTGTTATTCACCATGACCACTAAATAGTTTTGTCCTTATTTTCCTGTGTTCCAGTATGTTTTTTCCTGTGTTTGCCCTGTTTTTTCATGTGTAACTTTACATTTGATGGCATATATTTCTTCGATTGAATGCACGTTACCAAACAATCCATGCTACTTTCTATAACTGCCTTTTGTCCCTTCATTACTCACATTTCCCTCAATCCTGATGCCACTGGCAAATGTTACTAGCAGTAATCTGGTGTTTATTTCTAAAAGCCATTGCGGTTTTCAGATTGGGTGATGGTGGCTGAACATCCCACAAGCAGACACCCTCACTGAAGTCCCCAAAAGCTAATTTTCAGTTGTTTAACATTTGCTTTTAAAGTGCTTTTATTTGTGTTTTCTGAGAATTCGAACAATTTCCCGGTTATCTTTGTCAACTTCACTGGTAACCTCATCAAAAAGTGCAAGCAGAATCCTTTTGCTAAGATTTGCTTTTCAGTACAACCACATGAACAGACTGTTTATCAGTTTATTTTTATTACTTTTTCCATTATTATTTCCGAGATATTCTCACGTAGGTTTTCAGTGCGAACACAAGAGCAGCACTCAGCTGTCTTCTCCAGGTTGCCAAATATTCCAGTGTTCAGTTAGAAATTAACATGCAGAGACCAGAAGATCCCTGTTCAGCTCTTTGGGAACTCATGGCCACATTGCCCAGCTTTTTTTTTTTTTTTCCCCAGATATTTTCAACCAGCACTTTACAGTTATTTTATCAAAAAACACCTTTATCCAAGTGAATTGCATTATCATAATTCCTTCTTAGAACAGGAGAAACACTGAACCTTTTTGTGTTTTTCACATTGCTGATAACTTTTAATACTGCTATTGTTGTTAGAATTTCTCTTGTAAAAGGGAAAGAAACACAACTGAATACAGATTAATACAGATCTTTTTCGCATATCTTCGGTGGTCTTCCATACCTTCATTTCTCTCATTTTTATATATTGCCATCTGCCCTTCCTCTCTTTTTGTTGTATTTTCCTTTTCTGACTGTTCCTTGCAGCCATTGTCTCTACTAACTCTGAACAAACTCTGTATGCAAAAAATGTTTTTTAAATAACAAATTAACTTTTTGAAATATCCTCACTTTTCAGTCAAAGATACCTGATTTGGAAAAGGAGCTCTCTTGAGCCATGAAGTATAAATCTGAGCATTTGTGATTTATTTACCTTTTTAGTCACTGTTAGTCTCAACCACAGTTGCTGTGTCCTAAGCAGCTTCCAGTTTCCAGTTCAGTTATTGATTCAACTTTACTTGTGCTGACATGAAACGGGAGTTCTTCAATGTTGTGTTGCCCACTTACTTTAAGAAAGAGAGAGTTATTATCAATTGTATCTTCCAAAATCTGAAATAACTTACTGCAGGCTGTATGGAGTCATACAGAATGTCTGTCTTAAAATATCAAAATATTTAAATCTTTTTCTTCCACATCGCAGTGAAATGCAAAAGGAATAATTGCACTTGTTCTCATGGTTGACTTGCAGGTCTGTAACAAAAGTAAAGCAAAGCATTGCTCCCTTGGGCTTGACTCGCTTTTACTGATCAGCCCATGTGTGTTGTAGGACTTGCTCTAAGTTCTGTGCACTGCAAAATACACAAAAAACTTTCTTTGCATTACCTGAATAATGGATCTGCTTGATCTTTTCACTGTGTTATCAGCATATGAATTAAGACAGGCATTATAATCTGGTTGCGAAGATGCGTTTAGCTCTAGTTTATGTATAGTTTCTATATAGTAAAACTACTTGATCTAGAGAAAAAAAGACAAATTCTCCTATTTTCAACAAATTTATTTGTCAGCTGTTGAAAAGCAAAGCAAAGTCCTTCTGCAGTGCTCATTTTATGAGTAAGTTCAGTTGTTTTCATGCTGGCCAGCGCCTTACATCTTTTTGTAGTCAGCTCTGTGTTCTGACCAGCTGACTTCCACACTTAAGATACAACAGAGTATAGAAGTTTTCTATAATTCCAGCTGCAAATTTGCTTCCATACTGAGAACGTAACTTACGTTAGTGTCGCAAGTGTGCTGCTGCAGTAGTTAAGTGAGGCGAAGGTATTCAGAAGTCCACAGATTTTATTATAAATACATTTTAGTAATATTCACTTCATTGAAGATTAAGTTACTTTTTAAGTGATTGCTACTAAGATTTCCACGCTCAAAATCTCTTTTCTCCTTGTTTTTGTGTGCCATTCTAAGCAAATGAATTGCTTTTATTTTAAACTATTGACACTGTTAGCACATTACTTCATTATCATAGTAAACGTATCCCCAACCTGCTTGTGTTAATGGCATAGGAGTGTATCCTTAAAGGGATGTATGTTGTTGGCACCAAAGAATTACTTTGTTTTTGAGTAGTAGGAAAATATGTCTTTAAAAAAAAAAAAAAAAATCAACAACAAAAACTTTGTTAGGATAATTCTTTCCATTGCCAGGCTTTACAAATGGCTGCTTTGTAAAGGTTTGATTGAACAAAAGTAGTGAGTAATGATATTAAGTATTCTGTTTTGGTCTGAAGGTGCTGTTTCACTCGCATCGAATTCTTTTTATCTATGGAAAGCAGTTAATGAAGTGTGCTCTGTGATACAGAAAATGCAACGTGAACGTTTTTCTTTGTTTTTTCAGTGTTCCTGTTCCAGTAGTCAGTCTAGAGAAAATTCCTAATCTAGTGAAGGCAGATGGTGCCAACGTTAAAATGAATTCTGCAACCACTACCACCATCACTTCCTCCTCAGCCTCATCATCCACCATACCTGCTCCAACCTTGGTTAAATCTGGTTTGACATCCAAGTCAGTGCCACCGTCGCCAGAAAAGATTCTGAACGGCAAAGGAATTATAGCTCCATCAATAGACAAGAAACACCAAAATGGCACTAAAAGCAGTAACAAGCCTTACAAAAGACTTTCAGGTGAGTAATGTCATAGTTTACCTTTTGATATAGCCCACTTTTCTTTACAAATATTCCTATAGTTCAGAAATAACATACTACTAAAATGCTGTGGTCTGTTTTTATTCTGATCTTTCTGCTGGAAGATGCCAGTTTACACATAACAAAAGAAAAGCTTTCAAACTTGTAGCATGTGACAGCTGTTTTCAAAATACATATTCCATTTAGCTTGAATGTAGAGTGCCTCATGCATTTCTCAATTGATCAGCTGGTAAGTAAAGTCACATGTAAAATTTTAAGGAAGTAAAATCATTAAAGCAGAAGGATAGAGGGCTTCTTCAGTCTGTTGTGTAATATCAGTTTATTTACAACAAAAAACAATATTTATAGGCTGAGTGACTTCAGTACAATCATGACCGAGTTGTGCAGCTTCAGCTTTAGGACACGGAGTTACCTACCAAGTCATAATTTTCTTTAACAAATACTAGAAAATTCTTGGAAGATACTGGAGATTTTGGGGGAGTTAGGAAATTCATAATTTGCCTCTTCCCCTTCTTCCTCTGCAATTTAGATGTGAGAGGAGCAAGAAGATGGCAGTGTGGGGGCCACTGTTTCTTTTCAGGAGGGGCAGATGGTGGAGCTGAGGGGCTGGCATTGGACTGGAAATGCCTTGGGTGGCCTTGGGCAGTGCAGCACTGAGGGCATCCGGCCCTGTGCAAATTGCAACCACGTGCAGAACAGCCCCACGTGGGAGGGGTGAGGGGCGATTAGAAAGGTTGCCATGCTTTGGAGGAAGGTGTTTTTGCATGGAGCTCCCCAGTGGTGACCTGTGGCCATTCTTGGGCCTCAGAAACTGAAAACATGTTTTTGTTTTGAATCAAAAGAGGAAAAAAAGTGTTTTGATGCTTCTCTGATTTGGGGTTTTGTTGTTTTGTTGTAGTAGTTGTTTTTTAAGCAGAAGTAACTGACCCAAGTTTACTGCTTTAAGAGCTGCACAGGGTCTATTCATCTGCTGGCAGTACTTCGTGATTTGGGCAGGAGCTGCCTGTGTGTACTGAAAGGCTAATTTGGCTAATGGCAGCATGAGCTGCATTAGATCGTCCGATGACAGAGTTAGTTCAAATGATTTCTAAATGTGCACTGGTTATGAAACAAGTATAAGTGTGCAAGATAAATGCTTTAATTTCCAGTTAATAAGTGTGTGCTATTTTTGACTGAATATCACTTCTATTTTTTTTTTTTTCATTTTCTCAAATTTGGCAGTGAGCTCCGTGGTACTGCTACCATGGCTTGGATCCAGAGCAGAGAGAGGTATTTGCTAGGGCTGCGTGTGGTATGGAAGGATGCCATTGCCTTCAGGGTCCAACACTGATTGCTTTCTTAACTAGTTAAAGGTGGCATATAAGAAAACAGAGCAGTTGTTCATGATAGCATTCCAAAAACTAAAAAATATTAAGAAAAAGAAACTGGTTAGGCTTTTATACCATGTTTCACTTGTGAAGATCCAATTTGTTATTCCAATAAAAACTCCATGTAATTTATTTTGCAGTTAACTTAAAACATTGATTTCTTTTTACCCATTATTTCCTTTAATATTCCATAAGTTTAATTTAGCTAATCAATTAGGGGATCTCACTTGGGCAATTGAAAGCATTACTGATGTTCTTCGTGTCTCCATGTGCCGCTGCAACACTGTAGGAGACACTGTACCTGTATTGTATAAGTGCTTGCTGCAATATGCTCGTAGAGGAGAACCATTTCTGTTCTGAAGGGCCCTCTTTCAGCTTGCTTGCCTTGTTCCTTGGAGGTGACTCTCTCGTTAGTCTGTATCTGGGCTTACCACTCTCTGATTTCTGTTTGATAGGGAAAGTTTCAGTGCTGGAAATTTCCTGTCAGACTGGGACTCTGCACAAGACCACTTGAGCACTCTGATGAGCCTCAGTTTCCTTTCATAAGATTAAAAAAAAATTTTTTTAATTGATATTGTTTATAAACTTCTCTCTCATTAGCAGATTTGGAATCCATTAAATCTTGCTTGTGCTGCCTCACGTGCAGCAAGGCAATAAATTAGTGATGATGCAAATAACAGAACTTCTGTGAGCACTGTAAATTAATTGCCTGTAGATTGTGTGTCATTATGATGGATTCTGCTCCATTATTATACTGAACTGTGCAGAAGCTGAGAAAAAGATCTTGGAAGGTCAAGGAGATGATTATTTTTGCTTTACTATAAATTTCATCCATTTTACATTAAAAGAATGAGGAGCTGGCTGCGGATTTAGGTTTCGCTCTGTCCTTCACTGTTCAAGTGTACAGCTGTTAATTTGTGAAGGTCTGACTGGCTTACATCTGTTTTCTTTCAGTAGCCTCCATTTTCTCTGGTACCATTTCCCTGGCTGTGGCTGAAGGGGTTTTCTGGTTGTTGGTTTTTTTGTTGGTGGTGGTTGGTTTGTTATTTGGGTGGGGTTTTTTTAATCTTTGCTGAGACCTGGTGATTGTTTAGCTGAGGAATGCCCCTGCTCCTTTTTGGAGGCATTGTCTTTGGTGAGAGAGAGGAAAGCAGCTCCCTGGCCCCCAGAAAGAGTCTGTAGCTGCTGGGCTTAAGTGGATCACTGTTCTCTAGTAGCAAACTGGAAAAAAAAGTGTTTTTTTGTTTTTTAAATATCTTCAGTTCCTGTTCTCTTTGGGGTGAAGTTAAAAATACAGCTGCCCAGCTGAAACTAAAAATATCCTTCCACCACCTAGAGGAGGCCTACAAGAATGCTGGAGGGGGACCTTTCTACAAGGTCATGTAGTGATAGGACCAAGGGGGAATGGCTTTAAACTAAAAGAGGGGAGATTTAGGTTAGATGTTAGGAGGAAGTTCTTTACTCAGAGGGCGGTGAGGCCCTGGCACAGCTGCCCATAGAGCTGTGGGTGCCCCATCCCTGCAGGCACTCAGGGCCGGGTTGGATGGGGCCCTGGGCAGCCTGAGCTGGTGGGGGGCAGCCAGCCCACGGCAGGGGGTGGGGATGGGTGGGCTTCCAACCCAAACCATTCAAACAGGAGTTTGACTCTTCTTCTCTCTGTGAGGTTGTAATAAAAAAACAGCAATAATTATCTCTTTTAGCTCATGAGCATATGTTTTTATCCACTAAAAGTAAGAAAAAATGTTGTTTTTTTTTTTTTTAATGTTTGGTCATACACAGAACTTTTTATTATTTCTGTTGAGCTGTGTAAAAGCCACAGAAACTACAACTGTGTGTGACAGATATCAGACCCTTGGTAGATTTTACCAAGAAGTAGTGCCAACTATTCTTTCCAAGCTCACTTTTTGGTATGTCTCTGCTAGTAGACCAGTAACATAGCCATGAATTGAACTTGGTCACGTTCAAGTCCATGTAGCAGATTACGTACAACTGCTAATAATTTTCTTATCTGGAAGGCAAGAGTTACCATATGCAGGCTCCTTGGCCTGCAGTTTTTCCTGTTGCGCTGACTGTGATGTTGTCCTAACATTGTACTGTAGCTGTGCATTACTTATCTTAGCTCTGATTTTTTTGTCGTTGTTTGTTTGTTTATAATGAGTATTTAGGTCCTTCATCAGTTGTTGCATTTAAGTACAGGATGTTTACTTTTATCCAAATGTAGCACAACTACAAGAAGACCTTGGCAAACAGTTATATTCCATGATCAAGCAGATGCAAACCAGCCTGCCAACTAAAACATACCATGTCTACATGTGTAAAGATGATGGTAGATTTTTTTTGCATAAGTAATAACTCTATGTCCATGGTTTTGTTACATCTCTGTAGTGCAAAACCTAGAATTATGTTAATACAACTTAAAGGAGGTGATGCTATCTGTGGTATACAAATACTGAAATATTAACGACAATGAAATATGCAAATATAGCGTATTAAATATTAAATACACTTCTAATGTTAATCATAAGTAGAACTCAGATGAGGCTTTATTTTCATGATCTCTGCAAACTTTAAATTCTGTGCCTCCATGACTTAAGGAAATAAGAATTAACA
Organism: Chrysolophus pictus; assembly: GCA_037305975.1. Taxonomy (NCBI): domain Eukaryota; kingdom Metazoa; phylum Chordata; class Aves; order Galliformes; family Phasianidae; genus Chrysolophus; species Chrysolophus pictus. The sequence continues at coordinate 182,367,568 of CM074576.1, forward strand.
TACACTTTTCTTTATACTTCCTGAAGATGAGACAGATTTAGATAAATTCTGTTTTTAGCATGTCACTAGTAATCTTGTGTTTATGTTTTAAACAACACTGGTTGCTTTTCAGAGTTTCAGAGTATGTCACAGTAAGGTTGTGTAATGCACTGTGCTGTTTAGTCTGTATGTGTATTAAGTGTGCCCCATAGTCAAATTCAGAGGATGGGTTTGCAAATGTGTTTCATGGCTTCAGAAGCAGTCAGTGCTGGAGAGTGAAATGGGAGGCGTCCCTGCCTGTAGCAGGGGTTAGAACTTGATTATCTTAAAGGTCCCTTCCAACCCAAACCATTCTCTGATTCTGTGAACGCCTTGGGATATGACTGGGTTATGTGTGTAGACCACTCTGCTGAGAACAACTCCATAAGCAGACTTACTCCTACAAAGTCTGTGACTAAATAGTTTGAAACACATATGGACAGAAAAAAATGCACAAGTGGCTGAGTGTGGTGCACATGGCACCATTGTGGAGCACTGGGGTTGGGAACAGTGCTTCAGGCTGAGCCTGGCTGCATTAAGTATTGTTAGGCAAATATGGTGCTCTGACTAAAATTCCTGAAATAATCTACTTTTTCTCCTTTTTCCTTCACCTTCATCAAACAGAAAGAGAATTTGACCCAAATAAACACTGTGGAGTACTGGATCCTGAAACAAAGAAACCTTGCACAAGATCGCTCACCTGCAAGGTATTTTTCTTAGAAGATAAAATATCAGATGCTTTGTTATAGTTTAAGTCCTATCACAGTAGTTTGAGAGGTCATACCTGCTCCTGTCTTACAGACAATGGGTATGGTATTCAGACGCTGTCTTCAGGTAATTCTTTTGAGTAATTCTGTTTCTTTGAATCAGAGCATCTGCATTATTCTGCTGATATTTCTAGAGAGATGTTTTTTTCTTGTCATTTTGTTATGCAGAAAGCATTAATGTTTCACATAGAAGCACAAAAGTTATTTTTAGTGCTCCCTTTTCAGCTCATGTGCAAAAATGCTGAAGTATAATCACTTGAGTAAAAATTTAACATGATTTTCATGTAAGAAATTACTTGGAGGCTGCTCTTCTGATGATGAGGGGTCTCGTTAAAAAGTAGCACCAACATAAGATGTTTATAATGACCATTTGTATGTATAGCTGGTGCCTGTTGGTAGAGGTGATCGGTTACATTTGCTTAAAATGTATTCACATTTTTCAATCCAATGAAATCAGTTTTTCTTTGTAAGTTAAAAACCGCAATGACGTTACTTCTTAATATTTTAAAGTTATTGGAATTACACTTTCTGTCTTGGAAAAGGTAAGTCAGTAGATCCTGTTATGAAAATTGTTGCAAAAGTAATTTCTTACGAAATGATTTCATAAAGTATCAAAGATAATATGGACTAGCAGTTTTATTTCCATAACTGTGGCTGAAGTTGTTTGAAGTAGATTTTTATCTTTTAGAGTTGTGGTGTATCGGAAGTATAGAGGACTCATAAACAATGTCATGCACACACAAATGCTTTTTAACCACCCTATTTTTAGACTCATTCACTTAATCATCGACGAGCAGTTCCAGGCCGTAAAAAACAGTTTGACATCCTTCTAGCTGAACACAAAGCTCGATCCAGGGAAAAAGAAGTCGCAAAAGACAAAGAGCATCCACCATCGGCAAGGGAAAGCTATCAGAGCCAGCCCACACCAGCACAAGACTCTCTGTCAGGATCTTCAGTGAACTCTGGGCAAGAATCTAAAGTAACATCTCCTGCAAAATCTAGACCACCAAATTCTGTACTTCCAAGGTAAGCAGTTCTCCAGTGTGAATTGTTGCATTCTGGAATTGCTGTAAGAAAGGTGCTAGTTCTTTATACAGCTTATTTTATAAACATTTAGTGTTTGGGCTATTGCATGATAAAATATACCTTCATGTAAGGATTTCTCTTAGCAGTATAAAGTGGAGTACTCTCACATTAATGTAAACCCACCGATGGTAGTCTGTGGTCTGGTTAGGACTGGGGTGAGAAGTGTTATCTGTCCTCTGCTCTGAAGCTCAGATTAACAACATTTTTTGGCTAAGATGGTTGGTAGTAATGAGGAAGGGTTATAACTGAGCCATTCTGACACATTTGGAAGTGAAAGTTGCCTTTATTAATTGAGATACTGCTGGCAAAATTCTGTACAGTTGTATAGGAATGTTTTGTGCAGATATGTTACCAACTACATCAGTGGAATGTCTTAAAGAAAGGTGCTTCCGTGTAAATGACAGTGTAAGCAGCTAGGTCTTAAACCCATCCGTCTGAGTCTGCCCATGGTGTGTCTTTCACCACTGTGGCAATTTTTCTTAGGAAGGACAAAATCAGAAAGACAACATCATCTTCCAAAAATGTACCTTTAGAAAAACCACTATGAAGTACTGTAGCTACTGAATTCTACTCTACCCGCTGGGAAACTTCCCATTTGTTTTGTATGGCTTTTTGCTTTTGGAGTGGGCTTTTAGGTACTCCTGTTTTTTCTGGAGTGGATAGAGTTAAGCTGGTTGGTTTTGTTCATGTTAGCATTGTTTCATACATCATGTCTTTGCAGAAGTCTTGGTCAGAATTAGGTACTCGTTTTTGGTCATCTATAAAGTCCCTCTTTCAGAGTCTATCTCCAGTTCTACAGACAGCTATTTCCATTTTTTTCTGTGCGTTCATCAAGTCACGGTGAAACTATTCACTCAGTGGCAGAGGTGGATCTCTCAGAGCTTTGGATGAATGAAAGAATAGGAAAGTTGATGAGAATTCTGTGTAATTTCTATTAGAAGAGTGACCTTACACACAGTGCTTACGTGCAGAGGAGCACAGAGGGACAGGCAGGCTTTAGTTTTAGTAGGTGTTACAGTCAAAAAAACAAAACTGAAATGTGGTTCAGTGGCAGCAGAAGAAATTGCAAAGAAAAGATAGTGGTATGTAAGGAGAAGGATTTTACAGTCGTATGTTGTGTTGGTAGGATTTATACTTCTGTTTCTGCTGCAGTGCCTCTGTTCTGTCATCTTTCCTGTTTTTGCAAGCAACCGTGCCAGAGGAAAGCCTTGCTCTCTGCTGTGAGTCAGCATACAGCCTACAGCTCTGCTGGCAGAGGTTATGTGGCTGCTGCCTGCTCCCCCAAGCAAAGTTTGCTGTTTGCCCTGAAGGTGACCTGGCCTGACCGGGTCACCTCTTCCTCAAGGCTGAGGAGCACTCACACAATCTAACCCATGCACCAGCCAGCAGCTGCAGCAGTGATTTTCAGCTGGTGGACATTGTTGAACAATCCCAACTCAGTTCAGGAGGGGGCACTGTCCACAGTTTTAGTGGCTGATAGCCCAAATTGACCGGATCAGGAAGGCTAGTTTTGGAGAGCTTGTTTTTCATTTTCTGATTTTGCTCAGCACAGGTATCTCATCCAGCCACAGAGGTCCACACCCTCCCTCCCCCCAGTACCCCATCTCATTTGGTTTGCTTCCACTAATTTGACAGACATTGTTGTGCCTTGTGATGTAAAGGCGTGCCCACTTTGTTTTATTGGATTTTATGCAAAGGTTAAAAAAAACCAAAAAGCCTAGTGCTGCAGGGTCCTCCCAGTGACTGCACATACTGAACTGACTGTGGAGGGAGACTAAAGACTCTTGTATTTAGTATGCACATTTCAGTAAGAAATAAATGTGATACCTGGACACTTGGGATTAACAAAGTAGTGCAGTAATGGTGCTTTGTGGGAAGATTTTATGCATCTAGTTTTGTTTGCATATGTCATATATTTTGCATCTGTGAAGATCTTAAACTGAACTATTTGGTGGATTTAACATTTCAGGCAATACAGAGATACTTCTGTTAATGTCAACTTGGTGATAACTGTTACAATCTTGCAAGACCAGCTGCTCTTTATCCTTTACTGTCCTTCTTTCCATGCTCGTTTCTGGCATAATTTACTTCAAGGCTTGACTCAGGCAGGTGCCTTTGCACAGCTGTTGAACGCTGGTGATTTAAACGTATCTTCTCTTTCTAGGCCGTCATCTGCCAATAGCATAAACAGCAACAGTTCTTCAAACCACAGTGGGTATGTACCAGAACTGCCACTGCCTTCCATGGGAGGAGATTTAACTAGTAGATTGTCCAGTGATGAAGGAGAAGTGGATGGAGCTGAAGAATCTGAGAAATTAGACTGTCATTTTTCTGGACACCATCCCAGACCTCTTGGGGTATGTCTCTCTCGCTGGCATGCCTTGCTGTTACTCTTAAGTAATTAAAGAGGGGAGGAAAGAGACATGCTTTGGTAAAAATGTAAGGAATGGGAGACTATTCTGAGTCTATATTACATTTGGCAGAAAACTATGGTTTGAATGGGAGCAGGTAGGAGGAGAAGACTGGTTGTTGCATATGATAGTTAAACATTGCCGGGTTGTGGGATGGGATAAGAGGTAGAAAGTAAAGTTCTCCTTTTGGTTTTCTTCTCAGTAGTCTGAATCAAGTGTAGTTCTGCTAAACTGTAAAGTTGCAGTGTTTTAAATGTGACATGAACAGACAATTTGTTGTCATACATAGTTCTTATGAAACTACCTTGCAATTGGTTATAGCTCTGAAAATCATATGGCAGTGAAGAGCTATTATGGTACTCGTTGATCTTTGTAGTATGCTATGAAGCAGTAATTAAATATCATTTATGTGAGTGTATGTGGACATAGGAGCTATTGCTTCATTCATCTAAAAATGGAAAGTAGAGCACAGCATTGCCCATCTGCTCTGGCAGTGGCTTAAGAATGTGTTTCTCTGGCAGCTGTTTTTGTCTCTCTCCCATGCTAGTAGCAAACTATATTGTACGTCAGAGAACCTTGTGTCACTGAATCTGCAGTATGAATTTGTTTAAACTGTACAAACAATGGGAAGAAACAATGGGAGAACTCGCCAACACCTGAGCAGCTGTTTCTCACAAAGATCAAGCCAAGGAGTAAAATCAGTGAAGACTTCATTTATGTGTTTTCCTTATTTCCTAGCAGAATAAAGCTAGCACTGTGAAAACTGTAACATTGTCTGTATTCCTTAGAGAAAAGGAGGAATTTTGTCAGCCCCCAATGTTATTAGCCAGAATTGCTTCCTTTACAGTAGCTTGGCATTTGTATTCTTTCCCTGTGACACATGGATAGGTACCTGACAGTAAACTGAATTGTTAGCGGAGTACAAAGTATACTTGAGGCAGAAATGTTACGTGTGTATTCCATACATCATGAAAAAAGTATTTATGCTGCAATAGAGAGAAATACCTTTTAAAGCTATTTTGCGGTACAGATTACAAAGATGTTCAGGATCCATAAATGGTCGTTCTTTTATAGCATCGAAAGTTTTTTAATAACACTGAACTGTTTTTTCTTTCAGTTCTGTTCGTATGGTAGTCGCTTAATGGGAAGAGGGTACTATGTCTTTGACAGAAGATGGGACCATTTTCGATTCGCACTAAACTCCATGGTAGAAAAACACTTGAATTCACAGATGTGGAAGTAAGTGGGAGTTTTACACGTGGGCGTAGATCAACATCTTTAATTCTGTATAAACACTAAATGAAATGCTCCATGGAATTTGTTTTTGAAATTACCTCTGTGTTAAGTCATGCCTGTAATAGAAAAACAAGATTTCTTTTCCACTGAGGAATATGCAGCACAAGAGTGCTATCACCTATTCCGATGTGTGGTTCTGCCAGATTTAGAACTTTTCTGTAGTCCCTCCAATCTTGGGGGGGGGGAATAATTCAGTAGCTCTGCTAACATTTAAGTGCATGAAAGCTTGGTGTTTTCTGGGATTGAAGATATGTCTTGATATTATGCAGTTTTATAACACAGGTTGAATTTGGCCTGAACTTTTATATCTGCGTCACGCAGCCTTATCACCATTCAGACTTTTCTCAGTGAAACTTGTGTTGTGTGGTAAGAAATTCAGTATATACATAGGTCACTCTGAAAGTAATGCCTCCTATTTATTTCCATGGAAACTACAACATACCAAAAACACGAGAACACCATTTGGTAGAGCAAATTCTCAGCTACAAAACACTGTTTTTCAACATAGTCACCACCATTTGCCAAGTTGCGTGGATGAGCTGATAGAGACGCTCTTCATTTCATGGCATGACAGCTGTGCCCACCATCTGAAATGGGGCTTGTCTTTCACATCACTGTTGCCACTGCTGAAACACACTACTCAGTGCCTCACTGTGCTCACATCCACTGGTTGGTCTCCATCAACGTTCAACAAGTGTCAGTGAATGTCAGTGGGTGCCGTTTTTTCCACATGACACACGTTTGCTTCATTCACACTTCCGTGCCAGACCCCATTCTGTCAGACTGCCCCTCTGCTGTCATCTGTCACACAGCAACGAAATGTAATGGGATGTTGGTGGGAAGGTTCAGCCTCTACTGCCGTACCACCAACACCTGCCTCTGACGTCATGGGCCAACATAATAAAATAGAAGGCATTACTTTCAGAGCAGTCCTCATATTTGTAAAGGAATGTGGAAGTTTTTAGTCCTCAGTGCCTTCTAGACTCACCAGCATTAGAGGTCTTAATTTTCTGGTTTTGACTCAGTATTGAAGCACCTGTGTGTGACGTATGCAGGTTGCAACCACTATATGCTTAGGTTACATAGAAACATGAAAATAGACTGCAGTACAAAAAAAAAGATTTTTTTTTTAATATATATTTTGAAAAGGCTCGTGGGATCTGCAGACATGATTGTTTTTATTTTTATTTTTAATTCTGCAATGGAACATGCATTCTTCTTTCACTGCAATTACTCTAAAGTGCAGTGTTTCATGTCGCTGTTTATTATCAGGACTGTATTATATTCATTGGATGCCAGCCATTAGATGAACAAGGTTTGATTTTTATTTATATAAATTATTGAAGTACTAAACCATGGCTTGTCTGACTGACCTGGTAACTGGGTGATAACAGTGCTGCTGTGCTTGCAGACATCATTTGGAAATGGGTTTGCCATAGAAGAGCCACTTGCATCTCTGTTTAGAGACAGATCGCACTTGGTCCAGAACGGGTTCCTTTCTTCTACTTAGCAATTTTGGCTGTTAACCACTGTCTGCCACCTTCTACAAATAAAACTAATTTTGTTTCTATAAATAGGAGAAGTAAAACTTGTTATCTGTTGGCTTTGTATGTCAGGTTCCTTTCATGAAAAGCTAAAGTAACTTCTGCGGTAGTTGTGTGATACAAGAAATAAACAGGTCTTGTCCTGCTCCCACTAAATCCAATTGTAAATGTTTTCCCAAATTCTAGCACTTAATGCAGCCTCTAATATTTTAATGGATTCCATCCATACTTAGTTGTCTGTGTAACGCAGGAAACTGAGAGCGCTTAATCCTTTTTGTATCCCACTGTTGTCCTCTGTCCTTTGGACTGATCCTTTCCTGTCTTCCCCAAGCAGAGCTGTGCATAAAGCTGTTATGTTGTAGTGGAGCTAGTCCAGCCTAGCTGTGGCTCATCCAGCTGAGCCAAATGGTAAAAGGGATGCAAGGCCATATTTTGAGAACAATAACAATATCTACAAAGTGCTTTTTACCCCTAGTTCTCAATGTATTTTACAAAGGTGGGTAAGAGTTACTGGCTTTTCTTTAATAGTAGACTGAGGAACGGGCCTGATAATTGCTTTGTTCATAGTCCCATAGGCAGTAGGACTTTGCTTATTTCTGAGAGCACAATCTGTGTGCAAACTCTTACTCATTTCTGTCATGAGCAGTGCCCTGTCTGAAAGTCTTTACAGGAAGAATACCAGGAGAGAAGCCTGTTAATTAGGATTTGATTTATGGTAAAACAGCAGAGGATTAATTTTGTCATAAACCATACCCTGTGCTGTTTTATTATACTTCACTGAGGGCAGGCATGAGTCTCTTCAAACTGAAGAGATGTCAGTACTGGGGATTAACAAGGGCAGAATTATGGTGCTCTGTGGGTCCTTAACAAAGAGGAATAGGATTAATAGTCTAAATAATGAGAAAAACTCACATGATAATTTTCCAAGAGACATTATGGAAGACCGTTTTTTTGTTAACATTGGACTGGATAAAGTAGTAGGTGATGTGCTGTTGGTGGTGGAATAGAAAGGAACTTAAGTACATTCTACTGATTTCACAGGTAGTATCATTAAATTTTATTCTCTGAATAGTGTTCATCTAGTCATAGAGTTTATCAAGTGTTGTTTCAGACTCTGTCAGTCTTTCAGTATCGGTGAAATGAATGACTTAACTAGTTAATCCTGTCCACGTGAGCTCTTGGGAGTGGTAGTGCATTGAGGCAAGGATGAGCCATTGACCCTTTACCTCCTTTTCCTCTTTAAGCTGAGTGATAAGTAATTCACAGACCCCAAAACTGACTCATTTACTGCCCTCACAGGTCTGACCTCTGCTCAAGCTAATTCTGAAACTGTTCTACAGCTTGACCTTTCAGGCAAAACTCATGCAGTGAATGAGGTGTATTGTTTAGTACGTTTATAGATTCCACTATCAGGCCTTTCAGACCCCTTCCCTTCCCTTCCCTTCCCTTCCCTTCCCTTCCCTTCCCTTCCCTTCCCTTCCCTTCCCTTCCCTTCCCTTCCCTTCCCTTCCCTTCCCTTCCCTTCCCTTCCCTTCCCTTCCCTTCCCTTCCCTTCCCTTCCCTTCCCTTCCCTTCCCTTCCCTTCCCTTCCCTTCCCTTCCCTTCCCTTCCCTTCCCTTCCCTTCTTTTTCTTTTTTTTCTAAAGTAGATAAAAAATGAGATAAAATTTGTAAGAGGGTGGTTAATTGTAACCCCATATATGTAATTGCTGCATGGGACATGCGCAGAAGCTCAGCTCAACTCTGGTTTAATAGTGGAACTGCACAGTTCAGGGGTAATGTTCCATGCACAAAACATTGCGCTGCGTAGATCTTCACCTGAACTTCTGCTACATCTCCAGTGCCTTCATGGAACAAGCATCCCTCATCTGAACATGCGTTTTTAGGAAAACACAATTTGCTGTTTTCCTGAATTCTTAGAACATCAAAGCACACGAGCTTTGTGACAGGCTTTTGAAGTTTATAAAGAAAAAAATCAGGAGTGAAAGTAATTTTAAGCTGTTGTAGAATATGCAACTTATTTCAAACTGTGAATATTAAAATGTCTGGTTGGCAGAATAGGAAACAAAACTAAAATGAACCAAATTTGCCTTTTTTTCTCTTTTTTTAAGAAGTTGGTCTTTTCCAGGAATCATCTCTTATCCGTATTGTTCAGATGGAAGTTTTTAATGCATCTAAATCTCTTTTATTCTTTCGTGTTTAGGAAAATCCCTCCTGCAGCAGACAGCCCCATGCCTTCTCCAGCAGCACACGTCTCCACTCCCTTTCCAGCGTCCGTCTTACAACCTTTCAGCAACCCCAGTGCAGTATATATTCCTTCAACACCTATCAGCTCAAGAATCACTTCTTCTTACATAATGACATCAGCCATGTTATCAAATGCAGCCTTTGTGACGACATCGGATACAAATTCCATTATGTCACACACTACAGCTTTTCCTCATGTGGCTGCAAGCCTAAGTATCATGGACTCGACCTTCAAGGCGCCATCAGCTGTGTCACCAGTGCCAGCAGTCATCCCTTCCCCATCCCACAAGCCATCCAAAACAAAAACCAGCAAATCCTCAAAAGTAAAAGACTTGTCATCTCGTAGTGACGAGTCTTCAAGTAACAAAAAGAAAAAGCCGCAGTCATCATCATCCTCGTTATCTTTGCAGACATCTTCCTCGTCTTCATTTTCAGGGTCCCACAAAAAGAACTGTGTCCTGAACACCAGTTCGACTTTGAACTCCTATCAGGCCACATCTTCCTATAACAGTATGTCTGTGCACAATACAAACAATGGAACAAGCCCACTCAGTGCCAAATTGGAGCCCTCAGGACGGACTTCATTATCAAGTAGTTCAACAGACTCAGTGAAACACATGAGCATGGTAGTAAGCAGTATTGACTCTTCTAATCTGTCTGTACCTTCTCTTGTGCACCATTCAGGGGACCACTCCCTGGGAGCACATAATGCAGTGTCTTCTCTACCCCTTTCTTTCGACAAATCAGAAGGAAAAAAACGTAAAAACTCTAGTTCTAGTAGCAAAGCCTGTAAAATCACTAAAATGCCTGGTATGAATAGTGTTCATAGAAAGAGCACTGCCAACCTTATTTCTGCGGTGCCAGATCCAACAAGCAGCTCCATCTCTCGGCAGGTAAGGGACCCTTCCAGTTATTTTTTTGCAGGTCATGTTTGACTTACTCGAAGTAGTTCATGCATTATGAACAAGAAAATGCAGTGTTTGCTTTGGGTTGTTTTTCATCAAGCAGCTGATTTTCTGGGTTCATGCAGAAATGTATTTATTTTGTACAAATCATACAGACATGCCAAGGGGGGCAGGGGAGGGAGGAAAGGCGTTTTTTACTGTCTTGAAATATTTTAATGAGAATTTTTATTCAGTTAATAAAATAGTCATTTGTAAATTTGAAAGTGAAACTAAATGTCAAGAACGGATAAGTAATTTTTAGAAATCAATTTCCAATCTTAATCCTCATCTCTCTGAAATAAATTGTGTGTCATTAAAGCTGGGAGATAAGAGTCAACATTTCTGTTTTTCCCATATTTGTTGCTGATTCGTTGTTTAGTGTTAATGTTAAACCTCATTTCATTTATGCAGACTGCTTACATTTTGCCTTTTCCTGTGGGGGAGGCCTGAGACACGTGACTTCAGATGCTGCTTCCTGTTTGAAACTGGGAGAATTAAGAAATTAAGATCTTAACCAGATCACTTTAATTGACGCTTGTTTATCTTTTAGTGTGAACACCTTCAGAATATCGAAGTGGCTTCAGCAGATAAGGTTTCTTCCTCATCACTAGCAATAGAACTTCGGCTTTTCTTTCAGTGATTCTGTATATGGACAACAGTACATGTAAATTAAATTTTGCTGAAAAAGCTGCTAGTGCTATCTTTAGTATGATCTTCTGGTTAATTCTGCCACTGTGTCCAATGCGGTGCTGTGCACAGAAAACAAAGCTTTCTCTGGTCTCTGGGAGCCAGAAGCACAGAGAACAATGTCAGAAAATCCAGAGAAAGTAGCTTAGGACAGGTTGGTTTGTTTCTGAGCTATTGTGAAACTCTCCTTTCACAAGGATGTTATGCATGAAGTGGAATTAAGAAATGGAGAGGGTAGTGTGTAGGGCAAGGCAGTTCATGGGTGACAGCAAGCAGCAGTGGAAGTGGAAGGAGGGAATGAAGAACTGCTAAATGCGGTGTAACAGGCAGAACGAAGGCCTCAGAATGGCTTAAGATGTCTGTTTTCTTCCTGCTTCCAGTAGAGTTGCAGCTGATATTATTGAAGTGGCATTTAAAAATGGGCTACAGTATTGTCTTTCTGTTTTAATCCTTTTATAATAGCCCTTTATCATTTTAAATGTGTCTTGCAATCAGAATTAATCTTTAAGTCACTGAAATCAATGGAGAATGCTGTAAATTCAGTCACACATCTAATGTTTGAAATACATGTGTGTCTAAAAAGGTGAATTTACCCTGAGATACAATATCTCAAATGGGAAGAAGAAGTAAGTACAGGCTGTTACTTTGGTGCAAATACTGGCAGAAGAAAATGGATTGCATTGTCTTTTCACATTACGTAAATACATCTGTAGCTGTTGTAGTCCAAGAAGTCTTACAAATACATGCGATGCATGTAGGCTTGTGTGATATATGCATATGTAAGGAGGACTCATGTTCACATTCTGAGTCCCTTAGTGATTGGATGTGTGCCTCTGGGACATTCCTGTGCCAGTGTGGGATATATTTCAGCAACTCACACAGTAATGGCAGTAAATAAACCATCAAGGATCAGTCAGAGGCCTTTGTTAATATGTGGTTAATTCACGCTATAGTTTTCCCTTAAGGGAAATATTAGATATGTGTAAAGATGAACAATAGACATATATGTATGTGTGCATATATGTATTTATACGTAGAAGTCATCCGTTGCAGCTCATGTAGCTGTCCTTGGAGCTGCACTGGCTGTCCAGTATAGCAGTGAAGTGAAGCTGACTATTTCAGGTGTCTGGCTCGCAGCTTTGTGACAGCTTTGCTGAATTCCTGCTGTTTGTTTGTGCCATAAACAAATAAAATTTACACCCACTCAAGTACGTGGGTCTTGGAATATTATGTCCTGTATGTGGGAATACTAAAACTCTAGAGGATGTAGCACTTGCAATCAGCTTTAAGCTGTGCTGTTTTGACTTGCCATGCGCTAGAAGTGCAATTGCAGTAAAAATTCCACAAAAAATACGACGTTACTTAAAATCTTGTTCCTGCTCCCTGATGTAATAAGGAAAATTAAATTAAGGAAATAAGAACACAGGAAAAAGCTCAAGTGACTGCTGATAAGCCCTGGATTTTTTTTTTTTTTCTAATTTCACTCAGGTCTCCTTGGTAGTTAGTAACTGGAAATGCTAAGTGCTTAGTTTTGTGGTAGAGTTTATTTTTAAAAGGAAGAAAGGATGAGAGCTGTGGCCTCAGCCTCCGGCTTTCAAAATGGTGTGTGCAGCACTGAGCCCCGGCACAGCTGGCGCTGCCTTTGCTCTCCTCACGGAGGGCTGCTCGGCCCTCACACGGCCCTTCTGCTGAGGAGTGCAGCCCAGCAGCAGCCTGCAGCACTCAGCCCTTCCTCGGGGCAGCACAGCGGGCAGCTCTGGGGAGGTGGGCTGTGTTCTCCACGTGATTCCAAGATCTCTGCAAACTGCAAACTTATTTCTCAGTGAGTGTTTTTCTCGTTTAAAAGATGGAGCACCTCTCCTATAAGGAAAGGTTGGGGGAACTGGAGCTGTTTAGTCTGGAGAACAGAAGGCTCCTGGGAGACCTCATTGTGTGGCCTTTCAGTACTTGAAGGGAGCATATAAACAGGAGGGGGAACGGCTGTTTACGAGGGTGGATGGTGACAATGGGGAATGGTTTTAAACTGAGACACGGGAGGTTTAGGTGAGATATTAGGAGGAAGTTTTTCACACAGAGGGTGGTGACACACCGGAACAGGTTGCCCAAGGAGGTTGTGGATGCCCCATCCCTGGAGGCATTCAAGGCCAGGCTGGATGTGGCTCTGGGCAGCCTGGTCTGCTGGTTGGCGACCCTGCACATAGCAGGGGGTTGAAACTAGATGATCATTGTGGTCCTTTTCAACCCAGGCCATTCTCTGGTTCCATTCAATGTATTTGCACTGTATTGTGCAAGGATTTTATGAATATTGTCATGGTGGATGTAGGGAGGAAAAGTCTGCAAGTTTGCCACAGTGTTCAGAATAGCTAGGAAAGATTTTACAAGGCTGTGTGTCTGTTCAAGATTTCCATATTGAAGAAAAGCTGAATGTGATGCACTGCTATCTGGAGAAGAAGAGCTGTGACATTCTGAACAGGCTGAGGGGGAGCTGGGTGGGGTTGCCCCTTCAGTCTTTGTGCCATTGTTTGGAACTGCTGTAGGAATCAGCTGTACACAAAAGCACTGCCCATTTCTTCTGGGTAGGGAGTAAACAGAGAAAACTCTGCTGAGCAGTGGTTGTGAGGTAGGGCAGGTGTGTAGAGGGAGCCGCAGGCTGCTCTTCAGTGTATGTATGAAATGGGAAATAACAAATGATGCTGCAGAAGGGAAGGAGAAAACTGACGTTGATGAAATCTCTGCTGGCCACTGCCTGAGTCCTGTCTATTCAGTGAGAAACTTGCAGCTGCATTTCTCACTGCGTTCAGATGATGGATCCTAGTTACCTCTCTGTCAGATTATTAAAGTTGCCATTACTTCAAGTCCATCATCGATGTGGATAACTGCTCGTATCTGGTCACTTGCCCATTGTGAGCAGGTGTCCCTGGTCACTTTTGGTCAGTCTCATAGCCCTTTTGATTCAGTAGCTCTCTTCCCTCTTGTGCAGCAACAGAAATATCCACTGTGTGTTCATGGGTCGCTGCAAAAAGGTCTAAAACAGACTGCTTCTGCAGAGTGCTGTAATCTTTCAAGGATTTAAGCACACAGATTGAATTTTGCAGTATTTTATTTAAGCACTTTTAAAATGTATGTGCATATACTAATAATGTGCACTTATTCCCAAAGAAGTTCTGTGATCCAGTAATGTGGGGCAATTGCGTGTTCAAACCTCTGGAGTTCGATTCTTCTGGTTAATATTTGCTTCTTTGAGCAATGCTAAACAAAGGCCACGTGGAAGAAGATGCAGTAAGGCAGGGCATGCCATGGTGCTCAGCCAGCTGCTCTAAAGCCATGCGCCCCAAGGAGTGGGCAGGGCTGTGGGAGGAGGGCTCTGAGCACTGTGCTGTCATTTGCTGGCCTGCTGACAAAGCGAGCGTGGTGAGCACACAAACCAGTGCTCCTGGCCACAGAGGTGGGATTTTACAACCTGAATTCCTCCAGAAACCATTTCTTAATGTTATTTTCTAATCTCTGGTAGTATTGACGTGCCTTCTAAGAGTTTATGTAAAATACTGGCTCTACGAGATAATTATGACTCTGAAGAAGTGGGTTTTTTTTGTAATAGCAAAATACCTGTGTTTCAAATGCAAATCAATTAGTGCCACTTTGCTCAGGAAAAGGAAAGCCATTACCAGCGTCTGCATTCAACTGACAAATATGTCTCTCAATGCTGCTCAATTAATGTCTTTCAGATTGGAAAAAATAGCAGTGTAGCTTTGTCACAATCCAGTCCTTCGAGTACATCAAACCCAGTACACAACAGACAAGTAAGTTGTTTTTTTAAAAGTGCACTTAAATAGTTTGTAAGTGGTGATTAAATATTTTCTGTTGCAAGCCTTAAAATACATTTTCTTTATAAATGCAATTATTTACAGAAGTTTTCTTTCTGTGAACTAATATTAGTTTTTTTTCCTCTCGCTTAGTGTTTTTCCAGCTATTTTTCCCTCTGAGATTTATGAATAACAAGTTCTCTGCTTGTTTTCCACCACCTATAATATGCTTCGCGTTGGCTTATCCAGTGCCCACTGGCTGTTGCTTTGGTGATAAAAAAGCAGCAGCAGCAGCAACATGTCTCCACAGGATCCAGCTAAGCTAGCGTGTCTTTTCCGTCCCGCTTCCCCTGCTGGGCTGGATGGCACGGCAGAGTCCCAGACTGGCACAGAAAGGACAATGTTTAAAAAGAGACAGAAATGAAAATCAGCAAAAGGAGGGCAGAAACGGGACAGGGAAGGCAGAGGACTTGATTGTTCAGAGAAACTAATCTGAAAGTGTAGCCTGCATTCTTCTCAAATTTGAGAAATACTTAGTGCTCCCACCAGGCCTGTTTGTCACACAGACTGCTGGTCAGGTAACTGTAGTAAATTCTGAAGGTCAGTTCTTTTGCTTTTGACTCTCCAAATTGAGTCATCTATCAAGAATTCATTATCGGGATCCTTGTTTTGAAAAAGGTGTCCACCTCAGCAAGATGTAACCGCAAGTAAACAGAAATGCCAGCTCATTTCTCTGTTTGACCAGTCAGCATTTTAGAATCCCATGTGCATTCTGAATACACCACACCATAGTGGTTCCAGATGGTTATGCTGCTTAGTTTCTGCTCTGCAGGTGCAGCACAAGAAAAGTAATTATTGTGGTGCTGATAACCCACAGCAGTCTCACCATTAAAACATGTTCTGAGTCATGATGAATTGTCAAAAGGTAAAGCAGTTCCACCCCCTGCACCCTTGGTACTGAATGCAAAGGAGCGTACGTGTGACAGCACTGCACTGAAGGGAAGTGAGTGGAGGGTGTCTTCATACCACAGCACTCGTAGGGACTGGCAGGCTGCTGTGTGACACTGTCATCCCGTTGCCAATGACAAACATGGGATAAAGCTCATCTGAAGTGTGGAACTGGTTTTGTTTTAGCCCTGTGCTCCTGTATGAGTACAAAATGCACACTGCCCAGGCGCACAGCGTGCTGGGATCTGTTGCCTGGATCCCGCAGGGAAAACCTTACTGGACAAAACATTAATTCTGTGGCAGCTATATACAAACAGAGGCTACTGGTAAGCTTTTCAGCTGCCTGTTTCCATGACTTTATCAAAAATAGAAGTGTTTGCTTGTTCTAAGCCCCGCAGACTGGTGTTAAAAATACATTTCTGACAGCTTAGTAGCTGAGCATGAAGTTCAGAATACAAATACAAAGGAAAATGAAGATCTGTTAAGCTTTATTAAACATATTGTTCCTGTTTGGGTTTTTTTTTTTCTGTGTTAACTCTGACACAGGATGTTAGTGCTTGGAGCCATGATTGCTTCCCTCTGCCACATCGGAGCTGCTTTGCTGACAGCTTTGATTCTCCAATCTGGTGAAGAAATAGCCTCTAAATAAAATTCTAGACTGAAACTGAGCTGTACTATTTCTTTATAAAAAGTGTTATTAATTAGGTAACATAAGTGGATCTGCAAATATATTCTTTGGCAGTCAGTGTACCTTTGGGGCCTGAGAGAGCCTGAGCTCTCTTGCTTTTAATATTAGTGCTGATGTAACCACGATAATCAGAGTCCAAGTGATGCAATGTCAGTAGGCAGAGACAACGTCCGTTACTACACGGAGTTTTACAGCTGGAAAAAAACAGGCATGTATTCCTGAGTGCAGGCCTGGGAAGCAGACAGACGTGGCGTGGTGTTCTCAGTATTGCTGTGTGGGACTGGTGGGCACTCATGACTGCTGGGCCTGCTTGCTGTCTCCACTGCATTAAACTCGAGTTCAGCTCACATGGGTTGATCTCAATTTATGTTTACTTTGAACTTTCCTGCATCTATTTGAGAACTGAACAGGAGCTTGTGTACATAAAGGTGCGCCAGGTTTTCCAGCTGTTGTTGCTGTAATAAAAAGCACTACTTTTCCTTACAAAATCTTCATCGTTTTTAGTAAATGTGAATGGAGTTATGGTTTTACAGTCAAATTCTTTGTGTCTGTAGATACAGACTCTATATATGTTTAAGGCTTGTTTTGTCTGGATTTTGTCCTCCTTCTAGGTCTGTAACTAATCAGTGTTTTTTTTCTTCATAGTGCTTTTAAGTAGATCATAGATCTCAGTATGCAGTGGTTTATAAATACTGAGTAACTAGCTGTTTTTATGAAGGGAAGGTGCCAGTGTGTGTGCTGGATGGGGTTTCCTCAGGCATGAAAGTGTGCTGTGAAAAAAAAATTATTCTTCAAATTTACTGTCTGGTTACTGCTCTTATTTCTACTGATACACTGAGTTAATGAACGTAAAATTAACTAAAGCTTTCTAAAATCAGATAGTCTCAAAAGGAAATACCCAGTTTACTCAAAGCAGTTCTTAAAAGTCTGTAATGTAATCGATAAATAGGGGTGGACGTGAAATCAGTTCCTGGTTTGAGTTCTCTCAGATGCACATGTTGTTAAAGCACTATGTACCAAAAGATGTTTTCTGAATCTGAACTTGGTTTCTCTTCTAGAAGACATCAAACCGGACTGGTAGAATAAGGACTCTTCCATAACACGGAACAGGAACCAGCCTATAATCTCTAGCTCTCAGCAGCCCTACTCCACAGGGTTTTTCTTTTCTATGACCTGCAGATGGATTTAACCTTTTATGAATTTGTGGTTTTAAAGAGAATCAAATTTACAGAAAACTGTAATAGTGATTTGTTCAGTTTTTCACTTGTATTTGCCACTGATCTGTGCGTTCTGCTTGGTTATGTTTCATGCCTTTTCAAGCTGTTAGCGTTGCAATGCTCCCTTTGTTTCCTTACCAGAATACGGTGGACATTCCAAAAACAAAGCAAGTCAAAAAGATCGCGATTTGAATTTATTTAAAGGATCTCCAAATTGTTTCGTAGAGTAAAAATTACAGTAATTCTGTATTTCAGCTTGTCCCATGGATAAATATTGAGTGCATTTCTTCGTGACTCGCAAACAGCTGGGGCACTGCAACCATAGGGATTAACCCTGCCTGGTGCTCTCTACCTACAGCATTTAATGATTTCAGTGGGAACTCTGAGTGTTCGGCATCTTCCGGGATCGATCGAAGCGCAGAGGATTTTTGCACCAAACTGTAATGGATGTTATCAAAGGCTCAACACGTGAAATCCCCTTGGAGGAATTCTAGACCCTTAAGATAACAGAACTTGATAACTTCGGTAAACAGTTTGAGTGTGCGAGGACAGGCGTTGAGCAGATTGGCTTGCGCTAATAGAATTGCACTGACAGTGTTTCTTATAGGATTACTGAATAATTTTTTAATAAAATACAGATTTTATAATCAGGAAGCCAATGCTAGGTACTGGAACAATAGTACGGAGGAGTTGATTTTTATTTCTACAGTGTTAAAAGTGCACTTATATGCTGGTTTATTTACATCTTGGGGAAAGGCGAGAGACTGCAAATAGGGAGATTATTACTACTTTCTTTTTTAAAAAAAGAAGGCTTAAGGTAAATTTTAAGACTAAAAATGTTTAAGCAATTATAAGCAAGGCTAGACCCTTTGAAAAAAAAAGTTTAGAAATATTCTTAAAATAAATTTTTATAGTGTTAATTTTGTAATAATTTATGTTTTGCTATACTTCAGAGCTAACTGACCGTATAGTTTCAGAAACAGTATGAAACTTAGGAAAGTTTAAGCAATGTTTATATTTTTAAAATGTTCTTTGAATTATGTTTTTATTGTACATTTCTTCAGACTGAAAAATGTGTACATATCTTTGTTATTTTTGCACAATTTTTGTCTCGTTCAGTTTTAGGAGCAGTACTATGTTGATTTTTTTTTTTTTTTTAATTTATTTTGAGTTACAAAACCGCAGGAGTTTATCGATCTCAGAAACAAATCATCCTCTGTGATCAACGAGCGGCTGTTTCTGGCTGTTGAGGGAAGGGAGTGGTTGTGAGGTGCAGTGGTCGCTTCTGAGGAGCAGCGCTCAGCAGCGGGAGGAGGAGCGCTGTGCTGGGCTGGGGAGCTTTAAGCTCTTTCCACGCCTCTTGGAATTGGAAAGCTGGAATATGGAGCCTGTTCTTTGAATGCTGCTTAATTGTTTTGTTTCAACCGGCTTACACCTGGCAACATTGGGGGAAGTTAAGCACCAAGTAAAATCCCACAGTCTTTCATCGTCAAGTAATCATTATTTAATTACAAGTATTGAAAATTTCAGCCTGAAAAGTGAAACAGAAGTAAACATTTGAATAAAACGGATATAAACTGGACCAGCCTATAATGCATTATTAGTGTAGCATTCACTCGGTAGTTCTTTTTCGTTACCCTTTGCCTGAAAATCTTGTGATTTGTTTCCAGCAATAGAGGCTCAGAAGCTTTGGTTGTTACACATACGCAATGCATAGGCCCGTCAGCCATAAAAAGCGACTTGGATAACTTGTATGCCTTCTTTTGTATCGATGTAACAATTGTAAATAGTGCTGATCGACCTTTGTAGAGAATAGTTTATACAGCATATTCTATTATTGCTGATTCTCAGTGAACTATTGTTTTAAAAAAAAGAAGAAAAAAAGAAATTTTTCTATTTACACCTTATATTTTGTTATGCTGTCGACCCATGGCACTTTAACAAAACTCTGTGGGTTTTGCATAGCTGGTCAGTCATGGGGTATATTAAATAACTGTTGTTGCACAGAAATGAATTTGCACCTGCTATATTGTGCTTTCCTACTACAGATTTTAGAACCTTTTCCAGAAGACTTTTGAAGAAAGCATGTCCAATCATTCTAAGAAAGAAATGCCATACTTGTACAGCCAATTTCTTTTCTACAATCCATATTTTGTAACACTAAGTATTTTCATTCTTTGTCCTGCACCTTTATGTATTAGCAGTATCAAATAGAATCCATTCCATGCTTGTGATAATTGTAAGCAGAATAAATGTCTAAAGTAGGTGTAAATAGTAAATTCTATGGCTTACAGTTTAAAAAAGGAAAACCAGAACAAACATGTATCTGATTGATACTGCCATGGTTCAACACCGGGCCTGGAGATATTCTCTAGTGAGCGATTGTATTTTTGGGTTTTTTTTTTGTTTGTTTTTTTGTTTTTTTTTGCTTTATTATTATTATTTTTGGGTTTTTTTTTTTTTTTTTTTTTTTGTAACATGGCTTTGTAAATAAAATAATTTATATGTTTGTAAGAAAGAGATGAGTTTTGTCATTATTTATCTTTGCAGAGCAGAAGAGGTGTGTATTGCAGGGCTGCCCCTTCTCTTCCCTGGGGCTGACATACAGAGCACAGATGGATGACCAGCACTGAGAGGTTGTGCCGGAGATCTGCCCTGCTCCCTCTGCAGGGCTGAACTGATCTGGAATTATTTTTGGCACTCGTGTCTAAAATATTCCTGTGCTTACACATCAGGACGTGTATCCTCAGCGACTGAGAGTTTTATACAGTAGTGTTTCAGTTCCTTTGCTTAGCTGAATGTGTTTTCTTACTTCTTATCGATGTAAGAAGTAACCTCACCAGAGCTGCTGGATTTAGGAATTCTGACTTCAACGAGCAATGCAAATTTACAACCAGTCTTTTTTAGCATTGTTAATTCTAAAAATGCAACTTTTAGCTCTCAGTGCTACGATCTTGTTCTGTGTGAAAGCCTGCTCCAGTTACAAATGAGACTGACACTGTTTGGTGCCTCATCAGCTTTGCACTGAGCATTGCTGGTTTTTCTCTCAGCAAACCTCTTCTGCAGATCTGGGAACATGTACACTTCATGTTGCTCCTCTTAGGGACAACAATTTTGGAGATACTGTAGGAAAGAGACATCATTGCAGCATGGTCTTGAAAGCAAGAAGTCAAACTGCAAGCTGGGGTTGCGTATGCATACATTTAGAACAGGCAGAAGAGATAGCAAGCTGCCCTGGGTTACAGGAAACAAAAATAGGAAGAAGACTTTACCTTCCACCTGAACAGCGTTGTGTGTAATGTCTTGCTTGTTCTTGATGCCTGTGGCAAAAGCTAATCCTGAACTTCCTATTTACCGCACAATGTGTTTGGGCTGCTTATATTTTGATGTTTCTTTTTAGTCTTGAGTTTAACCTTTTCAGTACGCTGTAGAGAAACCAAACATCATTTGGTCACAGTGCATGTCGAAGTTTCATCTGACAGTGATCTCCATGTGTGCCTGAAGACAGCTGAAGAGACATTGTGTTTGTAAGATGATATTTCTTACAGACATTAGAAATCAAGGCTACAACCAAGAAAACAGATTATTGCAGCCACGAGTTACTGGTTGCTTGCCATCATCTGTCACAGCCAGCAGAGGTCAAGGGCCCTACATTTATTTTCCAAATATGACTGAGTCATTTATTAGTGCTTGCAGCTTTGCTGTCCTGGTTTACAAGCTGTTCTCTGTTTGGTTTCCCACACCCTTTTGGGTTATGCAACAAGTATTTTGCTTGCAACAGTATTCTCCTATTATCTAACACGCTCTAAATGCCACCAGTTCCAGAGGTAAGCAAATCACACCAGAACTTTTTTATTTATTGCACTCTAGTTCTTAGGCTTCTGTTTTTACCAGGGAAATATCTGTTTTAGAAGAAAGTCATTGCTGTCTGCAACTGGTATCTGTTTTACTCATCCAAATCTGTCAGGACTGACAATTGGAAGCCACACCAATTACTGGTTCCAGAAATGTTTGGAGGCGATTCATGCAGCAGATTCAGACTTTTGAACACAATGTTCATTTCATGCAATTTTTTCTGCTGTTTTTCTCCATGAATACCTCCTGAAAGTTACAACTCCAAACAAGTACAGGCCTTTTTTAAAACTTAATTTCCTAGGCTGAGGGCAGATGCAGCCGGTAACTCATTAGCAGGCCCTGGTTTCACTTTCAGCTGCAGAATGCACGGTAGATGGCATGCATGCTCTCCTGTTCTCATTTCGTAACGCCTCACAAATTACATGAGCTGGATTCTCCTTTTTTTGGGTGGGCAGGGGGCTGCTTTTTTTAGTGGTTAGGGCTGACCTGCAGTAGCATAAAGATCTAGTCTGTGAGCAGCTCTCTCCTCAAAAGGGAGAAAGGAAGAATTCCAAAAGCTTTCCCCATTTCAAGGAGAGTTTGCCAGAAATCCTCAGGATCCAGGAGGGACTGATTTTGAAAGTAAAGACACCAGAAGGACTCCATGTGGTGCCGAATGTTCTGCTGCCCCTTTGTGTATTTTCCAAACCTGTCAGGTTAGGTTCTGAAATGAAAGCAGGGTTTGGTTAATTCAGAGCAGTTAAGAAGATTAATGTGACACCACACAGGATTTGTTTTTCAGAAAAGCTGTTTGGCATGAACAAAGTAAATGTACAGCATGCTACAGGTGTTGTTAATGCCTGTTGGCATTAATACAGTAAGTGGCCGAAAAACTTGCGGGTCCCACATGTCTGCAGCTGGACTTGGACTGAGCCAGGGAGGGGAATGGTGACAAAGCATCACTGCAGAAGAGGAACCAGCCTTCCTTCCCACTGGCAAATATACTCAGTGCTGATTTGGAGTGCTGTGTCACAGGTGAGCACACATGGCCTGGAAATGATTACTCAGGTTCAGCCCTTTAACCTCACCTACCTCAGATGCAGAATACATCAGCCCATAGTCCTTCAGATTCTCTCACAGTGTATGCACAAAGCTTTCCTTTCTGGTTAGCTCCACTCTTAAAATGCAGCTATTTGCTTTTACTTTTACTTTTTTTTTTTCCCCTCTTATTTTGATGCATCTGGTTTTTGTTAGTGGTGGTTTTGGCTTTTTATTGTTGCTGGTTTTTTGTTTTGTTTTGTTTTTGTTTTGCCTAGAGCTGCTTAGTTAAATTCCTTCCTTGTTAATAGCTTTTAGGATTTGTGTTTGGACCTCACAGCCTGAGGAGTAACCCCAACACAGGAGGCTTGCCTCATTTTCAAGGAGACACCCTGAAGGTGCAGAAAGCTGGTTTTCACTTGGGTTATTTTGCAGAGCTGGACACTTCCAAAGAAAGAAAACAGCCAAAAGGAAGTGCTCCTTTCAGTCTGCTGCCTTCAGCTACATAATGAGTGACTGCAGAGAAGATGGACCCAGACTTCATAGTCATAGAATCACAGAATGGCTTGGGTTGGAAGGGACCTCAAGGATCATGAAGCTCCAATCTCCCTGCTGCATGCTGGGCTGCCAGCCTCCATATCTTCTACCCTCTGAGTTGGAAAAATGCCCATCTGCCAGTCCTCCCCTGCCAGCCTAATAGTGCTGCAGCTGGCAGCACGGCTGCCTGCAGGCCCTGCTCCTCTTGGTTTCACTCTTTAGGACTGTTGGTAGACTACGTAGTCCTTTGTAATGAGATAGAGAGAAGGCTGAAGTTACTGCTGTATTCTACAAGAGGCTCATCTCCTGCCACAGCAGTTAGTAAGTAAAAGTCTTCTGGCAAAATTCAATTTTAAATAAATAACCACACAAAAATAGATATGGTCCTCGCGGTTGTGATTAAAGCTTAATTAGCAAGCATTACTGTGATGAAACCAGAAATCATTCAGATGCGTCGTCAAATCCTGTTTTTCTTCACCAGCAGAAATGCAGTTCCTCTGGTGAGCATTTCAGAGCCCTGGTGCTGCACGTGCTGGTGCTGTGCTATGGACCAAGGACAAGTGCCCTACATGATGTGTTAGCAGAACGTTTTTCAAGGAAATAAAGTGTGCTTTCTTAACTGAAATTCTTAAAGAAATGACATTTTATATATATATATATATGTTCCTATGGTGGCTTGCTTTGCTTAGTGATTCTTGGAACCGTTCCTGACAGAAGCACGCTGACTTCAGCCTGCGGTTCCCGTGTGCGCACACTGCGAGTGTCAGCTTTCAGACGTGCGTTTCATGCTGGTTACCGCCGAAGGAGAGCCGTGCCGTACCTCACGCCGCTTCCCTGCCCCAAGCGCTCACTCCCGGCCCCGAGGTCCGCCCCGCTCCGCCCGCCCTCCTCAGGCACCTCCGAGAGCTGTGACGGCTGCGAGGGGCGGCGCCGCGGCGGTTTGGCTCCTAGCAACGCGCCATGGCGGCGGGCGAGCGGCAGAGCCGCGAGTACCTGGAGCGGCACGGGCTGCCCGCGCTGCTGCACCGCCTCGCCGCGCTGCTGCTGTACCGCCGGCCCGGTGCGGCCCTCCGGGGGAGGGGCTGAGGGGAAACGAGGGGTTGGCGGCATTTATCGCCGCGCTCCGGAGGGAGAGGGGTTCCGTCGGGGCGGGGAAGGAGACCCTCGGGGCGGCCGCGGGGAGGGGAGGAAGGGGCGCGGAGGGCCCGCCGCAAACAGCAGCCCCGGCCTCGCTCCGTTGCAGAGCGGCCGCGGCAGTTCCTGCTCCGGGCGCTGGAAGCGGTGCGCGCGGCGCGGCGCGGCGAGGCGGCGATGCCGTCCGTGCTGGACGAGGCGGACGTGGAGGCCGTGTTCAGGATGCTGGACGCCGCGGGGCGCGGCTTCGTCACGGGCAGGCAGTGCCGAGCAGGTCGGTCCCGCGGGCGGCGGTTCCGCGCGTTTGTTAAGAACGTTTCAGGTCTCTGCCTGCGCACACCGTGACGGTATCGGCTCGCGCTTCGCAGCGGTAAATACGTTTACTTTTTAATGATATCCCGGTCGCGTTCTGCCGTTAAATCAGTCTGCCGAAGACTTGCTCGGGAACCTCTTTCCTTCCCCTCAGCTCTCAAGACGCTGGGGCTGAGCACTGCGGAGCTGCGCGTCGGGGATGAGGAGGAGGTCGGGCTGGCCACGTTCAAGGAGGAAATGTAAGTGCCGCCGCAGCTCCTGCGGGAGCTCGTCCTTGAACCTTACCGCCTCGCGCTGCAGGACCTGAGAAGGCCGATCGATGCTGTAGCATGGATGGGCTGCTGAGCTCTCGGGATCCCTGCAAAGCAGCCCTCCCCCTTTCCTCCCCCACAAAGCAGGCAGCATCAGGCAACCCAGCAGATCATAGCAGCGTAGAATGGCTTGGGGCGGAAGGGACCCCAAGGCTCATGAGTTCCCCCCGGCACGGGCTGGGCCACCACCTCCAGCTCTGGTACCAGAGCAGGCTGCCCAGCGCCCCGGGAGGCAAATCGCTGCTATAGAAACAAACGGCGCGCTCAAGCAGAGCTGACTGTTGTAACGCAGCACAGGCAGCAGCGCAGCAGTGAAGCGAGCTCCAGCTCGCACTCATTGCTGATGGTTACGGCATGCTTCGAGGGACGCTGCTTGGTAACTTACAGCCACTGCAAGAAAACAAACCAGCTGTTCTCTTCTGTCCCAGGATGAAAACGTTGCTGGAAGGCTGGACTGTGTAATGATTTGAACAGAGGTCTGCTTTGTCTACTAGAAATAGGTATTTTGCTCCATCCATTTATTGGTGTGTCAAGACAAGTTTAAGCAGTGCCCTTATTTTTCCCCCATCCATTTTAGCTATCTGCTGAAGAGAACAAATGACAAAAACATGTTTGTGTTTACCAGGCACTAGAAATGTATTAATTAAGATAATAAGATCGCCTGATTAAATAGAAATCCTGTTTACAAATCAAAAGTAAGCGTTTTGGCATTTCCTCCTTCAACTGTGGCCTCACAGTGCTGGTACAAAAAACATCAGCTTCAGCAACTTCAACACGTTCACAGTTGGAGAAAGACAGCATTGCCAAATAACACAGCTTTTAAACAAGCTCAAGAATAAAGGAAGTCCTATTCAAAAAATAGAGGGCACTTTGGGACAGAAAAAAAAAATAATTTTGAATTAATGTTGATAAATAAAAGTGATAGATTCCTTCATTCCATGCTGAGTCTTGCTGTGCACATTTTAATACAGAACACCCATTATACCAGGGATTTAGAAGTAGAAAACATCTGCACTTAGGTGAGAGTGTACCAGTTATCCATACTGTACATAGCTGCACTTGCATACATGCATCAGCTCCGTATTCACTACAACAATGTGACGGCATGCCAACTCAAAAAGGCAGACCATCAGAAAACAAATAACACATTCATTAGTAATGAAGAACCTGTGAGCTTCAAAGTGTGAAGACAAAGTAGTGATGGAAAAGAAAGTAAGATCTGTGCAGTTAGAAGACAGGACCATAGCATCTTATTTTTTTGGAACTGTATATAATAAAAAGTAAAATTAGATCGGACCAATGACACAGCTTTCTGCTTTTTTGAAACAAGTGATCTAGATTAAGTTTTAACCACTTCTGAAAAAAGTCTTTATTTGCCGGTATTTGGCCAAATAGCTCTCAAATTGAGAAGAATCTCAACATCCTGTTGTGCTAATTTGTAAACGCCCAGTTCATTTAACGCTGCTGTTGCTGATGGCTGGTTTGGCTGTAATGGTGCTTCGCTTTCTGAGGCTGACTGCAGTACTTCCTTCAGAAGCAAGGCAGAACCAATATTCAGATTCAGGATAATGCAGGCTTCTTTGATGCTACGAGGGGAAAAAAGGTACATATGGATTAATAAAAGAAGCAACCATAGGATACTTAATTTTGTATGCCCAGCAACTAAGAAAAAAAAGCTCCCACTGACTTCTGAAAAGGGTCAGAAGTACTGAATTGGGAAATACTGCTTATAGCATGACAAATATGAGGGAGGGTTATGACAGAACAAGGGGGAATGGTTTTAAAACTGAGACAAAGGAGATTTAGGTGAGATATTAAGTGGAGGTTTTTCACACAGAGGGTGGTGAGGCACTGGAACAGGTTGCCCAAGGAGATTGTGGATGCCCCATCCCTGGAGGCATTCAAGGCCAGGCTGGATGTGGCTCTGGGCAGCCTGGTCTGGTGGTTGGCGACCCTGTACATAGCAGGGGGTTGAAACGAGATGATCATTGTGGTCCTTTTCAACCCAGGCCATTCTATGATTCTATGATTCATTCTATGAAATAGCTTATTTATTTTCGCTAAGTATTTTCTGTTATAAACATCACAGAATCACATAATGGCCAAGGTTGGAAGGGACCTCAAGGATCATGAATCTCCAACCCCCCTGCCACATGCAGGGCCACGAACCTCCTCATTTAATACTAGACCAGGCTGCCCAGGGCCCCATCCAATCTGGCCTTGAACACCTCCAGGGATGGGGCATCCACAACCTCTCTGGGCAGCCTGTTCCAGCACCTCACCACTCTCTCTGTAAAGAATTTCCCCCTGACGTCCAACCTAAATCTCCCCTCCCTCAACTTAAAACCATTTCCCCTTGTCCTGCAGTTATCAACCTTTTCAAAGAGTTGATTTCCCTCCCCTCTGTAGGCTCCCTTTACGTATTGAAATGCTGCAATGAGGTCAACGTCAACACTATGCCTCCCCAGGAGCACAGATGATGCAAATATTTTAAGTATTTCTTCTCCTCTCAAACTGTGAAAAAATTCTTGATGATAGATAAAACACATGCATCTGGACATTCTTTTCTGAAATACTGATAGATGAGATTTCCCACTTACTGCTTGAAGTAGTTTTCCGGCCTCTTACAGTAGTGTGAAAACAAAGGAAAAAGATTTCTGGTCATGTCAAACTGAAGCTGTGCTGCTCCTCCTTCGTTGAAATGATTTGCCATAATTATCTGCCAACAGAAAGGGGTGTATCTTTTGTTCAGGCCAGCCACCAACACTTACGCTGTACCGCGTGTATTTTGTGAACACCCACCTCCTGATATATGTAAGTGTCCACTTTCTCTGCGAGCATTTGCCAGAATATTTTAAACAGAGAGTGACAGAGCTGCTGTTCTAGTTGTAGCAAGCGGTCTCGTAGAGTCAACAACATTGGGCAAGCTGTGCTTGACAAAGACATTACTGCCTGCTCTGCTTGAGATGGTAAAGATAACCACCTGAAAGAAATTAGCACACTGAAGTCATTACAATGAAATTATAAGTATTACAATAGCTGAAGTTAAAATATCACTTAAACAAATCTTAGCTGTTTTCAATGGTGCACAGTTTTCTCCTTTTCCACTTCAAAGCTAAAAGTAATCACTGAGCTGTTGTATTTGTTTACTTTTTTTAGGAACTCATCATCAACCAGTCAAGAAACCTTGTGATTCTGTGAAGACAGAAGTAGTCACTACATGCCACTTTTAATACTACTTTGAAGAGAACAATTCTCATCTAAACTATATTTACTCAGAATTCTTCCTTGTTTTTTTTAAGCTAATGTGCCCACTTATTGCAGAAGTGCTTTAGAAAATATAACATTAAATAGGCTTGAAGTAAGCGTAAAAAAACCCTTCAAATGCTTACTACTTGAGTCCTTCCTATTCAGAAAGCTGAATTTCTTATTTTTCTATTCTTGCCTTTATTTGCCTCAGTGTTTTTAACAGAAAAAAGATACTGCAATGTGAGAAAAGAATGAGCAGACAGAATCACCTCTCTTTTTTGTACAGCTTTGCAGCATCTGTGACCTCTTTGAAGACGTGGTGCACTTGACGACTCAACATATCATGTTTCAGGCGTTCCAGGAGGTTGATCATTTCATCAAAAACAGAACTCTCCATTGAAGCCAGCTGCCCCAGCTGCAGCTGGCTGACAGCATTGCTTTCTGCACAAACCTCCAGTTCAGCCTGCTGTAGCTGCAAGAAGAACTAGAGGAGACAGTATCAGATATAAGTACTACCAAAAATAATCCTATTATTTGAACTTTTCTTTTGTACTTTAACAGGTAGGGTTCTAGAAAACACTCTTCTGACACTTTCATAATCTTACAATTTTAAGATTATAAAAACAATTTCCACATGGTCCCCATGTTTGTAAAAACAAAGCACTGTGTTTTAATCCTAAGAGCGTAACCGATATGGGTTTCAAATACAACAGTGGACAGGTCAAAGGAACAGATTCAGAGAAATACTAAGTAGGTGCTCTAAGACAGCAGAACACTTTAAAACAGTCAAAATCACTTGCCCTCACCCCGTCCCATCTGCAACAAATAGACAGAACTTAATATTTGTTTCAGAATTAATGTCTAATTAAATCATAATTTTGCTGGTCTGACAACAGCAAGGAAATGGATTGAGTTCAACATGACAGCAGCAATGATCTCCATTTTGCTTCTAAGAACATCAAGATGTTTATACAGATGCAGCTACGTAACATGAAGGCTGCTCTCCCCTCAAATCAAGATGATTTCCTAGAGCCACAGTTTCCTATGAAGGTAAAAAGAACCTGGAGGCTGCCCGTCCCACACACAGTGCCTATTCTACATCTTTTACATGTGACAGTTGTATCACAGTAGTCAGAACAGCTGAGTAGTCACCAGGCTATTATATAGCAAAATAGTTCACACCCAATAACCAGTTATCAGTGAGTGGTGTTTCCGTGCACCCGGTCTGAGCTGTGATGTAGGTACCCAAACCAAATCCATTTAAGCTAACTTAGCACAGGAATTCAAGAAACGTGTGTATGCTACTGCTCTCCATACACTTCAACCAGCAACACAGTGGCTCAGATCTCCAAAATCAACTTGCTTACTTTCACAATACGGAGAACATAAAGAGACAACCTTTTTGGCAGTTCAAACTATTCCATTCCTCAGGTTCTCTTTGCATCTCTTACCAACTTTATTGTTAATAAAGCTTAAACATCAAATGGTAATCTACCAATATCTTTTTTATTCAATCTGTATTCATATCTAGTTCTATTTTTTTCCCTAATTAATTCTTCTGAATACATTTAAATAATGCTGAAAATAAAATGTTTTGTTACGACACAAATAAAACTATTCAATATTTTAAATAATTACTTACTACATTGTCAGCCCAGTCTGCCAGCACAGTTGCTATGTAGTTAACAGCATTGAGGATCGCACAGTATCGGAAGCCTAAAGAATCTCTACTTTCTTCCTTCATTACTTGAGTTAATCGTATCCTAAAATCATCAACTAACTCCTTCTGTAGCCCCAGGAACTGCAGTTTTCTGGAAGCCGTTGGAAGATTCTTATACCTGTCTGGGAATTAATATAATGTTTTATATTTTCCAACACTGAAGAAAAAAGTTTTGAACAAGAGACATTACTGGCAGTTTGTCCTTACTACTATAAAGGCATCACACAGCACTTCAAAACACCTGACTCACGACAGTATCAAGGAGAACACACCACAACTCCTCAGGCAACCTATTCCAGTGTGTCACCACCCTCTGAGTGAAAAACTTCCTCCTAATATCTCACCTAAATCTCCTCTGCCCCAGTTTAAAAGCATTCCCCCTTGTCACCATCCACCCTCGTAAACAGCCGTTTTCCCTCCTGTTTATATGCTCCCTTCAAGCACTGGAAGGCCACAATGAGGTCTCCCAGGAGCCTTCTGTTTTCCAAGCTAAACAAGCCCAGTTCCCTCCTTTCTTCATAGGAGAGGTGCTCCAGCCCTCTGATCATCAGAGTGTCTCTACTATTAACGTGTTTCAGTATTTTTTAAGTGTTACTTTCTAAATATCTCAATAGTTCAAGATTATTTGTTCTGAAATTTGTGTCCAAAACACAAAATGAACAGGAAATTTTTTTATTAAGTTAAATATCACAACTTTGCAACAATTTTATTTGGTGACTGTTGCTGACACAATTAATCTTCAATAAAGGAATCTATTAGCTGCCATTTTTCTGCTACTCATTATAAACAAGAGGAATGCCCATAGGTTAGCAGTTACCTGTTATAACTAACAACAGAGTCATAAAAGTTTCCGCACAGTCTGGGACTTTCATTTCATCCACATCACTGATATCTTTGTACTGCGATACCCACGCAGCCTCTGATGAAAGCACAGAGTCCATTTTCTGAAGAGCAACTGAGATGCAAAAGAATTGTAAATGTTGTTAGTACTTAATAATAAAAAATAATAAAAAAACCCCTCAATTATCTAAAACCCCCAAAATCATAAGTATAAAAATCTTTATCTCCAGTAAGTTGAATTTTATGTTTTCATGTAAAGAAAAATTCCTGATGACTGGTTTTATATAGAACCAGCTCCAATAACAGTATTGCAGACACAGATGTACCAACATCAGGGTTGACTGTGGTTTTTGTTTTAAATAGTTGATTGGTTTCTTTCCAGTATACCTCCTCTCCATTTCCTCAAAAATTAATACCTTCCCTTCATTTCAAGTCTGTCTTTGCACAAATAAATATGTAACACTGTCTTAAAATAAACATACTAGATCCCATACAGCTTAGTCTTATGAACTTCAGAAGCACTACTGCAGTCAAACCAATTTTTAGTCAAAACAACCACAGAATACTGAAGTATCACAGAATGGTTGGGGTTGGCAGGGATCTGGGTCTGTACAGCCAAACTCCTGCTTAAGGAGGGGCACCTATAGCAGGGTGATCAAGGCCACATCTAGGCAGCTTCTGAAGATCTCCAAGGAGGAGACTCCACAGCCTGTGCCAGTGCTCAGCCATCCACACATCACAGAAGTTCTTCCCGGTGTTCAGATGGAACCTCCTGTCTTCCAGTTTGTGCCCATTGCCTCTTGTTCTGGCACTGAACATCGCTGAAGAGTCTGGCTCTGTCCTCTGTACACCTTCCCTTCACGTACTGAATCACAGAATCACTGAATGGCTTGTGTTAGAACAGATCTTAAAGCCCACCCAGCCCCAATGCCTGCCGTGGGCTGGCTGCTCCCCACCAGCTCAGGCTGCCCAGGGCCCCATCCAACCCTGAGCGCCTCCAGGGATGGGGCACCCACAGCTCTATGGGCAGCTACGCCAGGGCCTGAACATAAATAATTTCTTTTAAAATTTAATCTGAATTTCCTGTTTTTTAGTATAAAACTGTTTCCCCTTGTTGCATATCACTACCAGCAAACGAACAAAGCCTGTGTCTCTCCCGTTAGTAAGCTCCCTTTAACTAACAGAAGGCCACAATAGGGTCTCCCCAGAGCCTTCTCTTCTCCAGGCTGACAAATCCCAGCTGCCTCATCCTCTTCTCGTAGGAGAGGTGTCACAGCCTTCTGGTCATCTTCATGGCCCTCTGGTTCTGCTTCAACAGCTCCACGCCATTCTTGTGCTGGGGGCCCGAGGCCTGGAAGCAGTACTGCACATGGGGCCTCACAAGGGCAGAGTAGAAGGCAAAGGCACAGTGATGAGATCCCCTGGAGCCCAAAGTTCTCCAGGCTGAACAGCCCCAGCTCTCAGCCTATCCTCACAATGGAGGTGCTCCAGTCCATTCAGCATCTTGGTGGCCCTATGCTGGACTGTTTCCACTATGTCCAGCATACTGGTGGCGAGGGAAAAAACTGGACACAGTATTACTGCAGGAGTGGTCTCACCAATACTGAGTGTAGAGGGAAGGAAGGATCATCTCTCTTGAACTGCTGGCAATACTTTGCCTAATGCAGGATACCATCAGCCTTCAGGGCAGCAAGAGCACAATTGCTGGCTCATATTCAACGTAGTGTTCATCAGGACTTCTACATCCCTTTCTGCAGAGCAGCTTTCCAACTGGATGGCTTCCAGTATGTCCTAGCGCTGGCAGTTGTTTCTCACCATAAGCAGGATTTTGCACTTCTTCATGTTGGACTTCACAAGGTTCCTGCCAGCCCACCTCTCCAGCCTGTCCAGTGCCCTCCGGATAGCAGTGCAGCCCTCTGGTGAATCAGCCACTTCCCCCAGTTCTGTCATCTGCAGATTTACCTAGGGTGCGCTCTATCTCACCGCCCAGATCAATACAGAAGATGTTAAACAGGACTGAACCCAGTACTGACCCCTGGGCATCATACTCACTGCTGACCTCAAGAATGTGCCTTTTGTAGTAGCCCCATTCAAGTGGCTTATCCCACTTGAGGAGTATATATTGCCCGATCAGAATGAAAACATACACAGACCAACAAAATTTCTTCCAAGTCTTACATTTCTTTTCCACTGTTAGCCATCTCTGGAAGCAGGACTCTTCTGAGAGAATATGCATGCAACTGGGAAAGCTGCTGAGATAACCATGAACACTGTATAGCTCTCTCTCAAACAGCAGTACCTCATCCACAAGGTGACAAAAGAGAGTGTCATCGTATAACAGGAATGGAATATCAGCAGCCAGCTTCTCCAAAATCAGCATTACAAGAGCACGAGAGAATTCAAGCTTTTAAAAGAAAAAGGAAGTGAATAAAATATCAGAGAGAGGTATGTATAAACTTGTGCAAATGTATTTAACTTTTAAAACTGTTACTGGACTGTGTTAAGTCTCACTGCACACTAAGTAAAATCAGCAGAAGAGTGCTTGCACAAGCTGACTGTGTAGGTATTCATACATACACAAAACCACTGAAGTGCTTACCCCAGCATTCACTGGCGATCCGGCCTTGTCCAATATTGGCTGGATTTTGTCATCAAGGAACTTTGCGTGATTTCCAATCCACATAAGCACTTGTGTTAAATACCACTCAGGCTTATTTAAAAAATAAAATAAAATTAATAAACTCACTAATATACACAACACTATAAAAAATACACTGTAGTAGCAACTATCAGAGTGCAAACACACTTAGATTTGCCCAAGACTGTCAACACGAACACGCAGACCTGTACACCTAAACTCTTACAGAATGATTCTCAAATCCTGCTGCCAAAGCATTACAGCAGCGTTAACGTTTTGCTTGTAAGAAACCTGCTTAAATGACATTTCTTGGATGAAAAGACTCAGCTTTTGTAGATAACTCATACAAAAAGCAAGTTAATTTCCAACTAGCAATCTGGACATACGTCAAACAAAATTATACCCATTACATACCAGCAGCTGAATCCAGTATTTTCAGTTACATGAATGTTGCAGAGCACAATGACAAAAATCAAAGCCACAGCCTTATACAATCTTTGAGTTTAAGTAATTTTCAACATTGCAAAATGATTTGCAAGGACGAAGATGAAATTAATCTATGCTTTGAAGTAATGGAAGTGAATCTAAGGTTGCAGTAATTATTTCAAAAAGATT
This sequence comes from Chrysolophus pictus, assembly GCA_037305975.1. Lineage (NCBI taxonomy): Eukaryota > Metazoa > Chordata > Aves > Galliformes > Phasianidae > Chrysolophus > Chrysolophus pictus. The sequence goes on from CM074576.1 coordinate 182,401,451, forward strand.
TAGGCAAGAGAAAAATATTGCCTAGCCCAGAAAAGACATTAATCCTCTCAAAGGTCTCCAAGCACTGCCTTGATGCCTTGTCCACACTACAGTAGATACAAGTACCACATATTTTAAGAAACTGAATTTCCAAAACAAAAGTGTTAAAGCTATATAATTTAATGCTGTTAAAAATAGTAGCAATAAAATTGAACTGAGTTCTTCCATACCTTGCTTAAAACATTTGTTGGTTTATTTCCAGTAAAATGATACCGAAATCTTTTCTGAAGAGGATTCAGCATGATCTGTATTGGAAGGATAATAGGTGGTGATGGGGGTAAGGCGTACTTTTCTGGCAGTTGTTTAGGTTTGCTTAATAGTTCATCTCTAAGTTTGACAGTCAAGGACAAATACAAGCGTTGAGTTCTTCCAAAAGCATGACTTAAATGTGTTTACAAAAACAAACAACGTTTTAGCTCTACCTCATTGACTGTATTGTACCTCATTGGCACTATTACACAAGCTATAAAATTCCTTGAATTTGTACAATACTCAGAAGTTTCAGTTTTATAAAATATTTAACATAAATCTGACCACTAAGAATTATTTATTCTATGACAATACAAGTCACTGAAATCAGTATGATTTAGGAAATCAATATCACGAAACAAAACCTCATCATCACTCCCAAACCTGTATCCAAGAGACACGTGTATTCGTGTTTCTTAAAGGAGTATCAAAGATTCAAGAAAATAATACATGCAATATGTGATTTCCCACCTTGAAGCAAGTGATTTAAGTGGCCTAATGTAACTGACCAGAATTGTTATCATCACCACTCTGCGTAAGATGACCACATTCATTCCTATTCCAGTACTGTTCTGGGCTTTTGTTTGTTCAAACTACTTCAGGAAAAAAAAAAACCAATCAACCAAAAAAAACCCTGAGTTTTATTTCTGCTTGATTTTACCCTCAAACTAAAGGAACAGGATGAGCAGAATCTTCTGATTTACCTTAAAGGCAGATCAGAATCAGAGAACAGAATCACCAAGGTTAAAAGATTTCCAAGATCGTTCAGTCCAACCATCCACCTACCAATATTTTTCCCTTAGTACAACATCTAAATGTTTCTTGAACATCTCCAGGGATGGTGACTCCACCACCTCCCTGGACAGCCCATTCCAGTGCCTGATCACTCTTTCAGAGAAGTTGTTCCTAATATCCAATCTGAATCTCTCCGGGCACAACTGGAGGCAATTCCCTCGTCCTATCACCAGTAATGACACAATCTCCATTCAAGCACTTGGAGAGAGGCTAAAATCTCCCCCAAGCCTCTTTTTCTCCAGACAGAACAATCCCACTTCCCTCAGCCATTTCTCACAAGACGTGTGTTCCAGACTCCTCACCAGTTCTGTTGCCCTTCTCTGGACACACTCCAAGGCCTCAATGTTTTTCTTGTAGTGAGTGGCCCAAAACTGAATACAGTACTTCAGGTGCAGCCTCACCAGCACTGAGTACAGAGGGACAATCACCTCCCTGCTCCTGCTGGCAACACTATTTCTTATACAAGCCAGGATGCCACTGGCCTTCTTGACCACCTGGCTACACTGCTGGCTCATGTTTAGCCAAACACCAACCAACATCCCCAGGTCCATTTCTTACACTGGGCCAATAGCGTTGCCTGAGATTGTTGCAGCCAAAGTGCAGGACCCAGTACCTGTCACTAATGAACTTCATTCCATTGGCCTCAGCCTGTTCAGATCCCTCTGTAGGGCCTCGCTACGCCGAGGCAGATCGACACTTCTTTCCAACTTGGTGTCATCTGCAAACTTATGGAGGGCGCACTCAATGCCCTCATCCAGGTCATCAATAAAGCAACTGAACAGGATGCATTCCAACACCAACCTCTTGGGAACATCACTCATGATCTCTCACCAGCTGGATTTAGCTCCATTCACCACCACTCTCTGGGTCCAGCCCTCCAGTCAGTTCTTTACTCTTGCAAAGAGTATAGGATAATACTGTGGGACACAGTATCAAAGGCTTTGCTGAAGTCGAGGTAGACTGTCAGCAGCCTTTCCCTCCAGATGGATCACTCAGTCAGAGAATCCTACTGCTACTCAATGAAAATCATTCTGTTTTTTATAATTCCCTTCTACACACACACATATTTTCAACTCTCTCTCCCTTCTGGGATGGGACATATTAAAGTGATTAATACTATTTTGAATTCTAGGTCTGTTCACTTATTATCTCCTACATGAAAAAGTACATTCTAATGTTAACACAAAGTAACAAATTCAAATTGTCTTTTTTCTTTAGAGAGAACAGTTTTACTGCTTTCCACGAGAATGTGCATCTTTGATATTTATTGCCCTCACAATACATTAATTTTTAAAGGATACGATGTTTGCAATTTCAGAAGCTGACAGAACAACATCTCTAAATTGTTGTAAACATCAGAAGCATTGGCTGGTGCAGTAAGGCCAAATGCCTGAGACTGCGGTGGCCCCACAAACGGCCAACGAAGCTGGGTCAGCACTTCTTCAAAGTCACTGCAACACAAAACACACACTTTACCACAAAGCTACAGCACAGCATGAGATGAGGGAGTGATGAGGCATCCCATACCTTGACAACTTGTCCTTAAGAATTTTATGCCAAAATTTAACAGTAGATCTCACAAACGAAAGAAGATGAGAACAAGATGACTCCTGAAGTTTAATATCCAGTTCTGCCATAGATGCTAGAGTACTGGCTGCCTCTGGAACATTATTGGTCATCAGATACTGCTGAATGTTATCACTATAAAATATAAAAGAGTTGAGATAAAAATTCACTAAACAGAACACAAAAGAATCAATTGCATATTGAGAAACTTTCTCAATCTGAAATATTTTAATGAGACAAACTAGGTTACCACTCCCATCACATCCATGTAGTACTCAGCAAGGATTCATGAACCAAGCTCTTTGTGTGAAATTCCTTGAGTAGCTGAGAGCCAGCCACAGAGACCTGAAGGCAGAACTGCTGAAGGAAAGAAGGGAGGCCCAAAGTTCTTTGAAGCACTGCTCTTCAAGTAACTTGTTCAAAAGAACTGTTTTTTCTCTTGCTTCCCAGGAGGAAAACTGGAAGCAAGTTTCAGACTGCAGCTGACCTGTCACATTTTTGTAGCTTAGAACAAGTTGTTTCATAACTTAAGTCTCTCTATACAAGTTTTGCTCCAAAGGTACCTTTCAATTTCTGACATTCTTTACGAGCATTACACAAAATTTTCCACCAAAAGAAGCTACAAATCACATGAACTAAGACGGCACTGCTCATTCCCATTAAGATAAAATCAGTGTACCAGAATGAAAACTCAGAATTACAAAGTCTGAAGTGTAACATTTCTGCTCAAGATATTCAAGTATATTTTAGTTCTTTCACTGTAATTTACAATAGGTGAAAAAGTTTTATGCACACAGCACCATACAGAGTTTACTGCTCTCTTTCTTAAACCAGAGCAATAATTTCCAGCTCTCACTGAAGAACACGTTAACAGTTTACGTGATCAGATGACAACTTGCTGTCCTCATGTATTTCTTAAATTTGTTTATTTACCACTGAACCTTTGAAAAAGCTGTGTGATATCACTAGTAAGAATTCTCCGTGAGTACATCAGCTTTACCTGAGCTCTTCTATTCGGGAAATCCATTTAAGATAGGACAGGTGACGCTCAATCTCCTCTACCTGGCTGATCAGCACACCGAGATCCTCCATCCACGGCTCAGCTTTCTCTAAGTGGCTGCTGATGGAATCAGACAGCAGAGTTTCTTCCTCTAGAAGCCGATTCAGATTTTTTTTAGAGTCCTCCGCATTCTTTAAGGCATTCTGAATTCTTTTCGGGACTTCGGATGAAACTGTAAGCACCTGCATTTACAGACAAGCATTAAGCCCCACACAGGAACGCTGCACTGAGAAAGGGTAAAGATACTTACCTGCTCTTCCAACTGCTTTTTGTTTTCAGACAGCTTTTCGATCAGGCTGCCCAGCTTCTTCAGAGAATCGTAGTCATTCCCAACTTCTCTTTCCACAAATTCCGAAGCGTAATACGGGATATCGCAGCGATCTGGATCTCTGAAGACTTCTTTCTTCGTCACATTAACGGCTGCCATGCCTTCTTTCTCCGCAGCGTTATTTACGTAATTTCTACTTGCTCACCACTAAGGCGGCACTACCAACTACCGACCCGCTGAGGACACAGAGCTGCGGGAAACGCAGGGCAGTTCCTCACAACCCGAACGTTAAACGAGGCCTTTAATAGCAATACCGGCTTCAGCAAGGTGGGGTGGGACGGGACGGGACGGGACGGGACGGGACGGGACGGGACGGGACGGGACGGGACGGGACGGGACGGGACGGGACGGGACGGGACGCAGCTCCGCCGGCACCGGACCCGCCCGCCCTGCCCCCCAGCCCGGCCCGGCAGCGCCGCGCTCCCCCCCACCGCCCCGCCGCGTCAGCACAGCGCGTCCCAAGGCCGCAGCGGCTGAGGCGCGCGCAGCACAGCCTGGGCGGGGCCAGAAGCGCATGCGCGCCCGCCTCCTCCCCGCCCACCCCCACGGCCACGGTCGCGCCCGCCCCCTCCTCTCCCCTCCCCGCTGCCTCCGGAGGGCGGCACCGCGCTGTTCCCCAGGCGCCGTCCTGAGGGAGCTGCGTGACCGCCCTCTGCGGCGGCGTCTGTCCCGGACAGCCGTGGGGAAGGTGACGGCGCTCCCGCCACGAAGCTGCCCCGGCGGTTCAGGTGTCGGGCCAGACCCACATACCCCCGTCTTCAGAGCGCACGGAGCCGGGACCACCTTCCGTTCATGAAATTTTATTCACACAAGCGGCACGAATTCCCGATTTGGTTTAGAATCGTTGAAATGCAGCATAGCTGCCGCTGTACAACAGCCTCGTTCTGCCTCCCAGCAGCTGCCTGGCTCAGCCAGGGACACAGCGAGGCACTACGGACTGACACACCCTTCTTTTTGGTTAACGTATTCCCAGCACCTTTTCTTGGCTGAAAATACACACATTTTCCCCAGGAGAAGACCTTGGCTAATTAAAGCAGCTGTGCCTTGTGACGTAGCCACAGCCTGGCTGACCGCAGCAGCTTCTTGGAAGCAAATAGCCATCAGTACCTTCATTCAGCTCTAACTAATTTTCCTAAATCTGTAACTTCATACAGAGACTTCAAGGTGTGCTGAATTGATCAAAACATCCACTGCTCACTGAAAAAGAGCAAGATGAACGTCTGTCCAGGTCAGAAGCTATAAGCCTGCTTCTCAGAGATGCAGCAACACAGCTCAAGCAACCTCACGGTCCATTCATTAAAAAGCACCAGTCACTAAGGCTTGTATTACATTACAACCAGCATCTTCCTAATAACTACTTAATTTAAATGCACTAATAAAAACTTAAAAAAATACAAATCTCTTACTATCACCCTTTAAAGATTTGTACAGAACGTAAGTAGGAAAAAACTTTCTGCATGTTAAAAATCTAGGCCGTGCTAGCAGTTCGCTCAGCGTAACCAGGTAGTATTCAGCTGTGTTTGGTTTTTTATGCTTGTGTCCATTTTCAAAACTTCTCGAATTGCCATAGTAGCATAAGTGGATGGAGGAAGGGAGAACTCCATCTTCAGTGCCCGGAATTTACCATCTATTATAAGAGGAGAGAGAAAACAAAAAGAAAGAGAAGAACATAAGTAATGCTTATTCCGAGTGCCATCCAAACTGGACCAAAGTTTTCCACCACCATCCCTGATCCCATACAACGGCCTTTACCACCACACCCGTCTACAGTCCATAGTGTAAAGTAGAATTTTGTAAACCATCTTCTATTTAACATTTTCTTTCAGCAGGAAGTGATATTCTAAGTGTTCATCAAAAACTAGATGGACAGTTTTGTCAGACTGAATTCCTATCCGCTCTTCTTTTTTTGTCTGGAAACTACTGTTGAAAGACTTTGTGACCAAAGTTACTTGAAAGATTTACATTGAATTCTGTTAAGTATCTGAGTGGTCTGTTATGCTCAGCACAGATAAACACTCAAGCATAGCAATAATTCGTGGCTCACTTCTACTTTTTCTTTACACATTCCATAGAGATTTATTGCTAGATGTTTATTTGATTGTACAGATGTTTGTAAGAACATGTAGCAACCAATTCAGATTCCTGGAACAACTGCTCACGCTCTTGAGAAATAATGGTCCTTACTTACACACCTAATGTGGATATTTTCAATACCACTGTTTAGCAGTCTTGTTTAGTGATGCTCTTTTAAAGAGCTTTCAACAGGTAGCAGTTTAAAGCAACAGCCAGATCAACCTTCAGTTTTGCAAAGATCAACAAATACACCAATTTACCTGTAGGAAGAACTGGTAAAGGTTTTCCTTCCAGCTTATCCAAATCCGTAGTAAATAATGGGATTCTAGGATCATCATACGCAACGACTTCCCTATGTAACATACATAGGATTTATTATTATTATTCTAATTCAGCAGTTACAATAATACAATTGAGATGGAATTACTGTCTATTAAATTAGATAAGATGGTATTTATCTTGCAGTAACTGGTAAAGGTTTAGGTACAAAACTTGCCTCTGTTTATATGTGGATTATAAAATAATGAACTAGTGAGACATTTCTTTGCATAATTCATCTCTTTCCTCCCATGGAATATCAGAATTTCCAGCTACACAAGAAGTATAGTTTATGAAATTATAGGAAGAATGTTGTCAACTTCGAGAATACTCAAAGGTTTTTTTTTTTCATTTTGAAACCTCTCTAAACCTTTAGAATACGTACTTAAGCATTTTCAACGTATTCATACAATAAAAACTATTCAATATGCAGTGACTAGGCTGAAAAAGCAATAGGAAGAAGGTAAGCTTTAAATATCGGTAATAATTAACGTAAAATTCAAATATTTGAATTTTGTCTCCCTTCCGAACCTTCTATTTTTTTTTTTCCAATGTAATAGTGATAAGTTCCTCTGTACATTTGTACAGTCACCTTGCACAGTTTAAAAGGTATTTATTTAGTTGCTATGTGACAGCTAGGTGGTGCCACTAATAACAGTCATCTTGTACATTTACGTGATGGAAATCTTTCTGATTGACACTGTTGATTGGAGACTAACTTTCTCACATCAGGATTACAAAAAATAACTATTTTGAATATTATCTATCATGCTTTCACCATCAACCTGAGTAATTAGGAAGTGTTTAGGCAAGCCCTTGCAAAGGAGGGTAGCAACTAGGCAGATGTCTTGACACTAATACATTACAAAACCAGAGAACCAGTGAAGAAATAATACTATGATTCAACTTCAACTGTGTAAAAAATGTGAGAAAAAATGCACAAAAATTTCTCCCTACCTATACTTTGTTCTACATGTGTATTCTGTAGGTCAATCCAATGGTTCTTAGTCATCCCACATATTACTCTATTCACATCCAAGTTCCTCTGTCCTCCTACTTACCAACTGACATTCTGAGGTCGAATGATAATCTTTCTGTATGCTCCAGAAAGTGAATAGTCTCTGATCTTATGCCTCATGTTGTTGATGTCAAGATTGTCAGCTACGAGCATTTCCTTGTAGGCTTCTCCAACTGGAAGAGAAGATATTTAATCAGAGATTGTAGTGTGGCTGATTGAAATGGGCTGTTTTCATAGAGCACTCCTTCCTTTATGTGCATTTTAATAGTTGTCATGTATATGAGTTAAATGTTAGACAAAAATTTAAACTTATTTAGTAAAAACTTTATTAACTACAGTATTTTCTTATACAAATTGATTAACAGAGGCAAGTAACCAAGAAAGAATCTTTCTTAACAAATAAAAATTGAAACTGAAAACAAAATTCAGAAAATAATTTACTGACATTTCACTAGCATCTTATTTACAGTTTCCAATTGTCTACACTTCAGAAAACTGATCTCAGATACATACATCTGAGACCAAAAAGAAAGGCCAAACTACTGCTTGTTCCATCTTTGAAAAAGCAGAGACTGAAAAGAGTTAGGAAAGCCATCTGAAGAACTTAGCAAAAGGCACCATTAAGTAGCTCTGACACTGCCAAAGCAATGAGTAATTACTATAATCTCACATCCCCAAGTAAAGGTGTTTGTGTATACACCTGGGAAAGATGGGGTGGCAGTGGAAATGTAAGAGTCCATTGCAGCTGAAATATTCTTGTTTACAGAACAATTACCAGCATAACCAGAAAAATCTGAACCAATAAATTAGCCTTCTTGTGGGAAGAAGGAGCTGGAATTCACCCCCTGCTATGCTTGTGGACAAGATCAAGCTAAGGGAGCAGTCAGCACACTCAAGGACAGGACTGCCATTCAGAAGGACCTGGGCAGAGGCTAGATGATTGAGCCAAGAGGAACTTATGAAATTTATTAAGGACAATGTCCGTGTATCACAGAATCACAGAATTGTAGGGGTTAGAGGAGACCTCAAGAGATCACCAAGTCCAACCTTTCTGCTAAAGCAGGTACCCTACCAGTAGGTCACACAGGTAGGCATTCAGACAGGTCTTGAATGTCTCCATAAAGGAGACTCCACACCTCTTTGGGCAACCTGTCCCAGTGCTCTGTCACTCCCTGTTCTTCTGCATGTTTCTGTGGAACTTCCTATGCTCCAAGTTTTAGGCCATTGCTCCTTGTCCTATCACAACACACCACCGAAAAGAGCCTGGCCTCATGCATTTGCCTCTCACCTCCTTTTAGATATCTATAAACATTAACTAGATCTCCCCTCAGTCTTTTCCTTAGACTGAACAGACCCACGTTACTCAGCCTTCCTCATACAGGAGATGCTTCAGGCCCTTAATCATCTTTGTGGCTCTATGCTGGACTCCTTCTAGGAGATTCCTGTCTTTTTTGAACTGGGTAGCCCAGAGCAGGAAACCACTCCAGATGTGGCCTCACCAGGGCAGATCAGAGGGGGAGGATCACCCAGCTCGATCTGTTGGCCACACTCTTTTTAATGCACCCCACGAGAGCATCTAGGAACACTTAACTCCTTGTGATGCTAAAAGATTAGACACTAACTTTACTGACAGTTATTTGAAAGTCCCAGTGGAAAGGTGACCAGCAGCAAAAAAATCTAATGGCATACTAGACTGTATGTCAACAGGAATGTAGCCTGTAGCTACACCAAGAAAAACAATTAGTGCCCCTTACTGGGCTTTTATTAAGTTTTACTTGGAACAGTGTGTCCAGTTGCAGGTATGAGTACAAAGTAGGTTCTAATGAATTAGAATGAGTCTAACTGAGAGATACTCCAATGGCCAAAAGTTGTAGCACATATCTTGTACAGAGAATCTGAAAGAACAGGGCTTCTTTAGCTTGGAGAAGATTCAGAGACCTGAGACACTATTTGCCCTTGGAAAATTCATCCCTGCCAGGTCAAAGCCCTGAAGAAGTTGGCCTGAATGCCAGATGGTCTCCTGAGGTCATAGAAATCAATCAATCACAGAAATGATTCTATGACTACCCCTTAGTAACAACACAGTTTTCCAAATGGATTGCTGAATTTATTCAATTAAAAACAATTTTGATATAACACACTTTCTCTACAAGATATAAAAGATGAAAACATGTTAACATTTAATTAAACCATATCTGTTTCTTTTCCTCCCAACTTCAAGTTTTTGAGTTACATATTCTGTAAGTTTGGCTTGTTTCCTAATTTTAAAAAACCAAATGCATATACTCCTTAATGAGCTTTTCACTACTTTTTTTTTCCTTGCGCCACAATAAATCATTTTGCCTCAGCAGAAGTCTTCAGGAAAAGCTATTTGTTAAACTGAAATATGAAAAAGATTTATATTAAATGAAACAAATTACCATATAAGCTATTATCAAAGTGGGAGAGGCTGACATAACATATCTACTACTAGAGCACAGTTCTGAAACAGTCAATTTCTGACAGTCAGGAAGGCTGCATAGATCTCATCTTCCTTTTAAGAGCTATCTTAAAGCAGATCTACAGTTTCAGATTTATTGTGTAAGTTAACAGACTTACTTTTATGCTTTGGATAAATAACATCAAATCCAGGTAATGGCATCACTACATCATGAATGGTGTAGTTATGAACATCTCCTTCTTCAATGTGTACAGCTGTGGCTACAGTCAAGACAGAAAAGGAAAAGAGATTCTAGTTACAGCTACATTAGCCAAATTTACAATGAATCATTTGATTGAAACAAGCCTACTTTGGGGAGGGTAACCACTGTGTTTTTATCTCCACTTAACAGACAACATTTCCAAGAAAAGAAATAAGTTTTCAAGGCTGTTATAAGCAGAATCACAGCCTAGTTTCCAAGGACTTTTAAAGCTGAATGACATAAAGACTTCTAGATGATGTCTCCTAGTCAGACATCTGGCTTGATGGCATGAAGAAGAAATACTGTGTATGCTCTCACTGCATCAAAATGCCAGTGAAAAATCCAAGTAAACAAAGCTTTGACTGAGTCTCTGCTTTACTAAATGCTATCATAGAATGACTTGGGTTGGAGGGGACCTTAAAGACTGCCTAGTTCTAACACCCTTGCCATGAGCAGTGCTGCCAACCAGTAGGTCAGGCTGCTCAGGATCTCATCCAGCCAGATCCTGAATGCCTTGAGATGGGGCATCCAGAGTCACTGGGCAACCTGTTCTAACACCTCACTAGCCTCTGAGTAAAAAATTTCTCCCTAACATCTAACCTAAGTCTACCCTCTTTTGGTTTAAAGCCATTCCCCCTTGTTCTATTGCTATCAGATTGTGTAAAAAGTCAGTCCCCCCTTCTGCTTGTAAGCACTTTTCAAGTACTGGAAGGCCGCAATGAGGTCTCCCCAAGGCCTTCTCTTCTCCAAGCTAAACAAGCTCAATTTCCCCAAACCTTCTTCATTGGAGAAGTGTTGCAGCCCTTCAAACAGCTTTGTGGCCCTCCTCTGGACCTGCTCCAACAGTTCCACATCATTCCTGTACTGGGGGGGTCCAGGCTTAAACACATTTACCGATGTAAATTCCAATGTAATTTCCTGTGACTAAAGCATTCACAACATCCTCCTTTACCTCCTTTAAGTGTGAGATCTCCTGGTACAGCTTTAAGCCCATATTCTTCTATTCTCTTGCTCACCATATTGTTCCACACATAACTCTGGTAGCTATGAATATACATTAAACGATTATTCCTTGGTATCTAGAAGTTAAAAAAAAAAAGTGAAAAATTAGAAATATGATCATAATCATAGCCCAAAATGCATACATTTGAAGCATACCTTCTTCAGCAGCAGACCTAGCAAAACAATTTCTTGGTATACAGACTTTTTTAAAAACTTATCTGCAATTTGGAAAAAGGGTATATAAAGAAGTAATGCTTTTGTACATTGGAAATCCATACACACACACACAAAAAAAGTGTTAAAATTAAAAATGAGAAGCTACATTTTTTTTTTAATTGAACAGCTCAAAGAAACGAAGCTGTTATAAAACACTGAATTCATACTAAAGCTCCTGAAATGCTTAAGTAAACTTTGCAGATGCTAAAGCACTGTGCTAGCCTAATTATCCTCATCATAAACAAACAATTAATTCTCAGCTCCTACACTGGACCCAGTAATTTGCTGGTTATGAGATATTTTCTCCGAAGACTTCATCTTATTTACAGTACTTAAAAGCGACAGTGAATCCACCACATCTATACAGTGCTGCCTCATTAGCACACTGTCAGTTTGATTTATACTTTTAAACCATCAGGAAAAAACTCTGATTTTCTGCACCATTCTCAGATCCATACTATACACAGCTACTAAATGTAACTGTATGGCTTCCAACTTAAAGAGACTGTGGTATAAATGGGAGAGCTCATTGTGCATACACTAATTACAGATGTCACACATTACTATGCAGCAGTAGTTCAAGCAAAAAAGGTAGGATAAAAGCAAAGATTTTACACAAGTTTAGACTAAGAAGCCTGATGAGTGTATTTCAAATTCACTGTGATTCCATAAAAAGAATATGTTTATTCCAGTAAATGCCCCACAGCACTTTTACACTCACTATGCCAAATGCAGAGATTATGTTCTTCATTCCATACTTTAACAGTCCGCGTAGAAGCTGTCCTTCCACGCACCTTTTTACAGGTAGTTTTTTGAGAGCTGCAGCTGGATCTTTTGTCTTTGCCCATTCTTCTCTGCATTTTACTAAGTATCCCTTCTCAGCTAGAACAAGGATGCAAAATAAAAATATTTTAGCCACACACATAAAGATCCATCTATTCTTTTATTAAAAGAGTTGGAAAATTAGCATTTCAGTCACGGTAACTGCAGAGATCAACTGAATCACAGAATGTTTGAGATTGGAGTGCTCCAAGTGCAGTCCAACAGACTGTGTGTTAATATTCAGATCCCTTTCCACATTCACTGCAAGAAACTGCACATTAAGCCAAAAGAAACAGAAAAGCTGAGAACCTGAAGATTCCATCTCACTTGCTAAATGGGCTGAAGTTTAAATTCCAGAAGCCGTGCAAAGTTGTCCTCCCAAATGCCCTTTCAAATGAAAAGAATCAGAATCTAGAAGTGGTTATTCCTCAAAGTATAATTCTTTGAGGAGGAGGGAAAAGAACACTTCATGTATTTCTCAGTCCTTACCTCCTGGTCGTGGTTTTAGTATCAAATCCATTACTTCATTCCAGTTGTTCTGTAGAATAGCTCTAAGATTCAAACAGGAAAGTGTATTAAGAATTTACTAAATACATTGTTTAAATTTACTAAATTTTAAAAAGTAAGTACTGTGTTTATGTAATATTAAAAGTAGTGGCATTATACAGGACACCTGCTGAAGCAAGTTCAAAACAAGTTCCTTCATTAATCTAAAATTAAAACTAGCACATGCAAAAAGATAAAAAAGCCTTCCAAGAAATAAATAAATTAAAAGTTACAGAGATTAAGAGGAGAAGAAAAAAAAAAAAAAAAAGAGGATGAAAACAACACATACCTGCCAATTTGATATGTAGGAACAGCTGTGGTTCCAAATCTTTGCATTCCATAGTAGTTAATGAATCCAATTTCCCTGAGAGAATTCATTGCTTGCTCTATCTGGTCATCAGTTCCTGTTATATTTCTAGCATTAAACGAACAAACAAAAAAAACCTGTCTATAACTTTTCTTAACCTTTTTAAAGGGCTCACAGTATTTTAAGGTCCCCAAAATAATAAAGCTCAACATTAACATTATCCAACACTTATCAAATTCAATAACTTCCATCCCAATAGGACCTTTCTTCTTTGTTGTAAAACCAGGTGACTGATGTCCCTGTACTGTTTGAAGGAAAAAAAATTACCTGAGAACAACAGTGAAATGATTCCCTTGCAGTTCTCCTAATTTCAGTGGATGATTCTTATAACTGAAATTTCCTAATTTAAAGTTCATCAAGCATTTATTCAAATGAGCAAGTCTTTGTGCAGTGATTCTAAAAAAAAAGAAACAGACCAACAGTGACCATCCTCTGTCAGGTAAGTTAAATTAATATAAAAATGCCATCATTTTGAAACAAAAAGCAGTGAGTTGCGTTTCACCACTCTTCTGCTCTTCTATTCAAAGTATTTTTATGTAACATCTAGAAGAAAATTCCAAAGACCTGTTTATTCACAACAAAACATACACTGTGACAAAACCATTCATGCTGTCTTCATGTTTATGTTAGTGTACGCACTCAAAAAATCAAAGTTGTAATACTAAAGTATAACATACCCTACATCACAAGCATAACTCTTCTTTACACTGTGAGTGTACTCAAGACAGCACAAGCTTAAACAGACTGAAGTAATTAGCTACTATGTAAGCTTATTGGAAATGAAGGAGCATGAAATCAAACTTGTCACTGAGTTCTCTTTTCTCAATAGTATTTTGAGAAATATGTGCTGTTCTTTGCAGCACAGAGCTGGCTCTTTGACACTTCTACTAAAACTTACACCAAAACAGAGAAGTTTATCAAACAGTATGGCCAGTGTACTCGGCTCAGAGTGGGCTGATGATCAGTAAGCTCTCCTTCCCTACTCCACCTCTCTTCAGTGCTCTACAGGAGAGTCTGGTACTGAATGCTACTGAACACTACCAGAACCAGCAGGTTCCTCCCTAGTAGGCTGTCAATGCTTACAACAGGTTGAGCTCTTGGACACAATGTTAGAAAAAAAATAGAACAGCACCCAAGATGGCTAAACACAAGTTCAGTTAATTGCCCATCAACTGATAAACTTGTTATCAGAAATTAAAATCTGGGGCTTCTTACCTGATTCACAAATTAATAATTCCCTTTATATGTGCAAGCGTATGCACATGCAAACCACTGGGAGAAAAACTACCAACAATAAAGCAGTGAATGCCTTCCTTTTAAGAAGAACTTGATCAAGTTTCTGGCTTTTAGACCTCAGAATTCCTTCACTTGAGGAGAACAGTTTTCAAAGAACTGTAAAAAGCAACAGGGGCAGAATATTACAGCAGCTAAACAGATATTGTAATCCATGGCTGTGAGACATCCTTAGTTACTGATGTAGCACTAATTTCAAGTGCCTAGGAACCATGTATTTATCTTAGATTATGCCAAGATTAATTTTATTATAGGAGCAGATTAAGGCAGGAAAAATTCCTTGTCTTTTTCTTACCCTTCTGGCTACTCACAGATGGGAAAGGCAGTGGTTAGCCTTCTCTGGAGCTGTTCAGAAAGTTCAGTGAAAAGGAAACAGGATTCTAACTGGAGGAAGGGGAAACAAAGGCCAGGATGGAAATGAAAAAGAATTTCCATCGCATCATTCTGCTTTGCTGCTGCATGAGGGTCATGTAGTGTGGGAGCACATAGAGACAAGTTGGGCCACTGCTTCATCCAAATACACACATTCACATGTGCCTACTCTCTAACTCAGAACACTACTGATGGAAAATATCAGCAATCACCATGGAATAAAAAAAGGGATTATAGTATTTTTATTAATGCATGGCTCTGGTACTTAGCAAGATCAGGACATGAATTTGCCACTCATGACATGCCTACTGAGTGAGGATTAGTGAGGTAGTGAAGTCACCATAGTAGGAGTGCAAACACTCCAGTGTATTTTTACTTACCTAAGAACAGCAATTTCTTGAACTGTTATAGCCCTTTTATCTTTAGTTCCCATGTAAGAAAATATGTTTGGCTTCACTCTTAAAGGCAATAATAAAATATATTAAAACTATGAAAGCAGAGACAGATTTGACATAGTTTTCAGCATAATTACCTAGTGATATTATTTTATATGAAAAATATGAATTTTACATTAAAAACAGAACATGCACATATATATATGTAGATGCAGCCTAGTTCTGGGAAAGAAAATGCAATTTGACACTTCTGAACATGTGTGGCACTATCTAAGTTATCTCTAAGCATGTAAAACACAAGGAAACCTTCCGGACCAATTCACTTCTAGCACAACTATGCTTTCAAACTACAAGCCTTCAAATACTTCCTTACATACTCAGTTCACAAAGATGCAGTAATCACTATAAAAAAATAAATAAAATAATTCACAACACATTCATTTCTTCCTTAAACTTCAAATAGCATGTCTGCTTGAATAACATGCCTGCATATTATATGAGAATATGGGAAGTTAATTTAAAGTTTGTTCCATTTCTATCCTCAAGAAGAAAATTTCCTCTCCTTTCCTGTGTTTGCAGTTATTCCATCAATGGGCACCAGATGGTATTGGGATTGCCACTACATACATATTTCTATCAAACTACATCCTCTATAGTCTCTTCTCATATAGAAATACTAACATGGTGTGGGATAGAGTTTGAAGCACAGGTATTTACTTTGGGACAGAAACAATGAAGAGAAGTGGAAAAGCAGGCAATAGATCACTGAATTGACCCAATTTAAAGATAATCTTTTGTCTGTAATTCATTCTGTTTGCATCATGCCTTTCACAAATCTTTTTGTTGCTGCACCTGATGGTGTGAAAGGAACTCAGATTGTGTTTGCCTGGAGAAATTAACACACAGAACTACAGATTATCAATCAGTGCTTAGGAACAAATTAGCATATCATCACAACAGTATGTGTCATACACATGTTCATGACATACTTTCATACATATGCACACACTTGAAACAAATAGCTTTTAATTTATGTTATTTTCATTGAGGCTCTGGGCTGCCTCACCTTTCTCCAATGAGCCCACTTGAATTACTTTTGCCACTGAAATAACAGGGTACAGTCTTTTAAATTACTTGAAATCACTTGGCTCTCTCCCTCTGAGACTTAAAGTTTTAAATTTTATATCCTATTTTTTTTTTTTTTTTTAAGAAAAAAAAATTGGCTAAAGATTAGGCAACAGTAACCACTTGTGTTGCTCTTACATTACCCTGAGGCATTATATTTACTTTAACATGAAATGGGCAGAGAGAAATCTGTATGCTAGACAAGTTGACAGAAACAACAGCCTTACCTTAAAAATTTTGATAGGACGTTAATGGCATCCATAGTATCCTTGTTCTCCTTGTACAGTACAAAATGGCAGTAGCTTCCCCTGGATTTTGGCCAAAAGTGTTTTCTTGGATCTTTAAAAACAAAAGGTTAGAATGTTAAAAGCGTTTCTTTTTAATTGTTTCAGTGAATATGCCATTGAA
Organism: Chrysolophus pictus; assembly: GCA_037305975.1. Classification (NCBI taxonomy): domain Eukaryota; kingdom Metazoa; phylum Chordata; class Aves; order Galliformes; family Phasianidae; genus Chrysolophus; species Chrysolophus pictus. Next base: position 182,418,124 of record CM074576.1, read on the forward strand.
GCTTCATTTAAAACAAATACACAATAGCCAGTTTCTGATTATTTCCATTTGCTTAAAAAAAGAAAAATTAAGTATTGACAGTAAAAGCTACAAAGAACACTGAAAAGTACATTCAGTGTGTACAAAATGGTGAGTTCCTTTGTCACAAAGCTAGCTAAAAAAGATCCCCATGCCACCTTGACTGCCACCTCATTTGACTAAGCTCTTCAAAATCTTTATCACTGTACTGACTTTCAGCCAGTAAAGTAAAAGCCACTCTAAATTTCAACTAGTGTCTGCTCTAACTAACAGATGAGGACCACTGGAGCACTGTTTGTAAGAAGACTACAGTATTATTTATTATTATTATTTATATGCAGACAGTAAACATGTTTAAGCTTCATTAAACTTTTCACTAAAGGACAGCTCTTCTTGTCTTCTTCAGCAGAATCTCGCATTTGGCTTGAAGAGCAAGATACCTCTATCAAGAAATCATTAATAAAACAGAAGAGAGGAAAACACAGCAATTCACAAGGAAAGTCTTCTCTGTCCAGAACAGTTCTTATTTGACCAATCCATCTTGCACACAGTCATTGTCACACCCTCCAAGAAAGGAACCCTTCTCAGAGCTACACCAAGAGGCTCCCCAACTCTGGGCACGACAGCCACAGTGTGCCTGTCCCCACACTGCCCATCATGCTGAGTACTGGAAGGCTGCAGCTATAATCCCAGTGTTTAACCATTCCTTACTCAATATGTCAGGGTATTCAATCAGGCAGATGGGGCTGGACGGGCAGCCTGCATTCCTGATTGCTATTTTCCAGAGTCATGTTACATGATTTTAATGTGAAATATATTTCCAAGCCTTTTTCCAAATCTTTTCCTGCAATTCGATGGCTAGAAGCTCTTTGTTAAGACCAGGATGTATGATACATGAAGTTATATAAATCTGGAAATTGCATTCTGAAATAGAAGGCTGAAGGGTAAAATTTAGGCTTAAAGAAATCAAAAGGAAATTTACAATAGATTTCAAACAGTATCATCAATCCTGATCAGTCAACATCACTTATCACTGGCAGATACCTTTTCTGCATCGAACGGCTACTGACTATCCTGCACTAGCAAAAAAAGTGGTAGTACAAGCCCAATTCTTGGCTGTTTCTGGGAATTTTAAACACTACTTGTGTGTAGACTGTTTGGGGCTTAACTTAGTTTTGTTTTAGAACTGTAACTAGTTTGGCCAGTCTTATCACAATTTAGGAGGTCATAATGGTTGGCATTTCATTTTGTTAGCATGAAATGTCAACATCTCTTACCTGTTGCAGTTCTGACCTCTGTCCCAATGCATAGCATAAAGAGTACAAAAGAGTAGCATTTAATTTTTAGACTGTCAAAGGGTTTTTAAAGGTGAACATGCAGGTTTATGGTTATGGGATTGTTTATGCTTTAGAGCATCCAACAGTTAGGGGTGGATGACAGCAATTTAGACAGTTATGCAATGGAATCGTGCAGAGGCAAACGGTGAACATATGGAAAGCTTCAATCAGAGACGCAACAAAATTTGTTTGTGGACAATGATGAAACAGCAATTTACTGACAATCTAAAGTATTTGGGGTGTGAACTTACTATACACACAAAGTATCTTCTAATTTTAAGATTTTAGGAAGCCATTTTTGCTATCTGCTTACGTTATGAACAAAAGTACTCATATACCTCTCAGCTAATTACTGCACATTTCTGAATTGTTTCCTGCCTGGGGAGCCCAAACAGGACTGAGAAGTGTTGGTGGCTACATAAACATGGAAGACATAATCCTGACTAAAAGCAACTTGCAGCCGAAACTTGCATTCATTAGCACTTACACCAACCACTCAAACTGCACTCATCTCCACCAGCTTGCACAGGTGGCTGTAGCATCACAACTTAAAAGGCCAAGTTTAAATAGATGATGCTCCTCTGCCTCACAAGATGGTGCTCCAGATAGTATTTTAATCCTAGAGATGCACTGCTAAGTTCTCTTCAGTGTATTCCAAATACTTGAATTCTTCTATACAGTATTTATCAAATCAGACTGGCTGAATAAACAAACTCAACTGTAACAATGGTTAAAGAATATATGCAAGCAGAAGGGAAAGGTGAAGGTAAAAACATTACAAACTGACAGAGAATAAAACTGGTTGAGGAGAATTTTATGTTGGTAAGTATACATATCCATGCACGGTGCATGCAAATATACATGTTTTCTAAACGATTAAACAAGATAAGCAACGTGTTATAATTTGTACCAGTCAACATACAACATTCCTGTACTCACTGAATAAAAGCCTTAGAAGTAATAACTAAATTGAATGTGGAGATGGTCTTATTTCAAATTTTAAGTTATCCTAATTTCCATATCTTTTGCTTTCTCCGCCTCCTTCATCGTTAAAATGAAAGGGCTAGGTTTACAGATTCTATCACTTGCAAAAGTTTGAAAGGAAATAATAATCAATCAGTTTAAATCAAATCTTAATAATTAAGTATCTGAATAATAATTAAGTGTCCAAAATGGCATCTCGACAATTCTCTCAACTTACAGGAGGAGCAAAGAAACAGTAACATTAAAATAAATAAATAAATAAATGTAGAACACATGAATTTATCTCCCACAAATAAAACAAGATTTGTTAAGACTGAAGTGGATAATACTGCCTTTTGAAAATCTTTCATTACTTCTACTGCTCCACAATACAATCTGTCTGGACAATCCTCTGAAAATAAAATTAGCCTTGAAAGCAGAAGTAGCCTTATAGCTGAAACTAACTTAAAGGCCACAGTAAATACTCATAATTTATGTCTATATAAGTAGTCACTCTGAGAAAACAAAATATCTCTAATCAAGTCATTAAGAATTTTGTCATGAATTTTCAAGACAGTCAGGATTACACTGGGTACATGTGGGTACAACCACAATGCACACGTACATTTCCAGGCAGGTTCATGAAGTCCACTTCAAACAATACAGAGAATAAAGTCCCTATTTTGCCTATTTCTATTGTAATAGCAAAAGAACCTCTTGTTTCTAACATAATTATACTTGATTAATGATTTGGAAAGAAAAATGAGTAAAAAAAATAAACTGTGGATACTCCTTATGTTTCCAGTTATTTCAGATGCACAGCAATGCTGCAAAAAAACAGCAAGCCAGACTACATTAGGATGCATTCTCTATGTGAACTACCTCCTAACTATACAATTTTTTTTTTTTTTAATTTTCAGATTAATTTTAGCATTTACTTTACCCAACTGCTGTGATACTGAAACTCACTTGCCAGTGCTTTTTTCCCAGCAGCATGATAGGCAATAATGTATTTTTTTCCATCTCGATCTTCTGTTTTAGTCTCCAGCCCAGGAAACAAGGACTTGACAGCTTGGTGGATAACTGTTCTTTTTTCTTTAGTGTCTTCAATGACCTGTGTTGAAACACAGGCATGCACAAACAAAATCAAATAACACAAAAGGAAAATGACTCCCCAAGATTTAAAGTTTTGCATGCTTAAAAAAAAACAAACAACTACTGAATCACACCGAAGTACTGAATGGGTGTACTTTAAGAAGTCTCGCCTCGTCATCAGTTTTAAAAATAATAAATGCAAAAAATCCCAGAAAACCAAAAATTCTCAAGACAAATTCCCTAATTTTGTGTTTAATAAAATTTCCTCTTCTAGCAACAACTCTGGCAAAACTAAGCTTTTCTATATGAAAAAGAAAAAATAAATAAAAATGATGAGGTAAGATAACTTGGAGATTACCTAGCCTAAGATTACCTAGCCTGGAGAACAGAAGGCTCCAAGGGGACCTTATAGCAGTCTTCCAGCACCTGAAGGGGGCCTACAGGAAAGCTGGGAAGGGACTTTTCATAAGGGCATGTAGCAACAGGACAAGGAGAAATGGCTTTAATCTAGAAGAGGGCAAAAACAGACTAGATATTAGGAAGAAATTCTTCACTGTGAGGGTGGTGAGACACTGGAACAGGCTGCCCAGTGAGGCTGTGGATGCTCCTACCCTGGAGGTGTCCAAGGCCAGGCTGGATGGGGCTGTGAGCAACCCGGTCTAGAGGGAGGTGTCCCTGCCTACAGCATCAAGGCTGGAATTATAGGTCCCTTCCAATCCAAACCATTCTATGATTATTTAGTATGTTAATGCTTCATTGAAATTATCAGACCTAATCCTATTCTACTATCTAACACAAATTCAACAGCTGTTCTTCAAAAATAGGGAATATTGGAGTACTCAGAAATACGAAACTTTGTTTTACTTTGTACATTGTTTATATTTCTTGTTACAGAAGAACATTTTTTAGCCTCTTTTCTATTAAGTTACTTAATACTCACCTTTCAAATAATCTTTTTATCAGGATGGATGATATACTTCTCAAATAAACATTGTATAAAACACTACTAGACAAAGAACCAAAACATTGCAAGAAAATTTTAACACCGCAGAAATTAAGACGTGTTTGAGTTCAGGTGTCCCACTGAAATCTAAATAACTACTCCTGTGCAGAAATTTAAGTGCTTGTAACGCTTTACACAATTGCATTCTAAGTTAGCAACATTTCATCATTAGCTGCTGCAACATCATGTACAAGCTGCTCCCATACCTGACATGCATTAGAAAGCTCATAATCACTACTCACTCTTATTCTCTCCCCACAAATTTCATACTATTAATCCATTTTACCTCTATGGCCACGCTAGTTTCCTTATTCTTAAGAAGCTGGAGCTCCTCTAAACGCTTCTTGTCTTCATCTGATAAAACAGTGAATGTTTCTTCTGATGGATCCTGACACATATTCAAGGGAGAAAAACAAACATCCAATAACCCACATAAAACAATTTTCATTCTCTTAATGTTTTTGCTCATTTAGCTGTTACCAAACCTTTACCTCAAAATTTACCTCATCATCCACTGGGACAGTGAAGTCATCCAAATGGCTCACACGTCCATCTTTGCCTATTTCGTGAACAACGAAGTCTGAGTACCTAATGGGAAAAAAAGCACACAAAAATTGTAATTAAAAAAAGAAATCCCACATCACAGAGTGCTTTCATAAGAAAATATTTGTTTGTAGAAGCCATTCAAGGGAGCACAAAAGAAACTTCAGCTATGATAAAACTGTACCTATTCTCAGCCCTCAAAATATACCAAGAAAACAAAGCAAAAAAGTGTAAGATAATTAAACACAGATGATACCCAGGCAGGTGCCGTAGTTACCTGCTAACAATTAAGACTCCATTAGTTTGCTACAACTTCAACACACATGCATTAACTGTAGCTCCCAACAACATGCAGGACAAAATACATTAGCCATTCTCTAAGGAAAAAGGGACACATACAGCTCTGTTTCTTATGTTCAGCTGTAGAGAACACTTTCCAAAATAAGCTGTTCTGCATCTTCTGTCACAGCAACAAAAACATTGACCACAGCGTTCTGGATTGAGCCACTATGCCCAACAATGGAACATCCCAACTTTAAGGGAGTTGAGACAGTTTATGTTGCACTTGCTACATTCTTTTTAAGTAGCAACCACTTCTAAAGAAAAAAATATCCTCAGTTTATAAATGTATGAATGTTGAAAGATTAATAAAACACTTCATCATGGGAATGTTTCTATAGCACCCTCCAAGCCTATGTTTCTACATGTGCCATGCTATTAGCCATACGTGTTATTGGCAGAATTCCTTGCTTCAGAGTGTTCTGTACCCTCTCCCTCATTATCTGCAGCTGTCTAGACATGCTAGTGATGGTTACCATAAAACTGCTGGGATTAAGTTAATTATAGGTGTTATAAACTGACATCAAAGTAAAACCGTCAGTCCACAACCATTTCTACCACACAGCTACCTCTGGCCACTTCAGTTTGAAAACTGGCAAATTTCCCAAAAGGCATTTCAGCACAGACTGTGCTCACCAGAGAAGGCTTATGCTAGCTGTTCAGAGCTGCATGAAAAGATCAAATGCATCACAAGTGCATTTCATTTTATATCATATTACATATTAGTACTTAAAAACAAGGACTTGGTGTAAAACAAAACTGCCTTGCTACGGTAGGACAACAATGATTTTCATTTCAGAGTTCTTGTGTTTGCACTCAGAGTTTTACGCAAAGGTGTTTAATATAAAAACTAGATTTTTTATGAACAAAAAAGTTACCAGTATTCAAACATATTATTAAGAATATAATGTAAGATCCATAACCCGTGTGATAAAGTTCCCTTTTATGTTTTGTAAATGACATTACAACTGACCAGAGTATATTTTAAAGCGTACTGGACAAACTGCCAATACACATGTGTAACTACCGCAGCACAAAAGTTAGAAAAAAGCAGGGGAGAAGTGGAGAGGGATGGCTTCAGTATTTGTATCAGGTATTGCATCTCATATCAGTGCTGAAGAGCGGAATGAAAGGTAGCTGTTACACATTAAGCTTTATCCTGCATGCTGCTGCTGCAGAGTAAGATAAATGGCAAAGATCAGCATAATCATCTACCTCTATCCACATTGAGCTTTCCTCTCATTTGACAGGAAAGAAAAAAATAAACCAAAACCAATCCAGAAAAGTGCCAAATTAAACATTTCTTTCAATCTCAGCATCAGCAAAAGAAACTGATGAACCTCCCAAACAGCAGCACATAAACTGGTTGCATCCTGTGAGTTAGAAAAGGAAAAAAGAGAACAGTTGTTAATATGGGGAATTAACATACATAACAAGACAAAGAGTTACCTCTCCTTTAAGATTCCAGAAAATCCTTTGTGACAGCTAACAAATTTAGTTATGCCAACATCGCTTTCTGTCAGTCCATGCTTCATCATGTCTGCAAAGCTCTCTGGATCTCCATCTTCATCACTGTCCTCTAGTTCCTCATCTTCCTGCTCCTCACCTTCCTCATTGGGAATTATTTCATTTTTCGTGTCCTCAAGCATAGATTCGTCAGGTTGTTCTATTACAGTCTGAACACTCTGTTCAGAGTTGCTTCCTGTCTTAGAATTCTCTGAGATCTTCTGTCTTTTAATTTCATCCGCATTAGCCGCATCATCCTCAGAATGAGGACGTTTCAAGGATATGTTATTCATTTCTACAGTTTCCATGTTTAAGGCACAGTGCAGGATAGAAAGCCCTGAGAAGCAAGAATGGCTTACTTCCTTGTTTGCTTAAAAGCAGTATCAATACATGGCCTCTTTACCACTCCAAGGACTGTGCACCCTGCAACAGTTCAAGAAAACCATAAATTTTCTGCATTCTTTTTTTTAGTAAAACATCACGTAAAGGTTTTTTTACAGCTGAAACAACATGACTTGGAAAGAAAGGAATTCAGTTAAAGGCACTTAATAGCCACCCAGCATGCACATAAGATTATAGAAGAACACTACACAATCCCTTTACCACCATCAGTTTTGCCATCACAGCTGCAGCCAGCCCTGTCCATGTAGGCTCTGCTGTCAACAGTAATTTAGTGCCTATCAAGCTTTCCATTCCCAAGTCTTCTGCTAAACTACTACTCTCAAATACTTCTCATTCTACCAAGACTTCATCTTGCAAGGTTTGAGAGAGGATGGCTTGATTCCCCTTGCAAGGACTGGGAGAGGATGGCCTGATTTTTCAAAGCCTAAAACCTCATCTTCCCCTTTTCTACATTCATCTGCTGTAACACACACAATTCCATACAGAGCTCAAGATAGCAATAATTCAGATCAAAAGGTAGCAGGGAAGTGATGACAAAACCCTTGAATGAGTGGGACAAACAAAACACAAGCAAGTGAAATGATCTATGAGAACACAGTATGACTACTCACTCTGGTGGAGCAGACTCTTCACTGGCAGCTTCAGCCACCACCTCTCTGTCAGCAGAACCCAAACATCAAGGCCTGAAAAACGGAAGAAAACTCTCTGAGAAGGTTTGTGGGGAGGAAGAAACAAAAACAAACAAAAGGCAACCTACCAAAGCAAACCCACAAGCAAACAAACAAAAAAATTAATGTTGCAAGGATATCATCAACTGCCCTGTGGCTGTTATAGTTGCTTCCAGCTATCTCCACAATGGATGAAACCCACTGCATGCCAAAACTCCCCTCTGCAGAAGTGCTGATGCATATTGAAGGGAGCAGACAGCACAGATGGAAGTACAAGAGGAGGCGTGTGAGGATATGGGGAGGGATGTGAAGGAGACACTGCTGGGGTCGGCTGAAGATGCACTCCTGGAAGAAGGCACACCATTTCAGAACAGGGACATCCTGAGGGGCCCACAGCCTGTGAAGGGGCCCACACGGCAGCAAGGCACATCGTCCTGTATTACTTCTCCAAACACTGGAAATCAATTTTTTTTAATTTTAAAGAATATGATGTTTTTAAAGGAGAGTTCATGACTAAGTCTTTAACCACCCTGTGCAGAGTTGTTAACTGATTGCTACTGCTAGCCACAGTTCATCTCCTTGTTGGGACTTCCCTATAGCTGACATAAATGTAAGGTAAGTATAGAGAAAATGCCTGTCCTAGGGACACCTGCAATGCTTTGCTTCAAATGAAGGACTGAAAAAGGAAGCTAAAGAAAAGAATGGATGAAAAGAAAATACAAAGACTTATAAAGTAAGTGATTCAAAGAGTGATAAAACATGCAGAAAAAAGTAAAACTATCCGCAAAGCAACGTACCTTCAAGCAGGAAGCTTGAATTTCAGTAAATCCTCCTTTAAAAGTAAGGTAATTGTATCCAAGAGAAGCAATTCACCAGCATTTCCATATTCTTCCCGTATCTTCTTAAACAGAGCCGTGACTGGAAAGCACCAGTGAGGACAAGGCTTCTAGATGGCTCCTGAGACCTTCTGCACGGCGAATGAAATCAAAGCAGGCACACTGAAAACCCCTGAAACACCTGCCAAGGAGGTAATGATAAATCTGACGTTTGTAAAATAGCTAATAAATGACAGCAAATGGTTACAAGAACTCAGCATCGGCCACGGACGTCGCAGTGCCGCAGGACACCGCCCGTGCTCACAACAGACTCACAGAGTCCCGCACTGACGGCAGGCAGGGCCGCGCTCCGAGGGCCGTGCTGGAAGGGACGTGCAATGCCCGCAGGGGCTGGGCGCTGCAGGAAAGGTCTGGCCTCTTCCCGACAGCCGCGCAGCCGCCTCAGCCCCTTCCCTCGCAAACAGGTGTTTCCATAAAAGCCAGACTCCGCAGCCGGCGCAGTTTCAGCAGGGACAGAGACGGATCTCCTGCTACGTACACAGGACTGCCTCTCTCCCCGGAGCGGTCACGGCGCGGCCCGTCACACGGGGCGCTTCAGCGGCGGCCAGCGTCCCGCCGACAGCAGACGGGCGCCGTTCCCCCAGCGGCGAGGCGGCTCAGCGCGGCCCGCGGGCACGCGCGGCGATGCGGCAGCGCGGGGCCTCGGAGCGGGCGGCAGCGCCAGGCCCCGGCACGGAAGCGGCGGGCGGCTCCCCGGGCGGGAGAGCAGGGCCGCGGCCCGCGGCAAGTTGGAGCCGCGAGGAGACGACGGGCCGCCGTAGAGCCCCGCGGGGCGGCGGCGCCGAAGGAGGGCAAAGCTCCGCCGGGCGCGGGGCGCCACTTACCGCACGCGGGAGCGGGAGGCCGGGCCGGGCGCAGCGGGGAAAGAGGGAGGAGGCGCGGGGAGCGAGCCGTGCGGGCCCGCCCCGGCTCCGCTCCGCGTGTGTGAGGGCGGGAGCAGGAGGGAGGCCGGCCGGCCCCGGCACCGCCCGCGCGAGGAGCTGAGCTGAGCTGAGCTGACGGCCGCTCCCGCCGTGGCGGCGCTGCGGGGCGCCTTTCGGCAGCCCTGTCGCGATGAATTCCGGTTCCCGGCGAGCCGACGGCAGCGGCGGTGCCCGTCAGCACCTGTGCTGCGCCTCCGGCCCGCTGAAGATCCCTTTGAAAGCGAAAAGACCGCTTTGAAGCATGTAGGGGAAGCAGGCGGGAATTTATTATAAATTCCTGTGAAGTACGACGGCTCTACAGAAGCAGCTTAATTTTGCCCCGGCCGGTACAGGCAGTCAGTCAGCACAGCCGCGGCTCCGCGAGGCGCTGCCCCCCGAGCTCCGCTGCTGGCCGCGCTCGGTCCCGGGACGGGCGGTGCGGGAAGCGCCATTTCGGAGCCTGCGCCGTGCAACTCGGGGGCCATCATAAAAGCGGGCTGTGTCTGCGCTGTGCGTTCTCTGACCTTGTCGGAATGTCTGCGTTCACCTCTCTGTTTCGAGCGGTAGTGCAAAAACCATCGTTAACTTCGACATATATAATTTGTCTTTCCTTTTCAGACCCTTTGCGGCGTATCATAATGCTGGCCAATCTCATTCTTTGCCGGGCTATTAATGCCACCTCTTAGCTTCTTCTCATTCTCTAGTCATATGTTATCCTGCCCCTCTGCTCTGCACTGTGAGACCTCAGCTGGAGTACTGCTTCCAGATGCGCTATCAGCACAGGACAGACACAGACCTGTGGGAGAGCATCAAGAGCAGGGCCACAAAAATGATCCAAGGGATGGAACGCCTCTCCTATGAGGACAGGCTGAGAGAGCTGGGGCTGTTCTGTCTGGAGAAGAGGCAGCTATAGGGAGATCTGAGAGTGGCCTTTCAGTGTCTGAAGGGGAGCTGTAAAAAGGAGGGTGACAGACTTTTTAGCGGGGTCTGTTGTGCATTGGAATTTCACACTTGGAATTTCATCGACCTTATAGAAACCAGGAGAAGGAAATTGGTTTTGTGTGCCTCTGAGGACGGGTCAGTGGTGGACAGGACCCAGTGACAGACATAGAAGAGTTTGGTGCTTCTGACAACTGTGGAGCATCACTGAGGATTCCAGAGCTTTGGCTGCAGTTTCCCAATTTTCAGGCTGTCTTGGCAGTAGAAGAAATGTGAAAAAGAGCTTTGTGTCATTTGAATAGGGCTGTCATCTTACCAATTACTGCTATAGCTGCTGTATGTAGGTGTTGCAAGGTCATACCTTCACCCATCTGAGGCAAAGACATGATATTATCTGCCTGAAAATATCTGTCTGGGCAATCCTTCAGCAAGACTTCTCCCACACATCAGTCCAACTTTTTTTTTTTTCTCCTGTAACTTGTTGCTTCTTTCATGTTGCACAAGAGCTTCCCTAAAACACTAATTGTTTACTCCTCCTACAGTAAGTACCACTTTGTCTACAAAATCAGTCAGTAATTAAGAAGCTCATATGTTACTACCTCTACTTGGTATGATAAATACCCTACTGCTAGCTCTCTCTGTTGACTCTGTTGATCTTCCATCCATTACTATTGGCTTGAGTTGAATAGAATTTGGAGAGGTATGAAGTGCCTCACACAGGGAAGAACCAGCATTTTGAAGGTAGCAGGTGCTACCTCAAGGTAAATAGCTAATAATATCATTTCTATGCATTTCTCAAGTTTTCCAATATATTCACCAAATTTCATTACACCAGTAAGCAATCTCCAACTTATTAAAGAACTAATTGCCTGTGTTGAAGACTCTACAGGCAAAATCCTTGAGACTGACCTTCCTACAGCCTGGGGGCAGGAAGGAGAGAATCTCCAGTTCTGTTTCTGAGATAAAACAGAGCCATTATGACCAGTAGAGAACATCATGCCTTCAAAGTGGTATATTTGGTCATATTCTGCTATGATATTTCTGAGTGCAGGCAGGCAAAGAGCAGTATGTGTTCATCACCACTTTCCCTTAGACAAGTGCTCTGTTTTTCATACCAAAGTATAAGAAAATATGACTGCAACTTTAACTTGATTTTTTTTCCCCTCAGGTTAGTTTAACAGCTAAAAATACTCTATCATGAATGGTCTTAGTATATCATTCAGGTGGTATTCTTAAAATTATATTTTAATCTCAGTTAAAATGTGAATATTGGTTATTTAATGCAACTTAAAAGAAGGTGGTGGTTGTTGTTGAAAAAACGATGACCAGCCATGGTCATTACAGTTCTGGCCTGTAATAAGTTTGAGCTTATGATGGCTTTGTGTGCTCAGGCTCACCAGGAAGGGGAATCAGGACAGTGTGCATTGGCAGGTGGGAGTATAAATCTGGGTAAGAAGAGAACTCACGTCAAGAGCATGTCGAATCTCTCTTCCAAGCAGGATCCTCAAAAACCCAAAGGTGTATTCCACTCTGTGGAAAAAAAATAATAAAGGAGAGCATCAATATCAGTGCTCACTCTTCAGCTTTAACCCTCCCAGGGCCACAGACAATCAGGCTGATAAGTTGTAATTTTACACCCTTTGCACCAGCTGCACTTAACTTGCCTGATTTTTACCTATGTCACTAATAGCACCACAGAGAATTAGAATGAAAGAACTATTAAAAGCCTAATGTATTTTTTCATATGTAGGTTGTTTGCATTTCTAATGCCTATTTTGAAGCCTTGTGTGAAATGAAAAGTGGAAGTGATAATTCATTAGCAAGCAAAATATAGAAGTAAAGCATTATGAAAAAAACCTGTTGTGGAGGGAGATGGAAAACTTAATACTCAAGGTAAACAATTTCAATTAGGAAGTTCTTTGAAGTATGATGAGAGCAGTCAAAAAAGGATCATACAAACTTCCAAAATAAAGACAAAAAAAAAAAAAATTGAAATTTATGGAGCTTTTAAGAGCCATTAACTCAAAGGCCATTTCCTTTAAGTTGATTCTTTTTTCCTTCCCCCATTCTATTTTCAAAATGAAAAGGTATTAATTTTTCAAATTGATCTCTCCAGTTCCCTTGATCAGTTAGTCTGCAATAGGAGAAAGGTAGAGAAACATATTTTGTGGATATACTATCAGAATTTTAGGCAGAGAAGATTCTTCTGACCAAGTTTCTCTTAAAAAAAAATAATAATAATCTCTCTATATGTATACATATATGTACATAAATGGCAGTAAACAGTCAGGAATTGGGCTATACAGAGTAATTTTAGGTTAGGAATATATGTGTCCAGAATGTTAGGTAAAACTTTAATCACTGAATTAGTGGGGTAACTGTGAAATTCATTTATACCTTCTGTTAAAAGTTTGTTAGATGCCTGAAGCTTGGTAGCACTGCACACAAAACAGGATGTTACTGCCCCCAGGTCCAATGTCTCTATCTTTGAGTGGCAGCATTTGATTTCTGCAAGGACAATAAAGAGCAAGTGTTGCAGGGACACAGGGAATCTGAGCTGGGGGAATAATTACGTATTTCTGCCTGCACCCATAATTATCTCAGGAGGCCTTTCACCTCCGGGGTTTGGAAGACCTTTCTGTTTACTTATGCTAGAACAGTATGGATGGGAAGAATAAAACAACCAAGGCAGCCTGCATACAGAGCCTGAATTATTACCTGCCAGTGGGGCCAGCTGCTTTCTCAAGGCCACTGAGCAGGTGTACATGCACGATGCTGGGTGGGACCACCTCCTGCAGCACGGCTGCTACCTCACGTGCAGGGGAGAAAGCAGAACACTGCAGAAATGGAGAAAATGAGCTGTGCTGCTGCTAGGTGTGTGCCTGCCAGCCCTGACCATATCTGCTGTCACACTTGGTTTTCCATAAAATTTCTTTGATTGCTTTTGATCGCTGGTATTGGTGTGAAATGTTGTACCTTAATAAGCTACCAGCAAAATGCCTGTTGTCCTTTGCACAACTGGATCTAGCCATTAAAAATGCTTTAGAAGTCACAGCATAAATATCAAACGTTGATAGACACAAAGCTGAAATGGACTGTGGCAATACCCATGGTATGCTTTTAATCATAGCGGTGAATTACATTAAAATCTCCCTGCCCAACACTCTTGTGTTTTGCTCACCTTTAGGCTGTGGCAACATCATAGCGTTCCCTCTTCACACGCCTAATTCTTCACGTAGTTTGAGGACAATATGACCCAGAATACACAGTCCTTCACCTGTCTATCAGCACCTTCTTTCCTGCTCTCGGGAGATACTGTTGATCCTTCTTTCTCTTACAGATTTGTCCAAACTTGTTAGCACTGGCAAAAGTAATCCCCATTTCTCCCTGGCTGCTTGACAAAAGGAGGACAATGAACTTCTGTCTGCTGCCTAGGAATACAGTAAACATTCATGATTTCAAGTATGATGATAAGAGAATGTTGCACCACAGTGCCATCTCGTAGCAGTTTGTTTGGCTGAGCATTCGCTGGGCCAGCACATCACCACTGTCAGCATGCAAATAAGCTCTCCCATGCAGGGAGTATGAGGGCCAGAAACCTGAAAATAAACCAGCAAAGTGTGCCTGTTGTAAGGAATGAGAAGTACTTGCCAACTTGTAATCACTGGGCTTAGTGACTGGCATGACAACATTTTTCTGATGGGGAAATTATTTACAGGCAGTTGGAAGGTCAGGAGGCTGTCTGAAACACTCAGTGGCAAAATTGGAGTTAGCCTTTCAGTGAACCACGTTGCTCAGGTACCTGCTTGGTGTTCCACTGGGAACGTGCAGTGCATTCTAAGTGCAGCCACCTTCACTCTATGTTTCAGTGTACAAAATTACCTTCTAATTAAGAAATGAGCACAATGGTAGGAAGGATTTCGCTTTGAGTCTCAGCTTGGCTGTGAGACACAGTGCAGGCTGTGTAGTGGGCTGTTACAGTGGTTTGCTTGATTCTGTTTCTTCTGTCAGACATTTGCCAGTGTTGATGATGAATAGTGGGGAAAAATACTGAAAAGCCCTAAGTGATGAATTAGAATATTAGTTCAAGTATTTCTGCTGCCAGACAGTCATGCAGTCCCCGCATTACTACACAAGGCTTAAAATGTTGAGAGAGGAAGAGGAATTTCAAATATGTTTATTCTTATCCAGATAATCTCTGAATTTAAGCTCTAATAAAGCTTTTCACCAGAATGAGATGTTAACCAGCCAATACTTTATTCACACTTTAGTTAAACAACTTTTACCTCTGCAGAAAGGCACCCAAACTGTACTGTCTGTTCTACTCCGTTTCTGTGGAAACTGTGCGTTGGAGTGGAATAGGAAAAATGGTGGAGAAAAGGAGAGCAGTAGCATTTTTGGCTGAAGTCCTGTTGGCCAGCCCCAGTTTCATCTGGGATAACTCAGCCAAGCAAGACCTCAGTGCTGAAGCCCTGACAGCTCTTTTTCCTCCTCCTCTTAACTTGTGCCGAGGGAGGAGTCTGTTTCACAGACACCATTCAGAAAGTGCTTGCTAAAGCAATTTATCTGTATTTTTCATGCAACAAGAATTTTAGTCAGCCAGTAATGTTAGTCAATAGCTGCCTACACTGGTAAGGTTTGTTCTGAAAAGAACTTCCATTGACGCACATATTGCTCAGTCACTTCTAAAAAGCACCACTGTATTCTTGGAAAGAAACTCTCCTCTTCCAACACTGAAAAGACACAGTTTTCATCATTCAGGGGTTTCCAAAATATGCATATGTTTGATGGATTGCCAGGAAAGACAGACAGCCTTGACCAGTAAACTTAGCTCTCTTATTTTCTCTTCTCTGATAGCTGTTTCACTGACATTCATACTGTTTTCTCCTGGAATAAGACATCTTTCTTAAAAGTAAAATATGAATTAACAGAAGAATATATTTTATTGTTTTTTCTGTTCTTATGATTTCTGTTAATCAGTGATTGCCTGCTACCTGTGTGTGTGAGTCAGAGTGGTAAAGTTGTGATGGATGTCTTAATACTGTAGAGGTAGTTGGGAGGGCTGGGGGTCTATTTCTTCCACATACACACAGAAAATGACTGGCTTCTGATTGTAGTCTGAGGTTCCAGGTTGGAGGGCCAGGGCATTTTGCTGCCTAGCTTCAGTATACATGTTGCCACAGAGTACCAAAAGACATTGTGCAGCACTCATGACAACCATCATTCAGTAGAGAATTCTAAATTACTGCAGAAAAAGAGACAACAGAAAAGCAGTTTGCAAGAATGGACAGTATGGGACAAATTTAAGTAAGGAAACAGCATTATCTTTTCAAATTCAGGTGTTAAGTGTGTGCAGACCCAAGAATTTCAACAGAGTTTCTTACAGATGGAAGCTAAAGAAAAGAGCCTAGATCATGGTGATGTTGGCTGTACATGTTCATGCTTCTGTATGGAATCAGGGACACCTGCTTCTTGGTCTGCTGCTGCTTCAGCTTCTTGGTGAGACATTAAAATCTCGTCAGGTCTCTCTCTAGTCTCCTGTGTGTGCTGGAATTGGCAGTAGAACATGAAGAACTTTAACTACATCAGTTCAGGGAACCCTGTGGACCTTTCCCATTGTGTGCCTGTAGCGCATTGTGCTGTACGTGAAAGAAGCAGGAAGGGAGTAGAGAGAAAAGCAGAAAAGCAGGCAGTTGGTATCAAGTACTGGTGCTGCCTTCAGTCTTTTCTTTAGTAACGTTTTCATAAACTACAGCTGAGTTGCAGTTCAACTGAACTTTTAAGTTTTGTTTGATTTGTAACCCATTCTACATTTTTTAGAATAAGTGTTCATTGTTTCCACTTGGCAGGTCTGACTGCCCTCCTTATGTTATTCAGGCTTTAAGTTTGACAGCTTAAGAAATATCTGTTTGTTGAAGTGCTTATTGATGCTCACCCATTTGTAAGAAATGGCAAGTTCAGTATTGATACAGACAGAACACAATGAGACAACACTCCATTAACCCAGGTTACCTAGTGCAGAAAGTGATCACATTTATATCAATATATGCTTAAAGAGACAAATTAGCTTTTTATTCACTGTAATCCATAAAATTCATTAGGCACAAAACAGAAGGCATTAATCAGCAGCTGCTTGTCTCACACTCCTCTTTACAGATCTGGATCTGCTCTTTACAAATTGAGGAAATGTGAAAAACTCTCTCCAGAGCAGAGTGAAAAGTCCTATTCCTTCAAAGTTGTGATCCATATGAAGGAAACGATCTTCACAGCACACTGTGGCTCACCACTGAACTGAATATCACACAGCAGCCATAGGTGGCCAATTTCTGCAGTAACTCCTGTGCACAACATACCCTTCTATGAGTAGCCTATCCTTTGCTTAGGTCCAAAAACTACTGATGTGACAAGGGTATGCCATGTGACTTGGGCTCCAAATTACCAACATGCTCAGTAATGGCTTATGAGCAAAAACACACTCAGTTTGTTCCAGCCAGACTTGCCAAGTACACACTCAACAAATTGCAATTGAAACAATGTGCCTTAAGCCGAATTGCAGCTCAGACTAACAAAACGATGGTTTGCTTTAAAAAAAAAGGTACCAAATTCAGAATCTCTACTGTGAAACTAGGCAGATCACATAACTGACTGGAGACTGTTTTACTTTAAGAACTAAAAATATTCACAAGAGAGACAGTTTTATTTGAATTCAGGTATATTTGAAACACACTGGTAAAAATGTGAAGAGAATTTAGGCATTAGGAAGATTGCAGGTCAACTAGTGCACAAAAAATTAACTGAAAAGAGCACAACTTAGTGCAAATGAGAAAGTATTATCTTACAATCATTACTGCAATTTCTCTTACGTCCCTTAATCAGAATCAAAGCGTAAAGCTCAATACTCATTTTAAAACTATTGCTATTTATAAACTGTATGTTCCTAAGCTGAAAATAAATGTGATGACAACTGAAGCAGATTCTTTCTGATTACTCAGCTTATCGAGTTTGGAAAGCCAGAACTCTGATTTGCAAAAAAGCTATTTTCACAAATTTAAAAAAGATACAGAAATCTCAAGTGTAAAAATTACACAATCATTTACACCAATCTTGTCTCATTCTAAATCTTGAGTCAACAGGTACATTTTTAAGACAAAACTTATAAATTCCTGTCTGAAGTTTGACTTTCAAAAGATTTGGCAATTCAGGTGCAGACAGATTCCATTTAAAAGGGCCAAGAAGACTCTGACCTATTAAATCACTACCTTGTTTTATAAGCAGTAAAATTAATGACAGTTGTTTTTTGATTAATTGATATCCTATATCCCCTACATCTTCCTACTGTTATACTATCAAAGCATTGTTCCAGTCTTTTTCCTTATGTTTTGCATCTCCTTCCAAGACCCTCAGCTATATTTCAGTTCCCCAGTCTTGCAGTACTCTAAGCTCATTTGTACATCCTTCTAGATACAACCTTTCCCCCCTACTTGCTCTTTTTCAACTGGTTGCCTGGTCCATAGCAGCAGAATGGGTTTCACTCACTGGTGAGGATGCAACAACTCCTGTCAAATAGGCTCCTGTGTTTTTTCTTTCCCATGAAAGGAAACATTATTAGTGTCTATCCTTAGTTTCTTTGTAGTAACTCTGAGACTTCTAACCTTCCGCCAGATCAATGTGAAACTGGAAAATGAATTAAAAAATTATCAGATGGGAACTAACCCTTCATATGAACCTTGTTTTCTTATCAAATAAGAAAAAATTAGTAAATCCTATGAAAAAGATTAGGAGTAACGTAGTAATTAGAGCAGCTTTTGACATGCTTCACTTAGATATTTTAATTAATTTGCAGTATTACATTGCTTGTACTCAGTACAAATACATAATTTTCCCCTTCAGGAAAAAAAAAAAAAAAAAAAGCTTAAGATCATCAATTAGAGAGAGGTTAAGCAAGTTACAAAACGTGTAACTTATTCAGAGTTAAAACTTTAAGAACCTAAATTAAATTTCTGACATTTGCAAATGTTCTGGTGCTAGCGTTTGTTGGCATTTTAAAATGACTCCATTGCAAGCTGCACAGTGTTCATGCAGGGGAGTGCAATTTGATACATATTTCTATTTACATTCAGTATGTTTGGGTATACAAAAGGATGATTTTCCTACTTAATTAAATAATGTTTGAATAAAAAACTGTTGCTAACTGAGTGCCTGAGTTAGTTAACTGAGCAAATTAATTATATGCTACTTGAAGAAAAGCAGGGAAAGCATCTGAAATATCTGATTTACTGTCTCCTGGGGAGGCATGATTAAGCAGTGTGGTTAAACTAGGAGAAAATTGGTTTTTATGCAAACAGTATCCAACAAACTCATTATTAGTCTAAGATAATCCAAAATGTCTTGAGTCCTATCTGAGGTGCAGGGCAGTTGTGGTGCATGAGGTCCCTACTCTGGTCCTGCAGTTCTTCAGATGGCAGCCCAGACCAGAGCGTGGCAGAGCTGCTTTCCTGCCTCATCTGGTTCTGGAACCTGCCTGTTTTTCCTTAGAATCATATAATAGAATCATAGAATCACAGAATCATTATGTTTGGAAAAGACATCAAAGATATCTAGTCCAACTGTCCACCTACCAACAAAATTGCCCGTCAAACGATGTTCCTTAGTACCATATCTAAATGTTCCTTGGACATCTCCAGGGGCGGTGGCTCCACCACCTTCCTGCACAGCCCATTCCAGTGCCTGACCACTCTTTTGGAGAAATTTTTCCCCATATCCAGCCTGAACCTCCCCTTGTGCAACTTTAAGGCCATTCCCTCTCATTCTATTGCTAATGGATCACTACAGATGAGATTACTTGCTAGTGAGTTATTCTGAAACTGTAAAATTTGATATACAAGTAATTAATATTTATGCATTTTCTAACAAATTCAGTGAAAGCAGAGATTGTTTTTATGATACTCCTTCTACACATCCAAACCAGGTGCTGGGGAAGGTTGAGCATGGCCAGATTGCATTTCAGTGTACAGTTGAGAAATCGGCTCTGCTGATCCTGTGTAACTGCAGCTTTTCTTAACAAATTTAAGCTAACTTTAACTAGTTATCTTGGTTTCTTCAGCAGTGTAGCATGCTAATTTTCTATCTTACTTACTCATTAATTCAGTAATATAGCCCACAGCATCCAGAAGCTGCTGTTATTGAACCCAGGATAGCTCATTCAAAGCTAACGTAAATTTTATGCAACTGATATCCATTTCTTCATCTGCAGTGATGTTTAAACATAATTTCAGGAACACAAGTTTGGCCCTGATGATGAAGGGTAAACTTGCTAAGCTGTGGTGGAAAGCTATACCATATCTTTGCAGAGATATGAAAGATTAAAATTTACATAAGGCTATTGATGTATGAAACTGGAATGGAAGAGGACACATGTCTCACACTTACATACCTTGTGATCTTGTCCTGAAAAAGTCATATTAGGAAATGTTCTTGAAGTCCTCTAAGTCTGGACTTATCTGCATAGCCAAGGGGATAAATTAAAGTTAAGTTTTGCTTACTTGGTATCCATCCCATCTATTTTACAGTACATGAATTATAGCATGTGCACCTGGATATTACTCTGAAGCCCACACAGTTCAAGACAAGTTCTATTTTTATCAGTCTAATTCTTCATTTTGCATTTATCTCCTCAATATGAGGGACTGTACATCCTTGTCTTCACATGATTTTCTCAATTTCTGTATAGCTATTTCAAGCAATGCAAAAAGATACTCTCAGCTGTGTTTCAGCATATGTGAACTAGATGGAGACTTGCACAACCTTCTAGTAGTCCTCTGGGGTAAGCTCAGAAAAGAAGGTTATTTTGGATGACACACACTTACAGATGATTACTTTTTATAAGTTTGAGGAGGAAAGGAAAGGATCAAGCAGGGAGTAATTCAGTGCCAGGACAAGAAAATTAAAATCTGCAAATACATCTGCTGGAATAGTCACACTGGGCAGCTTTGTGGCAGAAGAATTTGTCTCAAATTTTAGATGAGGGCAAAAAGGGCTGTTACTGTAGGAAATTCCAGCAGCAGAAGATGTGAAGTGGTAGCTTACGTATGGAGTAGACCTGAAAACAACCAAATGGACAGATAATCTATGCTGTGATCATTGATTTATCAGCAATGGACTCAAATAGAAACAGAACTGATGACAGAGCCACCAGGTAAAGATTTGTTCTTTTTTCTGTATAGAGTTACAGCATCACCAAATGCTGCCAGTGGAGGTATTGCATAGCAGATGGTATAGTATGACCCTTTCTTTAGTCAAGAACAGAAGTGGCATTACTTCCCTGTCTCCTTCTCCACTCAGGCCCTTTGTTCTAGTAGGTATCTACATAACTTCCAGCTGGGGAAAATGTACCTATGCAATTAACGATTTACTCTAGTCAGGATTTAACTGATACCTACTAGATTTATTCAGAGCTGGGATTAGAAGCTTAGCAAGATCCAAGTGCACATCTTTATATCTGTAACAACTGAATTCTGTGAGTGTTACACTGACGCTAGCATTGAAGCACTATTCCAGAGAGTGTGCATGGTGTGTCCCTCCTTTACTGAGTGAAGAAGTCATTTTGTGCTTGCTGCGGTCTCTTGTCACTTTTAGTTCACAGTATGCTTTGCAGCCAAAAAGATAAGAAGCACATTTATTTTTAGCTGGCCTTGGCATCCCAGCTTAGTGTCCTGTTAATGTTCACCTGCATGTTTTTCCTGTTGCTGCTTGATGAGTCTTACAAATAAAATACGAGAAAATCACAGTGGTCAGTTAAATTGCTAGAGAGAGCCAACTTCCCATGTCTGTTCTACAATTTATTAGCTCTCTCCAATTAGCAGTTTGCTAATTGGTCATTAGATCATAACAGTCTTCTGCCAGATGCCAGGAAAAATTATTCCTTCTTTCAGTTTGGGACCTCCAGCGAATTAATGTATTCTCATGGCATTGCTGTTTGAAACCATGACTGGCAAACAGCCCTTTTATCTGAAGGTCCCAGTCCCTCAACAAGAGCCTCCTTATCATCACAATTTCTTCATAAGAATACATTAATATGAAATACTACAAGCTCTGTAGACTGGCAGCATGCAGTGTAACTGTTTCTAAGCGCAAGAAGGAGATGAACTGACAGCATTCTAAGCATATAAAATATTAAAGGCTTAGATACTAAGCATAACAGGGATGATGTTTTTTTTTCTTTCATTCTTTCTGTGGGAAAATCAGACAGGTACTTTGTGAAAAGGACTCTGATTCAGCAAAGACAAACCAACCAACAAAAGCAGAAAAAAAATCAAAAACAAAGATTTCAGGATAGTCTGCTGCACATAAGTTTTGGACACAGATCTAACATGAACCTTGAAGTGCAATAGAACAGAAACCTGGAAAAAGGAAAAAGTGGTTTCCAATAATTTAGAGAGCAATTGGAAAGTTAGAGAACGTAAATTACATAATATTGTCTTGAGTTGCTCTTTTCTATCATGTCCAGCTTTCCATCAAGCTGCAGAACAGATCTTTACCAGGCTGTATGTAATATGCAAGGGACACATTTCACACTATCAGTATCCTGGGCTGCATGAAGCAGAGTGTTGCCAGAAGGACTAGGAGGTGATCCTTCCTCCCCAACCAGCCTTGGTGAGGTCTCCCCTGGAGTGCTGCATCCAGTTCTGGGCTCCCATCACAGGAGAAATATGGGCATACAGAGCCACCAAGATGGGCTAGGGACTGGAGCACCTCTTCTGTGAAGAAGGCTGAGAGAACTGAGCCAGTTCAGCCTGGAGAAGAGGAGGCTTGGGGATCTCATCAGTGTTTACAAATACCAGAAAATAAGGTGCAAAGAGGAGCTCTTTTCAGTGGTGCCCAGTGACAGGACAGGAGGCCATGGTCACAAAGTGGAAATGAGGTGCCACTGAGCACCGGGCTGCACTTCTGCACTGGGTGGTTGAGCACTGGCACAGGCTGCCCAGAGGCTGCGGGTCTCCTCACCGGAGGTATTCAGAAGCCACCTGGCCACAGTGCTGGGCACCCCTCTCTGGCTGTCCCTGCTGGGGCAGGGGTGTGGGATTTTCACATAAGTCTTTAAAATCACCACTGCCTGCATATCTCTTGTTTAAACCTTGGGGATAGGGATCTGCAAGGTCAACAGAAAGAACAGCAGAAGGAGGAAGTCTTGTGGCAGCAGGATGGTCCTGTTTTGGTTTAAGGCTATGGGAATAGGCAGATAATGTTTCAGCACAGAATCTTGAGGGCCACAATGCCTGAAGTGAGACTTTTGCTTCATTAACCATGAAATTAATATTAAAGTTAACACCCCTTAGTATGTTAATGAGCTCTCAGGAGAACATGCTGAACATACATAACTCATAGTGCTCAATTCTCATCTCAAATCATGCCAAACATCACCCCAAGATAAGGGGTTAAGATATAAGGGAAAGTTTATCTTTGGGGGGAGTGGAAATGGGGAAGAGAAAGGAAGAGAGACTGAAAGAGAGAAGAGATGGGAGATAAGAGATGGGAAGCTGCATTTCTCTTCTTTCACCAGGACAGGGACTCTTTCTTGGTAAGCACTGCACCTCACCTCTTGGTGAAGAGCACCTGGGACAGCATGTAGTCTGCTGGAGCCATTACCATAAGCTAGCACTACTGCAGCATTTATCAGAAGCAACCCCAAACTTGTTATGTTTGTCGTTTCAATACATCATCTTTCTTTTTAGATGTTTGTGAATATGTGCAGTGAAAGTCTGGGCAAGGGAGAACGCTGGCAGACAGGCATTGCTGAAAATGTCCAGTGAAAATCCTGGTGGGCTCTGGCAGAGAGGTGTTTTGTCACTCTGTTCAGTGAAAGCCCTTGGCAGGGGAGCTCTGGCAAGCAGTCACACTGCTCTTGTTGTGACAGGGGTTGGACCAAATGGCTCCCTGAGGTCCCTTCCAATCTCAGCCATTCTGATTATGTGATCAGGTTCTTCAGCTTATAAGGAATTCCAGAGTTTAAAGAGTGATAGCCAACCATAAATTCCTGAAGTGGAAGACCACTTGGACAGATGTATTTTTTTCATATGAAGACAAGGGTGATTCTAGAAACAAAGAAAAGTAATATGCTGGCCATGAAAATTTCTATTACCACTGAGATTTGCCCCATCCCTGGAGGTGTTCAAGGCCAGACTGGATGGGGCCTTGGGCAGCCTGGTCTAGCATTAAATGAGGAGGTTGGTGGCCCTGCATGTGGCAGAGGGGTTGGAGATTCATGATCCTTGAGGTCCCTTCCAACCCTGGCCATTCTGTGATTCTGTGATTCAGTGAGATTACTATTAATTTCACTGCAAACAGGATTAATGTGTATTTTTCTTATTTGCAGGTTTTTAACTGAATGTTTGATCTATTATTTTGGAGAAAGAGAGAAGATCCAGGAAGCCTTGTTCAAAGCTTTGAACAGGACAGACAAAGTTGATATAACCACAAGAGTAATGAGATAAACTGGTTAGTAAAGTACTGAGTGCTCATGAAAGTGAGTAAAAATCCCAATACTTAGAAGTTACTGACATATTGTATGAATGCAATTTTACAGTGTAGTGATTTTAAAGGCCCGGGTCAAATAAATATTGCAATCAATGCATAATCTTTAGTGACAATATTTACATTCTTAAAGTTTATTATAAAAATTTGCAGCTCTGAAAGGCAAAACATGTGAATATTTCCTACCACAGTCATTTATGTGACTATAATGTGGGTGTAAAACATGATTAAATCAAAACCAAAAAAATTCAAGCCCAGTGAATTCATTTCCAAGGAACAATGCACAAGCCAAATTGCAGCGGATTAGTTCTCTGTGCTTTGAATGAAAACATAGCTGACTGTTTAGAATATTTTTACTGTTATTTATTGTTATGCATCTTATAGTAGGAGAACAAGGAATTCCAAGTGGCTGGAGGTGGATGATTAGTCTTTATTCAATTCTTTGAATCTAACAAGGTTCATTCATGAGTGTTCTTTGTGAAGGATGGAAGGAAGTCCTGGTTAGCTAACAAGCTAAACCAGTTCAATTTTAATGATTAGCTGTGGCATTTCCTGCTTCTAAAAAATTAATGTTGCTGTTTTATGTGGTATAGATATTGTATAGGCATATCTAGACATAATGAAACTGAATGGTTAGTTCAGACATGTTATGAACCAGGCCAGCTATACTAATGACTATTGAAACTGATATTTCACTTTGTAAGATCCAGTTACTGTTACTTTGTAAAATTTTAATCATATGGGATGAAATATCCCATGCTGTATGATGATACAATCCATGCATTTTAAAAAATGATGTTTTGATCAAATTAAAAGAGATCTGAGATACTTCTTCAAAATGTCCCTCTAGCAGAGTAGTTCCTTGACTACTTTTTGTGTAATCAAGCCTAATTAAGCAAAAGCAATACTGTTATGTGTCTTAATGGTAAACAACACTGTACAGATAACTGTAGCTGTTAATGCACGTTGCCTGTGTAACAGAGACATTTACCAAACGGTTACTTCCTACAAAAAAGGGCAAGCATACTGTGCCATCTAGATAAAGTTCTCAACCTATATCCAGACAAACCAGCTCGACTAGTGCTTCTTTATTGGCAATTCCACTGACAGAAGTTCATTTCAGAAGGAGTCCTGTCCTTCCTGAGATGCAGTACAGCAGGGCAATGGTTATTCATCTCCCAGAGAGGTGCTGGCAAGGGCATTTTAGCTATGTCACACTGAAGGATGTGTTAAAGAGACATCTGGGACACTACTGACATGACATGGTACCATCCTACTAGTCAGCTGGTGTCTGATTTTTTTTGAAGGCTGTGAAAACATATCAAGAAAAAGTACAGAGGAGGTTGTGGGGAAGAAAGAGTCTTTACTCTTAGACAAAAATGAGTCAGTTGCTTCCTCTTATACTGAGCTTACAGTTTGTCCTCTGTTTTCATTGTGACTGTTGTTTGTGTAGCCCAAGCCAAGTGTGAGGAAACTGGGTAATCCCTGCAAATAACATCTAATGCATTCTCATCTTGCTGGTTGATAGTCCCTACGTTTAAGTAGGGAGCTGAGATTTCATAAAAAGAAGCCTTAGTATCAAAGATAAGGCTTTGCAAGACCTATGAAAATCTGAAATTTGTCAAAATTATAAGACTTTGTAGAATGGCATTTCATGTGTTTGATAGAGACATGTGAGACTTTAGAGTATTCCATGCTCAGATAAATCTCTCATGCATGACTAGACTGCGTAGATGCCATTCAGAGTAGGCATGAACCCAAACTACACTGCTGAAGAACCTTCCCTATAATTGCTTATGTTGTGTTTGGTAAGGAAACTGAGAGCAGTCACTAATCTTTCAGTGATCCTCTCATCCCTTGCTGACATTTAATCAACATGAAAGAAGGAACCATCTGATTTAAACAGAAAAAAAAAAAAAAAAGGCAAGAAATTGGAGCAAGAAAATGAGGGAGGTTGAGATGGGAAGGGCAAGCTGGGTAAAGAGTTGGTAACCAGGAGGAGGGGGAGCTAATGAAGAAAATTAAGGCAGGAAACAGAGGAAGTTTAACTGAAATGGTGTTTGGGAACCTGCTTTAAGTAATGAAAGAAGAAAGGACTGAGTGAATCATCCCAGAAATATGAGTATTTCAACACTAGATTGACTAAACGTAGAATAGATATTATCATAAAAATATTGCTACAATCTATTTTAATCCTATTTCAGGTCTGAGTTAAGTCATGCCAGTTCATGTCCTATTTTACACTAGTACAATACGTATCTGGGTTGAAACAGCTATTTCTGGGCATAGGTAAGTCTGCAATTTGATGTCAAATTGGTGTTAAACTGGTCTGCTTTGAACTTATTTTTCTTCTTTCATTAATAATCCCAATATACTTGATAAACAAGAATTCTCTACCAGTGTTAACTCTGCAACTGGCATACACTCTACCATTTTACAGGTGAAGAAAATCAGTCAGGTGAGTCATGTAATTTGCTTTAGGGAGAGCACGATGAATCATTGAGCCAGGAATGTAAATTCAGGAATTTCTGACCTCTTGCTTTTTTTCTAGAAATTCCAACTCTTGCTTCCTGCTATATTTTTATCTAGTTACAGAACAAAGATAACAATCCTGCTTTTCTTGTTTAATGTGTTCATTGCTCCTACTGTTAATTGAAGTTATATTCAAGCTGTGATGAGCCAACAGTCCTCCCATCTATAAAAGCAAACATAGCTTACTAATTACTGTTGGTGAATACTTCTTATCTGTAAATTTGTTTTCTGTGTTGCTCAAAACCAAGCTAAGAATTGTTCTCTTTGCTTTATCTGCATCCTAGAGGGGGGAAAAATAAAGAAAAAGAGCACATTAGCAGCCAGAAAATTCTTAAAGTGAACAAAAGGACAGACTCATTGTTAGTATGCACACACAAGTGCATCACACTTACAGAAATGTGGAATGGGGGTGGGAACTGTAGGAACAAGAGACAAACATGAAAGGCGAGAGGATGAGAAGGCTGGACTTGCATGTTAATAAGAACTCTCATTTAACTGGGAATTTCCTATCTCTACAGTGCTCTTTTCCCACCATGCATTGTTTTTTTTTCTCTCTTTGCCTTATATGTTATTTCTTATCTTATCCATTCTGTGTAAAAGCAGCATACAATTAGTTAATATCCTGATTTCTGAGGAAGTACAATTCAGACAGCATGCTAGCACAAACTGGGAAAACTAACGCTGAAAAGAACTGGTACAGTAATCAGGGCAAAAGCTTCCAACATCCTTCTGCTGAAGGAAGAGTTTTGAATTATTCTCAGAAAGCAGACTATCATGTTTTCAGGATCACTACTATTCTGCACAAATGCGTTCCATTCATATCTGAGAAGTAATTGTCTTTTTGTGTAAGAAGGATATTTCAAAGCTGAATGAAAAGGAAACAAACCAAACATCTGTGGGGTGCCAGATGTCTGATGCAAATGACATTAAAAAGAGGTAAAAACACCATTCCATATTTAATATTTTTTCTTCGCTCCCCTTCCTCCCCCATGCTTGCACCTAAGAACATGTAAATCTGTTGTTCTTCCTTTCTGGGTAGGTAGTGTCACCTAAATCTCATCTTGCCCTTCCCCACTGTGCATGAGGCCCACAGTAATCCTTGTAATAGAACAAGCACCTGTTCCAATATTGTGTTCAAAAAGAGACAGCCAGAAACAACGGCATTCTGCCCTAGATCACTGTTCTTTATGTTGTTTATTGATTTTATAAATGCATTATTTTACTTTTTAGTCTGTATTCTCTCTTGATTCATCATTTATTTTTGAAAAAGGTAAGTTACAGTAAGATGCATACTGAGATAAGGATGGAGAAAATCACAGAATTAATGGATTCAAATAAACATAATTCAGTGTAAATCCACTTGTAACAATGTCTTGAATTTTTTCTGCAATTTTCTGCTTACAGCTTGGGTTGTCAGGGAGGTACATTCTCAAGAGTCTGAGAAATACTGTTTCTCTTCTTCATATCTTTTTTTCTGAAATACATTTAGCTTCTACAGAGTTTACTCTCCAATTTAGTTAATTGCACATGATAATCTTCTCAATATATACATACATAGTCTCAGTGGATTTCTGCATTCCTGCCTGAACATTATCTGAGTGGCTTTTCAGGAAAAATAAAAAATCGCAACAAAAATCAGTAAGAATACAATCATAAAATATGTGCCCATTGAATAGAAAGAGATTGACTGTGTGGAATACACCCACCTGGTCCTACCATAATCCCTTCTCTGTGTGCTAACAGATTGTTCCCAAGCCCTGATTATGTTGCTGACATTATGCTCATGAGGGAAATTCCTTTCCGACTCCAGATTTGGTGAGTTTTTAACCCTGCTGATGTAAGCAAAGCACACTGTAGTTATCTAAGACCCAATTTTCCAATCAGTTCTACACACAAATCTCCTACTGAGGTAATCAGAATTGTACATGAGTAGATGAGAAAAAGATTGAGACCCTAATACGATTTCTGCCTTACAGCTAAATCTAAGAAATAACTTTAAGCCACTTATTGCTGAAAATAATAAAACCAGTCTCACCATTTTCTCCATCATCAGCTACTTGTTTCTACCATTGTCTGTACAGGCACAAGTATTCATGCAAACTAATGCCGAACCAATGGAGTTAAAATTAACCTAGAAACAAAGGGTAGATATATAACCTTCTTTCTAACATTCAACTACTATAAATTTTCATGCATCTATACTTTTTGAGTAGGAAGACTTCAAAATTTCAGTATAGTCTTCAGTTGCTTTATCATCACACTGACGTATCACTAAAAGACTGATCACAAAAAGGGAGATGTGTAATGTACCAACACTGCATGGTACCCAAGTAGTATATTATGTTGGAATATATTTTTTGTCTTTCTTTATGATGGAGGATGGAAAACAGATTTTTTTTTTTTAATTTAGAAATGCAGCTGTAGTGCCTCATGTTGGCAGCGGAGAGCTGAAGATTAGGACTTCATGGTCCTATTGTTTTCTGTTCACTGGGCTCTCTAGCCAGACAAAAAAAGCATTATATATTGTGGTCTGCCCTCTCTGAGTTGTTTAGCTTTGTATTTCTCTTCCTGTCCCATTCCTGCACTGAACTCACCATTCGATTTTCTGTCTAGTTGGAATCTCTATGATCCAATTACTTAAGAGGCCTGATTACTGCTCCCCTTCACTCTCACAAGACCCTGACTACAGCTCTTTTTAGATCTTCATCCTTGCGGATTCTTTGTTTTAGGGAGGCAGCTCTCTTGAACTGTAGTGACTGCTTGCTGTTAGCTTTGAATTCCAGTCCCAAGTGAAGGTAAGCAAGAAGATGCACCAGCCTCACGCTCAGACCGGCGCTTTCAGCGTGACCCAAATCATACTCTGCATCAAGCATCATTACAAATTACGCCAAATTTCAAAGTCACAACAAGTGTCAAAAATTGAGAACTGCAGAAATAGGTGTCAGTTTTCATCAGGTCAGATCTGAGAGGAACCTGGCATCGTCGGCACCACGATACTGCATTGCTGTCATGGTCTCCAGGAAGGAATACAACTGCAGGGTTGTCGCTCGTGACAAATAACTTAGAACGAAGGACACCTAACTTCCCTGGATTTGCCATGAGGTTAATTGCTTCTGGCACCTGACCCCAGTCTCACCATAAGCCAAAGCCGACCCAGCTTCGGGCGGCTGCTGGGGGCGGGCGGGCACCGGGCACGGCGCCTCGCTGCACCGCCACAGCGGGCACTGCCGGGGGGGGCGGGAGGAACGCCCAGCAGCCGCTCACCGAAACGACAGAGCGGCCGCACGGCCACCCCAGCGCGCCCCTGGAAGGGGGTCAGAACTGCCCCAGGCCTGCTGCGATACGGAGCCGTTCCTTCCCGCCCTGCGTGCTTCGGGGTCGGTACGGAACGGGAGTGGGAGCGGGGCCACCGCCCCTCAGAACGGCGCACTGAAGTACGCACAAACAAGTTAGGCGAAGCCCAACAGTTCCTGGCGCGGGGCCGGTCCGTCCAGGGCAACACGCCGGCACCGCACCACGCACCTTCCCCTCCGCCACCCCTCAGGTGCGCTTCGCCACCTGCCACCGCCCCGCCCCCGCCTTTCCGGCCGCGCTCCGCCAGCAGCGCCGCGCCTGCGCACTGTGCGGCGGCGTGCAGCGGGGGTGTCGCCGCTGCCGGCCGGTGCCCGGAGCGCGGACGCGGCGCGGCAAGCGAGAAGGCGGGGCGGGGCAGGGCCGGGCACGGCACGGCCGGGCTGGGCTGGGCTGGGCAAGTCGGGAGCGGCGCTGGCACGGCCCGGCGGGAGCGCGCGGCTCGATGAACTCACGCAAAGGTACCGCGACGGGAAGCGGGGGGTGGGAGCCGGGGGTTGCGCGGCCATCCTAACACTGACTTCGGTTGTTCTCCTCCCGGCAGTGTTGGCCCTGCAGGCTCGCAGGCGGCGGCCGAAGCAGCCCGCGGCGGCCGGCAGGAGGGACAAACACCCGCCGTCCCACAAAAAGTGAGTGCGGAGCGCCCGGGCCGCCGGGACGGAGCCTCCCCCCCCCGCTGTTCCTCGCGCCCCTCCCGCTCCGCTTCCCGCCCTGTAACGTCCCGCCCGCACCGCTCGGGACCGTGCAGGGCTCGGTGTCCGCACGGCGCTGCCCCGCACGGCGCTGCCCCGCAAGCGCGCCCGGCGCTCCGCTGTCCGTCTCTCGGCTGGCCGCGCTGTCCGGCTGCGGGCGGCCCGCCGTGCCGCGGGACCATTGCTGCCTGCGAGCGCGTCCTGCCCTGGAAATGGGGCGTCGGCATCTTCAGACCCCGTTGGTCCCGCAGAAACTGGCACAAGTTTGTGTTTCTTCTCCTGTCTCCGTGTAACCCTTTACATTCCTGTCATCCTCCACCTTTTCTCGATCTATGATACAGCTTTTACCGTGTGTTCAGGAACGCTCCCACATCTCTGTAGTGCTCCACTGCCCAGGATGCTGCTGCTCTTTTCCCTGGTTTGTATCTGCTCCCCATAGGATCGCATGCTTTAACTGATTTCTAGCTTTAACTGTACTTTGTTCAGTGAGGCCCTATTGGTGACCCAATATGTGCGACCGCGTCTCTTGACTTTGCTTTTGTTTCACGGAGGTCCTGGTGTTCACACACCTCTCAGAATGGGGAGCTGGCTGTGATGGGTGGGCACGTGTGTGTGACGGGGTAAAGATGTGGCCATGTGGTGCAGTATGTAATTCAGAGGGGAGCGCCTTTCCTTTTTTATTGCTGTGAAGGAAATAATAAGTTACCTCTGATCCTGGTGTTTGTTTTCTTAGAAATGCTGAGCAGGCTCTTTATCTCCCTTTGAGATGAGTAAAACCCCTGTAGGATGGAATTTCATTACAGTGATCGTTGGTCTCTAATGGTTATCTTTCACCTACATCCTGTTCTGCTGGTGCTTTTTTGTCCAGTGGTGTGCAGAAGTCGCATTTTGCTTTCAGCTGTGTGAAACTGGAATTGCTGCAGTGGAAGTAAACCTTGTGCACAGGAGGCACGTTGTGATGGGATTGGTTCTGTTTTTTCCCAGCACCTTTTGGAATGTTGGTTTGTAACATTATGTACATGTGTTTTGCTACTTTGAAAACACAAATATCTCCTATTTTATAGGAACTGTAGGTTTGGAATTGTGTTTGCAGCTTTTGGATGAGTCTTCACCACAAGATTATTAGTTTTTGTTCTAGTTAGATGATTGCATTTAGTACATTCTTTTTTTTTTTTCCTTTTTTTTTTTTTTTTAAACTAAGGTTGCCTTGGGATGTCTTGCTGAATGAGTTTGTCAAAAGTTTGCTTTTGCAGCCACGTTAGTAAGCACAGAACTGGTGCTTTTTTAGTTAGAAGAAACTGGCTGCTGCTTCGTCAGGGAGCACAGCCGGCTGCTGGCTGGCTGCCATCCTGAGTCGGCAGTTCCAGATGCGGTGTCCCAGTCTG
Organism: Chrysolophus pictus; assembly: GCA_037305975.1. Classification (NCBI taxonomy): domain Eukaryota; kingdom Metazoa; phylum Chordata; class Aves; order Galliformes; family Phasianidae; genus Chrysolophus; species Chrysolophus pictus. The sequence continues at coordinate 182,450,225 of CM074576.1, forward strand.
CTCAGTTGCCTCGGGAAACAGTGGTTTTGCTGTGGTAGACAGTGGAGCAGTTGCTTCTTTTTTGCTATGTTTTTCTTCTTCGAACTGCTCTTCTACTATCGAGACCTACTCTGTTTTATGCTTCTTGGGAAATGTCTTGCAAGAATTTTAGTCTTATATACAGTGCAATAGTTTAGGATCCCAAGGTAAGGTGAGAAAACAAATGCTGACAGAAATGTCAGGTTTGTTCAGTTCTTAGCCTTGCTTTAAATCCAACTGCTTCTGCACATACTGATGTGTTTGAGCTGCAGTTATCTGATACACATCAAATGCATTGGAGCTGCAAATGAAAATGTTGTTTTGAGGGTGGAAATTCTGTAACAAGTTCCTAGTAGCAAATTACATAGTTATGAATTACTCCGTTTCAAACCAAAAGCTTTTTTTGTTTTGTTTTGTTTTTTGAACTGTAGTTCTTAGGCATGCCCTTCTCTGTTGGGTTGGGGCTTTATAGAGCAGCTTTCATTGTTGCTGGTAACAATGAGCTTCAAAGGAGCTGCAGGATTCCTCCTCTAGAATTGGCAAGAGGAGCTTCATCACATTGTAACTTACTTGCAGGCTTTTGTTTGAATGGTATTAGGATGATGGCACAAGAAGAAAATAAAAATTGCAGTGCTCTTTGATGCTGAAATGACCTTTTGTCTGTTATGACCTTGATTGCCTTGGAGGGTGTAATCAGTCCTGGGACTGCTCAGTATTGACCCCTAAGTCAGTGATGAGAGCTGGTGGAGGTGAACCCAGACTGCTTTTGTAGTAGTGGAAAAAGTGAGAGTAGAAGGTAAATGAGTTGTATTATGAAGAGAAATTTGTCTTGAATCAAGTCTATATCTAAAACTATGCATAGTAGCAGAAATTACAAATTACAGACCTGAGGAATCACCAACCACCTGAAGCTTAACAGCTGGAGTGAACACTGGGTTCTGCATGTGGGATGGAGCACCCCTGGCTCTGTGTACTGACTGGGGGATGGGAGGCAGGAGAGCAGCCCTGTGGAAAGCAATCTGTGGGTTCTGCCTGATGGCAAGTTGAGCATGAGCCAGAAGTGTGCCATGGCAGCCCAAAAGGCCGATGATACCCTGTGGTGCAGCAGGCCCAGCACTGCCAGCGGGCGAAGGGAGGGCTTGTCTGCTCTGCTCTGTGCTGCGCAGCCTCACCTCCTGCACTGGCTGCAGTGTGGGTGCCACAACATCACAGGGGCATAAAGCTATTAGACAGCGTCCAAAGGAGGAATATGAAGATGGGGAAGGGTCTGAGGGCAAGGTGTGAGGAGCGGCTGAGGTCCCTCTGGGTTTGCTCAGCCCAGAGCAGAGGGCTGAGGGGAGGACTGATGGCGGCTGCAGCTCCTCATAGAGAGTGGAGGGCAGCGCTGAGCTCTGCTCTGTGTGACAGCGACAGGGCCGAGGGAACGGCATGGAGCTGTGTCAGGGGAGGGGGGGGAGAAGGGCTTAGGGAAAGGGTCTGCACCAGAGAGCAGCGGGCACGAAACTGGCTGCCCAGGGCAGTGGGCACGGCACTGAGCTGCTGGAGTTCAAGGAGCATTTGGACAATGCTCTCAGATATAGGGTTTGAATTCTGGGCGGTCCTGGAGCTGGACTCAGTCTTAGAGCTTCCCTTCCATCTTGGGATTTTCTATGGTTCTATGGCCTTACTTCTCATTCAGTCATCCAGACTACTGGAAAAGGATAATATCTTACTATTTAAAAATAAAGGCTAGCTCTTGACTTTGATAATAATAGATGGGCTTGCATGCATTGTATATGAACTGCTAATCTATTTTTTTGAATTCTTTTGCACAGTATTACAGTGACTTTAATTATTTATTTGTTTGCAAAACTTATGAAAACTGTCTGTTTTCATCTGCTTTTTTGTAAGAATAGAAGTATGTCTCAATATACGTATGTTATGTGAAATGTTTCATTTGTTTATTCATTTTTGACTACTAGTGGTCTGAAGCTGTGGGTATCCTAAATACACACCCTATCCCGGGGTGGATAAACTTAAGAAGTCTGCTGAATGTTGGTTTTAGGGGTTTATTCAAAATGTCAAGTTGATAGGATTGCAGCTCTTGTTTCCTTTCTTGATAACCTTTTGCCTTCTTGCTAAAAATACTTTAATTGGAATTTAACCTTCCTGTTTCTATCAAATTTTCGTAAGATTTCATTAAGCTACCTGTACCACAGGGCTGCAGCTGTCGGTCGGTCATCGTTACTTGTCCACTTAGCATATGTAGGCTTTGGGTATTTAATGCTGTACTTTTTTAAAGGGAGTAGCATTCAGAAAGATCTGGCAGAAAGAAATGAAGTTGATTTTAGTTATCTAGCTATGATACTAACAATTTTTTAATAGAATAATTACATAGATTGATTATAGAAACTTAAGTAGAAGATGTGATGTGTTTGAACACGAGTAGCTGAGTCAGTCTAATGTTCACCTTTGTAATGTGATAATAGAACAGATACCAGACTTTTTGTGAAATCCAATGGAATCTAAAGTAGGTTTTGATGTGAAGTAGCACGTGTGTATTACTAGACTAGATATATTCATTCATTTTTGAACTCCTGGTGTAACGTACACAGAAAACATCACACATCTCTAATAAATCTGATTTCTGAAATGGAAGTGACTCCAGAATTTCTCATATGCTCAAAAGATCCATTTGCAGAGTTGTGCTCAAAAAGTAGTTATTGTAATATAAGCCTCAGCACATCCATTATCTTACAGATGTTGAGATTCGTGCTTTTTTGATTAAGCAATGAATGTAGAACTTGAGACGTTAATCTCATTTATAATAATTACATTTGAAGAAATAACATTTCTATTGAATAAAAAGAGTGTAGCTCAGCACAAACCTCTTAAACAAGAGTGCCTTAGTTGGGAAAGGAAAGTGACTGCATTTTCTGTTTTGGATTGTATTGAGATGAGTGGTTAGGGTGTAATTTCATAACAAAGGACAGGGCCACTCCTTCTGCAGCTCATTTTTGTTTTGTTTAACTTTTACTTACTGTAACTATAGAGTAGGATGGTAATAAATTTTATGGGCAAGTCCTGGATGTGGGTTTTGAAATAGAAAGTCTTCCTTTTGTTATTAAGATGAATACAGCCTGGAAGTTATTGGCTTCTATTTTTAAACTAAGGTTTGAGGATATATGTGGCAATTTTTATTGAATGAACGAGAATGTCAGATTGTATCATAAATTTAATTTGGTTTGACAAAAATAATATGGTGCGGTGTTTAGTTTTGGATAACCTAAATTCTTTCATGTTCATGTTGATGTGTAAAAATTCATTCCTATTGCTTGGCTTCTTAATGGTGTCCTAAATATCCTGTTTGGCCATTTTAACAATTTATTGTCTGGGAAGGGGAAAAATGGCTAAAGGATGCAGAAAATGCTCCTTTTGGTGGCCATAGATTATCTTGACATAGGACAAAAGTAAAACTTGGTAAGAAATCTATTCTCACAGGTATGCTAGATATGCAGCTCTTTTGCTGCTGTCATACAGCGTGATGTTTCTCAGTTAAAGTTAGTATTCATTCTTAGGCATTTTCTGCAATAAGAAGTATAGTAGAAGCATATGTGCCTAGCAATATTCCATTAAAGTAGAAATGTGAGACAGTGAAAACGCTAAATGAAATCATTGCATCAGATCGAATGATCTCAGTTTCCTCATACAGAGGAGAAGTGCTGGTCCTGCTGAGGAGCAGACATGACATTTGCATTATTAATTTATTCTTAAGGATTTTGTACTTAACGCTGATTTTTGTTCTAAATTTCATTAATGTTTTTCAAGGGTTGCTATCTTCAGTACTGTGTTTTTAGAGAGCAAGCTAGAAGTGGTCTTAACTAAGGAACCATGGGGCAGCAGTGCAAACTGCATATGCTGCTTGTAACCATTCCTGAGCTTGGAGTGTATTCACTGCATGCTGGTCTATTTGCCTTCATAAGGTCTGCAGTAAAAGTGTAAATCTGTGTAAGAGTAAATCTACTGAAAACTGCTTTTCTTTGGTCTCTGGTTGTGATTGCCTAAGAGGAGGACAGTGAGCTGTAGAACTTACCTAGCTTCCTTTTCCTGCTTCCCCTTGGAAGTGAATATATTACTAGAAAATATTACTAGATCTTAAAGTAATCTGATATGGAATTTGTATATATGCACAAACCTTATAGAACCTTAAAACTATTTTAGTCCTTCTTTGAAGGAAGCCTGGGTCAAGGTATGGATGAGGAAGACTAGATAGTTGGTGTCAGGAAGTTAGAAAAGTTTTAATGCTTCCTCAAATGTTTGTTATGCTTGGATAAAATCATGGCTGTGACAACTAAGTTGTTTCTCTTAAGAGTATCATCCATCAGATGGTTTCCGTGCATGTAGGTTTGTTTGCTGGATGGGTTCTGTTAGCTGACCCAAGGCTCCCTGTATGCCTCTGAGGATTCCTGTATGAGATTGACTATATGTTCTCGGAGTTGGAGGCAGTCTTGCATCTACCTCTCAGTTGTAACGCGTTCAGGGGCTGTGAGTGTAAATGGTGACTTAAAACATACTGGCAGGTGCCCCTTTGTGCTTGTTGACACAGGCCTGCCCCAGAAAAGCTCTCACATGGAAGCTTTTCCCTTGAAGATTACTTCTGTGTCATACTTCACAATTTTTGTAATGCTTTAAAGCTTTCTCAAATTCAGAAATAAAACAGTGAATCCCCTCTACAGATAGAGGTGTCATCCCCTCTGGAAGGGATCTGAAATATGATTTTATGCTTTTCTTAAGCAATGCATATAGCTGTAGGTTCCTGAAAAATCTTCAGTGCATAGTGTACTTCTAGCACGAGTTTGAGGCAGTCTTTTACATCCTGACGTGTTGAACTGTATTGAGAGAAATGCATCTGAAGAGGGCTGGTCAGTGAAAATTGGTTTTGGCTCTGTATGGTTCTCAGGGTGGCAGCTTTCTGTCCTGGATGGTGTGATATAAAGCCAAGATGATAATTTGGATTCAGGATTTACGAACTGTATCAACAGTGGGCCACGTATTTTTTGTTTGTTTGTTTTTGGTCTTGGAATGGTTTGCTGAAGACTGTCAGAGAAGGCCATGTTCATTTTTAGTTGCTTTTAAAGAGGACTAGGAAAGATTCAGAAAGATAGTACCCCAAGTTATGCCAGTATCTAATGAAAGCAGGTGAGTGATCTCAGTCCTGTACAGAAAGAAGAAAGGGATAGGATGATTAATAATGAAAACATAGATCTATAGCAGATGGATTCATAATCCCTTCATTTTCTTAATGGGTACAGTTGTAATTCTGTCCAACTCATACCTTCATAATATAGTCTGCATTATAATAAGCAATAACCAATTCTGTTTCACTGTGGAGAATTTCGTACTGGGGCCCTTTTTTTGTTAGGCAGTTAAAAAAAGGAAAAAAAAAGACTTGAAGCAAAAAATTGTCTTTACACTTTGCAGTGTTCGTATCTTTAAAATAGCATTGGCTTTCCTATATTTAGGAATATATATAATATATTTAGTGATAATTCCCACTTTCTGTTTTTTGTCTGTACTTTTTTGTCTTTATGACTCTCATCTTTGCCTTCTTATTTCTCCCTTTTAATTCAGCTGTCATGTTGTAAGCAGAGCAGTCAGGTAGGATTCTTCCTCTTGTGCCCAATTCTGCACATCAGTAGCACATCCTTTAGGATGAGCTCCGTTGTTAGAAACTATTGTTTGGATGGTTTCCTGATCATGTATGTGGAGAACTGGCTGAAAAGATAAACATAATGTAATAAAGCACACGTGAGGGAGGGTAATTGCAGCAATCTATATCTGAAGAGGAAGTTAACCGTAGGAAAAGGTTTTGTATTTAACAGAAGACATTTTGAGTAAGTTTTGGGCTGAAAAGATGGTCAAGTAAATTTCAAAGTGAACCTCTGTCAACGTAGTAATATTTTTGAGTTAACTGTGTACCATTTTAAAGTTAGCCTGGGTATTTGGCAGTCCTGTGATAAAAACGGTGTAAGTTTAAATACTGTGTGTTAGTTCTGTCCAGCAAATCAGCTGGCATATTTTTAACTTCTGTTTGGCGTCCTCTGTAATTCTGGGGAGTCTCTTGGTGTTAATGCTAAAGGAATGTTATCTTGGATTTGTTGGTTAAAGACAAACCACAGAACTGACTCCTGTGAGACAATGTTTCTTGATAGTGTGGTGCCTTACTGTTTTTCCTCAATTCTAAAGTTAGTCGATTCCAAATCAATAATTCAAATGTAGGAGGCTAAAAGAATCAAGGGCTTCAATTGCCTTCAGCTATTGTCAATGTTTTGTTTGCAGTTTTTGAAAATGGAAGTGAGAATTCCATAGTTAAATGTCAATTATATTTTCCTATCCCTGAGGAAAAATGTTTAATATTTCTGTTGCTTTTTGCTGAGATAGAGGTCAGAGCTGTTCAGGTACAATATCTCTATCTTAAATTCTGCTATTAAATTCAGTTGTTACTAATTTTGAAACTGTTCCATAAAGATACTGTTCTTGTATTCATGGTTCTAAATAAAATTTTCTCTGGGGATGTGTTTGTTTTCTTTCTTCATTGATCTTTTTCTTCTATTTTCTCTCCCCCTTCTCCCCAGTTATTTCTCTACTTGATTGTTGTTCCCCTACTTGCTGCCCTCCTGCTGTTGTCACCAATATGTGATATTATTCAGTCTGGAACACCTGCATTGGTTTGTATGAAGTAATAAGAGATGAGTTTCCTAGGTAGCTGCATTGAGTTTGCAGATGTTTGGCTGTGGTGCCCCTGTGACCGGCTGCCTTGGAGATTGTGGTGAGAAGAGGAAATGCATAACTGAGCTGTGTCTGCAGGGCAGTGCATGCAGTCAGCAGAACAGGATGCCTTCTTCCTCCTCTAGCCTGCATAAGCAAGAAGGAGCTATTTGCTCTACAGAGCTGCTTTTGGTTCAGGACTGGATAGTGATAGGACAAGGGGGAATGGTTTTGAACTGAGACAGGGAAGGTTTAGGTTGGATATTAGGAGGAAGATTTTCACTCAGAGGGTGATGAAGCACTGGAACAGGTTGCTCGAAGAGGTTGTGGATGCCCCATCCCTGGAGGCATTCAAGGCCAGGCTGGATGTGGCTCTGGGCAGCCTGGTCTGGTGGTTGGCGACCCTGCACATAGCAGGGGGTTGAAACGAGATGATCATTGTGGTCCTTTTCAACCCAGGCCACTTCATGATTGTATGACATCCCTGCCTGAACTGTTTGTGAAAGATTCAGGTGTAAAATTCTGAATTCCTTTTAGGCAGCCTCAGAAGCTCAGGCTGCAGCCAGGGTTTGTCCTGCTGAGCTGCGGGCAATGAAGCAAGCTGGGTTTGTGCTGTTGAACAACAGGGAGCTCTGGAACTACATTAAGACAGCAAGTTTTATTTCTCTCTTATTTCACTCTCAGGAGTGGCCAGTGGTTGCTTACTGCCTTTGGGTACTTTGAGATCGGGTATCCTGCAGAAAATCCCTGAAGAAAATGAGGCATTATGATTCACTTAGAAAGTAATTGAAAGAATACCAGTTAAGTGCAGCTGAGGGGGTAGGTTAGGGATGTACACAGCAAGACAACTATATTTAAACAAGACAAATAAAAGGAACTATTACACAGTAACACAAATGAACTTGTATTTCTGTTTGAAAAGGGGCTAGTGATACACAGCCTTGGAGCTGTGATGAGCAGGAAGTGATGCTTTGCAGCAGTGGCAGAGTACTGAAGTAGAAGTGAGCTGTATCTTAAGCAGAGTGAAACACACTAAGCATGAGCTGCCTCAAAAGGTTGTTCTTTGTGGACTGAAATTCCATGGCTACTTGGAAGAAGTATTGTGTTAGGGAGCTTTCTGACCAACTGTGCAAGGGAAAGTTTAATAGAGCAAAATGTCTGGTTCCAGATATAACTGTTGAAAAGCACTAATGTAAGAGAGGCTAATTTAAAAACAATGAAAGTGTAAAGTGGTGGAGGCATTTAGTAACCATTTAAATATGCAAAGTAAGAAAATCCCTGAGTTGAAGAGATCTGCACAACTTCTTTTCTTGCACAACTATTTTTATTTTTGAGAGCTAATTATAAATAATTTTAAACAATTTATGTGACTGTTTAAATAGTTCTTGATATTTATGCTTATGTCACATGGTTCTCATCTTACCATCTCCAGAATGATGCCGTAGAACACGAAATTGCTGAAACGTAGAGATAGCAAGGTAATCGAGAGGGTTGGACAGCTTCACTTATGACTGATGCTTTTGAGATGCATAAAGATGGTTAAGGGATGTGCTGTGGTTGTGCCCGAAAAGCTGTAACTGGTATAGAAAGTGGATAATAAATAGCTTGTCACTTTTTGTTACAAAACAGTGATATCTGGAGAGTGACTTTCATGCAAAGATTTTTTTTTTTTAATGCAGTATGAACAGCAGAATGACTCTTTGCCATATACTGTAGAGGCCAAGCTCTAATGAGTTTAAGAAGGATAGAACTGTAGAACCATCAGTAGTTCTTAGATATATTGTAGTAGAGGTGCAGTCTGACTTTCCCAGTAGGTGTTTGCTGAAGCAGACATGGAAGTTTTTTCTAATTTAGAGCCATTTCTTTACTTATCTTTGATTATGTTTCTGGCACCTAGTGGTATGACACTGGCCTGGGTGGACATTTGACCTGAATTAGTGTGGCAGCTCTTTGATTTGTAAGACCTCCTCAGGATGCCTCCACTTGCAATATCTGACAGCACCTGTGATCAGTATCTAGAAGTCCAGATGCAAAAAGGCTGGAGTTATCTAATGTGCTGTTTCCGTAAGTGGGGAGAAGCTGGGAAACTGAAGTTAACTACTAACTCATATTCTTCATTGAATGAGTAGAATATATATTTGAAAAGAACATTTGTGAACCCCAGTAATCTGGGGTAAAGAAGAAGGGGCTGCAGGCATTAGCCAAGAAGTACAACGTGATGAAGGAATGGGAGTGCTGGAAATGCTCCTTTTCCCATAGACTTCGATGCCATCTGCAGGTCTCAGTGTGATGCCGAGGTGAGGCTGGGGCTGGGGCTTCAGATTGTCAGTATAAGCCTCTGTTGCTGTGAACAGCTCTGTTTTAAAGCTCTGGTTCTCATGGTTACACAGTGGCTCAGTAATTCACTCGCCTGCGAAACAGGAGTTAAGATGCCTGATGAATTTCAATCTTGTTATTTCAACCTGCTTTGTGCAAGTGTCAGTCACGGGATTACAGGCTGTGCTGGGCTTTGAGCTCTGGGAAGGACAATAGCTTTACATCTCTCCTGAATAATCAAGAGCAAAAGACTGATGGAGGTAGAGGACAAGTGATTAAAACAGAGGCTTTGCTCTTGAGGTTTTCTAATACTCGGGCATCGCTTTGCTGCCTGGTTGTGGCCGTGAAACTCTGAGTTGCGAAATGAAGGTAATGATTTGGTCCGACTGAATGTATTCAGATTAAAGTCTGTTTTTTCTTTTTAGCATAGCAGTTGTAATTCATCATTTTATGAAACAGGGAGTCCTGAGGGAATCAGAAACTTACTCTTCTTTCAGGTTCCCTTTTGTGGTGCCACACAGCACAGTATGACAGATCCAAGAATCTCTTCCCAGATGGGAATGGTTTAAAAATCTTAGAAGTGTCAGGGAAACTTGAAAGGGAGCAGCAGCTTTATGATACTATTATGAGATCTAGGTCAAAAGAATAAGAATGATCTTTGCAGATAGGAATATCCAAAATCATTTTACCTCTGTCCTGTTGCTTGGGGCTACGTGTCTTGTATATTAGCAGCGCAGTGTTTCAGCACAGGTTGGTTTCTGCATCTCACAGTGCTGATCCTGGATTTTAACAACATTCAACTAGAATTTGATTAAGAGCTTTGCTTCTATTTTTCTAATGTAAATTAGAGATTTTCATATACTTGGTGTTTCACAGAAATGCTTGTTCTGTATCAGCTTGTAAATTACACACTGTGTCAACAGTCTTGAGGATAACACAGCAGTTCTGGTAGGTGCTTCCAGCATTGTGTGTTTTATGGAGTCACTTTTTAATGAGGGATTGGCAGTCCTGGGAACAGGGACTTAAGTCACGGTCAAGGCTCTAAGCAAAGCTGGATGTGAAAACACTGTGTGAATATCAAGTTGACTTAAGATATGAGGCTGCCAAATTTTTAATTCACCAGATACTTGTTCGATAACTACTCTGATATTTATATGGAATGATTACTTTTAAGTATTGCATTTTCACTGCTATTCCGAGTTGTGTTGCTGTTTAGTAAATCCAGCACCTATGGACTAGGTAAAAGCTAATATATTTAGTAGACGTGATTTCCCTCAATTGTCTAAAAACAGCTTTTCAGGGTTGATGAGTTTATCTTAGAATGTTAAAGTAGCAAAATTCCTGCATATTCTACATGAGACACATTGCAGGAAATTAAATTATTTTTCCTTTTATTAGTATTGAAAAATAGAATAAGTATGTTCTTTAATGCTTATTTTTGAGACCAGAAATGCCTGTTGTGTATAATGAGAATGTTTATCTTAGGGGTGAAGATCTCAAGATAAATGAGAAGTACACCAGACCTTCCCCTGCCCTTCTCTGGGGCATCTGTGTCTCAAACCTTGCCCTCTACTTTGCTAGGCTGCTGAAAAGCCTGCTTTTAGTAGCCGCAGTTGAAAAGAGCATTGCAATAAATTACAGGTCAATATGTGTATTGAGGGGGAAATATTGAACTTTACTCTAAGACTTTTCTGTCTTTTTGTCATAGTTTTTTCTACGTTAGGCCTGATACACAGAATTCACATCGTAGACCGCTGGTGATTAGAAGGGAATGTGATCTGGATAGTAGAATTGGACAAGATCAATGGACTGCATTTGTTTTTATTGATATTTGACTCAAACGAATGCTTTGTTTTCATTTTGATTTATTTTAAATATTCTTTCATGGGAAGTTCCGTCTTTCTCAGTGTGTTTTGTAGGAGAGTACAGGACAGTATTGGGGTACCAGATGTGGTCGGCCTAGTTTTGAGATGCTTAGCCTTTTAGCTGAAGGTGTCAAGCTAGACACTCAGTATGAGTTGACACTACTTGGTGAATGTGATGGAGCAGTTGGTAATTTTGATTTGTCATTCTTTCTGGTAAATTAGGAGTGTTTTCTCTTCATGCTAGTCCATGACAGTGCACGGCCAGCAGTCCCACAGCTGGCCTGTGGGCTCTGCTACTTCTCTTTTGCTGCTGTTTCAATGTCTCAATCCCCAGATGCAGCTGACTTCCCTTGCAAGGCAGTCTTGAATCTTCTGATTCATTCTGGTGTTTGTGTGTGGAATAGTCTGTGTCTGCTGCCAGCTTCTCTGACCTCAGATCAGCTGGAAGTCCAGAGATGTGTGCCTGAGCTACTGTAGTTGCAGGAGAGCCAAAAATGAGCCAAAACATGAAAACGAGTGCTGGAAATAGCTGCACACAGAATCTGTTGCTTTGGAGTCCTGAAGCAACTGGAGAGTGCAGTGATAAAGCACTTGGTACGGCCAAAACTGAAAGCACCTCAGCACTTGCAACTTAAATAACAGACAATAGGAGAGTGAGTGTGTTGAGGTAGTGAATTTAGCATAGTTTAAGAAAAGGTTAAAAACAAAACAGAACAAAAAACAGCCAAACAGTGCCTTACATTTGTAATAGTTCCTACATGTTCCAATTCACCATAATGTGTTTGTTAGTTCTCTTTTTTTTGGGACAGCTTGCTAAATGCTAGCATGGTGGTCTGATCATAGAAAGCATGTAAATTAAGCACCTTCTGATATTGTAACTGAATTCATTACACCACAGCAAACCAAACATTTGAAGTATGTTAATGTTTTAATGATTAGAGCCTACTTCTTGCAAGAATTAGCTAATAGTTAAAAAAGCAGAACCAAAACAGATAGTATGTCTGATATTTCACTCATAGTATCAGAATGTAGTGGAGAAAATGTGGAGAAGTTGCCTGACTTGTTTATTTATTCAGAGTGTTTTTAAGACATAGTTCTATCCAAGGGCAGTGGAACTGAATTTGTGCCAGCTTTTTCCTTATTAGAGTTCACAACCTGAGATATTAACTTGAACTGAAGCTGCACAAGGCTTAAATTAGTATGAACTCTGCATGGTGGAGCATTGGGAACTGGCGTGTTTGATTTTGCAGTGATTGCTGCGGAGCAAGAAGGTGAGCTCATAGCTGGTTCTGAGAGGCTGCTTCCCAAAGCTCCTATTCCGATCTTGTTCTGCAGCAATATTTCAGTTTGGTGCCATGAATTTTACATCAGCAATAAGACATGCGTTTGAAAATAACATCAAATAATGGTGAAAAGGTTTGATTGTTTCTTGGTGTTTGTATCCTTAATTTTTTCCCACAATTGGTAATATGGAATTGACTTTCTTAACATTTTCATTTTGAGAAAAATGACCTTTATAAAAACAAATGGTATATTTCATATTTTGTAGATGATTGGTGTAGATAATAAATAGCTTGTATGTATGTATATTGAAACAAAATATTGCCTTTACATAAGCAACTTCATTTGAGGATTTTTATACATAGTTTTAACTCAGTCTCTCACCCCTCTTTGAAGGTAACAGTCCAATAGCAGGAATGAGGTTGGCAATTCAGTAACTGTAAAAAAGTTGATCCTCCCTCTTCTTTTTTTTTTGGCCTAATAATATTGCCTTTCTTTGTGGGTTGGCTTCCTGAGTTGTACTTCTCAAAGCATGGCAGTGTTGTAGGCAAGTATAAGGGAGCAAATTGCTTTGTTTCTGTTTAAGATGGTTCCCTTCAAACTGAATTATTGTAGATTGAGTGGAATTAAAACTTAATCAGGAATTAAAATCACCTTCATCATATTTCCAGATATTAATTTCTGGTTTTTTTTTATCAGCAGTGATGGAGAACAGCAAAGCTTGGATTTGCTGAAAATAAATTTATATCAAGAATAAAAGCAGTGTGAATGGTGACATGTCCCAGTGACATATACAGTCAGTATACACATGTACATTTATATATATTAAAAAAAAAAAAAAAAAAGCTATTCCCTTCCCTAGCAATACACTGTTTAACCTTTTATTTAGAGGACAATAAATGAACTTTTCCTTATGGAGACTATGAGAGATGGAATCCAGCTAGGGCTTCCGTATGCCAGCTGTGTTCTTTCTCAGCCTGAAGTTCTTCCCTGCTCATCTCCCATACTGGTAGTGTGGACTTCACCCACTGATTGCTGCAGCATTGTAGAAGTGAAGCTTGGACCTGTGTCTTCGCAGAGAAAAGAGGCACTTGTGCATCCATCTTTATCCCTTCTCCTGACTTTGAGAACCTCTTCTCACTGCGTTGTTGCATCTCAGTTTCAAATAAGATGCTTGAGCCTGTTATGTTCAAGGTTTTGTAAAGAACAGAAGAAATGGTCACTGTTTGCAGAGCCAGGATCATCAGGATGCTGACAGTTTGTTCCTCTTGACTCTGAAAACTGCCTTGGTTGTATTCCTGTGTTTGGCAGTGCATTCCACAATTGGTTCTTTCTTTACTTTCTTTGCTGTCCTGTTAATCCATATGACAATCCAAGTTAATACATGAGGATTTTTGTATAGTGGTGTGTGTTGTTTGTTTTCTTTGTTATCCTTGTTACCCCTTTACCCAGCTCCTGGGCTGCAGTCCTCGGCCCTGTTACTGACCACAGGTGAGCTGTCGGTAGCTCTGTCTGTATCACCTTGTGACTGTTCTGTGACTCTGCACTTTTTCACATCTTTACTGCTTTACGCTGCTTTTTATTCCAGCATATTAAGTAGTTCATTTAACACAGAATAACTAATATTTATTGCTGTGTTAGTTACAGATACACGCAATAGTTGTTGCAACAAATGGTTATACAAAGCTAAGCTACAGCTGTGTTTAGCAAGTGGTAGTCATTTGATCATTTGATCAGTAGACTGTTGCTGTTAAATACTAAAAACAAATCTCCAGGCAGGCTGAGACAAGTGAGGCAAAGCTTGGTAAATCACAGTGCCTGTGTTAGAACCTGACCACAAAGCCCATGGCCAGTTAGAAGCAAAGGCAACACCACGTTTACTGGGCTACACTGGCTTGCTTTGTGTGGTCTGTAGAGAGGAGTAACCATTGCTCTTTGTTCAGATAACTTCAATGCATATATACTGAATTCATGAAACTGCTGCCGTGCTCTGGACCTTCCTGTTGCTCAGGTGATTTCCAGGCTTATTAGCAGCAGCCAGGAAGTGACAAGGCACAAATCTAGTGCTAATCTGCTGATGTCTCGATTAAATCACATTTTGTATCTTTTTCCACAAAAATGGATGACTTTGGAATTCAAAAGATGGAGCTTAGATCTGCACGTCTGAGGGGATGCTTGCAAGTAGCTCTCCTACTGTGACAGCAGTGCATTTGGAGAAAGCAGCTCTTTCCGTCTATTTGCAAAATGTTAAGGGAACCTTGGCTTTGATTTAAAATTCAAATACTTTGTTTTTTACAGAAAGTCTATATGGCCTTTAACTGTTTTCTGAGCATTTTGTTAAATGGTCTCAGTGCTGAGAACCGCAGTATTAGATAACAAGAAACTTCTCATTTGCTACTTCTCTTTGTAGAGGTCTCTTCAGGTTGAATCTTCTTAAAGTAGTGTCTGTAGTGTTGGTGGTCTGCAGAGCAGCTTTTGGCTTTATTTGTTTAAATGTTTATTCAGCATTTCATTAGAAAGCTGTCACTTCTTCCTAAAAGAACCCTTGTGCTCACTAAAGAAGCTTTTTTAATATTTAAGTGGACAAAACTATGTAACATTGCATATTGAATAGAAATTTTAGCTGAAATCATTGAAAAGGCTTTGACAGTGCTTGCAAGGTCTGGTTTTTCTTTATTATAGAAATTCTCACTGTAGTCTGAAGTAGTAAATCTATGCCAGGAAAGAGAGATCCTAGAAATATTGTAGAGAACATATAGTGTATTTCAAGGTTGGGAAAAAAAAATAAAAGAATTATCTTTTCTTTCCTGATGATGACATCGGTAGCATTTTTCTAAGATTTACAATAAGTATAGTTACAATACCAGTCTATTCCTTACATTTCTATGTAAATATATAGCATATAAGATGTGCTGTAATGATACCAGTTTGATTAAGGAGAGATAAAAGAAGAATGCAAAGTAAATAATTAAGCACTATTACACGTCTCAGAGTGCTGCACAGATTAAAGAGATGTATGAAAAATTTTGATTTTATGTTTATGTAATCCCATATCACAGATTTCTTGGCGCTGTAATAACCTTGGCTCTTTCTTGCATTTGCTGTAGTTACACCTCTCTACTTGCCATCACAAATCCCAAGTACTTGCAATTCTCTTCCTATGCTCACTAACTCATATCTTAATACTTTTAGTGTCTCCTGTTCTTCACTGGGCCCCCCTCAATAAATGCAGCTGTTCTTTTCTCTTAGGCTTTATATACTGCAATGCTGACCCTTTCTTGCTGAAGTCAGTGGCCATCTGTGTGAAGATCTGAGCTTCTCCTGCAGCTATCCCAGTGTTTGTGACATGCTAGCTGGTCAGCATGTGCCTTCCACTCAGCAGCTGGGCAAGCCAGATGGGAATTAAAAGAGCTGGGCTTGCCCTGGTTTTCCATTTGTGAGGGACTAACAGGGATTTTTTTTCTTCTTCTTGGCTGCCAGCAACAAACTGAGGCCCTCAGCCCTCCTCACACCTTGCCCTCAGACCCTTCCCCATCTCCATATCCCTACTGATGCTGTCTAATAGCTTTATGTCTCTCTGAAGCTGTGGCACCCACGCTGCACCCAGTGCAGGAGGTGAGGCTGCACAGCACAGAGCAGAGCAGGACAAGCCCTCCCCTAGAGCCACTGACAGTGCTGGGCCTGCTGCACCACAGGGTAAGGCTGGCAATTGTTTAAGAGAAAATAAAAATTAAAAATTGTTTACTAGAAGAAAAGTGAATTTAAAAGCAAACTACTGGTTGAAAATAATTGTTCAAATTTGTTTCTGCATGCTTGTTCTATTTCCAAGAATACTAAAATAACTGCTACCATACAGTTTGAAAACAGCATTGCAAATCTTTGATTAAAATGTAATTGATACATTTTTTTTGTCTACTTGTCTCTAGCAATAGGGACAAATGAGCAGAAGTGACAAAGTCTTGTTGATCAGCCATTACTAATGCTGCATAATAAAGAACTAGATTCCTGAGATGTAATCTGAGTGAAAAACAGGGCTGTGTGTAACCATAAGACTGTGTTATGTGTAAATGTTGGTTTGGATCAGAAGGAAAAAGCATTGGAAAAGCTGCTGGAAAAAGCTGGAAAAGTAAACACTAAAAACTTATTTTCATGTTTGCCTTTTTTTTCTTTTTCCAACTACTAAGCCTGACTTAATGTTCAAACATTCCTATTATTGCTTTATCTCTTATTAGATAAAATAGGACTTGTTTTGCATTTTAGTTAGCATAATTAAGGTGCTCAGATCTTCTTGCAAGCCACCATAAACCAAAGGCAAGGCAGATGGGAATACACTCTTCTCCATTTCGTGTTCAAGAAAGTGAAAGGGATAATTTCTAAAAAATTGTGCTTAGTAACTGTATTTTTTCCTCTGAAATTATGTATTTGAAACAGATTTGGAAAATTACTCAGTGTTGGTTTATTACATAATGTAAACCAAATTACTTGATAGTAGTGTTTTATTCTGTCCATAGAAATTATTTTATTTTAAAAAGAATTTACTTCTTTAGGCTTAATTGACCTTGACCATTTCCTTTGTTTTGGGTGGACAGGAATATTAAACTTTTCTATACTGGGGAAAAAAATGTACTTGATAGATCTCTCAACCTTGCTTGAATGTTGATGTTTGCCTGTTGGCTTTTGTGATTATTCAGACCTGTTGAAACAAACCACTAGGTGGCAACATCAATTAAAAAAATTCCGAGAAGTGCAGTTAAATTTGTCATTTGAAATAGGACACTAAACAGTAGGTTTGGTTAAAGTGAAAGCATAAACTTTCTTTATGTTAATTTATCCTGATCTGGGAAAGAGATGTTCTGCAAAAAAAGTACTGGTTATTCTTAATTAAGAACTGTTAAGTGTGTACACTTGGATACGGAGGAAATATTGTTTTCACTTTCATATGTTTGCAGTATATGTTACGCATTTAGAAGAGTGAATTACAACCATACTACTTCTTGATGAAGCTTGTTTTAGCTTGCCAGTAAGAATAAATTAGGGGGGATCAGTGCTACTTGAAAAGCAAATTTCTTTTGGTGTGCGTGTAACACTGATTGGGAACTAGTTAATAAAATCAGTCTGAATTTACTTACTGAGGATGAACTTAGAGATACTGAATGTGTCTGTTACCAACTGACACCTGTTAGAGGATGTGCCCGTTGTATCTTTGTTGCTTTTGGTGCTACTGGTTCTGTAAGGTAGGATGGGTTTGTACTGAGTCTTGTCATTAAATAGCTTGCAAATGCAGTCCCTTTCTGCACAGCTTAGCACATTTAGAAACCATATCTGTATGTCAAAGTACCTGTCTTATCAAGGGTATCTTGTCTCCTTCTCTAGCTATGTATATTCAGATGCTACCTGCTTAAGTTGATATCACAGCCCTCTTTGTGTTATTGGGAATATATGTAATGAAACTGATGACAAGCAAACAGTGGTGTTTCCACTTGAGTGCTGTTTTACTGAGCTCTTATCCACCTGCTCCTTCGTGTCTGTACCATTCCACATGTATTTTTAAAAATATCTATGTAGGATGCTGATTGCTTGTTTATATTCAACTTGTGTGATAGCCAGCCTATCCATCTTCCTGGATAGCCTTCCCAAATTTCTTGGGATTCATTCCAGATCCCTTTTGCTTTTACTAATGGGTATGTTGCTGTTGTATTCCTGGATATTTTTGAGTAAGGAGTGGTTTCTTTTGCTTTAATTCTTGGCCTTAATTTGGTCAGGTTTTGTAATCACTTTACCAGGCAGAGGCCAGAGGAGCTCATTTATTGGAGTTATTTGTTTTGCTTTACTATGTATTTTTGTAGGGAATAAACATTTTCCTGTCTGTCGTGTATTGCAGTGGCTTGGGTTCTCAGTCCTTGCGTTATACATCTTCTCCTGAAGTATTTATGGTATGGGTGATGTAGCAGAGGCATTTCCTTAAAGTACTGTTTCTCAGGTGGCGTTGGAAGTGCTAGTGTGCTGCTCTGTGTGTCCAGCTGGCTCTGCCAGAGATCAAATTGGACTGCTTTTTAGAGAAATTGGGTGGTGCTTCATAAAGTAAGTGGCAGTGTTTCCAGAAGTTCCTTTGTCTATATATGTGAAGTTTAGGTGAACACAGATGATGCTTGTTCATTTTCTGTTTTGCTGTTTTGTTTTTACAGGTTTGATCAACTCCATCTATTTAAGGATAAGTAATTACATCACATATGGTATTACTGTCAGTGTAACTTGATTCTGTGCATGCATTTCCCTCAGTAAATGTAGATGACTTACTCTTGCAGTGTAACAGTAGACATTTAAGCGCTGCTGGGGCAGGTGGGGAAGATTTCAGAACTTTATTCTGCGGTAAGGTCAACTTCTGTGGAGTTCACTGCTGTTTAGGTTTTATATATAGTTTACAAATTCATAATTCATGTGGAGTGCCCTCAGAGGACATGCAGAAAGTGCTTCAGGGGTGTAAGTAATGGAGCCACATCAGTGCTGCGTTGAGGAGAACTGAGTGGGGAATGGGAACACGAAAATTCAGCTAGACAAAACGTGTTGGGAAATGCTGTGAAGAATCGTAATCCTCTGCTGACCCAGAGTACAGTTCTGACTTTCTTGCTGTATTTTTCTTCTTATTTGTAATTTGTTGTGTTTTCCTGTAGGTGATGGATCTGCTTGTGTTTGAGGTGGTCTGTTAGTGCAGGGTGGCAGCTTGCCTGCGTTACATACTAGGATGTGGTTTCTGCCGTCATGTCTGAATTCTGGTGGGTGTTTCTTCTTTTATTATAAAGAAATATCTGTGATCTTTCAGCTGTTCATTTTTCTAGGGTGTGCTGTAGCCAAAAATAATGCTGTGTCATTTCTCCGTAGAGGCTTTCCTTCCAGGTGTGGCACATACTTCACACAGCATGTGCCCTTGTGCTGTTCCTGCTCTGAATGCTTTGCTTCATGTGCGCCTTTCAGAGCACTGCCAGGTTCGTGCTGTGAATATCACAGTGCCTGCATTACAACAAGCATACTGTGTCTGAGCCTTTCCAAATGTTTCTCCTTTAACACTCTTCTGTAGTTCGTACCTTGCTGCTGCTCCCTTACCTCTTTAGGCAGCTGCTGCCCAGCTGTACATGTAACGCCGCTGAAAGACAGGATGCATACTGAACGTTCCTTGTCATTCCGGTATCCACTGCGGTTTGCTTGTTCTGGCTAGTTTTGTTCTGATGATTAAATGGCCTTTCAGTTTTCATTTTCTGCTAGGGGATCCCATAAAGACTCAATCCACTGTTTCTGTAAAAGTAGGTTTATATTGACTTTAGCTGGGTTACTCACTAAACGTGTCCCTGCTCATAATTGTGTCTGTGAAAACGTTTTTTTCCTCTGTAAAGGAGAATGCTTACTTAAGTAAAAGTGAACCCAAACCAACCAACCAAAAGCTGCAACATGTGGATTGCTTTGAACTGCTGCCTCAGGAAGTGTCCTGTCAGGCTGGTGCTGGGTTGATATCCCTGCGTTTTTGTCCAGAGCACATCAGAAAGTGGGAGGTTTTGTGGGACGTCTGTTCCCTTGTCTGCCTCACCTGCAGCAAATGTCAGCTCTGATTAATTCCTTCCATTTCATCTGATTAAATTCTTTTTTTTTCCCCAATATTTTCCAACTTAAAGCCAAATTATTTACCTTTCTGTTTCTTGAAGACAGAGTGAATTCTGCTGATATGTACTTGATTTCTGGCTTCCACTCTTCCAGAAGAACAGGACCTGGTTTGGGAACTGCAGGCCCCTTTTCTGGTATGGGAGATGAGGATTTCTGAAGAGAAGACGTGATGGAGGAGATGGTCTAAGGCAGTAGATGAACACTCAGTACCCACCGTCTCTTTGGAGTAGTACTACTTAGAGTAGTTTTACAGCTTCTTGTTAACTTATTTTTTGGTATTCAGGAAGTGCTACCAGTATACATGTGATTATAGACCCTGGAAAACAAAGTCTTTGAGGACGAATCACTCCGTGGCAGTGGTTCCTTAAGTATGACAGGCTGTGAAAAATGATTTGCAGTGAGTTTGCAGAACTCCATGAAATGAGGAGTTGACAGAAAGGGCTGGCTGGTGGCGGTGCTCTGTCAAACTTTGAGAGATGTCAGCAGTCTTGGCTCCATCTGTTACCTGTGTGGATTTTCATTCTTCTTCACTGCTGCATGCTTTTGAGAAACAAAATCAGCAAAACTGGGCTTAATTTTTGGTAGCTGTGATACAAAAACATTCCTTTGTGTGTAGTAGAGCTATTTTTCGTACTTGCTTTTCCTTTGAAAAAGAACAGCAAATGCAGTGCAGTTTGGCTGCAGGGAATTAGATGACTCATTTAGTAAGTACTGAATACAAAGGCAAATAGTCTTTCTATTGTGTTACAGTTTTCTCTTGTATGTTTCTATTCTCTCAGATTTTAATAGGGAAATCAGCCAAGTAGCCTAGTCTCAAAATGTTTTGAAAGATAACTGAGTCACACACTACAAAATCTGGGTGCTCCCTTTAAACTGAAACTTCATTCTGTTTGTGCTCAAGTATTTGTTTGTGTTTACAGGCTATGTGTTGAATTTTACTTCATTTCCACCATAATAAAATGCGACTATTCTGTCACACATAAAATCTAAAATGTTAAGATCTGTGTAAATGATAGAAATGTTAACTGGCAAAACAGTTGGCTATTTATGTGCTATGAATAATGTCAGCATAAAGACAAATGTAGCAAGGGAGAGTCAGTCCTACATGCTGCATCCCTCCCACCAAAGGAAAAAAAAAAAAAGGTGCACTTTCTTACAGTTCTCTTCAGTGTTTTTTTTTTTTTTTTTTAATTATGAATTGATTTCTGATAAACAGGGGTCTGGGAAACCTATGGGAGTAATGCTGCCCATCACTTTGTGGTGCTTCCCTATTCTGTTTGTATTGCATGGTCAGTAAAAAGTCACATACTCCTTATTTGAAATGCTCAGTGGAAGCAGGTATTCAGTTGCTTATTATTAGGATTGTGGGTAGTATATTAGAAAGGTGGCTGTCTCTGTAACATCATGTTGTAACCAGTGTGGTTTTCCTCACTTGCAGGGTGTGTCATGTTAAGTGTTATCCTGCTCTAAGGCTGCCATGAAGGATGTGAGCTGTTGAACTGTTGATGTTGTCTGTGAGCACCACCCTCTCCTACAATAAGGTTTTCTTTGAATGAAAGTTTTCTTTTTTGTTCTTCACTAGAACAATGATGATGTTTTGATGGATTTGAGAGAACACAGTAGCTGATGGCTTTGTCTAAAATAGTCTGTCAAGTGGAAAAGCTCATGCTTCTTCAGGTTATAGTATGTGCAGAATTCTATTCTTATTTGTTTTAAACTGTATGGATAAATGAAACTCTCTGTGATAGCCACTACGTATACAAATAGGGCTGCATAAGTGGAGCTACTTGGTTACTGCAAAGCCAAGAGACCTTTGAGATCTTCCAGAGACCTAACAGACTTAGCAAGCAAATTTTCGTATGAGACTATGAGACCTTAAACGGAATTGGAAAACGATGGTGTAACCATGTGGTGTGACCACTGGACTGAGGTTTCTTGGAATTTTGTGGTCATCACCTTCCTCTAAATGTGAAGGCTGTTATGTTGAGCTCTTTGTCTTGGATAGCTGGTTTGTGCTTAGCTTATGTGTCTTTTTAATTAATACCTTTTGGAGAAATTATTTTTTTTCTTCAGCATTCAATCTAAAGGGAATTCCAGTGGTGGCTCTGTTGGGCTCATGATAAACTAGGGTGGTAAAACTACTAGGGCTGGCTTGTCAGACTTGAGATGCAGCCATTTGTTTGGCATTTGTTTGCCATTTCATAAACTGAAATGTGCTAGTACGTACTAGTTCATAAACTAATACACCTATACTAATTGACAGTTTTGTCATAGATCATTAATGGGCAATTGATTTTTATCAATAACAGTGGATCTGTCTGTAGGAGTGGAATTTTTGCCCTGGACTTTTGCTGTCTGCTTGCAGTACTGCTTTGATCTGAGGGTCTGTAGAGTTGCCTGGCGCTTGAAAGGGAGCTGCACTGCTGCAAAGATAATTCTTGTGCTGCACTTGAGTTGCACAGCTTTGGAAAAGAGGTGTCTGCTTTCTTCGAACATGGAGCTTCTGTCGAGCAGGGCACTGGATCTATGACTCACTGCTGGGCAACGGTAGGAGGCTGCAGAGGAAAGGCTGATGGAAGCTCTCACCGCTGTGTTGTATATGACCAAATCTTAAAGTGTATATTATTTGTACTGATGCTGCTTTATTTTGTGCTTTAGACTGAGTACATGGGAACATCTCAGCTGTGCTGACCAGAAGTATGGTTTTACAGGCGTTTCAGGACCACAGTGCTTACTTCCTGACTCACTGGGGTTATCATTTCCAACAAATAGCCATGGTTCAGAGGCTCCCACTGCAGTTCTGTGAGCAGAGCAGTCCAAGCAGTACTCTTGCTACGTCATGGGAAAACACCAGAAAGTACAGTGAGTCACAGCTTGATTTTAATGACAGAAGACCAGGGAGAAGAAGCTAATTTTAATTTAAATAAATTAGATCACTGAGAAGGCTGGTTGGGGATTATTTAGAAAAAGTAATCATAGAAAATGGCATATTAAATTTTTCTAGGTCACATTTCGGGAATGAAGTTTTAAAACAGACATTAGGGTTTTTATTCATATTATTTGTGAACATTTCCATGGAGATATAAAAACAAAGCATCTAGGAATACTTAGCTTCTTATTTAGGCACTTACAGGGAAAAATATCTCAGACTTGCAAAGATAAACCTTACAGTAGCTTATCGTGGGCTGAGGCATGCATAATTAAAATATTAAGTCACAGTGGATTATTCCAGCATGAATCTACGTCTGAATTTGCTTCGTTATTCAATTATGATGCTGCTAGTGATGAACTGAAATCAAGACCTTTGATAATTTAATAAATTCAGTATAAGAAGCTGAATGTGATTAGTATCTAAATATTCTACTGATTTTTAGGTACTTAGAGCAGTAGCATATGTTTGAATCAAGTGTTTTTGAGTCACTGTTTTAAAGGCATCTGTAAATCAGACTCTTACTGCGCATAAGACCTGCATTTAATTCTGTTTTGGGCTCTTCAGGTTGTTCACTCTTCAGGTTGTTCACAGGTGTAGCATGTGGGTATACTGAATTGAATTTGACACTGTCCCTCTGTTGCCATCTATCACATAGCAACAAAATGTAATGGAACATTGGTGGGAAGGTTCAACCTCTACTACCATACCACCGACATCTGTCTCTGATGTGAGAGGGGCAACATAATAAAATAGGAGGCATTACTTACATTGGCCCATGGTGTTGGAGGTGGGTTTTGGTGATATAGCAGTAGAGGCTGAACTTTTCCACCAATATTCCATTTGGAACAGGTTGTCCAGAGATGTGGTGGATGCCCTGAAGACATTCAAGGTTGGGCTGGACCATGCTCTGAGCATCTTAATCTGGCTGTAGGTTCTCTGTGGGAAGGCACCCATTGACATTGATCGATGCTTGTTGAATCATAGTCATAGAATGGCCTGGGTTGAAAAGGACCTCAAAAATCATTTAGTTTCAACCCCCTGCCATGGGCAGGGTTCCCAGCCACTGGACCAGGCTGCCTAGGGATGGGGCATCCACAACAATCTGTTCCAGTGAGCTACCCTCTGAGTGATAAACTTTCTCCTAATATGTAACCTAATCTTCCCTGTCTTAGTTTAAAACCATTTCCTCTTGTCCTATTACTGTCATCCCATGTAAACAGTCATTCCCCCTCCTGTTTATATGCTCCCTTCAAGTACTGGAAGGACTGGAAGGATGTTTATGGTGACTAACCAGTGGATGTGAGCACAGTGAGATGGTGGATCGTGCATTTTGGCAGTGGTGACAGAAATAGGGGGTCACCTCCACTGGTGTAAATGCTTACAAGCATGACATGTGGACTCTTGTTCATTGCTGGCAAAAAAGCATAGCGAACGATGGTATTTATTGAAAAATGTTTTGAAGGTAAGAATTTGTTCAATCAAGCAGTGTTATTGCACTCTTTGTATCTGTTGTGGTTTGAATCAAAATAATAGGAGGCATTACTTTTGGAGCAACCTATGTAGATCATAAGCTCTGTAATTGTTTTTTGTAAATAACATTGAATATTGTGGTAGCTCACCATCTGCCAGTCTCCAACAGAGATAAATACTTTATAAGAGGGTAATTTAAGAGAATACAGGCTTTATGTTCTTTCATTTGCCTCCTCCTAAAAAGTAATTTCAAGCTGAGGGCTCTGGAGGCCCTATTGGGAACTTGCTCATCAGCCTTGTGAACTCTATGATGACAACTCTGAATTTTGCAGTGTGAAAAATACCTCAACCACAAACCTAAGTGTGTTGATTGCTTGTGATGTCTTTCATTGAAGAGAATCATAAGTAATTCTTCTAAATTATTGTATATTTCAGTTAGAATGAATAAATGTACAGTGGTCTGTGCACCACAGAATCACACAATCACAGAATGGCCCGAGTTGGAAGGGACCTCAAGGACCATGAATCTCCAACCCGCCTTCACATGCAGAGCCATCAACCTCCCCATTTAATACTAGACCAGGCTGCCCAGGGCCCCATCCAATCTGGCCTTGAACACCTCCAGGGACGGGGCATCCACAATTGCTTTGAAAGCTGACTGCCTGGGATCTCTCTGCTTTTTTTTTTTTTTTAGTAGTGTGCCGCAAATATTAAAGCATTGTCCTACGAAACTCTGTTCTAGAAGTTATGTTTCTGCCCCTTCGGTTGCCTTCTGTTTTTAATGGGGCATAATTTAAATGCATTATGTTAAGTTAAAGAGCTTGTCAAGGATGTGAGATGCAAAGATGCGATTCAGGCTTGTATTGAGATTGTGTGCAAACATGAAGCCAACAGAGTCTACAGAAGCTTTTTGAAATAAATACTGCCTGGAGTACAGATGTCCCAAAAACTTGAAAATCTCTGGTGCTTAAAGCTCAGCAATTTAAATAATTTCATTCTCCTTTGTTTTTCTTGCTTCCAGACTTGGTTTAATGGAATTTATTTTAATGGATTGCCTTGTTGCTAGAAAAGCAAGGAAATTGAACTGCATTGTCCTGATGCTAAGGAGAGTTGGAGCCATGTGTAAGAGTAGAGGATTATTACCACTGAACTCTTCAGAGACTCTCCTCAGTGAGCAGGTAGCGATTACAGCAGTGATAATGCAGTGAGATCATTACCATTCAATTATTTTAATTTGACTTAAAGTAGGGCTTTCTTTTCAATAATGAGAAGAGAAGCAATTGATTGACAAAAAGGCTTCAATCTGGTTATTAGCTGGTGTTTGTTTATAGAAAATCATTCTGTGAATGCTTTTGAATTTTATATCTACAAAAAGCTGTTGTTTAACCTTTTTCTCGCATGAATCAGCAGGCTACATGCAGTGAGAAATTTTGCATGCTACGTTTGTCCTTGGAATAAGTGGTGCTTAGAGCCCTCTTCTCTTTGGTGGAGTCTATTATAGCGCAGGCTGTGAAGAGAAGATTTAGAGTGAACGCTGTAGTGGGTAAAGGCTACTATCATTTCTTTAGTGTCATCACAGAATTAAGCCAAGAGACCTGTGGCCCATTTTTGGAGGTCTAGTTGTATAATTTAGTGTCTTTTGTGGTTTGGGGTCAATTGCAGAAAGGAAATGTTGACTGATGGTGTGACATTGCTGCTAATTACTACCAGTCACTAATACGGTGCAGTTAGTGATTTCCTGAAGCAGGAATGTGTGAATTAAGAAAGATATCAGAATATAGAGGTACTGTAGTGGTCTAAAATTGCTGTGTCCATATGGGCATAAAGGAGATAACCTTAAATTTGCGCAGCAGTGTTCTTGAAGTAAACTGTGTTACTGATAGCCTTGTAACCTTACTACTAAGCAATACAAAACAAATACAGAATTCAGCTAGGATGTAGAAGAAATGTAGATTTAATTGAGAAGTAGATGTATCCTCTCCTAAGGAGGTCGTTTAACAACTTAGAGGAAAGTATTTTAAATTATTTGATAGCAGGGTAACTTTTAAAGACAAAAGCGTTTAATAATACTTTCACATTCCTGCTGTCTGTCCTGTGAGGCAACACTGCAAGGAGACGATGAATCACTTCTTCAAGATCCTGTATTTTGCATACCGTTAATCCACTATGTTCAAGATAACATCTTGCAGATGAAGCTGTATTGGACTATCAGCTTATTTTATCTGAAGTTAGTTTTCAATCTTGAGAACTTTTTTTTTAAAGGTCTGAAGTTCTTCATGTGCTGTCACTGAAGATTGAAATGCAAAGGAACCTCAATTGAGGCTGGGAGCAATATAATGTACTACCTTTATAAAAGGTGATTTCTCAAGTGGGAAGATGTAGTTTGAGAAGGAAAATATGTATGCCTCATCCACCAACATGATTACTATAGGAACGTCTCTTCTAGTCATTCCAAGAAGCATATGGATCACATTCTATTTCTTGTTTTGACCAAATGATCCTTCAAAAATTTCTTCATTGACATTTCCTGTTTTGCTAATCCAGCTCATTCTTCCTTATCTGCACTTGCCCACAATGTCCCTCCTTCATGTCCTCATCTGTCTCTTGATATCTGTCAATGTTGCAAGCCTTGCCCACTCATTCCTTATCTCCTGAAAATGCTCCATTCTTCCTCTCGTGGTGTTCCTTTTCCTATAAATACCCTCCAAGATGAACATGTAGTTGCCTTACTTCCTCAGTCTGCTAAGCCATTTCTGCTCTCATACCCATAAAGAATTGAGGATATGATGGATATAGTTGGCGATCACATTGCTCTAATAATAAACGCTGTGTGTGGAGATGCATTTATAAGTGCTTTTATCTTCCTATGTCTTCCTTCTCTCCCTCTGGTGTATTCTTTGCATTCTTAGACTGTAAACTCTTCAGGGAAGCAGTCTTGTCATTCTGCTTTATATGGAACAGTATGTTCTAACCCTAACTGAGGCTAATGTAATGTAAACACTATATAAGAATACATTATTATGTAAGATGTTCTGGCTGGTGTAGAGAGGAACCTCAGCATTTGCTGGGAAGTCTGGTGGCGGTGTTAGAGCTGGAATATGAGAAATGGGTATCTTAGGGAGGCTTTGAGGTCTGACACAAATGATCCATGGCTATAATGCCAAAGGAGATAAAAATAAGGACTTAGCATGAAAGCGTATCTTAAAACAGCTTTAATACCATAACGGTGAGATGTGTGTAGAGCATGCTTAACCCAGCATTACTTTGCAGAGGTTCGATAAACACCTACAAACATGCAAAGGAGAAAAGCTAAGTGATTTTAACGGAAAGGTGATGTAACAATCCTCCAGAAAAAAAAGTAGAATTGTCATCTTGGCTTCTCCCTGACAGCTGGCAGTCTTTACAGTTGCTAAAAATAAATGCATTTTATGCTTTAGATGAACCTTTTCAGCAGTGCTTTGTCAATAAAACAAATGTAACCTGACACAGGGCATGGTGTGTTTTAAAATGTTTATTATCCTAGTTACTGCCTAATAATTGATATATTGCTTTTCAAATTCTGTAGGTGCTGCTGGTTTTTGAGCCATTGCAATGCTGTGTTTTATCAAAGCTATTTGAGAAAATGAGCACAGCCTGATAAAAGTTGCCATCTGAATAGATAATATTTTCCCTGCTTTTAATCCATATTTATGATTTATCCTTAGACTTATACTGCAGGCTGCTCTTCATCTCCTGTGCTCATATATTCAGATCCTGGCAGAAGTACCTCGATAATTTCGTACTGCTGTCGCTTCGTAACCTGTGCTGTCAGGAAAGAAAACATTCTGTTAGAATTCTCATATTATGCACTGTATAAGGGAAGACAGTAGTCCAAAACACATTTTCTGTGAGCATGTTTTCTCTGAGCAGATCTCAAACGCTGTCAATATGCGGCTTAAAGCGTACGGATAATCTGTTCAGCGTATAAACTGGTCAGAGGAAAGGCCAAAAAGAAAAAAAAACCCACAATCCTTGACGTGATTTAAGAACACATACTTACAGTTGAGTCAGGAGAGGCTGGGGAAGCTGGAGGGTTGACTAATTACACATGCAGTAATGTATGTGCATCACAGGCTTGTGTTGGAATGTCGTAGCAGCTGATGCTGTGCAGTGTGTTGTCTCCCCTTGTATGGAGACATACACTCCCATTGTATCTATCTGTCACTCTAGGCTCATAATGGTGTCAGTTTTAGCCTAGCAAAAAAATCTTTAACTTACAGAGGGGACCAGATCTTGGCTGTAAACTTCCAAAACCATGTTAAAGCAAGTTTTGTTAAACTAAATCTAGAAAATTTGGTTTTGGTGAGGAAGGAGCATGGAGGAAAGGTCTTTTTAAAAGCAGGCTAATGAAAGTGAGGGCTTTATGTATGAGCGTTACTGAAAACAGTTTCATCCAAAAACTCTTGCATGAAGAGAGGCCTTAAGATGCAACCCTGCCCAGCTGCAGAGGCCTTGTCTGCCTTTGAAACAAAAGAATCGATAAGGGAAACCTTTCAGGCAGAGATAAAGGCACACTGCCTGAGTTTATTGCATGCTGAAACTCTCTGAGTAGGGCCAAACACCATGGT
This sequence comes from Chrysolophus pictus, assembly GCA_037305975.1. NCBI lineage: Eukaryota > Metazoa > Chordata > Aves > Galliformes > Phasianidae > Chrysolophus > Chrysolophus pictus. The sequence continues at coordinate 182,479,114 of CM074576.1, forward strand.
TAATACCCACATCGTTAAATTTTGAGCTATGTTGTACTTCCTATATGTTTATGACCTTGTAATAATGACCAAGGTTTCCACGTGTGTGTGGGCGCTCTGCTATGCCAGGCGGTTATGCAGTATGCTGATATCCCCATCTGTGTTACTTCTCAAAACTGTGAATCTGATAATGAGAATGAATGAAGGAAATAGTGCTGAAGTGTTCTGTTTTTGTTGACTTTTTTTTCCTGCTCGAGTTTTTTATAATTATTTTTCTCTGCTGACATTTGTGTATTGTTATTTCAATATTATTTTTGTCTGACTTCTATAATTACATTTATAACACTATTTCTGCTCCATTACCTGCCTGATTTGTTGTGCCTTTTCTTTCAACTTTGTCATATCCAAGTTATTTCCTTTTTCAAGGAGGAATAAATGCTAATATTTACGCCCCATCCCTGGAGGTACTCAAGGCTGAGTTGGATGAGGCCCTGGGCAGCCTGAGCAGGTGGATGTAACCAGCCCACAGCAGGGGTTGGGGCTGGTGAGCTTTAGGGTCCCTTCTGACCCAAGCTCTTCGGCAGTTCATTCTGTATGGTTGATTACTTGCCTCTATATAGGAGGATTTATATATTAGCATAGTATAGCATATTAGTGTAGCTCCTTGTTAGTTTATCACACGTGGATTGCAATGAATAATAGCAGTTTTGAAAGGTTGTTGAATACCTGAATGAATCCACTGTAAAAACAACAACAAGAAAAAAATCTAAATCCATGGCCTTCTGTTTCTACGTAGGTTGCTCTGAAAGTAATGCCTTCTATTTATTTCAATGGGAAACTACAACAGATACTGGTTCCAGGGGATGGGAAAGGCCTCAGCAGGCAGTCAGCACACAGGTGGTTGGTGCAGGAGGGTGTCTTGCTTCAGTTATCAGAGCAAGAGGGGAGATTCTTTGGTTTATCCAGAGTGAGACTGAGACACAAGTAAGGTCAAGTGATGGGGAAGGCGAAGGCTAGTGATTATCGTGAATTAGGGCAATGGGGAAGGGAAGGTGATAACAATAGGAAAAGAGCAGGAATTACATAAAGTATAGTAATCGTCTACAGACAGCTGTAGGCTATATGCTGGTTCTCTGTAGGCTGAGCCTTAGACTTACTGCTCTATTAGTAGAGCAAATTGAAGCGCAGATCTGCGCAATACAAGCAATTTAAGATACTACCATCTGAGCTGTCTCTCTTGGTATAACAGAGCAGTCAAGTTTGGACCCACGTACCTTGGGGTCAGCTACCATTCTGAACACCTCGCTCAGCGATCAGGCAGAACGTTCTTTTGTTCTCTGGAGGTCAGTAACTCCTGACAGAGAGCACAGTGGATAGCTGGGTTTGGGTTTTTGAAACTGTTCCAGCTTGCTTTCTGAAAGGACATTTGGATATAGCCAAGTGTAACACAAAATAATTTATTCTGCACTTTCTTATGTATTACTTCTGGATCTAGCCTGCCTCTTCTCTATCCAGTCATCTTAGTTAGGAAAGGAGCAAATTAAGGATGTGGTTTCTTGGGGAATAAAGCAAGTCTGAATATTTTATCTCTTTCCACCACCTTTCCTGTTTATATTTTGAAGTGGAAGTAAAGCAGGGCACTGTTAAGTCTTGCTGCTTTTTTGTTCTTGTTGAAGAAGGTTCTTGGCGACTTGCATCAGTTTGGAGTTTTTCCCAACTTTAGCATAGCACTGGGGGTGTTGCATGTTTAATTTCTCTCTTCTCCCCCCTCCCCCAAAATCCCAACCTAACAAACCATACAGAAGTCTGAAGAAAACTGTTTTTGAGTTTGTATTTTGTTTTGTTTTGTTTTTGATTTGTGATGTTATTCTACTGCCTTAGTCAAATTTTTGTTTATAAACCAAAACTTAATTTCTAATGTAAAAAAGCAGATACAACAGGTTCTCTAAATGTGCTTTGGGCTCTCAAAGTAGGTACAAACTGTATTCAAGATACTGTACTGCCCAGTATGCAAGTACCTACATGACAAGGTTTTAAATGTAAGATGCTGTGTACACCTTGTGGGCCTCCTGCTGCCCCAGCTGCTGCTGTTCTTGCCTGGTTGTGCAGCGATGTTGGGGAGTAGCTGTGAGCTTACTGTCACAGCCCTGTTTGGGGAGGAAAGGAAGCAGGTTGTATTTTTTGTTGCGTATTCTAGTGTGTCTTGTAGATGCTGCATAGAAGAGAACGTGCTAGTCCTCTTCAAGATATTGAAAGTGCTCTTGCCTGCCTTCTTCTAAGCAACCACACATTGGCTCCATTAAGTTGAGCAGATTTGCTGCATTCACTGTCTTCCCTTGCAAGATACAGGGTTTTTTTTTCAGTTTGCTTTTCTTCCCACACTCTTCTGAGCTCTCTCATCCTTCTTTTCTCACTGTTTTCAGCTATTTTTGCCTTGGCAAAATATCTTTTCATCATCTCAATGTTCTTCTCTTGTCCTCCCAGAATTTTTTGCTTTGTTTTTCTCCTGTTATGATTTTTTTCTCTGCTCTGAATGAATTCTGCTGATTTTATTTTGGTCCATGTCTCCCACCAGTATTCCTTTATCTCTTTTTCTTAATCTAGCTCTCAATATTTGAAGGTAAATTGTTGATTCTCATGACTTAACAAAATAGCATGGTTTGAAAGAAGTTTGTAAGGATTGCTTCTTCTGATAAAGCTCATTACTTCTTTTTTTTCCCTGTTTTTATACGCATGAAAACAATCTCATTATGGGTTTGAACACCAGGAGCAAATAATGCTTATATAAATCTATATTCAAAGTATCAGACAAATGGGGTGAAGTAATTTGGTGTAAAAATGCACGTAATCTCTGAAGCGTATTTCCTTCACTGTGAGAGGAGCCAGGATGATCATCAGTTGGCTGTGTTGGGGCTAGACTCACCGGTCATGTTGGAACTTGAATTATCTGATTTTCAAGCATGTATCCTGTATGACTGATACATCAGGGAATGGTAAAGAGGAAAGTGAAGCTGACATAGAATTCAGGTGTTTTATCTTCTGATGCTCTTTCTCGAGTTTTTTAAATTTAACTTTTTTAGTTTTTTTCCTACCTCTTCATTTCTGTGAAGGGAAATGCTGCTGTAAGTAGAGTATCAAGGGGAGATTTTTTCTCAGAGCCTTCAGTGATGACCTGCAAGTCTGCTTTTTTTTCCTGTTTGCTTTTCATTTCTTTAGGACTCACTGTGTTGGTCTAGTTTTCTTTGTGATGTTGTAGTTGACTGTGATGGCTCCGTGTTCAGCCTTGTATGCTACTTGAAGTGTTGCCCCACCAGCTGCCAAAATTAGGACTATGTTGTTAAAAATCGTGATTTACAGAGGCTTCTTGCCAGTAGTGAGGGGAAGGCATCTTGCTCTGTTTGTCACTGGAGGAGGACAGAAATGTGTGGGAGTTCTGACTTTGTGGCTTGGAGAAGAGGAGGCTGAGGGTGTATGGACGTGAGTGAGGGACAGTAGCTGGTAGCTGTATGCTAGTTGTATGCTTTTAGAGGCATCACTCAACAAAAGCTACTTTGTGCCACGTAGAAGGAGGATGATGAAGGACAGTATGATTAGCTACTGAGTGGTGTCACCACACAGTTGCAGTGGATGGCAATGCTTTGCCACCTACATGAGTCCTCAGTGCCAAAGTATTTGCAGCCAGCTTCTAGGCAAGACAGGTGTCCCATGAAATTGCTTAATAAGTTAAGGGGAAGTCGTGGAGAAGGGCAGAGGGTGTTGGAAGAAAAAAGGCAGAGCTAACTTGCAGTGCAAGCTCTGAATTTTTCATCAGTAGCAGCTGATTATGATATGATGTAGATGAGACTTGGAAAAAAAAACAAAACAGTGAAGATGTAAATCGCCTTACTGATTATAGGATGAGATCTCATGTCTGGACAGCCCTCTGCTTACTATAAATTCCTTTACTGTTGTCACTTTGAACTCCCTTCTTTTCTATAAAAATATTTTGTGTCTAGCTGCCAGAAGACTTTAACAGCACTTCCTTAATTGAAAGCACCCCATCTTTTTTCATTCTATTTTTGAGTATAGCAATATGCATATATCTTATATATGCAATGATAGATAATCAATGTGTGTGTGTGTGTTATAACTACATTCAGATTTTAGGAAGACATCTGACAGTTCTGTATGTTCCTTGCAGTAAAGAAAGTGTAAATTGAGGAAGGTTTTGGCTGAGGACTAAATTAACAGAGTTAGGATGTTTAACATTTGTATCACTTTAAATAAATACCATCCTGTGTTACTACTCTGACTACTCAGAGTGTAAGGAGAAAAAAGAGATGAACTTTCTGGTGTCATTTCATGCAGCTGTGTAAAACCAGGGCATTGCAATTGATGATTGAAAATGGTACATGTGGGAAGCACACTTGAAATATAATTAGAAAGTCTATTTATATGTATCTTAAAAATAAATTGATCTGTTCAGTTTACTAGAGTTGTATTTTAAAATAATAAAGATGTTATATGGATAGAGATTGTTGTTCCGGCTTTGCTACTAGTTGTCTGTTACCATATACTGATGCATCATGCTAGTCTCGCGGTGATGGTCGCAGACTGGCTGCTGTTGATCTGACAGGTCCCAGTGGAGGATTTCAGTGCCCTTGCAGAGTTTGTATGGGCCATCAGTTTCTTTTTTCAATGAGAAATTAGCTGGAAAGCGTATGCTGAAGGATGCCAGACTCCTCAGGTATGGAATGTTGAGGTTTGTTGTAATATTACAAAGGCTGCTCTCAGGCAAAGTCTTCAGTGCCAGTGATTCCCAGCATTTAGTCTACACAGCTGATGTGGACACAGACTAGCCTATTATACAGTAATTGTACAGTGTCCTAGTTGAGGAACTGCAGGAAAACCCCTGAGTATTTGGGTGTTGCTCAGTGTGTGGTGCATGGGTCAGTGCCTTGCCTTTGGACTACCCATGGCTGCTCTGGATGCCTCTTGTCCTGTCTTTCACATCTGCTTTTCCAGTTTTCCTGTTGCTTCATCCCACGTATGCAACAAGGGGCATACTTAACTGCTGTTTGACAGAGCACTTTAACCTTCCTGCTGAGCTGTGTTTCAGGCAGAACCAACAGAACAGCCCCATGTCCCACTGGGACAAGGTGGCTGTAGGCAAGGAGAGGGCTTGGTTTATGTTGTGTTCTGTGTGACACATCCTTCTTGATGGAACTTTTTCTTAGAGCCGATTGTCCTATTATATGGAGCTCAGAAAAGGCCAAACAGGTCCTGTCTTGTTTTCTGCAAGAACAGAGCTGAGAACATCTTCTTTACCATAGAGTGTAAAAATCTAGTAAAGCTATTTGCTGAATAAGAAATGTGAAAATCTTGCAAGAATATATGGAGAAAATGGTCATGTAGATACTGTGGTTATAAGCATAACACAAAACGTTGGCAGAACGTATTAAAAACATGTAGCAGGTATGCTGTAATTTTTTTTTTTACCAGGGGCTTTGTAACAAGAAGTTAAAACTTTAAGATCTTTAGAACACCAAATAATAACAATAATTTAGGCAAAGGAGAAATTTTAACCCGGAGTTTTAAGATTATAGCATGTATCTAATAATCGTGACCCAATGTAGTCCTTTTGGGAAGGTAGTGCAGCTTCATCTCCAGTATCTACAGGTCTGGGTCAGCCTGTAGGTGAGGTTTGCTGAGCCCCTCAGTCCTTAGAAGAAAACGTGTGCTTTGACTCAGTCTGGATGAACAGAAAACTGTTTTGTTTGAAACTAGAATTTGCTTCATTTTTCTACAGTGTTGGAGCAATTTAACTTTTTCTTGCTTGGAAAAATAATAATATCTGAAAATGTGAATAGAATGCAGCATTTAGTCATGTTGTACACCTGCAAGAAAATGCTGCTGTCAGAAGAATCCTAACATAGTAATGATTGTACAGCGTATCACGAAAGTGGTATGTTAGAAATACTTCAGACTAGAAATCAGAAGTTATCCATTTAAGTGGTAAGAACATTAAGGCGATCCAGTTTGAGTGTCATTATCACGTTGGATGTGGCACTTCTTTCAGCTTTGTCAGAAAAGCTGACCCTGCACACTCAGTGAGCCATCTCCCTCCCTTCAGCCAGCGTCTGGAAAATACTTCTGGCTGTTTGCTGTGTTAGCTGCAAGACTGATAACTTCTTAAATCACTCCCTAGCTGCATTATTTACAGCTGTTCCCTTATGGTGCTTTAATGATAGTAAGAAGGAGCAACCAGCAGCTGATTTTAAAGGACAGGAGAAAATGTTTTTAAGATATTAAGTGAATGTCTTGCTGTGTTGTTTAGTTATTTTTATATTTTGCCCAGAATATATGTCCTGCAGAAATAAACTTTCCCTCTCAGCACCTCTGAAATATGTTCTTAACTATGTCTTTGTCCCCTCCAAACATAACCTTTCTCATAACAAGGATGGATAAATGCATACACATGGTTAGAAAACAAGCACAGTGATATTTGGGGGTTAATAATTTTGTCCTTGGTTTGCTTTACTTGTATTTAATCTGACAAGTAATTATGCAAAAAAGATGCTTGAATGTTGTGGTTTTTCCTTTGAAGAGTAGCTTTCTGCCCAATCACAGCTTTTCAAATGGGCAGAGTAGTTATTGGGTCTTGATTTTTTCCTCCTCCTTATCCACATTTAAAGATTTCTAAGCACCAGGGGAGGAGGAACTGGGGCACAAAGGGGCGGGAAAAGGGAGAGAACAGCAGCAGTTTGTGCTGGAGGGCAGCTGGGGCTGCCAGCATCATCATCCCGAGAACTGGGAGAATGAGGAGTTCCTCTTAATGCCATCTTTGTTTTTTCCAAAGTGTTTTAATGAACAAATACTACAGCCTGGCAAAAGATCAAATGCCAGGTTATGTCAACGAGACTTAGCTAAAGTTGTGTGGATGACTTAAAAATAACATCCTAATGCATAGTTACGCTCCGCTGTCATGCTGCTTCCCTGACTTGATAGTGGGTCATTTTTAGACTAACTTTATCATAACCTTAATGCATTTCTAATGCCTGATGCTTTTTCAACTTTATCTTCAAACTTTAAAAATTTCCATATACAAACTTAAAATAAATTCAAAAAATTTGACAGCGTTAAATTATTCAAAGGTATTAAGCATGAGGCTTGGGCTGTATATTTATTTGGGAACAGAATATTTCAACAGGTAAAAGGCACATTCATCTCTGTATTTTATATGCTTTTTCCCCTTTTAGAGAGGCTTGGATGGTTCTGAAGCTGCTGGTTTCCACCGTCACCTCTGTAGAAGTAAGGCAGAAGTGACCACTGAAGATCTGTGCTGTCTTCAGATCATCTTTGGCTTCCCTTGGTGTTAACAGGGACAAAGCTGAACTCCTGGCAGCATGCTGACACAAGGTGTCTGTCTGTAGGAGTTAGCCCTGTTTTGTCACTGGGTACAGGCAAGTGGTGGTAGCAGCTGTTCTGAAAGAAGACAGGTGTTCTTCAGAATTTTTTGTACAAGTATTATTTTTTTCAATCTCAACTGAAGCTCAGGGAACATTCGGTTTGAGAGGATACCAGTGATATTCCTGTAGTTTCTTAAGAATGAAGAAAGAAAAGAAGACATTATATTATTAACATGAAGTAGGAAAAATGTACCTGTGACTCCTGAGTAAATGAATCTTTCTCCTGATGTAAGGGAAAGTGAAAGATTTGATCACATTTTTATTCTAACTTGTATATATATGTGTGTGTATATATGGGGGGCTGCGTTGTTAAAAACAAACCTGTATTTACATTCTGAGCGGTAACTGCAACAGCACTGGTGCAGGAGTCTGCAGAATACAGCAATGCTGGCTTCTTGATATACCCCATTAGAGAAGAAGGAAGTTAGCTTTATCAATTCAAAGTGAACAGTTTTTAGAGTGGTGATTTTATCTTTTGAATATGCATAACCTTAAACATTCTGCTGTAATTTCTTCATGCCATGAGCGTGGATAGGGTACTGAATAGGAATAAAACTGAAAATATTAGTGTAATCTCCGAACAGGAGATTGCAAACAGCAGGTTTCTATCACTCGTTCCTTATATAGGAAGTCACTGTCTGGTGTATCAGTACTGCTGTAACGTTGCGTGTACCAGACCTGAAAAAGTCTATATAGCTACTATGTTATTTTCCAGTGTTAAACTGCTAGAGCTGCTATTCTGCTGGTGAAAGAAGGCAATGTTTGAGCTTTTTTTTTTGGATGCCTGGGCGACCTCTGTATTCTTCTCAGCATGTATCTTCTAGATATCTTGGAAGCCAAGATATCCCTGAATGTGCATGAACCTGATGACCCACATGAAACTTTATGACGTGATTGCTGTGGTTATGCAAATTAGGAACTTCTTCTGCAGAAGGAACACAGAATTATCCGCTGCAGAGGAGTCTCCTGTTTTGTTCATAAGATCAGAAAATACCAACCAGAAATTCTGAAGACTGCATGGATTTCACACCTTTAAGAAAGTAACAAACGAATTTGCTGTTAGCTTCTCAGAGCCTGCAGGATGACAGTGCTGGCACCTGGCTTCAGTCCCATTGTATTCACTCACTTCAAACTGGTTTTTACATTCCAAAGGTTGCTTAGGAATTTCAGTCAGTCTTGAAATTCCATGTGACCTAATCTTTCTAGTGTTTGGAAACATGCAAGAAGGAAAGATGCCCACTTTATACTTAGTAAGTTTTGTCCTGTTATGGTAGTACTAAAGCACTGAGGCCATCCCTCTAATTCTTAAAGCACTGAGGCCATCCCTCTAATTCTTGCTGGCTGTGTCATGCTGTTGGAAGAGTAGAAGTTTCATCACAGAGCAGCGCCACCGGAGGTCTCATGTCTGTGACCTGCTGCCAGACTCACCTGAGCATCGCAAGCACTGTGCTGGGACACGTGCACAATTCTTTTTCCTCATTTTGAAAGCTTAGCAGCACCTGGAAGAAGGATTTGTTCTAAGGTTATTATAATTGCTGTTCTGCACTGCTCCATTTTCTAGTTCATCGCTCATTGGTCAAATGTAGGCATGCTCTGAGGTTGTGCTGTCTTCCAAAGAAGCCCCTGGTATTCAAGCAGCTCTCTATGTAGAGCTGTATCTTACTTTGAAAGTACATTATCTTAACGAAGCCAAGGAGCAAATCTCTCAAGCTGTGTTTGGACCTGTGCTTGTTGATTTTGTCCTGCTAACTGGTGTCTTGGCAGGACAATTTTAATTTATCACCACTGTGTGAACTGTTTAATGTATCACTTGTACAATGCCCACAGCTCGAAACAGGGATATGTCCACATAAAATCAAGTTAAAGTTCCTAATGTGTTTCACTGGCTTCAAGATTGAAAACTTATTGTGTGTTGTCTGATTTGTTTTGCATATTTTCAGGTCTGTCTTTATGGGATTGGGAAGTGGGATTGTTTATTTTAGCACTAACATTGGAAAGGCAGTCAAATTACAGAAGGATGAGAGTTTTCATATGCAAAATGTAGGATTCAAGCTGCTATAGTTCTAACATGACTAAAAGAAGCAAAAGACAGCAGAGAATAGCTGAGGACACATATTGGGTGATGAAGGAGATATTTAAAGATACCTTAGAAGGAAAATTAAAAGCATCTTCAGCTCGTGTCCTGTTGTATATGCGGAAATGAAAAGAAAAGCATTGATGTTATTTTTTTTATCAGAGTAGATTAACAGAATGAGACTGAGTCTACTTATTAATTAAAAACTGAGTATATTTTTATTGCTTATTTTGTTTTTTTCCTTCATGCATATTGTAGAAGTAAATACCTTTATTTCTTTGTTGGGAAGATTTCTTCCATGATTCTTTCTGACATTGTTCTAGATTCCTTGTGCAAACTTTGTCTAGGTTTCTTGCTTCATTCTTGGAACCTTTGGCATGATGCTTTCCTAGAAATCCCTCTTGAGTTTAAAAACTCTGGCAGCACTTATTTGTAGAGCCCACCCCTCCAAGCTTCTCGTCTTTACTTTTCTGACAGAGAGCTGATTGCTCTCAAAAAGGAAATCCCTCCCCATGTTAGCATTAGCTGATGCTTTTTGTTGGTCTAATGCGTGACCTCCACCTGAGCATCTCGGAGGAGGTAAAAAAAGGTTGTGCATAGCTTTGCTTTGGTTAATAAATATAAAAAGTAGATAAAAGGAAATGATTATGAAACCATTTGGGGCATTGCAGAGCCTTTTTGTTTTCATTCAATTGAAGTTTGTGTTGTGTGGCTTTAGAGATTTAGTGCATCTGCTTTGCTCAGGGCTTGGATGTGAGCCAGTTGTCTGACACCTGATCTCTATACAATGTAAAATTACTCAGAGTGAGCTGATAAAGTGTGTGGAGCAATTGAGGAGTTAGCTGCAATGCTGCTGGCTTCCCTACCTGAACTGGTATTTTCGTGGCTTCTTTCTATTATCTGCTGCTTTTGGATTTGCTGGCATAAATTTTCATTAATTTTTCACCTTTCCTTTTTGTTTTTAAGCCATACTATTATGGTCGGTTCTTCTTGATGTGGTTCCTGAATAGGCCAGTATTTGCCTCTGGTGCCACAGCATATGGAATTAAACAAAAGTTGGAGTGTTGGCTCTGCATGAAGTTGGAGGGGCTAGAGCCAAGAGCCTTGAAGGAAGAGGTGCTCAGCTGCAGGACTCTTCCTCTTTTTTTTTTTCTTAGCTTGAAATTTACCAAACATCTCTACAATTCACATTCTTTTGGCTGTGAAGGCTGGCTGAGTAGGTGATAGAGAAGACTACCATTTGAAGAATTTTTTTATTTGGACTTGGGATACAATTTGTATGTTCTAATAAATTCTGTAAGAGAGCTCAGATTTGTGGCTATGTAATTTAAAAATAATCAAAATAAAGAAATGATAACATTGCTATTTCTGCAGCTGTCTTTTTCTCATGGTTTAGAAGGCACTTTGGAAATAAAACTCAAATAGATTTCCATCTATCTTATCTGGTGATATCATCTCTGTGATCAGTTTTGTATCTGGAGTGATAGTTGTGTTGTGAGCATCTCAGGGGGTGGTATGCTTGTGCAAAGGTATAGATTTGCTTTTAGACATGGGGGAAATGGTTCTCTTGCAAAAATCTCAAATAGCAGAGACGTAAAATGAGCAAATCCTATCTCAAATTCATGAGAGGGGCAGAGATGGAGAAGGAAAAAGAAATCACTAAATTTAAATAATGTTGTGATGGAAATGTTATTAACAAGTGAGTGGGACCCCTCATTAATAATACTAGAAATTATTTTTACTGTGAAGTCTCATCTGATTTAAATTTTTATCATTGTGTGAAATAAATCTTAATAAATCACTCAATAAAAGTGAAATTAAAACAATGGTGCAGAAAAATGTTGTTGTGTAACTTAAAGCATCCAGGGACTTGAAGTTTGCAGCAAAGGAGCTTGCATCTTGGATTTTTTTTTTTAATATCTTGTAGAGTGTTGGTAGCAATAAGACATTAATGTAATAATCCATTCTATGTGAAGATAATATGGAGGCTTGCTTATGTAATGAATCAGCTGATCATTTTAGTCCAAGCTCTTTGAATTTTATTTTGCCACAGTCCCAGTATTCGTAATACCTGTTTATATCAATGGTTTTAATTTTTACGAGGGTTAAACAAATTCAAAAGCAATACCAAGTCATGTTGGATTATTGAGGTATGTTCTTAGTCTAAGATCAGTGGTAGGCAAAGTGGGCTTTCAGCTCACACCTCTGTGTTGTCAGCTTTATCTCTGTCCAATAAGGCATTAAGAAGGTGACAGAGCTTCCCTCAAAGCACTGAGCCCTCAGCAGTTCCATTCATACTGGAAAATAAGAAAGTACGACATCCCAAAGCTGTGAGCTTTCTCCAACAAGGCTGTCCAAACCTTTCATCTTCTCCTTCCCACAGAAGTAGCTATTAGCTTCTAGTGCTGACAACACCAGTCTGTTACAAAATGTGTAATGAGGCATCCTGTTCTCATTGAACACTATTGGATCAGAACAGAAGGAGAATTGATTGGGAATGGTGACTGTGCTGGTCCTTAAGAAAAGAGGCCATATGAAGCTGAAGTTACCAGCTGTGTGGATCAGATCATAGTGAAATACACAACAGATCTGCAAACCTTGATATGTCCTGTGTTGAAGGGAAGTGAAATTCATGCTCTGAATGCAGGTGGGCTCTCACTGTGCACTTGGTTATATTCAAGAATAAGGATTCCTGGCCGGTGGGATGCTCAGAGTAGAGGAGATGTGTAGGAGGGAGGGCCACCTGCCTTTTGTGGAGCAGGTATGAGGCTCTGCATATACGTGTTCTATAGCAGTGCATGTTAGAAATGCCTGTCAGTGGTTTTGGCAGATACTTGAGAACTCACAGACATTCTCATTCAGTCACAGAGGTCATGGTGCTGTGCCCTAGCTGGGGCTGGCCCCAGGTCTGGTAGGTGGCACAGTAAGTTCTGCACCTTGGTTTTCACAAGAATGCTACGTGCATAGGATCACAGTGGGGTGCTGAGGGAGAATACAGTGGTATAGACTTCATTTTAACCTGGGTAATACAAGATAGACAATAGAGATTCCTCAGAGCTGTTTTTTTGCCTCAAGTATCTATTCAGCTTTAATCTTAAAGGCAGTCTCTCAATATTCAGGCTGAAACTCGGTGAAGTAGCTGTTCATTTACAGTATACTTTGTATTTTAGTGCACGTAAATATTTTGCAGTGAATTTGAGTCCTGCAATAAATAGTTTTGCTTGCACCCCTACCACAACTGTGTGATCTATTTCATCCTTTGCACTGCAGTTTAAACACAAAGATGCTGTAAAACACTCTTTTACAGTAACCCTAAGATTATGGAGTCTGCCTTCCTTTGTTTCTTTAGAACAATCTTTAAAATAATTATCAGAGTGTCCAGTGCATTATATAATTTGTATGGTGAATAGCAGCGGTATACTTTGCACTAAAAATCTGTTTTAAAATATCGGTATAATTGTATAACTAGAAATTAGGAAGTGTTAAAGATTTCTGTGGAGTCTTTATTCAGTACAACATAGTTCTTAGTGATGCATTAGAATTATTGGGGTGCAGAGCAAATATGCATGTGGCCTAAACAGGAGCTACTCTGGGCTTCAGGTGCTGGGCCTGGAGGTGGATCCGGCCAGCTCCTACTCCAGAGAGATGCAGAGCTGTTGGAGCGGGTCCAGAGGAGGGCCATGAAAATACTCAGAGGGCTGCAGCATCTCTCCTGTGGAGACAGGTTGAGGGAGCAAGGCTTGTTCACTCTGGAGAAGAGAAGGCTCCAGGAAGACCTCGCTGTGGCCTTACAGTACTTGTAGGACAAGGGAGAACAGGCTTAAGCTAAAATAGATAAGATTTAGATTAGGTATCAGGGAGATATTTTTCACTGAGAGGGCGGTGAGGCCCTGGCACAGCTGCCCATAGAGCTGTGGGTGCCCCATCCCCGCAGACGCTCAGGACTGGGTTGGATGGGGCCCTGGGCAGCCTGAGCTGGTGGGGGGCAGCCAGCCCACGGCAGGGGTTGGGGCTGGGGGGCTGTGAGGTCCTTTCCAACCCAAACCATTATATGACAAGAGAACCGAGGTCATTTGTGGAGGCCTCTCCAGTCTGTGTGTTTTGGGGAGAAGCAGTGGTGTGCACTTAGACCAGGTGCTGATCATTGCTGCCCTGCCAGCAGAGCACGCGAATGCTGAACCTAACCAGCATTACGAATTTTTTTTAATGTAGATTTAAGAAAAGTATATCCAGTTTCTTTTTTCTGTTTTCAGAGAATTCAGAGACTTTGCATCTGTAACATTTATAAAGCAAGCAAGAAAAAAAAGCCATGTTGAAGCCTTCCCATCCTAAAATTCCCATCCCAAATAATAGAAATTTACTTAACTTGTGAGCAACCGAACTTGGTCTTAATGTTGCCCAGGATAGATTATACCACTATTTCTATCTCTCTAGGGTCTTAAAATGATGCTCACATTCTTAGACGTTGTTTTAGTCACAAACATCTTTACCATACTTCTCCTCGTAATTCATTTTTCAGCTGTCTCTGTATGTTGTTTTGGGAAGATCCCATGGAAGAAGCCTCAGATGGCACGGGAGTGCCTTCCCCATAGCCAGAGCTGAGCTGCTCCGTATGCTGTGGAGCTGGAGAGGCACTGGGCGGCTCTCTTATGGCAATAGCATACACCAGGTTCTGTAGTGGATGTTTCTGCTCTTTTGTTGTTAGTGCTACAGTGGTAATTAATAGACTAAAAAAAAAAAAAAAGAGGAAATTTAACTACTACTTCTGAAAGTGATTTGAAGGAAATTTAACGCAGAGCACTAAAAAAAGAAATCTCAATGTGTGGAGTATTTTCCCTTTATAATTTTTACCCCATGTGTTAAAGTACTGATTTAATACTTCATTCTTTGTGACAAAAATGATTCAAAGAGCCATATTTTTCAGGGCTTTTGAAATGGATGTTTCTGAGGGTGTCGGTCAGCATTTAGGCAATTAAGGGGAGAAATACTATGTGCCATAAATCTTCAAGTCCTCTTTTTTTCCCCAGAAATTGAAATTTGTGCCACAATTTGTAAGCATTGTGATAAGAATCACCTCGTGCATGTGTCAGCTCTGCCTGAAGAAAGGCAACACCCCTCTGCCTAAAGAAATGGTTCCTCCTGCTTTCATAAACAGTCATGTGCAGAGTTCGGCAGGGCCTGATGCCCCCGGAGCTCGTTCCTTCCCAGCCTGATTGAATCGGTCTTCCCAGAAGTGCTGCGAATCTTGTGGCCTCGTTTGAAACAAAAGGGATTAGGAAAAAACTCCTTTGGTTGTAAGACTTTGGAAAGCGAGGGCAGGCAATCTCGGCTGTGAATATTTTCTGATTTTTCCAGAAATCAAGCAGAAGATTGAGCTGCTGATGTCAGTTAACTCTGAGAAGTCGTCCTCTTCAGAAAGGTACAGCCACATCTTTTGCATGAACAATTAATGGTGTAGCATTGCAAGCAGCAGCACAGGGCTTTTTTTTCTCTCCCATGTCAAGTTTGCTCGTATTGTTTCTGTATTGCATGCTGGTGATTGTAATGTGTTAATTGAGCCTCTGGTTTTGGTTAAGCTTTGTGCATTTTTGCAAAGATTTATTGATTGCTTTTTTTAATGAAGTCTACTCGGCTGCAGCATGCAGATGGCAATACAGCTAGCAGACTGCTGTTTGTGTGCTGGGGTTGCAGACCTCCTTCCTTTTCACTTCTGTGCAAACGGCATCGCGATTTCTAAATTCATTTTAAAGATTTAGTGTTTGTGTTGTGTTACAGGAGACCATTCTCCAGTTACAGAGGGTTCTTTTGAATTCAGATTAACAGAAAATGTAACTTGATGAAGCATTTAATGTCCTGTTATGGGGAAAGGGAGTGCCCTTTGCAAAGTAGCTCAGGAATCACAAATTCCCAAATTAGTCACATTCTGTGAGATAGATGTGATCCTTGTTCAAGTCTGTGCTAGGAAATGGAGCAGTCACTGCATGCAGTAATGGTTCATGCCTGCAGGTAAGGACAAAATGACTCAGAAGTGTTTTTAAAGCAATTATTTTATCTGTCAATCAGATGATTATGATTTTAAGTAGCTGTTTCATTTTGAAGAAATATTTGGAGGCACCCAATGCACTTTAAGTTTTCTGACACAAAATAACCTCTTTGAGATTATTTTGTTGGTTTTAAATTATCCAGTCTGTTTGCTACTGTTTCACTTGTGACTGGATTTGAAGGTAAATTTTGATTGTAGGAATTGCTTAAACCTGGAACAGAATAATATTTTCATCAAGTTGTTTACAGCAATCACTTCAGCTGTGTTCAGATGCTATATTTTGCCATTTTGATATTGGGCTTTGGCATTAAAAAAAAAAAGTTATTAATTTTATGTACTCAAACTGTATAGTTAGCTGAAATTATTACATAAAGGATATTTTATTGAATGTTTCATCATATAAAGACACAATCTTATACTGAATGCTATCTGAAGGAAGCACAGTAAAAGATAAGCCTTTCAAAATGAGCAAGTACTGTGTGACATGCATGATTGAAGAAGGTCAAAATGAGCAGTGTGATTTGGTTTATAAGTGTATTTCTGCTAAGGCACGTAGAAGCAAACAGAATTGCCTTTCAGTAGCTGTGGTATAACAAAATACCAGCAATGAGAAATCCAGAAAATGGTGGGGGGAGTGGGTTGTTAAGTCACCTTTCCAAAATGGAGAGATGTAAGAACAGCTTTGAGATGTATTTTGTTTGGTTATTCAAAATGATGAATCAGAAAGGAAAGAGAATATTAATGTTTATCTGTTTGCTTCCCTCTGACTGTGATGCCTACAGTTTTTAAATGCAAAGCTAATAAAATGGTGGTGATAACAGAGAGGATGATGGGGTGAAAACAGTAAAGGAAACAGGTGTTAACTTGATTTTTGGAGAGGTTTTTCTATGGAGTTGGCATTGCTGAGGGGGATTTCAGCATACGATTACACATTTATGTATTTAGAAATGGGAATTTTATGCAGCACCCTAAAACTGATGGGTCTCATTCTGAGCAAAACATGCTCTTAGTTGAATTGATGGCAGTCCTAGATGAACTGGTCCCTGTAAAGGATTATTGCACATAATTAGAAATGGATGCATGTCTGAGATTAATTTAGATACCATTCATTAAAAACTAAGATTTCATAACAGCACGATGAATAGTTTTGCAATAGACATTCAAATGTGAATACTCTGTATACACACAGACTTCTCTCTTTTGAGGATTTAATTATGTGGTAGGGTTCACCTGGAGAAGGATTTGGCACATCAGCTGCACAATTTGTATGGTCAGTTATAAGTAATAAAACCCAATTTAATGTGTTATCTGAGATTTTTTTAGAGTAACCACATTCTTTTCCTGTATCTAAAAATAGACTGAATTCTTTTTGCAAGCTGTTATGAAACAGTGCTGTCGGTCCTGTGAGCTTCCAGTTCCTTTCAGGGCCCTTTCCAAAATTACTTGTTTTGAAGAAATAAATATAGTACCACTGAGTGTCTGAACTGTAAAGCTGTCCTTGGTGTAGTGAAATTGCAGCGTGTGTTCGTAGCTCACACGCACAAAAATGTTTTTGACAAACACATTGAATTCACACTTGTGCATTTTTTTATTACCAATTTTTACCCTTCCTCATTGTGGTTGCTCTGTTTAACAAGCTTGAGTTTCTGAAATACCAGGTGGGAGACCTGGAAGAGAGCATGGCTTGTTTCTTGTTTCCCACACCAGCAGACTGCTAGACGTGCTCGCATGGCAGGAGGGGAAGGGAGAGGAGCTGCTTTGTACCGTACAGAAACAGGAGGAAGGAGGGAGCCCATCATTGGCCTTCTGGTTTGTTTGCTTTGTGTTTTTACTGCAGAGTTGAGTGTTTGTAGCTTTTCATGCTTGCTTGGCAAGTTCAGTGTGTTACCCTATCCTGGAGGGAAAAAAAACAACAAAATGGGTAGGAGGAAGCTGGGCTCTAATGGGTGGTTTGGCTGTTACAGGAGCTCAGAGCATGAGGAGTCCTGCAGCATTCTCAGGATAGTTGCTTGTTGGGTTTTTAAGAGGCTTTTAGGAGACATTAAGAAGAAAGTGAGATGGACCAATATGCTGAGTATCCTCTGAGATGTTAAAGATAATACAGCCCTGAAAAGCAAATGAATGCAGATCTGAGATGTTTTTCTTAATGAGATTCCTCCTCCCTTTCCCCCACCTACTCCTAGAGAAACTTGGACTTGGGGGTGGCATAGCACGGGGGGTTAAGGTAGCTGTATCTTGGTATTCTATGGGGTATTGCATCGGGCAGATAGAATGAGGCAGCATGTTTGAATCCTAACACTGTGAGCAGTGGGTGTCCTGCATGCCTGGCAGCAGCCTGAGCCAGGGAGCACAGGTAGCTGGGAGCGAGGGCACGGCGGGGCTCACAGCCTGCTCTGACTTGTCACACCAACCCCGTTTGTTTGCAGAGCTGAGATCTGAAAAATACAGGGAGAAGTTTGGAGTACACAGGAATGTTTTTGTCCAGCACAGTGCATACCTGGTTTGTTTATTTAAGGAGCAGCGATGAACCCCAGGGGCCTTTGTGTGAAATTCCTTGCCCATGCCTTGCAAATGCCATTTGCAAGCCAGCAGCAGCCAGAGCAGGGTGGTCTTGGGAAAACCCTCAAAGAAAGCAAAACCGCCTTTATTTCTGTCAGCTATGCCCTCACCCCCTGTACGGTGTAGTTAGGCCTTTGAGCTGTACAGATTTTCTTTTTTGCCTTTTTAAGGGCTTTGTAGAACTTCCATTGTGTTTCTGTTCCATCTTGAAAAATGCCAGTTCTTCCACCTGGATCACTTCTTAATGTTTGGACTGTTCCTAATGTATATAACAGTTTTCTGTGTCATGGGATAGGACAAAACACTTGGCAGTCTTTTTGTTCTTCTTTTCTGAGCTCTGATTCTGGATTCTAAATTTGTCAGTGATGCAGTTTTACCACAAGATGTTACTGCTAAAGGTTATTAGTAAGGCTGGTATGTCTGACTGACTCTCTTACTGCCTTTCTGCAAAGGCTGTGTATGCATGTTGCTTTAAAATGGATTTCTGCTTCAGTGTTCTTCCACAACACTTGGAAAATAACAGAAACAAATGATGACAGCCAAGCACTCATGAGCAGTTTTAAAGTAGATAACCAGTGCTTTTATAATTCAATTTTTGTGATTTTGAGAGGTTTTGTAAATGTCAGTAAAAGGAAAATATTTTTAAATTGACAGCAGGACGGCAAAGTTCTCGTTGCACAGCTTGCAGAAGTATTTGGGGTGGGGCAGTGTAGCCAAGGTTTAAGGACAACTGTTCTTTGCTTTTATTTTTGTTTCTTTTGTGTTGTTTTTTTTTTTAGCCTTGAGGTATGTAAACCCCTCTCTCTTTGTAATTTATCTTTGCACAGAGAATTAAATGCATGTCTTCATGCTTTTACATGGTTTCTTCATCAGGTCATCCCAAGAATGCTGTTGGGGAAAGTAAAGGAGGAATAAATCTCAAATAATGGTTTGGAAGAAAAAAGGTGGAGACTGGATACTGTTTGTTTCTTTTCCTAAGAAGAGATCTAATGTTAGTTGATATAAAAGGCATTGTGAATTACTGTGATGTTGGAAGATTCCTTTGGGTGTAGGAACGTGTGTCTTTTGTTTTGTTTTATTTTTAACTTAATTGTGGATGCATTGCATCTCCTAAGGCAGAAGTGTCATTTGTACTGAATTACAGAAATAAAACATGTTAAGAAGTAGAAGAACAATCAGTTCACAACATCCAGTATGACCTGACATTGCTGTGTCAGATAAATGCTTTGGAATAATTACTCCATAGCAGGGCATTGTAAGATGATAATATGTTGTTATTCTTGTAACTAACACAGTTTTTTGGTTTTGCTTATGATAATATTGAACAATGTATATTAGTTCCCTGCTTCCAGACTTCCAGCTAGTTCTGCTGTTTGTTGTACTTGATCTTAAAAGTAGGGAGGAAATGATCCTATCCAAATGTGAGATGGCAGCTGTTTATCCAGGGCGGCATTTCCTTCACTGGAGGATGACAGTGTGCCTGTAGAGCCAGAATTAATTTTAGGGGACTAATATTGGCCAAAACAAATGCTACCATTTGTGTATTTTTTGTATCAAGGGCTTCACATACTCACTGTTTTCGTGTGACAGACTTTTAAGGGAAGTATGAAAGGAATGTGCAGACAGGGAACACTGCAGCTTGTCATTATGCATGTGGAGAAAAAACAACCAGTAACATGTGCAGAAGCAGCCTTTTTCTTTCACAGTGATACTCTGAACTTTCTTTTAGAGCAGGTAGTCCCCATATCAGCTCATCAGTAGGTTTTGAAAAAGTTCAGAATTGGAAATGTATTTTATTTTTGCATGTTGGATTTTGTTTATTCCTGTCTCTGTATGGAATTTCTGCCCTATGTAAGAAAATCACATGTTGGTATTTGATCACAAGTGAAAAGTATTGTTAGTATTCCTGTTATTCATGTTATCTCCTGTGTATGACTTGATCTTTATTTATTTAATTTTGATCTTTAAGAAATTTTCATCATACTGTTATCAGTGAGATATTTATTACAGGAAAGTTTTTAAAATACCTTCTGAAAACGTAAATGTTGGTTGTTGGCACTGATGGTTGGTGTTCAGATGAGAGATCTTTGGGAAAGGGAGAGACAGATGGTGCTGGGTGGTTGCATGAGATTTTCCTGTGTGAGAATTGTCCTTTGCTGGAAACAATTTCAGTCATGATTATAACACAATAAATGGCTAAAAAAAAAGCATGTAAAAAATTGGAAATAGATATTTTGAACAATATGCTTTCCCTTTCCAAGGTAAATGAATGTATCGAATTCTACTTCAGAGTAAAAAGTCAAATAAAAAAGTAATGTATAGCTTTAAGCATAGCCTTTCCTATTACAAATTTAGACTAGTTTTATGACTGGAGACTTTTTTGCCTATCACTGTCTTAATCATGACTTCACTAAAATGTCCACTCTGGGCCCATGGGCAGGTTGTATGGGTACATTGTCTGATAGATTGCACAGAACAGAATGTATTTATGCCTGATTACTGCTTTTCTGTTGCCAGTGCACTGTGTTACAGAGTAGGTTAGCTTGAGATTTCTGCATGTTCTTGTTCTGTATTTGCAAATGAATGTTTAGATGTTATGTAATTTCATAAATTCACTGTGATGATATTTTTGCATTTTCATTGGTACTGCAGTTGAGGTACTAAGCAACAAGTTAAGCAACTTTATATTATTTAAGCATTCCATTTTCTTGTGTATTTGTGTATTATCAGGGTAATTGTGGCTTCTTTCAGAATATGTGTGAATGTTGCCATACAGAGGATATCTGCCAGTCTTACTGTTTGGTTGAAGAATCCCTTTTCTGTCCAAAGGTTTTGTGGCGAGGTCTGTCACTAGAAGCCCTTAGAAATTCTACACTCCTTAGCTTCTCTCCCAGATGATTCTGTATTTTCTTCAAGACTCACTCTTAGGCATGGGTAAGCTCTCTGACAAAATCCAAACTGTCAGTGTTGACCTAAAAAAAAAAACATATGTGAAAGTCATTTCATGTAGGGCACCTACCCGAAGCATGCTGCTGATAGTGACTGGGTGGATGGTGTGTTATTTCTCTTTCCTTGCTTCTCTCTTCCTCTCTCTCTTTGTTCTTTAAAACTCCAATTGGAAACAAACACATCCAGCTCCAGGTTCTATTGTATATGTTACAAAGGAACCAGTTCTTTACTAAGTTTCTTGACACAGTGGCTTTAGTCCATCGGCCTGGTTGATCGCCTCTCATCGTGACTGGACAAAGCCCCAGGGCAGGACCACATCCCAAGCAGATGTTCTATTTGGATGAAACTTTGGCCTTTGTTTATCAGGCTGTTCTAATAAATGTGTTCGAACTGTAACTTTATCTTGATGTCTTCCAAAGCAACAAATTGCTATTATGTATGTTTCGTGCTGTAAATCATTCATACATCTACTAAGTGATCATATTTCTTCTCTTGAAAGCTCATGAATGTGCATACTTCAACATTTTGCTAGTTAATCTTGAAGACTTTTCCTCCTGAAAAAAAACCTTGGGCAGAACAATTCCATGGAAAGAGGGAAGAAGTTTTTAGAGCTCCTTCTTTGACAAAATGTCATTAAAGTTCAGTACTTTGTTTTTCATGAAGTAACTTCTTAAGCCCAAACAAAACTTACTGGGATGTTTTCACAGCCTTCCAACAAAGGCAGCAACCTCTTATTACTTCTGCTCCACAGTACTACTGTACATGGGAATAGCTTGTATATTTTGGGGGGTCATGGAAACTATTCTTAAGCTGTATGTTTTTTCTGTATTGTCAAAGCTAAAATACTAGAACAAGTTTTGGCAGAAACAGAACCATTTTTGTCATTAATAATACTATAAAGACACAATGTAACTTTATTTTGTAACCATTACTGCAGGTAGTGTATCGAAATATCCATCAGTGAATTTTTTGTTGGAATGGAAAGAAATTCAGAAATGCCTGAGGTTTCTGGTGGACAGTCATTTTGGTATTTTCTATCCAACATCAGGGCCTCAGATTCACAGAATCACAGGTGTTGGAAGGGACTTCAAGAGATCACCAAGTCCAACCCCCTGCTAAAGCATGTACCCTACAATAGGTCACACAGGTAGGCATCCAGCTGGGTCTTGAATATCTCCTTAGAAGGAGACTCCACAACCTCTCTGGGAAACCTGTTTCAGTGTTCCATCACCCTTACCATATAAAAGTTCTTCTGCATGTTTGTATGGAACTTGCTATATTCAAGTTTTAGACTATTGTCCCTTGTCCTGTCGTTACACATCACTGAGAAGAGACTGGCCTCATTTGTTTGTCTCCCACCTCCCTTTAGATACTTAAACATTTATCATATCCTCACTCAGTCTTCTTTTTCCCATGCTGAACAACCCAGGTTACCCAGCCTTTCCTCATACAGGAGATGCTCCAGGCCTTTAAGCATCTTTGTGGCTCTCTGCTGAGCTCCTTCTTGGAGATCCCTGTCTTTTTTGAACTGGAGAGTCCAACGCTGGACACAGTAGTCAAAATGTGGCCTTTCCAGGGCAGAGTAGAGTAGGAGGAGGAGGATTGCCTCCTTTGACCTATTGTCCATACTCATTTTTTATGTTCCCCAGGAAACCATTAGCCTTCTTGGCCTCAAGGGCAAACTGCTGGCTGATGACCATCTGTTGTCTGCCAGGACCCCCAGGTCCTTTTCCACAGAGCCCATCTCCAGCGGATCATTCCCTAACTTTTACTGATGCATGCAGTTATTCCTCCCCGGGTGCAAGACTCTACAGTTGCTGTTGTTAGACCTCATCAGGTTTCTCACTGCCCAGCTCTCCAGTTTGTCTGGGTCTTGTTGAATTGGTAGCACAGCCTTCTGGTGTGTCAGCAAATCCTCCCAGCTTTGTGTCATCAGCATTTGTATTATCTCATTGTCTCTCTTCTCCAGCTGCTATGGCTACTGTTCGGAAGCATTCAGTTCCTGCCATGTCCACAAACCAAATGAACATATCAACCTCTATTTATTCCATTTCATAAACTATAATGGAAGATGTTTGGAATTACCCCTATTCTGTATGAATCCTTTTGTGAAAGGATTGCCTTTCCCACAGGAGAGTATGTGTGTGGTCTTCTCAGGGTGGTACTTCTTCATCTTTGGTTGGACAAATTTAAGCCTTTCTGATGGATACTGATGCTTATGGAACTAGAATCAGGAATTTCCACTGCTGTTTGGTAACTTAGCTCTGAGAGATCTCCACTTCTGAGAACACTGAAATACTACTTTTGACTAAGACTTTCCTAAGAGATAGGGAAGAGTTGAATAAGCACAGTGATTATGAAATAGAACTTTATCAATTAAAACATTAAGTTCTAAAATAAATAAGATTCCGAAGCCTTTGTATACTTGGTTTGAAGTCTCACTTGGCTGCTTTCCAGGTAATTAATATTTCAGAGTGTTAATCTAGAAAGCCAAAAAAACAGGTGGTCTTCCTCAGAATGCTTGTATTTCACAGTGGAAGAACACCTGCAAACAAGTTGTTGGTACACAAGAAAATAAGTACTTTATTAAAGTCTACTTAATAAACTTACTTAATTACAAGTATGTTTGAAAGGGGGGATCTGGGTGGATTTCTGAGGCTATTAATTTGCGTAGTCTTTTCTTCTGACATTGTAGATACAATATGCGTGATTTTTCATACCGAATACTTGAAATCAAAGATGCTGTTATTCTTTATGGAATGATGTTCACAAGTTTCTCTAAGGCATACCTTTTAAATATGTTCCTGAAATTTAATTTACATCTACTATGTCTTATCTTTTTGCTTTATTTGTGTTACTCTTCCATTATAATGGTATACAATT
This sequence comes from Chrysolophus pictus, assembly GCA_037305975.1. Classification (NCBI taxonomy): domain Eukaryota; kingdom Metazoa; phylum Chordata; class Aves; order Galliformes; family Phasianidae; genus Chrysolophus; species Chrysolophus pictus. Next base: position 182,503,049 of record CM074576.1, read on the forward strand.
GAGTCCTGACTTTGTAAGAAAACATAGGAAAGATGCAGTCAGAATTACTTTTGAACGTGTTTAGCACCCAGGAATTTCAAGGGCTTTAAAAAGATGCAGAGGCCATTCAATTGAAGCTGAGTAGCGCCTGAGAATGCTAACATTTTTTCAGCTATCGTTTAAAGACTGAATTGTTAACAAAATGTCAAAATGACAGATTTATACTCTTCACTTTCAAATTGTTACTGATAGCTTTGCTAAGAAATCTGTGTCCTTTTAGCCATGTCAGTTGTTAGAAGTACCCAAATCTGGAGGGTTTTGGGTCCCATGGGCATACCTCCCATCCCAGCTAAATAGCTAAATACAAGACTGCTGCAGTTTTTTGTCCCCAGAGCCAGCCCCTAATGAGACTGAACACTTATTCCCTGTAGGTGCATGCACATACACGCGCACACAAAATGCATACGTAGCTGGCCACAGACTAGCAGAGACTCAGAACAGAGCTTTTGGTGGCACTCACACAAACATACATGGAGTGCTCAAAACAGGATCTGCGTGGCCATCCCAGTCCTCCTCCTGTTTTCCAGCTGCTCAGGTCTGATGCCCTAGTTGTTGGCCCGTAGAACCTCTAAGGTTTATTCTTGTTCCAGTTGTTGGTGCTTGGACCTCTTATCTACCTGCTGGCTAGTTGGGATTAAGTTCACTGCAGTTCCCACACTCAAATATAAAGTGCAGCCACAAAGAACATAAAAATAGAGTTTAATGACACTGTAGGATAGACTGTCATGATTAAGGGAAAGGCTGTCAGACAAGTGTTCTGAGCCATCTGCACTGGACCTGCCCCTTTCATCCTCCTCTTTCCTCACTCTTTTCCTATGCTTGTTGCTCCCTTGTCCACCTTTATCCCTGTCTTTCTCCACCTCTAGTGCCTTTCCCTAAGTATTTCGTAATGTCTTGCTATTTCACAATCCTATGGCAAGTTTTACCCAATCCCAAAGTATTATTCCTTCCCACATCCCGTAAATCTTGTATTCCTAAGGCAATAACCTTTAACATTCAAGGTGCTCTTAGGGAGAGAGCTTCCTCCTCATTCATCTTGGTGGGTTTTTCACTGGGAGACAATGATGTAATTGATTGTCTTGGGAGGAGCTGATTCAGGAGCTCCCTTTTCACAGATTGGGTTGCTGGGGTTTCTTACCCGCTGTTTTTCCGCTGATTCTTGCTGGCTCTGTTTTTACAGTGATTGCCCTTTAATCAGATAATCTAACACCAGTCTTCCAGTCGCACCTGTCAGAACTGGACTTGGGCCTGTTTGGATTTTTGACAATCTGGCACTGACATCCAAAAGATTACAATCAGCTGAGGATGCAAAATCATCAATTCCTTTACTAATATTTCTCTGTTTTATTTAATTTTGAGTTGGAGAGTTTTGTCTACTTAACAGTATTTTATAGACTTGTGTGTCTGGAAGGGAAAACAAGTTTCTTCTTACAAAGTGCATGACATATATCTATGCTTCAGACTTACACCTGCTGCAGTAGTTAGGCTCATATGTCTAATGAAGGCAACGCTCAGTAATGACCACAAATGAGTAGTGCTACTTACTCCACCAAACTTGTCCTCTGTACCTGTTGCAAAACTCATTTGAGGTAAGGTAGCATATGGACACACAGTATAGTAAGTAAGGAGTTCTGGAGCATAACCCAGCTCAGACTGGTCATCCTGCCTCTGCTCATTCTGGTCCAGAATAGAAAAGAGCTGTCTGATGATGGCAATTGAAAGAAATTTTTTGTACCAGTTAAAAAACAACACACGCACATACGCAAAAACAACCAACCCCAAAGCAGTCATATATCCTTGCTTAGAAGAGAAGTGGCATCTTTAAAGTGGACAGGAAGGCTGTCATTAATTTGACCTGCAAGTACCAAGAGATTGCTCAATTCTGTTACAAGGTAGCTGTGCAGGCAGAAAAACAGCCCACAACACTGGTTAGCCAATATTTGCCTATCTGACATCTGTATTTGGAAAACCTGGCAAGTAATGTTTCTAATGTAAGAGCCCAAGAGCTAGCTAATGCTTGAGGCTTTGCCAAGTTGCTTCTCTCAGGAGAAAAATAGATTGTGATTTGAGGGTTGTGAGATTTTTGTGCCTGTGTGTGTGCAGCCCTGTTTATTTACAAAGAATGTAAACAGAGCTCTGTTTGCAGGAGTGGAGCAGAAACACTGTGCAACAGGCCGCTGTTTTGCTGATGTTTTCAAGTCTGTCTGTCTAGCTAGTACTGTGCTCAGGGAAAAAAGAAGAAAAAAGGAGAGAAGGAGAAAAAACACCCAGCTCTCCTTCCTGAGATCACAGACGCAGTGTTTTTTGCTGTTTTGTTTCTGGCTACTACATTGAGGCATCTGTACCTGCAAGTAATTTTTCCCAATTCCTTCCACTTTGTCACTGATATTTATGAAATTCTTTAATCCACACACAGAATCAGAATCACAGAATCACAGAATTGTAGGGGTTGGAAGGGACCTCCAGAGAGCATTGAGTCCAACTCCCCTGCCAAAGCAGGTTCCCTACACCAGGTCGCACAGGTAGGCGTCCAGGCGGGTCTTGAATATCTCCAGAGAAGGAGACTCCACCACCTCCCTGGGCAGTCTGTTCCAGTGCTCCGTCACCCTCACCGTAAAGAAGTTCTTGCGCACATTGGTGCGGAACTTCCTGTGCTCCAGGTTCTGGCCATTTCCCCTTGTCCTGTCTCCGCACACTGCTGACAACTGTCTGGCCTTGCCACTTTGCCCCCCACACCTTAGATATTTATAGATGTGGATCAGGTCCCCTCTCAGTCTTCTCTTCTCAAGGCTGAACAGACCCAGTTCTCTTAGCCTTTCTTCATAGGGGAGATGCTCCAGGCCCTTCACCATCTTTGTGGCTCTCCGCTGGACTCTTTCCAAGAGATCCCTGTCTTTTTTGTACTGGGGAGCCCAGAACTGGACACAGTACTCCAGATGAGGCCTTACCAGGGCAGAGTAGAGGGGGAGGATCACCTCCCTCGACCTGCTGGCCACGCTCTTTTTAATGCACCCCAGAATGCCATTGGCCTTTTTGGCCACAAGGGCACACTGCTGGCTCATGGCCAACCTGTCGTCCACCAGGACACCCAGGTCCCTCTCTGCAGAGCTCCTCTCCAGCAGGTCATCCCCCATCTTAAACTCTGACAGGATTTGATGTGTCCATGTGTTGAACAGTCCTTTTCTCTACTTTTTTATCTTGTTTATTTGCAACTGTTGTCTAGAAGAGCTGATATGACTTTCTTTTTTTCCTCGGACTGGAAGTGTTCAGCCCAGCAAACGGCCTTGATGGCAGCCAGTGCACAACTACTGAGAGCTCAGCATGATCACAGACATTAATTTTTAGGATAACAGTGTCATAGTTGAAAGACAATTTCAGAAGCAGTTTCTGTGCAGCCTGCAGTACCTTTCTTTGCATGCTGCTCTCCATTCCCTCCCAGGTCACAGTGCCTGGCAGCTGAGGACTCCTGCCCTTTGCTGAAAATAGCTCTGCTTGGGACTTCTTTGCAGACAGGTGTGAGTTGCTTTGGGCTCCATCTTCCCAGGCATCTGCCAGCTCTTTCCTGGCCTGCTCTGGAGCAAGATTCCACTCTGCATTTTTGTTTTCCTTCTAGCTTGTTGCTTTTCTCTCACAGGCAGGCTGGCCATGGTTGTCGCATAGTACTTGGTCACTCTGCTCCGCTGGGCCGAGCTGCTGTGAAGTCAGCAGAGTCTGACTTCTGTGCAGGCCTGTTTCCTTCTGGAACTCCTGAAAGCTGCTGTGGTGCAATTAGCTTCCTGGCTCCCCAAACTTCTTTAAGTAGTTATTCTGTCCTCAGCTAGCAGTTTGTGTGCTGCTGCCTGTGAGAAGAAATCTGAGAGTCATTTGTAGTGCAGCTTTATCCCAGAGCTTCCCTTTACCCTGCCCCAGGCCTTGTTTTGTTGTCCCCTCTATGTGTTTAGATACCATCTGCTCACAGTCCTTTGCAAGTGCTTCCCTTTATCCTCTGCATTTGATTTGTCACTATTTTTTGTTTTTAGATTTGTTTTGGAGTAGTGGTCCGTTGACAGAAATATAGATTGTGCAAAGGGAAAGCTATAGACATGAAAATATGGTGGAACTTAGTGTACTTCTGTATATGTGTATTTTTGACAAAGGTTTTGTAGTAATCGAGATCAAAGAATAATTATGGTTAGAAAAGGCCAATAAGGTTACCTAGTCCAGCCATCAACTCCACCACTTCCCTGGGCAGCTTGTGCCAACACCTCACCACTCTTTCAGAGAAGAAACTGTTCCTAGTACCCAACCTGAACCTCCCCTGCTGCAATAGCTGGCTCTCTTAGTTTACAATAGCTTGCAATAACTGGAGTTCACAAGTGGAATAGTAGTGTTTATTCTGATGTAGGAAAAAAAATTGCCCAAATATGTATGGAAGAACAAAGTGTTAGAGGCTTAAAAAATATTTAACATTGATTGAACATCAGCAATCTCTTGTTTATATTTACTTTAGCAAAAATTTTTACAGCGTCGATCATAATATCCTGATAGACAAACTGTTGAAGTATGGGCTTGATAAGTGGGCAGTGAAATGGATTTAAACAGAACTTTTGGGATGAAAGGGTTGAGGGCTGTGACCAGTGGCACAGTGTACAGCTGGAGGCCCGTCACAGCTGGGGCACTTCAGTGGCACTACAGTTTAACATCCAGGGAGGTCCCAAGTCCTGCACCTGAGTGGGAATAGCCCCCGGCACCAGGCTGGGGACCCACCATCTGGTGAGCTGCAGAAAAGGTCCTAGGGAACAGCAAGTTGAACGTGAGCCGGGAATGCATGAGGCAGAGCTGCCAGAAGGTTGAGAGGCAATCCTTGCCTCTCTTGGTGAGAGTCCTTGCCCAGTCTTGGTGAGACATGTGGCAGTGCTGTGTTCAGGACCAGGCTCCCCAGAACAAGGGATGGAGGCATACTGGAGCAGGTCTAGTGGAGGGCTGCTGAGATGGTGAAGCACTGGGAATATCTGGTATAAGAGGAGAGGCTGGGGGGAGCTGGGGTTGTTCAAACTGGGGAAGAGGAGTCTGAGGAAGGATTGCTGTGTAGGAATTGATATCTCTGACTGATCTCAGTGGTGCCTGCCTCTGAGAGGTGGGATCATGGTACTCAGTGAGGGAACTATTTGGTTGCTGTTGATCATTTGTCCTGGGTATTTCAGAGCAATATGTTACTATTGTGTCTTAATTTCTGATGCTCTGAGTTATTCATACTTAATTATGCTTTCCATCTATTAAATGTTCAGCAGATTCTAAATAAGATTTTATTTTTTCTTTCTTTTTTGCTTTGTGGTAAATTCATATCCATAATTGTTACAGAGAAAGCTTTTTACTGAATTATATTAACAATGTAATAATTTAACTCCTTCAAGACGTGACTGATCTGCTTGTCATAAACCAAGTAATACAGCAGTTTTTCTGTTTGGGGCAATCTCATCTTAATTCACCAATAACAAATGTGTTTAAACATCATTTTGGTTTCTGTGGAAGCTGTTGTGAGGCAATCACTGGGCAAACTATAGCTGTTTCTCCATAATAAGTGCCTAGAAAACTATTTTTGCCTATGACTTTTGTATTTTAAGCTGGGACCAGCTCATTCTAAGTAATCAAATGTAAACTGCAAATACTCAAAATTGAAAATGTATGCAACCCTACTCGTTCAGTACACTTAGGGTCAGAATTTGGCAATGATATTTTTTTGATAGAAAAGGAATATATAGTTTATTGAAGTGTTTTATCCTGAAGTGAAATGATAACAGCTGTATTTTAATGTGAACAAAAATGGTTAAAAACTGCCAATTCTGAGTGTAATGTGTTAAATGTCAGCATGGATAATGATGCACAAGGACTTACAAGGATTGTACAATACGCTGTGCTGCATTTGTGTTAGATAGGCCCGTTGTGATAATTAATAGATGCAAACATGAGTGTTTTACATTGTGCATATTGAAAGCACTGAATATTATCAAATGGAACATTTTCTCCTTCCTTTTAGCCCCATGTGCGCCTGTTTTGTTCCTTGTGTCAGTTGGTGAAAGAGACCATGGGCCATAAGGCATCAAGTTGTGATGCAACGACGTAGCTTTTCAAGTAGTGCTGATAATCTGCTCTAAGATCGGAACAATGAAGAATCAGGAGGCAATCAAGAAAGAAAATAATTCTTGCTAAGTGAAAGAGTAAAAGTGATTTTTTTTAATTTTTTTTTTTTGGAAGCAAGATTATATAGTATTCATAGGGGAAAATATTGGCAGGAATTTCATATTCATTTTGCTGGTCTGCAGAGTTCAATCGCACGCTGCTTCTGTGATTGCACAAAGTATTTCTCGTTTTCACTGTAACAACATTTATGTTGTTTAAAGAGAGTTTGAGGTGGTGAACTAAGAATTAAGTTCTGTATAATCCCTGTGCTCTGATCTTTTCTAAAGCCATGCGTAAATGAGTGCCTGGTTTGATGAGAGGCTTGACGGTTGAGGGAGGAAGGTATTGCTGTGTCTCATGTGATGTTTTTTTTCAAGTAATGTAGTTCTTTTTTAATCAAGTCTTCTTGAGATAGGAATCAAAGTTTTGTAATATAAAATTTAAGTGGAGTTTGAAAATATTAAAGTTTCTTTCTGGGTAATTTTGGCATACTTGTTACTGATGTTAGCATTCAGTGATATAATTTTATCGTAATACAGAAGTCTGCTTTCAATTGCAATTTTGTTCTTCTGCATGCAATAGAAATCCATCAAAACACAGAACTGAGTTTCTTGGGCCAGACTGGAGTTCTTTGATTGCTGTTGTGTAGAGTTGTGTCATCATAGTATCAGAGGAGATGATGTGTTCTGAGTGAATCACTGACTGGATGTTAAGATGAAAATTTAAGAGTTTGTAAGTTTTTTCATTTTTATTTGATATGTTAATTTCACTTCAAAATGCAAATCTTAAGGAAGAGGCAATTTCTATAAATTACAAAATGTACTGTTTATGTTAAACTTAAGGGGGAAAAATATTAGTTTTATGGCCTTCATGCTAGTTAAGTTTGGTGGCTATATTTAGGTATTGATAATTACTGCTCTGGTGTTGCTGACATGACTGGTTTGTTTTTTGTAAAATCAATTAACTATACCCTATTTTGCTTAAGGCATTTTGCATATCCCTTAAGGTTTCTTGCTTTTATTTATTTACTTATTTATTTCACATTTTTGGCAGTTGTACATTGTTATATCAGCATACTTCAGAGCAGGGCTAGCTCGTGTTGAACTGGAATCTATAAACTCGTAATTAAGATGGTGGTGCTGTTATGTAATCAGGTTCAGTAAGGATATAAGAGCACAAAAGGGAAATGTTTTATTCACAAGAGATGCTAGCCTCTCTTTTGTTGTTCGATTGTCATTTATTTGCTTTAGAGTTTCCCTTTAAGTGACTTGGTTCCTTAAAGATGGGGGTTCTCAGCGTGAAAGATGCATGTTTATATTTCTTCCAAATGAAGGTGACTGGCGAAAGGCAGGGGATATGTACTCTGAGGAGGATTTTTTTTTTTTTCAGTGTTTGCTTATTTGGAAGGAATGAGACCTCAATTTTAAGAAATGATGTTTAATGACTTCCAGTAAAGCATAATAGCACATGTACATGCAGTATCCCAAAGCGTTCATTCCGTGTAGCAATAGCTAAATGTAACATTTAACTTAAGTATTCCTTTGCCTTTTTTATTAACAGGAGACGCTGAGTTTAATAATTCACCTAGAGTTCTCTTGCACTTGTATGAAGTTAATCTTAACACTTCAGTGCTCTTTTGTAAATGTTTTTTATTGGAGTTCCCACTGTTGTTACAAGTGCAGTTTGCAAACATTTAAGCTAAAGAAAATAGCTGTGGACTGAGGCTGATAAAGCTCTGATTTCAATAAGCTGTGTCAGTTTGTACCTACACTGACTGAAATACTCATCTTCACCTCACACTCCTTTTTCTGTCTTATTTTTACTTGTGCCGATGATTATAACATTCTTGCCTTAGGAAAGCTTGATGCATCTCCCTCTAGGGCTCATCAATACTGTATTTGAATTGTCCTCAGGGTTTTCAGCAGCACAGCAGAAGTCATTACTTTGCCTCAGGATCTGATTGTGCTGTGTCTGAAATGATCCTAGTCTATGGTAGGCAAAATGAAAGGGGCCGATGTTCGATTATCAAACCCTTCTACATTCACACTGCTTTCACTTCAAGGACATTTTGTTAATTCTTCAGACCAGTGTCATTTTTGTATCTCCATGTCTTGTGTGAGGTTGTGGATCGTGGAGGCGGGAAGGTTTCACAGTGGTCAATCTGTACTGGTTTTAATGTACTCTGGTTTACTTTTATTGCTGCTTGTACTCTCTTGGAATTGTTGGATGTCACAGTGGGACATGGGAGTTGCTCTCGAGCCCTTGGCACATGCTTGCACAGTGCCGTGGGGAACAGCTGCCTGCAGCCAGCAGGGCAGTGGTGCTGTGTTGGGAGTTAGTCTTCAGTCCCCCCCACTGAAGGAAGGTGAATCCTGGGCGCAGTAAAGGTTGTCCACATCTCTTTTCACTTTGCTGCAGGAGGATTCATTTCTGGCACAGAAACAAATATCAAGAGAGCCAGTGATACCTTAAGCTGTTCCAGCTGTCTCCTAGGTGGATATATCCCGAATTTCCAGTTGGCATCTTCTGTAGCAGCATTTTGGTGCTGATGTCAGGACAAGCTTACGCAGGTTACTTATGCTTCTACTGAACCACGGGGGGTATAGAAATTTTGCACATGACTCCCACAGAAAGGCTGACCTCCACCTAGCAATTTGGCAACTGCAAGGTGTGATTGTGCCCCACCACTGCATTTTGGCCTTGCACCAGCTGTCCTGTCCCCCTCTATGCAAGTTTGCCACCAGTTTACTGAGGCATCAGGAAATGCCAAAGCCTGCGTGATGGGCATGATGGGGCATGGTGGGAGAGAGGAGAGAAGGTGTGTGAAGGCAGTATTTGCATATTCATTGAGATATTGAGGCTTTTTTCCTCTCTCTCTCTCTATTTTTTTTTTTTTTTTTAAGCAATAGTAATAACATTAATGCTTAGATCTTAAAAATTCTCCCAGGGTTTACTTGCATTTGTTCCAAGTTGTTTTGTGGATTTTTATTTTAATTGTAGTCCTCACTATTGCTATAACTGCAGTTTGCAAACTTTAACACATTAACTAAAAGAAAATGTTGCATGTCAACTCTTGAATTCAGCAGCAATTCTGGACAAAAAACTGTTAATCTAGATGAACGCTCATTTATTTTGCCCAGCAGAGTTTATGCATTTTACCATAAACCCGAATTATGTAGCCCAATCCTAGTAAGGTTTGTGACTCTGATTTTCCAGTACTTTCTCCGTAGGCAAACATTTCTTTCGTCTTATTGAATGATTAGATAGTGAAGTTTTCAGACTACCATAGTGCTTAGATATTTGGGGTTTAATATATATTAAAATGAAACAAGAATAGTAAGGAAAAGTCATCAACTATTCTTGGTTATATGGTTCCCATTCAATAGTTGCAAAGTCAGCTGCTGCTTGAGGGTTGAGGTGGAAGAGTTGAGCTGCAAAGCACGGGCTTGTTTGCACTTGCAGAGCCTTATCGCCCAGCTCCTTTCAGTTTGAGGAGATGAAGGTTAAGACTTGTTTTCTTTTTGCTGGATCCTGAATGTCTGCTAAAATGTTCAGGAGAAGAAATGATGTTCCCATCACCTCTTTTCAAAAATGACGAGCATAGCAGGTTATCCTAGCCTTGTAATAGTTTATTTTTTTTTCAGTCTCTCTCCATCGTTAGTTAATCCAGTATCATTCTTATCTTCTATCTCACAGATCAATGGCAGCTGTTGATCTGTGTAGTGTAAGGCACAGTGTAATTTAACTTGCTGTCTCAAGAGTTCTTCTGAGCAGTGGTGGAACTGTAAAGCTTTGTTGAAACATTCTTGTTCTTTTTGACAAAGGTTCGAGAATGAAGGCATTGAAAAAGGAGAAGGCACAAAAGTGCAATCCGTTTAGCACAGATTTTGGGAACTGTTACTGTAATCCTCCAGAGTAGGGACTTCATTCTTGAAAGGGGAAGTGGAGGAGGAAGGGTTAAAACTTCTATGGTCCCCTGGCTGTGGAATTCCAATAAGATTTTCATTAGTGGTTTAATTTAGCTATAGACTTATAACTAATGTAGTGTTTTCACCTTTGAACTTGGCATATATAGCACACCTTCTATGATACATTGCCCATGCGTTTCTAAAAATGAAAACACTGAGACAAGGCATTGGCAGTCCTATTAGAATGCATGTCAAGTAGCAATGTGCTCACAGTGTAACATCCTCCTTAGTCTGTCATGAATGGCAACAAATAGTTATTTGTGAAATGAGAAAATGACTTTTTATCCGTGATCAATATTAAAGCTGTTAGACAAATCTTGGAGAATTCTTCTAACTACTAGCCTAGTCCAGCAATAACATTGAAAATAACATTTTTAAAAAAAGTTTTCTGAATTTAAAGAAAAAACAAAACAAAAAAAGCCCTAGAAAACAATCTTGGGAGTGTGTTTGCCCAATTCAGTGATCTGGGTACATCAGCTGGGAACAAGAGATCTAAATGCCATGAAAGACATGTTTGAAAAATGAAAGCACCCCTTATAGATCAAAACAAATGTTTTAAGTTCACTGTGCCCAAAATCTGGTATGTTTTTGTTACAGCAAAGATGTTTAAGCTTTGAAGTTAGAACAGAACAGAACTGGATCATGTTGTTAGGAAAGTCATCTGATCTAAGGCTTGGTAAGCCCAGTCGGCAGTGTTGATAGGCCTGCTGGGATGCAGGAAAATGATATTTGCAATTCAGCAGGCCTTTGACAAGGTGAGTTACTGGGGTAGGAGTGGCATTTGCTCTCTCTGGATTGTTTTAAAAGATAGAGGGATCTGAGAAAGTAAGATTCAGGTATCAGTGAATAAAAATATTGCATGATTTACTTCCTTTCTGAGAAGGAAAAGGCAACAACTGGCAAAGGATCCCTCTTTGTACTGCGCAGCATAGGAGCTTTTTACCTGTGGCAGGCTGTTCCAGCTCAAAATTGAGACAATTCTCTTCTTTATAAAATTTTCACTCATGGGTTGTCAACATTGTTAAAATCTACACTTGTTCAAAAATGTTTTGTTTCTTCTTTATGATAATTTACAATATAGAATGTCAAGTTAATCAGGTCAGTGTTATGTAGTTAAGATGATCTGAAGCCTAAGTAGAACACTAATAGTTTTCTAAGACAAGGCCACCTGTATTGGACAGACAGAGAATATGGGAAGATGCTTGTGTGTGTGTGTGTGTTTGATTCAGTGTAACTACAGGAAAAATGTCAAAGGCCACTCACTTGCATTTATTGTAACATCAGAATTTTGTTCCTTCTGAGAAATCAGCAATGAATGCAATGAACCACATGTATTTAGTCTTCAAGCATTTGTTCTGTGTATGTTACTACATAATTTTTGAAGTGTGGTATAAAGTTCAGTGGAAGAGATTCTTCCTACTGTAAATACAGTTTTACAGATGGCTTAAGTCCGTGTTTAAAATCTCATTTTACCCCCAACACTTCTGTGCTGGCACTGGTATGCTTGATGCATTCAGTTTGATCAACCTGAAACCCCTGTCAGGGGAGCAGCAGGGGGCAGGTTTCCACTGAGTTAGGGATTATATGGTGGCCTAGGCACGAATGCTGACAGAAATGATGCCTGGAAATGTGTTGGACGTGAGCAGAAGGACAGTCTCTCTCAATGGAAGCAGACTGAAGCCCAGATTCACCCTCAGTCCCAGGGGGGAAAGAGGCAGGAGATGAGCTCCCTGCCACCAAAATAAGGGAAGAAGAAAGGTGATGACTTATTCCTTTTACTGCTGCAAACATTCATCTGTTCTCTTCCTTGTCTTGCCTCAGCAGTGTTGCTTGTGGGGTTCTTTTGCACTAATTTTAAATTTCGATCAGCTTGATTTGCCTTGGGGATTTTTTTTCCTGGATTTTTCTTCCCTTTAGCAGAAAGAAAGGTTGCAGTTGGAAGCAGGTGGGGGAAGCCAGATTAGGTAGTATGGCCTCCTGCAGTTGTAAGCTTAGCACTGATCATACTGACTTGTTCTGAGTTGCAAAATGGAGGGGTTACTGAATAAAAATAATAAGGAAAACTCTTAAGAGAGAGATATGTGTGCATCAAAGTGTTACTAATGTAAAATGAAGCTCATGGGGGAAAAACGTTTACATTTACTGGTGGTGTACAGTATCATTAGTGTCAATATTGGAGAGGTACTAGCTCCATGAAAGTCACAGCTCAGTCTTGTAGTAGGACCATAAGCAGAAAGTTAGGGAAAAGAATAGTGGCCAGTGTATCAATATCTAGCGTCCCATATATAAAATATTTCACTCGGTGCTGTGTTTACCATCTAAGAAACATAATAGGGAAAGGATTGAGAAAAGTGACATGGTTGTTGGAGGGTGTGAAACAACTTCTGTACATGGGATGGTGAAGGAGGCTAGGACTTCACGCTGGCATGGGAGTGTCAACGAGGGGATAAAAATGTATAAAATTGTGTCACAAAAAGAGTAAATAAGAAAGAATTTTTCACTGTTTCTTCCAGTACGGGAAGCTTGCAAACACTTTCTGAACAATAAAAAGGTAATCAATCAGTCTTCAAATGTGGGTACTTTAGCACATGGAAGCCCTTGCCACACTGCTAAATCTTCATCAGTTCAAGAGGTGACAGTTTAAGGTCTTCAGCTTCTTCACTGAAGACTGTTAAATACCATGTGTGGCCCAAAAAGTCTCTGTGGTAAATTATTGCAGATTGGACAAGTTATTTGGTTGCTGTCATGTTTGCCTCATTTTTGTGCTCATCCATTTTGGGAAGATGGACATTTCAGCCACTGCCAGGAATAGGGTGATGAATGAGATGCAACTTTGGTCTGACCCAGAGTGGCTGTACTTCTGCTAGCAGAAATTGAACTAGCTTTGTGTATAGACAAAATAAATTTTGTATTTTTGAGGTGATTGATTTGTAATGTGAAAATGGCCCAAGTATGTCTAGACTTTCTGTTACTGAGAACTAATGGACTTTAATTGGCACTTACCACTTTTGAACTGTTCAGTTAAGAAAAGTATCTTTAATATGTTTTTTAGGATAATTGCAACTGTTGATTGTTGCTTTTCTGATTAACAGTTTTGCTATTTTGTAGTTAAATTTCAGGATTTTAACTAGATCACTTATCTAGTTAAATAGCCTCTGCAATTTCATGGAAGTTTTTGAAGAATTTATGCCATGTAGATGACTGAATATAGCTTAACATTTCTAGATAAGATAAAATGGATATGTGTTGGTTTTGAAATTGATCATAAAATTAAGATACAAACTTGATATTCTTGTTCTAGGAAATAGTTCTGTAATAGTCCTTTCTTGTTAAGAACATTCTAAAATGCCAAATGGTGAGCTGTTGAAGCCATTCCAGGTGATAAGCAAAAAGCTATAACTATTTTCTCCCCAATTAATTTTTTAAAAATACCACATGTAGAAGAAAGAAGAAATAAACTTATACCTAATTTTTGAAATGTATACAGAAGTTACGAAGGTGTTCTGAACTCTTCCCCTCCTACTCTCCAAAATGTTTTTAATACTCTCATCCAGCTTTTTACATGTTTTAAATAGAATTTCAAGTCTGGTATCCCCTCTGTTTTGCTGGTTTTGCTTTTTTTTTTTTCTTTTTGGATGAGTCAGATGTGCATTAGTAGTTCTCACTGTTTTAATTAAAGTGGCAGAGTGGTTGAATCCTTAACAAGCCAGACTACGGTAGGAGGGACAAAACAGAAAAAAAAAACCTTCACATCTCATCTTGATTCTTAGGTTAATCATCCAGAGTCTCTCTAAAGTCATAATCACATAATTCTTTTAAACACCTACAGATTTTTCTACTGTAGACAGTAGTTTAACATCTGAAATAAGAACAAGCAAGAAAAATATTTAAAATTAAAAATGGTAAGTTACAGGTTTTCAAACATAAGAAATTTGTGCAAGGGAAAGTATATAATTTTACATTTTCACATTTTAATTTTTTTTTTAGTTTAGGCATTAATATGGAAAGCAGGTACAAGACAATTTTTGGTGTCAGTAACGAGGCAGTTACAGTATGTGTGTGGTAGATGTGAGGTGATGGGCTTCACAAAAACTGGGCAAGCCGTTTCAGTACTTACCTGTTTTATGGTTGCTTTACATGTGCATGGCATGTGTCTTAAATATATCTTTATAGGAGCAGGGGAACTGGAAATCACATGCAGGGTGAGTAAAGCCACAATACTGTTTTCAGATCCTTCTTTAATATGAAGTTAACCAAACCCAGACCTTTCTGTTGTGAGAAGAGTAACCATTCCTGAAAAATTTCAGTTGTGTGTTGTTCTTATTTTTTGAACAGTTACTGAATTAGGCTCAGGTCTCAGTGTTAATGCTTTAGATTGCAATCCTCATTTTGTGGTGTTCTAAAAATCAAAGGCATTTATGATTCATCAGTTCTTTTTTTTTTTTAATCATTCATTCAGTTATTTGCTTCTGTAATATTTAAGTTTTAAGCTACTATATAGCTATTTCTACAGATAAACAAGGCTCCAATTTTTATTTAAATAGATTCAACGGCTGCCTTCCTGTTTACTTAACTGCTATGTAAATTGCATGTAAATTCCACTCTGGTACTTACATATGGCAGCTGGCATCACATCCGCCTTGTCATTTATGTATGTTTTGGATCTTGGTGATTTTCCAGCTTAGTTTCTACCTCTCACACAGCAGTTCAACTTGAATTTTTACAGGTTAGCTTCAGCCTTTGTTTGCCATAGTACTGCCGTAAGTTCATTGTTTGCACCTGTATCGTGGAATTGTTCAGGTTGGGAAGACCACTAAGATCATTTAGTCCAGCCATCAACCCATTCCCATGATCACTCTAGACCGTATTCCTCAGTGCCACATCCACCCTTTTCTTGAACATCTCCAGGGATGGTGACTCCACCACCTCCCTGGGCAGCCTGTGCCAGTGCCTCACCACTCCTTCTGAGCAAAAATTTTTCCTAATATCCAATTTGGTGTAGTTCTGACTATAAGAACCTTCTAGATAAAATCTTATGCAGAAGTATAGTGATCTGGTTCTTATGTTAAATTACAAGAGTTAGATCACACACGAAGAAATCACTTCAGAAGTGGATTTTTTGAAAGGAAATGCTGGAAGCTGCAAGCCATGTTCAGTGACACTGTTTATTCAGAGCTTGAGCAATATTTTCAAGTGCTGAAAATCACCTTTGTCTAAAAGAAAGTTACACCATCCTTTTTGTAGCAAGATGAGACAGCACTCTTGTAAGGTTAGTTGTGAACTTTTGACACCATTCAAATTAGTGACAATCTGATTACATTTTCCACAGAAAATACTGATTTATTCTACACATTCATCTTTTTGGAACTGCTCAAAAAAATACTTTACAAAACAGAAATGATTGATGTAAACTTAAGGAAATTGAACATTTCCTTAAAAACAAACAAAAATCAGAACAAACAGAAAAGCCAAATGGTATTAATTCAACCCACTCTGAGGTTTGTAAAGGCAAAACTAATTTTTAAAAAAGTATGGTATTGTAATTTTGTGCTTCTTAAACCTGTTTGTTTGGGAAGCTAGGTGTAAAACGTGGATAATTTAGGTCTGTTACTTTTAAAAGGCATGTGGTTGTGGAGCAGCAGAGTGCAAAGTTTTGCTTTGTGTCGTGTCCGTGACTTTGGGAATTCTGTGAATGCCAGCTATTGCTTGTTGTACTTTTTCTCCATATTTAATAGAAGAATAGATTGTTCTTCCTTTGTTTACTCCCCTCTTGGAAAGGGAAGTAAAAATTTAATAGAAGTGCAAAAATCTGCTAAAATTAGAAACTTGAAATAAATACCAAGGCAATAAAAGACTTGTATATCTCAAGCCTGGGTTTTTATGGATGCTCTTCATGTGAACAGCCTCCTTCTGGTCTGCTGAGAATGGAATTTCTTGTCACCACAGTCTAAGTGCAGCACATGCTGCATCCTGAGTCTTGAAACCTGCTCATGAGTCTAATATTTTTATTTTTAAATCTGAATGGCAGTTCATGAGCAGTGCTGGAGAGCCAGACCAGTCTGCAGTTTCAGAGGCAGGAGGTTTAACTCTTTGTGTAGGGTGCTGTATAAGTTGCCTAAATCAGGGAAACTGTAGTGTCTCCCTGCTGTCAACAAGGAGAATAAGTTGTCATAAAAGCATGCTTTAATTCATTGTGTTTTATTAGACACTCTTTTTTTCCCCCCACAAAATTCAAAGTTATTTTTAGAGTTGTTTTTCCACAGAGTTCTCTACAGCACTGTTATAAAGAACCTCTTCTCTGTTAACTGTCAGGCCCTGCCAGTGATGCTCTATTTTAACAAGAACTCTTGATTTTGGAGAGTACAATATGTTGGCGAGTAACTTCAGCTCCAGGCTTTGTTTGATGTTAGTGTAGAGACATTCAGAAACTCAGTCCATGTCTAGAAAATGCAATGATCCTCTTCTTATGAGATTTTTTTTTTGTCTAATTGCAGAATGAGAGTCTAAATTGTGTGCTTTCATGTTATGTTTGAGTAATATTTTGTGCCTTTCACTCTGTTCATTTCTTAAATTAAAAAAAGAGAAAATCCACAGCACAAGTGAAAAACATAATAAGACTTATATTAAGAAAAAGCTTTCAACTTTCTACATCCAAAGATCCATCTAAAAAAGAGCATCTCCACTTTTGTGCTAAAGCTCCCTGATTGTACTGATGAAGCTCCAAATATCAGTAATGCTGTGACCTTACTGTGAGGACAGAGGTGTTAAAAGACTTGAGGAGCAACCTAAAGCACCGCTTATGGTGCATTTGGTGCATAACCCACATCCCACCGAGGAATGTCTCCCCCAGGAATATCTTAGCCTGAAGTGCTCAGTACCATCAGTGCATATCAGCTCAGGAACACTATGCAGAGATCCCTGGGACTCTCTGGAGTAGAGGAGCATTGAGACCTGAGGCTGCAGAGGGCTGGTGCTGGTGCTGCCGCAGTGCTCTGTTGGCTGTCAGTGAGTGGGGAGTGGGGCATGTGGTGAGCAGCTTACCCTGCACGTACTTTGCTCTGTGAGAGAGGAGAGGACAGTACTGAGCATATGGCGAGAAGAAACGTTCTATTAAAAGGTTGCTGTTGTTCTTGGTTAGTCTTATTTCCTCATATCTTTAACCTTTTCCAACTTCAGCAACACTATGGTGTGCTGGTCTTGGAAGACCTAAATCCTATAACAAATGCTGGATGAATTTGTTTTACATTTTGAGATTCGACCATTTGTTTGAAGTTTCCACAAGACAGTTTTTTGTCCTACCATTCAGGGTAATATGTCCTGTTTTCACTAGCTGATATTTGACTTGTTTCCGAAGTATCATAATGCGCTGGAAACAGTAATGCAGAAAAAAGGTTAAGGGCTGTTTGTGTTACAATTTAAACTTATTATTTTAAACTGTTGGAGCATTGAGGCGTTTTGAGTTCATTTGGGAGAGGCGTTTGTTGAGGATTAGATCTCATGTTCAGAGGTGTTTTGACATAACCACAGCCCCTGTCCTGGAAGGATTGAGGGCATGTTCTGCTGGTTTGGATGCAGACTTGCAAAACTGTCACTTGCTGTTCTATTCATGCACTCTTGGAGCAATAGTTTTTACATTTTGCTGTCCTTCTTCTGTGCTTATTTTAGGATGATAGTTTGCAAAATACAGCCTCCTTTATTTTGCACTAGAGACTGTTTTGTAAATGTGGAATCTACAGAGCATATTTTTAATGAAAGTTTATTTCTAATTAGTTTCTATTTTCCTTTTTTTTTTTTTTTTAATATTCCTCCGAAGACCTATATTCCAGATCTGTTTTCAGGATTTTGATTTAGAAGAAAAAATTAGAAGAATGCTTTGTTTATTGCCACACTCTCCCTTTTTGACCTTAAGCATTTAACTTCATGCAGAAGCATTTGTCCAATCTTAGTGGTCATTCATGCAGCAATATATCTAATATCATAATAATGGCACAATTATTTGGCTTGTAGAAGATGGAATTAGTAGTCTAACTTCAGATCAGCCAGTGTGCGGTAAAGAAGAAAATTTGAATAAAATTTCTATGAAGTTTTAAATTTAACTGCTTTATGTGGGTCACTTGGGTGTAGTTCCTCATCATTATTTGATCCTAGATAGAAGAAAAAAGCTCATAGAACTGTTATTTTATTTTCAGCTGCAGTCTAAATAAAACTATAGTGCAGTTAAATAGAAACTATAGAAACTGCATTTCTATTACCTGCATCTTTTAGGTGGGGTGCTTGGTAAACCTGAGCAGTTTTGTAAGAATTTTAGCTGTTTAGGCAGTCTGTCTGTTTTGGAATTGGTCCTTCCCATAAGAGAATTACTCCCATGAGTACATTTTTTCCACTCTCTTTCAAAGAGCAGAGCAATTTAACTGGGGAGGGGTGGAGGGGGAGGAGGAAAGGTGGGAAGCATTTGAGCATTGCAGGCCTGGTAGGGATTTCTCTAAGTCTCTATCCATAAACCTGTTTTAGACATAGAATTATACCCTGTTATTTAGCTTTGCAGAACTGTTATAGGCTGGGAAAATTTAAAAAATAAACAAACCTAGAAACTCATTTCATTATGTTGCTATGGTAGTATTCTTCTGCATAAAGCAAAGCGTGGCCTGATGGGTTTCATCCCTTCCCTCATTTTCTGTCCTGTCTCCTCCATCCCTGTGAGTGATACGGGCAGCCTGTGTGTGCCTGCCTCTCAGGTGGGACTGAGCAAGAGAATGTGTTGAGTCTGTGCATGAGCTACCTTGGGCTCCTCTGCAGCATCACAAATACATGCATCTAGTTTTTCAGTATAGTGTGCTTGCAGGTTCTGTTGCTTTTGTATGTGTACTTTTGCACATTTTCATTTCATTACAGTGCTCAGAATGATTCTGCATTCTGATCCTTACTTTACGTACTGCTGAAGCTTCTAGGAGCTATATTTTGCTAATGAATTAATTCAGGATGGACGTTAGGAAATAGTTCTTTTTCAAGAGAGTGGTCAGGTGTGGAATGGGCTGCCCAGGAAAGTGGTGGAATCACTGTTCCTGGAGGTGTTTGAGAGACATTTAGATGTTGTTCTCAGGGACATGATTTAGTGGGAAATATTGGTGGTAGGTGGACAGTTGGACTGGATGATCTTAGGGGTCTTTTCCAACCTTGGTGCTTCCATGATTCCGATTTTCCATAGGCTGTTGTTGCACTAGGTTCAGAGGAAACTGGAAATATCTAGGAAATGTTTCCTGGAACATTTTATCCCTGTTTAGAGTTTTACTAATTTTTCATTTAGAATATGTGCCATTTACTGTTTTTATATCTTTTTGGTTTGCAAGCTCTGATATAAATGCAAGAACTGTCTCTAATAGGGTGTTTAGCTTAAGTAGTAAGGCATTAAATTGAGCAAAAGAAAAGTAGAAAATAGAGTATGCCAAAGTGAAGATGCTTTGAAAGCCCACTCTCTAGAAATTAAATAACAGTATCACAGTAAGGTCCATGGAGAATCCATAGTGCTGTGGAGGATGCTAGAGGACAACCTTGCTTCTGGTGACAGAGGCTGTGGCTGATCTTATAGGTTTTTAAATGTATAAATTGCTGGAAGTAACTGCTGTGTTCTCTAGACTGCTTAGTCAAGATCTTCTTTAAGCTCTGAGCTGGCTGTCCTGCACTAGCTGAAATGATTCCGGACTGCTGTGAAGAGATAACAAGGCAGCCCATGCATCTGGTTTTAAAACTACAGATAACAAGGCAGCCCATGCATCTGGTTTTAAAACTACTCCCATATACCTTTGCATTTGGTCACTATGCTATTTTTTAGTGCCTTTTATCAGCGAAGTATTGTTTTTTTGATCAAAGCATAATTCTGTAAAATGTTTGATTAATTTTGGTCATGTTCTGGGAATATAGACATTTAGTTATCACTGGAATTTATAACTGGGAGATGGTAGTTTCTAATTTTGTTCTCTATCAATAAAAACCAAAATAATTTTAATACGATTTATTAATATTGCATTAATCCTTCATTTGAAGTTAAATACTTGTCTTGTTACTTACTTAATGTTGAATTGCCCCTTCTTTCTGCCACAGTAGAGGGAATTTAGGACAACTAGGTTTCTACTTGGTTGCTCTATTGGGTAGGTGATGCTTTCTCTTCCTGTCGTGTGGTTTCAGAAGTGTAATGATGAATGATTTTCTCCACTTTCAGTCTGACCTGTAGTATTGAGGATCTTCTTGTCAATACTTTCTTCCTGTTTTGTCAGTAACAATTATTTCTTTTTTATATATGAGTCTCTACAGATATGACGACTATTTTGAAGTCACAGGTTGTGCTGATAAACTGTCTGTGTTCTTTTCAAGCTCAGTGATGCCCAAATATTATCTTTGATGCAAACAAAATGATCTTAAAAAGCAAGACTTCATTATTTTGCAAAGTATACGTTCTGATACCCTCTGTTGCTAATTAAAGCAGAACAAGAGTCTTTGTGTATGACTTAGTAAATACTTTTCAATTTCAAATATCTCTACAATTGTAAATCTCATTTCTTAAATCTAATGAGGTACGTAATTATTTTTATATAAACGATATTTTAAAAAGAAATGTCATTTCCTTTTAGAACTACTGATTAATCTATTTCTATTCAAAGAAGTGATAATTCATATCACAATCACACTCTCATTAGAAAATAATTAGTTTTGGGGAGCCACAGTCTGTATGAGCTAGTCATAGACATAGAATATAAAGAACAAGCAAAAACTTGTAGTCAAAACTAGTTCCATGTTTTCCAGAAAATATGACAAAACTTATTTTGATTTTATTATGATTTTCTGCGGAAGCATTATGCATTTATTGTTTTCTTTTTTAGCAGGATGATTCTTGGTCAAAAAAACTGCACCAGGATTAATTCACTTCTTGATACTAGCATTTTGGATTTGCAAAATGGGATTCCATGTAGATAAATGTCAGTGATAATTTGTTGAAAAATAATCCTAATTTTTACCTATAAAATAGTGGATTTGAGGGTGATAATCATTTAGGGAACTGACTCTGAAACAGGTGTTCCATAAATGTATCAGATTTGCATTCAATAATGATCAAAAGAAGCAAATATGTGATTAGGAGCAAAGAAGATGACAAAGTAGAAAATAACATTATGCCAATATAAGCCCATCACATTGCCTGTGTTGCATACAAAGGGTGCGAAAGAAAAAGGTATGGGAAGAGTGGAGGGGAGGATCTTGAATTACAGAGCAGCTTTCCTGTGAGGAAAGACAGAATTGAGTAGGATTCTTCAAGACTGAAAAACAGATGGCAGAGGGGGATACAGTAGATGTCTATTAAATTGTGAGCCAGGAAGAAGGTGACAGCAGAATGACTGTTCACAGACATTTTCTGTATAAGAATCAAGGAATGTCATTTGAAACTATGGGATGACAGCTGCAGAGCAAATAAAACAAGGTGATTCTTTGGAAAAGTGTTGTTATGCTCTGAGTTTCATGCCACGTGGGTACTGTAAGTTTCCATGTGCTCAAGGGCAAATTGGTTAGAATGGTGCAATAAAAATGAGCTAGAAGTTGCTGAATGTATATGAATCCCATCTGGCTGTGTCAGAGGTGCCATTTTTTGGAGACCAGGAGACTGCCTGGAGAAAGAAGGAACTTTTTGTCTTAGCTTGCTTTTACACTTTTCCTTGGATGTCTGAGCATGGCTGTTTCTCAGATATGGCATACTGGTGTATATGGATCTGTGATCTCTCCCATTTGAGCCCTTCTAATGTAATTGCACTCAAGTTCTTGGATCTTTCATGGGATTTCTCTTTCAGGAAGGATAATTTGTTCTAGCTAATGTTTGCAACTTTAAGCATTTGGAAAAAAAGCTGTATAGATGAGAAAGAGTAAGACACTGCGTTCTGGCAGTAGACTGAGTATTGGCTTATGATTTAGGGCAGAACTACATATGCTTGAACTAAAGCCTGTTTTTCAGATCATGTGGCTCATTGACTTGAACCTGGCTTTGAGACTCCTTCCCTGGCTGCGTAGGTGTAGTGTGTGTGTGGGTCCATCTCTTCCTCTCATATTTCTAGTCATAAATTTTTCCAGGCAGAAAAAATACTTCAAAACTTTTTTTCAAAACATTTTACCTATGAAAGAGTGTCCAGAGAAAGTCTAACAGAGGTGAGGGAAATGCTTTTTTTCTTCTAAGCTTAAAAATATCCACAGCATTTACCAGCCATTTAAATAGACTCTGAGAGTAATTTCCATTCTAACTCTTGTTTACAGTAAGCTGTCTAATTCAGTTGCTTTGGTATTGAAAACATCTCTGGGACATTAACCACTCGTTGTGTTGTTACGTATTTGGAAGTTTGAGTATTCTGATCTCACACCTGATGATAAAAGCTGAGCACTGGCACAGCTTTCTGATGGCTGTGGATCTCCTTCTCGGAGATCTCCAGAAGCCACCTGGCCGTGGCCCTGGGCTCCCTGCTCTGGGTGTCCCTGCTGGGGCAGGGGTTGGGCGGAGGGATACAGAGGAGGGCACTGCCAGCCTCGGCCTCTGTGAGAAGTCTGTGTGGGCCACACAGCTTGTGCTCAAAAGAACCAGAACTGCAGAATTCCTGCGGTACTTGTGCCTGAAAATTGTTTGAAGGAGAAAGGCGAGGAGGGTAGGAGAAACATATCATGTCACCTTATTAAAACAAGGGAAATAATGAAAGTTAGATTGGCCTTCCTTTGTTTAAATTTTTTGTTACAAATAAGAATCTTTGTAGTTGTCTGTTGTGGCTTTTTGAGAGTAAGATATAGAAGCTGTCTCAATTTAAGGAATAAATTTGAGTTTTTTCATAGTACAGTGCAAAAACACATGATGTTATTTACTAAAAAAAATAGGGGCCTGCCTTTCTCTTTGATCCAAAACAAGGAAAAAAGGAGAATAGTGAATTCCACTTCCATATATATTTCCTATGATATAATTTGGAAGCTAGTAATGTAAATAAATTCTGAATGTCTGAATGAAACAATCCAAGAATTCTTGAGGCCACTTTAACCAGTCTGCAGGCCTCCACTGAAATCATAAACCTTGCATATACGGGCTCTGTTGCATATTATATAAATATGACTTAAGCTCTTTTCCTGCTCACACGGAGCCCATGTTGGCAGAGGAAAGCAGGGCCAGTTTCCATGGTGACGGCGAGGCACTGTGAGGAGGCCTGCGGTTGGTATTTTTATGCAGGCGAGGAGATGCAGACCTACATTTTTAGCTAGGAAATGTTTCAAACCACAAAAACATTTAGCAACGGTTATAAACCTATTGAAGAGGTAGATCTGCCTAACAGTGGAAACAGAAACCTCTTGTTTGCTTTTTGCAATAGAAAATTTATTTTCATTATGTTTCTCTGATGTTACCGAAGAGCATTGTCGAATACATACACAATTATTACGGATGGATTTGCATGGAAATCAGAAGGAATTCTCTGTACTTAAGGGGGTTTTGTGCTGTAGCAAAATAGGGACAAAACAGGCTGATTTTGTGCCCAGCTTTCTGGCCTATTCCATCTACTTTTTAACCTTCTCCGCTCTTGTCTTTCAGGACTTTGAGAAAAATCTCTTTCCTTATGGCAATCTTATCTCTGTGTTTTTTTTCTCTGCGTTATTGAAAGATGATCCTTACTTGCTTGTTCTTTTAACCTTCTGTTATCTTTCAGTGGGACTTAATATATCTTTTTCTATTTTTAGCACAATGATAAGGAGAACTCTGACTTCTTTATTTTCTTTTTCTCCCTGGCACCGAACATGTTAAAGATGCCAGGCCCTCGGGCCCCTTATTAGCTGAAGACTGTTCGGTAAAGTTTTACACCATTGCTCCTCTCTGTATGTTTTTGCCTGCCCTTTGTGTGTTAGGTACTATTAGTATTTGTTTAAAAAAAAAAATGGTTGTAGCTGGTGTGCAGATTCATAAGTGGAAGTCAGATGAAACTGGAAAAATTAGAGATATCTGTTTTACAATGTGTCTTCTGTGTGTGTGTGTACTTGTGAAAGTGTTCACATGGTAGGCTGGGACATCACACAAAGATAAAGATAGTGAAGAGTGTGTTTCAAACAGGCAAAAAAGGCTGCTTTGTCTGTCTTCCTGGAAGATGTATCTGTGAACACCCCAGAAGATCTTCAAGGTAGTTATTTTCCACTGATATTAAAGAAAAGCTAGGAGTGAGGAAACATGATATAAAGGTATCAGGAAGCTTTCTAGAAATGTTGCATTTTCATTTGGTTACCAAATGAAGGAGTCTCTAAGGGAAAGGAGTTCTGAAGCCTGCTGCTTCTCTCTTATCTTGGAGTGGTCTGAGGTGAAGCTTTGCTCATCTCTTCGCATTTCTCTATGCCACCTACACTGTAAAATTCTACCTTGGTGAAGTGGGATGTTCTGGGAAGTCAGAAACTTCTGAGAAGATAAACCTATCTGGAAGCAATATTCTTCAGAAGTGTGAAAGGCTCCGTACATCTCAATGAATCATCTTTCTTCCCCAGCCCTAGCACTGTACAGCTAATCTGTATCTGGTATTCCCTAGCGGGAATTCATCAAATATCTAAAGGGAACTGATTTTCCCTGACTGGGACCCTTGTGGAAATCCAAGTAGACTAAATGAGGGGGAAATAGCCTCTTCTTTATGTCTCACACTCAATATCAACCAGAATTAAACACTGAGGCATTTTACTGCTGCCCAAGGCTTGGCTGCCTTGTCATGATGTCTTGTTTTATAGTGGAATATCCCCACCCCATCTTGCATTCAGCTTCTGTTTCACTTTCTGAGAAGTTTAGCACTTTCAGGTTTTGCTGTTAATGAAAATCTGTGTGCATACTGAATGCATATATATCTTGATTCAGGAGCAGAAAAATGTGTTTGCCTCTGCAGTAACTATCAATACATAAGGTGAGATGAGCCTGCTCAGTTCCTCTCCTGAAACAGTGACACAGCTCAGAGTTTCCTTCAGCTATTTTCCGTCCATTGTTGCTGGTAGCCTACATAGCTTCTTGAAGACTTCACTGAGGCTTGTCAGATAACTGAGCCAATGCCAGAGTAGACTTGAGATGACTTTGGCACTGACTCAGCTCAGTGAAACTCAAGGCAATACATTACAAACATATGTAGCATGTCTTAGTTTTAGCACCAGTCAGATCAGAAGCTGTGCCACCACCATAACACCTCAGTATTTCCATTTTCATCAACAGTAAACTTAAAATGTTCCTTGGATCTCAGTTTCTGCTCTTCTAGTATACAGTGGATTTGAAGATATAATATCATCGTCCTTAATTGTCCTTAGGAGTTCAGCACCAGCCTTTTTCTGTTTTGAATTGTGCCATACTGATTGTCTTTGACATTTGACTTCTGAAACCTGAAATCTTGAAAGTTCTTCAGTTTTTCTAAGAGCTCTGCCTAGTATCTGCAGATACAGGTTTAATTGTGTGAAAGAGATGAAATAGGGGTGATAGCTTCCCACTAAGTAATAGTTGCTATCCACTTCCTGTTGTAAATTGGGTTCAGAACTTACCTTTGCTAAATGAGCTTGCCTTTCTTGAGGCTTACAAATTGCTGATGTGGTGTGGGAAGCTTCAGTCACAGCTCTCTGGTATCAGGACACCTGGTTGTGGAAGGATCTTATTCTGAGAGGCAGGCTCATCCTTGCAGTTACATCTTTTTTACAAGAGCAAATGTCCATCTGGGACACTGTGACAGCTGGGATTCCTTGAATGTTTTTTTCACCATGGATTAGAATCTCTGTTATTGTTAGAAATAGGAATGTTCTGATAAGTGAGTCATCCAGCATCCATGCTGTGAGGTAAAGCACACCAAAGGCAACTCTGATGGTTGGATAATCCTTGCTCTCAGACTTGCTGACACGAAAGAGATTCTGAAAACCTCATAAGGACTTATCACAGTTTTTGGTAACCAAAACTGCTTCATTCAAGCCAGCTGAGCTGGCTAGACAGGGCTCTAAAATACTTCCCCAATTTTCCTGAGGCAGCCACTGCTTGGTGAAGGTCCAACTGAAGGAAAAGACATTAAGCTGCAAACTTCAGACAAAATGGAGAGCTTCAAAATGAGCCCTACAGCCCATAAAGTGAGTGGTTGATAGGAATAAGGACTTGAAAGACATTTCCTTGTCAGTGTTGAATGAGTAGAACAGCACAAGGAGGAGTAATGACCTCTGCACTACAGGAATGTGTGACAAGATAGGACTCTGGATGCAGCTGCTTTTGGGAAGCATATGGTATGACATTTGCATCAAATAAATAGAAGATACCATATTCCGTAAGAGACACAGATGGTGGTTGGGCAAGAGATCACTTCTAACTTTGCATTAAAAAGTAAAAAAGCTAAGGTGGAAAATTTATTCTGAGAGCTAGGCACTTTGAATGACTTATTTTTCTCAGAAAATGAACCTATTGTTTTCTTCTGTATCAGTTTATCAAATAGTTATCCCAATAAGTGTTTTTTACATGTATCTGAGCAGTAGTAATTGCTATCACCTCTACAAACATAAGGAAATAAAAAGACTAAGTCATAAATGCCATGGTGCATTACTCAAGAAGAAAATGAAGAAAGCCTCATTGAGTCAGTCTTGCTGCAGTGTGAAAATGCACATAGGGGGATGAAAAGTCAGTCTCTAAATTTATCAGCCAGCATCATTTTAGTTGGTGTCACCGTTTTGGATTGTAACTCAAAGCTAAAGAGTGGTCATGGTCCTGTGTCCAGAAGAGGTTGCCAACTGCCTTTTATTTTCACTGCTATGAACTATCTCTCAGATACAGGAAAGCTCAGCTAGGACAGTGCAGATAGGAAGAAAATACTTTGTGCTTACAGGCTGCTAATTTCTTGATCCTAGCTTATGCTTAGTCAGTGTCCAGGTTTTAAAATTACTGCTATAGAAGAATGGATTATGAACATTTTTCACCTCCAAATACAAATGCAGCCCTCAAAGTTTTTGATGCTATGTTTAATGAGGGTTCAGGGAGGGTTGTGATAGAACAAGGGGTAGTGGCTTTTAACTAAAAGAGGGGAGATTGAGCTTAGGTGTTAGGAAGAAATCTTTCACTCAGAGGGCAGTGAGGCCCTGGCACAGCCCATAGAGCTGTGGGTGCCCCATCCCTGGAGGTGCTCAGGGCTGGGTTGGTGGGGGGCAGCCAGCCCACGGCAGGGAGTTGGAACTAAAGGGTTCCTTTTAAGGTCCCTTTCAACACAAACTGTTGTGTGATTCTGTTAAAACCAGTGACTCACTATTTGAATGAGTTGTCTTGAAACACATATATCTGAAATTTGACCTTTTTCTCACTTTTGACTGATGCTGAACTTCGCAATTACTTTACTTCTTTTATGAATTTCTGTTATGAAAAAGAATATTTCAATTAATGTGAATGAGTAGACATGCTCGTATATTGTGTTTGCCCACCTATTTTGTATCCAAATGGAAGAATTTTAGCAGCTTTCAAAAACTGGCACCATTTGTCTGAATGACAGACATATTTGTAACATGACTAATACTGAAGGTAAGAAGTTTTGAAATTTTGTTTAGTTTGTTTCTATTATTTCCTGTTACTACTTTGTATTTACTGCAGATAATAAAAATTTGCTGACGTAGCAGTGTAACCTAATTCCTTTAGGCTCTGATCTTTTTTTTTTTCCTGCCTTCCTATTGTGTTTCCCAGTATATGTCCCAAAATAGTTACCTTCATCTCCCTGCCTTATAGATCTAGGTTCCCAAACAGTTAGTAAGCATGGAAATGAAAAATGTTAGTGGGTTGTTTTTTTTGGTTTTTTGTTTGTTTTTTTCTTTCTTTCTTTTTTTTTTTTTTTTAAATTGAGATGATCATCTAAAATTGGGATTACATTTTCCTCGAGTGAGACTAGGGGAGAAGAAAAGCAAAGGATGCCCTGCTGCTGGCAGTGTTTGATAACTAGTGAAGAATTACTCACTGTTCCTATTAAATCTTTTCTAGTAGGCTGTTAAGCAGGAAAAAAAGGCTCTGAATGCTTATTTGTTGATTTATTCCTGCTCAATATACATATGTATTTAGTATATTTAGTACTGCATGTATGTTTGTATTGACTCTAAGGAAGTTGTTGGCTTTTATTGTTGGGGTGTTGGTTGGGGAGATGTTTTGATGCCAAATAAAGCTAGATCTACTCTATTCCAAAGGAGCAAATAGCACTCTTTGAGGACAGAAGATGCTTCTCCGGCCTCCCCTCCACAACTTGCAAATTTGTTGCTAGTAGCAACTGTAAGATACTGAAACCACAAGCAGCAAGTTTTCTGATTGTATCTTATTAATAGACAGACTAGAAACACTATAATTATTGAGACAAAGAGAAAGTCAAAAATTGAATACTACAGTGTAGCATACAAAAAAAGTAAAAAGTTGATTTCCATTTAGATACTTGTGATTCATTTTGTTAAAAGTAACCATCAAAGAGCTTAACTATAGTAATAGGGAAAAAGAAGTTGGAGCAAGCAGTAGCCATGACCTCAGCTGCCTGCCAGTGTTTCCTGTAAAGTCCTCCAGTCAGTCAGAAGTTGAAGTCCTTCTCAGAGGGATGCAGCCACACCGCATGAGAAGGGACTCTTCTCACAGGAGAATTTGGAGAAGGTGACGCTTCAGTGGAGGCTATGAGACGGCTTTGTTTTTTTCACCAGGTTTTTAGTGGTTTTGTAGAGCAGTGACTTCCAATGGAGGTTTCATTCTGGCATCCAATTAGGGTGCATATATACAAGGGCGGCTTTAAAAGTAATGATTCCTGTTTTATTTTGTTGGCCTGTGTCATCAGAGGTGGATGTTGGTGGAATGGCAGTAGAAGTTGAACCTTCCCACCAATATTCTGCTATATTTTGTTGCCATGTGACAGATGGCAGCAGAGGGGCTAGTCTGACAGAATGGTGTCTGACATGGAAGTACATATAAAGCAGAGGTGTGGAGTTGAATTCCTCCATGTGGAGAACATTGCTGCCATTGACATCCATCGTCATTTGCTGATTGTTTGTGGAGACCAACCAGTGGATGCGAGCACCATCACTCACTGTGTTTCAGCAGTGGTGACAGCAACAGCGGGTCACCTTCCCTGGTGCAGATTGTTATGAGCATGACATGCAGGCTCTTGTTCATTGCTGGCAAAAAGGCAGAGCTAATTGTGGTGATTATGTTGAAAAATAGTGTTTTGTAGCTGAGACTTTGCTCTATCAAGTACTTATTGTGTTCTTTGTTGTAGTTTTCATTGAAATAAATAGAATGCATTGGTTTTGGAGTGATCAGCTTAAGAAACTCTTTATTTTCCATCAGTCAGCACATATTCCACAGATGTATTTCTTCTCTTTGGCTTTTAGAAATGGTGGTGCAATTTTTTTATTTTTTTATTTTTTTTATAAGTTTCTCAACCTTTACAGCATTTTACTGCAGGCTCAAACTATGGGCGGTTTGTATGCTGCTGAGTGCACTTCTAGGAATTTTCTTTTCATGTCCCTAAGTGATTCTGTGTTCTTCTAGACTGTTGACTTTTTCGCTGTGCTAGCCTGTCAAGGAGAACTGGTCTGGAAGGCAAAACTTTGCAAGAAACCAGTATTTGAGGAGAAAACATGGTAAGTTCAGTTAAGAGTGAGGCTTCCTTTGTAAATTTGGAATATGTTTTGCCATCGTAGGAAAATTTTCACATAATTGCAGCTGTTTGAGAGCACAATTTGGAGGGAGACTTTTAAAGCTTGAAAACATTTGTTTTTGGAACCTTGGTGCTACTGTCTCAGAGAAAGTCTGGAAAAGCCACCTTCTCTGTTGTACCAACCTGGCAGACTTCACTGTTTCATGTTAGGTGTAATTTGTTATAATTTTAGGCTGCTGCTGGTTCCTTTCAGCTCTGCAGTGGGCTTCTACCACTCAGCTTGGCCCTGCTGATCTCATGGCGGTGAGAAGTTCAATTCATGGGTTTGTTATTCCTCATGGCTATGTAACCTCCAGCCCTGAGGCAAGGGAGTGACTCCATGGAAAAAGATGTCTCACAGTGCTGCCAGGCTGGGGTGGAAGCATGAGGAGGCTTGCAGCACGGGCTGCTTGAAATTGTATTTATTTATAGTACTCATTGTTTGGAAAGGAAGGCAGAGTTCCTTGGCACTTTACTTCGACATTGGTGTACACTAAAGCCCAAGGTTGCCTCCAAAAGGGTGAAGGGAATGAAAAGTTACTTCTCTGTGTTGGTGTTTGGTTGAGGTTACAGAAGCCGTTGTGTTTCAGCCTCCTTTGCTCTAGGAGGGGTTTCCGCTAGCACTGTGATGGATGCTGTGATGTTAACAGTCCAACAAGGATGATAGTTCTATTTGATAACAACCAGATGTGGTAACTGCTTCATGCTTGTGACACAGCAGCAGTCTGTTATTTTTATGCATGGATATTCTAGAATTGGAAAGTATATTATTGCTCAGCAGTGGTATAAGAACACTAATTGATCTTTTTGCTTAAATAGGGTGCCTCAAGAAGTTTACTTGAATAGCCTATTGGAGCCAGTTAAAAATGTGTCTCCTTATAATCTACTTCCTTCTAGATTTATAGTCTTTGATTGTAAAAACTGTAAGATAATCCCTGGTATAATTACAAATTATTATAATATGGAATTACAAATAATGTATAATTGTTATTAAAATTTAAAATTATTTGTAATTCTAACAAGACATTTAAGATCTTATTTGAAATACATTGCTTTGATCCTTGAGCAAGAACTTAGGGTTGTTTTGATCTCTTATGTTTTTTCTGCTTGATCTATGCACGTATTTATTTAGAAAGCCTTCATTTTAGTTTGTCTCTTTCAAACATTCAAAGAGCTTACTGTTAGCAGTCACTTGTCTAATTAAGCTAAATCTGCATTTGGGAAAAAGAATAGGCAAGAGTTCAACTAGTAAAGCAGACACCATTTGGACACAAGAGAAAGAGGTCCAAATAATTGAGTCCCCGAGCAATTAGTAGTAGCTGGAAGAGACTTGTGTATAGAGATTTCAGACTTCAAGCTCGGCAGCACCTGGGAGTCCTGCCCTAAAGCATGAAAGCTTTTGCCTTCTGGAGCTGGAGGGAAACATCGCTGGAGCTCCTTCCAGATGGACCCACACCCACTCAGAGCTTTCGTAAAGCTCACATCTCGGCATTAGGAGGCTTACAGAATGTTTCTTCTGGTCCTTAGCCTCCCCCCACCTCCTTGTTTTTCTCTTCAATTTGAAATCCCCCAAAGAGTGGACATGTCAGGAGATTCATAACATTGTTAGAATACTGTTGTTTCCAAATTTTGTCTCATTAAATATATGGAGTCATTTAACTTCTTTTTAATCACATTTTCTATAAGCAAATAAACTTCCCTGGATTTGTGCATTTGAAAATCTTAAGGATGCTTTTTTTCTACCCCTAGGTTGAGGCAACTCTTAGCCTACTCTCATGAGTTTCTGGCTCCCTCCAACATTTTTGTCACATAACTCAGTTTTCATTTTGAGACAATGCCCTTCTAAAGGCAAGAGAATCAAGTGCAGGCATTAGCTGTGTTCAAGGTAAAGTTTTGTTACCGAAAAGTAATCTTTAAATTAATAAATCCAGTAGTTCATCCTTCCTGCAGTGTTCACAAAAGCCCCCTCCTGGGTTAGGCCTTCCCACATGGAGAACACTGTGCTGGTGGCTTTTTGCATAATCTCACTGTATGGCAATCTTGCCTGCAATGCATTCTTACTCATTGCTTGATAGTAACAGCAAAAACATCTTTTTCGTATGATGAGTGTTTTGGATGAAGAAGCCTGAAGCCTGTGTTACACATTAGTCACGAATGATTCATCTGCTGAGGAAGAGGAAGGCGTGTCTGAGGATGAGATGGCTGCCCTGGGTCAGCCCACAGTGTGGCCGCGCTCCCCCAGCCGGGGCAGCTACCTCAGGAAGGGCACAGGGCTGCCCTGCCAGCAGCTTCTGGCTCTTGGCCTTCCTGAGTCAAAGGTGGTTTTGTGGGAGCCACCAGTAGGCTTTTCTGCCATGACTTCTACTGATCCTTACTTGGGTCTAGGTATGCTTCCCTCATCTGTAGAGTCCTGGAAGAAAAAAAAAAAAAAAAAAGCAGCTTTAGCTTTTAAGATATTGCAGAAATAAGTTACTTTTATATAGTGTTTTTCTGAACTTGACTCAATTTGTGTAGGGTGTGACAGTGAACAAACACTTCCCATTCATTCTTCTGTTCCTCTCAAGATTTTATAGATCTCTGCTGACTGTTTTCCTGACTGAGGAATGCTGGCATGTTCAGAAGCTTCCCATATGGAAGGCATTTCATGGTTTTAGTCACCCTCACTGCTCTTGTTTTACCTTTTCCAAAATAGAAGCATAGCAAAACAACCCACCACAACAAAGCTGGACACCTCTTCCTGAATTTGTCATGGTACAGTGTATTCAACATGTGCAGGTTTTAATGTTATGCTTATTGCATAACCCTGGAGCAACATGGTCCAACCATGATCTGTGGAGGACAGTAAAATACAGTTTGAAGTCATTTTTTTAATTAAAGTGGGTGACTGATTTTCTCTGAGATCCCTTTTAGCATGTGGCCATATTCAGCTTTGTGTTTGCTGTATGGCAGAAATGCTTCAGCTTTTCTTTTGTTAAATTAAGCAATTCCCAGTTAAAAATAGAATTTCATTGTATTTTGTTTGGATTGTGGTGTGTTTAAAAAGGAGCAATTAAAAGATAAAAACATCCTGACTAGTGTTTGCTAATTGTTTGTTGTTACTTAGTTAATATACTTGTAAGGTTTGTCACTGTAGCCTGTGGAGGTGGTCAGTCCTCTGCATACCCACTAACAGAACATTGTGAATCTAGAAATAGTGTCTCATCTTCTTATCATCAAGTATTTATGCTTGGATGATGATGAATAACCTAGTAGTGGTAGACCACAGAGTACCAAGTGATTACTGCAGAAAAAAGAAAAATAGATTTAGTATATGTGAGCGCATGTTACATAATGCATGTCGTTACATCCAACATTTTAGGAAATTAAGAAGAGTTATAACTCAAAATAATGCGGCTGTTGAATAGCTTATGGTATGGTAGGGTTTTTTTTGGCAATTACATTTCTGAAAAGGGAGTGGAGGTTAGCATGCCTATTTGTTATTCACAACTTTCCTAGTGTCTGAATTGTTCATGTCAAAGATGTGTAAAAGTCCACTTCAGTGAAAAACAAATTCAAATTTTAAGAAGTTCTATACCATAAAAGGAAATCTAGGCTGAACAAAGTATATATTCATGTCATACTTCACAAAGGAAGATACTGTTGCAACATAGACAGTATTTTATCTTTCCAAATCAAGGACTAAGAAATAGCAAAACTGGAGATCTCTTGCAGATTGATGCCTCAACTCAATATTGTGAATTGTGTCAAGGCAGAAGAGCAAGCATCAGTGATGCTAGGATGAGCCACTGAATTTGCAGGCAGAATTTAAGCAGCCAAAGCAGTGCCGAAGACTTGATCTTCACCTATACCTCAGAAATGTAACAGTGAACATAAACAAACAACAGTGTCCCTTACTAAGAATCCTAAACAAAAGCAAGCAGATGGCAAAAGAAGCCAGTGATACAGAATTAGCAGTCAGGCTGGTGTCTCAGAGCAGCATTTCTTTCCATCACCCTTCTTCACACAGTAGCATTTAATTGCTTTAAAAGGTACAAGCAAAGCTAAAAGAACAAAGATCTTTCTCACTTTAAATCAGTGTTTTGTTACTTGCAGATAAAACCATAAATCACCTCACAAGGAAATCAAGTTATGTCCTTCCTTCCTGATGTGCGCAAAGGAAAATAGGAAAATGCTCCTGAATACTAGGATACTGAGTGCAGCACGGATTGTAGACAGGAAAAAATAACCCTTTTCAAACCCAAATCAGATAGAGTAGCATGAGAAAGATGGAGACTCAGTCCTGTTTTGCTAATTGGTTTTCTTAGAAATAAATTCCCTCCTCTTGTCTCTTGGAGGGAAATTCTTGGTATTCCTTGACAGTTGCTTCAACATGAGTGACAAAATGTGTAATGCTTCCAATTCCCTTCAAAGTGTTGCTTTTATTCTATAAATAAATAGCTCTAGTAGTTGTTTGCTTAAAGAACAAAATCAGTTTCAGTCGATTTTTTTTAATTATTACCTGCACCACATTGCCTCAGTCTACCCTTCAGTTACTGATTTTGCTGCATTTGTGTCATTTTATGTGACCAAATTAATAAAATTAAAACTTAATCCGAATGATGTAAAATGATGGTACCATCCAAAACTGTGGATATTAGCGTCGGACAACGTTTGAGATATATTAATATAAGAGCAGGCTATTTTACTGTGCTTTATTTAACTTCTTTTTTATTTGTAATCTTTCAGTACTTTATATGATATGTGATCAGGGTATCCAAAATGGTATTGTTCCCATTAAGTGGGGTTTCAAGGTTTATAATGCAAAGCCTTTCACAGAGATTTGTTTATAAGAGGATGAAAGCTTTCTGCCAACATGGACGATTGGTTTGCTGACTCCTTGAGATCAGACTGGTGGAAATGCATTATCTAAGGTGTAGGGAGATGAATGGTGGTCTGAGATGTGCTGTACCTCCTTTTCTCTATGTTCGTTTGTTTTTCTCATGTTGTACAATATGAGACACCTGTTAGGATCAGAATAGGAATGATAAAGGCAAAAAAAGGTAGAATTTATGGAAGCAGGAGCACATGGAAATATGTTTGTTCTTTGTCTTATGAATGGCTCCCTTCTCTTGCTTCCATTCTGCCCTAAACTTTACACAGTTAACGATTAAACATATTTGTGTACCTTGGGTAGGTTTCTCTCCATAACGTATTGTCTTGTATAACCATTGTATTTCATTAATAAATTAGTTCCAAGCACTCTTTTTTAAATTTGGCCATTTACTGAAATAATGGAAGAATGTTATTTTTTGAAAGAAATATCAAGCAGATAAATTTGGTATGCATGCAACTTCCAGTAATGTCCTTTAAAGCAAAAGCACAATAGCAGCTGCTGTGCAGGCGGTGCATGTTGCCAGTGGAATTTATTTCTGACCAACTGTGTACTCTTCTACTCCAAATGCTCTTTCTTGAACAAATGCGGTGTGTAAAAAGAAAAAAAAAAAAAGTAGTGGTGGGCAATGATGAGAAAAATGAATAGAGGAGTATGGATAGATGTAAATACATTTTTTATTTGTGACCAAGGAAGTACTTGATTCTAAGTTTTAGGAGATCAAAAATTAACAAACTGCAAGGCTTTTTTCCAGTTGTGGTTATTGGAATGATAAAGTACTGTAAATTTGGGTGTTTTTTTGAGATAACTTAGATCTGAAGGATAAATTTATATGCAAATTGTAGCAGCTCATGGTGGCACATATACTTTAAGATGTTTTGCAAGTATATAATTTTGCAATTATGTATTTTTATTCTGCATGAAGTATGAGTATCTAAAATAACACAGGATCAGTACCTGAGATGTTGAAGAAGGTTTTCTTGATTATTTGACAAATAAGTATGCTGCAACTCTGGATTCCATTTTTAAGTGTACCAAAAATACCAGACCAGGCTGCCCAGAGCCACATCCAGCCTGGCCTTGAATGCCTCCAGGGATGTGGCATCCTTGGGCAACCTGTTCCAGTGTGTAACCACCCTCTGTGTGAAAAAATTCCTCCTAATATCTCACCTAAATCTCTCTGTCTCAGTTTAAAACCATATTCCTATTTGTCCTATCACTGTCCACTCTCGTAAACAGTCATTCCCCTTCCTGTTTATATGCTCCCTTCAAGTACTGGAAGGCCGCAATGAGGTCTCCCTGGAGCCTTCTCTATATACTTAATAGGATATAAAATGCTTCAAGTAACAACTTTCATTTTCCTATTTTTTTAGAACTGTAGATGAAAGACAGCTAGAAAACTACTTCTTGGTTGGTGTCAGTCTGGTTTTGTCCTTTAGTTTTGTTTTTTCTTTTTTTTTTTTTCCCATTTAGCATATGCACAAGAGTGCTGTATGTGCTCTTGAACTAAATTGGAAGATTAATTTTTCTCTTTCTTACTGATAGCAGTTTTTAACATATTATGTACTGACACAGCTTTTTGTAGTCCCAACAGCAGCTACAGATAAGGAAAAGTGTGTTAAGTTGCCTGTTTATTTTGGCATCATTAAAAAATGGTTTCTTAATGGGTATTAATGATATTTTTTCTCATTCAGCTAGCAGGAAAGATATTTTGAATAACTTGATTTTCTCGGTATCTTTTAAAAAATATTTCTTCTCAGTCATGCTAAGAACATAGGTCTCAGATCTCAGTTGCTCATCAGGAATTCAAAATTCTGGTCCCTATCAGGAACAGACTGCCCAGGCAGGTGATGGAGTCACCAGAAAAGGGTGAATGTGACAATGAGGGACATGGTTTAGTGAACATGGTGGTGATGGGTTGTGGTTGGACCAGGGGATCTTAGTGGTCTTATCCAACCCTTATGATTCTTGTACTTTCTGTTTCTTTTGCAAGCTATTCTAGTGAATAAGTCCAAATTCACTGGAAACTTGCTTTTGTTGCAATAAGGTGCCCTCCTGGGACATCACAAGATGATGGTAAAGATACCAGCGAGGACTTGAGATTTCCCAAGGTGTTTTCCCTCTCCTCTGGACAGCCAGGCTGTCTGCTGACCAGACCCTTCACTAAGCATCTTCTCTTTCACCTCCAGGCCAGAGCCTCAGCAGAAAGCTCCCTCAGCACCTCCACCCCCGCCGCCGCCCCCACCTCCACCCCTGCCGGAGCCAACCCCGCCAGAGCCAGAGGAGGAGATCCTCGGGTCTGACGATGAGGAGCAGGAGGATCCCGCGGATTACTGTAAAGGTGGGTGCAGTCCTTTGCTGTCCGCTGGGGTAAAGGGCATCATGCAGTACTCGCTGTGCCCCTGAGCACCCTGCAGGAGTCACACCTCCACGCTGGGCTGCAGATACTTCTCTTTTCAAATATCAACTCTTCAGTGTCAGAACAAGGGAAGGAAAAGTTAATTTATGAAACTTTGCAACAAAATTTGGAAGAAGACTCCAAGATGTGAAATGTGACAATTGGGAGTTAATATCACGTAGCACTGTCACTTTCAAAAAGTAGATTTGTATGAATCACACACTGGAACAGGTTGCCCAAGGAGGTTGTGGATGCCCCATCCCTGAGGCATTCAAAGCCAGGCTGATGTGGCTCTGGGCAGCCTGGTCTGGTGGTTGGTGACCCTGCACATAGCAGGGGGGTTGAAACTAGATGATCATTGTGGTCCTTTTCAACCCGGGCTATTCTGTGATTCTATGCACATTTTCAACCAGGTTCTGGAGAGGTTTTTAAGGACCTGGTCATTGTTTATGAAACTGACACAGAAGTTGTGAAGAACTATTTGCATAACTGTCTTCAACTGAATTTTTTCATTTAGCCATAGCTTATCCATGCATTTTGCAATTAAAAGATACATAGATACTATATGTCTGTTGCAGTTATAAGAATAAACTTTCCTTGATTGATAAGATTGATAAGATTTTCTTGATTGTAAGAGAAACAAATATCCTAACTAAAACAAACATCCCCTCTATGTATTCTAAAATACCTCAATGCATTTGACATCAACTAAGTATGTATTTGAATCTATATCTTCTCTTTCTCATACCTGCACAAGCGTACGATACATGCTTTTTTTTTTGTACATTGTCTTTCACAGACCTTGGCATTGTTCGATGTTCTCTGCGTTTTTATTTTAGTTTCTGATTTCTTTAGCTTTTGTAGTTACCTACGTCATTATTAATACAGATTTTACCATAAGAGTAACAGGTGAATGCAGATAGCTTCTTGCATAAAAACAGGACTGCAGTACAACAGTCAATATTTTAATTTGGTTCAGTGTTACACATAATGCTCCAAGTCTGTTCCCATTAGGACAAAATATGCAATGTATTCAAGAATCATCATAGATAACAGATCTGTCAAAATTTACTTACTGCCTTGAATTAATTTTTTAGTACAGCCAAAAGACACTGACGTACATTGACTTAATCTGTTATTCCACGTTCGTCAAATCAAGAAATATTTTCTATCAAATATGATGCTGTCTTAACTCTGAAGGTTCTCTATAAGCCTGCAGATGTGCCATTTTAGGAATCCTTTCTCCCAGCTTGGAGCAAGCTGTTCTGTATTTCCATATCTAATAATTGGAAGTGACATTTTCTTCTCAGTGTAGGAACTAATAGTAATATGTGATATTTCAAGCGTTGAAATGGGTTACAAATTCCAATAGTGAAAACCAAATGGTAAACTCAAATTAAATTTTGAAGTCTGCAGCAAAAGAAAGAAAAACTCATAGGGAATACGTGTTTGTATTAAATACAAATGTTACAACATGCTTATTCCTTATGATAACTCTTGGTATCTGTAACATCTTTCATTAGTGAGTAAGGATGGATTTGATGTTTAAACATCTGTTTACTTGTAAACATCTGTATCTACTTGAGATTAAGCATTTCTAGGCCCTGCTTAATTCTTCCCTGAAGTAAGGACTGCATTTAATGTCAAACAATGCATTGTTGTGTATGTTCCATTATCTTTTGCAAAATATCACCATCTGGAGTGGCTAGATCACAAAAAAAAAAGGAAGAAACAAATAAAATCTAAATGTATAGTTTGCTTGTAAGTCACCTGTTCTAGAGTCTCTGTAACTCCAGGTTGTCAGTAAAGTACATGTCGTGTTAAGAATACTTGCAGGTTTCTTCAGAAATTAAAGGGAGCTTCCATACACTGGAAGTTCATTCTGCATTCCTGTAATCTCAAAGTTCTGAACTGATGGAAGTACGTTCAAGATGGGTCAAGCTCTGGCTCACTCTGATGTCGTAATCATTTGTTTCTGCATTTTTGCTGCTCCAGTGCATGTTTTCCCTGACTGTAATTTCCAGTAAGATTGATCAGAATGCTTCCTTTTTTAAATGTTGCTAAGGTTGAACTGTGGGGAAGGCCACCATGTTGTGTAAGAATCTGAATGGAATAGCTGGATTAGGAAGATCTGGAACCATATAGACTTTGTTTAATTTATCTGAGGACCAAATAAGTTATTTAGTAAAGAATTGCAGGGGTGGCTTTTAGAAGTATTATTTCCAAATTTCTTTGAAAGATGTTTTATTCATCTGAGTATGTTTTACTGTCCTTGGTAATGTTTATGAAGTAAGAGATAAGTATTTGGAAACCATCATAGTTTACTGAAGTCTCTCTTTTGTTTCTAATTTGATCTCCAAA
Organism: Chrysolophus pictus; assembly: GCA_037305975.1. Taxonomy (NCBI): domain Eukaryota; kingdom Metazoa; phylum Chordata; class Aves; order Galliformes; family Phasianidae; genus Chrysolophus; species Chrysolophus pictus. The sequence continues at coordinate 182,542,529 of CM074576.1, forward strand.
GTAGCAGTCTCCCAGGATTTTCGAATGAGACGCAGAGCATACTTCATCTATTCTCAACCCCAGTCTGAAATTTCATAGGAGGGCAATTTTGTTGAGGGTTTATGTTAAATATATAATACATATCTATAATACATAAATATACACACATATATAGTGTGTACCTATATAAAATGAACATTTTACCTGTTAACAAAAATACTCAAGCAGTGATTGCTATAGTTACTGATTCTTAAATATATACATATATATATGTATATATGTATATATATATTTTTAAAAGAATATTTTACTATGAGCTGAGCTCCTATCTTCACCACATTGCATGCTGAATAGTAAATAGTCCCAGTCATAATAGTGTTTTTTATCAGGAAATTGAATTAATTTGAGTTATCACCTGATGTGAAAGAGAGAACTAACAGCCATTTGTGTAAAGCAGACTAACCTTTGTTCCCGTGGACCTTCCTCCAGAGCCTGTTAAAATCTGTGCTGCTATTGATACCACTGAATTTAGATTAAATGCTTTTCAAATGTTTATTTGTTTTGAGAAATGGAAATATCAAAACTCCAACTACGTGATTTTTCAAGGGGTACTTAGACAATGCAGCTCTGAAACACTTGGAGATTTTTTTGAAGAGTTTGTTATGTCATGGATGTAATTGGAATTCTTTGCTTCTCTGATCATCTTCCTTGCCCCCTGGAGATGTCTCCCATTCATCCAGTTCACAAAGGGAATAATTCCCTATACAAACATAGAACTAGCTAGCTACAATTACCAATACATTCAGGAGACATTTAGGAATAATGATCTCATTTTTTCTGACCCTCTTTCTTGAGTGCTTGTAGCTAGCTAGCTGTGTGAGAGACTTTTTTTTGTGTGCTGTAGTGAATAGCACAACAGATTTTTTGTTACATTATCAGTAGTACCACTTACACATTGTATATTTTCAAATGCTAGTCTTGTTTTTACAAAAATGCCTCATTTCTCTCGAACTTCTAATTATGCTTTCTGTTAGTATTTGGAAATAACTTCCATATCACGAAGAACTTAAGTAATTGCATTTGTCATACGATTACACTGGTTTTTAAAATGCACTTAACTGTGTTGTTACTTGATTGTTCACAACCTATGCACAAATAATACATAGCTGACAGCATCAGGAGCAGTCAAGGAATAACACATACAGGAACAGTAAGGAATATTTCCAGAACTGCTCCTGTTGTGGCGTAGGACAGTAGAAAATATCTTAAAAATTTCATATATACTCAATGAATAAATATATATTGTTGTATTGTTATGATTAGTTATGTGTCCTGTCGTGGCCAAAATAGCCTGGCTTTAACATGCATAGTTATTATATAATCATATTATAGCCATTATTCTTGCAATACATAGATTTTACTAAAATCACTCATCAACTCCTGATTTATTGACTTGAAGTCAGTGTCTTTGATTTCTTCTGGAGCATGTTCTCTCTTGTCTGTGCTGGGAAGAAACTACCACAAGTTCTCAGTTTTGACCCTTTGAAGCACAACTATGCCAAAGGATATCTTCAGAGAAGCAGACTTAAACAGCACTTTTTAAACAGAACTGTTTGTAGAACCACATATTTAACTCTGTCTAAATTCTTCATTGTTGAGTGTTAACGCTGTTACCCAGTCAAAATGTAAACATTTCAAAAATTACTTCTAGCCTTTGTTTTATGTGCTTAAAGGCCTGCTTAGGCCTTTCTTGCTATGCGAAGGGCTGCATAAGTGATGTTGTGTTCCCATGGTCATCCGAAATTCGGGAAGAAAAATACCTCTCCTAACTTCAGTGTGTTGTTGGAAATCTGACATTCCTTTATTCCTCACAATATGTACCAGATTTGATAAATCAAGCACACGCTCCTGGAGTTCAGGTTCTACGTTTAAATAGTTAAAACATATTGGCATACATATCCATTCTTGTCCAGGAACTCCTTAATATATGCTAACGTTCAGTGGTCATATGACCACCTGCTTCCTCCCCTTTACTTCTCCTTCAGCTTCATCACAGTGACTTTTGACCGACCTTAAAATGTTTTTCCCCATTTGGCAGATTTCCATTGCTTGTTATGCCATAATAAGCAATTTTGTATCTTGGTGCACTATAACTTCAAACAATTTATGTGAAATTCAAGAAAAAGCCCTTACACCTGGTGGATACAAAGATGAAAGTACTCTGTTGCGAGTTCAGTGCTTCTGTGAAGCTGGATCATTGGGAAAAAAAGGGCTGTTCACATACCACGCAAAGCTAAACCAGGAAGTTTTAGAACTAGCACTCATTGATGCCTTTTACCAAACTAATATATTCGTCCTTAAATGAATTTATTGTCTTCTATTGCTAAACCAACCTGTACCACCATATTCTCCTGAGTTCATATAATTATGTTCAGGAATGATTGAATAGGACCACACATTTAAGCAGACTGTAAAACACTTCAGAAATTTTTGTATTGTTTAATTTAAAATCTGTGTTGCAAACATAGACAGGTGTTAAAACTAGGTGTTGTGTACTTTCATGCAGAGGATAAAGGTTCATGCTTTGTCTCTGTTTTCTTGCAGTGATATATGCAGGACAAAAATTAGAAGAAATGATGCTGTGATATTGAATTGTGTGTGATAGCTTTTTACATAATCCTTGCTGTCATATCAGCAGACTTGATGTGTTTCACTAATGTAAACCTTTTCAGTAATAGAAAGGTAGAATAATGTACTTGCTCTCTTGTCTTTCCTCTCACATCTATTACTTGATCATCCTGAGTTTTATAAAAAGAATTTATCAAAGAATACTATTTTTTTTTGTTTGTATTAAACCAGTTGGTAACTGTCTTGAAATAATTTTATTCATTCGGATTTTGAGATATTTTTATCCTCTGCTGTTTCAGCAGGGATGGCCAAGCAGAAATCTGAATTAGTAATTTTGTTTTGTTTTTAATATTATTTCATATCAACAATATATTATCCGAGCTTTAGAATCCTGTGAAATATGTAATCTTTATAATTCTATTGTGTAATTGTATTAAATTTATTAGTCTGCTCTGGAAGGCTTTGTGACAAGCTCACCAATAAACTCCTGAACTTCTGTCAAGGCAAAAGATGCTACTAGCAAAGAAGGGATATAAATATTTTTAGATTTGATGCCGCTGTTCCACAGATAAGAAAGAGATAAGAGCCCAGTCCCTGTACTAAATCCAAGGAATTATGTAATAAATTGACATTGTTGTTTGAGCTGGGCTTCAGTTCTGACAAGATTTATGGGAGATCTCAAAACAAATGCAACAACTTAGGGGAAGTAGTCTTTTCCTAATTTGAAGTGGAAAAATCAGTAGTAAAGGGTTCTGCCAAAGGCCAGTTGAGTGTGACATTCTGAAAGACCAGAAGGAGCCAAAGAGATAATTCCTTGATGCTTGGCAGATGGGCAACTGTTGGAGAGTTGTAGCTGTATTATTTTTAGCAATTTAGTCAAAATTGTGAACGTTTTTTAGTGTGTTAGGTCCAAATAATAATCTTGTCTGATCAGCTGTCTTTCCCATGCTTAAGAATGCCTCTTAAAATAGGAAGGATATGAAAAACCGTCACAATGGAGCTGTGGACATCACCTCTATCTCTTACAGCCACTTCACACCGTGTTGAAACCTGAGTTCCAGCAGTGGGATTGGCTTTTCTGACAGTGGGGCTTGGGGCGTCAGTTGGGACTTCGGCGATGTGGTTGAGTGGATGGCCTGCAGATGGGTTAAAATGCAGTTTTGGGCAAAGCCTGCAGCTGCCTGCTCTCTCTGCTTCATCACTATCAAAGCCTGAGACTTGAGAAAATGCACTGCTGCTGTGGTTCAGGATCCAAGCAGAAGAGCATCACTGATTTGACATTGTTCTTAATATTTTCTGGTGAAGTATTTTATTGCCGCCTTTTTTAGTAGAAAGCAAATGGGAATTAAAACAGTCTCTGTTGAGTTTTTGCAATCATCCAAGAACACGTTGGCTGGAGAAAATTCAAATATGATAAAGAAATAATGTAGATCTTTCCTGTACTCTCTGTAAAGTAGAAGATAAGCCTGGGGAAATACAGAACAGATGGTAATGTTTCCACAAATGAAAGCCATAAAGGAGAAGGGCCAATAAACTCTATAGTATGTACAGGGCACGAGTATTTTCCCTCCAGGCCAAGTAAGGCAGAGTTTTTAACATTAATGTTTCTTTTTAGATTTCCTATATATAGTACAGGACAATTTGAAAAGGAAAAGTTATACTACAAGGAAAAATTATTCTGCAAGATTTAAATGAAAAACTGAGAGGTATTGTTTGTTTCCTGACTAATCTTTTTCTATTTTTTTTTTTCATGAAAGGTGGCTATCATCCAGTGAAAATTGGCGATCTCTTCAATGGCAGGTATCATGTTATTAGAAAGCTAGGATGGGGACACTTCTCTACAGTCTGGCTATGCTGGGATATGCAGTAAGTGAACTACTTATTTCCATGCGCTTGATTTTGTTTGCAGTAACCCTTTTTTTTTTTTTTTTTTGACACATGATAAAGTTATGTAGATGTATGCAGTCTTTTTCTGCAGGAAGGTGTCTGCATTAAAATTTTGCCCTTGGTTAAGGCTATAATTTGGAAAACTTCTCAGAAATGTGTAACTATTTTATTTGACAGATTAGCTTTGCTTATTGAATTTACATGTTGTCTTGATCATGTGAGAGTGAGATATTTTTATTTCTGTTGCATCTTTAATGAAAAAATATAATTACTGTGATACCTCTTAAATACATTAGCTTCAAGGAGATAACATATTTAATAAGCCAAACAATTAACAAAATGTTGTTAGAAGTTGCTTTTCTGTGTAGTTTCAGTGTTTTAGTATTCTATCAGAATACATTAGATAATGAAACATTGTATTTAAAATTTCCAAATGTCTCTTTTAGCTTAGAGCACTTGTTGAAAATGTTTTTGGTTGTGTTTTTTTCCTAGGGGAAAAAGATTTGTTGCAATGAAAGTTGTAAAAAGTGCCCAGCACTACACAGAGACAGCCTTGGATGAAATAAAGTTACTCAAATGTGTACGTATCACTCATGTAGCATGGTGTTCAATACCAGCCATAACAGTTATAACAAATAAAATTAAAAAATGTAGTGCGATATATTGTTTAAACTTTTTTTTTCCTAAGTAGCTTATTTGTTATGTTACTGTGAGTTCTAAAGCTCCAAAATATTAACTTCGGGCACAGAGCAAATTACTTAGTGTTTTCATGTCAGTTGTTCTCTGAAGTGTCTGTCTTGGTTTAGGTTCGTGAAAGCGACCCTAATGATCCCAACAAAGATATGGTTGTACAACTAATCGATGACTTCAAAATTTCTGGAATGAATGGAATACGTATCCTTTTGAAAACATTGCATCTTCGTTAATAGTGATCTGTGGAGATAAGTAAGCTCTTCGTTCTGGCTATTTTTAGGTAGTCTTAATTTAAAACAGTAGTGCAGAAACATCAACAGAAGTGTAGATGGAAGGAATGGTCCAAGATGTAATACACTCACTGGAGTGAAATAGGTTAGATTTTTTAAATACAGTGCAAAATAAAAATTACTAAAAGACATTAATCCTGTCACAGTCTATTAGAAATACAAAGGATAAGATTGTTTAGAAACAGCAGTTTTACTGAAAAGATCAGTAATAGGTGAGGCTTACAGTATGCATGTTCTGCTCTAGACTAGTTAGGAGAAAGAAAGTGGTAGTGTCATGAAGTAGCTTATTTCTGTTTTCTTCTGTGAAGTGTGAGGGTGTGGAAAAAGTTTTCTCATTATGGTTTTTTTTTTTTTGCCACATGACCTTGTTTTTTTTTTTTTTGGCCAAGATTTTAAAGATTTTTATTCTAATGCTGTGAGAGGGGAATAGGGGGATGGAGAAAGAGGTGCAATATGTGACAGAGCATTGTTCTCAGGGAAAAGTTGGGGCCTACGAATATATCTTTATACTTGAACTAAAGTGAGTTATCCTTGCTAGTTGTATTAGGTATTTTAGTAGCTTATTATGTTACTATTTTTTTCATTTACACATACAACTGGTATTTATCTGTGTGCTTGTTATGTCTTGGAGACCTAATAACTGTCCTCATTGTTCATACTACTCAACCAAGAGAGTTCCTGCTCTGTTGAGCTCAGGATTTTGGTGATGTGCCATCAGTCTTCAGAGGATTAGGTTAAGATGCTTCTCACCGTCTCTGGTCCTCCAGGAGAGGAATCTAGGAGATGACTGCCAGTGAATTTGAAAGCATCCTCCCAGGAAGAAATGTTTGGTTTTTGTTCCACCCATCTGTCTGTTGACATTGGTTATGAAGCCTTAGAGTTTGTAATAAGTGAGAAGGGAGAGTATGGGGACATGTATTCTCATTTGCAGAGTAGAATCCTGTTTTCTCTCATTTTATTTGGTGCTTGGTTGCTTCATTGGTTAGCTACCATGCTACAAGGCTCTTCAGTGTCAGTGAAGCCAGTGTAATCTGCTTTTTTTATAGGTTTTATCATCAAATTACCATTAATTACAATAAACTATACAGTTGCTTGCATTCATTTCAACTTGTTTATAAATGATTTATGGCCAAGGACCTTGTTAATACAATGGGGCAGAGAACCCTAGTTGGGGTTTTTGAGTGTTGTTGGACTACAAAAAATATCTTTGAGCTGAAATGCTTCCTGAGAAGTACTGTATAAATATCTCCATTGTCTGTGTTCACTAGAAAAATAATGTCACCAAAGCACTTCAGCTCTTAAGGCAACTGTTCTGGTGAAAACTAATTGAAGTTATTTTTAGAAATCAGAGATTTTAACTTGCTGTTTTCATTATAAAACAGTAATATGAAGTGGGGAATAAGAAAATGTATACCTATGTGTAGAAATAATTTTTATTGGTTTAATGGAGTCGTTTCTTGGTAACATTCTTAAATTATTGGTGAGGTACACATGTGCTAAAGGCAAAAGCCATTTCTGAAGCAGATTATGAAGAGTAAATTTTGTTAATAATAGTATTTTGAAAGCATATCCAACTATAGCATTTATGTTGACAAAGCCGAAGGAAACTCTATTGGTGGAAAATAAGAACTCAGGTAACTTTGCATCAGCAGATTAAAATTGGACAGCTGATAGTGATTTATTCTATTTCAGTTTTACCTTCATGCTGAAAATTCTGGCAGTTCAGAAGTTGTGTTATATGGAAGGCAAATGTTGTAATTACTGGGAGAGAAAGGCATAATAGTCACTAGTGCAGATATGATAGCAAGTATCTTCTGAGTTGTCTCCTGAACGATTTGTGCATTCTGAGTAGTGCGACTTATTTGATCAAAATTTGGCTGTTGGTTATTTGGTTATTTGAAATTCGGTTATTTGAAAAGTCCTTTTGGTCTTGTAGGGGAAAGAAATCTTCGGTGCAGGTTCTTTTGGAAGGGAGCAGGTAACTATTTTTAACATCTTGCTGCTACTGGATTTCACTAATTAAAAAAAAAAGAAAAGGCTATTTTAGTGCTATGTTAGTGTTATTGGGATGAACAGGCTGAGAGACAGACAGTATTTCATGCTGTGTTGTTTCTGGCGTCCCTTGGGAAAATCACTAAATGTCCGTTCTTTGACTGTAAATTAAAACAGTGTATGCATCACAGATGTTTGATTGTTGTTTACAGAATACCTTCAGAAGTCAAAGAAAGACAGGGGAGAGGTGGGTGAATCCTTTAGGTGGCCAACACCACAAAATGTAATGGAGATTCCAAACAGGGAAGCTTGTAAAGAATGCTGTGGCACAGGGCTGTGAATATGCAGAGCCATTGGCCTGGGCTGTGTGTCTGGAAACAATCACCCTTCTGCTAGGAGCTGTAAGACATGTTTATAAACATGTGGATTTTAAAACATGCTATGTTATGCTACGCTGGACTGATAATTTTTGTTAGCTACTTGTACGCTTTAAAAATACTACAATTATATATGTTTTATTCAGGAAATTTCTGAATATGGGCACTGTAATGTTTTCAGTGTGTAGATCATTAATTTTATTTATGCTGGATGTTTATTAGAACCTTAATAAATGATTGAGCATTTTTTAGTCAGAGGTTCTGATAATCACACAATGAAACAAGTGTTTGGATAGATAAGTGAGAAAGTAAAGAAGGAAATGATCATGTATTACAATAATTCTGTGATTCTGTAATTGTAATAAATTTGTCTTCAAAGAATAAACAGCACTAATTAAATGCCATAGGGCCTTAATGCTGCTTACACAAAAGCATCTGAGATACATCCAGAAGTGCTCTTTGTTGGTACCAGAATTTTGTCATTTGTTTTAATTAGTCTGTAAGCCTCATCAGATTTCTAAATAATCCTGTAGTACGTTTGTAGATAAATAGATAGTTGCATGTAAGATTTTAGTCAAGAAATAACAGTTCTAAGTACTTAAAGCTGTCAACTGATACGTTACGTTTGTTCTCTCTTGTTTTCCCTATTCTGCTAAGTTTCCCTCTTTCAAACATTCCCCAGACTTTGCTTCAAAGAACATTTCTTAAGGGATGTGTGTACAGTGTGGGCTTTGGGTTTCTTTTTTCTGGAGGACTATTTGGACACACTCATATATCAGGCACTTGATGTCGTGGGATGATCCCAGAGCTCGCAAGGCTGGATTCCTGATAATTAGTGCACAGCTTTCCTCACTGTTTGTGGACACACTGCCTCACTGTTAACATTCTTCAGGTCATGACAATGAATCAGACAACAGTCACATTTTAACATGTCTGTAGTAAATGTTGAGTCTTTTGCATGTCTTTCCACCATCCCACTTTCCTCCCCAGTACTGAGCATGCCTTGTGTTTATCAGACTCCTCATGGCAAAATGCTGCAATCTTTCTCAGGTAGATGTCACTCCTTCTGTAGCTCTCTCTCTCTTTGCTTGCCTCTGCCATTCCTCCTTGCATCTTCTTTCTCCATATCCTGTCCTTCCTTGCCTCTCAGCTATTCAATTCCCAGCATCCCTTTGTATTCTGCTTAATGACAAGGCGTAGCACTCAAGTACGTGCATGGAATGGCAGGAATCTGCACTGGAGAGTCTGCTGTAACAGTGGTCTGAAGGATGGTGAGCAGGTGTCCTAAATTTCATTTCTTAATGCTGCAGTGTCTTGCCTTCCTGAAGTAAGTGTTGCTGTCTTCCTATAACTTCACAAAGTCATTGTGTGAGCTAAATTGATAAGCCATGTAGAGCTAACGTGCTGAGTTCTTCCTCTCTGATGACCATGTGCTGTACTAGTGACTTTTGTTCGTTGGGTGCTTGTATGGTAAAGTAAACAAGTCTGTTTCTTCTTCTGAATTGAAGAGTTTTATAATATTTTGAGTAAACTGTTCATGGCCTCTCCTAGTATGGAAGTTGAGGAGCATCAACTAAGTTGAGCAGGTAGCAGCTATCAAAATAGTACAGTTATTCTCAAAGTGCTTTGACCAGTGTTGAGACATCATTTAGTCTAATTCCAGTTTAAGGATGTAGATTACAAAATTTCACATAGCTTTATTCATGTGGGTAGGTGCTTGAGAAGAATGTAAATGGTAGACCCATAGACAAGGTACGCATCATTTTTACTCAAGGCAGTGACACTAAGATCATCATCAAGATAGTAGGTATTAAAACTTCACTAAGTCAGGTAAGATTTCTCCCCTAACAGTGTGTTTCGCTGTGAATGTTCTCTGAGATAGAGAGGATCTGATTTCCATCCACTGAGATTTTCCTGAATAACCATCAATTCATTAATTTTCTGTCATTTGTATTACATTATTCTGTGCAAAGTTATAGTATTGTGTAGTTAAGATTTTAACATTCTTTCCAGGTTCCAGCAATGTTAAGGTTATTCTCAGAGCATACGTACCTGAAGATAAGGTTGGTGTAGTATATAATTTCCTGCTATTTACTATTACTTGGAATATTAGAATATTTTCTCAATAAGAAAATGGTCTACTCAGATGTATGAAACAGAATTTCTAACTCAGGTGGTCTCTGAACCATAGATCACTGAAAGTGTCTACATCTTGCTCTCTTCCTATACACTTCACTGGTTATCTGCTACTGGAAAGATGAGTCAAATTAAACTTTCTGGCATTGTTGTTTTTGCATATTGCTTTTTCTTTTGTTCTTGAGTTCTTTGGTGATTGCCATTATTCTTTGCAGTTAAAACTGTATGAAGTGAAAAATCCATTCTCTTACTACTTCAGTCTTTATTTTCAAGTGTTTCTCAATTGAACCTAATCAGAAAGATGTTTAGAATAATTCTTTTTCTAAAACACTACAGCTGTAGTCTGCTGTTCTTAAAAGCTTTTATTCTGTCTTCTAAAATTTATTAGAAATTAGAGATAATAGGACAAATCAGTACTTTGAACTATTTCAAAGAAAACAAAAATCGATTATTTATTTAGCAATTTAATTACTCACCCTAACACTATTTTTACCTTTAGAAATAAAGGACAAGAATACATTTAAAATATATTTAATACATTTAAAATGTTTTATTTTAAATTGGTCTATTTGGGCATGGCTCTTTTTTCCTGTTTATATATTATTGAAATGTAGTACCATGTTTCGATCAGTTAGGGGTGAACTGTGATTACATGATGATGATTGCTTTAGCCAACAAGCAAACAAACATTTGTGGTTCATCTTATTAACAAGTTTGTTTGGAAATTGTCCTTAATTAAGTCCCAGATGTTTGTATGGTCTTTGAAGTACTTGGACACCATCTCTTAAAATGGATAATCAAGTCCAATTATCAAGGCCTTCCCATCCGTTGTGTAAAAAGTATAATTCGGCAGGTAAGATTTGCTAATGTTTTAATTAGCTCTTTCCAACATTGTTAACATTTTGAAGGTTAGAATGGTGACATTTCAGCTTAATTGTTACTAATTATTATCTAAGATAAAATAATTTTACTGGTAACCTCAGGGAGCTGGGGGATTTGTGGGACCTCTTCTTGGGTGGCCTGCATTTCTGCATACTGTATTATTTTTATCAAGATATCCCACTGATAAGGGAGTTTTCAGTACTATTTTGGTGAATAAGATTTTTTGTATTCAATTGCAGTTTTGGTCAACAAAACCATCAGCATGATATGCTTCTTAATAAGCTTATCTGTCTCTGAAAAAAAAAAAAAACAAAAAAACTGATTCTAAAGGAAAAAACTGTTATTTGAAAATTATTATTTACCTAATTTAAGTTCTTGTCGAGTCAGAGACCTAACCAGGTGAAACCAGGACAACTTATAGGGAAATGTTCTTTCAAAATATGTTCTCTTGCTGTATTGTGGAAACCAAATTGCTGAGAGGTAAAGAGAAGTATTGTCTCAATGTGGAAAAATCATGTACATCTCTGTGATTTTGTATACACTATTAATCCATGTGCAGTTAATACTTAGCTGATATGTAAATATTTTCAGATTGCCATTTAAGTAATTTGTATTGTCTTTCAGCAACATTACCTCTGTTGTATTAATAACCTGTCTATTGAAATAGTTATTTTCTTTGAAATCTTTATTGTATGTCATCTGATGAATCTCAGCCTATCAGCTCTTTAGTCAGAATTAACTGAATACTCTGATGCAGCTGTTAGTAAGTAGTTGAAATTGCAGGTCCACTGATTTCTATACAGCCAGGTGGCTCACATGCCCAAAATAAGAAGCTGTACTGATGCAGTGCTCCAGCTGAACAGAGCTGTCTGCTGTGGAACGGGAATGTGTCTGTTTGTATTAGTATGTGTCTATAAATATCCACGGTTTCCCGTAAGCATTGTCATTTTTTTGTTTGGAATGCTTTCACTATGGTTGCACCATTGTCCTGGAGGTTGGCCAAAGTATGGGAATTTACAGTGTGCTTTCTTTATACCTTCATATACCTATATGCCTTTAGCAACAAACCAGTTTTTGGAGCTCCCTGCTATGATTTACGTACATTACAATGGCTGTATGCAGAAACAGAGTGTAAACCAGACCTCTGAATGGATCCAAGCTAAAAACAATCTCTTTTTGGAAGGAAGCTGGGAACTTCTGAACACAGCTTCACGTGGCTTTGCCTGTAACCTTGCAAAGGAGAACTTTGAAGTGAGGTCTTCAGGGATGGTAACCAAAACCCAGTGAGGAGTGGGGTTAGCAAGGAGCTGCCTTAGGAATGGAATTATATGGGAAGCACGATGAGAGGTTTTGAAGAACATGTTCTCCTTCCAGATGCAATTAGAAAACCGGTGCCACGCGTGTTCTAAAACTTGAATATGAAACAGTTCAGTTATTGCAGTGGCGCTCAGCAAGATAAACCGTTTTGTTTCAAAAAGTATTATAACTGAATGCTATAATGAAAAAGAATTTTTTCATATTACAGTTGGGAATTTTTCCCCCCACTTTTTTAGTATTTTTGAGCATTGGGGCGAGATTAAGGGTTAGTTTAAAATGCAGCTGAGAGCTGAGTTTCTTAATAAGAATCTCATACTCATTTCAATTTTAAGCAGTACTTCTTCCCTTGGGGCAGAGTTATATGAAATGTCATGCAAGAGATGCCTCTGTAGAACTGAAAAAAGGGCTGGTTGCCACAGTTTCTTTTTTGTAATGAAGGTAGAAGTTAGAAGTGTGCATTTACTTAATTCTAGAATCCTTATTTTGAGTTCTAAAATATATAGCATCAGTCTGCTTTAAAGGAATCACGTTCTGAAACTGTATTTATTAAAACTAGCATTGTGTATTGGAGCAATGAAAATTTTCTCTTTTGCTTTTCACCTGTGGTACAGCAAGTAGTCTGTTTAATGTGTCAGTATGATGTAGCTCCCTGAGTGCAAAAGAAAGAAAAGAAAAGGGATTCTTAATTAGATACTGCAAACGATGGTGGTATTTCTTGATGTGAAACCAACCATGTGACTTTTACAAGGGAGAAAATACAGTTTTGTAATGTGCATTTGCAATAACAGGACCTGTTCTAATTTTTCAGAGCTACAATACATTGTGCATGTAATTTTTTTTTTCAGTGGAGAAATAAATAAAAAGGAGAATTGTTTTCCCCGTTGTCCATCATCTCAGACTATGATGCAAAAACAGTACATGCAGCATGCATTTTAATACTGGTATTGTGGTATAGTATACTTGCAGTTTTTAGGATAAAGCAATCTTATCTATATTTTAGGGTTGCTAAGAGCATCATTTCTCATTATAAAATCCTAGCGGTCCTTGTGGTAAGTCAGAGAATCATAGAATCATATAAGGGCCTGCGTTGAAAAGGACTTCAAAGATCACCTAGCTTAAATCTCCCTGCCATCGGCAGGGTCACCAACCTCTAGACCAGGCTGCGCAGAGCTCAGTCATGGGACTGTTGGTCATTTTAGATAAAATAATCTATTTTCTGTTTTTCTGAAAAATAATACTCAGCCAAAATGAAAGATAAAACTGTCCCTCTAAAACTGTTACTTGAACAGGGAAAAAGCCATCTTCCTAAAGTGGGTAACAGCAAATCTAGTTTCTTATTAATGCCATTTCTGCATGTCACAGTGGAGCAGGTACTTTTTCTTCGGAATGTTTTTGCCTTTCTGTGTGCTCCAGAATTTTTTATCTTGGCCTCAGTTTACACATTTGATTGTTATTGTAATCTATAGTGATGGAAGGAAGAGGTTATTGAGATCAATACCGATATCATTTACCTGGACTTGAGCAAGGCCTTCAACACGATCCCCCACCACATCCTTATCTCCAAATTGGAGGAATGTGGATTTGATGGGTGGACCACTCAATGGATAAGAAACAGGTTGAAAGGCCACAGACAGAGGGTGGTCATCTATGGCTCTTTGTCCAGGTGTAGGCCGGTAATGAGTGGTATCCCCCAGGGGCCTGTCCTGGGACTGGTGCTCTTTAACATCTTTATCAATGACATCGATGATGGAATTGAGTGCACCCTCAGCAAGTTTGCTGACGACACCAAGCTGAGTGGTGCGGTCGACACGGTTGAAGGAAGGGATGCCATTCGGAGGGACCCCAAGAGGCCAGGAAGGTGGGCCCGGGTGAACGTGATGAGGTTCAACACGGCAAAGTGCAGAGTTTTGCACTTGGGCCGGAGGAATCCCAGGCATCCATACAGACTGGAAGGAGCGGTCCTTGAGAGCAGCCCTGTGAAGAAGGACCTGGGGGTCTTGATAGATGAAAAACTTAACATGAGCCAGCAGTGTGCCCTTGCGGCTCAGAAGGCAAACGGTATCCTGGGCTCCATCAGAAGAGGGGTGGCCACCAGGGACAGGGAGGTGATTGTTCCCCTCTACTCTGCTCTTGTGAGGCCCCATCTGGAGTACTGTGTCCAGGTCTGGAGCACCCAATACAAAAAAGACAGGGAGCTGTTGGAGAGGGTCCAGAGGAGGGCCACAAAGATGATCAGGGGACTGGAGCACCTCCCCTATGAAGACAGGCTGAGGGAACTGGGCTTGTTCAGCCTGGAGAAAAGAAGGCTGCGGGATGGCCTCGCTGCAGCCTTTCAGTACATAAAGGGAGCCCACAAAGAGGAGGGGAATCAACTCTTTGAAAGAGTAGATAACTGCAGGACGAGGGGAAATGATTTTAAGTTGGGGGAGGGGAGATTTAGGTTGGATGTCAGGGGGAAATTCTTTATAGAGAGAGTGGTGAGGTGCTGGAACAGGCTGCCCAGAGAGGCTGTGGATGCCCCGTCCCTGGAGGTGTTAAAGGCCAGATTGGATGGGGCCCTGGGCAGCCTGGTCTAGTATTAAATGAGGAGGTTGGTGGCCCTGCATGTGGCAGGGGGGTTGAAGATTCATGGTCCTTGAGGTCCATTCCAACCCTGGCTGTTCTGTGATTCTGTGATCAGTCTTTGAGTTGCTATTGCTAAGCGGGTCTTTTCTAGATTTTTCAGCCACTAAATGGTAGCCAATCTTCCTTTTACATTTCTCAATTTGTGATACACTGTATGTTATTTTGATTGACTTGGCACGTATTCAAGTGTATGTTGGATTTGCAAGAAAAGTCCAGATCGTAAAGATCACAGCAGTTTTTAGATGCACCATTCACACTGACTGTGAGTCTTACTCAAGTGAACAGGCAGCTTTTACATGCTCGTGATAGAAAGCTTTTCAGAAGGTTGCTGTTTGAGGCTAGCTCCAGAACAGGAGAAGGCAGAGCAAAGCACTTGAGATATTTCTAGAATGCATTAGCCAGAGTGTAAACATCAAACACATGCAACTGCTATTGTCTTATCTGAGCTCCCAGGCATGGAGGATGAAAATGCCAGTCTGGTACTAGCTCCATACTGAGTAGTGGGCTGATGTCTTTGTATTCTATTACTACTATTTAGAACCAAGTTGCTTTGTTTTTAAGGCTCACCCTTGCCAGTTATGTTTTCAGGGATCATCAGAGCACGGAAGTTAGCCAAAAATAAAATACCTAAAATGGCACAGTGTTCCTGTAGTTGAAGCTGAGGAGTCTGGAGGTCTACTTCCTGCTATAGAACATTCTATAAAAATTTTAAGAAGTCTTTTAAGTGGGGTCACCTAGGTTTCGGTTTCTTTGTTTTTCTTGCTGATGTATTTTTTATAGTATTTATGAAGCTTACTATAGCAATAGTTTGTTTTTTATCCCCTTTCATTACCCTGTACTAATTAATTGGGGTAATTGACATTCCACAGTTTATACCTAAGTCTTACCTAACATAATTCTAAAACCACACCAGCTGTTGTATTTCTGTGCTGGTCAGAATCAGAGAAAGCTTTGTCATTATGTTTTTATTTTAGTCCCAGAAGGCATTTTCAAGAATTTGGATATGCGAGTTTCATATGAGCTTGCAAAATTCAGTCTGCAAAGAATATGAAGGACTAGAGAAATACAATTGACAAATACAGGTAGACAGTTCCATATGTGACATCTTGGTCATGTTGAAACCTGAATTACTATTGCAGTTGTAAGGAAAATTACAGTTAGCATTTCTTGCCTTCTTTTCCAAAGGAAGATCTGTCGAGTTTTTTTACACGTGTGCAGATCAGCTGAAGAATGGTTGGGAATTGGAAGTCTGAGATCAGGTTGCTGTCACCAACACAGTTCAGCCTGCCAGTGTCTAACTTGTCAATGTCTCTAGAACTGGGTTTATGAACTAAGTATATTAGGCCACGTATGGACTGTAGGCAATAGGTTGAACTTCTTTTTCTATACTACTAATAAACACATTTAGCTTGTTCTGGCTAACAGGAAACAAAAATAAAATTCCTTTTTCAATTAGGTTCTTCAAGGTCTAGATTATCTACACAGCAAGTGCAAGATCATTCATACGGATATTAAGCCAGAAAACATTCTGATGTGCGTGGACGATGCCTACGTTCGTAGAATGGCTGCTGAAGCTACTGAATGGCAGAAAGCTGGAGCTCCTCCTCCTTCTGGCTCAGCAGGTATGACAGTATGTTTAAATGCAATGTAGTAAATTTGTGCCTGTAAATTAATGCTAACAATGTTTTATTTAATGCATATAAACATTTTAAATAATTGCATGTAAAAGAAAAGTACATCCACTCAGCTTTTATTCATACGCTGGAGAGCTAAAAAGAAATGTTTTCTTCTCAGTTTTTCACGTTCAGGTTTTTGGAGTGCCTGATTTATTGGAACACAGTCCCACCCTGCAAGCTGTAATGACTTGCATCTTTAATACTGGCAGTAATTAATAGTCATATCTAACTTTTGTGTCTGGTTCTATTACAGTATCATCAGTGTTCTTTTGAAATTATCTGTTTTTTTACCAGTTGTAACTTATTCTCAAGATGTAGTGACAAGTCTTGCGGTCCATAGCTTTTCATTCTTGAAAACAGCGTTTATTGTACTTGAATGAATACACAATGAGCCCTTCTTCCCAGCACTGCACATGAAATATTTTGTTAAGCTTGCCAAGATCTTAGATGGAAACTGCACGTTATATGTTTAGCAAGGAGGAACCAAAGTGAAGGAGCTCACAGCTATCAGTGAAGACATGCCAGAAGGAAATACGGCTTTTTGAGAGATTTTTTGTGCATGGTTACTGTTTTGTTTTGTAGTCCAACACATCAGCTACAGGCAGTGGAGAAACAAAACATTTAAAGCTTTTGTAATGTTATCAGAAAAAATATATTATGGATTAAAATTAGAGATATAGTACAAATTCCTACTGTATCAGGAGCAGTCATTGTGGCCTAAATCATAAATATTTCCATAGTGGCACGTTATTTTCAGACTCTGCATTTCCTAAAGCTCTTTCTTTTCAACATCATTTTTTGGACTCGGTCTATGAATATGACTTTTTTTGTTGAGCTAACAATGATTGTGCTGTTTTACAATATTATTTATGTTGACATGCAATATTATAAATTGTTAGTATATTGTGTTGAATTTTACATAATGGGGAATCATACAGCTAAAGGCTGCATGTTGCCTGTGTGGGAAGCAGACTTGACATTGCTTCCTGACATTAAAATAAATGTTAAGGAATATATTGATGGAATTCTTATCACTCTTTGTTCTTGGCAATTTGTAATTAAATGTATGGCATTCAACACAGGAACTGAAGATGTGTTTTTATTACAGCATTTTAAGAGTAGATTCTGCATAGTTGCATTTTTTAGAGGTGATGATAGATTTAAGAACCTTTGAGACAGCACTGCCCTTTCAGGGACACAAATGCAGTTTTCTGCACCTGTGGTGGTGGTGATGGTGTTTCTATGTGTGGCATTTTGTTGTTGTTGTTACACAATTTCACAGTGACTTGTAATTGCAGCAAGCCAATCATTGATGGTATCTGTCTGGGACATGCGTAGGTAGCGGTGCATGCTGGAGGTGCTTTCCCTGTGCTCTAGTGCTTTTTGCCATGGGCACTCCTTCATGCCTGCAGTCGTATCAGAGTACTCTGCTTCAGAAGGAAGGAAGTGTGAATATTTGACTTTTCTGTTCAGTCCAACACAACAGTCATCTGTGTTGATACTGCCTGAACTGTTTAAAATCTGTCTGCATCTGATCAGTCAGCTGACTGCGTGCATTTCATCTATGACATCTCTGAAGTCAGCTAATGGTTTCTGTCTACTCATGACTGTTTTGGAGTTCCCTATCTGACTTTGATCAACTCTCCACTAGCCACAGCAGAGAGAACAGAAATTAATGATAAATCCTTTTAATTCTGGACAGTCTAATGGAGACACTGTATGATTTCAGGTAGGAGGCATTTGTAAAGAGTTAAAATGCTGGCTGAAAATAAGATTTTAAATCACTTTAAATATAATTTGTAGAGTTATTCTTGTAAAAATGTATATTGAAATTTTTTTTTTCTTTGCAGTGAGTACAGCTCCACAGCAAAAGCCTGTAAGTATTGCTATATAATTCAGATAAACTATCTTACTTCCTGTATTTCTGAAGGTATTAGTAATTATTAGACTGTTAGTAGTATTTATACTTTTTTAAAGCTTCCTTTGAATGACACTTTTATGTTTCAGAGAACATTTTTCTTTTAATGTCTTTGGCCTGACCAGTTTTAAACACAATATTTCTCTGATGGAAATTCTCTTAGAAATTCTGTAGCTATATCAAAGAAAGTTGAACATTGCTATTGTAATCTCTCACGGAATAATCCATTCAGTTTACATCCTGACAGGAATGCATGCATGCACCAAATATCATGCATTGCAGATAGCTGCAGAAGTTCAGTGCCTTAATCAGCAAGGTCTGAAAAGGTACTTTTTTTCATGAGGTCTTAAATACCTTTTTGCCATGTGCTAGTAGAAGAACCTCTGATAGCAGAGCTGTTTAGTAGTTGAACCTACTAAGGCTTAACCTACTTTCTGCATTCAGAATCTGTATATAATTTAAGTAAGCATACAACATGCATAGAAGTTAGAATTAACTGTCTGGTTTTGACTGTCATGTAACTTGTTTTGAAGATGATGGCATTTATGGACAAACCTTTGGAAAAGAATGTTTCTCATTGTTCATTGCACTTCATTTTTGAATTGTATGAGGATATCTTATTGTGGTATCTGTACAATGAATGAAAATTGGATTAAGCTAATTTACCTACTAGTAAAATTAGAAGTCAGAATTCAATTAAAATATAATAAGTTGTTTCAGTCTGAGCAAAAATCTGTTGGTTTTTTTTTTTCCTTTGTTGTTAGACCTGGATTTTTTAATCCTTATGTTATATAAAATGCAAAATGTTTAATGATCACCATCTGTTCTTTGTGAATCATATGTTTTTGACCAGAAATATTAAAACTGCTTTCTTTTCACAGGGAAATAACTGAACAGCAAAGGACTTATTTCAAATTCTTTAGTATTTGCAGTCTTATTGAATTTCTTATGTTATTTTTCTCAGCATATTTTTGATGAGCATTACCTGCATTGTACAGAGAGAGAAAAGGTGTATATAGTTTATGCATAGATGAACAGGTATGATAGCAGAACATCTTCCACATACAATAGTATCATCTGCTGATCTAGATTAAAATTATTGTTCTAGTTTAGGTTATAGGAATTTTACAGTGTTGTCTCAGTTGTATTTTGTTCGTGGGTCTAATGCACAGCAATGCAGAAGCATATACAAGCATCTAAGACTTTTTAGTTTTATTTGATAAGCATAACCCTAGGTTGTACTTCATTTGAAGTAAAGTAGAATCAACAGTCTATTTATTATATTAATTACTACCCACTACTTTCAAATAAAAAGGAGCCATATTGCATGTTTTCAGTTTAAGATGCCTTGAGGAGAATTGTTCAGAGTTTTGTTTGGTTTGTTTTTATTACTATTTCAGGTTGGGAAAATATCCAAAAACAAAAAGAAAAAACTGAAGAAAAAACAGAAGAGGCAAGCAGAGCTGTTAGAAAAACGCCTGCAGGAAATAGAAGAACTAGAGCGAGAAGCTGAAAGGAAAAAAATAGAAGAAAATGTAACCTCAGCTGTACCATCAAATGAACAAGAAGATGAGTACCACCCAGAGGTGAAACTAAAAACAGCTGATCTTGAAGAGGTCGTAGATGAAGAACCTGGAAATGATGATGGTTAGTGTCATCTGCTTTTATTGACCTTGAATCTACTGTTTCAGAAGGGAAAGTAATTGCAGCTTATTCACAACATTTCATGTTGAAATTCTTTTTTAACTTAGGTGGCTTGGAGCATAGTTATTAAGGTCCAACTCCTTTCTTGTTTCTGTTGCTTTCTTATAAACTATTTCAGTTTTGATAGAAATGTTACACATTTTTGTGTGTGTGTGTTTTTTTTTGTTCTACTCAAGGTATAAATATTCCTATCTCTGTGGTGAATCCCTGTTTGACATTGATTGAGTTAAAGATTTGTAGTGCTTGCTTTCAAAACTGCTTATAGATTTCATGCATAACATTTTTATCTTGCATTGTTTCCTCAGCTACACTATCCTGAACCACTTCCCATTGCTTTTTTTTTTTCCAACAACCCTGTTAGTTCCCTTTCTTGCCTTAACTTAGACTTTAAAGTCTCTGAATGTTCCTTCTGTGCTGTGTTGGAAGTCAAGTACTTACTGAAAAGTTAATTTGTGAATGTTTGTTTTTAAGATGGTATGTTGATGTATGATCTAATACGTTGCTCGTTAAAATTTTTCAGGTGAAGCAGAAGATCAGGATGAAAAAGAAGACACAGAGAAAGAAAACACTGAAAAAGATGATGATGTTGAGCAGGAACTTGTCAGCAATGACCCTACAGACCCTAAGTGGATAGAATCACCTAAAACAAATGGCCATATTGTGAATGGCCCGTTTCTATTGGAACAACAGATTGAAGATGAAGATGACGAAGAGGAAGAATGTCCAAATCCAGAAGAATATAATCTTGATGAGCCAAATGCAAAAAGTGATTACTCTTATAGCAGCTCTTACGAACAGTTTAATGGTGAATTGCCAAATGGACGTCATAAAATTCCTGAGTCACAGTTCTCTGAATTTTCAGCTTCAGTGTTCTCTGGGGCCCTAGAATCTGTAGCCTGTGGTTCTGCTGTTTCTGAAGGATCAACTGTAACAGAAAGAGAGGAAAGCAGCCCATCTCATGACAGGAGCAGAACAGTTTCAGCTTCAAGCACTGGGGATTTGCCAAAAAGTAAGTATTACTCTTGCTGGCATGTGCCATCCACGCCTGAAGTCTCTTAGAGGTGATGTCTTACTGTAGAATGAGTGCTGGAATTAAACCTTATGTATATGTTTTATCTTTGTTCAGTGATGTTTGTATGCAAATGCCATGGTTTTTTTTCACTTCAAAATTCAGTACCAAGTCTATTGAGAAAGCTGTCACAGACAATTCTCAGTAGAATGAAAGCATCTTTCAGTAATAGATGACGACTCTTGCACCATTTCCTTTACTTTGATTGAACAGTAGAACTAGAATTCTGTGATGTTGCCTTTTCTTCACTTTCAGCTGAAGTTTTAAATATTTTCACTTTCTGAGTTAGTGCCAAACCTCCTTATGTTCTGGCCTACTCCCTGCCTGACTCTGAAGGGTGCCCACTGTAAAAATGGTGCCCACGTGCCAACCTCTGAAGACTGCTCCTCTGCAGTGTGCAGATTGCTCCCAAATCCTTGCTTTCTAGGTGCTGCCCAGACTTGGGCATAAAGTGAGATATGAAGTCAGGCTAGTAATAGTAGGACTGGGTCGCAGCTGCAACCCACTACTGAGAACCATTTTTTTCATTGCTCACTGATTTAATCTTCTTGGCTTTGCTGCAGCGAACATTTTTTCATGGACTATTACATCATCTGAATGCAAAATCTCTGTCATGATCATTTAAAATTTACTGTTTTATCTTTGAAGAATTATGGAAAAAAAGCAAAGCTGATGTCTAGAAGAGGAGACTTTTCAGTTATTTTGGTCTCAAAACATTCTGGTTAACTTTGACCTCCTATAACCAAGTTTCAAGGAAAAGCAGATGTGTTCGTTTTTAATGACTTTTTACGAAATGTGAGATAAAGAATTGTTTGAATTGATGTGAGTTTTTTGCCTAGTACCGTGGGCATTGATTACATTAAAAAAAAATAAAAGGAGAGAGGATCAAACGAGTAGAATAGAAAGACAGTGAATATGTTAAGAAACAATTGTAACAGTGTCCTTAAAGGCAGTTGAAGCATGCTTTAAGTAAATTGGATGCCTATTCCTACATTCCAGTGTAAGAGTTTGATCATTTCAACTTGGAACGCAAAAGAAAAGCAACCTTGTTTGTTAAAATAAATCTACCATCTTAAATTTTAAGGGGAAAGCAAAACTGTGATTTTTTTCTGCTTTAGAACTTACTTTAAAGTGTATTAAATAAGTTACTGTTGTAAAATATTTGCATTAACAGGTCATCTACACAGGAAAGAGAGAGAGAAGGTGACATATGAAAGTACACTTTATTCACATAGACTTAAGGCCAGACGTGTTGTGAGATTGTTTAACCTGGCTTCCTTTTAACAGCAGCATTTTTGCCATTGAATTAAATAGCTCCAGAGTATTACCCATAGGTTTTATTTGTAGTGTCATTGGCTAAAAGATAAATACATGAGTTTCAGCTTCAATAGGGAAAATATTGAAAGACTAAATCTGTAAGCGAACAGAAGAAAATGAGATGGTTCAGGAGAAAATCAGCCTGCGTGAATGTCGTCTTGGATGAAGCTACTGGATAAACAGAGCTGTATTGAAAAATACAATAGAGTGTATTTCCTCATTTTTAGAGCTTTGAAGAGTGTTTCACACGGTTTATTATAGAATCTACATAAGGTAATCTGCAAATAGACAAGGAATATGCAATAAAATACAATTGAGTAGAGGGAATTTCTGTAAAATGACAAGATTCAAGCTAATAAGTCTTCCAGTCCATCTTCTTATATTCTGTTCTCCCTTAAACAATGGCTCCTCAATGCTTCGTAGCCTCTTAGAATCATATATCCATAGAATATCCCGAGCTGGAAGGGTCCTACAGGGATTATCGAGTCCAGCTCCTGGCTCCACATAGCACTGCCCAGAATTCAAACCCTATATCAAGGAGCGGTGTCCAAACGCTCCTTGAACTCCAGCAGTGCCGTGCCCACTGCCCTGGGCAGCCAGTTCCATGCCCACCACCCTCTGGTGCAGACCCTTTCCCTAAGCCCTTCTCCCCCCCCCTCCCCTGACACAGCTCCATGCCGTTCCCTCGGCCCTGTCGCTGTCACACAGAGCAGAGCTCAGCGCTGCCCTCCGCTCCCTGTGAGGAGCTGCAGCCGCCATCAGGCCTCCCCTCAGCTCCTCTGCTCTGTGCTGAGCAAACACAGGGACCTCAGCCACTCCTCACACCTTGCCCTTAGACCCTTCCCCATCTTCATATCCCTCTTTTGGATGCTAATAGCTTTATGCCCCTGTGATGTTGTGGCACCCACACTGCACCCAGTGCAGGAGGTGAGGCTGCACAGCACAGAGCAGAGCAGACAAGCCCTCCCCTCGCCCGCTGGCAGAGCTGGGCCTGCTGCACCACAGGGTATCATCGGCCCTTTGAGCTGCCAGGGTGGCTGCTGGCTCATGCTCAACTTGCCATCAGCCAGAACCCCCTCTTCCATTTCACTGCTGGCAGTCTTTAGGCAGAATGCCTCTCCTGCTGTTCCTGGGGTGATGTATAAAATCCTCATGCTTCCAGAGAGTAAAGCTGGTATTGTCATCAAGAGAGCAGCTTATCTCCACAGCTGGAGAAACAAACCTACTTCATTCCCCCTTGATGTTACCTCATCAGGAGCAATATACAATCCTTGTGTGCAAATAAAGTAAAAGGAGCATGAATTCAGCCATAGCTCACCTCTTCCTCAGAAGGAGGAAAAGCTTAATGTTGTTCATCTGAATGGCACCAATCATGGGTTTGAACAGTAATAAGACAAATTAAACTACATTAGAATGGTATGACAGTTGCAGGCCATTCAATATTTCAAATGGTGCTACTTTTTCCACTGTATCTTTAGTGCTCTTTTCATGTATAGATGCAGACTTTGTTTGCTTGTCTCCAGGTAGTCATTGCTATACATTCTTATGTAACATGGTCTCAATAGTGTACAGGTTGATCTGCATTCAGTGGGTGAGCAACTATTTTTTGTCAAGTTTTTACCTTTATTTAATTCTTTGTCAAGTGTATACTGTGTGACCAAATGCTCCTAGGGACAGATTTATTAATTTCATCATGACTTTCCTCCTCATTCTAGTGCTTGAATGTTTACTAAGTATATTGTCATGGTGTGACTGTGAGAAGAGGAGGTGTTATTTCTCAGTTTTACAAAACTAGGACATTTAGAAGTGAAAATTAGAAATGCTCACTAAGTTTGCCCTCAGGTTGAGTACCATAGGATGCTTTTTAAGAGTACTTGCTAAGAAGTACAGCTTTTTTGACTTCACAGTTAGTTGTGAATTATTTGTCTAAATCAGAATCCAAGGTGTCTCATTCATCTCTCAGAAAATACAGGACATAAACTCACTGAGTTCATGAGAAAAACACAAGGATGTAGGCACTTGCCTGTTAACCTTTATCTGTTCCTTGTGTTAAAGGGAGGTTGCAAAATCCTTTCTAATGTTATTTTCACATGTCTTACTAATAAGGCCTTTTTTTCCCTCTTTGTTCTCCTGCTTTATTTACTGCAGTCCTTCACCTTCAGCAAAATGTATGGGAAGGATTTATTTCAGCAATAGCAAGGCTGCTGAACTGACTCTTGTTATTTTATGAATAAAGCATGGGTTTGTGTTTAAAAAAAATTTCACCGTGCTACGGTGCATGGTCTTAAGGGAAGACTTTAAGTAGTTCCTGTCTTTTCAGGGCTGGAATGCAACCTTAATACTCTCTCAGTGTATTTTACTTTTATGCTCTGTTTTGGTGCTTTTTTTAAACTTGAGTCTTGCGCTCAATTACAGCTCTTTTAGAGGACTGTTTTGTTGAGGTCACTGCCTGTTCTATCTTCTGCCATGTAGTGTTTTCTTTTCTTCCCTGGTAAGTTCTGCCATTTTCTTTTCCGGATGGCCATTATTTAGTGATTGCCCGTTTGCACTTGCTGTCCCAGTAGTTCAAGATCTGCATCTCATTTCAGTCATTCCTAACTTATACCACTAGTCTTCCTCTCTTTTTCCTCCAAGTCTCATGTGTAATGTATTTTCTTCTTCTAATATACTTATGCAAGTTTAACTGATCATTATATCCCCATTGGATTCCCAGATGCTTTTCAGATCTGGTATCTCTTTCATGTCTCAGTTTCTAGTTGAGTTTTTGTAGCTTTGAGATGAAGAAAGTGATGGTTCCTTTGCTGTTGTCTTACTTGTGATACTTGGTTCTTTCTTCCACATTTAAAACAACCTGCTTTCTTTCCCACACGTATTAGGAGTCAGCAGGTGGTATGTAAAAATACAAAAAAAAAAAAGAAGCAGGAGTCCTCAAGCATTGTATGTTAGAATCTCCGGTGTCTCAGGAGAATATAAAGATTGCTGGATTAATTGGATCGCAGTTTTGCAGTTTTACTTTGAATCATGTTCAGTGCAAATAGATCCTTCAGAGAACTTTGATTCAACGTTGACTTATCTGTGAAATGATAACAGTCTCCCAGGCTCTGAAATCAGCCACATTTTGATCATTCCTTTTCCAGCAGGGCAGATCTAAAAACAAAAACAACAACAACAATAAAAACAACAAAAAACAGTGGCCAAACTTCATGTACCTTAACCAAGAATGGAAGTGATGGATTCATTTTCTCAACCAAACTGTTCAAAGAATGTCTTTCATGTGGAGTTCGAGTTTTAACATTTTTTGTCATAGCAACATGCTTTATTTTTTACTTAGCTGCTCTGCCACATATTTTAATAATAGGAGTATGGCAGTTTGTTAAAAATGCGCTTGGTATTTGTGAGGATATTTAGTAATCAAGGTAAGAAATCCTGTTTGTGTTGCTTTAATTTCTCCTAATGTTCAACAAAGTCACTTATGGAGAATGAGTAGTATGTTCTGAATACTCTTCTGCTTTTTGTTTGTGTTAGCAAAAACTCGTGCTGCTGACTTACTGGTGAATCCACTGGACCCAAGAAATGCAGATAAAATTAGAGTTAAAATCGCTGACCTGGGAAATGCCTGCTGGGTGGTAAGTGTAACTACATCAATTCAACTCTCTAGTCTTCACTATTTAGAACAGGCCTTTTTATTGCTCATTTTTGCAATTAATGTGATTCTTTCTGTTTTAGCATAAGCACTTCACAGAAGACATCCAGACAAGACAATATAGATCCATAGAGGTTTTAATAGGAGCAGGTTACAGTACACCTGCTGATATCTGGAGTACAGCATGTATGGTAAGAACTATACAATAATACAGTATGTATACAGTATGTGTTTTTCAAGAAAAAATCCTGAAAATAGTCATTTTCTGAGGGAAGGAGTCTGATGAGGATGGTTCTGATATTTTGACACAAATGTAATACTATAAATTATATACCATCAGATAGCATCTGATCATTGATCTCTTTTATTTCAGTATTTTAAGCACCTTTAATCAACAGGAAGTATTTTGGAGAAATGTTCTAGTTTTTATTTCAGGCATTTTAAACTTGCAGTTAAAAATATGTAAGCTTGAAGGGAAAGACGGGTATATTTTAGATTCATCTAATTGAAATAGTATGACTGCATATTTTGTTCCAGTCTTAGACTATGCAGTCCTGTGCTGTTTCCTTTTTCTTGCATAAAGTAGTGAAAACCTGAAATACTTTAAATTTTGCCAACTTCAGTGAAAGCATTCATCAGGCTGGGTTTGCAGATCACAGCTTTGGACTCTAATCTTGAAGGGAAGGAATTTTTTCTATTAGAAAAATATGTGGTAATGTTCTGTTGAATTTGTTTTAACATGGTAAAACTGAAGTGATGTGTTTTTTAAAAGCTTTAGAGTGTAGGAAGAATGAAAGCCTAATTGTTGCACCTTCTGAAACGTTGATTCTGTTTGCAGTCTCACTTTCAGGACAAGTAAGCTGCATGCATTTTCTCATTAAAGATAGATTTGGAAATACATTTAGAAGTACCTTTGTCTATTTAAAAAGTGAAAACTTATTCAAGTCATTATATTTTACAAATACGTGTCTGAAAAGAGTAAGTGTGTGATGAGGAGAACACTTAAATACTAGACACAGTTTGCAGGCGTGGGTGATGAGAAGAATTGCAGAACTCGGATCGGAGGAGGACTGAAAGGAACATAAAATCCTACAGATATTATAAGCTCAGCAAGCCATGTGTTGGAAGTAACTAACTATAAGTAAATCTGCAAGTATGTATTCTCTAGAGTTCAGTACTAGTTTTTGTTTTAGTAGATGGAAAAGAACATCCATTTCTAAATTTACTCTTCCGTTTTGAGGCAAAATGTAGAATTTTGCTTTTACATTGAAAACAAAGCATAGAAAATCTTCCATAGTTTTGATCCTGAATTCTTTATTTATTCTTCCCATAATTAACTGTAAGATTGCTGTAGAAACTTTTCATTCCTTATATCTGGTATTTTGCTAAATTTCATTCTACTTGATGCCTTGTTACAGTATTGAATACTCTGTTTTACTGTGTAGTCTTAAAGGTTGTACTTGCTCAGCCTACATCCTGCTAATTGATAGTTGGTGGGAGTTGTAACGTACTTTCTTGTTCCTTTTAAATAGAGAAAATGCCTTTTGAAGGGTGGCATCTGTGACACGATGTATGAGTTCTTATATTGCAAGATCTTTTACCTGAATTTAAGTATTTGTAGCAACCAGATGGGTTTTGAAAACACTGTATGGTGTAAGGGGAGATGAAGAATGTGCAAGGAAATATTGGGCTCATCCTACCCCTTCCACTTGCATTCATTTTCTTGTTACATAAGCTCTATTGCTTTCTTCATGCAAATCCTTTTTAAGCTCAAGAAAACGAACCCAAAACCTAAAGAATCCCTCCCACTGATGGTGTCTTAATTCAGATTCATAATTATTTATGAAATTTCATTATTTTCATGGGAAAAAAAAAAAAATTCTGCTTTTCTTTAATATGTAAGCTTTAAATATAGTAAAGCATTTGAGGCAGAAATAATGGAGTTCTCTTTCGTCTTTGGCCACAGACATTGTATTTTTGCCCTTAAAAATAGTAGAAATACTGAAATCATACAAGCACTGACATACAACTGTTGAATACAGTTGTCTTCATGTATAAGTGCAGCCATGTAAAAGATAGCGATCACCTCAAAAATTCGTAGTTTAAAAACTCCTCAGGATCTGCTTTCATTCCTGTGTGGTTAGGAAATGGGTCACGGCAGTGTAAGTGCTCATCCCATACCAGAGGGAGCACTGCTCTGAGATAGGTATTAACTGTACAGACCATAATAGTCTTTCTGCAGAGGGTTTTTGACAGATTAATGGCCAGAGGAACATGACTGGCGTGGAAATGCAAACTCTTGATTAACTTATCTAGGCCATTTTTGGAAGCCGTGATTTGATTCTTTCCAGTCCCTACAGCATCCAAGAACTGAGGTTCTGAAGCACTGTGATGCCATGGCAGTCTAACTTGCTTCCTCAGGTTTGGATTCTTTGTTGTACTTAGGTGTGATTCAGAAAACATCCTTCTAAGTTACTTTGCTTGTTTCCATATTCATGTCAATTTATCCTGTAGTGTTTACACCTATGTTTTCAAAGAGGACTGTCTGCTGAAGCTGGAGGCGTTGTTTATTTTGCTCTGGCTGACTGAAAATACAGCTCAGGTATTCTGTGAGCCGTGCTAACACAAATTCAGTGGAGAGGAAGGTGATTCTCCACCTCCTTGAATTCTTGCTTTGCATATATGATAGGTCCAGCGTTATTAAGAACAGTTTTGGAAGCTGTCCTCTGTAGAATGAGTGATTCAGCAGCATTGCTGTTACTTTATTCTCCGCAAGCATCCGTCCTTCTTTACTTCATATGTATACATATATATATTAAAAATATGAAATATGATATCACTGAACACACATAATGTCTGCCAACTCACCCCTGTGCTAACTGCATTTGGTATTTCCCCTTAATTGCTTAAAAAAAGGTTGGAGGGGTGAGTTGTTAAGGGCTAGCAATATGTTAGCAAGAGACTGTGAATTTGAGGTTGTATTCAGGGTGATTCCTCTAATAATACCTCCCCTGTCAGAATAGTATTGAATGCTTGTCCAGAAAGGGTGACATTTGGCTTTGCACTGGAAGATGTGATATAATTACAGATCCTGTCCTTCATTCTCATAGTGGTTTTGATTTTTGGATAAGCTTTCTTGTCTCAATTTATCTATTGAATGCTAACACACACCTTGCAGAAATCTGTGCCTAATATGCGTGATATGAAGTAAAGTGAACGCAAAGTAAGACAGTATTTGAGCCAAAGATGAGATATTAAGCTTTTAAAACAGTTGTTCAAAACTCTAAATCATTGTTCTCTGAGCCTGATCAGAAAGCTGAAAATATTTTTATCTCACAAGGACAGAATTGCATGGTAATGTGTCTGATAGATGTTTGCATATCCAGGACCCTCAAATCAGAGATTTCTGACCATTGTCCTCACAGAGACCGATCTAGGTGAGCTCCTCACTCCTCTGTCTGCGTAGCTCTTTTTGACAGAAGACTTCCTGCTTCAAAGCCATGGGCAAGTTGTTCAAATTCCACAACACGGCTACCAAACCCTCCTGGAAGGGCTGCTTCCCAAGCAGTCAGAGCACTGCTTACCAGCACAACTCGTGCATGAAGACTGCTTGCCTTGCGGAATAGGAGGGGATTTGCCATCTGCTATATATTCATTAGCATTCAGATACTCTGTTGAAAACACCTTGAGCTTTTCCTGCCTCTTGGTTTGTAGATTTTGTGAAGGACTATCTGAAGTGCATCGGGACCAGGCTTCATGTGGTGTCTTAACTTGATTTTGTGCTTTATGGATCTCCTTTTGAGCCTGAGGTCTTTCCTTGCCTTTTGCTTGTTAATGAAACAACATTTTTCATTGGGTATAGCATTGATTATGTGAGTAGAACTACTGGCTTCTGTGTTGGCTTGTACCTAAGGCACAAAGAATTATTGTCTAACACAGAGGTGTACCACAAACTCTGCAGCAAACTCTGGTTTTTCTCAATGCCATTTGTTGAGCAGTTTTATTTGCTCTTTAGTAACAAGCATGAGCATGATGATGATGTTTTTAACAAAAGCCTCAAGTTACGGTGCCCTGAGCATGCAAAGGGTCTGTGTTTATGTGTGCACAGCTTCTTTCACACTGCCCCCCTTAATCTGGCTTTTAGCACATGGTATGTTGTGTCTGCATGGAGTGCTGTCCTTAGCTGAGCTCTGCTCGTGCAGGTTGGCTTCATCGAGCCACCAACTCCATGATTTTGGTGCAGCATCCTAAGAGAGAGTGGAATTGTAGCATTTGTATTATCTTTAGTGTGAATATGGTCATAGATTGTCATTGGGATTAATTGTGCTGGAAATCTACGTAAGAAGAGTCGTGTAAGGACTCTACCTACCTGATTACCTTATGATATAACTGAAGCAAGGTAAGAGAGGGAGAAATAACTCAGCACTAAAAACCTTGTAGTTCCCTTTCTTTTGGTGTTATGTCAGTGAATAAGTACTGTTGTAAGCCTGCAGCCTGTGGGCTGAATCTGCTAAATTTAGATGATTCAACGCGGCCCAGTTCTTGTACCCCAAACAAGAAAAGTACATTTTGAAACCTAATTTAGGGGATGAAAGAAGGTATTCTCAGGCCAGTACCAGTCCTCTGCTCAAGTAATATGAATTTTAGAGTCCTAAGAAAAAAAAAAAAGGGAGAAGTGCGGGATGATGTGCAGCTTTGGAGGCTTAGAATGCGTGCGTGATGTGCTGTGGAGCTAATGGAGTTAGGTGCCGGTAGGGTTTTCAGGGCTGTGGCAGACAAGTTGGTAACTTGTTCTTTGCTCTGCAAAAAATGATACAAAATGTAACTGAATTTTTTTTCCACTTTGATGGACTGGGCCTGAATGATTGTTACAGTCATGTGCTGGACATTAGTGTGCTTTGCTAAGGAAATTGCACGGTTCCCTTCATCTTTCACCAGCACAGCCTACTTAAGTGGGATACAGAACTGCTTTCATCCATAGTGAGACAGTGGGAATCTCTCCTTACAGTATATTCTACAAAATCCTGCGTTCCCTCGCTGGACTAAATCCTGTTTTTATTATGCCAACAAGAAAGAAGTACATTTCTCATTTTCACCCCAAAAAAAGGATGAGGTCTGGAGCCAGCAGTGCCTTTAGCTGAGTTGAAACTGCCCCTGGATCAGGCTGAATTTCTGCTTTTGCTGTATTGAGAGGGTCACTTTCTGCAGAGAATAAACTGAAGAGAGACACTGAATGATTTAGCATTTCCTGAATCTCAAAAGCCATGGAACAGAGCACTCCATTGCTGCTGCCAAGAATTGCTGGCAGGATGAGGGAGCTAGCATTGGCTGAAGGCATCCCTTCGTATTGCTTCTGGAAACGACTGCAAGCACTGTAATTCCACTGCTTCTTTTTATTTATGTTCTTTGGACTGGAGGCAGGAAAAGCACCTGAGATTATGAGTGTCATCATCTGACTTCTGTTGCTCGTTATGTACAGCCTTGTTTCAGCTGTGGGAAGATGACTGTATCACAAGCTAGAACATTAACAAGACAAAGTGTTTTTAAAACACATCTGAGGTGGCTTCTGTGGTAAGTTGTGGTTCCTGAAATATCTTGTTTTTAAAATGAGAAGCAGCTAATAGGTCATAGTTGTAGGTGGGCAGGAGGTCAGAGAAGGAGAGAATTGTACTTGCTGTTTTTTCTATCTGAAGAGAATACAAATGATTAAAGGAAATACTACCAGAGTGAGATGAAGAAGAGGGCAGGCAAACAGCTTCCATAATAAGAGAGAATGCTATTACAGCTTGTGGTACCAGGCAAGCAAGCTTATAGGTTGTTTTTTTTTTTTTTATTGTGAGCTGTTCTATCCATATGAGAGAGCTCTGAGGACAGCAGGAAGTACGAGCACAGCATGATATGAAGCAGGCTTATGATGTTACATGTAAATGCTTGTTGTTCAGCCCCTTGCTTATTTCTTTGTATCGTGTCCTCTGACATGGGGTGTAGAGAGAGCTGTGCTTACCTGCTCTTTGTGTTGTGTTGTCAGCGGGAGGAATCAGCCATGTCACCATAGGACCATGAGTACCACTGCAGTCAGTATGTGTGAGCAGCACAGTGCTGTAGGTGTGCTGGCGTGCAGCGGTCTGCTCAGAAGCAGTATTTTGAGGAAAAATGGAAAACAAAAAATGCCAGAGATAAGAAAAGCTTCAAGTCACTATGCACATATTTTTCAGTAGGCAGATACAGTACAAAATGCTGTTATTAATCACTGTACACCCTTTTGCTTTGAAGGTGGTGGGTGGACAACCTGAAACATTCAGAAGAAAGTGGTTTTTCAAAGGAACTAAGTTTCCAGAGCAGCCACTCAGTATTTGTATGATTATGAGACTGGAGTTTTATCAAAGAACAGAAAACTATTTCCTTTTTAAGCATCCCTTGCATGTCTGTGTTTGTGTGTCTGGCCTTTCTTATCAAGTAACAACCATGCAAAATCTCTTTTATATTTTTTCACTGCCTGGATATTCAGAATAAGATGTTCATGGGAGAACAAACTGTTATCTGGTGTGCTTGTCTCAAAAAATTTGTTGCTCTTTTTTTTGTTTTGTTTTGTTTCTGTGCTCCCACATACCTGTGGAACAGCATTTTTAATCTAAGCCTGTTTTTGAAGCAGTAAGTCTTCTCATTCACAGCTCCTCATTTCAGCTGAAACTCTGTCCAAGAGCTGGATTTTGTCTGTCGAAATAATAATCCTGGCCTATAGTTTGTTGTCCTTTTTCAGCTGGGGCTTCATAAGAGGAATTCAGGGAGCCTGATGAAAGCCAAGTGAATTATTCTTCTAGTCCTCTCCCAGACATGTATCCCGAGGCATGCAGCCATTTTCAATCACCAGATTGAGTACACAGCTGTCATACACTGAAAATGTAGCTATTTCCAATTGTGTGATTAGACATGGATCCATAATGTACGATAGCAGTGCCAACAGTTCGGTATTGTGGTGGGTTCATATACAGCCACATGGCAGGGAAGGAATCGCAGCCTCTCCAGAGCCTACAAAAGCAGCAGGGTGACCATTTATCTGAAATGTTCTCCATCTGCAGATGGTGAGAAACAGTCTAGACTGTTTTTCTGTGATAACCTTAGAAAAGTGGTGAGTAGCAATTGCCAATGCAGTCAGCAAGGAGGGCTGATTGCCTTGGGCTTTTGTGCCATATGTTAAGTGTGCTTTGTCTCATTTGTTATCTACATATAATAGTTGCAGTGCTGATTTCTGTTGAGGTAAATGTCAACATTAAGAAAGAAAGGATGATAATTCAAAGTCTTGAGTTTTTGTCAAAAAATGTATTTTTAAAAAATGAATATTTTGAAAAGGAAAGCGATTACATTAGTATGGCTAGCTTGCATTTGCAGGACCATAGAAATTATAGGCATATTTTGATTGGAAGGGACTTCCTGAGGTTCAGTGGTCTGCCTGCCTCCTGCTTGAACCACGCTGAATGTTGAGGCTACATCAGGTTGTTCAGGGCCTCATCCCATTGCATGTCACGTACCTGGCCAGATGGCATTTCCACAGCCTTTCTAGGCAGCCCATCCCAGTGCGCTGCCAGTTTCTTCATAGGACTTCTTCCTTGTGTCCTGTTGGAATTTCCCATATTGCCACCTGTTTCCATTCCCTATATTGCCACCTGTTTCCATTCCCTGTTGTCCTTTCCCTGTACCCTTTTTTTCAATCATTGCCTTTCAGGAAGTGGAGTACAACAAGTAAATCCCCCTTTTGCCTTTCATCTCAGAGGTTTTCCCCTGATCTTTCTGGATTCTCTCCTGTCTTGGTGTTCCCAGGTTGGTCACAGGTCTCCAGATGTGGGCGTGAGTGCTGAGGAGAGGGGAATAATCCCTTCTGCCATGTGCTGGTTACTGCAGCACTGCACATGCTCAGCCTGCAGCATTGCCTGAGTGCTCTGCCATCCTCAGCTCTTCTTACCATCTGTTGGGTCTCTGAGTCCTGATTTTATCACAGATTGCCACCCAGTTATCAATTGGGTGGTTTTCTGTCCCTACCGTTGGGTCTGAAAAGTGCTCAGAGCACCTGAGTACTGTCAGAGTTCTGAATCCCAGCTGCTCTTTGGGTGGCAGTAATTGCACACACTGCTGGGTGCACCCACTGTGGACATGAGCTTAAAAAGGGGAACTGTGACTATTACCACCCAGAGGTTTCATTTTCCTTTCAGCTGTTTACCTGCTTGTCAACATGCTTTTCATGCTGATTCTGTTTCGGTGACTTTATGGTAAAAACCTTGGTCAAGGATTTATTCTTCTTTAAAGGAAGTCTTGGGAATGCCTTTTATCGTATGAACTGGCTGTTGCCCTGCAGGGCTCTAGGAACCTATTGCCCAGTGGTTCCAGATGTGAGGCGTTTTCCTGCACGAATGCTAAGAGTGCTGTTACAGATATTTATTGCAGCACCCAGAGGGCAAGGATGTCTCTCGCTGTCCCTGCGTGCATCTGACTCAGGAGTTGTTATGGTTTTGGTACAGAGGCCTGTAAGGAGGGTCACAAACTGAAATGTCTGAGGTTCCGCCCATCCCAGGCATGGAGTCAAAGCTGTACAACAACAGAAAAAGGGGAACAGCATCACAATTTTGAAAAGCTTTATTTTCTCTTCAGCAGGAGACTGGTATAAATATCCTAAATCTGTGAGGGCTTGCAGCTCTCATTAAATACCATCTGATCTAAAATTCTGCGTGCTGCTGTGGAATGCTTGCTTCTTATGCTTCTTTCTGAAAGGTTTTTATAGTTTTTCCAATTTAATCATTCTAATCCCACGCAGACGTTTTGAGCTATTAATACTTCATTTTTTTGGGACAGAAGCAGTATTCCTTTGCAGTTCACCTTTGTGACTAAATTCAGCTACATTTACATTGTTCTCTAGGAATCTGTGTTAAAGAGAGATAAGTTTCTTAATGCCCTCAGAAATCAGCTCCTTCAGCATGTGTGCTAAGAAAGTTAGCTCTGGTTTTTAAATGGATGTATTTCCCTTGGGTGCAGAGGGGACACGTGTGGCTTCTCAGTCTCATCTTGAGAGAGTAACAGCGTTGGGTTGGCCGTGTTGGGTTGGCCGTGTGTAGCTCCTTGCTATCCTAAAAACTTCTTCAGTTTAAATAGTTGATAATAATTTATGAAGTCTCACAGGTTATTTTTTTTAAGCTGTAAAATAAAAACTCCCAATCTTGAACTCAGAGTAGAATAAGAAAAAATATGAATGACTGTTTGTGAGTGATAATGTGTTCAGAAATGAAAGACATTTGTAGGATCAACAAAAATGTCAGCAAAGGGTATTTTTGCTTTCTCAACCACTATGTGAGATGGCAGTGAATTGTTCTGGCTGTAGCCCACTTGGATCACTCTGCAGTTCACAGCTTGAAAAAGTCAAGTGCCCATAAATAGGTTAAATTTACAGGTGATTCAACAACTCCAGGTCATGGATTGGAACAGAAAAATGTATATTTTCAGGAAACAAGTGTTTTATAGTAAATGTTCTGACGGAGTGAAATTCCCTTCTAAAGCTGTGCCAGCAAGCTCTGTCTGATTTTTGGAATGGTTTTGCTGGTCTTGGAGATGGAAAGCAGCTTGATATTTACACCACCTGGAAAGAATTAGATTCCTGTGGCTGCCTGGGTAGTTGGTGATCCTGAACAGAAAGAGAATCGCTTGACAAATCAGGTCCATATTTGTACGCGAGTACAGGCTCCCATAATTATTTTATTCCTTTGAGGCTTTTAATACGCATTACATCTGAAAGGAGAAACTCTGCTCATAAGTAGAAACACTGCCCATAGGTTTTGTCTTGACCTATTGCAGGGTTTGCATGCTGTGGGAGCACCACAGTGACCCAAAGGGATC
Organism: Chrysolophus pictus; assembly: GCA_037305975.1. Taxonomy (NCBI): domain Eukaryota; kingdom Metazoa; phylum Chordata; class Aves; order Galliformes; family Phasianidae; genus Chrysolophus; species Chrysolophus pictus. The sequence goes on from CM074576.1 coordinate 182,578,541, forward strand.
GGTCTGTTCTGATTTCCTTCGTCAGTCTGAGCCTCGGTATTTTATTTACCCCACGACTGCAGTATTTACTTTGATGACTTCAGATTCATTAAAAAGATGTTTAGAAACTGTTGTAGATTTAGAGTCAATAAGGAAGCTTACCCTGTTTGATAATTTGAAGTCATTAGTTATAGTTAGAAATGAATTTTATTTCCTGTGCAGACATTTTTATTTCAGTCCTTGGCATTTTTATCTCTGACAGATAATTAGCCCTCAGGTACAAGCATAGCTCCTTCCCCTGTACTTAGAAGAACCTATCTCACCTTCGTTAACTTGCACGCATTGAACACAACGAAGGCCCAGGATGGCTGGCTAGGCTGTGGTCCCACGCTCCTTGCCCAGCTCCTCCACTCATCCTGGTTGTGCAGGCAGATGCCCATGTTGGGGTGCACTGCTGGGGTGGTTGGTGCTGAGCATGGGGCTCCCTCCAGAGCCCGGGTTCGTGCTGTCCTGCACCGCAGGACCCCTGGTTCCCAGGTGAGTGGCCCTTGCAGAGCCTCAGGTCCCACTGCAGGCCTTTGGTTTGGAGCATTGATTCCTTCTTTGTTCCGATCGATGTATTGCTGACGTTTTAAGATTAAAAGCTTTATTTCCAAAATACCCATAAAAATGTCTGTTATGTTATGTTACATTATAGGCATTTGAGCTAGCAACTGGAGATTATTTGTTCGAACCACATTCTGGTGAAGACTATTCCAGAGATGAAGGTATGAACCCTTTGAGACACTGCGTGTTTCTGTACATTTTCACCTTCTTCTTAAATTTCTAGCAAGCTTACAGTGGGCTTAATTTTTGTTGTTGAGTGAATTGTGCATACACATTGTTTTCAGAACATAAATACAATTTTTTTCTTTTTAGTTGTAAGTTCCATCAGTAGCAGTGGGTGGGCAAAAAGTCCCTTCTGCAGATATTCATCTACTTAGCAACTGCCTGAAGGAATTAAACTGCCCCTCTTGTAAGACTGCATTTGTGTGGAAACTTGACTGAGAATAACAACATCTTAGTTTAGAAAAGAAGCTTAGAATTTGAACTTCTTAGCATTTTCTAAGATTGGCACTGGAATAATGTTTACATTGTGTATTTTTATCTGAATTAGATGATTACTAATTTTTTTAAAATGAGAATTAACTCCTGCTTCCATCTGTATACCTGTCCATTCTCATGCTTGTTTGCTTGTAAGTGTCCTTTGCAGTGGTAACGTGGGCATCATTCATTGTTCCTAAGTGCTACTAATGATGCCAGAGCTCTGCTGATCCTGGAAACCTCTGCATGGATTTGCTGCAAACATTGTTGATTTGAAACTATTTCTGATTTTTTACTAATTCCAGTTTCTTTCCTCTTCTTTTTATCCCATCCTTTCCCTGCCCCTTCCACTCCCGTATCCTTTTTTTTCTCTCCCTCATAGACCACATAGCACACATCATAGAGCTGCTAGGCAATATCCCAAGGCACTTTGCTCTATCTGGAAAATATTCTCGGGAATTCTTCAATCGCAGAGGTAGTACCTCTTCTTTTTGGAAGGTGCCGTGATGCAGACAGAAGTGGAATTGCTGTTGCTGGTGGTAGCATGTCCCGCTGAGGAGGTTTTCTAAAATCGTGCAGCAATAATTTATTTTTGAAAAGCAAAACATGTGGAAATCTGTGACAAACTGATGTTTTATTTTACTTTTTTTAAACCAAAACCTCCTGACAAATAACTATTTGCTACGTCTAAAGTATGCAGCAGAACTTGCTCGTGGCGGCCGATACTCAGATGTGGTTCAGAGAAAGAGGTTTTGCTGAAAGCATCTTTCTGAACAACCACGGGGCGCCGCGTGTGTCTTTTTGCCAGGCTCAATCTATTTCTGTCTGTACCGGGCCATGTTAGTGTGTGCATGCACCGTACTGATTAAACTGTTGTATGTTTCTGTTTTGCTGGCAATGTTCTCCAATGCAGACCACATAGCATTGATCATTGAACTGCTGGGAAAAATCCCTCGAAAATACGCTATGTTGGGGAAATATTCCAAGGAGTTTTTCACCAAAAAAGGTAACGGTATTTATGCAACACTAATTTAAAGCATAATACTATCCAAAAGGAGAGTGTGTGCATTTATGGGTACTGGAGACATATTCCATTTAATGGAGAGCTCTTCTTAGGAAATTACTCAGGTGTGAACTTGGCTTTTCAAGGAAAGTGAAAATTTGCAGTACTCGTTTCAGTATTTCATTTAAAATTCCTTTTGGGACATATTCAGCAACATGTGAGCATTACAGATGTCTGTGTGAGTCTGTCGTCAGATGTCCATGTAAATGTCAGCTGTGCACAGCTGTGAGCTGCTGGAACAGAGCTGTGCCCTCCTGTCGGTGTGCGCTGCTGGCACTCACTGGATGCACAGGGAGGGCTGTGGGCTGCAGGCACAGCGTGTGCAACAGGGCAGCGCTCCAGAGCAGTGCACGGGGACCTCCTCTGAATCCTCCTCTGCAGGAGGATGGATGAGGACACAGCACTGTGGCCGCTCTGTGCTGTCTCACTGTGAGCGCCTCCACTGCCGTGGGCCATAGCTGAGCTGTGTCACTACACAGAGGAACAGAATTAACCTGAACAAACATGCTAGCTGTTAGCGCCTGATACTTGCCCAGGCTGCTCTGAAAGACGTGCTTTTTACACGGGAGGGCTCGTGCAGTTCTCCATGTGTTCTTCCCTTCCTCTCCCTATCAGCTGCTGGGGTAGCACCACGGCCTGTCCTGCCAGCACTGGGCCACGAAGTGTGTGGAGTCAGGGGGGCACAGGAGCTGCATGTGGCAGCTGCTGGGCTGCTACTGTGGTCTTGTGGGGGTAATGGAGGCAGAGTGGCAGTGGCTGCCTTACTGGGGAGCCTGAAAGCCCAGGACTTCAGTGTGGAGGGGAGGGGGCTGCTGGGTTTTTACAGAGTGGTGACAGCAGTGGATAAACTGGGAACAGCTGTTGTACAGCAGTGTAAGCACCAGGGAAATGCAGCTGTGGGCATACAGCAGCACTTCCCACCTGTGGGCAATGAGTTTGAAGAGCTGCGGCTACCTGGGATAGACAAATCAAGGACAGAGAGTCCAGGAATGTGCAAAACAGTGAAATGATGGGGCAGGAACCAGAATCCCCTTTGTGGAACTTAAATGTTCATTTGAAGTCTGGACCACACAGAGATTGTTACTGCATCCCATCTTCTTAAGCACTTCTACAGCCTTCACAGAACTTCTGGGAGGAAGCTCCCATCTGTGGTGCTGACAGCCCTGTGCTGCCCGAGCACACTGGTCCCAGCTTCCTGGGTGTTCTGAATTCAACCCCCGTATTATAAAATAAGAGGAGTATGTGAAGAGCATGACCTCAGGTGTCACAGTGACAGCCACCAAACACCAGCATCCCAGTGTGCAGTAATGTGCATTTTGTGCCACCGGAGCATGGAAAGAAGAAGACACAGGAGTGCTCAGGGGAGAATACCTGTGGCAGATACACTTTATTCACAAAGTGGATGGCGACGTTGCATTTCCAGGCCTTCTGATGTGTTCGGGTTTTCGCTTGAGAATATAGTGCCTAAAACAACACAATTTAAATACAAGGATGAAGACGGGCTTTTTTCCTTATTTTTTTTTGGTGTGATGCAGTATTACTCATGGGACACACTACTACTACTACGTGGCTACTGGAACCATCCCCATGTGAACCGCCAGAAGACACTCTGCTCTCCCTCCTCTGAGTCTCCTCCTTCCCTACTGGACAGAAAGGAAGGAGGACACTGGCACTCCATGGGCAGCACATCCCACTTTCTGTTGCCAGTAGCAATCATCTTCTCTTTCTCTTGCCAGGGATTGACCATTTGCAGTCTTACTGAGTTGGAGTCTTTATGACAGTGCCTGGAGAGCTGCTTTTCAGGTGGCACCATGAGGAGAGCCTTCTGCTGTGCTGAGGTGGCAGACATGCCCTGCTGGGCACGTGGCACTGCCAAGCTGTTGGCTCAGGCTCCCAGAGGCAGGGATATGGCTGTTTTTGGCTGCCCTAGAACTTCCATGGCCACGGGGATATAGGGAGACTCAGAGCCGACATCATGTTGCCTGTGATGGGCAGCAGGTTGCAGGCGGCTGATTTCAGCTGCAGACAGCAATCAGTTTTCCAGACCGCTTTGCTTAAAATAGCGTGACTTGCGTGCCCCATGCAGGATGACACAGTCTGTGAGTCTGTGGATGAGTCGTGTTCAGCCTCCAATGTTGGCTGAGAACCCACTGGCAGCCCCAGTGGTTTGAGGAAGGTGCAGGATCACGACGAGGGTAAAAGTGCCCACAGAGCTGTTTCTGTAGCATCGCACAGGGGCTGAGGCCCAGATATGTGCCTGGGAAGCAGGGAGGTGGCAGCGGAGGAGGAGCAGTCAGAAGAGCCTTTCTTTCCCGTCAGTCCTGACAGCCTGCAGATACAGATACACGTAGCTATAGTGCCAAGCCTGATGGCAGAAGAGCTGTCACATCCTTCGTTTGGTCTGAATCACACTGCCAGGTTGGCCACGTGCCACCATTTTGGTGGGGCTCAATGCTCTGGTGGGTTTGAAGATGATGCAGGCAGCACTGGGGGCTGTGTGGGAGCAGTCAGCCTGGGCCTCCTCAGAGATGGAGAAGAGCCTTCAGTACCAGATTTTTGTGTTTGGCTTGGTTTACAGCTAGTTGCAGCCGCACTGATGGCAAATGTCGCGTAGTGTGGCAGCATGACCCGCGCTCTTGAGACTTGTGCGTTAAGATTGGAGCAGTTTTTGTGAGATTCAGGGGTCTCGGCTGACGAGAAAGCAGAGGCCTTCAGTATTCCTGCTGACTGCGAGCACGCGTTGGTGCTTTTGTGTAGAGGGAACAGAAGGAAGGCCTTCAGCTCCTCACAGGGAGCGGAGGGCAGCGCTGAGCTCTGCTCTGTGTGACAGCGACAGGGCCGAGGGAACAGCATGGAGCTGCGTCAGGGGAGGGGTGGGAGAAGGGCTTAGGGAAAGGGTCTGCACCAGAGGGCGGTGGGCACGGAACTGGCTGCCCAGGGCAGTGGGCACGGCACTGAGCTGCTGGAGTTCAAGGAGCGTTTGGTCAGAGCTCTCAAACATAGGGTTTGAATTTTGAGCGGTGCCGTGTAGCCAGGAGCTGGATCAGTGATCCTTGTGGTGACTTCCCCCTCTGAGATGTTCTGTGATTCCAAGATAACAGGAAAAAACACACTGGCTCCAGTGCTGTCTGGGTGTAATGATGCTTCCTTGGTTTCACCGCTGGCCGTACTCACTGTGAGAGCCTCAAGCAGGCGCGCAGTGTGCTGATCTTTCTAAATAGTGCTTCTCGGAGAACTAAACAAGGATTGGTCACTACTGGGTAAAAGGATATTTTTCTAATACCAGTAATGTTTGTGTTTGCAGGAGAACTCCGACACATTACGAAGTTGAAGCCTTGGAGTCTTTTTGATGTGCTTGTGGAGAAGTACGGCTGGCCTCACGAAGATGCTGCACAGTTTACAGATTTCCTGATCCCCATGCTAGAAATGGTCCCAGAGAAACGTGCTTCAGCTGGAGAATGCCTTAGGCATCCATGGCTGAATTCTTAGCAGAATTTCTCAGCTACAAAACAAGCCAGCAACCACTTTTCAATGCATCGGACCTAAATGGTGACTGTCACAAATCCTCTAGCAGGATCACACGTGAGCTGGCTTCAATCCTCAGACCTTTATTTTGCTTGAGGTACTGTTTGACATTTTGCTTTTTGTGCACTGTGTTCTTGGGGAAGGGTAGTCTTTTTGTCCTCAGCTAGTAGTTTACTCACCCACTTTCTTCAGAAAACACTTAACGTGTCTTTAAGCATTGTTTCTTGTGTTGTGTGGCATTCAGATGTCAGATTTTTGAACAAAAGAAACTTCCTCCCATGTGTTTTGGCAAGTTTTGTAACTATTTATGAAAAAACTATTTTAGCTGATGCATATATAATTTACAAGCATAAGAAATTTATGAAGTCAGAAGTGAGTTATGGCAAGGAATTGTACAATTTTATCTTCTGGCAAAGGGACGGCATTCTTGTATTATAGTGTATGTAAATGCACCCTGTAAATGTTTATTTCCATTTAAATACGGGACCGGGGACTCAATTTCAGAGTAAAGCTACTAAGTTTTAGAGAGCTTTATAGCAAACCAATTGCATGTAGTGGACTTCAAACTGCTTTAAGGAATTGTGTAAACTTTCTATTCTGTAGCAGTTCCCGTTCATTGGATTTTAAACAAAGTGGCTCTGGTTTACAGGATTTCATTCCCCAAATGGCACTTTAAAGGAAGGCTAGACTTCTTTCTAATAAAGTATGCATTATCATTTAGCACTCCCTTTTAGAACTTTTGCCTATTTTAATTGCTTTTAAGGAAAGAAAAAAGCAATTTCCCTTACAATGTGATAGTGAAGACATGGTACCATATGGTGTTGCCTTTTTCTAAGCACTGTAAGTTGTACTATACCTTAAGAAACAAATTAAAGGTCGAGCATGAGAACCACTCTGTGTAGAATTACTGATCTTTTATAATAAAAGTGTGTGCTTGAGTCAGCAAAGGGAGGACAGCTGCAAATATTTACAGTGCAGTGAGTAAAATGCAAGAAGTGAGATCATGCTCATCCCATTCATAGCTTTACATGTTTCTAAAACAAATTGCACTAGCTTTATTTTTCCCCATAACTAGACATGCAGTTCTTCTTTGTACGTTGCACGCGAAACTACGCTTTCCTAGAAAAAAAGCTACATAGACTGAGGCTTATAGGCAATACAGATTTTAGAATGTACGATACGGAGGTGTGTTTTGGCCTCTTTTAGAAGTCAGTGGGATGAATGTAAGCTTAGTTCTGATTTTCATGTAACTATGGTGCCACTTTTTACTGATTTTGTCCATATGAAATTTATTCACATGCCTTTGCAATAACTAGATTGTGAGAAAATAGGCCCATGCTGTAACAATAACCAGTTGTTTGAGGTGCTTGCAGTTGTCTAATTAAAGTGTTTTGTTTTTTCAGACAGTGTGCTGTCATTGGCATCTTTGATAGCCCTAAGCCCACTGTTGGCTAGAATGACGCGCCGTGCTGGCGGTGGGTGGGGGTGACCAGGGCTGAAGCGCAGCTCTCTGTTCAGCCGTAACCAACATCGCATGGGATAAATCCAATCCTTCTGAAGGGTAACGGGGAACGATGGGCTGCAGCTGTGGGGTGTTAAATGAAATGAGACCAAACTGAGCCGTGTTTCATTCAAGGTGTTTTAACTTCACGTAAGCAAGCAGCCGCTTACCCCCTCCCTACATCCATACACACCTCATCCAAAAAGAGACCCAGGGGCAGCCAAGGAGCGCACCACTAAGGCTACGGGCTGCAGGAACTCATCCTGTGCTGTGGCCCTGCACCAACGGGGTGTCAGCACTGGGTGCCTCTGCATTCTGCTTCCCTCTTCTCACAGGAACTGCTTTTAAAGGCCGCAAGGATGACACTGGTGAGAAGAAACAAAAGGCTACAAAGGAATCCAAAGAGGTAAAACATTACGCTTCACACCTGGCCATGCTGTTGGTAGTGTCTGGATGCTGCAACTGATCTCAGGGCTGTTCTTAAATACACAGAGAATATCACCGTTTGCACCAGTTTAAATGCAAGTCCAATAAGGGGACTCACCGCTGCTGCACTCCTTTCCATTTGGTTGACCACTGTGACAGAACAAACCTTCTGAAGACAGCCAATGCTGGGCCTGTTCTGCTGCCCCCCCGGTCACACGGTAACCACAGTGTAAAGTGCTAACAAATAGTAGGTTACAGATGGAGGTGGCTCTAGTTAACCGGCTGTGAACTGTGGCCGTGATTTCCCAGGAGTGTGCTTTTTCTTTTTTCTGCTGCATTGGTTGGTAGCTGGGCAAGATGCTTCTACTGCACGACCGCACAGAACACAGCATATTCCGTATCATGTTTGTGTGTTTTGCATAGCCAATGACTGTTCAGGGAAGCAACTTGAAGTACTTTTCTGATAATTATGAGCAAATAATTTTAAGTAGTGTCTATAGTCTAAGAATTACCACTTTTTCTCAGTGAGTAGGAAGTGCCATTTCCCATCCTGTCCAGTGGCAGGTTTTCTAGCAGCCAGAGCAGAGGAAGGTGCACGCTGGTTTTCTTCTCTGGATTCTGAAAGAGAGCCAGCAAGTATTTGTTCTGTTATGTGAATAGAATTCAGCACACTCACTGATTAGCTGCAGGACGTTCTCATACACAACTGTTACGCTATAGAGGCCTCACTCTCACCATACTGCAGTAAGAGCTCCAACAGAAGCAGGAACGCACGTACTGACTCGTGCAGGTGGTGCTGTGATTTGTAACTAAAATCAGAACATCATCTGATAGAGTTTTACTGCACCATTGTGCTGGCATATGTTAGACACACTGTGTTGGTATGCATGAATTAACATTAAATAAACTGACATACTTAATAACTGTACCCTGCATTACCTGACAGCAGACCCTGCCTGAATCAAAACAATTTTTCCTCTCCTCTAAGCTCAGCAAGGGAACAAAAATCCCCCACCTGTACTCACTTCTACAGCCAGCTGTGCAATAACAGGAAGGCCATTAGCAGACACCACAAAGGAGGAACAGCCACACAGCAGGCAGGGCTGCTTTCTGTGCCCACAGTCCTCAACACACAGCACCCCTTCCGGACAAGTGGTTAAAACTGACATAATTGTGATTTATTAACATGAATTAAAATGCCCAACCAGTGCTGCAATGTGACAGTATATTAAAAAAAATTAAAGATCATATACTGTACTACTTTCACAAAGATCACACTTTTTTTTTTTTTGCAAAAGAGACTTATTATATACATTACTCTATCAAATGAAAGTAGCTTCAAGCAATTTTACAAGCAAAAGAAATACAGTATTTACAGCACTCAGACATTAGAAACGGTCTATACATTAAATTACATTTTCTGCAAATAACTGATGAAACAAAAAGCCATGTCCACACCAAAACTATAAAAATTTGTATTGCATTGTTTTCTATCTCTATGCACACAAAACTGTCGACAGAAGAAAATGGAAAAAAAAAAGTTGTTAGTGCCATCACTTAGCCTGTGTACTTATTTAATTACATATGTATAAAAGTAATATAGAAAACATTCACTAAATGAATTTAACTGCAACGATAAAACTTTAAAGATTATGCAGCATCAAACCTACTGCCCGAAAAAACAGCTGGAATGTTCACTTACAAAATAAAAAGGAATACCTAATACTGGCTGAACAGCACGTTTCTGGGAATTTTAAAAAGCAAAAAATGGAAAGATACAATGAGAGAGCACTGGTGTTTGCTTTTATACAAAGTATCATGTACAAGCTTTAAAAAGTACCTCCCACAGGTACATATGAAATATACACAGTTTATATTACAGAACATTTTAAAAATGTTTAGGATTAAGGGGATCCGTTTTAATGCCACCCTGAACCATGGTAATTGTTCTGAAAGGTGGGCGGCACCTGTGCTCTGTGAATGGGGATCTGTCCAGGCACTGGTGACGCCTGCTGCGGTCCTTGCACTGCGTGCGGAAGCGTTACTGAGCCAGGGTGCGGGCAGAACCCTGAAGCAGTGGGGGTTGCAATACTGTTTGGTCCTTGAGGTTGGATGTGGGGACCCTGACCAGGGAGCGGACAATGAGGCCCTGTTCCAGCAGGCTGATGTTGAGGTCCGGGTCCTAACGTCGTGTGGTGGGGGGCTTGCGAGGAATAGGAGGACACGCTCGTGTGAGCGCCTGAGGGAAAATGGGGGGGTCCTTGATGCGATGGGTGGTGTAACCCTTGTGCCGATGCCGGGTGGTGCCCCGAGCCTATAACGTTGGATGGGGGAGGCGGAGGGGGAGGAGGAGCAGAGTTTACAACGTGCTGGTGTTGTGCTTGCAAACCTTGGTGTCCGGCTGGAGGATGAGGAGGCTGGTGGTGGGGAATGGGGCCCGGCGGCGGAGGCGGGGGCGGCAGATGGTGACCGGCAGCTTGAGAGTGAATGTGAGATCCGGGAGCCACCGCCACAGCGTGAACCGGGCCGACGACGTGTGCTACAGAATGCTGCTGATGGGTGCTCTGCTGCTGAACCAGGTGAGGGCCCGGAGCAGGGGGTGGTGGCGGAGGAGGAGGAGCAGCAGACGCTGAAGCCTGGTGATGAATACTGGGGGTCTGAGAGGGCAAGAAATGCCCTGCAGTTACATGGTGTCCTGGTACTGTCTGCTGACCCGCAGAGCCAGGAAGTGCTTGATTTGGTCCAGATGAAAACACAGTCTGTTGGGGGATGCTACCCTTCAGTTGACTGTAACTCTGAAAGTTTCCAGAGGGCTGCTGGTTCTGATAGTAGGTGGAAGAAGGGGGTGGGGGAGGTGGGGGAGGTGGGGCATTGCTGTTCAGATTCTGTTGGTTGAACTGGCTGTAAGAAGCCGAGGATTGTCCTGAAGCTGTCTGAGCGAACAGCGGCCCGCTGGCCGGCTGCTGATTACTGGGCTGAAGGGTTGGCGCTGCGGGATAGAAACCACGGTGCGTTTCCCTCTGGGGTGTTCCAACTTGAGGTGACTGTGGATGATGAGGTCTGTACGGAGATCCCAACTGCTGCGAGTGAGGCTTTGGTGAGAGATAACCATGCTGCACGGGCGCGTGGGGCGTTGATGGCTTTGGGGGATTTTCTACGTGAGGCGAAGGGGGACAATGGAGCTTCAAAGGTGCAGAAGGCAACTTCTGTGAATGTGAAAGTTGCTCAGCAGAACTGCGCAGATGTGACTGAGATGGATGAGTTTTTGAAAGTGCTTGGACATTATTTGTCAGCTGTTTTTGTGGCAGCTCTGATTTTGGATGATTCACACCTTCAGCCTCTGGTACATTAGCTGCAGTGTCCCAGTGTGAATCTGGCTTTGTGGGTGTTTTTCCCAGTGATGGCGCTGAAACTACAGGACTCGGTGAAGAGGGCTAGAACAAAAAGAAAGAGAGCAAAACGTTCAGAACATTTTTGTTATGAAAGCATTAAAGCTAGAAGAAGCTTCTCAGAATAGTGCTCTCTGATGATGGCAGAAAAACATTAAGGCACAGAATGCATTTGATATATGAAAACCTGTGAGAGGAAGAAGCTTAAGCTTAGCACAGGCATCATTTCCAGCAAGTACATACAAACTGTACTCTGAAATCAAAGATCAGCAAGTGCATTTGGAAGTAGTAACAGAAATACGGCCTGTCGGGGCTAAGTTAGAATCTGTTATTTGTGAGCTTCGCATTTCCAAGTCTGAAAGGAATAATTACTACTAAAACAAAGTATTTTTCAGAGTGATTTAACATTCTAGAACTGGCAGAACGCGAGCAAAGAGACTGGTCATTACAACCTGAATTACTGCATTTCATAATGCACGTGACTCCTCAGTGGCTTTCTTCATGTCGCTGCCTCTACTAAGAAGCAGTGCTACTGCTGGCCTGGCAAGAGCTCCTACTAAGGAGAGCAGTACTTCAGTCATTTTACTGCTGTCAGTTCTGTCAGTTCTTCAGCATTTCACCTGCAGAACTGATGCAATACTGAATCCACTGACAAAACCTCTTCTGTGCCTACAGAACGCAAAACCATAGAGAAGCAGATACGGCTACTGGAGGAACACAAACTTTTTAGCATGCTAGAAGGTCTGCAAATGTGCTAACAGATGTTTACCCATGTTACATAATTTAACAGAAATGTCACATATATCTTCATCTAAATAGTAAAGCATGATGGTCAAATGGAGACAAGTACATACAGTTACAATGCACACCAAGTGCACGTGCACCTGCATACACAGTGTATTACCTTGCTTGCTTTTGAAGGACTCTTGCATGTCTTCTGTGAAGTATCTGGGGATGGACATTCAGAAGTAGGCTCTGGATTTTCAGGATCAGGTTCTATAAACATAAATTAGAGATAAATATTAAAGTGAAGAAAAAAAGTATCTTGCAAAGAACATTAAGCACTTTGTATTTGACTTTAAAAAGAGCTACTTGAAGTTGCTGTAAGAGATCATTCAAATACATCAAGTGTCATACAAGGTCATCTGCTTACTGACCTTCCATACATTCAGCGAAAGAATGGACCTTAAGCTGTAACTGGAAAATGAGATTTGAATGAGATGAAGGTGGGAGACTGAACATGGGACGGTGAGCATGGACTACAGGGTGACTCTCCCCCTACAGATGAAGCAGACCCAAACACAGCATTAGAACGATTAAGGGCTACCACGGGGGAACTGCTTAGAGGTATCCACCTTCAGTGTAGTAAGTGAACTCACCACAGTCCTTGTCTTTCCTATGATCACTGAGAAGCAAAGCTCTATGATAACTTCGTTCTCTCACTTGTTCCACAGAGGTTGATGCAGTCCTGGAAGAGGGAAGCATATTCTCATTTAAGATGATGTACTCCCACGGACCAAATTTCAGACAATATATATGCAAATATTGGGGCACAGAAAGTTTATATGGTTGACTGCACATAAGAGCCAAATAACTCACCCTACAGGAGAAATGCCATTTGTTAGTCATTTTAGGTCTGTTTTCTCACATTTTAAATACACCGATTTTCTGCAACCTTGTTACATTACAGAAATATCAATTCCTTTCTTCCATACATGTGTGGAGTTGTTTTGTGTTTTTCTTTTTCTTTTTTAATTCTCAGCTGACAAACCAAAATGCACATTTTAAAAAATTCACGCAGCGAGTACTGCTTCATACTCTCCATTCGTAGAAAGCAGCCTTCAAAAGTCCTATCTTTACTATAAAATAACTTGCTCTCTAATAGCGGATCCACAACTGTGAATATTACACAACTACAGATGCAAACCATTTAAGCTTCCAGATTTACCTTGCTAGATAATAAGTGAAATGACAGCTATGCCTCTCACTATCAGTTACACACTCACAACATGATCTAGAACAGTAATGACAGCACTCTAATTATAAACTCAATTATTCTTTTAGGCAAGACCATTTGGCAATACTCTACAACACTGTTGCAACTGAAATAAATGTTGGGGTTCAGCCTATACCCCACACTCTTTCCTTAAAATACAGTACACTGCCTTCTGTGTAATGAACTTACAGCCACTTTTCAGTGAGATACTGAAGACTGCACTTATGTTGTCCCTTGAGTTGGCTCTACAAACTCCTTCTGTTCTGGAACAGCTGGAGCATCTAAGTAGAGTGGTGCTAAATGCCTCAGCCCATGTTCATCTGCAACACTCTCAGGCCTTCACGACAGCATAAAGAACTGCAGTGCTTATTTTGTTCCAGTAATATTTTGGAGACAGAGCTGGCAGAATGACTAGCTATTTTCAGGCTACCAAAGAATGCAGTGGGAAAAGCTGCATAAATTGAAGCCATCCTATGTCAACCCCCTTCATACTGCATCTGCTTTTAAATATCTGGAATATCTGGTGTGGAGTACAACACAGCATACAGTTTGCACACAGGGGAGCCATCCAGCCGCCATAAGCAACTACGCAAGTGTCTCCACGCACTGCCTACCTGAGCAGAAGAAACTGCTAGGTAGACTGCATGCTGTCACTGTATGCTGTAAGTAACAGCAAACAAGAAAAATGCATTCCAACTAGATCACTGAAAAAAACTTCCTACAGTCTTCTAGAAGCTTCTGTTCATCATCACAGGTTATTACTTTCCTTCTTCCCTATGGTACTTTTGGAAAGCTTTTGAAATTTTAGAGAACAAATCTTCAGCCATAGATGAAGCAGTGGCAACACAAGGAAGCTTAACGCAGAGCTGAGGCCATGCTGAAGAGCAGACTCTGCTCTCACAGCCCTTACAGCACTCTCTCCATCCAGCTCCCACCTCCACACACCTTACCAAGAACACTCTGCAGGATCTGTGCAACTGTGGAAGGAATGCGATGCCATTTTCTCACAATTCACAACTGGCCTCAAATTAAACTTTATAACTTACAGAACTAGGTGACCTGTCTTGTTCATGCTAAAGCTTTTTTTGCTCTTAAAAAAAACACACCCTGAAAAAAAATAAGTTGACATATATTACAGATAATTTTCTATATATTCTCTTCTTTATGAGGTAGCTGTTATATTGCTGAGGTAAGAGGTCAGACAACTTTTCTAATCTGAAAAAAGGGCTGAGAAAGATCAGTAGTCTTATTAACAAAATCACAGAATCACAGAATCACAGAATTGTAGGGGTTGGAAGGGACCTCCAGAGATCAAGTCCAACCCCCCTGCCAAAGCAGGCTCCCTACACCAGGTCGCACAGGTAGGCGTCCAGGCGGGTCTTGAATATCTCCAGAGAAGGAGATTCCACAACCCCCCTGGGCAGCCTGTTCCAGTGCTCCGTCACCCTCACCGTAAAGAAGTTCTTGCGCACATTGGTGCGGAACTTCCTGTGCTCCAGGTTCTGGCCATTTCCCCTCAGACTCGGAATAGAAGTGACACAAAATCAAATAAACAGTGTTTCAGAACTTTTGTCCTACCGATCTGTAACTTACCACTGAACTTCAGGCTCGTTCTTCTCACTGGAAGAAGTTTCCTTGGTTGCACTGTTGTTGCCCACATCTTCTGGAGCTGCATTATAAACAGCAGTTGGCAGTGGTACAGGCAGGCTTGCAGCATTATCAGTTTGCTCCCCATTTTCACCACTGTTGTTAAACCCATCATTAGCACCACTGTTACTATTTATGTTTCCACCAGCAGCATGAGGAGATACAGTAACCAGGGGAAAGTTTTCTGTCTTTGAGCCACTTTTTCTAGCTTCTCGTTGTCTCTTACGGTATTCTAGCAAGGATACCTATGGAGAAAAGATCAGAAGAAAGTTGACTTGTTTCCCTCTTGATATTTTCAGTTGAATACATTCCCTCAGTAAGATACCATCTACTTGGTTCTAAAAGAAAATGCATGGAGCTTAACAAAAGAGCAATTTTACAGGGCACCAAGGTATTAATGAGTACAAAGAAGATGCAAAGAGCTTCTGCCAAGAGAAGGAGGTGTGCATTTTGCCCAGGGAGGAGGCAAAAGTTGATGCAGGTCAGAAAAGGTTTGCTGCTGAATTCATGCTGTTGGCTGAAGCTACAAAGTACTTTGTGGTTCCTCCTGGAACTGCAAAGAGCATACTGATAAAATAATGCTGAGTTTGAGACTGAATCACTTTTACCCTGGATCCTGTGTGAAAAAATCTACCAAACTTTTGCTTCACTCTCCTGCATAAATCATGAGATTCTTTGAGCTCCTCATATATTTTTCTTAACATAAAGAATTTGCCTCATGACATTTTTTCCACAATTCATTTTAAATCAGTGTCTTTTCTGTACTCTACAATATCAATTCAGAAAATATTTCAGTGATCAATTTCAAGTAAAAAGTTTATTACCAAAACCAATGACCCAGGAAGAGATGAGCAGTCCTACTTTGCATCTGTGTATATACATATACATATATATAGACAAGTTCTTTTGTAAATCAGAACACAGAAACTTCCATAGTTAAAATTCAAGAATATTAATAGATTACTTCCACTGAGGAAAAAAAAAAGATTTTCAAATGCTTTCTGCAATTTGATGCAGAATGCTTTAGTGCTGACATTCAGACTTTTTTTTTTTTTTTTTTTTTTTTTAAGGAAATCTGTGTTGTGAAAATTTCATTTCATGTCTTTCCTGCTACATGTCAGGGAACTTGCTTAGTTCTCACTAAAAGCAGACATCCACTTCTACTCAGAGCTAGAAAGCAAGAAGGCTGCTCTGTCCACAGCCCCACGTGGTTGTTTTCTATCCATTAAAAACTCATCTGTATGGCAGGCATAAGAAATCAAAACCACTTAATTTTTCCTACGAGAAAGTCAAGGTTTAGAACTGATCTTGCTCTGAAATATTTTATACTTCCCGCATCACAGGAGTGGGATCCTGTGAAGATTAAAGCAAAGCTTAGATGTTAAGAACAGATTAAATCTGTGATTTGTGCCCACCATGTACAGAGCCATATTGAAATGGGACAAACTTGTAAAGTGCTGAGAGAAGGAAACACCCATAAAGATGCTGAGATACAGAAGCCCCTCCTTTAATAACTGCACAAGGACATGTATTTCTCACAAATTCATGGGCTTCTATTGCTATTCTACAAAAACCCTGAATTCCCCCCTCACCTTAAGTGAAATTTGCCCTCCTCCTTTTAGACTGCAAAGTGTACTTGAATTTGTGTGTGCATCCTTACAAAACTAGAAAACCATTCTCTCAGAGGTACAATTTCCTCTGATTGTTTCCTCAATGCGAGATTTTAGACAGGAATTCTGAGCGTGTGCAGGGGAGGCAGAGGGAGAACCACAAGTGTTTCATTTGTGCATCAGTGCAGTGCAAGCACTGAGCAATAACAACCAGGAAAAGAATTTGTGCCACTAAGAAAAAAGGGTGTTACCGATGCACCCATCAGGTGCTGCTGCAATTTGAGGAGAAATTCACTTCACCTTCAGATAAAAGCAGCAGCTCAACAAGTTTTAACAACTTCTATGTTCAGATGGCTTTGCAAAAGCAGCAGGGATACAGTAATATGAACGGGAACTACCGAACTTCTCAGGGTCAGGACCAGGCGAGAACACAGCTACTACCTCGTTACAGTTATGTCTGGGTACAAAGAGAGGTAAAGCAACTTGTGATGGTACAGTCATGGTCACTTCCTCGTAGGATGCACCCCAAGAAGTGCAAGGGGACATGATGGAACCAAAACACCCCACTGGGCATGAATGCACGTACACACAGACAAAACTCACCTCCAGTCCCTCAACTATTACTTCCATGAAGAATATAAATCACTAAATTCTACAGACTGTAACAAGACTCAGTTAACTGCTGCATTGGAAACCACTACTTTTAACATCTGTCAACCTTTCTGCATGTAATCAAGGAGTTTTAACCTGACAGTAGTCAGGATATTCACACAGGTTAACTTTCAACTTTATTTCCAGCTGAGCACGTTGAAAGCTGTTACCTACAGGGGCTGTTTGACAAGAACAGCAAATTTAGATTGTGCTCGTCTACCAAAGCAAGTGCTTTATAGAAGAAGAAATGAAGATAAAGGATTCCTTGTACCTATGGATTTGTGTGTGTTTGTAACAGCAAAACAAAGATACTGTAAGTACATTAAAATGAGAATTCTGAAGCATTAGAATCATAAACCTCTAATGCTACTTGCAATAATTCAGAGATTTTCTTTGTACATGATTTAGGTTGGCACTATTCTGTCCAACAGAATATTTTAATACTTGGTAGCACAAGCAACCGTTTTCAAATCTGAAAAGCAGTTATTTATTGAGTAATTAATTTGAGACTCATATGAAATAACATGAAGTAAAAATAATTATATTTTTATATATTACTTTGAAAATCTGAATGTATTAATGGATGTATGCAACTTTCCTCTTTCCTCTTCTTAAGTTCTCCTGAATAATATCTACATTAAATATAAATCAGCCAGATTTTTATTATTATTAATGTTTCTTTCTGCTATAGAAAAATATGTAAGATATATAGCCTATGTGAGAAAGACAAAATGATTCTTAAAATTATAACCTTTTTCTTCTGTGGAGGATTCTGGGGTGTACAATTCCCATCCATCAAGTTGTCATTATTGACAGTCCTTCCAAAGCCAGATGCAATTCCATCTTCTGAAGTACAAAAAACAGATGCTTCCATGAACATGCCTCTAGCATCGTCTTGAATCAGGCACTTTGACTCACTTATTCTGAATCCACCTCCTACCTCCAACTGATGTGAAGGGGTCAAGTCCCTCAAATTAGAATTCATTGAGAAATTTACACCTGTCCTGTCGGGACTTTTTACCCAGGAAGAATAAATTGTGCCCCGTCCACAATGAGCAGTTTCTAATTGGCTGCTTGAATCAGTCCTATCATGTGTAGGGGCTTCCAGGTTTTTATGCAGTGTGCTTTGCTCAATTACTTCGAGTCCCAGCTGGAGGTCTGACACAGATTCCATTTCTCCTGTGCACTGCCGTGTCGCATCAGTCCTGTTTCTTGGACTGGAATATCCAATAGTCTTTATTTCCTGCAGGCCCATTTCTGTCAGGTTGGAATTTCTGAAAGAATTCAGTGCTAGAATTGATGCTCTGTCATATCCCTGCATGAAAAATAAAAGAAGAAAACATGTAAATTTTTCTTCCATATTGCAACTGTGGAGTAAAATCATTCTGACATTCATCTATGCCTTTAAATGAGATTAAGAACTACCATGAGTTTAAGAAATAGCTGCGTAGCCAGATACTTTTCTCGACTACCACCATTAAAAGGATTTTAAATAATAAAGATTTATCAACCCACATCAAAATAAGCTTTCAGTACCAGTGTTTGCTTATGACTGAGAAATGAAGAAGAGCTTCAATGGGAACAAGTCCCTGGCTGCAAAGGAACTGAACTTAAACATAAAACAGATCTTTGGTGTAAAAAATTTATTTCAAGAAAAAAAAGGTGGTGAGGGGGAA
Source organism: Chrysolophus pictus (assembly GCA_037305975.1). Lineage (NCBI taxonomy): Eukaryota > Metazoa > Chordata > Aves > Galliformes > Phasianidae > Chrysolophus > Chrysolophus pictus. The sequence goes on from CM074576.1 coordinate 182,597,087, forward strand.
GCTTTTCCAGGACACTGAAGAATTTTAAGACCGTAGTAAATTCATGGTTCTGCAGAGGAAAACATACTAGAAGCTAAATAAACTGACTTTAGTGTTTCTTGTAATTGTACAAACCATAAAAAACTCAGCACATGCCCAAGCTTAGAAGTATCCTTACTAAACCAACCTGCTTTAGAGCTTTATAATGCTTTTTCAATTATTTCTTTTACAATAGAAAATTCTTAAGTAAAACTCCTCTTTTTGAGTCAGATAAATGCTGAAATAGTCAATTACATTAGTTTGAAAGTAGCTGTTAAATTCAATCAACTGCTATGACTGCATGAAAAAGTTTTGCGTTTCAATATTTGTTAACATTTTGACCTAAAAACAATGAAGTTTTCTATATACATATCTACTCAGCCCACAGAAAGAAAGTATCTGAGTCATTCATGTACACCAGAAGTGAAGCTCTCCAGAAATAACCACCTGAACGTTTTATCACTAGTTACTGTCACCTGTTCTTTTCAGGTGCTATTAAATTCACGGTTCAAGACAGTTATGTAAATGTGGTAGCTGTCACCCAACTCAAGTTCCACACTGCTGTGGAACTTTTCATCTTTCAGACAGAAACATCCCTGTAGAAGTTCTCGTATCTATAAACCAAGTCGCCCTCTAGTGGTTCGACCGTACGGCTCGATCGCATGGAATGGAGCACACCCTTACCCGGGAAACTCCAGGCACATGCCCGTAGCACTCACTGTACCTCAAATAATCCACCAAAACCATAGTATTTATCCTTCTGTGCTCTCTCAGTCTAAGTAAAATTAGGCTCAAGCATTTAAGAAACATTAATAAAAAGGAGAATGTTAATTTAAATCTAGATACAGCCCAAAAAACCCAAGCGTTGTTTTTCTGTACTCATCTGTTATATTGCAGACATAGAAATGAAGTTAAGCAAACATTCAGAGATTTTAGCAGATATCCTTACCTCTTGAGTGTAAGCTCGCCTTTTTACTTCTGGGGAACTGTCAGGTGAGGAAATATTCTAGACAAACAAGAAGAAATAGAAAGTCAATTTAACTGTTAGCGTAGAGAAATTTAAGACACTCCCTTGTAAAAGGACTACAAATACTGATTTACACAACAATGATTAAGAATCTGAAATGCATTAAAATGCACTACAATTCTCACCTCAAAGTGCATGGTATTTCCATGTATACATGGAGTTACAGGAGTAACTGGTGAATAAATGGGTTTGTAACCATTTCTACAAGCTTCATCCTCTGTTTTTACCCTAGGAGGAGTAGCAAACATCAATGGCTCTGAGGCAGCAATATCAGCATGAGTTGGTGTGGCATATGGAGAAGGAGTAGGTGTAGAGGTTTCTGAGAATGCAGACTCCAACAGCTGGTACAGCCTTCGTTTTTTTAGAGGTGTTGTTAGATCTGCATTAAAACAAAAAAAAGCTAGAGATATAGATACAGCAATCCCAGCAGTTAAACGCTTGATGCAGTAAAATTATAAATTCTACATTCAAATGTTACTTTGTGGGCAGAATTCCTGAAGAATAATTAATGAGAAGCTGAGATCACTATTTTTTTCTTTACCTTTTTTTTTCCACTAAGATAATGGAAGAACTGTTTATATTTCCAAACAATTGTTTACCTAAGAAGTGGAAATTCAAGGGATCATCACCTAGTATGTTCCATATCCTTAAGAAACTGTGTTTAGCTTCTAGCATGTTTCCATTTCCCATCGTTCCCGAAAAGCTGATTAACTTTCCCACATGCAATGGGGCCACTGAATTTAAAAGTAAATCTAACCCTAGCAGCGTGTACAAATAATCTATAATCTAACCTCTTCCTGATATTCATACTCCTTTTTGTTGACTGAATGTCCACGTTTACAATGAGAAATGGTTGTTACTTGTTTAATATCAATTATACATTAAAGAAAGAGGGAAAATAAAATCAACCATTATTTAACTGAGCTTTTCTTTCCAACAATCATCCAAAAGGCAAAACATCAGTAGACAGGGCGAATATTGCTGGAATTTTCATTAACTCATTGCTTTAAATAACTTCAGTCCTCCACGTCTACCTACTCTGACATAACTTTTATGTATTTTATTAGTGGAACCTTCACCTGTTAAGGAACAGCTGTCATTCAGTAATAAAGGGCTTTTACTTTCACCGTTGATGGCTGGACTTCTGGATCCCTCTAGCGATGGCGAATTAAATCTATCAATCACTGTTGAGTTTTCTTCTTCCAAAGCCTGCTTCAACCAACGCTGTAATAAAATAAGTTCAAATCAGTAACTTAACAATTTAAAGATACACACTGAAATGTGTATTACAAATCATTTGCCAAACAGCTTTTCTCTGCTGGAATTCATGCTAGCAAATAAAGACTTATTTTAAAGTAATTAGGCATGGGGAACCGTAATGAAGAGAAGCATTACCTTCTTACAAGAGCCGGTCATGTTTTCCACAGGTTCTTTTTTTCTCCTCTTTTCTGAAAGGAATGGTGAAGTAAAACGAATATAGTGCTTTGGAGTAGAGTATACATGTGGGCTGTAAGTGAGACCTGGTAGAGAATTCAGTTGAGTAGCCAGAACTTCGGGGTCGGTGGTTATACGCAGAGGCCTTTCTGAAACACTGTCTGTAGGCTTCCCTGTCTTATCACTCTTTTCACTTAACCATTCATTTACCAAGTGCTACACAAAGAGAAAAAAAAAAGTGTTTTTTGAATGTTTTCATTAGTAGCTTTCAAACAGTTTTTAGTCTTATTCTTCACCTAGTCACCCATTACACAAACCAGAAAACAATTTCCAGGCTGCAAGTTTAAGAATACAAGTATTCCTTGTATATGAGACTGAGAACATGAGGAAGGCTTTGGTGAAGTTAACTGGGCGATGGTAGGAACCAGTGTAGAATTGTACTACATAACAGGGGTTTTGTTGTTCATCTGTTTCTGAAAAACAGGCCAGTGTATCTTAGTTCCTATTAACAGGGAACAAGAACTAAAGCAACTAAACTCAAATACGCATGCAAGTATTTGAAATACTTAAGAGGTTCACACTCAAATTCTTTGTGTTTTCAAAATAAGCAGCTTTAATCATCCTCTGCAATACAGATTGGAAGATAAAAACTGCCTTCTTAGTTGTAAGATGGATGGTTTTAAGCTTTCATGAGCATTACTAGCAGAAGAGACACCTCAAAAATACTGAAAGCTCATTATTTCCTTTGAGATATTCTGTTTACTGCCACTAAGATACCTTATAAACCACATGATGAATAAAATAAGGAAAGTTGACTGATGTCCTCCCTCTCCCCTTGAAATTAACAGTTTTACTTATGTTTTGTATGTTTATACACACACAAAATCCAGTCCATTTAGAAAGTACTGTCCTTAGAAAACATTTGTTCCAAAAATGTGCTGAAAGCTGTATTAAAACTTAGTATCTAAATGGATGTAATGCAGTATTTTTAAATCATAATTAATATCAGTGAGCGGCTGTATAATTTTTAAAGAAAATTAAAATAAAATAATATATAGTTTAAGATACAGAGGCAGCTGCCTATAATCTTTTAAAAACTCCATGGAAGTCCATCTTTTTCTCCCCATCCCTTAAGAGACATACCTTCTTTGTTTTAGGATACTTTGTAGGACATTTATTAAGTGCTGGAGCTTCTGTTTCCGTAACCATTTCTGTAACAACAGTTTCTGCTTCTGGCTCAGCCACCAGTGCAGCATTCTCAGTTTCATTATGTTGTGATGTTACTTCCACATCAGGAGAAGATGGCTGAATATCTGAACACATGCTCACAGTTCTGTGCCGTCTACGCTGCTGTCCAATATGAGTTCTGCTTCGAGAGAAGCTTTTTCTCTGTTTAGCTCTATTAACCTTGGCTGGGGTAGGCTTAGTGACAGCTTCTTCCTTTGCTGGTTCCTGGTACAAAACACCAATCTAGTAAATGGATCTAACACATGCAAAGCTACATATCTTTTCCCAAAAGGAACTGTAAGTTCCCTCTTAATATGTCTTTATTATATGCCTTTATATCATTTCTATTTTTTACAACTAAAATACTTCATAGTTACTATCTCTGTCTCTCTTCAAGGCAGGCTGTTAGACTTCCCATACTTTCCTCCCAACGTTCTGGCAGTGATGCATCAGGTAACTCACACACACCAGTCACTGGTCAGACTACCACAACTTTCTGTAAGTGCTATATCACATTCATCTGTGGGCTAGAAATCAGCAGCTTACATCAGAGTATCTTTCAATTCAATACAGTTTTTCTCATTTATAGTTGACTGATATAATTTACTAGTAAATTTATAGCTTAGCACTGTTGTAAGATAATTAACAGCAAAAGCTGACAGAACAATCCAAACTGAGAAGCCATACAAACATCTGCAAGGGCAGAAGTGCACTAGTACCCAGCAACAAGAGAATAAAGACAACCTGTTCTGAATAACCTATTGACAAAACGTGTCCTTTCCCACTGGTTACAGAAGATGTCTAATGAATACCATCTCCTGTGCCTAGAATGAGCATCTGTTAACACCCCCAGTATCTTTACGTGTGGTTCAATACACAAACAGATGAACAGTGCCATGTTAAAAGCTAGCCTTAAAATAAAGATTCAGACAACTACCTGAATAAATTCAGTGTCATTGAGAATCTGTGGTTCCTTGCATTCTGATTTAACCTCAGTTTTTGCTGTGCTGATCCTTTCCAAAGCCTGTTCTCTTCTTTTTTCTCTTTTTTCTAATCTGGCAAAAGCTTGTAAGATAGCTTCCATTTTCCGTTCTTCTCTTGTCTGATGGATATAACAATAATTATCATCACATTTCAGTCATAATCTTTCACATATGTAAATACTGTGATTTTTTTTCTTCAGAACATGTACAATGTATGTTGACATGCAGATCAATTTCAGCAAAAGCCCAAAGGAAAGGGAGGTGTTAGAGTAACTGCAATTACTGCAGACTTACGAAGAAATGATTGTGTTCTCATTAATCCTGACAAACAGGAAGAGAGTCCTGCTTTGGATTTAAGAACTTGCTAGAAAAAACTGCTTATTACTATATTGCTAGCCTCATACATTATTGGCTCACTTACTTGTCTGTATAGTATTTAAAAAACAATGAGTCACTCATGACCAGAAAGATTAAATACCACTAAACATACAGAATAAACACAACAAAAAATTTCATTATCCTCTGACTCAATTTTCCAAGTGCCACAAACTATATCAAAACCTGCAACCAGCATCGAAGAATCACTATTTCAAAATAAGTTAACGACACATCACCCACAGAAGTTACATTTTCTATCAAACCATAATTCAAGTCCTAGTCCTTTTACAGAGGTAAATATCTGAGCAGAGCACTGCTGAAGACAGTATAGATGCTGTGGAATTTGGCTGCTTTTATTTAAAGCTTTAATTATTTGAAATGCCCGCAGCTCAACAACAACACACTGAGAGCAACACGTGTTTGTCTCAAAGAAAGAATGCCCGTAAGTATACTGCTCACATGAGTGAATGAGCAGCCCACTTTTTGTTTTTGCCACTTCTGTTTGACTGGTGCAACACAGGCAAATTTGAACTTATTCATAATCTTCACGACGGAGCTAAAAGGATTATTACTATTTATAGTGCCATTTATAGAAGAGCTATTAAAAATAACGTGCAATAACAGAGCAAAGAAAATAAAATCTAATTATTTTGACAGACATCTTTTTTTTTTTGTTTGAAGGCAATAAAAGGTTATATATACACATAAGATAAAAGAAGATAAAAGCAGATTTTTGTCAGAAAGCAATGATAAAGCCACATGAAATGCTCACTCAAATAGCAAGCCTTGAATTTTAAGCTGAAGTTCATGTACGGATCTGTCTTCATATATACTTAGATTCTAGAAGCCTACAGAAAGCAGCAATTAGCATGGGAAGAGCAGGTGTCACTAAGCCTTAGTGACAACTTTAGGCAGCTACTTGCTTCCCAACTTACCATCTTCCTTTTCCTCTCTGCAATCTGCTCCTCTGATTCCATTTCTACTTCATTGCTAATGGGAGTTTTTTCTTCTATATCATCAATAAAATCTGGCTCCTGAAAGATGGAAATGACTGCTTTATAGAAGCTCCGCTACTCCTCCAAACTAGGGAAAACTACAAGCTACACAGAACTAAGAATCCTCAGATCACAACTTCAAAAGTAACCAAGCCAATAAATGAAGACAAAAATGTAAGAAAGCTAAGATCCACTTGTGCCTTTGCATAAACCTATAAGCATAACCATCTGACTAAATCTTTTTCAATCTGAGCTTAGGACATCTGCATCTTTTTTCTTAAGCATACTGATTTTAATTTTAGGGTCCCCTGCCCACCCATCCACCCCCAGAACAAAATTATCCATTAAATCTCCAAACCAACAGAGACTTATGGGCAATAACACTGGCCACTGACCCAGCCAGTTAAAGAATTAGGGAGCTTTATATTAAACATCCATTAGTGCAATGCAATGCATACTGTCATGCCAAAAGAGATGTTATCATAATTGCATAGAATTTTTTCTTAGCTCAGAAGTGTATTCCCTTGAAATGACATTCTTCATTCACAACCTCACTATACTGTCTAATGACTGCCATGACCTACAGAAATATTAAGTTAGCTGACTACTAATGGCCTTGTGATTTCAGAAAAAACAAGCAGTAACTTTGAGAAGAGTCTTCTGTTCATTATTTTTACATAAATTTTACCTTTTGATAAAACAATCACATAAAATTATTTAATATACTTTTAAGACAAATATTTTTCCCATACGCTTTCTTTTACCTTAACATTATATACTTCATGAGAGGAAAAAAATGTATTAATTGACTGGTTTCTGTATTTAGATACATTTAACAGCTTTATTCTTTTCACAACACTTACTGTTTTAAGTTCAGTTTGGAAAAACATTGATGTCTCCTGTGACTGCTCTGTATAGGCGCTGTGTATTATCAGAGAAGCCCAGGAGAAGATTCCAAATACCAGTTATCATTTGTTTAAAAACAACAACAACAAAAATCACTGGAAGGTTTATATAGTGCCTTTGCAGACCTTTTTTTTTTTTTTTTTCTTTTAACAGTCACATGCCATGCCTTCTGGTCTTCCAAGCATTTTAAAGCAATGTAAATATGCTCCTGTCACTGTTATTACCTTCACTCCTACTGGCACTAAAAAATAAGAAGTTCAAAGTGTCTCCCACTTAGAACAAAAACTCTCTCTCCCTCTGTGTAAAACATCATCACAAGCCATCACATTCAAGAAAAGTTTAAATTGTACTTTCCCTGCAAAAACAAAGGTAGTTACCATGGTAACCACCTTCTCGCATGAAGAATTCAACATCTGCTCTACAAAACTTTATCTGCTGATTTTATGGATCTCTCTCAATGGTTCCTTCATACTGACAGATCTTAAAATTGCCATGGTATTACCATCTAGCTTTACCACACTTACTTCAAAACTCACCTTCTTCCTCCCAACCCTCCAAACTCTATTTAGACTTCTAACCAGCTTACAAGACAGACAGAAGCAAAACTCAGCATTCTGGGCTGAAGTTAGATTTGTTACAGAAGCAGCACTATTTGCTGCTATGTTTAATAGACTGAATTTCTGAGTAATGTGGCTTTTTAATTACTTGCATTTCAAGAAAGACTGGGAGCTCCTGAAAACATGACTTGAGTCTTTTACATTAGAGATCCATACAGAAAGTCAGAGGAAAAAGTGTATGGTTAAAACTGATAAGGGAACCAAAAACTTTAATCCAATCAAACATGAAGAAAAACTGGAAACATTATGAAAGCCCTAAACAATTCGTTCATCATTTTCTGATAAATCCACATACCCCTTTCTCTATTCATTAAAATTACTTTAGTAACCACTAAGGAGACTATCTGTATTTAAAAGCTCTGTTTTGTTATCCTTTTTGTGTCAATACCTGGTTATTGGAAATGGACAGCCTGAGGGGAGAGAGCTTCCTCTGCTTATTATCTGCGATTTTCATTTTGGTGGCTGCTCCTTCACAGTCCAATGTGATGTTCTGATTTTGAGTCTCTTTTTCTCTTGAAACATCCTTCTCTTTCTTTCCCTTTTTCCTTCTGGTTTCATATCCAGTATTGATGTTTTCTGTAGGTTCAGAACGTCTGAGAACCGGACATTCAGGATTTTCTTTGAGGCAAGCACAGTCCACTTTGTATTTACTACAAGTAAAAAGAATGCAAGCAAGCATATTTTGATCAGGCTGTAAAGCAATGGTACTTTACAACATTATGTCATGTAAGTGGTAAATTTCACACTAAGCATCTGCTTTGAAGTGAACTAAGCATATGAAGATCAGTTGTCTCAAGCTTTCACAAGATATACCAGAATATACTAGAAAGTTCTTTATTTCTGCAAAGACAGTAAGCAATTTACAAATTAAACACTGAGAAAACCCAGACACGCACTCTGTTCAGCCAAGCTGACTTATCAGCAGACCACAGAAAAACGTCAGCTTTGTGCAGTAAGGTGTGAACTAAATGGACTGCTCCTGGACTTAGGTGCACATACAGAATTACCTGGAACACCCAGGTACAAAATCACATTATTAAAACATGCAAAGAAATAAATAATACAAAAAACAAAGTCCCCCCTGAATACACCACGACTTGATAATTATTTTATGTATTTCAGAATAACATGTTCATATACTTACCAATTTCCATAATCAAAATCAAATGCTATAGTAATCTCTGCTCCTTTTGGAATGTTATGGATGGAGTAAATATAAAGATGAATTGTTCCATCTTCAATTACATGCCTCACCTATAGATAAGAGAATATCACTTTATCGTAATGAATTAAAAATAAACAAACTGCATAGAAATTATAGTAAGTGCTCAAATTATCAGTTGGAGGACTTCAAAATGGAAAGAACATCTAAGTAAACATAAGCTAATTTAACTTCATGCAAATGCTCACCTCTGCATTTGGTGTACATGAGCGCCGGATGAATCGAGCTTCGTTTCCAAAAGTCCTTGCATCAACACACATCTCTAGCCCGTGAAACTTGGAATAAAATAAAACAAATGGATATGGCCTGAAAAACAGACAAGAAAACCAGACTGTTACCCTTTTAGAAGACTGTAAATACAACCTACTTCTTACATTAGTTATCTTTGTATCATGATATTGCCAAGACACACTGAATTTGTGGATTAATCTCAGAACCATCCATTAGTGTTTGAAGCTTCTTTACTCTAATGGGTACATTCTCTAACTGTATTCTTGGAATGTTGAAAGTTTAAAGTTGCAGTCCTGGATGCAATCTTCTGCATAGGATTTAAAGGGAGGAATAGCAACAGAGCAAGCACTAAACATGGAACACACAAAGCTAAGATTCTTCAGTGTTCTTAATAAACTTTTTTTAGAGCATGTTCTAAACTGAAACTCCAGTAGAAATGTAGATGCCTCACAGAACTGTCTCAAAAAAAAAAAAAAACAAAAACACAGATGAAACAAACCCCATCCCTGCCTATTTCCCCACAGTAACCACTTGGCACTCAACCCTCTTGAGGAAACTGGACATCTAAATGCTCTGCCAAGATGTATTTCTGCTACTGCAGATACCTGCAAAGCCTTCCATCTTTACTGAGTAAAAGATCTACACTCGCTCTTCTCCAACAGGCTTCTTGCAATGTCTCGTTATCAGGGTGTCCCTGCATTTAATGGTAGGGGTGAAAATAGTTCAGAAGAAGGAAGCAGTCATGCATTTGCATTTCTCTGTAATCCACAAACTAGAGAACCATGGCAGTGAAAAGGGCCAAGCTGACCCACGTTCAGTTCTGTCCCTGGCCTGGTAGAATGAAAATCTCTCTCAAAAGAAAGCCTTTACCATTACCTTCTGAATTATTTTAGGACAGCAGAACCTGTCAACCTCTGGTTTACACTGCACAACTCCCAAATGAGAATACGGGAATTCTTTAACCAGCTGAGAACAAAGAAAGAGGAAAATAATTCCTGAAAAAAAGTTGTAATGATGCTCAGAAGAGAAGGGGGGAGACCAGATACCAGCTGCAATTACTTTTAATCAGACAACAGTAAAACGCAGGACATCACAGGTAATAAAGACCCCCTTGCATCTTGGGTACAAGTCCACCACAAGTGTCTAGTAGTTATCTTATTAAAAGATTTGGAATAAACAAACCTTTTAAAGAAATATCCGTTGGCTTCGAACTGTTCTCTCAGCATGAATTTCCCTCTGTATTCAATAATAAGTGCATCAGGAGGCAAGTCTTTGGCAGCTTTTAAAATTTTCTTGTTTTTTTGCACATAACTCTATAAAGACAGAAGTTAATTTATGAATTTCATTTTCTTTCATTTTTCCCATTATAATTAACAGCAGATTATACTTTCACAACTATTAACACTATATGAACTAAACAACTTTCTTCTTGCTACTAAACCTGCAGACTAATTTGATCAGAATGTCTTGTTCCCCTACCAATGCAACTAGTTACAAACTTCAATTCAAGAAATGTCATTGCCCTGTATCAAGATATGGTGAGAAAACAACACACTGATGTTCTCACTTCAACCCTCAGTACACTTAGCTCTCAGTAGTACATGGTTTCAACTCCTTCAAATCAAAACAAAAACATGCAGATATACACATTCATTATTCATTCAAGAAAAAACAGAACGGGAAAATATCAAAATAATAAAGAAACCTAGAAAAGTTTGCAAATTTCTTATTTCCATACCTTTAGATGAAAGGATGGCTTTTAATTAAAAACCAATACATACCCTGACAATTAGTGAACTCACACCTCTCAAAACTGTCACCGCCAATCAAAAAGGAAGTAGCCTCTATGTAGGAAAAAGGCTCTGTAAGCAGGGATATTCCTCTAAGGAGGCTGTCCCATATGCCATGATCGTCTTTGAGGAAAAGAAGCAAAGATGCTTCTATTAATCTGCTACAGTAACTACTCCTTGAGATTTCTGCTACAAAATACTAAGGTCTATTACACAGCTCCGATTTTAAGCTGCTAAGTAACTGATGTCAAGGACAAAAAAAAGAAGACAATGCACAATCTCTTTATAAACTAGAAATTACATCATTGCAAGAGTCAAGCATCAGCTGTGATACCCACTACTGCCAGAAACATCTTTTATGAACTAGTAAGTTATATTCTAATCTGAATACCTAAAAATTCAGAACTGACTTGCCACATCTTATGAAAAACATGGACTGTTAACACGTACAGAGCAGAGAAAAAAAACAACTCTGACATTTATTCCTACTCTAACCATACCTGATAGTCCTCACACATCAGAGAAGCCGGAGCAGAGAAGTTTAATGTTTAATGCTCTTCACAAAAAAAGCATTTTAAATGACAATTCATGTTTCAGTCTTAATATAGCATCTTAGCTATTTATGAAAACTGATATGCAAATATAAACGTAAGTGGTCACAGCACAAATACAGGGCAAGCAATAACAAACATGGCACAGCTCCTCACCTCCACTGGAGGTTTGAAAATCAGATTGCTGGTGCTGACTTCTTTCTTGTCATTTCCATTGCCCAATCTCAGAGCTATTTTTTGTGCCTCCCTCTGAACACCTTCACTGTACTGGTTATTATTTGCCTCTTCGTAACGATCCATCCATGCTTTGATTTTAGTTTCCCATCCAAAGTTTGAACTGTCAGTAGGATCAATCTCTGGAGCTGAGCCCTGTAAATTAAGTAAGCAATCACTTATTACAAGGTAAGAAAAAAAATTTTTTTGAAAGACATGTTCCCACTAGTAAGCTCAACAAAATAAGTCTACAACATGCTACAAAATAAAGGGTAAAGGTGTGCCATTGATTTAAATTTGTTTATAATGCAGCCTTGCTCTGTCTTTGTTGTACCTATGAAAATTAAGACCTGTCAAATCTGTACTTCCATGCACTTTCCCCTTCGGTATACAAAGGGGAAGTACAGTTTGCAGGAAGTCCTGTTCTGAATTACTGAAAGCATTTCACTAAATTCAATAGCATTATATTTGTCCTTTAAGAACTGCATCATTTCATAAAAATTGCCCAACTTCAGGAATACATTCCTCTTAAACAGGGATTCTAGTTTTTAGTGGGACGAGGATGAAGACTGATACTGTCTCCTCCTGCAATATGAATGCAGGAACTGAGATCAAATCTCTCTCAATTTTTATGAACATATGCAAACCAGCTTCCATTCCATTACACACAGATCCAATAAGCCCCTTCCAGCTTCAAGGGTTATGCCACATTTTTCTGCTTCACACTTGCTAAATTTTACAAAGCCTATCACTAATACATTAAGGTGCATAGACTGTAAACTAGTGTTAGAAGCTTAGCACCAATCATTTTTCTCCCCCTGCCTGTTCCTCACTAAACATTTTTTTCCCCCTGCAGCACTCTGGGTCCTTTCACTTTTAAAGAAAGTACCATTGTACCTCCAGACCTCACAAACAGCAGCCAGGCTGCAGCCAACCAGTGCTCCTTACGGACAGCAGCAGCCAACGCTCCCTTTTCTATCCACCTGAGCAGAGACACTATTAAACATTAATAAAACAGCAAATAGTTCAGCAGTTTAATTTACCTGTTACTGATTATATTTATTTTGTGCATTGCAGGAACCATACACACAAACAGCATAAAAAAAATGTGATGCAAGCAAACTATGAAAAAAACAAAAGCAACAGAACCATACACACACCACATTCAAAAACAAATGAAAAATAAGAGATTTTGTCCTCTGATTTCCTGATTTTGTCTTGATATTTGCAAGTCACAATCGTATCTCTGAAGCCTCAGTTGTGTCCTACTTACTGGTATTTATCTCAAGGATGAATGAATTGTGGAAAACACCTAGCTTTCACACTATGCATGTTTTTCTCCCACATAAAACTAAGAATGCTGTAACATTTAAATCTTGCAAAGCAGCCATCCCAAACACCATTCCTTTAACTACACCAGCCCTAGCAAGAAGCGTCCCACCAGATGGATACACCTATGTATGACAGAGCAGAACTGCTAACTTAGCTCTCAGAGTTGGAGCTACAAGGTTTAGATGAGATGTACTCTCAACTTTATTCCCCTTCACATAGCACACAGATGTGCCCCAAACATTTTATTGACTCGAGAACCAAATATTCTCAGAAAAAAAAATTACACTACTTCGTTTAAATCTGTAGAACAAAAAGATGAGCTTTTCATCTCAGTTTAAAATTACCACAATAATCATGCAGTAGCTTCATTAGAGTAATTTAGTACTTAAGTATTACAAAGCATCATGAGCACATCTGCAGTTATGTATATAAATTAATGTACAATTAAGGTTTGAAACAAAACAAAACAATCACTAAATTACATTACCTTTACTCTTGAAGATTTTCTGGATCCTTCTCGAAATGCCTGAAAAAAGATTATATGTTTATTTTCTTACGTGGCAATACAGAATCTCTTAAGGAATTCAAAAACAATTAACAATTCATTGCAGACTATTCTCAGTAAAGCATGCAAGAAAACAGACAAGTTATAATGAAACCGCAGGAAGGCAGCAGTTGTCTCCAATAAAACGTAATAAAAACTAAAATCAGCATTTCAAACTAAAAGTGCATTACATTTTGGTTCTAGTAGGCTATGCACCTACTCTGCCTGCCTCTCATATTACAGCATAACTTTCTGCAGTTTCACAATGTAACAAAGAGCTGCTCCAGAATTACTTACTGAACAGCTCCATACTTAGCAGGAAAGTGTGTGAATACTCCAAATACTTCGCTGCACTCATAGTGGGATGAAGTGAGCAGGAAGCAGCTATCAGAGAACCTATGAAACTAATTTTTCTTCTAAAAAACTAATCTCATTCTTTAAATCTTCTCATACTATGTCGGGAGATAAAAACAGAATAATATATTGCAGTAAGTCTATGTTCAGAACCTTTCACTCAAAAGGAAACATTACTTAAGATCTCCAAAAGGATACCAGTAACCATTTCTCACTTCTGAAGGACAGAATTCTCATCTAAGCCAGTGAAGTTTAACCACAGAAAGCAACTCATTGCTTTAGGAAATGCCATGTACTTCACTGCCTCACACAGAGAAAATACTGTTCACATCTAAACTGTACTGTCTCTATACACTGTTTACCAAATTATTTTAGATAACCCCAGCAGCACATTTCCACACAATTTCAACTCAAATAAATGGACATACGTCTCATCAGGCAGAAAACATTTCTGAACATAAATCACCACAACTCAAGATTTCAGACACAGAATTCTTCTTTGGTCACCTGAAGCCTGCTCTGCCCCCCTTCTAGCTGTATTAAATGGTGCAGCAAAATGCAATTCCTCTTTACAAATTCTGTGTCAATTATAAAATTCAACCATCACAGCTGTACATCTCACTTTGAATTTATGGGGGGGAACAAGCAGGGAAGACTGTGAAATGTAATGCTCGGTTGCAGTACATGTTAATGTAAACCCTGGTAGTAAAATATTATTAGTAACAATGGCCTGAACTTTAAAACCAGTGTCTCTTGATAAGAGATGTCACACAGCTGTAATTTGTAACAGTTACAAAAAGAGAAATCAGATTCACTTACTTTTTTACATTTTGTTATGTTCTGCTCTTTCTCCCCACTTTTTTTCCTCTTCTTATCATTGACCTTTGTAACTCTTGGAGAAGCTATTGTAAATGTAGTTGGTGTGTGTTGAAAAGCAGTATACAGTTCCACAGGAACTTCATCACCACTCTCTGTTGCACTGGTATCCCCATCTTTAAAACAAAGAACAGTTTATAAGCAATCAGAGAGAACATTAACTAGTTACTCTGTAACTTCTTTTAAAAGCAAAAAGCATATACTGTGAAATACTTCAAGTACTTGTATGCAAAGTTTACCAACAGCTGTAACAGCATGAAAATGAACCTGTGAGAAGTTGCATCAGCAGGCGTTTGCCATACCAGGTAAGAAAAAAATACTACACTAATTCAACTTTTTAAATGGCATTACTGTACAGTATTTCATTTTAAGCAACATTAGTATTGGAACAACAACAAAAAAACCAAAATATTATTCATCAGCTCATTCATCTATATACCTGGCCTGTACTTGTGATATGGCTCCAACATTCTCTTGAATGGTGGTAGTCTAAAAGGGATGAAAATTATTACCTGCCCAGCATTTCTTTTAAAATCCTATTAATCAACCACGTCCAGATGAAATTTTTACTTTTATGTGTCCTTTTCAAGGTAAGTATGTCAATATGGCTGAAGGCCTTTTCTCTAAAAAAAAAAAAATCCCCTAACAATAACACACTGCTACTCCCCACAAGGAGAAATGGTATGTTTACTCTTGTTAAAACAAGACTGTACACAAACTGATGAAAATTTTCATCGTGCTGTTCACAAGAAGATCTAAAAGCTGAAGTATGAAATTTAGCACACATCATCACTTATATCAGGTAAATACATTTCCTGACCTGAAACAGGATTACCCTAGATCTGTCACAATGAAAAGCTATCAAGTGTGAGAAGGATTGGAAGAGAGATGGTACAAACAGATAGGAGACTACAAGTGCTTACTACAGACTTCTCACATTTTAGCAGCTTTTCAAATACTCAGCCTTCATTAAATACATTTCACACTAAGCAAGGCTTTTTGAAGCTGCACAGAAGGCTTAACAAATACTTAATAAAAGTGCAGAGAAAAGTCTTTGAGATTAAAGGGATGTTGCCTTAATCAGTATACTCGACAGCTCTGTAAAGAGATCCAGCTACTCAAGATTTTTCTTGATCACAACGTTCCTTAAACAGGATTACTCTCTGTACAATAGTAAGCAATCCAGTTTTACTATATTGGTTCTTTTTTTACAGTCTATTAGGCAAATAAGCATACCTTACCTATTATATGGGAATACTGATGTTTTACAAGCTGATCATGTTTTCTTAACTTGTTTCCATCTCTACTGGGACTATTTTATGAGCTAGCATTGAAAAAAAAATGCAGAAGCCTAACCAAATAATGATTTTCATGTATAGCAGATTAAACAACAGTTAATAAATGAAAATTCAAGGCAACTTTGAAATCATCAATCTTGTATTTCAGACATGAATGCCCACAGCATCATTATGTCAAAGGCAAATAAATAAGCAAACAAAAGCCCCTACAAAATACCATATTCCCCAGAGAAGTACAATGCTATCTATTGTTGTTGTCTATCTATACTGTGCTCTAGCTTTCTGTAAAGAATAATTACCTCAATTGAACATATAATTACACAGAGTTGTTTTGACACGCTCCTTCCTAACCTACATAACCTGCTTTCACTTTGAAGAGCCTCAGCAGAGCTCTAAGGAAAGATTTTGTAGCATGAAAGACATGGTACAGACACTGCAGAAGTTTCACAGAAAATTATGGGCCCAGACTCTTCCCTCCATAAGCAGTAAGTGGTATATCAGCACCACTTTAAAGACCAGGCAGCTTGAAGCAACATCCTTGAACAAATAATAGATCTAGAAACTGTATGTTTAAAAATACAAAAACCCATCCTTGATGCAAATAACTAAATAGTTAACACACACACACACACACACACACACACACACACACACACACACACACTCCACTGATCCACAGGAAGCAATTTAATCCACAGCAAGCAACATTACATGTTTATACCAGAATAACAAACCAAACTCCACCACAAACAACTGCAAGCACCAGAACTAGGGACTGGTTGCTTGGATGCTCCAAGGAAGAAAGGTGAACACACAAAACTCATCCCCTGGTGTCACACACAAGTGATACTCCTAAAAACTCTTTTCCTGAAGTAAAACAACTGATCTATTTCTTCTCCTCACTGTTTAGCTCTGGATGGAACAGAGCTGAGCTCAGCAACACTTTAAAAATCATTAAAATAAAAACCATTACTCCGTATTCTCACATCTAAATGAAAAGTTATATTATGTGTAAACTTCAAAAACACTATAACCATACTCAAAGAGCACAGAAGTAGGGCAACCCTGACTTTCATCAAACACCTGTAACTTATCACCAAGTTACAAGCAACATTCTGCTGCTTTCAAATACTTTCATTAATAGAGCCATTTGAATCAATGCTTTTTTGCTCTTCCTATTTGATATCATCCATTGAAACTGGCTATTTTCACTGCTGTCTCATGGTAAACTATTCATAAATAGAATTACTTTAAGCTTGACTGAACCACGTAATATCAACAACCACAAGAAGTACATTTAGCCAAGCTGAATGAAAATTAACCAGAAATTAATGGATGCTTGCTCTCTAATTATGTACCATAAATTACAATTATTAATAGCACACACTAAGTCACAGCCTAAACAGGATCAGAAGTGTAGGGCTTACTCTGTTTTGATACTTAAGATTAACCATATAATTTTTTTTCCTATTAACTGAACAGAATGGATTTAAGACTGATCAGGACTAAGGATTAAGTCAAACTTCAGCTCCTGCGTAAGATTCTGACTACCTCTATTCCTGCAAATGATCACAGTGTAGCCACAAATCCAAAGAGATTACTTAAGTAGCACGGACCATCAACTTCTACTGTACATGAATTTTAACTTAACTTCACTGTGTCATCATACCACTTAACCTATAACAAATGTATTTGCTTCACTGTTAAAGTAAGCAGAAAACACATTCTAGAACTCTAAAAAAAATACATAAATCTGTAATATCTAGCATTTCAGTTAAAACTTTTATAAAGTTCTGTTCTGTAAAAATGAAAGCAGGTAAAGCCAAAAATAATAGTGGTGCTCTAAATAAGTTATTAACATCTTTAACTGTCAAAAGCAGCTTTTACATCTTGCACATACCCGCACACTTCAGAGACAGCAATTGGAAGTAAAACATCTTAAATTACAGAACAGAGATCATCTCCTATGTTAGGGCTTCTGTAACAGCTTCAAAGTAATCACCTGACAACCAAAAGCATGCCACATTTTGGCAACAGCTGGACAGAACTCCTGACAAGTTACATCAGTTGAACTTTCCAATTCTATAAAAGGAGAGCAAATTTCATAAAACAAAGAGATGGAAAAGGTACTACAACAATAAAAACTTGTATTAATTTTTGTAGTTGACAAAAATACCAATACACACAGCCAACAAATGAGAGTTAGGATTCCTTCACAATTATGCTATATCGTTTTAAAGCTCATTTAGTTATTTCATTTTTCATCAGTCAGGAACATTAGCAGCAGTAGAATGGTTTTAAGGTGTCAGTATTAGGATATAAGTGTACACTGTTAAGGAAGAAATGACAGAGCGATAAAGTCATTTTCCCCCAGAGATAACAAACCCAGAAACCCCTCTCTTAACCCAGAAGAAACCTCAAACTTTCCCATCTATTTTTAGTAGCTCACTCAAAGTATTCTTATGATTATAAAAGCTACATTCATTTTTATAAAATCTTAAGACTCAGACTGAATTTCTCTGCAGCAATCAGGAAAACAACAACAAAACCCAACAGGGATGACATCTTTTATTGAAGCACTTGGAACTTCAACTATTCTGATGTAACATTGTTATAA
Organism: Chrysolophus pictus; assembly: GCA_037305975.1. Classification (NCBI taxonomy): domain Eukaryota; kingdom Metazoa; phylum Chordata; class Aves; order Galliformes; family Phasianidae; genus Chrysolophus; species Chrysolophus pictus. The sequence goes on from CM074576.1 coordinate 182,615,700, forward strand.
ATGGATAGAAATACAAGAATCTGTGATCTATAAGAAATAGATTCACTGAACCTTACACTCTGAATGCAGTCAAAATTGCAGAGAACTGTGTACACACTCTTAAGTCCATGCAACTGATAGTTATTTTACAATCTTTAGTGAAAAAAACTTTAAGTTTTACCCACCTGACATATTTTCCCTTTTCCTCCGTTGCAATAGCACTGCCCTTTCCTTATCCAAGTTCCTGAAATTAAAGAAATAACTTTTACTCCATGCTTTACATTTATGGATCCACACATCCAAGAATTATAGCAGACTTCGTTTCCATTTTCCAGTGACCATAACAGAATAAACTGTATACGAACGGAGAATTTAAATACTCATGAAAACGTAAATGTTGCACTGCTTCATTCCACTGTAATGCAAAGTAAATGGCAGCACTCACATCACTTGAAAAACATACTGAAAATGGAGGTAGCTCAGAAAAAAGATCGACTGTTGGCCCGTGGATTACAAATAAGCAGGCATTAAACCATTTTCTTGCAGATCTAAATAATCATTATGATATAAGATCCTAAGATGACAGGGCTCAAACATTTTGTCAGAAAAAAAAAATCATTTATTTGTAATTAAATGTGTTCTGAACACAGGTCTTTTATTCACTGTGTAACTGACAATCTGCAACGTAACTAAAGGAAGCATTTTATGCTGTATGTCACAGGGCAACTATCATTAGTCAGGTACCATTCACCTACCACACAGAACAAAATGCCTTCATAGTCTTGTTGTATGACTTCTAGTTTGAGAAGGAGGATAAAAGGTATCTATTTCAGAGCAAAAAATCTTTGAAGCAAGGACTGCAGCATTTTGGAATGATACCCAGAAATGTATTCAAAAGTGATTTTTCAGTTAACAACCTGAAAGAGCTCCTGTAAAGAATCCCCCACGTTTGACAGTAATGAAACAAAAGATAGAATGAGTTTTCTCAGGCTGACAGACAAAATCCAGGAGATGCTGCTATGGCAATAAGTGTTTCAAGTGTTTATCACTGTCAGCTAGCGAGGTAAAACAACAATCAGGGAGAACATGGAAATGGATATCACTATGATCACCTGCATCAGAAACATACCTCCATCTATTCTATTATGTTTTTGTTTTTTGTTTTCTGAAATATCCTCCACTCCTTCTAGTTATCTGGAGTTCAAAACCACTGAACTACTCACCTTGGTTGACAACGTTCACACAGATATATGTCAGGAATATGCTGTCTGTCAATTCCCATACAGTCAATGTGCTGCCAGACACTAAAAAACAAAACCCCAAACTTTTAGTTATTTTAAGCAAAATTTTAGAAACTTTGTGTGCACATCTTTTTGTTTTTTTCACTGTGATCTTAAAATAAGATTAAAAACAAGATTTAAAATAATAGTAAAGGTTACCAGAATTAAGGACCACTGAAAACAAACAAGCTTGTTATACATGCAGCCAGGTGAACGAGTCCCAAATCAATGTTGTGATTAGCTGCAGATATTATTTCAAAAATACGCAATTAAGCAACATCAATTTGTTCACTGGAAGTTCCAAAGCTCAAATTTCCAGATTCCAGAAATTTATTAGCACTCACTCAATATTAGTATGCCAAAGCAGGTACTTAAACATGAACACAGAAGTTTAAACATTTAACTTCGGCTTCCAAAATAAGAAACTGCTAGGTTTAAGAATTTCAGTAACTATGGAAAGACTAAGTCAACTCTCGTGAAGATTAAGAGTTCTTATCAGAAAGATGATGCACACAGAAACTGATATTTGAGAGGTTTATGTCCAATCATCTTGTTTTCTTCAAGTTATTCGGTTTACACATACCTAATTTACCAACATGTTTTATTATTACTCGGTACATGCAGATTTGTACTTTGCCATAACAACAAACAACTTGGAGAAAGTACCAGACAGATACCTGCTTTAGAATAATAAAATCCTTACTGGAGTAACAATACACAAACAAAGGCATGAACAAACTGACATGAATAGTTAAGACATACAGGAATAAGGTGTGATAAACTCATTGGCCTTCATCAACTACTTTGTCTATTAGAAAGCCATACGATTTTCAAGTAATGTTCTGATGAAGGAAATGTCTTCTTTTCTATTAATCAACATAGCTAAATCACTATTTAATTGCACTTAATATTACAATGCAGTTCTAAATCATTTTTACCTTCCGGACGCATTTGAATATTCATTACCTGCATTTGTCACAACAGATCATATATCCATCATCATGTGTAAAGCCACAAATGCATCTGGTAATATCAGTTCCATAGCTTCCATCCTCTGATGTACTGATGGTAGTAGCACTGGAGGTTTCATCAAAGTTGGGAGTGGTAAATATGCCTACTTCATTCTTGCTTATAACTACTGATGGAGGAGGAGAAGCTGGAGGCGTTGGAGGAGGCCGAGCACCATAGTTATGGTCCTAGATTGGTTTTGAAAGGTAAGTTGTAAGTATTCACGTGCTCTGATGGTTATTTAAGCCAAACTACAAGAATTAACTTCATAAAAAGTCTTTGAAGATTTAAGCATTTGTTCATACTTCATACTTTTTTTTTTGTCATTGTCTATTCTTGGTTATCTATCTTCTCAGCTGTGAGGGTGGTGACACACTGGAACAGACTGCCCAGAGAGGCTGTAAATGCCCCATCCCTGGAAATATTCGAGGCCAGGCTGGATGAGGCTGTGAGCAACCTGGTCTAGAGGGAAGTGTCCCTTTCTACAGCAGGGGGTTGAAACTATATGATCTTAAAGGTCCCTTGCAACTCAAACCAGTCTATCAATCTGTATTTTACATAAAGTTAACTATGTTCTGTATTGAGTTTCCAATCAACCACTTTTAGTCAATTTACCCAGACCTCAATAAAATAAAAAACTGTAAGCAAGAACCAACATTTTTCTATGTTAGAACAGCAGATTTTACATTATCTATTTACATACAATATCTAGTGTGAAACTTACTGCATAGGGCAAACCAATGTAGCTGTGTGAATGCGAGCTGCTGGTATACAACTGGTGCGGATAACTGTTCGATTTTTCAACTACCACAGGGCTAGCTTCTACAGATTCTGGTCTGCAAAATCAAATCAGAAGAAGAATAAACAGTTATACTAATAAATGTAAATATTCAAGTGTGTAAACTAACATAACACGAATAAACTTCATGCGCTTGTTTCACTGCTGCTAAGTAATTACTTGCTCTTCCTGTTAAAAAGGAGCATGCAAATAGATAGAGGGAAAAGTTGGGGGGAAAAAAAGTAAAAGGAAAAAACATTCAACTCTATATTTGTTTACCCCTCCAGAGAAAACAACTTTCACCTAAAAAGAAGCTTTCAGAGGTACAAAGAACTCAGGCCTCTGTAGTTACAAAATCTTCCTTGAAGGAAAAAAAAAGTCCACATTAAATCACTTGATATAACTCACAATTTTGGCTTATGAAACAGAAAAACATATTATGCATTTTGTCAAGGATCTATTAAGCTATAATAAAAGTTAAATAAAGGAGTTTAGCTTAATGACAAGAGAAGGAAGCAGCAATACACACGGAATTGTAAACTTATTGATACAGCTCCAGCGCCAGCTGCAATGCTACTAAATTCTGCAATGACACCTAGTGGCTGCACCAGTGCATCATTCTCAACATTTTCACAAACCAGCACCGAAGCAGTCTCTTTTTACAAACAGAAATCTTAAGTAAGGCAAATTTATTTATTAAAAATGAAACAAAAACCAGTTACCAAATTATATTTAGCTGAAAAGAAAAAACTGAAAAAATTGCTAGATAATGCTTTGCAGTAAAAGGTTGTAATAGTCAACCCACTGCTTACATGATCTAAACTACAACACAAAATGAGAAAGGTAAAGGAATACTAAAATAGGAACCTTTGAGTCCAAGAAATCGCACCTTTTTTCAGCAGTTACATTTATGTCAGCATCCTGAAGCTTTTATTTTTTTTTTAACCCCCATGACCCAAATATACAAGTGCAAACTCCAAATGAATGCAGTTACCTAATTGCATTAAGAATTTATTTTTCACATTGAGACAGAACAAAATATCTCTATCTAATAAACTGAAATGGCTTTTGACTCACAATACAAATCGAGGCTAATTTCTTCTCTAAATTTAGCTTTACTATGCTTCAAATATATTTCCCATCACAAATACTTCAGTAATACCTTGAATCGATGTTTAAAATAAAGATGGTTGTTCTGAACACTGCTAATTCGAAAATCTGTGTATTTTTCTTCAGACTCTAAAATATTAAAGACAGGCTTTTTGTTGTTGTTCTGCCATGAGGTGATAATAGGCTGATGGAGGAGAATAGCAGCAACTCCCACTTGTTGCTAATGTTTTTGTAAAAATATAATTATTCTTCCTGGTAACAATACAGAGCATTTTTCTATCTACTTGCAGGTGTCCTACTAATATCTTAAGCAGCCTGCTTCTCGTTAGCTTTTCCCTATGTGATACTACTACACAATAAAACAGTGTAAAAAGAAACACTTGTTAAAATCACCTATAGGTGAGAATGTTAGTTAATGAAGTCCAAAGGGGAAAAAAACTCTTCTGAAAAACACGAATGTTTCTCACAGTCACCATGAAGGGTGGAGGAAAGAAGAGGATATTCATCAGATTTAAACACGACAAAGAAAAAAAGACACCAGTTGGACAGACAAAATTTTTCCTATAGATCTCCCTTTCCATTATTTGCATATATTGATATGCAGTGCACCTAAGCAGTAACTACACACCATCAAGTCATCTAGGTAATCCCTCTGATGATCTTGCCAATCTAAATGCCAGTGGATTAGAAGCTGACCTTTCATCCATGATGTCTAAAATAGAAATTCTCTTTTTTCCTCTCCAATTCAAGAGAATCTCAATCACTGTATGGCTTCCATTGTTATTCTTCATCACTTACTGAATTGGAAAAGCAAAACCATGGTTCCATGTCCACCCACTATAGGTTCCAAGCTCAACCTAGATGGTTTTCTTGAGTATATGGAAAATAAAAACCTCCATTTTCAGAGCAGGCGGGTTTACTCATACAGGCTAGTGGGGAATTCGTCTACAGTTCATCCTTAAGCAGTACTGTCATTAATTTAGGAGATTTTTCTTAACTGAAAATAAATAAATCCATCTTACCACGACCTAAATACCAGCTGCTTCGACATGGGAGCACTCAATGAAAATACCAGAATGTCCTAAAAAGTGAGGTGTATGTCATTAACTGTCAACAAAACTAAAAAGGTACTCCTGAAAAATATAGAGCAAGACAGTACACCCTAGTCCTTAAATCTACTTCCATTTAAGCTAGAAAATTATAAACCATTGAAGAGTAAAGCCTTTAAAATTTAGATGAAAGCAGCTGTGGAAAGCAGAAGAATTAAGCTTCTAAAAAGGAAATACAGAAGACAAACAAATGCAATCCATTGTCTCCAACTATCTTAAGACCTGGAGAACACAGAGTGCAGAGCCAAAACCCAAAAGCCCAACTTTCATTTGAGACTGAATGTATTGATTAGCAATTCACAACCATGCTAAATATTCAGAATTAAAAAAAAACCAAACCAACCAAAAACAACAGCAAGGACTATTTTTTAAAAAAGCAAAGATCCTTCTGGGTTCAAATTATTTAAAAACATTCTTGTAACTTGAAAAAAAGAGTTAAAGATGTCTCTTAAACAACTTTTAACTCTGCAGATGAAGACTCACGTTCACATCATTCCCTAGTGTTCATATTTAAAAGTACAATGCAAACTGAAAAAAAATATTCTGCATGCTGCCAGCAGGTGGCATTAGTCAAAAATTAAATAACTAACGCATGAAACCAGAAAGTTAAAATCAGATCCTACATTCACCTTTATTAAGGGAATTAATTATAAGCCATTCCAAGCAACAGCAAATTCTCCTTTAAAAAAGTTCCCCTTATTGCTTTCAAACACTGTTTCATTTCTGACTGAGCAGAAATTACAGAAGAAGCGAGGGTGGATTTTGAACACTCCAAATACAATCAGTCCTTAGCACCTGGGGACATCAATCACCTTCACAGAATTCCAGGTATACAAACAGAAAAGAATCTCAATTAAACTGAAGTTTCCATATCCTAAGGCTAAGCTACCCACCTACATTCAAAAGCTTAGCTAACAGAAACTCCAAATGAAATCTCTTGCTTCCAAGTGTGCTTCAGTATCAAACTGCCACACATTAGTTTAACTGATATAATTTTTCGTAGAATTTGGGTTTGTTTCCCCTTTGCACCAGCTCACCTGAGTGATGTCTGGCTGAAGGTCACCTAAGATAAAGGAGTGCCATGTATTTTGTATGAGAAGCAGCCAGCATTTTGTGTTTCAAGACACTTCATTTAGCCAAACTCATCTGATGGGCTTACAGCTACCTAGAGAACAAACAACTCAGCACCACTTGTTTAACACAGCTTTCCTGCTTGGGAAAACCCCACAACTCATTATGACCACTATAAATACAATCAATACCCAACATATCCATTGAAAAAAACACAAAAAGTACATTTAAGGCAGACAGATGGCGATAGAAAAGGGTAAAAACTGTGAAAATTGTTAGGTTAGGAACACAGTTTTGTGTCACATTTCTTTAGACAATGAAGTCGCTTTCATATCAAGATAAGCTGATCGTGCAACTACATATTACATTAATGAATCTAACTGCCACCAGTCACTTAACATCTGAAGAACAGCAGTACCTAATCAGGTCTTCATGTCACAGCACCAAGCAAATAACACAGTGAACGATCATGTTTGTACTGACAATTACATGTATTTACTCTAATTTCAACATGGCTTGCTGCATCTGCAAAAAATGTCAGTAACCTCAGGAATGGAGACCTTCTCTTCTCTAAACACAGAAGAAATCCACACACACAAAGTAACAGAGAGAGTGTGAACAGTTCAATTACTGTTACAATTACAGTTCAATTACAATAGTAGAATTACTTAACACAGACTTGTAGAGTTTTCTGCACCAAGAAAATTACTGTCCATGATATGAAATAGACATCAACAAAACAATTTTGTAAACTTGAATGCACCATTAAGTTTCAAAGTAAGAATTCTTGGTTTCCTTCAGATAAATGGCTCCAACTGCCTATGTTAGTGGAGTTAAGCTCACACAACTGGAAACAGAGAAAAGAAACAGGCATTTAAAAAGCTGTTTGAGAGTTCTTTTTTAACTGCGTAACAAATTTGCTTTGAAGTTTGGAAGAAAAGACATTCCCTTCTTAAATGGAGTAAGATTACTAGGACAGCACATACTCCAAAGCAAAGCCTGTAACGTATGCTGCCTATATCAGTACCAGCTACCCAGTGTGTCTCTCCATGGGATGAGTTACCTATATAAAGCAGCAAAAATTTAACACCACCATGGCCTTCTACCTCTCACATTGTGCAAACTATTTTCTCATAATATTCAAGCACCAGGTGGACACTACACATACAGAATGATATTTATTTGACCAGACCAACCTCCACTCAGAGACTGAGTGCTTTACTGCTGCTTTCTTGAAATTAAGTATACCAAAAGAAATTGTCCCCAACATGGGAAATCAACACATTTTAAATACACAGGTTAAGGAAACACTGAAGTTGTTAAATACTTTGTGTGAAAAGCAAACCAGATAGTAACTGTCTGCTAAGCAATAAAAAAAACATACCTCTGTAGAACAGTTCACCTTCGCTCCTTCACTCTCCTCAAAAAGGAAAAAATGGACTTAAGAATAGATTACTGCTTAGATTTATTAAAAACCCAATATAACTATGGAGACTCCCAAGTCTTCTCCAACTAAATGTATTAAAAAAAATCCTCAGTAGAAAAAAAAAATAAGCAATAGAAATCAGGAAACTTAATTAGTAAGTTAACATACTTACTCTGAGCCTGCAGCCATTTCCAAATAAGAAGTATCTGCTGTGTCAACCCCCAGTGGGATCACTATGCTCATGACGTTCGTTTCTGATAAATTCGATTACTACAGAGTCCTATGCATTGGTATCCAAAACACTGGGGCATGCCAGCCACAGTGCTCATTGCAAACATCTAAGTGCATCCACAAACCCTGTGAAAAGAAACCACAAAACAAAACAAAGCAGAAGATTGAATCAGATCATTTTAAAACAGGGATTCTATATCACATATATATCTGACATAGTAATTTAGTGTTATATTTTATGCAAGCAGAAAGAAGATAGAGAATTCAGTTTTCTTTTGATATCAAATACACTAACAAGCACGATGATCTTACAACTCAGAAATACTACAAACTAATGAAAATATTATCATTTAAATTTGTGATCACAAAAATTCATTCATCATGCTCCGTGACATGACAAAGACTCACTTCAAGGCAAACATACTGAACATCAGGTACACTTCCTTACTGGTCCATTCTGCCAGAGCTTAGTTGCTTTAACTTTCAATAGTAATATTATAAGAAATTTTTTGATGTATTTCTCAGAAAGCATTCCTGATTTCTGCTAGGGGCTTTTTTTTAAAGCCAAACCTCCAATGCTTACAACAGAAACTAAATGCCATGAAAGAAGGCCAGAACTCCCATTCCGTATCTCTTAAAACTAAAATAACTACGATGATTAACAAATACTTATATGAAACGACATTTTCAATCTCATTTTTATGGATTATTGTTAAAAGACATACACATCAAGGGGATGTTTTTCAGAAGTGATTTTCTTAAGTGGCAAACAAACAAAAAAAATCAGTAATAGTTTTTAGTTGTAGAGGAAGGATACAATGTATGACAATTCATGCAAGTAAACAAAACCAATCCCAGTTGCTATGGCAGTTATTACAGGTCACCTATCGCTCTTACTGAGTACAGGGAAAACCAGACTGAACACAGAAGAGCTGTGAACTAGCACCTCTATTCACAGGTTAGTAAACTAATGTGATTTCACATCCTGATGCAGACATGTAACCAGGTAGTTGAAGCAAAATGCCCTCATCTTCACTACTTGCTTAAGGAAGAACTGCAAACTCCTTCCCATGGCAGAACTGCATGAATCTAGATCACTCAGCAACAAAGCATATGCAGGACGTACCAATACATACAATTCTTCCATCTGACATGCACTTCAGCTAAAACGTAGCACTACGGAAGCCCAACAGTTCTGAGATCCAACATACTTTAACACGCTCCTCCCTGCCAAACACACTGCATCGCCAAGGAAAAAAAAGCACCTAGAGAAAAATGGTGCACTTGTAAAAAGGACTTTTCAGAAAAGCAATGCAGACAAACTTGAATTTGCTTCTTTTGTTGACCAAGTCAGTATCTCAAGGATAATGAAGGAGCATCTAAAATAATGAACATCTCTAAGGGACAGACTGATAGCAAGTCTTCACCCAATACATCTGATCTCATTACTGAAGCCTGACATCTCAACGTGCTTTTTAGTGTCAAAACCTCCAATTCACTGCTCCTCAGGAAAGCAGCAGTCACATCTCAGTCCCACTAAATGAGTCACCAAGTGCAATGGAGTAGAAAAGAATCAGGCCAACCAGCTGCTGCTTGTGCAAAGCCTCTTGCTTTCTCATAGTAAACCCTAAACATTTTCTTACCAAGTATCACAAACGTCACACTGTATCACCAGCTATCGCGTAAAATTCAGCATCAAAACAGACTATTTTCAAGAACAATCAGTGAGAAAAAACTGGTAAACCAAAAGCAGGTACAGAGAAATAGCAGGCATTAAAAAAACCCCAAATCCCTCTCACCATTTCAGTGAGTGTTCCTAGAGTTGCCACAGTTTACTCACAGGGTAGAAACCCTGCCCTACAGAAACCTCACTTACAACTTGCACAAAACTTCAGTTTCCATTTAGTTCCCTTTTTCAAAAGAAAACAAGTCTGAATTAATTACTATCCAAAAGGAAATTATCAACTTGTTTAATCCAGGTAAACCAGCTACCACATGTTAAGACACGCTGATCCACTGTTATCTTCAGTTGCACCTACACTAACAAATCATTAGCATAATAGGGATTTTTACTTTATGCCTGTAACTAGAACACTCTAAAAAAACAACTTCAGTATGCTACATTTTATAGCATGTATGTATGCTATAAAAGTATGTACATTTTATAAGGGCAGGTAGTGACAGGACAAGGGGAAATGGCTTTAAACTGGAAGAAGGCAGATCTAGACTAGATATTAGGAACAAATTATTCACTGTGAGGGTGGTGAGACACTGGAACAGGTTGTCCAGAAAGCTGCGGATGTCCCCTCCCTGGAAGCACTGAAGGCCAGGCTGGATGGGGCTGTGAGCAACCTGGACTAGAGGGAGGTCTATAGCAGGGGGTTGGAACTACATGATCTTAGAGGTCCATTCAAACCCAAACCAGTCTATGATTCATTCTATGTCTAAAAGACACACAGGTCACCATAGTCTGGGATCAAGGCCTCATCTACTGTGAGGTTTCTCAAACTCAAAACAGCTTTTGGTGATGATGGTCATTTTTTGTTTTGTTTTGTTTTTTTTTTAACTGAATTTTCTAAAAACAAATAAAAAACCCCCACAAAATAACCCAACCCACTGAAGATGCAATCATATAAACTATCCAACAATAAACAACATTGATGTCAGATTTCAGATGAAGGAAAATTACTTTCTGTCATGTCACAATGAGAACTACTACTACTACATGGCATTAAAATATTCCCAGTATTTTTCATGGATTATATCTGGACTACAAAATTTGGACAGTTCAGAACAGACAATAATCTAATCATCAGGGGATCATTTTTCCTTATCCATCCTAAAAGGGATTATTTATCCTGCTAAGCTTAATACTTTAAATAATTCATAAAATACTATCTGGTATCATAACACAGCACTTTTCAATTTCAGCATTTATTTCAAGTCATCTTTACTCTGCCAGAATCCTGGAAATCTGGCACCCAAGGCCATCTAAAGAAATTTACACAGGTGCTTTTTACTGAAGTTATTGCCATCATTGAAAGAATTTTGGTAATTTCTCCAGGTCACCATTTTCCTCAATACTACCACATCAGCACAACTTCACTGCATGAAAAACATCTTATTTGAGAAAATTCTGCATTTATTTAGTTGTAACTAGTCAGCTTGCCTTACCCCGCTAATATGACTATCATAAAAAAGATGAATGTTTTTGTTTAACCTGGTTAAAACATCTACGGTCAACCTCTTGCAAAAAAAACCTTAACCACTCTTTTCCATTTTCACTTAATCGCAGTGGCTTACAATTTCTATGGCAATTCTTCTCCCTAGAGAGCACAGACGACTTCGCTGACTTAATTGCCTTATCAAAAAAAAGATACTTGAAAATTCACCACTGTTTCTCACAATTTATTTTGCTTATGATGCCAGAACCAGTATTTTTAAATGAATGGTGCTCTAACTGTGGAAGCATAAGAACACAATACATTCCAGATTATTTCATCTGTGTGGCTTTATACAAAGAACATCATTTATGCATTAAACAACAGAAAATAAGTTACACATTATCCCTGAGGTATTGCACTTACACAATATTATTCTGTGGTTTAATGAAGACCACATGTTTCCTTTCTGCTTTGTCCTTCTAAGATCAATTATGTGACAGAAGATGAAAACAGTTTTCATTGGTACATGGAGGAGGAGAGAAAAAACACAACCACAAGTACAAAGGGTCTGACTCTTCAGTTACAAGTTAAACGGGTCATCTCCTGAAGTTACACCAATATTTTTGGACCTAATTCTACAAGATTCAAAACAAAGTGCAGTTCTGATCAGGTGTTGGCTAAAGGGAACTACAGGCCCACTTTATCAGCATGTCTTCTCTCCCCTTCCCCTTTCATTTGTTTCTCGGGGAACCACCAAAAGCTACACTGAATAGCTTCAGGAAACAAGCAGTTGACAGATCGCCCTGACAAAGTGCACTTGAAAATTAAGAACTTGAAATCTAGCCAAACTGTCCTGATGACACCAACAAGGTTTCATAATCTGCTATCAACCAGCTATCAATCATCCTCTAAACATAAAGAGTCCAGACAATTTCTTCCATGGTATTTTCTATGTAGGCTTTGTATTTTAGGTGCTCGTTTTGTTTTTTTTTGTTCTTAATATATTTCATACATTCATATATTTTTACATGTAAACTCTTTCAACATCACATAAACATTTTTCAAGTCAAAGGAAACCAGGCAATACTTGCTGTACTTGGAAAAGTACAATTCACACTGGTATCAGCTACATGAGCCGGCAGTATGCTCCTGCAGCTTGGAAGGCCAACGGTATCCTGGGCTCCATCAGAAGAAGGGTGGCCAGCAGGGACAGGGAGGTGATTGTCCCTCTCTACTCTGCCCTCAGGAGGCCTCATCTGGAGTACTCTGAACAGGTCTGGGGCCCCCAGTACAGGAAAGACGTGGAGCTGCTGGACAGGATCCAGAGGAAGGCCACCTCCTCTGTGAAGACAGGCCAAGGGAGCTGGGCTTGTTCAGCTGGAGAAGAGAAGGCTACGAGGAGAACTCACAGAAGCTTCCAGTATTTAAAAGGTGATTATAAATAGGAGGGGAATCAACTTTTTGGTTGGGTAGGTAGTGATAGGACAAGGGGGAATGGTTTCAAGCTAAAGGATGGAGGTTTAGACGGAATCTCAGGGGGAAGTTCTTTACAGAGAGTGGTGAGGTGCTGGAACAGGCTGCCCAGAGAGGCTGTGGATGTCCCATTCCTGGAGGTGTTCATGGCCAAGTTGGATGGAGTCCTGCGCAATCTGGTCTAATACCAGATCTGGATGTTGGTGGCCCTGCCTGTGGCAGAAGGGCTGGAACTCCCTAGGGCTGGATCCTTAGGATGCCCCTCCAGCTCAAGCCATTCTATGATTCATTCTATCATTCTATTCTTGCAGTAGCCCACTTCTGCAAGAAGTTTCACCTTATTTGATAAGAGAAAGATAACTAAGAAAGCCTGCTAGAACCTACAGTGTATGGACAAGCACACTAAAGCTCTCATTCAGGTGCAGAGCTGTAAAACTTCTCATAGAAGTTAATGGTAAGAGGTGATGGTAGCACCAAGCGTATCAAGCCAATCTCATGTACTTACCACAAGCAGGTAACTACGATAACCAAATGGGGGAGGAAGGGAAGAAATCTGCTTTTAGCATTCTATTTGTTATATCAGAGTTTGGTTTTTAGTTGTTTTTGCTTGTTTTAAACACAATGTCACTGTTGCGTTTCCTTCCCCACAAATAGGTTTTCATATCCTATCACAGCACAGTAGATAACAAGGAAAGACACTTTAAATTAGGAAAAAACTAAAAACTTTTCCAGTAGAATTGAAAGAGAGCTGCAATACAACGTTTACTTTTGAATTAATAAAGGGACATCAGTGAAATTATAAACTAAAGGTATAATTTTTTTTTTTTAGCTTAAGATCAGAGAATTTTCTACATAAAAACTACACTAACCTCAGGAAGTTGACTGCTAAACCAATTCAAGTTTCCTACATCAGTCACCATTACATGAATACATGGTCTCTTTTTTCCTGTTCCTCTTGGACAGTTTGTATGACTTCAATGGATGCATGAAAGAACCTTGACAGATTTTTCTACCAATTGTCCCTACCAGTCAACGTCTGCCAAATAATGTCTACAAAGGGGAAAAAAACCAAAGCAGTCACAGATTTTAGATATCTTTGGGATTTCATCATAGAATACTTCAGGGTCTATATTATTACCAGGGTGTCTGTAAATGCAGGACAGAATTGTAAGGATGAAAAATCTAATCAGAACTCTGGCTATTTCAAGAGAGGAAACAGCACTAATTTAAGACAAATAACTTAGATTTTACGTTGATGCACACGAATTTACCTCAAAGTCTTGACTGAATGCCACTGCAAAGATTAAGACGAATTACCATTCCTGTTTCGCCTGCTCTGAATCTTCACAAGGTCTGCATACAATACACACATGACTAGGGGGAAAAAATAAATCATAACTTTCTAACCTAAACTCATCGTCCCACACCCTTTAACTACAGGCAAAACACTATGAACAATTTCCTGGAGCAAGGTTTAGGTATCAGAATATACACAGTGTACATATTAAGGCTCTTCTTTGAGTGGCATGTACAAATCTGAGGAAATTAAATTGAAGCTTACTGGAGCAAATGGAAATTGCTGATAAAAAGTTACTCATCTGCACATTCAATTTTCTACCCCTTATGGGCCAAGGAACAGCAGTAAGGATAGAAAAGAGTTATCATGTTTACAGACAAAATTCAAACACAAAATACAGAGACTAGTTGCATGATAGTTTTGAGTCAAGTCAGATCTTTCAGTTCAACCACCACACAATGCTGATCTGGTTATAATGTCAAGTCAATTTGAACATAAAAGCAAAATAACTACACTCATGTAGCATTAAACCTAACAACTCCAGCTTCTGCTCCCAAGAGAAAATTCATCCTATCTGTTCATCTTGGCTCCACACAGTCATACAGGATCGCTCTGAAACTAACTATGGGTTTCACAGCAATAGAGTTCTTGTAAGCAAGACACAGAGATCGACAAGACAGTATTACTTTTCTACCTCCAGTGACTTGTGCTGACATCGGTGTAATTTGTACACAAAAGACATCTCAGGTTAACAAGAGAGATGATAAGAAATATTATTGTTTGATTTTCTTACCACATCAGGAAAAATAATCTCTACGGTATGCTGGTGCCTGCCTTCCCCTCAAAAATATTTTCTTTGTAAGGGGAGGTAGATAAAAACATTCTTGAAATGTTGATAATCAATGTAACACTCAGAAACTCAGTTAAGTATCTTAAAATTGAGCCTTTTGAATGTACTGCAAAAAGGCAAATTTAGAGGATAAACATTCTAAAAAGCCTCCTATAAGTTATTATGAGTTTACTGAGTATGCAATTTGAACATCTTCCTCCCCCCTCAAGCCCAATTACATCATATGCTCATACATGTTTTGCAATCATTAGCAGAAGCAATTCTTGTCATGCCTGCCTTCGGATTTACAGGCCAACAATTTTAACCTGCAGTCACGGGAACCACCCTTCTCACTAAGAAGTCCACAGGAACATATCTAGAAAATGTCAGTATACTACATACTTATGCTTTAACACGATCTATACAGGAGAAATTTCTAAGTAACAACGCATCTATCACTAAAGTGTGTCACAGACCACAAATTCAGTGTGGAAAACTTCTGTCCTGAACTGTCCTGCAGCCAACAGCTCAAAAACTTGAGCATCCCTACCTGCAATCTATTCTTTAAAAATCCATTTTCTAATTGGAGACATGGAAAAAACAAAATGGTAAGAAAAATTTATTAAAACACTTCCACGTTTCACTAAATTTCAACTTTTTATCACTACTCTGAGCACTCTAACAATTTAATGGAATATGCTAAGTACAATTCAAATACAATTCAAATACAAAAACATACAAAAGTTAACTACAGCACGTGTACATGTAGATGCATTACATATGTATGTGTATCTACACACACAGTAATTTGGAAAAACACACGTAGTATATTTATATACACAGATTAAATGCAACATATCAAAGGAATTGGAATATTTATTTATTGCTGACTGCTTCCAAAGAGATAACACATCTTCAACCAGACCTAGAAGCAGAACACATGAATAAATGACTAATCTTGCCCACGAGGAAGTTCCTTCTCCATTTCCCCCCAACAAGTTTCACCATAGTACAGATTTTGCTAAGAGATTAGGAGGGATATCCAACTCCCAGGCATTACATGACTGAAGCTGCAGTCAGTAGTCATGTTCAGAAACAACTATGACTTCAAATTCAGACAATTGCTGGCTGCTGCTCTCTATGGTAACTTAACAGAAAAGTTAGCAGTCTATTTCAAATTTAGAATGAGACAAAAGAGGGGAGAAGGTAAAAAAAAACAAACAAAAAAACAACAGTGAGACACAGCAGGCACACTCAGATACAGTATAAACAATAGAGTACCATTAACGACCAACTCCTGTATACCGCACAGAAGAAACAATTTGTTCTAGAAGAATCTGATTTCCCCTGTTCTCGTAGTTTGTATCAAAACATTCTCGCAAGACCTCATGTTCTCTCTATCTCATAACAATATCCTCCTCCTTATCTTCCTCATCATAATGTGCCTTACCACATGCCCCTCAATTCCCCCCTGTGCCAGCCACACTGACATACACACTGTCAGCAGTCAGGTCCACCTCAGCTCCTTCTCACAGGTTGTCATGTAGCAAAAAAAACCCAAAACAACCAAAAAAGTATCTCTGTGATTGGTTTGCAGTTATACAAATGACAGTTGCAGCACAAAGAACAAGGAATGGCTAAATATGCTGCTTCTTGACTCTCCTAGGACAATGCTCACAGCTGTCCCGCCCCATTCCCTTCAGGATTTTCACTGGGTTTCAACAGTGAGAAGTTATTAAGCGTATCAAATTGTATTTTAAAGCTAGTCATCTTTAAACCAACTTATTAAAGAATCAAGGCTATTACAGCCAAACTACTACAGGGTAAGGCTGCTCTTCATCCCATTTGCTTTTAATCCAGCCCCCAATACAGTCAAAGCATTCTTATGAATATCCTGATGCAACAAATGCAAAACTTCACAATCAAAGACCTCAGTCCAGTTTAGAATGACAAGCCAACTTCATAAATCAATCTTGATTTTGAGTTATAAAACAAAGAAAACTGCCACCTCCACTGGATTCAAGATCCATTTAGCAAAAACTTGAGTCTCCATCACTGAAGTATCAACTCTCCAGTATGCATATCATTACTTGCATTACCTCAACCCTCGTCAGTGGATATAAGGCTGCACTTTATAAACTCAGCACAAGTCCAAAAGCAGTCTGTCAGCCAAAGCTTTCTGTTGTACAACAAACCAGTTTCCAAGGGTTCCAAGCTCTCCCCCCACCTTTACCATCCCATCCAAGAGCACTGCTCTTGTATATTCTTACAGAAGTGATAGTACTTACGCCAATCCATTAAAACATATGTAAGACTTCCCCTTACCTCTTCTCTCTCTTCACTCCTTCTTTTCGTCTCTCAGTGGAAGTTAAACAAAATATGGGACTAGGAAGAGAAAAAGAATGAGTGGTAGAGGGGAAACAAAGGCAAATGCAGTTACAGAATAAGAACTAATTTACTGAAATCTACCAAAGCAATTGCAAGCAGAGGCATACAGAAAATAGCATGCCTGTAGATTTGTTCTTACATTTACAGAAAACCAATCCCCCAAATTAAAAATTAGCTGCCAGTCCTCCAGTCTGCCTACTTATGCTCACCAAAGACTTGCCATACTTCTTAAAGTAAACCAGGCACAAAAAGGCCCACCCACTTGAGCACTAACAATTATTTGAAGGGGAGAATCAAGACATTAAAATATATAAGAAGTGCAGTGTATGAAGGAGCTTAAGAGAAAAGACTACTTTTTGATAACAATATTGCTTACTGCTTTGGAAACCATACACTAACTTCACCTATGTAACATTCATGTGTTGCACTGTATCACCACAAGATATAAAATTCAAATATTAAGAAAACTAACAAATCAATTTAAAATATCTCAGTTTTAAGTCATTACTGCATCAGCTGTCTCCTTGCAAGCACTTTTCTCCATCTAATGTAGAATAAAAAATAACTGTTGATTAAATCTCCAGGCATTTTTTTTTTTTTAAGTTACATGAGGATTCCTTAAGAAAAAAAAAATCAAATCTGTTTCCAGAAGTTATTCTTCACCATTTCTAAGTATAAAGTGTCTCTACAAGTATGTACAGCCAGTTTCCCATACGCAAAGTCTGCAGGCAGTGTAAGTGTAAGAGCCAACTAAATGTAACCATACAGATAATGGCAGGTCAGCCACTGGATGTCTGAACTCAAAGGGCCACTATTTCTCACAAGAAGGAAGTCAGGCTTCTAGAGAGAGAGGGAAGGTGAGGCTACAAATACATACACACAACAGTTAGCGGCTTAATCTCTGCATTTTGCTGACTTCACAACATCAAGTAAAATTACTCATTTACGTTTCTGCGCTGCATAGTAAGATTTGGAGGCCTACTGTAATTATTAGATATCTACTATACAGTAACTAAATTGTTCACAGTTTGATTGAAAGTCTGACATTTCAACCAAACTAATTACTGTTTTGTTTCCACTGAGGCAGATTACAAAAAGAATAACAAAAAACAGTTCTGCTGTCTTATCAGTGACATTTGACTCGCATGAACAGCACAACAGGGCTTCCACTTTTAATTCTGCAAATAGTTTGTAGACATTCAACTGCCTGCTGCACTTGTGCACAGGAACCTAAGTGCAGGCCAGGCAAAGCAGAATTCTTCCAAACAAACCTTAATTCTTTGCAGCAGATAGAAAATCCTTTTTACACAATTTTAACCACAAGTCAACCTGGACTGTATTTCTTGGCAACAACCTGGCAATATTTTGATGTTCGTTACTAAGGTTTTGGAGGGAGAAAGCAAGGGAACAGAGGAGGTAAAAAAGATGACTACGCCATGTTCAAGGACAGTTACAAAAAACACCGAAGTTTGACATCAAAAGTGAATAAAGGCCACTTTATTTTCAATTGCAATCATCTTACAAAAGTATACTGACTGATATAAGAAATTTAGAGATTCCACATTCGTACCCTCATAGATTTGTGTTTTCAACTAAGAGCACAGTGTGTATTTTAATTGCAGCAACAAAGATAAGAAATGCACAATCTTGGAATAAACACAGCGAAGAGATTCTGCTCAGCAGCGGAAGCACAAAATACAGCTTTCACCTCTGAATACTACTGCCACATAGAGGAAAAAAAGATGCAGAGCTTCTTTTATTGTTTTCAGGGAAGAGAATGTAAGTGACTGGAAAGAAGGAGAGAGCACAGAACAGATGTCTGAATGCCATGTACGTTTTTTTCTTCACCTTTATCAATGAGAGTAACACAATTTTTGGTTATGAATATTAAGATTCCCATCAAGCCTTCCTACTCTATTAAAAAACAAACAAACAAAAAAGACAACCAACCAACTCACTGCTTTGGTGAGACATCTGAAAGAGCAACTTATCCTCATAGACAGGAAGAGAGCCATTCTAATTTTTAAATCAATTACATATAAAGTCAGTAGTAATTCTTTCACAGCTCTACAACACCTTCAGAAAGGGAATGAGGTGTAATCTCACCATACCTTCCCCCAAGAAAACTTTAAATAAACTGCTATAATTCTCAAGCCTTCAGTTTCAGTTTAAGTAGTAATACCCCAAAAACACTTCATTCAAAAAAGTTTCTTCAAACCAACAGTTAAGACAGGATTAACTGTCTAGACTTGGAATATCAGCTGTCTTGTGATACTGAAACACGGTCCCATTATAACCATACTAATTAGGAGTTCGCTCCTTTGTCTACTCAAAGCAAAATAAGAGCATCATCCTCTGTGAAAGGGAAAAAAAAAACAACAAACTATCTATAGACACAGTCCAATTAGAACAGTTAAGAAATAATGAACACTGAATCAATTTAAATATTCAGGACTCCTCCAGTTAAAAGATCCAAACCTACATCCCATACATGCCTTCAATTCTCATTCTGGAAACATGGGATGGTCATTGAACCATTTTCCATATCATCTATTCATGAAAAATCAACAATGCACAAGAGATTATAGGTCCTTCTTTTAAAGCTGCAATCTAAATTACGATAACATCATTAAAATCTACTCATGTAATACCTTCTTTGAACCTGACAGCATTTCTTTCTAAGATAAAGATATCAAAGTGAATGATTACCTACATTATGGTGTCATAACACAATATACAGAATGCGACTACAGATGAGAATAAACTTCTTAAAAATCTTATTTGCACCTGAAATGTTACATTTCAATCCATACATCTTTCAAAAGCTGTTAACCTAAAACTAGAATCTCTCTTACTTTGGCATTCCATCCTAGGCCTGATTTGCCAAACTGCTTGTGCCTTGCAAGCCTCATGTAAGTTTTACAACACTGTGTGTTAATCTAAGCTGTGTATAAACTATCACATGAAAGGAGAGATAGCATTCCTTCAATAAAATATGCAAAACTAGAACATTTCACTTGCACAGGATGCAATCTGCATGCCACTGCCATTATTTTTCATTTGCGCTTTTGAAGCAAACAACTTCAGTGGACACCAATTTAACACAGGTCCTACAAATATTATAATTTGTGAAAAAATTAACAGACAAAATTTAAGTCAGATGCTAAAAAAAATACACCTTGTACAACAAAACTCTCTTCAAAGGCTTAGAGACAGCCTCAATTATTAAAATCTTCTAACAACCTGCAGAGTTTAAAATCCTGCCAGTTTCATTAACACATTAAGATTCGCAAAAGGAAAGAAAAATAATCTCAGTATCTGCTAGCAAATACATGAAACCTTGACAAGGCTTCTTTTAAATACGCTCTTTGTTATGCCTTAAAGGTAACAACCGTTTTGTCTTTGAACTTGATTATAGCAGGGTTTTTTTTTTGTAGGTCACGAGCAGAATTTTGGATCCTGAAAGAGATTAGGTCAACTTTTAAGGGTAAAGTTCTTTTTACTAAGCAGATGACTGTATGAAACATTCACTGTACACCCTTAAAAAGCCCTAATTTATAATTGACACTGTAAATAATCCAGAACTTGAAAGAATAAGAAATAAAAAGTGTTTTTCTTTCCTTCCTTAATCCACATTCTACATGTGCATTCTACACGAAGCAAGTAAGGCATCTCAGTTAAAAAAAAAAAAAAAGCTGTATTTCATTCTTAGCAATAAATCAAAACTACTGTTTGCACAGTGGAAACATCTGAACACAGTACCTGCTCCAGAAACACTGTCCAACAAAATTTGCTTTTGAGAGGAATTCACAAACGACTGTTTGTATGGAAGTCACAAGACCAGCAGCATAGCTGGACTTGCTTAGGATCACTTCGGAACTCTGAATCGGCTTTTATTTTATATCCCCATCACTCCACTCAATTTTGTTAAGATTTTTATATGAAAATGGCAGAATTTTATAATCCATCTGCTTAGAGCAGTGGCATAATTCAGTGGTTACATACATCATTCCTTAACTAAATCCCACAAGCAGTCTTACTAAAATTAAGATTGTTCTTAAATCAAACTGGGATCAGCCTTCCAACTGCACAGCCTCCATCCAGCATGACGCCCATCACTGTACTTCAGCAGAATTATTAACCCAGTTGTGTGCTCTGAAACCTAACCAGAGATTTGAGGTAATGGAACTCCAAACAGTAATCTGAATTTCTGTACTAAAAGAAACTTCCCCTAAGTGCAGCTTCAAAAGGCAGTATTTTTTCTTCTTTGAAGCTTCTGAGATGGCAAATAGCTTACCCAAAATGCATACAACAACCATGACAGTTGAGCAGATTTTTCCTGCAGATAGGAAAAACCCAAAGACAGTTGTAAAACCACTTGTGTGACCTCTGTATTATTTTAACACATTAAAATTGCAATTGTAGCAGAATGTCTGCAAATTAGAAATCTCTTTAAAAATTCAGGTTGCAAACCTTCTCTCCAGAACTTTTGTTAGTTGGCACTGGGAAAATATTTTTGACAAATATATACTTGAACAAATCAACATCAAAATAAAGCTGGAATTTCCTTTCTAATGTCTCCTTAGACAGGTCTGTTTTCAGATCGCAGATCTGTTTTACAAATGGAGAAACTGAGTCACAAAGACAAAGTGACTCACTATAACATATACAGGAAAGCTGGAAGACCTCAAAATTCCCAAAAAGGCCTTAATGCATAAAACCTGCAATCCATAGCAATTGTATTTAGGTATTCCAATTTCTGAATTTCATTTTTTCCCCCAACACTACTTTCTGTAAACTGTACAGAATTGTTTCTTCTAACGTTAATCTGGAATTGGACATCTGCCCGAGAACATGACTGAGGCCATGAAATAGAGCGGTGTAGCCCTCCAAGTTGTGGTGTTAAAAAAAGTAATCAAGAAAACACCTCGAAAGAGGAAATAAAAAAGACAAGTGTTTTTTCAAGAGGCTCATACCTACAACTCTTCAGAACCATATCCGTGTCCTTTCTAATAAGCAGAGAGCAAGATGTGATATAATATAAATAAATAAATAGAATTTGTATAATATGAGGAAGGTATCATTGGGAGCGTGCATTGTTGGCCCATTAATGCCTCACTTGGTGGTTGAAATCACATAGCTTTTGGCCTCAAAGCACGCAAAAGGCAAGTGTTAACAACACCGAAAGTCTTCCCATCTTGATGTTCAACTTCAGGTGTACCTTAAACCACGCATCTGTGCTGTGATATATATATGAGTAGTATCTAAATTAGAGTCCTTCAGAGACTGGAGACAATTTTACCATTTCAGTACTTCACTTTTGATTGTTTCAATCCAGAAGCTTCTAAAGCTATACTGGAATACAGACTCACATCTCTTCAAACCGAGGACAATATTAAAGACAAGCAGACAAAAAAAATGACAAACGTGAATTTCTTTTATGTTGTTGCTGGTTGAACATACGGTTTGTAGTCTTTATAGTTTGTATCAAAGCACACTACACCAACCACCAAATCCTTGTGACTTCCCTTCCCCCACCCAAACATATTTATAGTGGTGATACTAAAAGGTTCATATTTCATTTTGGAAAAAAATTAGAGGTTAGGAATTGCACTTTCACTCAGTACAATACAAATGCATGCGTATTACCATACATACGTTTTACGTAGGAATACACAAATTACAGAAAAAGCCTAATACTAAGATTGCATGGTACCTGAAATTCTACGTCTTTAACAGAGTAACAGGTTATAATCCTGCATGCATTATTTCCCAAAGCAGTAAGTTCTTTCAGCATTCCCAAACCATGAAGGCAGGGGATTACCACCCCAACGTCCAGCAAAAGTATTTCCTGGAAGGTGAACATGACGTTCACAAATATGATTCCACCCAGAATTTGGCAGATTAAATTAGTGATCTGAATTTCCTTAGGTTGAAAAATATTACTGCTTTTAGGTTGGTAAGAGGATGGGCAGATGCATGGTGCCTACTATTGCAAAGGCAGGAGCTTTTCCAAATTACTACACCAGCAGACGTACCACCTTACAGCAACCCATACACACCCCTCAGAGAAGCACTCCTGCCTCTTTCCACCCCCCGCTTCCCCGACAAGAGTGGTCTCGTTCACTTGCCTTTCACACACATAACCAATAAAATTAATCAGCTGGAACACAGCATTTTTAAATTGCACTAAAGTCAAGAGATGTTTTGTGTGTTATTTGAAGAGAACGGTCTTTTCATTTTAACAGAATAAGGCTGTAATACGCTGCAGACAAACGCGCTGCATGGGGTGTGGAGGACCCAAGCTGATTAGATTACCACAACATCAGCCTGAGGCCGCCATTTTTAGAATCTCTAAAGGACAAAAGAGGGAAATTAAAAAATTTACTCCACATTTTTTGAAAAGTAACTTTAAAAGTATGGTCATTGTAATCAATTAATTACTCATTGTAACTACGGCCGTGGATAAATCTCTCTTTTCTTCAAGCAAAGCCCTCAATAACTGCAATGTTTCATTATTATTCCTTCAATATACTGTAAATAAACAGACTAACACATTCCTGAACCTAGCTGCAGCACTGAGCCCCTGCCCTCAGCGACACGGTGTGCCCCATGTTAGGGACCTCCCGACTCCTGGCCACCGCACGTTCCTAATGGCCGAGTATAGGGGGAATACAGGACCCTTGTAATCAGACTATACTATATTTCTCTACCCTATTTAGAACCGTACAGTGAACCGTTTGTTCCCCTTCCCCTACGTCTGCAGCGACAGCGGCTGCTCCACCAGTATTTATTTCCTTATGACTAAAATCCACCAGCCTAGCAAGGCGAACGCTGGCTACAGGCACAGAAGCAAGAAAGGGATGCGCCAATATCACTACTCACAACCCCGAGAAAGGGGGTGGGGAGAACGATCCCCTTTTAAATTGGCACAGAAACTCCTGAGGACAGCTTCCCTGCACCAGGTTACCAAGGAGCAGAGATAGGAGCGGGGGGCAGAGGGGAGGCGGGGGTGTGGAAGGCATGGAGATTAGGCCTACAACGACCATTTTAGTGTCACAAAGCACAAACATACAGGATGGAGGAAGAGGAGAGATCTCCCTGAGCTTCATACAACTCGATACGCAGTCCCAATAACACGCAAACCCCTTCATAAAACCCACCCGCCTGAGGAAGGTCTGTTTTCACCTAACAGCCTCTCCCGGCTCTTTCTCCAGGCATAATGCTTAAATCTGGCAGAACTGCCAAAAAATTCCCCTCAGCTCCTCCAGCTACAGTAGCCCGCCATATTCACAAGCTATAGCGACAGTCTGCCATTTTTTAGCCAAAGCCCACAAAAGGAAAAACGAACGCGAGGCAACTCCAGCAGAATCTAAACCCATTCCGGGGGCAGGCAGCCCCAGTCAGCGGGGCAGAGAGCCGTCCTACGGCACTCACCCCCTGCTCCCAGCCCCCTCCCCCAGCACCCGGCAGAACGCGGTGGCAACGAGCACGGACTCACCTGGAATGGTGACAGGCCCACAGCAGCACCCCTCAGCCGGGCCCCCTCCTATCCCAGCCCGCTGCAGCCGCCCTGCTGCGGAGAGCCCTGCCCTGGGCAGGACCGACCCTCAGCACTCTGCTAAAAGAAAGAAAAGAACGGGGAGATCCCTCCTCCCCCAGCACCAGCTGAGTGCGCGGCGCCCGGCGGGGTCCGGCTGAGAAGCGCCTCTGCCTCGGGACCTGTGTACAAACCCCGCTGCCGCCCCTGCTCCCGTGTCTCCCTCCTTTCAGCCTCCTACGCTCCCTTCTATGTCACTGCCTCTCTCTGGGAAAATGGCGTCCGCTCTCCCCTCCCTCCCCCTGCACGGGGCTCACCCGCCCCGCCTGGCAGGGGCAGGGTTACCAAGGCGAAGCCAAACAGCCGCCATTTTGCTTGTGGGCTGGAGCGCGGGCTGTGCCCGCCGAGCGCTCAGTGTCCATTTTACAAAAGCTCTTTGCGCCTTAACAGAGAACGGCGGGGGCCCGGGAGCGGCTGGGGGCTGAGGGGGCGCGCGGGGCGGGGGAGGAACGGCGAGAGGGGTCCGGCGCGCGGCCCCGAACGCCGGCGGGAGGATCGACTCAGAGGCTCGTTCTCTGGGACACCCACCCCGGCGTCCTGCTGGCGGCCGGCATTACGCTCAGCTACGTCGGCTCGTCGCTAATCTCAAAGAGAGGGGTAAATTTTCCTCACGGAGCGCACGAAGAGCCGCATGGAGGAGGGGGGGGAGCGGAGCGGGAGGTTGGAGCGGGCCCGCGTCACGGCGGTGCGGGGCTCCGAGCGACTGCCGGCGGCTGAGGCGACAGCGCTCTTTTCCTCAGAGCGTTCGGGAACGGCGCTCCTTCCCTCCAGCGCCGATCCCCGCTCTCCTCCAGGAAACGGCGCGGGGGGAACGTTCGGCTTTGTGCGGACCGGGCGGGCCGCTCGGCTCCGCCGCTCCCCCCGCCACGTCCCCTCCCCGCTCTGCCCGGCCTCAGCCCCTCCGGCGCAGCGAGGGAGGGGAGGCGGCGGCTGGGGTTTCATTCGACGCCCACCAGGGGCTGAGCGAGCCTCCTTCAGTGCGCAAACGCGGGGCACCGGATAAAAGCGGGGCTGGCAGCCGCTGCCCTGCCTCGATGGAGCCGCCACACGCGGGTGACCGGAGAAGCCGCTAGCGGCCGCGCCGTAGCCTAAGCGTCCCCCCGCCCCTCGGGCAGAGCTTGGGGCTCTAACGGGCGCTCTGCGGCAGGAGGGAGCCGAGGTGAAGGGATCCGCTCGGACGCAGCGGAGGCGGCTGCGGCGGGGCAGTGAGCCTGAGGGAGGAGGGGGGCGATTAAACGTCTTGTGACATGGCGGAGTCTATGGGTATTTTTTCCTGTCTAACTCTCCTGTGCGTGTGTCTCTTGTTTCTCTCTTTCTCTCTCTCCTCAGGGTGCTTGGCCGGGGCTGCTCGCTCGGGTTCTGCCTGTTGTTGCGCGAAATGGCGGCCGGCGGCTCGGTGGGTTTGGTCGTCGGTTTTTTTGTGTAGGTTTTTTTTTTTTTTTTTCCTCCTTCCCCTCCTCTTCCCCTCCCCCACTCGTGCCTCGGCTGCGGCTCCGCAGCGAACCGCGGCGGGGACTGAGGCAGGAGGGGGAGGCGGGCTCTGCGCGCATCCAATCGGCGGCCCCGCCGGGCGGCACGGCGCGCCCCCATTGGCTGGTGCTGACATCATCCTGCAGCAGGGGCCGCCGCAGCCGGGCAGGGTCGGCGCTGCCGGGGGAGGTTGGTGCAAAGGGAGAAAACGGGCGCCATGATCCCAGCGCGAGGGAGGACGGCGCGGGCGGGGGATCCCCGGCGAAAAGGAAAGCGGGAAAAGGCCTCGGCTTCTCCTTCCTTAATGGGGCCGGGAGGAGAGGAGCGGGGGAAGAGAGAGAGCGAGGGAGAGAGGAGCGGTTTGCGCCTGCTTTTGTAACTGCGTCAGTCCAAGATGGCGCAGGGTCTCCCTGGAGAGGGAAGGGAGCCGCACGTCCGCCGGAGGTCATGTGACCGCGCTGCATTCCTGTGGGCTTTGGCTGCCGCCCAACGCGGCTGAGGCGGCGGCGGCGCTCGGGAGAGTCCGCGCTTCCCCTCCCCCAGCGCTGCCGTTGCCGCGTCGCTTCCCCTTCCCTTCCCCCCCCGTAACCCCGCGCGCGAGGGCGTAGCCGCCGCCGAGGAAGGTTCTCGTCGCTCTCCCTCCTCCCCGCCCCTCTCCCGGGTGTAGCCGCGCTGGGGGGAGGCCCTCCGTCCGCCCTCCGCTGCCGTAGCGCCCTCCTCGGCCTCCCCTCCCCGATGTAAGTCAGGCTCCGAGTAACCGACCGGAGGCTCTGGGCCCTGTGAAGTGACCTCATTACAGCTGTGCGGCGTCGTGGCGGAGCGTGTGGCACCGGGGGGGCTGAGGGAAAGGCCGGAGCCTGCTCACGTCTCTGCTCTGTCGGAACAGCGCTGTGGGTGGGCAAGGCAGCGCCAGTGTTCCGTGTGTGCTTGTGGATCCTGGCGGAGGAGCGATGCGGCACGCGTTACAGCTAGGCCGTAGAGGGCCTGCAGCGTTAGCGCAGGGATCCTGGTGTGTACGTAGGGAAAACGGGCCTGCGGCGTGCGGGTGCTGCGGGCTCCCTTGTCTTGCTGCAGGAGAAGGATCTGGGAGCGCAAGTCTGGCGTAGGGTTTCATTGCGTTAAAATATATTTTCTGGCTCTTTATTTTATCTCAGGATTCGGGGGGAGAGGAGCGTGAAAAATGTACATTTTCCAATTTTAACCCCTCTTTCTTCTCAAGGAGTGCGGCACATTGTACTGGTTGGGTGGGCTGCTCGTGCTTTCGGAGCAGTTTGGTGCTGGTTCCCACATCTCGTTTTCATGTGGTACGACGTAAAGTGTGCCTCTGCACCTGACCCAGCAAACAGACTTAACAGCTAAATTGCTGAGGCAAATGATGGTGATTTCTTACATTTAGAAACGTCTGGCAGTGCTTTTCCAGATATTAATGTGTTCACTGGTGTGGTTTGTTTCTTTTCTGTGCAGTGGCAACCTGGTGAGGCATGAAGCTTCAATTTCTGGTGGATGCATTATGTTAAAACGACTGGAATGGAAGTTATTGAGTATGTGACTAATGTAGAAGAATCCTGTATAATAGACGCTACTTAATGTGTTACATAAGTAACGTGAGGTGGAGCCTGGTTGCATAAGAAACGGCTGGGGATGGGGAGCTGCTGTACTCAGTCCATATTAGCTGCAATTAGAGCTTGCAGGGTATGTGAGCCAGGGAGGGGAGCAGTGGGCTTGGGAACATCTGATAGTGCTGCATTTTTCCTTTGTACCAGGAAAGAAATGGAGACAGTAATAAAGGATGACAGTACGAAGCTTTTTAAAGTTTGGAATCTCCTCTGAGCTTAACTTCTGTGATGTACACTGTTTCCTGAAAGAAACCCCCCTTTTTTTGAATGTCAGATGGTGGCTGTCAGCTGAGCCTCACAGCAGCCAGTTCTGTGCAGGATTCTTCCTAGTGGTTGTTAACGCTATTCAGAAAAATGAAGCACTGGAAGTAGTGCTTAAGAGGAGGCCGTTGGTTTGTTGACCAAACATGTAAGTGACTGGAATATTGTTTCTTCGTGTATAGACATACTGTAGCAACAAGGTAAATAATCCCTTTGTAATAGAATCTTCTAGAGAAGATTCTAGAGAAGATTCTAGAGCACAGTGATTCTTACGAGATAGAACAGATTTTTGGGGGGATATGACATGAATATTTCCTTGGATATGTACTAGTAGAGAGCATTAATATGAACTGAAGATGACAAAAAACATTTCTACTTGATTAGCGCTTGCATTTAGGCTTGCATTCTGTGATTACAGAGTGGGGAGCAGTTATCTATCTCACTGTAAGGGAACAATCTGAATAATTACGTTCTTATGTCAGTATATAAGTAACTCATACAGAATACTCAGAAATCAAAAGTTTCTCTGTGGTAGAAAGCTTTAATTCCTAAAGAAACCTTTTAGGCAGCACTTGTTAATACCTGATTTTATTTTAGGAATCAACAGGTGGACTTTCTTAAATGTTCTGTCTAATGGGTAGCTTGTTGTGGAAGCCCTTGAACTGTGGAGTCTTTATGTTCTTATGGAACAACAGGAATGATTAAATATTCTAATAATTTTGTTTCAAGGCAGTCTTGCTAGCTGTTTTCAGGGAAGCAGTCTTCTTTGAGAAGTGATAACTGGTGGTGTTGCAGCGCGGTCTTGAAATTATGTCTGTGATGTCTTCTGAAATTGCTTCTGCTGCAGATAAATAACAGCAAATGCACATACTGCTTTGAGACAAACCTATGGGAAGGGGATTTGCTTGAAGGCCAGTCTGTAAGCTGTGCCTTTATCTGGGAGGTATGGGAAAGGAAGGGAGCTGTAGGAGAGGGAGGTGTTTAAAGAGTAGCTTGTATTTATGGTAGCCAACCAGGGGGAGGAACAATTTCTACTTAACTGTAATTCTTCCCTTTTACTGAGGGCATTTCAATTGAGTGCTTGTTCTCCAGCAGTTAGACTTGTGGTTCTGACTTGCTGCAGTAGCCTGTCTGTGCATGTGTATATGGTTTGTGCTTTTGCTAAAACCTGTTATTTAAACAGTACAGTTTTCAGTACTAGTCATACAAAGACTGACAAGAGTTCAAGGGTACTTAGAGGAGAAGGGAGAGGGGGATATGAAATGTAATAGATCCGAGTGTGCATTAATGCCATAGTTGAAGCAGTGCTCATGCTGAAAGATGATCCTGTACCTCTTCCCAGCTGTTCATTCTTGCTTCTATGCTGCCCTTTTTTTTTTTTTTTTTTTTTGTAATGGCACAAGTGTTCATGTGGGAAGTGGCATAGGAGAACAGATTTAGTGTAAGCCTGATTATAATGGATCATTTTTTAATGTGAATGTTGGCTGCTTGGATTCACAAACACTCCTACTTGAGCAGGAACAGGAAGAAGCAGCTGCAGGGAGAAAGAATGGAGATGTACAAGTTTTACCTGTTTGGGGTTTTTTCCTCATTAAAGGGGCAATTCTTAAGAAATCAAGGGGATAAATCCTAAAGGCACTTGATCTATAGAGTCAGAATCACTATAATCCTTGCCTAAGAAGTCAGGAATATTAAAAAAAAAAAAAAAGTGTACGTAAGGCACTACTAGGTTGATCTGTAGTTGTAGGACCTGCAGGTGGTGGGGTCATTCAGATGCATTGGTAGGATAACCTAGAAAAATGACTAGGCTAAAGCTGGGAAAGAAGAGTTCCAGTTAAGTGTTCACAGGATTTTGGACTTAATGAGCTTATTTTATTGGAAGAGCATGGAACTTGAGGAAGGCTTTCGTGCTCCTAAAGTGACTGGTAATTTTCTAAGCGGGCTGTTCATTGAAGAATTAGTTGTATTGGAAGAGTTCTAAGATAATCTTTAAAAAGCTTGTGGTCTCAGTGGGTCACAAGGGTCACTTGTCAAATTACTATGTGTTACCTGCTTGTATGTCCAGTGACTTTCTACTGAGCAGAAACCAGAGTCAACAGATATTTCCACCTGGATTTGGAAGGACTGTTTGAAAAGCAGCAGGACAGGAACATCCTTTGCATGTAACTTGAGGGTTTGTGTTAAGATAAACTTTTTTGGAAAAAAAAAAGAAGTTGACTCAGAAGGAATAGCAGGGATTTTTCTATGTAAGAAGGACCAAATGTTGGCTGGCAGTAAAAATAAAAAATATAATAATTGAGAGGGGTAAGCTTATACTTGTGTCAGCTTCTGAGGCTTAGTCAGTGCTTGCACTGGTCCAGCACGGTGGTGGGGCCTTCTTAATGTGTGAGGTGGTATTCTCACTTTTTTATATTCTGCTAGCCCAGAAGTCCTGTCAATAATAGTTCTTTGAAGATGCTGGAAATAGTCAGCAAGTGGATTATTCCTCAACTGCTGTTAAGGTACAAGTGGGAGAGACACAACAGTGGTTCTTTCTGGTTTGTAGGAAGAAAACAGGGAAAATACTGCTGCTTGTTGAGAGTTAGGCTGTGCTGGAGTGAGGAAATTACTGAGCTGTGAGCTCCAGGATTCTGGAGCTGCAGCTCAAGGTGATCCTGTCACAGGGAGAGCAAAGAAGTGTTTCTCTTGTTTGGAAGCTTGGGAACCAAACAAAGCTTTTGTACTTGTGTGGTTACAAAGCATTGTACTGAATGGGCTGCTTACCTCTGCTGAAACTTCTTAGAGTGACTTGTTTGGAGGCAACTTTTTTCAGAGGGATGGGGAACAACCATAGGATCAAGACCTCAGTTTCCAGTCAGCTGACCACTTGTGGTCAAGCATGGAAGCGCTGTTTGACAGCTTGTTAATGATGTGCAGATATGCAGCATTTCTTTTTCAACAGTAAAGTGCAGCTAGAGCGCAGCACTGCCTAATGTCTCCAGAAAGGATTAAGTTCAGAAGACTGCTGTAGTCCTGGTCAGCATGGCCTATTCAAAAATATAAAATTATGATGACTGAATGCTATATTCAGAATGGGAAGCTTTCTGGCTGGCTACAGTTGTGTTTCCTTCTTGCTAACCTCAGTAGATTGACAACTAATGAAACTTCGTGTTGATGAAGCTTGTGATACACTTCTGTTTGGTTGGTTGTCATATGTTCAGGTCTTTGGTAGGTGCTGGGTACAGTGTTAATACAGTTGCAATATACCAAATTCATATGAGTCCAAGGCTAACTTGTGCAGCAGATTTGGAGTGTCACTGTCAAAACTGGTGAGGAGAACACAAGAAGAGGGGAAGAGCTGTATGGAAAACAGGTACTTGGCATCTAGTTTTGTCTTGTTCCTGCCCTGCGCGATTAGATCACTGTCACGTGGTTCTCTAAATTTAAGTGAAGTGAAAAATGAACTTGGGATTTATAGTTACGCTGCTTTTAGTGTAACCTAAGCTGTAGCTTTGGGTCAGTCTTATACCAGGATAATTCTTTTCTAAGTGCTGAACTGTGGTATTTGTGCTGTTTCATTTGGGTGGTAATGTTTGTGCTGCTGTCTTATCTGAGACAGGAGAAGATGTCCCTCCAGGAAAAACAGCGGGCCTTCTAAAATTAAAAGACTTCCTAAGAGCCTGTTTTTTTAATACTGTTACTACCCCTGTACTGATTTAGAAGGCTGCTTTTTGACAAAATGAAACTGTTGCTTTTGTCAAGGTAGAACTGCACACTGAATTTGTCTCCAGAGCTGCATGCCATTATCTCACTACTCGTATGCTGGAGCAAGCATATTGTAAGCTTATAAAGGCATGCTGGGCAGTTGTGAGATCCTATTTTTAAACTGCTTCTGAGAAACACTTCTGTCTACTGTCTCTGCACAAGCATAGGAAAGAATATACTTCATCTAGGAGCCACAGTGTCTGGGCTCAGCTGACAGCAGTTTTTGAACTTGAAGTATCTCCTCTTTAGAAGAGATAGTAAATTTGAATCTGTGCTGATTTCTGCTGGGGAGGGGAAATGACCATAAGTAAGAAGCAGTGGCAGTGGGCCTTTGAGTTCTTGACTTTAACTATCTATAGCCAGAGACAGATTTGTGGTACCTGACAGACTAACCAGACATGAAGAGGAAGAAATTGGGTTGTCGAATCACCTGCTTTGTTGTGCTTGAAAATGCAAGAAATATTAATAGCAGGAATGTTTTTGGTGGTACTTCTTGTGATGAGTCTGGAACGTAGCAGGTTTTCTTAGTCTGCTGCAGACTTGTGGAAACTGTATTACTGTAATTCTGTGATACTACCATGTAATACCCTTAAATTTCCATTGACTTTTGAAAATTGCATAAAAATGCAGCTAGGCTTTATAGGCAAGTAAACCAGTTCTTTAAGGTTTTTCTTCTGTTTCCCAGATGATCTACTTAAGGCTAAACCTGAAATACAAACACTGAATGTAGGTGTTCAGCGTTCTTGCTGTAGCGCTGAGGGAATTCTGAAATTGAAGGACCTTTTAAGGGTATATACAGAATGTTGTTTGGAGCAAGAATAGGGAATACAAAGGAAGCATTTAGATTGTTGTCTTTTAAATTTGGTGAGCAGGAATATTTCAAACGAGACTAACTACTATGAACAAGAAGGGAAAAATCATGTTGCTGTAAGATGGATTATAGAGAGCAAATTCATCCTACTGAATTCTGCACTACGTAGAGTGTTTTCATCAGGTGACTCCTAAAACTACAGTTGGTAGTGTAGATCTAATGAATGGGAAGGAATGGTTGTCGCAAAGTATTATTAGGACTGTATCCTGAAGGCTGTAGTTAGGCCTGCACTATTTCTCAGTTGACTGCGTGTAATTCTATTTTATTATTTTTTCTGGAACAGGCAAGATGCTCTTCTACCTTTTCCCCCCAGGTATTGTGCTGCAAGTATTATTGGCCTTGCAAGCAGCTGTTAGCTACATTGGTTTATCTTGTCTTTTAATTCAGTGGCATATCTCTTTGGTAATCCTGTTCAGGTAAATAGGAGTAGTTATCTTCTGTTCTTCTTGGTGTTGATTATCCAGATTCTGCTCTCTAGGCGCAAAACTAGAACGTACTTGGAGAACTTTTTGTTAAACCTGTTATAGCCTCATCCTACAGTTAGCAAAGCAAGGTGATGGGTTTGGGAGTATGACACTTTCTCCTGCTTATGTCACTTAAACATGTCTTATAATTTTAGTAACGCTGTGATACTGCAGTGATGTTCCACCAGCTCTACCTGTTTTAGTAACTGGGTGAGAATATTCAGACAGCACTCAGGGTCTGTTCTGTTCACTTCAAGGCTCTGCTTTACCTCCTCTGATCAGAGCTATTGGCCTACGTCTCAAACTTTCTACCTGACTAATCCTCACATCCTTTCAGTGTATTTTGTAAGTAGCACAGCACAAAGTAAGCAGAGATCAAACTGTCTGTAGCTGCTCCTATCTAGATGTGACTTGCTGGAAGGTACTTCTGCCTGTCTTTAAATGCTGCATAATGCATGGATTTGTCCAATAGGCAGCCTCTGTATTTGACAGGAAGTGTCTTATGCTTTCCTTTTTGCTTGAATAGCACTGAACAGCAATTATACACTGATTGTGCTCATTACAAGTAAATTCCACATCCTGTTTAGAATAAGATGTACATATGAAAAAGTACAGAACATCTGTTGCATCTTCCTAGAAATAGCATCTTGCAAACTTAGATATTTCAGCTTCACAGCTGTTCAGAAGCTGCTCCGTATTTAAAACTCAAAGCCTTTAAAGGTTGTATGAAGTAACAGTTTAAAATAGGCAGCTTTTTTTTTTTTTTTTTTCCCAACGTGATGTGAAAATACTGTTCTGGAGTTGATGCTTCCTACCCTTCTGGATCATCAGTCTGTTCAGTGGTGTTCTTCACTCCATATAGACTATCAGAGAAAAACAGACCAACCATGACTGGTTGTCAAAAAGTCCAGTAGACCTTTCTGTTTCTGCACCTTTCTAAAACTCTACGTTGAATCTGATTTTTGGATGTGCCCAGTTGGCCTTGGCGCAAATAAGAAGTTTTACTACTGTTCAGAAACACTTTTACCGTAGCGCTTAAGATGGAATCTTGCTCTACTTGTCATATGATAAATAAAGATGAGATGCTTTGTTGAACTCGGTTGTTTTTCCTTTACATTAGTTTAATGTGTGAGCATTGATATTTAGGTTTTTTTGACAGTTCAGTTAAGCAAGAACTGACTTGTGTTCTCAGTTTTAAGCTCCCTTGGCACATGAAATATTCCCTGTTCAGAGGAGACTCCTGGCCTGGCCTTCTTGTCTGTTGCAGGAAAGAAAGGATGAAATGCCTTCTATTGCAAGCAAACTTGAAAAAAGGTCAGGTGTTCATTATAAAAGTTAAACAAACTGTTCTTCAGTGCATGAAAGATGAAAGGGTCAAAAGCCTGCGTATCAATACATGTGAATACCTATGCTCACAAATAGACTACCAAAGGGACGATGATGAAGGCTTGTAGTTTAGGCATACGTTTAGAAGAAGGAGTGAAAGTAGAGATGGGTTGAAGCAATAAGTGCATTCCCAGTGTTAACTGGAGACCTTTAAAAACAAACGAGCGAAAAAACCACCTGAGTGAAATTTGTCTTGAGCAGAAAATGAGCAGGCCTGACGTGTACTTCTTGACCAACATATAACTTTTAAGTACCTTCAGGCTATGTCTAGAGTAAATTGCAGAACTGATTAAAACAGGGGCACTGTATGCAAGTGCAGAGTTTTAAATGACTGAATGAGTTTAGAGGAGGATCTTCTCTGTGTGGAAAACATCCCTATTTCAAACACTTGTGCTGCATTGTACATCACATGATTGCTAGCTGTTGTGTAACAGGAAAGCCTGGATGGTTCTTTTGTTTGTTTGGAGGTAGGGGGCAACTTGAAGCCCTTTTTCCATGGGGTGAGGAGAATGTTTCTTGGTGATCTCCTTCCCTAGTTTTCTGAGTGGGTGCAGCTAGGTATGCTTTGCTGTCCCATGGGGTTAGCTAGTCTGTAGCACATAAGATCTACTCAAGCTTTTTTATTCTCAAGTTTAAGGGTCTTAATTTTGAAACTTAAGATAGTTTTGTTGGCATCTGAATGACAGTGTGAGTAATTTCTAAACATCAAAGGAAGGTAACCAGGCTGGAGACTTAAGTTCATCAAAGACCTGCAATTTTACGTCTGAATTCCCACTTGCCTGCCAGACTTTTGCAAGATCAGTTTGCAGGTTTCCTGTGCAGTGAATGGATAGTGTGAAGCACATAAGCCTAGAAACAAGCTGGATGGAAAGGAGAAAGATTGGCCAAGAATAAACAGAAGAGGGAGGTGTTTAATTAGATCTGTGTTTTACTTTGAGTGCTCTTTTGAAGCTAGATGTTCATGCTGAACTCAACTTTCTCTAGCTTTCTGCAGTGGCAGATGTTCTAACCAGATCAGTAGCCTTGTTACGTGCGGATGGGATGATGAAGCCTTGAAGTATGCCTCAAAGTATTGCATGTGGTCTGTATCATCTAAAACTGTCTGTAGGATATAAGCAATCACTTGTTCATTACTAGTCCTTCCTACAGTACTTCCTACAGTTTGTAGGAATTCACCTTATGTTTATTGGTAGAAATCATGGAAAATCTGTTCTGTGGCAGCAAGCTGCATGTGTTCTTTTCAGTCTTTTTCACTGTTTGCATTAACTTTGGATTTTCTGTAGAATGTTGTACCCAGCTTAAATACAAAGGTGTTTATTTTCTTTCTCTTCCCATGTGAAAGAGAAACCGTTAAAACTGCTGTTTTTTTTTCCCGTTTATTGCAAGAGGTGCCTGAAAGTTAGTGCTTGAGTCCTCAAGTCAGAGTCCTGTCATTTGGGTTGCTTCTTAACTGACTTCACAGATATGAACAGAAAAAAAGAGCTGTAGTTTAAAAATATAACAACAAGCTCATCTCTGCTCTCTGAAAGTAAACTTTCCTGGGACAACCTCCTGATCTGTTTGGGTAATGATAAAAAGATTCTGGGCAAAATTCAAGACTTCTGTGATTGTTTGCCCAAAGTATAAATATTTCATGCTTCTTTGAATGCTTGTGTGGCCTAAATCTTGCAGCAGTACCATCTAGCTATTCTTAGGTTTGGGGACCAGGAAAAGTGCTCGTTTCCTGTCTTCCCCTCCCCCAGAATCTCAGTTACTTTAAACAAGGAGGAAAAACACAACCCGGAGCTGCTTTATCAGTTCCAGCTGAAGAAGGATGCCAGTCTGTCCTCACCTGTTGTGGAAAGAGCAGGACAGGACTGCAGAGTTGCACTGCAGCACTCTCAGTATTTTCTTTTCCAGCAACGCAAAGGCATCGCGCTTCTCAATTAAAATGATAATGCAGCTTATCTGTGAGTTACACATGGCTTCTCTCAAAAAGTGGTTATTACAACTCATAACTAGATCTACTTCTCTGATTGCTGAAATTTGATGCTGTGCACAGGCCCAAGCAACATGAGGCATTGGTGAAACCAAGTGTCACAGTACCCCTTAGTATAGTGTGAGTGTATGTAGGTAACAGCCATTAGTGTTTTTGTCAGCTGCTGCTTCTCATCCATAGCTACAAGTTGCTTCTACAAGTAGGAGTGATTTCTAGGTAGTGGTAACAGCACTTGTTTAACCTGAGCCATGTCATTCCCTTCTTTTTAAAAAACAGCACACGAACAAAAAAGCCACCACCAACAACCAAACGTTCTTAATTGCTAGCTTGAACCATAGCAGTATGAGGAAGTCCAAGGTAGCCCCTCTGCTTTTCTCCTAAGGAAGAAATTTAAAACAAACAGAAAACCATATTCTCCTACCTGTAGTTGCTGTTTTGAAAAGTAAAATAGTGTAACAACAGCTCTCTTGCTGCACAGGTTTATTGGCAGTGGTACATGGGTGTTAGAATCTGTGAGAGGAGAGTCTGGAGTATTGCATTGATGTCCTATTTGCAGTCAAAGTGCGTGTACCCATAATATAAATGATCTCTCTTCCTGACAAATTGATCTGCAGCAATCCACCTAAGGTGTGAAGCTTCTTGGCACTGCAGAATGTGTGCAGAAGAGGCCTGGAATCACTCAGGCAGGAGGCAGATAGATGGTACCTTTGGCATGGATAGGAGTCCCCATGCGTGGAGCATAGCTAGAAGCAGGCGGCTTTTCTTAGCATGCTCCTCCTGCAGCTTCTGTGTGTCACTAGTGGATATAAGGGACCTTTCATTTCAGTGGTAGGTGTATTTTCCACAGTGTATTTTCCTCTTACGTAGCAGTGGTGGTCATGCTCTATTTGGAGATGTTGGTTTACAGTTTCATTTGGGGTTCTGTTTCACTTAAAGTTTGGTTTTGAAAACTGGATAGATCTCAGCTGCTGGCTGTGACTCTGCTGCAGTAAAAAAATAATAATATTAGCTGCTTTAGCTATGTGTACAAGGATACAGACTGAGAAAATGTTGAACTGCAGGAAAAAATGTCTGCTTCCAGAAAGACTTACAGCTCGTTGCATCACTGCTTAGGCACAGACAGAAAAGCCTTAATCCCCCAGTGTCTGATTCATGCTAATTCAGTATTAAAGAGACATGACACTGTGGTCACCTGGCTACTGAGATTCTTGAGCTACTTTGCTCAGATTAATCTTTCAATTGTAGATGAAAACCGAGAAGTTTGTTGCTAGTTGAACACTTTTTACAGGCTTGTTGTGATTTTAGTTTGCTCTGCAGTTCTTGCCAAGAAGTAGTTTTAATGTCTTATGGTAATGTTATAAGGAGCTAGTAATAAGGTAACAACTGTGTGAACACCTATGAAGTGTGACGTGAGTCACTAGTGCCTACCACTATTGAAAAGATAAAAAGAAAACTGTGTGTTTGCTACAGCAGTAAATCACCTGAAGGACAGTGGTTTAAGTCAACATATGTTCCTTTTAAGCTGTAGGATCTGCTACTGATCTGAGTCTGTGGGTATTGAAGGGTCTGAATGTGAGTGGGACTGGTAGCACCACCCGTGTTGTTCTCAGCTTTTCAGCTTCCCAGAAATTTTAATGATGAAGTTATAGGTGCTGTTTTGTTTTTGAAGGCAGCAGAATCCAAGCGGAGAAATCATGCTGCATTCTTGTTTACATGCTGTAGAATAAAGGCTCTTGCTTATGAGAGCTTACCAAATGTTTTCCAAGCTGTGATCCTTTCATGGGAAAGGAGTGTATCTAAGTAGTGGGTGGGGTTTAAGAAGCTTTTGTTTCAAAATGAGCCTTTCACAATTCCTGATGCTGGTCAGATTATACATACCTCAGCTGTATGAAATAGATGCAGTTTAGCCATGTGTAACAAAGCCTTTTCACACATATCTCTTGCAGGCTAGAAATAGCATTAACTAGATCTATAAGAGACTTGAGTGAATTCTTCATATAATGGGCACTCAAGACTACTCTAAGCTGAATGTATGAGTGTGCTCTGCTGCTGTTAATCACCTCTAATTACAGTAATGTTTAGGCAAGAAAAGAAACCACTTGGTTCAAAGGGGTTTTTTGATGGAAGATCAATAATAAGCAGGAAACTAAGTGGTAGGTTCACATATATGCATAACAAATAAGGGTGAAGGACTGCATGAAGGGAAGGAATTGGTCAGATGATGATTTTGAAGGAGCTAATCTGGAAGTAGAGGAACTGTTGGTAAAGGCAACTGTGAGTGAGAAGTGAGTCCTGTATGGGGGCCTGCTGAAATGAAGTGGTTGTCGTGTAATGGCATCAAGAAGTCAGTGCAGAACTCTGGGCCTGGAACCACAGAATTGACAAAAACATCTCTAAGATGGTTGATGGGATTGTTTGGCCTTGAGGCTGGAGACGTCATGGAGGTGATGCTAGTTGGAGGAAAGAACTCTGTGTCAGTACAACAAAGTATGGAGTGATAGCAGTAGGACTGAGCTGATGGTGACTGCAGGCTTGGCTTGGTGCTGGGATGCTGCCAGCTCTCTTAATGAGCCCTAACTGGGAAGTGGGGTGTCAGGGCATGTTGTGGATGTGGGAGGCAATACCAGTTTGTAGTGTTACCTAAGTTGCTCTTCTCTGCTCCTGTAGATTACTGTTCTGACATCAAAGCTCAGTGTTCTGTTGCTGTAGTTGTGTTGATGGATGCTGAGAGCACGCTCTGAACAAAATATTGCTCTGCTCAGTCGATAGAGCACTGACTCTTTCCCACACCTCAGTTTTTGAGTTGGGGCCCAGTGCAGACTCAACTACAATCCTTCAGAATAGAATGGAGCTGTTGTATGTTGTAGAACATAAATCTTCCAAGCCTGTGTTGCTACAGAAACACTTATTTTATTCACTTCTACTCAGCAGTGTAAGTGGGTTTTCACACATCACATCAGTGCCTCGCATCAAGGGCTTAAGTGACGAGAAACTTATCACTAGTTATTAATGAAAAAGGCTTCAGGAATTGTCACTTTGGAAATCTAAGGCAGAGATAGGGGGCAAAATCTCAAAGGCATCCTGTTAAATATTTATTACAAGATGCTATTAGTTGTAGACTCATTAGCTTGTCACAATTTAACAAAACTATTTCTACAGCAAATATGAAGCAGGCTTTGTCCTTTGTTTACAACTTGACAAGGAAAAAATTAGGCAACAGCATGTGGCCTGTAATTACGAACTATGTAAAACAAGAGGTCTGGTTGTTCAGGCAGCCTGTTCTGATACTTCTCAACTTCTTACTGTTTGATTTTCTAGTGTTACAATAGAGATGAGCTGAACTTGATTTTCTGCAAATGTTTCTTCTGAGCATCAAACATTTCTCACTTTCATTTCATGGGTTGAAACAATGCAATTAAAACAATGAGCTTAATGACACAGCAAGTCTTGCTTCATCTCCCACTCCTTCCCATGATAGCTCCAGTCCTTCACAAGTAATGCTGGCGGAGAAGCTGATGTTTACAGCTCAGTCTGATGCTTTTTGAATACAGCCTTCAGTCTTCTCTAGCAAATTAGAACCAGATGGGAACGGTAGGGAGCAGAATGGAATTCAATTCTATTTTGTGGCTTGTGGTGTTAACAAAACTCTTAGGTTTTTTTATTGTTATTTTGGCAAGAAAATGGCTGGTAATCCTCCTGGTCCAATCACTGTAATGTGCAGTTTCCTTCCAGTGCATTGGGCTGTACGCACTCACTGAGATGTGTTGCTTTACTTTCACCAAAATGGTGGACTGCGGTATGAGCATATTACACAGATATTTTTTTTCCCAGTATAAGGATCAAAAACCAGTACATCCAGACAGAAAAGTGTTTTTTTGCTCATCTGCACTGCTAATTCGGGAGCAAAATGCCTTCTGCAGCATGAAATAAGTTTTTCTCCCTTATGCTGCCGTAACTGAAAGTACCTGAAGTAGTAAAGGAATACGTAGTGGAGTTTGATGAGGGAGATGGGCTCGGTCACACCAAACTGAAACGGTCATGGGATCTTCATTGCAGACAGGAAAAGGACTTTTTCACGTAGCTACTGCTGTGCTGCTTTATGCTGGTTGGTGCACTCTCTCAGGAAGAGATGCAAGCTGGTGAATCACAGAAATGACACTTCCTCTTGGGCCGTGGGGATTTTCTTACAGCTTTCCCATGTGTAGCCACCAGAGCTGGTTTTTTGTAGCCTGTGTGTCCAGACAAGAGCTGCTCAGAGACAGAAGCCAAACAGTTATGCATAGAACGTAATAGTTTCTGGCTCAAATTGTGTGATAATTGCAAAAATATTGTAGGGTGTGGTAGGAAGTGCTATGTCTAATATTACTGAATGTCTGTCACTTCATAATTTGCCTAGAAGAACACAGTATGCTAATTCTAATTAACATACAAAGGTGGGGAAAAGGTTTGCTCTACCCTCATTATTTGGAACCTGTTAATGTGCAAGAAGTTGTTTCAATATGCTGGAGTTGTATTGGTTTTCTTCCAGTTGCTCAATTTTAAACTCCATTATTTCTAATTTCCTACAGAAAGAAAGTCTGCAGGCAGGAGAGAAAGTTACAACTTCAGAAAGGTTACTTGGGACAGTGAGTATTGGAAGCAGTGGTAAAGCCTCAAATTACTATCAGATTTCACTCAGAATTGAAAATATGTAATGAAAAAACATAGTTTAAAATAGTCTGTATCAATTGACTATTGTGAAATACATACCTGGTCTTAAGCAGTTGTTATTAGAAATATTCCTAACAGTTTCTTACAGTACTGTATTCTAGTGTCAAAAACAAGACTTGTTCTGTTACCCAAACATACTTGAGGAGAATTTATATATACCCTGCTTCTTTGGTGATCGTTTTTAATAAATTGGGTGTCACAACTTCAAGAGGTGGACAAACAGGAAGGAGGGTGGTCATGCTTTCAGGCAGATAACTTCAGTACATGAGAAAAGAATAAACATAACTGATACTATTTTTCGTAGTAATCCGCTCAATTAAATCTCGCATTTCTGTAAAGCAGTGGCATGCTCTGCAGTGCTTAGAAATATCAGCCTGCTGCTTTCTGGGAAGCATATTCCCCCAGGGCTTAAGTTCAGGGCTGACTCTAAAGACTCTTAATGCCTTTATTGTGCTGTCTCTACGGCGTTTGTGATGGAAATATTTTTGTGGTCAAGTGGAAGTTGTTTTTTTTTTTTTTCGGGTGGTCTGTTAGATAAATGGGAACACTTTTAATACGAACACAGAAGCTTTCTGGATGTGGAATGATGAAATGATGCATTACTCCTGCATGCAATTTTGTTACTTCTCATCTGGTGTTGTCTTTTCACCCCAGTGCCAGATGTGAGCTCTGGAAGAAGAATCCTTCCTCTCCCATGTTTTAACCTTTGCTGTACTTGCTCCAGTCCTTGTACGGCAAACTATTTATTGTGGTGGACTGTGTTCCGGTGCACCTTTGAGGAAGTGAAAGAGTTGATGCAGGATTTGGATTAGAGTACTGCCTGGATTTCTCAGTGTAGTATCTTACATTCAGCTTCCAAAAGAGACCATTTCATAGGATAATCTGTGTTTCCCAGTGTTTTGAATGCAAGTGTTGTCATTGCCTTTTGAGTCTTCATTTCTAGGCTCAGGTGATCCTAAAACATGAGCTGGTATGTAAAGCTCTGCCTGAAGTGATGTCCTCACACCATTTTTTACAAGTAGAACTTATGTTTCCGTTCCTAAATAAAGTTCTTGTTTGGACAAAAAGGGCTGTATGTTTTAATCAAATACAATTAACGTCCATGTACCTCATTTGAGATACTGAGATTTTTTTTCATATATTTTTGAATGAAAGTATTCCTTATGGTGAATGACAGCCATGTAAACTACTGCTAGACTGTGTGAGTATTTGTTGAAGGAAAAGCATGTTTTCAGTGTGTGGTTTTTGGACTTCCAGACTGATTACACAAGCTCAAGAAGGCCCACCCCACATCCTGTGTAGAAAGCCAGTTCACAGAAATGCCCATTGTTCATCGGGATTATAAGTCACTGTACTTTCTGCCCAGTCCCTTTTTCAAAGCGCTATATGGAAAATCTTAATGTAAATGAACTCCAGCAGCTTAACAAGTGCTTGGTCCTGCCAGGTACTGAGCACTCTGCTCATACTGAAATGGACGGGGGGGGGGGAATAAACACACTGGCCTCTCTGGCTAGAGAACAAAGGTGTTATGTTGATAAAAACAGCTGAGGATACTTTATTAGTTCTGTGAATCAATTGATAATTTGTGTACTTTGAGCTGAAAGTTATGGCAGCCATGCTGGTATTTACTTTCTTGGGGAGAAGAGAGGAGCTACAAGGAATGCAGTTTGCTGCAAGCCTGGTAAATTTGTCTTGGCAGTGCTTCCTCCCTGCTCACTTGCTAATGTAAAAGGAGGATGAGGTGTCTGGATATCTTACCCCACACTGCTGAGATCTGTGCCATTCTACTTACAAGTTATCTGGACCTACCCATAAGAAAGGAAGCTATTGAGTAGTCACTCAGCCTTTTTTTTTTTTTTTTCTGCTTCACCTAAACTATTATATTGGAGAATATATTTTTAAAAGGTGAGGTGCAGTTTTTTGTGTTATATTTTCTAACAGGAAAAAGTGTTTCAAGATGAATTTTAAATTTTATTCAGTATGTGTGTGTGTGTACATATACATATATATACACAGTGAATAAAACTGATATTGCTTAGTAGAGTTCAGTGTCTGTTTAAGACCAAAACATCGGTTACAATGCTGTTGAGCACAAGCCTGCCATGGAAATTTTCAAGGCTATATTGTGCTTTACAGCCGTTCTCTGAAAGGAATCACCTCTCTTCAGTCGCTGCCAGTCTGCTGACTGTTCAGCATTCCCAAAACATGTGGCCCATAAAATGGGATTATAAGGGAAGGCATTCAAGTAAACAGAAGTTCCCTCAGGACAAGATTTGCTTTCTCAAGTGGAGCTGCTGCATGCTGCAGCCTGGCTGCTGCTGGCCACATCCCTGGCCAGGGCCTGGCGCTGCTCCTCCAAGTGAGCCAGCTCTGACACTGGCGGAATGTGCAGCCTGCCCCTGTCCTGGGGAACAGTCTCCTTCTGATTAGCTGGCACAGCAGAGCCCCTTCACTGTATTTTTGGAAGGGCTCACCTGATTACGAGTAAGGGGAACTCGCCCTGTGTCTTCTCTGTGTCTGCACGTAGCAGTAAATGACTGTCCCATGGCGTGGAGCTTGCTGCCAAAAATCTGCAGTGGGTTGTATCCAGCAGTGACTGTACAGTACTGCTGAAGTGGCCCAGTTTATCCATGCAGTGAGTTCCTGGATAAGTGACTTTTTTTTTACATCCGTGTTTCTTTGAACAACAGTTATATTGGTGGGGAATAACGTGATTATCTCAGTGATTGTGTGGTCCTGTCCAACCTGTTTGTTGAAAGTGTTCATGCTCAACTTCAGTCTGTAGTTTGAACGCTCTCGGGTTCTGTGTTGAGTCAAAATATTACATCAGCCTCAGCGAGGAGCATTCCCAGACCTGCTCCCTCATGATCTGCATCTGGTGCTGGCCCTGCCAATTCACTCTGTGGTTGCTGCTCATCAGGATTATGCAGCATGAGATATATCGAGACACAGAGCCTTCAGACTTCGTTCCTTTCAGGGTATTTTCTTTCACATCTAAAAATAAAACCACAAATCTCAGGTGTCTTTTGTCCTTCTTTCTGGCCAGAGGATGTTAGTCACCCTGGTAATGGTTGTGGTGGTAGAAGTCACCTTGTGCTGCCAGTGAGACTTCAGAATCTGCTGGCATTATCTCAGCTTCTAGAGATACCACTTTGTACCACATAATGGA
Source organism: Chrysolophus pictus (assembly GCA_037305975.1). Taxonomy (NCBI): domain Eukaryota; kingdom Metazoa; phylum Chordata; class Aves; order Galliformes; family Phasianidae; genus Chrysolophus; species Chrysolophus pictus. The sequence continues at coordinate 182,660,112 of CM074576.1, forward strand.
GACTTCAGTTTTCAGAGGCTGATTTCAGAAATGCTCGTTAAGACAATAAGAGTTCATCAGTTCACGTGCAGATGTTCCAGGCTGGCTGGCATCACGTTGCTGATGGCTGTTAGTGGGAAGTGTTGATTTTGTGGTCTGTGTGGGACAGAATGCAGACTAGTGCCTCTGAGGCTCAGCATGGTTAGGTGTTTTTTCCATTACCTTTCTTCAAGGGTGACTGTGAAGAGAAGCTGTTACACTCATTGCAGTTGGCCTTAGTGTGAAGCTTTGAACAAATTCAGCAGTAAGAATTCTCAGTTTTCTGAAGAAACCAAAGCCTGCAACTCTCCTTTCTTGTTCTGTACTGAGTGACCCCGTAGCAGAGAAGCCAGTTCGGTCCCTGCCCTGCTCAGAAGCAGTGAATTCATACGCCTCTGTACACCCTACATTAGTCCAAGCAAAGAATTACTTGCTACAGATTTAAAGTTAAAAATAGCTCTTCCATTTTGCTTGTTGGTAATATGGGTTAACTTCTTTCCAAAACATTCAGAATGCGTTATGCATTTATGGAATCAAAAGCAGTAAATTCAGGGCCTGTAACTCACTCCACAGATGACTGTGGAGTTGCCAGCAGTGACTGTGCTCAGGAGTAAGATCAGCATCACAGATGGGCACAGCTCGTGTGTCTAGAGGGTCCTGTTAGCTGGATGGGTATGGGGTGCATGAGAGAGCAGGCTGCCTTGGGGTTATGCCAGTGTACAGATGGGACTACTGATTATTCTAGACCTTTAATTCTCTTCCAGGTTGGAACTTTTTTGGAAAGCCTGCGGCTGCTGGGTGTTCTGTACCAAAGTCTATTTAAAGCTGAGAGCTGTTTGTTTCTTGCCATATTTTCTGTATGAACCAGTCGTATACTCATTATATTTCAAATGTTTGAGTGTTAAAAAACAGGATTGTTAGATCAGATTTTCCAAAGCTTGAGGAGATTAATTATATTTTTAATACATCCAGGTTTATAGGATCTGCTGAATTACGAGGGAGAGTAATGACACAATTACTGTATTTTCCGAACATGAGGTAGAATATATAGATCCAACAACAGGGAACTGAAAACGTCTTGTGAATAATAACAGCAGCACCTGCTTGTATTTCACTTCATAATTTCTGTGTGGGGTCGTTTATGTTGTAGAAAATTATGTTTTATGAACGAGGGCAATGGTACATTGCTAAAGCTGGAGCATTTTATATTATGCTGTGCAGATTCTGTCTCATAAATCAAAGGAGACATATATCCATGACCTCAGCTCCAAGAGTTCGGAGGTTAGCGTTGATTTAAATTAACATGGTCTATATGGGAAAGAGCTTTTTAGAAATCTTGGAAAATTGGAGCTGTGTTCAGTGGAGGGCATGTGGCATTGAAGCACCGACTGGCTGCTGCGAGCTGCCCCTTTGGCTTCAGCAGGTTGTGCGCTATTAAAACTAACTGAAACCTGCAGATGGGACATGCTGCTGAGTTAAGTGGAATCAACATTAATTGCTTGGTAATAACGAGCTGTAAGCCAAGCAGATATCCTTACGGGAGTCTTTACCAATTCATTTCAACCTGTTCAGTAATGTAGTGCATCATTTAATGATTCAGCAAAGTTGATCATGTTAACTTGGTTAACGCGTTTCCTTTCCTCCCCTCACCTAGATTGCAGCACTGTCGGTCAGGTAGGAGAGCTCACCTGAGTGTGCTGATTAAGCAGAATACTGATTGCTTTTCTTGCAGCAGCCAGTTGATGCTTCTTGACTCTGAATTGGCTTCTCATGGGAGTCACGTGAGTGCCAGGGCTAGTGCGAGTGAAGCAGGATGGGGAACCTGCTGCTTTGTCAGCAGTCAGTGGTCAGGTTTTGTTTCTCACAGTTGTATCGCTAAGTTTTACAGCTCTCTGGAAAACTGAGGATGTTGAAGTGTTGCCTCCCAGCAGCTGAGTGCTGCCCTGTTGTAGGCACTGCTGCTCAGTTTCTCAGCTGCTTGGCCCAAAGCCAGGCAGGGGTCACAAATGTGATTGGCTTCTTGCTTCTGGGATCTGCCTAGAAATTTTTAGGGTCGTTGTGAAGAATTCTTAACAATAAAGTGTGGTTCAGATGATCCTGTTTGTGTTTTCATTCAGATGAGATGACATGGTGCCACTTCTATCTAGGCAAGTCTAGGCACAGGTTTGGACAGGTTTGTTTAGGCGCACAAGCCATCCTGAAGGAGGTTGGAGGTATTCAGTGCATTGTTCTGTAAAGCAGAGAAAGTAGTAGTAAAAAAAAAAAAGAAAATGCAAGTGCTGGTTAATATCACTGGCAGTGAACTAGTGTAACTGTGCAAATCCCAGCCAGTTTTATCTGGGTCATTAGACTGGTGTCAAAGTACTGAATTCAGTTTTTAGACTGAGTAAGACATTAGAAGGTCACCATCACCTTGGAAAAAAACCTTCATTTTCCATGTGAGTTGAAAGGCCCTGAGCACCCTCTCTGAGGACTGGATTTTACTGTTACGAGTGACACTAGAGATTACTAAAACTGGAAGAAGTCAGATGAACCAAACACTATTTCATTTTCTGTTTGGTGCAGTCGTTAGTGTTCTTGGCAGTGTTTCATATGTATTCAGTTTCAGTGGGTTTTTATGCTTGGTTGTGCTTCCTGTCTTATTTATTAGCATAATGATATCATTGTTGTGTACCATTAGAGTGGTGGGGGGATCATGGTTGTATGCTCTTCCTCAACCTCTGCAGGAAAGGCCTGGCCCTCCTGTCAGATGACTTTGGATCTACTTTGATGTTTGAAATCCACGTAGGAGAGTCTTCTATTTTATGTGCCTCTGTATGGACACGTGGAGCAAAGCAGGAGGAGCAGACAGCAGAAGGATTTCATGCTTTCTTCTGTAGGAGAGACTTGCAGGATCGTCCATGTTCACCTCCTGTCAGTGATCAGCTGGAACCTTTGTGACCCCGTGTTGAGCTGTGGGAAGACAGGAATGGGCAGGGAAGCCGCCTACCCCTGAAGCAAACAAAGCTATGCAGTCTAGGAGCAGGAGCGTCAGCCACATCTCTGCTCCTTCGGCTGGGCACTGAGTGTGAGAGGAACGTACTGAGAAGGCCGCATCTGCATGGTGCTCTTTGGTGACCAGGAGAGCAGCAGGCACTTAGCAGAATGTGTGATTTGCTCCTCTGGAGTGTCCTGAAGAGGCAGTGAGTGTGGGAGTAGTTTTTCCATGGGGATATCTCTGGGAGCAGGCAGGTTCCAGCACATCTGGGCAGGTAGGCTTGGGCCTGCTGCTCTTGTTGTGGCCTGAAGCATGCAGCATGCGCCATCCTGGGCTGTACAACAGGAGCAGTCATTATGCAGAAAGCTTGAAATGATAGAAATCTGCATATTAAAATGAAACACTTCTGGAAGACTCTGTCCCTTTAAATCTAATTGGAAGGGTCTCTTCCAGTGTGAGTCATTTGCAGCTGTAGAGGACCCTGGGCAGAGCCTTCCTCTTTGCTGAATAGGGTTGTCAGAGCTCCCAGGGTCAACACAGGGAGAAAAATAGCCCGATTCATTTTCCAGCCAGATACGCATAGGAGAACTCCCCATAGGGCTGCTGCTGGGGGAGTTGTGGCTTTGGTTTTCCAGTTGCTCTGCTCTACATAAGCACCATTATGCAGCTCAAAGGTCCCACCCAGAGGACTGAAACACCCCAGAGCCCATCCCCAAGCAGCACACAATGGTGTTGATATGACTGTTGCTACAGAGGAAGTGGCTTCTGTTATAACCAGAGAGCAATCTGCCAAAGTCCACAGTCTGGGCAGTTGCCAAGCTAAGTTTGACAAAAAAAATTGACTTTCATCTTAGCTTTTTCTGAAGATAATTCTCCTACTTCCTACTATTGAAATCTCACCTATGCTAGGATTTTTATTTTTACATAAACTAATTCATGCTTTTACTGACAGAAAGTAATATACAACAGATTAAAATCTTCAATAGGTCATGAAAATTGTCTGAAATATTGTCAGTACAATAACAAAACTGGCATTAGACTATATGCAGCTCAGGGCTTTTTTGTGCCCTCTCCTGTTCCTGCTCAGTGCAGTCTGTTCTTGATCTGAATTAGACACTGGAAATACTACGGAGGTACTATAGCAGAGAAGACAGAGTGTGAAAGCTTTGGGATATTTGAGGCTTCAGGCGCCCCCTTGTGCCATTTCTTTTTTGTGTTGCAATGCCAGCAAACACAAGGGATGCAGTCTTCACTTAGAACACAGCTGAACCTGAGCTGCATCGTTGCGTGGGGCCTGGGGTGTGCTCTGGCACTTGCATGGTGCTCAGTGATAGTTCGGATGTGTAGGAGTTGCTTGTTGACAAGTAATGCAAAGTTCACCCCAACTATACAATGTGCTTATTGAAAAGTTTTGAACATACAAAACCTGTTATTCTAAAATATAAGAATAAGTTCTTGTATTCATTTAAATGTAGCAAGATTTTTGGGATATAAATTTTGTCTTCTGGACCTGATTTTAAGTTGGGTTTTGGACCTCCCTGACTCATAAGAATACTATGCAAGCTTAGATTTCTTCCAATCTACTCCATACTATGTTTTCAATCATCCATCTCAGGACGTGGAGAAGATGAAGTTCTTGAACACCTTTGTTGCTACAGTCTTTTACAACTTAGGCTGCCCCTTGGGAATTCTAAACCCTGGAGATAGGAAGGAGAGTGGGGAAAAGAACGCTTCCCTTAATTAAGGAAGACATGGTCAGGGATCATCTAGGCAAACTTGCTGCACGCAAATCCATGGGCCCTGATGAGATGGACCCATGAATGCTGAGGGAGCTGGCAGAAATGATTGCTAAGCTGCTCTCTATCAGCTTGGAAAGGTCATGGAAAACGGGAGAGGTGCCTGTGAACTGGAGGAGTGCCAGTGTCACTCTGGATGTCATCTCCAAACAAGTGAAAGAAGAGGAGGTTATCCAGAGTAGACAGCTTGGATTCACCAAGGGCAGATCATACTTGACTAATTTGGTAGGCTTCTGTGATGTCATGACCAGCTGAGTAGAGGTAGGGAGAGCAGTGAACATTATGTACCTTGACTTCAACAAGGCTTTTGACACTGTCTCCCATAACATCCTTGTGGGTAAGCTTAGGAGGTGTGGGGTAGGTGAGTAGACAGTGGAGTGAATTGAGAACTGTTTGGCTGTACCCAGAGGGTTGTGCTCATTGGTGCAGAATCTGGTTGACGGCCTGTAGCTAGCTGTGTTCCCCAGGGGCCAGTACAGGGTCTGTTCTTGTTCAACATCACTGACCTAGATGAAGGGGTAAAAGGCCCCCTCAGCAAGTTTGCAGATGATATAAAGCTGGAAAGAGTGGCTGACACACCAGAATGCTGTGATGCCATTCATTTGGCAAGACCTGAACAGGCTTGAGAGCTGGGTGGCGATGAACCTGATGAGGTTCAACAAGGACGAGTGCAGAGACCTGCACCTGAGGAGGAATAACCATATGCATGAGTAGAAGTGAGGGGCTGACCTGCTGGAAAGGAGCTCTGTGGAGAAGGACCTGAATGTCAGCAGATTGGTCATGAGCCAGCAGTGTGCCCTTGTGACCAAGAAGGCCAGTGGTATCTCAGGGTGCATTAAAAAGAGTGTGGCCAGCAGGTTGAGGGAGGTGTTCTTCTCCCTCTGCTCTGCCCTGGTGAGTCCACATCTGAAGTACTGTGTCCAGTTCTGGGTTCCTCAGTTCAAGAAAGATAGCGAACTGCTGGAGACGGTTCACCAGAAGCCACAAAGATTATTGAGGGCCTGGAGCATCTCCTGTTTGAGGAAAGGCTGAGAGACCTGGGACTGTGCAACCTGGAGAAGAGAAGTCTAGAGAGAGGTCTTGTCAATGCTTATGAATATTTAATGGACAGCAGTCAAGTGGATGGGGCCCAGTGGCAGAAGAAGGAGCAACTTACAGATAAAAGCAGTTGAGCATTTTGTATACAGCGTGTTCTTTGGGGATTAAAGGTGTTGCTGATTTCCATCGTACTGACCCTGAGAAGTTGTAGACTGGGCTGTCTGCCATTCTGTGGTAACAGTTCTAGCTAAATAGCAGTTTCTATCAATGTACTTCTCCTGAGTTTATTTCATACAGCAGTAACTAGAATGTAAAGCAAGAGTGACCATGGTATACTTAGCCAGGTTCCATCTACTTCAATATCCCATCTCCAGCAGACACTGTAAGTGAATACCTTAATAAAAGCCTAAGAAAAAGTCAAGTATAAATGCTCATTTGTTCACTGTTCTCACAGCCTCTGACCATTTTCACTTCTCAAGCTGATTATGGGTGTTGTATATTTAGCAAACATTGGACAGATTACTTTGCAAGATTGTCTAGTCTTCACAACATCTTTCGGCAAGGAGTTCAGGAAATCAGCTGACCCCTGGGTGAGAGGCCACCTCTTTTTCTTTGTGTTGAACTGCCTGTTATCTTCAGTGGGTGTTACCTCAGCCATATATTGGAAGAAAATTTAACAGTGACCATCCAAGGTGCTTGGGATTTTACAGTCCTCTGTTGTATCCTTCCAGTTGTCTCTTTTTTCAGTCTGAAAAGTCCGGTCTTATTTAATGGAAATTGTACCATACCTGTAAATAATACAATCTGTAAATATAAAATAAAAACAAAAATCCTGACAGTTGTTTGAGTCTTGAATTTCTACTGGGGACTGAATTGATGCTTTGGGAACTTCCTATCATAACCTCAGTGTTTTACTTCTGAGTGCTGATGGTCAGCTCTGAAACGCAGGAGCAGGTGTGTGCAAAGTTAGAATTGCTTTTCTGCCTATACATCATTTTACACTTACCTACATTGAATCCTACTTGCTATTTTATGACCGATTTGGTCTGTTGCCCCTCATGCTCACCACACTGAGTATCACTAAACTACTATTTCCTAGTATGCTGAGCCCAGCAGCTCTATCACAAGTCTCTGAGGAGCTGTGCTGGTGAACTTTTGTCTACTGAGAGCACCTCGATCAGAAAGAAAAGACTTTAAACAGCTCTTCTACCATGCAAGGACCTTTCCTTAAAAGCCTTGTTGAGGAACGTGGTTGGAAGCTTGCTGGCAACTCAGCTCTGTTTATCAACCAAACCATCCTCATCCATGGAGCTTCTGAGCTCTTCAAAGAAGCTTGAGAAATACTTAATGCAGACAGTCTTGGTTATTCCAAGGTGTTTCATGTTTAATAATAGATGTTTAATAATTTTATTCCGTGTTAAAGTTTATATTACTTGCTGATAGGTGAAGTCACCAGAGATGACGAAAGAAACAGGTTTTTTGAGTAGTTAGACCTCTTGCAAAGTGCTGAGTGAAGCTCTTCAAAAGGCAGTGCAATTTGAATGGTTTGCATAGCTGAGATAGCTAATGTAAATGGATTCAGTAACAAATCTTAGCAAAATCAGCCATTCCCAGCACAGGCTGTTTTCACTAATAATTTGAGCAAAGTTTGTGGGTATAATCATTCTTGCATTACTACCTACTGTAAAATAACAACAAAAGGCTCCTTGTGGCTGCACAGCATAACCTCTGTGTTTGAAAACCTGACGGTGTCAAGTCTGATGCAGCTGCCGATAAGAGATCATTTGCAAATTTACTCCAAAGTTATCCAGTGAGAAATAAAAGGTGAAAAAAATTCTCCAACAAATCCAGCAATTTGGAAATAATTATCTTCTTTATGTTACAAATCATCAGAATTATTGCTCAGTGAATAATGCAGTGATGGTTTCCAGGAGAGTGGCAGATAGGCAGATGTTTCATAAAACATAAGAATGCACTTACTAACATAGGCCTGTTACATGCACAGTTTGTGTAAGAACTCGCAGTGGTGAGGTACAAGGGCTACACAGTTTGTAAATGGATTAATTCAAATTGATGCATTGTAACTCATTCAGTGGTTGTTTTGCTTTGTGTGTGTGTATGCTTTTCTCTATAATATCCAGTAGTAAGTCTGACACAATTAAAAGCAGCATATCTTGCATTTACAGCAAGAAGGAAGAGCTGAGTGCATACATAGATATTCCCTGCAGAGCTGCTGGTTTGTGGTAACTACTTTGTATGTCAGTCCTTATTCTGCATTGCAGTGCTTAACTCCTGCCTTTAAAAAAAGAAACGTTTGAATTCATACGCTTTCTAGATGTGTCCAGGGGCCAACTCTGAGCTCTGACTATTGCCACACTGTGCTGTTGCATTCAAGATTATCTTTCCAGATAAGCATGATAAGGGTTCAAATGAATCTATCAGTAATCGGTGGAAAGGATGTCATAATACAAAGTCTGTTACTGTAAAAAATCTGAAAGTCTTCAAAAGAGTCTCACATCTGTGCCTGGGAAGATCATGGAACAGATCATCCTGGATTACATGCTTGATCACATGAGGAAAGGGCGTGTGATCCGTGACAGCCAGCACGGCTTCATCAGAGGAAGGTCATGCTTGACCAATCTGGTGGCCTTTTATGATGGAGTGACGGCATCGGTGGACAAGGGAAAGGCGACCGATGTCATTTACCTGGACTTGAGCAAGGCCTTTGACATGGTCCCTCACCACATCCTTATCTCCAAATTGGAGGGATGTGGATTTGATGGGTGACCACTCAATGGATAAGAAACTGGTTGAAAGGCCGCAGACAGAGGGTAGTCATCAATGGCTCTATGTCCAGATGGAGGCCGGTAACGAGTGGCGTCCCCCAGGGGTCTGTCTTGGGACCGGTGCTCTTTAACATCAAAAGAGGGGTGGCCAGCAGGGACAGGGAGGTGATTGTTCCCCTCTACTCTGCTCTTGTGAGGCCCCACCTGGAGTACTGTGTCCAGGTCTGGAGCCCCCAGTACAAGAAAGACAGGGAACTGTTGGAGAGGGTCCAGAGGAGGGCCACAAAGATGATCAGGGGACTGGAGCACCTCCCCTTTGAGGACAGGCTGAAGGAGCTGGGCTTGTTCAGCCTGGAGAAAAGAAGGCTGTGGGGTGACCTCATTGCAGCCTTTCAGTACCTAAAGGGAGCCTACAAAGAGGAGGGGAATCAACTCTTTGAAAGGGTGAGTGGCAGTAGGACAAGGGGAAATGGTTTTAAGTTGAGGGAGGGGGAGATTTAGGTTGGATGTCAGGGGGAAATTCTTTACAGAGAGAGTGGTGAGGCACTGGAACAGACTGCCCAGAGAGGTTGTGGATGCCCCATCCCTGGAGGTGTTCAAGGCCAGATTAGATGGGGCCCTGGGCAGCCTGGTCTAGCATTAAATGTGAAGGTTGGTGGCCCTGCATGTGGCAGGGGGGTTGGAGATTCATGATCCTTGAGGTCTCTTTCAACCCTGGCCATTCTGTGATTCTGTGATTCTGTGAAAAGCGAGTTTGGAAAGGAATTGCTTTGTTTGAACCTAGCTGCAGGGTCTGGCAGCAACAGCTCAAGAAGAGGTGTGGGGATGAGCAGAATAGATTTTCTGCTGGCCAGCAGAGCTGGGAGGCTGCATCCTACCAATAGGAGACTGACTTCTCTTTTTTGAATCCCTTTGGGTAAAGGAAGGGAGATGTTTTTTGACTTTTTTTCTTTTTTTTTCTCCTAATGAAACATTGGAAAGTAAAAGCCATTCTCGAGAGGAGAGAACAGCCTACTGGAAATAAAAGTTTTTTGAAGTCAAATGGAGTACAGTGTCATAGGAGATTTGTGATTTCTTTTGGTTTTTCTTAATCTCTTAGATTTGTCACAGTAAATACAGCTAAGAGAAAAACGTAAACCGAGGTGGAAGAAGGAAGAGATGCTGAAGATACAAAGCTTGTTATTGATTACTCAGTTCCCAATTCTCTGATTTGGATCTATAATTAAACTATTTTCAGTTGAGTTTTGGTTTGTAGCATTTGCTGCAGTGCAGCGTATGTGTGATACAGTACTGAATCTAAGCAGGATGTGATCAGAAGTGCTCACTTCATTTTCTCTGAATGCCAGTCTCTCTCAGGACTCCCATCACTATTGGCAAGCACATTTCTCAAAATCTACTTTCTTACAGCATCACTTAAATCACAGAATCACAGGGGTTGGAAGGGACCTCAAGAGATCATTGAGTCCAACCCCATGCTGAAGCAGGTACCCTAGAATAGGGTGCACAGGTGGGCATCCAGATGGGACTTGAGTATCTCCATAGAAGGAGACTGCAACCTCTGGGCAACCTGTTCCAGTGCTCCATCACTTTACGATAAAGAAGTTCTTAATGCATGTTAGTACAAAACTTACTCTGTTGAAGTTTTAGGCCATTACTCTTTGTCCTATCGCTACAGTCTCTCACCCTACAGTACAAGCAATCTTTCATGCGTTAATGATAAGAAGAAGACTGACTTTTGACACTGAAAGCTGCTTTTGTTGTTGTTTTTTTGTTTGTTCTTAGACAAAAAGTGAAACAACAAAGTCTCTTACTGAATTTGGCTGATGCCTGTGAAATATGTTATTTGATTATATAAAATCTTAGACATAAACCAACTGAGAAAGGGAATGTATTCTCTATATTCTAGAGTTAGTGTTGTTTCCATGCAGTCTCTCAAAAGCATCTCCAGTGCACTGTTTTCTCTCCTGGATATTGCTTTTTTATATGTACAATCTGTGCAGCATCTAATGTCTTTACTGCTTGTCATTATCCACCATCCTGGCATACATGACCTACTTCATTGCACTGACTCTAGTGCTCATGTAGATGTTACTCTGTTCTGGTTGAACATGAATCTTCTGTTTGCAGCGTTGTGTAATTTTTCAGCCAGAACCACGGTTGTATAAACAGTCAGACAGAAGGAAGCAAGTATGTTTGGCTGGGGATGGATGAGCTCCTTTCAGCATTGCTTCTGTTTTAAATCTTGATTCTGAAGACACATCCTATTCAATGATGTGATGCAACACAGGTGAGCTAATGAGAGTATCACATTCCGTGGCATTTAGCTCAATAGAAAATCACTCACAAGCAGATGCAAGCAAGATAAAGGGTACAAGAAGAAAGAATAAAGACAGCGTAAATAAATGTTTGAATTATGAATAATTATCTAATAATGTAATCATTATTTACTGTATTTCCGGATTAGATACATACTCCCATTTACTGCATCAAGCTAAATAATTCCTTTATTTACTAGCACTGTTCCCCCATGCCATGTTTATGAGAGGATACATCTCCTCCCATTCGTGTCCTTTGCAAAACAGCCCCTTTGGCACAGTGTAGATCAACTAGCTTTATGCATATATTCTCTTAAGAAAAGCTAAGGGCGTAAACGAAATATCTGTTTTGACAAGATGCCTACTTTGATCATAAATGTTAAGGTCAGGAGATAGTAGTACGATTTTATACTCACTTCCTGAATAATACAATCTGTACTATCTTTCTCCAGTAATTTCATCATAAAGTAGTAATTTCCCTTTGAACTGAAGTCTGTATTTTAGGAAAATACCTTGTCTTGCTAGTACAGGGCCATTTTTAGCCATGGAATTTCTGCTGTCGTTTTGAAGTGTTATACATCAAGGAAGAATGGAGTTTCTGTACTAGCATTTGCAGCATTTGAGTGAAGATATCTTGTGCTCACAATGCTTCCTTCTGGTCTGAACACTTGGGCTTTCCTTTTTAGGAGAATAAAGCCACATATGAATTCATACATTTTTAGTGCCCCTCTGCATCTCTGAATGTTGTGGGAACATAGAAAGTGATTTTCTGTGACCATACTCAACCTTGCATCTCTGGCTAGGCTGCCATTTCAGAGTTCTACATGTGCTTCCTTGCTAGGTTGCAGTTACAGCTGTATGCTTTCTGTCTGCTGGGCTGATTTTTTTTTGTTTGTTTGTTTGTTTTCTCACAAAGCTCAAGCAGCTGTGTCCTGGTATCTGCTACCACTGCAAATCTTTGTCCTACCTTGGGTACTTGCGCAGTGACTTCTCATGTGTCCTGCCATCTTCCTCCATAAAGTAACTGACTTGGTTTTCCACTTGGCCTGAATGAAGTGTGGCTGTCAAGCTTGCTGCCCTGTGCCTCATCAGCCTGTGACTGATAAAGACATGTTTAATGTCTTGGGTTTCCCACAGTCTGACAGCCTCTGGGATTTAGAGAAACAGCGTTGGAAGGAGACGTGCTTTTTATATGGTTGCACTACCTGTTGTGAATACTCTCCATTCTTACATATTTCCTGAGCTGTGCAATAGATCTGTTAACTAGTCTTTACTATCACAACACAGAGAACCTGGTATGGTTATGGTCCCCATTAGAAGGCCCTTGCTTTTGTTTCTCCATATTTCCCATTCATGTTTACTGCCATCTTTTAACTGTTTACTGCTGCACAAAGGAGTGCAGAATGGGCTCTAAAAAGTAATGATTAAGCAAGAAAATAAAGGAAAGCATACCCTTCAGTGGCAAGTTGTTGCACAGTTCTCAAGTTATTCTTGCTTAGAACCTTGAGTAAGACCTGAAAAACAAACACATTCTGTAGGGACTTGGGGGATGGCTCTGAAGTTCTTCACTCTGGAAGTACTGTGAAAATCAGGTCAAGAAAATGTGCCTCCTTGAGAGAGAACTAGGAACTTTGAAAAGAAAGGTATTGGCTTCAGTTGAGCGGTTTGAGAATGCAGAACTAAAGAAATGTCACAGATAGATGAAGAATTATCGCTACATCTCACTGATGAGAGGGAGTCTCCTGTCAGGCAACTCCGCTGACATGTTGGGACAGATGATTCAGCCCTGCAGTGGAGAATGACCCCAGTGCTGCTTTCCTGGAAGCATCTTCACTTGCAGATTTCTCACTGAAGAATTAATTTGCTTATGGAAATGGATCAGTTGACAGAGCCTGGGGTGGTACAGCTACAGGAAGATTTCACTCACTGGTGAGGATGCAAAGCTGTAAGCAAACCTAATAAGACCTCTGATGAATTTTCCAGTGAAACCATACCAGTAGTTGTCAGGATCTGTTTAGTAAATAAACGTTGGTTATTCTCAGTCTTGTCTCACTGTTGCACAAGGTTGTAACCATCCTATCTTATCAGGAATGAAATGCATGAGGCGTATTAAAGGAGGCAGTGTTTGCTATTTACTGATGATTTGTTACAAATAGAAGATTTCAGAAATGGCACAGGACAGTTCTGGCAGCAGTCAACCAACCTGTAATTCTAAGATTCAGGCAATATTTAGAGGAAGGAAGCAGAGTGTTGCAGAATTCAGAGCTTGTTCATTCCCATGAGCTTAACTGGAACTTGAACCTACTATCACATGTGCAAATGAGATCCCGAGTATCTGAGTCTGCTATTGAACTTCACCCCTCTGGGAAATAAAGACAAGCCTATTTCTGTCAGAATAGTACTTTTCTTCCCATTACAAGAGACCAATCTTATCAATAGCACTGATATTAAGATCTCATTATTTATAGGCATTCTTTCAGCTCTTACTATTTTATTAAGGGTAATCTATCTAGATAATTGTTGCAGGAGGTGGCTGTCATAGTTATCATGGTACTGTGGCCACATGCTTAACACCTGTACGGAAGTTCTGCCCAATTCTAGCAGCACAAACCAGTTTTAAGCCCGGTTTGAAATGACTGGTGTTCCTAGAAGTCCTCTGGTTGCCTATGGCAGAAGGCTGAAAAGATGGCACCATCCCAGATGCTAGAATGAGCCCAGCTGGCAACCACGATATAGGAGAAGCTATCTGGAATCTGCACCTGGAAGCTGACTTCACACAGGAAGGTGGAACAGGAATTTGTTGAGTGTCTGGAGTATCTGCTTTACTTGTCAGCCTTCCAATCTCCTGAGCAAGAAAGAACAAACAGTGACCCATCAAGTCTGTGGGTCCCTATGCTGGCATTTTGAACGCTGTTCTGCATATGGAAGGGCGGAGTAGCAGAGTGATGAAGGGGTTCCCCTGTGCTGCCAGATATGCAGATCTATGTCTTAATTTGTTATTAGCCCCCGTCCAACCCAGGTGAAAGTCATCTTTTAGGACTAGTGAAGTTAATTCCAAGGAGTCTAGATGGTATTTTAAACTCTTCCTGATAAGGGTGTGATTAACTGCAGAAAATGAAGTGTCTTAGCCATATTCACCTGATGGACTAGCGAGCTGGCAGACCTCTGAACTCTCTGCACTAGAGAATTACCAAACCTTTGAAACCTCTGGATTTAATGAAGCTTCTGTGTTGGTTTAGAAAAATAGTTTGGGACTCTAATATCATTATGACGTTGCTTTATTTTCCAGAACTGACTCTCTTACATTAGAACTTTGAGCATGTCAACAGTTTCAGAGTGAGGCACAAACCCATAGTGATTTGCAAGTTGTGTGACTGCAAAAAGATGTTGCTTTCTGGTTGCAGCATGTATGCCTTGGAAAGTGTCAGATTTACATGTAGGATAAGGCATCAGTATGCACTGATTGAAGTATGTTCAGAAAAAAAGATTTTAAATTGCTTTTTCCTAAGAGAAATTTCAGCCTGCCCTTTTGAAATATCCCAGAGCTGCCTTGTTGCAAGAGTCATTTATTAGGAAGTCTTCAAAGTAGAATGAAAGTAAGAAATCCTATGAGGAAAACTGTTTCTTACATTTTCTCCACCCTTCCCTCGCCCTGGTCTGCTCCATATGCGTAAAAGGAAAATCTTTTCAAACCCTATCAATCTAAAATATCATCAGATGGAGCAAAAGGAAAGCAGAACTTGCCCCAGAAGCGTTCCCACACTAGAATGTTTTAGATGCTCCAGCCCCAGAGCTTTGGCGACAGAGAAAGTATGAGTAGGGAGATGTTCAGGCTGTCTGTGGAGGGGTGGATCAGAGAGAGTCTCATGCCTCGGGCAACGTAGGGAACTATCTGGCAGAGCAGAACTCCTGCTGCAGTGTGGTGCTGTAGGGACTTTGGTGGCAATACTAACTCACAGACTTTTTGCTTATTCTCTCTCCCTGCTTGCCCATTTCCATGCCATTGCACATCATAGTTGTGGCTGGGTGAATGCAGTTCCCCAAACTTACCGAAGCCTAGGTCATTTTGAAAGCAGGGTGGGGCTGTCATTTAAAGCCAGGGAAGCCTGACCTGATTTTATTTACAGCAATTTACATTGTTTACCCTGAGGTGTAACTGATGGCTGCAGGGCATGCAGGAAGACTAGAAGAGGAACATCTAGATATGATGTTTGTTGGGTTGTAGCTATAGTTCAGTGTTGTCAAGACCGAGGGACTTGTATTAGAATTCCTGGGAAATTTAATATCAGAAAATCTGGTGTCTCTGTGCTTCAGAGCAACTTGAGGGAGCTTAGGGGTATTCCAAATTCAGGTGGTAAGTTGTTGACTGAGTTCCACCAAAGCTGCTCAGTGGATGTGCTGTGTCACCTCTTCTCTTGAAATAATGCCATCACAGTGTTGTGTTCAGTAATGGGACTCTGAGGAAAGTTTAAAAATATATATATATATGTTCTACTAAAAATTTCTTGTCGTCCTTGAGAGCACAGAATGCATTCCAATTGCACAGTGTAATTGGGTCGCGCAATGACTAGGTGAGATAAAACTATCACAAATTCATAACATAAGTTTGGGTTTTAAACAGTTTGCTAAAAAAAAAAGAAGCTGTGCTATTTTTCATCTTACTCTAACAAGTCAACTGTGAGGAAAAACAATTACCTAAATACTTGTTTTTATATGACATCATTAGAAAGAAAATGAGAGGAACTGCATGCCACATTTGTTGTAACTGCATTAGGATCCAGGTAGATCTAATTTATATGGGGAGTCTGTTTCCATGTTGAGGAGAAAATTAATTTCATCTGGCAGACAATTGAGTTACATTCAAAGTCTTCTCCAACAGAATGTAAACAGGACACATTGTTTAATAGGATCAAACAGATAATAAGGAGCTAAATTACGGCAGGACTCATCAGTCAGCAACACGTACTGCTAGACCTTCTCAAAGGATGCAAGTTAACGTTCAGTAAAGGTGAAGGTTTAACTTAACCCTAATACCCCTGCCTGTCTGGAAAGTGGAAAGAGGACTTAGAGGATGTAAATTTATAAACCTTAAAGGTAATACTACTTGTGCAGCAAGTTACAAAAGCTTTAAGGTCTCTCAAAGATGTACAGATCATTTCCCTGCAGTGTTAGAATTCCACTGTATTAATGAAATCTTGCAATCTTGCATAGGAGAGGAGAGGAGAGGAGAGGAGAGGAGAGGAGAGGAGAGGAGAGGAGAGGAGAGGAGAGGAGAGGGGAGGGGAGGGGAGGGGAGGGGAGGGGAGGGGAGGGGAGGGGAGGGGAGGGGAGGGGAGGGGAGGGGAGGGGAGGGGAGGGGAGGGGAGGGGAGGAGAGGAGAGGAGAGGAGAGGAGAGGAGAGGAGAGGAGAGGAGAGGAGAGGAGAGGAGAGGAGAGGAGAGGAGAGGAGAGGAGAGGAGAGGAGAGGAGAGGAGAGGGGAGGAAAATATACTATAAACTAACATTTGAGACTTAAAATTTGTGCTGTGGGAACTGACTGAAACTGCACAAGCAGGATGTTCATGTAGCAGAATGATGAAAGGGCATTCCTTTTAAGTGCCCCATGGAAAGTGCTAAGCAGACTGGAATAGTTCCAAAATTTGTAGGTGGGATTGCTTTTCACAATTCTGGGATTTACTCCATTATTGTCTGAGTGACTCAGCTGAAATTGTCCACAATATGCCAGACATATTTTATTGTCAATATGTTTTTGCCTGGCCTTTCTTTTCTGTGGCTACATGACCTTAATTCAACTAAATTTCTAAAATGGTAGGAGTTCTGATAACAGCTTTGCACTTGTCTCTATCTAAATATGATGTAGACTCATCTGTATATTCAGGAAGGCAGGGTGCCATTGTCTTGTATCAATGTTTTCTTGGTTAATCTGCTGCCAAGAGAAAGATACTGCCTTCCCTGCTATTAGACTGAGCTCTATCTTCTATGCATGATGCTGCTGGTTGCAAAATGACCTTGAAGCATAGAAAAGCAACTACTAGAAGCTGTGATGCTTAATTAAACTAACCAGTCAGTGAATCCTGTTTGCCTATGTTTGTGGGAGCAAATGGACCATTTTCATTCTAAGATAGATTAGGGCTAAGTGAGTTTTGTGCAGATAAAAATTAAAGGTTTCCGTGTGTGTATCTGTAATCATCTAAAATCATCTGGCAAGAAGATTTCTCCTGATGTTGTAGTCCACAACACGTTTTGACAGAAAATAGTTTGTGCTTCATACCCTTTTGTCTAGAATATTGCTTTCCTTAAATGTTGGATGAGAGTTTATTTGTTCAACAAATTCACTGGAGTTCCTGTAATCTCATTGGAGATAAAAATCCAATGCAACATATGGAATTGCAGTGTCTTGTTTTTAGAGCAGTCAGTACCAGCTGTTGCAGGATAAGATTGAAGATCTATAGAGGCCAAATGTGAAATCATCTTGAATTCTGCCTCTGAGCATTTAGACAGGGACTGAGCTGTAAAGCGTAGTGGTAATTTTTAAATCCTGTCTAAAAAATGTCAGATATTCTCATTACCTGCTTACCTACCCAGTAATGTTTTGGATCCTATAAATCTCAACACTAACAACTGACAAGGAGTTTATAGGCTAACTGAAGGTGTCACACTTCTCAACTCTACCAAACCTGCCATTTGCAATTGTCTTGCTTCAGTTTCATCATTTTTCACTTACTCAACTGTCATACCCTCCTGTTCTAAACACCCTCCAGCTTCCAGTTCTAGCTTCTTACCCCAGAAGTGGATGAGGTGTGTGTGTGCTAAATGTCTCCTGTCCTCCTTTCCTTGCTCCCCAGGAAGAGAAATCCATGCACGTTGGCCAAAAGGGAGACACTTTGGCCAGATACCATTTGAGTCAGAATACTCATTTCCCCTAAGTCAAGGCAAAGCTCTGTTATCTTTTCTTTCTGTATTCCTTCTAGATAAAATTCTCTGTATGTAACATTATTTTCTCGTGTTTATCTCCATTTTAACTAATTCATTCTCATATAAATAGTTTATTATGATCTTCAAGATGAAATAAAACATGCCAATGGTCTTTAATAAGTCTCCTTGGATATCATACAATGGCAAAAGAGCTGCTCTTTATGTTGGATGAAAGAATACAAAAGTTATGTAACACTTAATTCCTTTTATAAAAAAACCACAGTGGGATTTAGGCACAAAAACAACTTCTAAAGTCTTTGACCACTTTTCATATGCACAGGCCCAAGTGTCTCCTTTTCAAAGGAAGTTTCCTGAAACTTGGTTGTTCAGTTGTGGATTTGCAAGACAAAATATGAGATTCCAGTTTCTACCACCCAGCTCAAGGATAAGAAAGGCACTCCCTGGAGCAGGTAGCCAGAAAGTAACAGATAACACAGAAGAAAACATGTGACTTGAACTCCACTTGTACTAGAAGGGCCAAATTATAGGGACTACGGGGATCGTGTGGGGCTGCAGGAAAGAAATTAGTGGCTGAAATTTTGAGTTGTAGGAGGAAAGAAGATTGAAAATCTCAGTTGCATAGGATACTGAGTGGCACAAAAGAACTATTGGACCTCAGGCTGGCACATTTCAAACTATTCATCCACTGACAGCATGTCATAACCAGACAAGAGCAAAACTATAAATAACAGTAGGAAATGTAGTTACATCATGCCAAGACAGTGAGTCAGTTAGTCACCTGGTGCTTTTCTTAATAATTGGGGATTTTGCCCAAATCCTACAGAAAATTTCTCCTCTCCCCTTCTTTAATACCTGAGGATATTTGGTTTTCTTAGATTTCATGCCATTAGTTTGCCTGCCTGCAGCATTTAACAAACTTTTTTAACATCTTTATTAAAAATTAAATCTGTTTATTAAAATAATTTCACTTAGAAGTTTTTCTGCAAAACATCTCAGCCCTATGCAAAGTAAAATTAGCACATAGGATAGAAAGCTACCTGGAGACATGGGAGAACTTGTGCTGTTCCACCAGCCTTAATTCCTTTTGTCTTTAGACCTATATAATAAATAATATAGAGAAGGATGCTTAATATTGATATGGCAGCATATTTTAGTAGCAGAAGTATGCAATGTACAAGACAGTGTAGACTTAGACTTTCTTACATTCTATGACTTTTTTTTTCATTTCAGGCTTTTAAAGCACTTCTTTAAATCTCATACTAACTATCAATATAAATAATAATTTAACCCGTAGCTATAATATAAAGCTTAAGCATTTCATTTTCTCAGCACTTAGTGCTTTGAACAGATGTAGCAGCAGTAGAAGTAGAAATAACTTGTTTAGAGGACCTTGCTAGAAGACCTGTTTTGTGCCTGATTTCAAAGGACACCTCAGTTGAAAACACTTTCCTAATGGCTGACTGCTTTTAGCAGTCAATACCCCCTTTTCTGAAAGCAGAGTCACACAGAGGACTATCAAAGGTTTCCAGATTGAACACAGGGCAAGACGGACCACTCTCTGATCTGCTGTGGCAGGTCTGCATACTCAGGGAATTCTTTCTGGAGAAACAAAACAAAGTGTATATAAATGACACATGCATTTCTGTGTAGGATGTTTGTCCCAAACATGGAGAAAACCAGATGGGCTGTTTTATATATGAAAAAGTATCTTGTAGTAAGGTAAGTTTGGTCACACTGATAGATTAAACTGGATTTTTAAGCTCACATTGATGTGAGAAACCACAAATAACTTACTTGCAAGGTAATGTTTTCTCCATGTTAAGGACAATGAGTTAACAGGGTCACCCTGAATTCAAGGTGCAATCTCATCTCTGTGGTCTCTGTAGCCTGGTAGGAAAGTAAATCTGGGTGGACAAATGTCCAGTGTCAACACTAGTAAACTAAATAGTTTTAGGGATCTTTCTTGGATAGAGGAGCTAAACCTTCTATATCAGCAAAATGTCCTAGTCTTGTTTTGGCCTGAAGCAAACATGATCTACCAAGCAACGCTCAGGTATGATTTGGGAATTAGCATGTGCCAGGCCCCAATCCCAGTGGGCAGCCTGGTGAAGCCACACTGCTTTGGAGACTAAGACTTCAATAGTAAGGGTGTGGGGCTTTCTGTGGCAGAGAATGGTCTCAGACAACTTTAATTTACTTTAATACGTTAATTTTAATTTGTATACACTGAGCTATGGAGTGTGGGTAAAACCTCTGGGGGGAAGGGCATGCTGCTAGCTCAGCGTTCCTCCTGCCTCAGAGGGATGCTCTCCTGGCTTTAGTTGTCTAATGCTCTGCTGCTGCACAGGAACATCTGAAGCATCCAAACACCTCTTTGTATCCTAGTTACGCTGGCATAACGAAGTGGCAAAGGAGAAGGTGTGAGGAAGGATGACCACTGCAGGAATCATATCAATAGCAAAATGCAGAGACTATCAGTATTACCCTGCAGTGCTGGGTTTCCTATGTCTGCTACAGACAGTTCTAGGAGGGAAGGAAAACCTTCCAGAAAGGAGCAGGGCCTAATGCAGACACCTCCTGTGTTTTCTGTTTGTAGATTATCAGGTGGTGGATTATCAGCTGGTGGTGATAAGCTGGAAGCTGAGCATCAACAATTGATAAAAGACACTTATTAAGCACATTTCTGTGTTACCAGCAGGCAGTTGGGTGGGTTGCATTTCAGCTTTATTCTGTATTGATACATCCATCAGTACTGACTTTCACAAGTTGGCATAATGGAAGAGATGGCGGCATGGCCTAGATAAGTACCTATATGCCAGGAGCAGAACCTCACAGCTGCACAGTGGCTGTTTTGAGACTGAGAACTCAGTTGAGGACTGGCATTTCTTGTGTAAACAAACCATCTTGCAGGCAGGTACTGGGGCCCTGTTGGAAAACAAGATAATTGAAAAGATAAGGTACCCGCATGGTCTTGAAAGAGTTGAGTTTATGAAAAATACACAGCTTCATCAAGGAGATGTTGTGGGTTGAAGCATGTTTAAGCTGGTAACAACAAAAAGAGGGGTGGGCCCCAATGCCTGGGCAAACACCTGAGATCGCTGTGCTCCTAAGGCAAGGTCTTGGAGCTGAAAGTTCTGCAGCAGAGAGAGGCAGAACAGCAAGCTGTGCTCAAAATGCTTTAATTAAACCACAGAGGGGAGCGGGTGAAGACAGGTGTTTCTCAGAAAGGTCTCACAGGACCTGGCTGAGGCATTCCAGTGGGCAGTGGTTCCTTCAGCCAGGAGCTCTCTCCGGAGTGCCAGCTGTTGGCACATTTCTTCAAAGGAGAAGTCAAAATGCAAAAGTGTTGCAAAAGAAAACAAAACAAAGTACTGAAAACGTGGGATGAGGGTGGATTTACCACAGATGTTCCCCTCGGGCAGAATGCCCTGGTGAGCAGCTCACTGCTCAGGACACTTTGAAGGTCAGGAGGGAGCACGAGCCGGCAGCCTGCCCTCACATCCTCGTGGCTCTCCCACCATGGCGGCCCACCACCACCCTTGCCTCAGCACAGCCCTGGCCTCGGGGGCCCTGTTCTGCCAAGGCAGAGAGCCCAGTCTGGTTGGGCAGGACATCTGCATGGCCTCAATGGAGTGTTTTTCATACACTTATTATTTTTTAAGTATTAAATTGATTTAATGTGAACAGAGGCACAGAGAGCAAATGATTTCTTGGCAGAAATGCTCTGAGTTCCCGCTTGTTTCCAGCTGTTCCCTGCTGTGGGCAAAAGGGTGCCAGAAGGTGCAAGAAGGAGGTTTTTGAAGCTAATTATTTACTGGTTTATAGACTTTCAGGAATTTCTACCTGTCAGGTTTGATAAGAAAACCTGGCACTTCAATGAAAGCAATTAGCTCAACTTCTGTGATGTGTTACTAAGTGATTGTGCAATTATTTATTTCCTGTGAAGTGACAGACCACTAAAAAGGGCTTTGTGTTTTCTGTTTGTAGATTATCAGGGTGGATGCAGTCACCAGGAGTTTTGGGAGCATGACAAAGCCTTTCCCTACAACAATAAGAGGACATGCACTTCTCCCCATCTTGTCTACTGTCCTCTACATTGTCCCTTGATTTTATTCAGTGATTATTAATCATGGTCATGATACCTGGAGCCAGGTTTGTATTGGTGTTAGCTCTTACCTCAGAGAGAGAGAGACATACCCTGGGTTAAAAGCATGGTGTGCTGTGTAGACAAGGGAACAGACCATGGATGGACTCGTGTATCTGCTCTATTGGGCAGACTTGCAGTTTGAGGTGTCTGTGTTCACTACTGAAGATGACAATGGAAGAAATACCAAGGCTCCATTTGCCTCCACTTAGAGGTTTCCTTTCCAGCTTATATTGCTTCCTGCCAGGCTTGAAATCAAACCCCTTTGTATGCAGGAATAATTCAGTCTACCTCAAACCAGTTCCAGTCCACTCTGCAGATGAAATATGAGAACTACTAAAAATAATCACCAACAGGGCAAGAAATAAATAATCCACCACTTTGTCCAGCGAGAAATACTTTCTTACTTGGTCATCAGAAAGTAATTATCCTTGCTGAAACTATCTAAGAGGCTAACAGTGCATATCTGATCCTGTCTTTGGAAAACAGTGGGCTAGAGACTTTTTGAGGTCCTTTCTGGTATGACTGTAAGGATAGCACTATAGAAACTATGTAACAAGGGAATGGTTGATAATTTGGACTTTTTTTCTGGAACTCATGAATACTTTATACTTTTTTCAAAGCCAGCATTGAATTGTTACGACTCTTGGAAGCACTGTGAAAGAAAAAGGACAAAAGATAAAGAATGACAGAAAGCAAACTGTCTAAAATGTTTTAGTCTAAGTAAATACATAAAATCTTTGAGTACCTGTGAGCCAAAAAATGAAGTAGAAAGGAAAATACTATTTAGATTGAAGTTGGAACAACTAGTGTTTTTGAGAATGAACCACAACATTTGAATGGGGTTATTCCTTTGAAAGAATGCCTGTTATGTAAGGGAAAAAGAGGTGCTTTAAGGTCTTGAAGAAATTATTTAAATTGTTATGAAAATCCAAATACATCCCAACGACCTCTAGACACAAAAAAAAAGGTGAAAAAAAAACGAGGTCCTCTCAGGACAGTGATAACATGAGGAAAATCTATACTGGTAAAAACAAGATTGCTAGAGGCAGCACTGACCCTAAAGTCAGTCTTGACACTTAGGATGTTAATGCAAGAGTTTCTTGAAGCTCAGGTGTTATGAATAGCAAAAAAGAAATAATAGATATGTATTTTCTGCATTCTTGATGATGTGAATGACTGAACCTCAGCTGGGCTAATTCTTTGTAGCTGCTCAGGCAGAAAGCCAGACCTTTCAGGTGGTGAGTTACTGGCAGAACAGGAGGAGTTCTGGCATGCAAGCAAACGGCATTCGTGGGCAGGGGAAAGCCCAGAAAATATCAAAGTGCCCAGTACTGCTCTCCCACGTGGGCTTTTTAAGCACCAAGATACAAAGCAACCAGCAGGAAGGTAGAATGGAGCAATGGGATTCCAAGAACCATGAGAAGGGGCAAAGAATGTGGCATGACTCCATTCAGCTCACCTGAAATACAGTTTTACCTATCTTACAGGATAGGTTAAAAAAAAAAAAAATAGGGAGCTTTGATGTGCATGCACAGTAAAATTAGTATAGAGTTTTAATACCTCTTCTGCTCCATAGTCCTATCAATGTACATCATTCCTCCATCCTCCCTCTCTCCCTCCCTCCCTCATGCTGACTAATCCTCTAATACTCTGCAGTTTGAGTTCTCTCTGTAATTTTATTTTTTCTGTTTGAAAATAGTTGGAGCCCTTCTGATTTCCTTGCTTTGTTAGTGCATGTCCCTTCAAGTAAATGCTCCCTGACACAGCCAGGTTTTGGCACAGCACCATCCCTTCCTCTAACAGATTCTGCTTCCCTACGGGATAGACCCTCTATTTCTGCACATCTGCTTAGGTGCCTGAGTTCACATGAGACCTGATGCTACTGAAAGCTTCTTGCCCATCTAATTCATGCTTGCATATCAAGAAATCTCTGTTCATGAACACAATGTATATATCTAAGTGAATTAAGGTAACTTTCATTCTGTATGCCATCTTCAGTTTTATGTCTGAAATGTGTAGAGGGTGCAGATGGGATAAATTCAGATTATATGAGAATGTTTGGTCTCACAAGTGAAAAAAAAAAAAAAATACCCAAGAAGCTAATAATAATGTCATCCTTAAAAGCTAAGGTCTTCCCCAAGAGTCCATGTCTAAAAATATCCCAAACTAAGATCATTATTCATTCTCTGTGCTGTCATGAGTCACATAATAACTCCTGAAAATCCAAGCAGGTATGTGAAATTGAGAATATCTATGGAAGTCAGATTGAACAGAAAAAGATTTCCACTTCAACTGCCACAGAGCTGCTGTTCTGCTGTAGCTTCATGGGATTGAGCTGAGATAATGAATCTCTCAATCTTTTACTTAACTTTGATGGCAACGAGTGAGTAACGCAAGCTCAATTGGGAATGCCATTCAGCTGGTGCTGGCCCATAACCAAACCCAGCCCTGCAGAAGGCAAGTTCCTCGCAGGAGGGTGGGGCTGCAGAGCAGGAAGGAGCTGTTGTTTCCTGTTCACTTGGCTAGTTGTTTCATTCAGTGTGTCTGGCTAAAAGGAGAGAGTTTGGGAAAGCGAAGGGTGATTTACAAAGTTTCAAGTGCCTTTGTGTTCTTATTGCTTTTAAAGGCTGCATACTGATGAGTTGCAGCAGGAGCAGTCCAGGCTTGCCTGTGCCATAGTGAGATGTGAGGTGTGGGGAGAAGGTTGGTGATCCCTGAGGGATCTGCTGGGGGAACCAAAAACTCAAAGAACTGTTTATGTAGGAAAAAGACATCGTCTAGTTCAGATAAAAGGCATCAACTCAAATGTGTGTGCTGGTGGCTGTAGGAAAAGAATATAATTTGGTACTCTGAGGAGTCACTCCTCAGGTTTGAGGGACAGCTGGGAGAGAAGCAAATTATATTCCTTCACAAGTTTGGAGCTTTTCAATTTACCCTTGTCATGCAGGTGACCTAGAGATTTATCTTTGCACCATCAAGGTGGCCTTTCATCAGTCAAGATCTATGTATTATTTTTTAAATGAAAGCAAAAATCCTGTCCTTCTTTTACAGGAAGAACCAGCAGTGACTTCTTTCTCCAGCAGTAGGGCTAAATCCACCAGTCCGACAAGGCTGTGCTCAGCTGCAGGGAGGCAACATCTCCAGGCTCTGGCTCAGGGCCCCAGTTTGGAAAGGACCACTGGAAACCATTCTACCGAAATCTGGTGCAACTCTGATAAAATGGCCCAGCCCATCCTGTAAAGACTGTTGCTGAAAAATCTTGAAATAATCACAGGGGAAATGACAGGAACTCAGGCCTCCCTTCCCACCCAGGCGAGACACTCCCTGTCTCTTTTTCCCTCCAGCCCACTAAGCACGCAAGGATCTGATGGAAAGGGCAAGAGTTTCAGCAGCAGGAAATCTGAGCCAGAGCCACAGCAAGGGCAGGCTGAGACAGAGCTGCCCCTGTGCCAGTTCCAAGGCAGGAGGGCAGCAGGCTGCTGAGGAGGGGTTGCAGCAGTGTGTTAAGAGTCCACACTAAACTTGTGGGAGTATGGAAATGTAGGATCAAGTTCAGGGATTGCAGTAGCAGACAAAGGAGGAACAATTCCTTTGGCCTGAGTGACATTTCACTTACATGTGCTAGCTGTAAATCTTATCTGGAATCATGAGAGGCTTTAATGTGGTTTTCCTCATTTACGTTTAAGAACACATCAATTAACAGAAATACAGCAGCTGAAGTGCCTGTTTTATAAGAGGGCAGGGCTGAGCAGGTTAAAAATGCATAGGACTGGAGTATGTTAGTCCCTGTTAATGAGGCTTTCAGCTCTGCTGGCCCAATCCACGTATCTCTTCTTTCATCAGTGGATTAGATACAAAGGATCCACTCTCACTATTTTCATCAAGCAGGTGAAGCTGTTGTGTTTGATTTTTACCCCGTGGTTTCTAACAAGTCAGTTCCTGGTGAGACAGTCTGAATCAGGCTCTTGTTTGATACCAAGAAGGTAATGAGGCTTAAGCTGTACAAACTTTGCGTGCTCTTCTATATGCGCACAGAGTGGTGATCTGCAGGCATATATAGTGACAGTGCGGGAAGTGAAGGTTTTAGGAGCTGTGTTCCTTGCTCCCTTAGATTCACTGGGAAAAACAAACAGAAAAAAACCTTTAATCTGTGAAATTATACAGTCCAGTGACTGGAGAATACAAATACAAAAGTCTGAGGAGATGAGGTGCCCTCAGCAAGGCTGTTTCAAGGCTTGGTGGCTGGCACGTCCTGCTGGATGCTGGTGCCATCAGCTCCTGTACTGCCAGTCCTACAGCCTCAGCTCTAGTCCCAGGCAGCAGCGGGCCTGCGGGGCTTGGGTGGGTTTGCTCCCTGTACCTCTGCATGGCTCTGGAATTCATAACGACATTGCAGACTCTGAAGAAAGCATCTAAGGCCTGTTCAGCCTGTATGGAGGAGCTGAAGTTGCCACAGGGCAGGGAAGGGGCCGCCAAGAGATCTGGACAGTCATGGGAAAAGACATGGTGAGGAGGAACAAGCAGGGTTCGCTCCAGTCTGTGGGAGCCTGCACTCACTCCTGGCCTGTAAATGACTTGTGGCAGGAACTGTCATCCCTTGTGAGACACAGTGGGTGGTGCCGGCCACATAAAATACATCTAAATCCCAGCTCAGTCCAGACTGTAAAACTAGCTTAAAGTGAAAACAGATTGAGACCAAGGGAAGGAGAGAGCTTCTTAGGCTGCAGACGGCCACCATTTAGCAGCTCCCTCTGGGCTGTGTCAGTGGGCCACCCTTGCTCCTGAGCCCCACTTTGCTCCTTGCCCGATGCAGTGATGCAGCTCCTGTTATAACTCGGGCAGTGATGGGCAGCTGCAGCTGGGCCGGGAGCAGAGAGCTTTTCTGGCACTGCTCTGTGCAGTGCCACTGTCTGCAGCCAGCGCCTTATGGAGACGTTGCCCCTTTTCAGCTGTTCGTTGCCGCTCCGATGCCAGGGATGCCCTCGGATCTGCTGTCAGATCAGGGCAGGCTCTGCGGGAACGCGCTAATCCCCTTCAGGAAAGTTCCCGTGGCTCAGTTCAAATACCCGGTTTGAACTGGTTAATCTGACCCGGTCGGTCTGTCTGGCGGAGCACCGACACGCTCTGCGCTGCCGCGGGTGAAGGTCGGCTTGAGCTCAAGGGCGGTGACGGAGAGCAGCTGGTTCTGCTGCTTCCAAGAGAGACATCTGCTCGCAGCCTTAAAATCATTTAGCCCAAATCCCGTGCAGCTCAGGGCTGTTTCCTGTGCAGCTTTTAGTGCATTTTGTCCTTCCTTAGTTTAAAATAGGATTTCTATTGTTTGTCTGGTGAGGCTAGTAAAAGCTAGCCTCTTAAATTACCCCTTTATATCTAATTATACACCTGGGTAGACAAGTAGTTTGTCCTAAAGAAGCAGATATGCTGAATATGGGACTGTGTCTGAATTCTGCAGAGTAACTCACAGATGCCATTTTCAGCACGAGCTGTTTTTGCTGCAGCACAGTTTATCTTGCTCAGGAGAAATTTCAGGAAGTTGTGCAGAGCAAAAGGTTGCAGCTTGGCTTCTCATTGTTTTTATTTCTCCTACTCTTACATTAAGCAGAAAAACAAGGGAAAAAATCCTCTCCCTGGGACTCATTCCTATGTTTCTCATGAACTCAGAGTTCCTCTGCCTGGAATCAAACATCTATGAAATGAAAACTGAAGGAATAAAGAATGCACTGGGGAAAGACCGTGTTCACTGCAGTGCACATTTTTCATGCTGGACTGAAGTTTATTTCTCCTAATTCCAAAACATTTAAGGAATCTCACTAACATTTATGCATAAATAACTTTCCATGACAAACAGTATCAAACTTCAGTGCTCAGGAAGATCCTCCTAAAACTGTTTTCATATAAAACAAATTAAACTTGGCAGTACTTTTTTCAGTCATCTAATGGTAAGTATCCTACATTCACATTTTATGTCACCTGAATGCAGACTGCTTTGTGAACTGTTTGAAGGGCACTTGTAAAGGAACTCTGTGTAGTCCCCTGCATTTGGTTTAAGTAACTTTTCCCCCGCTGTGACTCCTCCTTCCTCCTAGCTGCTCTGCTGGTTTGTGTGCTCATAGGAATCATTAGACTAAACTCTTTCTGCCAGGTACTGGGTATATACTCATTTTAATCGACGGTGTGTGACAGTCACTAGACTTCTCATATGTTAGTGGTACACTCCTTTCTGTCAGCCCTCTGATGGGCTTGGTAGCTCCTGGCAGCAAGGTGGAGTGAAGAGCTAGGGGCAATAGTTCCCTATTCAGGACTGGTATAAATCTTGTGTTGGAGCACAAGTATTATGGGGATTGGCTGAGGGAACTGGGATGTTTCAGTCTGGAGAAAAGGAGACTCAGGGGAGACCTTACCACTCTCTACAACTCCCTGAAAGTTGTGGCAAGGTAGGGGTCGGGCTCTTCTCCCATGTAACAGTGATGAGAGGGGATTACCTCCAGTTGCACCAGGGGAGGTTCAGGTTGGACATAGGAACAATTTCTTCTCAGAAGGAGAGGTGAGACACTGGCACAGGTTGCCCAGGGAGGTGGTGGAGTCACCATTCCTGGAGGTGTTCAAGAAATGTGGAGATGTGGCACTGAGGGACATGGGTTAGTGGGCATGGTGGGGATGGGCTGATGGTTGGACTAAGTGGTCTTAGTGGTCTTTTCCAGTATTTATGATTCTATGATTCCATATGGGGAGGTAAAATTTGGGATGCTGCAGACAGAAGTATGGGTGCAATTATTGTTGCTCTAGGTAGAAATTAGCTTCCCATAGATAAACGAGCAACCCATACCAAGCACATTTGGTATGTGCTGTGTAGGTGCCCAGAATTATCCTTCACAGCCTGTGCATATCAGGTAGAATTAGTGGTCGCACTGAGATGGACTTGAAAGCATGTGCCCTTCAAGGCTGATGTGCTTGGAATGCTTTGGATTTACCATGCAAATGCTGGGTGAGTTCCATGCACAGGAAGTATCATCAAGGGCTTGAGATGCACCAGATTTACTATGCACACATGATGCAGATTTCATGAACTAAATATGCTAATCTACTGCAGGCTGTCCCCATATTGGCACTGCTCAACACACTGGTACTGGTAGTAACCATGTGGCCATAGAGTGAGTTGAATCAGCTTGCTGGAGTGGCTGACCATGCAGATAAATAAGTACTAGGACTGACAGAGGAGAGGTCATGGGAGCAGGCAAGATTGCTCCTTTGCACAGTAGCACATGCTTAGCTCGATAACAGCCCTGACACCACAAGCTCAGTGATTTGGCAGGATTTTTAGCACATCAGATAGCCCAGGCAAAATTATGTCTGGGGCTCATTCTTTCATGAAATTGCTGAAGACTTGACATCATAGAGGACAAATTTCTCTACATTCGTCTGGTAAAGGGGACCTAACTGGGACACTGGGACTACTGCAGTTCTGGATAGGGCTGGCTAGGGTGGACTAATTCCTGCATGTAAGAGAGTACTGATCACTGAGACTACATAAGTGGACACACATGAAGATAGAAATTGCACGTGCATTGAATAGTTCAGTTGCTTATCTTCTAGGAAAAAGTACTGTCCAGTCCCTGTAAAAGGATTATATTGATCTCTAATAGCTGCAGCTTACTGAGTAAATAAATGTTTCTAGTAACACATCTGCTTCTGTGCTTCACTGCTTACTCAGACAGTGAAGCCCTGGGTCTTGGAGCTTAATCCCTATTGATTTTCTGTCAATTCCTTCTGTGATGACCCCAAATCTTTACTAAACTGTAGCAGATCAGTGTACTTGACTGGGCCTTCACTTGTCATTGGCTCCCCTGGGGAACTTGGAGGCATCATTGGGCTTCTCATCTAGCTGCCACAATCTGCAGATGATGAGTAGTTGGTCTGGGACTTTCTGTATGGGGCTCTGGTTTGCTCTGTCTTCAGAAAAACTTCTCCTTTAACCTTCTGGGATAATCATTCCATCTGTAAAGTATTCCTTTGCTTCCTGTTGTATTCAATAAACTTCTTTGCTTTAAAGGTCTCTTGATACTAACCATCTGTTGTCTGGGGGGGAGGAGAAGACATAGGAAAGACAAATAAGTTATGAATTGTTGTTCAGAAGTCTCATCTGTAAAATCCTAACATAGAAGCATGCTGAAAAGGGAGAGAACAGGAGTAAGAACTGGGAAAACTTCTGCTTCAGGCATTTGTTTTCTGGCACAGGGCCCAGCAGGCACTGCATTAGGCAGCTTGGACTGACAGTTTGTTTTCATGTCTGCAGTGGTACTTCATCTTCTGGCCTGGGACGACATCTGGCTGGCATGTTCTTCTCCACACCCCAGGAAGAGGACTCTTGTTAGCTGGTTACTGCAGTTCTCAGCATTAAAACATACTGAACCTGACTGCAGAATAGCATGAGACTGATTTAAAAATAATGAGATTTATGTATTGAGTTGAGTTTTGAGTTCTTTTTATTTGCTTTCTGGCTTGGAAACCTTTAGAATGTGTGATGGGTATATTTTTTGCTTTTCATCATGATTGTGAATGTTTTAAAAACATACACACAAAAAGCAAGAAGACAAATGAAATAGACCTTATAGTTGAGAAATCCTGAATAAATGATTTTGGCTTTCACAATCACATCTGTTGTCAGAAAGTTGCAATAAAAAAATAGAATAATTGGCAGTATTCTTGCCAAGAAGGAACAGGGGAGTTGGTGGGACAAGAAAAGTGGAGAAACTGGGGTGAAGTCTTGTTATCTTCATGAGGCTGCTGGAGCCCAGGAAGAAACAGAGCGGTGTAACACTGATGGGTTCGTCTTCAGATTTTGATTACTTTCTCTGAGATTGGAAAGATTCCCTCCAGCAGCAAAAAAAGGGTACTGGATAAATAGAATTCATGGTCTGGAAATGGACGCCAAGGCTTAAATGAAATACTTCCACTTCAGGTACAACAAGTGTATAACTCAATACCAGCAACAAGTTAGCACTACAAGTATATTAAAATTTTACCTCTGTGCACATGTCCAACAGTTAAAGATCCTTTCCAGCACAAGGGTTCCTGTGTGACTCTGAGCCTCTCAGGTACAAGCCTTAGTTTTTAAGACTTTTGTCTGCATTCCCTGCATCCCTCACAGTACACTTTTGCTTATGGTTAACATACTAATGGCCTTCTGAGTCCCTATTTTGTTCCTCTAGGAGGAGGGACTTTAACCTCTCCCAGGCTGCAGCCCAGCTTTCCATAATCTCATCAGATTATAGTATACTTGGAGAGAATGCCATCCACAATGGCCTGAATCTGATGGCCTGGTCCTTTAGTGACCATCCATTTTCATGTTTTGTAGCCTCTGAAGATGCTCATGAGTTTCCCATTGCACGATCACAACTCATCAGTGCTGTGCTTAGTATCTTCTCATGGTTATTATTCCATCAGCCTTATTAACCCCTGCTGTTCAAACATGGGCAGTCTGGAGGAATGCTGACTGGTTGCAGTTGTCTGGTACAGCAGTTTGATGCAGAAGAAACTGAGAGAACAGGGACTGTGCAGTCTAGAGAAGGAGATGGAGAGTAGGTATCATCAGTGTCCACAAACATCTGAATGGAAAGGGCAAAGAGGACAGAGCCAGGCTCTTTTCAGTGGTGTCCAATGCCAAGTCACAAACTGGAACACAGGAGGTTCCTTCTGAACACCAGGCAGCACTTCTGTGCTGTGTGGGTGGCTGAGCACTGGCACAGCTGCCCTAAGGCTGTGGATCTTCTCCTTGGAGATCGTCAGAAGCCACCCGGCTGTGGCCCTGGGCACCCTGCTCTGGGTGTCCCTGCTGGGGAGGGGTTGAGCCAGATGGATCCAGAGCTTGCTGCCACCCTCAGCCACTCTGTGATCCTGTGATAAGCTGCCTTTACCCATCCTTTCTGATGCTTGATATCTCTCTTCTATCTTTCCACCTCATATTCCTGAACACCACACAAAGCCTCAATGATGGGCCTCCCATCCAGCTTCTACTGGAGCTGAGAACAGTTGTAAAAGGCTATGGATTTAGGAAGGACTTTAACACAGAATACTGGACTTTTTTGCAACTCTCCCATCAGTCTTCATTCCTCTCTCCTGTTACATCTCTGTACAAGTCACATTGCCCTATGGGCAGCTCAACCCCTGAGCTCCTTACAGCTTTGCTACCTTGCCTGTTTCTCCAATCTTCACCTTTCTGAGTCTGAGCGTTCCTTGAGCAGGGATCTGCCAGCCAAATTATTCTGCCGCATAGAATATAAATCTTCAGGTGAGATTGACTGACAGATTCTTCTTAGCTAGCTGTCATGAAAGGTGTTTCAGGTGTTAGAGAGGCCTCCTGCCAGTTTCTTCATGCTAAGCTGTACGATCAGTGCAGACCACCTCTGTCCACTGACCAAGCTTGAAGTGTTGTATTTTCTGGGTACAGGATTTAATGGATGGAACAAAACACAAGTACAGAAATATGAGAGAAGATGAGAGATGGGAAAGAAAATGGTGAAAATTAGCAACCATTGGGAAAAGAATGTAAGAATGAACTGAACCCAAAAAGCATAGTTCTAGAACAACGGTATTCAGTCTGATATATGGATTACAATTAGGAAATCTACAAAAGATATATTCTATAAGGTCATGTTTATATTGAATTTAAAAAGATTTGGAAAAATTTTAGGGATCAGGAAAGTGGAAAAAATAGAAAGCTTTTCAAAATTCATTAATGAAATTACAGGGTAGATAATGGCAGGACAAGGGGAAATGGTTTTAAGTTAAGGAAGGGAAAATTTAAGTTGGATATCAGGGGGAAGTTCTTTACCAAGAGAGTGGTGAGGTGCTGGAACAGGCTGCCCGGAGAGGCTGTGGATGCCCCGTCCCTGGAGGTGTTCAAGGCCAGGTTGGATGGGCCCTGAGCAGCCTGGTCTAGCATTAGATCTCTCCATATGTAATGGTGGCCCTGCAGGGTTGCTGGAGCTTGATGATCATTGAGGTCCCTTCCAATCCTAGCTATTCTATTCTATGATTCTATTATTTTATTCTACAGTAAACTGAGAGAGAGCCCATATATTTTGTCACTGAGTACACTGCAAAGCCGGCCATGTGCCCAGAGAGAAGAAAATGTCATCACTGACCACATCTTCCCTGAGAAGATAATGAGGAATTAGTGTCTGTGCCCCCGGGCAATGCAGGAACCTGGCCCTGGGAGCGCTGGGCTGCACAGCCCTGGGAAATGCTTTTCAGAGGTTAGGTGAAGTTCCGGTCCACATCTACCCAGATATCTTTGTACATTCAAATAAAGGTGTAGAAGATCCCACACATGATGGCTGCCCAGTGTAAGTTAATACGCAGATTCTCCTCCAGCTTCGAAGAGAGACACAGGCAGTTACGCGCACACTGTTTTTCTTCCCTCGACCTCTGCAAACGCAAACCCGCCCCGCTCTGGCAGCGCCTGCCGCGCCCCCTCCCCCCGGCTGCCGCTAGGGGGCAGCACGGCTCCGCGCAACGCGCCCGGCCGCTGCTCTCTGCGCCCCCGGGACCTTCGGGCTCGCTGAAGAATTTGTAATTACTTAATGCAAAATTAATTAAAAAATGTAAACGAGGGATCTCATCTTGTAATACAGCAAATTAAATGAAATAAAATAAAGCCGTGGTGGCACATATTAACCTGGAACGTCTCAGAATTTCGGACTGGTTTTGTTCCGTACGCTTCTGGTTCAGGCGAGTTCCGCAGCACGCAACGAGCAGCTCCTTTCCTGGCGGCGGGGGGAAGGCAGCTCGCCCAAAAGCTCCCTGCGAGAAGCCGCAACCCGCCTCGGCTCCGTGCCCGAGAGCCAGAGTAATTCACGTTCTTTTCTTCTGCCGGTTGAGAATCACAACATGTGCAGTAGAATCATAGACTGGTTTGCATTGGAAGGGACCTTTAAGATCTTGTAGTTCCAACCCCCTGCTTTAGGCAGGGACACCTCCCACTAGACCAGGTTGCTCACAGCCCCACCCAGCCTGGCCTTCAGTGCTTCCATGGAGGGAGCATTCACAACCTCTCTGGGCAACCTGTTCCAGTGTCTCACCACCCTCACAGTGAATAATTTCTTCCTAATATCTAGTCTAAATCTGTCCTGTTCCAGTTTAAAGCCATTTCCCCTTGTCCTGTCATTACCTGCCCTGATAAAAAGTCCCTTTCCAGCTTTTCTGTAGGCCCCTTCAGGTACTGGAAGGCCACTATAAGGTTCCCCCAGAGCCTTCTCTCAGCCTGTCCTAGCAGGGGAGATGCTCCAGCCCTCTGATAATCCTTGTGGCCCTCCTCTGGACCTGCTTTAACAGCTCCATGTCCTTCTTGTGTTGGGGACTGCAGAACTGGACACAGTACTCCAAATGGGGTCTCACAAGAGCAGTGTAGAGGGGCAGAATCACCTCCCTCGACCTGCTGGTCACCCTCCTCTTGATGCAACCGAGGATACGGTTGGCCTTCTGGATTGCAAGTGCACATTGCTCGGCTCGTGTTGAGTTTTTCATCAACCAATACTCCCAAATCCTTCTCCTCAAGGCTGCTTTCAAGCCATTCTCCACTCAACCTGTATCTGTGCTTGGGGTTGCCCTGACCCAGGTGCAGGACCTTGCACTTGGCATTGCTGAATTTCATGAGGTTGGCATAGGCTCACATCCCAAGCCTGTCCAGGTCCTTCTGGACGGCATCCCTTCCCTCCAGCATGCCAGTAGGCACTTAATAGAGCATAATGTCAGATAAAAGAGAACTGAGGAACTAATCATGTACCTGAAGGCTGATATTAGTTCTGTGCTTCACCTGGTGCCTGTGAGAAGGCTGTGCTTGGGCACTGTCAGTGTAACGAGGGGCTCAGTCCTGTTTGTGTCACCCTGAAACCAGAGCACAGCTTGGTGCTAAGAGCCTGTGGAAGAGTCCCAACAGGTAATGTCACCAATATTCTAGATCGTTGTCGGCTGTAAAAAAGTGGTAACATTTTTAAACATCTGGTAAAGAGTCTTCCATGTAGCATATAGGATTTATTTCAGTTTTTTTCAGTTTTCTCCTCAATAAATACCAAGACAACAGACCAATTAGAAGTTAATTATTATTAATACATAAACCATATTCACTGTAAGTAATTCTTACACCTGTATGAGAAGACGTGCGAGGAGCGGCTGAGGTCCCTGTGTTTGCTCATCACAGAGCAGAGGAGCTGAGGGGAGGCCTGATGGCGGCTGCAGCTCCTCACAGGGAGCGGAGGGCAGCGCTGAGCTCTGCTCTGTGTGACAGCGACAGGGCCGAGGGAATGGCATGGAGCTGTGTCAGGGGAGGGGCGGGAGAAGGGCTTAGGGAAAGGGTCTGCACCAGAGGGCGGTGGGCACGGAACTGGCTGCCCAGGGCAGTGGGCACGGCACTGAGCCGCTGGAGTTCAAGGAGCGTTTGAGCGATGCTCCGAGACTTAGAATTAGAATTTTGGGAGGCCCTTTGCGGAGCCAGGATCTGGACTCGATGATCCTTGTGGGTCCCTTCCAACTTTGAGTACTCCATGATTCCATAGTATTAGGCTAATACAAAGCTAACTCGCACTTGACAGAATCAGGAGTAGCAATCCATGCTGTGATGCTAATTTAAAACTGGTTCATGGAGTTAAAGGCAGGCACAGCTCCCGGATTTTTAGGTCATCTTCTGGACTGCTTTCCTGGTGACCGTGCTGAGGTTCACACCTGGAGGTGATCCTGCACCTCTGGGCTCAGTAATTGGAGTGCAGCAGCTATGGGAACTGTGCCAGAAGGAGAGGATTTTTTTGGTGTCTTGTAGGCAATTAGGGGCCACAGCTCCTCCTGGGAGTTAATGAGCACAGTGTGCTGCTTATGCATGATTTTCTGGAAATCTCTCTCACCTGCACAGACATTACTGCCCTTACCACACTGTCAAGTAGAAAAGGCATGTAACTGCATGCAGAGGTGTTGTAGCACTCTGAAAGAAGCAGGGAGCGTGTCAGTTCACTTTATAAGATGCATCAGGCATTTCAGAATGCAATACGGAGTAACACTAAGAAAAAACTACCAGAGACACCTGGGTATTAGGAAGTGGCACTATGGTATCTGGTTGCTGCAAGCACACAGGGCTGTGGCTTTGTGTACTTCTGCAGCACTGGGTGAGGAATGCTCAAAGTGAAGGGAAGAGCGTGAGTTTTGAGGCTGCATACTGCACTTCCTGCAGAATTTTTGTTCTTTTGTGAAAGTTGCTTGTCAAATTACTGATACAACCCAATGAAGATGTCATGTCATTGTGGTGTGGCTGCAGGCATGGCTCAGTGTCTGATGTGTGAAGGTGTTGCTGCTGGTACTCCAGCAATAGGCAAAGCCACTCCCCCCTGCACAGAGCTCCCTAGGAAGGAGAAATGGGTAAAGCTATTGACTTTAGTGCATGAAGAAAAAACCTTGTTCCTTTATGAGAACCAGCATGTATCTGGTTTTCAATATACAAACTACTCAGTTTCTTTCTCTCTCTCTCTCTCTTCTTCCCTTCCCTTCCCTTCCCTTCCCTTCCCTTCCCTTCCCTTCCCTTCCCTTCCCTTCCCTTCCCTTCCCTTCCCTTCCCTTCCCTTCCCTTCCCTTCCCTTCCCTTCCCTTCCCTTCCCTTCCCTTCCCTTCCCTTCCCTTCCCTTCCCTTCCCTTCCCTTCCCTCCCCTCCCCTCCCCTCCCCTCCCCTCCCCTCCCCTCCCCTCCCCTCCCCTCCCCTCCCCATCCCCTCCCCTCCCCTCCCCATCCCCATCCCCATCCCCATCCCCATCCCCATCCCCATCCCCATCCCCATCCCCTAACCCAGCCCAACCCAACCCTCCCCACCCTTACCCTCCCCTCCCCTTTCTTCCTTCCTTCCCTCTCTCTCTCACTCTCTTTTTCTTTCATTCATTTTTGGTTAGTTAACCGTCTAGTTCTTAATTCCTTTCAAATCATCAGAGAATCAGCTGAAAAGTGCTAAAGCTCTTAAATGTTCTACTACCTACAATAGAGGAGGGTGGATGATGTGCGACCTTCGGATCTCATCGAATACAGCAGAGTGTCAGGGACTGGGAATAATTAAAT
This sequence comes from Chrysolophus pictus, assembly GCA_037305975.1. Classification (NCBI taxonomy): domain Eukaryota; kingdom Metazoa; phylum Chordata; class Aves; order Galliformes; family Phasianidae; genus Chrysolophus; species Chrysolophus pictus. Next base: position 182,697,212 of record CM074576.1, read on the forward strand.
CCCAGTCACAACCATTTCTAGATCAGCCCCAAACACAGACACTATTGCATCAGCACCGTGGTCAGCCACTCCTTGACAAGTACCCACCTTTCATTGGTGCAGGTTCTGGGATGATGGCCATCCACGACAGCCCTTGATGGCTTCAGGAATCCCGCCTTCAATGTCATTTCATGTTTTGAAATTAGGGAGAATAGATTTCTGAACATTTGTCCAGTCACTTTCTAGAGTTTCCAGTGTATTTAGGAATAATAAAAATGCATTGCCAATTAGAATGTGGACTTCAACATCCCACTCTGCTAACTGCTACAGTTATTTAGCTATAGCTAACTCCTAAATAATTTGCAATCTTCTTTTTTTATAAAATTTGATACCAAACAAAGTAACCAGAATTTTCATATTGGTCAGATACATACAGTCAAGTGCCAAAGGATGCAATCCATTTACCAACAGGGTGCTCTGCCCATAAATAGGATGCATGCACAAAAATCTCTGTGCTCATTAAGGGAATGGGGTTTGCTCAGACTTAGGAATCTATGTAGGTGCAGATATGTGGGAGGTGGCCAGGCTTGTGTTCAGGAGGAGGACAGTAATCCAACAACAGGAGCCGTTACCACAGGTGAGTTGGAGAAAAGCACTATCACACTTTATTTTAGTATGCTACAAAAGTCCTTGTTGAATTTTATTAGGTACTTTAATACCAAGCATACTTTAAAGTAACAAAAATTATTGTTGTTATTATTTTTACAGAAAATCAGGTATTCCAACAGTTTTCTTTACAGTTTTTGTTGACTTAAAAAAAAATTACAGTTGACAGATTACAGTGGAGAGTAATGGGAAAGCGGTTACATTTAAAAAGGTAAAACATACTATTCATACTGAACCAACATTTACTGATGCATGTCCTTGTAAGTCTCCTGTTTGTGTACAAATGGTACACTTTGGTGGAGCTGTCCTTGTTGGGCTGCAGGGACTTGTGATGACACTTTTTGCAACTTCGTGTGAATTTAGAAAGGACTTTTTCTTCACACATGATGCAAAACTTAGTGCTATATAACCAAATAATATATGACAGAGAAACCCTGTTTCAGTGATTTCTGTCACAGCAAAAGTCCTGTGACTGCAATAATTTGGGATAGAGGTAAACATAAAGAGCAAAAGAAGATGGTGATTCAACAGCACATCTAGATAGCAGAGCTTCCACAGCCTTTTGAGATGAGTGTGTGTCTGTGGGCCAACAGGATCAGTGACTGAAAGTAGGCTTTGCTAAGACACCACTGAATGGGAACTCCTGAACGCACCCAGCCTTTGAGGGTGTGTGTTTCCCAGCTGCCACTGGTTGGACTGAGCACAGATTTAAAAACCTTTTGGAACTGGGACCTCAGTGATTTCATACAGGTTCATGTACCAATTATCTGTTTTTTTTCCTTTGCATGCACTTCAGCGCAGCAGCAGGTGCTGGGATTACATTTATGGGAGTTGGATGAGTTGGGTGGCATTTTTGACCAGCTTTAACAGCAGTCCTGTTGAGGTCAGGGAGTCTCCTACACAGTTGCAAGAGCAGATTTAGATTAAAACAACATTTATTTATATCTGTTTTTAAATGCTCCCCAGATTCACATATAAATTTATTTGCAGACATCCATCTACATCGGGGTTTGGCTTCTAAAATCAGCAGTGCCACACTGCTACCTTGGTGATTAGATAATTCCTTGAGTTTATTTGCTTGAAGATGATTTTTCAATCAAAAATAAAACTAGTTTTCCGAGATCTACGTACTAAATTCTTGAATACTTTGTGTTATGCAGCTAATCATTAAAAATCAGCTTTAACTCGTGCTTTGCCATGTCTTCAATGTATCATATCATTTAAGACTGGCAATAACAACCAGTGATGCTTTTAGCCATCTCCTCTGATACTCAGGAGAGGATAGGAGGAGTATGGGGCTGCTGCCATGTCATGAGGAGCTGCATGTGGCACTGGGTGCGATGAGCACAGGCTGCTCTCTGCCTGGTGCTCAGACCCAGGTCTTTCTCAGTACCCTGTGTCTCCATCTGTTTTCTGCTCTGGAAGGAGGGTGCCCATTGGGCAGCTCCTGCAGACCGGAGCCCTGGGCTCTGCACACCCCTATGGCACAGAGCTGTCCACAGTGGGCATTTGTTTGTGGTCTCTTCACTGATGCGTGGAGTTAAGGCCAGAAAGGACATTTAATCACCGAGCCTGACTGGCAATAATGGGGCCAGAGATCTTCCCCTGTAGTTGTGTGAGAGAACGAGAACAGGGAAAAGAACAGAAATGCCCTTACAGGTATTTAGTACATTTAAAGGGTAAATCGCTTTTTCCTATGAAAAAAGAAAGCAAATGCTTTTATTTTGTCACTTTAAATGCAAACAATTCTATGTTGCTTGGGAAATTATAGCATGATGATATTCAGTCAGACATATCTTATACTATATATGCTTCATAGAACTAGATTATAGGTCAGAAATAATCTCTCAGTCTTAAATTTGTTACAGACATAGATTAATTGGAGCACATATGCCATAAAAATTGAGAAGCATTACAGTTTTAGTCAACTTATTATACACTGAAGTAAATGAAGTGCAGAAATGTAGCATTAAAAGTTATGCTTTTCCACTAGATGATGGAGACATTCAGAGTCTATTTATAAATGCTTATTTAAGAGATGTCCTATCAGCTTCTTGGCTACTGGGATAGGAATAGTCTGGAGTTAACTGCCTCTCTACTGTGAAAGGTTTTAAAGCTTTTTGCTTTCTGTCTGAATAAAAAAAATGACATTTACAAACCTCCTGATGCATATATTTTACATATGTTTGTCTAGCAACAACTACACCCCTTTTAATTTATTCCCCAAATGTGACTTTTCATGCATGTCTTCCAAATGCTGTATTCAGCAACAGTTTCTAATGAGCTGGTGTGTAATCCATGATTGCATTTCTCTTCTAGAAATCCCTTCCACGTCTGGCTGGTCTATGTTAGAAGGTAGCGTTTACCAATCAGGCGGTTTTGCTCTCGTCAGCATTCTTCTCTCTCGGAGGCCCTTTCCCAAGCTTCTTCCCGTTTTAATGTTGATGTACAAAAGCTGTTGTTCATTTTGTTTTGTGCTCATTCTAGTGAGGATTGGCTTAGAAGGACTGTGCAAAACAGAGAGAAGAGAAAAGTTGGTTTACTGCCAGCCAACATAAAGACGTTCACACTGCGTGCACTTGGCTCAAGCCAAACGTCTGAGCAGCATTTGCACACACTTCATTATTGGTATTTCCACTTAGCATGAAAAATGGCAAGTTCAATTTGAAGTTCAATCTTCAAATATAGTGATGATTTGTAGCCTGGAAGCCTTAAAAAACAGTTTTTATCAGCAAATCAACACAAGAGGTCAAGATAGTGACATTGTTTCATTTAAATTTTGAACGATATGAAAATAAAGACACAATGTGTACGAGACCAGAATCAAATTTGCTGGAGGAGTACAGCGAATCACGTTATAATCCTGACATCTCTATTCTGTATCAATAAATCTTTCACTCCTCTGAGCTAATGCACATTTGTAACCATGATAAAACAATATATGGTGATGCTGTGGGGGATGGTTGTGCTGTGCTGACCCTATTAAGCCCTCGGGTGCTGCTGTGCAGGTGCCAGTGAATGCCAAAATGCAACTGCACTGGCATTTAGCTTTGACCAAAGAGTCCCAGTAGAGCTGTACCTGGCTGGTGCTCAGCCCAAGGGAGAGGAGCAGTACTTTCATCATTATGCCATTGGACTCATCCTAACACAGTGCCCACTCTGGGAGGCTGCTGGGATTTAGAACTTAGGAGAAAACACGGTTCTTTTTCTAAAAATGAAAGAATGAATTTAACCATGGAATGACAGTGAACGAAGTGTTTCAGAACTAGAAGCTCTTAAACATGTTGGAGCAGGAAAACAGATCATTGATTCCCCCTGAAGTTAATTCCCTGTGGCCCTGCACACTTGCTTCCTCCATCAACTTCCCATTGATTCTTGAACTGACGTCTTTCAAGCAAAGTTGGTCCTGGTAGGAAAGTTCTGATTCGTTATAGCCCACCGATGTTCAGCATTTATTTAAAATCCAGATGTATTTCACACACACACACACAAAAGGACATTTTAAATTGATATTGCTGATACTAGAAACTAGGAAATGAACCATCCAAGAGTCATATGTATTGTTTCTTTTCTTACACAATCCAAGGTTGGTGAAACAGAAAGGCGAGGAAAGCCAAAGTTACATGGTGGGGAGCACATGTCCTTAGATTCCTATGAACAAGGTAAAACTAATAGAGCTGAAGGAGCTATTTGTTTCACTTGTTTTTTAATCATAACAAAGTGTGCCTATGTTATGCAAATCCTTAGCAGTGTTCTTTGGATTTCCAGCAATACTCAGTGTTTGAACTGTAGTAGCATCTGGGTTGCCAAGCCCTTTATTTATTCTTTTGGCAAATTTTGCATACAGGTGTTACACACACGGAAATGACATTTAGTAACTACCAGAGGTGCCTAGCTGATAAAGTAGAAATAAGTCATTCACATCAACATCTCTCAGTCTGAATTGTATCACCCCATGGGCTCTTGATTGATTCCTTGCTGCTGCCTAGAAATCAGGTAATGAAAGCCATCTTTGTGAAAGTCCCATTGCCCAAACCACCCAGGTACTCTGCTGTTAAATTCTCTGTCTAAAGCTGTGAAGAGCTGCCTGTTGGGCTGACATCCTGACAGGGCGTTGTTACTCGTATTTGAGATGTTCTCTTAGGGAAGTCACTCCTGCTGATGGCAGATCTAGGTTACATTCACCCTGAGAGGATTTACAGCATTTTAGCGTTCATGTAAATATTCAGGGAGAGGACACTGCTATTTCTTTGTTTTGGAGATAAAAACAGACATTAAAATTTGGTGGTTGCTCCCTCCCAGGGTGTAGAACACACTGGATTTCATGGAGTCAGTTACATGCTATTACCTTAAAGCCAGTTTGGATAGTAAGTATACAGAGGAAGGCACCTTCCAGGTCAGAGTACAATTTCTCTACAGCAGGCTTAACACTTCACCCCATTAATCATCATCAGCTACATTTAAACAATCTCCTTGCTGTTTGACTGGTACTCTAGAAAATAGCAACTTTCTGAGCATTAATCTTTTACTGCTGTCTCCAAATACAATCAATTACTGTGGTCCCCTGAGCTAATGAGCAGCTGGCATTCATGGCCACACCAAAATCAGTGCTATCTCCAGACCACATCATTTGTCAGGAGCCCACAGGTGAATGGACCAGAGGTTTCTCCCAGCACCACAGTGTTCCTCCAACCCAGGGAGAAACATTTTCTATCTCTAAGAGGTTGGCGTTTAGTATCTGGTAGCAGATGGAGGAATCTTATCTTCTTTCTTTGAAGATAATCCCTTTAACGTACACGATAAAAATTATTTGGGTGGTCTGAGGGAATGATTTTATTTTTCTAGTGTCGAAGAGGAATAAATAGATGTGTGTCCTCCTCGGCTTACCTGTTATGGATGCCTTGTCCTGCCCAGTGCATGGAGCACCCTTTGCCCTGGCCTCATTGCATGTTCTTTTATTACCCTGAGAGCCACCCTGGGGCAAATACCATGCTGCATTAACAGTCAGGCATCAACTCAGGTTCCTCTCCAAAGTCATAAGTGTCCTGGTGTCAAAGCCAAAATCCTAATATGGGCTTTTTGGGGATGTATCCCATACACAATCCTGTCTAGATTTTCCACAGTGCTGTGGGAAGTGGTTTCAGAAGTATTCAAGAATTTTCTAAATACTCTGAATGAAAGAATGCCCAGTCTGTTTTGCCCACAGGAGACTCAGTTCACTGCACAAGGGCCTTTCTAGCACCCAAGAAGAGAGTTTCAAGGCCACAGGGAGATGATGGTGGAAATGAACCACTAAACCAAAAGAATGGCATCTTATAAGAGACCCTTTTCCAGGAAGAAGTAGAAAAATGGATAAAGAGAATCCAGTCAGAATAATTCTGCTGACCTCTTGGTATCTGTGTACTACTTACAGCCATAAACAACTCATACGCTGTCAGTCACAAGGAGAAACCCTATGCATTGCAGGCATACCGCAGACCTAAAGCTGCACTCCATGCTCCCAGTGCCTGCCTTGTAGTTTCAAAATCCAATCTATTCTTACACTGTATTTTATTTTACCTTTTTCTGCTGCTATATGTAGAGAATGACACAGAGCAGGAGAAAAATGCTGTGGGTGCAGAGAGGCTGTTTGGTTGCAGGCAGTGTGCTCTGTGTGCTATGGGGGGGAAGGGGGAGAAGAGTGGGATACATTATTTTCTGGCTTTTTTTAAATTTTGAGGATATTTTCTGTGTTTCAAAGCTGTTATGGTAAGAAAAAAAAGTTTCAAGAAAAAATGTGATTTTTAAGAGAAATTCATTGGAAAAAAAAAAAAGAAAGAAAAAAAAGAAGAATGGAACAATTAAGTTTGATCATCTTGTGCCAAAGTGTGAAAGCAGAGATATATTGGAAGTTAGGTCTTGAGCCCAGGGTTCAGCAGCTTCCCTGACTGTATTCTTGATTTCTTCAAGTTCATTTTCTTTTCCAGATGGAAGAGTTGAGGAAGGTGAGGAGCATGTTTGGGAGGAGAGAGAAGATGGAAGATAGGAGGTGGGAGGTGGGCTTGAAACGATATCTCACATAACACCAGCTCTCAGAGTCAGGCATTTGGGCAGGCAGGGGAAACTGATTCCATCCTCTGATAGTAGTTCCTAGCACTGGTGAGCACGTGTGGGCTCCTGCAGTGCTGTAGACCATGGGAGGAGACTGGAGTCATATATCTGAGATGGACAGAGTGAGATGTGGGGATCCTGGATGATAAGATTTATAATTGTCCTGTGTGGCAAATAATAGCATGCATGGAGACGTGAAGAGAGAAACTACTGCCCATGCAGTGATGAGCTTTATCCTGAAATATCAAATTATTAGGCAGTTGTGGATTAGTTGTTTGTAGCAGGTTGTCAGAGAACTCATGTCAGCACAGCTTGAGGGCTGGTATTTTTAGTCCTGTTGGGGCGTGAGGCTGACTCTCAGGGCTGCCTTCATAGAGCAAGAATGGCTTTGCCGGAGGTGCGCTTGAGGCTTCACCTCCACAACAGTTGGACTAGATTATTTTAGTGGTCTTTTCCAACTGCAATGATTCTACAATTCTACGATCCTAGGAGGGCTGATTTCAAAGAATGAGAAACACAGCATAGGGGCTGGTGGGCCTGGTGCAGGTGTGCAGGGAGGGGGCTGGGCGGGTGAGGCATGAGTCAGCTTCACAGTAAAGAAATCTGTTCTCATAGTTGTATGGAACTTATGTTTCAATTTGTGCCATTGGCCCTTGTTCTGTTGCTGGGCACCACTGAAAAGAGCATGGTCCCATTCTCTTGACACATGCTTTTTACATATTTTGAAGTGTTGATAAGATCCTCTTAATCTTCTCCAGGATGAACAGTCCCAGATCTCTCAGCCTTTCCTCATACATGAGATACACTAGGCCCTCAGTCGTCTTCATGACTCTCCACTGGATTCTCTCCAGCAGTTCCCTGTCTTTCTTGAACTGGGGAGCCCAGGACTGGACACAGCACTCCTGTGGCATCACCATGGCAGAGCAGATGGGGAGAATGACCTCCCTTGACCTGCTGGCCACGCTCTTTTTAATGTATCCCAGGAAACCATTGGCCTTGTTGGCTACAAGGGTACACTGCAGGCTCGTGGCCAACCTGCTCTCCATCAGGACCCCCCCCAAGTCCTTCTCCAGAGAGCTCCTCTGCAGTAGGTCAGCCCCTAATCTGTTCTGATGCATGCAGTTATTCCTCCCAGGGTGCAGGACTGTACACTTGCCCTTGTTGAACCTCATCAGGTTCCTCTCTGCCCAACTCTCATGTCTGGGCAGGTGGGGTTTGACTGCACTTTTTCAGTGCCAGTTGCTTAAAGAAGGCATGTCATCAGAGCCTGACAATTTTTTTTCTTTTAACAAGATTCTCTTTAAATGAACCTAGATAAATCCAGATGGCAATGACAGGCTCTGAAGCCCCAAGTAGGGGCTGATTTCAAGCTTCTTCTGCCAACCTGCCTAATCCCTGGCTCAGGTGGCCTTCTGGTTTGAAAAGTGGCTCCAAAAGCACAACATATGCGTGTGCATTGGTGAGAAAGGCAGGAGGAGAGTGACAGGCAGAGGGAAGAAAGACCTATCCAAGAATAGAGGAACGTCATAGCTGCCATAGCTGCCATCCCTGTCAGCTGTCAGTACCAGTCTGTGTTGATGGAAACATCCTTGGGTGACAGCTCTTCTGCCTTGCCACCAGCAGCTCCTGGGTTCCTCAGTGGGGCAGTTGGGGGCCAGCACTGCCACTGCTCTGCTGCGCAGCACTGAACAAGGCAGGAGGCTGTGTGCCACGGTGGGTGTCGGAATGCCGGGATGTAGGGACCAGATCCAGCCAAACAGTGGAAAGTGTTTTCTTCCATTTCAATATTTGCTCTGTGCCTAGTGAGAAAAGGAAGATTTTTATCATAATGAACAAACACAGCAAAAAAGCCTCCTATTCTTTCTCCCAGAGAGCTTTCTTTTACTTCAGAACAGAAATTCAAGAGGCATCAGAGAGATGCTCCTTCCTCTGGTGGTTCCTTCCCAGAAGGCTCATCAATTTGTCTTTTGTACTTGCTGATGTTGCTGGGGGTTTGGGATGACAGCCACGTCTCAGGACAGGTTTGCTGGCATGGCGGATCTGGTCTGTTGTTGGAAGGATGGAGAGGCTAAAATGCCTCCATCAATACCGCCTTTCACTTGAAGCAGCTTCCTGCTCCACAGAGTTGTAGGCTCAAGTCAAGCAGAATCAGTGACTTGTTGTTCATCTATTTTTATTTCCTCTGTGTAGTTTGCTGCAGTCTTTCTTTACCCAGATGGTCAAATAAATTGCTGTCACTGAACAGGAGTCCCTGAGCAGTGATTCCTAAACTCTTCCTGTTCTTTAGCTGTTGAATGAGAAAACATTGTACTTTCTTTGTATTCTACACATTTGCTGGCATTGCTTTTTAATTTCTTTCTTGGAACCCAGAGGATCTGTAGGTATTTTTGTTTGTTTCGTGAGTTTTCAAGCTGCGTGATCAGACTGCTCAGAAAGCTCCACATCAGCTTTACTTAAAAGCTTTTGGGAACTTTGATCTGTACTTGTTTACTGAGAGCCATGCTGAGGGCCAGGCCGTGTCAGACTAGTAGCCGGCCCTGAGCAGAGAGGCCTGAAAACGTTTGGATTCTCACTGTACATTTTTATGTTTTCCTCATTTTGTTAATAATAGATTTGTACTGAGCATTATTAGTTCTGTATATTCCAGGAGTTTACTGGTGCTGTGCTGGACAGCATTAGAAGCTGATGTTAGTGTACCTTCAATCTGGGAAAACAAATGACGTTGATACAAAACTCTACTTTTTCATGCTAAGAAATCAGAAAGGAGCCCAGAACCATCCTATGGGGCTATGAGCATGGCCAAGCTCGGGGAGAGCTGCTCACCAGCACCAGCACCATGCCCAGGCTTTGTGATGTTCCAAACTTTGGTGAGGCCACAATTTAAGTGCTATGTTCAGTTTTGGGCCCCTCACTACAAGAAGGAAATTGAGGCCCTGGAGCATGCCCAGAGAAGGGCAACAGAGCTGGGAACGGTTTGGACCACAGGTCTGATGGGGAGCAGCTGAGGGAACTGGGATGGTTCAGACTGGAAGAGAAGAGAAGGCTCAGGGCAGACCTTATTGCTCACTACAACTGCCTGAAAGGAGGTTGTGGCGAGGCGAGAGTCAGCCTCTGCTCCCATGTAACAGTGACAGGATGAGAGGGAATGGCCTTAAGTTGCACCAGGGGAGGTTTAGTCTGTATATTAGGAAAATTTCTTCTCAGAAGGAGTGGTGAGGCACTGGCACAGGCTGCCCAGGGAGGTGATGGAGCCGTCGTCCTTAGAGGTGCTCAGGAACCATGTGGATGTGGAACTGAGGGACATGGTTTAGTAGTATGGTGGTGATGGATTGACAGCTGGACTGATGACCTCAGTGATATTTCCAACCTTAATGTTTCTATGATTCTATAGATTGTACCTGTTGTGTGTGTGGTGGGGTGGAGGGGTTCTGCCCTGATGGAAATCTGGGACATGGAGCAGGGCCATGGAGGTGCCAGCCAGCACCCGTGAGTAAGGAAATCACCACGGCATGGTTGATTTTACTGTGGCAGAAGAAACAGTGGCTTTGTTTCAAGAGATTGGATTTCCCCAAATTATTTTCCAATTCATATAATGAGCTTTTCCCCTATTAGAAAGAAGCAGAGCTGTGACAATTTGCTGGCCATTCCGGTACGTTAAAAGGAAATTTTCTATGCATCAAATTTTCTGAAATAATTTGCTGACTTTCAAATGTTATACTTCATTAAAACAACTACAAGAAGTTCAGTGTAAGCATCTTGGAAACCATAGCAAATAATATCAGTGCTGGCAAATCTTCAATGCTGCAGAATAATAAAAGCTTTTAAACTGTCTTTTCTTTGTGTGAAATGAATTTTCCTCCTCCTTGGCCAGCACGATCTGGAGCACTGCACCGACCTGACCTGAAGGGACTGGTGCTGCAGCCTTCCCTCCCTTGGTGTCTGCGGTACCAGGAGACATCCCTACCCTAATACTTGTGCTCTTGATTACATCTCTTGATCTTTGGCATCTACTGGGATAAATGTTTCAGCAAAATGGAAGTTTCAGCAAGGATGAGTGTTTCAGTGAGTGCTTATTCATTTTGAAGCATTGAGTGCAGCAGCTTTTTCCTGGTGCCTCTGACTGCAATCAAGATTTATATGAAACAAATATGCAAGGCTCATCACAGGGCTGTGTTCCCATGAGGTGCCACCACTCACAGCCGTCTCCAGAGCTGATGCAGTGCACGGTGTTTCCTCACCCAGAATAGCTCCTACCTATCGATGTGGAGAAAACACTGAACCACGGCTGCAGGCACCTGGGGTCTGCATCCCAACCCCACCAACGAGCTGCTAGCTCCTCTTCCTGCCCTGGTAAGAGGTAGTTGCCAAACTGTGTGTTTGTGGGAAGCAGGAAGTCAATGATCTGGAGAAGCTTTAGTCCTAGGCTCAAAACCTCAGCTTAATGGTTAGTTAAAGGCTTATTTGAGAATGAGAATGTTAATTAACTATCTATATATTCTTTGGGAAAAGAGGGAATATTTGGGGCCATACGTAATACTCAGTAACCCAAAGCTATGTGGTTACAAGTAAAACTCCTCCTTACATGAAATCACCCTAAAATATCTCCATGAGGCTCAATGAAATTCAATTAGGTTTGGGGATGGCAAAGAGAGGATCTAAAGAGAAAGAGAGGCTTCTGGTGACCACCAACAGCCACAGAGAACTGCCTGGCAGGAAGCAAGGAGCACCTGAGACCTCCTATGTCCTGAGGGAACTCCCAGCAGCATTATTGCATTCATCTTCCCTTTCAAGCTGTCCTACAGGATTGCTGCAAAACTGATTTGTGAAGGTTTTGGACAATATATCAGGATATGTATCAGAATATATTATTATTATGATAATGTTATTCCCTTAAACATTTTTTTTAGTTGCCATAGGAGTTCTAAGTGCAGTCTTGCGTAAGAAAAGAAGATTCCCTCTCCAAAGAGCTTTCAGCTCAGAGGACAGTGTTCAGCAGTGCAGAGACAGAGACAGAGACAGAAATCCTGCACAGAGAAGAAAGGGAGGGCTGTGTTGGGAAACTGCTGAAGAGCATGCAGGAGAGCTGTCAGATTTGCTGCAGCCCCGAATGGCATCTTGAAGCCTCTCTTTAAGAAGATATGAATACAGAAGCTTAACTGCTTGAACTTCATAGCAGGGTGGAGTCATAAAACCACCAGCCTGATTGGAAAGACTGATGAGGAGAGGAAATACCTCACTCATCACCTTAAACTAACATCCAGTTTCATTGGGTTCCTCAGAACTCATTGATCAGTCACCCTCTCCCCAATGATAGTTCAGCACTGCCCATTACGTAAAGGTGACACTCATGTAGATTTACTCAGAAATGAGTTATCAGTGAAGAAAGGAAGGATTTGGGGCAAAGACAAAATGAGTCTGGTCTGTGCTGTTATACCCTCATCAGCACTGTCTGAGGAGCAGTGAAATTGTGCCCTTCGGAGCACTGTGAGCCCTCAGTGCAGTACCCTGCTGTGCAGCTCTAGCAAAGATCTCCTAAGAGCTTTCTACCCTAAGTAAGAGATTTTTGTCCATCGTCCCCTCTCATTTTCCTCCATCAGGGCATGGCACTATGGTGAGTGCAGGGCCAGGCCTGTCCTCTCCCACAGCCAGGGCTCAGCCGTGCCAATTGCCAGCACAGGTGCCTCCTGCATTTGCTGTCTGCTTCCCACTAAGACACCTCATTGGAGCTTAAATCCTAATGATGGATTTCTGCTCTGGAGTGATGGCTTGTGATGTGAGGCTGGGTTAATACATGTCAGCTGTCATCGTCCTTGTCAGTCGCTGCTGTCAGTGAGCAGCGGATAAGTAAATCTGTGATGATGAATATCCCAGAGAGAGCAGGGTTTAAATATTTCATTGCTTCAGACAGTGAAACTTCTCATTTGGAGTCCTTTTCTTATGTCCTCTGAGATCACTCTGGCCCTGGAGAAGAGCAAAGGCTGTGTGGGTCTTCTAAGAAGTCAGCAGCTGTGGGGCAGGGAATGGCAAAAGCAAAATTCCCAGCATTTGGGGTGGGCTGAGCTGCTACTTCAGTCTCAGTTAAACGCAAAAACAAGCAGAAACTGAAGGAAAAGGACAAATCTTTTTTTTTTTTTTTTTCATCATCTTCCTTGCTTCCCCTCTGCTGCTGAGCAGGGTCAGGACTCCAAGCAGCCAGCTTAGGTCAAACACCTCTGGTAGTGTGCTGGATGTCTCTGTGTGAGCAACAACACCATGGAAAGCTTCAGCCATGGTTACAGTTTAGTAAGCATGGCTGTTCCCAAAGTTGTGGGTCTCCAGTCCCTGGAGATGGGCTTGGTGTTTGTCTCTATGGCTTCTGCAGCCATAGAGAATCTTTGAGAATCACTGCATCATAGAATATCCCAACTGGAAGGAACCCATAAGGATCACTGAGTCCAACTCCTGTCTTCAGTATTTTAGATACAGCTCTTTCTCAAGCCTCATTCATTGAAAAGAAGTTCTCTAAGCATGATGGTTGGAGTGGTGATGGGATGTACACTGAAGTATAGAGATATCCTTGGAAATCCATCCTACAGATGTCTTCGAATAATATGGCCAACAGTCCAGTGGCATAACCCTATCGGAATTACCCTAAAGCATCTGAAGTATGACACCTTGCTATGAATTCAATTTGTGACTTCTTAATTAAGGATAAGATCTTCAAAAAACAGGGTTAATGATCATCTCCTATTTGAGTTAATGCAAATTCAAATACTAGAAAAAATCCAGACTTTTTTGGCAATATACATGGATACAATTTACTATGATCACTAATGCTTTATTGCTCTGAAGTATTCTCATTCCCCTTCTGAGCAAACAGACAGTTAAAAACATGCAGGTTTCTACCAGACACTAATGTGTGAATGCTGCATGTTTTTCCTTTTACACCTGTACCCCTACTGCTGCTCACTCAACCAAAACTTCCAAGAAGGGTGTTTTCCTTAACTGTCCCCTCCTGTTACTCAGCACCACCACAGAATATCCAAAAGAAGGAAGACAAGCTGCCTGGAGATGAGTTTCTTTCCTCCTTCTCTGAAGTGTCCCACAAAACCCATTGATTACTTGCAGGCAGAAAAAAGATGCAGTCATTCAGATTTTCAGTCTCCCAGGCTTCCTGGGTATTTTGCCCACGGGAGCTTTACAATAAAAGTATTCTTAGTGCAAAATACCAATTTGTTGAGACTGAAGTTTTCTCGAGTGCTTCTTTTTAATCACATCAAAGATGTTATTCTGGGAGGGATGTGGAAAATGAAAGGAAATACTCTGATAAACAAGATCTTAGCTTCTTTGGGAACTGGCTTTTTTTCCACTAACTACCTACAGAACCAAATAAAAATGAAATGTCTCCATTTTTTGTTCCATGCCAGAAGAGAGAAGCACAATCCTGTCTTTCTCATGAGACAAAGTCTTTGTTTTCCAGAAAGCCTGAATGAACCACAAATCTCCCAAGCAAGGGAGACCTACAAACACAAGCTTCTGAAAATCTGATTTCTTTCTTATTTACCTCATGTTTCTTGAGAGCAAGGAGTTTTCTTGGCAATTATAAACAATAGGAAGGGAGATTATTTGAGAACTGATATTCAAGTGCAACACGGGATTCACATGAAAAAAAAGACCTTGAGCATTTGCAACATTTCTTAACTTGTAGGAAACAGTACAGTCATTTCATCTTCATCCTTTCCCCCCTTTTATCTCATCTCATCTCCTCTGTTTGTTGTGCTTTTTTTCCTGAATAACTGATAAGCAATATCTTCCATATCAGCATGTTCCTGTAAGTCTATAGCTCCACTGTCTCTGGTATTTGAGGACTCAGCAGCTAGATCCCAGCAGAGGACAGGTAGTATGGGTTCGTGGGTGGAACTTGCTGCTTCCCTATTATATAAGGCACCCAAATCAGTATTCATCTGTGCATTAAGTAGCAGCATTCTGCTTTTTTTCATGCAGGGAAAGTACAGTTTGTGCTGTCTTATATAAAAATTGGAAATTTTATGAGATGCATTTCCCTCAGGACATAAGGAATAGAATTTGTTCCTTAATAACTAACCGATGGGTTTTAATTGCTTGCTGTAGACTATTACCTGTTAAATTTATCTGAAAGTGTGATGTTAGCAAAAAAGCTGTTTTACTTCCTTCTACTTTTCATCCATTGACTAACTTCAACAACCAAGGATAAAACATGACAGATGACTCAAGTATGTGGCAGGTCATAAAATATTGATTCTTAATGTTATCTCCTAATGAAACATGTAACTGTGGTAAAATCTTCTTTAATTGGGATTCCTTGCTCTGGGTATTAGAATCCTGGCTTAGGGTGCAGTCTAATATTCTGAAGTTTTGGATTGGACTCAAAATGTTGAAGCTGGAAATAAGGAACCAGTTTTACTTTTCCTGAACCAGTACTTTGAATCTAGCTCCCAGCCATATTTTCTGTTACAATATTGCCTCCTGTAAAACATTTTGGACCTTTATGATCCTTTATGAATCAGTTGAGCCAATCCATTTCTTAGGATCATCTGATAATGAGAAACACTATAGCTCTATCAAGGAACTTACCCCAACATATGAAACTCCTCTGGATTATTTATGAAATACATTATACACAGTTGCTAGTTTATTTTTCAGAGCTTTGAAATTTCTCTGAAAAAACGTTATTTTCAGACTTTGAAAGTCAATTTCCAACTAGCAAAGATTCAGAATGGGCTTTTTGTCTGTTCTTCCATGAGAACGGGGTCTTTTTGTATGAATTAAGAACAAGTTTGTTGAGTGGAGCTCAGTGTGTGTATAGTCTTGGGGCGGCAAGGAGATGCTGCCCTCCTTGAACCTTTCAAGCAAAATTCTGAAAGATAATGTTCAAAATTAGATTTACAATCTCTTTGGAGCAGGAGTTACAACTTGTGCAAGATTTCTAATCCCAGGAGTGCTGGAAAATATTGCTCCTGTCTCAGGGAAGGCACTACCAGTGTGGCCAGGACTGACAGTAGGAGCCACCTGGATGATTCTGTTGGTGTGGCTCGACCTTGTGGGCATGGGTCTGAGGTTTTAGGACCCACTTCTATGGCAAGTTATGATTAGAACTGGCACAATACTTCATCCAGCAACTAAAACAGACCTTGTATTGCATCAGCCCCACCAGTAGTGGGTGAAAGGTAAAAGTCTATTGAAAGTATAAAAGGAATATTAGATAAACTATCTGATGACATACCTGTGTTCCACCTGTTCTCCATTTATTCAATCTATTACATATGTTTATATAATTATTCCATTTTTAAGATAAATATGCACCTATGTTCCATTTATATATGACAAGCTACTAATACAATTGAATCATTCCTGCAAATCTTGTGCTTGGTATTTACCACCAGGGCTACAATCTGAAGAGCATTCTCACAGCGTTTAAGAAACACTATGCAGATAAATTGCTATGAAAATCAATGCAAAACACGTTGGAGAAGCATAGTCTTAGGGTCGTGATCAGCGATTCACAGTCCAGCTGAAGAAATGAATTAACTGGAGTTTCATGGGAACCCCTCTTATGTTTGATATTGTTAAAATATTTTCATTAACCATTTGGATAAGGGAATAGAGGATCTCCTCTTCCATTAGGACAGCCCCCTGGGGCCACTGTCCCACAGAGGCTGTTAGTAAGCCAACTGACAAGTAAGGGACAACTGCTCGCAATTTCCCCAGCTAACAGAAGGGCTAACCCTCACGGGGGCACAGTGCTTTCTTCCCAGATGACTTACACAGAGGGCATTTCCACTGATCAGTGGAAGAAAGATTCCCCAGCCCTTACTTCTGTACCAACTGCACTGTCTATTTTTAACAGCAGGCTCCCATTAGCATTTGTTTGCTAAAAATAAACATATTTCAAATGCAATTCATTATATAGCACATTAGGGTAAAGGCAATTTATGCTTCAGTCAAGAAGAAATATTTTTAAGAGACAAATTGGTTCATGCAAATATGTGTGGCTTGCACTCAGTGCACATGGTGCCAGCTGAAATGGTGCTCTGATTTCAGTGGGTTGATGGGATGGATCACAAAATTGAGAAAGTTGCTGAGGAGATAGTTCAACATCTTTCAACTCAATTAAAACGGTGATCATAATTATGTAAAGAAAAGCAAACAAACAAAAAAAAGGATGGAGTGAGTAGGTAGAAGCAGCACAAGTGTAACACATGGCTGGATGTGGTTTTTTTGTTTGTTTTTTTTTGGGGAGGTTGGGGAAGAGAAGGTGTCTTTATTGTACTGAACAGAACCGTGCCCTAAAAGCTAAATTCTCCACATTGCTGCTTCTCACTTGCAGAACAGAGGATTATTACAAAGGCACAATCTGAAATCAGAAAATGCCAGTGCTGAGGATTTTGAAGTGGGTGTAGATGAACTGCTGAGCAAGGCACTGCAGCCAGAAGGTAATCTCTGGTGGGTCTGTCCTTCATGAATCGCCTACTTGCCTTTTGAGTTAAAAAACATGATCACAGAATCAGAGAATCACAGAACTGTAGAAATTGGAAGGGATCTCTGGAGATCATCAAGTCCAACCCCCTGCTAAAGCAGAGTCCCTGCAGCGGGTCGCAGAGGAAGGCGTCTGAGTGGGTCTTGAATACTTCCAGAGAAGAAGATTCCACAGTCTCTCCAGCTTCAGAAGTATTTTGTGAAAATAAGGTATTTTAAGCAAAACTTGTTAGTCCTGATGGCACTGTTAGTGGGAGGACTTCTGGGGTGTGTAGAGAATCCCTGCTCTGAACTGAGACACACACAGGAACTGAGCCTGAGCCTCACATAACTCTCCTAAGCACCCCTCTCTCCTTCCTGTTATAGTTCAGAACTAAAATATTACACCATAGATAACTCACAAACCATAAAAAGATGAGAACAACTCACAGTCCTTGGGATGTGTGGGGATAAAAGCAAAGCTTTCACTTCCAGCCAGTGCTGAGTGGGATGCAGCAGGTCCTGCAACACTGGGCTGGGCAGCTTTCACCCACTAGAGGGGAGTGCTGTACCTCCAGTTAGCAGCTCCCTCACAGCAATACTGCTCATTTCAAACTAAGTGGCATTATTAAGAAAATTAATTAGTGTTACTTGTAATTTAGTTCAAAAAATATAAAACTGGAATGTGCAAGAAAACGTTATTAAATGTTCAAAATCCAAAAATTATATCTTATCAGATTTTGGATTCTTCATTAAACACAATTTTGGGGTTGGCAGACTTTTCTTCTTTTAGAAAAAAATGTACTGCTTTATCTTTATTTTTTTTTTTTCCCTATACTGTTTCACAACGTGCAGATGAAATACTTTAAATTAAAACCCATTTTGTTTAGCCTAGGGACTGTATGTGTAAAATGCTCCTGATGGTTCACAGTCATTAGTGTTAAATCTGCAAAAACCAGTGCCTTGCTGTTCCAAAATAATGTGGTGTCAGGATCTCAGCTACTCAAAATCAAAGGGAGAGACAAGGGTCCAGGCGTGCTTTCCACTTGGGATGTGCTGCTGGGGGAATGCCCCTCCCCAGGTGCAAGGCCTGGCATCTCCCTGTATGCAGCTGCACAGGCTCCCATTCCCCCATTTCTCCTGTCAAGATGCCCCTACTGGCATTGTCCCAGCTTTGTATCTGCCCCACTATCCAGGTCACCAGTGCAGATGGCCCCATTACCAATTGGTGGTGCTCTGGCAGTGACAGGCTTCCAGCCTCACACCGTGCCCCCAACCACAGTCCTTTAAGCCCAAGAGTTCAACCAGATTTCAATCCACCCCACTGACTGCTTATCTAGCTCACACTTCATCAGCTTGTCGATGAGGATGTAAAGGCAAACAGTGTCAGAATCCCTGTTCAAGTCAAGATAAACAATGTATCCTTGCACCCTCAGTAAGTTTGCTGACGACACCAAGCTGAGTGGTGCGGTCGACACGGTTGAACGAAGGGATGCCATTCAGAGGGACCTCGAGAGGCTAGAAAGGTGGGCCCGGGTGAACCTGATGAGGTTCAACATGGCAAAGTGCAGAGTTTTGCACTTGGGCCGGAGGAATCCCAGGCATCCATACAGACTGGGAGGAGCGGTCCTTGAGAGCAGCCCTGTGGAGAAGGACCTGGGGGTTCTGATAGATGAAAAACTTAACATGAGCCAGCAGTGTGCCCTTGCGGCTCGGAAGCCAAATGGTATCCTGGGCTCCATCAAGAGAGGGGTAGCCAGCAGGGACAGGGAGGTGATTGTTCCCCTCTACTCTGCTCTTGTGAGGCCCCATCTGGAGTACTGCGTCCAAGTCTGGAGCCCGCAGTACAAGAAAGACAGGGAGCTGGAGAGGGTCCAGAGGAGGGCCACAAAGATGATCAGAGGGCTAGAGCACCTCCCCTATGAGGACAGGCTGAAGGAGCTAGGCTTGTTCAGCCTGGAGAAAAGAAGGCTGCAGGGTGACCTCATTGCAGCCTTCCAGTACCTAAAGGGAGCCTACAAAGAGGAGGGGAATCAACTCTTTGAAAGGGTGAGTGACAGCAGGACAAGGGGAAATGGTTTTAAGTTGAGGGAAGGGAGATTTAGGTTGGATGTCAGGGGGAAATTCTTTACAGAGAGAGTGGTGAGACACTGGAACAGACTGCCCAGAGAGGTTGTGGATGCCCCATCCCTGGAGGTGTTCAAGGCCAGATTGGATGGGGCCCTGGGCAGCCTGGTCTAGCATTAGGTGGGATGATTGGTGGCCCTGCATGTGGCAGGGGGGTTGGAGATTCATGATCCTTGAGGTCCCTTCCAACCCTGGCAATTCTGTGATTCTGTGATCCCTTGTGCACTGAGTCAGGCATGTCACCACGCGAGGCTCCCAGCTCTGTCAGCCCACATGGACTGCTCTCCATCGCCTTCTTGGCCTCGTGTATGGAAATGGTTTCCAGGATGATGGTTCCATCCCGTCCCCAGGGACCGAGGTGCCTGTCACACCTATAGCTCCCTATACCCTCTGCCCTCCTGAAAACAGCAGTTGCACCAAGTGCTTTGTTTCTGGTATTTTTCATGGTTCTCTTCTCATTAAGGGAATGGCAATGTCTTCTGGTGCCCTAAGAAAACAAGGATTTTCCTCAGCTTTTCCCTCATCTCCCCTCCCTCCCTGCAGTGACCAGGACAGCAACCCAAGGCAGATGAGTCACTGAGGTGTTTCCAAACATGTGACCTGATGCACCACAGGCTCTAGGTGGTCATGTGGATTACAAGCCAGTGAAACACAGACTTTGCCCTCTCAGAGTTCCTTTTCTTCTTCATCCATCCCTGCAGCTTAGCTAGCCCTGTTCCCTCTCCTTCCTCAGTTTTTCCCCTTGCTTTGCTCCCAATGCA
Source organism: Chrysolophus pictus (assembly GCA_037305975.1). NCBI lineage: Eukaryota > Metazoa > Chordata > Aves > Galliformes > Phasianidae > Chrysolophus > Chrysolophus pictus. The sequence continues at coordinate 182,717,308 of CM074576.1, forward strand.
GGTGGGTACTTTTCTCTTATTATTGAGATTTTTCCTTCCTATTTCCATCACAAGTTTCAAGCTCCTCTCTCCTCATCTGCTTTTCATTCTCTTCTTTATTTTTTATTCCAAGAGGAAAAAGCAAGAAGCATTGGCATCCCAATTATTTGTATGTAAATATTTCCCCTAGTTTTGTCCTGATTTAGCAAAATTCGAAGTCCTGCAGGAGCCAACAACAGAGTCTCTTTTATTCCCATCAGGCATCCTTGCAGCTTTCTTCCTGGCCAGCAAAGCAGTTTACAAGACCGACAGAAAACTGACATTCTTTTATCCCTGCTGCAAAACGTGCTTCATAATTCCTATTCTAAAATGTATATGCAGCCTTAATCCCCCTAATATGTAGGGTTTAATATGTATAAAACGCCTGCGATGTACATCAGCTCAGTGCAGAATTTCAATCGCTAGAAAGGCTGAGACCGAATTAAAGAGGAAGCACTGTGCATGGCAATGAGCTCATTTTGATGGGCTGAATTAATTTTAAATAATAAGGAAGTAATTTCCATCTCACTAAATGTCTGCGTTTTCCTGCAAAAATAAAACAGTATAGTCAGAGAGGTACTCCAGAGAAATGAGCCTCGTACAGAAAAGTAAACCAGATAGTAATTAAAAAAGTAAATAAGTCATAATTGCAATTGTAAAAGGTAGTAATAAGTATTAATGCACTTCAAGCCCGGTTGCTTTGATTGCTTTATCTCGTTAGCTTTATAATCAGAGAAATGTCATCATTTGAAGATCCACAGATGTAAGTACAGACAAATACCTCCAGCAGCCGGATCTGGTGTTGTGAGGACATGATCACAATGGGCTGATGTAGCAGGAGACACCATGAGGAAAGGGCGCAAAAAGGATGTACAGGAACAGATCCCTGTGCACCTCAAGATTTGGAGGCTTGGAATGCAATTTTTCTCTGGACATCATGTGTGGGACATGACTTTTTAATTCAGAAGCCTGACCAGCAAAAGTGGTCCTTATTAGAATGATACTACAACACTCATCCAGGACACCAAAATGATGCAATTTCTTTAACAGAATCATAGAATAGAATCAGATATTAGTTTGAGTTGGAAGGGACTCTTAAAGGCCATCTAGTCCAACTCCTCTACAATAAGCAAGGACACATACAGCTAGATCAGGACACGGACAGCTTGCTCAGACCCCCCTCCAGCCTGATTTTGAATGTATCCAGGGATGGGCATCCACCACCTCTCCAGGCAACTTGTGCTAGTGCCTCACACCCTTATTCTAAAAAACCTTTTTCTTATATCCCATCTAAATCTCCCCTCTTTTAGTTTGAAACCATTTTCCTTTGTCCTATCATCACAGACCCTGCTAAACCCCTTCCTTCCTACTGCCCCCCTTTAGATACTGAAAGGCCACTTTCAGGACACTTCACAGCTTCTCTTCTCCAGGCTGAACAGCCCCAGCTCTCTCAGCCTGTCCTCATAGGAGAAGTGTTCCATCCCTTGGATCATTTTTGTGGCTCTCCTCTGGACGCTCTCCAACAGGTCCGTGTCTTTCCTGTACTAAAGACTCCAATGACCTACGCATGGGTAGATCTGTGACCAGCACCCCTATGCTCTAGGGGAGGGCTATAATCTCTCATCACTCCCGCATCTCTCCTTGAATACTGAATTATTTTCTGGGGGGAATTTAGGCCATGGGTGTCCATGTTTGTGGAAAAAACTGCTCCCCTCTAGCATAGGTGGGCATCTGGCAATCTACGGGGTTTGGGCATAACATCCCCTTTTTATATGCGACATCCTGGTGATTTTACCATGTACCAGGAGCTGGGACAGCCTGGCTCAACTTTAATCCTTTCTCCAACTGGTTTACTTTAAAGTCTCCTGTGAAATGCAGCTTTCCCTGTCCTGAAGGTGAAACTGTGAGAAAGGGAATAAAAAAATGAGATCAAAGATGACATTGTAGCCTGGCGACAGGGGCACTAAGCTGTTGGAAAGATGATCTGACTTCCACTCTCTGCTCCCATTAATATTTTATAGTCATTAAATTAAAAGTCAGGAATATGTAGGATTAACTACAGGTCAGCATCCCCATACTTATATCTGAATGAATGAGATACTGTTCGTATGGCTGGAAATAAGCTATTAGCAGTGAGCACGCCAGGATGTCAGCACCAGGCATAAATTTAAATGATTTAAACACTGTCTCCACAGCAAGGAAAACAATGAGATGTCTGCTCCACGACAGAACTGCACAAACCTAAGCCTCCTGAGTGTGATACTCCCTGAGATTCAGGACCATTTGGCAAAAATCAGCCTTCAAAGCAATGATGAGGCTAGCACATAGAACAGTCACAAATGGCTTTTCATTTACTCAGAGGTAATCACAAAGCAACAACCTTTGAGAGGTGCCACAGCCAAGCCCTGTGCCTCAGAAGGAGAATGCCTGGTGTGCCCACTCCTAGGCTGCTTTCTGCTTTGCAAACTTGAGTGGCTCCTGGCTACAGGACTGCCTTGGGACATGCTGTGCCGTGCCATGCTGTGCCACACAAGGACACTGAGCTCATCTCCTCGTCCCAAGGAGGATGGAGGTGGGTCAGTTTGCGGCCTGCTCCCTGGGCTCCCCACCAGCTCTCCCTGTGCCTGCAGGCACAGCAGTGCAGCAACAGTCCTCTCCAGGGATGCCAATGGGCTTGGCCAGACAGCTCACATTTCCAGTAGCTTCTTTTCCCATAGTTGCTAAGAGACCAAAGCAGTCCTCTCAGCTGCTGAAACAGATGTTTAGTGATTTCCTGCCCCTCCCCCCATCCCCCATTCTAATTCTGGTAACAGCAGCTCTGAGCCCATGGGGACTTTCCCTATGTTCTGGATGGAGATGAGCTGGGCAAACTGCGTGCTTGGTGGGTGGGTTTGATCCCAGCAGCATTTTGGGAGGAAGATAATGGCAAAGACTGCTTCCATGTGCAGTCACTGTGCTGCTTCCATGTGCTGCTCCATGCTGGAGCACTCTCAGGGTGCCCACAGCTGGAAGCCAGTGAAGTGCAGCAATCCCATAAGAGCTTAGAATCATACAATCATACAATCTTTAAGGTTGAAAAAGGCCTCTAGACCACATAGTCCAGCCATCAGCCCATCACCACCATGCCCACTAACCACAATCCTCAGTGCCACATCTCCACATTTCTTGAACACCTCCGGGGACAGTGACTCCACAACCTCCACGGGCAATCTGTTCCAGTGTGTCACTACTCTAAGAACAAATTTTTCCTAATATCCAACCTGATGCCCACAGGGATCATTATGAGGAACAACATTCATCCTACACTGAGCTGCTATACCTGAAATGAATAGGAAAATGGACTTGGGCAAAGGACAGGGAGCTGATCTCCGTGATGTCTCTGGATCCATTTTGTGCAATATCAGCACAAGATAGGCTCTGGTTGAATGGGGATTGAATGCTGATGAAAACCCTCAGGGAATTCAGTGATGGGGACTGGAACTCAGTGATCTTTAGGGTCCCTTCCAACATTAAGCCATTCTATAATTCTGTAATTCTATGATCTCTGCACAAATGGTTCTGGGAACCGCTTTTTTTATTTCTCTGCCATGCTAGGATTTTTCTAAGTTCAGCTGTGTGTTCACAATTAATAATGGATCCAACTCAGTAGAGATTTGTTGTGTCTTGGAAATGTCACCAATCAAGATACACAAATGCAGCTAAAACAACAAAATATTAAGTAGTGTATGTGTTTGCTAACTATGCTGTGCTGACTTCCAAGGGTGGATGGCAGCTCCAAGCTGATTGCCTGGCTCCCTGTGGGCTTGGGTTGACTTTATTAAGTGGTTATGTGTCGTGCTTCAAAATTTCTTCCCAATGGAGCTGTAGCTGGGAGAAGAAGTTACAGCTTCTTCTCTTGTAGCCTTGGTGAAAACTGTTCGTTGTATCACCTCATATATTTCCTAACTCTGGCAAATAACAGAAATAAATCTGGGCACATTTATAACGCTGAGATTTCTCTGCTCAAGGCAGGACTTAGAGCAGCCAGGACTGAGCGTTTGACTGAGAGTGTTCTGCTGAATCAGTGCTGCTGCTCTGTGGCATATGTGAGTGATGGGGTGTGACTGTACTGATATGAATACTGGGCTTGTAGAGAAGGAGGGTGCAGGAGAGGACCAACCACATGCAGCAGCGCTCACTGGTGAGCAGCCGTTTCCCAGGCAGCTGGAAGACTGCTAATTACGGCTTTAGGATGACGGGTAATGGCCTTAAGTTCTGCCAGGGAAGATTCAGGTTGGATATTAGAAACAATTTCTTCTCAGAAGGAGTGGTGAGGCACAGGCACAGGCTGCGTGGGGAGGTGGTGGAGTCACTGTCCATGGAGATGTTCAAGAAATTTGGAGATGTAGCACTAAGGACGTGGTCAGTGGGCATGGTGGGATGGGTAGGTGGTTGAACTAGATGACCTTAGTGGTCTTTTCCAACCTCACAGAATCACAGAATCACACAGAATCACAGAATCGTAGGGGTTGGAAGGGACCTCCAGAGATCATTGAGTCCAACCCCCCCGCCAAAGCAGGTTCCCTACACCAGGTTGCAAAAGTAGGCGTCCAGGCGGGTCTTGAATATCTCCAGAGAAGGAGATCCACCACCTCCCTGGGCAGCCTGTTCCAGTGCTCTGTCACCCTCAATGATTCTACGATTGTATGATTTCATACCTGAGGTCAATTCAGAGGCCCTATCAGCCTATTCCTTTTTTTCTGGCAGTGGGTGCCTAGGGCAGAGCAGGGAGATCTCTGGGGATGTATTAGAATATTGTGCCACCCAGCAATTTGCCTGTTGGGCTTGTGGAGTCTATCATCAGGAATCACTGACTGGAAGAACTTTGCTTGTCTTTCTTCTGTGAATACATCCAGTAATTTTGTGAACTCTTTTAGCACATCTAGTCTCAGAGAGGAAAATAAGGGAAAGTGAAGTCTGGGTTGACAGGACGTGGCTGCCTGGCCTCAGCCCACAGCCCGAGGCATGGTGTCAACCTCCAGGCCATCTCACTCTCCTCAGGGCGAACTTGTGCTGACCTTTCTCCTTAGCAGGCACCATTCACCCAGTCAGTCATTAACTTTTCAAGTGCGACGTGTGGTTTCAGATTTGAAAGAAAAATAGGGCTGTTCCCCCAGAATGGGAGTTTCTGTGTGAGCCCCAAGATGACAGAAGAGGAGACATCTCTGCAGATCATGGAAACAGTTATGACAAGCACATTTGCTGCACCTTCTGGTGATATCACTGATGGTGAGGAAAAATAGGAACACGAGGATTTCTGATTAGCTGGGTAAATAGCCAAGTTATGTAATTGGATTCCTCCAGGCAGCTGCTATCCTTAGCAAGAAACATGACTATAATTCTCTAATGGCACAATCTGAGAAATCCTGCCAAATACATGACCCCTATTTTTTACTCCTCTGAGCAAAATATTCATGGTTTTTCCAAGATGTGTCTGTCTATCAGACAGTGTTTAAAAACATATCTGACTGACTGACTGAGCTTAATGGGCTCACAAAAAGAGGCAGGAGTAAGTTTTCAGGATGCACTGATTAGAAAAGGAACTCCTATCCCAATAGGTAGTAAGAGAAGAGTGCACGCTCTGAGCATCACTAGAAGGACGTACATTTAGCCAAACTGGATGATTTTCCACTTGGGAAGTGATGTTTGCTATTTACTGAATTAATATTAATCACCAGACCAGCTCTGCCAAGAGTTACTACCTGGTTCTTAGAGTTTTTAAGGAAGTCAGAAAGTGGCCTGTGCTTTTGCTCAAGTGGTAGACTATAAACACTGCCTGTTAACTTTCATACAAAGTGCTCATCAAGGTTTATGTGAAGGAGGCAGCCTTTGTAGGACTCGGTAAACTTTACCACTGTCAGTGACAGAGACGCTTTTAAAGCAGATGAGGAGCTCTGCCTTTTTATAAGACTCTGGACCAAGATCGTGGAGAGAGATTTATTATTAGGGGCACGTAATCTACAAATTAATTAAATTCTAAGCATGTGAATGGAGCATCATAATATTTTATACAAGCTGTATTTAATTAGACTTAGAATGTACAAGCATTGCTGTTAAGCTATGACTTGCACATATTTTGCAACACTGAAAACCTATTACAAATGATTTGACAATTTTTGCTGCAGGACATAATGTCCATCATGGCTGATATTGGTCAAACGGGATTAGCCCTTTCAAATGCTCTAATTTTGGATGTCATTTCTCTGGTATAATTATCCTGCCTATCTGGGCGCTAAAACCTTAACACTTAAGTTATGCACAGTACTCAAATCACCAACCACTGCAAGCATTGTGGGATACAGATCTGAATGAATTACCCCTATGCATGCCTGCTTATATCATCAATATAAAACAGATAAAATAGTTGTACTCTTTTTTGTTTATTAATTCTGATACATAATTGTGAAATCTAATCTTCACTCTACAGTGATCCATTTAATCACAATTAATTCTTGTTACTTAAAAATCTTCATGGCATCTCTGATCTTTCTAATCTGTTATGAACATCGCCTTTAAGGAGACTCAAAATTCACTTCTTAATTACAAAGCTCTTCAGAGGCAGGTGACATCATGCAAAAATTGTTTGTAAATAACAGAGCTGAAATAAAAAGCTCAAGTAAATGATCTAGTTTACAGTAACTATTTCTAGGCCTCATGTTCCAGCTTGAGCACCAATGGTAAGGCGGAGATAATTAAAGAATGAATGTCCTCTGGACGGTGGGTAGAAAGAGCAATTATGTTCAATAAAAATTACTCAGACAGTACCATGTGATCACACTGGTACTTCCATTTTTTCTCTCTAGAGAAAAAAAATCCACCAGAATTTCTGGACACATTCATTCTTATACATTTTCCCTCTTCAGATGTAATTCATAAATTTGTTTAAATTTTCCAGAAGGATTTTTTTTCCTCAATATAATTCTAATACAATGCCAGGTGTACCACAGGCATTTAAAGTGCCCTCCTAAAAACTAATGGAGGCTGGAAACATGCAAAGGCTACAAAAGAGGGTATCTTCAGCGAAGGATGAGAGCTAGGTCCTAGCTACAGAACAAATGGTAGAAGTAGACCAGTTCTGCCTTACTTTGAGGTAAGCTCATGAAGGCTAACTTGGGCAAGAGCAAGACACTGACCTTTCCTCCAGCAACTCCACACATATTGCACCTCCCTGGGGCACTGCAGTGAGAGAGTATGCATCTAGTCGTAAGGTAACACCTCAATGCCAGAGGCAGGAGTAACGTGGGAGACCAAGGGAAGACCTGAAAATAAGGCCTGTCGATGGGTCTGATTCTCTGGAAATGGCTCACATCTGTGGAAAACTTGAAAACTTATAGGATTTGAAGCTCATTGTGGTAGTGCTGCGAGAAGAGATTCTGTGTCACATTGGGAAGCCTCCTGCAGAAGAAAGAGAAACAGGGAATCTGGAGAAAAGAAGGAGATGAGCAGGAAGGCCCAGAGGAGTGGTTTTATGGAAAATTTTGAAAGATTGGGCCATGAACTTGACAAAGAGGATGAAGGTGAAGAAGTGAAAGGATTTAGTGTGTTTTTTTTGGAGAACTGAAGCAAGGAATCAATTTTAGCTGTGACATTTTGAGGGAAGGCAAGGTGAATATCAAGAGGGCCAGAACAGAGAAGGTCACGAAGACTGAGGATGTAGCTATCAGACCTTACTGCAGGAAAAAATAATAATGAATATTTGTGTGTGGCACTGCAGAGGGAATTTAAGTGGGCTTAAATGACAGCATCAGCCTAGAAAGAAGAAGAAGGATGGTGAGAATGCTGGAAATAAAACTGAGGTTGTGCTGCCTGGATGTGGAAGATAATAGTTTTACCAACTACAGTCGAACAAGATAGGCATGAGAGGTAAGATAAGAGGTCACTTATAGCTATAGCTGCATAGTTAAATGAAGTCATTTGACATTGCAGTTGTGGAGAGTGGAGACCTCCGTACAGAGAAGGGATGCAGACAATTCTGAAAAAGGTACAGACAGAGATCCAGACCCTAGGGCACTCAAGGTATTGTCCAGAAGCTGGCATTGCTCAGGAGGAACAATTCAGAAGATGGTAGACAACAGCTACATCAAAACATGTGAGGAAAGAAGAGCACAAAATAAAGAGCATGAAGAACAAATATGAAGAATGCAGGGAGTAGGCAAAGTTGTGATCTTTGTTTTTAGTGGCATCTCTGAATAGCCATCCTGCTGTAGCTCCCTGTACAAGTACTCTTTCTCCTTTCAGCAATGAAATCTCTACAGCATTTGAGAGTTTGGGGTATATTTGAGAGCTCAGCAGGTCAGAGGTGCACATGCACAGAGCCATGTATGGTGTAATATGTACTGTGTAGGCCCAGGGTGCATCGCTTACCCATCCCTTGAGTATGTGCCTGGGGTTTGCCAGAGTCAGACACTTCAGTGTCTGTGGACAAGTGTTTGGTACAAGAGAATCCAACCCCTCCTCTGCTGTCTTAGAGAGTGACTTTCCCACATGTCTGAGCAGAAGCAGATTTTACAGACTAAAGGGATTATGTGCTGGATATTGCACATACAACACATCGACACACATCTGCTGCCAGCCTGGGACAATTTGACCCACCGGTTTTTGGGTGGTTGGGTTTATCATGTCCTTCAGTCAGGCATACAGACTTTGTCCTACAGAGATCATACACTATTCAGCCGGAGGTGAACACACTCCCCACAGAGATGTGCTATTGATAGGGAGATGTAATGACTTAGATGAAATCATTACTTATCCTTCCAGTAAGTCATGTCCTGATTTAGTAACAAATTCCATTTGTAGATCATATTGTCTCCGGTGAGTCTGCTTTACAGCAGCAGTGCAAACAAATTAAACAAAGTTTTGATATGCTTTTATCAAAGATTTGTCCCTAGTGTCCTTTGATTTACTTCTTAAGTTCTCCTCTGGCACGAACTGGATGGAAGCAATATTTTCTCCCCTTCAAAGCCGATCTGAGCTCAAGCACCTCTGAGAATATATGAGCTCTGCTTTCAGAGCTGGCTTCAGGCATTCTGGAGAATGACTGCGCTCCCCTTAATATATAGTAGGCTGAAGATAACTGTATGTCTTCATTTCAGTGAAACTGCTTTTTTTCTGCATTTCCTTGGCATCCAGATGGTGGTGCTCTTTCTGACCTGAGCCACTGTCAAAATCAGAACAACCTGCTGCCTTTTCTCACTGGTTGATGAAGGGAGTTACAGAGGTGAATGTTCTCCTTGCCTTCAGAGACCCTTCCTTCTCTAGTGAAGACCAAATTCGTGGACAGATCTCAATTACAGAGAAAAATTCTTGTATTTTTCTATTTTTGTAGTTGCATTACAGAGGTAAGAGATAGGAAAAACCTTATAACTACTATATACATTGCTCAAAGTCTGTTGAAGTTGGTTGTCTCTATCAGGAAGTATGATTTCCAGTGAACATGCAGTGAAATGTGGAAAGGGAAAAGAACACCCTGTTCCACTGGCAGCGGTATGCAGTCTTTGTCTCCAGTTTTCCAGAGAGCGTTTTCTGCTGAAAGTGCTGTGACTAAGAGGTTTCATGGTGCTAACATGATTCCCAATGGGACTACAAAACGGAAATATATTTTGAGACTATATTTTAAGAATATATTTAAGAAAATACTTTTAAAGATGAGCCCACTGGACAGCTAGAAAATTCCAAATAGCCATTCACCAGGAAGACAGTTAAAGCAGTGTGTGCAACAGCATTACCCACTTCTAGTTCACTTTGTATATAATCATTTTCCAGCTTAATGTATTGCCAGGATAATAAAATGCTAATGCTCTGTCAAGGTTTCTTGCCCTCTTGTGTGGCAAATTCTCTGGGCAGTCTCAGTGCAGAGGAGGGATATCACTTGCTGTCATTATGAAAGAAGGATTTCCATGGCAATCATATAACACGAATGCAACTCCAATGACAGCAGATGACTTCTGATCATTTGCCAGATGCGGTGAGAGGTTCTACTCTGGTTCCTATGCCCTGTGGTTCCTATGGGACCGACAGCATCCTCCTGGCACAGGAATGCCTGTGGCAGGATAAGCTTTGGAGCTGCAGATACCAGCAAAGCCAAGCCACGTGGGCTTCAGATGAACCCAACCGAATTGTCTTTTATAGTGAGCGTGGGACAGGACCCTGCCCTTCTCTATAAACTATCCCAAGATCTTTGAACTACTACAGATCGTCATGTCTTGTAGCCATTGGCCATAGGAAAATGGGCATTCTGGAGACTCATGATGCAGAAAAGTTGGCCAGCCTTAATGATAGATTGTAACAGTGCTTTGCTGCATGAAGGTTTGAGGTCAGCTGAGCTTTACGCTGTCACTCATAAAGACCCTGCAATTTTCACACATCAGGAAGCTGGATAAGGCTTTGGGCAAGGAAGACATCGGTATTCCACAGGGAATACCTTTCCTAGCTGTCCGATGTGCTTTTGGGAGCAATTTGGTCTGTGGCATCCAGCCAGCAAACCACTTAGACAGGAGCACCTCTTCATCCATGGACCATCCTGCTGAATTCGTTATGGCTCCTTATATTCTTTCGGGAATGAATGTGCTTCACTGAGCTGAGTCCAGACTCTCTCTCATCCCCATGTAAAGCTCCTTCAGGTCCCTTGAAACCATTTCAGTGTGCTGGATAGGCCAAGACACTGACCAGGACTGTGCTGCTTGCTTTAGGCATAGCCACATTTTCAAAAATGAATGAGCAGGGCCAAGTTTAGCTTCAAGTTAAAAAGTAGCACTCTTTGTTGCAAAGAATATGAAAATCAGGAAGAGGGGAGCTGTGCCTGTTCACATGTACTCTTCTTTACTCCATGGCTTGCGCTCACACAGGACTGGCAATGCTGGTGAGATTGGTAAAATGCTGTAAAATGGCAGATAAGAGCAGAGGAGGAAAGGATGAGTTATGCTTTTTATTATTACTGGATCCCAGGCCCTCAAAGGTGAGGGAGCAGCAGCCTGAACAAGCATGAGTAGATGGATCAAGTGGAAATGCTGGGACAGAAGATCTTGTGAAGATGACAGAGGCCAACATAAATACCAAGCAGAAAAAGACTGCCAGGGGTTAGGAAAAGACATAAGAAATGTCCCGCTCAAGGCAAACTTAGGTCCATGGTGCAGAGAATATCTAAACACACAGAACAGAGGAAGAAAAGAAGTAGGCAAGAGAGCTAGACGATGTGATTGCTTTGGAGAGCACTGGCTAATGCTCACTGCTGCTGTTGGACACAGCAAGGAGCAGGGAAACGGTGTTGACATTCACTGTGAGGAGCTGTGTCCTTGCCTGGGAAGCCCAGAAGGTGCTGTGGGAAATCCTAGTGTATGTGTTTCTTTTACTGAAAGATAATGGAGAGAGATGCTGGAAGCCAGACACCTAATCTGATGGGCAGAGCTGCAAACAGCCGAAGGTTGAATGAAATTATAGGGGGCAATTCTGATCAATGATGATATTCTGGGAATGACTTTCAGAGGAGTTAGCCTTCACATGAGGGATAAAACTGTGCTGCAGGTAATAAAGAAAAACTATTCCTGTCATTTGCTCAGAATGATATAACTGGAGAAGATAACTGTGCTGAGCACCTGGTGAAGGATGGGTTTTCTGAGGCTTGAAGGGAAACCAACCATGGCAACAGGGTTTGCAGAAGAAGATGTGAGAGCAGGTGCTGGTGGGACTGGAGTATAACTCAATTGTGATTCTAAGTTGGAAGTACCAGAAAAAAGGAGATATGCTGGTCAGTATAGGCTAGTTTAGCACAAGTTTTTCAGCGAGGTGTTGTTAGGTTATATTCTTATGTTTTGAGAACATTAATTAACAAATGAATGGCTTTGCTGAAAGCCAAGAGTATGAAGAAAGGCTGAGGGAACTGGGCTTGTTTAGCCTGGAAAAGAGAAGACTCTGGGGAGACCTCATTGTGGCCTTCCAGTACTTGAAGGGAGCATATAAACAGGAGCAGGATCGGCTGTTTAAAAGGGTGGATAGTGATAGGACAAAGCGGAATGATTTTAAACTGAGACAGGGGAGGTTTACATTAGATATTAGGAGGAAGTTTTTCACACAGAGGGTGGTGACACACTGTGGATGCCCCATCCCTGGAGGCATTCAAGGCCAGATTGAACGTGGCTCTGGGCAGCCTGGTCTGGTGGTTGGTGACCCTGCACATAGCAGGGGGATTGAAACTACATGATCATTGTGGTCTTTTTCAACCCAGGCCATTCTATGATTCTATGAAAGGCTCTGCAGACAACCTTTAGACAGGTTGGGTAGCTCTGTGGACATTACTGAAACTGTCTGACTGCGTAATGCCAACCTGCACCCATGTGAAGATGTGCATAGAAGAGAGATGGTGACATTCAACAGCCTGCAGCAGTTCCACAGGTCTGTCCTCTCCTGCTGATGAGTTGGTGTCCCGGTGTCAGCCACTCATTGTGCAGGCCATTTAATGTGGTGATTAAATTCCGCAGCTGCAGTTGTTAACATAGTTTAAAATAACACAATCGTGAAAAAAATCAGGAGAGGATTTCAGGAGGTCATGCAGACCACTCCTTGTTCCAGGGCAAGCTAATTGCACTGATGGCACTTCTGATACATTGCCCTGATTTGTCCTTAAGCCTCTCTGAAAGTGGCAGCTCCCCTTCAGGGAAAGAAACACAGTTTCAGGTGCTACTGAACCCATACAGGTGCTGAAAGACAAAAATACCCTCTCTCCTTTATGGAGCACCCCCTCGGACTTGTAAGATAAAAGAATTGAGACATCTCTGTCATGCAAGGGGAATCAGAGGGGAAACCAGGCTTGTTCCAACTGTGCCAGGCCGTCACAGCACCCAGAGAGGGCTGAGTAAAGAGATGGCTGTCAAACACATGGATTATAGGTGTGAATAGCCAGAAGCATTGCACACATCAGCAGTTATCTGCCAGGCACTGGTGCCTAAGAGTCAGCTGGTGGGAGCAATCCTGTAACGGGGGGCCAGAGCTGAGAGGAGGCAGTGGCAATCAGGGAGAATTAGCCCAGTTCAGGTAATCTGAATTTTGAACCAAGAGAAGACTAGGGGAAGAAAATGAGAAGAAAAATGACAATCTGAGTACTGTGGAAGGAGGGAATATTTCTTGTCATATTGGCACAGCAAAACAAGACTTGAAGAGCTGAAGTGGCTGGCAGTAGTAAAGGTCTAGTAGTAAAGTAGTAAAGTAAGGTAGTGTTCCTGCACTGGGGCTGTGGCTGAGCTTCAGAGTCAGACTGCTTGTGGGAGGCAGTGCAATCACATAACAGCTATTGAGTCCTTGTTTTTCTGCAACACACCCCAGCATTAACTGTATTTGAAAATACAGCTTCCAGGCTTCCTTTACAGTTGTTTCAAAAAACAGTCTTACCTCTGTAGAGTCTTATCTTGTGTGCTCTACTTTTTCCCTAGGTTTTCGTTCACCACTGATGTTAATTAGGACTTCCTTAGCCTTGTTTTTCTGATGTTTTCCTTTGTTACTGAGGATAGAGAAGGTGACATTGCTCACCAGGTGGATTTTCTCAGCTCTGACAGTCTAATCATTAGCGTCTTAAGGAACAGAGGTAGAGATCTTACATGAGAAAATTGAGATAAACTATAAAAACATCACATAGATGGCTGTCAGTGTCATTTGCCACAGCTCCGATAATTCAAAAATAGATATATTTCTGGAAAGTCATTCTGTTCCCACACAACACCTGCTATAATTCCACACATTATAGGATAGTGTACAATGGAGCGAAGTGATGGTTTTGTGGCATGATAAGAAAACACAGCAAATGCCTATGAGCATAGCTCGATAGCAAGCAGCTGAACCGGGCACGCTGAGAAAAGTAACTGACATTTTATTATGCAGAAAAGTGGAACATTGACCAGTGCATTGACCTCTAGTGAACTGGTTTCACATTATAATTTACAGCATAGTGAAAGCTATTTTGGTGGCTTTACTGTACTCTCCACCAATGTAGACATGAAATTACAGAAACACTGAAAAAAATAAGTTGAAAGGGATTTCTAGAAGTCAGTGCAGCGTAATCTGTTCAAGGAAGATCCAACTAGAGCAGGTTGCTTAGGGTCATGTTCCGTCAAGTTCTGAGTATCTCCAACGATGGGAATGACACTACCTTGCCGGGTAACCTGGTCAGTATTTGATAATATTCATCACAAAAACTCACAGTACACTGAAAATATGAGTGGCCAATCCTGGGTGAACAGGAATCCAGACAAGGAATAACTGAGTTCTGCCTCTCCTTACCAGACAGCACCAGAACACTCACGTGAATAAATGTATTTCAAGACACTGATTGGTGTTACCCTTATAAACACTAAGATTAAAAGAAATATATAAACACAGGAGAATATAATCTTCAGAATCACAGAATCAGGGAATGGTTTGGGTTGGAAGGGACCTTGAAGGCCACACAGTTCCAGTCTCCTGCTGTGGGTTGGTTGCCACCCACTGAACCAGGTTGAGCAAAGCCCCATCGAACTGGCCATGAGTGCTTCCAGAGATGGGGTATCAGTAACTTCTCTTTGTCCATAGCAGTCTTTTTTAAGAATACTGTGAAAACATAACATCCATAATTCCAGTGTGGTACTTGTCTCATGAAATAAGATGCTTTACAACAGAACGAACTATGACAAAGCATTCGCACTGCAAAGCACAGATGTGCATAGCAGAGTCGTACGCAGCAGGCAGCTGCACCAGTATCAGGCTTGAATTTTGGAAAAAGCAAACCAGAAGCTTCTGCTTTTCAGCGATAAGCACAGGAGCAGTGTCGATACTGTTTCTGATCCATTTGGCCTGAAAACTTAAATAACTCTGCAGCACACTTCTGAACAGCCATAACCAATTGGGCCCTGATCCTTGCAGGTGTTTCTGAACGTTACTCAAGAATAACACACACGGTTTGCAGATTTGCCACTAAGCAGTTGCCACAAGCTACTGAAAAAGACAAATTATTATGACTATAAAAAAAAAAAAAACTGGGAATATAAAAATCAAATGAATGCTTAAACGTTGCTGAGCATGCTGCCTAACATCAGAAACACGAGACAACAGCAGAAAGCCATGCAATGTATTTTGGCAGAAGCGCGTAAACACTCCACAGCTCGTCCCTTGGATGCCATGCTCACACTTACATTAGTCTGTGTCATACTACCTTAACTTGTTTTAAGCATTTCCATCATCTGTGAGGTAGGGAGGGAAAAACAGAACAGTTAAGGTATAATCAAATGAGATTATGCACATCGTAGTATGTTTTGTAAACAATATTATTTGCTACAGTGGGGAAAGTGGGAATCATTCAGGTTTCTGCTGCTATTTAACCAGATAAGGAACTTTCTGAAAGGCAGGAGTAATCCAGCGGGTTACGAAGGAGGTGGATGAAAAGGTACAATTAACAGAGGAGAAACAGTGACAGAACTTAAATAAACACAAAACAGCAAAGTTATCCTAAGGACTATTGTGTGTTGCTGATTTTTTTTGCTATCATGGCAGAATCAAAACTCCAGGTAACATCTTTTGATCAGTGGACAATTTTAAGCACTATGTTAACCACGCTACTTCAGAAGTATTTGAATAAAGGTGTAAAATTAAAAAAAATAAATCACAAATCAGAACTGTTGAACAGTTATTGAGATGAAAGACAAAAACACATCAGTTACTATGTCAGAAAATACAGATCTACAGAATTTTGTCTTCTGGATGAGAAGTTAAAGTAATAAAGATATACTATCTGACTCCTGTTGGTGCACTGCTTGTCTTTTTTGACTGTACATCCAAAAACAATGGCACTGTCTGAAAGAACCCAACCTACCTGGTGTGCACAATGGCTTACATCTGAAGGGCGGCCATGGCTTATGCTTTTAATTATGCACCCATGGAAGTATGCTCTGGTGGGGTCCTGCACACCCGGTGCCCTGGGGAAGCCAACAGGGAACCTGAAGATACTTTAGGACTCTGAGGAGCATGTCTTCAGCTACATACTCAGATAATTTCTCGTGAATTTACAGCACAGCCTTTTGTGCCCAGTGAGGAAACACACTGAAAGTCACCTACAAGCTAAAGGATTTATATATAAAAAAAGAAAAAGTGTGCCTGCATGTCTGTATGCTACGCTGCTGAACATCTAAAAATTTGTAACAAGCATGGGAGAAAGAAAAGAGGCTCTTCTGTGGAAGCAGTAGAGCAATCTTTTGGGCTAAACTTCTGCTGTTCCAGAGGGGCCTCAAAGGAGATGCTAAAATAGAGTCTCAGATCTTAAAGCAATCATTTATTAACTAAAAACACAGCCCAGTGGTTCCAATATCAGCCCAAGATTGTTTGGAAAATAATTTAAGAATTTCAAACTGGATTTGGCATACGAATCACAAATAGCCAACATAGAAACAAACATGTCTTCTAGCTGTTTCTAATGTAGAAGTATAAAATACACCAGTGAAGTTAGAAGTAATAGTTGGAAGTATCTAAATGGAATGGTTAAACAACTGACACAGCCTTGGTGAAAATAATATTAACTTTTCTAAAGCTTCACAGCAAGTGGTAAGAATTTTATTTTTTAAAACAAATCAGCTGGATTTCTGTCTTTCTTGGAAGCTGTAACTGCATGTATGCTGTCACTGGATTGCCTCCTAAAACAAGGAGTTGGATTTGCTCCTACCTCTATTTGGGCAATGAAAGACAGAACAGAGACATTGAAGGATACATATACTGGCTGAGTACTGAAGTATAAAGCAAAGCATCTATCTCATCTCTAACACTGGGAAAAAAAAAAAAAAAGTAAAAAAAAGAGGTTAAATACTCTGTCCAATAAATGATATGGTCAGCATTTTACTTTCCCTCCTGTGTTAGTTTGCTCCTTCTGCACTGCCAGACCAACATGGAAGCATTTGTAGGCAATGTAATTGCACTTTCCTTCCTGCCTCCTTCCTATACATCCTGGCCAGGTGGAGCTGATGTTTGGTGCAGGTTGGGTGGCAGCTGTTACAAGTCAGCAGCACCACAACGATTTGGTACACTTGGGAAATGTCCTAGGAAAACCCAGAACCTATTCAAGCATGCACTGATGAAGGCTCCATCCTCCCCATGCCCTGCCTTTCCCCAGACACACGCGCTTTCTACAGGAATCCAAGGACATTCCTGCTCCTCTTTCTGCCCCCTGGGACACACCAGGTGTCCAGCCATGCAATCCCATCCATGGGCACTATGGAGCAGGCTAGGGGAGCTCAGGCATTTAATGCCTAGGCTGAGGCTCATCCTCATGGAGATAAAGGCTTAGTTATCTCCCAGTCAGCAGAAATACATACAAGGGGAGCTGTTGGATCCATTCCAGCCTCAGGAACTTCCAGCACATGCTTCCAGCCCCAGGTAGCTTCCCTCAGCAGGACACGTTCCTGCCAACACTTTAATCAGGCTGAGGAACATTTCCCCTCTGTATGTACGTCAGCATTGCATAGCCATACTAAGAATCATTTCTGTCCCTCAACTGATTTGCTTTGCTCAGATGTAAAACTCTTGTCCCCCTTTTAGCTCCTTCTTGGCTTTGGACTCAATGGGAACTCAATTGGGTTCCTTCCAACTCAGGATATTCTATGGTTCTATGAGTGCTGTACCTCTCACTATGCCATAATTCCTGCATCAGTCTGTATCCCAAAACACAGGATTTTACACAGGTTAAGTATATATAGCTGGTGACTGTCTCCTATACAAACCCAGTAATAGGAACAATCCAGCACCTGGTGAACTGGGAAGATCAGTCCCCATTCTCTTTTCTTAGGTAAACCAAGATAATATACATGAGATACTGGCAGGCCTGAGGCCAACTAGGGATATGCCCACACTCATGTTTTGAATCAGATCAGGAGTATACTTCTGAGGTGAATTTCCCATCAACTATGCTTGTTCCAGCTGATAATTGGCTGATAACCACAGGGACAAGAAGGAGGCTGGGTGAAATAATGACCTCCCCGCACCGTGCTGCTGGCGCAGACATGGGGCCTCAAGCATAAGCTGCTCACCTCGCAGCACTACTGCTAACACGGACACTGCCTGGGAGAATCCTGCTGGCTTGATTGATCTTATTTAAATCAATGCAGTTGTTTGCGTGAATAAAGTAGACAGATCTGTCCCTAAGTGGCATTTACTCTACCCTATTATTTGGTGTATAAAGGGACAGTGGTAAATATTTTGTTACTATTGTGAATTCAGAAAAAATCTATTAAAGTCGTTGAAGAAAGTCCATACTTACACTGGCATTACCCATTTTAGCACTTGACTGTTTTTATTTGGATACGTAAAGCAGCCCTGCTCTGGAGCAAGAGTAAGGAGAACCATTTGTCTTTTGGGATCGTTGAATATAGAGCTAGAGGAAGAAATAATCAATTTTGTTATACTCCTTTTCTTCTCAACTATCAAATTTTGCAGGTTACATATCTGTGTATTGCTGTTTATATATTCTTTTAGCTCTGTTAGTGATGACAGTAAAATTCTCCATGATATATATAACAAATAATAATTTGCATCTAGAAATACTGATGATGTCTTGCCTACGGCAACAAACAGGTTTTAAAACAACAGTAAAACGTGCCATGTCTTCTTAATTAGTCTCCATTGATTAAACATGCAGATTCACAAAAAGCCTGACACAACTGAAAGAAGGATAAGTAATGGAATGGTTGTATTCCCTGAATCACATGCAATTCATCTTTACTAAGCTAGCTGAGCCCCTATAATCTTAAAGTATTTATGAAATAATGGGCAGAAAGCTTTAGGTCAAGCATATTTGGTACAAAAAATGTTTGTTTAATTCATTTCTTAGGATGAAATTCTATTCCTGATGGAAAAGGAGAGAGCTCAATGTGTTAAAGCCGCAGACATCTTGCAGTAAGACATAAGAAACATAGAACAGTACTGGAAGCAATCTTTACAATGCTGAGATTTTGTTCTGTATAATTAAACATCTCAGTTCAGCCACAGAAACCTGCATCGACCTCGCCTGCCCTATTTTACACATCACAGCAATTAGAGAAGCACATTGTATATATTTAGACAAAGACTGTATGGCAGGAGCTGGTGATATAGTGACTCAGCAAGGCATCATCAGAAGGTATTAGCGGTACTCAGGCTTTGTACACCCCTGGGAGGGCCAGACCTGTCAGATTAATACAAAGGACTATTTCTGTATCACCCAGAAAGTTTCTGCCATACATCAAACTGCACTGGCTGCTTATTTTAGATGACAGCAATTCATACGTTTTTCTCGAACAATAAAATCTTTAGCGTTTTTTGGTTATGCACATCTCCTACAATGAATCTTTCCTTTGAAGCATTTTGCAGAGGAAAGGTTTCTAAATGGAGAGCATCAGAGACATTTCCAACATACCAGTCAATTAACCACCCACGCACCAAAAGCAGGCAGCAGCTGTGCTCACATGCTGATGCAGTACCAGGGAGTACGCTGGGTGCGTACTTTGGGACGGACCAACATCTGGATGAGTGCCCTGCTCTGTTGTGCCCTGTTGGGGCTCAGCCCCACGCAGTGCCTCTTGGAGGAGGTTGGGCTCTTCAGCTGTTTGCAAAAGGAGCTCAAATAACCTGGCATTGGGATGAGGCCTTTCGGTAGTAACAGAATAATGCTACTTGTTCTCAGATTCAGATTTGATCAACAGCTTTGTTTTTATGCTCCATTATTTCATTTCTTGATAATTCTTGAGAACTCTTTTAATTTCTGTAAGCATTTTCCCTTTAAATTAGCTTTAAGAACAGCTGCAGCCATTGTATAGTGTGTAAATGCAGAATAATTAAATCTTGCCCCTTTTCCTTCATTGCCTCTCTCTGTCTGCAGTGAAAGATCTCCTTCCCCACTCACAGCCCCAGCACATCTCTGACGAAGCCTAGCTCTCCTCTCTCTGTTTCCACACTCCAACAGGGACATCATCCTCCATCTCTTCCTCCTGCACCTCCACCACTATGATCTTTTCCAAAGTTGGAAACTGTTTTTTTTACTTATCCAGTTCATTTCTTCTCACTGCAATGGAAATCTCGTCCTTCTTCCCATCCACTTTGTTTTTATTCTTGAAAACAACTTGCCTGAAAACTGGTGTATTGCCGCAGGTGTTGTTGATGTTGGGTCATATGAATGGGTCATGCAATCCTGACTCGTGCAGCCTGGTGCTAGTGGAGGGGCTGTGCTCTGTCTTGGTTGCCTGTAAACTTGCCTGTGGTATTGGAGTGTTAGCCTAAATCTAAGTACTTCACCTCCTGCCTCCTTCCACATCCCTGCACTGGTGGGTCAGATCCCAACTATGAACACATGGAGCACTGGAAGACACCAGAGAGGTCTCAGTTGCTTCTCCGTGGGAGGAATCAAGGATTTCAAACAACTTTGAGAGAGAGAATGAAAATCACCACAAAAGTTAGGTAATTTCACCAAAGATCATTAATGTTGCCTTTCACAATGTGTTCCTTGAGTAAATCTCAGAAAAGTATTGTTAAAGAGGTCAGTTATTAACTCTACTCTAATAGTACAGTGAAGACATTTGGAGAAAGTGACATTGGAACCATAAATAAAATAGAAGTGAGCTTTTCTGAGTCAGAGGCTGACTATTAGTGCCTTCTGCCTCAATGCCAATGGACGTCTGTCTCCACTTTCCCATTGCCCTTTCGAGGTTCCATATCAGCTGCCCAACCTTGCTCACCAAAGCACTTACCAAAATGCCTTAATTGGAGTACACTCCCAGGTCACACTTGGTAAAACTTAGCTGTGTCTGCACATTGCTAAATGAGGATGGATTAATTACACGCTTAAAAGCTTTGCTGGATGGACAGCTGCACTCTAAAGCCAGACCAACCTTCACTGTTTGAGCCTGGAGAGAGGAGAGAAAGTGTTTTTCTCCTTCTCACACTGCCTGAGAAAAGGGTGAATAGGAGGAGCACTGACTTGGTTTCTGCATCAGAGCAGGTGGTACACAGCTGTCAGTGGTGCAGGAAGTGACGTGTGAGGCTCTGAGCACTTGCCCACGTCCCAGAGCCCCCCAGAGAGCCACCAGCAAGGCTGGCTGACAACTGCACCGCATAACAGTGGGGCTGCCATGATTTTAATACAAACATTTGGAGAAAAGGACTTCCTGTTGGGAAAAAAAATCTTATAAAAATATCCGACATTTTTTGTGCAGGTACTTATTAATATTATCATAAAATCACAGAATCATTAAGGTTGGAAAAGGCCTCTAAGATCATCTAATCAAACCATCCATCTACCACTAGTATTGTCCTCTAAACCATATTTTTAAGTACCACATCTACCCTTTCCTTAAGCACTTCCAGAAACACTGACTCTACCTCCTTCCTGGGCAGCCTGTTCCAATACCTCACCGTTCTTTCTGAGAAAGAATACCCAATCTGAACCTCCCCTGGTGCAAACTGAGTCCACTCTCTCTTGTCTGAGTAGTAGTATACTAAGATAATTAGTAATAATATTAATAATCACCAGTATAAAAAGCATTGTCCTTTTAATGAGAACTGGGTATTAGTAATACTTTTATTTAAGCAGCTCTTTTATGTGCAAAACATGTCAGGGACAGTGTCTAAGAGATGCAATGCGGGGGTGCTGGAGCCCCCACTACCTCAGCTACTAAACAGCCTTTAAGCTATGGAATAAAAGAAACACAATGTGTCTGTTCATATAGGAACACACCATTTAACACCCTGATAAAACGAAAGACTGTATTTCTTACATGTTTTTTCTGACCAAATCTTATTTCCAGAGAAACAACAAAGTTTAGACTTAATCTATTTAATCATACCTTCTATTTTTATCCCTTTGTGCTGTTATCATCAATGTGCAATATTTAAAAAATCTGTCCTCAAATTTCTTTCCCCCTTCACATGCATTATTTTTGCTTCTGAGTGATATGGTTTATCCTTACATAGTAAAGTCACCTGTGGTACTGGGGACAAAGATCTCCCTGCTGAAACACTCTAGTTAACAGGAATTTCAATATTTATCTCTATGGCAGATGGGTCAGGTACCTTTTAGATCCTTTCCCTTTTAAGCTGTACCTTTTGTTTCAGGTCTCCCTGGATTCCCAGTATCGCTCACTGCAGTGTGAGCACAGAGTCTCGCTGCTGGAGCTGAAACAACCATTGGTTTTATTTTTAGTTCAGCAGCAACACCAGAAGAAAAAAAAAAAAAAGAAAAAGCTTTCTATGAGCCTTCTGAAATGAAATCCTGAAAATTTCAGATCAGCAAAACACATGATTTGAGGGATAAGTTATAAAAGTAGAGGAAAAAAGTCTGGCAGCACAAAGCGGAGAAGTCAGATGGCAGCTATTCTTCCCTGACCTGGTACTCAAAGGAAGGAGTATTCACTGAAGTCAAAGCCACGCTCTGCTCCGTGCACGGATTTGAGCCAAGGCTTTTCTTTTACTGAAGATGTTCCCTAACTCCAGGCAGAGGTCGCCTGAAATAAGATGTTCTCCAGCTCTCCTGCGGTGCCTGTTTTAATTTTCATTGCAACAGCACAAACTCTCAGCAGTTGCAGGGGAAAGAGCACGTGTTAAAAATGACTGCAGCCTGGTGGGTATGGTACCATTGGGTTTGTGCCTGGTGACAATGACTATTGCAGCCCCTATTAAACCACAGGGAAAGAATACATTTGGGGCACTTCTCCCCATGTTTTCTGGCAGAGTGATGGATTAATGGGGACCTTCCAAAGGGTGGACAGTGGTGGGTCCTCCTTCCTGGAGAAGGGGAGGGGTGGAGCCCCGCATTCTGAACAATCAGCAGTACACCTGGCAGAGAAGAGGGAAGCAAATACCGAGGTCCAAATTATCAGATAAAACTATGCTGAATTTGACCCAAATCCATAAATAATTGTGTTATGACCCCACGTGGGATTTTGAATTAATAAAAGTAAGATAAACAAATGCTACTGTTAAACACTGCTCACTATCTCTGAATATCATGTGCATTAAAATTGCCACTTTCTGTGACATCCTATGGTCACACATGGGAAGGCTGCTGGTGAATAATGCTCCACACCATGGGGGTCAAGACAACATCATGGTCTCAATTGCACCCCTATGATCTCCTCACCCCTCTTTGAGCCAGTCCAAACCTGCAGGACCTGCACACTGATGCTATGTCACAAATTCCACTGTTTTAGGTTGGGAATTCCTGAGGCTGCATGTCAGCTCCATTGCACTCATTATTATTTCTATATCTAAATCTTCTTTAAATATTGAGCAAGTTCTTTTCATAGCTGAGCAGTCACTCCAGCAGGTGTGGAGGTTGATTTACAGTTTGTACTTTGTACACTTTCTGTAGCAGAGCATAAAAATGAAAGGCTTACATCAAATTCATTCATACATGGACACATTCAAGAAAAAATTAATTTTAAAGCACTTACACGGTATATAATGATTCTATGTCATACCTTACAAATCTATAAAGTAATTTATAATATAAAGTCTGCTTTAGAAGAGGGCTGCAGTAGAACAGATATGAAGGCAATTTAGATCAAAAATATCCTGGTGCTGTACTCCCCCAGATATCTGCAATTCAGATCTGATAGGAATCATGAGTAATCAGTTTCTAAAGCAAAAAACCTTATACAGGGAAAGGCTCTCATTACAATACCCACTTGCAAAAGCAGGCTATTCTAGGACAAATTAAGTTTTCTAACCGTCATTGTGCAGCACACTAGATAAGGTGTGAGATTCAGATCTCAAACGAATCTAAATCAGGAATCATGGATATGTAGGACTAGAATAAACTCATTTAGATGAGTACTGGATAAATGTCATGCGACACTTCAATATCAGAGCCATTATAATTAACCTGAAGAGAGTTTCCACCCTGTCCATAAGATACTACAGCCATGGTCCTTCTCTTCTGACCTGCACAACCCACAGAGGGCAACACTGCAGAGGATGAGCATCTTCTCTGCAACATCTGAGCATGGGTCTCTTGGTGTCCCGTCCAATGCTTTGTGTTTCTGGGGACCACCAGCTTTCTTCAGCAGGATCTGGGAATTGCGAACACTTCTGAGCCCCAACCACTCAAAGCAATATTGTGTTTGTAAATTCCCCCATGCTGAACACTTGCCATTAGAAAATTGCAGAATCACAGAGATGGAAGAGACCTCTAAAGATCACCCCCCGCAATGAACAGGGACACCTACAGCTAGATCAGGTTGCTCAGAGCCCCATCCAGCCTGATCTTGAATGTTTCCAAGGATGGGGCATCCACCACCTCTCTGGGCAATCTGTGCCAGCGCCTCACCAACCTTACTTTAAAAAAACCCACTTTCCTGAGGTAGGCAATCATAAAAAATGTTCAAAGGCAAGTAATGTCTTGGACTCAACCCTAGGATGATCAGCTACATCTCACCTGAAGTTGCAGGCTGGCACAGGCAGAACGGAGTGCTGAGCCTAACGAACTGGCAGCCAGCTGCTGTCACAGCTCCTGCTCCCTTGCACCTGTGTTTTTTCAGGGAGCAGTCTTGCTCTTTCTTCAAGCAGCAATTTCATATACTAACAGTACAAGAAGTAAAATATACAGCACTGGCTGAGAAATTCTGCCATGCTCCTCTTCCCAGCACTCATTCAGCTTGGCTTGCATGAGGCACTGGGGTAGCTGACTCTAATTCAGACACAGTGCAATCCCTCGTCTTCTCAGGAGAAGAAAAAGACATAATTAGATTGAGGTGGCTTCTAAAAGGTGCATATTTCAAAGGCAAAACTAGAACATAATGCTTTCAGAAAATCCATAACCAAAGTATAATCTGTGCACACAGACTGAAGGAAAATGCTGTTTTTCATTACAGCCAATGTCTGACCATTCCTACTTCTCATATCAGAGGGATAAAGGCCTAGCTTAAACTCCCCACACCGTGAATTCTGAGTTATTTATAAAAAGTGATATAACGAGTCAGCGGGCAACAGCCTGCACAGCCACAGCGACCTGGGGAGAAACCCTGGTGATGGAGTGGCAGAACCCTCCCTGCGGACACACCAGATATGAAGGATGGAAGAGCTGCTCCTTGATCAGGTTTCTCAAAAGCAATTGAGGATATTGGATGCTTTTAAACTGAAACTGATTTTGTTGGATGTTTTCTTTATGGAAGCCTGTACAAACTGGGTCCCCCAAGAGCCAAAGGTCCTTAGGAACAGGTTGATTGTTGCCAGCCTTCTTGCAGCCCGCAGCTGTCATGTTGCTGGCATGTGTGGAGGAGGAAAAGTCCTTCTAGCTCCAGCAGCAATGGATGAAGAAGAAAGAGCTGTTAGTTTGAAACACTGAAATGGAACAGGAGGCAGATTTCAAAGGAACCTGAAGAAAACTGGCATCCAGCTCAATGGGAATGCCTCAGGTCCAGACTTTACCTATTTCTATACAGAAAGCAAGCTAAGGCTGCAACCTGCACAACCACTTTAAACAAAAGGAGCTTTGTTATCAGAAGGTGATTGTCTGCAACTGGGAAGCGGAAGGAATCAGTGGGGTGCAGGAGGAGCCCCACTCTGCTTCTCTCAGAGTGAGGTGCACTCTGCTGTGCGTTTTGCTGAGCATTTTGCACGCTCCCCTTTGTGGTTACTTATACATACCCACAGCCTTAATCATTTGGGCTGGAGTCCTCTGTGACTTCTTCCTGCCTCTGGTTGCATTTTTTTTTCTTTAAAGTTTCAGAATAACAGTTCAGCAGTTTTTGAGAATCTGTATGATTGCCTAAGGAGTTCCTGACTCTGAGAAAAGACAAAACTCATCAGTTTTCCTGAGATTGTCACAGTAGTACTCAAATATTCAATAAGGGGTGTTTGGATGGAAATTTTCTGATTTGTGATTGTGAAAACTAACCATAAAGATCTTGATAATTAAATGTCAGTGTAGGCATAGTCCACCATTGCACTACTATGGGGATCCAGAATGCTCTGGGGATTGTTTGTGCCCAATCGTGTCAAGATGATGTATCATTCACTTTGCAGGGTCTAAGCGGCCCCATCAAGCATTCACAAAGCAGGAAACAATAAGCAGCAGCCTGCAGTGTGAGGGAAAGATGGGTGCCTAAACATGGGATCCAGGAAAGTCAGTATAACAAAGGACCACCTATGCCAGACGATAGAAAATAGAAAACATGGAACATATTGGAAACATAAGCTTGTTGAGCTGTGCACAAAATGCAGAGGAAGTACTCTGGCCTTTTTGTGGCTGCTGGAGAGCTGCTTCTGCTTGAGAGCATTTCAGTGCAAACTTGCTGCTTCCTGCCCCTGTATTCTGGGAAGGTGGTTTTGTAGTATTAAGGCTCAGGGAAACCTCATCACAGTATTCCAGTACTTGAACAGTGACAACAAAGAGGACAGAAGCTCTCTTCAGAAAGAGGCACATGCCATCCAGAGGGACCTTGGCAAGCTTGAGAAGTGGGCCCATGTGAACTTCATGAAATTCACCAAGGCCAACTGCATGATCCTGCAACCTGGGTCAGGGAGATCCCTGGATCTGAGGATTGAAGGCAAGCCTGCAGAGAAGGACTTAGCGATATTGATGGACAAAAACTACTTGCATGAACAAGCAGTGTGCAGTTGCAGCCCTGAAGACTAGCAGTATCCTGGGTTTCATTAACAGAGGGGTGGCCAGCAGTAAGGGGGAGGTGATTTTTCCTCTCTGCTCTGCCCTCATGAGGCCTCATCCGGAGTACTGCATCCAGGCTTGGGGTCCCCAAACAGGAAAGATGTGGAGCTGTTGGAGTCCAGAGGATGACCATGATGATGCTCAGGGGGCTGCAGCACCTCTCCTATGAAAATACTCTGAGAGAGATGGGCTTGTTTAGCTTGGAGAAGTGAAGATCCCGAGGAGACCTCACTGCAGCTTTCAAATACTCACAAGGAAAGCTGGAGAAAGACTCTTTATCAGGGAGCATAGTTATAGGACATAGTGTAATGTTTTTAAACTAAAAGATGGGACATTCAGATTAGCTATAAGGAAGAAATTCTTTACTCAGAGGGTGGTGCACTGGCACAGAGAAGCTGTGGGTGCCCCAGCCCTGGAAGCACTCAAGGCCAGGCTGTACAGAGCCCTGGGCAGCCTGATCTAGTGGAGGTGTCCCTGCCTAAGACAGAGGATTGAAACTAGATCATCTTTAAGGTCCTTTCCAACCCAAGCCATTCTCTGATTCCATGAGGAGGATGAGGGATGATGGACATGAGTTGCATTGGAAGACATTTTGTCTTGATATAGAATTTTTTTTTACAGTGAGAACAATCTGTGGAACAGCCTCCCCATGGACATAGTAAAATCCTCATCACTGGAGACTCTAGCCAAATTTGCCTCCTTTGGCCATCTTCAGGTTAATAGTATGCTGTCCGCAATTTCAAGTAGGAGTGAAAGTTCCCTGGATATTGCCAAGTATCTCTCCCATGCCTAAGTACAAATCTGCTACAGGCAGATCTTTGCTGTGTGTGGATAAGGGAACAATCATCAAGCAATACCTATGTTTGCACAGAAACATGCTTATTAACAAATTACATTTGTTTCTCAGTGTTAGCACTGTCATAACTTTCTTGGTGAATTGAAGTGGAGGTGTTTCTCTCTCTGGAACTGACTCTTTAATTGCACTGCTAATGAGGTAGGTAGAGCGCCAGGGTAAATAAATACACACAGTGCTTGCTACTGTTATGGCTGGAGATCACCTCCACCTGCTGAGCTAACACAGCAATATTAAAGACTGCAAGACAGATAAGTATTTTGATATTGCCTCAGCTTTCAAGTTAGCTTATAAAAATATGGATTTATGTAATTAAAAAAGAATTTCAAGTTGTTTGACTTCATATTGCAGGGCATAACATCACCACTGTGTAAGTTATATAAATCCCATATAAAACAAAGGTTAAGAACTATTAAAAGCTACATTCTCTGAGCACAACTTGATGATAAGCCACCATCATCAAACAGGTGTATCTAGTAGGGGTGGGCAGAGATTGCTTCTAGGCTGAAAACAATTCACTAGCAGTAGATGCTACATTGGATCATGGCTGATAAAATCTGTAGCTTACAGAAGAATTGTAAATATGTAAACATGTAAAATAACAAAGAGAATGAAGCCATATGATCTGTCACCTGGTCATCTGGGTATGCTGTCTTCAAAAACAGCCAAACACAAAGTTAAACTCCAAGAAAGGGGAAATAATGGCAGCTCTTTTTAGGTGCTTTTTTTCCTGAAAGGATCTAGAGGCCAAACAACAACAAGATGAAACCTCAAGCCCTGTTGTAGCTGAAAAGGCCAATGAGACCTTGGGTGGATAGATGTGGGTTGCTGGACAGAAGCAGCATCTGCTTATCCTCTCCTTGGCAGTGTTGAGGTTGATGTGCATGTGCAGTGTGTAGCCTTAGTAATTGCATTTCACCAAGGATGCTGAAAAACTGGGAGAGAGACAGAGAATTGCAAAAGTGGGCCAAGGACTGGAGAAGATACCTAATGTGGAGAGAGAGATTTAGAAAGTACAATTTGTCTAGCTTATCAAAAAGAAGACTGAAAGACCTTGATTGCAGTTAATAACTATCTTCATAGGGAGAAAAAAGCCCTTTAATCTAATGGGGAAGGATGAATGGCTGAAAGCTGAAACTAGATACATCTGAAGAGGAAATCAGGCAAAACATGTTAATAGTGAGGGTTGGAAACAAGCTGCTAAGGGAAGGCATCTGCAGTGCTTGAGGAAGATGGCATGATGCTTTTGAAAGAGGGATTTCACATACATGTGCTAGGCCTCAGCCTATCCCAAGATAGACAAAGCTAGGTAAGATTTAAAGAGCAATGATAAACCAGTTGTCTCAGTCAGCCCCCAGCTCTGTGGCCCTGTATGAGCTGTCTGGAGCTGCTTGGCCTGAGCAGGGAGAAGGGGGCCCTTGTTTCTCTCTTCCCTTGCAGCAGTATAGTTGAACTGGGATTTACCCCTGTAAGCTTGTCTGGCTGTTCCTTAGGCCTGTCTCCAAAATGCCTGGCATCACAGTGAGCCCTTTGCTCATTTTTCTGTCTGAAGATCTTTTAAACTGAAACACATTTCCTTCCCCTGTCGCTCTCACCATCTCCCCATGCTCCACAGACATAAACAATTATTTTTTTCCCCAGCATAACAACAACATCCTTCAAATGCCTATTAGAGAGCTTCACCCTCACTTAGGTGGTGAGCTCAGCTGTGCACACACTCTCTATGAGCCAGTGCTTGCAGCCAGAACAGCCATGCTGCACTGCGGCTGTGCCCTTGCATCTGGCAAATGATTCCTAATACAATTATAATGTTTTCAATCTGCAGCAGGATTGAACTCAACGGGACTAAGATGCTCAAAATAAGTTGGCTATGATGTAACCTGCAGTAAACCCAGAATCCCCATCTTCTAGAAACTAGCTGTAGCTATTTTTTATTCTTTCATGCTGTCAGTCTCACGGCAAAATGCTGGCAAATATTAATTCCCACACTTGGCACTGCAACAGGAAGGGAACTGCATTGTGGAATGATGTTTCAGGCTTTAATAATTTTCTTTGATAAAATGCATCTTTTTAGTGAGAGAAAAGCTTAGCTGGAAATAAGCAGAGAATTCTAATATCCCAGTATGATGCTTCTAGACTTTTTCATGATGGTGATTCCCTTACTCAAAGATCAAAAAAACCTGTCAAAGTCTCCATATGCTTACTGTAGAAGGAAAAGTGAAAATGTGAATGCTGCAAGGGTATGTGGCTGAAGCAGCCCCTGGAGAAGACAGGAGTGTGGTCTCTAGTTCAATTTGCAGTGCCTTGTGTTATCCCAAATTGCATTTCTGGGAACCTTCAGGATCTCAGACTTTTGAGAGAGAAACTTTCTTCCAAATTGTGAGTGGTTCCCAGTGATCTCTGCTGGTAAGGTGCAGATTACCTATGGATGCTCAGCAGGTAATTGTCTGGTCTCATGATGATGTAACAAGAAATCCAAAAGTCCCCTCTTCTCCCCAGCATATGCTCTTTCCCTCAGGACCCCTCATGTACTGTCTTTACTTTACCTTCCAGGGAAAACAGCAGCTGTAGCTGCTCCTGGGATACAAAGGCACAGGCAGCTGAGTTACAGAGGACAAAGTTGTTCCTTGAGCAGTGCCACTCACTGGTGGTTAAGCTCAGGAATATTCACTTGTTATTTTTCTTAAAGGAAATAGAGAAGGGTATCAGACAATAAAGCTAACGACTTAGCGATACATTTTCAAAAGGATGGAGAATGAGTTATTTGACTGAAAACTCAAGGCTTAATTGCAGTTCCTCCAGCAAGCCTTACCTGTTTGGCCACAGTAAAATACGTTGACTTTCCTATAACAGTCCTAATTAACCAATCAGAAGTAAAGGACAAATTATACCCAAACAGAATATTTCTAGGCAATTAAGAGCACAGCATTCTATTTGGTAGAAATGTATAAGGAGCGGCTGAGGTCCCTGTGTTTGCTCAGCACAGAGCAGAGGAGCTGAGGGGAGGCCTGATGGCGGCTGCAGCTCCTCACAGGGAGCGGAGGGCAGCGCTGAGCTCTGCTCTGTGTGACAGCGACAGGGCCGAGGGAACGGCATGGAGCTGTGTCAGGGGAGGGGCGAGAGAAGGGCTTTGGGAAAGGGTCTGCACCAGAGGGCGGTGGGCACGGAACTGGCTGCCCAGGGCAGTGGGCACGGCACTGAGCCGCTGGAGTTCAAGGAGTGTTTGGACAGTGCTCTCAAGTCATGAATTTTGGTGGCCCTTTCTGGAGCCAGGAGTTGGACCCAATGATCCTTGTGGGTCTGTTCCAACAGAGGATATTCTATGATTCTATGATTCTATGAACCTTTAAATCATCTGATATAGCAACAATTAAACAAGGTCTGGCTTATGTGTACAATAAGGAAATCAATAGAAAGATCAGGATAAAATATCTGAAATTGTCAAAGAGAAATGGAGAAGTGGAAATTAATGCCTTTTTTTTAAAAAAAAAAAAAAAAAAAAAGGTTTTCATAGCAAAAGAGCCTTCCAGGGCAACTAATTCACAACAAGGAAGAGGAAAGCAAAGCTTATGAAGACATTAATCAAGATACAAGTGAAAAGAAAATGAGGTGCTTTGGGGCATAGAGATGACAGGACATGTATCTATGGCAATAAAGGATGATGGAAATCATATGAAGGAGAATAAAACAAAGGCTACATGTGGAAAAGGATGCAAGTGCTGTAGAACACCTACTCTGACAATATAGTCTCTTGCTATTACTAAAAGAGAAAATCAATAAACTGTGTAGGAAGAAAAGCTTACTAAATTATTGACTGTCCAGCTGGATTCTCCTGTTGGCAAATACATTGCTCTGTGTGATAGATGGTCACCAGGGTCAAGAGGTCATTCTCTGAAGTGATCAGGCTTCATAAAACACAGATTTGCAAGCGACAGAGGCAGTGGCAACCTGGTGGAGTTACTGCTTTCAGGTTGTTTTTTTTTTGCACAGACACCACCAGCATCACAGTGAGCTCATTTACTGCACTGTGGAAGTGTTTCAATCAATGGGAGGATGCTTGTAGCTGTGCTGTGGGACGCACCTAACTGCCTTACCCTGCTGGTCACCACCATCATCATCTGCTTGGCTTTTCAGACTGTGGGAAAACCCCGGGGAACCTGGCAGTGGAAGTCATCTTGATACAGCTGGACCTCCAACCCTGACACACTGCCTCCTTCTAAGAGGAGAGTGAACGTAATTTTGCCCTGGTCAAGCACTGCCTGTTCTTCTGCCTGCCTTCCTCACTGGCTGTTACCAGCAGGTCCCCAGTTCCTCAGACAAGTCTCAGAACACTGGTCATTGCACTGCCCTCACCCCAGCCCTGGGTAAGCTGTGCTTTTCAGGCAGGACCAACATCTAGGATGCTTATTTTAGACTTACAGAGTACCAGGCTTTGAGGATAGGTCACTGGCGTCTGTAAATCCCCAGCTCCCAAATGCCTTATGTTTGCTTGATGTGGATCTACCCAATTTGACCTCAACACAAAAGATGTTTTTCTGCTTTTTCAGAGTTTAAGGTTGGAGAAAAGACAAAGTGATTTTCACTTTTCCTGGAATAAAAAGTACCGTATCAGGCTTATGAACACTTGGGGCTGCTTTTGGTTCACTTCAGTATGAGGAATGACAGGGGATGATCAAACTGAGCAATAACCCCTTGATTGTTTCTCTTTCCCAAATTAACATCAAGAAAACCTTGTTGTTCTTTCTAGCTTGTGAGTTGAGAAGAATTTTTACATTCCAGTGCATTTCTCCTGAATGCTAGCAATTTAGGAGAAAACCAAAATGATTGTGTACATTAATAATAGCATGTAGACATTAAGATAACCTTGAGGCATCTGAATTTGATACCTATTTCTCCAGATTGCAGTTAGCTTTTGAATGTGAGTGGATTAAAATAAAGAAAAATAATGCAAACAAAATTTAAATGTTAATCCTATTGTCTAAAACAAAAACCAAACAAACATTGACTTGTAAGTAATTCTTATTTTCCACAATCAACAATAATCTTTCTATCTGGATGGAGTGCATTTCTAACCTTGAATAGTTAATAATATTCAAATTAGTTACAACTTAGGAAATCTCTTTTTCTTCCTTAAGTCATAAATTGTCTCTTCTAAAAGAAAGTAAAGTTTGATTTTATTTTGCTGTGCCCACACATCATCATCCTCTTAATATAACACTTATTTGGAAAGAGAAAATGAAGGATTTCTTTTGTTTCTTATGGAAAAAGTCTATTTTCTTATGTCAAGGTTGGCAGGAGTCTCAAGAGGGGGAGAATGTCTCCACTCACTATATCTTTTATTTTTTCTTTTTTTTCTGCATTTTTGGTTGTGTTTAGAAGCAATGCTATTTATGATCAGTGCATCTGACACACTTGTTGAACCATGAAGAGCAGTGAAAAGCACAAAGGTCAGCAGTGGTCTGACTCCCATACAGCCAGCCTGGCTGATGCGTGCTTTGTAATTTAATGATCTGCTTCCTCAAGTACCAAATTTCCTCAGGAGCATTCGACTATTTGGAGATTTCTGCAAAAATACCAAGAAATCATATCACATGCAATGGAGAGGCTGAGAATCTTGCTGGAGGTAAGCTGACAAAACCAAAGATAGAAGCTCAAGAAATATGGTTGAGAAACTTATTTTCCAAATTTAGTTACACAGCAGGAATGTAAAAAAAATGTCCTAAAGTTACTCTGGTAGCAGAACCTTTTCAATTATTTGCCCACTGCAACATGTTAAATCAATCAGGGCTGTATGAAATCTCCTCAGTTAATAGATCAAATAAATCACTGGGGCAATTTCTCTGGAATTTGATGGACTTAATGCTGAGAAGGAAGTTTGCCTTGTGAAGTTACAGACAGGCTTAGCTGACCAACCTGCTACCTGATCTGCATGTTAAATGGTAATGAAACATTAAGCAAATAGCACAAGTACTCCTTGAAGAAATTTTGTTGTGACACTCAGGAACGAAATGGGGCAGAAGCCTAGTTTTAATGATCCAGAAGATCCAGTCAAATCTGGACAACCAATGGAGCAGAGGTGTACAGTAAGAGACTGAAGAAAGAGGTCTTCAGATGTTGTCTCTGCATTGGAAATAGTTTGAACTATCACTTCCAGAGTGACAGATTAATCTAATTTTGGGGGCAAAGCAGAACTGACACTGATGGATGACCAGACTGCAGGAGGGGCAGAGAGCACTACAGGGCAGGTGTTAATGCCAGTTTCTTCTGTGCAGAGAGAACCTCCTCCTCCAACACTGATGACTCAACAAAGGGCAAATATTTAAGGAAAGGTCTCGCTCTGTTTAATTCAAAAATTGGCTCCAGGAATTCATTTTGCACAAGGGTATGTCTGCAAGATGCTATGAGCTCCCCTGCTCCGTTCCTGTCCCTTAGAAATGCCCCACAGCAAACAGGGATCCCCAGGCAGAGTGCTGCATCTCTCATTTGAAAAACTGCCTCTTGAAATCTTTCATTTTTCAATTTTCTTTGTAACTGTATATTATCAGATGTATTTGATGCCTAATTTAACTTGGTTTCCACATGTTATTATGCTTATGAAATGTCTTTGTCATTCAGTGAAGCAGATGCAACCACAATATCTTGCTCTTCAGCTTAATTTCCAACTACTTTTCACATTTATATTTCTAAATCCAGGTCAGCCTTCTAGACATACTTAATAATTTACTATTTTCAATGCTCATTGCCCTTATCCAAAAGAGGATAGCATGGGAGCCCTGCAAGAGAAAAGACTGAAAAGAGACAAGAATAAGAGCAAGAGCAGGTAAATTTTTATGTTGTCAAATATTTAAGTAAAGAAAGGTAAGTTCCAGCAGGAGGGATAAATTTAGACCATAAGCATTCACTGTGATGAAGTAGTGTGGGGTGGAGTTTTCTGTTCACATTGCTGGGAGGGCCTGAACAGGAGTTAAACAAGAGGTCGTGTAGGATGATTTACCGGAGGGTGCTGGAGTGGGTAATGAAATGGTAGAAACAACAAGAAAAGTCCAGCAGACTGCGGCAATGTAGAAAGGATTTACACAGCCTGCCAGAGCAGGTTTTCAAGGTATGACCTGGGGTTATGCCTACACAAGGAAAGGAAACAGTCCAAGTCCTGCTCTCTAGACTTGAGGGCAATGGCACACACATCTCTTGATGTGTCCTCATCTCATTCAGCCTTGTTTCCTACAGGGCGCCCTCCACCCCAACTGACCTCCTTTGTAATGCCTAATGGTTCTGGCCTGTGTCATATCACAGAATTACAGAATGGCCCGGGTTGAAAGGGACCTCAGATCATGAATCTCCAACCCAAGCCATTTCCCAGGAACTGATAACCAGAACGAGCTGACTAAGGGATGTGCTGGCAGCACACTACTAGCCACCTGGACAGTGCTTCAGCCCATTCCATGTCCATGCTTATTATTAATATAGTTGTACCAAGAGAGTCCAAACTAGATGTGAAAGATGTATATACCAGCAGAGCTCAGTTGGCTCTTCTCAGACAGATGAGTTGGATGTGCTTTTGTATTTCAGTTTCATTTACACCCAGCGGAAGGTTGCAGTGTTCATTAATAGCTTAAAATCCAGGAATCCAATCAAAGTTAACCTTCTAGGTTCCTTTAAAAGAATGGCATGAAAATAGGCATATTCAGACAGTAGTTGAACCCCAGACTGCTCTGTGGATAACTCAATTATTCTTAGCAGTCTCAAGTGGCACTGGACAATTAAATGTGGGCACCTGAAGTGTGTCCCATGAAGAACAAGCTGACTGGCCCCTGCTCTCCATTGAAAAGTACTGACCAAATCTCCTGTGACAATCTGAGAGCTTAGGTACCTCATGTGCATATGAGAGCCTTCTCCTGGAGTTGAATCCTACTTGAACTAGTGACTGTGTTGCCATTGGTCATGTTCTTGTAGAAGATACATATCAAGGATGCAAGGTAAAATCAAATGAAGATATGCCTACATTGCAGCTATCTGGTAAAAAGATCACAGCTTCCCATCACGCATAAATGAGGTTAGTCCATGCCTCATCCTCTACCTAGCAAGACTTACAGCAGTGTAGGTGCAATGATTCATTGCTATTATCCAACATGAATTTATGTGCTCTCTTGTTTAACCTGTGCTGCTGCATCTCTATTGTTATGCCTGCACAAATGAGGTTGAAGCTAGCTGTTGCCCTGCTGCATGGGACATGCTTACATCTCTGGTGGTCTGGTGGTCTGAATCAAGGAGGTCTGAAGTCCCCACATTCTGCTGAAGAACCAAGCACCATCCACAATTCAAATATGATAACTTGTTACTTCTGCTCAGGTCAGACAGACAGAGAAGCAGAGCTGGTCCTGCTGTATGTGTGAAGTACTAGCCAGAGAGATAGAACTGTCATTGGCCTACTAGCATGGTGTGCTTGAAACCAGCATATGAACTCCATTATCTGCCTGCTGGGTACTGGACGCTGAATTTACAGGGGATGAACTTTAGTCACTGCCAACAAAACACAGAATATGTGTTTGAACTGTAAAATGTGATTGAACTCTAAGAAATGAAGAGGAAAAAAAAACATCTTGAACAGAGCAGCCCTGCTGTTCAGGGAAGTAAAAGTAGAGAATAGAGTGGGAGATATATATAAAATGAGACACCAATATATTCGTTTCAAAATAGCCTTATGGAGTGAATGAAAAATGAAACTGGGAAATGAACTGTAAACAAAATGAATTTACATGAAACTGAACAAAACGGAGAAGGTAGACTCACTATCTTTATCTTGTGCCTTCAGGATAAAAAAATGGGCCTTAAAAAGGTTATATATCTCATGAAATACATCTGCTGAGCTTCTAATGGTTGTGCTGCAGGTAGATGACATTGCCTATCAAAGCATAAATAATGTTCTTGCTTTCACGTGTAAAGAGGAACTGCAAAGCCTGTGAGTGGGTTTCCCCAAAGCAGACTCACCCTGGAAAAGCACCTAGTCAAGGATGGGAGCCTATGATTAATTCTGCTTCACTTAGGCTATTGATCTGTTAGACTTTTAACATATACACAAGTCCTATGGGTGCACCTTAGTGCTTAAACAGAAATAAAGCATGATGAACACAAAAATATTGTTTTCCAAGCACTGTATGCTGGCAATCATAGCGAGACTGCTCCTTGGAAAGATGTGGAATAAATCAGCCAGCCATGTTTCCTCTCGCTCTGGAAATATCCTCGGGCTTGCAATTTTCTCAGGTAAGTTTAGTGCTTAAAGAAAATACTACACCGACTGCCCTGAAAAATTAAGTCTTTGTTTCCAAAGAGCAAAGGTGTGCCCAGTAGAAAGATTATTTTTCTGCAATTTCATGTTAATAGACTGTACGATGTTTTCTGGAAAATGGTATTTTCCATGTGAGGAACTCAGCTCCTGTGCCTCTTGCTAACAGAACCAAGGGACGTCCTCCTGTCTTCTACAGATGCTCCTCAGTGAGGGAACACAGTAACAGCTGCACTTTTTGCTGCAGGGCACCCAGGTGCTCTGTGGTTAAGAGAAGGTACGTGCATGCCTGTGTTTGTGCTACACTGGCAGCTTTCCCCGCAAAACCTGATTGCACCACAGCAGCTACCAACACCTGAGTACAGCCTTGTCTTTATCCTCTCCATATTCCCTGATGGCACCAAATCCCATAGGCTGAATGTTTTCTGTCCAGAACTCTTGGTATAATTCTGCTCTGTTATTTCCTTGCTATTTGCACATGCTCACAACTGTCTTATTTGGATCAAGTCTTTCCAATGGAGCACCAAACCAGAAAGTATTACAAAACTATGGCTGAGTATATGTAGCCCCGGATGGTTTAACATCTACCTGTGATATTCCACACTCCTATTCATTTGACAGCAAAACAGTGCCAAATATGATGGAGCAGCATTTCTCTCATAGGACACAATGGGATACTATTGTGATGCTTTTCAGCTGTGGTGATGGTGACAGCTGGTGCAGATTTTCAGGAACACAGCAGACAGGCTCTTGTTTATCACTGGTGAAAATACATAGCTAATGGTGGTGACTATGTTGAAAAATAGTGTTTTGTAGCTGAGAATTTGCCCTACCAAACAGTGTTATTGTGCTCTTTGTATCTGTTGTAGTTTCCATGGAAATAAACAGAAGGCATTACTTTTGGAGCATAGTTTAATTGATTCAAACCATTCCCATAATTTCTAGAATGGTTTTTAATTGTGCAATTAAAGTAGAGACATATAATCACATAATTAGGCTATGTAATTACAATATGTAATAATATTGAAGTGTTGTTATACACATCCTTTTTAAACAGGAAAAAAGCAAGCGTGCTATGCTGAAACCATAACTTGTGAGCTCCTGAGTGTATATATTTCCTTCTGTATATCCCAGTTTTCGTTGTGTAATCAAGGAAGTTTGAACATGAAGGATAAGTTGGTGAGATACTGAGCATTTTTGGAAACTGGCTCTACTAAATTGTGTGCTACTATTATGGAATGGTTTTGTTCATGTAGGACATGTCTACAGACAGATGCTGAGTAAAGATGTGATTATAAAGCACACTTAACTCCCGCCTGCATTGAACGGATAATAATGTCCTTATGATGTGGCTGAACTCTCTGCTTCTTTGAGTGGAATTTAATGCTGACTTGATCCTGCAATCTTTAGTTCAATGAAGAAGCTCCCAGTGGCTTCAGCAGGGTAGGCTTGCATTCCCTGCCAGGCTGTTCCCCCTCCAAAAAGGACTTCAAGGCTCCTTCCACCCACAGAAAATCGATGTCTTATTCTGCATCCAGCTCTGCCTCTGACCTGGTAAAGTCAAGTGTAGTTTCAGTTGTAGAATGCTTAAATTCATGAATCTTTCTGAGACAGGACAATATGTCTCAGAAAGAAGGAATTATTTCTCTCAAGTTATGTCAGCTCCCAAGTGGATCAGACAATCTGTTCCATAATGCTGAAAAGTGTTTCACAACTCACAAAATTAAACTAAAATGGGATTAATAGTGTAATTACTGACTTGTTTTGAAGAGTTCAAGGGAATGTCTCAAACATTCATCCACATTTCATTTATTTTAAGGAAAGGGTGGTAAATCCCCAAGCCAGACAGATGCTATTTGTTTGCATGTGAGACATTTTTCACCCCCAGCTGTGGAAACTGCATCGTAACTGTCACTGTTTTTGTACAGAATTAATGAACAGTTTGCAAAATGTATCATGACCTTGCTAGCTGATGGATGTGTTAATAAAGCCTTAGATTTTGCGGAAGGATGACCTAGTTTCATTCACACAATGGCACTGCAGCTTTCAATGCAAGCAGGTGCAAATGCTGGAAGGGGTCTGTGCAGCTACCTGGATGGAAGTCTGAAGTGCCTCATCTGAAACAGCACAGCTGGGTAATACCTCCTTTCCAATTTGTAATCACAGAATCAGTGACTACTGCCAGTTCTAAGGGACCCAACAGGATCATTGAGTCCAACTCTTGGCACTGCACAGAACCACACAAACTCTGTGACTGAGCACATTGTCCAAACGCTCCTTGAACTCCAGCAGCTCAGTGCCGTGCCCACTGCCCTGGGCAGCCAGTTCCGTGCCCACCGCCCTCTGGTGCAGACCCTTTCCCTAAGCCCTCCTCCCGCCCCTCCCCTGACACAGCTCCATGCCGTTCCCTCGGCCCTGTCGCTGTCATACAGAGCAGAGCTCAGCGCTGCCCTCCGCTCCCTGTGAGGAGCTGCAGCCGCCATCAGGCCTCCCCTCAGCTCCTCTGCTAATGCAGATGCTAATAGCTTTATGTCCCTCTGATGTTGTGGCACCCACACTGCAGCCAGTGCAGGAGGTGAGGCTGCACAGCACAGAGCAGAGCAGACAAGCCCTCCCCTCGCCCGCTGGCAGAGCTGGGCCTGCTGCACCACAGGGTACAGTTGGCCCTTTGGGCTGCCAGGGCACACTGCTGGCTCAGATTTAAGTGGCTGTTGATCAGGTAATGTTCACTTCAGGATGTGCTGAAGTGTCTCATACACTTAAGTTATATTATGCTCCTGGTCAACATGCAGCTGTGCTGATCTAACAGCTTATTGCTACCAAGAGGAGATTCTGCTCTCCCTTCCTGCTCTCCCCTCCAAATATGTAGACCACGTGTTGTCATCTCACTCTGGGTGTTGCTGGAGACCGTGGAGCTCTCTGTGAGCTAACATAACTAGTACATATTCTTTTTTCTGGTCTGTGAGCTTGAATGTACAGTACCACAGCCTCAAACCATGAAGACTGGGCTTGAATCAAGGGGCAGAGGTGAGGCGAGCAACAGAATTACCTTCATTTGGTACTAATGAGCTGTTAGAACAGCTCCAATACAATGTTCATCATTAGTAAGACCATCCAGGATAGCATCTGAAGCACCTTACTGTGCCACAACAAATTCATTGCTAATGGAGGCTATCTATTTTAACAGAGACTAAAAGTGTGTATACAGAAGATAAATAGGCTTGTGGTCTATTATCCTTGTTTAGTTCTCTCATCAGAGAGAAAATTTTACTTCTGCACTGCTGCTGTGTTAGGAAAAAGCAGCTTCTCCTCTCATCAAAACAAAAATAATTTTGGTTTAGATTAAAAGCCATACTTCCTTGAATTGAAAATGATTGGTTTCAAACTATTCATATTTTCTTATCACTAAAGAAAATATAGATGGACATATACATATTATAACAGTGTCTGAAAACCTGAATTTTCAAGTTTTCCTAAAATGCTAGCCGTGAAGTCATCCTGCAATGAAATCCAGATGAATACACTTGGATGGAACTCCATTAGTGACAGACACATCTCTGTCCAACACTGGGAGGTGATAATGACCGGGGGATGGAGGCAACTCCTGACAGATGAGGCAGTGCCTTGTCAGGAGTACACTTTCACAATGCCCACTCATCCCCTTCATCATGACACTCCAGTGATCACAGCATGACCTATATGCCGAAGCAGAACTGAGAGAGTGGGGAAACCCCTGAGTGAATGTGTTATTCAGTGAATTTAGATCCCTGCTGCTGCTTCTCCTATTCTGATCTGCTCCGTAATTTGCTTGCTATTCCTATTTGTTTTGAGAAGATGCCCCCTAACTTCATGTGGCATGAAGGTTTTTTTTCCTTCTAGATCAAACATCGGAAACTTTCAGAGAAAAGAGAAAAATACAGAACTTTGCATCTAATGAGGTGAAACCACACAGATAAAACCTCTGCACAAACAGAGGGTTTTTTTTTTTTTTGGCTGGACTTTCTTGAAGTGTGCTGTGAGTGAGCTGATAGCTGACATGAATGTTTGTAGCAAACAAAGACTGAGCTATCAGAGTGACTGCACAAATTTTATTTGTATACATCTTGGTGAACACTTCTTGCTGCAGTTCTCAAGCAGCTCAGCCAAAAGCATTGCGACAGCAGCTGAAGCTTCACAACACGCACAGTCTTGCTGATGCTGCTGATCAATGGGATGCAGAGCTTTTTTTTCCCCAGTACAGCACAGATTTGGGGGTAGCTGCTTGCATAAGTGAAAAAATCAGAAGTATGAAGCAGACTAAAGAACAGAGTCTGGCACCTTGACTAAAACAGCACTTCCTTTCAACTTTCTCAATTTGACAGACTTTTCATGAGAGTTATTTTTAACAAATTGTTTTTTATGGTAATATGCACTTTTATCATATCTTCCTCATGAGGAACTCCAACTGTCTCAAAGCGTTAATTGAAAAATCCTTGCAGAAGACATTAGAGGCAAGTGGAGTGTGCCACAGCCTATGCAGGGGAGACAGGGGCACAACACAGGTATGTGCTATGTCCAAAGTCATACGAAATAAAAAATAGTCTCTCTTCTCCCCAGTCCTTTGTTCTGGCTTCAAGGTAAGGCTGCTTCCAGCCTCCTCTCTTCTGCTTTTGGAGTAGATTTGAGGAA
This sequence comes from Chrysolophus pictus, assembly GCA_037305975.1. NCBI lineage: Eukaryota > Metazoa > Chordata > Aves > Galliformes > Phasianidae > Chrysolophus > Chrysolophus pictus. Next base: position 182,758,804 of record CM074576.1, read on the forward strand.
AATCATAGTAATACGCTGTCTTTGTTTTGAGCACAGGCAGTGATAGTTATGCCACCACTGGATTGCTTCTCCCTTTCCTGCATCCAATGATGTTTCTTTTGTTTGCAGACAGCAAGGCAAGATCTTGCTGGAGCAAAGTGTTATCAGGGACACAGGGTTTTCTGTGTCACACAAGGGGACACAGCCCAGAGAACCCTGAAGAAATATCTTCCTCTGAAAGGGCAGGCAAGCTTGCAAAAGAGCGTGACCAGCAGGTTGAAGGAGGTGATCCTCCTCCTCTGCTCTTCTCTGGTAAGGCCATATTTAGACTACTGTGTCCATACCTGGGCTCCGAAGTTCTAAAAAAACAGGGATCTCCTAGAAAGAGTCCAGCATAGGGCCACAAAGCTGATTAAGGGTTTGAAGCATCTCCTGTATGAAGAAAGGCTGAGTAACCCGAGTGTGTTCAGCCTGGGGAAAAGAGGACTGAGTGGGGATCTGATTGATGTTAATAAATATCTAAAGGGAGGTGGGAGGCAAATGGATGAGGCCAAGCTCTTCTCGGTGGTGTGTAGCGATAGGATAAGGAGTAATAGTCTAAAACTTGAACATTGGTAGTTCTGTACTAACACGTGTAAGAACCTCTTTATAGTAAGGATGATGAAGCACTGCAACAGGTTACCCAGAGAGGTTATGGAGTGTCCTTCTATGAAAATATTCACAACCCGTTTGGATGCCTACGTGTGTGACCAACTGTACGGTGCCTGCTTTAACAGGGGAAGTTGGGCTCAGTGATCTCTTGAGGTCCCTTTCAACCCCTACGATTATGTGATTCTGTGAAATCCTGCAGGTCAGCAGGGCTTATTAGCTCTGACTGCACTGCAGTAATGCAGTAATGCAGTTGTGTGGCTGCAAAGACCTGAGCCTTGTGTCTGTGGGTGGTTGTGACTTAAGGGACCTATGTACCATGCTCTGGATATACACACCCAAAATGCTCCTTTCCAAGTAGAAGCAGCATCTCAGTAACAATTAGAGGAGTGAAAAAACACTCCGGAGTTGAAATGCTGGAACCAGGGCATATTCAGGCATGCCTTGCAAGTTCAGTGCTGTACTGAAGAGCCTCACTGGAATATTCGCCCACCGCCTCCATCCCTGGACCAAACATGGACTTTCATGGGGCAGAGCTTCCAAATTCCCTACCCATAGTGCTACTGAGTCCTTCCCTCCCAAGCTTGGGAACACTTGTAGGAGGGGAATATCCTATCACAAGTTAAGATCAGACACATCCAACACGCTCCTTAAACTGTCTCACCGTGTAAAATAATTGAATTAAGGTTTTTTTTTTTTTTTTTTTTTTTTCATTGGGTAACAGTAACTTTGCTTTCAAACCATCTTTTTCTTGATACTTCGAGCTGGGGGTTATAATCAGACTGAAAGACAGTCTCTAGGGTTTGTCAGCTGAAGAGAAGATAATGAGTTTTTTATTTCAGGAGAAGGAAACACTCCTCATGTTTTCAGTGGACACATTAAAGCAAGGATGACTGGACTTGATGCTGGCCTTGCTTACACTGATGCAGAGGCTACAGTAACAGCAGGAATTGGATGATGGTGATTTGTCTCAGACACTTCTGCCCCTTGCTCTGTATGCAAAGTACTGGGTGTGGGCTTGGTGTCAATGGTGGCCAAATCCTGGACAGAGCAGCTAGGCATAGCACAGCCCTGGGGCCCCAGTGCAGAGTTCCTTGTCTGAATGTTGATGGTACTTGCCTTCTTCCACTTTTTCCTTGATTATAACAAGAAAAAATGCTACATCCTCAGAATGCTGAATTTTCTAGACAAGTTCTTCTCTATCTTTCTCTTTAAAAGGTAATTGTAGCAAAATGCTGATTGATGGGGCTTGTGAATACAGCTTTTTCTTATCTAAAAACCAGTTGTACTGTGGGAGCTACTTTGCTCATTAGAAAGAATTAATGTGCATTTTCTGGAAGATTGAAGAAGTTCCCCAGGCTCAGCCTGTGGCCCATTGAGTTTGTCAGCTGCCGTAAACATCATGGCTTCAATCTATGTTGTAGACTTTGTCTCTTAAAATCTGTCGCATAAGCTGTGGTAGCATTTGGCACATTCAAAATTTAATCTGCAGATGAGAATCGATTGTTTTGTATGCATCGACCTTCAGAAAAGTTTCTTACAGTGGCTGCTGCAATGATAGTATTTCCTAGGAAGATTATCATCTGTGGAGGCAGGTAGCTTGGTTCTACCTTGTTTATCTCCAAATGAACAAGGAATCTCTGAGGTACAGCCCGAGATCTTATCAGCGAGAACTTAATAGGCAGCTCTGGCTCCTTGGCATGTTTTTGGACACACAAGTTAAGCTTATAGCAAAAGGTAATGGCCATGCCTGCCTTGCAGATATTTTAAAGTATAACTGTTATGTAAATAACCAATTCTTCAGTTCGATGGCTGAAGCAAGCAGTAGAAAAAACAGTTTGGTGCTGAATCAAAACAGATTTTTTACAGATTCTTTTGAAAAGTGATATCCCCATTTCTTCCTATGGTATTGTTTTCTTTAAAGTTAATTCAGAATATTTCATGAGCTATTTTTTGAATTATTTAGATGCTTGAATAGACTTTTTATTTAGCTTTAAATGAATCCAATGTTACAAAAGCAGTACAATGGACCAATGGAGTCTGACTTTCAATTACTAGCATGTATCCTCCTTCTGTATGTCCTGAGTACAATCCAACTCCTTTGTCATAGCCTGATAACAGTTCCATGGCAACACTGATTCCACTAACACCCATCTCTCTATGATAGCTGTCTTTCTTATGGACTCAGATCCTTTACCAGCTCTTATAATTGTCCTTGGATTCCCAAAAGTTTCTATGCTCCCATGCTTCCCTATGTCCCACATGTCCCCTATGGCCTCTCTCCCACAAGACCCTTGGTTTCATTACACGTTCCCTACCTTTTTATATATGCAAATACATACAGATACATATATGTACATACATATAAATACTTGCAACATTTTTCATATGCTCTGCCTAACTTGATTTAGCATAAGAGCCAATAATAAAACAGCAGGCAGTGCAGTATGTTTGAAATGAGATTTGTGCTGACTCGGCCAGCCGAGTGCTATAAAGCGCTGAATCTCCTGGCTTTCCCTTAGTGGGATCACTCATTAATGCTCTCTCTTTTATCCAGGCATTGATCTTCAGAACACTTCTGGGAGTTGAATGTTTTTAAGATGTTAAGCTTTTGTCAAGTTTTGTGGAAATTGCACGATGGGTTTAAAAGTTATTAGGGAAGAGGATTACTAACCAGGTGGGAAGATAAACAACGTAATTCCATATGGAAATTTTTTCTGATGGAAAAATTTGCTTTAAGATATGAAAATAAAATGAGCTAGCATAAAAAAAATCCAATTAAGGCAAAGCATTACATTCAACATCCATGTATTAAAAAGCTTTGTTTCTTGAAAACTGCATTTAACTAGTTTGTACAGAAAGAATTCCATGCTGGGGTTCCTCTTGGTTTGAGATCCAGCTGGTATCCAGTGTGCAATAAGGAATCAATGAGATGCTGAATTAAAGTCAGAATTCTGAATTTGTTGATTGTCTTCAGAATAAGATGTTTAAGAAGTCCTACTTCCCTGAGGACAGGAAAATATAATGATCAGAAATTTCATCCTTGCTACCAGCTTTGAAAATACGTGAATTAAACCCCAGAAACTGAACATAATGAAAAACTGAATAGGGAACCACAAATTCTTCACTTTTCTTGGTTAAATGTGTGGTGCAGTGTGCAAGCATATGTCCTGCCAATGTAGTGCCTTGGCTGGTTTTCCTGCCATTGTCTTTTTACAAGCAATAATAAAGATGCTGTGATGTAAAGATAAGAGGAGGGCCAGCCTTTTACTGCTATAAGCAATTGCTAAAGCACAAATTATTTCTTTAAACGTGAATGCAAGTCAATTGTAACTGAATTACCCAGTTGGGAGACTAGACCATTGAAGGAGGACTGCTTTATCTTAAAAATCTCATTATGTTCATTGGGAACTGGGCGCTAAACTGTCACTAGAAAATGGCAGACAAAGATCATAATCCCTAGAGACTAAATTTCTTGGAAACCTTAAAGAAAGAAGTATCAAGTATAGGTTAATTCACCTAATTCAATAGATTTCAGATGCTTAGATGGAGTGGAAATGCAGAGACTGCTGTACTTTCCAAGGCAGATACAAGCTATTGAGACTTAACCTTTGGCTCTCCTGCATAGCACTGCTGAAATGCACCAGTTGTCTCCTAATGTATTCACACTGCTCCAACCTTCATCACATGCCCAATCTACAAGGACAGTCTTGTCAGGAGCAAGCACTTACTGTTCTTCAGAGGAGACGTCGAGGTGATTTTCTTTTTGGGTGTATGATATCCCACACTGACAACCCAATTATCAGAGAGTTGAATGACATGTCTAGGTGAATTCTGGGAGTAAGTACTAGCTATGTAAGGGGAGTCTAAAGAATCCCAAACATTTACCTTTGGATATGTAGATATGTTCTTTATTAATCTGTGAGTCTTTCTAGTGAGATTGTTTGTTAGTACAGGGTTAAGATCTATATTTTTCTGTTATTGGCATCTACCTCCTATCAGCTGAGCAGAACCCAGTGCTTTTTTTTTACATATTTCAGACATCATCACTCTCTGGATTCAATTTTTGGTCATTTTTCATTAAATATGTGCATATAAAATACGGAATTGATGATTTAGAAATGAAAAGTATCAAATGTTTCAAACTGTTAAACCAGCATGTTCACAAATTCGATGGCATGATACATTAAGTAGGCTGGACAAGTGATGAATTACTGCGTTCTTTTTCTGTTGTTTAAAAAAAGAACTGGTCAGTGCAGAGTGCTTTGATCTGAGAGATAGCTGTAACAGCCCATGTATACTTATAGCATGATAACATTCACCTCCTCTTCCCAAGCAGGCTAAGAATGACAATACTCTTATAATACTTCTACTGTTGGAGTTTTGATTGTAATAATAGATCTACACTAACAAAATACACTAAAAAATCCCTTTTTTTTTTTTTTTTTTTTTTTGTCTTCTAGAATGATGATATAATCTTTTTTCCCCCCTCCCCTAACTAGGGAGATATAAATTGAGAAAATACCTAGTCCTTTGATAATGAAAGTTGAAGATCTGAAAGAGAAATTAAAAAAATTTTTAAGCAAAAAGGATACAAATGTGTGCTGTGTGAAAGCAGGGGAAGAAAGAGAAACAAGGTTGAAGAGAGGCACAGCCCGGGAAATCTGATGGCAAGTGAAAATGGAACAAAAAAGATTATTTATTATAAATGCCTATTATATATGCCTTTATCTCTGCAACTTTTTGAGGAGAACTTCAATTTATGTCTGGAAATCACTATAGGTCTATTCGAACAGAGGCTGATTGCTGTAACCTCAATACTATGCTGAGCTTTAAAGAATATTCTGAATTATTATTGCACAAATGTGTTACAAGTTTAGCATGTGCTGGACAGTGCTGGATTAACCTGCCTGGTTTTAGGTAAAGATTCAAAGTACAAGATAAAGAATCTAAGTAGCACATAGTGTGTCATAGTGAATACGGATGTCCAACCAGCAAGACCACTTTCCATGACAAAATGAAGAAGGTGATACCTTGGTAATTTGTTTGTGATCTTAAGGTTGGATCTGATACACAAATCGTTCTGAAATATGACATCCAATCAGTTTATGCCAACATCAACAGTAGCTAGCAGGAATGCAACATTTTTGTACCTAAATTGGTGTCTGAGTACAACTTCACCATATTTTACATGTATGAGAACTGGTTGATTGATGAGCAGATGCAGTCTCAAATGCCAACTGCTCACTAGAGTATAAATGATTGATCAGCATGTAAACCTGCTGATCTTCTGGCATTATTGTAAACATACAACTTCTAGTCATTTCACTGAGCTTTTTTACGGATTTATTTAAGATAAGCTTGTCAGTCCTCTTCAGGAAGATAGTTGGGCTGATAGTTATATTAGGAAGATTTATTGTACTTCATAACATGTCATCTTTGCCCATATTGGATAGGAATTAACATCTACAGAGCAGCAGGGAGAATTCTTATAAAACTGAGGCAGAACATTAGAAGGCAGTTTTGCTCTTTTGATAGCTACTGCCTTGGCTTGGAAGTGCCAAGGCCACATGCCAGTGTATTCTCAGAGGTTTTCAGCTATCATTTTAAATTCAACAATTAGATGCTGCAGGCTAGTTCTGAAGGGGCACAGAAATGCAGCTTTAATGCTGATACAATTTTTTATTTTCTCAAGGAAAGTTTTTCCTTAACCATTTAGCATTACTTCTTTCCATTTGCCAAATCCAGCACTTCATCAAGGATACAAGCTGGTTTTTTTTTTGGTATCTGTTCTCTGTACAACACTTTTATACCTTGCCAGCATGGCTTCTGTACTCAATTTCCAATTAACTCTTTGATAATGTTTTCATCTCTCTCATATTTGAAACACTGATTTCTAATACACTTCCACTTTCTCTAGTAGACCAATATTTGTCTCTGTAGGATATATGATGTCAGAACTTTATTGCTTTATCAGAGTTCTATTTCAAGGGGTCACCCAGTTGTTACTGTTGTAGTGTTATGATGGTTCTTCAAAGGAAATGTGGAAGTATTTGATACATGTCAAATATTGAAACCCAAAAAAATGTTGTTTGAAGCTCTGTATTCAAGGATTAATTTAAGTGAGATTCATGAACATTTAAAATGTGTATGAGTTACTATAATGGATTCATTTTACTCCCACCGTCTAAAATTCTTATTGATTTACCAGGATGAAGGAAATCACTGCGTAATCACATCCAACATGCCCAGTGGAAAAGCTCTGAGATTTAGTTTCAATATTCTACTTAAGTATAAAAATAAAAGGTAGTAAACATTTTGCTTAAAATGAGAACATTTTAGCTGTGCCAATCTAACTTGCATTCTGAATTTGCTTTCTTTGAAGTAACCATTAAATAACTGAACTATTCTATTCTGCACCGTTTCCAGATGCACTCGTTTTAGCAGGCATTTACATAACACTACTATTTTTCTCAATACTTCTCCAATATACGCTTTTCTTTCACATATGTTATTATGGTAGAAATGTAAAAGCATGCAGCTAAATTATTGCATCTGTGTTCAGGAAGCAAAATATTATATACTTTTACACTTCTTTGTTGGCAGCAATGCCGGTGGGTTTGCTCAGTGTTTCAAGATGTTTGTCTACCTATTAGACACTGCAAGTGGGAATTCAGTGTCTTCAGCTGTACCAAACAGTAGGGACTACTCATACTGTAAAGATTCACCTTTATAGACTGTCCATGTGGAGTGACAGCTTATGAAACCCTTGGAAAACTGAGGAAGGAAAACAAAGAAAGACAAAAAGATGCACAGTGCCCTGACACTCTTACTTTAGACAGTGGGCTTATGTTGGAATGATTTTTTAAGTGAATTCATTATACATGTATGAAAGAAAGTCAGCACCCGGTCTCCTTTTCTTCATATCTTTTCCCTTTCTGGCAAGGGAGGAGTGAGGAAGAAGGAGGAGAGAAATCTACAACATCCAGTTTTTCTCCTGACTACTAGGACCCAGTTCCAACGTCCATTTTATCTCTCTCATTTGCTATGATGAAGAGGATCAAAGAAGTCTTTATTTGTGTCAGCCTGTGATCATGGCCTGATGCAGAATGATACACCATGGAGCAAGAAACATGGCCACACATTGACAGAGACCATCTGGAAGGTCAGTTTAACAAAAGACGGAGTGGTGCTGGCAGATAGAAGGGCTACCACGCATCTTGGCTGCAGAAAAGGAAACTGAGCAAAGTAGAGGTGTAGTTTCTCTTCTGGATATGGCAGAGTTAAAACCACTCCTGGGAGAGTATTCAGCTCTGATTTTGCAGTTTAAGCAATGCTGATAAGGGGGATTTGGACTATCCTACAGCTTTTGTGATATCAGAGAGTAGTTTAAGTGACCACGCTGAACTTTTCAGTCTCTATCAGGCTATAACTCTATCAGAGTTACACAAAAAGTAGGGAGATTTGGCTCCAGCGTGCAGGTACTAGACATGAACAATTCACTCAAACTGGAGAGAGTTCACTGGGAATACGAGAGCAGGACTGAAGGAAATGGCACACAGAGCACAGAGCAATGGTCTGTCTTGTGTCAAATGCTGCCACCTAAAAGGATGTAAGTACTTTGAGATGAATGACTGTGCCACTCTTGCCAGCTCATTATGACCCCGAAAATGTTTAGATTTACAAAACTAAGGTGAAATAATTGTAAAATCGAATGTGCAGTTGTATTGCAAATACATTTAGTCAAATAGGACTGCAAGGAAAACTATTTTCAGTTTTATCATGTCTATAAAACATTTTTCAAACTAATGCTCCTAAAGTAAGTGCATGAAAGTATTTCTGACAGCTGGAATGCTTACATATCAAATGCCTGAAAGACAATACTTAATAACATGGGCCATGTGCTATGAAAAAAGTCATTTATATCATTTAAAAATATGAATTAAAAAAAACCCTCTAGATACAAGAGGTATGAAAAACTGTGATTGATTCTCTCTGAATTATAATTTCACATTTGATTGTGTTCCCTTCTAACAAATGAAGTTAGTACACACTTAAAGCAGTCTTAAGTGCAATGCTACCCATGAATATATGTTTCTGTTTCCTCTTCTACTGCTACTGACTGATATTGTACCAAGTAAAATTGTTCAGACATGGCAAAGTAACAGACTAAGATCTTGGCAGTCAAGAACCCCGTTTTTTAGCCCAGTCAAGCTTGGGTCTCGTGGATCATCCCAGAGCCAAGGAACTAAAATGCATGTCCTAGGGCAAGGCTGCCCAGGCATACAGGATCAGTGGGAATAATTATCTGGAGCCCACCAAGCTTGGCATTCAGGAGAAGATTAGGGATTTAACAGAAAGCTCATATCAACTCTGAAAGTGGCCCAGAAATAATATGAACAGTTTGAAGTTTCTAGAAGAAAGCAATATGAAAATGACTGACTAGAGAAATACTACACTGCCAGCACCAAGCAAATCGAGTTTTGCTTGTTACTGTAATAAGCTGCCTTGAATGTTACCTGTGACAGAAACCTGAAAGAGACAGATATCTCAAATATCTCATTAGTAATCACTAACGTGTCCTATTGAGTATAACTCTGGAAAACAAGGCTATTTGCCTTGCTTTCATTTGGAATTTTAGATAGCTCCTTATTCTAAAGCTTCTGACATAATCCTTTTGTTTCTGTTGACATTGTGATCACAAAGGGGGAGGTTATCTGAATTTGTTTTCAGACATCTTATTTGCAGATGGAAATTTATCCTAGCTTTATGCAACTACTGAATAAGAGTCAAAACAAATTCACAGTAAAAATATGATAATGCATCTAATGACTTTTTAAATACTGAGAAAGATATCCAAGAAAATTGCTGGAACTTACTTCAATGGGGAACAATTAGAGATCAGTTCTACAGGCTTCCTCTGTATGCTAGAACAAGACATTAGGACTGCTGTGAGCATATGGACAGCCCGGGAGGCTCTCTGAAGTGGCAGGCTGGACTGGACAGCTAAATGTTCCTGCAGATGAGTTGTTCCTCATTAAGTCTCGATTACTGGCACAAACCTGCCTTCATTATTTAGTCTGCATTAACATATTGGCTGAAAACACTGATGTAAGAACAACTGAGTTATGAGCTTTCCAGTTCTCTGTTGTTTTTCCTAAAAAGACAGTCCTCATCAGTAGGGAGGGAGCATGGATGGTGGTGTATGATGATCTTTCTGTGTGACTAGCTCTAAAAAGAATGAAATGTGTGCCAGCTACTTACTTCCCTTTTATATATCTATGCATTTAAAAGTATCTCTGATTTTTGTCCAAATTTTAAAAAAATATTTTCTAGTGCTACTACTAGGCTTGGCACAATCATTGCTGTCTGGCTTGGTAAATACAGTCCTCCTTCTCAAAGGCTTGTGACACAACGGGCTTTGTTTCAAGTTAACAACACAGGTCTCCAAATCTGTCAGGCTTTGTTTAAACTTGTCTAGGCCTGCCACAGTTCTGTTTCATCTTGTAACAGCATTTCCTAATGAGCTAATCGTCCTTTGGTACACACTATGCCACTACACTTTGCAATGCTTAACTCCTCTGTGGTTTGCTGCCCTACAGAATTTTTAAGCAGAGCAAAGAACCCATACAGTGCATTGAGGTCCCCATTGTAAAGGACCAACAGTATACCATTTAAGAAGTGTTTCTGGCTCGCTTTTTGTGATCAAGATGCCCTGAAGTCCTGATGCTTGGTCTCTCATATCATGAGCTCATTAAATGGAAAGATAATTTCTTTAACTGAGTTGTTGTATGTGATTCCTTTCAGAGTGTAACAGCAAGTGGGATCCATCCTTCTGAGAGACAGTAAGCACCAAGTTCTTCCTCTGTTAATCAGTGGGGATCTAAGACTCTTTATTCATGGTCTCCAGCTTCTTTGGTTAAGTAATTAATGCATATGCTTAGGACTAATTTTACTTTCTCATTATAGAATATGGAGCTTTAAAGGAACAGTTAGATCAGCTGATATATCAATCAGCACCGCTACAAAATTGACCTTTATTTAATAAGGCATTTTAATCAACTTTTGACTTTTAGTTTTGATGTTTCATTTGACTCTTTTTGAGACTATCATCATTAAACACAATGGTAAAGTAGTTTCCTGAAATAATATTTTATTTGGGGTTTGGTTTCAGTACGTATACTTTTAGTAATAATATCTTCACTTTTTGTAATAATATCATCACTATTTAGCTTTCCTACTTCATTTTCTATTGCTGAAACACAACATATATCATAAAAGTCATTCTCATCATCTCCATTTAGAAGACAGAGAAATGAAGAAATCAAATGATATATTTGAGCTTGGTAAAAGGACTAGAAATCACACCCTGCTATCCTGCTCCATGCTTTTCCCTTACTGCCACTCAACACAAGTATAAAAGTCTAAGTAGCTTCTCACATGGTCCTAAATGCAAAAGTAAATAAAAGACCTAGTGGTATTTTCTAAGTCCACAGTGAAGCACCTTGACTTCTGGTCCCACTCCCCAAATTTCTCATCTCAGTTACTACTAAAATCTCCAAAATACTTCCATTTTCTGCCTGCCTTGATTTGAAGTTCTCTCAGGTTCATGTTTCAGGTTCTCACATCTCCAGCTGTGCTCTCCAAGAAGTGTGAAGGAGGGGCATGAAAAATCCTCTGCCTGAAGCTGTTTTTCTTTGTGTGATAGAATTCAATACATACTGGGCAAGAGAGTACATGACATTAAGGCATTGCAAAGGAAAGTCCATGATTTGGATCCCATTACTGTTTATACAGTCCTTGAATGGAAGTTTATACCTTGGGCAGAGACCCAATGGCAATGCTATGAGGCTCTTCATCCAGGAGATATGAAGTTCCCTCTGATGCTAATCACAATGAACATTTCATGTTTATATTTTCTCTATTTATGTAGTTGAAATCACAGATGAATACTTGTCATTACCTAAAGTTGGAAATTTTGGGTAAAAAGCTTCATGAAAAAGTATGTTAGTTTGGCAGCTAGTTGCATTCTTTAGTTGAAATCTGTGTGATCCTACTTGCCTACCAAGAGTTTCTTCTAGTTCTCTGTGGCATGATAGGTTGTCATCACATAAAGAAAACTGGAGCTAATTGCAGTGATGTTATGGTAGACAAGCCATTTGTTGTTTGAAGCTGAAGGAGAATAGTGAACTCTTCACAGCTGTGACAAGGATCTGTTCTTGGCTGACACAGCAGAGAATCATGTTTTGAAACAAGATGTGAGAGCCAGGAATTCCCAGCCTGGAACCTATGGCTCTGGGCTTCAAAGACCCCAATTCTGCCTTTGAAAAGCAGGGTTCCTAAATATTTCTCCTTTGAGGCAAGTCTATAAACCTTTTGACATAGTTCCAGCTTCCTCTGGCCAGCTGCAGCCTTGCGAGCACATGTGGTGGGCTGTCTACAACAATCCATCACACATCGCTCCCCAGTGACTTCATCTCACACTTCCATTCTCAAATGGAAATTCAAGTGGCCAAGTTGGTTCTGAGTTCAAAGTCACCTCAAGTGCTTTGAACATAGAGCCACACTGAAGCGGCAAGAGGCTGAAGTGGACACCTGTGGATCACTCTTGAGCTTCAGAAAGAATGAATGGGAGGAGACAAGCAGACACTAAGATAAATGCCACTCAGAAAAACAGGGAACAGAAAACAGAGTAACATATATGCTGTATTTTACATTTGAACAAAAAGAATATGATAATTGAAATGAAAATGTACATATACTGACTTTTTGTGTATCAAGAGAAGTAGGGTGTACACAACTTTACATAAAAAGGAGCTATAGAATTGTTTATCAGATAGAGAACATGGATATAGAAGGGTATACCCAGAGTTCTGACTGGATTTGTAGTTTTTATTACAAGCAGAGGCTGTTGGCAACTCTTCTTTCATTGTAAATATAAGGGAAAACTAATATGGGTATCAAAATTCAGGTGTTTATTCACCTAGTTTTGAACAAGTTAACTTGAATGTTTGGGAATGTATGCCATGAGAACTACATGGACCTAAGCAGGGCTTTGCAATTTTGCAGCATTTTTCACACGTGCTATGACCTGAGCTTTTTTCCTTTCCCAGAATGACTGCTGATGTGCACTCTGTCATATAGTACTTCAATGGGACAAGCACACTGCTGGCCTCTTGTCACTCAGCTCTAGACAGCAGGTCTTCTACAGAAGACAGTTTTCTGTTGCAGCTGAAACCATGTAAGCAGAATATTCTTGTTTACAAGGATAATTCTCTTGCCAAAGATATAAAACTCTCCAAGAATGCTATTTTTTTTGCTGTTAGAGAAAACTGCTTTGTCACCAACAAACCCTTTCCTTCCCCTTAGCTTCTGTCTTTAAGCATGTGTATTCTGCAGTAACCTCAGCACAAGCAAATGTACAAAGCTAGCCTTCAACAACCTCTATCATGCACTGGCAGCACCAGAATAGAGAATAATGAGGGCGCAGGTGTCAACAAACTGGTAAGTACTCTCCTGGGCATTCTTCACCATGCCCAGCTCTCTGCAGTTTGGATCTGTCTGTCTGAATTGCAATCACTGCAAGGTAGATGAATTCTTCAGATCTTCCACCTATCTCCTTGGTCTTTTTAGCTATTTCAGCTATGGGCTTTTAAGTCTGGGAAATCTTTAGTGCAAGTTGCTGTGACCATATGGGCAACAGAGGTGAGTCAAACATTAAGCATACACACCTTGTAAAGCTGTTCCATCCATCAGAAAAGGCATTGCTGTCCATGAAGTGCACCACCCACTTGGTCTGACTGGTATTACTTAACTGGATAGTTTGTTCTGAATGTTTGTTTATTTATCACACTTAATACAGACCAAATTACCACTTTCTACCATAAAAATAATTGCTTTGCACCTTCATTTTCTTTTGCAAACATTTTATTTAATCTCCTCACCCTTTGGGCAAAACTTCAATTTTGTGTCATTAAGACATTAGAGTTGAAAATGTTACATTCTGTCATTACACAACACATTGAGGTTTATGCCTGATGCTGATGGGGTTGATGAAGCTTAAAGCTAAGATGAATCCTGACTATTTTTGTTATCACCCTGAATACCATTAGCTTAATAACATGCAGGCCTTTAAGTCATTCATTACATAAGGCATTGCAATTATTTCCTATAAATTAAAGTAAACCATGTAATACTGTTCTCACCTCTTCTTTTGCTAGTGGCATAAACCTAATGTGAAGGTCTTTTGGAAATATATTCTTTTCTTCAAAAGGCAATTTTTAAAATGAGGAAGGCACAGTCTGTTGTGTAAAATTTGCATGATTAGGAAAATGCATTAGGTACAATGTAACCTGAAAAAAGGTCTGCTAAATTTGAGCTTCAGGCGTGAAATTGACATGGTAGTTTACTCTCCAACCCCAGCAAATAAGAAATGAGAAGGCATTATTTTTATCATTTGGTGGAAAGGAAACTTTCTTGTATTGCAAAAATATAGCTGTTTTATCCTGTGAATAATTTTAGCAGTCAAATTCCTAATTTATGAGCATTCATTAGCCTACTACACAGAACTGTAGTAATCAAAAGCATACAGCAGGTGGTAATTCAGCATGGTAAGTCTACAGAGAAGTATAGCTTGCTCTTTTTTTCATCTTTTTTTCACCTTTTTGCCATCCTGTTGCATATTGTATACTTCTAAATGTTTACTCATCACCAGTGCTCAGAAGCAGCTGTGCTGCTGGGTACTCGCTCCAACTCACAACCCCCAGCAGCTCTCATTAACGAGACTGCGGGAGCTGATCTGCAACAAGTCCCCAAGACGGAACTTCTACCTGATTAAGAAAAGAGCTGCCCAGCTGTCTGATCATTGCTTAATAATTCATTCTTGTTGAGGATTTTTCCACAAATGAAAACAGTTGTGATTCTTACACTTAATTTACAATCTCTTCCCCTCTGCTGAGCTCCTGCGTAATACTGCTGTGTGTGGAGCAAAGCCCTGCAGTAGAGGAAGAGCTGAGAGGGCAAGTGGAGTTCCACCTTGGTACAGTCAGTGCTGGTTGCTGCCCATGTCCGTTCTCCTGAAAAGCCACCAAGAAACCACAACTGTCTCTTGAGGGGAAACCTTGTTTATCATGGACTATAGACTGTCTAGACCTGTGGTCAAAGGACATCACCACCATCAAGGAGGAGGATTTCCTGGACTCAGCCAGTGGATAGCCCATCACTAGTGCTCATTAACAGTGAGACATCTTTTTGCCCTTAGAGGACAGCAGCACCCTGGGGACTCCTCCTTGAGAAATGGATGCTTGTGATCCAGATGTGCTAACCCAGAAACAAGACTGCAACAGATGGTGAGGAGAAAAGAAGAGATGGGTGTTCAGAGTTCATGACTACTTCTTGTGAGGGCTTTTTCTTCCCATTGTAAGAGTGGCTGGGGAGGCTGAGGGTGGAATTACTTATATCCACAATTTTATTTTCTTGTCTGTGTGGGAGGCACATTAGTGATATTTGCATATTTCAGTACTTTCATAACCTGACCACTTACAAGAGATGCATGAGTACTTTGCATGTGGATTAAGTCTGGTGAGTATTTCTCCAGCCCTAATGGGGCCAAGGGGGCATAGTTCATGGTATGAGTGGCAAGGCCTGCAAGCATGCATACTGTGTGCAAAGGGTACAGACAGGAGGTTGGTTGGTGCCAAATCAAGGGCAAGCATTGTCCCTTATCTTCTGTTAGCATCTTCATTGTGCTGTAAGTAATCAAAACCCCCTCTACCCGCAGACCACTGCCCCTGACTGACCACCTGAGCCTGTAGAGACCACCAGAGGGAATTGTTTGTATTTTCTTGTCTCAGTAGGTGCTTCCCTGGCACCCTGAAAAAGTACTGATCTCTGACCAGGAAGGAAGCCACAGATACCAAGGAGAGTGCTGGCCCTGTCTCTCAGTGAAGGTGCCAGCCCTGCTGCCCCTAAAGGTCTGCCAGGAGGCAGCCCCTGCAAAGCACAGAGCCTGTCAGAGCAGTGCCTGCCCTGCCTCGCCCCAGGTGGGAGATGCTGTTTGGCAGAAGCTTTTTGTGAAGAGGGAGATGTCTTTTTTTAGAAGGCAGGTTGTCTTTTTTTCTTTTCATTTGAAGGACAGTTTAAAAAAGTGGTGGATATTAAGCTTGATTATGAAGAACAAAATGGGGTGAATCCCTTTTAGTTGAGTTCTGGTTTGCATTGAACCTAATGCTTTGGTACATTTCTTTGCTTCTTCTGAGGAAAATGAGCTGCTGAATGATATTGTCTGACATGCTGAGGATCAAATGTTCTGGCAGGAGCTTGTGCCAGCAATGTGAGAGGTGATGAGTCTCCTGAAGCTGTGTTTTGCTCACAAGGTGCCAAAACAAATGAAGTTCTTTTCATTTGTTCAAGTTCAAAAACAGTTTTTGGGTTCATGATCTTTGTATGGCATAGACAAGTTGAACACAATGCTGATGCTGAAGGCATTTGTGGCATAGCTGTCAATATCCTTCTTATAAATCTTTTAATCTTCAAATACAGTTGAATTTTACTCTTGAAGCAAAGGACTACAGAGACAGTCTTTGAAACAAGTGCCCTCAGTATACCTGCAGAATAGATGTACGTGGGCAATTGCAAGCAATATACGCTTTTCCTAACCCACAACATTAGTAGGCTCTAACAAGGTCTGGAGCTGTATGTGAAGTTCAATCTTCAGGTCCATTTATCTTAGGGCTGAGTGTGCTGACTGTCTGCAAGTCAGCAGGCTGGGGCCAATATGCTGGTGCTTTCAGATATGTGGATAATAGTCAAGAGTAGGACTGAGACCAGCTATTTTTGTACAACACAGGCTGCCAAACAGCTTTTGATTTCCAATTCGGTACTGAAGGGCTTCTAATTTCTCTGCTATTATTTGAGCAACCGACAAAATTACAAAGGTGGTAGATGAGTTGAATGCAGAATCCCGCACTGCTGGACCTAGGGGAAACTTGATGAAATTAATCAGGGATCAATTGAAAACAGAAGCACTTCTTTAGCAGTCAGTAGTGAGCTTTGGGAACTGGTGGCCATATGGCGTTGTGGGAGCTGACAGTCTCAGCAGATTCAGGAGGGATTAGACAGACTCAAGGACAACAAGTCCATTAAAAGGAGAAGGCAGGGATGTGCCCTCTGAGGTGTCTGCCACATCAGGTACACAGCTGTGGGTGCTGAGGTGTACAAGGGGATGAGACTGCAGAAATCAGCCCAGCTTGCTAGCTGAAAGCAATACAATCAACAAGAACCAAGTTTCTTTTCCAGTCCTGGGTCTGATCCTTGTTGTAAACCCATTAGTGCCCACCAGTACAAACAGTACTAGTTCACTGCAAATCTCCCAAGCCAAGCACTCCCTCCTCCCTGTCTGCTGTGCAAACGTATGCAGTGTAATGCCATATTGCAGCCATTCATGTTACAATGCAAAATCCTAAAGGAGCCAAATGAACAAGTCTTGCATAGGGTATAGAAAAAGATGGAGACTGTGGAATTTAAAAGCTAACAAAACAATGTACAAGTGGGAAACACAAATACGTCCAATCCACAGCTCATTAAGGATAAGTCACGCATAATGCAGAAGTTATAGCAATTTCAAACTTTCTTGGATTTTGGAGGCTGAAAAGTAAAACTTCATCTGCCTCTTGCATTTCCACTTTCCCAGCAAATTAGGAAGTAAGCCAGCATGCTAATTTTTATGTATAAAACAAAATAAAACAGACAATTTTTTTAAAGCAATTACTCCTGAGGCCACCCAACAGTAGTGTTTCTAAAGCAGTCCTACCTTTGTTTTCCAACTTGAGCTCCTCTGCTAGCAAGCTGTCTTGTCTGTTGCCAAGCACAAATGCCAGAAATGAGAGGATCAGGGCATCCAAGATTCCAATAATAGCCAGGATATAAGCCCAGCGGACTGAACAAGCCCCCAGCGTGTACTTGTCTGTCTTTTCACCACACATCCGTTTTACCTCATCTGAATCCCAGCCATCAGGAAAAATCATACAACCCAGGACGAGACAGGCAGCTTGGAGAAAAAAAGAAAAGGAGAACAATGGGATAATGAGACCAAACTTTCATTTTGACGAGAACCTCACAGTTATCATTAAAACAACACGCTTTTTCATCCCGAGCTTCAAAGCTAGCTTACTTAAAAACAAGTCACACAATTATATGCTGTGATTAAGTATTTAGTATAAAACCCTATGATATAACATCAACTTGTCACCTTGCTTAAAAAAAAGTTACATCCCAAATCCCTAGCCAAATTTTGTACCAGCACAATCACCTTTTTGCTGTGAGACTGATTTTTTTTTTTCTATGAAAGGCTCACATAAAACAAAAGATGAAAATGATTCTTAAGCTGGATATTCAAGGAAACACTGGATTACCACCAAATGGTCAGGCAAACAAGACAGAGAATAATAGAGTAGAAATCCTATCTCTCATTCCAGGCCATCTAAGAACCTGTAATATATGTAGGCTACAGTAAGGTTTTTATTTATATTTTACTTTTTTGGTAAGTTAGCAGTACCATTTTAACTGAAATATGTTTTATTCATAAGGTTTGTCTCCTCAAAAACACGAGTACTGACACTTTTCTGCAAGGAAAAATAAGCTGTCAACATGGCTGCCAACTTCTGAACTGGCTTACCTGAGGAATCAACACATGACATCTTGAACATGAAAAAGTGCTGATCCTTTTAACAGTGAGAAAAAAATATGGGAAGCCTCTGCCCTCATAGAAAGCTAGCTGACATCAAATGCCAGCCACTTTGGTAGGGTCAACTGAACCATGCAGGGGACAGGAGCAAAGGATGTGTGATCGGGTGCTCTTTTGTCAGCCTGGGTGACCACTAAACAGCTGACCTTAATTTTTAACAAGCAGAAATTTGCTTTCACCCTTGTTTCCCAGGGGAACTGCCCTGCTGGGGGCCAAGGTGGCTGTTGCAGAGCAGACAAAATGGCATGATGGGCTTGTTTTATTCAGAAGCAATGAGCTCCTGAAGCAGTGCTGCTGTTGTCTGCTGGCCAGCAGCTGCTGGGACATCCCTTGCCTGGCTGCTGCCAGGGTTAGAGCTGGGCCAGCAGGGCCTCCTGTGCCCAGTCCCACTTTGGGCAACAGACCTCATGCACAGTCCCAGTAGGCTCTGAAGCATGTCACAGCCTCTGCCCCGGCGTTTTCTGAACATAAAACCTGGCTTCCCCCTCGCACAAGGGAGCCACATTTCCTAACAGTGCAATGCACTTGAATAGTGCATAAATGCATCCCACTTCCTTAGTGTGGCTGATGAGATATGATGGGTCCTAAACCATCTTTTGTAAGTCTTATCGTTACACTGGTGTGCTGTGCCCCATGTGTTGCATGCACACATTTGTTAACATGGCACACACTTGCAGGTACATAGGCTAATAGAAAATAGCACATTGTGTCTTTTGACATTTTGAATATTGTTGAACCAGCCCCCATGTCTGAAAACTATAGATTACACACGAGTGGGTTGTACAACCAATGGCTGCTGTGGGTTTGGGAACAAGAATAGGCAGTCATTTCACACACCTCTCACATCCTCATCCTCAAAGCAAAAATACGTCTGCACTGTATGGTGTGATGAAATACTGTAACAGAATCTCAGAGTGGCTGGGGCTGGCAGTGCCCTATGTGTCCCTCTGCCCAACCCCTGCCCCCGTGGGGACACCCAGAGCAGGGTGCCAGGGCCACGACCAGGCGGCTTCTGGAGATCTCCAAGGAGGAGATCCACACCCTCCAGAAAGCTGTGCCAGTGCTCAGCCACCTGCAGAATTGCAAAAAAAGGCTTTAAAAGCTACACAACTGCTGTAGGAAAAGCCTCAAAAGAACATCTGTAGAAAGCATCTGATGTAGGATAAAACCTGCATATAGTACACTTATGAAAATATAACACCTCATTATAATTTCAAGGACAATTAGGCATAGGAACAAGGACAATTAGGTAGGGACTGATTTACTCAGCATATGCAGGTTAGACAAATTGTAAGCTGCCTACTGCCTTGCATTAACTCATTAACACGATTTCATAAGACCTTCCAAAGCTTTCTGAGACAAATAGTGCAATAATTTTTTTTTCTTAAGCTGGCTATGCATAATTCCAAAGAGATGATTTCTTACAGTCAACACATAGGAATTAGTTCCCATTGTGGGGAACTACTTTGAAATGACACATAAAATTTTCAGACCTCTGACATTCATGAAGAGGTCCGCATTTACCCACGTAACTGCAGAAAAATATTTACTATGGAGCAGCAACAATTTTTATTAATTGTCCTCAAAATGAGAGGAAGCTCGGTGCTCAGTTAATGATTGATAAATCATGAGATTTTTTCTGTTATTTGTGTAAGAATAATTAAGAATTATTGACATCTCTTCTTTTTTTTTTATTACATACCACATCAGACATGCATTCTTAGCACTTCCTAAAAGTAAATCAACTTTGTTTTTTTTTCCATTTATGCAATTAAAAATATGGGCTCCAATCTCAGGAAGTCAGTATGCAGCCTCCCAGCTTAGTCCTCAGGTTTCCAATTAAGTCATCTTTCCTGACTTCAGTTCCTGTGTGTGTTGATATATTCCCTTATTTTCCTCTATTCATTCTGTTAGTTACAGTTGGATTTCTCTTGGCAATAAGAAACATAGGTAAATAGTGTTTGGACTGGATCCCTTTGCATGAAGGGAGACATCAATGAGAGGATATTATTTTCTCCTTTGTCTATACAGTTTAGGTGCTTTCGATGAGATGACTGCTTGGTCAATACTTCAGATGCAGGAGTCGTACCTCACCCCGAGAGGTTAACCACAAGTCTTCACTTGCTGAGGGAACATTTTGCACTGAATCCTTTAAGAATATGGACTTGCTTAATAATATGAAGCAGGTAATGATTCATCTATCAGCTACAAGAGCAAAAAGACAGGTATGAAATCCACCTACAGATCTACTTTGTATTGCAAGGAATTTTTTTCATTTTAATCCTTCAAAGGAGGATTAGAAGATTTTCTCTAGGAGGAAATTACTTTCAGTTTTATAAAAATTTGAGAAATTAAAACCATTTGATGTTGCAATTGCAGTTACACTGCTAAGAGATGATTTTATAACACAAACACAGGTCCCATATCTTACTTTGTCTGAAATTCCACTGACTCCAATGACAACACAACCAAAATAGAAACGTGGAAAAGGCAAAAGAATGCACTACTACAGTTTTACTGTTCCCCACTTCAAATACATTCAGAAACTTTCAGATTTGGAAAGCTTGCCTACTGAATGAAAAGACTTAAATCATTGGCTCTTACAGGCTTTTTGATTCAAATAAGGAAAAACTTAAATCTGTATTTGTTGAAGATGGACTTTTGTGTGCAAAGTGAATGCATTCCAGCAGCACCTCCTTCCCAGCCCTGTCGACAGGCCTCTGTAGTAGCTCTGCAGCTAATCAGGGCTTGGATGAGAAGCAGCAGGGAGAAATTGATAACAGACTGATAACAGTCACTGGCACTGCTCAGAACTATCTGGGCAACTGTAAAACTTACAAGAATAATATCCACCTTGTTTTCCCTTGAGAAAGCTATTTGCAGGAATAGTACCTTTGTAGCAATGGCCCCAGACTTCCCCCAGTCCTTTCTCTAATTCTCTTACAAGGTGTGTGCTAACAAATTGTTTCACCTGTGTATTGAAGGCTGGTGAAACTTTTCAATTAAAAAAAAAAAGCTAAATAGCAAGCGTGCCTGATAAACATTTATTACTGTTGGTAAAAGCTTTTTTCCCATATAAACCCCTAACAGGAACTGTCGTATGGTTTTCCTTTACAGGTCTGAGTGACAAGTGAAAGCATTCATATTAAGCGGGAGAGTCCAGAATTTTACCTCCTGGGATGTAATGATGCAGATACGACATTTTCAGAGATTGGAAACAGACCCTGAACTGTTTCTGGCACTGACATACTTGTGACTCTGACCAAGCTAATATTATCACAGCCTGTGCTCGGTGTATGAGCTCAAATGGCAATTAGCAAGCAAGGAGTTCATGATCCTGTTGTTGTGCCAAAGATGGTGACAGATTAATATTATATTATTGCATGGAATGAGGTTCTATTTATAAAAAAGCTGACTGTTATACAGGAAACCAGTGCTAAGAGATTCCTGCTGGCACACTCCTCTCTCATATTCATTCTTTTCCTGACAACAGACCCAATTTGATGGTACGTAGAGTATGAAGATGGCGGATTCCCTGATAAAAGCATAAAACCCCCCCTGGAATTGGAATTACACTAGCTAACCTAGCCAACTATTTTCTTTCTATTCCCAAATATGAAAGAGCCTCCATGGTTCCAAAAACCAAAAGGTTTTTTCTTTTCAGATTTTTTTCTAAATGATATTTACCAACATAATTGCTCGTCAAACTCCAATAAACGAATAAATTTTTTCCCAGCCATGCTGGTTTGATGGAATGAAATGAAAGGTGAGGATGCCGGTGAAGAACATTTACTGGGACTGTGGACATTCTTCAGAGAGGTGCCATCTGGATCCCCATGGAGATGACATGGCCTGTTAGTTGGTACCATGAGCAGACTGAAAGTTCTTCCTCTGGCAACAGGACAGTTTGATGGTACTAATATGGGGCTGCTAACCTCATGGTCACTATTCAGAATGACACAATCAGTAAGCAACTGACATGAAATTCAAGATAAGATTAATGTTTTCAGAGAGCTGAACAGTAAAAGCATAGTTGCTCTTCTCTGCTCCAGGTTCTCATGTTGGAGAAGGAAGCTGCTCTGTGAAACTGCTCCAGAATACCGACATATCATTTTCATCTAAATGACATGGACAAAAGGAGACGTTCCTAAAGGGGTCCAAGGATGGTTCCCTGGGTGAAGGATCAAAGATTTGAGTGTTAATATTCCTTCAGAAACCACATGTATAAAGGAGACTTTAATTCCAGGAGACCAGACTAATTCTTATCTGAAGTAAGATGCTATTATGGCATAAACTGAAGCTTCAGTACTAACAGCTTTAGTCCACTGATTCTTTTATTTTGTTTCATCTTATTTGCTAATATAGAAAAGCTTGAACAGCTCCTCCACAGGATTGAGATTATTTACAGACAGTATCAAAAGGAAGAAGAGGATTCTACATTTGTGTGATAATGTAAAAGATACAGGGCTCATCACTTTATGGCCACTTGACTTAGGACAATAATTTTGATGCCAAATCTGATGAGAAGATCAAGAGATACAAATACTTTCTGTGCTGATTTTAATACTCAGAAGAATGAAATAAAAAACACCACTGTATATTCAGTGCCTGAACAGCCAAGAGAAAGAAAATGATATTATGGAAAACAGCGGTGAAATAGGTGCCACAGACAGGGAGGGAAGACTTGCCATGACCTGGCAGAGTTGACAGATAGCTGTAAGATATTTTTGTGCTTGCTTTTTACTCTTATATAACAAAATGGAAGAATTTGATCAACTACTGCAAGATGGGAAGCTGGATAACTAAAATGTGTTTGAGCAACAGCCATCCCCAAAGACAGGCACTAAAGAGCAAGAGTTGATCAGAAAGGTGGAAATAATTGGAAAAGTCATATCAGATGTGAGGAATGTGTTAAGCAGTGAATACGTAAAAAGGAACAGCAGAGACAGTGCAATCTCTTTCAATTAAGATCACTTGGAGGATGAACAGTAAGAGAAATTTTACTCTATCAAGGAGGGCTGTTTTAGACCTCAAGTGTTAGACTCATGTATGGATAGAGATTTCTTTGATATTACAGACAGAAGTTCAACAAGGGGCTATGTAATCATGGGATTCTAAGTTTTGATCATTAGGCATGATAATTAAGCTTTGAAATTAATGCACATCTATGAATAATTTAGTTAATACAACAGGTTGAACATAAAGATAATATAAGAATACCTGAGGTTTTATGTCTGTATGGCAGTTGACTCAGAGGTTGTATCCTAGTGACTCCGTATGAAGGACCACAATTCTGATCTTCCAATCACATTTACAAGGAACAGGTATTTATAGTATCCTGTCCAGAACATATATGGAAGCTGGGGCTATTAACAGATACAGGGCTAATCATCATGTGGGCAAAAATTCCCTAGAAATGTCACGACAATGAATTGCTAACAGGTATAGCATGGGTAGATGACTAACTGGTGACAAATAGATAAACTGAAATTATAGAATATAAATGATAAAAATATTCCTTTACAGTGCAGCAGGTGTGGGAGGTACTATAGATAGGAAGGCATGTGCCAAAAGTTACATTTATGCCTTGTTGCCTCTGATGGTGTTCAACAGCCCTGAGATCTAGTAATTGTTTTTTCTGTTTTTGCTGTTGTTGTTAGATCGCAGCCATCTAATGCAGTTTTAGATTTGCTTTACCTGGTAAGAAGATTTACTATTAAAAGTGTTTATTTTGAATAGTGTCATGGTGGAGTGTGACAGCCTTCTAATTTAATGTTAACTTCACTTTGCAAAACTTGGTCTTTAGCCAAACCGTATCAAACCAGATCATACTGAATTGTGTTAACTTTAATTAATGAATGAATTCAATGTAAATACATGTGGGCTGCAGCAGACAGACGGGAGAATAAGTGCTATTTAGAATCGCATAGGCTAGACATAGCTTGATATTTACACAACTAATATTTCTTCATTTCTTCACAAGTTGCTCATTGAAATAGTGAAGCTATTTTAAACTTGGTTGTGGTACCACCACCATCTGCTTCTGATGTTGTGGGCCAACAAAATAAAATACAAAGCATTACTTTTGGAACAGCCCTGGTAGCTTGCCAGAAGTAAGCTATGCTAAATATTTCAAGAGAAATTGAAATAACATAAAATAGTCTTAAATTAAATTGTCACAGCCAAAAGTAAAAACGAAGCAGAAATGGACAGAGGCTGGGACTAGGAACTAATCTTTTACCTCATTTTTAATGAAGACAACAGGAAGGCAATACCCTGATGGCTGACGGACAGGAGCATTCAGAAATGGAAACTCCTGTCTCCAAGTCCATAGCAAAACTAAGCTGATAACAAAGTGCTCAAACTGAAGGAATAGATCATCAAATCCCATGTATTGTTGCATAGAAATGCCTTACAATGCTGGTGCACTGAAGGATTTTATGATTACACTGCATAAACACCAGAGAATGGATTCTGGAGGGGGGGAAGAGCTATTCAACTGGAAGGGCAGTCTTGGCACCTGAACAAATGGATGTAAAGTGTCCAGGAATACATTAAGGCTGTAAAGTAGAAGGCAGTTATCAATAGTCAGGGGAGAGGCTTTGGCATACACTCTCTGTAGCTATAGTCAGGCCAAGAAGTTTTAAGTTGTCCAAGTTGATGCTTTCAAATAGTCATTAAAAACGGAGTTTGATCAGTCTATTGACAAAAAAATTAGTGTTTCTCTGTGAGGCTAAACTCAGCTACCTTGGACCTGTATGATGACTACAAGAACTTCAAGGTCTACATGCCTCAGTCTTATGCCAGATATTTTCAGTTACAGACACCCCGGATCTGGTGGTGCAGACAGATTTGCACTTAAGGCAAGCTCCAGGTTTGAGTGCTATGGCCATTTTGCTGCAAAGCTTGGGATTTATTTTCCTTTGACAGTAAGTTGAGCAAAACTCTCTACATGGATAATCGTGCCCTGTATTGCAGTTAGCAAAGACTTTTGCTGCCTTTTTTCCCTTCTGCATGAATCCAGCTCTGCACAACTAGCAAGTTCACAACCAGCAAGTTTTTCTCATGCTGTTACTGCTGCAACCCTCAACTTGCTTGTCTTTCACACAGAACGCACAGCAGCATATGGGGTTGGAGATTCATGATCTTTGAGGTCCCTTCCAACCCTGGCAGTTCTGTGATTCTGTGTGATTCTGTATTAGTAATGCATTAAGGAATCAGCCCACACAGACTGCTGCTCCTGAGAAACATGTGGTATGACATCCTACTTGTGTTCCTAGTTTCACTTACATGACCACTTAAGGGGATTTGATGGTCATGCCTGGAAAACAGGTTAAGTCACCCATCCACCTCAAGGAACAGCTGAGGTCAATGGCCAGCAGCTGAGTGAGCAACTTCAAAGCAACTGCTAAGAGTCCCCCCAGTTGTTATGCAGCCTCCACTTCCCCGGCTCTCATGCAGTGAAGGAAACATGAACAATGAAAACACTTGTGAGAGGAAATGAAATAAAAGGAACAAAAGGAGAAAAAACTTTTCTGAGATGTGCTGAGCCTCTTGCACCTGCTCTTGGTTAATGGCCAGCTAGAGAAAGCTCTCCAGTGGAAGCTGGTCAAGAGATTCACGAAGTTGGATGTTGGTGGCTGAGATAAATAGCCTCTGGCAAGGATCCTCTGCAGTAAGCTGAGATGTGAGCCCATGGGCACTGCTGCCTTCTCTGCCAAAAGCACACCTATGATTCCCAGAATATAATGCGTCATGATAGGGAAGTGTGATCTAATGCTGAAATGAAAAGAAAAATGTTTTAAATCTACCATTTATGAGCATCCAAACTGTGGGCTCAGCTGTCGCATTTCCTTTGCCTTCACTTTGGGCCGCGTGCTCCCTGTGCATGGACGGAGTGAAGTTTCTGAGGAAGTGAATAGAAGGCAAGTGAAAAGATGATGTGATGCATGAGAGCAAAGAAAACAGAAATAACTGAGTGCAATAGGGGAGAAAAGGGAAGGTTTTCTCTCTTTTCTTTTGTAAAATGCTGAAGTTTTGCTAGAAGTCACCAGCAGCTGACCATATGCCATACTTTTCTTGTCAAGCAGGAGCTGCACTCATCCTTTCTGAGATGCTGGCTCATCCTCCAAGTATTAACACCTACTCAGTGTACGCTCATTTCGTTGAGGCCGAAGGATGCCTGTAGTGTGTTCTACCAGAGTGGAGATCTGCCCAGAAGGACTCTAGCCACCCTTTATGGAAGATCCAGTTCGAAACTGTTCTCATTTCTCTCTTTAAGATCAGCAGCCTTTCCAATGCCAGTCTGCACCTGCTCCCTGTCTCCTTGAGGGATGGGGACACACACCTGCAACTCAGCATTGCGTGGTATAGAAAAAATGGGACACAGTACTGAAGCAAATTTGTGCTGCAGGTAATGCAAGGCTAAAGGCCTTCAGGGGAGTAACTTGGTACGTGAAGACAGATCCGTCTGCAGAGAGAGAAGTGGAAGCGGCAGAAGGCCTTGTTCTTGAAATGCGAATGTTAAGATTGAACTAAAGCCATTACAATCATTTACATCTGACTGCCAAAACAGTGCTAGCCCATATTGCAAATGGACTGGCATAGATGCAAGACAAGCTCTAACAGATGATGAAGGCATTGACTTTGTTTAGTGCCTTCCACTATCCCTGAGGCACATGTATACGTCTTTATGACTGCACAGCTTGTCATGTGCTATTCTTCACTTATCTCTGCTGCAGCTCTGCCTGATCTCCTAACAGCTTTGCTCGGGAGAGAAGAGAAATGGACAGTAGGCCCTGAGACCACTTAGCTGCATTGCTTCTTCATTAAAGCTGACATTTGGCAATGACACCTTCATGCCTCTCAAGAGCTGACATCTCACTGAAGCCAGCAGCAGCAGAGGTCTCAGGGCAGCAATGTCTGTCCTGCTGAGTACATGAGCTCTAGGTGGTGGGAGAGAGCCCTGGAGGAGACATGTTTTCCTCTCTTGCCTTTTTCCTAGTGAAGCAAGAGTGTCCTTTTACCTAGGGCCAAGCCTATGACATTGCTGAACCTCCCGAATTGCTTTTGACAAGCCAGAGCTGAGTAAATTTAACGTATCTGAAAAATCTTTGAATTAATGTTGTGAGTATTTTACTATGAGGTCTGCTCTGAAAATAATGCCTCCTGTGTTGACCCACAATGTCAGAAGCGGATGTTGGTGGCGGCACTAGAGGTTGGACCTTCCAACCAGTATTCCATTACATTTTGTTGCCATGCAACAGATGGCAGCAGTGGTGGTCTGAAAAATGGTGTCTGATATAAAAGAGTATGTGAAGCCCCTGAAGTGTGTCACTGAATTTCTTCATGTGGAAAAAATTGCAATGATGTGCACTGTCTTTTGGAATAGGAAAAAGGTGATCCTTCTGGATTTGATGGAACTTGGACCTCTGATCTCTGTGTTGTGACACTGACTAAGCTGAAGGCTTAAACTTCCAGAGTCAGGCCAGAAAAGAAGACTACCTTTCTCTTGCAACATGATAAAACCAGGCCTGATATCAGTTTGAAGACTGTGGAGCACACTGAAAATCTTGGCTGGACAGTCCTACCACACCCACTGTATAGTTGGGATTTGGTGCCTTCTGACTTCCATCTCCTCGAGCTGATGAAACATGGACTGTGTGTGCAGCATTTTCCTACCAGTGACAACATCATACCTGTGAAACAGTGGATCATCTCCACTGGTGCAGATTTTACAAGTGTTACATGCATACTTTTGTTCACTGCTGGCAAAAATGCATAGCTAATGGTGGCGACTGTGTTGAAAAACAATGTTTTGTAGCTAAAAATTTGCTCTATCTATCCATGCTATTATACTCTTCGTATCTGTTGCATGGAAATAAATAGGAGGCATTATATTCAGAGCAATCTATAACTGCAGCCTTCCTTGCCTGGTACTCTGGTAATCTAGGTTTCTCTGTCAGCTCTTATGTGCAAGGATTAATTACGGAACTTCTCTTTACTTATACAGAGGCATATTTTTGTGCCTTTATTTTTTTTGTTCCTGCCAGTTAACCCAAAGATTTGCACTATGCAGCAAAACTAACCAGTCTGGTTCCCAGCAAATCCTTGTGTGCATGCATGTGTGGTTTCAAGTTCTGCCTGGGTGTATGATATCAAGCTCTAATAACTTTTTAAACATCCAGTTCAGCACGTGTATTGTTCTGGTGCTACAGTGCCTTGATATGAAGCAGTCCTTAGTACTTCCAGCACTGCAAACAAGAGACTGGTGCTGATTTTCAGTACTGATGCCCAGAAGTCAAAGAAACTAGGTCTCTCTCCATTTAAAATCTCTGATATATGCCTATTAATATATCACTGCTGGTGATTCATGTCTTCAAAATTAAGATGTCTGTTAAGACATTGCAAAGACTGAGATGATGCAAGGCAAGGTGGCAGTGTGAGGCATATCCAACAGTCTTAATGAGAGTGGCACGAGCTGCTTGAAAACCTGGGTACAAAGCTTGAGGAGGCCTGAGAAAGCCCAGAGGTGTGTGCTGTTCAGCAGCTCATCAAGAAGGATGAACCAGAAGGTGCAATGTTTCCAAAGGGAGAAATCTGTCTCTGCCAGCTGGATCTAGGGAAAGAGCCAAAGGAAATGGGAGTTTAACTGGGATTGTAGTAACTGTGTCTTCTTTGAAAAATGTTAGTTTGTCCTGAAGCCCCATGTCCTGGGTGAAGAAAAAGGATCTGAGGGTGTTAATTGACAGCTGGTTGAACATGAACCAGTAGTGTGCCTTGGTGGCCAAGAAGGCCAACAACACTGTGGCTTCTATTAGAAATGGTGTAGCCAGCAGCAGCAGAGAGGTGATCGTCCCTCTATACTTGGCACTGGTGAGGCTGTACCATGAGTGATGTGTTCGGTTTTGGACTCCTCAGTACAAGAAGGAAATTGAGGCCCTGGAGTGTGTCCAGAGAAGGGCTGAGAAGAGCTGAGAGGGGTCTGGAGCACGAGTTCTATGGGAAGTGGCTGATAAAACTGGGATGGTTCAGTCTGGAGAAGAGAAGGCTCCAGAGAGACCATATATCTCTCTACAATTGCCTGAAAGGAGGTAGTGGTGAGGTGGGAGTTGGCCACTGCTCCCAGGTAACAGCAACAGGACGAGAGGGAATGGTCTTAAGTTGCACCAGGGGAAGTTCAGGTTGGATATTAGGAAGAATTTCTCAGAAAGAGTGGTGAGGCATTTAAACAGGCTGCCCAAAGAGGTAGTGGAGATGCTGTCCTTGGAGTTGTTCAAGAAAATAGTAGA
Source organism: Chrysolophus pictus (assembly GCA_037305975.1). NCBI lineage: Eukaryota > Metazoa > Chordata > Aves > Galliformes > Phasianidae > Chrysolophus > Chrysolophus pictus. The sequence continues at coordinate 182,788,465 of CM074576.1, forward strand.
TGTGGCACTGAGGGATGTTGTTTAGTGGGCATAGTGGGGACGGGCTGATGGTCAGAATAGATGATCTTAGAAGTCTTTCCAACCTTAATGATTGTATGATTCCTTTCACCAATTCTACCTTCTCAGAATAGTTTCTGAAAACATGTACAACATGTACAAAACAATTATGAAGCAGACAGTTTAGCTTACCAAATAATTTTGCTGCTGGTGGACACCAGAAAAAAAAGAAGAAATTCCACAGTTAAACTACTGCTGAATGCATCAGGCAGCAAGTATTTCTATCAGTACATTGCAAGCAACTGACATACAATGTAAGAGATATTGAGCATTCCAGCAAATACATAGAAAATATAATGTTCCGTCTTGCAAGCAGTCCATTATCTTGTCATTCAAAGGACGTGATTGTTTTTATAAAAAAGTTTAGAGGAAACATGAACTTTAGGATCTCAGTCCATTAGAACCAGCACAGTCTGTAGTAAGTTAGCAATCTGTAATTCATGATTCCTGCATCTGTTGCTGGTGGCACCAGTGAATTCATTTCTGTCTCACAGGACTCCTTGCTTTGGAAAGTAGTACTATGAAGTGATGGGCTCAGAGCCCCTGACCTATGCTGAACAAGTGTTTTGGAAGTAAATCCAATTTAATTCAGAGTTCATGACATTTTTGTTGGAAAGCTTTGGTTTGGGGAGTCACCTTCTTTAATTTACTGACAAACACTGTGACCATGATTATGTAGATGTGGATATATGGAAAGTGGGTTCTGTAATTCTCTCCAAAAGTCCAAGTTCAGACTCTGAAGTAAAGAAGAGTTTGCAATCCCTGGTTCAGGGGAAACACAGGGGCTCCAGAAATGCCCAGAGAAGTGCTCCAAGATACCATGCAGCTCCTGAGACATCAGAGACTATAAAAGCCATGGATCAAACTTCCTTAAAACCCATGCAGCAGGAATCCTTCTGCATGGATTCTACATTTGGCATTAGAGACAATACCATGTTACAATTTGCTTCTTATTAAGCCCAAGGGAAAAATAAAGATTGCGGAGACAACCTCTAATTCATGCAGGAATATCAGCCAGCACTTTGCACGTTAATTTTGTATAATTTAAAGAGTTGCATAATGTTTGCCTTTGAAAATTATCCTTTGACACCTCAAGATCCCTAAATAAATCTATAAACCATACTCAGGTAAGGTAAATACAGACTTGTCAGGTTTAGCACAAATGAACTCCAAGCATACGGAGAAGGCTGCTGGTGAGGCATTCAGTTGCTCAGCCCTCAGTTACCTTGGTGCTGAGCCACTCAAAATCAGTTTTTCGTCTTGGCCTTTCTACTGTGAGAATAACATTTCCCAGCTTGGTTCATTACTACAGCATAAAGATTTGCCATGCAGTCTTAATAACATATTAAACTCACGCTCACCCAGCCATGACCGGCTCAACATGTTTTCAGCCTACTGAGAATCACATTTAACATTCATCCTTGCAACTGCTCAGACAATAATAAGACGTATTCTTGGTGAATGTTGAGCCACAGAGGCAAAGAGCACCTCGTCCTCCCTGAAGCACAGCGGTGGCTGTTAGCCCACCTCTGACCATGCTGCTCTGAAGGAGCATTCTTATTTGCAATGCTGCATTTTTAAAAAATGAGTTTCTTCTGACCTCTCTAAATTCACTGCCTATGCAACACCCATGCTGGTTTCCAAATGCGTCCATTCACGTGCAAGTTTCCTTTTGACACATCGGTGCATAAGGACTGTAATCCCAGTTTGGATGACAGCTAATGACATGGTACAAATCAAGGAATCCTCTGCAGCAAGACTCTTGACTCTGTTCAGATGCGAGTCTGCAGCATTGCAGAAACCCAAGACCAGAGAAATATACATCTAGCAGTGGCAGTGAAAGTGAACTCAGCTGTGGGTATACTGATACATAGGACCTCACTGACCAGAAAAGTTTCACTGATCTTGTGCAGTAATTAAACTGGGCAATAACAAAGTTTTTTTGTTTGGGCTCATTATCAGAACTATTTTTCTTTGGAAGAAAATGCCGCGTTAAGCTGTACTAAAAATGTAACTATGGGAACAAAGTAATAAAGTTCTCATATAAATTTGGTGGAAGTGATTTATGTATCCAAGAATTATGCTGTCATGTGTTAACTTGCGTATTTCTGAAAATGAATGTATGAGTTAGTTAAAAAGTGAGATTAAAGGCTGGCTCCTTGGAGTTTTCCCTTGGGCAATGTTGGGACTCCTGTGGTGTTTCAGTATCAGCACAATACCTTGCCTCTGCCTGGCAAATAATTATTTTACCAAGTAAGAAATTTACTCTTCTTTCTGCTTAAGCAAATTATGATTTTTTTTGGTTACAGTTTCCTTGTGGCTAGGTATAAACAAATTTCTAAAATGTAATCATTTTCATTAGATCCCACTGAATCTAATCAGAGTGATCTGACAGCAAACAAGTCTTCCCAGCAGATCCCCCACAAAGCATGTTATTTGGCAGAAAGACCTGCCAATGGCTTCACTTGCTTGGATTTCAGTCTCTTGATATAGATTTGCTGCCCCTACATCCTTTGCCAGCCAGGGCTTCCTGCTGATGCCTTCCCTCTTGCCAGTGTCAAAATGCCTCTCATTCTGCCAGTACTGAGTAGAATATTTCGTCTGAAATATTTTTGCCAGTAAAGATAGCAGCAGGTCAATTCAGGCTAATCATTGTGCACTCCACCAACTGAACACAAATCAAGAAATATTTCTGAGAAAAACTGGAAGTTTGCCATTTTTATTGAGAATCCCCCCACCTCCCAGATAATATTTTCTTCATCGGAGGTAGAAAATATGTAATTTGAGGCTTAACCACAATTACTTTTCTCACTAAGTTTTCCAGAGACAACAGCAAACTGACAGACAAACTTTCTTGCACAGTGCCAGCGCTGGAACAAGAAGAAGGCACAACACGTGGCTCTAGAAACAAGATTTTTTTCACATGCTCTGTAGCCCACCCTGAGACTTCCAGACCTGCCTCTGGGCTGGTCTCACCTGCAGATGTTCAGTTCACAAACATGCTCTCCCACAGAAGCTGCATCTGAGAAGCAAACACCCATAGTAAGCTGGCAGTGTCTGTACTCTGTGAGTTTTGCTGCGACAGCTTATGGAGTAAAAAACCCATGAGAAGTGGCATCTAATATTTTCCCTCACCTTACCACTTGTCAGCACTTTGAGATCTGCTTCTGAGCTCTCTTCTCTTCCTTTCTCATCTTCCTCTGTTGTTTAGCTTTTCTCTTCAAGCATTCTCTCTCCAATCTCTCTGCAAAGAATTGCCTTACTTCTCGGTTGAATGTTTCCACTGCTTCCTGCAGATATTTCTCTGTTGTCTTCCTCCCTGAACTCTTCAGTAAGATTTCCAGACTGATTGCTCCCTTGGTTCCATCTGTTGCTCACATTCCTGCTTTCAGTTTCTAGCGAGCTGCAACTCTGTCTTTCCTGAAAAACTCAAATCTTCCTACTGGGACTTAGCAGTCTCTATTTAGGGCTTGCAAGGTTTTACACTTATCTGAATGCTTAACACGCCTGTAGGTTTGGGGCCTCGGCCCCCTAATGATTGCTCCTTTGAATGATTAATGCATCAAAACAAACGCATCCTCACAAACCTGCAACAGATAGCAGTGCTAAAGACTTCCCCAGCACTTGCTGTTAGTGTAACATCTCGTAGAATCATTGAGGTTGGAAAAGACCACCAAGATCATCTAGTCCAACTACCAGCCCATCCCCAGCATGCCCACTAAGCCACATCCCTCAGTGCCACATCGATATGGTTCTTGAATGTCTCCATGGACAGTGGCTCCACCACCTCCCTGGACAGCCTGTGCCACTGCATCACCACTCTTGCTAAGAAGAAATTGTTCCTAATATCCAACCTGAACCTCCCCTGGTGCAACTTAAGGTTATTCCCTTTCATCCTATCACTGTTAACTGGGAACAGAGGCCAACCCCCACCTTGCTACAAGGCACCTCAGTGTCCGTATACCTGGGTGGCACAAAGGTGTCCACAGGGATGCCTTCCTCCTGCCAAGGCTTGGAAGTGCTGTTTTATCCCAACCCTGCCTCTTGCAGTATCCCATGTCTGCGGAGCAGAGCCCTCTGCTCATATGTAGCTTCTTAGTGGTAGACTTTTTATCACTTGAAGATACAGTCTGTAAATTAAATAAATTTCACTGCTCATGCTATTTTTTTTAAGTAAAATAATTTACTTTAAAATTCTTTTTAAAAGTAAATTTAAAAAGATTATTTATGTGCCAGCACCATATGACTGTTTCACCTTCATTAAAAATCAGCTGTCACGGGTAACCCAAATACCTTTACTGACCTCATCCTCCACATATCTGTGTAATTCCACACATTATGCCTCCCATAATTCACAAAGCTCAGAAGAACATAACAAAATAAAAATACATATCCCAGGTCAGCTTTTGTCCCTGTGTTGCCATCATTGTTCTCATTTCCCTACACTCCGTTTCCAGCAGTGGGCAGCAGAAGTGAGCAAGCATAGCGCAAACATGCAGCAGCATTTCCCCAGGTTATTCTGTGAGTCTCAAACAATTTGCAGCTCACAGAGCAGTGGAGATATCTTTATCCTTAGTGGGCTGTCATGATTTTTTCTTCCTCAATTAATTGGCCCAGCTAAGTTTTATATCCATGTAGGCTGTCAGTACCCACAACATCTTGAGGTAAAGAATTGTATAGCTCAATTATCCATTAGATGTAAAAGAAAACTTTCAATTTTTTCATCTGCTATCTTCATTTCATAGTTCTTAAACCCTGTACTAGAAAATGTAGTGGACAGTACTCTTACACCAGAGTTACCCACGTACCTCCTGCTTTGACGGACTCATGTGCTATCTCTGCTGACTCATGTCCTGTGCAAGGATGGAAGGTCCTGATCTTTTTCTCTTTTCTCTTTGTTCTGACCTTGTACAGGAGCAGAGAACTGTTGCTCCTGTCTGCAGCCTTTTCAGAGCTGATCTATTGAATCATAATTTCTGTTTCTGAAATCCATGGTAACTACTCTGAATGCTAATTCAAAATTTCTATCAAATTGCCCAGGATAGCTACGACCTGTGCTGTTCTGCAGTTCCTTCGTTCTCCTTTGGATCCTTTAAAGACTCATACCAAATTAACTGCTTCCCAGTCCTTTGGTATCAAGGCAGTTTTCAACAAGAAGTTAGACTCTACTGTTGAAACGTCAATACTTCATCCCTGAATTCCTTTAAACCTTTTTGGCATATCTGTTCCTGTTGATCCTTCTGATATATTATCTGTCACGGAATTAACTAGATCAGTTTATGCCCGTGACAGGGGGGCAGTAGGCCCCTGCCCTCCCCACCCCCCGCCTGGCCCACGGAGGGAGGAAGGGGGAAAAAGAAGAGAAAACAGCGGCAACAATCTATGGAGGTAAACTTATTTTACTAACTATGATATTGGAATGCAAAATAATACAATATAATACAACCTAATTAAAATTGAGACTAATAAATCAAATAAGATATGAGAGAGAGTTCCCGAGACCGAGTCAAACCTGAAAAAAGCTTGGAACGGCCAGGAAAGCACCCTCCAGCACCCACTGCCAGGCAGTAAGACCCCGCCCCCCCTGGAAGGGTCAGATCCCATGACTTCCGTAATGTATAGGGATAGGTGCGTAGAAATTAGAGCATTAACACCTTAATTCCAGTACATGATGTTTTGATGTGGAATATTAAAAATCAAAAAACAAACCCATGACATTATCATTCATTTTCTCTATTTGCTCCATGATCTTTTCTATCTCCTTTTTAATTTGAAAAAGAGCATCTGATAAGTCTCCCAGAAGGATGATTTCTGGTGTGTAAACTTCCTCAAACTCCTCCAAAGTAACTATGTGTACAGAAGATACATATGTATGTATATATTTATTTACCTATACTCATACACATATCTTTTTTCCTGGAATACCCTTGTCTTAGAGATTTTTAACAGAGACTTCTCAGAGACTTCATACTTTGAACATCCTTCTGAACTTCTGGCAGATTTCCTCCTTATGATGTTTTTGTTTTTGTTTTGTTTTTTTTTTCCTAAAGTATTAACAATTTTTATGCCTTTTTCTAACTGGTTTTGTTCCATCTCATTATGCTTTAATTCAAAGTCAAATTGCCAGATTTTGAAGTCTTCTTTTCCTCCCTAGCTCCAGTGTTCACAGATTACAGAGATAGGCCCAATTCTGAAGAAACTATTTCAATTTGGTAAGGACCCAACACTCCAATTGCTCCTGAGAAAAGTCACTGTGAAGATCTGCAGACTCAAATGTTGCTGAAGATTTGCATTTCCCAAGACATGTAGAAAAGGAAATTTAGTAAATTTTCTATCACAAGCCCTGTTACTGGAGATGAAATATCTTAGACCATGATTGCTGCTTTTTATCTCTGCTGATTCAGTAGCCATACATTCAATGAGTCACATTATTATGTGAAACGTTTATCTTAGAACATGAGAGAAACGATATATTTATTCCTTCTGGAGAAAATTACTCTGTCTTCAATGACACCTCAGCCTGACCACCTCTGGTGTTAGGGCATGTTGTACAAGAACACTTCAGGATCCAATAATGAACTTCAAGTCAAGCATATAATGTATCAGGGTTGTCAGCTACCATGATTTGATCATGAATCTCACAGTGTCTTTAAACAGCTACTTTGATGTGAAGACTTTTATGTTTTCATAAAAAGAAGTCATTGAAAGTTTTTTTACTAAGAGGGCGTTGAGGCCCTGGCACATCTGCCCCTAGAGCTGTGGGTGCCCCATCCCTGCAGGCGCTCAGGGCCGGGTTGGATGGGGCCCTGGGCAGCCTGAGCTGGTGGGGGGCAGCCAGCCCATGGCAGGGGGTGGGGATGGGGGGCTCTGAGATCTTTCCCAATGCAAGCCATTCTGTGATTCTATGATTCTGTATGTGGAAAGTGGTATGCAGAAAATAAATAACGAGTAATCCCTCAAGTATTCTACTTCTTCAAAAATAAAGGCTTTGTGAACTTAAGCTGATCTGATAGTGGGATGTTTAGTTTCTGTGACACTCAATCCCAGTAACCTCTGTGAGAACCCCTGGTGATTCTGCAGCCTTTCTCCTATCAGACACAAAACTGGAAGCATCCCATTGCATTTCCAGTCCTGTAAGCAGCCCTTCCTTGCAGCAAGCTCATCCTTACTCCTTTGAGATGTACCTTGACCATCTTAAGTGAGAAGCTGCTAATTTTCAACAGTCACTTGCCATTTTATCCCATAAAATTTAGTTCCTTTCCAGCTACCATTCCTGTATATCTTACATCTCCACCCCAATACTTCTCAATAAGATTTTGAGGCCAAGTCATTCAGAAATTTTCCAAAACTTAACAAAATTTCATTCACTTAATGTGCCCCTAACAATAAATTGGATCTGGATTGACTAGGTAGGTAGCTGCTTGCAAGAGTAACATGCCCACTGCTGTGGCTTCTTCCCGCTGCCAGGCGGGGGACTGAGCAGGCTGCTTGACCTGGAGCTCACTCATGCAGCTCAGTTTGCTCAATAGCTGCAGCTCACCAATGCAGTTCTGACATGCTCATCTTTCTGGTATGGCTGCTGTGGAATAGGCTACCCAGGGAGGTTATGGAGTCTCCTTCTATTGAGATACGCGAAACCTGCCCAGATGTTTTCCCATGCAACCTACTGTAGGGAACCTGCTGTAGAAGGGAGTTGGACTCAGTGATCCCCAGAGGTCCCTACCAGCCCCTACAGTTCTGTTACTCTGTGAAGGGCCAGGCCTCACCTGCATATACTGCTGTCTACACAATGCTCCACAGGACATTCAGAAGATGACTGTATTGAGTACCAAAGGGTCTGGCTTGTCAGAATGATTTATTTTTGTAAAGGTAATCAGTAGATTGAGGGCTGAGGAGTGTTCTGAAGTTTATGAGAGGCTTTCTCATATCATAAACTTTTCATGAAGGCTAACGAAGAAGACAGATATCATGTTTTCCTGGTCTTTTGCACCAACCACTCAGCTTTCTCACTGCTCCAGAAGTGTTCTGCAGAAGAAGCGCCACCACTGCAGCCTTCTGATGGCACCTGCACAAAAACTTAATACCAAAATCAGCTTCAAAATGAGGGTGTCTGGTTCTGGACTGCGGCTCCTGCCGTGTGCAGTGCACACAGGACCTGCACCCTGCCTCGTCTCCAGTACTAAGACACTTTGAGATATGTGTGCAATCCTGATGCTCACCACAGCCTGGAGAACACTTCTGACACTCGTAGCTTTGCTCCTTTTTCAGGTGGTAGGATCTGGCAGTCACAATTCAGGATCTGTACATGCTACACTGTGTTTCTATATCCCACCATTGTTTAGAAAGGGAAACCTACAGGGTAGCCTGTTTTTGCCCCCCAACCCATGACAGTTACGACAGGAAACAGGCAGGCAGACAGTCCTTCCAGCCCTGCAGTGACCAGGTGGTGCCAGCATGCGTAGGGCTGGCTTGTGGGTGTAGCACAGGAGAGGAACCAAGTACAGCACTATCAGAACCTCACTTCCAACAGCATGACTTTCATTCATTGCTCTTTTAAAACGCAGCAGACCTCAGCCGACTAATTTCAAGCCCCATATATAACACTATTTCTAAAGCTTTTATGTAACTAGAAGTGTTTGAACACATGCCTTCTTCCTTTCTGAAATGTTAATCAGCCTTCTCCTGTCAGACTTCTAATTTGACATATTTAAACACCCTGATAGGTTAATAACAGTGTCTAGGATCTCAGTGCTTGTAACAGCTTCCAACTCCAGGCAACATTTCTAGACGTATCAGTACACTTTACAGACTATGTAGGTAATATTGTACAATTTGTTCAGGAAAGATTTATATATATATATTATGGCCAAATGATGAAATACGAACAAGATATCTAAGATTTATAAACACACAGGCGCACAAGCTGAAAAGCTGCAAGCATGAAAATCATCATAAAATTTCCCCCTGTGCACTCCAGGTAGCATTCACTTCTGAGACTATGCTTCACAGTGTTACACTCCTCACTTCAGTAATTTGGCTGAGAAGTTGTTTACTAAGCAAAGGCGCCTGCAAACACCTCCCTCAACATCAAAAACTGCAACTTGGATGCTTCCAGCCAGCCTACAGTATTGAATCCTGTCTGTCAAAATAAAGAAGTAAGGGATTTCTTTTTAACAGGAGGTACACTGCACTGAATAGCACCTGGGTGTAATTTCTCCTGCATGTTCAGGCACTGTGCTCCCATCTTTGCTCCTGCTGAAGTCAAGTACAAAATCTCTTCATTGAAACCACGGTCAGTTCCTTTGCACACCTTCTGAAGAAACAGGGAGTTTGTTCTGTGAACTTCATATAGAGATTGTGAAAAGATACAATGGTTTTAGGTTCCTTGACTCAAAAATATTCAAAGCGAACAGTTATTTAAGGGAACATATAGGACGCCTTTGCTATTTGAACATCTAGGTTCAAGCACCAAATATACAATCCTTATCTCAAACACTGAAGCTCTGACGGCTGTCACACATAACCATCCTCATGTCTTCCCCATAACAGTACAGGGTTAAATGCTTCTGAGATGCATTTGTTCCATAAGCACAGGGTTAGCTGTAGCCATAGCCAATTGTGGGAGTACATGGTTGCACAATTCCACGAGTTCTCCTTAGACCATAGCATAGATATATTTCATAGCATGTAAGTGTGTGAATAGGATGCCTTTAGATTCTCTGGTTTATTTTTCCTATATCTACTGGTCCTCTAACTACCTATACTCATCAGAGACTGAATGTAGATGATCACTATGGTGCCTTAGATCCTTAGAAATGTAGCACTCATGGGAAGTATGGAAAGACATAAAATTTGGGATGTTGATTTTAAACACCTTAGTCTTTGGGTCCTTCAAGCAGATCTGGTTAAGCTGCCAAACTCCATAGCTAGATAAAAGGCTCTTGCTTACCAAATAACATTGATATAATTCAGGGTTGGATTTTTTTTTTTTTTAGATCCATTCAGTAATTCATTCTGACATGAGTAAGAACAGCTGGCACTTGTGTTGACAATGTACAGAGATTAAGACAGCAAAATTGAACTGTTTACACTCCAATTGTAGTCAATAGAGATGTAGTCAATACAGCCAGTGGAGTCTAGGTGGCAATTCACCCATCAATTTAAAGTGTCAGATTCCTAGTGAATTGAATAACTCTCTGGGTTCCATCTCCAGGAGGAGTTACTGGACACTCGGTGCACGTACAGCCCATATGGATATGTAAACCAAAGTATTAATGTGCAAGTTGCATCCCACACTATATATCTCCATTGGCACTGGCATTGGAGCAACTAAGGGAAAAACACAGCTCTGACTGCATCTGGAGACAGAATAAAACTTGGTCAAGGAAATGATAAACTGGAACCTATTTCTGCATATTATCTGAAACAGAACACAGGTGATTTTTAATTGGAGAGACTTTTTGAAGTGCTTTACACATGCTAGTGAATTGGAAGACACTTCTAGAACCTTCCAGGGCACATTTCTTATTCTAAACCAATGTTTCTGAAGTTTTTCTTCTGGACCATCTAACACAGTGTTTCTGCAGCGTAAATCCAAATTGCATGAGGTGTCATGAAAAAAGCCATGAAGCTGTAGGCAAGAAGACCAGAAGAGCCATGTGCTACCATCAGCTCTGTCTTTAATTAGACATTTATTCTTCACCCTAAGAGATTTTGCCATGTCTCTTTTCTCTGTGCCACTCTAAGGATTTTTTTCTCCTTGCTGTAGAAATAATAAACCAGAAGCCAAGGTAGACATTTATTGCTGTAAATGAAAATAAATGCTGTGGTCCAGCTGTGTTAAATATGTTAACATTGTTCTGTTAAACAAACTATGTATAGATGAGCAAGGATTTGGATGCTGTTATGCTATTGATAGGCCACGAATATTCTAATGTGTGACTATAATCATATTAGAAGGGATTTTGACTGTATTTCATTTGTAGCTCTTACCTTATAGCATTGCCTTTTTTGATGGTTTACAATTTCTGAATGAATAAATTGTTCAGCATGTCTATTTAAAAAAGGAGGAAGATTAAAAATAAAGCCTACTTAAGCCTTCTTAAACACAACTCGATGTCTTGAGTTCTTGGTACCCTCAGCTGTTTCCTAAGTATTTCCATTTATACACCAACCACAGGCAAATTCTGATCTCACACTGCAGTTAGTCTCATTTTTTAAATTGAATAATGAATGTGCAATAAATCTAGTGTAATGTTAACAGAGTCCAGGCCACAGAAAAATGATCTGGCTGAAAGGAATTCCAAGACAGATAGCTTTAGAGACAGAAGATGATAGTTCATCTTATTCAGCCAAAAGACATTTTAGATACTTTTACTCAAAAATTGTTTCTCTCTTTCTGGTCAAGGTGCTCTTCATCCGCAGGTAGATGCATCAAAAGGATTTTGGCCATATTCAACTTTTCATTACAAAGTGTATGATAACCAGACAGATAATAAATTGCATGCTTAAGCTCCTGAGTTAGATTGCAGTATCAACTTAACCAGATTTTAATATTTGATTTGGTCAAGTATACCATTTATAATATAGACATGCTGTCCCATTGCAATGTGTCTTAAAAGGAAAACAATGCTGCAGACATTGGCCAACTGCTTTTTTCTCTGTCACTTTCCAGATTTTTGTGCCAGGTGTTGTTACACATGATGTGTGTTAGCGTGGGCTTTGTTCTATTCTCCTTCAGCCTTGTTTTAATGCTCAGTGTGGCCACAAACAACTCCTTGCTTTTGGATAAGTTGTGTCCAACATTTAAAACATAAATACACTCTATCTAATGATTCCAAATGCAGAAAAATCTTCAAAATAGAAGTGAAAGAATTGTGAACTTTGGGTTTTCCTTCTTTAAATCTCCTCCTTCACTCTCTGAGTCATTAGTAAGCATTTCCTCTTTAATTAGTACCAAAATATTTTTGGTATTTCACATAGATGTTGAAGAAAACGTAAACAATTAAACAAAATATACCAAAATTGCAAGGATGATAGATTGCAGCAGATGTTGAGCCTGCAACCAGATTTCCTAATGCTTTTGACTTCAAATTCTCAGAAAGTGCAACTTTTCCCTGATAATCATTCTGCTTTCTTTGAATGGGAAACAATGACTGGAAAATGATTTTTGTCTGTGAGCAACACATAGGCAACCCCCAGGAGTGGCATCTGAACAATGAGAAGCGTAGAAAAGCTGATCTGAGCAGACCCTAATGAGAGTAGTGTGGGAGATCGTTTTTAAAAATGTAATTATATGTTCCTTACATCAGTGCCACTTTCCCACTGAAAGCATCATTTTCTGTACACAATTCTTTCAGTGATCAGTGATGTTCTGTTTTCCAATTGGAAGAAATTATTTATCTCAGCAACAAATTGTGCCACTCCATTTGTCAAATTGTTGCTAGCTATTAAACAGCATATTATGATTTTGACTCTAAATTCAGAACTAGGAAACTGAAGATGAGATTCAAGTAACAACTACAGCTCACCAACCACAACATGCGGTGCTGTTGGACTACTACCAGTGGGTCACTGTGGGCAGTGTTTTGCCTATAGAACATGCATCCATGCACATGCAGCTCTGCCTGTGATATATGTGATGTATGCTTACTGAAACTGTAATGTTAACCTGTAGATTTAAGGATTTAGTGTTCCTTATGTCATAAATGTTGATTACTGGGCTGTATTACTGGCACTATCCTGTCATTACAGATCAGCACATAAAAGAATATCCTGATGTAGTTGATACATCAATCTAGTGAGTTACTAAAGACATCCTAGTCTGATACTGTGAGGTTATGAGAAGTCTGCAAAATTGAAGAGCGTGTATATGATTTGAAATATTTTCATACAGATGTTCCAGTTAATGTAAGTGAAATGAATGAATGGAATACCCTGCAGTTTGTGCCATCTAATGAGAATAAGGGATGTACTCGATTTCATAAATCACTCCTGAGTTACTCACATTAGTGCTTTTCAAATACAGTTTTGCCCCAGACTTCTACAACTTGTAAGCCTTGTTGAGTTACTGCCACTTTCTCAAGCATTCCTTTAGAAAACATGAACCTGAGTCAAATTTGCTCTTTGACTGAAAGACAAAAAATAATTCCCGTGTTTGCTGTGCTGCATGGCTGATTTTCCTCCTGGCTGACAAGGTAAATGAAATTGGCCTTTGGTCCAACAAGGGTGGATACAGAATGAGCTTTGTCCTTGAATTCTAGATAGCTGCTTCCCTCTGCAGTGTACTGCCAAGATGAAACGTGATGGCTGTTTGCTGCCCGTTATTAAGCTGTTGATTAGAATGCAGGAATTGACAGCTGAAAATTGTACATAAGTCAGTTCATATGAGCTTAGCATCACTTGATTAAACAGCAAAATCTAAACACACTGTGTGGGGAATAGAAAAATAGTGGTTTTCCCTTGTGTTGATTCATCACATTCAGAACTTGTGAAATATGTAGTAGTTAGCAGTATGGAATATACTCTCACTTACTTTACTTGTCAGTGAGCATTGAAATTGAAAGATACTTCTGCTGATCCAAAGACCTTGCTCCTAGGGTTGCATGCGGTTTGCTACACAAGGAGAGACAGACGGATGGTAAAAGGGAAAGCCACAGGGGTGACAACAAGAAGATGATGGGATTGCTCAGTGGGGCATGCAGATGTTTTCACATTTGTTTGCTGAAAGTTCTCTCTTTCTCTCACTTTACACAGGCAGGATGATAGAAATGAATGCTCAGATGGATTCTGAGCTTATTTATTTATTGCTGAAGAAGAGACTAGCCTTAGCAGAATGGGAAGAAGGATGAATAGGAGATTCCCTTAACAGAGGTGGCTCTGTTGGAGAAGACTTATAAAAGAAACTCAATATATCCAAAGAAACAGGAGGCACATGGGATGAAAGAAAAAAAAAAAAGTAAGTATTTTGCCAAATGAGAGGCTATTCCTCAAGAACAGGAAAAGCTAAGTAAAACAGTAATGGGGAATATCCTGGCAGTATCATGGCTCATTTTTTTGATCAATGGAAAATTCCATTACAGACCAAAAAGAAAAATAATGTCTTACTGGAAGCCAGCTCACCATTTGGCATTATCCAGGGCTCTGTTCTATTAGCCTGTATTTAACCCATGTATCATCATTTCTGTCCTGGTGATTCCATCACTTCTTTTTTCTACGCTGCCTCATTGTTTTCATTTTCAGAGTTACAAAATCAAAATGATAACTGTTTGTTTAAGATAATTAAAATATACTCTGTAAATCTGTAGACTTTCAACCATTTCATACTTTCAAGATATTATTAGCATTTCAGCTTTACTGACATTAAAAATACAGGATAGAAAGTTTTTTGGGGATCAGCAGAACAAGGTGTTATTTTTTTAGTTTTGTGTCCTCTATCTCTAGGTCTCAGATGCAACATCTTATTATCTCTGAGTCTCTTATGTCTTTCCTTCATATTCTCTAAGGATAAAGATATCTCCTTAATCCCTCGTCCTCTAACTGCTGACCAGACAAAAAGCAGCAGATGTAGTAAGTGGTTCTCAGTCTCATGCGTGCTAATTGTCCCTCACCAATTAAGCACAAGCACTGCAAACTGAGCAGTAGGTGACCACTGAGCTCACTGCCATTCTTCACCCAGTGAAGGCATTAATTTCAGACACATTTGTTAAACTAGTCAGTGATTTTCTTGAGTGTCTCATGACATTAGTGCATTTGGGTCTCTGCTCTTGTATTAAATCTGACAGTACGTCCAAGTACAAAAAAAAATTATTAGAAGGAACTGACAGATAGGGAGACAGCATGGTCATGCACACCTCATTTCCAGAGGAAACCAGGCTAAAAAACCTTGTTATACAGAAGAATCCATAAGGTATTTTTGTTAAACATCACACAGAGCTAAACCAAAAGCTCTGTGTATCTCTTGCTTTATGTGGCATGTCTAACTGATTTTCATGTCTTTCTCACAGGGTCAGATGATGTTGACAAGCAGAATGCAACAGTCTAGCACACAAATAGGTCATTATTTCAGTGTTCAAGAATATCCAGTGGTGAGCCCTAGAGATCAGGGTTTTCTGCTTACAAAGCGTGAGACATCCAGAGGATGAGTCACCTATCTGAGACAGGTGTTGAAGACAGGATGAATGAATCACCTTGCTGGTGTTGTCTTTCCCTGGTAATTACTGGGGGAAAGCTACCTTGTGGGCAGCTACAGATAGGTAAAGGCAATCCCAAATAAAATGATTAATGTGGCTGAATGTTAAATACTTAGAAATGTCTTTAATGTACAGAAGGTTGTGTAAGTGTTAAGAATGAAATGACTTTAATCACCTTTATTTTGTGTGACCATTGGTTGTATTACTTATAAGGCAGTTTTTACCAATAAGGCTCAGATCCTGTCAACTAGATTGTACAACTCATCGGATGCCTCTTGAAGGAGAGCAATTACTGATAGGAGAGATTGCATTTGTTTCTACCACTGCCTCTTCGTTCCTCCCATTCACCCACCTCTCCAGCTGCAGCTTTGCTTAGCATGAGGGCTAGAAGATGGAGAGGAGTTGTCACCACTTAATATTTCTCAGAACACGCTTTTTCTAAATTTTTTTTCTTGATGAAGAAAACAGGAATACCTATATCCAGGTGAACATATATTAAGTAAATTCTTCTTCACTGAGTCAAAATGGTTACTAATCAAGCAGGATATGCATAATGTGAACTGTCCCTGTATTTTTTGGATGTTTCTAGAAAGAATCTGTAATCACAGACGACTTATTGTTACAGACCATGTGTACAGTGAGAGATAACCCCAGCAAGTACATTCTGTCAGACAGACTCCACATAAACTAGGCAACATCTGAATGTAAATTCAAGCCATTATGGATAGACATGCACAAATTACTGAATTCCACTTTGCAAATTGCAGTGGGAGGAAACAATTAGAGGTTCAGGTTTTATTTTGGACTGGTAAGAGATGTTCCACATCTACATTGTAGCTTACATGTCAGGTGGGCACCTGCACCTCTCCCTATGTAAGAGCAGGTTTGTCTGTAATGTGCTATACAGGAAAGTGCAGTTTCTCAAAATAATGCTGACATAGCAGGCTCTGGAATTGGAAGCACTCCATCTTGTCGTGTGGACATGCCCAGGGAAATCTGCAGTGTTGAGATACAGAGATAATGAGCTGGGCACAGCAATGGTCCTAATGTGGTTAGAATGTAAGGAGCCAGCCAACACTTTTGTGAAGCACTGGGCTCTGTGGTACAGGGGAGCTTGCTTGGAGTTATGTGCAGAGATTGTGAGTTGGAAGTGCTTTGTATAACACATACACACCCTCTAATAAAGACAGTACACTGTGGCTGCCTGGGGATTCACTCTAAGTGCTAACGTGGGCAGTTGACATTTCACTGCAATATCTTGTGAGAAACTTTCCCTGCTTAGAAGAGAGGAGCTATCTACTGATGAAAGGTTTTCAAGTCCTGAGCCAATCACAGAAAGTATCCCTGTTTCTGGATGGAATATGATTATTTAAACTTAGAAATAACCAATGGTAAGCCAACTTCATGGCAGACCTGGATTCTGGAAAACCAGAAATGTTTCTAATCCAGAAAGCTCACCGTGCACTCTACCTTTTAGTCAAGAAAAAAAAAAAAACCAAACCCCATAACCTATCTTTTGAAGGTCTATTTATCTAAATACTTATTTTTTCTGCACCCAGATCTCAAAGATTGGATCTGCGTAGTAGTTTCTCTGCTTTTAAAACATTCATATGATTGCAATATGATAGGTAATGTTGTAATGGTATAACTACACCATAAAGTAACTGACAAAATGAAAAAGATTAATTTCTGTCTTTCATGGAATTATGTAATATAATTGGGTAAAACTCATAATCAGCTACCTCTTCCCTTTTACACTGCAGGAATATTTGTAAAATAAACAAATTTGCAAAAAAACCCTACACAACGAGGTTGCTAGTCAAATCACTGCTGTTATGAGAATATAATGGGAAGAACCAGATGGTGCAAACATTTTTGGATGTTTACTTCCAACTGTTGTCCTTCAGTGCTGGGTAGGTGATGTGAGTGAGTGAATACTCACTGTGTAATTAATTTTTTTTGTATGTTTAATGTACATTAAATGTACTATATGAGTGGGAAGATATAATGAGATTTACAACATTTTCTTTTGTAACCTCCTAAAATAGGATGGTCCAAGGCAGCCAGTGGGCAAGAAAAATCATTGCATCCACACTGGCACTGGAGGAGAAGGTGGGGTAGAAGTATAAAGCACAAGAAAGTGCTCACATCTGCAAGCTGACCAAATTGCTTTCCCACGTCTGGCAAAGAGGAATCTGAAGCTGCTTCTGAATCATTCCAACCTCCTGCATTACAGATTAGAAAGCTGCCATCATCTATGCGTTGCTGAAGCTGAAGAAACAGTATGGAATGTAGCTTATGATCACCAAAAGTAGAAGTTTTGTGTGTATGCAGTTTCCTCAATTGCCCTTGCTTAGCAGTGCAAAGATGTGAATCAAACATTCAACAATTTAAGTCTAATTTTGGTATCCGAAATGTTTTCCCACATTCACTCCTCTGTTGATGAACAAATACTCTAATCAATAAAAAATACAAACATGCACAGAGTGTAATTGCTGCCATTTTCATGTAAGTTAATAAGGATGTGTTATTTTTACTCAGACAAAAGCACACCCACCCCTCTAACCTTTACTACAGCATAGAAGAAATAAGACACTGTGTTAAACACCAGCATCCACACCTGAATAAAAGGAATTCACTATAAGCAAGGAAGCTGAGCAGCGGCATGGACAGATTTTCATTTAAGTATAGGTGGAGGAAAAATAATATTACTGTAGGATACTGGCTTTTGAACAATATCAGTGTGCTGTAACTTCAATATTATTTTTACTTTTGTGGAGATAAAGAATTCTCAGTGTAGGGAGAAATATTTAGAGGCAAGGACAGTACAGAGCTTCTAAATGGATCAGATTTGTTCTAGTGAAAGGCTCTTTGTCACATTGTGATGGACAAAATGTGCTTGTCTGGCAGGTGTGTGGAGATGGTGCATACTGCAGGGTCACCTGCAAACAGGAACAGGAACTGAGCCATGGAGAGCACTGCCCCCACAAGCCACTTTCCTTCCTTTCTGTAATCCTCAGATGGGACCAAATCAGGATGAAGCACAGCCCTGCTGAAAAGAACTTGGTGGATGGGAAGCTGGACATGAGCCAGCAATGTGACCTTGCAGCCCAGAAAGCCATCCATATCCTGGGCTGTATCAAAAGCAGCACAGCCAGCAGGGTGAGGGAGGTGATCCTGATCCTCTGCTCTGCGAGACCTCACCTGAAGTGCTGTGTCCAGATGTGGAGTCCTCAGCACAGGAGAGACATGGACCTGCTGGAGTGCATCCAGAGGAGGACACAAAAATGATCCCAGGAATGGAACACCTCTCCTATGAGGACAGGCCGAGAGAGCTGGGGCTGTTCTGTCTGGAGAAGAGAAGACTCCAAGGAGACCTGATAGTGGCCTTTCATTATCTAAAGGGGATCTACGGGAAAGAAGGGGACAGACTCTTTAGCAGAGTCTGTTGTGATAAGGGGAAATGGTTTCAAACTAAAAGAAGAGAGATTTAGATGGGATACAAGAAAAAAGTTTTTGGTGATAAGGATGGTGAGGCACTGGAACGGGTTGCCCAGAGATGTGATGGATGCCCCCTCCTTGGAGACATCCAAGATCTTGATGGAGAGAGCTCTGAGCAAACCTGATCTAGCTGTAGGTGTCCCTATTCACTGCAGGGGAGTTGGACTAGATGGCCTTTAAGGGTCCCTTTCAACTCAAATGATACTATGATTCTATGAATACATAAATCTCCCATTTTTACACACTGATAATGCAGGGGAGGGCTGGTGTCCTGCTCCAGTGGCAGTTCTGAGAGCACTGGCCATAACTAGTGGTGTTCTCCTGTGACAAGGTACAAAGACAACAATCATGACAGCAGCTTTACAAGCAAAAAAGTAAAAATATTAAAAATAGAAGTTGCTGTTTGAACATTCTTTCAGTCTTTTCCTGCCAAACAAAGCAGGTTTCCCCTGACCAACCTACTAGGACAAGGAGACAGACCCATCCTAGCAGTTTTTGCCTCTCAGATCTAACTTGTGGGCTCACATTTCTCCTCACAGCACAGGGTACCTGAAACTTATTTCACAGCTCTCATTTGATAGCTTATGGCTATGGAGGGTACCTGAGCCTGATGTGATGACCCTGTGTGTTTCTGGGGCTCAGCAGAAGCCGTTTGCCAGTAACTAAAGCTGCATAGCAGGAAACAGAGTAATTGTATGGTCCTTGGTACTGTGGAAAACTCCAGCAAGATGTCAGCTGCTCAATGACATCTGTCCTGCGTCACATAGAGGAATCCAGGAGCAGAGCTTCTCTAAGCCTGTTGTCTGAAACTCCATGAGAAGAAAGGAGCAAATCCAATGCAGCTCATCCTTTATCAGCATAGCAAGATTTGTTTCTTGGAAGTACAGACCTCCTCTCTCTCCATTAACTATAGAGGAAGCTTAGAAAACCAACACATAATAGGTTAGTTTTCTGAAAGCAAAGTGCAGGGAGATGGCTATAGGCCTTTGCTTTCTACAGAGCAAAACATCAGCTATTCAACCCACACTGAAGTACCTGGCATTTACTAGAATATATACAGGACTCCCACAGCCTTTGCATTACATCTTCATTTTTTGGAGACTTTACTACTGAAAGCTGTTCTTTGAGCAAGGTAGCCAGTATAGTGGCCTGTGGCAGCTGGCAGTCTATAATTTAGTAACACTTAAGATTATAATCTGCATGCTAAAGCCTTTCTGCTTCATATGTCTCCTTATTGGATGGGTCGGTACATGGTTGTAATATTTATATAACCTTGGAGGACCTCACCTGTAGACATCAGATCAAATGCTTCCTGGACAAAACAGATTTTCCCCATTTTCTTTGAAGTGCTTGAACACTGAAATCTGCAGAATTTTCCAAAGAAACTAAATGTTTGTGTCAACTTTAAACATTGAGAAAGGAGTACCATAGACAGAAGTACTTGACATGGCACAGGAAGAAAGAAGTTTGGACTTTTAAAAATCATTTGTGATGTTTTTCAAATGTGAGGACAGAGAAGGGAGAAAGAATTACAGAGGAAGGACAGAGACCTCGAGCTATAAAAGAAACCACAGATTACAAAACGGGAACATTAGACACCACAGACATCCGAGCAAATGCTGATGCGTGATAGAAAGCTGAGAAAAGGCAACATGTGAGCTGATAGCTCATTGCATTTGCTGAGATTAGGCTTATTTTATTTTGTCTGAAAGTGGAGTTGAGATAAAAACCTGTGCAACAGGCCAACAAGGGGCTTTTAGTATTATGTGTTCTGGCAATCAGGGAGCCAAGCTGCATGCTGGAGCTAACTATGGAAGCAGACACTTGAATAGGGCCTGCAAGCTGTCTCTAGCACCAGGACTCAAGAATTTGAGCCACAAAGTCTCAGCCTTCCCAGGGGGACACCCGAGGAGTATCTGCTCCTCCAGTGGGGTGCAGAGCCCAAGACAACATGCCTGCACCATGCTCTGGATGGTGGAGTGTTACGTGGCTGAGAGTTGAGACCAAGCACAGCATGGCTGTGGACTGGTGAGCAAGAAGGTGAAGGAGCTCTTCTTTTGAGACATAATTCTTGGACGTGGGAAATTTCTGCCTATGTAGATAGGCCCCATGGTGCTCAAGTCCCAGTGGAAGACTTTAATTGCTGTTTGAAAGCAAGCTGTATTACTAAATTCACTTGCTGAGAACATTCATGTCAGTAAAACTTCATCACTCAAATGTTTATGAAAAACAAACACTGGGAACAAGTCAGATTAAACTGAATGAGTTATTTAAAAGTACATACTGGCCAGAAATAATTTTCAGTAATATTTGACTAATTTCTGTTCATTAGAGTAAGCTTAGATTTTCTCCACAAAAGGTGAATTCTCGGTATGTCTTTCCTTATCCAGTTTCTGAGATGATAACAAGACCCAAATCTGGAAATATCTCCTTAGAGATAAGGAAAGTTTGTCTGTTATTCTTCATGCAGAAATGCATCTCGGTAAATTACTTATTTTTAGCTTTCTGTGTTCTACAAGCAATGAGGAGAAAAACAACCTTTTTTCTTTCCCATGTGGACTGCTAACAGGAATATCCTTCACTAGCAATTCCCCTTGAAAAAAAAAATTGTAGATGTAATTAGAAGAAAAGGTCTCTGAAGACTTACATTCACTGTACTTCAGATTTTCAACAGCTAAAAGCTTGAAAGCATCCACCTTTATTACCAAGTCGTTCATTTTTTCATTTTGAAAGTAAAGTAACAGCTGTGCAATTTGCCACCAAAAAGATCTTACTTCTAAATTAGTTACTTTTTCTTTATTGCTTCATTTGTCTCTTGTCTGCTAACTGTGCCTACAAAATCCAGCCAGTGATCAAATCTACTGAGTTCCTGGAAGTAATTGTGTGACATCTGTAGGTCTTCCATTGAGCTCCATGATGAAATTTACCCATCCAGTACCTGTTAATTGTTGATTATTGAGCTGAACTTTTAAACTGATGAATTCTCTAGGAGAATTTAACGCATGTATTCACCTACTCAGGCCACCAATCAACCTGGGGTTTATTTTCAATTCACATTTCATGTACAGAATTACACTTTTAACCATCTTGAAAAGGGGCATCTGAAAAAGGGAAGTTCAGACAATGTTTATATTCAGACATATGTTTATATGAATCAAAACTATAATATCTTCATAACGGAATGCTGCAGTTTCCCCACAGTGAGTTATCTCTGTGCTGTTACTCACATTACACAGTTTTTATGATGTCTCTGTGTTGTCTTGTGCAAATTGTCATGCATTTAGCTGCAGCAGAGAAAAGCCAATCAAACATTTTTACAAAATATAAAATATATTCAGATGCTACAAGATTATTACAGGAGCCAGAGCACCTGTGGATCTTTTGGAGCAGAAACATCTCTCATACTTAGGAAGTAAAAGAGCCTTATAAAAGCAAGTTCTCATTCTTGCTGGTAAGAAGCATAGCACATTTCAGTGTCACACCAATCACACAACTAAACAGGGAGACATTCAGAAGAAAAGGAAAAAAAAGATCTCATGTAATAACTGGATGTAGAGCTCAAAATATGTGTTTATTTGTTTTCTGATGTCACAGGAATAACAAGAACATAGTTTGAGTTGCAGGTAATTATGTTTCCTACTCCTTAAGCAGTGCCACTGCTCTAGCACTGGAGAAGCCCAGTGACTCAGGATACACAAAACATGAAGCCAAGTGCAGCACATGGTATCTAGAGAAGCAGCCAGGACTCCGGGCACTGAGAGCTTCCTTCCTATCACATTCAGCCAAAGACGGTGTAATCTGTAGGATTTGTGTCCAGATTCCTATGCATTGAAATGATATATTTAATACATTGTTTGTTAAATACGCAAGGTAATTCTGAATTCAAACTGCTCAGCTTGAGTAATCAGGTTGAATACAGGGTAACTAGACAGCAACTATTTTTTTTGAGATTTCAGCGATCACTGTCCTGGCCCTTCCATAATATCTGGAATTACACTAAGAAGTATAGAACAAGTCCATCCATTAGCGATGGACTCCACAGCTGGAATTCACTAAGATGTCAAGCATTAGCAGGCATATATTAGTGAGAAACCTCTCCTGCCAGGCAAGGTTGTAAAGCACCACTCAGATGGCAGAGAAGCACAGACTGCATTAAAAATCAAAATTAACAAGAGCTAAGATTTCATAAAGTGAAAATCTACCCTTACAACTCCTCTTGTATGGCACATGGTGGGTGCAATCTGGGCTTCAATTCTCAGAAGACAACTGGGGATAGAGCTTACAGCATTCAAGGATACTTGCAAGAGGTAGGAGTTTTCCTGATAATCATAGATACACAACAGGAAACTGTGTTTCTTCCAGCCAAAACAAAACAGCTTTCAACCCATGATCACTGCTTAGAATTGTGAGCCCACTCTTTTTTTTTCTTTTTCTTTTTTTTTTTCTCACAAACCATCTCATTAACTTGAACAGTACTATTTCTATCTCTGTTTGCCTTACTAGGATGAATAAGAGTTGCTGGATTGGGCTGTGTGTTTGGAGTGTGATTTTTATTTTAGATGCGTGGGAGCAGAGCCCTGAGTTTGCACAGAATGACGCTGGTGTGAAATGCTGAGGAAAGAGCATCCATTGAGCCCTGTGAAAAGCAGATAAAGAAGTAAGTGAGAGAGAGGGAGGATGAATGGGCTGAATGATAACATAGTCTCCTAACAAGCCCCAGACATTTGAATATTTATTTTGATTTATTCAGGTTTTGATAGCCCCAAAGAGCACTTTTAAGTGCTTAATTTGCTGTGCTCCATTGATTTTAATTAATCTTGCTTTAGGCTTTCAAACTTGATGAGCTTGGAGAACTTAGGGGTAAAAAAAAAAAAGGGGGGGGGGGGAAAAAAAAGGAGTGTGTTTCCTCACTCTGTGACACGCCTTAACCTCACAGCAATGATGGATGCAGTGGGGCTGTGCCAGCCCTGGACATACTTACTAGCTGAGGGAAATCCTTCAAGGGGGTCCTTAGAGAGGCTCTTGCATGGCAGAGCTGCTCACTGAAATATGTAGGCTGATAATTCATCTGCTGAACTTAAGTAGAAGATGAATATCTAACACTGAAAGCATCCATACAGATAGAGAAGGTCCATTTTTCCTGCAGCCAACAAAAAGCCAATTGCCTGTCTGCAGGTTCCATCAAAGAAGTAGGAGGCAATGGGGTGCCTGGTGTCACAGGAAGTTTTGGCAGTGGTTGCTGCAACCAGCATCTACTGCTGTTAGACCCATTGGCTTGGGGAAGCAGCAGACCATCCTGCACTGTGAAGAAGTAGGGTTTCTTTCCATATTCAAATCCCTACAACACCCCAGAGCTACACTGGATATGCAGACTTCACACATCTGTGTTGTGAAAGGCTCTGTGAGGCAAAAGGACACATCAGTGGAGGAAATAAATTAGACTAAATCTAGAGGAGTAGCTGTCTCCCCGGAAATGATGGTAGCCCTTTTAGCCCTTTTATCTCTCAGGATCTTTTAAAGGACTCAATAATGAATAGTGATAACTGCAGCTTGGAGAAAGGTGCTAGCATCGAGTCTTCCTAACGAAGATGAATTTAACTAATGCCAAATAGTTAAGTGGTGTTTAACCAGCAGTTAAGCAGCAACTGAAGGATTCAAAGCTGTTGTTTCTTTACACAGCCCCTCCAAAACTCCTTGTTCCTCAGTATCACCTCAGTAAGGCCCTGTAAGGTAAGGCTGCTGAGTCCTGAGGGATGCAGGAAGTCACTCCAAGTGGCGCTGTGGGATATGCCAGTAGGGCTAGGCTGTGGCAAGGAGTCCTGTCTCATCACGCAGCAAGGTGGTAAGGTCACTCACCAGCTGGGATTTACACCCTATCCTCCTAAATGGCAAGACACTGACCAGCATTAACTAATCAGTTATTAAATTGTTACTCAGAAGCCACAATTCAACGTTTCTGACTTCTCTAATTGCTACTGTCTCATTCTGCATCTTGTCTTCCTGGGAGAAATTATTAGAAGGTCATATGTTTTAGATAATCACAAGTTGAATCTCGTGCCTATGAATAAGCAACCTTAGATTTCTAATGTGCGTAATCCTGAATGAGTCTATCTGCATAAACAGTCCTAAAAAAGAGAGAAAAAATAATTTTCTTTAGCAAATGAAGGTATTGATAATGTATGCCCACAGGAGACATAACAAGAAACCCACAAATAGATTAAAGTAATTCATTAAGAACATTAATCAGTTTCAGGCTATCACACACGGTAGTAATCAATCATTCTAATTAAAAAGAACCATGCATTCTCTCACTGTTTTTACCTCAGCCCATCTTTTTCCAAATCGATGATTAAAAACATCATATTTCAAAGGTACTGAATACAGCCTCTGTAATCTTTGTCAGAGAATTTCATAAAGTATCAGATGTCTGTCTGTTGTGGGAGCTTACTCAGGAGGAAACAAATCAGCTGGCAGTTCCAGTTGCTGTGCTTTGTGTAAGGGAAGAGAGATCTCTTTACCTCAAAATGAAAAGAGGTGAACTAAACCACCTGCCTCTTTCCTGGACAAACATAGCTTTTCATGTACACATGGGCACATGCTGCCACTAACCCCCTCCCATATTTCTAAGGGTTACTAATAACTATCTGCTGTGCTTCAGGAAGCTGTGCCTCATGCGTGCCTGCTGTGAGGCCCATGGAGATGCATGAGGGCACGTTCTTCCTAGTGTAACAAAGTCCTGGAAGATCATAGTAATGTTCTGGAAATTAAAAAAAAAAAAAAAAAAAAAGATAAAATTGGTGAAAACCTGGGGGCCTAAGGAGTGAGGAGCTTTAAGCAGTTTTGGGAGTCTGCCAGCACTGGGTCACGGTAAAAAAAAAAAAAAGAAAAAAAGAAAAAGAAAAAGAAGAAGGAAAAGGAGAAGACTTAAGGAGTAAGGAAAAAACTGAGACACTTCCCTATGGGGTCTCTAATGAGAGATTCATTCTGCCCAGTCTGTGCTTCAACAGTTGCCAATCGTAGATTTCAAGGAAAAGAAGGAAAGATGACATAAATAGAGAACATATTTAAGGATATTTCCTATATCTCACAGTTCAGAGGCTTCTTAAGCCTGAGGCAGCATTTAATTGCTTCAATGGAATTTTCATGCCATGCATTTGTCCAGTCCTTTTCTGAATCATATAATGAGAAAAGACATATTCTTTTCCTTGAATATAAGCTGCTTTGTTCTACAATTTACAAGGCAATCTACTACTAAAATGATGGGAAGGAATAAAACATATTTGCTCTTACAATAAGCAAGGTAACAGTTTAGCTACATTCATCAATGTGTTGCAGCCTTCTAAGATCAAAGAGTGCTGCAACTTACCTTTCAGGAGCACAGGGAAGAATAAAACAATGGAAAATGCATTTGTAAAGTGGCTACATCCTCCCTTCTAAAAGGTTCCTCCTGAAGTTGATCCCAGTACTTTAATACCTACTGCTTAGATGGTATCTGCCTCTGTCTATCAGCATGAAATTTCAAAGGGTGTTTGGTTTCTGAGATGTCTAATGTTGATTTAATTTAAGATAAAGACAACGCTTTATCTTAAAAAATAAAAGTGAGAATCAGTCAGCAAGAAAGGCGTAAGTCAAATGTTGTAGCAGGGAAGATTTTTTCAACTGTCCTTTTACTGAGTAAGAGGAACAAAAGGCAAATGGATTGGTCACAATAGAGATTCTTGCACTTAAACTGCTGCTGTGACAGAGGGATTCAGAAGGATCATTTCATTTTTCACCACCCTGCAAGACAGTGGATGAAAATATAAACAGTTGATATAGTTCAGCAGTACTTTCAAAAAGCCATTGGCAAAGTTCTGTACAAGAGGAGAAGTAAATCATCACAAGAAAGATAAGCAGTGGCCTGCAAACACTAGGAGCAGGTGCATCAGTGAAGTGTTGCCTCAGTGCAACTGAAGGTTGCTCTCCAGTGTGCTGAAATCCCACACTGAAATTAGCTGTACTAATTACACTTACGTGTGAGAGAATTAGAGAAAAATATATTTAGATTGATCAAAAGTAGAGAAAAAACCCCAAATGAACTCTTTAAGTGAGTCCTAATGAAGCTATGTGACAAGGCTACCTGAAGAATGTGACAAAAACGAATCTGAAGGAAATGGTTTGAGCTACTCTTTTGTATTACTTGCTTGGAAATTTAATGTTGTCACAAAGAAAAAAGACCTCTATGTGCTCAGTATGAGCTTCCTCTCACAGAAACAGTCAAAATATAGGTATGCACAGAGAATAGAATAGATTTTTTTTTATTGATAATGTTTAGAAGTAAACAAAATTTTCAAATTTGGCCTGAGTGCCACTGTTCATTTCTCAAAAGAATATAGTTTAAACAGAATGAGATAAGAAAGGGATAGCACAAATACTAATGGACATGGGGTAGTTAAGGTAGAAAATAATTTCTGCATTAGAGAGAAACTGAAAAGCCTCTGGCTATTTAGAGAGTAAGTGAACTGAACAGGACATACCAAAGATACTAAATGACTAATTGCATAAAGGTCTTTCTGTTCCTTGCCCTTTAGTGAGGCAAAATCAAAGGAACATCTCAACTATTTGGAAGGCCACATTTATCTAACTCTAAAACATGGAAATGTTCCCTTCTTTTTCCCAGAAAACAATGCTTAAATGACCCATAGACGTCATTATTTCAAGGTATTATTGCAGCCAAAATCTAGTAGATGAATGAATATAAAACATTCATAGAATATAATGATATATTCAGTGATTATATCAGATACAATGATAATATTCAGTGAGTTTAAGTAGGATAAAATAAGTTGAGATATAAACTTTCTATCTATCTTTGTAAGTTATTAATTTCACCACTGTAAGATTTTCAGTTTCAGGGCCCACTAGGAAGGTTGACCACAAAACAGCATATAATGGCAACTTGGCTGAATTAGCAGAGAATTAAGTTTCAGTAGTGCAGTGCAGCATTTCCTGGACTAAATTTATCATCTGTGATGGCGATGCAGTCCAGCCACATCAGTGCATGTATTCTAAATGGAAGAGGGCCAGTGCTGACTTCACATGACCAACCTGCATCAATTAGAATAAGTCCACCTCGCCAGTTCTGTTCTTTTAATTTGTCACTTAACTATTTGTTCTACTTATCAAAACTAAACGGCATTCCTCACTGATACAATCCTTATCATAATGCATTCAAAATACTTTGAAATTCAATTCTGAGCTCTAAAAATATGCATTTTTAAATGATCACACTTAGAGCTTCCTATAGTGAAACACTCAGGGCTCTTACAGACTGTGGAAAGAAGCTCTTTGGGCAAACATTCATCAGATGGGTCTGAAGTGAAAAGAAGTATTACCGTAAGAAGATGGATGGGGAGGACTGACTGCCCTGCCAGATGTGAGAACCTGCTCCGTGCTCTTTCAAGTCCGAACATTTAAGCTATCTTTTGAAGGTTGCTGTGTTTGGACCTAGCAAATCTCAGATACAGCCTCACTCTTTAATTCATAATTCCACTGCCTCTTTGTTTACAAATGAGGTCATCATTAGAATTAGTGACAGGAAAATGGCTTGCAGACCTTGAAAAATAATGTATTTTTCTGTGAGTGAAACTTGATCACTGACACTAATGGGCAGAGCTTTATCTGGGAGCTGTGCAACCCAAATAATAGCATGGGTACAGTTCCTACCTTTTCCTAATGCATTTTATTTTTCTTTAAGTTCTTTTTTTCCTCTCTTTCTCCCCACCCACCATTTTTGGGCTGGCAGCTAGCCAAAGGCATGCAAAAATGAATTGAAGTGTTGTGGCATTTAAATTATATCAATGCTAAAATGCAGAAAGGAATCTTTTTCTATTTTATTTCTAAATTGAATGCTTTCACAGAGAGGCACTGTTATCTGCATTACAATTTGAGAACTATATTAGTAAATCTTGAATGCTCAGAATTAGAGTATTCAGCATTTTAGATGGATGGTTGAACTCACCACAGAAATGCATTAAAATGAAGATATGGCTTCATTTAGGATGAGCATGAATTCTGAAGAACATCTGTGATCCAGAAATAAGACTGAATTTTTTGGGGCACTGCCATGCAGATGCATGTTACCCCCTTACTTTTCAAAGTAAACCTTTTCAGATTTTCCTGTCTAAAGATGACAGATAGACTAGATGATCTGATAGGTCGTTTCCAACTTTGTGATTCTATGAAAAGTATGCCTCCGGAGTGATTCTCCCAGTACTGTTTCTCTGTCAGATTACAAAATCATGGGAGCAGTCTAAAAATGCTGCCTGAGAGTAAAAAAGGTTCCCATTTCTTTTAAAGCATGTCATAAATGCACCAGTAATGCTGTAAGCACATAGATATGGTGGAACTTCTTAGAAAACTATGAGTATGGAGAGATTATTTCAATCTTCTGAGTACCTTAAAGGCTTTTTCCCTACATCTATAATGATGCTGCAAACCCTTAGTGCTTCACCATCACCCTTGTTCCTTTTAGCCTTGATCTGATCTGGAAGGTTGTAGGTTTCCAAGTTGCTAGGGATGCTGCTGTGTGCCATGCCACATGTATCTCTGGTTCTCAATAAAGGGGGAACGTGCCTGGAAGCACAGTGATTGTAGGGGCAGCAAAGGAAATATCTGCCACTTACAGAAAATAAGCAGAACAAGGAAGTGCAACAAGGAAGTGCACTGAAAAGCTGTGTCTGTGGAAAATGTAAGGATTATGATGATGAAACGGTGTGATTTCCCTGTAATAACTGAGGCCTACTATTTGGAAATGTGAGTTCCAAACAGTGGTCTGTATTTTCGTTTTTCATTTGTAGGCAGTATTTGGCAGCAAATATTGAGGCAATACAGACCCAACACAATACAGAAAGAATATTTCATAGAAACATGGAATGAATCACAGAATGGTTTGAATTGGAAGAGAGCTAAAAGCCCACCCAGCCCCAACCCCTTCTGTGAACTGGCTGCCCCCCACCAGCTCAGGCTGCCCAGGTCCCATCCAACTCGGCCCTGAGTGCCTCCAGGGATGGGGCACCCACAGCTCTATGGGCAGCTGTGCCAGGGCCTCACCGCCCTCTGAGTAAAGAATTTCTTCCTAATATCTAACCTAAATCTCCCCTCTTTTAGTATAAAACCACTCCCCTTGTCCTATCACTATCAGACCACATGAAAGGTTTGTCCCCTTCCTTCTTATAAATTCCCTTCACAGACTGGAATTTACCTCAATCAGGTTCCAGTGATTATTTCTGTGACCCAACTAGTAGTGCAAAAGACAGGTATTCCTACAGTCAATGCAATAAAGTTAGGAAATGAGTAACCCAAAAGAAGTCCTTTGCCACTAAAATTATTTTATTCAGGAAATCAATAAAAGTTATCTGACTTATATAAAATATATCTCCAGCACAAGGATTATTTGCTTACAGGGAAGAAGCTGATCCAGAAACACCTCTGCGTGTAGCAAAGTCCTTTGCTCAAAGAAGCTAGAAAAAGGCTGAAGGAATTTGTGGAGGAAAGCCAAGAAAAGTTGAGAACTTAAGTTTGTAATCTTGAGAAGAACCCCAGAGAGATGTGACCAGCTTTCAAGGAGCAAAAGGCCCATCAAGACAGGGACCAGAGTCCCACCTGGGCCTGGGTGAGGACCCAGGGCTTGGTTCCAAACAGAGGACCAGCAGCTCCACAGCTCTCTCCCACAGCAAGAGGCTCTGTCAGTACTTTTAGCCCTTTCCTGTGTTTTTGTTTCAGCATGCCCATGGCTGATTTTCTCCTTGGTGGAACTGTACACCTCAGTGCCTGACTGTGCACCTCCTGCCCTGATTGGCCTCAGCAGCACACCTCAAAATTGGCTACAGTTCACAGAATCACACAGAATCACAAAATCACAGAATGGCCAGGGTTGGAAGGGACCTCAAGGATCATCAAGCTCCAACCCCCCTGCCACATGCAGGGCCACCAACCTCCTCATTTAATACTAGACCAGGCTGCCCAGGGCCCCATCCAGTCTGGCCTTGAACACCTCCAGAGACGGGGCATCCACAGCCTCTCTGGGCAGCCTGTTCCAGCACCTCACCACTCTCTGTAAAGAATTTCCCCCTGACATACAACCTAAATCTCCCCTCCCTCAACTTAAAGCCATTTCCCCTTGTCCTGCAGTTATCAACCCTTTCAAAGAGTTGATTCCCCTCCTGTTTGTAGGCTCCCTTTAGGTACTGAAAGGTTGCAATGAGGTCACCCCACAGCCTTCTTTTCTCCAGGCTGAACAAGCCCAGCTCCCTCAGCCTGTCTTTACAGGGGAGGTGCTCCAACCCTCTGATCATCTTTGTGGCCCTCCTCTGGACCCTCTCCAACAGTTCCCTGTCTTTCTTGCACTGGGGGCTCCAGACCTGGACACAGTACTCCAGATGGGGCCTCACAAGAGCAGAGTGGAGAGGGACAATCCATCTAGGTCTCTCCCTCCCAGAATTTGCCAATGCACAAGGCAATGTCAGATGCTGAAGTTCAAAACATCCTTTTTTGTACCTGTTGAGAATGTAGAAATACAGAACCTTTCCCCTTTTACTTGAAAAATACATATCACTTGCAAGGATTCATGTTTGCTTTCCAGTTCAATGAAGAACCTTTTTTATTGAATTCTGTCTGCTCAGGATTCCCATAATGGAGCCTGTTAGATGTCTCTGGTGAAGATTTGATCTGTTTGATCCTGACTCCCTGGGGATGAGGAGCAGGTTATATTACTTTGATCTGAAAGGGAGAATATATGATCACATTCGTATACTCCTCTCTATCCTTGACCAGAAACGTTGTCTGCATTTTTTCTGCCACACCAGATATGGACTTATTTCCCCGAAAGGTTCAAGGGAACTATCTCCAAGAAGAAAGAGGTGGCTTTGACAGTGTAAGGTTGCAAGCTGTACAGACCTTCAGCCTCAGCTCTCTATTCACCTGTTTGAGACAGTGGTTATAAAACAGTACGTTCACTTGCTTATATCAGTAATAGGAAGGAGCCAGAATGAGAAGGCACTTGTCTGAGAGGTCACTGTGCTTGTGCACTCTTTTTCTGTATGTTTTCTGAGCACAAAAAGTGCAGCTTTTGCTAATGGTAAAACTATGTGATACCACCCCCATGCAATGTGCCTGCAAGACACTCAAGTATTTCTCTCTTTGCCCATCAGCTGTGGTTCTTCTGGCCTGAGTGAGTCCTGATGGTGTTGCCTGCAAAAGCACATGGAGGATGTGACTCATCATCATGTAGGTTCATTATTTGTCTGATTTGATTCTCTGTTATTGCGGCAGACTGTTCTTTTAAAAACTTGACAACAGAGAGCAATGAGAGTAAACGCGATGTGTGACTGCTAAGTACGTACGTGGTCCAGAAGGATACACTATTAACAGAATTTAAGGTGAGTTCTGAAAGATGGAGATGATGGGACCGCATGCAAGAAATTCCAATCCACCTCCAGATACAATTTTTTTTTGTATTTCTTGAGATGTGTCTCATCAAAAATCACAGTACGGTTACAATTAATTTGGCCAAACCCTACTTTCTTCTTCCTCTCAATCATCTAATAAAAGATACTGAATTTTGTTGAATTGATACAGAGACTGTGTCTTCCTTTTTTCATCAATTATATCATAAACATTCTGCTTTCTAAGCAGTGCTAATGGTAAGCTTTCAGCTTTGTGAAGTATGTGCAACTTTAATTTGAATGCATTCGATCAAATGTATTCTATCATGTAGAGTACACAACTATTTTTTCTACAGAAATCTCTGATTTCCACATGGGTACTTTGATTTTGAATGAAACCTCTTCTCTTTGTTTAGCGAATCATAAAGACGGAACTTTTTCCAATGTAACTGACACTTATTTTGCTATTCAGAGCTGAGAAGTCAAGAACAGAGAGAAATGTATTCATATTGAAGTATCAGGAGGTATCCGTCTTTGATCTTATTTTGGCTAGGATCAATGGTACCCACCAGCTTAATGACACCTGTGGCATTTATGAAGCGGGAATACTAGAGAGTCTTTTGCCTCCAGCACTGCTCTCTGATGCTACAAAATTCATAAGCTCCACACGCTACCTGGACCAGAAAGACTCTGCTCTTGCAGTGTTTACAAGCTTTGCAGAAGTGCCAGACAGAAGTGAGAACCTCTGGAATCTTCCAGAAGCTATTGAAATGCCAGAGATGTAGATGAACAAATCTGCAATTCTTACAGACTTCTTTACAAGGAAATAAATTTCCATCAATCAGGATTTATCGGGGTTTCCTATGGGAGCACCGAACTGAAATTAGCCCAACAATCTCACTCTAAAAGGCTCCAGCCTGATGCAGTGTAACTGGCTGAGGTTATTAGATGTAGCGAGCTTTGAGGTAGGATTTCTGTCTTCTTTCCTCCAGCTGTTAGAAACAATGTAGAAAGAGGAAACTTTACAATTTTATTTATTTATTTATTTATTTATTTATTTATTTATTTATTTATTTATTTATTTTTGCCAAGATGGAAAACTCATGTGTTAAGAATTATTTGAGACAAAAATCAATACTGAATAGCCCTGAAGTTCCTCCCCAGCATCCCTCACTAGGAGAAAAATTTATAATGAATGAATATAAATTTGATGTATGTTCAGGTAGATTTGCCACAACTGAGGCATGACAATAAAGAAGCTTCTTATAATCTTAACTGGGAAATTTTTTGCTCTTTGCAGCTAGATTGTTGAAACACAGTCATAAAGAGAACCTTAAAAAGCAACGTACAGTTCAGTTCTTATCCTGCATGCACCATATGATTTAGCGTCAGAGACAATACTGAAGTAATGGCAGGCATAACTCTGAAACCCATCCTGTCTGTGAAACCTGTGAACTGACAGACGTTCAGGAGGGAGAAATAAATTAAAACCTGAACTGCTAATAAAGCTCTTAGTTCACTGAAAGCAAGATCTTGAAGAAAATCCAAAGCTTACATTGAATATTCTCTTAAATAACATTTTAAAATGTCCAGATTCATTTTTAAAATTAAATTTTATATTACATTCGTCCTCCCATGTGGTGCAGAGGAAGAAGGACCTTGACTACATTAGGGGAAAGAAGCCTTCAGATGAATAAAGTTGTACCTCTTCAATTAGGAGCTCTGGGAGTGATAGGGCAGCCAGGCTCAGACTAAGGCACTACTATGCAACAAGGCAGATTAATCTCCAGGTAAAGCTTATCAGCAGTCTTTCTGACTCCAAGAAATTGATGCAGGGGCAAGAACGTGTCTGGCAGGTGAGCTGCGGAGCTAATTACACAGAACATCAGCAGATTCAGAGGAGCGAGAGATACATTCAAAGTCCTCAGCTTGGAAAATGGTGATGGGGAATAGAAAACATTTAGAGATAAGAAGAAAGGCAGACGAAAGAGCTGTCTCCTATCATTCATCTCTTATGTGCTCAGAAAGCATCCAGAGGAACAGCTCCCAATGGGATGAGCTGCAAACCACTTGAAAAATCCAGATTAGTCGCCCCTGAGTGCATGGCATCATCACCAGAACAGCAGCCTCTGGAGGTGTACCAAAATTAGTAGGGATGGTTGGGATCAACTAGAGATGTATACCTTTGCCCTGGCAGGCCTTGTAAAATGCCCACGGTTTTCTACATTTAAGTGATCCTAAATATCTCACTTATGTATTTCCACTTTCTGGTGGACTTGGCCAGTATTCTTTCTTGAAACCAGCTCATGATTATTTTCACATCATACTAGAGTGCACATCTTCCACAGGCCATACCTCCCTCATTTGCTGCTAATTACTTCCCAATTCATGGACTGATTTCAACTATATCAGACAAAACAGCAAAGGTCTGTCTCACAGACTACTGAGATCTACAGACTCCACAGAAAGCTGCAGGGTACACTGAGAAGAGCCATAGTTCAGATACCCACGAGCTTATCCCAGTCACTTTTGAGTCTCTTGGCTGAGATGTGCAGTCAATGGTTGCCTGCATGTTGCCATCAAATTACTCTGCAGGAGAAGATCGTACATATATGCAGAGATAACAGAAAATCTCACAATAACTCAGTCATAAAGCCAATCAAGCAAGAGACATAAATCTGTAGGAAACTAGGCTTTGTAAGAATAGGTACTTGTAAAACTGCTTGTTAGCAAATTAAGTTTTCTAGCCATTCTCTACCTGCTGTTAACAGTCTCTGTGTGAATGTTTATTTTCTGCCTGAATCTGAAGACCAAAACTGTAATTCAAAATGCTTAGGATAAAACAGTATCAGCTACGTAAGTTCTTTGTAGACTGAATTCTTTAGGTATTCAGAACAATTCAGGGTATTCAGAACAATTTTTCTTCCCCTACTGACTCAGATGAGAGTTTCATCTATGCAAGATTTAATACTAATTGGCAGTAAAAGAAGTAGTGGTACTGCAACTCTGCAGAAGACTTAAGCCCCATGTTTAAATGCTGAAAACCTATGAGCATGTCCTCAAGTGTGTGCTTAAGAATTTTGCTAAACTAGGTTAAAATTCCGAATTATAAACTAAAAAGATTGTAATTTAAACAGTGAAAGAAAAAATATTGAACTTAGGTTATCAGGAATTTTGCCTGAACTAAGACCAGGTTTAGGCCTTATACAACAAAGAAATGCACAACTTGTGTTCTTCACCATTGAGCTTGGCTTCATCTAGTGAAAATACTTTGTTCATTTGGGAATAAATCCTAATATACCAATGCAGACTCCTGCTGACTTCCAAAAGCCAAACATTCTATAATGCTTTATGTCAATACTCAATGATTTTCGCTTTTGCCACTGGCTGGCTACAGATGCTCCCTTAAAGACCAGAAATTAAAGCTTCTGTGCTCACAAATAAACAATTTGTGGAGAGATAGGAAGACTTCTAAGTAAAGTAGGAAATGTTTCTTGCCAAGTAGGGAGGAAAAATCATGAGTATGATTTTGAAAATCAAGTAAAAGTGAGAAAGCTAAAATGTCAGATAACCCCTTTTTCAGATTAGCTTATTGTGTAATCTCATTCAGCTCAGTAGGAGTAATCCTGTTATAAATTAAGAGTACAATTATCAGAATTGTTAGTCATAGATGAAGTTATGTAAAAAGAACTGGTGATTTCCCTTCCTGGCTAACTTAAAAAAAATCAAGGAAAGCTGTCAAAGGGTACTTCATCTGTCTATTAGCTCCCACCACATCTCAGTTAAATCAAATGACAGGTACAGAGGGTGTTTTGCATGATTACATTAAAATAAGAGTCCAGTGTGATAACATGAAAACAAACTGTGAAAATGTAGGACAGTACATAATCTACACTTTCATATAAAAAGCAAATATTCAAATTATGCACATGCACCATTAAAATTTCATAGGATATAGTTTAGGATCTTACTAGTTCCTGATTTCTTCCTAAGTTTCTTCCTCTTTACATTCTCTATGATTTAAATGGGAATTTTTTACAGTCTGAAACTAAAATGCTCATTAGAGTATCAGCTGCAGACAGTGGAATGAAAGGATTTGCTACTGCACCACAAGATTTGCTTTGAGTTCTAGTGCAAAGCTTTATGTTATTCTGCAGTATTTCACTGTATTGCAGACAACGGTGTTCTGCCATCTTAGGAAGGTTACAATCACC
This sequence comes from Chrysolophus pictus, assembly GCA_037305975.1. NCBI lineage: Eukaryota > Metazoa > Chordata > Aves > Galliformes > Phasianidae > Chrysolophus > Chrysolophus pictus. Next base: position 182,824,852 of record CM074576.1, read on the forward strand.
AACAATCAGAAATCCAAACTTCAAAAACTGCAGAGGGAAACGGCATCGTTATCAGATGTCCTAAAACGCATTCATTATGCAGTTAACATCTCTAGCACAAACCTTCACTGTTTTCTCAACAAAAATTACATTTCTGTACTTGAAAAAATAAGGTAATCATACACAACATGAATAAATAACACTGAATGTCCGGATCTTCTAAAAATGCTCAAAACCAGTCATTAACTTCTTTCTAAAATAACAGCTTGCCATTAACTGTGTGTTAGATGTGTGGAGAGACACAATTGCTAAAAACAGGATGTAACTGTAGAAATGACTTTCTGTTGGGCTATTGCTCCCCTAAAGATTCCAGTTGTGCCTTTTTTTTCCCAGCAATGGACCTGATAGTTGACAGAAACATGTTAGGCACAACAGAAATGCATCATTACATAAAAGCCTGGGAAAGGGAGATATGACAAATTACATGGTCTAGTTCTAAACAGCCTAGAGTCCCAGTGGGTCCTGTGAAAAATGAGGCATGTTAATTGGCAATACAGGCAGCAGAACGTGTCTTTCCAGGAATGAAGACTCGATCCAAATTTGAACTGTTTTCTGTAAAAGAGGAGCATCTTACTGAGGCCAATAGCTGTGTGAAAACTGGTACGAATGGGATCGGATCAGGGGGCCTGACTCTTTTACCCTGCCAGGAGAAATTCTGTGACCACAAATGCAAAAGTGAGAAGCTTGTTTCTTCTCTGACACTGCATAAAAACAAGGTAAGGAAAAATAGACCGGCTTACTCAAGATAAAACAAAGCATAGCATGGTAGCTTGTTGGGGAAGGGCAGCTTTCTCCCTAATCCCTCATTTTGCTGCCTGCTTTTGGCATAGATGCACAGCTTTATTCTCTGTCAGTTTATGTTGTGAGATCTCTATATGAAATGGAGCTAGAGGAAGGAACAATGGAAAAGACGTGCTCATACCCTCGAGCAGTCTAGACAGAAATGAAAACTAATAAAAATGACGATGATGTTAATAATAATATGGTATGTGAAATAACTACAGCTGACATATGATCTATTGATTAAAGTCTTTCATGTGACAGGATGTCAGCCAACAGAAATAAGAAATCAATACCTAATTTAACAGTAAAGAACATATCAACCTTCTCCAAGACAAAGAGAGACTGTGATGTTTGAACAGAAGCAATGTGACTGTATGTGTGTGTGTGTGTGTGTGAAAGAGAAAGGATTAGTTCTACTAAATAATGCGTTCCCTGAATTCAGCAGGGAGATGGGTTTGTCGGGTCACTGATGAGCAATTAGTAAGTCCAGGCAAACAACATCTGTATTGATGCATTTCAATGTATGTTTCTGGGATGTCAGGATTTTCAAATAAACTGATATATTTCAGCAGCTACAGACTCCAATAAACATGCATTTAATACATATTAGCAAAGACATGAAGTGTTTTGAGGCTTGGATATCGTTCACAGATTGGCTGAAAAATGCAGATTCTAACCAGAAAGTTGGATGTTTGCCCACGAGGCCCCAAAAGAATAGTGCTCTTCCAAACCAATGCAAGTGCATCCCTCTGGGGAGCAGATGGGCATGTTGGGTGTACCTCCTGGTGCCTGAGTAACAACAGCTTTCTGATCCAGGCCGCCCTACTGACCCAGGCTGACAAGCACTGCATGGAACTAGATGGCTGATGGTTGGGCTCGATGATCTTAGTGGTCTTTCCAACTTTTATGATTCTAAGATTCTATGAGTGGAGAGAAATGGAGAAAGCTCATGGCAGGATTAATGCAGACAAGACGAGTTGTTCGTCACAACCAATTTTATTGAGGCAAATATTTTAGTTTCAGATTTTTTTCCTCTTAAAAAATGTCTTCACTCATGAACACGAATCTTCGGTGACAAAAAATAACCCTAGGAATAATGCATGCGTTTGTAATGGGGAGAGTAGTTAGGGTAGTTTAACACAGGAACACATGATCAGTGAATGTGGTAGACACTTTTATAACAGAACACATACAAAAAATATATTGTTTAGTAAGTCCAAACTTACTAAATGGGATTCACAGAGAAGTGAAGGGGTGAATTCTCTGAATTATAGGTTGTGATTTATGGGCAGCTTATAAGGAGTCATACTGACGTTATTTCTCTTTCTAAGGATAGAATAAAGTGATACAAATAAAGCTTGAATACAGCAAAACAATTTGTATAACTACATGGGAAAGCTCTTCACCACAGCAGAAATATTGCATTTTCATGCATATAAAACTGCAAGTGATCTGTAGAGAAAACAGATTCTCCACAGTTTCACCGAGAAAAGATGTTATATGTGCAGTGTCATAAGAAAAGTTTAACCATGCATGCTCTCCATGAGTACTGTCACTATATTTTCTTTATTCATTATTTTATATTTGTTCTAACACTACTAACCCTCACCATAGTGTAGTTATTACCTGGCAGTTGCCAGTCTGGTGGCCCTCTGGCTGCCACTCAAAGTGAAGAGGCTCAGAAATAGAGTGAAGTATTGCCACCACACTTCTCTTTGTCCAGGCACATCTGTCCTCACAGGTAGAGCCCCTCACAAAGCCAGATTTCAGCTGTTTCTTTTCAATAGCTACAATTAAAGCTTTATGCTTTTTCTCCACTGTAATATGATCCATAACCTGTTTTAGTAAGTATACCAAGCTTTTGAGAATTAATATTCAGATTCATTTTATCTAAGATTATGATCTATTACCATTACAGTGATCCTCTGAAAACACATGTCCATAACTGATGTTTTCCTGCAGCCATGTTGACATTATCAGCAAAGAGCCAAAGATCAAAAGAGAATGAATACTAAATAAACTTTTAATCAAAAATACCAGAGCTAAAATTCACTGGCAATGTAGTTTGAGAAAATCCACACAGTCATTGCTAAGCTCTGTCTGTTCTTCGCTTTAAAAAGGCTTCAGTCTCCAGAGCAATAAATTGTTCACAAAAATAAATTAAAAAGCAGACTACAGAGAATTAATTAATTTACAATTTCAGTATGGAGAGATGAGGATAAAAGCTTAATATTATGCAAGCATGTGTTTTTATTATGCTGATTTTCATAGCATATACAACAATGAGCTAAATTGTTCTTGATTTAATCAATAAAATATATACATTCGAGCTCGCATTCTTGAATAGATTTTAAAGTTCTCCTATGGATATTACTGATTTCTATGCCTACCTCTACCAAGCATCACATCCAAGTCATCACGCATTCTCAGTGTTTGGTACTGCTAACTAATTAAACCTTACCATGCACCCTTAGGAAATGCAATAGTCCAGCAATATAATAGAATCACTAGTTATAAGGAAAATACCAAATCTTTTGGGACCTGCAAAACCTCCAATATCTAACTTGCCTTTTTTTTCAACAATCAAATGATGATCTAGAAAAACTGATAATCAGGCTAGATATTAGGAAAAATGCTTTCTCAGAGAGATAAGGCATTGGAACAGGCTGTGCAGAGAGGTGGTGGAGTCGTTGTCCTGGAGGTCTTCAAGTGGAGATGTTGCATTGAGGGATATGTTTTAGTGGGGATGGGTTGATGTTTGGATTAGATGATCTTAGAAGCCTTTTCCAACCTTGATGATTCTATGATTCTATGAATGGTCTCTGATTACCTTTATCTCAGTTCCATATCCAGCCCAGACAAAAACATGCCCATGTTCTGCCAGTCAAACATGGGTGCCTCTGTCTCCTCCAGTGCAGACCTTGGGAGTGGAAAGGCTCAAATCTGAAGGTAGCTTTGGAGCATCATCACCTGCAAAATCACAGCTTGTCTTGGTGTTTTGTAATCCAGCATCAAAGAACAAAAGGATGGCTGAGTTGGCAGGGACCCCTTGGTTCCTCTGGCTCAACTCCTGCCCAAGCAGGGACATCCAGAACATAGTGCCTAGAGTCACGTTCATGTGGCTTCTGAAGATGTCCAAGGAGGAGAGTTCACAGCCTCTGCACAGCCTATGCCAGTGTTCTGTCATCACACAGCACAGAACACTGGAGCAGGCACTGGTCTGAGTACCAACAGGCAATGGAAAGCCATGAATACTGAGGACGTCCTTACCACAAAATCTATCTGTGGTGATGGAAGAAAGGCACAACCCAAGGGACATGTAGAATTGCACTTCGCTTAATTCCATACTATCGTCTATTCAAGAATTTTCTACAGTAGTTTATGATATTATTCTTTTCAGACACCTGACTATTCATGGGTGGGATACAACCTCCTGAGAATCTGAGGCAGTCATTCAACTCTGCACTGTGTTTCACTTGGGGCTGTCCAATCTGCCTTCTGAAAAACTGTCTGCAGCTCCTCTGTGCTCCTTGAAAAAAAGAAAAAGTAAAATAGTGCAAGAGCCATAACACACAAAAGCCCACCAGCACCATGTACTGCCTGAGAGATGCCCATGGTGGCATCAGGACAAGAGTGGAAGATGCATAATCTCAATAGAGTCCAAACTGAAACATTCATGACATTGGTCACCACTGGGCTTTCCTCATGCATAGGTCTCCAGGCTGGTAGAGTGCAACCATAACATCACTACAGAAGCCCAGCCTTCACATTGCAGAAACCAGTACTTGAAAAGCAACATGGTACTGCTCAATTAATAGTTGTCTCACTTACTGTGACTTCAGGGGACTGCTCCTGAAGCTATAAGATTTAAATATTTCTGGACTGGGCCACACAGTAGTGCAGCACAGAATCTGAATTCTCAGGAGGAATTTTTGAACTGGTATATATAATTTATCTCTCACATCCATGGATGATTTCTTTGGCAGGCTTGGAAAATTTGTTCACTAACTAGTGGCTATAGAATACTTAATTTTTCCCTTCAGAAGCTGTTTTTCAGTTAATATTTTGTGTGATCATGTGCTTTTTAGTATTATTTTACATAAATGAAATATTTAATTAAGATTCCTTGGAGTCTGAATTTCAAACATCAAAATTAGATATAAATATTTGACCGCTGATGTGGACTTAAACCTCATGTGGCACGAGAAACTGAGGAGCATAGGAAAGTTGATGTTTTCTCTTAGATGTATGTTTTTAAGAAAGACTGATGCCAGAGGGTAAATGTGTTGTAAGTCACAAGAACATCCATTTTAATTACCAGATTACTTCCTTGATTCAGCAAAGAGAGAGACAGCAGAAGGAGCTAATCCTGGGGCAGGGCAGTGCTAGGATCAAACCCTTGCTGAAAATGAGAAATGGCAAGGCAGGAAGTGTATGGGGTTTGCTTTCATCACAGGTTTAGCCCTGGGCAAGGCTGTCGTGAACTGGTAAGCGTTAAAATAACTTGCATCATGTTATACAAAGTGCACATGCTGTCACAACTATGCACAAGTCAGAAATGAAACTGAGAAATTAATAAATCCGTACCTGCACTGTGTCTGAAGGTATTATAGAAACTCCCCTTCGGGGCCCCACCAGCACACTGAACTTTAATAACTCAGTGATTTGTTTCTCAGAACCTTTTTCCTGTTGCAGCAGCTACTCTCTACCATGCTAGAAACCTCCTAGTTAACCATTAACCTCTACTGATGTTGAGGTTGACTAAAATTTTTCTCCTAACAGATGTAATGGCTCTTTACCATTCACAGAATCACAGAATCACAGAATCACTAAGGTTGGAAAAGACCTATAAGATCATCCAGTCCAACCATCCACCTATCACCCATGGTTCTTGCTAAACTATATCCCTCAACACAAAATCCAATCGTTCTTTGAACACCTCCAGGGTCGGTGACTCCACCACCTCCCTGGGCAGCCCATTCCAGTGCTTGACCACTCTTTCAGAGAAGTAGTATTTCCTAATATCCAGCCTGAATCTTCCCTGGCGCAGCTTGAAACCATTCCCCCTAGTCCTATCACCAGTTACACGAGAGAAGAGGCCGACCCCCAGCTGGCTACAACCCCCCCTCAGGTAGTTATAGAGAGTAATAAGGTCTCCCCTGAGCCTTCTCTTCTCCAGACTGAACAATCCCAGCTCCCTCAGCCGCTCCTCATAAGGCCTGTGCTCCAGACCCCTCACCAGTTTTGTTGCCCTTCTTTGAACACGCTCCAGGGCCTCAATGTCTTTCTTGCAGTGAGGGGCCCAGAACTGGACACAGTACTCAAGGTGCGGCCTCACCAGAGCTGAGTACAGGAGGACAATTACTTCCCTACTCCTGCTGGTCACACTACTTCTGATACAAGCCAGGATGCCATTGGCCTTCTTGGCCACCCAGGCACACTGCTGGCTCATGTTTAGCCGAGCATCAACCAACACCCCCAGGTCCATTTCCTCTACACAGTCTTCCAGCCACTCCACCCCAAGCCTGTAGCGTTGCTTGGGGTTGTTGTGGCCAAAGTGTAGGACCCGGCATTTGGTCTTATTAAACCTCATCCCATTGGCTTCAGCCCAGCTATCCAGCCTGTCCAAATCCCTCTGTAGGGCCTCGCTACCCCCAGGCAGATCGACGCTTCCAGCCAACTTAGTGTCATCTGCAAACTTACTGAGGGTGCACTCAATGCCCTCATCCAGGTCATCAATGAAGATATTGAAGAGGACAGGCCCCAGCACCAACCCCTGGGGAACCCCACTCGTGACTGGTCGCCAGCTGGATTTGGCTCCATTGACCACCACTCTCTGGGCCCGGCCCTCCAGCCAGTTCCTTACCCAGCCAAGAGTGTACCTGTCCAAGCCACGGACTGCCAGCTTCTGCAGGAGAAGACTGTGGGAGACAGTGTCAAAGGCTTTGCTGAAGTCAAGGTAGACCACATCAACAGCCTTTCCCTCATCCACCAGGCGGGTCACTAGATCATAGAAGGAGATCAGGTTGGTCAAGCAGGACCTACCCTTCATGAACCCATGCTGGCTAGGCCTGATCCCCCGGTTGTCCCGCACTTGCCGCGTGATCTCCCTCAAGACAATCTGTTCCATAACCTTCCCTGGCACCGAGGTCAGGCTAACAGGCCTGTAGTTCCCAAGTCAAGGGGAGAACTGGCTGGGTCCTCCCCAGTGACTTTTGAGCCTCAAGGCATGCTGCTTGCTTGGATATATGCTGATTGTCAGGACCAGCTCCTGACACCCTCTAACATGTCCTGGATGCAGGGTGACTCTCCTGAGAGGTGGAGAAGACACGAGCAAAAAACATACGGACAAAGGCACCTCTATCCAAGATATCTCTTGATCATACAGGGCCTTACACAGTGGATGGGAAAAGACTTAAGCCTTTCAGAACATAATAGTTTAGGATTAGCTAAGGGAAAAGTAATGAATGGGAAAGGAATAAACTCCTACATGGTTTAGGATTAAGTTAAGACCTACTTGACTGCTCATTAACTTTGGTGTTTTCTAAAATAATCTCATGTAATGTCAGTGCTTAAAGCTGTAAAGTGATCTCACAAAGCTTTGCTCATCTATTACCCACATCAGTAACTTTTTCTAAGGAGGAAGTAAATTAATGTTAGTTTTCTTCTCTCCCATGCTGAGAAAAAAGGACTATTGAGCAGAATTTATGTGTGGGCTGGTGAACATCCTTGTCAAAAGTAAAAATCTGACTTTAATGCATTTGCTATCACAAATAATGAGAAATGAAAAACATTTTGTTGAAGGCATTTATGAAAGAATACTGAAATCTAAAACTTCCTTTAAAGCTGGTAAATTTGATTCTACAACACGGATAAAGAAATGGGGGAAGTCTATTGGTGACCTCTCTGTGTGACCTGCTTCAAAGCTACCAGAGCTGTGGGAAGAACTTCTTAGGATGGTTTGCTCCATGAAAAGCCGTGTCTGGGCAACAGATTTCTTGATGGTCAGTTCTGTTGGTATGACAGGAAGTGCTGGTATTCAGGCATCTCCTGCTGTGTGATAACATCTGGACCAGAATACCAAAACAAACAGCACCTAAATTACAGCACAATCTCCTTCACTGCTTCACTGCAGCAAAACAGTGTCAGGAAGGAGCTGATGGAAAGCATTGTTGGGGCTGGGAGTGATTTCTAACTTTCATAAAGCATCTCAAGGGAAGAAGCATCACAAATCTGGATGTAATTTTTCATTTTTGGCTAAAATGTCTTCCCTGCTTAGTTTTTAAAATAATGTTGTCTACAGAAAACAGCCACTTTTCACCAGAGTGTAAGTCTAGGTAATAAGCTACTGGGAAATTATATGAAGGAAGATCTTGATCAGAATTATTGAGAGTCCTTCAAAGCAAGTCCTTAGATTTGATAGCCGCAACCACAGAATTCTTATTTGAAAAATCTTATTTTATTTTCCTGACGAAATCATAGAATCATAGAAACACAAGGTTGGAAACAACCTATAAGATCATCTAGTCCAACCGTCTTCACACTACCACTGCTACCACAAGCTACTAAAACCTATCTCGCAGCTCCTTGTCCAGACGCCTCTTGAACACTGCCAGAGATGGCGACTCCACCACCTTCCTTGGCAGGCCATTCTGTCTGACCACTCTCTGAGAGAAGAAGTTCTTCCTTAAGTCTAACCTAAACCTCTTCTGATACAACTTGTGGCCATTCCCCCAGGTCCTGTTCATTGCCTGGGAGAAGAGGCCAAACCCCTCTTCTCCACAACCTCCCTTCAGGAAGTTGTAGAGTGCGATGAGGTTTCCCCTGAGCTGCCTCTTCTCCAGACTAAACAATCCCAGCTCCCTCAGTGGCTCCTCATAGGACTTGTGCTCCACACCCCTCACCAGTTTCGTTGCCCTTCTCTGGACACGCTCCAGGGCCTCAATGTCTTTTCTGTAGTGAGGGGCCCAAAACTGAACACAGTACTCGAGGTGAATCAATACAGAAAGAGGAAGTTAATCAATACAGAAGAGGAAGTTAAACTCTACTCATGTGACCTATATCTCACACAAAACACTGAAATGTTTTAAAATATGTGCTGTCATTCACAGGACTTCCAAGAGCACTTACATACTTTTTGCTTTTGCTTTTGCAAATGTCAAGATCATGAAGGGATTCGCTATGGATTAACTATAACATTTTATAATTACATCAACCGAGTTATATATATATATGTGGGTTTTTTTGACTGAGATTAGAAGATCAAACACAGACAAACCTATTATCTACAACTGTCAAATGATGAAAACAAAAATATTTGCAGCAAAGCAATAAAAGTGCCAAATTCCTTTGCAACAAAATAAAAAAACGAGTTGGAATAGTTTTAAGTGCTTTAATTAAAACTTATAGCTCTCAATATTGCAATACATCAGGTGTTATTCAAGGCCAGCTTCATTGAATAAAGCTTAATTGTATTCAACATCCGATTTCACAGCAATGTATGTCCTTACGTCACTACCTGGCACAATGCAGAACAAAGCCAGAGTATGATGTGTTCAGTTTGTCTTTTGGTTGCTTGCAAAGCAACACTGAGAAGATTTATGGAAGAGCTGGTAAAAGCTCTCAGGCTTTATCTTAGGATTATGGTGGAAGAAGAAAACCAACAGCAAAAGAGTGGTCCACTAGGGAGGCAGGTGGACACTAAAGTAGCTTCAAGTGATGAGCCTGAGTTGCAGCAATGGCACATCATTTCAAGTTGATGTGGCTTCATGACTGCAATAAAGGATCTGTTCATCATCTTATGTCTCTGGAAATCTCCACTGTCAATGCAATTCCCTGCCTGCTGTGAGCCGAGTACTGCTGACCTGAAGAGTGCAGCATATAGTTATGCAGAAAGCATAATTTACACCCTCACAGTCAAATAGCATAATCACATTGCTATGTAAACAGGATCTCTGCAAGGAACCCAACTGCCACATTTGATAATTCCTTCATACATGCAAACTAAGGATCTGAACTGCTGATGGGCAGTGATGCTTGAAATGTGAAAACAGCACAGGAGAAGTTCAATATGCAATTAACCATAAAAGCAGCTCTGCCTCACTTTTTGGGAACATTTACAATATGATGTCTGAACTGATTTAATAGCATGGAAGAGATAGCAACTGACATCGTCTCTCAGAGGAACAGAATGAACACAGGAATATTTAAGTAACATACGTGTGACAAAAATAGTAAGTTAGAAATAACTGTGGGCAGCCAGTTGCAATTTGGCTTGGCAGCTGCTGCTGTAGGTGAAGATTTGCAAAAACAGAGAACAATTCTGAAGATAGTTAGGGTAATCAAGACCTCTTTTTCAAAACACACTGACTAGCCTTTCTCTGAAAGTAATGTCACTGTGTTGTCTAATATAGGGTACCCTGGGACTGTGGCATACTCATCTGTTAGCATTTTTTTGTGCTGGTCACCAGGAGGAACAGCCTTACAATCATAGAATCACAAAGTTGGAAACGACCTGCAAGATCATCTAGTCCAACCACCTTCCCATTCCTATTAGTACCACAAGCTGCTAAACCATATCTCGCAGCTCCTCATCCAGGCGCCTCTTGAACACTGCCAGGGACGGCGACTCCACCACCTCCCTGGGCAGCCATTCCAGTGCCTGACCACCCTCTGAGAGAAAAGGTTTCTCCTAATGTCCAACCTAAACCTCCTCTGGTACAAAAGAGGTTTGAGGCAACCTTTGCAGAGGCAAAGGTTTCTGCTTGTGCTGCCTCTCAGCTCTGGGTGAGACAGAGACAAAATGCCCATTGCACTGAAACCAGAGCGTAACCTGAGCTTGCCCACCCCAAACTGTGTGGCTGTGGCATTATGGGACAAGGTTTAGTGATGAGATTGGGTGTGTTGGATTGATGGTTGGTGTTTGTGGTCTTATAGGTCTTTTCCAACAGAGATTGTGTGATTTCAAGAACAGAGCCAGGAGAACATTTTACTATTTTGCAAGAATGTTCTTACAGGATTGTTTCATTTAAGGAACTATAAACTGCATGGGAAAAGACAGCTAAAATCTCTGCCCTCACTGAGTAATTAATCATTTCTAAAACTGTGAAAAAATAAGTGTATAGAAGAGGAAATCCAAAAGTTGAGAGTCTCAGGGTGAGAGAAAATTGTGGAAAAATTTGTCCTTGAGTCATAATAGACTGAGAGTTCAAAACTTTGTGAGATAATCCAGATTAATCCCTGCTCACCTTCTCTCTTCTTTTTCTTGTGTCTGCTGCCTCTCTCAACCAGCTGTCTGTTCTCTAGCAGAGCTGCAGCCTCAAAATCATCCACTGGTTCAAAATCTTACACATGTGAGTTTATTTCACTCTTCTGAATGGAAGTAAATGAATCTTATTTTCATGGCTCACTCTTCCAATGCCTTCTGCACGGTCTGATACATTAATTCAGATTATAATTCTGTGCACTTTTTGCATTAATTCTCAACTGACTGACCCTCTTCATCTGTAATTATTACCATGAAGGTTTTGAATATCATTAAACTCTTCTCACCGACTGCATTAACTTTAAAAGGTAATTTGATTAATTCTGCAAACCACTGGTAGATGGAGATTTAACGCCTCATAGAATTTCTGCATTATCAGTATTTTGCAGCAACTAGATCTGAAAGATAAACGAAATCCTTGGAGACTAGATGAAAAAGGTTGGTTGTTTTTGTGAAAGATTTTAAGTAATTTTGTTAAGCTTTAAAAACAGTGTTCGAAATTGTTTTTCCCAGAATTACAAACAGATCATTCCTCTGCATTCCCCTGCAGTACTGATTTAATAACTTTTCATTTCTGTGAAACGCATACATTTCCAGAGCTCAGCCAAAGGTTCTTCACTTGGGAAAACACAATGACTGTGAGGCAGCAAAAGTTATCAACTGATAAATTGTAGAACAATGTAGTCTGCCAAAATAGTCAACATGTAAAGAATTCACCTAACTTCAGAACTTCGTGGAAACCAAAGAGGCATGCTAATGCTGTTTCAGTGACTGGTGTCACCAATCTGATGCTATCGTGTTTAAATAAAAGTGCTCGGGGATGATAATAGTGTAGAAGATGGTGCGTAGTGTTACTGAGCAGCAATGTATTGCATTAATGATCTGGTAAGGAACTGCAGATATTAATTCCCTCGCAGAACTTCTTTTCCTCCATAGGCATGACTGCTGTTCTGGTAACCAGCACTCTTCTGCATGTGTTACTTCAAGGGCAGCAGATAAAAATATTCATTAGAATCTCCTGAAAGTTAATAAAAGCTCAAATTTTAAAGACTGGAGTAGGAAATGAAGGCTACCTGCTTTCTTGTATGGTGTGTCCTGAAGAGCACGACAAAAAGAAATGCTGCAAGAAGCAGTCACAAAAGGAGAGGCAGCATCTACAGAAGCTGCCCTTGTGACCACACCAGAGCACATCAGCTGCAAAGACAAATGGTTAATCCAATAAAGCTGAACTGCTGGAGAATGGATGAGATCAGAGGACAGCTGCTCTATAGGGAAGTATTTACAAATTTGTCGCCATTTCTATAGCATAGGCAAGAAAAACATACTCCCTACAGAGACGCTGGCTAACACATACAAAGAGGGTGAACTGGTACTTGGGCGGTGGCTGCTGCAGGAGCAGAAGTGTCTGGTCAGCCCTCAGAAAAGGCACCCTATACTGTGACTGGAAGGATTCCAGAAAGAGCTGAAAGATTCTCACTTGCCATGCTCCCATTTCTCACCATCCTTTCTTCCATCTGGGTGACACATGGAAGACTGTTAAATGGATAAAGGCTGTAGATCTTTCTTGGCATGCAGCTGGTTAAGGAGGTAAGGTTTTCTTAGTTTGTTTTTGCTAAAGCATGGCACATAATTCAAGTTTTATTTTTAAGGCTGTAGATCCTACAGGTTCAAATACATTCATCAGTCTGTAAGCTGGCTGTAACAAGCACATTGCTAGAAGGCTGAAACCCAACTCTCTGAAGAGTGTGCTGTTGTATTTATTTCATATGTAGTTTATAGCTACTAATCGCAATAACCTCAAATGACCCTTTAAACTGAAACATCTAATTAACGTGAGTCAAGGAAACAATATTTTGCTCTCTGTCAGTGAAAATGATCCAAACAGTGGTGAGATGTGGACATATGCACTGGCCTGTTACTGCCCATCCTACACTGTTAGTTCAGTTCCTAACACGGTTTTGCAACAGTGCTCAGAAACGACATGGGGATTAGCATGGCATTACCAATTCAAACAGATTGTTAGATGTGGTCTGTTTTTGGTTGATGGGATAAATTTGTAAGTCCTGTCAAGCCAGTTGTCCACAGGGCGAAGGATGGTCCTTGGCTCATTTTAGTTACTAAACTGGATGCAATGATTGGAGGATGCTGTAAAGGGAAAAGGTGATCCCATTCAGGACAGTAACTTCCGAAAGATTGTCCCAGTCTATGTTTCGTCATCTACATTCCAAATGAGTGGAAGATTTTTATTTCTCTATCTTTGGAACAATTTGCTGGTCTCCGGAAGAACACCACTGCTTTCATGGAATCATAGGATCATAGACTTCTATTAGAATTAGAAGGGATCTCTAAAGGTCATTCAGTCCAACTCCTCTGCAATGAACAAGAGCATCAATAGCTAGGTCAGACTGCCCACAGTGTGGTCCAGCTTGGCTTTGAAAGTTTCCAGGGATGGGACATCCACCACACCTCTGGGCAACCTGTTCCAGTGCCTCACCACCCTCACCGTAAAAGACTTTTTCCTTCTATCTAACCTAAACATACCCTCTTGAAGCTTGAAACCATTTCCCCTTGTCCTATCACAACAATCTCTGCTAAAGAGTCTGTCCTTCTCAAAACGTATTCCTTCAGCCTAGTAGAATTTGTGGTTGTGCAGTGCCAAGGACCTGAGGACATTCCATTATTCCTAGGGATTTTGTTGCTCAGTCTCAGTGTCAGCTTCAACAGGCAGTCTAGCCTCAAAGAGAGCTGCAGGAAGCCTTAGCACAGGTCCCTAAAAATTGCATTTTATCCGAGTCTCCCTTTGGGACTCTGTCTGCGTTTTTGGCTGAGTTATGCTGCAGGAAAGTCCATGCCCAGTCTCACAGCTCCCTGATGTGGACCCAGAGCTACTGGTTTGACTCCCGTCCGATCTACTCCAGTGCTACAGAAGCTTCATGTAGTGGAGTTTACTCAGCATTTGCTTTGGATTTCCTAGTCATGAGATACAGGTGTGGAGGCAAATCCTGCTGATCTGCCTGACTTCTGCTGGGCTAGGTAAAGTAATGGGAACACTCCTTTGCTGCTGAGATTGATGAAAATATGGACCTGAAGGGCATAAAAAAGGTGCACAGAGAAGAATTTTTTGCTGTTTGTAGTAGCAAAATGACTACAAAGAATATAGTCAGGCAGGAAGTTTTTAACAAATAAAAGGAATGATTTTTTTTCACCATAGAATGAGTAATTGAATTGTGAATGGCACACTGCATGATGCTATAGAGTAAAAAATAAATAAATGAATTAGAAAAGAAGCTAGACAAGTTAATTTAAAGGATAAATTCATGCCAATATTCTGATATTTTTTCTTTCGTTATAGAATATGGAGGGAAAGTCAGGCAAAAATCCAATTGTCATGTTTGTGTCAGGCAATTATTCAATAACTTTAGCTTTTTGGGATAATGGGTATAATTTGTTCCCCACAAACTAGCATTCTCTGTTGTTGTGGACTGCCTCGGAAAAAGCACTGTGAGAATGAATGCAGATCACCTGCTGGAGATTAGGTAATGGGGCTGACTAAATGTGTGGATGCTTGCCCTTGCAGTTTGAAGTTTCCACACCAGCAAGTGGGACTCACAATGAAAGCTTTGATGATGAAAGCTCAATAATGTTCAGACCTCTCTGTGCATTCACTGTTCAGCCATTAGAAAAAGCTCCATCCTTAGCCACCATCTGCATATGTTCAAATTGCATTTATGGTTGCTATCTCTACAAGTCATAGAGTCAATTAAAGTCTATTAATGAGCCCTATTGTTAGATTAGTGCAGAGAGATTGATCTACAGAAATAAATCAAAATTTCTAACTGGGCATCTTGGCTTTGTTCTCAGCTCAGGATAAGGCAGCATATTCTTCCACATTCCAAAAAAGAGTACCTTCTTTGAACTGTTCTTGCTACTCACTTAAATGTAAAAACACATCAATCACAATGTAGCTGTGTATTCTGGAGCACAGCCTATTTAAGGCAATGAGAGAAATTCATAAACGTGGATTGAATTAATCCTGACATCCTATTCAGAAAGGTAAGAAATATCGTAAATTTAAAGATCTCATCATTGAAAAGTCAGTGATTAAGTGGCTTATTAGGAAATGTTCAGGTATTTCATGTCCTGCCTTTAAGCCCCATCTCACACATGATCCCTACTGGCTGAATGACAGTTCTGTCTACAGGCTTCAGCATCTTTAGAACTTAGCATGTTAGTTATATTTATTTGTCTTACAACATAACATAAGCATAAGATGAAGTCTAATCAATAATCCAGAATGTTTGCCACCTCTACACTAAAAATAAGAACAAGATCCCATAGACAGATGCAAGGAGCAAACAAAATCTTCCAGAAGCCAGATATCCAGAACCTTGGAATTTAGTGCAAGATGAAGCAGCAATACCCAGAGCAGTCAAAATGCAACAGCAAAAATTAGAAATACAAACATGGGCTCAAGTCCAGTGTAAGTAATGTAAATGTTTAATTTGCACGTGGACATGAACTATATTTAGCTGCACTGGTTGTCTGCAGTGAGGAGATAATTAACTCCTCCTGGAGTGGATGCCATGCTTCCTGTAAAATCATTATGGCAAGCCAGGCAGCACTGACTGTCCAGCCATTACCCAGAATGAAGCTGGAGGTCTGCTGGGGGTACAGAGAACTGATGGAAAGTGTTCTTCCAACAATTACATGGGTATCATCATACTCTGAATCTCAAGACTGAGCAAGAGGGCAAGAGCACCACTGTGTCGATGGAGCCCAGTAACCTAGCCACTCTCCAGAGGTTCAGCCAAGCCTTGCTAGTGTCCAACTCCAGGCACTCTTGTCCAGCACAGAGTCCTAACGCTGGGCAGTGCCAGGGACAGTGCCTGGCTCAGAAACGACAATGTCAGAAGAGAAAGGAGGGAACTTCCCTTCATTCAGACTATGTTCCTGGTCTATGTATGCATCACCTTGCTGGAGACCCAGGAACCAAAAAAGTGGCAGGAGTCAAGTGCTCGTTGGGTCAACACAGTTATTGCTGGTTTTCCTCATTTTTCTCATGATGTGAATTTCAGCATCTGTTCATGACTCCAGAGTCTCTTTCAGAAAGTTTTCTATTGCTGTTAAATCTGGCAATAAAATAGGGTGGGTTAATTTTTTCTTTTGTTAATAGATAATTAAACTGTCTAGATATGTCACACTACAAATAGTATGAGTAGAAATATTGCCATTTAAGATGTCACCTTCTCTCCTGTACCCTTTCCTCCTCTTTTTGAAGAAAGCAGCAGCTCCTGTCTGCTCTGCAGTCTGGGGCACGTCCCTCCCATGAAGGGCCCACAGGCAGCTCAGATCTCCTTCTCCAGCACAGACAAGCTCCAGGACATATCTTCAACACTTGGATGTGGTCTCAGCTGTCTACCCTTCAGTCCTCCCCAACTTATTAACACACTTCCCAGAGGGCAGGTATCCATCCTTTGATTGACTGCTTTATGTGAACCTTGAAAGACTTGTACGAAAATTTTCAGAAAAATTTCTACCCCAGAGACACTTTGCTCTCAGAATCATAAGAGAAACAACAAGGAGTCAAAATGAAGAATAGTTGCACCAAACCCTGCCTTTGTTTCCTCCAAACTTCTGAGTGTTTACAGATTAAATCTGTGCTTTTATGCTCCTGGATTCCTTCATCACCATCTCTACTTTCATTTCTTGTACGCCAGTGAGTGAGCAAACCATCGCAAGCACTTTGTTCAGAGCTACAGCTTTCCTCGTGACACAGCAATCCTCTCCTCATGTCATCTTTACAAGGTTCATTTTCTTCTTCATATAAACATTATTATGGATATTAAGTTATTATTTTACATTTTTATAGAAACATAGAATCATAGAATCATTAAGGTCAGAAAGATCCAACCCTCAACTCATGGGGTTAACACATTATCATGTTACTGCATGTTATGTACAACAACTCCATATCTGCATTAAAAGAGCCATATAACAGCAAACCCACAGTGTAGGTGGGGCTTTGGGGAAAATCACACAATGCTTATGATCCGGAATTTTTTGGCACTGTTTGTGAAATTGCAGTCCCCGGGGAAAGCCACGAACTTTTTGTTTGATAAAATAAGCTTTTTATCATGATGTTCTGGATCATTTATTTCCTGTGGCAGGGGAATGAAACAGACCTAAGTCTTTCCTCGGCCTCTACTTCTACTATTCCTTCATCAAGCAAATTCTGGGAATTCTGACATGTCAGGCATTTACAGACAAAAACTGTACTCCACATTTTCACAAATAGAACATCACTGTCCTTAATTAAACTTCCATGTTCTCTGAAATTCCTAATTTTTGAAAAAGGAAAAAAAAATGCGAGCTACACAGAATTCCTCCCTGAGAATTAGCTTATGCAGAAGCATGATGCTCTTGAGTTGTCCTCAAAAACCATTCTAGATGATATGCATAAGATCTGATTTATCAATAAATACATTCAGAAGAAGAAACAATAAGCTCTTATTTCCATTTCCAGCCTTCTTTTTTTGCCAATTCAACTGCATATACATAATACATACTCTTTTTTTTGTAAGTTTCAGCTGCAGTGGCACTCAAATTACAGTGAAATTATAGTTTCCCTTGAACTTGGAGTGAAAGAAAATGTAGGAATTTCAAAATTAAATAGCAAAATGCTGGTTCCAATATAGACTGAGTAACCGTTGATATTATGAGTGGGCTGGTTTGAGGCAGCTAGAGGACAGAGAAAAGGAACAACTTGCAGAAGATACTGTGGTAGCAATGATCTTGCCACACAGCAGTGGGACCCACAGTGGGATCACAGAGCCCACCCTGTGGCTCATCTCTCACACCATACACCCTTGTCTTTATACTTCCTGTGCAATACATTAGAACAGAGATGTTTCAATTACCGCCTGCGTTTTTTCTAAAAGTCCTTACTGCTCAGTACATAAATTAACCACATACCTGTTTCCCTATAGCCACCATATGGTGCCAGTTGGAATTAGCAGTTTATAACTCTCTACACAGTCTAGGCACCTACCAGCTGGCGATGAGTCCTTCCCTTAAAATCTCTTCTAATATTTGTGGTTGTTTTTTCCTTTTTATGCAATGTTGTGTGTTATTGGCATTTCAATACTATACTCATACAACTTTAAAACATTTGAATGTGAAATTCATAACAGATGGCTTTTTGTAATGGAGAATAAGTGGGCAAGACCTAATTTTAATGTTACATGTTAAATATATAGAATCATAGAATCCTTAGAGTTGGAAGAGACCTTTGAAGATCATCTAGTCCACTTCCCTGCAATGAACACGGACATCATACATAGATCAGGTTGCCCAGGGCCTTATCCAGCCTCGCCTTGAAAGTCCCCGGGATGAGGCATAAACCAGAACACTAGGTAACCTGTTTCAGTGCCTCACCACCCTCACTGTAAAATATGCTTTCCTTATATCTAACCTAAATCTACCCTCCCTTGAACTTGAAGTCATTTCCCCCTGTTCTATTGCCATGGACCCTGCTAAAGAGTCTGTCCCCTTCTTTCCTGCAGCTCCCCTTTAGATACTGAAATGCCACTAGTTGGTCACCTCAGAGCCTTCCTTTCTCCAGACAGAATAGCCCCAGCTCTCTCAGCCTGTCCTCAGAGTGAGGTGTTCCATGCCTTCGATCATTTCTGTGCCCTCTTCTGGATGTGCTCCAGAATGTCTCTCCTGTACTGAGGACTCCACATCTGGATACAGTACTCCAGATGAGGCCTCATCAGTGCAGAGCAGGGGGGCAGGATCACCTCCCTCACCCTGCTGGCCATGTTGGTTTTGATGCAGCCCAGGACATGGTTGGCTTTCTGAGCTGTAAGGGCACACTGCTGGCTCCTGTTCAGCTTGCTATCCATCAGTACTCCCAGGTCTTTTTCAGCAGGGCTGCTCTCAATCCTTTCGTCCCTCAGTTTGTACTGGTAATGTGGGTTGCCTCAATCCAGGTGCAAGACCTTGCACTTGGATTTATTGAACCTCATGAAGTTCAGCTGGGCCTACTGCTCAAGCATGTCTAGATCCCTCTGAATGGCATTTTGTCTCTGGCATGTCAACTGCACCCCTCAGCTTGGTGTCATCAGCAAATTTGCTGAGGGTGCACTCAACCCCACTGTCAATATCACTGGTGAAGATATGAAAGACGTTGAAGATTTAAATATGTAGGGGAAGGACTGGGAAATGATAATACCACACAACCCAAAATGTTCTGTAATGTGCTCTGTGATTATTTTACAGACAACAACAAAATCCAAGCTAACATGTACTTCAGAGATGCAAAACTGACAACAAAAGGCCTTTCAGAAATTTGTGACCAGATGGGAGAGGACAACAAACCAAGTTCCTGAGATATAATATTCTCCCTAATCTGCCTCAAAGAGGAAGTAATCTTATCTAAAGTATCTGAATATTTTTTGGTGGGTTTGAATACAATGGAGACACAAGTAACTGCTGGTGCATCAGAACCAGGGGCATGGCTAAAATGTTAGTTATGATGTGTTTGTGCATCAACTGCACTGTATCATGAAATGAGCATAGGTCTTAATTAAAGAAGTATCTTCATAAATGACCAACGCTTTATAATCTGTGAGATTATTTACAAATAGATGAAATATTCAGACTAAGCTGTTTATCTCAATCTGTTTCATATTGTTAGTTTTGAAAGCTATTCTGCTGTTAAAGACAAGAAAATATTTGTTGTACATCATTACATGAATGAAAAAAATTTAAATATGGACACAAACACATTTAGTGTTTGGCATTCAGAAGACAAAAGAGGTTCACATCATCTTTGTAAGGGAGATATTATTCAGGGAATCACTGGCACTAAGTAGATGCACAAATCTCTGACTTAATTCATGCACAAACCCATCAGAAGTACATGCAGTATACTGCCTTGGGTAAGAAATTCATTGCATTATGGAATGATTGGAGTTAGACATTATCATATGAAAAACATAACTAGCTCCATTTACCTGTGCCTGGATGGCTGATTCAGTTCCAGTCTGCTCATAAGCTGTTTCATTTTAACTACAGGTAGATTTTGATGGACCACAAACTGCTTCAACAAATCCTGAAAGCTCTTAATCTATAACATCATAAAGAATACTGTTAAGCTTAGCCTGTCTTTTTTGAACACGATATACATGTAAACTGGCATAAATACATGGAAAACTAAGAGAAAATAATGACCTTGGAAAAGCTTGTTCCAGACACAACTCAGCTAGTAGGAAGTGAGAGCCTGAAGGTGATAGGGAAGATCTATAAACAATAGTCAGCTGTATAAACACGTGGGTGTCACACTGTCATATTTATCTCTTCATATTTTAATGCTTTGAATGACACAGTGCTTCACCAAATACCGCACTTTACCTTGAGAGTATGATTTTTTTCCTGAAGATTATGAAAACAAATATCTTTATGTTCTGCACCTTGCCAGTTACTGCTGTGGTTATAGGTAGGGTACTGCCATTTCTTATTGCAATGACTGAATGTAGTAGTTGTTGTCCCTTCATGCTTGCTTAAAATCAGGACAGCAAAACTGCAAACCCTTGATTTCAAATCTTCCAGTCTTAGCCAATGATGGAGTTGTTGTTTCAAAAACAAATGCACTCAAATTTGTCAGTATTTTGCCAGCTTTTTCAACGTCCTGTCACAAAACCTGTTTTCCTTAGTGAAGTTTTGCCAGAATGGAAATCAGAATTCAGTTTGAAGAAAAGCACAACAACAACAGCTTGCTGAGTATGACAGAAATCATATTTTTATTAGTTGTATCTTTACTACAGAATTTAAACACATAGATGAGATCCCAATATAGATAAGCATTTACTACTAACACAATAAAACATTTAGGGCATAGAAAAGTCATTCAAGAACTTAGAAAATATCTTAAACTTCAATATCAAGGAACTTGTAAATGAATATATAAACACAAAAATGATGTTTTAATTTAAATCAATTCCTCATTTGAATGTTCTGTACCTTTTAAATAATTTTAAAAAGTTAATTGAAATCAAAGAATATTTGAATAATTTAAAAAGGCTTCCTGGTTAATTTATAGGATTTATCTTCTTTCATTTCTGCTTTAAACTTTCATGCATGTGTGAGCTACTCCATGGATGAGGTTATAGGCAAGGAAATAAGGCAGAGAACAGCTCTTTTCTCTAGTCAGTAGATTATTTCAGATTGCTCCGAAATGTTTTCTTAGTTGGTCCTCAGAAAATGGTAGAAAACCTCGTGGAAGGGAGTGTCAATGCCACCCTTGAAGGGCAATGCCTGTTCTACTCCTGTTGTCCTCCACTGCTTTGGCTGTCTCCTCAGCACAATGGAGAAGGGCTCTGTCTGCAGGGTTAGTAGATTTTATCTTTCAGTGTAAAGCTAATATTAGCAGTATATATCCACTGAAGTGAGAATGTTGTCAACACTATGCATTATGCACAGGATCTTCACTGGGAATGACATTTTGGTTTAAATAATAGTTTATAGTCTCAATATTACCTTTGCAGAGAGACTGACCATAATCTGAATTTTCTTCCTGAATGATTTCCTAAACAGCTTCCACTAATCTGCTAAAGCTGTCCAGCCGAGACTTGAACATTTTGAAGGCTTTTAAAAGCAGCCTGACCTGATCACAGGGGAAAGCACAACTGGGGAGCAGTGCTGGTTGTGCAAAAGCCTCACACCAGCTCAGGAAAGGTCAGGAAACTGTTCCACACTGTTTCCTGATCTGGTTACTGTCTTTAGCTGAGACAAGAAAAAGTTGGATGCTCTCTTACAGCAAGCAGAAAGCCCACCTGCTTTAGTGAGTCTGGGGGCTGGACAGCTGCAGAAAGCAGAAACATTGGAATGTAGAAACTTATGGCTTTTCAGTGGTCTTTGAGGGATAAAAGCCAAGAACCTTTATTTTTTTCTGCATACTGTGCCCATGTTCAGAAGAATAATGCAGCAATCTTTCTTTGCTTTCAGCTCTGAGCTAATTATCCCCTCTTCTCCCCTTTACAAAGGTTCCTTTACTGTGAGTTTCATTAGGAGTCTGTTAAAACAAAGACATCCATCCATCCAGTGCATGCAGGAAACATTTCTGTGGTGTCAGTGGGGAATTTTTGACATTACTTCTGCAAATTCCACAGAAAAATGAAACTTTAAATGAACTGAAATCATCCCGTGACTCCTGTATGTGACTGCCACCAAAATACCACATTGAGTGACAGCCCTCCTGCCTAGGAGACAGGAAGGGTGATGGATGAAAATACCATAACCAGGAGCACATATTTGTTAAAATTCAGCAGGACTCACAGAGAAGGCAGGATGGCTACAAAATCTTCTCTCAAAAGCTGCAAGACAGTACCATGGACCAACAGGACTGCAGGGCATGACAACCAACACATTTGGAGGTGCTGACACCAGCTGTGCCCAGAGCTACATGAACACATTTTTTTGAAAGGTGATGACATCACCTTCTAATTCCAACCAAGAATTAAACCTGGTGAACTTTGTCTCAGGTGCCAAGATGGAGTCTTTGGGAGGAGAGAGGCCTCTCCAGTGCCTGACCCATCCTGAGAGTTCCAACAGAAAGGGAATTACCCTCTATGGACTTTTATCTCTTCATGGATTGCAGGGTGTGGGTGACCAGCATGCCTTAGCTACATCCAGTTCAGGCCACGCCAGGCAAGGTAATTCTTTCCCTTTGCCATGTTGCCTTAAAAAAGCCTGATCTGACAGCAGTAAGACATTTGATGAACTAAATCATTTCCCTGCTTTTTGTACTTCTATTGATACATTCATCCACTGTCTTCTCTTACACTTGCATTACACCTGCTGGCCTTCATGCTCCGTGTCTGTGCAGCACCCATCCCTGCTGTGTAGGGCTCATTTGAACAACAGCAAAACCCATAAGTAATAACAGGCTGCGGCAGAAACATGGTGCTTTACGAGGGTACAAATTTTCTTTGTGTTATAGAGCTGAGCTCTCCACAGGCTGTGGGTGAACCTATATTAAGCATCAACCTCCCTGTAGCTGACTTGTGCCCTTTCCAAAAGTATGGCCTGATTATTCACTGCAGATAGCTCAAAGACCTTAAAACCACTTTTCAAAAACTCCAAGGGAGACATTTCTGGCAGGATAGAATGAGTCTTGCTCACCTGGATTATTATTGTGCTAGTAAGGCTCTGCAGGGAATAATGCTGGCCTGAAGAACCAAGGGGTTTTCCAAGAAGATGAAAGCAGCTCAGTCATTATCAGACCCATTTCCTTGGGCTCCCAGCAGGCACGAATTAACGGTGCTATGCCAAGAGCTTCGCATGGTTAAAATAACACAATCACAGACATACGGTCCTTTGCAACATGCACAGTCTACATCTCATGTGGATCCTGTGCTCTGAGCTTGCTCTTGCAATATGTACCATTGGGACAGACTTCACTGTAAAGTACACCCATGGGGGCTCACACTTCTCTAACCTATTTGGCACCCTTCAGCATCTCCATGGGGCTGGAGAGAGCAGAAGATTTTGATGTTTCTCTTTACAGGTTGAATTTTTGTTAGCACTGAGGAGTCCCAGGCCAGTCTAAAGCTTTTCTGGTGATTTAAGGTGCTGTAATATACTTGTCATCCTGCTGGCATAAGTGCATCTCAGAAGTTATGCAACTAATCTTTAAATTTCTAAAGTCAACTGGGAGCCATAATCTTAGGAAGTATGCAACATTCATTTGTATTAAAGAAAAATTATGTATGCTTTCAAGTCCATCTTTTTTTCAGTGCAGAATTTATCAGTTGGCCACATCTGTACTATTCATTTTTCCAGAGAAAAGCTTCAGTTTTTGCTTCTCAGGAATATACCATTCTTTTTTTCTGTACTAACTCAGCAGTAGTTAGCAAGCTGGATGATACCAGAAAGCTGAACAGCATTTGAGCCTCAGAACAGCATGGTAAAGTGCTTTCTTCTTGGAAAAAATGTTTTGATACTGAAGTCTGTTTTCAGAGGTGTAGACTCAGGCTAGGGTAAAATGAAACCTAAGGACAAGTGAAAAACAGGGTTCTGGGAAGGGACAATATCAGGCTATGAGCCTAAGTCCCAGGAATGACTGAATAGATGAAAAAAGCCTACAAAAAGCCTTGAATACGGCAATATTTCCCTTCAGATCTACCCTGCACAGATACTATATTTGCGGTGGAGTTATTCAGGTATTAGATTTGGCCAAGAACAAATCCATTCATGCTGCCTTTTGTCCCACTCCTGCAACATGTATATATACATATTCAAAAGGATTTTTCATGCTGCAGAAATACCAGACAAAATTTAAAAAACAAGATTTGAGACTAATTGTGAGCCACAGGCTTCCTCATCTAGACCTTAACATCAGTTGTATACTGCATCATAAATACCACCACCATTTGAAGATAATCACCTTGCTTACTTTATTGCCCTTCACTTTGTACCTCCCCATGGCAAACAGCACCCATCAGGTTTGTGCAGTGGGGTTCAGCTAGGAAGGTGGGTTAAATATTTTTGCAGCATGGTATGATAGACATTAATGAAGATAAAAAGTTAATTTCTCTAAACTATTGCATAGATTGTGCTTCAGTTGTCAATATGCTTTGCCCACACAGAAAGGTTACCCACCAAACTCCAGGATTTTCATATTTCTCCACTTGGAGAGACCAGCCCAGGACATTTTCAGGCAGAAATGCAGTGGCTAATGAAATGGCTACAGGAAACAGCCAGAAATTCTCTGCAAGGATCAAATGATCTCCAAAGTCTGAATATGGTTACGTTATGGGCACTCAGCAAGATGGAAAACAGAAGAAAGACTCATGTATGTCTCATCATAATTCACTGACGTGGATCTTAAGTGTACCTACAAAACTGACTCTACAGCTTTGCCTTCACAAGTTCCTTCTTCAATTTACTTGGTTCCCCTTATTTTCTTAACATTTTCCATTTGCTCCTATGTCCTTTTCTCACTCTTTCATTTTCTTCCTGACTCACACGTACCTCTCCTTACAGTCCCACAGCAACTTCAGTTTCTATTCACTTTGAAGAAATACACATTTTAGACTGGTTTTGATGGGATATATTCTGAACTCATTGAGACCCCTGGAAAACTGCATAAAAGCAAAAATATTGCTTAAAAAATATAGAGAGTAGATACAATTATGACCCTCTGCCCTATGAGCACTGATTATATCTTCCAGGAGGAGAATTCCCACAACCTTTTGCAAGCATTTGCAATTTTACTTGTTAAATTGGATCTGAATTCAGGGCAATTCTTTGTATAGAGACATAATAGAGCAAAGTCTCTGCAAAGAAGTTGGCAAAGGACAAGGACATCACATGGAAATCTGATGGCAGTTTCTGGTACAATGGATAAAAAAGTGTTTTCTCCATAAAGATTGTGCTGAACTTGAAAGAAAGTAATATTCTCATTCCTGATTTCAACCAGTCACAGACAAATTGTTCTCTACTGCACATTATGTCCTGTCATCCTCTTCTCTTTAGAGCAGTGACAGTCCTGGTGCAACCCAAATACACCTTCCACAATTTCCACAGAGAGGAATGACTCTTTGGGACAGCTGAAATGTTTAGAGTCTGTACAGTGCTGAGTGCATCTGTATCTCCTTTGTCTCCTGACTTTGCAAGGCACTGCAGAAGAATTGGAGATGGATAACTCTGGATTTTGGAGCAAGATCCTAGCATTAGGCACCCAAATGCTAGGCCCTGCAACACTTACCTTGGAGGTGCCTCCTTTTTTTTTGGCTGTAGTCCAAATCTTTCATTAAACTTGCTTCCTTCAATATTGGAAAAGTTTCTTCTTCTAAGATTAAAATTTATCACTTGCAAAAGTTCAGCCTTTAAAGACCAATGATGTGTATTACCCTACTGATGTGAACTTTTTTTTTTGGTGTTGCAAGACCAATTAATGAGTGGCAGGCCTCAGAGTTTTGGCAAACAATCTAGAGAATTTTGAAGATTAATTATGCACATGTTCAAAAGGTGAGAGACTGAATTTTATCTTACCAGTTCTGTAAAGAATATGCTTCCATTGTGCCAAAAAGTACCCAATAAAAATCTTAAAAATAGATTTTAAAATAAACATTAGTTCTGCCCATGGGTCAGTGCTGACGCCATTTCTATTCAAAGGTCTAGAAAATTTGCCTTAAAAACCTCCTGGAGATTAGGATGTCTCTTTGACATCCAGAAGACTTCAGAGTAGTTACACAGAGACTTCGTTGTGGCTGTTCTGTGCACCTTCATGCTTCTCCTGCTGAGGAGTGGGGAAGCAGTCACTTTGAATATTCCCTTGAAAGTGACAACTGTGAGTATGTCTCAGCTACCTACTATCAGCTTCATAATGCACCTCAGGATTGCAGAGATCTGCCTTACATCCTGTGCCTGCTTCTAGAGCACCTCAGGGCTGCAGTGGTGCTCTCCCATCAAATCAATTCTTGTTTCACTACATCAAATCAACATGGCTTCAGTGGTAACTATGGTGAGTGGGTCATTCCTCCCCTCTAAAGACAAGAAATCTTGGACTAAGTCATCTACGCTGGAAATTCTAGAAAATTCTTGACTGTTTTTGTGTTTGGATTCAAAGGTGGCAGCATCCTCATGCAGATGGCCATGACCCGTGGGAAACTGCAGAAGCAGATATATGTATGAAGATGTAGTACAACATTGCAGTCATTTTATGTTCAAATTTCATGTAGACTTTGTGTATTTTCCATTTTATGATGGAGTGACGGCATCGGTGGACAAGGGAAAGGTGACCGATGTCATTTACCTGGACTTGAGCAAGGCCTTTGACATGGTCCCCCACCACATCCTTATCTCCAAACTGGAGGGATGTGAATTTGATGGGTGGACCACTCGATGGATAAGAAACTGGTTGAAAGGCTGCAGATGGAGGGTGGTCATCAATGGCTCTATGTCCAGGTGGAGGCCGGTAACGAGTGGCGTCCCCCAGGGGTCTGTCTTGGGACCAGTCCTCTTTAACATCTTTATCAGTGACATCGATGATGGAATCAAGCGCACACTCAGCAAGTTTGCTGATGACACCAAGCTGAGTGGTGCGGTCGACACAGTAGAAGGAAGGGATGCCATTCAGAGGGACCTTGAGAGGCTAGAAAGGTGGGCCCGGGTGAACCTGATGAGGTTCAACACGGCAAAGTGCAGAGTTTTGCACTTGGGCCGGAGGAATCCCAGGCATCCATACAGACTGGGAGGAGCGGTCCTTGAGAGCAGCCCTGTGGAGAAGGACCTGGGGGTCTTGATAGATGAAAAACTTAACATGAGCCAGCAGTGTGCCCTTGTGGCTCAGAAGGCAAATGGTGTTCTGGGCTCCATCAGAAGAGGGGTGGCCAGCAGGGACAGGGAGGTGATTGTTCCCCTCTACTCTGCTCTTGTGAGGCACCATCTGGAGTACTGCGTCCAAGTCTGGAGCTCGCAGTACAAAAAAGACAGGGAACTGTTGGAGAGGGTCCAGAGGAGGGCCACAAAGATGATCAGGGGACTGGAGCACCTCCCCTACAAAGACAGGCTGAAGGAGCTGGGCTTGTTCAGTCTGGAGAAAAGAAGGCTGTGGGGTGACCTCATTGCAGCCTTTCAGTACCTAAAGGGAGCCTACAAACAGGAGGGGAATCAACTCTTTGAAAGGATTGATAACTGCAGGACGAGGGAAAATGGTTTTAAGTTGAGGGAGGGGAGATTTAGGTTGGATGTCAGGGGGAAATTCTTTACAGAGAGAGTGGTGAGGTACTGGAACAGGCTGCCCAGAGAGGTTGTGGATGCCCCGTCCCTGGAGGTGTTCAAGGCCAGATTAGATGGGGCCCTGGGCAGCCTGGTCTAGCATTAGGTGGGAAGGTTGGTGGCCCTGCATGTGGCAGGGGGGTTGGAGATTCATGATCCTTGAGGTCCCTTCCAACCCTGGTAATTCTGTGATTCTGTGATTTTATCCATAAGATGAACACCAAACTGCTCAATACTGCTGAGACTGGAACAGTTATAGATACTTTCCTGACTCTGGGGAATCTAGTCATTAAAATCCAAGCAGACAGACCCATAAAAAAAAGATGCAATTGGACAAGGAGATTTACTGGACATACACATTGAGATTCTGCCTAAACCTCACACTGAACCTCTAGGTTTTACATGAATGTAGATCTACATATAGCAAAGCTAATAACTTTAAGTACACAGAGTCAGAGAAATGAAGCTTCTGCAAGACAGTGAAAGGGCAAAGAGGATGATGAGGTACCAGCATGAGGAGACAACATATGAGAGAGACTCCAGAGATCTGAAAAAGCTATAAGCTGTAAAAGCGGGACCTGAATACTGTAGAAGACTTCGGCTTAAACTAAAAGGCTGCACTAAGGTAATGCTGGGAGCAGATATTTATAAACTGTATTATGTCCACATCTCTTAAATAAGGTCAGGTAAAGGCAAAGATAAAGGGTAGATCAGGTAAAATCAGTTTTGCTTACAAGGAAAGCTTTATTAAAACTAAAATACCACAGAATATTATAGAATATCTAGAGTTGAAAGGGATCCATAGGATCATTGAGTCCAGCTCTTGGGTCTACACAGGACCACCCAAAATTCAAACACTATGCCTGAGAGTGTTGTTCAAACACTTCTTGTACTCCAGCAGGCTTGGTGCTATGATCAATGCCCTGGGCAGTTGAATACATAAACCTGGGGCAGACCCTTTCCCGCCCCTCCCCTGACACAGCTCCATGCTGTTCCCTCACTCCCAGAGAGCAGAGCTCAGCGCTGCCCTCCGCTCCCTGTGAGGAGCTGTAGACGCCATCAGGCCTCCCCTCAGCTCCTCTGCTCTGGGCAGCAAACACAGGGACCTCAGCCGTTCCTCACACCTTGCCCTCAGACCCTTCCCCATCTTCATATTCCTCCTTTGGACGCTGTCTAATAGCTTTATGTCCCTCTGATGTTGTGGCACCCACACTGCACCCAGTGCAGGAGGTGAGGCTGCACAGCACAGAGCAGAGCAGACAAGCCCTCCCCTCGCCCGCTGGCAGTGCTGGGCCTGCTGCACCACAGGGTATAGATGGACCTTTGGACTGCCAGGGCACATCTTAGATTCAATGATATTTAAGGGCATGGGAATGTCAATTCTCACTTATAATACAATGAAGGATTTCTCTTTTGAATCTCATACTTTCGGGTTCATTGACTACAGCCTCTTGTTCCAACTCCTTGACATCACTCCTGTTTTACGTCTTTTTATTGTGAATCTCATTCTCAAAAAAACTCCAACCTTTTACAATTTTAGTGCCTTCATATGAACTTCTCCTTTTTTGTTTTTGTTTTTAGGAAGCAGACCTCCCAAAGGTTATTAAAGACAACATCCTTTGGATTCACTGGGACATGCAGTGAACACCAAAATCTTTACAAGGTGGACCATCATATCATCTTTTTCAGACGTTTTGTTCCCTAGATCTACATATCATCTGCTGAGCTTGCTTGCATCATACTTGTATACACAAGGAATGGAGGTAGATCCCTAGTTTGGAACTGAATTAATCAGAGCAGTAGTTTGTCACTTCACATGCTCCCTGAAATAATAATGTAACTCTGGAACGATTCTTCATAGAAAAGCAAATTCCAGTACCTGGTAGCTAGCTGCATTTCTCTATGTTCTATGCAATCAGTGAAGACTGCTAGTGTTTTATCAAATGCTGCCAATAGTCAGTAATGAAAATTGTAACAAAAGATCTTCCTTCAAATGAAAGCCAGTGAAAGCTACTGGTGGCTTTTAAGTGTTATCTGTTGTTTTCAGTTTGTTTGTTTGGCTTCTTAAAATTTTAAATGAGAGAAAAACACTTCTGGAAGAGCTTTTCCCAATTTTCATCATTTCTATTCCCAACAGTAAAAATGACGCGCTACACTGATTCTTTTAAGAATATAGAATAGCAGGAAATAGAAGAATAAGGATAGTGCGTCCAGATGCCAGATATAATTTCAACTTCACAAGCAACAACCCTGTTGAAATTTTTGTAAGGCTGGTAATTACACACTAAACAATCTATTGCTGAATCTAGCATCAAATCTTTTCACTTGGCAATAACTGCTACAAAACGTGTCTAGAATGGTTGATCAGCATAACCAGAACTTGGGGATAAGAGCTTCAAATACATGTTTTACTCTGACAAACTTCTACATTAACTCAAACTAATTTACAAAGAACGACTTTGCTGGTACCTGTTTCTTCAACTAGATTTTATCTGTGTTTGCAGAGAACTGCAGTTTCTTCTATAAAGGCTATCATATCTAAGACCCGCAATTAGTTTCTTTAATAAAATCTAAGATTTCTGAATTCTTTCAGAACAAATCATTTGAAATGTCTCCCTCAAATGGTCTTTCCTCAGGAGTTGCATTGTTCTTTGCAGCTTCTGCTATGTTTGGAGGTCCACTTGCTCCTGAATTTCACAAATTCTATTGTATCTTTCATTTTGTGCACTATTTCCTGTAACATCTTAATTACTGTTCTTGTCTAAACCAGGATTACTGAGCAGCCTGGGAAGAAATAGGTTTTAGCTGAATCTTACTGCTTACTACTTATCAAAATACTCTCTAATCCTCGCTAGGCTTACTCTCTGTAGTGGTTCATTGCTGTTAAAGGACAAACAAAATTTGCTATTTCCATACAGCATGAAATGTTCTCTTACTTTTAATAGGGAATGTTTGAAAAAAATACTAGAATGCAAAGCACAGTGGGGAAGTACATTTTAGAAGAGCAAGGATAAGGGAAAGTCAGGCTTTGGTAAGCTTAATCCTGTACCCCTAAGAGTCTCTAGCAGGAAGACCAGAATAGTTCCAACTCTGACAGATCAGCTTCACTGAGATTTTTTTCAGATCCTGAGGCAAGAATGTGTCTACAAGGTTGTCAGAGTATATTCTCCAACTTCTGCATGCCAGGAATCATAGTGTCTACAAGTTCAATGCCAGAAGGCATAGATAAACTAGAGTCTGGGCCACCCAGATGGTCATGGCTGGAGTATGTGCTCTGTGAGGAGAGGCTACAGGCCTAGGATTTGTTCAGTGTGGATAAAAGACAGTATCAGTGAACTGAACAACAGACCCCAGTATCTGTGAGGAAGTATTCAAGGAGACAGATGCGGACTTCATTCAGTGCACATGGAAAAGAGACAGTAGATATTAGCTGAAATATTAAGACTATGTATAAAGAGAAATTTTATCCCCATGAGGAAGTCAAGTAGTGAGAAGCTGCTCAAGGAGATTTGGCAGTCTGTGTCTGCAGATACCTTCAAGACTTAGTTGGATAAAGCCCTGAGCAACCTGGC
Organism: Chrysolophus pictus; assembly: GCA_037305975.1. Classification (NCBI taxonomy): domain Eukaryota; kingdom Metazoa; phylum Chordata; class Aves; order Galliformes; family Phasianidae; genus Chrysolophus; species Chrysolophus pictus. The sequence goes on from CM074576.1 coordinate 182,856,295, forward strand.
CTGATGCCATGATCTTACTCTGAGCAGGAGGTTGGACGATAGACTTCTTGAGGTCCCTTTTAACTTGAATGATACTAGAACTCATCTTCTTGGGTGAATTGCTACTGAACATAGTGTTTCTGCATGTCTGCATGAATCATTAACATGTGGAGACCAAAACATGTGGTGTGGATGGAGCAGGAATGTGGCAACAGTGGGAAGAAGTCTGTTAGGGTCCAATTGTCAGGACTGCTGAGTGATTTCTATGCATGGAAACACAGGATATTTTTTCTATGCATGAAAACTTTGCACTTGAAATACAGCCAGAAAAGCAAGTGAAAAGTTTACACCAGCTGCAGTTTGTTTGTCCCCAGCATTCCCAATGCATTGTAGGAATAAGCTCTGACAAGGTTACCCAGGGTTCACTGAATCAGTGAATTGGCTTAGATGGTTGCCAGTGTGGATCTAAGAATATCTGCCCTAAATTTTTTAGCACTCCAAATACTACAAACACTCAGCCCAATTGCTTTCCAAAGGGATTATTTCTCTCCATTGAAAAACAGCCAGCTCCACAAAGCTGCCTGAACTCAGTTATAGCCTGAGCCAAGTTGATTTTTAACATTAAATAATGTTTCTAAATTGCTTTGGGATCCATGGATGACAGTTTTTATGAATTTGCAAAGAAGGGTTTAGCTCTGCAAAGACCCAAATCACACAAGCAGTTCTTATTCAGTGATATCTTCTCTAATTTTCAAGGGGACCAAGGATATTTTTGTGTGACTACGAAGTATCAGATTACCCCACTGCTATCTAAAATATTGCAAAACATGAGTAAGTCACATGAAAAATAATGTCAACATGAAAATGATGAGATCTGAAAGATTCTTTTCATATGCAAATTTTCCATTATTAACGAGTCCCAGGGATATTTAAGAATATTCCTGACAGGCAGATATCCTTGACTTGTTCTTAGGATCATTCAGTGATGAAGATCTATAATATTCCTCACAAATTTCTTCTAGACCTTCAGCATTTTAAAATAAAAACTAATTATCCATGTCTTTCCATTTAAGCACAAAGCTTGTATTCATCTTACAGAGGATGCAGAGAATCTCAGCCCTGGAAGAGGCAGCAGAAAAGGAGATAGGAGAATTTGGCTTTTGAGTGACATCTGATGTCTATCAGCCATGTGAATTAAACAAGCACTTTTCTCTCAAGTTTTCCTATTAGGCCACGTTTACTCCATCTCTGATTAGTCTTACTGTTTAACTTTTTTGCTCTCTAGTAAAGTTTCTGGAAACATGGTACCCAAATCTGGACTGATTACTCCAGCTAAGTTTTCACTAGTTTTCAGTGGAACATTTCTTTTGTTATCTGTTTAATGCTATATCATGGCTCTGCACGCCACAGTTTTGGTTGGCTGTTTCACTTATTTTGCAGCTGATGAGCTGCTAGATGGTGCACTGACAAATCAGCCACGTGCAGCTTACAAAAAGAGGGATGGAATTTACACACACATATATAGCACTGTGTGGAGGGGGAGTCACGTCAGGGACTGTTCAAACATAGCACTGGCAGACAAACTGGATGAGCTAGACAGTGGGAGATTGTACACATAGTGTACGAACAATTATGCTACCCCGTTAAAATGTGCATGTGAGGAATGCATGAGATGATGTATATGAAACCCAACAGATGCACAGAAAGGAATCTAAGCTGTGCTTGGACTGTTTTTTCTTCAGACTGATGAACATTTGTGCTCAGCATGTTCCGTTCAGACACCCGTATAGAGCTGAGCTCACCACTTGCCATGCAGTCTGGATAAAGAAAGCCAAATGATGAGTCCAGTGCCAAGACTGTTTTTTGTAAGTAGACAGGTCTGCTACCTATAAGACTAGAATCAGAAAAAGGATCAGAAGCAGCCAACTGTGCCTGGACGGCAAACACTGCACTCGTGGCACAGGCTGTAGTGCAGGTTGGAGCCAGTGGCTGATAGGAGAGGGAGGCTGGGAAAAAAGTATCGAAAACTTGCTGAGTTACATACGATGTACTTCAGAATTTTTCCCCAGTCTGAATTTGAAACCTGTCTTTTAGTCTTTGTCATATGTAAATGTAATAAGCAAATTCTTTAGTCACCAGCTCATATCACCGATGTAAAGACTGAACAGTTTTAGGTTCAGGACAGAGCCCCATGCAGCTGCTTGCTGGAAATCATACTACTGGTCTCATTCTGTCAACATGGTTATGAAGCCAATGCTCAGCTACCTCGTCACAATTTCACCTAGATGATACCTTCGTCCTCAGCTTGCTTTTGAAGACACTATGCAAGACAGCACTGAAAGTCTTGCAAAAGGTATGTGACACTTGCTTTCCCTCTGTCCACATCTATTGCCTTTATTCTACGAGGAAATTATTTTGTTTTGACGTGATTCATTCCTGACAAATTGGTGCTGGTTGTACTACCTCTCCATAATCCATTCCAAACACATGAAAGAACTTTATAAATACATAAATGAATTAACTAAATATTTCTCACCTAATCTTTAATGCAATCTACTCTGCTCATAAAAATATTTACGCAGAGGCACATTATTAACTTTATATTTTTCTGATCCCTTCCACGTAAATGCCTAACATAGCTGCTTCCTGCACAAATTAAATAAGTTAATTCCTTGTAAAAGAAATTAAAAGCTAAGCTTTAATTTGTGAGGCCAGTCACTCACAGAGAATCCTGGTCTTTTCTAGTGGCTGAGGAGGTGTTGGCTCCAAAAGTTTCAACTCTGATTCTGCCCTAGAACTACTTTGAACATGTATTCAGGTGTTGAAAAACATTTTAAATAATAACATCAAGTATGATATTACATATCAAGGTTCATATATCTTTTTGGTGGACTTGGGGGGTTCATGAGCTGATCTGCAAAGTACATAGGAAATATTTAATTAACCCATTAATTTATTTATAAAGCATTCAAAAGGGTCTTAGGTAGATTACGAGCATGCAATAAAGAGAGAAATAAGTGTTAAGTGGATTTATCACATCAACCTTATCCCAGAGAGAGGGTTTAATTAGAATTTCTACAAAGCCTCCTGCTCTCTCTGCCATCGCATCATAAATGTTACACTTTTCAGTGAGGTTGGGATAAGATGTGGTACTCTTTCTTAAGCATTTATAATACAGCAGTAAGTCATAGTATGGATGCCAGGGTGCTGGTGCTTTGATTAATATAACAACATATTTTATGGTATCTCTGGCAGAAGCTAGGAGAGATTACAGTTTATACTGAAAACTGAAGTCAGAATTCTCATTCAGAGCAGAAGGCTTCAAGATAAATGATACACTACCCTATGGGTTTCTCACAATGGTTATTGATTGCACTGTATTAGGGAGTGGTGTAACTTGACCTTACAAAATACTGCATACATTCAAGAGGCAATTTATTAGGTATTTTATGTACCAGAGGGAAAAACAAAAAACTTGCCTACATTTAGACACTGCCTACATTAAAATACTGCACACAAACCACAGCTGATATACACTGTCCCCTTGGATTGCTCCTATATGGATGGGAAAAGAAAGTAGACCCACTGCAAGGAACAGCACAGAGATACAGCGCTGGAGAGCGTATGTGTAGAAAGTCCATAATTCCTCCTCTTGATCAGATGAATCTGTTGCTCTCTCAGCTTTCAGTTCTTAAAAATGGATGTTGTCCTCAGTAGAAGGACAGTGATGAGAGAAGGTGATGGCTGGGTTTGGGCACTGAGGCCCAGGCCGTGCTGAGGTGTAGCGACAAGCACCTGCAGAAGACTTCTGGAAGAGAAAGGGCAGGGTTGGGTTGAGGTGGCCTGTGTTGTGGAAGCAACACACAAAAAGATGTTTCCCATCAACCTGCCCTAAGATCTGAGGAAATTTAATCAGAATTCTGCAAAGCACTCAGATGCTGCATGAACACGAGGATCTGTTCTCCAGCCCTCTGCATAACTATTGGCTTTGAAGAGAGACTTCCTGCCAAACTTTCCCCTATTTGAAAGCCACCATTTACCCCTGCTACAATGTTATGGTAGGAAAGAGGAAGTCACTCAACAGACTATTATTCTGCCTCTGACACAGACTTTCAAAACCAAAATAAACTCCAGGCCTCCCTCCAACTTTCAAACCATTATTTTCTTAAACACAGGAAGTATTTTGTCCTACATAATAACACAAATTGTAATTATGTAGTCCTTTTATGAAAAACAACTAAACAGTATTATACCATTGCCAAAAAGCTAGACAGTCAATGAAAACCAACGCTGCCTATCAAAAATCATTATTTATTGTAGACAAATAAACAACTATCTTTGAAAATGGACCTGCTTGCATGGCTGCAGTTTAAAGCAGTGTTTATGGTAGCAATTTAAGCCCTTAAAATATACGCTTTAAAAATAAAAAATATACACTTTAAAAATAAAAAGATCCACTGTAATGTCTCTCAGCTGCATTTCTGCAGAAGAGTTTTAAATCATTTCAATTACTTAACGTAGCCTATAATTCATCAGCACAAATAAGGCTTATCAACCACTGGCTCAGATACATGTAATTGTTAAATTACATAAACTTTATGTATTCTACAAACTCTTCATATATCAAACGGCTGCCTTCAAAATCAGTACATTAATTCTTCTTTGCAAAGAGCATAATGATTCCATGTATCTGACTATATCCTCTAGGGATGCCCCATCCACAACCTCCTTGGGCAACCTTTTCCAGTGTGTCACCACCCTCTTCCTCCTAATATCTAACCTAAACCTCCCCTGTCTCAGTTTAAAGCCATTCCCCCTTGTCCTATCACTATCCACCCTTGTAAACAGCCGTTCCCCCTCCTGTTCATATGCTCTCTTCAAGTACTGGAAGGCTGCAATAAGGCCTCTTGCATGAGCTAGTAATATGCACTTTCTGCCCAGAAGGACAACCGTATCCTGGGTTGCATGACAGCAAGTTGAAGAAAGTGATTAAGCCCCCTTACCCTGCTCTCCCGAGTCCCCACCTGGACTGTGTAGTTCTGGGGCCCCTAAGACAGGAAGGACATGGAGCTGTTGAAGCAAGTCCAGCGGAGGGCCACAAAGATGATCAGAGGGCTGGAGTTCCTTACTTATGGGAGATAGGCTGAGAGATCTGGGGCTCTTCAGCCTGGAGGAGGGGAGGCTCTGGGGGGACCTTATGGTATCCTTCCAATACTGGGTCTGGAAGGGGGTCTACAGAAAAGCTGGAGAGGGACTTTTTATAAGGGCATAACTGTGCCATAAAAAGTGACATCGAAATTCAACTTACATGAGAACTACTTTGCCCTTTGTAATGTTGATCATTAATTATTAAACTACTTCATTAAACAAGTAGTATTTGCTAATATGCTGGCAACAGAAAGGACATATTTTTGGTGGGGAAATTTAAGGACTGTAGTGGTAAATAAAATTATTATTCACTTATTTACAGATATATGCTTATATGTATCTGCAACAAAAGGAACCAACTGAAGCCTTTGCAGGCTCTACCCTCATCTGGCTTCATCCCTCTTCATATCTTTCTAGTCAAGGTACTTGGTTGGAGCAGTAGAAAGGGCACTGCATGCAGGAGAACAATGCTGGTTCAGCTCTGTTGTCCTTACATACATAGACCAGAGTCCACTCTTGTAGGCCAGGAACCTGCCTGCCTTGCACAAAGCAATCACAGAAGTTCTTCAAGCTGACAGGAAATTCAGGTCAAAAACAGTTTTATAAGTTCTAACAAGACAGATGGACATATATATTTTTTTCACCACAGCATTTATAAGCAACTACCATAAGCAAGATCTGAAACTTCATTTCAACTTTTTCTCCAAATCACATACTCTCCTTTCTTGAATGCTTAAGATCATTATGCATACAGACTTTTTTCCAGGTTTTATGCTATAATGTTTGAACACTGGGTTTCATTGAAGAAGAGAACAAATTTCCATTTGGTATTATGAAATACAATAGAACAAATTATTTCTGTTGTAATAACGAGTTCTTACCAAAGTTTCCTTTGTGCATAAAATGTATTACAGAATTTTAAGAAACGCTTAATTTGATTAACAGTTTTCTACATTAATCCTTTGCTCAGTCATTCTCAAGAGCGGCATTAATTTAGCAGAGCCTTTGCCAGGCTGCCTGCATGGACGTGGATCAATATCCCAAAAGGCAACCATGCATAAGCTTTGATTTGTGACTTTATGATCAAGTAAGGAACTCCATCCAATATGAATACTAATTGCAATATCCAAATCATTCTGCTTACTTTTCTAGATTACAATATTTAAAATAGAGCTACCGACAGAGCTTAAAACCTCTTATTGCACTTTTGATATTACTTCTGATTATGAATATGTTTGAAAGCATTTTAAGACTTGGATGGTGTCCCAGGTTTTAGGCAGTACGGATCCACTCAATCCTGGATGTCATTCTGGATTTTCCAGCATACAAACAATACTGCACAACCATATTCTTTGCAAAAAGTGCATCTCCATAAAGCCAGCACTACTCTTTATTGACAGGGAAGGTAGTGGGGATATGATTCTTCCTCTTCCAAGATCCCTGCTGAACACTTCCCTAAGAAGGAGAGGCAGAAGTGCAACCTCATCAGGTCAAATCAAATGACCTTTTCTGTTTCTCAGTGAATTGATAGGCAAGTAGGCAGCCAAACTGTGATTTTTCTTTCACAAAACAAACCTTTTCACATTAACAAACAGAAATGTATATTCACACAGCCAATCTGACATTACTAGGGCTGCAGGGTTTGTAATTGTTAAATTTAAACCTGTCAGCCCATGATAAAGAGAGTTCAAACCAACTCTGCTAGGTTAAGCACATACTGAGGAAAGAAAAAAATAGATGGTTGTTATAAGAACAGTAGGGAAAATGAAGGAAGAAATTAAAGAAGACCTGATGTTTGCAGAAGAGCATTTAACTTACTGAAAAAGACCTTGGGGAATATTTGCAAAACACAGATTAGCACTTCTGCCACTGTGTGTGGGATTTTATTATTCAAGGTAACCTCTCTCTAACCAACATCTATTTAGTATTAAACTGTATTTCTTTGATGTGTTTAATGGCTGACAAAAGAAAGTTATTTCAATTGACTTTTTTTTTTGTTGGGGTTGGAAAACCTGGGAGGTAAGGGAATAGGGAGTGAGAGCATGGACACACTGTGTCTGAATTTAATTCTTGGAGTCTTCCGCTGAAAAGTTTTCCCATTTTATATTATTCTAACACAGACAGAAATTTAAGCTGAAGCACATTAGAGATTTTAAAATATTACTTCAAAATGAAAATATTAAATTTAAAATGTTTGCTGGAAGATTGCTCTCATGCTACAGACAGCACAAAAGGATTCAGTACCATGTCCAGAACCACCTGTTCATCTGTTGCTGGATTTAAATAATATTTAAATCAGTTTATCCAAACTAATGCAAATCCTTCTGTAAGCATATATTACCCTGGTTTCCATCAGTTGCTTTTTAACATGTGGAGCTATTTAGGACGTTAATTAGGTCCAACTAGGCTACTACTTTTTTCTGTTCAATCAGAATTTTTCTTCTCTGTTTTTCTCCTCTGTTTTTACTTTATGTTTTTGACTCTTTGACTGCCTTGCAGTGGCTCTTATTTTTTTCTCCTTCCCAACATCATCTTTGGATTCGATTCTCCATTTTTTCATCATTCTTTCAGTTGCCCTGGCCAGTTTTTTTTTCTTCCTGTGTGATTTCTCTTCCCTGAACCAAATTCTTTCTCTCTTACTGTCCAGCCTGAAGCTTCTTGAGTTTTCTTTCATTGCTTTCTCAAGAATTTTTCCTTCACGTTAAATGTCTTTGTCCCATCTCCATACATTCCCCATCTCGGCTTACAGAGTGATAGACAATTGATAGTTAATCAGTGCCATTTGTCTCAGCTGTCTCATTTGCTTCAAATTGACCTCCAAAGCAGCAGATCAGCTCCTGTGCTCAGGTAGACAGCTCTGGATGGATAGCTAGGAAGAGAGGTAGTCGATAAGCTAAGCTTCATGGGCTAACATCCTACTTGCAGCAGAAAATAAAGATACTTGTAATGCAGAAGAGGAGAGGTAGACGGGGGGGGAGCGTGACAGGATCCACAGGCCATGGGACCTGTATTATGACCTTTTTTTTAATGTGTTCCAGAAAAATGAAACTTTAACTCTGTAAAGCTCTTTAATTATTTGACTCCATATTTCATATTTCCATAGTTCAGTCAACTGCCTTTTTAAACTGCTCTATTTCTGGCTCTCTGAGCACATACAACTTTTTAAAATGTGGAATAGATAATTCAATCCATTAAGTTTTATTAGTAGACTTGGCTGGATGCCACTATGCTGAGTAATGAAACTAGCATGAAGATCAGCTGTGCCATGTAGTTCTGGTAGATAGCAGGGAAATTTCATAGATTGCTCCCTAAATCTTATAAAAAATACTACAGCTCTCTGGCAGTGCTTTCTAAAGTACTTGACCCTTCCATGGAGAAAAGTCAGATTCTTCTCTACACTTTTTGTCAGGTAAAAAGCCCTGGGATCTATTGGAAAACAGCACCATTATATAATACTGTTTCTCATCCTGGAGAGTGATTGCTCTAGGCAACATCATCAGCAACCTGCTGTGCTAGTGGAGGGGAATGCTAGCTCTCATGTTTGCAGCTTCAGTCTTCAGAAAGGAAGCAGAAGTGTCTGTGGCTTCACAGATCCCTTCATTGAAATCCAGTCTGTACTGAGACTAGGGAAATGTTCCTCTTTGGATAGAGGTGCCCTTCAGGTACCTAGCTGCTACTGCTGGGGAATGCTCTTCTTGGGAATAGCTGTAACCAAACACCTCGTCATGCTGACATGGGCTGCAAAGCACTGAAGGAAGTCTCATACTTCTAGATGCCTGGAACTTTATAAATGGGAGACAATCTGACAAAGATCCAAAAGCAACTTAAAATAAAGCGACTGCTCAAATACACACAGTGTTCTGCTGGCATGGGGAAGAGTAGCTATAGTAGTAAAAACTCTTTGCAGTGTGCAAAGAAAGACAAAAAAGATTGCTGGTTTTAGTAGCCATTCAGGCTTTGCTCCCCAATTCTTCTAGTTCTGTCATCACTGCTTTTTTTAACTTTTTTTTTTTTTTTTTTTCCCCAAATGCTGTATAAGAAACCCTCAAGTGAACTAAAGATTCCTGGAGGAATTAAAGCCAGGATGTAAAAAGTTCATCCAGACACATACAGACTAACACTTAGTTCTTCTGGAGAGCCCTCATCAACCAAGTGGGCAACGCATTGCACAGAGGCAAAGAAATAGATCCTGTAGAACTGATCCATGCCTTCTAATATTCACCATACAGAACAGCACAGCAGGAATCATGTTCTCCGAGCAGTAATATAACTCGAGCCTGTTGACATGTTATGTTAGATATTTAAACTTAGAAAAAGCCCCATTCCCTCTTTTGTCATCTAACATCCATTTGGGACACGGGATCTTTCTCCTGGTATAAATGGGTTGAAACATTCCAAAGTATTATAAGCTTTTAAAACATAAATGAAGTGTAACATGAAAACATTATTTGAGCTTTCCATCCACAGAGATGGGAGCTGTGGGTGTGGACAAATACCCAAATGAGAATGAGAAACGCTCAAGGAACAGTGCAGCATCCCACCCACTCAGCAAGGCCCTTCATAGGTGTCTGGGCTGCTCAAGCACTACATACAGGAAAAAAACATTTAAAAAGAAAGTTTTCCATGCAGTAGACTGGATTGACAGTAATGAGTATTTGCAGAGAACAGATTATTGAAGCAGCTTACACATGTTTAGGTTTAGAAATCAACGATGGAGTATGCATATTGTGAAATACAATGGGTGTTTGCATCAACCGTTATTGTCTGTTTATTTGCATGCCACTGAGCATCTTCAGACACTCATACAGCCAGCCGTGCCAGGCTGAAAAGACAGCAATGTAATGTCAGAATCAAGTCAAACCAGCATAAATCATACACAGCAAACCAAAATACGTAGGTCACTCTGAAAAAATGCCTCCTATTTATTTCCATGGAAATGACAACAGATAGAAAAAAGACAATAACACTATTTGATAGAGCAAAGTTTCAGCTACAAAACACTATTTTTCAACACAGCCACCACCATCAGCTATGCATTTTCACCAGCAATGAAAAAGAGCCTGCATGACATGCTCCTAAAAATCCACACCAACGGAGGTGACACACCATCGCTGTCACCATTGTTGAAATGCACCACCCACAACCTCGCTGTACTCACATCCACTCATTGGTGTCCATAAACATTTAGCAAGTGTCAACGAATGTCAGTGGATGCCACTTTTTCCACATGGAGGAATTCCATGACATATCCTTGCTTCATTCACACTTCCATATCAGACACCATTTTGTCAGAAAGCCCCTCTGTTGTCGTCTATCACACAGCAACAAAATGTAATGGAATACTGGTGAGAAGGTTCAACCTCTACTGCCATACCACCAACATCCACTTCTGCTGTTACGGGCAAACATTAAAAAAAAATAAAAATAGGAGACATTACTTTTGGAGCAGTCCTGGTAAATCAATCATCAAGAAACCGGGAGGGTAAACTTGGAGAACTCAGAAAATCAAGCAGCTTTTGTGAAATTCCTTATTACTGTGAGAAATTACACTTTAAGAACACAGCTGTTCATGTCTGCTGCAGTTCATTCTCAGCAGGTGTGCATGGAGACAATCAGTGTAATTGATGCAAACACAGAACAGCTGCCAGCTCCTGCATTGCTAACCTCGGGTTAATGCCATCTAGGAAGAAGCAAATACCACTGAAACTAATGGCTCTATCAGTTGGATCAGCACATTATTGAGTGGCTTCCTCAGAGACTTCAAAGCTAGTGTTGGTACTGCTTGTTTGCTGCTCGGCTCTGAGAAAGTGGAGCAAGTAACCCAGCCACTCAACCTGCTACACTGCTGTTCATCCACTCACCAGCTGTGCAGATGGTGTTACTCTTTACACATGAACTGCTTTAGCTGATGGAGCTCCCTCTCCAATGCTACCAGAGTTGGAATCATCAGTGTTTTCTTCCTAGCTGTGGTGCAAATAGAGTAGGGTTTCTTCCCTTTAAAATAAATACACCTGTCACTGTCTCTGTCTTGCAGGGAGAATAAATGTTTTCAGCAGGAAGTTTTTTGAGCTTGGTTTCAGACCTCATGGCAATATTTTTTTTAAGCATTTGAACTTTAGATGTTTTTGGTTTTTTTTTTTGCTGGAAGAAAGAAACGTGGAAAGACATTCTTTTAATGCTGGAGAAAATATTTTCACAACGTTTTGAAAGGGAACAGCTGTAAAGCTTGAGGTGGGAAATCAAATTCTACCAGAGAACAATGTGCAGCCTTCAATTCATTTAAAAATAACAATTAATCCTCTTTCCTTTTTTTTTTTTCCTTTTGTACAAGAGACAGCCTCTTTAAATGTTTTCTGAGTGAAATCAGTAAGCTGACAACATATTTTTCACACAGATGTGGTTTGCTAATTGTGATGGTGAACGATTCAGTTAGCTGCATTTATTCATCAGCCTTTAAAAAGTATCTTTCTCATCATCAATTTATTCCTCATCAATCAATTTCTTACACATTTTTATTGCTGTCCACCCTTTACTGCACATCAAAAGTTCTCTTAAAAATGTATTTTTTTTAAGAAGTTCATTTGAGCACTTTAATTTTAATTGTTCTGTGAGGTGAATAAACACTCATGGTGGTGGTCGTGTTATTACCATTATTCCATAATATTACATATTGTGGAATTTGCATCAGCTGTTGCACTTACCCTCACACTTCTCAGTTGGATGATAGAGAATTATCCCATTGTCTTCAGGCCCGTGAGCAAAGCCTGCAGAAATGCCATCATTTTCTCAGGGAATGTGTACCAGAAATCAAAACAGGGAAGAAACTCAACAAGCAAAGCCCTGAAATATTCTTGGTCATCCATGCAATAGAGCTACAGCGTGGCCATGTACATTTCTGCCCTGTTGCTGAGTGTCTGATGCTTTACTTGTTTTTCTTCCTCATTGTAAAAATGCTTCTGCTTGTCCTCAAGTTACGTTTTCGGAATAATAAGAGAAACAGTTTTCCATGTTATAAAAATACTAACACTAATGTGAAGTCTGCAGAGCGTCATGAAGAAGGAGTTTCCTAAACAGACAAATAACTACAATAAACTTACTCACTGGATCAGCTACAAAGTACTAAGCTGCTTCATTTCCCTCTTCCAAGGCAACAGTTCTCACCATTATTTTTCATTAATATCTGACTCATGGAGTCTCATAACTATGTAAAACTCAGCTTCTCCCATTCTAAAGTTTGCTCCCCTTTGAGAGGAGGGAAAAATAAATATCGGTTCAAAAGCAAAGAGTGATCATAGAATCACAGAATGACTGGGGTTGGAAGGGACCTCAAGGATCATCAAACTCCAGTCCCCCCACCGCAGACAGGGCTGACAACTTCCACATTTAATACCAGACCAGGCTGCCCAGGCTCCATCCAATCTGGCCTTGAACACCTCCAGGAATGGGGCATCCACAACCTCTCTGGGCAGCCTGTTCCAGCACCTCACTACTCTCTTGGTAAAGAACTTCCCCCTGACATACAACCTCAATCTTACCTCCCTCAACTTAAAACCATTTCCCCTTGTCCTGCCATTATCTACCTTTATAAAGAGTCTACTCCCCTTCCGTTTGTAGGCTTTCCTTTAGGTACTGAAAGGCTGCAATGAGGTCACCCCACAGCCTTCTTTTCTCCAGGCTGAACAAGCCCAGCTCCCTCAGCCTGTCTTTGTAGGGGAGGTGCTCCAGCCCTCTGATCATCTTTGTGGTCCTCCTCTGGACCCTCTCTAACAGCTCCACATCTTTCTTGCACTGGGGGCCCCAGACCTGTTCACAGTACTCCAGATGGGGCCTCACAAGAGCAGAGTAGAGGGGGACAATCACCTCCCTGTCCCTGCTGGCCACACCTTTTCTGATGGAGCCCAGGATACCATTTGCTTTGCGAGCTGCAAGAGCACACAGCTGGCTCATGTTAAGTTTTTCATCCACCAGGACCCCCAGGTCCCTCTCTGCAGTGATCCATTTGTTCAATTTTTTTTTACAAATCTGTTATTATAAAATCGGATCTTGTTGCTTTAAAAAGTGTAATGATTTTTACGTTCATTCATACATCAACAGGGTTGGGCTTAGCAGTCCTCAGAAAAAATGGTATTTCTTGAAAAAGAAACTATTTATTAGTGTGTGATTCATCATGGCATTAATTTTTTGAACGCGCATAAAAATAAATCCCTAGAACTATTCAGTACTGAAGTGTTTTGGTAATGCGTGATTTCATTCAACAATAAATGTAGTTATGTATCTAAATGCTATCAAGGGAAAGATGGATGATAATTCATGTTAATGTCAGAATTTTGGTTTGGTCCCTAAAATGTGCACAGGTGCATTGTGTAGCTGCAAATAGAAAATGCTGCAGTAATAGGTCCCTGCCGTTTCTTCTGGGATGTGAGTGCACAGGGAAAATGGGATTGTTTATACAGTGGACGAGAATGTGAGGGAAAGGCACCACTGTTTTATTTGTTTGCTTGTTTGTTTGCTTTCCCCAAAAAGCTTTTATTTTTTTTTTTCCACATCCTCCTATTGTTTAGGGAACCAGATGCTCCACTTCCTGCAAACTCGAGTTCAGTAATATGCATTTTAGGGGTGAAATTACATCTTCAGTGTTCTGCAGTTACTATGGTTACCATCCTACAGCATGCCTGCATGAACCACTAAAAGAAACACTGCAAATATAAATGTGCACATTTTAAAACAAAAGGAAAAATCCTGACCTATCAAAAATAACAAAAGAGAGTTATATTCTACATGATAAAGGAAGAGGAACTTACCTGTGGTCTTGTTTATAAACTGACTTTCATGGGCTTTAATAGTTGGAGTAGGTTTTTGCCCCATCTAGAATTGGTAAGATGGATGAAACGTGATTCATCCCCACACTCCAGAATTGCCCACCACTAAAGCATGCCTGGAAATGGGAGGACAGCTGTTGCCATTTGATCAGTAGGAAAGTAACTCATCACAGCAGTATTCAGGCTCCCAACACCAACCTGAGCAGGCAGCCCTCCTCATAAGGACAGGTGGGATGTCAGGGGTTACAGTGAGAGCTAGAAGCTTTGGTCTGATTATGGATCAGGTCCACAGCAACAGAAAGCTCCTCCTGAGCAGACGGAGCAGATCTGCCCTGTGGGAGCTCTGACACTTAGCAGGACAGAACCAGAGACTAACTGAAATAGAGAAGGGGAGCAAAATGAAACCTGTCCCTCTGATTAAAGTGCTTGGCCAGGAGGAGGAGACCCGAATTCTCACCTCTCCAAGAGGACTAAGGCTTTATGCAACTGTAATCACATGGGTGGAGGTGGGAAGCTTTCCTGGGAAGTGAGAAATGAGAATTTGATTGCCCTGCAGGCTGGCGGGGTTTGTAGACAGACTGGATACTCACAGTAATCATACAGTCATCAACCATTCCAAGTTTAGATGAACATGTGAGTAACATTTCTAGGGAAAGACATCACTAACTGAAAGCCTTGGTCACTGGGATTTGAAGGAAAAACATAGTATTGACTATGGTTGTTTCAACAACTAAACAAAAGAGAAAAGAAAGAAACAGACAACAACCCTACAAGTAGAGTTAAGGTTTAAAAACTGTCAGTATTAAAAATGTTGAACTTGAATATGTTGAGCTTGATTAAACCAGATATCCTAGGGAATATATTGAGATAATGGTTGGTGGCCCATTCCCCAAGTACGTAATTATCCACTCCCATAAACAAATAGCCAAAGAACTGACTCCAATGCCTCACCAGAGGCTTCCACTTCAGATATAGGGTAATAATGCACTCGCAGTGACTGCTGATGTTGTGGAATAATCCAATTTATGTGAAAAATAGAAGCTAGTCAATTCACGGAACCTGATGGTGTCATTATCCTGCATCTTCTTACTCCTGCTTTTTCTGTCAGTATCATTGTACTATAACTGTCAGTGTTTTCACTGGAAAAAATAAATGCAAGTTGAATACTACACCTTTACATTACATATTGAAAGACATTTCTAATTGTTTTCTTATGTGTTTGTTGATTTTAGATAGCCAAGAAGGTCCCTGCATTTCAGGGTCACCTTTTTATATCTGATCTACAAAGGTTGATTGAAAGCACAGCAGCATCTGAATGGCAAGTTCTTCCTTCAGAGTACATAGCAGAGGTAAGGTGAAATTTCAAGAACCAACAACAAGGAAAGTTCTGAATGTTTCAGCTTCATTGTTGCTGTTCTTCATTAACAAATGAGTGGCAGAGGGTGTTGTGAAACATGAGGGAATAAAATAGAACAAAAGTGTGAAAATGCATCCTGTATTTCCCTGCACTTCCTCTGCTGTGTCCTTAGGACTTTCAAGACTTACCTTGGAAAAAGACTTTGCATAATAATAACTGCTATGATTAGATTTTTTTTTACCTTATATAATGCACAGAAGGCACCTGATATGCATTGCAAGAATTACTTGCAATTAAAATTTCAAAATGTTTCAGATTATAGGACTTCTCCCTTCCAGCTAACAAAGCAGCCTCATTAATTTTCTCAGAAGACCCACAGTACAACTCACTTAACCATAAGAACACTCTTTTTAAATTCCTTCCAAATACTTATAATTCACAGCAGCAATGATACCAGCAGTCCCAGGGCTACAGACGACTCACCAATGGTCAAGTGCTTGTCATCAAAGAATGGCAGCCCTGGGAGCGAGGTAAAAGCAGCTTTAGGAGCAGTACAAAGAGCAAGGACCACGTACTGAACATACGTAAGAGATACAGTTTGACGCGGACTTGCAAGCCAGTGAAGAAAGGGCAAACTGAAGTACAAGTCAGCAAATAGAAAAATGATCCCCAGAGGACCCCAGAGGGAGAAGGGGGAAGAAATCATCAACGCTGTGTGACTTTGTAGGCTGATGAAGCTGTGAACCCTAAAATTGAGGCCACTGACCACAGAATCCAGCAGAGCATTGGAAAGATAACACCAGAGAAACGGATGGTGTTGGAAAGTTTTGTGTACATATAATTTTAATAAGGTGCGGTTTGAACCTGTTAATATCATTGTAACCAAAGTAAAAATTCTTTACTAAGGGCTCTTAACACCTTAAGTAGTCTAAATTCTTGGCTTTACATCTATGGTGCTTTCCTTTGGCACCTAGCAAGATTTTGTGTAATACCAAATTGGGAGGACTTCAGGCTACGTGTTCTGTAGCTTCTATGCAACAAACAGGTAGCAGTTACCCTGAGGGTAAGATGCTAGTAGAGCTAAATCTGCTCCTCACATACAGCAGCTGTGCTCTCCTGGGGAAAAGTCGGCACTACTCGTCATGAATTAAGGCTCCCAGGCTGCAGATGGACATGATCAAACATAGTAGCAGGGTACTGAGAAAACAAACGCCTGAAATAATAACAGCTAAGAATATGGGGTTTCTTTTTCTATAAAGGACGCAGGAAAAAGCAATGATATATAATTTAGGATCCTCCTTCTTCCCCTTTTGCTGATATATATTTGGCTGAACAGTATTTACAATAATTTATGTTCCGTTTGTACTTCTCCATGAAAAATAAGAATATCCTTTGAGTACTTAATCAACTTCAATACTATGGCAGACTTAATCATAATATATAGCTTTGCAAAACCTCCACCCCGATGCACCTTGAATGATCTTTTTCCTTTTTAGCGGCATTTATTCTACTAATTTAAAAGCTATTAAGCAAGATGAAGTATTCCTGGGCAGTAAACTGTAATTCTTAAGTCATTAGTGGATAGTTAGTGTATAATACAAATGTTAATGCAGTTTAAACTTGGTATAACCTTTCTAGACTTATAGTCGGCAAATAAAATGTTAATAAAAACTTCCTGACTCTATCTAGATTTGGCATTAGTAAGTATTTCTGAGAAGAAAAAAATGGCCAGCTGGATAGAAATATTAAATACTGTATACATGTTGAGAAATCCACAATTATGAGGTCAAAACAAATTTGGCCACATGTAATATGTTGGTCTACTGGTGGCACTTTCTCTTCAGATTTGAAACTACTAGTACCAAATGTTAGCTTCTAACCTCATTCTGGCCATTATACTGCATGCAGAAGTTTCACATTTAATGTTGAGTGCTCTTGCTTTGTTTTGATTTATAAAGTAGTGACAAAAAGTACTTCTGTGGAGAACAAAAACCACAGCAGTAAATGTCATACATAGTTTGGCAAGCAAACTTCCTTGGAGATGAGTGGAAAACTCCCAGTAACTTTACCAGAGGCTGCAGTGGAGCAGTGCCAATAGCCCGAGGTGAGGGAAACCCATCTATTTTCTATGTCTGCAGGATACATTTCTGTTATGCTAAAATGTGCAACGTATTATGATATAAAATGTGAATCTGCAAGCCAAATAAATCATAAGCACTTCCCAACGCTTCCCAGTTTGCACTGTGATGGTTATAACCTGCAGCCCACAGCCCTGAGCAGCTGTCCCTGGAACAGGGATGGGTTTGGTGGTAACCACCCAGGATGCTCTTAACTGAAAATCACTATAGATTTTAATGCATTCTGTTAATGTAAAAACCTAAACTACAGAAGCTGGGTCACCAAAGTATGAGTACTGATCTCTGATCTATATTCACACAGCCTGCCTCTTCCTTGTCATATTACGAGCACAATTCCAGTATTCAGAATATTCTGTTTGCTTTATTGAACAGATAAAGACTTATATTACTGATATTTTTATGGTAAGCTCTAAAGGTGTTGTTCTTCCTGCAGGACCAGAAGAGCCCTCTCAGATACTTTTAATGAGTATTACTGCATCCTCAAA
The DNA here is from genome assembly GCA_037305975.1 of Chrysolophus pictus. NCBI lineage: Eukaryota > Metazoa > Chordata > Aves > Galliformes > Phasianidae > Chrysolophus > Chrysolophus pictus. The sequence continues at coordinate 182,874,221 of CM074576.1, forward strand.
AAACCCCACAGAACTCGTCATCCAGCCATGTCATGGGGTCAGAATAAAGGTTTCAAGGAACAGGCATGAGGCAGTAATGTAGTGGAGGTCATAAGAGACCTTCAGGAATCTGGTGCTACATCAGAGAGGAGGAGGTAGAAGCATGGGCTCTGCAATACCTGAATGAAGGACAGAAGTAGGGGAAATGACCTTAACGGGATACATAGAATCTTCTTCCATCTCCCAAACAGTGAATCATGTGCAGTTCTACACAAAGCCACCAAGATAAATTTCTCAAGTTTTGTTTTGCTGCCAAAATCTGGGAGACACGCTGAGTTTTTGCTCATCGAATTAGGTAATGTAATTAATAAAACAATGGAAAAAAACAAGAATGAAACCTGAAAAAAAAAAAAAATAGACGGCATCCTATCTATACAGAATTTGAAATGGACATACTACTGCTAAATTGCCATGCAGTTATTCTTGCAGCAGCACTCCTAGGGCTCCAGCCAGCCCAGGACTGCGTTGGTAGTGATGGGTGGAGAGTGACAGAAGAGATGAAAGGTTGCCTCCCTTCTCAATCAACTGAGTATGAATTTCTGAGAAATTCAGAAATTAGAATAGCCATGGTAAATCCTTTGAGAAAAATCACTCTGCCAGTCAATAGTCTACTTGCTAAGCATGAACTATCATTTATGAACATAATTTCTTATATATTTTCTTAATTCTAAAGATGATGATGTTTTTTATTGTTATAAAGGGAAACTTCATGCATCACACAGTAGCGCTGGCAATCAGGAAGAAGTCAGGTTTCCCCCATGAGAAAGTGTTTTCCCTTAAAACACTCAATTTAATTGTGCCCACAACTGTAAAAAATAGATTAGCATGCTTTCATTTTGCAGCATTTGTTAGTATAATTTTGAGCCATTTGTCTGAAAACAGTACTCCATTTCACTGCCTCTTGTTCAACAAATAAATTTGATTAGCAAGAACTATGTTGCTCTTGTGAAACTTAGAGCTGTATTTGGAATTAGGACCTTTTTTATTAGTATGCATTAAAATCTGTTATTGATCTCCTAGAGGTGCAAATATAACTGTCTTCTGTAATGCAAAACCAAATTAGATTCTGATCAGGTTCAAAGTGTTCAATCAAGGACTACCTAGCAGCATTTTTAAATGAAATGCAGGTTGTGTTTGGCATTTCAGATCAGCTATTTGATTGAAAGTCAGGAAGAATTCCCAGTGATGTAGCATCTTTCTTCCTTTGCTGTGCATCTTAAATGTATCTAGCATTCAGCAGCTGCATAACGTTGACATATTGTTTTCTTTGGTCCAGAGCACTTCGATATTTAATGTATGCTATGCTGGCTAACTTCAAAGGGACCACTGCAGTACATGAGCTTAAGAAACATTTGTTAAACATTTTAAACCTAACTTCTTTATGGCTAAAGACCGCCACATTCATTAACAGAATGCAAATGTGTAATATATCACTTGTTGTATTGATCCTCTTATGGTAACATTAGCTGTCATATGAGTGCAGTGATAGAACACGGTGTAATGGTTTTAAACTAAAAAAGGGGAGATTTAGATTAGAGATTAGGAAGAAATTCTTTACTCAGAGGGCAGTGAGGCCCTGGCACAGCTGCTCAGAGAAGCTGTGGGTGCCCCATCCCTGGAAACGTTCAAGGTCAGGCTGGATGGGGCCCTGGGCAACTTGGTCTTCTGAGGGTGTCCCTGCCCGCAGCAGAAGGTCAGAACTGCATGTTCTTCAGGGTCCCTTCCAAAAGAAACTGTCCTATTTTTCCATGAGATGAAGCTATAACACAGAGGTCTTTTGAGACCTCAAAAAAGCTCAGGAAATCACTGTGCAAGGTGCTGTATCCATACAGCACAGGGGACCTATGAGATAGACTCTGTCTTGAAAAGCTTGTAATTTATACTTGAAAACTGAGATGTAAGGAATATTGTGGCCTTTCTATCATATTCAAAATGATACAGGGATGTTTTCTTCTCACTAGCTCCATATCTGAGCAAATCACACTAGGCTGACAACAACCAATGGTGAGAAAGGCAATTTGAGGATGCAGTTTATCTGATCTCTGCTTTAGCAGAAAGCCATTCTCTTAACAGAAAATATAAAGCCATCTACTTTTGCTAACCCCAACAGTACACCCTGTCTTTCCAGATGCTGCGAAAGGTACTCCAACCTCCATCTACACCAGCTCTTATCAGACACGGGTACCAGTCTCATCTATTTTAGAGGAAATCAGTGAGTCTACTCTGTGATGAAAGCCCAGAGACTGACTGTTGGACAACAGATTATAATGAAATTGCATGGAGACAGCTGAGACCAAAACTCAGCCCTTTGGGATGCTCTTCATTAAACTGATGTGATTTTGAACAATTTGGCTTCACTAGAGATGTGCTCACAGCATAACACAAAGCCTTCCGGCTCAATACCACAACTCTGACGTGTGGCTTGGCACACAGATACTACTGCAGTGAAATGATGTTTTCAGAGGTTTAGCCTGTTTATTCAGATTTAGACTAACTCAACCAAAAAATGCCTATGTGCTATTACAGCTAAAATACAAAATTAGACAGAACTGGCACGACGTACTGCATCAAAATACCAGCAATTAACCTCCTGGTCAAGAAAGACCTCCAGCTGCAGTGCACACCAGGTCCTCTCCTAGAAAGCCAGCTGATGCCTACAGGGACATCTCCTGAACAGCGATTGCAGCCTCTGAGTCAACAAAGAAGCTGTGGCTCCTCTTTCTGACTCAAGTGAATATCTTGTCATGCCAGCCTTTGCTCAGATTTTACCATCCTTTTACAGTAAGTGGCAATTAAAGGTGTGGGTTTTTGGCCCACAGATCAAAGTGACACTGAGCTCAGTGTACTTCTGTTCACAGTCCTCCTTCCAACCTGGGTACTGCCTGTTTTCTAAGGTGTTCTAGAGTATTTCTGCTACCTTCTTCTAACTTCCTATCTACCCAGCAAAACTACTAAGAAGAGGACATCAGCTCTCTTGCTGATTTGCTAGCAAACCCCCAAAATGGTGACTGCTGGCAAATAATACACTTTATGTCCATGAACTTGGTCTCCTGCAGCTCACTGTGTTTAATGGTTGTCTACTGCTTGCTTTCTTCCAGTTCTCACAAAGGCTATGCACATGACTGACAGGCAGTGTTCTTGTGGAAAGACCTTTTGTGTAGTCAGAGGACACTTCTGCCCTCCAGCCTTGTGCAGCTGTGAGAGCTCCCAGCCTGGGTAGACCAGCCTGCATGAAGACAGAGCAGCACGGAGGATTATGACTAAGAAGATGAACAAGAAGGAAAGCGTGTCTCATGTGCTGGCTGCTAAAGTGGCCACGTCAGTACACCCCTGAGTGGTGAAATAGAAAGGAGGGATATGTAAGAAAATTCAGCTTCATAACTGGTGAGTAACATTTCTTTTCTGTTGCCTTCTAACGTAACATGTGCTAAAGTCAGAAAGTGATGACCGCACTGCCTCATCAAAAGCAACAACCTATACGTACCCCTTCAGCCCTACATTTCTGAATGCTCTGGGATGATGGGAAAACTAAAGGACAATGATTGCTGCAAGTCCTTCTGAAAGGTCAAAGCATTAGAAGATTCTCCCTGTAGCTGACATCCCTTGCCTGCACCACACTAATAGCAGGTTCTGGTGGGAGAGCACATTGTATTCAGTACAGATAGAGAGAAGCAACCCCCATCTCCAAAGTCACATCACTCTGCCCAAACAGCATGAGACAGATGCATCCCACAGAGGGCTTGGTATCACCTCTGTTTAACACTAGATGCTTGTTGCCACGATGCAGCACTGATGCTCTCCCTCCCTTCCCCATCCATGCTCCCAGCTGTGCCTACAGCTCCTCATCGCCAGCATCACCAGCTGCATCTGCACCTCCTGGTGTCCCTGACAAATGCACACAGACACCAGCCCAGAGCCTAACATTAGAATCGACTAGTCCTCTGCCAAAACTGAAATACAATTTTAGCAGCAACTGCTGTGGGAACAAGATCCCACAGATCCAGATGTCTGCTTTGTGCACTTGCTCCTGGCTGCTGCGGATGAGGTGGTGGTGGGAGCCAGGGAGCACCAGGCTGCTGGGAAGTGGTGCCCTAAGCGCCAGCATGGTGGAAACCTGTGACAGGAAAGCCCTGCATTTCCTGGCAAAGCATTTAGTGAGGCTGGTTCCAAGCCTATTCAAATCACTATTTTAAAATAATGAAATTGTTTAACGCACACCAATTTAATTCATATTTTTTATTAACCAAAAGTCAATTATTCGCCGCCTGGTAACAACATGCATTGTTGCACAAAAGCATGTGGCTTATCGTGTTGTGCTGAAAGTACTTTATGTATATAAATGGAAGGCTGAAAACCACCCTAAAGGTAACTTCATTAAAACCTGTTATTCCAGGACTGATCTTCATGCAGTGACAGAATCAGGTCTATAAGGAGATAAAGCTATTAGAGAGCATCCAAAGGAGGGCAACAAAGACAGTGAGGGGCCTAGAGTGCAAGATGAGGAGGAGCAGCTGAGGTCCTGTGTGGAGCCAGGAGTTGAACTCGATGATTGTGGGTCCTTTCCAACAGGGAATAGTCTGTGTCCTACCTTCTGAGTATGGTATCAACCTTATTGTGCCTATAGAGTGCCTATATAGCACCTATAATTTGTGTGAGCATCATTTTTTAGGTAATAAATGATCCTCACACAAAAACTACTGGAAAAACTGTCTTTTTTGATTTACTGCAGAAGCCCTGTAGCCTGTCTCTGAATGAAAAGTGCAGACTGCTGAAGTTATGACATTTGAACATTTTCAATTAGTTGATACACTAGTAATTTGCACAGTATCATCCTAAATAATAATACATATTGTGACTAAATTAATTTGGCAAGCAGCCAATAACTGATTAAAAAAGAGTTAATTATGTACTTGTCATAAGATGTATGAAATGTACTCTATTTATGGCAAAATGTGTTGACTTTAAGTCAATCTTGATATTTACAGTGAATTAAAAGTTACCACAGGGTATAAGTATTTACGCTAAGGATGAATTGTCTGGAGGGGAAAACAGGAAAACAAGAAAAGGAAGGAGGTGCCAGCAGTCTCTGGCTGGGGAAGCATGTGCTGGGGTGCAGAATCCCATTGGCTTCTCCCAAGTCACCAACACAGTGGACAAGGAGCCAAGGAGGGGCAGCTGGTGTTCATCAGGCACTAACACAAACAGGCAGACAATGTCTGAAAAGGCTCTGATAAGTTCTGGCTGGCACTGTTTGTGCCTTTGCAACAAGACCAGAGAGAAAACCTAAGCACTGCAAACAAGGTGCCTAGCTCTTGTGCTTTCTACACTGACTTTTTAGACCACTCATAGCTTCAAACACAGACCAGAGCTGTGTTTAGGAACAGATGAAACACCTGCTAGCAGCCTGGGATGTACTACATGTAGAAACTGCATAATAAGACCCTGAGACCACGCAAAGACTCCCCAGGTGAGTGGCTACTCTTTTCTAGAAAGCCCTACAGCTTATCCCAAAGCGAACACCTCTGGATAACCAGTGCATACAGCAGTGTGTGGGCACTGAACAGACTGTTTAAACATAAACAGATATATCTGCAACCAGGGCAGCAATCCCTGAAGTCCCTGTGGTGTGGAAGGGTATTCTTCAGCAGTGGAGGACAGGCCAAGAGCAGCCTCAGTCAGGCCCAGGTAGTCTGGTCAGCCAGCACTCTGAAGGGCATTTCTGTTCCTCAGGGACTCACCTACATGGCAGCATGCTCCTAACACAGAAGAAAAAGAGCTTTTGTAAAACAAACCATGCTGTTTGTAGTTAAGATTCCCTAAGTAAGACAAAAATGGAGCACAGTGCTGAAAAGAGAGTTACTGCATAGGAAAAGGGTTATCAGGATTTCCTCAAAGATTAATTTTTGGGATCAATCTCATTAAAGACTGTAACCAAAAGCAGAAGTGCAGTAATAATTTTCTGGTGATACCTAGTTAGGAGGAACTGTCAATTCAGAGGAGAACTGGGATTACACACAGCAATAACCAGATGACCTTGAGGTCTGAACTAATAGAAATGGGTGGAAATCAATTGTGCAAAGTGCAAGGCCATACATCTGGGGACTAATAATGAGCACTTCTGGCATAAGCAAAGAGCTCATCATTTGGAAATGGCAGAAGACAGACACTTCTAGAGACCTAGAAGCATTGGCCAATGATGGAATCATTGCAAACAAACATTGTGAGGTAGAAATGATAAATACGATCCGAAAGCACATCAGGAATATTTCCATAGAGATGGGGAAACCCCCCTGCAGTATTACGTATCTCCCCACAACATTTTGTATGTAAGTATGGCATTATATATATACTTGCACTTTACAACTTCCTGAAGGGAGGTTGTGATGAAAAATGGTCTGGCCTCTTCTCCCAGGCAAATAGTAGGACCCGAGGAAATGGCCAGAAGTTGTACCAGAGGAGGTTTAGGTTGGACATTAGGAGAAATTTCTTCTCTCAGAGGGTGGTCAGGCACTGGAATGGCTGCCCAGGGAGGTGGTGGAGTCGCCGTCCCTGGCAGTGTTCAAGAGGCGTCTGGATGAGGAGCTGCGAGATATGGTTTAGCAGCTTGTGGTACTAATAGGAATGGGAAGGTGGTTGGACTAGATGATCTTGCAGGTCGTTTCCAACCTTGTGATTCTATGATTCTATGATTCATACTTACATGTATAAGAAAGGTGATTTCAAAGTGGATAAAGAAGAGAGGTGGGACATTTATGAATACATGGAATATTCAAGCACATGAAGAGACTAAAGGAACATGGTTGGGTTAAAAAAAAAAGATGATGGAAAGCAGACATGATAATTCAATTTAAATATGTGTTTGGTAAGAATTTGAATATTAATTATCAGGAAGCAATAAAAGCTGGTTAAGCTAGAAGAGAATAAGAAAACAGATGAAAATAGATGGATTGCTAACTTATTTACAGCAAAAATAGGAGCAGGACTTTTAATCAATTTTACGTGAGTATTGAGACCACTTAGCTAAGTACTTAGCTTAAGACAGAAGGTTATATGGGTATGGAAAAAGTTGCATGTGACAGCTGCCTGCAACTGTGGAGTCTGGAAGTCCCTTCAGGGCATCTCTTAGTGCCGTGTCCTTCCAAGGCCCTTATTTCTGGTGTGACTTTTCCCTTGTCACTCTCTTGCAGATGTAACTTGCATCTAAAAAAAAATCCGAGGTTTGTGATTCCATACAAAGAAGTTGTGTCATGTTTTTTGTTTCTTTCTTTCTTTGTTTGTTTTTGTTTTGTTTGTTGTTGTTGCTGTTGTTGTTTTGGTTTTTTCGTTTTCTGAAGGAGTCGCTGGCTTTCTGTGCAGTCATTTTACTCATTTGGGGTATTTCTCCCCTATGCCAAATGCAGCAAGCCAGCTGGTTCCACCTCGCACCCAGATGATGTAAGTGAATCAAATGATCACTAGTTTATCTGTAAGAGGGATTATTTCATATTCCTTTCTGGAATCTCAGAATAGAGGATATTCAAACATGGAGACTGCAAAACTGTATTGCAGGTCTTCAACTTCTATCTTGATATTTGTAACCCTGTAAATTCTCTGCTGTCCATAACTGGGCACTATCCCACAGTGACCAAAAATTAGCATTATTTGAAATTTCCCAAACTTATACCAGAAAAGTATCATTTATAGGCTGCTATTATTACTAAGATAAAGCATGGCTTTTTTTCACATGGTTATACGGAACAAACTTTTCAACCCTAACTTCAGTATATGTCAGGTGCTAGTCTTCCCGTCCATTTTGCCTCCAGAATGAGAACTAAAATAACATAATAGGCATTAAATCATCAAACCAAAAAAATGTATCGGCATCTTGTGTTGTTATGAGAGGTACTATACAGTACAATTTACAAGGTAATGGGCCTATTCATCATAGGCACATCATTCACTCTGCTTTCTCAGCTCAGATGATGCAGGGCAGGAATTTTGATAGACTATTTGTCCTTGATTTGATTAAAGGATGAAACATGGCTTGAAAACAAGAAACTTTGCCTGCCATTCTGAACCTCTGAAATACCATACTTGTGTTGCTAGCATGGACCGGAAGTACTAAATATGCTGATCACAACGTTATGAAATCAAACGTTGTACCCAAATCTCATTTTTTTCTAAATTCACTGTATCAAACTGAGATAAGAATCACACAGATGTCCATTTATCTTCACATTTCAAAACTTCCCTACTTGGGCAGCAAGATAGCTCCTGCTGCGGCTCTATCTCATAGGACCTTAGGTTACACAAAATGATGTGCTTCCAATCTCCCTCATGGTCTTTGTGACTGCATCTACACTGAACCTCTTTCACCATTTTTCATAATGAATAAAGATTGTGACACACATGAATATTATAGAAATGAGGCTATAAAAAAACCTTTTACCAATAATTTTTAGTGCAGTGGCAAATGCATACCCTGCTCTGTGACCTTATGGGTTGGCTTTTGCATAGCTCTCACCAGGAGGAAATGTTCTTGCTTTAGATGTGGTCTAATACAGATTTTGCTCCCACCTCTTTCTGATTTTTCCAAAGGGCTTTTTTAATTGCAGTGCACAAGGTAACTGAGGCTGAAGGAATCCACAAGAAGAGAACAACATTCAGAAATCTTTTTATTAAGACCTTACTTAATTACTCTTTTTCCAACAGTAGATGAACTAAAGACTGCTGGGGTGGATAGGAGTAACACGCTCTCTTCACCTTGGCTAGTTGCTATACATACAGTAGGTCTGAAGGCTGAAACCCTGCTGGACCCCACAGCGCTCACCTCTCCTTGTGAGCCAACCACCAGACAGCCCCACACCAACCTGCTGACTCCAGGTGCTCCTTCTGTGCCCACCATTGCTACATTTTCACCAACTTTCTCTGTGTTTCCTAAATAATCATAAGCTAAAAGCTTTTCAGTGTTTCACTTCTTGCATGACAATATACTCAGAGGTTTCTTTGCCTTGGTCCCTGAACCAATGGCACAGGCTTGTGCTTGTGGCCACGGCAGATGTGAGACCTAGGAGGACTGCAGCACAATCCCTAGGCTGCACACCCTCCAAAGTGCAATTCTGTCCTGAAATATCATTTTGAATTTTCATTTCATGGTCTGCAGCATTTCAAGTTTCTCTTTCCATATTAAATACGCTTGTTTCACAAAGTACAAAAGCAAACTTCCTTTCATAATCCTGTACCTTGCAAACTCAGGTCCTCACTGAAACCTGAGGATTGATCTGAAAAATCTCACAAACTGTAATCTAAAACATTTTAAAGGACAATGTGAGGTTTTTTTCCCTTCTATCTCCCTTGGAGTGTCCTGGTGCAGGTCACTGTGTACTTCCTGTCCCCAGCTGGCCCAGGAGTACTGAACAAGCCCTAGAGGGCATGTCTGCATTGTCAAACCCTCTGACAATACTGGATTTGACCTCCCTCTTCTTCCCAGAAAGCAGAACTGACCCAATCCTGTCTCTTAAAACAATAAAAGACTTGTCTTTTATAAAGACAACGTCACTGCCATGCTCCAAGGAGGAAAAGGCCATTTCAGTGTACTGGGGGGCATCTGCATCTTGCTGCTGCTTTGAAGGACTTTCTGTGCCTTTCTTGTGCACATTTCCTCCCAAATACTTTCCAGCTCAATCACAAGCATTCGTTGCAGGCTTAAAACTGGCGTATCCAACTACCTACAACAATCTGATTTTTAAAACTTCTTCAGAATAATTTGTACCCTTTCAGTACAATGACTACAAGACAATAGGAGCTTTATGTATTATAGCTCCTATTATGGAATGATCTTCTTAGAGCTGCAAGGAAGAGCCATGCAGTAAATCATCATTACTTCAGGCAGTTGCCACGGTACAGACAGCATGTGGGACTTGATGGGATGCAGTTCAGACGCCAGTACCACTGCACTGAACCAGATGCAGATGTTTGCACAAACACTGGCAAATAAATGCCTGGAGGAGGGAAAAGCACAAATGCTTATCACAGAATGGCTTAGGTTGAAGGAGACCCTGAATTTCACACGGTTCCAGCTCCACCCACCACGGGCAAGGTTGCCACCCACCAGACCAGGCTGCCCAGAGCCCCATCCAACCCAGCCTTGAATACCTGTATGGATAGGGCATCCACAGTTTCTCCGGGCGGTCTGTTCCAGTTCCAGTGCTTCACCACCCTCTGAGTAAAAAAATTCCTCCTAACATTTGATCTAAATTTCCTCTCTTTTAGTTCAAAGCCATTCACTCTTGTCCTATCACTACCCAACCATGTAAACATTCACTCTCCCTCTTATTTATATGCTCCCCTCAGGTAGTGGAAGGCCAGAATGAGGTCTCCCTGGAGCCTTCTCTTCTTCAAGCTAAACAAGCCCAACTCCCTCCACCTTTCTTCACAGAAGAGGTGCTGCAGCTTTCTGAGCATACTCATGGCCCTCCTTTGGACCCGCTCCAACAGCTCTGCATCCCTCCTGTGCTGGAGGCCCCAGGCCTGGACACAGTACTGCAAATGGGACCTCATGAGGCAGAGCAGAGGGAGACAATCACCTCCCTGCCCTTGCTTTCCACCCCTCAGTTGGTGCAGCACAAGACAATGCTGGCCTTCTGGGCTGGAGGTGCACACTGCTGGCTCACATCCAGCTTTTTGTCCACCAATTCTTGAGTTTGCTTCAAGCTGTGGTTGGCAGACACTAACAAGAAGCAGGACTGTTGTATGGAAGGACTGTGCTACAGACAGCCATGCTTATAAGCCTAGGGATAGGACTGATGGAGAGCGCAAATGAGTTGTCCTAACAGGAGTGATGGCACATTGCTAAAGTAACAAGGGTAGTATTTGCACGTGCACCCTGCAAAGGCCTGCTGTTCACCATGCACCCCGTTTTCCAGGCTCTACAGGCACTGGTTCAAAGCCACATGCTGGCTGGACTATAGCAAATTTGCTCCATGCTGTGGTCTGAAAAGAAATGTCAGTCCATTAGAGAAATAATGCACATTTTTCAAAGGATGTGCCCAAATAAATGTTTATTTGATCACTGCTTCTGAAGAGCATTTTGTACTAACAGCTAAACAGTATGACATGTTTGCAAAACAGGGTAATTATGGAGCCATCCTATTTATTATTTTATGAGCCTGCCACTAAACAAGACAGACCTGCTGCAAGATTAAAAATCAGAATTTGTCCACAAAGTAGTGGTAATCTCTGACTCCACCTGTGTTATTCAGAACCATTTCAGGGGAAGACAGAAAAGAGAACTGCAAGAGGATGGACTGATAATTACTTCTCCTTAATTACGATTTGATCTTTTGTACATCAGGGGGATGAAATCACGCACAGATACACACACTCCTGTTCATCTGGTAATTCTAAATGACATGGAATTAAAAGCAAAGCGGTGAATCTCTCACTCAATATGCACACACAATTCCCCATTAAAGACAGTGGTTATTTTGCTGTGACCAGCATGTGTTTTGAATGTGTAATGTCCATCACAGGCTTTTATTCAATTAGGTCTATTGGAAACAAGACTTGAACGCTAAGGAGGAAGTTGAAATAGAGGTTAAATCAACACGCTAATTGCTTTTGCAGTGTTTATGGTGCTGCAACATCTAAGCCTGGTCACAAACCCCTATCTCTCCATGCTTTTCTCTTCAAATATGCAATGCCCCAGAGGGCAGCTGAGGAAACCGTGTAAAGCTTCATACTTGTAATGGCAACCACAGAAATGAGGAGAGTTTCTTAAAAAATGAAACCAAACTGGATGATCGTTATTTGTTCTCAGGACCTGGAGGTCAGAATGACCAGCCTGCTCCACTACTCACACAAGCAAGTCTGCACAGATGAGTGCCCCTCTGCTGCAGAGTCCCGCACCATTGAGCTGTGCTGTACCTCATCCCCAACGTCATGCCAGAATGAGCTTCTGGCTCGGATCCCTTTGGCATTTATGGCATCCCATTTATGTACATCGGCAGCATTTGAGGTTGTCACTCAACGGGCAGTCTGCACTTTACCTAAAAAGAGTCATCCTGTGCTGGGGGAAGGGACAAGAGGAAGAGATGAATTTTAATGCCATTTCTTATATTTATGAAGTCCACTGGAAGTACATGACAGTATTTGCTCCATCAGCTATTCTGTATCACGTCCTGTCTCTGCGCTGGTAAATACACCAGGGAAGTGCACCTGACACATACCTTCAATGGCAAATCTGGTCCCTGATGATTTTGGGGGTAGCAAGCAGGTTAGCATCTGCAGGTCTTCAGGAGGATCTGCCCACTCTGCAGTGGTGCTGGGGAGACGCCATCCTCCTCTTCAGTCATTTTTTCCCCCAAAATAACTCCCAAGCATGAATGAAAGCCTGGTGTGGTGCTACAGTGCATTATGATAATGGACTGTTCGTTATTTTTGACATTTTCTGAAGAAGTCTTATAAACTAAACATATTTTCCCAGCCATACCATTGTCGTTTAATTTTCATTTGAGGAATATTGGTTTATTATCCTGAGCGACCTAACATTATCCTGCTTCCTTCTGTAGCTTTTTCCTAGACATAAAAATCAGGTACCATATCATCAGAAATATGCCCATCTGGAGGCTCTGATCTACACATCCTTTTGTAAAAGAAAAACAAAAATAACTTCACAAGATCTAGCCTGCATGAAAGTATTTTCTTGGTTCCCACAGATGTTGATAAGAAAGCAAAAAATAATATCTTGTTGATCAGTTGTCTGCAGAACGTATTAACTTTATTGGATATCTTGTTAAAAAAATTACTGGCTTTCCAACAAGACTTATCTAAATTGCTCCGAAAGTAATGCCTCCTGTTTATTTCTGCAGAAACAGCAACATATACAAAGAGCATAACAACACTATTTGATAGAGCAAAATCTCAGCTACAAAACACAGTTTTTCAGCATAGTTGCCACCATTAGATATGCATTTTTGCCAGGGATGAACAAGAGTCTGCATGCTGTGCTCCTGAAAGTCTGCAGCAGTGGAGGTGACCCACTGTCACTGTTGCCATTGCTGAAATGCACCACCCACTGCCTCACTGTGCTCACATCCACTGGTTGGTCTCCATAAATGTTCAGCAAGTGTCAATGAATGTCAACGAGTGTCATTTTTTCTGCATGGAGGAATTCAATGGCACACCTTTGCTTCATCTGCAGTTCAGTGTCAGATGCCATTTTTGTCAGACTGCCCTTCTGCTGCCGTCTGTCACACGGCAACAAAATGTAATGGGATATTGGTGGGAAGGTTCAACCTCTACTGCCATGCCACCAACATCTGCCTCTGTGGGCCAACATAATAAAACAGGGTCCTCATCTTTACAGACAGCTATGAGCCCAGTTTCCACACCAGAAAACGTGAAGACAGCAGTATCACCGCTCTGATTTCATTTGTGTGAAGAGGCACTTTAATGCATGAAAGCAAGACCCCGCTGCCTGGCCCCACAGACCCACGTGACACTCCAGACACCAGTGCCTTGGAACACGTGTCCTGCGGTGTCGCTGGCTCTCAGCATGGAGCTGCTGTTGACCAAACACCCTAATGCTGCCACATGAGAACCTGAGCACTGATCCATGGACAGGTTTGCACGTGGATGTTCCGCCTGGAGTACAAAAAAAACAGAAGGGAAAGGGCAGATGGAAATAGCCCCATTATCAAACTGCAGTGGCTCTTCCTGGTATGTAGGGCCAGGAGCTACCTTTCGTGTCCTATCGCTTACACAGACAATCTCTCTGGAGTTGTTTCCAATCAGCCCGCGGTAAAATGATTAGATGTGGTTCCAGTGAGTACTTATAAAGTCAGATAACCGTTTTCATAGCCAACTAAGACAAATCACTCAACATTTGATTTCCTTTCATTAGAACAGTGATCAGTCCTGGTGTCAAGCGTTATATACTCAGTACCTTTCTCTGCAACACTGAAACTGTGATTTTTGTAAACATTTCATAGGATTACACGATCACCATGGTGTAAGCCAGTAGAAAGATCTGATAAGACCAGAAATTTGATAGGGGAATTATGCAGAAGAAACATTCTGTAAAAAGCTCCTTCATACATCCTACAAATTTTGATGGCTTGACAAACAATTTCAAAGATAAGAAGTTTCCCTTTGCTCTTGAATATTTATGGAAAGACAGTGGCTCAACACCCAAAAGAGAATTAGAGTTAAGAACAAAGCAGCGTAATTCCTCTCTTCCTTTATCACTGGGGCCAATTCTAGCTGTGCAGGACTGACTTCATCAGCACAGCAGAACAGAGGATACAGGGAAAGCACTAGAAATCCAAATGAAGGATTTCTAAAGATGTCAAATTAGGATTGCAACACAGTGTTTTGTGTGAGCACAAACCTCACTTGAGACGCACAAACAAAAATGCTGTGTTCAGATACATCCACACATAAGCTGCCCTGTTCTGAGCACATTTGAGTTTATGAAAACATATAATTCACATATTTTGTAGTAGACACAAGTAAATGTTAACTAAGTAACTTAAACCCCCCAACAATACAACCAATAAATCTAATTTAAAGCTCAGTGAGTACACTAATAAACTTCACAGTATTCCAATGTCACTGTATGTGACCAGCCATGCTAAAATGTTACTATATGTGAATTTCAAAACTGAAAGTGAACTATTATGGGCAACAGCATAGCAGGCTGATACAAAGCCATTATGATATACCATCTGTGCAAACGTCTGTCCATGAGCACATTTTATTTATAAAATAAAAATAATCAACATGATGTTAACATGAAAGGTATGAGAACCTAAGAAATAAATAGGAATTAAAACTTGGTTTTATTAAAGGATGAACATTTTAAAATAAAAGTGCCTAAAAATACGTTTGTCTGTGCTTAGGACAAGAAAAAGCACAACAATCTTGCTGTAAATCAGCAATCACTGAGATATAATCTCTTCCTAAACAAGAAGCATTCTTCAGTGTCATATGTAAGCAACAGGGGCTGCAAGAGAAGAAGTGATACAAGCCAGGATGTGGCAACGAGATCCCATACTGCAAAGATAACAGCATGTTGTGAAGCAAAGATAGGACTTTTAATGTATGATTGATGATCTTAGTGGTCTTTTCCAACCTTAATGATTCTATGATTCTATAATTTTTGAGAGGTTTTTGCTCCCCTCTGACTTTGACACAACAGCTAACACAGGCCATGGTGACATTCAGGAGGGACACCGCAGTCTGCCTACATAAATTGTGAGGTCAGCACCAAGGACTGAAGCTCTAAAATTAGGTTTTTGGTAAGTATATTATAAAATTCAGGTTTTAGTAACCTGAGAGTAACAGATACCACTTCTTGTTTGCTGAAGTTCAGTGCTTTATTGCTGATATGGATCTAATAATGAATGTTGTAATGTTTCTGCTAACCCAGAATTTCCAGCCCTGCAAAGGAGAGAGGCATGAACTGCTCTTATCACTCAAAGCTAGGGCAACAAGATTTATTTCCCCAGAGGATCTGGAGATCAGCTGAGGGTATGTGTCCCTCCCCATCCCTCTATTGACTCCTCCAGGAGTCAGCCTCACAGCAGCAATCAGGAGAGATTAAAACCCTCTCACCTCCCAATTACTATTTAAATAGAACTGCATTAATTGCAGTGGTTGGTATTGTAAAATGTTGGAAAGTGTCAAAAAAAACCCAATTTCCTTTGCACCACCTGTTTTCTGATTGCTCTGAACTCCCAGAGAAGTGAATGTGTTAGGCAGTGCCACTGAGTGAACAGAGGTTGGGCTTCCAGATGTGATGGCAATAAGTACTGTTCCAGGGACATTTAAAACAGAACTAGCTAACTGTTTTATCAATCTTCATATTCCCTTGGAAATGAATCAAGACCAAGATAAACCCATGTATCTGCTAAAAGAAGTGTGCAAAGATATCAAAAGGACAGAAAATGCTCTCACAGAGCTCTGGTTCTGCATTTCCTCCCCAGCAGTAAAACAGGATGGCTTCAGAAGCCAGCTCCTGGCTGGATAGAATTCACACAAGACTGTTGTTTCTGAAATAAAGCCAATCATTTCCTAGTTTGGCTTTGCTCCAGCCTCACCTCCATGATATGTCTGCAGGCTGAAGGCAGCTACACTCCTGCCCATGCCAGACACTTCCGTGGGGAAGTTCCCCAGTAAGTGGCTGCACAGCTCAGGGAGAAGAACTGCAGAACTTTCTCACCTTTTTAACTTAATTTCTGTGGATCTGCAAAAAGAGCAACACTCATGCCTGAAGATCCTGTTCCTGTTCTTCTGTTTTTCTCAGTTTCCAGCAAAGCAAGGAAGCTCCCTGCTTTGAGCTGACGTTGGCATCAATTGAATGGAGCAGCAGCCACAGGGTACTGGTCTGGGCCTGCTTACCATCTGCTGTCACTGCCAGAGAAAAACAATGTGAGCACAGGATAAATTGCGGGATGCTGACCTTTGAAGCCCGATGCAACCCTGGTGCTTCTTCTACATGCCCTTGTCAAACAGCCAAGCTAACAGCGTGCTGCTAATGATGCTGCACGGGGAGAGTGGGAAGGGAAAGAAGGGGGACCTGCATTTGGAACTCAGTATCTATTAATTAGGAGCACATGTAATTCAAACTGCATTTTTGACTTCTATTAGAGACCAAAAAAGAAGCTTCAAATTTGGAGTGAGATTTTGATATTGTTAAACTGGAATATATAAAAGAAGGACTTCTAGTAAAGTGTTTCAGATGTGAGGACCTAAACTTTCAGACAACTACAACAGAATTGCTGTTGTGCCAGCATTTTCAATAGGTCATATACAGACAGCTCAGGTAATTAAAGGCTTGTCTGCCTGACAGCAATCCCAGAGAAAATAATGAAATGGCTGAGAGGGACTTGATTAATAAGGAAATAAAGATGGCTAATATAATTACCGCCAATCAGTGTGGGCTTAGAGCAAGCAGATTTTGTCAAACTAATTTGATTTTTTATGGGGTTTCAAGTTGCTAAAAGTAACAGTGATGGTATAATAGACTTCTAAAAACTACTTTAGATGGTGCTTACTGCATGATGTTTTGATTAAATTGAATGACATAAAAATCAACATGACATAAAATTAAAAGGATTAAAGTCTGAGTAATTGATAATTCATTAGGGAATTGTTCTTGAATATGTGTTTCCAGTGGGATCCTAAAGCTAACAGTTCTTAGCCCTACTCTTTACGTTTTAGCTCTCATCTGCAGGAGAACATAAAATCATTACTACTGAAGTTACCAGATGGGACAGAGATTGAAGGAGTGGCTAAATAACAAAGAGCAAAAGTTAGCAGTACAGAATGAGTGGTATTGCTTTAGGAACTAACGTGAACAACCAACATCAGCTCCAACAGGGCCAGATGGAGACCATATTGAAGAAACAGGGCTGTCTTCTCAGAAAGAATAAATATGAAAAGAGCCTGGAGACACTGTGGGCTTTTCAGCTGAACATGTGTAAATGTTTTTGTATTTGAGTAAAATGTTCTGCTAAATGAATAATGTCATTCATGTATGTGAATGCACCGAATGGCCTAACAAGTGCTTACCCTAGCATTCAGTCCTGAAATACTGCAACAAACTTTGACACCCACAGCCCAAGTCAGAAGCTGAATAGCCAAAATAAGTTTAGAAAAAAGCCAAAAGAATGATGAAAGTGTTGGAAAATATGGTTCATATGAAAAAGGAACAAAGTGCTTCAGGTATTTAAGAACAAAAACTATTTGCTTGTAGCCCAAGACTCAATGTGTCAAACACAACTTCAATTTAGTTGGTTTTTATGACAGGCAAACATATCCAAGAACTGGAAACTGAATCTGGAGAATCGGTTCAGATACATAACGTATACTTTGTATAGGGAGGATGATTTAACCCTGGAACAACTTTCCAGTTCTGAGATAGATGTCATGTTAATAGGAATTTAATAAAATCACAGGATCTTTTTCCAAAAGCTATGCTTTCTTTTAATCTGAACTCATTTAAGTAACACATGTAGCATGTGTTACCCAGGGGTTTAGGTTAGTTCATTATACTGTGTTCTTGGAGCCTGAATACTTATCACTCTAAAAAATTTTTCATTTATCAGGCAAAAATGCAACAGTGATGCAAATTTCCTTTGGAAAAAAAAAATCCCTTTTCCTTTTTTCTTCTCCTGGAAAAGTTCCTTTTTTCCATTTGAAAACCCCTTCTATTATATTTCTTTTTCACCCACTCCCAGAGTTTTAAGTGGTCAGTTCTAAACAAATGATTCTGGATCCCAATGGCCAAAAGAGCTCAAAGCCCTGATGAAAATGAGGACTTTGAGAAGAGAAGACTGAGGGGGAATCTTATCAACACTTATAAATATCTAAAGGGAGGGTGTCAAGTAGATGGGGCCAGGCTCTTTTTGGTGGTGCACAGTAACAGAATAAGGGGCAACGGGCACAAACTGGAACACAGTAAGTACCATCTGAACATGAGAAACAACTTCTTTACTGTGAGGTTAACAGAGCAATGGGAGCTGTCCAGAGAGGATATTGAGTTTCCTTCTCTGAAGATACTCAAGATACTCAAAGCTTACCTAGACAGCTTCCTGTGTAACCTGCTGTAGGGAACCTGCTCTAGCACAGAATTGGGCTTGATGATCTCCCGAGGTCACTTCCAACCCCTACCATTCTGTGATTCTATGTGGCTTTTTAATAGGAAGCTGAGATAGTAACACATGCTACAGACAAGTGACATGAGTTCTGATGCTTGCTCCCAGGCAGTTCAGAAAAAGACAATTCTCCTAAGCAATTCTGGATAGGCTGACAAATGGTCACTCTAAAACTTTAAGTTACTGCAGTTTTTGGCTGGATTTATATTGGTAAACTAGAGATGAAGTGCTTTTTAATCAATATTCTATTTGCCCTTTAAGTAATCTTGCTTTTTGTGCATATGCTTTTTGTGCATATGTGTATATACATCAAACTCATACTTTAAATGATATTTAGCAGCTGAAATAATTACCCCCAAAGCATTGTATCACTGCAGAAATCACTGAACTGGAAAACAAATCACTAAACTTTGCTAAATGACCTGCAGAAACTGAGCAGAATACAGGTGGCTCACAGTATCCTTGCTCCAATTAATGGCTAAAGAGAAATAGCTTACCTGGGGGAAAATGACACTTTCCACTTAAATTGGAAGCATTTAAAGATAATAATTTAGGGGAAACTCCAGAAGGCATCAGCAACCATTATGGACTTTTCATATTTCAAAACCTGATCCTCAGAGGGGCCAAACCTCTATAACTGTGCACTGCCTCTCAGGATCACGTCTTTATTTTATGCTAAAAGTCCTCTTTCTTGCTCCCATTAAAGCCACTCCAAACCCAAAATCATGAGATAAAAAGGTAGCGGGAAAAGATATAAATAAAATGTGCAGTGCAGAATAAATTCACATCTAAATTGCAGGCCAAGATTAAAAACAGCTTCTGCAGAAGACTCATCACATTCACTGCCTTCCCTTTCATATCTATTTTTCTG
Organism: Chrysolophus pictus; assembly: GCA_037305975.1. Classification (NCBI taxonomy): domain Eukaryota; kingdom Metazoa; phylum Chordata; class Aves; order Galliformes; family Phasianidae; genus Chrysolophus; species Chrysolophus pictus. The sequence goes on from CM074576.1 coordinate 182,893,769, forward strand.
CCTTCATTCCTAGACTATTTACTGTTTAATAACACATTCAAGGTCTTGCTTGAATGCTTTGATGCTTCTTGCTTGAATAGATTTTCTCTGGAACATACTCTATGAGCTGTCTGCATTATGTTTGCTACGAAACATTTTTTGCCCAATATATTCTCTTTAAAATGACAAAAAAAAAAAAAAAAAAAAAGGAACAAACAAACAAACAAACCAACCAGCAATTTCTGTCAAGTTTTTTGAGACCATCCTTGAATTCAGTGCACCAAGATGTATCAGAATGGTTATTGCAGATGTGAAGGGAAATTTCTGACATGCATATATATATATATATATATATATATATATATATATATATGAGGGCTGCTCCGAAAGTAATACCTCCTGTTTTATTATGTTGGCCCACAACATCAGAGGCAGATGTTGGTGGCATGGCAGTAGAGATCGAACCTTCCCACCAATATCCCATTACATTTTGTTGCCGTGTGACAGACGGCAGCAGAAGGGCAGTCTGACAAAAATGGCATCTGACACTGAACTGCAGATGAAGCAAAGGTGTGCCATTGAATTCCTCCATGCAGAAAAAATGACACTCGTTGACATTCATTGACACTTGCTGAACATTTATGGAGACCAACCAGTGATGTGAGCACAGTGAGGCAATGGGTGGTGCATTTCAGCAATGGCAACAGTGACAGTGGGTCACCTCCACTGCTGCAGACTTTCAGGAGCACAGCATGCAGACTCTTGTTCATCCCTGGCAAAAATGCACATCTAATGGTGGCAACTATGCTGAAAAACCGTGTTCTGTAGCTGAGACTTTGCTCTATCAAATAGTGTTATCATGCTCTTTGTATATGTTGCTGTTTCCATGAAAATAAACAGGAGGCATTACTTTCAGAGCAATGTACATATATATCCCACTGGTCATTTATGTCACGAAGTTGCATTTCACATCCAGGCTTTCATATGTTCCTTACTTTTCATTAGTACAAACAGTCTAAGAACACCCTGCATAACTGTGCAGCCCCTATGCAAACAAATCTCTCATTTAAAAAATTAAGAATTTTGCCCATGGAGTGAGAGTAAATTAGAGCCCAGGAATGATTTACTCATGACACTGTAACTGGTGTCTTTGTCTTATCAAGCTTTACTCCTATTGTGATTAAGGTTTTGTTTCTACTGTTCACAATGCAAGGAGATTTTATCCACCTTAATTATTCCCAAAGATTTTCGTTTTTACCACATTGAATTTCTGAATGGCTGTTTACTTTGTTTCTGATTCATTTCTCAAAGACAATTGAAAGTGCATTTTTCTAAAGGCTTTTTTATAGTTTCATTTTTCAGTCCTTTTTGGACGCTGTAAATATTTTTCTTTCCTATTGATTTCTGTCCTTTTTTCCTTCAACCAATGCTAATTATCTTACTGGAGCTAAATGAAACTTGTTTAATTTTGTTTAGCAGTTTCAATGCTTATATTGCTATTATGCTGCCATAACCTCTCCCACCAACACTGGTAGCACTACCATTTCTACAGGAAAAGTAGTTAGGTTAGTTGAATTGTTACTTTAATTAAAGGTAATAGTTTCTGTTGAATCCTTTATTCTTATGTATTCCCTTATGACCTATAACGCTGATTATCCCAAGGTATAAATAACATGTCAAAAGCTACATTAGAAGAAGTCTAGGGTTGGAAAGTCAAGTAGCCCATAGTTAGGAAATAAAAGAACTAACACATGCATAGATTCACTATTTGAGCTTTTCTGTATCATTTTAACACAAATAATGGCAGTAATTAAACATAACAATGCATTAAACATCCAATAACAGTACAATGTGTTCAGCAACAGTCCTGCATTTACCTGTGCAGATTACCGTGCTAGCAAGTATTCCTCATAAAAAGGGTAATTAATCTCAGAGACTTGCAGCAAACTCAAGAGAAGCTGAGCACTCTCCCTTCTTCCAGAGGTCAGAGGGACTGAGCTCACTCAGTTTGTTACAGACTTCAGTTTTCAAAGAGCAAAGGTGAGAATTTCTGTATCCTCCTCCAGAGGCTTCAGAGAGAGATGAGAAAAGTAACAGCTCTATGTCAACAGATGTATAAAGCGAGTTTTATTAAGCAAATTACAAGGCTCGGTGGTATTTGGTATTAATCAGAATGGAAGAGCTGTGGAAAAATGCTGCCTAAATCTTCAGAGTTGGGTTTGGTTTGGTTTTTTTTTTGTCTGTGGCAGATCTGGGGTGCCGGAAAAACTACTGAAATAAAGTGCTCACGCCATACTTTGTAGCTGAACACTTCCACCAGGAACCAAGCTGACATTCTTACCAGAGCACTTCATCAGCTTTACAAGCTGTGAGGAACATGTTTAGAAAACTGGAAGGACCAAGCTGGGAATAAACCAAAACGACATATGAAGCTGTGCTGCAAAGTAGACAGACCTCACAGCTGGCCCCACAGCGTGGTCAGGGATCAAAGCACGGAAAGCAAAAGTGAAGTCAACTAAGAAGCTTTATGAGCTCCATCTTCTTAACTTTTCAGAATAAAATTTCGAAATGTTAGAAAGAAATCCTCCTTATGCTGGATGTTGATCAAAACTTCCACAGGAAATTCACAAGAGCAGAACTTAAAACCTTGTACCTGGTTTGGTGTCTCCTTACTTTTTAGTTCAGGGAATCGCATGCTCTGCAGCAGCCACCACATAGGAGGGCCTCAGGTCTCAGTGTAAGCACATCCGTTCTATTTCTTAGCCCAGGAACCCAGAGCTTTTCCTGCCTACTCAACTGCAATGTTGGGTCGGGGTGAACCTGATGATGTTCAACACAGCAAAGTGCGGAGTTTTGCACTTGGGCCGGAGGAATCCCAGGCATTCATACAGACTGGGAGGAGCAGTCCTTGAAAGCAGCCCTGTGGAGAAGGACCTGGGGGTCTTGATAGATGAAAAACTTAACATGAGTCAGCAGTGTGCCCTTGCGGCTTGGAAGGCAAATGGTATCCTGGGCTCCATCAGAAGAGGGGTGGCCAGCAGGGACAGGGAGGTGATTGTTCCCCTCTACTCTGCTCTTGTGAGGCCCCATCTGGAGTACTGTGAACAGGTCTGGGGCACCCAGTACAAGAAAGACAGGGAGCTGTTAGAGAGGGTCCAGAGGAGGGCCACAAAGATGATGAGAGGGCTGGAGCACCTCCCCTGGTGAGCTGGAGAAAAGAAGGCTGCAGAATGACCTCATTGCAGCCCTCCAGTACCTAAAGGAAAGCCTATAAACAGGAGGAGAGTTGACTCTTTAAGGGCAGATAATGACAGGACAAGGGGAAATGGTTTTAAGTTGAGGGAGGGAAGATTTAGGTTGTATGTAGGGGGAAGTTCTTTACTATGAGAGTGGTGAGGTGCTGGAACAGGCTGCCCAGAGAGGTTATGAATGCCTCGTCCCTGGAGGTGTTCAAGGCCAGGATGGATGGGGCCCCGGGCAGCCTGATCTAGTATTAAATGTGCAGGTTGGTGGCCCTGACTGTAACAGGGGGTTGGATCTTCATGATCCTTGAGGTCCCTTCCAACCCAAACCCATTTTATGATCCTGCCATCCAGTCAGTCATTTTACAACCTGAATCCTATCCGCACTTCAAAGTTACAGTCAGTTAAAACACGGACTCAAAAAGTTGCTTCACAAAAATGAGGTCCCACAGTAGGGAGGTTGGAAAGGTTTTCCCACCACCATCCAAGCTCCTGCCCGCCCTCCTCCCTGGGTGCTGCATTTTATTCTGTAAATGATTACTTTCCTTAAATTAGTATTAATATAATTAGTATAAATTTGGTTTGCAGTCTCAACAGTTCTCACAACCTCCTTTTCTGCTTCCTGGGTAAAAGTCTTAGAAGTATCAAAACCACATGGAAAAAGCCTTATGACACGAGGCAGACAACTTAAATGTATTTTATCTGCCTAGCCAATGAATATTTTATTATAGATAGTAGGCTTTCCAGAAAACGAGAAATATCCAGTAATTAATCTCTTAGATGAAATACAAGTGTACTTAAAAAATCGTTTTTGTAGTGGCTTATGTAGAAGATGAAAATTTTGAGCTTTGACTTTCTGCCTTCATGAGTATAAGCAATAACATTTCAAAGAAGAATCTACTTTACAGCTCAATACTTGGCTAAAATTAAAATTGTCCCAGAGAGGAGATGATGCAGAAGATACAACTTAGGTAAAATGAAATAAAATGTCATCTAAGTAGAAGGTCATTTTATGTTGCACTTCAGTTTCAGATCATTTAGCAGACACACAAGATCTTTTTTTTTCAGCTAGTTGCACTATTAACTAGGCAAATAAAAGCTTTCTTAAAGATGATCTTTACTCTCTTGCCCTTTAAAGCAGATCTCCGCTAGAAAATTAGATCTCAGAGCATAATACACTTAGATATCATTACACTAGAGGCTACAGACAGAAAATTTGAAAGTTAAAAAACAGCCAAAGAACTGAGACAAAGGCCTGCTTGCTCTGTATCAAGAAAATAAAGTGAAGGTTAAGCTCTTTTTTTTCCAATCTGGTAATAAGGTTGCAGGTCAATAAGTATTATATATTTTCTGAAAAGTGGCTCCAAGGAATTAATACATCTGCAGTCTAAAGCAAGCATTTGGGGGGGATCGCTTGCTCATATGTAGATATCAAAACAGATAATAGGTAAGGCTGAGTTTGCTGTCTAGATTTTGCTTAAAGGCAGTCAATTTGACAAATCTTCTGAAGTGCAATTTCCATCAAACAGCAGAACAAAGTGACTGTTCCCACCTATCTAGCTACATAAGAAGCTTCAGATGGAGATAGCTTAATACCCATCTGTCTGGATGCATTCACAAATCCAGCGGCCACTCTATTCAGCATACTGTCACCATTATTTTTCTTATTATTTTTTGAGACAGTGGTAATTAAAAATTAAAAATATTAGATGCAGAATTATTTTCCTGTGAATAACAGTAAGTCAGTGCATGCTTCTGTGTAAGTGTCTTTGTCAGACCTTTAACAAAGACCCAGTGTAATATATACAGTCTCTCCAGATTTTACAGATTTTTTTTTCGACCTGTGCTTTTCCCAGATTTTTACACTTATTACAGCTCCTTTGGTCTCTGTGTAAGCTACTGACTTCACTAATGTAATTGCAACTTTCTGGAGTCTGATAGAACTCAGAATTCTACTTTGTAAATATCCAGTAGGATTTCTTCTTCATGATACATTTGTAAGGAACACTGAAAAGCAGATATAAATAGATCTAGAATGTCTTATCAAAGTCTTTTCAGTTATTATTAAATGAGTTTCTTCCTCATGATTTATACTTCCAGGTAGATAAGCTGAAATTTTATCAGCTTTGATACTGTATTCATAAAATGTGGTTCAGTCCGTTTCATTTGCTGCACTTTTCACTCAGTATATATTAAGCTTTTTCGTTACATTTAGATGACTTCAGCTGCTTATTATTCCTATATTCATATGAAGAATCTTCTATCTTTGTGTCTTTCTAAAGACATCATTATTTGCACCTTATTTGTCCTCCATCCTCCATTATCAAGTACATCAGGAGGAGGTTTCCTACAATTACTACTTTGGAACCTTCTCTTGAACATAACTTCTTTCTTCAGAAACTAAGAACCATTACAAATTGAGTATTTTTTTTCCGTTGGGACATGCAAGAAGGTAAAAAATTATTATTAGTAGTAGTACTACTTCCCTTCTAGAAATTTGTTATTTAGAAATATAAGAGGTGTCCTGGAATGTGAGTATTACCAATTAAGATATGCAGTCTTTTGTTCAGGATGGATCTGTATGCTTTGTAAATATTTCTGATTTCTGCTGTGTTCTAGAATTAAGGAGAAGAATCAGAATAATATTAACCTTGCTTTGCGTAATTTTCTGAGCAGAAGTGAGAATCAGAGATACTGTATATTCATCCAATCAAGAATTTTAATGATCTCCATTGATGAAAAGAAAAAAAAAAGTATGGTTATTTTCTTAATTTCTTATCTTTTTGCTTCTCTTTATATTGGCTAGAAATTCTATCTCTTTCGAGAAATCTTCAAGTAATAAAAGATCCTCTAGAAATGCCAGCAAGCTCCACAAGTTGACTTCTTTAGTTCTCTGTGCTATTTTCTATTGGCTGTAACCACAACATACTTGACTATTTATGGACACAGTATTTACCACGGTATGAGGAAAACAGCAGATATTTCTCAAGTATATTTGATAATCTAATGATTCTTCACTACTCCAGCTGTTACTTTATAAGAAGTATGCACAATAATAAATACTACTGAATGTATGAATCACAGCACGTTATTATTTTTCTCAATTTCAAAATCTATTCCACAAAAATTTGGTAAACATACAGTACCTATGTTATTCCCTCTGTTCCCAGATGCATGAGATGCAAACACTATGCTATGTGTTTCTCTGTGTTTAGAATGAAGTTGCTGGTACATTTTACAAACTAGAATTTATCTTCAAAATACAAACAATTTATTTCTCTTTCCTTTATGACACATCAAGATATTTATCAGCAGATTGTCATCTGCACCTCTCTTATCAATGATCTTATTTTTAAAGGTAATACTAACGTGTACTTCTGCTGAGATGAGTATCAATATTTATTGGCCTTGGGGTAAATATTTACCAAAGCAACCTGCAGTCAATAACTTCTTTGTGCAACAGTAGCTCTTGATGTTCAAGGAAGTATGAAGACAGTGCTGGGCACATACACTGAAATCTCTCTAACTTACTCAGTCAGCAGAAAAGGGTTATGAAAAAGGTAAAGAGACTTCGCGAACAGCTGCTTTCTTCCCATTTCCTCAACAGAAAATTTTAGTGAATATAGAAGGATGAATACTGTCTTACTGGAGAAAACAGCTCCTACCTCCACTTAAGCTATGCACAACCACACTTCAAACACAAATGTAAACTTACAAATCAGAATCTCACAGGATTTACTCTGTTTTTCGTTACTTCTCAGTAATTAAAAGAAATCTGTAAAACTGAAGCTGTAAAGCTGAAATTTTTCAATCCAATATCAAAAATAACAAATTTCCCATTTATTGATTTTTTTTTTAAACAAAAAATTGCATGACAACCACTTTGCCGTATCATGCCTGATGCCATCATGAACTATAGCCTGACAGAGGAAAGATGGTGAAGAATTTTGGAATTTTTAATAGTGCATTCTACAAGGTAAATCACATTTAAGGGAAAAAGCAAAACAAGCAACAAAAACAGTAAAAGCCTCACCTTTTTCCAGCCTCTGATTTCAATAAACGTTTCTATGGAGCTCAGTAGGATCATCTGGGGGGTGCTAATTTGCCTGTGCAAACAGATGTTCTCAATCTCCACGTTAATGAACTTGGACACGGCAAACAGTAACTTACTGACTCACTGCTGGAATGTTTACATCCAGTAGTTTAGGCCAGAAAATGTACCACAATGTTTAGATAAATTATCTCCTCCTCAGCTAAAACAGCCTCTTCTGAATTGCTTCCATTGGCACCAGAAATCTCTCTTCCTACTACAAGCCCTTCAGTTGTCACAATGAAGCCTCTACAGATTGTTCACATTGGGCCTGATTATCACTTTGTCCTGCCTTGCTTTAATGCAGCTTTTCAAACTTCAGTTTGCTAAAGTTTTACACCAGGATGAGCAAGGCTCCTCTCTGTGGTTTGTATCCATCACTAAAGCTCAGTGCTCTTATATAGTTTTATTCTTTCAGTCTCTCCAGTTTCCAGACTAACAGAACAAAACACATTATCTTAATCAGCAAAAAATTTCCACTTCTTACATCTTGTCATTTATTGTGCTTCTCATTTATATTCAAACCTCCTCATTTATATCCTGATGTACAACTGACATTTCCTCTGCATTTTAAAGTAAATCTATCTGCCCACTTCTTTATATTCTCCATGTTTGAATTCGTAGACAAGTCACTGTTTTGCTCTGCTTCCAGAAAAATTATCTTGAGAGCCTGCTACAGTGTCTCCAAACACCTTTACTTCTCCTGCATCCACCTTCTCAGTACTCTACCACCTCCAGTGCAGCTCTCAGTGTAAAATACTTCTTCCCTCTCACTTGGGGAAAGGATATTTTCTTTCTCCATCAGTCCACACTTGCCCTTTAAACACACCTGGACAAATCTAGGAGTTGGTTGTGCCATTTGTCAGGATGTGGTTTGACATTCTCAAGTTAATTAAAATAGCATTTTCAAACTGGATTAAACTTAATTGAAGTTAGTAGGGTCAGCTACCACCACTCACATAATTAAAGATGACAGAGACGCATCTTTCTAGTCAAATCTAGGCAGATTGCATAGCAAGAATTCCAAAAACAATGCAGAGTACTTTTGTAAGCAGGGATATACGGAATCATATGGCCATCCACGTTTCAGGGAAACCATACAGGTGAGAAAAAATCCCTGGTCATGGCTGCTTTGGACAGGGCATGTATAAGTAAAGCTCTGATAAACACTTTGATAGGAGCAATAAACATAAGCAAAGAACTCAGTATATCTACTGCAAGCTAAGAGTTCTTCCAGTGAAAAACAACAACAACAAAGACTTCGGTCAACCTGGAATGTGCTAACAGAGATTAACTACAGCAAGGATATTAGAAAACACATCCTGAACATCAGCTCCAAAAAGAAATCCGGGGGTACACAAGAGAGAAGAGTGGATGGGAGACACTGGATGCCCACTTGGGCCAATCTAAGGATTTACACTTTGGGAAGAGATCAAGTGATACAGATTGGGATCCTGCCATTTCTACTAATTATGAAGCTAGTTCCCATACATGAAAGGAAGAGGGTCCAGCCAGACAGCTCCAAATACATGGAAAAAAACCCACTTTACATCAGAACTGTCAAGGGTAAATTAAGAACAAAGAGAATTTAGTCAGTAGCACTGAAAATTTACTGGATGAAGGTCGGTGAGTCAGCATGAACTTCTTCAGCTGGACTTGGACTTACTAGCAAATATAAGAATTGGAAGCATTGAGAGGACATGCAATTTGCCAAGGGACTTCAATCTTTCCTTGTACTGGTATTCAGTAATAGGAAACAGGCACTGATGAGAAAGGCATAACACAACAAATGTTTATTACCAAAGTCCCTATTCTGTTAAGGAAGCAAATGGATAAGAGAAGAAAGATAAGGTATTAAAGCTGAGATACATGAGAACCAGCTTGATAGTTTACACTTTGTTTTACCAAAAAAAAAAAAAAAAAAAGAGAGAAAAATGAAAGAGAAAAATGAAAGAAGAGATCTAGGTTAGATGAGACAAATCATACAAAACTGGATGGCAGCAAACGTTGTTTTTCATTCTCTGGGGGATAAACAGATGAATCTTAAGCTGACAGAGAATTTATGACAGAATTTTTACTATAAAGAGTTTATGTGATACCCAAAGTTTACAAAATAAAGAGCATATGGCTTATGTACCAGTGTTTCTTTCCCTTGGAAAACAAGGCATTTCTAAGTCCTATGCCAGTATGAGATCAAGAATCGGCCAGGCTAAGAGAGCTCAGAGCTCTTGCTCTGTGTCATTTAAGACACAGGACTTCTTCCAGCATTGAGGGCCAAGATGTTTCTGGTTAATAGCCAGGAATCATTCTCCCAAACCCAATTCAGTTTGCTTGCAGAAGGGTAGTATGAGAATGACACCGGTACCCATGAGATTTCCCTGTTAGTCAGTGAAGAAACACGTACCTGAGCAGCCAGTCTGGACTCACACAGAGCTCTGGCTAAGACAAAACATAGTAGAACACAGATTAGCTGTGGAGAACATTAAACTATTTTGAAATGATTTATATCCTTTATTACAGATAGATGATGATCTGTAGCAGCTCCAACCAAAGGAGACGCAAAAATGGGTCTTGGCAAGGTGAATTAGACAGAAAGGATGGGGAAAACCATTTTGACAGCTATACACAGGCTGTGGCAATGTACAGTGATGCTCCTGGCTCGGGCAACATACCTGCCATATCTGACAGGCTTACAAAGGGATCATGACATTGTCTGCCTCTTTCAGCTTCTACGTTACTGCAAATGATAACCTAAGGCCAGCTAAAAAATGTCTCTGCAAGAACTGAGATATTTAAAATTATTCTGAGATAAACTGACAATGGCTAATCTGAACCTAAAGCCAAACAAGCAAAGGTTGTTCTAAAGTCAGGAAGTTTTCTGTAGGTATATTTTCAGCCAAACAGAAATTTCCACTGATATAAAGAAAGGAGGCTGTGCACTGAACTGCCCAGCTCTCCAAACATTCATGGACATGTAGAGTTTTGTAGGGCTTTATTCCTATTATAGAAAATAGCTTTTTCAAATAAATTATCATTACTGAAAAAACTTTGTCTCTTGGATGAGAAATAGGTCCTGTATCAGCAGACTGGGTTTTGCCACTTTCCAAATTACGACGACTTTTGTAACTGTCATAGCGCACTTATATTTCCTATTCTTTTTCATACTGGATGGACTAAATATAATTTGGGAACTAGCAACCGTTTGGAAAAGCATTGACACAGGGCTATGATGAGTTGAAGTGGATGGTAACTGATTACAGGAGAGTAATTCTACAGAGGAATATCATTCATGACCTGAAACAAATCCGTGACAGTGGGTACAGTGACAGACTGCAACTTGACCTGCAGAGGAGACAGTTTCCGATCAAGACTGAGGATCCACCTCAACAATGCCTCCAACAGATTCTGTAAACTGAGGAGTAATTTGCTAAGTAGCAGTAAAAACTGTACCACTAGGATTGTGCAACTTCACTCCAGCTCCAGAAAGCAGTGTTGGTGCCTTGTCATGATAGCCTCGTTTAAGTGATAGATTGCGAACACTGCCTTGAGTAGTAAACCAAAACTGATTTCTCAAAGGAGCAAGAGCACTCAAGAAAAAAAAATGACTATCTTCTCTCATCCCATAATCTGCAGAAAGGGAAATGCTGCTCATTTATCCACTGGCAATGAAGTGTGACTAGAAGAAGTTAGATGCTTCCTATGCACAGGGGCGCCAGTTTCAGAACTACAAATGACATTAAAAAACAGAAGTGCAACCCCTTCCTCACTTCTCACAACACTGTGAGTATTTTCTGCTTCAAACAAACAAACAAACAAACAAAATCACAATTTTTGTGAAAGTACTAACTGGCTTAGGTTATCCTGAGACTTGTTTGATCTCAAAAGCAATTTAGTTTTATTTATATTTCAAATTGGAATTCTTAAACAAAATTCTTTATGTCCACCTGTTTAAAAAAAAAACACCTTAACTACAGGAAATTGCAAGCATTTCTTACCTGGGATGCCTGTGGTCAGTGCCCATAAGTAGACCTTGTTTCTGGATTCCCTTCACACAATTGAAGTGTAGTATATTAGGAAAGCAGTAGAAAGGAACTATGCCTAGTTATTCACTTTGCTCTGCATTGATCTTTGCATTGGTCTGTCCCTTTTTTGAAACCTCACCTTTTACCACTGCAATGCTCTTGAACAAAAAGAACAAAATTCCAGTTCTGCATACCTGTTCTCAAACAGAAATCCTAATCAATTGGACATGACAGCTCCCTAAAGGTAAGTTCTCAGCCATGACAGTCAGGGTTATTTTCCAAGGATATAGTTTCTGGGTTAGTATTTCTAGTTTCTGCCTCCTCGGATGGCTGTATCTTTTCACTAAGAGGATGGAAACCAAAACTTCCAATCGTGATTAAATCCCCTGTGAAATACGTATTCACAAACTGAACAGTTTTATCTTCCTGACCAGCGTGTACCTTGAGATAGGCATCAGCTCAGATGAATTTCAGCAAATGTGCTCCAGAAAGAATGTTCTTTTGGTGTGAATCACAACAAGCACACAGAGCACTAGGGAAGCAATTCCGTTTTCCCAAAAACACCCACGGGAGTTGGAAGGTTACACAAACCTTCTCAGTGAAAAGCAGCAGCAGTCACAGATAATCAATTTCCATCTTTTTCCCAGTAGAAACTGGTGGTGACTGATGGTCAGTGCTGGATAGCTAAGCCAGATTATCCTTGCTTTGCACCGATTCTGCCATTCCAGGTTCTATCCTGACAGTTCTTATCTGCACAACTGCTAGCTTTACTTAAACAATTTTTAAAAACACCCTACTGTTTTCTTTACTAAATATTTAATTTCAAGGTAATTAATAGAATTTTATTGACGATCAACCCTTGTTGATATTTGGTTTGCAAGGTGTTTCAAAATCTCAAGAACTAAATTGTGTTTGATAGCTGTATAAACGGAATTAGCAATGTGGCAAATTGCATGATGACTTCATGACCCACTCTGTTGAGCAAAAGAACACGAGGCATCCAACCATTTTACTCTAATACCAAAGTACTAATGCTTCTAGAGGTTGTAAATTCTGATTGTGTTATATGCACTTTCCATCAACCATACCTTTTAGAATTACGTTCAGATTAAAAATAACAGGAGTTCATTATCTAAAACACTCATCACTATTTTGATGCCTTGCAGATAATTCAAACTATTTTTAACTATTCAACCATGTCTATGTATATAGCTTTTATATAAAATTACTCAAGTCATGAATTGTGTATAATTAAGCTTTCTCACCTCAGCAGCAGAAAGCTATTTGGCCTGAGCAGCAGAAATTATGATTGCAATTTTAAGGGTTGTAATGAAGTATAAGAATGGTCTTTTCCTTCTAACATTCACAGAATCACAGAATCACAGAATCACTAAGGTTAGAAAAGACCTGTAAGATCATCCAGTCCAACCATCCACCTATCACCCATGGTTCTCGCTAAACTATATCCCTCAACACAAAATCCAAACGTTCCTTGAACACCTCCAAGGTTGGTGACTCCACCATCTCCCTGGGCAGCCCATTCCAGTGCTTGACCACTCTTTCAGAGAAGTAGTATTTCCTAATATCCAGCCTGAATCTTCCCTGGCACAGCTTGAAGCCATTCCCCCTAGTCCTATCACCAGTTACACGAGAGAAGAGGCCGACCCCCAGCTCGCTACAACCTCCCCTCAGGTAGTTATAGAGAGTAATAAGGTCTCCCCTGAGCCTTCTCTTCTCCAGACTGAACAATCCCAGCTCCCTCAGCCGCTCCTCATAAGGTCTGTGCTCCAGACCCCTCACCAGTTTTGTTGCCCTTCTTTGAACACGCGCCAGGGCCTCAATGTCTTTCTTGCAGTGAGGGGCCCAGAACTGGACACAGTACTCAAGGTGCGGCCTCACCAGAGCTGAGTACAGGGGGAAATGAAACCAGATTCAATGAAACCATATACCTCAAAAGCAGCAAGTAATTATACCATAGCTTGCTTTATTAGATAACTTACTTTAAGGTGGTCAGCAAATCATACTACCACTGCTTCTGTAGCCAAAAAATTCCTTTCTTTTAGCTTGTGACCTGTGGGGTTGGCTAGAGAAATGATTCCTGATCAAAAACCTTCCTGGAAAAGACAACTACCATTGGATTACATTCATGAGTGTAAATATGCTTCTCCCATTACCATTAGGGTTGCACAAGTGTCCTCAGGTTGGCTCCTCTCCAACCAGCAAGCTCCTTGCTCTGTTAACTTGATGGCTGCAGCCACCAACAGCTCTGAGCAGCAGTTTGGCAATACCATCACTGATGTCACTCAGTCTGCTTTCACCATTCCTAACCTTGGACATGCATCAGATATGAAGTCAAACACACTTGCTTAAATAGGCAAGCTCATCACCTAGATTTTTGGGGAGGAGACATTTTCCTGTCCAACTGTCTTCCAGCCTCCTTGTTTCCAAAGTGCCTGTTCTATGTGTAATTCACAGAATATCCTTGTTTCTGCATCTTTTTTTTCTTTAATCCAGAGTTTTGCTGTCATTTCAAATTTATCTTGCTAAATACTTTTGTTTTCAATTCTAAGGCTCCCACTCACAATCACTTACAGGTAAAAAAGATGAATTCAGATGAGTAATATACACTGCATGTACCTCCTGAGCTCTTTACTGTTTGTAGAAATGATTATTTGCCACAAAGATTGACAGTGTATCAGCCAATACAATATACAGAAAACTCATCAGTTACATTTGAATTGTTAATAAAATCAAATGTCAAATGCAGATCTTTGACATAAAGAAAGCTGCATATATTAAAATGTCCCCTTTTATCACTATTCAATGGCTTTGTATGAAAGTGACAGAAATTAGCTGCATTCAGTAAAAACAGTAGGGATGGTTTAAACATAGAAATATCTTGTTCACTTTGGCCTCTCATTTCCTGGCTAGAGCTTATGCTACCTATCACTACTCAGGTTCTCAGGTCAAAGGATACAGCAGGCAATCATGTAAATGACTGCAGTACAGACCTTTTCTCCCATCTGCCTGCAAACAGAGAAAAAGAGAAATCAAGCTAGAAGCAATCACTGTTATTTCAGTCATCTAATTTATCTGGAGCTTCTCACATCTCGCCATGACTGCAGCGATCTTACCTACTTCAAATATAGACTCTGGAAAAAAAGCGGAGAGTGAAATAAGCTCCAGGGACTGTCAATGAGCACAGGAAGTTGCACAGTCCTTTCGTAAGTGAGCCTTGATGAAGATGTTAGTTTGTAAGTAGCATGGCATTCCAAAGGAAAAATAAAGCTATAAGGCTTTTAAAAACCTTTCCACAGCTCAACAAAGAAATCCATAAATGCCTATCATTACCCTACGCATCTTACAGCAGAAACAGATTCAAATTGTTTTGATATAAAAAGATACAAATAATTAAAATGACGAAAGAAGATACAAGCAGAAAAGTGTAATGTTGCAGCATTTACAACAGAAATGTACACATTAATAAATTGTTGCATTTTTGTGGACATACCAGTGACATTCACAAGCCTTTATTCAAGCTTCAGTCTCATAGATTTAGATGTTGTTTAACCATTCAGAAAGAAGCAAAAGGACCCACAGCATGGAGAAGATAGGAAAGAGCAAGAGAGAACGGAAGGCCTGGGGAGTCATAGAATCATAGTATTGCCCAGGTTGGAAAAGACCTTAAAGATCATTGAGTCCAATCATGACCTAACCATATTACCCTAACTCTAACAACCCTCCACTAAATCATGTACCTGAGCACCACATCCAAATGGTTTTTAAAAGCAATGTTCCTGATCCAAACTGGTCAAAGACTTCAACACAATAATAAAGGTTCTGCAATAGGCTGTGGCCAAGAATGAACACAGAACACTGGAAAGCTGAGCTCAGCCTGTCATTACCAGTTCTGCAGCCAGTAAGATCTTCTCTTAAATGGAATACTTTTCTCAAGAAATACTTTGCTTGTGGACAGATTGCTGGATCTGAGCTATACTTTCATGTTCATTTTTGCAACATGATTATTGCCGTTACGCCCAGCCCCTTTTTAAGTCAATACAAGTGGTTCGGAGGTCTGCTGTCACAAAATTTTAAGGAAAGTTTAAAATAAACCTATGTATAATGTTTGTGATTAAGGCACCGTCCTTTGGCTATAGAGCAGATTATGTGTCTGCTTTGTAAGGCTGTATTTTCTCCTTTGAAAACTCCCTAAGACTCATTTCTGCACTGGCATATCTAAGAAACTATGTCAAGCAATGATGCTGAAGGAAGTATTGAAGTATTATTAAAAAAGCCACCCTTGAAAATATGTTCTGTCTCTCTCGTATCTGTTGCCCACTGTCTTGAGAAAGCAAACTATTCAGGGTAGGTACTGCTCATACCTAGCTCCCCTACTGAAAGCCCTCCTGTTGAAACAAGAGCAATGAATCACCCAGGCTGGGTTTTCTAATCCTCTTCAAGCCAAATCTTGCATGTCTCCAGGGTACAGCCCGGCACCAGTCAGGTGAATTCATGAACTGCATTGGGAGAACTTCAGGACTTCTATGCCTAGAACAGACCATCATGTGCTACAGTTATCACTTAAGTGGCATTCAAGGTTAGCTTAACATGTGGGCCACATAATCAGACCAGCATTCATATTCATCACCTTTTCAAACGGTATAACATGGAGAGAGTATTCCAATTAAACATTCTTATTTGTATTCAGCCAAATAGAATGATCTGAAGTGCAGAGGATTGTTAGGCTCCCGTACGCCTTTTAAAGCCTTCCATCTGATCTATTTTTCAAGCCTATGAAGTAATAACAAATGAATAGAATGGAAAAAATCCCCCCAAAATCCAATCCATAGTCACGTACCAATAGATAAGTCACTTCTGAGTTCCCCAGAGCCACCGTTAGTGCATCTACTATGTCAGCAAATACATTATATTATTTTTACCTGGAGTATAACAGATATTAGTGTAAATGGAAAAGCACCAATTGAAACCAAAAATACTGCCTAAACAAGTTAGAATAGCAGTGACTAAAATCAGTTATTGAAAAATACAGCTGAGCACGCTATTAATATGGACATGACCTTGTGAGTGCACTCATCAGCCACAATAGAATAAAGGAACATACTTCTTTAAAATTAATCTAACATGAGCCATGTTGCTCATGTCTATGTTACGACAGAAAAAGCTCCCCAAAATAGCTAAAGGCTGTAGCTTTCACTCCTATAATTACAGGTAATGGTACTCTCTCTCAGTGATCAAGGAAATTAATTTTCAGTGAGGAAAGTACTCACATTATTTTTTTTTCCTTCAGAAGGAGACAGTAATGAGATTTTAGACAGACAAAATATGGATTATAGAGAGCTTTCAATATTATCCCCATATACAAAATGGCACTGCAATACAACAATACCTCTAGAAATACTTTGAATTCCTGCAGAGATCAGGAAGGACAGATATTAAATTTGTAAAAGTGTATGGGAATGTCTGGTCTTTAATAAGGACTCATCCATTTATTAATGAGAACTGATACTAAAAGGCTTCCTGTAAGTTCCAGGGCAGGAAGGAAAAGGATCCAAAATTAAAGAGCAATCATTGATAGAATGCCTTTGGCCTTTTTCATTTATTTATTTAGTCTATTTATTCCCTTTATAAGGGGAAAACACAACAGCAGCCTTAAGATGGGTTCCTCCAAGCTGTACGCAAGGAAATTCCTTCTTTCCTGAGTCAGCTGTGAGTGGTGGGCAGCAAAGCCGCAGGCAGTGGGCACAGCGCATGCTGCAGCTCAATTAAAAGCATAGAAGGGACTCTCGTGGGCTGCCTCTAGTGACTCTGCAACTTGCCACCCCCTTCACAGGCTGAGGTGCAAGCAACACTTTACACTGGTTTTTAATACTACAGGACAGTCTCGTGTGTGTTAGGAGAAGGAACAGCTCTTCTGCAGAACTCAAAAGATGCCAACTTCTTACGATGCGATCAAAATCTTTCTTAAGATTTTATAGGAGGAGATGCACTCTGGAACAGGCAATAGGCTGATGGTCACGGCATCCTCCTGGGTAAGGAGAAATGTCTAAGATACAAGAATCTGTGCTTTCCACTTGAAGGAAGAGATATGATGGTGGCTGGCTGGCACCTCAGACCGCAGGCTCCTCTGGACTGTTCCCTCAGGTAGTTCTGCCCCAGACGCCTTTCCCACTACTTTCAGTTTTACTGAAACTGGCACAGTGCTACATATGGTTTTGATTCCTGCAAATCAGCATTTTCCAAGGAAAAAATCTTTTTGTTAACATTTCCTATCAGCAATGTAGATTATCTTAGAATCATTCCAGGAATTCAGCTCAGAAAACACCCAATTACTTCTAGGATATTTCCTCTGATGAATCAGGAAATGTCTTTGCATACATTACTTTTGAACCAGTGTTGTCACTAAATCCTATAAGCAAAAGCCCTAGAAACATCTCCATATTGCTGTTCACCGCTGGATAAAGCAATTGCAAACCTTTTATAACATGAACTGATAGCAGCCAGAATGTGAGTGATTCGTGTAAATCAACAACTCCCAGCCATATCATTATGGATTAGGGATGTGAAATCCATCATTACTAGTAGCATTTATGAAATGCAGGAAAGCTGAAAAACCTCACCTCTTTGAGTCTGTCCCCCTGATAGCAGGCCAGATGCCCTAACATCTTGTCTACTTGAGCAGAGAGGACACTGCAGAGCACCATTAGTGGGAAGGTCTGTACATCTGAGTAACGGTTGCCTATCTGTAAATTCAGATGATTGCAGCATGCATTATTTATTTAGTTGTGCTACACAGTAATTAGCAGTGCTGGAGACTGGCGAGCTCAGTTAGTTTAGAGGTTAGATGTGCTCTATCACAACATTGCTAACCCCCAGCCATCTGCCCTGAGATGTCTGTGCCTTTTGCAAGTCTCTCTTATATGCATCAGCAAAGTGGAATAGCCACAAGCCTGTATGCTTTTTAAAATGAAGTCCTTTTTCTCTTTAAACAGCCTTGTAAAAGTCAACAAGAAGAAAATGGTATTCACATCCTAACATAAATAATCTGTAGCCTTTCTTCAATCACCTTTCACCCCTTTTAGAAATTTGCTGGAAATGAATATATTGGAAATGAAGTCGGGAAAAACAATCAATTTTTGATTTGGAAATTGGATCTTCCCTTGAAGCCAGCATCTTATGTGCCAACTTTAAATGCTGCTAACTGCAGAAAAACTTACTCTCTGAACATCATGATTTTTTTAATAGAACAACAAAAATTAAGGTTGGGCTCATTCTTTGGTGTCTCAGCTGGACAGACCGACAGCCAAGTAGCTGACTGACCATAGTGGACAGTGGAATGAGGACGTGATCATCATCACTGAAAGCAGGGTGAATCAGAGATGTGGGCAGGATGAGCAAGTGGCTTGGCACCAGAGTAATGACATGAGAATTTTGACAGCTGAATGCAATAAGGAGAAAGGCTGGATCTTCACAATATGTTGAACTCTAAGAGAAACAAAGTTCATCATGACTGATACGACAGAACAGGAGCTCCAACCTCCTCAAATCTATGAAAGTTTTGTTTTTTTCCTGCTGGAAGCACACACATCTGTACATCTGTAGGAAAATACAATCCCATATATGGCAGTTAAGCATGTTCATACTCCAAACAACAGATAGATGTTGACGTACTTATCAGAAACAGCTTTCTCACATAGTGAAATGTCTACAATGGCTTTTGTGCTGTCTGACCCTTGCTGCTGCTGTTTGTTAAAAGAAATCTGCTGTTGTCTGTAGCTGAGCCAAGCCATGCATCTTGACCTGATGCTTCAAGCTTGAGTGCAGCCCTGCCCTGAAGAGCTGCTGAGCCACGTCCCCTGAGAAGAAGGGATGGAAAAGAGCAGCAAAGGGAAGAAGATCTCTGGCCAGCTGTTGTTGGATCATTCATCCTATACAATGACAGGGCAGAAACCATGGAGAGGTTCTGAGGTCAGTGAGCTTTGAGTTTCCTGCTCTGGAGCCCAGCAGGTACTGCACCACAAAGTATCTTTTTCCTGACCCATCTCATCTGTTCACCAGCTGCAAAGCTTATCAGTTTTGAAGACAATAAGCTATTTACATAGCTACCTTTGTTACCTTCAGGTCTTACAGGCAGGAATTCCAGCTCACCTCACTCAGAGCACACCTGGTCTCTTGCTTCTCGCAGGTCTTAGCTCCCAGGTTGGTGAGCTTTGTTCCCATCCTCTCTCTCACATACAGAACAGCAACACAGACTAGATTCTTCCCATCTCTACTCAATCCTGTAATGTTTCTGCAGTGAGTCTTTCCTTACAGTCCCCCACAAAGCCTTTGTTAAGAATGGAAAAACCATACACCTGCAGCACTCTGTAATCCAGATCTGAACTAGGAACTGGAAAAGAGAGTAATTGCTGGAAAAGTATGATAAGGATGTTTTGAAATGCAGGTTGGTTAGGAATTTGATGAACTGGCAGTTTCTTTTCTTTTTCTTTTTTTTAATTTAATTCACACTAGAATGAATTCAGGAAAGCCCTGAAGGGCACATGAACCTAGGGGTCAGAGTAGATATTCAAAGCAGCTCCCTTTGGCCTTACAGTCAGTGAAAATCAATGAAGATGACATTTCCAGGTGAAAGAAAAGGCACTTCACTCTCCAGACCGGATACTAGCACAGACTAGCTTGAAGACCAGTGCCCAACATCTCAGCCCAAAGGGACTTCTCACTTCTCAATGCAATTTTGCCCTGTTCTCCAGGCTCCTGCACTGAGATAAGGTGAAGTATCTTGTTCTTTGGGTATCATCCACAGACAGTCTTCTTCTCTTTTAGATGCTGTGCACTGGACTATGGCAGACTTCTCTGGCCCTCTCCATGTACAAGAGAGGACTGCCATTTGAGAGATTTCAGATAACAGCCTTTCCATTCTATAAATTTATTGCAAGGTTATAATCAGCTGCAGCACAGCACCATGACCTTAGACAAACCTGGATTCATTCCCACTTAAAAGTCATGGAAAGAAAGTAATTCAAGGAAAAGGTCATTCAGTACTAAATAATAACTCATCAAAAATACAGCACTGATTTTTTTTTGTTGTTAATCGAGGATGTATTTACTTCCTAGGGTCACTAGCAGTGTTCTGGTGAATGCAGACCCCACAGGTTCAGGCAGATTATAACTCGGCTCCATTTAAAGGAGTGTTTGGCAGTCATTGCAGGGGTAATCTGGTTATTAAGAGACCACAGCAATGGCTACAGACCTGTGTATGCTGTACTTTTCCCAGGTGACTCTGACCTAGTCTCAGAATCTAACACGTGTCTTCAGGCTTGGATTCTTGAGTCTAAACTCTTGAAGTTTCTCTGAATCTCAGTTTTCCCCTTATTAAGTAACAGCACTGCTGCCATTCTCCTGCTGAGGTGAAGAAGTTAATCTCATGGATGCTTGCAATGTGCTCCTACACTCACAGATCAGACAGTAATAGCAGTACTGAGAAATCTTTCTGTTCCTGAGGGCCAAGAAGGTTTTTAGCTGGTTACATATCAACCTCTTGTTCTCCCATAATAGCTCCCAAGAAAACAACCAATATTGCCGTGATCTATACAGAATGCAGCTATGGGTTATACCCAGATAAATCCATAGCATAGCATGATTTACCTAAGCACTTCTAAAAACATTAACTACCATGTTTCTACTGCAGATTTGCAGTAAGCATATCTGGCTTAAATAAGGAGAAACTCTGTGACATGCCCAAGGCCACAATGAGTTTCCAAAGCACCAAAATTATGATTCTAAACTGGGAAATCCTCACTATTTGATCTGAGTGTAGGTGGCCTTCCTCTTAGAACTGAAACTCCACATGGAAGCAATTTTTCATTCCTACTCAAATTGCTTTAGCTATTTTTAGGCCAGATGAGTAGAGTATGTATCATTAAGGATTTTTCAGGCATTTTAGGAATTGCTTCCTAACCAAAGAAAGAGATTCTTTTCACAAAAATACATTCTCTAGTCACTCATCCATAAAGGCACTAAGACCTTTTGATATTCTTATAATCAAATCAAATTAAAAAAAAAAACACTGAGTTAATCAGGTTAGAAAAGCCAATTCTATATATATGACAGCTATTCTTTATAAAACTTTTAGTGGGCCTAAGTACAGCATACCAGAGATGGACAAGCCCCAGAGCCAAGCTGTACCACAGTGAAGTAGAGGGAGAGATCAAGCAATTTGAAATGAGGACAGTGGAGTACGTAATGACCACAAGTATCTCTCAGAAAGATCTGGAAGAACATTCTCTAAAAATGTCTCTGTTCAATCCATGGAAATTGGTACAAACAGCCCTCCCAGTATCGCTTCTGAGCAGCAGAGCTTAGTGGCTGGGACTGGAGGCTGTGCATGTGGCTTTATTGGGGCTCCTGGCTGACATCCCCTCCTGCCTGGTCCTATTTAGGACATGAACTTTTCAAGACACAGTCATATCTTTGTACCTCCTTTTGTATGCTGCTCAGCGCAGTGTGGCTCACATCCCAGCAGGACACCTTAAGTGCTCCAGACACAGCTGACCTTCAGCTGTCCAACGGGGACTTAAGCAACCCACAAAAGGGTACTCCACAAAAGAAATAGAACCTCTGTGCTCATGCATCCATGTGCTGTGTACTTACCCCTGGATTGCCTTGGGACTGCTTCCCCACGCAACCAACCTGCTGCAAGCCTAGTTCTCTCCCATACGCAAACTCCTATTGCCTTACCTACATGTTTGGTGTGATCTGTAGTTTTGCATCATCCAGGTTATCCCAACACCCTCCTCACTAAGCTGCATAAATGAGTTTACCAGAACAACATCCTCTTCTGTTCTGCTGACTGCAAGGGATAAAAAATTCAGTTTTAGTTGCCTACAGTCACAGGAGGAGTGCATGGCAGACACAAACCTACCACTGAAAGCTTTTCTGACCTCTGCCATCACCAAAGGAGCTACCTTCCCCTCAGGAAACATTCTTTATCTTGACAGGCAATAAGTTCCTGTAACTACTGCTGATTTCAGTAAAACCTGCCCTCTAGGGCATTTGCCACAAGTACTTTTGGTCAATTGGTAGAACGCTGTCAAAAGAGAAAAGACTTTTTGGAAGAACTATACAGAGAAATAAGGCTGGCAGGAGAGATCCAGAGAACACAGGAGAAGTTCAGGGAGGAAGCAGGATATCAGATGTTGTCCTCTGCATCTTTGACACGTAGGCTTAGGCTGGAATGGATAATGCTGTTGTTTCCAGCTCCCAAAGCTCCAGCAGCAGAGCCTTGTGGCCACTGCAGTACATCTGAAATACAGAACAGAGTGGCTAAGGAGCTTTCCCGGGCTGCAGAGTGCGCCTGCTCTGCTCTCAGCCATCGTCAGCTGTCTGTAGTGAGCCTCCTCTATGGCTACAATGCCGTAGAGGAGATGGGCTGCAGAGACAGAAGTTAATGAGTAATTAAATGTTCCCATCAGAGTTTCCCTTGCAGTATCACTCTGAGTACCCAAAGAGAAGGACGTGCTTATCAGAAAGCAGGAAAGAGTCACTGCTCTAATGAGCTTGAAAGCCTGAGTACAAGCAAAATTGGCCAATAAGCAGAAGAGAAGGCAAATCCATTGGTCACACAGCAAGGCATATATACATCTATATTTAGTTCAGTTAACTGAGACACGTCAGCTCCATGCTTAAGAGCACCCTTCACAATGGCATCACAGTGGAAACCAGTCCTGTGTGCTACAGTGCACCAGCAAATACTCAACAGCACCTCAGGAAATGAAGGAAGTCTGCCCTCAAAATGCTCTTCCTAGGAACCTGAAAGAAGCATAAAGACAGCACAACCTTCATCTCTCTAGTTAACCTGAAGTTCAGATATACATGCCTCAGAGAGCTATCTGATATCTTCTGCATGTCTACCCATTTACAACAATAGAGTGCAGCTTTCCATTTTCGAGCAGAGTGGTTGGCTGGGTCACATGCACAAAAACTTTCCAGCCTTGGAGCCCATTTCATCCCTTTCCCAGTGAATCTCCTCCAACATAAAGCAGGGTGACGAGTAATCCCTAGCGAATGCTGGCTGCAGCATGGGATTTTCTGCTCCACTACTTCTGAACATCTCCACGCAATCACTGGACAAATTGCACAAGTAAGGGGTCAGTGCCATCGTGAATATTTCATTTAGACAGCACAACAGAATCCAGCTTAGAAATAGAAAGGAAAAAAATCACTTATCAATTATTCTTTTACTCAATACCACTCATTCTTCAATAAAATACTGCAGAGTGATTTCTCTTGCAATCAGAAGGAGAAAAAAAACTCCACTTTTGGCAAACTATTTTTGGAAGCTGAAAATCTCATTCTGCTTTTCTTTAATTCCTGCTTAGAGGAATTTTATGATAAGGATGTAAGCCTTGCAGCTTATTAGAAATTATATAATTAAGATTTATTTAAAAAAACTACAAGAGTTATTTTTTTTCCTACAGAACTTCACTTTTACAGACAATCATTGCAGAGCCAAATTTATCTCTTTCAGGCAGGTATTTTTTCCAATTCATATCACTTTTCCTACATGCTAGCACTTAGCTGTCATGTACTTTTCTTGTAGACACATTTACCCTTTCTGCCATTTTTCCTGCCCTCCATATAAAAACTTTTTTTTAAGATAGGATCACCAAGCCCTGTCATTTTACCTAGGTTTCAAAATCAAACTCCAATTAACAGGTTAAAAACCTAAATGTTAAAAAACTAACGGAGAGAAAACCTTTCCCTGTTCCCACTGCAGTACATTTCAAACTGTTCACCACTGAAGCTCTAGCTGCAGTTCCTGGGGGGTACATTTTGTTAATTGTCATTTTGTCCTCAATGTTGCTCACACTGAGAATTTCACCAAGAATCTCAGATATCTGGTGATTTATCAAAGAACCAGCCAGCTCCTGGAGATCTGTGTGTAAGCAAGAATGTCAGGCTAACCTTCAGAGTAGTAGACTGAACTCTGGAAATAAAAATCAGTATAACTCCAAATGGTAATTATTCCTTCCAAATGAACTAGTTGGTTTTTTTAAAACATTTTATTTTTATGCAGACTTTTGTTTCAAGAAGGTCACTATTCATGACTACTCATGTCTAGTTGACTCACAGTTCACAATCAGCTATTCACGTATCATCAGTAGTTGCATCTGAGTTCATATTGTTGCCAATTTTGCTTTCAGCTATATAAAATACCTGCAGCCCTCAGGATTGCAATGTGTTCCAGTCCCACGCTAAAGGAGTCACTGAAGCTATGGTCCTTCACTCCTTTCAGCTCTGCTACTTGCAGAACCACTGGTCCTATAAAAAGCTATGCCTGAATCATAGCAGTTTAGTTTTAGAGGACAAAAGAGTAGAGGAAGGGGCCGTATTCTATTTTGGGCTCTGATACTAATGTCAAACACAAGAATGGGCAGTCAGCAAAGCCTTTTGTCCTCAGCTGCTGAGGCTGAAAAAGCTGAGATAGTGATAACCATGCCTACCCTTATGCAGAAAACATTTTGGAACAGTTGAAAACCATTATAAAAACACTAAATAGTATTAGACATTATTCTTACTTTGGGGCACTTTTGCATTCACAGATGTTATGCACAAACCACCTACTAAATCAGCTCACACTACATTTTTGAAATCATAGGCTACCTGGAGGAGATAAACCTAGTAGCCATCTCCTGGGACATGAAAAGAATGATCCTGATTGGCAGCAAATGCTCACTGCATCTTCTTACAGTTTCTAGCAGTGCAAAGAAACAAACATTGGCATACCTGGGCTCTGTACCACAATAGCTTGGTAAAACTCTACGGTGTGTGCTATCCAGCAAAGCTGACCAATGGACATGTTCAGCCTAGAGTTTATAGGTGTGTGAATTCTTTTTATGAAAAGACAAAGTCTCCCTGAACACTTTTGGTGTAGCATGACAATTCACACCAAGACGCGAATGTTTCAGGCAACCTTCTGACTGGCACTTCATGCTGGAATTTGACATGGACCACAGAAGGAACAAGTAATTTCTGCTACATCTACCTGCAAATTAAAACGTAACAACTGATATATTAGGTGAGATTAAGGTTCGTCTATCTTGGAATGACAGTCCCAACAGCAGATGGTATCAGACACTTAGAAGAAAGAGAAATAGAACAAAAGTAAGCTGGTGAGGGGTCTGGAGCACAGGCCTTACGAGGAGCGGCTGAAGGAGCTGGGATTGTTCAGTCTGGAGAAGAGGAGGCTCAGGGGAGACCTTGTTGCTCTCTATAACTACCTGAAGGGACATTGTAGTGAGCTGGGGGTTGGCCTTTTCTCTGGTGTAACTGGTGATAGAACTAGAGGGAATGGCTTCAAGCTGTGCCAGGGGAGATTTAGGCTGGACATTAGGAAATACTACTTTTCTGCAAGAGTGGTCAGGCACTGGAATGGGCTGCCCAGGGAGGTGGTGGAGTCACCAACCCTGGAGGTGTTCAAGGAATGTTTGGATTTTGTGTTGAGGGACATGGTTTAGTGAGAACTATTGGTGATGGGTGGATGGTTGGACTGGGTGATCCTGAGGGTCTTTTCCAACCTTGGTCATTCTATGATTCCCCCACTGTGCCATCCTTACTCCCCCCATTCTGCTCCTCAGCAAGTGAGCTGGTCACAATATGCCAAGCAGTGAGTTAGACAGTGATCACTTGATCTCCTTTCTTAATTGTCTAATTGTCTTCCAAAGCAATCAAATCACAATCTGGGAGAAGTTTCTGCTATTCAGTCTAGAACACCAATACACAACAGAAACAGAACACTGCTCTGAAGCAATGTTTAGATGCTACTGTCACCCCACTTACTCCTTGTGTAAGAGAGCCTATCTTGTACAGTCACTACAGCTAAATTTATTAGTGGAGTATCCTGAAACAAACCCTCGTGTTCTTCTGCATATGAACACTTTATCTACATGCATTTTAGGCCATAAATTGGAGATGACAGCAAAGTAATCAGGAGAGTATCATGCTGTGCCTCCTAATTCTCCTGGGCCTCCACTGATTATATAGGAGAAATCCAAGCAGACATGGAATTAAATCACTTTCCTTATGTTGGACTAGCAGAAGCTGTTCCTTAAATGACAGATTGCTAACAGCTCCCTTAATGACATCACCCAATATGTCATAAAATTTGCTGCCAGCACGATGGACTTTTTTTCCCCAGCCAAAAGCATTCTCAGGCTGTAGAACAGAAGTTTCATTGACAAAATGTGGCTTGAGAAATAACCTCTAAAGGGTTTCAATGCATAAGGCAAGTGCCATCCAAAAACACATTGAAGAATAAAGCTACACTTCTTGGCACAGCTTTCCTGGAACAGAGCCCCTTGTCATATTTCTCTTAATGTCTGTGATTGAAATTATCCATCCACCATCTCTGCAGGTTGCACTAAACTCACAGCTCAGGAACAGTATCCAGATCTTTGCCAGATTACTATCCTTGGGTGAAAATTGTTATCCTCTTACTGCTTTCACGCTCTTTGGAAGGAAACTCTTCCCAGGTGGGTATTAGCATTAGAGAAGAAACAGATACACTTGTAGTACAATAGCAAGGATTATTTACCTGGAGTTTCATTATTATCCCTTTACTTCCAGGCTCACATCAGTTTTTCTGCCAGAAACACAAGTAAAGTGACAAGCAGAGCACACGTAGGATGAACAGCCTTTCAGAATTTCTAAGAGACAATTTGCAGGTTTTTCTCTGTTCTTCAGACACTGGGGATTTACCCTGCAGCAGTGTACCACAAATGACTATATATTTGCTTTTAAAACGTTACAGTGAAACCCACTTAGGCAGCCACCAACCATGACTGCACAAAAGGTGCTTAATTACACATTCCTGTAATTCTGTGCTACCTGGTTTTCTCATGAGCATCTATGTCATGTCTTATGCAAGAATTAGCTCAATTAAATAGGCTGTTTTCTAAAAGGACAAAGACTTTACTAAGAAAAATACGCCAGTAAGTGGAAGGAAAAAGTCTTCCCTCTTTATTTAGACTTAAACTAATTTCTGCTTTATACCAGAGAGCATTCAGAGGCTCTGAGCATGAGTTCTTCTGATCAAGGTGAGGTTGCCCCTCTCCATTTATTCGCAGAAAAATCAATGTTGGCTGCTGTTCCTCTACGTCACTCGGCAAACAGATCTCCTTCTCTATGTGTGCTGTCTTTCCTGCATGCCAGTATCTATCCATTCAAAAGCAGATATAGTTGGACAACCAGAACACGTATAGGAAGAGAAACAGAACAGTGCTGAATCTTGTGGGAACTTAAGGCTAGTGCATTCAGCTGAGTGGTCCTCAGATGTGGCTTGAATATCTTTGGTAAGCACTTCTGTTCTCTATAGCAGTTCTTGCCAACAGAAAACCCTCCAGCGTGCCAGTATGCTGGGGATGCTGAAAACCAGGAGTTTGAGCAATCTATCATTCATGAAGATTCAAAAGAGAATCACTGTGATGGCACTCACTGGCATTGTGAGCAAATGAGCCATGACCTCTATTTCTGGATTTGCTACAGTTCTTTTTCAAAAGAAAAAGCAAATCAAAAAGGCAGTGTAGCATTCTGTTGAATGCTGAAATGACCAAATAAGTAGGATCTATGACACCTTGGTTATCTGTCACTCATTCCTGTCTGTAGGACAACATTCCTTTCAAGTCTGCCCATGATGGACCCAGCCTCAGTACTTGGGTTCTCAAGTTGATGCATTTCAACCTATGCCATCTGCCTATGTTATCAAGTCACTTCGGTCTTGTCATGCACGCAAACAGCCTGGGCTGGCTAAACGTGCTACACCGCACATATTTTCATTCTGCACAGCAAAAGGCTTAAAAACTGCCCATGGATTTCCTTCTCCAGCTCAAAACTGCTCTGCCATGATTGCAAAGGAACAGATGTCAAAACCCAGAGGAGCACCTCATTAAACACAGAGACAAACACACAAAATATGTGTTTGAAATGACAGCCCAGTGTGTTGATATACGTGTGCCACTATTTATCATCCCACAGATGGTTGCTTACACTGAGGTACATCCACAAATATGTTTAACTCTGCTTTCCCCTATTCTAGGCAGTCACCATTTTTCCTTGTTTACCCTGACTCTCACTAAGACAACGTGAAGATCTCTGTGTTTTCACAAGGGTGAAGGGTTATGTTGCACAAAGAAAACCCACAATCTGCATGCCACTGTCTCCTTGCAGTGGTAATAACCAATACCTAGGAACATTTTTTAAGGAGTTATCTCACTCTTATTTTGCAGATGGGAAAAATCAGAAAGGTGAAATGACTTACCAAGGTCACACAGCAGGCTATGCTCAGTACACAGTTGCTACCGTCGCAAATTGGCTAGCTCATCAAGCTCCTGCTACTCACACCATTCAGATACAATTCAAACAGTAATTATTAGTTTTACTGCAATTTGCACTGCAGTCAGGGCTGGAGGTCACAGTCAGGATTCACCTATATTTATCTCTGTGCAAACATAAAATCAAAACACAGTCCCTGCTCAAGGGGGTGGCAGTCTCAGCAGGGACACAGTCCTGTGGGAACACAAAACACAGTGAAAAGGGAGGGAGCGACAGAGAATGGTGAAGTGAATGTAAGGTTTCACATTACTTTGGGTAACTGCAAAGTATGGAAGCTTATTATTACTTAAATAATTTAAGTGGGTAAGAAATATAAGCATGTTCCTGACAGCCATCTGCCTACTTATTTACATAGCAGTTTATCTTCATAATCGTATTTGCTCAAATACTTCCCTTTCGCTCCTGTGGTCTTTGCTTACACTGACAGATGGAAACCAGATCCCAGTATTCACACTTTGGGGACTGACTCACACTGCACTAACCACAGACATACATTACACTGTACTTTCTATGGGATATATTACAACTAATTTTACAACTCCTCTCTAATCTGCTGCAAGAGCACTTCTTGCTGAAGACCTCTTTATTTGATATCTGCTTAAGCATTTTAGCACGTGACAGCAAGGTATACTAGCTACAAGCTAATAAAATCATTTTCCTTGCACTAGCTTTTATTAAAATCTGTGGCAGTGTAATATGTATTAACTCCCACCTTACTGTCTGTTCTAATGTGGCTACATGTTAGCAATACATTATGCACCAAAATGGCCATATAGCCATTCTTCTTTAGAAGACTTAACTGTGTATAAAATTGGCCGCAGAGTGATCACGTTATGTTTATATCATAAAGACAAATTTTCTCTTCTTGTAGAGTCACACTGGGTTTCATCTGATCATACAGCAGGATATTGAACATTACAAGTGTGCAGCAAGATCTCACCGTGATGTCATACAGTGTAAGAATTAATAGCTCTTCTAATGCTGAATGGCACCAACATGAGATTATTTGCAAGAGTAAAGTTGTTCAGTACCAACTCAGGATTGCTGAGCAGTCCTTTGAAGTTAACCCATTATTTTTCTGGTGTGGACCAACCACTCTGTTATTCATTGTAATGTGTGTATTTATGTAGTGCATGAAAAAGGAACCAATTTCACAAAAGAAATACTTGATGACTGACATCTGTAATCTCAGATGGGTATGTATTTTTTCTGCATTTCAATTAAGCCGAACATTTAAAATGTTTCCAACCCATCAAAGCCAGAAGTTAAGCATGTGCATAAATCCTTTGCTCAGCTGATGCAGTCTGTTGCAATAAATGGCATCTTGCCATTGATTCTAACAAATTCTAGATCAGCACAATAATACCATGATGTACTCTAGAAGAGTTTGAGAAATCATAATTTAAATACATTATTTTAGAGAACAAAAGACTAAGCACTTCCTTGCTCCTATTCTCAAATAGCTAAATCCATATACAAATTAATGGCCTATCACAATGCCAGCTGAGGATGGCATTCCCATCAAAAGCAAGAGCATTACAGAACTTACGTAAATATACTTACAAAATTTCATTTCAGACTATTAAAACTTTTCAGAAAATAATGCTAGGTATGCGTCACTACCTGCATTTATTCCAGTCTGACAGATACCAGTGAAGCTCAGCAGAACTGAGATACTTAAATAATTAGAACCTGACTTTTAGTCCTATGACAAATGGAAGCAACAAATAACAACAGCTTTGTTTAGCAATTGTCAATAGCTATTTTGCAGCTCTTTAAACACTATCCACTAATCTTCTTCAGAATCGGGTAATTCAAATTCCTTTATCATATTTCTGATACCTGGGATTTATAACACTGGCTTTATTTTAATCCCAGGTAAAAACACACTGAGAAAGAACTGTGATTGATAGTATACTGCTAATTTAGAACAAAATACTTCCAATTATCCCTAAACTCAGCTTATAAATCCAAGACATAGGTAAACCTAATTTCATAAAATTCAATATGTGAAAGCATAGCCTCTACATCGACATTACTGTGCTGTATATCACAACAGAGCAGATCAGAAAAGCAGAGCAGATGGTGCTTAGGACCTAATTTGCACTACACATGTTTCAGAGGTTTCACTTTGGACCAGGTTTAGTCAGTCCCATGGGTGACACACACATTAGTCGTAGAAATGTATTAGGTGTACTCCTAGATGACATCTTGTTTAGTTCATTTAGGAAGAAATCCAGTTTGCATATCCTAAGGCAATAACATGAATCAAGGAGTAATAAGCTGGGACAACTGGAAGATTTGTTTTAAAAACGCACTCCTGATTCAAACTAAAACACCATTTCAGTAACCCCGAGGGCTGGTTCTCCTGTTAATTGCTGGCTGAAACAGTTTTACATCAAAGTCTCTTACAGATAAGCCAAGAGTATAAACTAGAGTTTGATCCACTTGCCAGCACGCTGATGCCTAATGCCATTTGAGCTGTCTGAAACGTCCATGGGCAGATGAGAGACACGACAGAGAGACTGTGGAAGACCTCTATCCTTCTGACAAAGCAATCAAAGGTCAGACAGGATCCCTGAGGCACTCTAAGCACAGACACTTGGATGTAGGCAACTGCTTAGAGGCTTAGCCTCCAAGACGGAGCATGTCTCCATCAACCAGAATGAGAACTTGGATGTCTTTCTCTTAAATTGTCCTCTGACCATATAGCAGACACTGTACTGCATTTGTACTGCTCTGGTCTCCCAGAATGTTTATTCCCAGTTTATTACAGCATAGCAGTGAACAGAGAAAGCTTATCTCCAACATTATATCTTAACTAAAATCATAAACACTGCAGAAAGAGTTGGCTGGCCTTGCAAGATTCCAGTTTAGGGCTGCCAAAACCTGTGATACCATACTACTGCAGCCTGACAGGCCAAGCCAGATCTGCAGAGTCAGGTATCACTGTACACATCCTCTGACACATCCACTGCACTGCATGTATGCTTACCCATTATCTAGTGTCATACAGCTCCTCTGTTCCCATAAAATGGAGCTGTCTGTTGAAGCACACCTTCAGACCTGATTTTGGAAAAGGCAGTCCCAAGGAACAGAAAAGAATTACACCTCTTGTGAAGAAACATAAATGCAGTTCTGTTTTTCCAGACAACCTCACTTCTGCCTTGGCACAATTCCCCCAACATACAATATAATTAAAAAGAAATAAAACGTTGTATTATGTGTTTAAAACTCAGCTGTTAAATTACCATCTTAGATTAATACAGAAACTCAATGAATTCAGTGAGGCTAAATATCAACTCAGATATTTGTATCTGCAGATCTGTCCCTGAGGGTGTAAAACCCTGATCAGGCATTTTTAAGTATGCATACTGCATCCAAAAGCTTTCATAGAAACGCACATGATTAAAAGTGTTTACACTGAAGCTCAGAGTGTGCCTTTTTTCCACAGGGTTTATATAGAGTTGTTGGAAGCACTGAACACTTGTTTATCCCATCGACAAAGTGTTCCCTCCCCATCCCCTCAGCTGGTTGCAGAAGGCAGAAAAGAGGCAGAAGTGAGAGGATGTGGAACAGTGCCACTTCCCATTCTGCACCACAAAGACTGCCCAATATCCTCGTTCTCTCTGCAAAATGCAATGCATCTGACACAAACCAAAAATGAAACAATCATGGAAATATCAGCAAGAGGCAGACATCTTTTCCTCTTAACTCGGCTGCTCAGGAAGACTGCTTGGGTAGCAGCATGGCATCTCAAAACAGTTTAGTGAATGGAGAGATAACATGGGCTAACTTCTTTAAGAAACATGCTTAGCCAAGCTCTATCTCAGGTTTGCCATAGAACTGATGATTTGTAAATGGCTCTTCTTAAAAGCTTGTTATTGCAGGATATTTTAAAGATTTACTTTTCAACTACTCTCACTTTAAAACACCAGTCTCTACCTTTTAAGGAACTGTATTACATTTTCTTACAGGAAATTGAGTATCCGAGTCCTGTGAAAATGTTGAATGCAAAGGGAAAATGTGAAGCACATTGCAGCAGCAGCTGTTAAGACTGTTTTGCTCTTTTATAAGGAAAATCCTGGTTCTTTGTTTAGAATACCAGGCAGGGATAGAGCTACAAATATGGCCACTGTCTGTTTTTAATCCTAGAAGTACTGAGGCAGTATTAAAAAAAAAAAAAAAAAAAAAAAAAAGAGCAAATGAGAATAGAACATTCACTTAGATGGAACTTGTTCTGAGGAATGAGAAATGGAGGAACAAGGCACACTTGTTACATACATCTCATCCTGTAACCTCTTCCCTACACTTGCCTGTTTCCAGGGTACAGCTCAGTATTTTGCCAAATCCACTCCCACAAGAAAGTTGTTGCAGAGCCTTGGTGCTCGAGTAATTAGAGACTTCCTTTTAATTTTCAGGCTGAAGTGATTTATATCTAGGTTATATCCATTTGTTCTTGTCCTGCCATTAGCCACAAGTTTAAAATCATTATTTTTCAATCTATGGTCCATGAACTCAGGAGGGGTATACAAACTACTTCTAAGAGAATTTTAAAATGTAATGAAGCAAAACAGACCTAATAGAATGTAATTTACTCTAACAATGCTACAGGGTATGCAATACCATCTCTGGAAAAAGTTTAGGAATCCACAAATCAAATAAAATTGAAAACCACCAGCTTAAGCTGTTCTTTTGCCTTCCTCTTGCTTATTAAACCTCTAATATAATTTCAGATAGAAGACATTTTCTCAACATTTCTCTTTCTACACTAAGGACTTTTCCTAGTTTTTCCTTGCAAGAAATGTCTCTGTTCTCCTAACCATCCTGCTCAGCCTTGTTGCAGCTATTGACATTTCCGACAGAACTGGACATGTTTTACCAGAATCCCATATTGCAGTCCCTCACAAACACTGCCCTAAGGGAAACAGTTCATGGAATAAATCCCAGGATCACATATCTCCTCTGTGCTACGCTGGGACCTCATTGTCATCCTTTGGTGAGCTGATACACTCAGGTTCTCTCTTCAGTCATTTTTATTTGCCCTCAGCTGCATGGCCTGTCCTTCTGTACTACCGAGTCCATGCCACTGCTGTCTCCTCTCTCCTCAAGGTCTGTGTGTTGTTCCAACCTGTCCTTGTACAGAACCACGCAGACATATGCTGGACAACTGGTGATGTGTCAGCTTGGGAATTTGTGTTGGTACACCAGCTGGTGACACCATATCAACAGATACAAAATGTCTGACATGAATGAAATTAGTTAGAAAAAGGGCATAAAGTCTTTTTCAACAGTCCAGGTTTGCACTTTTAATTAACTAACAAAACTTGCCTAACAAGCCCAACAATCAGCAAATCATCTTGATTCGATTCCTCCTCCAATTTTATCTTTGCATTCTCTATCCATACACAGAGGAAGTCAGATCTACAGCAGAACTCCTAGATGCCTAATGCAAAACCGTATTTTTCTTGTCTAATGACCATGAATTGCAATTTCAAGATTTTTCTTTACTAATGTTCTAATTTTCCTTCATCAGTAATAGGAAGGCTAAATAGAAAGACACAGCAACCAAGTAGTAATTAACTTTCTTTAGAGGAACATAAAGCTACAAGGATGAGTAATTTTATTGTCACGGAAAGTCTAATACTTCTCTCATGGAATTAATCTTAAAACTCTGAATTAACTGTTTGGGAAGCTACACTGAATGTCTCTGAAGTAAAGACTCAGCACGCAACAGTTTTATAATGCAATGTTCAAAGACTGTTAATCAAGCTCTAGGTACCTGGGAAAAATCTGGTATTGAAGCAGAGAGTCTACATCAGAAAGAAGTTCATTAATGATTTTTGGGCTCATAGGTTACATTTTCCCACTCTCTCGGTCAAACACTTTTGTGACTCACTCCCACACCATTTTGGACAACTTTTTCCTCCTGCCAAAGCTTACAAGAATCTTTCTTTTTCAGGAACTACTTACCAAGCCAGCTGCACTTAATGCAAATTTTTCATCTACATTTTTTTTGTTATAAATTTAAATAATGAAAATCAGAAATGAATACTATGGCACTGAGCTGCAGTTACAAACTGATTTAAATTAAAGTAATAAATTCCACGCTACCTTCAGTTCCCTGCACAAAATTAATTCTGGAGATCCTCATTTTGAGATTTTGCTATGTATTGGATATGTCTATGCGGATGAATTAAGCGGTGCCAGGAAACATTCCCAGGCATCAAAACTCAAGTGTCCATGGTATTAAATTGTAAAGAATTGTCCCCAGCATGTGCCACAGCAATGATTTTAATTTGTCCCAGCTAACTCTCTTCCCAAAAATTGTTAGGACACTCCAAGAATGGTTCCCAAGAGGCAGTTTCAGGTGGGTGACCTAGTTTTAGAAGGTAAAAATATAAAATAGATGGCCATTGGCTATTGTACCAGCTGAGGCTGCATCAGGGGCTGGCACTGGACATGCTTAATTTGCCTGTGTGGGCACAGCCATGGCGTGCCTCTGCTGGGCTTCAGCAACTGAAGAGATGCCCACAAACAGAGCGCTCTGAGCTTCACTTGGAAGGCTGTTAATCTCCACGAGTCCAAAAGGATCACATGCAGATGCTTCATGCACATGCTGTCATCTGGGTTGTTGGAAAACAACCTCTCCAGGCCTCCTCTTGCCTACATCAAGAGACTGTGTGTTATAAAGGACTTTGAGACGAGTTGGCTTTGCTGCAGACAGGCCAGCAGCCTGTTCCTGCAGAGGCAGAGGAAGGAGGGTGGGCAGCAGGAGAACACGCAGCTCTGGCCCCCCTCCCTTCTCCACTGAAATCTTCCCTGATCTTACGAGGCCTTGCTCTATCTTATTCATGATGCTGTGGCACAAAGTTCATCATGACAAAGTATTGTAAGACCACGGCTGAACACAGCCAAGGACAGCAATCCAAGGCACGTTACCCACATGAAATTACTGACCTTATTCTGTGAACTTCTATAGGAAAGCACATGACTTTTGTCTTGCAACAAAAAGGAAGCAAAAAAAATTCCCACGGTTTCACAAACAGCATCTTCTAAACATCTCAACTCAGAATGTCCATATTTGACCTTGTAAGTACAGCACGTCTCTTCTTTCTTCCCTATAAACTTTTCCTTTCTGAAAGGTAACCAGAAAAATAAGGAGAGGAATGTGTGACACCTCATCAACTGTCTGCAATAATTTATTTTAAACCGTTTATTCTGTAGCTCTCTCCCTCTGATGCAGTCTCAATTACTTGATTGAATAATATTCTCTGAAATAGCACATGATGTGCTTGTGTCAAAGAGGCTCTCCACAGAGGCCATCAGCTACCTTTTAAAATCAATGAAATTCATGAATTTGCATCTGGCTTCTCAAGGAGAAAATAAAGGAACCTTTTCCCCCAGTACGTATGACCTTCTCATTTTAAGGCCAGCTTATTTCAAGTTTTCTGTACCTCTGAATGCCGATGTGAAGATGGATAATATCCTTCTTAGAGGAGATAGATCTTAAAGTCTATTATATTCCCCTTCTTAAGGATTCCAGCCATAATTCTCTCTTAGTAATTGGGATTTGCACACTGTACCACACAGTAATGCATATTCTAGCTATCCACTCTGTCATGCTGCCACTGCATTTTTAACAATGCTGATAGCAACTGATATTATCAAATTCTGCAGGCTTTTCGGGCTCTCTGCTTGTGCACGTATTTTTTTCATTTCACATTTCTGAGCAAAAATGCTTTTATTTTTCCCTTTGTGATGCTTCGCTGCTGTGACCCTGCCATTCCTTGCAGCTGGATCTTGTTAGTTTTCAAATACTGAGACCACACTGCCTGATCACACCACAGATTTTCTATCCTGATATATTTGCTGTCTTTATGTTTGCAAGATCAAAGCTAATGCTGCTTACACCACAGTGCTGGAAAGGTTCACTTTTGAAAAGGTAAAAGAACTTTAGAGTTTGAAAGTCTACCCTTGTTTTATACTATGTCTCCCGCTACTGATAATACATCCTTGCTCATCCTCATCCTTGCTTTATTTTCTGTATAGCAATTTTCTTCATTAAACTTCTAGAAGGAATTACAGAAAAAAACTAAGCAGCAGCCTTATTCCACGCCAGTGAAGCCCCTTCTGCTGCAAGCAAGTAGAGCTGGGCCAACACCAGTTGCTTCAAAAACCTCATTTCCATTTCTTTTTCCCCAGTAGTATCTAAGTTCTCAGCTCACCAGATTTCAAGAAGTAAAATTCTCCTCTTTTAAACTGTCCCCTGGTTTCTTTCTCTTCTCTTACACATCTTTTTTTTTTCTTCCAATGAAATGGAATTTGTCCTCAAATTGCCTGGATAACTTCACACATTTCCTTTTATATCTTACTGTTCTGTTATCTTATTGTTTCTCAGGCAGTGGACCACAACCCCCAGGATGTTCATAAAAGGCACTTTGGGACAGTTAAAAGATGCTGAAATTTTTATTACACTCTAAAACAAAACATATCTCTTCTCCATTCCCAAAACGCTGTTATCTCTCAAAATCAAGTTCTGCTATCAAATTCTCAAATCACTCATACAAATAAATGGTATACACTTCTTAGATGATACATTTTACCCATGTTCTCTACAGGATTAACACTGATGTGGATGTGTGATTTTGAGTATGATGACCAATTTCAGCCTAATTTGACTGATGGTAGAAGTCTCCAAGATACACTTCTGCACATTCTGTGAAAAAGCTGGTACTGGGGGGGAGTGGAGAGGATCCCAAATTTCCACTAGCAGAAAGACAAGGAGAGTTTAAGAAAGCCAAGTGGCAGCTTGAGGACTTCAAATCAACCCACAAATATCTTTCAGCCAGCTGTAGGACATACTGTGCCCTTGCCAGCTATACAGGTAAAGAGCCTGTGAGAAATCTGAGAGCTCAACTACAAAAATAGAACTGATATTCTCAGAGGAAGGGGATGATGGGATGTAGGAGAGAACTGGTGATGCTGTGAATATAGGGTATTTGGGGAAAGAAACAACTGTTAGGGATGCAGAGAAGAAACTGAGCCAGAACATTTCTCCTTCAGTTACACCGTTCACAGAACACACCTTTTACCTCTGTTTTATAGCCAAAGCATGGAACTCATAAAATGTTTCTACAGAATAGAACTGAGCAGGCTGCACAGCCACATCACTCTTTTCACTCACAACTTCCCAATCCAAACCTCAGTTTTTCACCTTTCCAAACCACACAAAAAATTGTCCAGCTCACCTCAGAACAGGAGCAATGCCCAGGCCAATACGGGAATGCCCAAGCCTGACGAGAAATTACCTCTGGAGCTGAACAGACAGAAGATCTTACTGGCAGCATGAATTCCCTCTGAGAGAAAAAAGACTACATACTAGGCCTGCTTGAACTGCAGATGTCCTTATAGGCTTGATGAAACAGTCCATTTGTTGGCAAGCCAAGCACCACAGCTGATTCCCAGCTCCATGCCTGCTCACACAGCTCCAGCACCCTATTTTCCCATGATGTGGGATATCTTCACTATCATCAAACCCATCAGTATTCTGCCAAAATTTTCTGCCAAAGGTCTGGCACCTGTGGCTGCTCATGATCTCTAAATAACCTTAGTCGGCTCACCTGGTGGGTCAGCATAAATGCTGAAACTCAGTTCAAAGCCTGCTGATGTTCCTGGGCTTGCTTTCCTCTTTCAGCCTTCACACGCATCTCTCTTTACAGAAGACAAGTACCACGGGAACAGAGGTGGGCAGGTATAGTGGTTAAGGACCACTGTTTGATCTGACGTATGAATATTAATGCTGAGAAGTACTCAGTACTGTGCCTCACGAGGTATTTTGCTTCTGCTAAGTTAAACCACATCTCTTAGAAAGAGGTACTCAATATTATCTAAAGACTTAACTGGTAAAAAAAACAAAAACAAAAAAAAGACAACCACCCTGTAAAGATAACTTACAAATGAAGCTTAAGATACAAAGCCATATGCCTCATGGCTAATGCAAACGTGCTGAACTTCAGATTGCAAACACAGCATTTGTCAAATTAAGGAACAATGCTCTACTTAAGATCTCCTCCTGTGGGTCCTCATACACCATAATCTGTCAATTTTTAATCTTTTTTTTGAATAGCAAGAACACTCATCCCTTCAGCTCTTCTTTCATTTACTTAAATCAGTCTTGAAATCTTTTTGACTTCATACATGAAAGGGAATGATGTTGGAACCAGACAGAGTGTGCTTGGGCAACACGGCAGGTGACAGAAAACCTTTTTTTTTTGCACTCACATTCAGGTACCAAATTGGATCTCATTTGTGCAGCAATGCAGTGAGAGCTCTACTCAGATGCTCACCCACCTACCACAGCCCCCAGTCCCTCTTCTAAATAACTGTTTTTCATAATATGGTCTTCTATCAGTAGGATGGCTTCCCATATTTTAAACAAATTTTATGCTGCATTTGGTATTTTAAAATATGCGTTGTTCAAGCAAGCCCAGTTCATTGTGATATCTGAAAGTCTAGCTACACTTGCTAGAATGTATTAAACAACTATGTGCCATCTGAAAACTTCAGCAACAGTTAATACACATTTCTGTTCTAACAAATTGATAAGGATACTTAAAAAATTCTGGGCTGCAAACAACACCATTGTCTGACTCCCCGAGGCACCCTGCCCATGTCCTGGCATGAGGATGGGTTCTTTCAGCCTTCCACAATTCATCCCTATACCAACATCCAAAAGGCAGCAGTAACAAAGGCTCTGAGCGCTTCAAGGTCAAGACTTGTAAGACTCTTATGTAAGTCTCCTTGTCCTGCAGACTTCTTTCAAGTAAAAAGGCAAACAATCAACACACTGTCATGAAGAACTTCACCTTTTCATTCTGAACAACACTGTTTTAAATGAACTTTTAACTGTGGCATGTAATCTCTCTCTTATGCCTGCTTTTGCTCCTAAGAACTGAAAATTGGGTAATATGAAATCACTTTCAAAAGGAGTTCCTGGGAAAATCTGGGGAAGCGTGGAAAGCCTGATATCCGCACCATGCAAGTTAGTAACAACTATGAAGGACAACAGATTATGTCCAAAGCAAGCAAGGCAGAACCAACACAGCTATTTTAAGCCAGGTTTTGCAAAATTAGAGTTCTCTGAAGATGACAAAACACTCATATTGTGGAAATGTGGCTAACAAAGTCCACTTGGGTTTTGATAAATCTGTCATTCACAGGTCTTAAAAAAATGAAACTCCCAGAGGATAAAAATAAATGTCCTTGCAAGGAGAAATAATTAGAAACAGATGGTAGGAGAATACTGTCAATTTTCAGAGTGGAGAGAGGTCAATGGTGGAGTCCTGCAGGGATCCGTGCTGGAACCTGGGAGCTGTTCACTTATTTATAAATGAGCTGGAAAGCAGGGTAAATAGCGAGGTGACAAAGTTTGCTGCTGATAATCATTCAGGGGAGCTAAGATAGCGGCTGGCTTGAAGAAAGACTTTTCAATACTGAGTGACTAGGCAATAAAAAGGCAAATTAAATTCAGTGTAGATAAATAAATATGAGGTCATTTCTTTGAGGGGAAAATACCTAACCTCACAAAATGATGTGCTCCAAGGTGACTATTACCACTTCAGGAATGAGATCTTGGGGTTATAATAGGCAGTTCTATGAAAACATCAGCCCACTGCTCACTTGCAGTGCAAAAGCAAGAATTAGGAATTACTAGGAGAGGATCAGAGAATGAAAGAGAGAATATTATTATGTCATTGAATAAATCGATGGTTTTTTCTGTCTTGAATGCTGCATGTTGTTCTGGTTCCACCACCTCCAAAAAAGTTGGACAAAGCAGGCTGGAAATGGCACAGGCAAGGGCAGCAAGCATGAACAAAGGAATGGTACAACCCAAAGACTAAGCAGCTAAAGATTCTGCGGGTCTCATAAACAGGTAACTGAGGGGAGACAACAACAGTCTAATGGGAAAGGCGCTGGGAAGGTGTTTGGGGATCCACTGTTCACTGCCTCTTTCAGTACATGAGCCAAGGAGTTAGACGGGTTCAAAAAATGATAATAAATCATAAGAAAGAAATTCCACCAAGAGCTTTGAAATGCTAAGACTTTGGCTCAGGAAATCCCTGAATTCAGGTGCTGGAGGCAGGTAGAGCACCTGAGGAAAAATTAGTTTCTTATGCCCTTGCACTTTTGTAGCATTTACCGACAACTGTGAGAGAAGACACTAGACTAGATAGGCCTGTGGTTTGGCTTGGGACACATGGTTCAAGTTGCTTTGCTCAATCTTAGACTTAGGTATCCACTGAAAACATATACATTGATATTATCCTACTCATCCATGGAACATTTATATGCCTTTCTTTTGTTTTGCCTGCTTTTACCTTTTCTGTAACTTGCAACTTCATAGCAAAGAAAAAAGTAATGAAAAATGTCTAATAAAAAAATCACAGCAGAACTGAAGCGCTTGTTTGACTTCTGTAGAAAAGAGTCTTAATAAATGTCTTTATTTGTGAGTTTCCTTGCAAGCTTTAGATGCCAGGTATTAAAAAGCAATAATACTTCATCTCTAACACCTTCACTAAGTGCCTTTGCTCACAAAGCTGTTCAAATTAGGTAAGCATATATACAAGAATGTATGATTCTGAAATGTCAGAAGGGGAGGCTAGAGAATTGTAGGGGCTGGAAGGGACCTCTAGACATAATGGAGTCCAACCTCCCTGCCAAAGCCCTATACCAGGTTGTACAGGTAGGCATCGAGTTGGCTCTTGAACGTCTCCATAGAAGGAGACTCCACAACCTCTCTGGGCAGCCTGTTCCAGTGCTCCGTCACTCCCACTGTGAATAAGTTCTTACGCATTTGTGCAGAACTTCCTATGCTTCAGTTTCCCCTTGTCCTATTGCCACTTGTCCTGTTGCCACACACCACTGAAAAGAGTCTGGCCTCATCACTTTGCCTCCCACATCTTAGATGTTTATAGACATTGATCTGTCTGAGTCTTCTTTTCCCCATGCTGAACAGACCCAGGCCACTCAGCTTTCCTATAAGAGAGGTGCTCCAGGCTCTTTATCATCTTTGTGGCCCTCTGCTGGACTCTCTCCAGGAGATCCCTGTCTTTTTTGTACCAGGGAGCCCAGAACTGGACACAGTATCCCAGGTGAGGCCTCACCAAGACAGAGTAGAAGGGTAGGATCAACTCCCTTGACCTGCTGGCCACGCTCTTTTTAATGCACCCCTGGACACCATTGGCCTTCTTGGCCACCAGGGCAAGATGAGGTTGTCAGCTGGCTCTCAACATACATTTCCCCTTGCCCTGTCACAGCAGACTCTGCTAAGTAGTCTGTTCCCTTCTTTAGAATAGCCTGCCTTTAAATACTGCCACTCTCAGGTCTCCTCAGAGTCTTCTCCAGGCAAAACAGCTCCAACTCTCACAGCCTGTCCTTGCAGGGGTTCCATCTCTCAGATCATTTTTGTGGCCCTCCTCTGGACACAGAGAGAATCACCTCCCTCGTCCTGCTGGCCACCCTTCTTTTGATGCAGCCCAAGATACAGTTGGCTTTCTGAGCTGTGAGGGCACATTGCTGGCCCTTCTTCGCTTGCCATCCATCAGTACTCCCCAGTTCTTTTTTGCAGGGCTGTGCTCTATCCTTTCATCCTCCAGCTTGCAATGATAGTGTGGGCTGCCACAACCCAGGTGCAAGACCTTGCACTTGGCTTTGTTGAACCTCATGAACCTCACCTGAGCCTGTCTAGGTCCTTGTGGATGGCATCCCATCCCTTGGGCATGCTGACCGCACCCCACAGCTTGGTGTTATCTGCAAACTTGCTGAGGGTGCACTAGATTCAACTCTCAATGTTACTGATGAAGATATTAAAGTGCATCTGTCCCAGTACTGACCTCTGAGGGACATCACTTGTCACTGATGTCCATCCACACACTGAGCCACTGACCATTACTCTCTGGGTACAACCTTGCAACCAGTTTCTCATCCATCAAACAGATGATATATTGTGTACCCTGACAGCATTAAGCACATAGAGCAAAATAAACAATACAAGCAATGGCAAAAGCATTAAGGAGTCTAATGTATGTTGTCCTCACATACACATAGGAAACTCCTTTTGTTCTTGGATTTTTCTGCTTAATCATGTTATAGACATGATAAAATGAAGACAAGGATTCAGAATGCACGTGCCTAAGATACTGTGCATCTTTTCCTTAATTAAAAAACCACCTCTTCAAAACAAGAGCCATATCATGCTGACGATTCACAATGACTCACGCAGTTGCAA
Organism: Chrysolophus pictus; assembly: GCA_037305975.1. NCBI lineage: Eukaryota > Metazoa > Chordata > Aves > Galliformes > Phasianidae > Chrysolophus > Chrysolophus pictus. Next base: position 182,936,798 of record CM074576.1, read on the forward strand.
ATGTGATCAAAATGTTTCTTTTAAAGAAATATGATCCTAAGTTATTATTTGTAACCCTAAATGAAGCATGACCCAATGTTGAAAAAGAATTTCTAGGGAGACTTCAATTTCATGAAGTATTACTACATGATCTAACTGAATATTAATACTACTAAGGTGCAAAATAACAAGCAAAATCAAAGCCACTCCCACCCACTTGTTTATTTTACTTCTTCAGGTTCAGTTTTGTTTCTGCATAATGCATATGTCATACACATGTAACTGACACTACTATATCGTTACCTGTGAGATAGGCATCTAAAGCTTGCTATTGCTACTTACTTACACTCCCCAAACTGTAAAACAACAGAAGCCGATCAGATAGCTTATAGGAAAGCTATCAGAACTCATTAAAATTCCCCTGTGCTGCACATTTTGTTCCATATCATACCCATGTCTTAATTCCATAGCTTTCTTCTCCAAAGCAAGCGACCTAAACCAATGCAGATTTTCTTTCCTTTTGAGTAAACTTCTTTGGTGTAACACAGAACACAGGCCAATGCTAAATTAAGTTACAACATTCAGCAAACAACAAAATATTTCTCTATGAATAGCCGCTATTATTACAGTTCTTCCAGGGCATTCCCATACGAACAGGGAATGATGGCCAATAGTCACATGGCTATAAAGGCATTCCCCTATTATTTAAATTTTGGATTTCAGTAGTCTGAAAAATGATTCTGCTACTGATCTAAAACTCCTTTTATTGACTTTTAATGCCAATAGCACATCTATCAGCTTCAGAGACTATGAGAATTCCATGTCATTTTGCCTGAAAACATATCTTCAATGTCCCATCTGAACACATGCAGCATGGCGTACCCTGGTTGGACTTCTGGCCAGCTACATGCAGTGGTTTCTAAACATTGTTATTTGCCTGTGAAGAAATATAGTAAATAAATCAGATTAATTTTTATCTACCCTACACTAGCTTCTAGTGGCATAGAACAGTAGAACCCCGTAAGTAAAATACTATTATCCCTAATGTTGGTAAGTATAAGATAGCTGGAAATTGTGCTGTCCTACTGCATACAGGACATGAATAGAAGAGGCTGAGGATGCACCAAACCAGTATATATTTGTGCCATCTTTTACAGGTGGAGCAGTAGCTGAAAGCAGAAGTCCTTAACAGAGCAGAGGAGACATTCAGTGGTGCAAAGATGGAACACTTTGCTCTGCCTGCAGCCAACTGACATGACTACGTGCAATTAACAACACTGTATTGGGATGTGTGTTACTGAACAGACAGAGTAGCCACCAACATCACATAGGATTCCCAATGCAGAGAAGATGAACCCAACCTCAATCTCACTGGCAGGGAGAGAAAATTTACTGCTCTCAAGTGTCTGCAGATCATCCTCCAGGTGACGAGAAACTGCACAGAAACTCATATAACAAAAACAAATAACAAAAATACATAGAACACACTTAGAAACAGAGAGAGATGGATAAAGCTGTCTCACACAAACCAGAAATTTCCACTAAGCCTCATGAAGTAGGTGGCAAGAAGCTGCTCAGGAAACGACTCAGAACAATTATTGTACAGAAAATGAAATGAATGTAGGTCAGTTTGGGGGACTGAAAAGTGACTGTGAGCCCATTCGGGAGACATTTTGCTCTGCCTTCCTAACAGCAACCCCTGAACTTCTCCTTTTTCAGGAATCTATCAGGAAGAGAAGCAGAAGGCATACTTTGACTTTAGACTGTTTTCGCCCCCCAGATTATTCAAGAATTGGTCTTTTCTATCTCACTGAAACCGAATTTATTGCTATCCCAACACCAGAGACCATTCATTCCATCCTCCTTCCCTGCCTTCCCACTGCACACAAACTGCCACATCCCCACCAACTCAGAATGAAAGCAATGCTGAAGATGCGAGAAGGGATGTCCTGGTGTTCCCCCTCCTTTTCATCACGCGCCTTCCTCTGGGAGACTCTGGATGTGATGGGGAAAGTCAAACGAAGTCAGGCAACCAGCAAAGGAGATGAGATTTTTGTACACTCTGAATGTACAGGGAGACGTAAGCCTCGTAAATGGGGGGCAGGACCCAACCCCATCCTCAGGCACGCGGACTCCAATTCCAGCCTCACCCCGAGCCCTCGCTCCGTCCCGAGCCCGGCGCTAACCCCACCGGGCTCAGCCACCCCCACCTGCCGCTCCCACGTCCATTTTCTCCCGACCTCAGCAGCAGACCAAGCGCCGGAGCACGGGGCCGGCGGCGCTGCGGGCAGGCCGGGGCCGAGGGGCCGCCCGGGGCCACGGGGCAGCGCCGGGGTCAGAGCCGCGCGCCCGCCCTTCCAGTCCGGACCCACCGCCCCGCCGCGAGTCCCGGGCCGTGACGGGCGGCGCGGAGCCCCCGGGCCGGGGCCGCTGCCCCACTCACCCGAGGTCAGCTGCATCCAGGCACAGATCTTGTAGACGGTGGCCGTGTTGCAGAAGAAGAAGAGGATGAAGCAGACGATGCAGGCGATGATGAGCATCATCGAGAGCCCGATGAAGAAGGAGGCAGCTTTGAAGGCTCCCGAGGGCAGGCTGGAGAAGTCCGTGAAGCTGCCCCGGCAGGTGAGTTCCCGGCTGAAGCCGTTGCCGATGCAGTAGTGGAAGAGCCCGAAGTAGCCCGCCTGCGGCGTGTCCACGCCGTCTCCGATCCAGTAGGGCTGGATGAAGCACACCACGTTGACGATGGCAAAGCAGATGGTGAAGATGGCCCAGAGCACGCCGATGGCCCGCGAGTTCCGCACGTAGTTGGTGTGGTAGATCTTGGCCGCCTCCTGAGCCGGGAGCATCCCCGCTGCTGCCGCTCCCGCCGAGCCCGCTCCCGTCGCCGCCGTCCCTGCAGCCGCTCCGGGCATCCTCGCCGAGAAGCTCCCCCCTCCCCTTCCTCCTCCTCCTCCTCCTCCGCCCCGCTCACTCCTCTCGACGCGACGCGCTCCGCCGCTGCGTGCGAGAGCCGAGCAGCCCCTCCGCCGGGCTTCCGCGGCGCCGCACCGCCACCGCCACCGCCGCCGGCAGCGCGGCCCGCCGCCTCCTACCGGGGCTCGGGGCTCGGCGCCGCCGGCCGCCGCGCACCGCCCTCCCCGCAGCCCGCCCTCCCGCCGCCGCCCGCAGCTCCTCGGCGCGCCGGGCGCCAACGGCCGAGCGCCGCGGGGCCGCCGGAGCCCCTCCGCCCTGCGCAACCGCGGCTCCTGGGGCGGGAGGACGGCCGGCGGGGGGTGCTCGCAGCGGCTGCCGGCTCTGGGGACGGGCCGCCCGGGCGGGGGGCACCCGGCGCTGCTCACGCCGCGTGTCCCGGGGGGACGCGTTCAGGAAACACCTTGAAGTTTAAAACCTCCGCGGCGCCGCTCGCTTGGCTGCGGCGGGGTGAGCAGGGGCACGGGTGGGCTCGGCTCGTGCCTAAATCAGCCCCCAGCCAGCCTGAGGTGCAGTCAGCCCCACGAGAACATCGAGGGTTGCTTCTCGCCGCACGAGGAGCCCGTCGCAGCGCACGTGGACCAGAAGTGCCCTAAAGCGGCGGCGGTGCGGGGCTGCCGCTCCTGGGGGCATCGGCGAGGAGCCGGAGGTGACGCCGCGCCGAAAAGCCGCTCAGCCGCTCGAGCGACTTGGGCCTGGCACGCTGCGCCCTGAACGTTTTGGCATGCAGCAGTAATTAGCATATATTAATGAGCAATTAGCATCTGGTAATAATCATTCATACTCCAGTGACACTTGGATTCGCAGTCCCCGACCTATGCATTGAGCTCGAGTTAATAATAATAATTGATGGTGCATATATAGAGCTCTTTGAAGATTGCTCCCCTCGGGAAGCGCCGCAGCCGGAGCGCCGGGGACGCAGGGAGCGGCGGAGCGGGGCTGTGCGGGCCCGGAGCCGGCAGAGGGCTGCACACAATTAAATATTAGTGCTGATCGGCCCTCAAAGTGCGCGAATTGTTCCCCTCGACCGGTACAGTTTTGCTGCTCCTTCAGATAAAGTTTGACTTTTCAGTCAGTTGGCAGAAAAAAATGGGCAAGTTGAATAAAGTATGGGCTGGATTGTTCAGATGATGCATTCGAAAGGCAGCTGAGCTCATTCCAGCCTCACACCGCAGGAGGATCTTTCCCCCTCTCAGTGCTTGTCCTCTTTCTGCAGGCCGAGGGCCTGCTGGGCCCCAGGACGCAGCAGAGGACACCTGGTATCTCAGTGCTGTAAGGAGCTGTCAGGAGGTGGAGAGGATTAGAGCCAGGCCTGAGGTTGTCCATGGAAAGCTGCATGGAATAGAAGGATGTGGGGAAGTTAGCTGACAGCTGGCTGAACATGAGCCAGCAGTGTGCCCAGGTGGCCAAGAAGGCCAGTGGCATCCTGGCTTGTATCAGAAATAGTGTGGTCAGCAGGGTCAGGGGGGTGAAAAATTCTTCTCAGGAGAGTGGTAAGGCACTGGCACACACTGCCCAGCGAGGTGGTGGAGTCACCATCCCTAGAGGTATTCAAGAAAAGGGTAGATGTGGCACTTGAGGGACTTGGGGACGGGTTGATGGTTCGGCTAGAAAATCTTAGCGGTCTTTTCTGACTTTAATGATTCTATGATTCTAGGACAAACAGTTCAGGAATAGAGGTCAGAGAGGGCTGGGCAAGGAGTTCTAGGAGCTCCAAAAGAAAGGAAGTTGTGAGGGATGTGAGTGGAGTGAAAGGGCTGGGGATAGTTGTCCTGTGTGTGTGCACACAAAGGTGAAACCTGGAATCCGCATGGAGGAACGAAGAGATATGGAGCTGGGAAGGAGCCAGGAGAGGAGAAGTGCTCTGCAGAATAAATGGATGAAGGAAAATGGGGAGTTGGAAATACTGAGACTGGAGGAGAAGTTGGAGAAAAAGAGTCAGATGAGTGTACTGAGAGAAACATGGGAGCCTGTCTGAGCAGGAAGCAGGGGAAGAGGAGAGGACTGTGCTGATACGCTGAATGTTAGGGTGAGAAAGGAGGTAAGATTATGTGCATCCAGGCAGTGGCCATTCTTTGTGTCCCAGGACATCAGGGTGTCCTCTGCTCTCTAGCACCAAAAAAATGTTACCTACAGTTTAGTGCATCTGAATGATAACATGGTACCAGGTACTATTGTGGAGGCACCTGAGTCACTCCAAATGTGTCCTGCACCAGAACTTTGTATCCCCACTGTTGTTTAGTATCAGAAATTTCTCCACCCCCTTCTAGTCTCATCTCCCTACAGTGTTGATTCCTATAGGATAGTAAATTATAAATCTTTCATCAGTTACTTCAGGAGTTTGAGCAGCAGAATCCTCTATGTTGGATTCAAAAGTTCCTTCCAAGATAATTAACCCAATGGTATCAATATTCTGTCACACAAAGAATAGTGCTTGTGTTTTTGCAAATGACAACTGGAAATATGAACACAGCTGCAGAAGTGCTTGATCAAGATTCAAAACCAAAGGTTAAGAAAACCCAGGAAAAAGATTATCTGTGCAATCCTTAATTGGTTCTTTCGTATTTGTTTACTATGATATACTTTCTAATAACATAATTGCTTTTCTACCATCATTCTTGCTCACTTGTTTCACAGCACTGGCAGTCGCTACTTGATGAGAACCCTCTCCTGAGTTTTTTTTCTCTCCCTGTTCAATGTGCAGCCCAGATCTGCTTTTCTGCACATGGTGTTTGCAACTGCAGACAGGCTTAGGATGCTTTTTATGGTTCTTACCACAATTATATGAGTACTTCACAGTCTTGGAAAACATCATGTCTCTATGAGATAGGATACTTAGGGTGCTGGTATGTTCTGGACAGTTAAGGTAAAAGACAGCTGAAAATTCATTTCTCAAAGCAGAGCTCCCATGGATTTTGTTTGTAGCTCCTCTCCAAATGAGGCCTCAATAGGAGCCACACTGAGCTGCTGCTCATCTAAAAAAGGCTTTAAGCATCTTGCCTGCCAATGCACACATCCTGTCTGTGGCAGGAGCACGGATTGTCTCAAGCTCTTCACAACAGCATTCATCATCTTAATCTTCAGAAGATTATCCTTTCTCTCCAACAACCCTGTTCATACTTTCACTATTTTTTCTGCCTGAAAATTATCTGGGTCCCAGCTCTGTGGCTGCCATCTAGTTTCATCTAAAAAAAGTCTTAAACTATGTTAGCCATGCTTTTCACCAAACGCTTCTTCAAAAGGTGAAGCAGGATTCTCATCAATGTGATCTTTCTTGACAGCAGACACAGTGTCACACACCAAATAAGGCAGGATCCTGTTTACAAATTAGCAAATGAGTATGCAACACACAGCAAAGGGAATGTGAATCATGTGGCATGGACAGCTCTTTTTTTGGCACATCCCATCAAGTACCAGATTTGACAACAATAATTCTATTTATAGAAATGTATGTGTACGTGTGATTATAAAATGTGTGAGCTTAAAGAGAATTCATACAATCTTTGTAGACCGTACTTGTAATCATTTTATCAAATCAAAATGTGCTGATTTTTATGTGTGTAGATCATTACAAAAGCAAAAAATTAAGGATATTATTTGCTTTGTGTCTCCAATAAACTACTTGCAGCATCTCTATTTGGAACTTGTTAAGTATTTCCTGTGGTAGAGGAGTGGAAGAGAAGCTTAGGCATTCTATGTGTCCAGAGGACTTAGTGGAAGAACTGCATTTTGTGCCAGGGACAACTTTTGATATGATACGTAAGAACTATAGACGGGTGCTGCTGCTGGACCAGAGGTCATATCTGGGAAGAAGTGCATGTACAATCACAAAATCAGAAATACAGAATGGCTTAATTTGTAAAGAACCTCAAAGATCATCTAGTTTCAATCCTTCTGCCACAGGCAGGGTTGCCCACTGCTAGATGAAGCACTACATCAGATTGCCCAGGACCCCATCCAAGCTGGCCTTGAACACCTCCAGGGACAGGGCATCCACAGCTGCCCTGGGCAGCCTGTGCCAGCCCTTCACCACAATCTGCGAAAATTTTCCCCTTGACATATTATCTCAGTCTCCTCTCCTTTAGTTTACAACCATTCCTCCTTTCCTATCGCTATCTATTCCTGTAAAATTTGATTTCCCTTCTGCTTATAATCTCTTTTTAAATACTGAAAGGCTACAGTGAGGTCTCCCCACAGCCTTTTCTTCTCCAGAGTGAACTTCCTCAGCCTATCTTCATAGGAGCCCTCCAATCATCTTCATGGCTCTCCTCAGGATTCTTTCCAACAGCTCCGCATCCTTCCTGTACTGGAGGCCCCAGGCCTGGACGCAGTACTCCAGATGGGGCTTCACAAAGGCAAAGCAGAGGGGGACAGTCACCTCCCTCTCCCTGCTGACCACCTCTCTTTTGATGCAGCCCAGATTAGTGCTGGCTCATGTTAAGTCTTTCATCTATCAGAGCCTCCAAGTCCTTTTCCACAGGGCTTCTCTCAAGGAGTTCTTATTCCAGTCTGTATACATATCAGGGAATGCCCTGACTCAAGTGCAAGACCTTGCACTTTGCCTTGTTGAACCTCATTAACTTTACATGGGCCCACCTCTCATGCTTGTCAAGGTCCCTTTGGACCATGCTACCTTAAGCGTTTATGGGGCTTGATTATATTGTGACTGGTGCCAGCGCTGGTAACACCACAAAATACACGTCCCACACTGTGGTGAAGAACCAACTGCAGCAGTGGCTGGTGACAACCCTGAGCAGCAGTGTGGGCCGTGGGCCTGGCAGCAGCCATGCTGCAGAGGGGAGCAGCAGGCCCAGCGGGTGGCCCTGTAGCCATGGCAACCCAGAGTCTCGCCACTGTCGAGCCTCTGCTGTCGATCAAGAAGCATTAACTTTCACATTATGTCTTTTTTATTACTGCTTCTGCACATTTTGTCTTCCATCCCTCCAGGGGCCTGGCTGTGCTGGTGAAATGTTCCTTCTCAGGGAGCGGGGAGCAGCATTTCTTTCTATTTCTGTAGTGTTTGCAGCCGTGGGAGAGACACAGCAGAGGGCTGGCTGGAATTACTGCTATCAGTGTCAGGGAAACTGTCATTGCCATAACAGATTTGATCCGAAATGGTCCAACATAGGTCTACCTTAAAATTAGAGAGCAGCTAACTTACTTAGAATATTTTCCTCACTTCCCATTAATTTAATCCTGCTCCTGTTAGTGATAACAGAGGGGGTCCTGTAGGGCATCCACAAATCATGGCCATGCTGGAGCTGCATCCCCTTCAGGATGCAGGACTAGATAACCCAAAATCTGGGTAGGCAGTGTAATTGTCAGGAGGTCACTTATCCCAAAGTCAGCTCTGTACTGAAAGAATTGGCTGTGAGTGAAAGTTCTTTTCAACATAGGAAGCTGAAAGAAGATGGTGGGAGTGGGTATAGTGGGAGCGGTGTCTGTAGTGACACAACGGATGTGAGGAAAGTGAGAATTACCTCAGTTGTATGTGAAGCAGAGATTGAAAGGAAGATGATGTCCTGCCAACTTTTAAAAGAAAGACCAGGGTGGGGAGGGGGTTAAGTAGCAGAGTTCCCACTGGCATCAAAAGACATGGGTTATAAATGAATGTGCTGAAGTAAGAACAGGGAATGTGGGACCCTAAGTAGTTACTGGCATTCAGGGGAAGAAGAAAAGAAGCACCCTTTGACACAGCTCAGCTTTCTTCCCACAGCCTGTGTGACTTGGAGGAGTTGTAGAACTGCTCTGAAACACATTATGGTGAAAATAAAACACTTATTCTGCCCAAATCTATCAGGTTCTAAGCTCTCCAGTTGCAGCCCATCAAGAAATGCTTCTTTGGTCTTGCTAAGCTCTCCTACAATGCTGAGGATGTGCAGCACTGCCCAGCTCAGTGTCTCACTATTGAGCAAGTCAGGTTGCTCTCTCACCATGCTCTGCTTTGCTAGTACATCCTGCTTGTCAGCGCTGCTAATTAGCTCAGACAGAGCTTTCAGGTGGCTTGCTGTGTTGTGCCGTTCACACACGCCATCAGAGACTCCTCCTGCAATGATGGAAATTTTATCTCTCTTGCTGTGGCATCTGTTTGCCAGAGGGTCAGTAGCTTCTATACTAAAGGCACTGTGAAATACCATGCTGCAGGCTATATCCTGTACATCTTCAAAGACAACTGTGCAGTTAAGGCTGGTTTCTAGACATGTTTTTCCTATAATAAAAGTTCAGTTAAAGTGTGTCTCCTAGGCTGGAATTCACATGGAGGAGGAAATACATTACTCTGGACCAGCCTAGTTTAAGATACGCACAGAAACTCCTCTGCCACCAAGATGCATTTAGGGTTTTCTTTCCAGACCCCAAGCATCACGTATGTGCCTGCAACTTTTCCACCAGTAACCATTTAACTGAAGGCTATATAATGCTTTAATATATGCTTTTAATAAAAAATGCTTTTAATAACATTAAGGAAGCTTTCAAAAAGTATACCTACTAGTGCTGAAGTACCCTCTTGGCACTTAACAGGGTAACAGTAGTGCAATCAGGATGTGATCTATGATGTTCTCCAACAGAGAAGAATGATTAAAAGTATTTTAATTTGCACCAGATAAAAATAATTTATTAATTTGCTTAACATTTGAATCCATCCAAATATGTATTTCCTAATTTACGAATATATCTTCTTGGGAGGCTAAATAGCAGATCATTCAGGATGTAACAGATGTAATAGTGAAGCACAAGTATGTAATATTAACTTCTTGGCATTGATCTTCTACAATCATAGATGCCTGCAATCTATTATATTTTTGGTAAAAGCAAAAAATTACTACTCTTCTAGTGTAGGCATCAGGAACAGTGCAGACCTTTCTGATGCACAGGCCCTGATCAATACTTGAATCTGCAAGGGAAGCCTGGGAGCTGCCAAGAGTGATTATCATGCTGAACAAGATGATATCGTAGCCTAGAGCAAGCATTCACCCTGGCACTACACATCATGGTGCAACTAAGTCTGCTGTGCTTCCAGATGGATTTATGGTAAAATGGATAAACATAACTAAGTGACCTGCCAGTATACCAACACTGTGACCTGAACCAAACTGGGGAAGGAGATTAAATGGGAAAAGCATGGAATTTATCTCATACTGAGTATCTCTATAGCATAATGCATTGCCATCCGGGGATATCACAGCTAGTGCAAGCAATGTAGTTACATTAGCAGGATGTTAATGTGCTTAATTAGCCTGGATGACAAGCAGGTTATAGGAACCTGTGCACAGCATTGTGCTTATGTACTTAGCCACTTAAATCTCCAGAGTGCTTGCAGCTCACTTAGGTTAATACTATCTAATGAATTAATAAGCATATAACCTATTTCATTGTTCAAGATGTTTATAACAATGTTGAATAATAGCAAGCCTAAGACAGACTTTTCTGGATCTGCTGAAGACACACACTTCAAGTATTTAAGTGAGCTAGGAGTAGATACTGGTTTAAATGCTCCTTGCTACCTATTTATGCATTAACATACCAGTAGCTTTACATAAACCACATTTTCCTCACCTGGTTATGAAAATATTTCATAAGAGGGTATTAAAAGCCTCAAAAATGCCAATTTATAGGCCACCTATACCTTTGTCTTTATTCAGAAGTCCTGTAAATAGAACAGAATAAATTAAATTTGACTAGATTATTCCTCAGTATATCTGTGTTAGGTGTTACCTATCCCTGTTCTACTGTATTCATTAAAACAACAACAACAAAAAAGTTATTTCTGTGTTTTTCTAGAAAAACATAGAAATTAAAGCTTGGCAGACCAATCTGCAACTCCTTCAGTTCTGTGTTCATACTCTTCCCTTACCCTTTTCTAAATATAGATCTTGTATTTGTATTTTTCTAATCTTTCTAATCTTCTAAAACTTCTCATTCCCCATGGACACCACAATATTGCCTCAGCCTTTTGTCTGAAAAATTTCCTGAGTGATTTCCACGAGCTCCCCTGCTCAGCAAACTCTAAGCAGCATCCAACCTATTCCTATTCTGCATCTGGACTCTGTATAACAATGCTAATGATCTTAACCATATAAACAAATTTGATATGCGTGATGAAGGAAAACAAAGATTTCAGCACTGGTGTCATCTGTTATAAATTTTCCCTTTCCTCTGAGAAGCAAAGCACCACTTGCTGTAGTCCCTTGGTCTTTCTCCTGCTGCTAACAGAGTTCCGGAATGTCTCCTTGTTTTTAGCTCCAGGCTGTCATTTGAATAAATGTTTACTTCTTGTGTACTGCTGAAATAATCTTTGGCTCAAAAATGTCTCTAAAACAATTTTTCATTTCAGTGGTGACACAGAGGTAAAGAGCTGTTGAGTAGAGCCAACACTTTAATAGCTCTGAAAAAAGTATCAAGAGTTTCACAGTGGGAAATTGGCAATAATACACACTCCTTGCATGAAGTAAGTGTGCCTACAATAATGGGGAAAATTAATGGACATAACCACTATAATGAAGAGACTAATGAAACCAATGAGCAATAAACATAAGAGTTAACACAGTGTAAGATTTATCAAGCACAAATTTTTGTAGTTAAAGGACATTGGGAGGGAAAGGAGACCACGTTCTGATTTCATTGAAGGACGTGGTATTGTGCTTTTGTAATATCTTGTTCAAAATATGTCAAGCGGCTTGATTGGGCTTAATACCAAGTTATTATGAAAGCCTTTTGAAGGACAATAAAAATAAATATTTAACCATATTCCAGCAATATTTAGTCACATACCCAGTGGGTCCTTGTTAGATACAATTTTAATTAAGCTGAAGGAGGCAATAAACGTTATGTTAATGAAACTTGTAGTAGAGGCTAACTAGTTGTAATCACTACTAACAGTAGAAAAAACAAATGGGAACTTACATGAATGAAAATATAAAAATATATCATCTGGAGATAACCACAAATTACTGTATCTGGCAAACATAGGTCTCTATGAAAAAGGAGAAAGCTGTGGAGAGCTTGGAAGAGAAGCACTTATTTATACTGAATAGAGTTGTAAGAATAATTGATTTTTCTGTTTGGTGGCCAAACTGAAAATAAATTAGGAAAAACTAATATCCAGTCAGATATATTGTTCCCTTTTCACATATTTCTACCATTTATTAACACTAAACTTAGATCGATGTTAGAATGAATCAGTGTAGATAAGAAAAACAAGACCATTTCATTTTGAAAATATTGGAATAGAACGTTTCTGATTGTTGTTGTTTTTTCCCCAGTACTATTTCTCAAAATGAATTTCTCAGCTTTTGAATTGATTTTTGATTCATAATATATCTTTTCAGAGAACTAAATGTAATAGACTCTTAAAAACACAGCAGGTCATTACCAGACACCCAGAACTTCTGCCTCCACACCATAAATTTGCAGTTGGTCCTTAGGACCTGTTCAGAAGCATATCTGACAGTCTGGGGGCTTTCCATGTCAAGCAAGAAATCCCATTTTCTCTCATCAAAGTCCTGCAGAAGTCATCGTGGATCAGAGCACCTGACTGATGGTGTTGGCTTGGTCCTCACCACCACTGGGGCTGAGAAAGGGGGACAAGGCCAAGAACCACCAGTATCACATATGCTTGCCATATCAGGGAGGTCTTTAGGGCCATGAAGGCTGTCTCTCTGCCAAAGGGCAGAAGCCAGAAACAACCAAGAACCCCTGTTCTTGCCACCATCATGGGAAATGTCCCGTCCAAGGAGAGTCAAAGTACTGGCATGCCTAATCTTGGGGAGACCCAGCACATCCTGCCTTCAGGATGTGGCAGTTTCAAGTGCTGTAATTCATAAAGGAAAATGATTCTGAGTAAAAAGTACTGTGATTATTTCCATAGTAGCATTCCTTGCTGTGCCTTGCTTGGGGGCCCCAGAGCCAAGGACAGTAACTCATCAGAAACTAGGTGAGGGGTTTGAAATGTAGGTGGAAAAAAATGAAGGTCAAAAAAAAAAAAAAAAAAAAAAAAAAAAGTCCAGGAAAAATCTGTGACAAGGCTCCTAATAAGATTTAGGTTATCAAATCATAATAATTGTGTGTCTAGATTCGGTTTCCAGGTATTACACTTTGCTATAACTTTGTCTAACAGATGACAGAGCTGCGATGTTGCAGATGCTTTCCACTTCCCATGTACGTACCTAAAGACCCTGATCAACTTCTTATTCTTTCAAAAGGCCAAACTGCCAGAAATCCATAACCACCTCTATATGTATTTCCCAGATTGCGGATTACTCTTATGTCTTGTTTCTAATCCTTTGCCAATTTATCAATGATCTTTTGACTTGAGAAGCAGAAGAAAAATTGATCAGGAAGTTCAGAATGAATGACAAAAAAAGGTTTTTTCAGTCCTGTTTATCCTAATGGAATGCTCCAATCTTCACAGTCAGAACTGCAACCTGTGCTCACGGATGTGTTAAACTTGTCATAGTCTGTTAAACACGTCATGTGAAACTCAATCTCTCTCTAAGTCAGCAAGAATCTGCAATAGGATGTTTGCTAGGCTTTTGGTTTGTTGGTTTATTGGTTTTTTTTTGTTGTTTGTTTTGTTTTTCCTGCATATGTATTCAGTTTATGAAGTGTTGCAGAATTACTTTGTGTAATCATCTTATGTTCTTATCATGATCTACCTGTTCCTATTTTATAAACAAACAAAAAAGGATAGCAGTGGGCTAGGAACTCATCACAACACCTTCTTACATTCAACATTTTCTTTAACAATTACCCCTTGAAATATATCAGTTACTTTTTAATCCACTTAGCATCTGCACTATTGATATTGGATAGTGTTCATTTTTAAATCAAAATGCCACACAGTAGGAGATTGAACACAGTATGGAATTCTTCCTGTGACACACAAATCTGACAAAAAAAAATAACTCCAAGACATTTCCCATTATTTTACTGGGAATTACTGTAACATTGACTGACCTACAATTACACCGGCCATCCATTTAGCGTGATTAAAAAATGCCACGTGATCTTCAAACAGCATTTCCATTTTTCCAAGATCTATAAAGAGAAATTAACATTAGTGGTTTGCAGAGTTTGCTGCTTTAAGTACGTGCTCACTCATCTCAAGAATGTTGGGAAAGCTTTGCAACAAGTATAATTAAATCCTGACTCTTCTATAAATCAGACAGACTTGGAATTAAAGACTGCTCTACAAATCACTTTCAGTTGTTTGTAGTCAGCTCTTTTGTACAGAGCTCACTTGGATTTTCATCTCCTTTTGTTTTCTCCCAAGAATATTGGATACAAGACAAGGAATCAGGAGCTGTGAAGTCCCATCATATCATCTTCTCCTCCTGACCTTTCCACATTCTCTAAGTACTCCGTGGATTTCACTGCAAGTGCACAGAGTTTTCCCTACCACCAAAGTCAATGTTGACAATGGGATGGATTTTTGTGCCGAATGGTAAATAAAGTTGAAATTTTGAAATCACAGAAGAACTCAGTTCAAATGACCTTATTGAGTTGCCCCATTTTCACAAGATGAGATAAGAAAAATAGTAAACATAACATAAATTTCTAGCAGAGATAATTATAAGGAATTAAAGGTAAGTAAGATCCTATCCCAGTTGTCTGTCTTTAGAAATCTTTGTTTCAAATGTAATTGATGTAATTATTTTAACAACTGCTCTGGGGAATTGCATTTCTAAGTGAAAACTGCTACATTTTTATGCTTTTGCTGTATTTTCTGCAAAATTGTAAACATATGTTTTTGTTGAAAGTAACTGAAGAGACAGTACAGTGTCTGGGTTCACAATCTTCTCTGCAGGAGGTTAAATGGAACCATTTGTCCACTCCTCTCCAAGTTTGACAATGGTTGTTTGCTAACCTGTAAGTTACAGATCCTTTGCAAATCAGATCAGCTGCATGAAAGACTGAACATGGTGTGCCTTCCTTTCTCATGAGACTTTTATGAATAAATTATGTTGCTCAAGTTGGCTGAAGATGTTTATCTGACACATACCAGCACCTCTGCAGTCTAGCAGACATGGGAAGGAGCTGTGCCACACAACCCACCTTGCTGTTCAGTAGTTACACCTCTCATCTTCTTTGCCACCTGCAGAGCTGGCTGGCTTCCTTCTGTCTCTCACACATTTTGCTTGAGAATCTGTACTCTTTGCCGTCTGTGCAGACTACTAGGGCTAGAAGAATGAAGCATGTTTTCGAGTCTATTTTTCCAGCAGTGCTGCACCGGAAAACATCCACTTGGCCCCAAACAGAGCCATGCACAAAACCCCCAGCATTTCTGTACTGCAGAACCATCAAAATTTCCTAAGGAGGGCACAGAGCTGATGTAGTAAGCCTTGACAGGCCAACAATAGACTCACTTTTCTCTGCCACTTTTTTCAGACAACTCATGTCCATGATCCAGTGGTTACCAGCAGACCACAGTCCAGCCTCAACAGGTTATGTTGTTCTTAGCATCCACCTTTGAGGAGCAAGCAGAAATCCCGATTGTTCTATTGTGAACATTGGGGTGCGCCCAAGCTTTGCCATGCTAAACATCCTATTTACATCCCATAAGAGAAGTCATGTGCCATACCTGAAACCTTTCAACTTACACTAGCAGAGCTCAGGTGTCATCGGCTCCAGAACACAACCTAGTTAAAAAGGACAGAAAAAGGTTTCAAAACTGAAGTTATTTCCCAGGTTTCATTCCGCACACAGAAGTTGTGTTTAGGAGCACACAGAGGTTTAGAAGCTTCTCATAAGAATGCTGTGGATGGATCCTCTTCTCAGTGTGTATGCCTTTGTTCCCTTGTGGATGTGTTGTTTAAGAATTTCTTCTTGCATGAGAAGGTTACCGAACCTCATCTCGGTGCTTCTGTATTTTGTGCAGTGCCTGATAAAGCAAAATTGTTGACATTTTAAACATTTTGGTTTAAAATAAATATATATCTAAACCAAAAGATGGTAATCCCTACCCCCAATCTTCCTTAGTAATTTTCACAAAGAAGAAAAAAATCTGCCACAGTTATTCAAATGTATAGAGAAATGATCAAGAAAAGACTGTTCTTAGTTCCTGCATATCATACAAAAGCAAAACATGTTAGCATTTGCTCATCAGAAGCAAATTCAAGACTGAAAGAATCATTTTTATTTATTTGTTTGTTTGTTTTTAATCAAAGCAGTTATTTCTGATTCAAAAGAGCAATGCCAAAATGACAGTGGACGTTAGACAAGGTCCCAGGCACAGCATTCTCAGCATTTCCACTAAACTTTGAAGAGCTTGGCTGAATTCAGCTGGGAGATGTAAAAGGCTGATCAATACAGAGCAGGGAGCAGCTCTGGGCAGGGCACCAGTTCACTTTCTGCATCCTCCTTAGTCATGCACTACTGGCTGAATCTGGTTTTCCAAAGCCCCACACATGGGAAGTTTTGTAATTGTTCTCCTCAGTGAGTGAATGTCTTGATGCCTCCCTTCAATGTCTGTGAGCATATTTGTTTGTGAGGGTAAGCAGAGAAATGAGCATGGAGTTGTGGGCAGCTCACCAGATAGAGGAGGACAGGAGCTGGTCGCTGCCATCACTGCCCATCTCAGAATGACATCTCCTTGCTGAAGGACTTGCATGTTCAGTCCTTCTGCCTGCTTCCCACTATCTCAACATGTTGTACTAAACAGACTAATAGTACTTCAGTATAATAATTACAACTCTCTTAAATACTACTGAAAGTGCCCAACAGATGCATTGTTACTGGCTGAATTGGTCTCTAGGTGTTTCATCTTCCTGCACTGGAAATCTGAAAAGAAGAGTTAGTATTTCAATTTTACATTTTATGGGATCAACGTTTTGAGTGGTTCTGATCATAATAGCTTTAAGCCATCTGAGCATTTGAATCCTTACTGTTCTTGTCATAAGCCTCGACACTGAAAACAACAATTCAATCAATGCCATCTCCTTCCCATAGGTGCCATGAAATTCCTTCTCTGTCTTGACAAATAAAGAAGAGAAGATGCTCATTTTTTTTACATATTCAAAATTCCTTCCCAAGAAAAACTGAATAAAAATCTTGAGGGCACTAAAATATGAATGATGAAGAGTAATGTCATTGCATTGGATTTGTAGGGCTAGCATCATTAACTGCATTATGCCAGCAAAAGGAACAGTAATTTTCCATAAAGTCATTTTCCTAGGATCACTTCCAAAGACCAATTTTACAGAGACTATAGTCTTTGAAAGTCCCATTCAGAGAATTAAACATTATAATAATATAATTAGATATTCCTGAGACAGACAAAGCATTAAGTCCAGATAACCATTTCTTGTGGTAGCTGGACCATCACTCATCACGTTAAAAAGGAAAAAAAAAAAAGAAAAACAAAAATTTACAGGTGAATCTTTGTTTCAAAAGCAAATATTAAGTACTTAAACTTGGATTTCTGTATGTTATTTAATTTAGTACTGCATAGCATTCCATTTTCCAAGTTTAATTTATGAATAACCTACGTTACATATGAACAATCTGATAGATGTGATTCTGGGATGCACGTGCAGAAGAAAATAAAATAGGAGTATTAGGCAGTGGTGCAACTGGTATGTGTAATTCTTGTTCCCCAGTTAATGAAGGATACTGATTAATTATAAATCATTCGTATAAAGGTCATAACAGCAATGAAAGGAGAAGACTGTGCTTTAACTTGAAGTATTCAACATCCCAAATATGTCTGATTAGGAAAGATAAGGATACAGGAGGACTTGATCAATCTGTGCGTATGTTCTGAAGAGGAACATGGTAGTAGATATCTTCATACCAGTAGACATAAGCATAAGATGATTCACAGCCTAGAAAATGAAATCAGATCAGTTCCAGCTAGATCCTTAAAAGCATCTGAAGATTGTTGATTTCCATGTTGTAGGAAGCCCATAAGCAATGAATGTGTTTCTAGACAAATACTTTGAATACAATTCATTTAAACCTTCTGGCCTTAAAACTATGCAGGTCAGGCAACTCCCACCTTGTTTTATACTGTAGAAAAGTCCAGTTTGGGGTTCACATGCTCCCTCTCAAAGAATGTAGCCACCTTCAAACACATTTTAATTTTTAATGCACACTTTTAGTGACTACTATTGGTGGATGGTTGGACTAGATGATCTTTTCCAACCTTGGTTATTCTGTGATTCTGTGATTCTGTGACTTACATTTGAAATAATATTGTTATATTTATTTGTATTAAATTAGTCATGAAGATTCCAGGACCAGTGTGATTTGTGCACATTCCCTATCTCTGTATTGCATAAAGTTCATTTCTGTTTTTCCTTTAAAAAGTACAGGACAGGACTGCAGTAACAACTTACAATTGTCTCTTTTCAATCTTCATAAAATACTTCAAAATTTGAAGTAAAAGGAGAAGAAAAAGTAAATAAAGTCTTTCCAGAGTGAAGTATCAGTGTGGGGGGATTATTGAAGCCCAGCCCTGTTTGGTATAATGAACTGAACTCACATAAGAAAAGTAACAAAAAAAAAAAAAAAAGGAAATTATATAGTTAAAAGGGAGAGAGAAAAAAAACCTCCCAGCTTCATGTCTCCATTCTCAAAACAACCACACAACAAAAATTCTTACTCTACGCATCCAGACCCAGCACTGCTGGGATGATACTGAGAATGATGTGGGACCCTTGTTCCCACTCTGCTTTCTTGTTGGCACCTCCCCCCAGGGATGGCTCTCTCCTTGCTGTGACACAAAATTCTGCAGGTCCCCAAGCCAAAACTTTCTAGATTGTGAGCAAAACATCCTATTTGATGAAAATCTAGGCCTGCTTCCATCCAGAAGGTGTCAGCAAGCCCTGACCCTTGAATTCATGGCCCCTGAGTTCACACAACAGCTTCACCTCAGCTTCAGCACTGGGCAAGTTTAGCTACAAACCAAGATAAATGGAAAAGCAAATGTTACACTCCTGATTGCAAATCAAGCACCGGAACGGAAGCAACAAAGAACACTACCAACTTCCAGCATACTTGTCTTTGCAAAATTTCACTGGAGCACAGAAGCCAAGGAAACAAATGAGCAGCACTCTGCTTCTTCAGTGATATCTCAAGGATCCAGCATCTCTCCTGCACTTTGGTCCTCCTGTGACAGTGGTGGTTGTCGCATTGCCTCTTGAGTACAAATGAAGTATCAAATGGTTTCCTGGGGACTTCACTTCCCCTTCCTCCTTATCTTTTAATTTAGGGAAACTTAACCATGTCACAGCTTTGATTAGCTCTTCTCTCTGAGAATGCAAACATTGCTGGGCTTGTCTGAAACCAGGACGTGTTCTCTCTGCAGAGCCTCTACACAACAATGATTTCTTATCTCTGCATTACCCTCCCAGGCAGTTGGACAGACATGCGATAGAAATCTTTCTGTTCATTTATAAATATCCTTTTAAACACAGCGGATAAACATCTGTTAATGGTGCAAAGCCCTGGATAGGCTGACAGTATGTGAAACTTCATGGGCTTTTTGCAACAATAATACTTGACATATTCATTTCAGAGAGAGATAATTTGTTATTTAGAGTGCCATCTCCACACTGCTTTTCCATCACATCTCCATATAATGTTATAGAAGGCTTTAGTACATACACTGAGGTTGTATGCAGGGACTTCATGCAGTTGCTCTCCGGCGTAGAGAACATTGTTTCATCTCCAGCTGCCATCTCAGAGATCTCCCATCACAGGTCTGTGCTATTGGGTGCCCTCATGTTTTGGATACCCTAGGGCATTTCACAGTCTATTTGTAGGGAACCAAATGCATACCCCTTAATTTTCAGTGATGCAGACAAAATCAAACAGGAGCCTATCTTCAAAGATATATAGAAATCCATCTGCATTTCATATCCACTCCCCCAAACCTGTCTTTCTGTAGGCCTTTATCCTGAAGACATGTACTTTCAGTGACTCCTATACCTGAAAGAAGGAGCACTCCAGTTGCAAGAAAAAGTGCTTTTTCCTATTCAGGTAGATTCAGGACTCTGCAGATCGATGTGCTCACTGGAGCTGCCTCTGATGAAGCAGAAACGAGGTGGAGAAGGCATCTTAGGTAATAGAACCTAACCTTAAACACCAGTTGTTACTGAAACTCTAGCTTATTTCTGTTTAACATAGAGCTGTACATTTTAAAGGCAAAACCAAAGAAAAAGAAATGGTGATATTTTGATCTTTAACAGTTATTTACGCTTTCACAAGCATTATGGTTCAGCAGCTCTGAGTCAGTTTTAAGGGCCCTAATTCATACACTTAACAATTTTACATCAAAACAATCAAATTAAGTTTTAAAAGCATGGGCTTGATTTTTGCAAGCTACTTGACAACTTGAAGATAGCATAAAATTTCCCTTAAGTTGTTCTAGGTAACATGAATCTTTGGTAGCGGATAGGCATTAAGTGGGCTTTTGTGTTATCTCCCCTTTCTTCTGGCACAGATCAGAGCTAAGCTAAGAAACATCATTCCCTGTGATTTTGTTGGATCCATTGATTCAAGTAATGGAAGCCGCGGGGATCAATGGCGCCTGCTTTCATTTCAGGTGGCTTTCAGGCCGCTCTGACTTGTGCTAGCAGGTGATACTAATAACTCTGGAGATAACCTTATCCAACATCTGCTTAAAGTTGTGTTGTCACTGCCCTCAGCAGCAGCCAAGAGCTGGAGCCAAACACTCAATCTACAGAGCAAATGGTGCTAAAGTAAGAAGCGGAGCAAATAATGAGGAATAATGCAGTCGGCTGCCAGAGGACATGGATCATTAGGTTGATTAGACCAGCAGATGGTAAAGGAAATTCAGTGTAGAATTCTGTAAAATAATTAGTCCAGTATCACAGAAACAGCCCAAGAAATAGGTGCTAAATTGAACAATCAGATAAGACCGGGAGCTTGTGTGAAAACAATAATTGGAATTTTCGTGCCAACCAATGCTTCAGAAAGAAAAATACACCTAAAGCTGCACTGATAAAAGACAAAGTACAAAATGGTGATGTTTTTCTGTGCAAGACACTTGTCAAGCTGTTTTTTCAAATACCGAGCACTACATCAGTCACTGCACACATCGATAGGTTATTATTACGTTGGAGTGGGTACAGACTGGGTCAACAAAGATTACAGTAGCTCTGCAAAATGGGTCACAAAGTAAAGTTAAAGGAGCAGTGCTTCTTTTTATTGAAGAGTCCTCAAGAGAATACAGTGCAATTCTTTTCAAGTTAAGATCTGGATCAATACAGTCGATCTAGTTAGTGTTTCTAAACCAAAATGTGTAGGAATGAAACAGAGAGCATGTAATTAAAAAGGGTAATGTACAAAATGAGTTATAGGAGTGGCTTTTTGGCATCTGAACTGTAACACCACCATATCCAAACAAAGGAGAATTAGTTATCTGGTCTCCTGAATAATAAATACTTTTTGAATAAATCAGGGACTGGCCTTCTCACTCCTCAGAACATGTGATAGTCCATCTAATAGCTAATTATGTCATTCACTGATATTGCATGGCTTACTCTGAAGAATTCAAAACCCATGGGTTTGGGACAGACCGCAGGGATCAGCCAGTTTCTGATTAGTGATCAACACCTATTGATCACCTCACAATCAAGTTCCCATTCCAAAGTCTGTACAGGGTCAAATATAGCTTGTGCAAGTGTAGGAGAGAGTGAAGGTACTGCAGGACACCAACAGCCGCTGAAGCTTGAGGACAAAAACAAACGGAACTAGAAGCAATGCTTGGTAGGCCCTGATTTGAACACTATCAGAACGAATTCATGGGCTGTATCTGCACTCATCTGGTGCTCAGTAGGTGTATAAAAGAAAGTGTCTTGTATGCTGGAAGGACAGAAGAATGCTGCGTAGGTGGAAATCTAGCAGCACGATGTGCTTAATAAAGCTGGCCCTTTGCAGCCTCACTGCAGTGACCCAAAACATTCTGGAGCATGAATTTATGTCTAGCAGAGTTAGGCAGGAGCGCTCAGAGCCCTTCTACTGAAGGCAGCTGGGATCAAGGGATGATGAAAAGGGGAAGTTTCTTATGAGCTGCTCTTCACTTGATGCAGCTGATCCTGGTCTTGTCCTCGTTTTGCAAATGTAGAATCCGGTTAAGGTCGTTGGGTGCTTTGTGATGCCTCTCAGAGAACATACTTCTTGAAATATTCTCCACTGGGGCACAAGCCAGGCAGTGCTGTAAGGGCACAGCTGGGTTTCTAATCCTGTGGGCTGATCGGCTCTGCCTTTGGCTTGATTAAAAATATCATGATGTAATTTATTCAAGAGATTGATAGGCACAGGATTTAATTAACCCAACCTTAAGGCAGATCTGAATTCCCTGTTTGCACCCATGTAGCACAGAGGCACCAATTCAGGAAGGGGGAGAATCTGTCCCATTGACTGTGGAAGTACCCCAGCAGCACTTCAGTACCTCCTTTCCTCTTCTTTGTACTTGTGTTTGTTCCTGGAAGACAGGTAATTTAATAAGGATCCCAGAGCCAAGAGAAGGCTTTGTATTGTACAATGCTTGTGACTAAATAGGTCTCCAAGGTTGACCTTCCTGTTGTCTGCTTCAGTTTGCAGGTTAGTGTAAAACAGGCTTTCCCACTTTGCTTGCTAAGTATTTTTTGGTCTCAACTTTGTAGTCATGGAAATTAATGTAATAGAAACAGTACTACAAAAAATTAAATGGAGAACTTGAGGTTTGTTTAGAGGGAAATCCTTTCCACTTCTATGGCATTGCTATTATTATCCGCATGCCCTTACTTGTGTTATTTGCAGCTGACTCCTCACTGAGGGCTGGGGAGGTTTAGATAAAGAAACAACCCACACAGGAAATATATCACTTCACACAACTACTGAGAAAACTGAAGGTAAGGGTTTGTATTTCTCCTGTTCAGTTTCTGCTTCTGTAGCAGGTTCTGTGACTGTGAGACTTAATCCACTAAGACTTTTATATGATTTTGTTTTGCATAAGCATATTTCTTTTTATATGATGTGGACCAAATTCAGGCTTGGGTGAGCTATGTGCTGTTCCTTTTGAAGTCATTGGGCTATTAACTCTCACGGAAGTGAGCATAAAACTGATTTTGGTCTTTATCTCTCAGAATGGGCTCTTTGCACTGAAGAAAATAAATAGTGACATATAGGAAATAAATAATGAAATTGTGTAAGTGTTCTCTGATTTATTCCTTGGACATTAAAATAGTCTGAACTCTGATTCTGGCAGTTCAGGTTTGCACAGTCCCATTAAAGAAGCTCTGTGCACTTCCAGAGAATGTTTCAATTTAACAGTTCTGAATAGAATTGCAGAGAGCAATTCTTGCAGGTGCTTGGAGAAAGGTCTTAGGATCCGCAGAAGTAACAGGAAACAATTACATGTTTTCCTTAATGCAGATGATTTAATAGTGAAAATATCCTCTATTTACACACCATTTAGGAAATCTATTGTGTATTAACCTTCAGAATTATGTACCATAACCTTCAGAATTGTCCCCATTTCCCATCACTGCTGCAGTCATCCTCCAGGTGAGGATGGAGTCCATAGATCCTTACCTGTTGTTTCCACGCAGAAACCCAAAGATGAATGCTCATGTGTTCTCTCCTCCGCTCCTTGGTTGGCCCAGTGTCCCACAACTGTTGGGATGAGGTGGGGGAGGAAGAGAGGATTTCACCATCAACATCCCAGATCTGTGGGGGAACACAAATGGGCCAAACCTGTGACAGCAGCATACCACTTTCGTGTTGAACAAATCTCCAAAGCCTATGGGCTGACCTTCCCTTCAAAATTTTCAAAACTCTGCACTGCTCCCAAAATATTAAAGGGAAGATGGGACTTACTGAAACAGTACTTCTAATAATATTTCTTATGTAGGAAATAGAGCTAAACCTTATCAAATTCAATAATATAATTAAATAACGCAAGGAATCATCTTGACTCATGTTGGAGACAATCCAAACCTTGTAATTCACTTGAAGTTGTTAAAATTGTCACACAGCTCATCTTTTTTCTGCTTTTCTGCAGAAAAACAAGTGTGACTTCAGTGTGCTACAAACTTTGTGAAAGCAAAGGATGGAGGGTAGAAAAGATGAAGTAATCTTCCAATCAGTCAAGCATCATAATTACTGTTAGTACTGCCGTCTCCTGCAATTAGCACCAACCGCAAGTGACGCTGTACACAATCCCTGCTGTGAGAGAGGAAACAGCATCGATGTAACACCTCCTGGAAGGACTGCATTATGAGGAACTGATGTGGAAAAATATCCTAAATAAGTTAATTTTCACAAAACAAAATGCTGTGGGACTAATAGAAAAACTGTGTGCAGCTTTTGTTATTAACAATCTCCACGCCACCCTTCACTTCCTTGTAACTGCCCTTTGAAATGCTTTTTTTACATGTTTTGAGATTGTCACTCTAAGTACTGTGGAGCTTCCAGTACAAAAAAGACAGGGAGCTGTTGGAGAGGGTCCAGAGAAGGGCCACAAAGATGATCAGAGGGCTAGAGCACCTCCCCTATGAAGACAGGCTGAGGGAGCTGGGCTTGTTCAGCATGGAGAAAAGAAGGCTGCGGGATGACCTCATTGCAGCCTTTCAGTACCTAAAGGGAGCCTACAAACAGGAGGGGAATCAACTCTTTGAAAGGGTAGATAACTGCAGGACAAGGGGAAATGGTTTTAAGTTGAGGGAGGGGAGATCTAGGTTGGATGTCAGGGGGAAGTTCTTTACAGAGAGAGTGGTGAGGTGCTGCAACAGGCTGCCCAGAGAGGCTGTGGATGCCCCGTCCCTGGAGGTGTTCAAGGCCAGATTGGATGGGGCCCTGGCCAGCCTGGCCTAGCATTAAATGTGGAGGTTGGTGGCCCTGCATGTGGCAGGGGAGTTGGAGATTCATGATCCTTGAGGTCCCTTCCAACCCTGGCCATTCTGTGATTCTGTGATTCTGTGATACTGCATCTCAGCTGGAGATGTGCAGAGCAGAGGGTTTAAGATGGGGTAAGGAGGAACGTGTGCCACTGCTGTGCCTGTCCAGGAGAGGAAGCTCACAGCACCCGTGGGCCAGTGTCTCCAATAGTTCCAAGCTGCTGTTGTGAACCGCTGAGGAATAATTGCTATGGAATGTTTCAAAACCAGTTGTCACTGAGGGATGTAAAATTACTTTTTAATGGAGATGTCATGAATCTAGCGGATGCTCCGCTGTGTCTACTGAACAGCAACGTGGGGAAGGTGAAGTGGTAATAAATATCCATGTGGGGATGATCATGAATATCTGTGGAATTTTATGAAAAATAGCCATCTTCAAAAAACAACCGAAGATTCACTGCCTTCCCCGAAGTTTTATGTCTGATTTATGACTGGGACATTTTTGAAAATCACTCTGTTTGACAAAGTGACACGAGCTGAAGGAAAATATACACAAATAATTTTATTTCTGACTTTAATCTCCATATGCTTGGGAAAGGATTTCTCCTCCTTTGAGCAAAGCGTCATCTGCTTTAGGCCTGAGAGGTTTTGACCTATTGCTGGTGTCTTCACCACTGCTCTTTCCTCAAGCAAATGAAGCACTTCCACCTCTGGCCAGGAAACAGTTTAAAAAAAAGGATTCAATTTACTTTTGTAAGACCTTGTACATACATCATGCAAACCTTTGGAGGCACAATAATTGCAGCAAGGAATAACACTGTAAAATTTAGCAGTATAAAATCAGAGGAGACACAAGGCCAAAAGTGAGGGAAGTCTTTGGTAAGAGGAAAGCAGAATGCGTGGCACAGCCTGAAAGCTATAAGCAAAATAGGTTGGAGCACTCCTGAACTGTGATTTTGAAGGAGATGATGTGTTAATAAAGGAGGTGTATAACAGCCTAGATAATAATCATGTTTGTAGCTGATGTGACAGCAGCACTGGGCACTGTGACAGGAAAGAAGGTACAAGGTGATGACTCTTTGGTCTAAGTTGAGTCAAGCATGGTGATCAGTGGGAGTAAGCATAGCAGTGTGCACAGATACCATCCATTAGGCCCATTAAGGGATGGTAGAATGGTTTGAGTATTTTTCTAGCTGATAGGAAGCCAAGAGAGAATGTCCAACAGAAAAGTAAAGGCTATACTGATAGCCAAGCAGAAAGAACAAACATATACAAATGTGGAACTGGGAACAGGAGGACGTGGTTTATTCTGCAGCAGATTAACAACAAACAGTGCAAAATGCAGCAACTAGCACAGTAAAGGTCATTTTCCAACATGGTTGACTCAAAGAGGTCAGCTTTTCTTGTGATGTGGCAAGACATGATTTCAGAAGGTGATGGATGAGGCAAGTGTGTGAATGTGGGCATTTCCCTTGCCAAATGTAACGTTCTTTTCTGGATGCTCAACTCCAGGAAATGTTCCCCATCCAGCTTGCAGCAAGGTTGGTGTGGGAGAGTGAAGAGGATTTTCTGAAGAAGGCTTCAAATTGGCTGGTGCCAGCAAAGTGATAATGAGAAGTGGAGGTGAAAATAGCTAAAATGTTGAGCAATCTGTCCAGGTGGGAGGGGATGAGAAAAAGACATTAAGACACAGACTAAATTTTCTGATCTACCACTTTCACTTTGTACTGTGCTAATACAAATAGAGAACTAAACCTCCACTGCACAAAGCAGTCCCTTTCAGAGAAAAGCAAAATTTCTTGAGACAAAAGTATGGTATTCAAGTCACCAGTAAGGACTTTTGGTTAATAAGAACATAATGATACTACTGTATAAATGATAAAAAATGGTTCACCTCTGTCTGGAGCCAGGAAAGCCCATTAGCAGGTGGACCAGCCCTTTGGTGAAGTTCTCATCCCTAGAATAAGATGGCTGAGGATTCAGTGCTACATTAGGAAGGATGCAAGAATATTCCTCCTGTTGTTCTGCAAGCACATTCCATTAGCTGAAATGCTTTGCTCAGTTTTGGTAGTTCCTTCTTTTGCCTTGGAAAAAATTGCAACCAGCCAAGCAAAGAAGCCTATCTAACACTGAAGCAAGGCATGCTTGAGCTGCGAGTGGCAGATTTATCAATTACATATTGCAGCTATAACTGCAGCAAGGAGCTCCCTCTGAGCTGCCAATGTTACATGAAGTCAGTGCTTACTGCAGAATAGAGAGATTTGGGTTTGCATTCCACTTCTGAGGACCCTGCTTTCTGTCCTGCATGCCCATGCTACTTCATCTGTATCATGCATATTTGCTAGAGGGCCAGGCGCCATGGCAATTTCAAAATCAGATTTTCTTGTGAATTAAGGAGACATATGTGCTCTCATTTATGCGAGTGAAAGTTGGAGGGAATTCAAAGATGCGGGTTTGTCCCTGGGGATTCCCTGTACGTGTGTCTCAGCCAGGCAGGCTGTCACAGCCGCAGTCTGGGAAGCGGCTCTCTGGATGGATTACCGCTGCGGACGTCAGCAGTACGATTGGATTAGGTGAGCTGTCTGCACACCTGCTCCTTTCAGTAACCAGTTCCTGGCACTAAATGACTCGGACGTGTCCTAAGGAGTTTTCCTTGTCATCAGACTTTTTACTCCAGGAGTAGAGGGCAGAGCAACCTGCAACTAGGTCCTCAGAAGGTGTGGAGACTGGCAGCCAGGGCTGTGTGACCAGAGAGGAATCCTGGCAACACGCATGGACTCCAGGTCAAGAATGCATCCAAACTATGCAAGACTCCTTTTCTCAAGAAAGATGAATAATCTTTCTGTAAGCTGTTATCTGCTCTGGTACTGAAGACAGACAAGCCATTATTTCTCCTTTTGCTTCTCTTCCATAGCTTTTCCTCCCGATTCCATAGTGTTTCCCAAAATGTTAATGTTACAGAAAATCCACAGCTCTGCTAGGAGAAGAACTAAATCTGTAATAGAGATGGTAGCCCTGGTTTCTGGATTGCTTTTTTTTCCATAGTAACTTCCGCCCAAGTCTTCCCCTTTGTTGTGTCAGACTTTTTGTAGGCTTTATAATTCTCTCTTTCCTGGGGCATATCTTTCTTCCTCCAGAAGGAAGATGTATCAGGGTCTCAAATTTATCTTTTCTTCCACAAAAAATCTCTTTACCAACTTTTAATACTCTCTTTTTCTCTTCCTGACCTCTATTTCTGAATTGATTCTTCCTCCAGCATCTGAACTCAGCCTTCTGAAACCAGCAGACTGATTCTCTGGCTTTTCTTCGTTATCTTATTTCTCCTTTTTCATTCTGTTTCATCCATTCCTATCTCCTGTTCATTAACAAGATGCCTGGAAACAGAGGGAAGACCACTATGGCCTTTTTAGCTGCCAAAATAGTGCCCATATGTTCATACAGAGTAGAGTCGCTGTAGTATATGATACAATCATGCTGCTGGGAAAAAAGAAATATTTAAAATGTCATTAACTGCATTGATAAATCTAATATTACTAATAAATTTGGATGTTAAAAAGTGGAAGACAATATGAAAATTTGTACAGAATATATTGTCTTACAATACTTAAATCCAGTTGGAGGGTACCTGGCAGTTGTAGGAAGACATGAATGTTAACTGTGCTCAGCTGGAATTTTTTGGTCAAACATGCAGACAAATGAAGTGGCATCTTCTCAGAAATACTGACTGGTATACATGTTTGGGAATGGACTTTGTACAAAGTGATCAGAATAGTGAGAGGACACCCAAAAAAGATGTTTGTGCATGGGCAAAAAATAGGCAGAAAGTTGGTGAAAAGGGGCAAAGGCAGAAACTGCAAGGAAGGTCAAGTGAGGTTTAAATTGAGATCAGGTTTAAGGAATGGTGGGGAGGAGATAGAAGATGAGTCCACAGCCCTGGAGAGCCCTATGAGAGGCCCTGCTAAAATTATCACACCTTTATGATATTTATTCTGGTCTGTAAATACAACATCAACCAGACTGGGCTGCCAATGACACTGTGGTAAATAGGTTTTGAAATCCAGTGAGAAATTAGACGAAATTTTCAACTTAAAGAGATGCTAAATGCCACCACAGGACAGCAAGTTATAACTGCAATAGTTACCTGATGGTTTCAAAAGCTATCTGGACATAATCCTGGGCAATCTGCTATGGGTGGTCCTGATGGAAGAGGGGGGTTGGACCACGTGAGCTCTAAAGGGCCCTTCCCACCTCAATCACTCTGTGATTCTGTTTCATGACTGAGTTAGTGAAGCAACATAGGTAACACAGCTGATAGTTTGCATGAGACTGAGAGTCTTCCATCATCGGACACCCAATGTCTCAATTTAACCAACTTGGAAAGAAATTCAGATGCTCTGGAACCATCTGAATCTGGTGAAGGTCCTTCTGGACCTTCCATCATGGAAGGCAGATGGCACTATATATGATGCTGTACTAGGAATATGGATGGTGTTAGAAGAAGAATCACTTTTCTTTCAGTATTCATAAGCTGAATTATTACACCAATTGTGACCAGATCTTCTGCCAAGGCAGCCCTCTGTCACCAAGGTTAGGTTGCAGAGCTGACACCTAAAGTAATGCTGCTCTGCCACATCTGAGGATACCAGGCCCTCTAGAGAAACAGAGTGAACTTGGCTTCCCCACTTACATGAGTCCTTAGCTGTGTGCAGACAACTGATGGCAAAGAAACCCACATCTACCCATGGTCCTTGGTACTGCAGCATTTGAGTGTCTACAATTTCAAAAACACCAAAAGGTAACAGCAGGCCTTCTGCTTCCTGCTTTCAAGTCTGTAGGTGAGACATCTTGACACATTTGTGAGGACTTTGAGGGAAAGCCAAAGTAGGCTAAATATCTGTTACTGGTGGTCTGAAAAGAAAAAAAAATGTCATTTGTACCAATTTGAATGTTTCCCACTGCTACCAAGAGGTACTGTATCATCCTAGTCTTTTTTTTTTTTTTTTTTTTTCACTGTGTCCCTGTCAAAAACCATCTAAAAATGTGACTTTGATCTTACCTGTGGGAAGCACCGTAATTAGAGGCAGCTCTTTTAGGGCCTCACTGCCTCTGATTGTGTGAAAAATTACTTCAGCATAAGAAAAACTGATCAAATATTCAAATACTATATAATTCAAGATCAGACGTGAGGTTATCATGAGAAAGTACTTGGAGATTTATAAGAATATATCCCATAGTGGGTGTCAAGAACATTTTATAAATCAAATTTGAATAGTGCATCGAGGAGCCACAGTGCCCTAAAGAACATTCATCTTCTGATTCTGATTCAGTTCTCAGATTCCCAACAATCTCTTGGGCAGAATTCAGCACATCATTGCCTGCAGGTCAAGGGAGGTAATGCTTCCCTTCAGCACTGGGAAGATTAATCTGGAGTGCTGGACCCAGTTCCAGTTTCCCAGTACAAGAGAGACATGTACATACTGGAGATGGTCCAGTCAAGGGCCATGAAGATGATTGAGGGACTAGAGTACTTTTCCTGTGAGGAGAAACTGAGAGAACTGGGACAGTTCAGCCTGGAGAAGAGAGGATCAGAGGTGATCTCACCAACGTCCATAAATACCTGAAGGGAGGGTGCAAAGAAGACAGAGCCAGGTGTTTTTTCAGTGGTGCTTCATGCCAGGACAAGAGGCCATGGGCACAAATTGGAACACAAGAGGTGCTGGGGTGATGGAGCACTGGCACAGGTTGCCCAGAGGCTGTGGATTCTCCTCCTTGATGATCTTCAAAACCTGACTGGATGCAACACTAAGAAGGCTGCTCTGAGCAGCAGGTCGGAATAGAAAATCTCCAAAAGTCATTGTCAATATCAACTATATGGTGATTCAACGACTCTAAGATTTGGCAATTCGCTATGGGTTTTTTCCCTTCACATTTTTAATAGCCTGGGTTATGAAAAGACAGATATAACACAAATGTCAACAAACTACTGCAAATGCTTACCAAAGGACAAAAAATATGGTTTTTTAGAGCAAAACATTTTTCCCAGCTGCATTTGGCATTAAGAAGGGCTAAGTTAGCTGGGTGTCATCATTTCATACTTCTTTCTCAAAAGAACAGAAGTAATTCCAATTCAGATTTCTATCTGGAACACCAAAGAGTTGGATTTCCCTAGCTGAGTGCTGATTTTAGACTGATTTTATACAAACAAGACTTCAAGAGAGAAGGAACATAAAAGAAATTTTGCAAAACCAATTAACAAAATAACAGCACTTAATTAAACCTACTCTTCAGTGTTCTTCAAGTCCAACCTGAATTGCGCAGTGCCAGCTGTGGGCAGCCACCCGCTGCCTCCCTGTATTGGTGAGGCCCAGAACATGTGGCCTGGAGAGGTGGTGGATGTTTCATCCCTGGAGATACTCAAGGTGAGGTTGGACCGAGTTCTCAACACCCCGCTCTAGCTATAGGTGTTCCTTATCACTGCAGGGGAGTTGGACTAAAGGGCCTTTAAGAATGCTTTCCAACTCAAATGATTCTATGATCTCCCCACAAACAGCTCAAGGATACATCTTCCTTACCAACTCCTGAGGACCTTTTGACCCTTTCGGACTTCAGCTCATCAGATGCAGAGAAGTGAACCATCACAATCACAGAGTTTGACACATCTGGCAAGAGGTTTGCCTAGTTAGTGCTCTGCCATGAGCTCTGTGTGTGCAACCAACACAATGAGCTCTGAGAGGTGTGCGCGGGACATCTTCACAGGGTAGCAGCCATCAAAACATTGGTGCATCCTGAGCTCTGCTTAGTAGTGATAGATGAAAGAGTCAAGAACTGTTTTGCTACTAATGAATGATCTGAGGGCACTATTCAAAACTCTACAAGCAAGATATAGGCCCAGAAAGCCAGGAGATTTATAGAAGATAATGTATATTCCTTAATTATTATTATTATTTACTTGTCCACATGGTCCACTTTGATGTCAAACTCCCGTTTTCATCAGAAATCTGGCAGTTTATCTGTAGACTACAAATTCTTAGGTACCAAGAATTCTAGACAATGAGCCACTTGGAAATCCTGTGTAACTCAGCACTGCTCAAGCTGTCCTCAAGCCATCATCCTAGCTGGAAGCAGTTCCTTAACAGTTCTCTCTGCCCCCTTCCTCCCACAGAAAATAGGTATGAGAGGCACAAAGAAGACTTCTCACAGCCAATGTCTGTGAAGGGGTTGGTAATTATTGTTATACAGCTAAAATGGCTCCAGCTCCCCCCAGAATCCGTAGAATGAAAAAGAGAATACAAGACTTGGAGTTTTTTTGTTGTTAGAATGCAATAAGCCTTTGACAGCTGTTCTTCAGGAGGTTGTGCATTGTCTGTGTCGTCTAACAAGCTCTGCACAGCAATTTAATATGTGCGTAATATATTTCTCTAAGTACATAATATACTTTTTTTTCTTTCTGAATACATAATCAAAACAAAAGTAGTTCTTAAGCCTTCTCTATATCAGCACCTACTAACCAATTCCATATTTCCCATCATTTATGTTTAATTTTGTGCAACAGGCCATGCCATCTAGTTTACTGCAGGCTACAGATACTACAGGTACTGTTGTTGCTGTGATGGATGTGCCTATCTGTAGGCAAAGTGCAAGCATTGATTTGTGTGCAGATGAACAAGCTGTGCAGGGAGAGAAAGCTTGAAAAGATCTTCCTGTGACAGGTTTCTGTGTGCATGACATGTGCAGAGAACACTGCTAGACATGCCTGGTCGTAGCCTTCCACCCCACGGTTAGTGGGGCACTGCCTCCTCCTCTTTTTCCCTCTTTGCCTCTTCTCTTTGGACTGGAACCAGCTATTCATTCTGCCATGTTTCACAAAGATCCACCATCCACAAAGTAAAAAAGTCTAAATATAGGCTTTAGCCTATATGCACACAGAAACAAGTTATCCTGCCCTTTCTGGACACATTTTCAAATCAGGCCTCCCATCTCTAAAGATTTTATGTGGGTTTTTCTTGCCAAGCTCTTCCACATCAACATCAAGCTGACTTAATCTCTGGCAGCCAAAACTGCAGCTGTGTCCTGCTAGAACAGCCTCCTCACAGTGATGCTTTTATGGAGAAGCACTTGTATTGCTGTGTTTTTCAAGGGTCACCAGATCTCACACACACCAATATCCCATAGTGAGTCCTTTTAGCAAGGCTGCCCTTGGTCTACATAGCGCTTTGAAGAGATGTTCTTCTGTTGAAACCCCTAGCGTGTTCTGCATTAGGGACAATTTCTTAATCACTCACTTGTGATAGGCTTACACTGAGCTGTCTGCCATGAGCTGGGCTGGGCTGTCTTGATTCACCATTCCCAGTCAGTACTGTTCTTCTGATCACTAACTGGCCTTTCTATTTCAAAGAGTGATTAACTAGATATCCCTACAGTGTCAGCTGTCTCATCACCTCACGCAAATTCAAGCTTCCTGGCCATCCTTAGAGCACTAAATTTAGCTCGTATTCTAACCCAAGACTAAAGAAAGCTAACTAGCTTCATTAGCAGAAGTATCCTCATGTGAGTAAGAAACTGGCCTTAGCGCACATCTTAACCCCCTAGGTAGCATGTATGTTACCAGCACCTGAATGCCTGCAGCTGTTTTCTCCTCTGTGCCTTGAAGATCTCATGATCCCACCTGTTTTTCTATTCCTTCATGCCAACCTGCTCCACTGTGAGACAACCTCTCATTTCTGGGACGTGTTTTAGTGCAGGAATCAATGGTGCATGTTAAAGAGATCCCTGAAGCTGTCACATCGAAATTTTGGTCAATGTCAAAAAGTTTGCAAAATCTTGCAATTATGGATTTTACTAAGAGAGGTT
Source organism: Chrysolophus pictus (assembly GCA_037305975.1). NCBI lineage: Eukaryota > Metazoa > Chordata > Aves > Galliformes > Phasianidae > Chrysolophus > Chrysolophus pictus. Next base: position 182,970,439 of record CM074576.1, read on the forward strand.
ACCATAACCAGGTGGAACAACCAGTCAGTGCAATCAAACAGCAATAAACTCCCATGGCCAGCCCAGCACACAGCACCCATCAGCACTGAGCTTCAAATGGCAGAATGTCTCAAGACCAACTCAACATTCTTAACCTCACCACAGACCTCCATGAATGTCAGAAATCCCTACGTATCCAAACAGGCTGAATACACAACCAAGCACAGTGAGCTGGAATTTGTTAGCTGCTCATGGAGAGACTTACTCAAGGGATCTTTTTGTCACTCACTCTGACTGATGCTATTGCCTTCAAAAAGACCTCAGAAAACATTTATTTCCAGAAAATTGAAAGAATGTGTTTGACTGTTACTGACAAGTAGGAAAGTATGTCTATCTCATGGAATGCTATTGTATGTAATGGACAGAATTTGCTCCATCACTGTTCCTTGTTTTTCTTATGGATAGACAGCTGAATGAAAATAGATGTCCAGACTGCAGGCATCCACATCTGAGCAAATGACCCCGGAACCTCAATAAAATCAATAGAAACCTAGTCAATACAAATGATATTAACCAGAAGCTTACTTCTTACCAAATTAATTCCCCCCCCCCCCCTCCACACACATTAATTGCTACTGACTAGCTATCAGTGGCTCTAGCAGGACCATAAACAGTTGACCACATGTTGGACATGCAAGGAAACCCATCAGAGATTTCCCAATATTCCTTGGCTGCGCCATCATATTTCACAGCAGAAAGTCTATTATTTCCCCTGCTTGCAGTGCTCACCATCTCTTGTCCTTCCCTGACTTCAAGATCATCTTCCCTCCCCAGCAGTCTTACCTGCAGGACTGGGCTGTTCTAAACTTGGTGAAGGCAGACCCTATTGCCCCTGTGATAGGACAACATTTCCCATGTTGATGTAAGTGTGGGGTTTGACTCTTCGGCTCCACGGACCACAGCAGCAGCTGAGAGCTCACTTGTAGTGAAGGCACGCGGCTCTTCCTTGTGTGCCCTGTGTGCTTCTCTCCTGGGGCTGGAGGGCTGTGGGGAACACTCCGGCCCCCACCATCAGCTCCCAGAGAGTGACCTGTGGGCAGCATGGCCACTGAGAGCAATCTGTAGCCAATCGAGGCTCTTTTACTCATTTTACAATAAACATTTTTTTAGGGATTCAGGCTCTTTGGATTTTTGAGTGTTAACAAAAGTCTATGTTACATTGATTGGGTACTTCTAATTTACACATAGGATGTTAGTGATACAGACCCATACATTCAGCTATAATACAGAGCAATGAGAAGACAGGCAGAGAGCTTGTTTTTCTCTCCCAGCCATTCCACATCCATTTCTACTGACCTTTCTTCCTCTGCTTTCCAGCAGACATTCTTTGTCTTCAGACTATATTTGATCACTCTTTAAATGCAGTCTTGCGTTTGATTTCCTTTTACAGAAACACGTGTAACCTGACACTGTAGATAGCTACTGCAATCCCAACTGTTTGTGCACTGATTTTTCTGTCTCTGAACTTGTGAACCATATTAAAAATTCAGGATTTATTGCGGTTGTTTCAAGAATTTCTGACAGACAGTTGAACATGATTTCAGAGGAAATAATTCGTCTATACTCAGCTTTTCCTGTATTCCCTTTGGCGTTCCTTGGGATTGAGAATATTAAAAGTAAAAGAGAAATGGCACAGTTAAAGGGAATTAATGAGACTGCATGTCTTTTTAGCATGCAAGGAAACCACATTCAATCGAACACCGGTATGTTCTCATTAGTGACAAGCAAATCTATTTTGAGGTTATTCCTCTTGGAAGAGCTATGCGAATTCCCCCCATAACAGCACAGACAACCTCTTCAACCCATAAAGGTCTTTCACTACCTATTACTCGCTCTCACAGTACAGGCAGACAGCTTTGCAATTACTTTGGATTGCCTCCAAAGATTGTACCAGGGGGTGTATGTCTGCATCAAACTGTGAACTTTAGTCAATCCTGAACGGACATCCAAAATTGTCCCCAGCAGAGTTCCTCATTAAAGGATCTCTCTTAGGTGCTTTTCAGTAGGTCAGGGAGGATATGCTCTCTTCTCTCTTGCCCTGTGCCGATGGGACACACTTTGTCCCTAGTCTTGTAGGGAGGATCAGGGTCACGTCTCAAATCTTCTGCAGAGGTTCTTCATTCCCTCCAATGTCATTGACAGAAGTAGCAGCAATCCATTCCCAAGCCTATTTTTCTGTCTTGCCAGTGCCTGGATGGTAAGGTGGGAGAGATGAGATCCAGACAGAGCTCCAAGATAGCATATGTAAGTGCCCAGAAGTTGTGCTTGGGATATCTCAGATGTTCACTTGAGATCTTGGGCTTGTTACTTGACAGAGGCACATGATCATATGAATCAGAATGAGAGGTGATGTCTTTAAGCTGTGCCAGGGGAGATTTAGGTTGGATATTAGGAAAAACTTTTTCACAGAAAGAGTAGTGATGCATTGGAACAGGCTGCCCAGGGTGTTGGTGGAGTCACCATCCTGGAGGTGCTCAAGAAACATGGAGATGTGGCACTCAAGGACATGGTTTAGTGGGCATGGCCGGGTGGGTTGATGGTTGGACTAGGTGATTTTAGTGGTCTATTCCAACCTTAATTATACTATGAGTCTCTGAATGCATCATGTCTTCAGCCTGTCAATTACAGATGAACAGCATGTGCTCATGTTGCTCATGGCTATTTGCTGATATCATGGCTTCCCCCTTGGGGAATGAACACACTTTTAGGACAATTTCTAATGACTAGCTCTGTGCCTGCTGTCTTCTGGTGACGACTGAGGAACGAGGAGCACTTTTTCTCAAGTATTTTCTACTGATGAGCCCAAATTAGTTCTCTCTGAGCTCTCTGCTGCTGTTACAGGACTGGCAGATTTAGCTCCAAGCCTGGACGAAGTCTGATTTCAGTGAGTTGAGGGGGAGGCAGGGAAGACACGAACTTCACAGCTACACTGCACTGCATGATGCCATACCTCTCTGTGCTGCACTAATGGGTGTCACCTCACCAACTGCATGATCTCCTCTGCTCCTGCTAGTCCAGAGTTAGCAGGAGCATTTCTGCTCCAATTGTCATTCCAGTGTCTGCAGCAGAGGCAGTCCCCAGCCCAACTGTGCTGATGTGGCAGCACTCAAGCACGTGCATAGGTCAGACCTCCGCAGTTCTTGACATGGGAATTGCTAAAGAAATACTTTGCAGTTTTGTCAACAAATAGAAAAATTGGAGTTTACTGGAATGAATTTATTTAATCAAATTTGGAAACATCATAAATAACCATTTTGAGCAGAATAATCATCATCAGTCAAAGATATGTCTAATTTCTATGTTCACTTTGTATCAAGTGCTTGAAAACGGACCAGTTTTTTTTGGCTGTAAATTAGTTTGAGGCACATGATGTACTTGAATTGCTGATTAGTGCAAAGGTGGCAGATGCCTTCTCGCCCTTGCTGCACACTGCTCTGATTTGGGCTTTCTGCTGAATTAGGGCTGCCTCATCCCACAGTGGCAGAAATTTCTGGAAAAGGGAATGTGGGGAGAAGAAGCCATCCTCTGGTTTCTTACTGGATCAGAATAATTCTCAGAATAGTGTGTTTTCTCCTCTCAGCTGTGTCCCATCCCAATCCATGTTCCCAATTGTATTTCTGCTGGAAGGTAAATGGCATAAAACTGTTCAAATCTTCTCTTCTTCAATTCTTTTGGCATCACACGGAACCGTGGACTACTTGAGTTCTATTAATTACTATGAACTATTTTTTTAATGATTACAGCTGTGGTTGCTTTATCAGTTTCTATTCAGATTTACTCTTCATCATAACAGATATCTTCTCTGACAGAGATCCGGACACTGTGCAGAGCATGCTTCAGCTTTCTGTGTTAAAGAAGAGCAAAGACAGAAAAGAAACTAAGAGGAGAGCTATGAGGAGACACCAGCACTGGATTAGGCTGACCTGCAGGGAACTGAAGGAGCAGAGGGCTGGTCCCTGGATACAGAAATCACAGAGAGCTGAACAGGGCCTGTGTCAGGGGACATTTGCTGAATGTGACTGCAACCCTGCTTTTTTACCTCAGCTTGCACTTTTAAATCCATCTCTGAGTCACGTTTCTGTGTTGTTTTAACACTGATCAACAGATATGTGGGCATTATGTTACCACGCATCCCTGTGAAGCACCACCAGGCTGAGTCCCTTCCTGGGAGACAAGAGTTCTGAATTGCTTTGATTTCCAGGGCTGAATTATTAAATTCTTTGTTTGCAGAAGTTACCAGCCATGTTATCTCCTGTACCCCGCTGACAGGGGATGCAGCAGCTCACAATCTTTTGGGCATTTGGTTGCATCAGCAGGCCTAGCCGCAGAGCCAAGGCCCCGTTGGCAGGTGAGAGGACAGGGGTTCTGGGCTTTTCTGCTCTAAATTACTAAATTATTTTTCCTCTCTAAATTACTTCCTCCTCTTTGTGGGGGAAAATATCTGTCGTTTTAAATGTTTGCAAATATTACTGAGCAGCACATGCCTAACACTCCTCAAAGTGTGGAGGACTGAAAGCTTGACCTATTGCCCCTGGAGCAACAGTGGAAATCTTGAGAATACTTCTGTATATGTTATGATGGTAAGTTAAAACGTGACTGTGATGTCTCACTGAGGTACAAGCTATTTAATAAAGCATAAAAATGCTTCCTTTTTTATTTTTTTCATTCTTCACATAACCACAGAAACAGCTTTTCCCTTTAGAGGTGTGGTCAGAAAGAGGGAAGCAGACACCGATGTGTGCGAGGCAAGAGCGGAGTGCCATGTATTGTCTTACAACTGGTCTGTAGTTTATGTTTCAATCTTGAGATGATTCTTAATGCCTAGCAAATGACTTTCCTCATGCTCCTACAATCTCCGACCTTCTTTCTGCGATCTCTGAATTTGATCATGGATGATCATCTGTTATATTTAATAGCCATTTGGCTCTATGTCCTGCCAGAACAGAAACCAGTGTTGTACATTTGAATGTGTATTGCTTATCCAAGAGTAATTAGAAGCAAAAAGGTGCAAAATGATGTAAGGTAAGAATTGCTAAGTGCCATGCCAGGACCTTGTACAGGTCAAAGTTATAGGACAGACCAGGATTCTTGCAGGTACCCTCTTGGTGCTGTCTGTATTTTCTCTTTCTTCTCGCACTCTTTCAAATTCCTCTGGGTTATGTTTCAAAACATGCCTTTCTCTAAGCAGCTTGGCCTGCTTATAGATATCCTCTCTGTTCTCTGTTGTTACTTTACTATCTCTTGCTTTCTTCCCTGAGGACGCAAGGAGGGATTGAAAAGGCTTTGAATATTTTTCATTTGATTTTTACTTGCATATTTATGCTTTTGCTAGATACAGGAGTTCGGCTCATAAGTTACTGTTCCTCTTTATATTTAGTGGAATTACACTGCCTCTGTGATCATGTACAGCTTGGAGACGATTTTTCAAACACCAGTGATGTATTTACAAATACACACTGTTATCCATCTCAAGCACCCATACAATGAGAGGAGGAAGCATCTCTCACTTTATGGATGAATATTCCATAGCTTCCAAATATCAGGGCTGGAGACAGTCCTCAGAGTAGTGGCATCCCTTGGGCAGGTAAAGAAATCAGAACAAAGATACCATCAGGGCAATAATGATTCTGGCAGAACAGACACCCACACATTCTCTTACACATCTACAGTAGGTTGCTAGTGATAAAACTGCATCACTTCTGAAGAAAACCACACTGGTCCTTTCTAAGTCTTACTGATGTAATTGCTTTGGGAACTGAAAGCAATGAAAGACAAACTATACTCTAAATATTTTCTGACAGCAGAGGTTTCTAATCATTCAGGAGAAGCGACAGGCATCACCATCTCCGATTATGCAGTTTCCGAGTAATCACAACAACCCACTGGGGAAGAGAAGTCATTTCCCTCAGAGAGACACCTTAGTGTCTTCTCATCATTTAGCATGTACTGCTATGTTTCCAAATTTATCTGGTGAAGAATACTAATGAACTTCACAGAATACTTGTACTTACAACTCTGTCAACAGTGGTGGTCTTTTGGTTTTTTTTTTGTTTTTGTTTTAATATTAAGTAATGACGTGGCACATTAATTCATACTTTCTGTAGAAACATCTTGAAAGGGATCATAGTGCAAGTGGAAGAGATGCTCTAATAAGACACCAGCAGCAAAATTCCCTGTTCCAATCTCCTTATGATCTCAAGTGACCAGTCAGATATGCAGGAGGAGTTGTGGGGCTGTGCCTGGGCTCCTACTTGGGCTGACAAACTACATCACCTACTCTATGTCACACTGGGAAGAAAAAAAAAACAAAAATATTTGTCTTTTATTGTTTTGGTTGTAGAAGTGAAGCTTGCTTTAATATTGGAGCATACTATTCCTCAAGCAGAAAATATCTACAGAGAAAAGACTTGAGTACGGAGAAACATATTATTTAAAGCTCTCCATGATGGATTTAAACAGTGAGAAGAGTCTTCAGAAGAAAATCAACTTACAGGTGCCAGATTCCACATCAGAGCCAACAGGGAGAGATGATATTTTCTACCTCCAGAGACAAGATGTATATGGTGAAGTCAGCTCTCCTTTTGATTGCCTGATATGGATGGAAACAGGAGATCTTTCAGGCATAAAAGCTCTTCAGGTAAGATGGAAAGTACATCCCTTTCACCCAACTTTCTTCTAATGTCATAAGATGTTGCCTCCTCCTGAAAGCCACACCTTGCATATAGCCTTACATCATCACAGTTACCATACTGTTTAAAAAAATCCTTTATCTCAACATTTTACATCAAAGTATTAAACTCAAGTAAGGCTTTCTTAGGTCTCAAACAATGGAATCCTCAAAAATAAGTAGATTCACTCAGTAGCAGGTCTTAGCCTTGAAGAAAGACGGAGCAGCAATGTTTTCTTTTCCAGACAGAGAAAACAACAACCGTCAGCTCTGAATATTCTCATTTTGTTTCCTGGGCTCCTATCAAAGAGGGGGGGCAAGGGCAAAATGCTCCAAAAGGCCTACTGCTTCCGCATCAGGATCCCTCACACCAGATGACTGTGCTGAGTGTGAACCAGGGCTCTGTATGAATCAGAGCCAGTAGGAGCTACACAAACATGGACTTTTGCTAGCATAAAAGTTTAATACACACAAAGGAATTACTGAGTTTCTCCCATGTCCTTCAGTAGGAAATGAAGGTGAGGCTCAAAACACCCTATCACAGAGATCCTGGACAAACAGCTGTAGGTTTACATGCAACTGCAAAAGGTGTACTGTGAACCAGAGTGCCAAACCCAAATCCACAGATGGCTGCACAGCTTTAAGGCTCTTAGGATGAGTTTCGTTCAAGTCCTCATGTAATCTCTTGAACACTTTTGCCAGTCAACATGACCTCCCATATAATTGCAGTCAGTGACTCATATTATGCCTTTTGCATTGCTATTATTACTCTCTTCAGAGTATAGTAAAAAAAGTCAGCTAATATCCTTGCTCAGAGGCTGTTCAACCTTCTTTTGCCCTAACACAGCATGTAATGCTGACGGCTTGCTTAACTAAAACCTGGAACTTACATTAAAAATGTGGGATTACTGATCCTTTAAGTGTTATTTTGTTCTGTATTCCTCTGGAGCTGAAGACAGAACAGTATGTATGGAGCTGTAGACAGCATAAAGCTGAAGAACATTATCCATCTGCATAAATATACATACAAAAGTCTGTTTTCTAATGCTCTAGAAAAATCCGCAGGTAGGATTGCAGTTATATCCTTGGCAAAAAATCTCCTAAACACCCAATACCAAAAAACAAGTATAAGAGAATAACAAAGTCCTATAGAAATATTCAAAATTCTTCATGGTTAAATAGTAAATGATGAACATTCCCTTGTAGCTGTAAGATGTGCCACAACTTTAAATTATTAAATGTGCAGCTGCAGTGAGCAAAAGCCTCCTCCATCATAAAATCTGGTGTACTGCTCTTGGAGAGTTTTAGGAACAAGTGGCATCTGTGCATCTGGCCACGTAGGCAGTGTGTACTTTGTAGCACTGGTTCATCCCTGATGTGTCAAAAACTCAGTGCTCAGAAATATAGAAGACTTAACTGCATGCTGCCATCTCACATCATATAGTTGCACTATCCACCCTTCATCTGAATCACGGCTCCATTACCTGTGACCAGTGCTGTCTGTGCTTGGCTAAGAGTCTTGCCTACAGAAAGGCAGTTAATACACAACAAAATATCTGCAGCATGTTCAATATACCCAGAAACTCACTGGGCTTCCCACCATGTTCCATCCTTAAAACTCTTTCTTAACATCAAGCCTTATTGAACCCCTTTAATATAGGACACCAGTGCCTTTTTGGAGATTAGAAACCAGGAGACTTCAAGCTGATCTGGTGCACTATCAGTTGCCAGTCAAAAATACTGCCTTCCTGACCTCGTGGTGCAGGAACGCATGGAATGCTGCACTCAAGAAGTGATCGTATATGCCAAAATCCTGATAAAGAAGGGGCACTGGCAGTGCTCATTTCAAGTGCATAGTAAAGTTGGTTTGGCTGCCCTGGTTGGTAAATACTTTCAGAATACTTTCAGCTGGAGTTCCTGAGCTGCGGTGTATATGGCAGGAATTGGCACTGATATCCAAAGATTTGAAAACCTCTTTGATTCCAAACTTAGATCTGGAAGCTTTGCGATGGTTTTTATGTTTAGCTTAAAAGAAACTGAAGAAAGAGTGAGAAGCCATTTATTGCTACAGGAACCAAAATGCTAGGAGGTAAGGGAAAGGGGACAGGAGCTTTGAGTAAGTATTAATTTATCGTACTCAGAGCAACTTCATTCACATGTGGCACAGAAAGAATACAAATACAAAAAGCTTACAGGCGGTAAGCATTGTGGTAGCATCCCTGCTACTCATAGGGAACCTGAATTGCTTGAGGACTTGGGTGAAATCTTCTAAAGATTTCTTCAGATTTTTGAGACTTTTAAAAATCTAATGGTGTTGGGGCCCCTCCAGCTGCATTTGATAACATGCAGATAAGAGAAACACAACCTTGTATCATGGACTCCTTGTAAATTCAAGCATGAAAGTTGGATTAAGAAGGACTTAAAATGGCTATTAAATATTCTTGCTATACCTATCCGTTCTGATCTCTGATCATGTTCTCCGTGCTTTTTGTTCTGTGATGCTAAGAGTATATCCAAAAGAATGGGCTACTGCTGCTTAGCAGTTGCTGCAAAGATTGGTGAATTATAATCTGCTGAGCCTGGTGAAGACTTCTCTTGCTGTGAGTAGAATGGAAAGTAGCCAAGGTTTCTGTTACAGAGATGATCTGGATAACATGATCCCTGTAAAAAAATTGCTGAAGATGTACGCCTCATCCCTGCGGTGACAAGCAAGCAGATGACTGCTCTCAGGCTCATTTGCTTTTTTGGGCTCCCAGAGTGCTTCCCACAGCTGCAGAAGTGCAGGTGAAGACAGCATCCTTCTGGCCAAACTGCCACCACGGCTTTGCAGGAAGGCTCAGATAGGACTATTGGTGTGTCTGGGGCTGGGAGGTTGGGCTCCATCCTGGAGGCCGAGGTTGGCTCCTCTGCTGCAGGAAGGGAAGGGCCCCTGGGCAGGCAAGCACATGGGCTAGGATGCCTGCAGTCAGATCCTGCAGCTGCTGGAGGTTAACTGGTCACTTATGTGTTACCTCAGACTCAAGTTAAGAAATTAGAAAGCCATACGAAAGGATTAGTCTGTCTGTGCACTTCTGGCTAGAAAGCTTATCTAGGAAGTACAGAATACCTCAATTATTTTACTCAAATTTCTGTGTGATAACTTTTTTTCTTCTTTGTGAGACAAACTTACTCAGCTAAAGTGTACTTTGCTTCATAGGAAAAATCCTTCCTCCTTTGACTATTTCAGCATGTGTACCATTCACAGGAACTTCCCTCATTTGAGTGCAACCAGGTTTGGTAACAACAATTCAGCACCCAAGTGCCACTGTCGTGCACAGAAGTCTGGTTGAGCGGCTGCATACTGGGGCCCCTGTGCTGAAGGAAGTGAGGAAGCTGCAGAAATCAGGACCTGCTGCAGGCAGGCTATGGGGTCCCACAGTTGGGACCCACTCTCTTCTAGGGCCACCAAGAGCATCAGGACAGCAGGCTCCCAGCAAGGAGATGGGGAGGGGTCATTAAATTCTGCTCTTGGTCCCCATGGGCTGTAAGAGACACTGGAACTGCTTATTCTAATAACTGCCCATTCTTCAGGTAGACTAAAAGATTTTTGCTTCCAGGTATGGTCTAAGCTGTGCACACAGAAAATGCTTTCCTTTGCTATGCCTGCTAAGAGGTGTGCTCATGTAATAAAGGAAACAGGCATAGGAAAGAAATCGGGCACATTATTAAGTAAGGACAGTCGATCTTGCCTCTTACCTTTTGCATTTCAGTTCATTTTAATTGTATTTGGCATTTAGTGTTTTGTATGCTTCTCCAGAGGCTGGAGTGGATGCACTGACACACAATGGACAACAAAACCTGGAGCTAAAGGAGTGTGGCAGGCAAGTCCCAAAGGAGATGGAGAAAAATGGAAGTATTTTGTCATAAAACTGAAGCTTTGCATTGTTAATGACTCTGCCTACTCTGGTGTGCCCAGTCCAAGTCTGTGTGGATGGATGGGTAAACCCAGACAATGGTGTGGGATTTGGGGATGTAATACATGATGTAAATGACACAATTTTCAAAGATCCTTCTCATATTAATGCTAAATCATCCTCTTATGGAATAGTTCCCTCTTTTAAGCCATTGCAAAATGAGGCAAAACCAAGGAGGGCGGGAGCCCTGGGTAGCCTGCCTGAACACATGGAGATGGGGAATCCCAAGCACCTCATTAGATGGATGGGAGGAGAGGAGATGGCACAATGCTTACAAATAGTCTTAGGCTCTTGTAGGGCACTTACTACAGCCCCGACCCTCCAAACAAACAAAGAAAACCCCAAACACAAAGAGGATAACTAATTATTTTTAAAAACAGCTTTAGTACTTAATGGAAACAGTAGTACAAGCTCTGGTGAGTTCAAAGACAGCATTAAGCAGCTCATGTTTGTCTGCCCCAGAATTCACTGCTCCCTCCGTGTTGACTTCGATTCTGTTAAACCTGCATTTGTAAGGAAGACAGGCTGAGCATAAATTTTAGGCTCCTATTTTTGCCATCAGTAAAGAGCTTTACGAGCTTTTATCAGAGCCCTTACCTTTGCAGGAATGTCTGGCATTAGTTACAGCCTAAGTGGTACAGTAAAGGTACATTCATCTTCCTTAGAGTGCAGATACCTCCCACTGGCTTCCTTTACATGGGGTTTGGCAACTGATATGGTACATTAAAAAATTAGATGCTTTTTCTGAGGCCATCACATGTGGTAATTAAATCAAATGTGCATAAGAGTTACACTGTGAGTTCGTCAATGCATTTGAAACCACCATGGTTCAAATACAGGGTGATGCTCATCAGTTCAGGCTGATCACATTTTCCAAGTCTGTTCCAGTGCAGGCTGTTCAATTCTGCAAAGATGTAGATATTCTGGTGGCATTTAGGCATATGCTTTACACTAAATATGTGAATAGATCTCACTCCATTCACTAAAAATGAAGCATATGGCTGCTCAGTTGCTTATCTGTAGTCAGATTTCCTGAGAGGAAGCCCTAGGACAAGGAGTAAAGGAACATGAAGGAGCCTGGAACAGGCCGAGCAGAACCCAGAGTCGAGGCAGACTGTTCCCCATTGATGGGTGGTGGGTGCTGTCATTTTGCAGAAAGATGAGTAGCACACAAGGCCCTGGAGTGATCTAAGCTGAGTCAGTTTTTCTCCATTCCAGCAGGTGTGAGCTGAGCTCAGTGCTCCGGTGTTGGGTGTGAGGAGGGCTTGGGGCAACACCGATTAGTGGCACATTGCCTCCTGTCCATCTGGGTTTGTTAATGGTAACTTCAGTGTTAGCCTGGACATATTGAGCAGTTGCTAAGAGCACTATCAGGAACCTGATTGTAATGTAAGTGATACAAAAGCAAAAGCAAAAGCAAAACGAACAACAAAACCACAAGACACTGAAAAGGTTCTTTCCTCTCCCTGTGTAAATGTAACTGGAGTGAAATACTAGCTTTCAGTATTGACTTGGAAGTAGCTTTCTACTTCAGTGTGATGTTCTCAAAGTGAAACATGGCTGCAGGGTAACAATGAGAGCTCCCAAACTAATTTAATACCAAAGCAATAGATCTGTATTTTGTTTTAAATATGAAGTAGGAAGCAGAAGTGCTTTCCTGAATGAAAGCCCACCTCTGTGATAAAATCATATCTATTTAAGACAACACTAACAAATGCTGAGCAAAGTTCCTTCACTTTTCTGGAGCTATAGACATGGATTCCTTGCATTACGCGTTAGAGAGGATGGAGTCACCATAGCCTGGAAGTTGCAAACTGTTCCTAAGGAAGCAATGTGTGTGGCAGTAAGGCAGTACAAAGGGCAAACCAGCATCTGCCCTAGAGGAGAATGGGAAAACAGCCTACATGCACGATGAAATTCTGTTCTCCTATTCTGGGACTGGTCTTTCCCAGCTGCTGTGTGCGATGTATGTCTGTGGGCCCTGAAATGATTTTAGCACAGGGACATTAGGATGCCTTTGTAACCTGAATAACCCTGTTTTCATTCTCTTCTCTTTTGGGCTCCTTCCTGACTTTCTCAATTCTTGTGGATTTTCAGAAGGTTTTTATACTCTATGGCTAAGGAATAGACTCCATCAGGACCAACCCCAGCTAACAGCTTCATTCCTGCCTCCTGATCTATGCCAACACACACTACGGCCAGCAGGCACAAAGCAGGGCCTCCTCTTCCTTTTAACCTTCTCCTACCTTTGGGAATACGTAGATATTTATAATCCTGTCAGGTGTTCTAAGGAGGTTTCCTTGCGGCACGTGCTCATCCTCCATCAATAGCTATGTATATAGAGAAGGATTGTACCCACAATCTGTACTGAGTATAAAGCCGTTATTTTCTTATTTCCTGATTTATCCCTGTGAAGTTGAATAGCAGGCTCTAACTTCCCAGTACTGTAATCCATGTGGTGAGCAGTCCAGGCAGCTTCATTTTCACTGTCACAGCACCAGTCCAGTTTTACCCAGTGCAGAAATACAAGCAGGATGTTCCCTTTCCCCTAACAGCATCATGTTCTCAGGCAGGAAGGGTGAAAAAACAAAACAAAACAACCAGTTTCTGGACTCACAAGCTACTTTTAATGCATTTGTTGCATGAGAGAAGATGAAAACAGATAGCAATATGTGGCTGCATGCATCTCATTTGTGCAGGGCTATGAAATCTGTTTATTTACTGTTGACTGTCTGCATGCTCTTTGCATTTAATACAGATTTCTCAGCGCTGTGAGATAAATCTATGTTTTAAAATCAGCTTTTGAGTAAAGAGGCCAGTAGGAAAGTGACTGATTGGTATATTAAGAGCAGCATCTGCATCTCACTGCTTCCCAGACTGTCTCCTCAGTTACCTATCGCTTGAGGGAACGTTTCAGCATGTAGTATTATAGTTTAAGTAATACATAAGGCAGCTCTTTAAAACATAAGCTGCAGAGAAGTGGGTATCTACTGATAGGCAAAACGTGTCAGACGTCTCTCAGATATTGGTAAATGTTGGGCTGAAGTCAGAAAGTGCACAGAAGATGAAATCATACTTCACAGTTTGCATATATGGTGCAGTGATATAAGATGATTTGAGCTGTGTGTGTTTCAGGGCGCACAAAACAAATCATTTAAGGTACCTGGTCTGTGATAATGCTTTTCTGAGAACTCATTTCTACTGGGATGTCACAGATAAGTGCCATAAATACATTCAAATCTTTTTTTTTTTTTTAATCCACATCTCAGTGCTGATTATATGGTGGTAAAAAAGCACACAGTAATTTAGCACAATTGAGTCTCTTTCCTCCCTCATTCAATGCAACAGTACTAGCATAACAGAACAGCAGATTGCTGCAGCACTCCTCTGAATTGCATTTTCCTAAAAGAATTACAAAACTCATATAGCAAAATTTAAGTTCATTTCCATGTGTATAAACCATGTTCTCTGGTAAGATTATCCTTGCTATTTTAATGCCACAGCACTAGCTGTGAAGGACCAAAGAATCTGAAGGACCATAAGCAGAGAGGAGTGAGTGAAACTGAACATAAATTGCATGGTAAAAACTACTACAACTCTATTAATCAAGATCATTCAGCTATAGCAAATATATACTTACTGGAACGTACATATTGCTGATTCTTAGAGCTCTAAAAGGAAGCGTTTAAGAAAATCCAAGTGTTTTTCCACATTTTGCTGCTTCTGTTTTGAGAGCCCAGCGTGTGAAGTCAAATTTGCTGAATAAATAAACACAGAGATGCAGAAAAAAGGTTTGTTGTAAATTCTAACACAACCAAAACCATATCATTGAACATGTGACCTGACTCACTGGAGGCTACAAAAAGCAATTGTATATGATTTGGTTACCATTAAACTTGTAAATCTAGTTTTATGAATTCTGCAATGTGCTAGAATACAGAAGTCATATCAAACTGTCAACACAATTGACCAAATGTTTGAAGATAACTCTTAAAATAAAAGAATTGATCAAAAGTTTATTAAGTTGCAGATTTTCAGTTTAATTCTAGGATAGATGAGATGGACTTACTCATAAGCTGAGCTGATACTTACTGTGATGTAAATTTAAAAACAAAAAAAAGCTTTGGCAGAGTAGCTTCAGTGTATTTGTATCTTGTTGGCCTGCAGGTGCAATAGCACAGAAATCTGCTTTGGGAAGCCCAGACAGTGAGCTTCCCAGCATTACTGGATGTACACCACTTTGGTACTAACTTCTGCAGAGAGGTTTAACCCTTGCTGATCCTTAGACACAGCAGTGCTCACCACACTCAGATGCTGGCACTTGGCACAGATAAGAAGCCGAGCCAACTTTGCTGCCACTGAGCTGTGGAACTCAGGTCATTGGCCACTGGGTGAAGTCTGGCATACAGACAGGACTGACTGTTCTTGCCCCACTGTTAGCCCTTTCAGATAGATGATTATTTCAGCTTTCTTCTGTGAA
This sequence comes from Chrysolophus pictus, assembly GCA_037305975.1. Lineage (NCBI taxonomy): Eukaryota > Metazoa > Chordata > Aves > Galliformes > Phasianidae > Chrysolophus > Chrysolophus pictus. Next base: position 182,985,578 of record CM074576.1, read on the forward strand.
AATGACTGAGATATGTCTCCTAGAATCTGGCCGAATCACACTTGTTTGAATATTAAGAATTAATATTTTCTAGGTTGAGTCTATTTCACTGCCACTATCTGAGCTGTCATCAAAATGACTTATATCTGCAGTTACAGAAACACATGACATATCACACCTTTTGTTCATACTTGTCTCTGAAGTCCTGGGAATGTCAAGATTTAGTCAATTATTATTATTTCACATATTATTATTTCACCCTGAATTCCAGCATACCTCATAATGTAGTAACAGCACTCTGCCATTCCTTTGCACATTTCCCTTGCATCTTTTCTGCATTTTTGTTATAGAGTGTTACAAACTGTTTTACTAGATGTCAAGATATGTACTTTTAATTACATTTCTTACATTAAGAACCTTAATGTTAAAGGAAAACATGTAGCTACAGCTGTTATCTATGGTCAAACTGGTACATGAAACATCCCATAACAAACAGCTGTGTCTCACCATACTCCTTCAGCATGCTGTGATGCCCTTTGTGTGTTGTTTCATTTTAACCACTGAAACTCATGATCAGTAAGATGAAGGATTTGAAACTTGCTCTTCAAAGCAGCTCTTAGAAGGGCTGTCTTAGGTGAAGCTGACTTATTTCAGCTATTAACAAAATGATTACAATGTGATAAAATAATTTAAAAAATATTTGGCAATTTGGATCAAATTCAAATAATGGTTTGGCAAGCTAGAAGATTTTGGGGGGTGATTTCACAAAGAAACAATGCCTTCCAGCAACCCAAAGGACAGCTTCAAGTATCTCAATTAGTTGACCTGTGCAGCTTCTGAATTCCTTTTATGGCACTGACAACCATGATCCACTGCTGTGGGTCCTGGGTTCATTTTGTGGCATGTATGTCCAACCCATTTGTTTTATGCTTTTATTGCTTTCTTTTTTTCCCCCCAAGTTTTAATGAAAATACATTTTTTAAAAAAGAAATTTTGTTACTTATGTACATTAACTATATTGTATACTTTCTATGCAGGCCAAGGCAATTCCACTCCACAAAGACAAAAGGTTAGGCACCCATTTCTTAAGATATTGCTGTCAATATTTCAGAAATGAATTCATATTCTTTGTTTAAATTCCTTCTCCCTTACAAAGGGAGATTATTACTTATATCTTGCATGCAACATCATATGCTTAGTCCTTACTGTTCTAAGAGTTGTGATATCTACCTGTACCTCATTTTCTAGACAATATAAATTAAACATAAAATATATTTCTGAAATGGAGGGACTACATTGTTACCACTCCGAAGCAAGAAAAAACATGCAGATGGCAGGACTGCCAGAGGGTGGGGACCCCTATCTATCCCAGCTATTATTGCGCTCTTATTCCCTTTTTTCTGCTCACATCTTCAGACTCTTCACTACAGACCTGTTTCTCCACCCTCTGCCCAGCGTTCACACTCAGCAAGTACCACTTTGTGCCTCAGAACATTCTTGTCTGCTACTGCTAAGAGTCCCCCAGGCCTCCTCCTTTGTGGCCCATTGCTGTCATGCATGCTATTCCCCTCTGGGCACTTGTGCTATTCCTACCTCAGCCAGTAATTTGAACATTAGAATATATGTAACAGGCTTAGCAGAGTGTAGGATGCCTACCATTGCTATACATCTTTTGCAGGAGGATGGCAAAGGGAAAAGCTGCAGAGATATCTCTCATTGCTAGCTTTCACCAGAAGTACTAAAAACAACTCAAGCAAGCATGTGAAACCTGTAAGGCTTCTGGAGAAATCTCCAGAATAATGCAGTCATTCAGGACACACATGAGGTCTACATTTCCTCCAAGCCCAGATCTATGCCTGATGCAGCTGGATTTTATTTCTATAGCAGTCTCGACAATAAGAACTTAAAATTAAGAACTTTGACATATCGGATTCTGAATTAAGCTGGACTAGCATAGAGATCAACACTTGCTTTCATCTACAATTGATGTGGGTGTTACACCATTTTGACTTTGATATTTTCAGAATGAAACAGAGTTCAGAGCATGCAATATCTTGGTAGATATAAACAAATAAAAGAGATACCAGCAGAATACATATTGACAGAAAGGCAGGTTTTGGCAGCTTTGTTAATTTCACGAAGGAAACAATTACCATGTTCTCAAAATTTGAAATCATCAGCTGAGATGTCCTGAGATGAAAACTGTTCTTACTCATAGCTCAGAAAATTCTTGATAAAGTATTATCAGACATCTTTTCTTTTAAAATCTTCTTATCTTCTCGAGTACAAATACAGCTCCTATCTCTGCCCTAGCTCAGTGATACTAACCTTCTCTCTTCCACACAATCCTTTTTGTATGAAACTAAAATTCACAGCCTCTCCCTCTCACATCAATCTCTAGAGGATAAACATCACCTTGAGTTATAAGGGTCTAAACTAGAGTTCTTAAACTTCATGATCTCTCGCTCTCTTTCTTGAATTTCTGTGGGCAACATCTTCTTCCTGCTGGTCACTGGTAACCCAGGCAGCATCTTGGATTTCCTTACTCTGCAATTACACCTGCATTCAGCAAATAATTTTCATATACATAGCCTATCACCACATACATCTTCTCACTCTCCAATGGGAAATATTGCCTGCATCTGTGAGCAGTTCATGGTGTCAAACAACATTGTCCTTCCAATCAGTGCTTTTGTGCTGGAAGCATATCTTAGTAAATACTGGCAAAGGTGTCTCTTTTCAATTCCTCCTTAACACTTTTTGCTATGCTATGTATCAAAGAAGAGGAAAAAATTGCAATAATTAGGCTTCTGTTACACTATGATTACAGCTTCTTGGAGGAAGGTGGGAAGAGCCACCAAAGCTAACCAGCTGATTGTGATCTTCTAGCATGAAGCTATATACTAAGGAGTAAGCAATTGCCAAACCTACAAACAGGGAAACAGACAGAGGCATGAAGGTGGAATCAGATGCTCAGCACATTATGTCATTCAAATGCTCTGTGTGGTTTTAGAACTGATTTTTAAATACCAGTCAGTAAAGAAAAAAAATAACATCTGTAAGTGTATAAATTCTCGATGGCAGCACAGGTTTGTCTTTACATAAAAGACAAGTTGTGTAGGTTAAGTGCTTGAATGCTTTGCCAAAAACTACAACTGTTAGAAATACTGACAATTAGCTGAAAAAATGAAGAAGAGGCCAGTCCTAAATGGTCATTTACTGCTACCCAAAGGATATTGTAAGGTAAAAAATCCTTACCTATCAAGGTTAGCATAGCATTATCTCCAATTCATATATTATTTATTGTAGTTGAAAGAAACCACATCCCAGTGATAAATATGATGAAAGATCTACTACCTAAATCTGTCTTGCATTTCTTTCCTTGATTTACCACTTAACAAACAGAGATCTTTTCATTAATATAGTAAATTAGAAATGGGAAATTATTACATAATTGCTGTTAGTCTTACTGGTTAATCACTTTCATTTGACAAGTAAATTATTTCAGCTCAGTACAAACAGCAAATCAATTTTTGCCTACTGTCATTAACAGTAATCAATAATTAATTACGATTATTAAAAATTGTTAGCACAGAATTTTTCTGCTCAGTACTAAGTTAAATGCCAAATTTATTTTGCTGGGAAGCTGACATGAGACTGAGACAGCTGTATGTCCATGGAAAATAAGCTGAAGAAACAGCTCAAGCTGAGAAGGAGATAGGATTTCTTATTAATCTCAGTAAGCAGTCTATCTGCCAGGGCAATATTTAGCTGTTTTTTTTACTATTATAGATTAAAATTGTGATATTATGTTTAGTCCACAAATGTGATGACTCAGTTGCTGATTCCTCCTGCAGTGTAGATCTTTATTTGATTTTCTATTTAAAGATTAAAATCATTTTCAATTCTACAAGAATGTGTTCGGATCTGCCTCATAACTTACTGGAAGCAAGCAACAAAACAAACAAACAAGAGAGCCTACCAACAAAAAACTCCAAAACAAACAAACCAAAAACCAAAACCGGATAGAAGTTGAGCACGATATGGCTGTAACTATAAAACAGCAACAGGCTCACAGCGAATGGTTCAGCAGTTACACACCCCATCCAAGGAACCAAAATCTCTCCCAGCAGATTATATTCCTTGCTTACGTTAATTCTGCATCACAGACTGTGCCTGCAGAGATTGCCTCCTGGCGGCACATCTTTCTGCAGAATGCTCCCTAACTGCTGCCAGCCAGAGCTGTTAGCAGCCTCTGCTCCACGGTGCCTCAGGGTATGGACGAAGATAAATGTAGTGTGTATCTCAGCACCACGGAAAGTTTAATGTAAGAGGAAACAAAGTTTCCTTTAACTTACACTGGGATCTAGAAAGCTCCCTAAAACTGAGGGAAAGTTTTAATACTGGAATTAACCAGGAATTAATCAAAGAATTAAGTGGTCTTTAATAAAACCCTTGTGCAAACCATGCACAGTGGTACACTAGTTAAAACCTCGTTTCATTCCATGACGCTGTGCTGCCCTTTCCTAGCCCAGCACAGCTAAGTGTAACTGCGGATTTGAGCAGTAAGAATCCGATGCCATAGTTTTGGTTCAGATGACCCATGAAACATCATGATGACGGCTCCTGCATATCAGAAATGCTTATGTAGTAACATTAGCCATTAGTTACTCTCCCAGCCACAATCCACATGATTTGTTTCTCATTAATTTCTTGTTAATCCAAGTGTCTGTCCTTGCCACTGGTGCATATATAATAATCACATCTTTCTCCATGTCTCATCTTAGAAGTGGAGAATGTTAATTTCTTTCTGAAGTAAAATATTTCTAACAAGGTTGTTTTTTAGGATTCATTCAGATTATCTCCAGGCATTAAGGTAAGTAAATCAACAATTGCCAGGTAGGACTGACTTCAACTGGAAGCGATATCACTTTGGTATAGCTTTCAGAACCTGAGTATGTAATGATCATAAAAGGTTTTGATTAAACTTGTGTCAAGACATCAATTTCCTTTGGCCCTCTTGCTTTATAAAGACTGTAATGAAACTTACAAAAACTCAGCAATTTTGTATGCAAAAATGATATGCTCTTAGTAAAGCATTCTCCATGAGTATGTACATTGCTGTAAGCTGCTACATACTTTGGTAAAGAAATATATATATTAATACACTAATTTAATTGCAAAGGTTAGTGCCATTTTCCCAGAAAAATAAATTGGAAAACAAACATTATTTGAATAGAGAATTAATGAAAATGTAACTTTAAAGTAAAACCAGTGAATTGATTTTTCTTATTGGCAGTTTGAAGAAAGATATTTATTTACTCTCATTCTTTACCAGTTTGTCCCCCCTGGGACCTGGAGTCTAAGTAAACAATCATGACAGTGTGCAACTGATTTCTGCCTGAGCAGCCAGCTGAAATTTCAGCAGTATTTGGCTATGATGATACATTGATCAAGTCTCTTTCGGTGATCTGAAACTCTAGATAGTTCATCATATATTTCTGCCTGCAAAATACTTTTCCTTAGATACTATGGGAGTACTTCATCCATAGAATTACTGTTTTTCATATTAATGAGTTATAAATGAGAGCTTAATTACTGCTAATTGCTTGAAAATCCACTGTTGGTGATTATAATCACTAACGATTAGATTGTTAAGCATTCATCTTTGTCTATCTTTAGCAAACTTAATGAGCAATTATGGATCAGATCCTCAGCTGTACCAGTGCAAATGAACCTCTACCAGCTGTGAGCACAGCCATGCCACCATCAGCATTATCCCCTAGCATGGATATGGTGCCTGTTGTGCCTGGCCACCACAGTGTTGTACACAGGATGAGATGTGCAGGAAATATATTGCATTCTTGTAATCCACATCCCAAAAAGTTGTCTCCAGGGACTATTTCTTTGGAAGTAACTCGAAGCTCTTTGGTCTAAATCTTCTACTGCAGTCTGTGTAGCATAACAACACCTCATCTTCCTAGTTTTGATATCAGGAGAATGAGGAGGTGAGCTGATTCCTTGAAGGTGCCTAATGACTTGTAGTTACAAATAGGATGTGAGCTTGTGCACAGATTTATCTACCTCTATATAAATGCATTTGACAGGAAATAATAATTTTTAGGCTTCTGCTGGGTATTTAAATTGTGCTCAAATGGCTTTATTGGGAACTTGGTCATGTCTGTGCAGCTGGTGTATACAGCCACTTCCACTAGAAAAGCCTGCAGCAGAGTAGGTGTGCTTCAGCCAGACCAAAGTTATTTGGTCCAACATACTTCTTTCCTTCATACATTCATTAAAAATGTATTTAAATTATTCACTTTTAAAAATAACACACATGTAAATCTATACTACGTGGAATAGCAGGTTTCCATCTAGGGAGAAATTAAGGAGTCTGCTTTTACTAGTGTATTATACTGAAGTTAATGATCCTTCTCATTGCAGCATTACACTTACAAGATAGCTCTGATGCTGTTTAAAACAGTTGAAGATTATCATTTCAGGGGCATTTCTGGCAAGACTTCTACAAATTCTGAAGGCAACTAATCAATATCTATTTCATTTTTGTGATACTTGTTCATATGAATGAAAGAAACTTCAGTCAAATAAACCTTTCTGCTCTAACAAACAACGTTCTTAAATAACTGAGAGTGTGACTCAGTATCAGTTTATTTTCTCACTCACAATATTGGGAAAGATGTTTGAAAATTTCTTACTATTAGTGGTTATAAACTATGTCACAATGTCCATACTGACCCTTTAATTTAAGCACCTCTTCTCCTCTCTTTGATATCTGTTCTTCATCAAAGTTCAAATCCCATCCTTCTTTAGGATGTGTCAGATATCCTTCAGCAGATTAAACTGAAATCACTTTAGAAGCTATTGTAGATACCTTTTCTCTTTCATTATTTGAGTTTTGTTTCTGTACGTTGGTGTGTACAGTGAATCACTTGAGATTCCTTCATCCACCTCAAACAAAAATTACCCAGTTAATATTTTAAATAGTCTCTATCTGGGAATTAAGTCAAATGGATGACTTGTGTTGAAGAGGATGATAACACTGTCCTAGCAAAGCAGGGAACATATGGTTACAGTAATTCCTTATACCACTTTAACTATCCTTTCAAGTGAATGTCTTTCCAGGGCAATAATTTCTTATCTTCCTGCTCTTTATGGGAACCCTTTTCTGCACCTCTATCAGCTTGAAATGACTTCTCTGAATAGGAAGAGACTGCTAGGTAATAATCCAGACACAGTCTCAATGGCATAATGCACAACAGTATTACTGGTAAAATATATCCTGGAAAGACTAAGAGAAATGAAGAAGAAAATTCTGCACATCGTTTACACTCACAATACTCTCTATATTGTATTATACAGAGCCTACACAGAATATGTATGTGTTCTATATGCAGTTCCATGTATTTACATGTTAAACAACCTAATCCTGTAATTCACGTGTTCATAAGTTCAACAAATAAGGAATCCCAGGGATTTGAATGAAATCACTGAGCATTCTATTTTCTATTCTTAAAAAAAAGATATTTGTTGAACCAGAACTATGGTAAGAAAACTTAATGGAAAATTAACTACTACTTGTACTGAAAATCAGGTTGATACTCAAAAAAAAAAAAAAAAAAAAAAAAGAGTTAATGTAAAATATCTGAGCATGAACACAATGAGAAAAGACTATCTTCTGCTGTTAGATTTAAGTTTCAAATCTCAGCTTACCATTTGCTTTCTCTTTTAGATGACAGCAACTCATTGTCAGAATAAGATAAAGAACCATGACATTTTATTATGAATTAAGAAAATATTTAAATCTCTACAGAAATGCATGTTCAGTGGCAACATCAGTGTAAAACGTAATCAAAAATGTACACTGAAACAAATTATGCTACAGATAACCAGCCTGGTACTAATGCATGAATCCTATCTCTAGCAGCTGCTACTTACAAGTTCTGACCATCTAAATGAAAAGAATAAAGTATCATGCTTACTTAATCAAAGCAGGAATACATAGGCGCTGATGGGCCCAAAAAACTGGACAGAACTGTTCAATCATCTTCTGTAATAGTTTTTTATCTGCACATACACAAGTCCAGGATTCTATCTTATTTTTCACAAGTCACACCTGAAAAAACCAAGCATCAGAGTCCCACGATTTCAATTGACGTAGATATTCTTAATCATTTTAAACTGCTGGAAAAGGGATATATTTTTATTTACTATGTCGTGATAATAATGGTGCCATTTGGATCTATAAGCAGTGTTACTATTGGGTATTTTGTCTGAATTCTAGATTAGAAGCTAAGTAAGACAGTAGTGGTGGTCCCACTCAATTAATAACTAGAGTTGTAGAAATGAGGCTATTCAAAAGTAACTGCTTTTTTGCTTTGTGTTAATCTCAGCTGGACTTGTTCCCTGAGCTAGCTCACTGCATAACCACCCAAGTCCTAGGAAAATGAATGTAACCAGTGATGGAACAGCGAGAATGAGATTCTCCACTTTGAAGCAATAAGGATTTACAGGTACTTTAGTGACCCTGGGAGGAACTGCAGCCTGAGCCATCAATGCCTCTAAAGCACGAGCGTCCAACCTTTTGGCTTGCCTGGACCACATTGAGCGGAGGAACCGTGTTGGGCTGCATATACGCAGCTCACTCCAAAAGTAATGCCTCCTATTTATTTCTGTGGAAACAACAACAGATACAAGGAACACAGTAACACTGATTGAGCACATTCTCAGCTACATTGCACTACTTTTCCACAGTCACCACCATTAGCTATGCATTTTCACCAGCTATGAACAAGAGCCTGCGTGCTGCGCTTGTAAGAATCTGCACCAGCAGAGGTGACCACCGTTTCACAGCTATGATGGTGTCACTGCAGAGAGAAGTGCCAAGCTCTACCCCTTGGGAACTGACGTCAGAACATCGTGGAATGGCACAAAGCTGCCAGGTCGAGTGGACAACAGGAAAAGTTTCTGTACTGTAAGGGCGGCCACAGGCTTCCTACTGAGGAGGCTAATGCCCCGTGTCTGTCAGTGATTAGAAGGCATATCCAAATAGATAATGTCTTCACTGATAATCTTCAAATTCTGCCTAGTCCTGAGGAAACAGCTGGATTTGATGATCATTGAAAATCCCTTCCAACTGAGCTACTCTATTCCGCCCCGGTGACAGAAGGCTCCGCACACAAACCGCCCTCCGCCTCCCCTTCCCGCCTTTTCCCGCGCTGCCAGGGACGCGCTGACGGCAGTGAGCGTCATGTCGCTACGGCGCATGCGTGCCGGCTCCGCGCCTGCGCACTGCACGAGGACGGGAGACCGGTCGGGCGGTGCGCATGTGCAGAAGGCGGCCGCGGGAGCCGGCTGGCCAGCGGCGGCCGGGCGGCGTGGGCGCTGGCGCGGAGTGAGGTGATGGTTGAGCCGCCGCGGGGAGCGAGGTGAGGGGGGCCGGGCGGGAACGGGGATGAGCGCTCGCCGCGGGGCGGTAAGGCGAGACGAGGACATGGCGCCGGCGAACGCGGGGTCCCTGCCGCGTCCCGCCCCGAGCTGCCCCCCGGGGATGGGCTCCGCCTTCAGTCCCCCCAGGCGCGGCGGGCGGGCGGAGACGCCTCTGTGAGCCGCTGTCCTGTGGGGCGGGGGGGGGAGCGGGGCTACGAGCTCAATTTTGGTGATCAAGTGTAGAAAGACGTGCCAGGGGTTCCTGGAATGCAGGAGTATTCTGGAAGCAGTGAGCTGAGAGGCGTCCTCCCCGTGTGTCAGATCCTGCCGTGCCGTCTGGCTTGAGTGGTGCCTTCTGCAACTCCACCGGGCTCACCCTGAAGGTAAGTGCTGCTCCTGCTCTGATTGCAGCCACACGTACCGCCTCCGGCACAGTTTGGGAACGTCCTGAGTTAGAGCTTGGACTGGTGATGCCAGCATTGCCATTTAGTCTGAATTAAATTTGAAAACTTTGTGCCAAATGTCCTTTTTCATGTGGCTCTAGAATGAGACCCTGTTGAAGAACTAGACGCCTGTATATAATCAGTAGAGGTGCAAGTTTTTCTTTCTTTTTAGAAGTGTTTGCCGTAAGGTGACATGGTTGGGAAGCATCTCCATGGGCTGCCAGATAGGATGCTGTCAGCAGATTTAAGCTGTTCTGCATCTTAAATAGCTTCAGGTGTGCACAAGGCACTGTGCTGAGACCTGGGGAGTGCAGTCTCTGCAGAGCAGCCCTTATATTCACACCACGTGCCTTTCAGACCTTTCCAAAACTTTCTGTCTTCGCTTGTCCCCTGCTGTGCAGGCTGAATGTTTTCCTTCCATCTTTGATAGCTACTTCTACTTCATTTGCAGTGAGAAACTTTAAGCTCTTCTTTTTTAAAGCTCTTCATTCAATTTTGAAGATACTTAAATTGGTGCAGGAGACAAGTAGGCAGAGCTGATTTGATAGAATGGGCCAGGTCTAGTTGAATGGCCGTTGGTATCCAGAAAAAAAATAATTGCCTGATATGTATGACCATGCATTTTTTTTTCTATAGCTGCATTACTTGAGTTTCTCATACTTGCAATTATGGACTTCTCTGTTTTTCAGGTTGATCCAAAAGTAGTTTTTTGAGTAGTCCTTGTTAAGTCTGATGTGCTTACTTATAAGTGTAATTTGAAACACTGAGACATTGAAAATAATGAAGGCAAAGCGTAAAAAAAGGAAAAAAGTCTCAAATGTATGTATATATAGTGCCCAGTGACAGAACAAAGGGCAACAGGCATGAACTGAAACACAGAAAGTTCCATATGAATGTGAGGAAAAACTTCTTTACTTATGTAGTATCTTTATAGCAGTTTTAGAAGGTGCAGAACAAGAACAGAGCTGTTTTTCTGTGTTTTGTAACTAAAATGAAGCCTTTCCAGTGAATGGGCAGTCAGATCTTCAGTATTTCCTGACTTGTTGCTGTCTAAAAGAGTGTGATCAACGTTACAGCTTTACCTGGACCTGATTGGTCTGGTAATTGAGCTTCTACTATTTTTGATCAGTATTTCTGGACTTCATCATCAGATGAATTTTCTTTGTATGTTTCTGCTGTTTTAAGCCTTAGTTTGCTATGCTTTCATGTTAATATCTGAGGAGCTATTATTTTGTCATCCTTATCTTTCCTTATGCCTGTTCCCTGTTACTTGCAGTCCTAACTTATTGGCTGTCCAGGGAGGTGATCATCTATGACTAATCTGTCTTTCTCATTTTATTACCTTGCTACTTTTAAATGTGTATAAAGACAGACCAAAATATGTGTTTCTCCAGTTAGTTAAATGTGATAATTCTTTATTATAGCAATTTGCTGATATATTGCATAGCTTTCCATCTTTATTTGAAATTTTGGAATCTGCCTTGTGTGAAAATGGCCATATAATGCCTTACATACTAAAGCCCAATTTTGATGAGGTCTTTCAGCCCCGCATTGTATGTGACTGCTCCTATTCATTTCTGTGAAGACTGCAACAGATACAAAGAGCACAGTAACACTGCTTGATAGAACAAATCCTCAGCTACAAAACACTATTTCTTCAAAATAGTCACCACCATTAGCTATGTGTTTCTGCCAGTGATGAACAAGAGCCTGCATGCCACACTTGTAAAAATTGGCACCAGCAGAGATGACCACTGTTTCACACCTAGTGTGATGGCATTGTTGCTAGGAAAATGTTGCCCACGTGGTCCAGCTTCCGTTGTGCTAACACCTAGACATTCAGCAACAGGTTCATTTTTTTTTCTTTCATTTTGAAAGGAATTCAGTGACACACCTTTGCTTCATCTGCACTTCAGCATCAGATGCCATTTTGTTAGACTGCTTCTCTTTTGCCACCTGTCACACAGCGACAAAATGTACTGGAATACTGGTGGGAATTTACTGCCATACTACAAGCCTCTGATGTTGTGGGCCAACAAGTGAAATAGGAGGAATTTCTTTTGGAGCAGCTGTCTTCATATCGTTGTCCAGAATTAGAGTATCTATTTAGATGTAATAGAAATTCCTGCTTATTATTCTCCTTTACGGTATATGACAGCAAATCATAATTAAAACTTTTTATTTTCCAGATCACTTTATTTCTTGTCTCCACATCTCAGGAGGGACGTTCATGTTTAGGATCCTGACTATAGGAACTTCACAATGCCTATTCTTGAACACCCAGCTTATCCACCAGCTACTCTCCTTTGCTTGGAAAGTTTGGTGCCTTGTCGAGAATCCCAAGTGTCCATGTTGCTGTCAATATTTGGAGAGGTAGTGCTTTCTGTGTTGTGTATTTGAGTGGAACAATGATGTTTTGTTATCTTGGAGTAAAAGTAGATTTTTTGTGATTTTATTGTGAATGTAGTTTGGGTACATCTTGTTTCTTTAGTCAGCTATTAGTACCTTACTGTCTCTGTAGCCTTGTTTCTCCATGATAGTTCCTGGTATTAACTTTGTTCCAAAAATGGAACAAAGTCTGTCTTTTTCCCTGGTCTTAAGTTCCGGGGTGCTTTCTTTTTAAGTGACTGTATAGAAATTCTATTTTCAACTGTTGTATCTTTTCAAACTTGTTTTTCTCCTTAGCGTCAGCAGTTGAGTTTTCCATCCATCTTTATCTATGGGCATACATCTAGTGGAAAGACCTATGTGATGAAGACTCTTCTAAACACATTACAGGTGAGTTTGTTTACATTTGATTCTGAATTTAGAACTTTGTAATGGAGGACTGATGAAAACGTAATCTCTCTGCTGTTTGTCTGCTTTCCCAGAGTGGTTTGTTTCCTCAGCCATTTCTGCCTTCTTGACTCCTTCCCCCCCTCTAATTAGTGTGAAATAGTACATAATAATATATAACATATAGAATAATAATTTTTCTTAGAAAAATTTAAAAGAGGAAGAAAAAGCAGCCTGTTTTCTTCCTCTCTCCAAAAAGGACTTAACCTGCAATAGCCTCTCAGTGACAGGGGGTTGCTTATGTAATCAGCAAACCTTTGTGCTATCTTGTAATTCTCCTTTAATTGTTTATTTGGATATTTAAATAAAAACCCAAAACCAACGACTTATGGAAGCTACAGAAATGCAGTTTTGGTGATACCCAAATGTCCCAGCAATTTTAGACGTGTATTGCAAAGCCATTCCTAGCCTAAAATGTTGGGGGCCAAGTGCTGGAGCAGCTGTGAGAGAAGATGAGTAACAGTAAGAAGATTTTGCCAAAGTAGAATTTTGCTTTTTGTTAACAAACTAATTTCAGTTATGTTCAGTTGGGTGTGCATAATCTCTTTAATTGTAGTCCCAGAAGTTTGAACTTATTGTGCAGTCATTAGCATTCTGAGCAAAGGTACAAGCCATATCCTTGCTGGAAATTTAAAAAAGAAAAAAAATTAAGTCAGTGAAATAATGAAAATCACTGGTTGAATACAAGGCTGCTGCTGTTTGTTCTGAAACTTTTGCAGATTGAAGGAGAACACTGTATTCGTTGTAGCATATTTGGTTTATTCTGGTCATCCTGCTTGTAGATGCAGGAAGATCTTCACTTTAGAAAATACAGTCTTAAATCTTGAAAATATTGAAAATCTTGAAAAATACACCTTAAATCTTGAAGCAGTGTTGCATAGGCTAATTGTTTTGGTTTTTCTAGATCCTCCAAACACAGCTTGATGTGCGTCACAGAATCATAGAATTACTCAGGTTGGAAAAGGCCTTAAAGATCATCGAGTCCAACCACAACCTAACCATGCTACCCTAACTAACAACCTTCTGCTAAATCATGTCCCTGAGCACCACAACCAAATGGTTTTTAAACACATCCAGGAATGGCAACTCAACCCCCTCTCTGGGAAGCCTATTCCAGTGCTTAACAACCCTTTCTGTAAAGAAGTTTTTCCTGATATCCAACCTAAACCTTTTGTAGTGAATCATACTGCTTTACTGTGGTCTTTAATATATGCTATTTGTTGTTTTTGGCATAAGAAAACCACTTATTTAGACTACTTATTTCAAAATTTTGGAGGAACTGAGTACCTTGAATAAATGTTTGTAATGGTGTTGTAGCTGGATGGCTAGCTATAAGTGAATTATATCAACTAATTGGAATCAACAATTTTTTCTTCATACATACAAATGCAAAACAAAATTCACATCAAGGATTCTTGCTTTCTAAGTAAAATCATCTTGATTTGGAATTGGTTAATGCCATATAAATAATCACAGAAAATAAATATATATGCACATTTTTCAGATTTGTGCAGAATATTCTGCACAAACAGGCTTAGCACATGTCTTATGTAGAATCTTGTACTTCATCTTTGGGTCATTTGTATGCAATGAGTGCCAAAAGCATTGAGTAATTTCTTTGAAGTGTGTGCTGCTAGATTACTTTCTTTATAAGTTTGAGAAGTTCATGCTATCCAGTTTTTAATGGGTTATTTTATGAGACTGTAATGTGTTGTGATTGTTTTGTCTTTTCTTTGATCAAAATGCTGTTTGGTGTTCTTTTAATGTTTTGCTCTCAAAAGAGAAATTTTGAAACATAATTGGAAGGTACACCGTGTGTTTTGTGTGAGGATTTGTCAGATCTCTCATCACCTTATGACATGTGGTAGTTTGACTAGATACTTAAGTAATTATTTGTCTACAGCAAGGTTTTTTATTGCTTGTTTATGCTCTCTATTCTGTTGGCAGTGTTTGGTTTCTTTCAGTGCTTCATATGGAAGGGAAACTTGATTTTGGAGTATTTATATTGAAAAAACACTATAAATACAGTGTGATGAAATGATTATGAAATGAAATGAAGTTGGGTATTTTTATCCCCTCCAGCTTCCTCATGTGTTTGTGAACTGTGTGGAATGCTTTACTTCACGACTTCTTCTAGAAGAAATTCTCATCCAGTTGCAAAATGGTTCTGAAACAAAACAAGCTTCTCCTGTGCCTTGTGATACCTTCAATGACTTTGTGCGTCTGTTTAAACAAGCTCTCGTGAGTCAAAATCTTCAAGATCAAACAGTATATGTTGTAAGTAATTCAGTTTTAATGCTTAGGTTTTGTTTTGCTTATGTGGATCCAGTTGTTGTCAATAACTTGTATGTGCAATGTATGTATTAGAACAGTTTTCACAAAATTCTTCTCTGTACCTTGTTCACAATTTGTTGATACCAAATAGATTTTTCAGCTGGTTTACTGTCTTCAGGTGAAAGTGTATTTTTCATGTTTATGGAGTTTTTTATATACAAAGCTGTTTAACATAGTAAGTAATTGCCGTAAATTAAACTGTAGTTAAGTCTCTTATAGTATTATCTATAGAGAAGCTATATTTGTTTCATAGTTCTTAAGTCACACCCAGGTACTTCTTTGTGAAGAAGGTAATTTCACAAATGAAAAGGCAAAAGCAGGAAGCAGGGATGAAGTACATTATGGTGCACACAGATGACAACAATTGCTGGCTATCGTAGGCTTAAGTCAGAAGTCATACTAAGGAATTAAAATGTACCATTTCCTCTGTAAATGTAAAAATCTTACGTCTTTAGAATGTTGCCCTTGGAGACAAGAACTGAGGTTTTAACACTGAGATGTCAGAAATATCCTGCAGTGAAAGATTTGATGACATGTGTAAGTAAGCATGGAAGAAACAAGCAGTCTGCACAAGAAAATATGAGAACTTAAATCACAAGTATGATTGAATCTGTGTAGGACTAGAACACTGGTACTGTACTAATCTAGCTACATCAAGTAGTAAACATTAACAGCATTGATTGTGTCAACAGGTGAATATTGAAATAAATATGAAGCATGCAAGAGCCCTAAAGAAAGGATGTGGACTCCTCAAAACTTTTCTTAGTTCTCACTTAGTTGAATAAGTTCTCTTAGTATAGTGATGTGTGTGTACGTGCTTACTTAGTAAACCTACAAAATACGTAGACTGAATTTGCAGCATAGCATTAGGAATTAAATAATTTGTTAAATGAAGTCAAATTTATTATTTAAGAAAACATGAGAGTGACTCAAGATTGGAAGTCTGATCACCTGGGATTATCACTTTGCATGTTTCTCAGACCAGTTGAAGAGCACATTGCTTTGTTTTCTTGTAGTCAAACAAGAAGTTTAGAATTACACAGAAAATTCTACACTCTGTTTCACAGGTAATGGTTGAGTATTTTTTTAATGGATGTAAAAACATTTTTAATAACTTCATTATATGTTTAGGGGAAGCAATGCTAACTGATGAAGCTCATGAAGTTGATAAAATTTACTCTTCAAAAATTGAAAAAAAACCCCAAACTCCAAACCAATACTTAAAGTATATACCAAACTACTTATAGATAATTCAATTTAATATAAAGACAAAAAAAAAGTGGTATTGACATCTTTCAACAATTCCATGAAAACAGATTTAGCACTAAAGTGATAGGAAATTTCAACAAACATATAATAAATCCTTCTTTTCAATTGAATATTTGAATTAAAAAGCCTATTCTGCATCAGTAAAGAATGCATCAAGTGTTATATTAAAATTATTATTGATCGGGAAGTCAGAATTTCCTGAACAATAGTTACAGAAAGCAAAGCATTAAATAGTTATAAAGTTTCCATTGTTTCAGGTAAATAGTTGCTGAATCAGAAGAATTAAGTATTAAATTAGTATTTCATTTCTGTTCTGCATGGGAACAGACAGGAATGCAGGAAATCAATTCATGTATATTAACCTGTGTTATCTGGGTTTGTGATAGAATGGTTTAAATTGAGACTGGTAGAAGACCAGTATGCTGGTAACATGAACTGGCAAAGCTAACCTATTCTATTTCATTTTGGTACTAAATAATCTAGTGTTCCAGCCTAATTAATTCGGAGTGAATTAAGATAAATGTTTACTCCTAAGCAAGGGATTCTAAATGCTTCTGTTAACTCAGGCACGGGTGCTGCGTGCTCGTGATTACTTACAAAAAAAAAAGAATTTATTCTTTATAACTATCTGAAAAAAATAGAACAGATATAACTTCTATTCATTTGTACATCTGCAGTATTTAGCACTATAAAGAAGTAAGAATCTGCAGTTTTATTGTTGTTCAACAGTCACTGGTAAAATATACTTTTTAAAAAAACATGACAAATTTGCATTGAAATAAATAATAAAGTACATGTAGGTTTATAGACCTGTGTTGGCCGTTTCCATGACATACATGACATATTCCACAGCCCAGTGTTGCAGTATATTTTGCATGCTGTGAATAAAAACTCTACTTTGTTTCCCATTTAGGGGAAAAGTAAGATCTACTTAAGTCAAGAGCTTAAAGCTTTGGATTCAGTATTGCCTGTTACTGGGCCTAATAAAGAGTGTTTTGTTAGTAAAAATATTTTCAAGCAATTCTGAGTAAACCTAGTCAGCTCATCTCATCCCTGAAGTTGGCTATTATATGAACAAAATACAGATGTCAGTATAAAATCATGTTGTATTATAGTTTATTTAAAACTATGATAGTCCCAAGAATCTTGAGCTATTATCTCAGAGATAATCCCACTTTTTTTTTCTGTTTTATTTTTAAATACCCTTTTCATAACATGTTCTTTGGTTGTCCACATAAAATTATTTTTCTTACTGTGAACAACAGAACCAGTAGATGTTTTAATATTTTGATGCGGTAAAAGAATAGACTAATGCAATTTTCCAGAGACTGATAGTTTCTCTTTCAACAGCAGTACTTCAGAGCTTACGTTTTTATTGTGAGTAGTGAATAGAGTACAAAATGATTGGTTTTCTTTCTTCATTCCTGTTAAGATTCTAAGTATAGTGAAATAAGTTGATTCGGTTTTGTTTTTTTTTCTGAAAGATGTCCACAAATGTTTTTATGCTCCTGCTTTTTCCCTATAGGGTCAAACATCCAATTGTTTGGTGTTCCTTGTATAAGCTATATATACACAACATATCTGTTATTACTACATAAAGTTTGCCTTAAAATACAATTAAATTCTGTAAACTTCTGGCCTACAAGCTATGGTAAGAAAAATTTCTCTCAAAATTCAATTGTATGAACTCCAAATGTTAGCTACTTGAAGATATTAAGTGGTAGCTCTTATTTTGGGGACATAAATTAATAACGGTAAAAGATGACTCTCCTACAGTAAGTGTGTTAATATAGAGTTGAAGTAATACCCAATTTTTAATAGAAGAATAATTTTGGAGAAAATTGAGATTTCGGTGGTTATAAATATTACAGATTTCTTGATCTATGTATGTATTTCTTAATTCTTGCTACCCTTAGGTATAAGAATGTAGCTTTCAAAAGCATTTGAACATTGAACATTTGAACATTGTGTTGAGGGATACGGTTTAGTGAGAGCTATTGGTGATAGGTGGATGGTTGGACTGGATGATCTTGTAGGTCTTTTTCAACCTTGGTGTTTCTTTGATTTTCTGGGAATTGTATCTTTTGTTTGGAAGGCAAAGCTGCTTGAGCTTTCTGGAAGCACGCCTGAAGCAATAATCTCTCTGATGTTCCCTTCTTAACATGACTTCTACTTAGTTTCTTCTTGTCTGAGAGCAATTGGTGAAATGTTTCTCCAGCAGCCGAGAACAGATTTCAAGTCAGCATGAGAGTTCAGGTTAATATTTTCTGTGTAATGAGATCATTATTTTATTAAAGGTACTGGATCGAGCAGAACAGCTAAGGGAAATGGAAGCGAATGTCCTGCCAGCATTTCTTAGGCTTCAAGAATTGGTGAGTATCTCAAGGAAAAAAATAGCATGTGATTCCTACATCCAGGTTAAATGCATGTGAGATATCTGTCTTTCCAGGCTCATCATGAAAAGTGATTCCTTAGATTAGAAAAGCTGCAGGTTTGTCTGTTTGTTGGGTTTCTAAAAAAATAAGCAACTGGCAGAGGTCAAAACCAGAAAGTAAACCAGAATTTAAACACTTGCAGGTCTATCTTATCCTTCGATATAAACAAACAAAAGTAAAGTTTAATAATACCCTCTGACAAGGATGCTGATTCCAGATATGTAGCGGCCTTTTCTTGAATGTTTTTGTTTTTAAGAAGAATGTGAATTTTTTCTGCACTTCGTTTAAACTTCAGTAATAACGAAAAAAAATGGAAAAAAGGAAGACTGTGGTCTATCAGGCATAAGTTCAACACAGTTCCTACATACTACATACTTTGTACCAACAATAGATAAGTTAAAAAAAAATAATCCTTGTAGCATTTGTGAATGTTAGCATGTTAGCATTAGCAAGTCTACATCTGAATCAGGCTGACTCAGAGAACTCAATCAAATAGAGTAAGTTCAGTATCAGAAGCATGAATTTGCAAGTCAAGAAACGTTTGTTTTCCTCAGTTTTCTCCCACGTAAAACTTCAGGCCATTTCTTGATGGCCTTTTCAGAACAGTATGAACCATCTGCTTGTGGCTGGACCTGCTCAGCTCAGCAGCTGAGAATGAGAATGTGCTTGATGTTGACAGAAGGTTTTTACATCTCTACTATAATCACACCCATAGTATTTTTCTGATTTGAAGTTAAACTCTGTATCTTATCCTCTTTCACTTCTGAATTATATAGGCTTATCCCTTGGAAGAAGTAAAGATGGTGTATTCTCTGGAAATAAATAGAAAACAAAACCAGAAAATGGTGGTATTTTGAAATTGTCTGAAGAGCTAAATAGAGGACTTTTTTTTTTTTGTACCATAAGAACTTGTATATGATTGTCAATACTTTTCTGGTGACACTGATTTCACTATTTACTGAATGAAGTCTCATTCAGAGTTGTGTTTTTAATCTGGCAGCTGATACGTTTTTGTGGCCCTTCATATCTGTTTTGCCTGTGTTAAAGAGTTTGCTGCCCTGAAGCAGAAACAAACTGACAATAAGTGAGGGAAGCGTGGCCTCTACTGTTCAGGAACCAAAAAAGCGTATGATTTTTTTTTTAATATGCTAAAGCAGCATCTTCAAGTTCAAAAGTGATCTCCAGATAAATTTGCTAGCATTTCCTAATGCTGATATCCTAGTTTCTGTATTCTGAACTGAGATGATGTTAAACTCATGTGCAGGGAGATGTCAGGGGGCAAAGTTGCTTCATCATTTAAGCTTCATCATTTACTTTCATGCTTAGGAGGTAAGGTTCTTCGTTATCAGTCAGAGATTTTGTGGAACAGGGCATCATTTGGGAAGAATGGAATGCTTGATTTTTTTGTATGGATTATGATAGAAAGGACTTAGGTTTTTCATATTGGAAGGTCTGTCAGGAACAGAAATGGAAATACCATTGTTTTTTCTTAGCTAACATGGTAGGAGATGTGGGAAAGGAAAGAGGTCTGGGGAAGAAAACTGTAGAAAAGTGGGCTCATTAAAAGGAAATAAATGAATTCAAATAGAGAGAGAAGAAACAATAAAGAATGCTGGTGGGTATCATTTTAGCAAGAAGTGGGAACTTCAGAAAAGGGGAATAGCACTTAAACTTCTCAAGTCATTCATAACTCATGTTAAACATCATATGTCAGTAGGGGTTCTGATGGAGCTCTTTATGGCTTTTTTTCTGTAGGCATTGTCTAGGAGTTCAAACTATAAGACTTCAGCATTCTTAGAATATACTTAGAACTGCATTGAAGCACTGTGATGTGACAGAAGGAAGGAAGGGCAATTTTCAAAAATCTTCTGTTCCTGCTCACAGCCTGATCTTTAAAATAAAGTAGTAGCTCGGTTTTAAAAAGATCTGAGCTTTCCTTCACTTCTTAACTCCTCCTATCTGTTCTGAAAGTCTGGGTTTGATTACCAATATAAATTGCTGCCTTAATTCTGCAAACAAGGAATGGATTGAACTTGGTATTGTCTAGTACTGAAGCTCTGTAACCCCAGAAAGCATACATGTCAATGAAACGACAAGAGATAAAGATGAAAATCTTCAAATGTATGACTCTCTTGACTAGACTAGCTGAAGCTTTATTATGGTAGTGATTTGTATTAAACCGTAAATTTCATTTTTGTTTGCTTATTATTTTGGATAGAAGTGTCATGGTATTTTTTTCATTGGTGTTATAATATGCAATGTTTTTTTTCTGTTCATCTGTTACATTTTTTTTTCCCCTTCTTGTAGACTGACAGAAATGTGACAGTTATCTTGCTTAGTGAAATAGTATGGGAAATGTTCCGTCCAAATACTGGATGCTTTGAGCCATTCATCATGTATTTTCCTGATTACAGCATAGGTAATATAATTCTTGAATTTGCTTTTTGGGGATAGAGTAACACTTTGTCAAAAACTGTGCAAATATTGTAAAAATCATTTACCAGTATGCCTTTTTATGAATCTGAAAAGCATGTTAGCCACTGGAAGGCAGAAGGCTATATTCACACAAGCTCTAAAATACTCCTCTTAGCAGAACATCGGAAAACAACATTTTGATTCCATTGTACTTGCTAGTTCTTTCAGTTGCACTGTTTTTTTTGGTAGTGTTTGTTTTTAATGGGAATTATTTTTCCACTTAATTTAAAATGTGTTCAGTTTTTAAAGCTGTTTTTAGATAAGCTAAACTTACTTATGTTTAAATAGGACACCTGCAGAAGATCTTGTCCCAGAATCATCCTCCAGAATATTCTGCAGATTTCTATTCTGCATATATAAATATTCTGCTTGGCGTCTTCTACATGGTCTGTAGGGACCTCAAAGAACTTCAGCATCTGGTGAGACAAGCTCTTTTAGTGTTGTTGTTGTTGTTCTTATTGTTGTTCTTTGTTTATTTGTATGTTTTCCTGAAAAACTCTGGCAAGTCTAGATTTACTGTTGAATACAGATAAAGAGAAGATGTGTTAGCACAAAATGTAGTTATCCTAAAGATGCATGACAAAAGTTGTGATGGTTCTGGTGGCTGCAGAGGGTTTCCTGTATTACACAGTGTCCAACCAGTCACAGGAATTTGCTATGTATGTGAATCACCTAACCTGGAACTTCTCTTGATCTTGCCTCTGCTTAAACAATTTCACAATATCAGAGAGGACTAAACCAAATATTTTCACCTGTTGCGATAGGGAGATGTATCTCATTAGGTTTTTGTGGCTACTGCTAAGTATGGTAAAAGCAGTTGTTGCAAATCCAGCAATTCTTGAAGAACAGCTCTGCTACAGACTTAGGTGTAACAGTGTTTTTTTTAGTAGTGTTTATGATTTTACTCTTTCAAGCTTCCTTACTCTTCAGATTCTTTTTGTATGTAGTAATGTAGGTTTGAACTTTGCACACTGCTGCTGTGGACTTCTGTTGTCCTTAATAGATTCTGTTGTATTTGTTTCCTGAACAATTCAGAATATTCAGTACAACACGAGACAGTTACTTTCAGTGTGTGAAAGAGAAATTGAAGTGAATGATCTTAGATAACCATTGCACGTCTGGCTGCAAGTTCTATGGTTTTCTATGTTTATTTAGTGTAACTTGTAACTCAACGTTGTTAATACTTCATCAGTATGGGAAATTTAATTTAAAATTTGAAACAACTTCTTGTATTTTTCAGTAGTGTAAAATTTCCCATTGATTTGCTTCCTACAGAGAATTTTAAGGTACCTAAGCTGTTAACTAGCAACAGCAAGCTAGAGCTCTGCACAGTTTTGCATAAACATAGCATATTACATTGAATTAAAGGTCTAGAGGAGTTACAATTGACAGAAATATTTTCATTGTCCTTCTGTTGGAATTAAAAATAGGTAAGTTAAAAGTTCTTGTAAAATAATAATATGAGAAAGTGAAAATATGTTGAAGGTTTTTGGTAAAAGGAGTTTTAACCAGGTATAAACTGGGGAATGTAATAGCAAACAGTAAAAATAAACATGTGCTTGATGGTGACTTTTGCATAGGTAAAGCTGAAAAACAGTGCCAATTTTTAGCTCTTTTGTTATTGCTTAAGTGAATATAGTTACTGTATACAAGGAAATTTTTCTTGTAGAGAGAACCCATTGAAATTTCAAAAATGTACTGTGGTCAGTGGTTACAAATAATGAACAGATTTTGCCAATGAGGTGATCTGAATGTTCCGCTTGCGTTTCCAACAGGAAAATATGTCTAAGTTTCAACTGAACTTATCTGTTACGTTTAGAAGCTTTCTATTTAGATGAGTTTGTCTCTCCATCAGACATAGTTCTTGCAGGGCCCGCAGCAGCGCCGCTGGTGTAGTGGTATCATGCAAGATTCCCATTCTTGCGACCCGGGTTCGATTCCCGGGCGGCGCAGGAAGTTTTTTGCAATAGCATGGATTTACCAAGGGGAGGACATGCCTGCTGTGATGAAACAACCAGCCTGATAGATGTAGGGGGAGCAGTGAATATTGTCTTCGTGGACATCAGTAAGGCCTGTCCCCCATTGTGTCCTCGTAGACAAGGTGTCAATATACGGGCTGGTGAGCAGAGATTGAGGTGGATCAAAAACTGACAGAGTGGCTGAGTGCACATGAGGGTAATAAACGGTGCAAAGTCTAGCTGGAGACCTTCTCCTCTCAGTATTGGGTCCAGCCTTGTTTAACATCTTCATGATGCTTGGCCTAGGTGGACTTCTAGGTCCTTTTCAATTTTGTGATTCTATGATTCTGTGATTAATGATCTGAACAGTGGAGCAGAGTTTACCCTCAGCAAGTTGGCAGGTGAATGACAAAACTGAGAAGGCTGGCTGCCATTTCTCTACTTGGCTCTGGTGAGGCCATGCCTCAAGTGCTGTGTTCAGTTTTGAGTCTCTCGCGCAAGAAAGACATGAAGGTCTGGGATCATGTCCAGAGAAGGACAGTGAAACTGTTGATGGTCTGGAGTACAAGTCTTACAAGAAACAGCTGAGGGATCTGGTATTGTTTAGTCTGGAGAAATACAGGCTTCAGAGGAGACATTATGGCTCTCTACACCTGTATGAACAGAAGTGGTGGCAAGGTGGGGGTTGGCCTCTTCTCCTGCATAAAAAGTGATAGGAGTAGAAGAAATGTCCTCAGGTTGCACCAGAGGAGGTTCATGTTGGCTATTAAGAAAAACTTCTCAGAAAGAGTGGTGAAGCACTGGAACAGGCTGCCCAGGGAGCTGTTTGAGTCTTCTGTCCCTGGAGATGTTCAAGAATTATTTAGATGTGGTACATTAGATGCAGAAACATTGGTGGTAGGTAGGCGGTTGGACTACATGATTATGGAGGTCTTTTCCAACTGTAGTGATTCTATGATTCTCAGTATCTTATGAACCACTTCACAGTGCCTAGCATAACTTAGAAATATGCATGTTATTATGCATGATCATTAGTAACATATTCTGGAATGATATTAAATTTATGTGTTGAAGATACTGCCTTGAGTTTCGTATACAAGCAGAGAGATTTAGAAAGGTTCAGCAGGACAAGAGGAGAGTCAGTGGTGAAGATGGTCATTTTACAATATTCTGCATGCTATTTACTTGACCGTTTAAGAAAAGATCGAGATTAGATCCTTGTGAAAAGTCCTACATTCTGTTAGGACAGTTTTTATAAATAATTCCTGCTTGTCTGTTTTAAGTACATGTTACTTCTGAACATATTGAACTACATCTAGACTACAGTTTACTTTCCGTTACTCATTTTTGAATTGAAAGCTTAACATTTTTTTACATTTCCATTTGTAATGTTTAGTTGTTTTATTTAAAAAAAAAATAAAGATTACAGCCTTTGAATACAGAAAACAGATTTTGCTGCCAACCAAGCTGATTATTTCAGCTTATATTTAATCTGCAAAAATGTTGTGACACTTCACAATAGAACAGTTGGAAGTAAAACAGCATAATTATTGACTGAAATAATTGTTTTTGATTACAAAACCAATGCATTATGCCATGTTCTCTATTCTGGTAGGTAGATCAAATGTATGATACCTTCTTAATGTGTTGTACTTTTTACTTTCTGTAGGCAGCACTCAATTTTTCTAAATACTGTGAACCAGTGGTCAGAAGAGAAGGTAAGCTTCTGTCCTTGATTTGAGAAGGTATAGGAGAGTGCGCATGTCTTGCTGTTGACTTTCTGGAAGACTGTTTTGATCTTCACTTAATTTTTCTGGTCACAGCCGTATTAGTTAGGTCAGTTGCACCCAGTAGGTAATGTTTGCAATAGAAGCAGATTAAAGTTTCTGATAGCATTGTTTCGAGAAAATGAGAGGGAAATACTTTGAAAACTGGCTGCTCCCCTGTACAACTTTCTCTTCTCTCAAGCAGGTGTACTTCTACAAAGTAGTGACAAAAGTCATTTCTCTATCAAGAGTCTGAAGAAGATAAAAGCAGAGGTTCTGTCAAACTGTCCCAGAGTTCATCAGAATAACCACAGAGAAACAGCCTTGCATTGCAGTATGTGTTACGCAAATGCATAACTGTAAGGCAGCATTTAGATTCAGGGTGTTAGACTGATCCTACCCCTGTACTTGGCATTGGTGCGGCCTACTGTGTTCAGTTGGGCACCTCAGTGCAGAAAGGACGTTGAGTGCTGGAGCAGTCCAAAGAAGGGCAACAAGGCTTGTGAAGGGCTTGGAGAATGTGCTGTATGAGGAGACTGAAGGAGCTGGGACTGTTTAGTCTGGGGAAAAGGAGGCTGAGAGGAGACCTTATTGCTCTCTTCAACTCCCTGAAAGGTGCTTACAGCGAGAGCGGGGTTGGTCTCTTCTCACTAGTGACAGGTGACAGGACGAGGGAGATGGCCTTAAGTTGTGCCAGGGTAAGTTTAGGTTGGATATCAGGAAACGCTTCTTTACAGAAAGGGTTGTTAAGCGCTGGAATAGGCTTCCCAGGGAGGTGGTTGAGTCACCATCTCTGGCTGTGTTTAAAAACTGTTTGGATGTGGTGCTCAGGGACATGATTTAGGGGAGGGTTGTTAGAGGTAGTATGGTTAGGTTGTGGTTGGACTCAGTTATCTTTAAGGTCTTTTCCAACCTATGATTCTGTGATTGTGTTCTGCCTGTGACTGTTCAGCTGCTGTAGGTGTGCTTTGTGTTCCATGAGTTGAACATTTAACAGAGTTTATTTTGGCTTGGTGCAGCAAAAGAACGCGACACTCGTAAACTCTGGAAAAATATTGAACCTCATTTGAAGAAGGCAATGCAGACAGTTTACCTCCGGGAAATATCCAGGTAACCTTTAGTGGTTTCTTTTTCTGTTTTTGTATTTAACAAGCTTTCTTTGTAAGTATTTTCTTTGTCTCAGTTAGCTTTTGTGAGCAGTGTTTCTTTTTTGCTAGATAGAATCTTTTCTTTTTAACCTGCATTTCTTTCTTGACATATAATGTTAAAAATAAGATACCTTAGGAGAGATCTTTTAAATAAATTGATACATGTAGCATATGAAGTAGTAAGTGATATGTACTATGTAGTGAGTGAACTAGCAGAGATGGGTTGTAGTTTGAATTTCTGTGGTGGTCACGCTGGTCAGCATTGCCACAGGTGGAACTGTTAAGCATGGGATTTCATCACCAGAACATACAGACACAGTTACTGCTGCAGGTTTTGAGCATCAGTGTCCTTCAGCTTTGTTTACTCATTAGATTTATGTATTTGCTGTGCTTTCTGACCCTCGTTTTTTTAATCCAAAGGCAAAACATTCCTTATATACGATTATTGTTTTTGACAGCATTAAAATTTGCTGCACTGCTCATGCACTGAACTTAGGTTGGTATAGTTTGAGATTCCTTGTTTATTTGACTTGTGAGGCTGCTAGAAAAAGGACCCTGATGCTCATTTTTTAATGATAACTATTGGCTCGGGCTTAATGTCTTCTCTATCCTTCAGTTTTGTGATTCTGATATTATACCCATGTAAGTAGGGATAATTAATTAGTGCTTGATTTCTTTGTACTGGTGCATAATGATTTCTTCTTCATTGAACGTTACTGTGGCCAGAGAGAATTCTGGTAACAGAACTTGGGTGAGCAGTAGAAGTCTTGGCTAAATGGCTTGGAAAAGTGATCCCTCCTTGAAATAGAGAATAGGTTTCCTTCTGTATGAGCTAGACTTAGCTGTACAGTGAGTCATTAATTACTTTGTTTGCCTCAAATGTGTATTCATACTCAATATTGATCTGTGTTACGGTCTACTCGCAATCTGAACTTTTCGTATTCTTTAATGGTCCTTCCTAATTAGTATGTAATCTAACATGATGATGTAAAGTAGCTTATTAATGGTTCCAAAATAACTATTTGTTCCTCTTTACTATTCTATTTGATTATAAATTTGAATTTTGCCATTTTTTATTATGAATTTCAGCTTTTTGCTTACTAGTTCTAGGATTTACTTCTGCATAACTGCAAGCACTTGAGGAATAGAAATAACCATATTAATTTTTCTGGCCACAAAACTGTAATTACCCCTGGGTTTTCTTCTAATTTTAAGGCAATGGAATTTTGTTATATGCTCTTGTGCTGCCTGAACCAAGATGAAAATGAAACTTTCTTCTACCTTTGAGGTAGACAGTGTATGAAATATTGGGTTAATAATTCAGTTGAATGTTCAGTGTGATTTGAGTATTACATCAGGTCTCATTAAGCTATTTTTGTAAGTTTTAATGGCTCATGGCTGATAAACCTAATATGTGATAATAAATTAGACAGGATTTCAGCTGAGGGAAGGATCATGAGGATCTTTAAAATTGCACTGTTACTTTGGTACTTGAATAAAATGTTATTGTTTGTAGTATACTAAGTGATAGTCTAAAATCATGACGTGCTAATAATGTTCCTTAGGGGAAGCTTTAAGGTGAGGATTTCACAATTAAGTGAAACAGCTACTTGCAGACATTACTTTTCACTGTCAAAATGTTCTTCTTGGTTTTACCAAAGCTTTTCAGAGAAGAATAAAATCAGTTTTCTTCTTTTCACACAGACTTCAAAACTCCAGTGTGAAGTAATTATAGTATTGTTCTTGTTAGGATAAACACAGTTAAGCAACATAAGAATAATAAAAAATCAAAACTATCAGTTCTTCATTCAATTTTGCTTTGTTTCAAGACTGAAAATGCTGTAGTAATTGAATGGAAAGGAATAGGTATTTTATAATTAGCTTGTACTCAGTTTTACTTTTATACCTCAATGTAAAATTTATGTTCTGTATTATTATTATTATTGTCTCTATTATTGCAGCCTATATTCAATATAGTAAGACTTGATATTTATAATTATTCTTATACTCTGGCATAGCTAGAGTCATGTAATTAAACTACCTACTTGGTGTATGGTTTTTTTTTTTTTCACTGAAAGAGGATTTTACATGGGAATAACAAATATTAATTTATGTACTTGCATTTTCTGTCTTTTAGTTCACAGTGGGAGCGATTACAGTGTGAAGAAGAACCTGGGCAGATTAAAGGTGCCAAATACAGTAACTGTGCAGAAGCTTGTAATGTAAAATGTATTCTCTTCTGATTGATCACTGTTACCTGATAAAGTGTGACTGGAATTAATGTGGACAAGGATACCTAATGTTCAGTTACAGTTCAGGGAAGTTATGTTTCCTTTGAAAAGACTTTCTACAAAGGACTTTTAGTATCTTTCCCCCTTTCATATATCCTTGGAGTAATTTCTCCTATGTGCTATTTGGGGTATAAGCAAATTTCATTACGTCATTATTTCTCCATCTAACAATGCATGAGGAAAGGGTTCCCCCCTCTCCTAACTGTAAAACCTATGTATGCCAACTGGCAGAATTGTCTGTGGAGTGATGTCAGTATTATACCTGCTGCACTGTACTGGTTTACCACATATACTGATTTACCACAAGCAAAACAGGTGTTCTATGACCATCAAATGCTGTTTACCAACAGCTTAATGTAATATAACAAAATATAAAATGCTTAAAAATATTAAATTTTACTGTAGTTGTAATTAGGAAAGTACTGCATGATGCAACAGTAGCATTTCAGTTGTAGAAATAGACACTTCTTTATTAAACTGAATTCTCAGTATGTGTTTTTTTTTATTTTGTTGTTCCATGTAATGAATATGGAATAGAAAACATTCTCATTTGTAAATTAAAGCTAAAACTTGCTGTTATTTTCTGACTACCTGAAAAGAAATTACTAGCTGTTATCTAGGGTGCTTCTTATCACACTCTGAGCTCTGATTCTCAACCTTTAAACATCTTTAATTCCTTCATCTTTGTTTGCTGATGTTTGTGAATTAAGCCATAAAGGCAGTGGTGCTTTAAAGAGCAAGAAACAACTGACGTAAATGAAGAAAGTAGAAGAGGGACCTTTTTTAGTTGTCTCCTTACTTTGACAACTCATGAAGTAAGGTGGTTTGATGGTTCTACGTGAGCTGTGTGAAAGAAACAACTATGGTGACAAGGGTGAGGATATTTAAAAGGAAAAATTATGAAGTGCATTAAAGAGAAGGAAAGAAAATACTCAATAGACTGTACTACTTGTGCTTGTAATACATAGGACTTATATAATGAAGTATATTATGTAGCACACTAGGTCAAATGTATTAAGTTTGAAGTCTTGAGAACATTTTCCTTTTTATAGAAAATAGAAGAGTAGCTAAAAATGGTGAGATGCTGAACTGTTGCTCAGAGATGCAGCACCTTTTCTGGTGGCATGGCAGCTCAGTTCCATGCTGAGCTGTGTCCTCCAGAGTCTGGAATGCCTGTTCATTTGTTCTGTTTGCTGGAACGGTGTCCTTGAATGAGAGTATCCTTGAATTATGATCACTCTTCAGTGGTTTTTTGAATTGCTGATTTTTAAATACTGCTTCTCAGAAAAGTCTGTAAGGAGTTCAGGATGTGTATTTTGTGTAGCTTCGTGACAGCATTCCTTGCCCTTCCCTGACTTTATATTCATGGTAACAGCTTTGTCAGAAGAAGCCAGAAGCCATACTCATTTGTTTACAGGAGTACAGCTGCAGAGAAGGAAATCATATAGACTACAATATTGAAACAGGAGAATACAAAGCACTGTAATTTGAAGTCTGTGGAGATTTATACATCACTGAAATTTGCTCTCAATTGTTTCTTTTACAGGACTTTCTGCACACACACATGTGGAACTTCCTTACTATTCCAAATTTCTTCTAATTGCTGCTTACCTTGCCTCCTACAATCCTGTTAGGACAGATAAGAGATTCTTTCTTAAGGTAAAGGGTTTTTTTTTTTTTTCTTATGCAGGAATCCAGTTTTCAGCAGTAATGATTGTCCCAGTTTAAAACTCTTTGACAGTTGAATTTTCTGTGTGTGTGTGAGATATTTATCAACATGTGCATGTGTGCATGAAGATATGGTATTCATGGCAGGTAAAGGTGAGCAACTGAAAAAAAAAGTAAGGACGTGAGGAGAAGTCTTTAAGAATATGCTTTTCTTCTCAAATTAGAATTGTGAATACACGTTTTGGAGTTTACTGCAGTTCCTAGTGAATGATGTGCTATTATGTTAATAGTTAAATGTAATTTCATGTTTTGGTACTGAAGATTTTTCACCTTTCTGTCTAGTACTTTATAAGGGTGTAGGTATGCTTGTAGTAAGCACTGCCTGACAAATTATCTTTATGGGCATCTTTTATTCTTTTTGCTTGACCAAACAGTTTCATAGTAAGTGCTTTATTTTCTAAACAAATGTTGTTGGCCAGAATATTTTTCTGTATTAGTCCTGGAACTCAAACAAGAAAGACTACAAGAATCAAGTCAAGTAAGGCATGTTACCTAACGTGTTACATCTTTCTTGCTCATGCTCACTGAACAACCTTCTCAATTTAATTTCTTCTTATCTCTCTTTTTTTTATCATTTCTGAAGTTGATTTCCACTCTTGCATATGAACCATACTGAACTTTTCCACAGTAAATGCAATGTGAACTTCTAAGGTTGTTGAAGCAGGGACAGTATAGGCATTTCAGTCAGTGACATTAAATATTTTCCCCAAGAATTGGGTGAAACAGAAGCTACTGTTCTTGCTGCAGTATCATCAGGTAGCAATTAGCAATTGATCAAGTGCTGGGGCAGAATTCAGAAACAGGTGCATCTCAAAGGCCATTGGTAACACTTTTTGGGTATGCCTTCAAGTTGTATGTTCTTGAGTCATACTGACAGTAAAAACAGAACATGGTTTTGTCAGGGCTGTATTGAGATTGCAAGTAGATCACAGAAAACTATCTTTTTGAGTAGTTAACTAAGGACTGCCAGAAAGCAAAAGGGGTGCTAACAAAAGCATGGGCATTGAGGTGCTAATCTGCACTACTGGTAGATTTGCTAGGCTACATATAGTTGTGATCTGAGGGATTCTGGAATATTAAAAGCCTGATAGAACAGTGAAGTAATAATGGGCAGTGATGCTGTTAATTACGTGAAAGTTCAAATGCTTTGTGAAATTTAAATGAAAAATAATTTGCTTTTTAAATATTCTTTAATTAAAAAAAAATCTATATGAATTGATAATCGTCTCAATTTAAACAGTACTAAAAACTAACTGAAAATCAGCTCTGAGGCTCATCTTTTGTTGTACTCACATAGAAATGGAGTTATCTGCTCAGTTGCTTTGAAACACCATTGAATAACTGAAATATACCATATGGAGATCACAGCATAACCTTTAAAATGCTTAAAATGTGTGTTGTGATCCATCCTATATAAGCCATATAGGTTTGATCACATTCCCCTCCAACAGTTCTCTGTTATCAGAGCAGTTCTCTTTTCAAAGGCATGGTAAAAAGATTACTTTGCTGTCAATAAGTATGTATGGTATGTGTTAGCTGAACAAACTGCCTTTTTTTTTTTTTTTTTTAGTCTGGCAAATTATTTATAGAAAACTCAGTACAATATTAAGCTCTTCAAAAGTCAATAAGAAATGCCATGGTTATTGAAGTCTTGACATGGCCAAGTATTGAGCTATATAAATGCTAAATGTGAGATTTTAATCACTAAAATGGACAAAAGATTCCTTTATTGGAGATGGGTTTTTCAAAATTCATTGAGCATGCTAAGAAGATATAGTTATTAATGCTTCTCAAAGTAATGGAAACACATGTGAAGTGAAATGTGTTAACAAATATTTTAATGGTACCTCTCCAGTAATTTCGGATCATTATACGTGCCATCCTTCATTTCTTTTTTTTCTCTTAATATGTTTTTTAACCTATTTATTTATAACATCTTTACGCCATTTGTGTCCTTATTTTGCCCTTCATATTACCTTAGGACTGTCTTCTTTCTCAGGAAGCTCCTTTTTAAATTGCTTTTATTTGTTTGTTTTCCCTTTGTGTTTTTGTTTGTCCTTTTCCTCCTTCTACTTGAACTGACTTTATGTTGTGTAGTTTGTCATTTTGCTAACTTGTGGACCGTCTGAGTTCTGAAATGGAGGAGATAAAAAATGAAAACTCAGACGGGTGTATTTTTAAAAATCAAGGGGCCATCATTTGAACTTCTCTGGAATGAAAAAGAAATGAAAAATCTTCCTTTTTGTGATATGATTGAGGGTTGAAGGAAGAAGGTAGCAATGAACAATATTAAAAACAAATTTTCACTTGTTCTCACCAGTTCTAGGTTAGATAAGAAAAAATAAATTATGCGTTCCGTCAAAAAATATTAGAGTGTTGTTTTATACCACTTGGGACACAGTGTGGCAAGAGCTAAGGCAAGTGTGATTTTAGGACTTCTAGTAAGAAGAATTACTTAGCAGCATCAGAGATGTATATACTGGAGGCGTAATAAAAAAGCATACTGCCAGACATGGTGCATGATTCTTTCTGATTCATTTAATTTTGTCACTGCAGTAAGAAGAGCAGAAAATAATTTGCATATTGTATTTGCTCTTGTCCATTGTTTTACAGCATCATGGGAAAATTAAGAAGACCAACTTCATGAAGAAACATGAAAAGGTATCTATTTTATCTTTCAAAGCTGAGCTTGGGAACAAAGATTTTCTTACTACTGCACTACTGATTTCATACTTTTGTACTTTGTCTTATCCTGTATTCTTTACTGTAGAAACAGGCATTACTTGAAATAAGTTATTGGAGCATTTATTTTACGTTATATACATTTCTGTATGATGCATACGTTTTTATTTCATGAGAATTTACTGTATCATAAATTTGTTCTCCATATCTTTTTTTATAGCTAAATGTGCTCAATAAAGCTATTTAAAGGTCATCATAGATTGGCTTGGGTTGGAGGGAACCTTTAAAACCATCTAGTTCCAACCTCTGTGCTGTGAGCGGAGTTGTCACCCACCAGCTCAGACTGCCCAGGGCCTCACCCAGTCTGGCTTTGAATACACCCTCTGAGCAAAAACGTGGATCTCCCTTCTAGTTTATAGCCTTCATTATCAGACCATGCAAAAAATGCGTCTCCTGCTTATAAGCTCCCCTCCAGTACTGGAAGGCTTCAGTGAGGTCTCACCAGAGCCTTCTCCAAGCTAAACAAGCCCAGCTCCCTCAGCTTTTCTTTGTAGAAAGGTGCTCCAGCCCAGTGAGCAACTTTGCAGTCCTCTTCTGTACCCATCCAACAGCTCCACATCCTTGTGCTGGAGGTCCTAGGCCTCAATGCCGTACTCCAGAAGTGTCCTCAAGAGGGCAGAGCAGAGGGGAAGGTTCCCTCCCTGCTGGCCACCCCTCTTTTGGTGCAGCCCAGGGTAGTTGACCTTACAGGCTGCAGAGATATACTGCTGGCTCATGTCCAGTTTTTTGTCCACCAGCATCCCTGAGTCCTTCTCTGCAGGACTTGCCTCAATGAGTTCTTCTCTAAGAAGAATACCTGGGATTGCGCAGACCCAGGTACCATGCACCTGCCTTTGTTGAACCTCATTAGGTGCTTGTGTGCCCACTTTTCAAGCTTTTCCAGGTCCCTCTGGATGGCATCCCTTCCTTTTATTGTATCAGCTGCACCACTCAGCTTGGTGTCATCAGCAAACTTGCTGAGGGTGCACTCAATCCCACTGTATATCATGAATAAAGATAGCATGTCTAGAAGAGCCAGGTTTCACAATTTCTACTGAGCACATTAAAATAACAAATGATTTTGAAAATCAAATCACTTCAATTCCTAGTTATGGTTAAGATACAAGGACTTTAAATTTGTGAGTTGAGGCTTGAGAACTTCGCACTTCTGTCTGTTGTTTACATAGAATAAATTAACCAAAAAAAGGTAATTATTCCATCAGACTATTAACTAAGCTTGTCATAGTTATAACTATTTAAACATAACTGATTTTGGTGAAGCTGCACCAGTTTTTACTGACAGATGCTTGATGTACTTGGAAAGCAAGTACCTGTATGTTTATTTGTAGATGTAATGTAAAAGGAAAAATCAAATTAACATTTGTAAACTGTTGAGTTGCTTTTAGATGAATCATAGAATCAGAAGCAGTGCAGATAGTACTAAATCCATGCAGAAATCGTCATATGTCCTTCATTCTCTGTGCCACGAGCAGTGTGGGTGAAAAATTTAATTTGATAATTTCTTAGCTTAAATAACCCTTCCTTCTGAACTTGCCCTCGTTTTTCTTTTGGCCCTGCAGGAGATTAGAGTCCTTGGGTCCTATTTCTGTAGTGGTGCTGATTATACTTGTGAAAATTTGATTTTTAATTTTACTTCAACTATTGCACCTTTTAAGTAGATAATTAAGTATATGTAAGAATTCTTAGGTCTTAGAATACGTGTCCTGTACACATAAATGTCATGGACCTCTTCTCTCTGGCATGTGAACTCCAGAGATATTTCGGATCATGTGATTATTTTAAGGACTGTTATCTTCTTGAAATACATCCACATCTTAATTAGTTGATAAATCATTTTCAGGAGAGAGAGAGAGAGGAGAAATAATCGCTGTACCTTAGACCAGAATGTTCTTCCTGCAGCCTCTGCAGGAGCGGTGTTTTGTTTTATTCTCTCAGCAATAGGATTTTCAGCCTTAGTGATGAGATGGAGAACAACTAGGGAGATGAGAACAGCTAGGAATGTGAAAGAAAGGGGAAAATAAGAGATTGGATGGTAGAATATAGAGGTCAGAGTCACCTTAACTGTGCCGTAGAGCTTATACTTCAGTGTAATTGTTAAATGCACTTACATCTGAATTTACTTCTTAGTGCTCAGAAGTACTTCCGTTAATGATGAATTTCTTTCATTTTGTTACTGTTCCTGCAGCATCAGACCATGCAGGCACAGTCTCTGCCCTGTAGTCTATTTACATTTTCCTGGAAATGAAATACTATCAAGTAGGTACAAAAACAGAACAGGAAGAGATACTGAGGAAAGAAAAGTAAATGAGGGTAACTGACAAGATCCATGTAGTTATGTAAGCAAAATTAATGGCCCAAAAGTTTTAAGATTTCAGTTATTTTTCTTTTTAATCTTTCTTACATTAGTTCTAGTTCTGTTGGTTTTCCATTTAGCCTACTGCCGAAGCTTTGGGCTGTTCTTCAGGAAGTGTGATTGAATGCATGCATTTAAATGAGCTTGCTTTGTTGCCCACCTGTAAGTTTCATTATCAGGACAACCCAAATTTGCAAAAGACTCATCTTATACCTTTGTTGTATTAAAAATTAATATTACTTTGAAGAGAATTAAAACTTTGTAATCCTGTACATCAAATATACCAACCAGAAGATATCTGCTATGTTACATTAAACTGATTGCATGCAAGAAACTGAAATATGTCCTGGGGAATCATTAGTATGAACAGAACTTTGTAGCATTTCAGGAGGTTCTTTCCTTCTATAAGAGCTCTGGTTTTCTTTGTAGTCGACAGGTAAAAAGGCCCTTTCATTCCTAACAGTTGATGCCAGAAATTCTAACTGCTTGTAGGCCAGAGTCTGGTTTTGAAAATTTTTCAGGCGCTGTACCTGCAATAGTAAAAAAAATGACTGCAGGTCCCACAGGATCTTCTAGACCAGCATTTCTTTTACTGCCCTCTGACTTTTATGAATATTGCATAGAGATGCAATGACCTAGATGTAACCTTGTGTATTTGATTTTACAGTGAAGGAAATGGAAATACAGGAATAAAGGATTACATATGCAGTGTTACAAGTAGGGGCTCGCTTGCTTGTGTTTTTCACACCATTTGTATGTACTTATGTACCTTTGCTTAGAAAGACTTGTCTAACATCATATTTAGAGTTCACATTCGCTTACATCCAGGGGGATGCTGCATCTAAACTAGTCTCCTATAGACAGTGCAGAGCCAGTTGATGTGGGCATTGGAGTACAGTGCAAGATTCATCTCTTGCTAAAGTAGGTTTTGTATTGAATTGGATGAATTGCACCATAAACTATATTGATTAGATTTCTACTGGCTATAATGGGAGCTTAGGAAACTAGTTTGGCTGTACATATCCACTTGGCAGGAAGCTAACATTAGGTAAATAAATCCTGCCTTTAAATGTTTAGGTACAGCCAGGCTTGAAATCTGAAGGCATTGCTTTCTAATTAGAAAAAGTAAATCTTTTGAATTTCCTATGAAGGGAAAAAATTGCCTGTATTTACCTTGTTGCAGATAAGAGCAGAATTTGTTGGGTTTCTTCGCATGGTTGATCTGGAACAATGTTTTTTCCAGTTAAGTGAGATTTTTCCTGGTGAAGCTGTTTTTGCAGGAGTATGCTTTTACAAGTGTTCAGATGTGTTGGTGGTTGTTTTATTTTGTTGGAGGATACCTTGACTTTAACCTAGAATTTATTATTTTTTTTATTTCTAGCATACACCCCATGATTCTTCAGTTGTAAAACAGTGAAGAAAATTTGAAAATACTTTCTGCTCAGAACAGTGAGAAGTGTAGTTACATCTTTTAGCATATGATAATAGAGGTTGAAAGTTCAGCCAATTGAGGTTAAGAATTTTCATCTTATTGTACAGGTGATTTAATTTGGGTTAAGCTTTTACTATGTAAGAATGCTTCTAATCCTCATTCTCGTTCCTGAAATTTTGGCATGTGAATATGGGATTTGGAGTTGTGAAGTTCTGAAAGGCTTAGGTCATTTAAACGCTGGGAATATGAATCTGCACAGTCACACACAGTGACAACTGGAGAAGAGAATCATAGAATCAGAGAATGACCTGGGTTGAAAAGGACCACAATGATCATCTCGTTTCAACCCCTTGCTATGTGCAGAATCACCAGCCACCAGGCCAGGCTGCCCAGAGCCACATCCAGTCTGGGTTTTTTTTAACCACTAAGCAAGGGCATGTAGATTTGATAGCTCTAAAAATTCATGAATAATTTTTTTGAATGTGGAAGATGTCTTTCTTTGTGAAATGATATGAGGGTTCCCTTGGGTTTTTGCAAGTACTATTTTATGCAGTATTATGCCTCAGTTCATTCCAGAAGATCTTCATAAATCTTATTCTTCACTATCATCTGTTTGGAAGAATTTCTGAACTGTTCCTACTCTTACAGGAATTTATTTCTGCCAAAGAATTCCAGTAAAGTGTGAGTTCTAGAAGGAGCATTTCATTTTATTTAACTCTCCTGGCTTTTCCAGAAGAAAGCATTTCTCAAATTTGAAAATTCAAATCTGTTAAAGGCAGAGAGATGATTATGTGAAGAAAACAGACTTCTGAAATAACTGTATGCTAAATGCAACTTCGGGAATTACTGTATGCTGATTGTGCTTGCTAGCTACTTGGGCTATACACATTTTAATAGTTATTGTATATTTGTTGACT
Source organism: Chrysolophus pictus (assembly GCA_037305975.1). Classification (NCBI taxonomy): domain Eukaryota; kingdom Metazoa; phylum Chordata; class Aves; order Galliformes; family Phasianidae; genus Chrysolophus; species Chrysolophus pictus. Next base: position 183,023,130 of record CM074576.1, read on the forward strand.
TCTTCTGGTTAATACTGGAGAATATGCTTCATAGAACTGCTGTTGAGAAGCAGAAGGTTGAGATGGTGTGCAGTTCATACCTTCCATCTTATCTGCATTCTGAGGGTGCTGTGCTAGAGTGAATTGGGCTTATCTGCATAGATGGTTTTAGTATAGTTTTGGTGACATATTTCTGATATTACTACTTTCTTTGTTAGCAAAGAGATAGCTTTAGGGACACCTCCTTGATTTTTGAAGCTAAAACATGTATTGGAAGTGTTCTTTTGTTCTGCTGAAGAAATGAGTTTTCTAAAAGCTCAGAGGTGCAATTGGTATATTCTGGAAGCATTTTTAAACAAACTATCTTCTGAAATTCCTCTTTAATCTTGGCTGCTTTGCTAGTAAGAATAGATCAACGTATGCTACAAAAAAGGAAGCTGAATGTCAAAGTAGAGAGAACGAAATACACACAAGGAAAACGCTTGTTTCCTTTTATCAGAACTTTTGACAATCTGGGTCATGAATACATCTCTGTATTCCTGACAGTATTGCATGCGTTGAGGAGAATTTTGTATTATCCAGTTCTGTGCTCTATGAACTGTATTTCTCCTTTTTGTAAAATGGCTTACTTAAAAAATATTGAGAAGAAGCCTCATGCTGCAAATCGGGAACTTATTTCTATGTTTTATTTTGAATTCGCTGTAGTCTGCAATGCCTAAAATGTCTATCACTTTGTCTGGTAGCAGCTCTTAGGAGAAAATGTGATGGCTTTGGAATCAGCCAGCTGAACTCCTTAATTTAGGCAGCTGAAGTCATGGGAAGTGGATCCCTGCTTAGCAGTCTTTGGGCCACATCTGGAACTGTGTCCAGTTCTGCCGCATCTCCAGTGCAGGACATATCAGTGAGTTGGCCAGGTTCATCCCCATGGTAGTCAAGGGCTGGAGCACTTGCCCTATGAGGAGAGGTTGAGGGAAGGCCTGTCTGTAGCTGAGTGAGAAATGCTGGGCATGAGCTGAAACAAGATGTTTGTACCAGGTGTAAGGGAAAGATTTTTCCCTGTAGTGACAGTCAAGAAGTGTCACTGGCTTCCTGGAGAGGCAGAGTGCACTCTGTATCCTTTGAGGTTTACAAGACTGTGCTGATGTAGTCTTGATTAACCTGTCTGGTCTCACAGCTGACCCTGCTTTGTGCAGGAGGGATTTGAATTGAGACCTCCTGAAGCCCCATCTATCTGCACATGACAAGATCCCCACAAACCTTTTCCTCTCAAGGTTAAGCAGTTCAGCTCTCAGCATCCTCATATGACAGGTGCTTTGCGGTCTATTCAATTTGCACATAAATTTAAATGTCATTCAGTACAGTAGCCAGCAAAGCTCTTGAGTAGCTAGAGGGAATCTAGTCAGAGTGCATAGGGTGATTTACCAACCATTACCTGGGCATCTGCAGGAGGGTCCTTCTGACTCCATCAAGTGGATCTTTGGTGAGTGCAGTGGTGCAGACTATTCAATTTAGGTCTTCAAATCAGGAAGGTGAATCCTGTTCTTATAGTTTTCCACTTTGCTATGTAAAGAGTAAAGCAGTTTAGAAACTTAGGAAAATAGATGAAAGTGGCTTAGTATGTGAATTTAGTAGCTGTGATGAGCTTTTATCCTCATGGATATATCCAATGATATTTGGTTGTTGGTGGTGAAGAACTCGTCAGAGCTATTTTGTGTGTTCTTGTAACAATTATGTGAAAATCAGTGGGTCTGCAAGTTGGTTCTGCTTTGTATTTCTACATGGCTTGTTATTGTTCTTTGCCCAAAGTTTGGTAGATTCTGAGTTCAAAAAGTCAGTTCTCTGAGGCTAGCAGCAGTGAAGCTTTAGTCATATATATATATTTATATATATTTACATATATATACATACATATATATATATGAGTGAACGAATTTTGTTGAACTGTGGGAGTGAGGGGGCTGGATTGAATAACTTCCAGGTACCTCCAGAAGTGCCTTCCAGCCTCAACTATCTTGTGATTCGGTAGTCTAATATAAATGAAGTGAAATTCAATAATCTATTTATGCTGTGTTTTTGTAGCACTGCTGCCTTGTCTGTTGGTATAGATTAAAAGAAGTACCACATGAGAAGCAGAGAAAAAAGGGAAAACTAAGTTTTACATCTTCTATGCTGTTTTTTTTTTCTTTCACATGGATTTTGAATGACTAGAATAACTTAGAGTCTAGTAAAACAGGTCTACAGGAATATGTAGTTGATCCCCTGTGCATTTTCTTGGTCACTAACTCTTTTCAAAACAGACTTTAAAATGAGTAAATATTTGTGCTGAACTCTACCTTCTGGCAGCATAATGTCCCTGCCTATTCCTTTAGTTATCAATAACCATTAAAGAATCTTTTGCTCTAGCTGTATTTTTTTCTATGTGGAGTTATTATACTGTCAGCCTTAACTCTATTGTGTTCACAGAAATAAGATTTCTTTACGTCACTTCATCTACTTGTCGTCAACATCGTTGGTTGACACCAATTTTGAATCCATGAAATATAAATCTGGAAACATTATTGATTTTTAGAGAAGTTCATAATTTCAGAAAACCTTAAATAGCCAGAAGACTTCAACTATTTAGGATTTTCTAAAATTATGAACTTAGCATTGAATCAGTTGTTTTAGGGCAGAATGTTAGCCGTTGATTCAGTAGAGTATTCACAGGAGCCAGTGTATTTTCTGGTCTTACAGCAAGTTTTTACTCCACTGAAGGCTTTACATGAAACATAGAGCAAGCAATTACAGTGCCCTTGTGCCCACTCATCAGTTTTCTTCATTGGAAGTAACTAAAGTAAAAGCTATGACTCAAACCCATGAGAATGTGATCAGACTTAATAGTGGAAAATCAGGTGATCTCTCTTAAACTACACAAGATCTACTCTGCTAAACTACACAAGATCTACTCTGCTGATGTACTATGGTCATGTTGAAGACCGTAAGACCGCCTATCAGAGTGGTTTAATATGGCATTTAATATGAAGAATTCTTGTTCTGAAACATCTGATGATTTTTTTCTGTAGTCATTTAATTGATACTTTTCAGGCTGTTTTGGACAAAAACATGATTAGAAGTAAAGCTATTGTGTGTGATGTAAAACTAACGTGATGTGGCCTATTTGTTTTTTATAGTATTAGGATTTCTGATTTGCAGCTGGCTTTCATAAGAAGCTAATACAGCTGCCACCGGAACAGAGAAGTAGTGTGAGGTCTAAGAGTGGAAAAGATTAGCTAAAATGAGTCAAAGCAGATACGGTGATACTTTAACAGAATCTTCTCTTTTTAAACATTTTCAAAATGAAACTAAATGAAACTAACTAGTAAAACATCTGTTTTCTGTAGGGAAAATGCCCCAAAAACATACTTAAAAACATTTCCTGCAGATTTTTAAAAACTACTGTTATGTGCGGTACTTTTCAGGTAATTGTGGATTACAGACGGTAGACAATAGAATAAATCTGGACATTTTCATTTTTCACTGGCTAAAAATTGTTGGCTTTTAAGAAGTCTAATGTGTCCTACCATTGATAAACTGAAGAAAGCTATTTGTACCGTGTCATAAAATCTGGTCTTTCCTCTTTAATCTATAGATCGGACAAGGTAATTTAACAGGACAAGTAAGTCTATAAATCCAGTGACAGAAAATTTGGCATCAGATCCTCTGTTATAGCTCAAAATGTTCCCATTTATTGCGCAGTTTGAACTCTTGCCATGTTAACTAGAGCTCTCTGTCTGTATTTTTTTATTGATTGGAAAGCATGTATTCAGTGTTTTCCATAATGTATGTGAAGCCATATATATATAAGACTACTGTGAGTGATTATTCCTCCCTAGAGACTGAAAATTACAAGAATAGCATCTTGTGATACTCTGGGAAAAATCTCCTGGATTAAAAACTCCTGTTTGTTTTGCAGACCAGCAATCACCTCCTTGGACCAAAGCCATTTCCTCTGGACAGATTATTAGCAATATTATATAGCATTGTGGACAACAGAGTTGCTCCAACTGCAAATATATTTTCCCAGGTGAGTACATATGTACTGCTTTTATTTCCTGTATATTGTCTGTGGAATTTTTGTAAAGGTTTCACACTGGTATGTGTGTGGGGTTTTTTCTGTTGGTTCTTTAAGTCACCATTTTAATGGAATATAATGGAGAAATAAGCTTATTATTAATTTAAGTTGAAGTCTCGTGGTAGTATTTATCTGTATTAGTAGCTATGAATACAAGCTTTTATCTGTGTAATGATCTGAAACTTCATAATAGCTACGATTTTTCTTGATCATGGAATGTTAACTGTGTTGGTTAGCTTGTTGGATTCTCACTGAAGTCTGTTAGCCTTCTTGCATTTCAATTTAAGTGTATAAATGTTCTCTATTCTACGGACAGAATTAGTCACTGATAATATGTTACAGAAGTTGTAGTAGTCAAGAAACAGGAGGGGGAGGAGTAAGGTCTTTTGAAGGTGAAAACTACCTGCTGTGGTGTATGTATGTCATAAGGATGATATTTTTCGTTTGGACCAACTTTGTTTTTCAGAGGAGAGTCAGTTTTCCATTTCACTAGATGGCAGCATAACTATAGTGTTTAATTGAAAAGCAGTAAATGTAGGATTCTCTCTATTCTCTCTAAAGCTCTGTGTTTATCAGTTGTAAATATCTATTCTCTAATGTCAGCTTGATTCTTCGAGCTTTCATGTACACCTTAGAAGATCTCCCTTTCGCTGTTTTCTTGCTTTCCAGCTGACTTTTACTTAGAAATATTTTCTACATCTACTCCCCATGACCGAGGCGTGTTCCGCCGGGGGCTAGCGATCTACCCTCGCTAGGGCCATTGCAGCACAGACACCAATATGAAGGTGCAGCAGATGGCCTTTATTATAGCGCGATGACTCCTTAAGTACACCTCTGGCTTCGTCCACGCCCCCTTAAGCATACATCATATGTCCATCACAGAGCAGGGGAGGTTCTACCCCGTCACATCCCGAGTCCTCGTTAGCGCCTACTACAACAATCTACTTGATAAGTCTCAAATCAGGGATTACTTAAATGATGTTTGTTTTCATGCAGAGTTCTAGGAAATAAGGTTGAGATGCATAACCAGTTCTGCTGCAGTTTTAATCATCACTTTTCAGTGTTCACACATGTTTAAGTTGGCGAAGTTCACCTTTCATATTTGCAGAACAATCCACCACAAATAATACCATTTTAAAATTAAGAATCACAGAATGGCCAGGGTTGGAAGGGACCTCAAGGATCATGGATCTCCACCACCCCACCTGCCACATGCAGGGCCACCAACCTCCACATTCAATACTAGACCAGGCTGCCCAGGGCTCCATCCAACCTGGCCTTGAACCCCACCAGGTATGGGGCATCCACAACCTCTCTAGGCAGCCTGTTCCTGCACCTCACCACTCTCTCTGTAAAGAATTTCCTCCTGACATCCAATCTAAATCTTCCCTCCCTCAACTTAAAACCATTTCCCCTCATCCTGCAGTTATCTACCCTTTCAAAGAGCTGACTCCCCTCCTGTTTGTAGGCTCCCTTTAGGTACTGAAATGCTGCAATAAGGTCACCCCGCAGCCTTCTTTTCTCCAGGCTGAACAAACCCAGCTCCCTCAGCCTGTCTTCATAGGGGAGGTGTTCCAGTCCCCTGAAAGAAATGCAAAACCAAGTGAATTATAGTGCTTTATTTAATCACTGGTATGTGTATTTGTTAGTAATGATAGGGTGCTTTACAGATGTAGTAGGCAGCTACATCTTCATGCAACATTTTCTCTCGAACTTAGTTAAAGGTTGTTGGTTAAAAGTTAAAGGTTACTGTAGGATCTGAGGCAAGTGGTCTTATTAGACATCAACCTCAAAAGATCTGTTAGTAGAAACATTTCTGTACTTAGATCAGTCAATTTCAGCTTGTAGAATGCACCTCCTGGGAGAGGTCAATGCTTTACCTCCCAGAGGCATTCAGAAGGAGGCTTAAAAAAAAAAAAAAAAAAAGATGCAAACAATTTATAGAATCATAGAATCCTTAGAAGGGACCTCTGAAGGCCGTCTAGTCCACCTCCCCTGCAATGAACAGGGGCACCACATCTAGATCATGTTGCCCAGGGCCTTACTCAACTTTGCCTTGAAAGTCTCCAGGGATGGGGCATCAACCACAACACTACGCAACCTGTTCCAGTGTCTCACCACTCTCACTGTAAAAGATTTTATCCATACATCTAACCTAAACCTACCCTCCTTGAGCTTGAAGGCATTTCTCCTTGTTTTATCACCACAGATCCTGCTAAAGAGTCTTTTCCCTTGTTTTCTGTAGTTGCCCTTTAGATACGGAAAGGCCACTCTCGGGTCACCTCGAAGCCTTCTCCAGGCTGTACAGCCCCAGCTCTCTCAGCCTGTCCTCATAGGAAAGCTGTTTCATCTCTGGGATCATTTTTGTGGCCCTCTTCTGGACATGCTCCAATAGGTCCATGTTTCTCCTGTACTGAGGACTCCACATATGGAAGCAATACTCCAGATGTGGAGTGGCTTTTCAGACCTGTTTGTGTCCTATATCTTTCTTGTCATTTCACCTTAAGAATTCACCGTGCTCTCAAGAAGAATTCCTAACTGTGTGAGTTTTTGAAGCTACATAGTTTCCTATAAGCAATATTATATGAAGGAGCATCAAAGGTTGTTGCAGCATGCTTGTCCAGCTTTTGGCTGGCTTCAGCTTTATAGCTACTTAGAGTTTCTTTGGAACAGAAAGAATTCAGTGATACTAATGTGAATAAAAATGTCTAATTTTGGATAACGGTATCTATTCACTTTTTTTTCTTCTGGCTGAAATATCAGAGATAACTTGAGATAAATTGCTTTTCTATAAATGTGTGGATTCTTTAATTCACTGTACTGTGAAGTTTCTTGGTCAGTCTAAGGGCATTGCATAGGGAAAGGGTTGTGACTTTTATACCTCAACTGTTTTGGTTTGCTGCATTCAGTGCAATATATCTATTGATTTAAGACACAGCGTTGAAGGTGAAACTTAATACAAAGTCACAAAGACATTATCTCAGTTAATGATGTGTGTTGATCAACAAGGATAGAACTAGGGTTAGTTAGGTAGGAAATGAATAGGTGTCTTATAAGGCTGTTACGGAGTTGAATAAGATACAATACAATCCAAGTAATGTTTGGGTTGGTTTCACTTGTGTTCTCTCTACTGTTGTTTGGCCATATAGGTGGTACTTGCATTAAGCCTTTCTTTCTCTTTTGTTAAATATTTGAAGCCAGGCCCAGGCATCAGTGATTTAAAGTTGTTTCATTTTAAGGTATGAAATAATTCAACACTAGATGGCAGTGTTGTCTAAGAATTGTTATAGTAATATTTTCTTCTTAAAATATGTAGATTAAACTGTTAAACTGTAGAAGGGTTCTGTTGAATTGTAACTAGGTTAGGGCAAACAGGTTGAAATTAAATTTGTTGTTACAAAAATAAAGTATTGTAATTTTTTTGTCTCTAGGAACAGATTTTGTATTAAATCTTAGGACTAAAATGCATTTTTAATGTAGAATAACAGAGCAGAATTTTAAAAGATTTTGAAGTGGTTGAATTGTACTTCCACTCAAATAGCTTAAAACACTTCATGTTCCACTGATTATTTTTTTTTCTTTTCTGAACTAGTTTCCGAATAGTTTTCCAAGTAATTATTTAGGAGCTCAATTACCTTACAGCATCTATATTTTTTGCTGTTAGATTGCCACAAGTTTTTTTCTTCTTGCTTGTGTATAATTAGGGAAATAGTTATTGTACGGAAGTTTTAAAAAGCTGGAAATCAAACATCAGTCTTTTTAACTGATTCAGCTTTAATTTTCTGCTCTTTCATTTGAAGACCAAAAGGCTGTACATGAACCAAATGCTTGCAAATTCTCCCCATGTGCTATCAGAAAATAGCATGCCTTGACTTTAAAGTTGATCAACAATCTCAGTCAGGATTCAAGGACTGGCAGCTGCTTTAAGATCTGCCATGCTGCTGATTTCTTGATGTTTCTTATTCCTTCTTGTTTTTCCACATAATTTCTATTCATACTAAAATTGTGGTTATTAGCTTTTCCAAATGAAGCTTTCCTTGAGCAGAAAAAATTTCAGTGCTCTGCTCAATGGTTGGGTTTATTAAAAATGTTTCATTTTTACAAAACAGAATTTCAACTTAAAATTTCAATCTTAATACAACTTTTGCCTTTTAATGTTAGTAACATGAGTAATATTAATTAGTCACTTAACAATCTCGTACTTTTTCAAACAGAAAGTTAATGTGTGTCTTTTAGCTGTGTGATCTTTACAGTTGATTCTTACTGGAATTGGGTTATATGAATTGGGTTATGAAATTTGATTTGCTCCCCCTGCCCTCACTAATTAGCCAGAGCAAACAGCACCAGGGAAAACAAAAAGATACAAATTTACACTTCTGCAAATTAAAATTGTTTCCATTGCCACTTAAAGGTTGAGCATTCTTCTGGTTTTTCTTTCTTTTTTTTTCTGTGCTATTTTTAAATAATATTTTCACACATCTTGTGAGGAATTGTTTGAGAGGAAGCGAAGGTGAGGTTTTTAGACTACTGATATTGGAACATTTGTGAATATAGGTTGTCTTTTCCAGAATGTCCTTTTTGTTGTTGTTGTTGTTTTAGCAGTTCTAATTTATCATGATATTGCTTTTCAACACATTTTGTGTTGCTGTTACGTATTACCAATTTGGTTGTATATGCTTGTTTTCTAATCAAGAGATAAGGGAAGTTAAATCAGTGATTTCTGTGACCATTTCAGAGGACACAATCTCCAACTGCTTTTCTTCAGATGCACTTTTGGGTAATAATTTAACAGATGAAAGATGATACTACCCACATCACTTGTGCCTCAGTCGGAGCTTGCACAGTTGATGTTCTAATTGGCTGTATGGCTAGGTCGAGCATGTTTTAGTGGGGAAAAAATGAAAAATGTTCAGGCAGTGCAGTGATGTGGTATGCAGTCTGCATCCTACAATAGCAGCAGAGTCACATATCTGGGTAAGCTGGTAGATGTTTCCTAGCAGCTCGCCTGTGCAGCCCTAGGGAACCACCAGGACTATGATTTGTGTCCACGTGCACCCACTGTGCAGAGCTGCAAATGTGCATTGTGGCCAAATATAATTGCTACAGGATGGATGGATACAGGAAACTTTATGATATCTATCACAAGTGCATGCTGCACAGGTCTGTTCAGTCTGGTTTGTAGAAGGATAGTGTTTCATTTTAGATTTCTACTATTTAGACAGAAATACAGTCTTTTATTTGTAAGAGTGTGCATGGAACATTATGCAGGAATTATCAGTATTTAAATTAAAGCAGTTCTGTTTACATTGAAGTAGATAGGTGTTGTTCATTTAATATCACAAGGTTGTGTTTTTCTTGTTATGGTTTACGCTGTGAATTGCTAGCCAAAATCCACCAATACTTTTGCCTCTACCAAAATGATTTTTCAGTTGCTTCTTCATATTAATTCTCTCAGCTGTTTTTCATGTTCTGTTTTCTATATCTTTTATTTTGCTTTTATTTTCTTAGAATCATAGAATCGTTAAGGCTAGAAAAAGACCTCTAGTATCTAGACCAACTGTCCACCTTGCTGTGAAGTATGCTTTCCATTAAAAAAATTGCCTAGATCTACTTGTATTTGAGTTGTGTTGTTGCTTTTGTTCTCTAAAATTGAACCGTTTCCTTCGTCTTGCTTACTTTTGCATAATTAATAACAGAACCCAGAACATTTGGAGAGAGGCCTATGCAGAGAGATGCAATAACTGATCTCAGAATATAGTAATAGCTGAAACATGCTGATAGGTAACTTCTCTTCTGTCTGCATTTCACTGTAATGCATTAAAGTTAAGATTGTTAGGTTATTTTAAAATAGATCTATTTTATGTTTATATTTTTATTTAAATAGTTATAATTCAGATATATGTATAAGTAGTATGCCTATATATGAAAACAGTGAGTATTATATATACCTAACATTAATATACTTAGAATTAATTTAGTTAGAATTAATTCTCAGTGTGTTTGGAAAATGAAATTTTCATGAAGGCTGTTTCTTTCTGTAGATATATGATGATGGATCTGCTATCTTATACTCCACAGCCTGCATTTCATTTAAAGATGTTTCTGATCTGTTTAATGCTGGATCCAAGAAAGGCATTTGAATTTCCTTAAGAGATCCACAAACTCCTTAAACTAATATAAATATGTAAGAATTTGGAACGGAGGTTAAAAATTAACATTTTCCAATCTGGCAAACTCATAAATGCAATTCCAAGTGATGCTGGTTACAGAGCAAGTGATTTTATCTGAAGGTGGAATAAGTCTACAGCTCTAAGATTTAGAGTCGTGTGTTAAGTACCAATCTGATACAGATCTATTAGAAATACATAAAACCCCTGATGTATATAGAATGCTCCCAGCTGGAAGGAGCCAGAGGAATGTAATTTCCCTTGATTAAAATACCCTTTCTTGGAGCATAGAATACTGTCAGGTTTGTTTTCTTTTTCCTTCCTTTCTTGACTGCCTTTCATGGAGTAGATTAAGGAATAACTAATATTGGCATATGTCAACTGGAACAGTTTATGGCAATTTTCCTACAAGATTTATTTGCCTGTGTTTTGCTAGCAACATACTTTATATCTTGCTATTTCATATGATAATTTAATATTTAAGCTACTACTTGGTTGTTGTTGTTTCCAGCTATGCTAAAATTCAGATGGCAAGACGAGAGTAAGAATTCTGGTTTAGTTACCTACGTATTTGATAGGGAGTTTGCTTTTTGGCGTGGCCTTTCTCAGACATCAGTTAATCCTATCCTGATCGTAGTGCTAACTCACGTTGGATCCTCTTGATGAGGCAACTTTGAGAAAGAGTGCTGTCATCTTAGTGTTTCCCACTTGAAAAAAGTGTAATTGCATCTGCAAAGCTCAGATTGTGTTAATGTTTGAAAATACACTGCTTTCCATTCTACACTTGAGAACTCTTGGCAGAAGAAGAATTACTCTCTCTCTTTGCTCAATCAGCTGTTCCTGCACAGTGTTCCAGCCTTCCTTGCTGTTGCAGGGACTGCTCATAGGAACGTTTTACATCCGACCTGTCTGAAGTGTTCACTGCTAAGATGCGTGCATTTCCAGAGGAAAACGTTTGGCTAAAAATACAGTATCCAGTATTGTGTACAGTATAGCTTTTCATCTAATCATTCTAAAGACTTTTGCTTCCCAATGTTCCAAAGATAAGATGATTGAACATTAACTCTGTACTCTGGGGTAGTTGTCATTACTAGTAATTTTCATTACTGTTACAAATAAACTTCCCTTCTTCTTGCAGTGTCTGTGAAGGTCCACATATATTCTGTGCTGGCAAAATGAGTATTATTCTTATATAACATCACATTCTTATATAACATCAGCAGTTCTATGTACATTCAGTCTCTTCAAGTTGTGCAACCCCTGCAGGCATCTTGTCCATATGGGCCTGTGTAGTAGCTTTTTTTTGTTCAGTGACGTCATGACTACCAATACCTAATAGAGATTGTTAGAACAGCTTGCTTAGCTGTTGGCAAAATTGCAGCTGTATTTTCTATGTCTCTGTAATATTAATGTTGCATTTGATCTTACCACATACCTTATTCTGTAGGTGTATTATGCATCACATGCCTTGTTTTGTTACATCTACTGATTAGAAAGTTTAGTAATCTATTGGTCAGTACTCTGTTAATTTTTAGTAGATTTGGAAAGATGGTGATAAGAGGTAATAAATAACTCAGTTTTCCTATTACTGGTCACCAAACTGATCTGATGGAAATTCACAGCCTTAAATGGGAATTTGTGATGTATAGCATGGGAACATAGGTTAGCACTTCAGCACTGGCTGTGGCAGCTTGAGAAAGCCTGCTTTTTTCAGAAGAGAAAGAAAAAACATGACTTTTAACCAAGTAGCTGACTACTCTTTAAGCATCAGCATGGCTGTGAATAAAAATAAATGTATTCCTGGTGCTTCGTTCCTTCTAGTTTTAGCTGGTACAGAAAAGATCTTGTAGAGAAACTGATGTTTGAGCTATGCTGTGTTGTCTGACCTGTCATAGAATCAGGGAATGGCCTGGGTTGAAAAGGACCACAGTGATCATCTTGTTTTAACCCCCTGCTATGTGCAGGGTCGCCAGCCAGCAGACCAGGCTGCCCAGAGTCACATCCAGCCTGGCCTTGAATGCCTCCAGGGATGGGGCATCCACAACCTGCTTGGGCAACCTGTTCCAGTGTGTCACCACCCTCTGAGAGAAAAACCTCCTCCTAATATCTAACTTAAACCTCTCCTGTCTCATGTCCATGTTAATGAAGTTTTACAGTTTCCTGGGAGGCTTTCTTAAAGTATTTTCTTAACCAAACTCTGTTCTGTTCTACTTGAATTCTTCCGTCTCGGTAATTTAGGTAGAAAACTTATCTCTCCAAAGAGCTTCTGGTAACAGTGCCCAGGTTTGCACTTCAACTGTTTTTAAGGCACGGATAAATGTGTATAACAAAGGCAAATTGTTGTGAATTATTGAAAACTAGTTTAACAGAAGAAATTCTAGTTATGACAAGAGAGCCTACTGAGAGGGAAGGAGAGAAGGAGGACTTCAGATATGATGGAGACTGAGGAAGATGAATGGAATTTCTAAATTTGTTCTGCCAGTGCTTTTAGTTAGGAAAAAAAAATGAGAAGCTTTCTAGCTATATTTGTTCTATTTTTATTATTTCAGTAGCATCTCTGTAAGAATTTGCTGACTCTCATATACCAGTAAGTAGCTATATATAATCTCTTTAAAATTTGTTTACAATAAATTTGTACTTTTCAAATATGATCAAATAAAAAGTGTGATTTTGGAGATAGATGCACCAAGTTGCTAGAACAGTGGTGAAGAATTTTAAACTTTCTGAATCTGTTAGCAATTCTTGAAGCCCTATGTTCCTCGTATATTCCTTTGTGCCTTCACATCATATACTGTATGGTGTAAAACATTTGTTGCGTGGTTTCTTTAACTTTTGTTTTATCAGTGCATTATTTGTAAACAGTATTTGAAGTTTGAAACTTTGACTTATCTATGCAAATGTGTTAGTGTATAAAAGAAGTAAATGTGAATACATGAAAGTCAGAGCAGTATTTGTCTCCTTCCAGACTCTTTCCTTTCCATCCCTTTCTTCACATGCTTATTTAGAAATTGGTTTCATGTACTTAATGGGAAATCATTTAATACTCCAGGAACAAATTCACACTGTGTTTACATCAAGCAGTTGCAGCTGAAGCTTGTTAGTGATTGCCTCTCAGATTAAAAAAAAAAAATCTTCACTGTGGTACATGAACTCCTATTGTTTGGAGATAAATAATCGGCTCATCCCCTCTTTAGGGAAGAACAAAGAACATAATGGTACATCTGGTTCATCTGTTAAGACAGCAAAGATTAATTAAGCAAATACTGCACAACCTCGCTTGATAACGTACATATCTAAAAACAGCTTGTGTATGATAAGTTTTCTAATCACTTTCCTTTAACTGTTTACTGTATGCACATAATGTGTTCCAGAATTACCAGCTATTCGTCAAAATGACTTAGGATACAACATTGAGATAAAGTAAATTGGAGAGTTAAGGGAGAGTTTATTACCTCTCTTGCAAATCTCTTGTATTGTATGGGATTGTTGAACACACAGGTGACATCATAAACACTATTCACGAATTTTGTTGTTCTGTTTTTTAAAAATAACTTGGATGATCTCTCTGCTAATATGGATCACAGACTAGGAAAAGAAGCCATCTCCTTACTGAGAATTTGTATAGAACCTAGTTCAGTGAAATATAATTTCAGGATTAGAACGGGACTCAGGTCAAATTGCAGCATAAGTGTCTCGGTTTCTCCACTGCCCTGGTGACTATAATTATTTCTGATTCTGAGTTGAAGACTACTCAAGGCCAGTTTTACCTCTTTTACTTTGTACTGCCATTGTCTTTTTTACCTAAATAGCTTTACTTCTTCTTTGGCACTTCCCTCAGCAGGGTTGTAAAGGCACAGATATTCTGACATGGTCTTCATTTTTCAAGTCTTAACTTATACATGGGACTTTTCTGCACATACAGTAATGAATATAAATGAATATAATTGCACATAAATGGCACAAAAATGATTCCCAATCATTAGCAGAGCAGTTGACTGTAATCTTGCCTTTTTACTGTTACTCTCCTCAGAATGTTTCTGATAAGGTCTCTGTCCTCCATCTGCTTCATGTGCTATTACATCTCCCTTTCTAGATTATATTCTCTTTAGGTTCTTACTCCTCCTCTGTCATTTCACTACAGGTTTTTTCGTATTGTATGTGAAATAAACCTGTAGCATTGTATCTGTACCAGGAGAACTCTTTACATTTTTGATGGCAAGGAAGGTACTGAGGCTGTGTACTTGTACGGTGATAGAATGCAAGGTAGCAAAATGATGTATTAAAAAATATGTTGGATCACTTCAGTGAATGCTTGTACTGTTTCTGCCCTGCCAGCTGCAGTCAGTTCAAGCCACTGACTTTCTGCTTGACATCCCTCCTCCTCCTCCAAGGACCCTCTGCTGCTTTCTATTCATTTGATGTGGAATAGTGTGGCTTGACACAGCATCTTGGATAAAAGCAGCAGCTACGTTACAGTTAATTTGAAAGGCAGGATTTCAAAATATGAAGCTTGACAAAAAAATGCCTCTTGACAGACAAAGAGTGGTTAATAATTGACGTAATCTCTCTTCTCCATGTATGGAAATAAAAATTGACAAATAGATGCAGGAAGCAATGTGGAAGACTGACAACAGGGTACATGTAAATCTGAAAAATATGAGAAGTTTATGTTCCAAATGAACATTACAAATACTGCTTTTTAAAATGTAGAGGAGTCATAAGCTAAAATGTCCTAACGTAGCTTAGACTTGCAGAAGTTTGATTCCATAAAAGTGTTTTTTGTTTGTTTTTAAGAAAAAATCCCCGTGACTTGGCTAATGAACAAGCGAACCTGCTACAAAAGTATTATTCTAAAAACTGATAATGGTGCCAAATATCAAAAGATGCATTAGGTACTAGGCACGGTCTCTGTCCCTGATACCTTGTGCATCCATTTCTCAAAAGGTGAAGGAGAATGGAAGACAGAAACAGAATCAGATTTGTCTTCTCTATACTTTCACAGTACACACATATATCTAAGCTAGTCAGTAGTGTGAGTTTCTAGTTAATGGAGAGAAATGGTCATACAGACAACATCATCTCGTGCGCCCTGTTGTAGATGTGATCTTCTGAAAGTTCTCTGATTTTGACAGTTTTTCATGTTTATTAGATTACAGTGACGTGCGTCCATGAAGTACCAATTTTACTTCATCAGCTAGAAGCTGTATAGCTACAAAGTAAATATTTACATTTGAAGCTGTCTTAAAGTTATTCCACCTCTGAGGACTAAGTAGTCTTACTCATATTGGCTAGTAAGTTCTTTTTCTCAAGTATCCTGAATTTCTCTTAAAACAATCCAAAAACTTGCCACCAAATGCACCTTCTTGGTTATCATGTTCCTTGTCAAAACTTTTGTAGAGCAGGAAAAACAGTTGATTTTTATACCCTACCATTCATTTCATCACTCCTGTGGATTGAGTTGTCTGGTTATACTGTAGTATACTTGGGGATATATAGGTTACTTGGCTGGCAGCCTAGTGCCAGCCTTCAATTTGCAGAACTGCTTTTGATTTATTTCGAAGAACAAGTACTTAAATTCTGTCTTTTTAATGCTGGGATTTTCCTGGTAGACACTTACTCTGCAGAATTCTGTAATGATGATCTGTCATTCTCCATCCTTGAATTTGTGTGAACCATACATCTTTGAATGACATTTTAGTAACAGCAACTGTAGCACAGCTTATTGTCTTGCAGAAAACATCAATAGTGATCTTTTTTCACATGAGAAAGCCAAATATGACAAGAAAGGTAGGATTTTCTGCTTCCGTTTTGAAATATGAGGAGACTGGGTATAACCTCTGCGTGAGGAGCTCGTAGAAGAATTGGAAAAAAACCAGGCTGCTCAGATACAAGTTCAGAAGGTGCTTTAGAGGTAAAATTTCAAAACATGACTTAGTTTATTTAGAGGGGATTTTAAGGCACAGTTTAACAATGGAAATTAAAATTGAAATACTTTAAGACATATTCTAGATGAGCAGAATGTAGATGCCTGCAAGCATGTTTCACTAACATGTGATGGGACAATTTTACTTCAATCTGATGAACTTTAATTACCCTGCGGCTAGCCCTGTGGAGAGAAAATATCCAGTACCAAAAATTCTGTATTTTAGTCTTCTAATTGTTATCTTTTGTATTATAACTGATACTCAATTCTAAGTATGATTACAAGCTAATATACATTTCCATTTCAAGCAGGACGTGTGGCCAGTTCTTTGTAACAATTCATGTAGAACACTGACAGGTGTCTCTGTGCGTGTTTTTATGTATGTAATTTTTTTCCCACCTGTTCCCGTCCATGTGTAATGCAAATCAAGTTTTTAAAAATAAAGACTAGGGAGAGTGCTAACTGGGGGTTTTAATAAAAGACATAGAGAGTTCCCTGTTGATTTAGTTTAATAATTGAGGACCATGTGTGACCTGGATCAAATGGGCAAGAGGGCACTCTATGTTCTAGATATGTAGGCAAGAAATATGAAACTGAAAAGTTGCACTGATTAATAATATATAATAAAATAAATTTCAGTAGTTGATACAGAGAGTAAAGAGTTTGACTTGATGGATTACTGCAAAGATATGAGAATAAAACTGAAGATTGTTGATACAAAATTATCTTTTCCAGCCTTTTTAAATTTATTACTAATAAATGGCCTAGGAAGATGTTTTGCAACAGGTATTTTCTAGTCTGAAGTGACCTCTAATGGATATGTAACACTGATGGCGCAGAGAAAAGCTTTTTAATAATTTGTGTGACTGTAGTACTTGTGAAAGATGCTAGACTACCAGTCGAGAAGGATGGGTGACGGAAGCTATCTGTTCTGATTCACTGAACGGTATAGCAGTGACATCAACAGTGTAATCTCTCTGTGCTTCTTTTTAACCTGAAAAATCTTTTATTTTCTTTATTGACTCACTCTTAGCAGTCTGAGATTCTGTAGCATAAAATGCATCAACCAAGAGAAGTAGGAAAGGGGAAGGATGAAAAGATGTAGTGACTGACGGGCTGTTGCAAAGTTGGCTGGTCTGTTGACGAATGCATACTTGATGTGCTTTTTCCTTCCCTCCTCCTATACAAAATAAAAAGCATCAACATCTCAACAGTTTTAGTCTTATTGTGGGTATTGAAAAAAAAAAAAAACTGGGCTGAGAACTGTGATTTGACCAGTTTTGTTTTTTTTTTTTTTTTAGCATTTACTGTGTGGTCATGATGAGAATTGGACTATATATTAACGACTGGGAAAAGAGGTACAGGTGGGGAATTAATAAGGCAGTTTCTGCTTAGGAGAAAAAAAATCCCCTAATTACTTCTGTCATTATATAACCACATTTAAACCAATATCTTATTATCATAAACTACATTAAAAAAATAAGCTGAAATAACCTGCGCACTGTCTGGAGTTTACTTCATGGAGCTGCACTTCAGTCGGGTGAGAGCAAATCCGTCTGACTCAAAGGAAGCCTTTGTAACATTGTGTTGTGCTTCGGCACTGAGGATAACTCAGTGTTTTGAGGTGGTCATGAAGAAACGTAAGAAAACATGATAGGAATCACAAATACAGGACGTAAACAATCCTTAAAGTCTTTATGCAGTTAACTCTGTTTGTAGCTAGAGTGTCTGCAGAAACAAATGCAAAGAAAGAAGATTGGTTGTCTGTACTCCAAGAGCCAAAGATGTTTCATATCAATTTCTCAAAGTTAATGGTACCTGAAATCTGACAAAGTGGAGCCTGGAAAATAGTAGCCAAAGGCAGAAATGAGTAATGTAAATAATTTCAATTTATTAGGCACTTATGTTTATAATATTTTTAATAAGCTAAAATGCTAGTTTTTAATACAGGTAATTTTTTTCTGTGGTTGTTCATTATGAACAGAGAAGGGAAATGGAGTGTCATGTTTTATCAAAAAGAACAACCTCCATATTCTAGTGAAAAAAGTGAGAATAAATTCACAAATTCGAACTAGCATACGTAAGTGGAAATAGCCCAATACAAAGCTGTTCAGAGAAAAGAAAAAATTGGAAGATACTAACACTTGAAAGAAGATGTAGGCACGAAGAGTGATAAAAATTAAAGGCTAGAAGGGAATGACTTGTGAAGAAAGATTAAAGGGAATGAACATGCGTAATTATTACATATAGTTATCTGTGTGCTTGGCAATGCTCAGATCAAGAGGGATGATCCCTGTACTAATTTGGCTAAATAGCTACTGGGGGATGATGAAAATGTCTAAAAGCATTTATAGCTTTCAAGTAGCAAGAAAGGATTCATTTTGAAGTCCAAAGGAGGTCTAAGTAGGAGTAATGAAATAAGATGAGGTGAAACCCATCTTTGAGTACTGTTTAAAAAAAAAAAATCCCCAAAAAACAGCCTACATGTTGGAGATGTTGAAGTGTGTAATACTCTTTCCTGACGTTTCAGTGGATTGTCCTACTACTTGAGTATTTGAAATTTCAGTGAACAAAGCATTCGTAAATAAACTTGAGAAAAGAATTCTGTGTTGGAGGGAGAAGTGAGGAAGATATCTTAATAGATACTTTCAATCTCTAATTTCTGTGATATCACATGGTATAAATTGACAATATAAGCCTTCTAGTGTACTACTGAAATATAATTTATGTAAATTCTTTATAGAATAGGCATTAACCTTCATCCTTACTTCACTTCTGCATTAAGTCTTGCCTTTGATACAGTAATCTTAATTAAAACTGAATATTTCATGATTTAACTCCCTCTGCATCCTCAGTGGAACAATACTCTTATCTGTATTACCTATAGAAGTGCTATCTATATAAAGGATCTATTGCATCAGTTGATAGTTTCGCTTATAGTCATATTCATGTTAATAAAAATGCTGAAACTCAGAGGTTTAATTTGTTTTAAATTAATTTTATTTTATAACTGAATATTAAAAAGCTAGTTTTACAACTTTTACAGCAAATTATGTTAGGAAATATCTTGTGAATAAGCACAATATTCTTCTAGGAAAACAAAAAAACAAAACAAAAAAAAACGCATAAATAAGAAAAATAAGTAATTGGAGATGTGATATGTCACAACTGTCAACCGCTGTAATCTTTATGGTATATAGGTAGTAAGAGAAAAACTGCTCATTTTGATGAAAAACCCTAGTATGTTTTAAATAGGAAGAAGTTGAAGCTGGAAATCAGGAGCATAGAAGTACTGGAACTAGCCCAATTCTCCAAGCGTGTGCTCACACATACATCCAAGACATAACCTTAATGTAGAGCAACTCTGTATTTGAGGTCACTGATAGACATATTGCGATGATTCTCTGCTCATTATTGGAACCCTTTGGAAAATGACATTTTCTGTTTTTTTAAAAGATGGGCAAATAATTTGTTTCAATTTTATAATGCATTGAAAATATATTTATTTTTTTCTATTTTATCTGTAGGTGCTTACTGTATAATCATGGCTGAGTACGTTGTGTAAAATGACACACAGTTATCAACCTGATCAACTTCATAAATGTCTGATAGAAATGTACAGTAAGGCCACAGGGAATGTGACATTAAGTGGCAGTACTCAGAAAAGATTATGCAACTTAGACTTAAACTATAGAAGTTAAGGAAGCATATGAGAATCCATACAGAAAATTGTTAAATTTATTTTGAAGTATGCCATCTTTTTTGAAGTTATTTAATTCCATATTGAAGTAAAGGTGACAAACTTAAGATTTCGGATGAAAACATAGCAATGTTATATCTTAATGTCTGGAATAATCCTTACTGAATAGCTGACTTTATGTTTAGATAAGTAATAATTTCATTGGTGTTGCTGGAATCTTTGGGTATGTTGAAGATTTGGATGACCCGATATAAGCTAATACTGTTTTACTTCTGCAAGTCTAACCTCTTGATTAAGTAACGTTTGCCATTCATTCTCATCAGTATTTTGCATATATTTTCCTTTGTCTTAGTTTTTCCTTTGTTGGATCTAAATAATATTATTGGATTTTCCAATTACAGGGAATCTGGAGAGCAAATTTGAAAGTTAAATACATTTATTGGTTAGAGGAAAACACAGAAAGTGTGTAAACCATATTATATCTCTGGTTCTGCTACTAGATCATTACAGGAAAATTTTAACATCTGGTCTCGTTGAAGAAAATGAAACTATTTCATAACACTGTTTCCTTGCTGTGTGCCCCTGTCTAATGGTATTTCCAAATGTACTATGTAGCAGTTATAAAGAAGTTGGAAATTATTGATGCTGTATGTAGCTCTAGCCCAGGGGATTTTGTGTAGCTGCTTACGGGGAACACTAAGGGTTAAATTCAGTTAAGCCTTTCCCCAGCTTTCTGGGAACCTGGCAGTGGCTTTCTTTCAGTTGCTTTGTGATGGGAGGAACAATACCTGAATTCAGCCTTGGGTTGTGCTGGAGACTGGGAAGGCACTAGGTTATAGTGTCAGCATTGGGCAGTGCCCAGGGAGTGCTTCACCCTGTGCCTCAAAAAAGTGGAATGTTAACAAGGCAAGTCTAAGATAAGACCATGTGTGTGTAGGGTTTTGTTGGTTTTTAATCCATTTCTCTCTGCTTGTGGTTTTCTTTTTGGTTAAATTAATCATGCTAGCTTGAATAGGCTGCATTCTGCCACTGGAAATTGTAGCCTAGGCTGCAGTTGGTGATGGGCCAGCCCCCAAGTAGGGGGACGGGGGATTCCCCTTGGGCAGGGCTTGCCACGTGAGAAAAATTGCCACATAGAGACTAAAAGCTAGGCCCTGGGCCTAGATAATGGTATAACCTAGCCTATTAAAGATCTTACTGTCAGATATTCTTTCATCAGTCAGCTGAATGGAAATCGCGTTTCTGAATGAACAACTAACAGTTGATTTGTGAAGTGGGCCATCCTGCATACATTAACAACTATTGCCTGTGCTTCATCCATGATCCCCTCAAAGAGCAACTGCTTGTGGGGACCACTGGGAAGGTTTGGTTTGAGGAAACTGCTTAGGAATCTTGTACTTGTTACTGTTTTCCAATTTTTTTTTTCTTTGGAAGAAGGTTTTGGTTTATATCTGAATTTATTTTTTTTAAATAAAGGATATGCGTGTTTCGTTAATGAATTGCTGTACTTCTACTTCCAACTGTTTTTGTTTTATCTGTAATACTGAAGTACTTCCTAAGTTGTTGAAGACAAGACTCTGGCCATGTTCCCTTCCACCCCCACCGCAAGTCTGTAGTGTATTTGAATGTGATTATGTATCAGTGTCTATTCCATTCCTTCACAGTATCAACTTTTCAGAGGGCTGCTTATTTCTCGAGCTTCTCCTAGCCTGGTTTCCAGAATAGCGTCCATTGTGTATCTGACACGTCTTTCAGTCTATTTACATCCTGCAAACCTTTTTTAGCTTATCTGGTTCTGACTAAAATGGATGGAAAGTTGAGTGTTTCAAAGACATTAAAGCCCAACAAATGTAACGAAGGATGGACTGCTGCCTTCTGTTCAGTGGTTTCCCAGTTTGAGCTGGTGCTGGCCATCCACCAGCAGCTAACCCAGACTCAGTTCCCCGTGTGCATCTGGGGAACAGAAGGTGTGTGGTATGCCAAGTGGTATAATGAGAAACAGGAAGGGGTTGTGAGGGGATAAAAGTAGCTGAGGTTGTAAGAGCCATGGTCAGGGGAGTGAAATTTGAGTATTATGCGTTGGCAAAGGCTTATGGATATAAGTTTTTATCTTTAAAGAACTTTTATCTATAAAGTTTCTTATTTAATTCAGTTGAAACATGAAACATTTTATCACTTATATTGTATTACGTTAAGCATTTTAATACACTGAAGTTCTGTAGCCCAGAAATCACAGCTCTGTATAACTGCAGAATTCAAAGGCAGCTTTGTGGAGAGCATCTGGCTGGAGAAGCTACCATTTCAGATATTGTCCCAATAGATTATGTATGTTTTTAAAACATGCTAATGTTTTTGTAAACATCTTTTTAGTCAGATTACAAGGCTTTCAGAACATCCTGCTGCAGAATATTGCTGTATCTAGCAATGTCTTCTATTGGTGTCTTCCATTGGCAGTAGTTTAGTATCAGCTTTGTCATCCACTGCAGGTTAAAAAAAAAAAAAAAAGCATGGATATTATTCCATTCTTTGAGGATACAGTATTTCTATAGTTATAATTAATTTGAAATAGAACAAGTTTTATTTAAAGCTTCTAAACTAGTGCATGGGCTACACAGGCTGAACCTTCCTGTGAGGTTTGTTTCGTTTTTGTTTGTTTGTTTTAATGCTCCTACTTAAAAGAATAAGAAATCATCTCCACTGTGGTTGTGTGAATTATTTTTGAAAATGTATCCATACAAAAAGTACCTTCAAGTGCAAAAATTACATTACTGTAAAATGAAACATTTGTACTTCTCCAGTTATAACATTCTTATGATTTAAGTGTTAAATTATTACATTTAAAACATGCACGCTTAGTGGTTTTGTTTTAATGTCTTTTAAGGTGGAAAAAGCACCTACATACCATATTCATCCACGTGAGATCCTTTTACTAGTCTAGAGAGATTTGGGGGAGGAGAGGAGGCATCTCTCTGTAGCTAAGAGTGGTCTCTTTTACTTGAAATTGTGAGTTCTATTAGTAGAACTACTGGAATTATATTTTCCTTTTCTGTAAGAACTTCATAAGGAGTATTAGTCACATTTAGTTGTGTGTGTGTGTGTATTTACAAAGGATATACCATGACAGTTTACATTTCAGTGTATCAAAATAAGTTGTATTTGGATGGTTTGGAGAGCTCCAGCTCCATGAAGGCAGCATATTAAAATAACATTTTTCTCAGTGTGTGTGTGAATGTGCTTATACCTCAATTGTCCCCAGTAATGGAAGAAATCTACCAATTGCTGAAGTTGGATGAGAGTACTTTTGTTTCTATTGTTAAGTTTGTTGGAATAGTTAAGAAAAATAAAGTGATGAAGGCCCATGGCAAACAAGGTCATGTTTTTAAACATCACTTCCAAGTTTCTTCTTTAAGGTAACATTTGAAAACATAAATTTAATACACCCCAAACACTTTGTTTTGGTTGTCCCCTAACTGTGAGCACAAGATTTAATTAATTCCTGAGCATTTTGTTAGGCAGATCCACTGCAAATGAAGTAAAAAGATTAAAACTGGAGGTAAGATAAGAATAATTTATCCAACTAATACATATATGCATTTAGCTTTATTGTGCAGGTTGCAGGATAATACTGTTATTTTTGGTAGAGTTTTGAGGAAATCTTTTCTTGCTTTGCTAGAAATGTAGTTTTACTGACAGTCACATAAATATTTGTTGATATCTGAGTATGTCTACATCTATCTATTTTATTATTCTTCAGAGAAAACTGAGTTTTGGATAATACATTCGCTGCTTGTAAAACCTCCCCCACTGCTTCCAAAATGTCAAAGGCAAGCACAGGGATTTAGCTATACAACTTCTATTGAGAGTAATTGGATTTGTATGGCTTCTATCCGTGCTGTTCTTCTGAAAATATTATGGCCCCTTGTATATAAAATGTAACAATGTGGTCAAGAACATAATATCACAAAGAATATTTGGACCAAACAGTAAAATGAGGTTTTATTTATGTTTGGAGATTAATAACTTTTGGTTTACTATAAATGTAAGGTTCCTGTTTCAGTATACTGAGTGAATACTAAGCATGTGCTGTGCTTGCCTTAGGGCTTCACTTTTTCTTAAATGCATGAAGCATTTACATAGGAGTCTTCTGTACTTAACTCAGGAGGGGGAAGAGCATTTCTGATTCATTAATCCCTTTTTCTTTTTGTAAGTAACTGGGTCCTTCACATCGTGCCCTCAAGAGGTGTAAAATATACAAAGAAGTGGGAGGAACAAGCAAAATGATGCCTGGCTTGCTATAATGCATAAATTCAAAATCTATCTCTCTTTGCAAGAGGAAAAATAGCAAGGAGGGAAAGGACAGCACTAAATTTACTGCATGTGCTTGCGTGATGCACAGGTTTGGGATAATTATTTTCTCTCTTGTTCAATAAAGTGAGTCGTTTCCATGGTAGCATTCATATTGCACAATTTCTCTGTTATAAAATAAATTGGGAATCATTTTAGGGACAGAAGAATCTTTTTTTTTATGAACATTTGCTCTGTTTTGGTTTTTTAGTGCGAAATTCTTTGAAATGCAATTTCCAAAGTTGGTAGCTTTAAGTTATTCTTGGGGTGAGGAAGTCTCAGTACACTTCGCAGATAAAATCAGCCGTGTTAATGATGTGTAGTGCCTCGCCAGACCAGATATGCAAGCACAGGGATGTCCTTGTGTATTGGGAATGTAGTTTTAATAACTTGTTAACTTTGAAGAAAGTCCACCGATACTTCTAAGATTGTTACTTCTTGTAGTAAAATCAAGTATAACCATTAAAGAGGGTGCAGGCTGCCAGGCACCTCAGCAGGAACAGTTTGGATGTCCCGATCTGATAACTAGTTCCCACCAGTGGTCTGTTTTAGTGAATCTTTTTGGGCATGTCAAGAACTTCAGGCTGAGCAAGTCTGAGTTTTCAGTGACAGAGAGGGGAAGGCCTTCGAGTTGAGTGTTTTCAGCCCTAGACAATGATTCATCTCTGCTGCTTGAGTTTCCCTTACTGAAAAGCAGCAGGCTAAAACCAGTACTCCCTGATCCACTGATTCTTTGTTATAAACATTTATTGACTGCAGTGCTAGTTCTGATATGGACAGGTTAAAAGGTGCAGGAGGAGTAGTTCTGTTTCTGTCCACTAAAGAGATTCCAGAAGATAGCCTTGGGACTTATTTATCTATTATGTAAAGCTTATGTGAAAAGCCTTCAAGGGGTGGAAAAGTCATCAAGATACAGCGCAGTCAATGGGAGTGACAAGTAACTTTTCATCAGACACCTATATTGCCTTTACCAAATCATACCTGCTTCCCCTCTTATTTCTTCAGTTTCATTTTTCTCCTGTTTTTCTCATTGCAGTAGACAGAATAGAGAGAGATAGACTATATGTGTAGATACAGTCTATATCTCCCTCTGTAGATGTAGGGAGAGTGGCTATCTTTCATCCGTGAAATAGAAAGACTTCATTCATTGTTTGATTCTTTCCTGTGTTTTTGCATCTTTTCATTAATCTCTTGCATGGATTTTTTTGGTTTAGTGATCAACGTGATACTTTCTGGGGTATAACCTTCTTTATGGTGATAACCTTCAAAAATCATATTTATTATCACTGAATGTTACAAAAAAGTCTTGACACAACGATTAATGAGAAAACACTGTGAGTGGTACAGCCATCAACTGCAAAAATCAATGTTAATTAGTCATGGAAACTTGAGACTTGCATTTTTTTGATTGCGTTTTATTCCTCTGAAACTAAAGTGGGATGTCTTGTGCTGGTTTTTCTATGCATTAATCCTTTCCTGGTCTGCATATAGAAATTGCATTGTGCAGTACATCAGTGCTCCATAAATGATAATAAAATGATATGGGAGCCATATAGTCAGTGTTTACTAGCTATACCAATTTTAATTCAAACTTTACAGCAAGATGCTTTAAGATATGAAGGAGGGTTGTATTTTTGAGTGTTTCTGTCAGTCTAAATGTTATCCTTGTATCCTGGAAGGGTGGGACAAATACTAATTAGCTGCATACTGCTCTTACACAATACTTTCCTTTTGCGGGTATTTAGATGGAATGCACACACTGCTCCCAAGAGCAATTCAACCAGCAATTTCAAGAGATTACTTGAAGTGTAACAGTACTTGATACAAAGTTTGTCTCTTCCTCTATCCCAACCTGGATATTTTCTTCCCGTTCTATTACTTGTCTGTAGATAAAACTGAGTTAAATTCTTACCCTGTATAGTTAGCAGATATTACAGCATGCTAGTTCACTACTTCATCTGTTTTCTTGGTTGACTGTGAACTTTTCTACCTGACATGTGTGCTTGCCAAATGTGTTAGAAGCTATTTTTTCCCAGGTTGGGAAAGCTAAGTGATACACGGTGTAACTAGCAAATTTAACAGTTGTGATGGAAACTGCATACAAAAACAGTGTTATGTTTTCAGAACAGTTTATTTCCTTTCAAATTAATTGCTGACAGATGATGCGTTGTGCTGACAGGTGATGTTTCATGCTCTTTATCTGATGAAACAGTACAACTGAATAAAAGACGGAAAGCTAGTACTTATGACCACATTTAAAGATCCTCTATCCAAGAGGCTTAAGGATATTTATAGATAGATTTTGCAATTGTATCTAAAAGGTATTTAATGGGTCACTGAAGTTAAATTTTTAATATTTCATGACATCAATTCATGGATGACTGGAAGCTTTACTTTCTGTAGAATGATGAATACAAATGGATGTTACAAATTCACAGTCACTTTTGTAGTGTAAACTTGCTGCATACTTATAAATTTTTATAAAAAACAAAGTGAAATTTTGTTATTGTTGATTACAGCCATCAGTTTCTGTGCTGTTGCAATAGGGTTTCCTTATTTTTCAAGCAGTTAGAGAGGATGATTGACTTACTGAGTGATGGTCTTCATCCTAGTATATGCAACCTTATCATAATTTTCTCCTGCAATGTGTTGATTAGGTTCATTAATTTCCCAGTTTAGCAATCTTTTTAGCTTCAGTTCTACAATGCAAGAACAAAATGAAATGCCATATTTCAACAGATCAGATCTGTATGTGTGAATAATTTTATATGTAATTACTTAAGTCCCTGAAATGGAGATTACACAGGAGTGTATGTTGTAGAATTTGTCTTGCTTACAATTGTATTGTACTCTTTCCTAAGCATCTTTTGCTGCTCCTTTCAAGAGACAGCATACTGGAACAGAAGAGATCTTTGTTTTTTTTTTACCAGGATGATGTATTTGTATATTTCAGTGATATGATTTATTTCTATTTTTATTTCTGTTGCTATCTGTTTCTATTATAGAACCACTGAAATGTGTGGAGATGTATGTAGTTACAATGAATATAGTGTTAATTTTGAGTGTGTTGCAGTGCTTCTCTTGAGTAGTTGAGATACATTATGTTATTGTGGGCAGTCTTTACGGACACTGAGCTCTTACACGTGGTACGTATTTGAGGGCAGTTTGCAGACTAGGGAGGTTTATTAGAAACAAACCATATATGAGAAAGAAACCAAGGGGAAACATTTTTTCAAAACTAGGTTGGATGGGGCCATGGGCAGCCTGGTCTAGTACCAGATCTGGAGATTGGTGGCCCTGCCTATGGCAGTGGTGTTGGAACTTGATGATCTTGGGTCCCTTCCAACCCAAGCCATTCTGTGATTTTTACCAGTAAACAGAATTTTAGATTTGATTTTAGTAATACCGAGATAGAAAATAAATTTCTTTAAATTGTCATTTTTTCAGAGCAAACTCCTACTTCAGACTACTGTAAACGTTACCATTTGTCTAGCCTTGTGGATAAAATGTCTAATTTTTGTATTTCAGAAGTATTTAGGTCAAATCTTCCTGGAGCAGTTGTTTTAATTAAAAATTCTTAACATCTTTTTTCCTTATATAAGCTTTGGATCAATATTCTTTCAACTTAATTATCATAATCATAAAAAAATAGACTGCAGTTAACAGGCTTTGAAAATCTGTTTCTTAGAGAAAGCAAGGTAATTTTGTCTCAGAAGATGCCCCCAAATATCTCATTGTGGGAATTATCCTTTTAATTTCATGAGTTCTGTTCACAGCATTGTGAATCAGTGAGTGCTGATTTTTGTCTTGGCTCAGGTCAGAAATCCTAATTGCTTTCGTTATTTTTTCAATACAAAGTTGTATCTGCAAGCAAAACCAACAGCAGTAAAAGGTCAGCAGTTGTACACAGCTCTTTATTTTGCTAAGACAACAGTATTAAAAATTTAGGGGCTTTCTACACTACGAGTATCAAGTCATGTCATTATCACACATATTTGACAACATATTTAAGGTTAGTCTCTTCTGCTCTGGATGCAGCTTGTCTTGCATTATCTAGAAAGCTACCATTGTTGGACAGAGGTGCTATAAATGAAGGGTATGAACAACTAGGGGAGAAGTTACTGGAGTTTAGGATTTAGATTGTGCGCTCAGTATCTTTTTCATTAGAAGTTCTCTTCAGGGAAACAGTCTGTGTGTGTGTGTGTGTATATATATATACACCTATGTATGTAAATATAGCTTTTTAAATGCTTCTGGAAAAACACTGGGAATGTAAAAGCTCTGATGCGGAAATGAATCTGGGATGGTGGGGTTACAGAGAGACAGACAGATGCTTCCATACTGCCCGTGCCTTGAAAAATAGCCAGCCTTTGCTTGGTGTCCATGTTATAAAGCTGCCTGATTTAAGTAATCAAAAGAACTGTAAGCATAATTCCCCAGGTGTTCTTTTGACCGTCTGTTACCATCTTTGTTTGCTCTGATTTTAAAATTCAAAGGAGAAAGGCAAGTACTTTTGAATCATCTGTCTACAACTTGTCTCTAGACCCTGTGGTTAGGAGTGCTTTCCCCAGGTTGTTATGGAATGATTCAAATGTGTGCGCATCCAGCAGATTTTAAGTACATTCAACTCGTGTTTTTCAGCATTTTGGAGGATGAAAATAAACTGCAGACTGTTCCAAGACTAGCAAGTTTCTGAAGAAATTTCCGCATATATCCTCGGGTGCAGAAATGTATTTTGAGATAAAAGTATTTAAGCAAATTTTTAGCGTGCCTCTCGGGGTAGATGACAAAGTACTTTAACATCGTTGTGAATTGCTTTCTATTGTTCTCTTTCTCCTTGTGCACATTGAATTAATGCTAAAGTAAATGTTCTAAGAGAAAAAGGATCCTCCAAATTTGTCTACCAAATAAAAATAGTGGAGAATAAATTTGTTTATAATTCCAAAGGACCATCTAAGAATAGTTCAAAAATGAATAAATTATTGAATTGCTTTCAGAAAATTCTGTTATTGTGACTATTATAGTGGGCAAGGCTAATGCTCTCACTGTTTTTGAGATATCTTGAACTTTTCTGGAAGCTGGTAGGAAGAAGCAAATTTTATTTTTTTTCCCCAGACTGCAGGCTATGGAGAAAATAGAGTAATTAATATTGAGAAAGTTCCTGTGGACACCCAAGAGAAGGGTGAAGGGGAAATACAAAGTAGTAGGATGTAGAAAATCCAAATTTTATTGATGTGTATTGATTTATTATATAACCTCTGGTGTATGTGTCATAACAGCTACTGGTTAATATCAGACACGCAGGGAAGAATATGCAATTGGCTAACATAGGATGAATTTGTCTGGTGTACATTACAACTTCTCACTCTGTGTGGCTCAGCTGTTTGCTGCAGATTTGACAGTCTTTGTGTTTAACAGCCCATAGTTGTATGGATTGTGTTAAGCTACTTTCTTAACTTCGTAAAACCTTGTATCACCTCACTGGACTTCCAGTGGCCAGTGGCCAGGTGTGCCACAGACTAACTGCATATTTGAAGAAATACCGCCTCCTGTGCTTTTGATGCTTACTTTTTTATCTTGCCATTTTATTTTCCTGGGATGTTTACTGAACCTTGTTTCAGTATTCATGAAACAGGAGCTTTGTTTTCACTGCATTTTAAAAAGTTGTGGATTTTTTTTTTAGATGTTTTTTGAAAGTAAAGATGTGAAGGCTAAAGATAATGAGAAAGTACAGGTGGGAATACGGTAAAGGAGAGATGAAAGGATGGTGCACTGATGACTCAAGATTTGCAGGTATCTGAGCCATTCTGTGATTCTATAAATTAAATTGTCACCAAGCAAAAAGATGTAGAAGACAGATTTGAAGAGAATTGATTCTAAAAAAGAATATAAATTCTAGGGGAAGGTGAGGATGTCTTCTTGAAAGAAAAAAATACATTTGCTGCTTCACTTATGATTGAAGAGAAAAGCCATCAAGGAAGCTGATTTACGAGAAAATGTAGTAGAAATAGACAGCTTCTAGTATGCTGAAATGGTCTGAAAGAAGGTGAGTGATTTATGGGACAGGAGGAGGGGAGAAGGAAAAAAAGTGAAAGATTCACACTTACGCCTTGAATCAGCCTATGAGATCAGCAACACGTTTTGTCAAATATTTAGCGTAAGTGGGACACAAAGTTAGACAGAGTACAACAAGGCAAGTGATACACATTGTTTATACAGTGGGAAACATACCATATGGGAATGATAGTTATGACCCATATAATTGAAACTGAAGGAATTTTGTAATGTAAACATTCAAGATTCTACGCCATGGACTTAAGAAACTTTTCTGCTATGAAGATGTTCATGAAATACATTTAAGATGGTATGGTACAAACTAGTGAGCTGAGCACCATAAAATTCAAGAGTAAGTTAACATTTTTTCCTGAAAACAGAAGGATTATATTTTTAAAACTCTAAGAATTGTTGAAAGTTTTATCTGTCTTAGTGAAGGACTGAGCTACCAATGTGACAGTGGCCAAAGAAAGAGCCAAAAGTGTAACTTGTTTAAATCTGTAAATGAAGTCAGAGATGACCATAATACAGAGATGCAGAATAACAAGTGCAGAAGATTTGACTAAAAGCAGTGTACTCATATAAATTGGTCGTGAATAAAATGACTTAGGAACCTGAAGCAAATTTCCTAGGATTCTGAAAAAGTCATCTATGGGAGTCATTGTGTTAGAGAGAAAATATTTCTTGCTTTTATGATAAAATGTAGTGCACTCATGAAAAAAATGCTATGACCTAATGGTTTCAGTAATACAGAACAATCATGATCCAGGAAATACTTAAGACTAAAAGCTGAAAGTAGAATTGTAGGGATACTGCATGATAGTTTTTAAAGGAAAATAGGATTCAAATCTCCCTGCCTGCCATGCTGTCAAAAGTGCAGCCTGGAAACAGCTAAACATATTAAGAAAGCAAACATTTTGAAATTCTTAAATAGGTATAAAAATAATAATTAAAAAAACCGGCAAGCCTAAGCAACATCAGATTTTAGAGGTAACAAAGTGATCTGAGCTCACTTGTTGAACGTTTAGTGACGATTATGCTGTCTCATCTGGAATTTGCCAACATTTGTGTCTCGTTCAGGTTAATTATCACTGCCAGTGTTCTGCTTGCTCCATCTGAGAAAGTCTTTTGTAAAGTATTGTCAACTGATTGATGAAATGTGCAGAGACTATTTAAAATATATGTGGTGTGGTGTATAGAGTCAACAGAAAAATATGAAAAAAAATACAAAAATAACTGGTATAGGGGGAAAAAAAGAAACCTAACAGCACAAATATTCATAGAAAAAAGAAAAAAAAAAAAAAACGGGCTTCTAAAGGGGATGGATACCTTACAGTTGCACAGCAATGACAAATATATCTGCCATGCACTGCAGCGTCTTGTTGAGTTACCAATGTCTGTGTGTGTTACCAATGGGAGGACAACAGAGTTCCTCCCCTGGAGCAATGTCTGAGATACTTCTCTGGCTTTGGCCAGAAACATTTGGGTTACATTCAGAAGATGGTTTAAAAAGAGAAGGAATAATTTAAGCTGAGAAAAAGATAACAACTGAAGCATATATCAGAGAACCTTTAACTGTACACTTAAAGGCTTTAAGCAGTTTGACAGGGTAAAGAATAAGGCAAGAATGGTATGGTATAGTTAGAAATATTGGGGTGCTACTGAGGATGGAAACTTTGACCAACTACCAATGGAAAATTTAACAAAATCCTGTATAAAGTACTTAACTGTCTGTTAAAATGTAAGCATTCAGAAAAATATTGATTTACTTTTAGTAATTTTTATAAAAGCAGTTTTGATCAATTGCTGGCTTAAAAATATGTAATTGCTATTTCTATCATTAAATTCCCATTTGTTGGCTTTCCTACCAGGGCTGGCACACTGAACATATTCTGGATATAATTTTGATTGAAATCATTTTGAGCAGGTAATTTGTAGTGGGGTCATTGAATTCAGCTCCAGGAGACTAGTTCTGCAGTCATGGTGACTGAAAGGTGCTTTCTAAATAGCATCTGGTTTTCAGACTGTCTTACTGAGCAGCAGCAGCTTTAACATGTGCCTGAGTTGAACTACAAGCAGCAGTGGGGTTTGAACAAGTGCACAAGCTGCATTTGTGCTTTGAGAGCTGTGTGGTGATGGTGCTGCAGAGTACTCAGGTGCATATAAATTTTGATGATTGTGAAATAATATAGTACTGTTGTCTGAGTATTATAATTTAAATTATGGAAGTTCTTAATACCTTGACTGGTTTGAGGTTCAGAATCGTAAAATAGGTTAAAGCTGTCAGTTTCAGAAAGTAACCCAGACTTAAGAGTTGCAGTTAATAGTACAGCAAGGTAATAAGAAATTGTAGACTGTAGAGATGAAAAATACCTTGTAGATCATCCAGTACATCTCTGGCAGTTTGAGATTTGTTCCTAAAGCAGTGTTTTTTCATAGGATTTTGTCTAGTCCAGTTTAAAGTGTTCCACTTGGTGATACTTCAGTCGCATCTCTTATAGCAGTCAACATCATTTCCTCAGTTTAGTTTTATCCATTAACTTCGAGATATGCCACACGATTTATCCAGACTTCTTCCTGAGGTAGTCTGCTGTTCAGAATCAAACAAAACCCATGTATGCCTGTACCTCTGTTCTGAATTCAGTTGTGTTCTGCACCTCTGTCAGTGCTTTCAGGCATGCCGTGTTGATGGGAAGAGCCTGGCCTTTCCCCATGGACAGCTCTCACTTCTGGAATTCTTCTTGCCCCCTCACAGCAGCGTGCTAACAAAGCCTGCCTTTGTTTCTGTGGGGGAATGATGCAAGGCCGTCTGTTAGCTCAGGCTGATAGGAAAAAGGCAGCCTTTAAGGATGGCTGGTGGGTTACTCTGTGTTTTTTCCAGAGGTTTGTCCATGTCTGTCTCTGACCAGCGAATCTTCAGAAGCATTCTGAGGGGTCACTGCAGCAACAATTGGCCGTGTATGTGTGGGTATTCCCACCTTGCAGCCAGACTTTCAGCAGCAGGTTTCTCACATAAATGCATTCCAAAGAAAGCTCAGTCCTGGTTTATTTTAGAACATAAAAATGACACCTATTCCTTTTTCTCTTTCTGTTAACTTTTCTTTAGATTTTCTTGTTCCTCTTGTAGAAAATTCCATTTACTTATTAGCTTTTGCTGGTGTTAAATTATTGCCACATATAACTTTAATTTTATGAATAGCTTTAAAATACTTCTCCCAACTGTAATTTCCTTTGTTCAGAAGATTCTCAGTAAATATTCTTCTTTTATGTCACCCACACAATTCTTCTGGCTAGTTGCTAGGCTCTTCTTGCCAGATGTTTTTTTCCAGCTTTTGTGACAATGAAATGCAGCCACTGTATGCACAGTGTTTAAGGAAAAAAAAAAAGGCTTTGAACACTTCTTTGTGCTAAGAAGTATAATTAGGTTGATACTGCTTTTTTATTTTTTCCAAATATGATGACATATCTTCATTTAAGAATAAGTTACCTCCAGAGTTACCCATGCCCCAGGTAAGTGCCAGATGCTCAGCTAAGGGGAGCCCAAATCCCTTGTGTCAGGGAAAATGAAGCCTTCTGTGACCTAGATGATATAATAACTGATGAAGAAAGTCATCTTTCCTATGAATCAGATCTAGATAGATGGGTTGAGCACAAAATGCTTCAGGGATTTAATTCCACTTGTAGCAAAACTGAATCTTCTGACAAAACAACTTATTGCCAGAAGCGTGCGTCACCCAGTTCTGTCGCTGGCCTATCCGTGGAAGTGTTGTATTGTATTTGTATAAAACAGGAAACAAGCAAACAAAAAAAAGTTACTGCTTTGGGGTGACAGAACCCTTATAAAACCCTTGGTTTTGATTGTTCCTGAACCTGTTGAGAAAGCTGTGCAAACAGAGCTCTGGGCTGGTGCCCACAGAACAACATGGAGGCTGTTGCACGTTTCCTCCTGATTTCTCTGCCTTTCTCCATGTATGGAGTAGACATCTGTAGCTTGAATTCTACTCTGAAGACTCGCAAGTTAGGTATTCTAGAATGTAACCTTTGACTGTAGGTGGCATGATCCCAGGGCTGCTCCCCTGAGATATGGACTCTGGTTTTGTCAGTTCTGAGCCTTTTCAGAGAGAGAGCTGTTTCCTACCTGAATTAATTAAAAATATGCATGAATTGAAAGCAGCAGTTCTGTCTACTTCTTCCTTTTTAAGCAGTCTCAATTATGGAGCTCAGTGTTTAGACATTCCTTTCACTACAATGACATTTTTATTAAGCTAAATAAGTGGATGACTTTTGAAAGAAATGAGTTAAATGTGGCTTGCTAACTAACTAATTCTGACATGATCAAAAACCTTGTGTCTGGTAATACTGGGTCTGAAACATTAATGAAACTTCACATGTAGTCTGACACTATTTTGGATTTATAGTGCCAGCCTTCAGTGAGGAATTTTATACTGCTGACCTTATGTTACATATGTGGCATTTGGTTATAGTTGGAAAAAAATCAATTATGATTTGCTGTTAAATCATGGCTGGAACATTTGCAATGCAGCAGCAAAGTCACTTTTGCATCTCACAAAACTGCAATAGCTCCAAGCTATCTCTAGGCTTTTGCTGGGCTCATTGGAAGCTTTTAGGAGCCTTCTGCAATTCCTTCTCTGGTAATTTCTGAACATGGGGCCAGCTGCAAGTGCATATCGCAGAAGTGATTAGGCAGTAATGGGGCACTTGGGTGTAGAGCAGCAATTGCAACAGCAGACTACTACAGCTAAATAAAGACTTTGTTGGATGAAGAGTGTAGAAAAATATGCTCTCAAACTGATGAGTATTCTAAGAAAACAAACACGTAACAAGTTTGAGATTGGTTACAATTCAAGGACAAGTCCAAAGTGATTAATGATCTGTGTTTTGAGCCATGCACACTATAGCAAGTTCAGTTTTCTTAAATGCTTTCAGCACTAACAATTTGTAAATCATATGCTTCTCTTTAATGTAATTTATTGAACTGAATTAAGTCTTTGTCTTGGTGAGCAGAGGGAGGCCTGTATTCCTTAACCAGACTCCAAATACCTTGCAGAAAGATGACATCCTGATTACTGTTGCCTAATGCCGTATACAAGAAAGTTAAGCACAAGCTCATATAAAAGATTGCCTCATTCTTGATGCTCGTATTTTTTGCTGTTCTCCACAAGTGTCATTTTTTCATATCATGTCCACATGAGGGAAATTTGTACCTCCTGCAAGTCCTGTCACACATTTGAAGACAAAGTTCACTTCCAGTGGAAGAGTGGGGTTATTACTGAGTTAGGGTTTTTTAATCAATTCTGATACTTGCTACCTTTTATAGCAGCATGTTTCCTTGAAGTTTTGAATTAATGCTCTTTCTCAATACATTCATGCTTCAGATATTCCTTACTATATTATTATCTTTACACGGAAGCAGGTCATAGCCTTTTGTTTTGTAGTGATTGTTTGTTTTCTGAAAAGTAGGGCTGTGCTGAGATACCAATTCTTGTTGCACTGAGTTGTCAGCAGCATCTTTTGCAAAGGCTGGGGAAATATTTTCTTGTTCTCTGCTTTTACCTATTTCTTGCCGAGGGGTGGTGGTAGGGTGGCAGCAGAATCACTGCAGGATTCTTTCCTGAGGCAGAACAGCCTGGCTGCATTCAATGCTGACGTCCTTTGACTGCACTTCGGTGATACTGCAGTCATCCCTGGGAAGAAGAAGACAGTGACAAATATGCTGGTACACTGCTGTACTGATACAATAATCGGCAGCTCTGCCAAGGCACTGCATGAGTTTTTATAGGCAAATTTCTGTCCTTTCAGGCACTACTTACTTTAAGCACATGGTCTTCAGACCTTTTCTTTCTGACCTTTGAATTCCTTTCTTTTAGCTGGAATAGAGTGATACTATCCATCTGTTCAAAATGTGGTATGAGCTGGAACAAGAAAATTCAACTTTTGAGTGTGAAAATTGATGAGGAGGTCTTCAGATATAAAGGAAAGAGAATCAAAGTCTGTCCTGGCTGTCAGGCAGAGATTTGGAAGATGTTCAGTTCATGCCTGTTATTCTCCCCCAAGATCTTCCTCTCTCTGATCGCAACTCCAGAATAACTTTGATTGGAAGGATTTAGCTTGTATGCCTCACTGCCTGTGCTGAAAATGTCATAGAGAAAATGTACAAGCATTCCTGAGTTCTCTAGTTCCAGGACTATGTGAAAATCGGTGAGAAACCATCAGTAACTTTCTGAAGTATGAGAATATTGTAACTTGGGAAGACGCACTGATGACAAACAGGAAAAAAAAGATTGCCACTGCTCTTCATGTTAGCAAAAATGATTAATATTACTGATGTTTCTTGTTTGTAGATCACCTCCCTCGTGACTCTCCAGTTGTTGTCTGTGGTTGGCAACAATGACCAGCTTGATGGACCCCGATACAAATGTACCGTATCTCTGGACTTCATCAGAGCTATTGCCCGGTGAGCCTTCTAGAGACCCTTGGTGTTAAATGTGCCAGTCTGAATGAGACTTAAAACCTGTATTTTTCCCAGTCTTTATGTTAGCTCTCTGCAGATCAGAATCTGTGGATTTTTTTGAAGAATGAGTGAATGAGTCTTATCTACGGGAGGTGTTGAACTTGAGATAAGTTTCAATCCTGTTTTGAAAAACAGCTATCTTACAGTGACAGGAGTAGGCCAAAGAACTGCTTTAGTGTGTCACAGTAACATACTGTCTTTGTGCTTAATGAAAGTCAGGGACTTCCCGTGAATATACTGATCTAAAACAGCAGTCCACTTTATTACCAGAGGCACATTATGGTATTTAAGTCCAAACCGATATTTAATTCTTAGAAGTGTTATTTTACAACTTACATAAAAGCTGCCTAGGTTATAAGAAATCTTCCACATTGTCTGTCTTCTGTAGTTTATACAAAGTAATTCAGTAATTCAGTGTAGGTACGTCAAAGGTAGTAATTACCTGTTCTTTCGAAGCCTTCAGTCTGGGAGTTGGAGAGCAGTTCCAGATGCATCAGGAGAGATGGTGATAAATTACAGACAGAACTGCATGCAATATATAGGCAACAATCCAACTGATGTCTCACTGACATGAAATCCAAACAGTATTACCTCACACATGTTGCTGCAGCCAGCTCAATTAGCAGGTCTTGGTTAAAGAATATGTAGCCAGACCAGAGCCCAGGAATGACATGTGGCAAAAAGAAAAAGGTTATGAAGGCCACCTCTCCTCTGTAATATGGGACTTTAGAGGAATCTGTGTTTCAGACTATATCCTCTATCCTCAGTGCACAAGTTGCTTCCTTGAGCTATGAAATGTCTGATAGTCCGGTCAGTGAACCACACAGGCACAGTGAAGCAAAACTTCGTCTTGTTCAGGCCTGGCTGGGCCATAACTGCTAGCATCTCCAGGGCTTTGCTGCATCAATTTGCTGTTCCCAGCAATAAAGTCACATGTGAATGATGCCCTGAAAAAGCTCCCACTGGTACCAAGTACAGCAGACCATCTGTTTAGCAACATGGATCACTGTGTGCAGACATCCCCATGCTCTTGCTTCTGCTCTGACTCTTACTATGAGTACAGAAACCAGGTTTTAAACTCTGTGCTGACTATGAGGGTTCTCAAATTCTGACACTTGAAACAATGGCCCTTCGCCTACAACTTCAACATCCTTTGAAGTTTTGTGGACTCTATTAGAGTTGCCATATAGTACAGGTGGAGAGAAAACAGGACCAAAACTTGGGCTGTGCAGCTTATGTTTAACAGAGAAAGTTGGTAGAGATGTTGTTACTTCTAACCTCAGTGCACAACACAGTGTCCTGGCCTTTAGGTCAGATGTGCATGCATATATTCTGACTGATTTTTCCTACGAGTTACGAAGAGGACGGCAATTCCCTCCCCCCCCCCAAGTAATGTGGAAGTGTATATAGGCTGCACAAATAGGTCCATTTAAGTGATCTGACGTTTTAAAGTTGGACTGTTCTTTAATCCTGTTCTGTTGAGTTTTTTTCTGTAATTATTCCTTTGTTACAAATTATTGAGTTTTTTTCCAACCCACTGTCTTTATTATATTCTTAAGAAAAGGATGGGTGAGATTAAAAGTTTCATGAACCCACAATAAATGGGTTTCTCCCTTGTCTTGATGAGATTTGCTGAAGGCTGAATGTGTGATCACTGGCTAGCTGTGCTCTAACATTGCAGCTGCTTGTAGTTTTTAACCACAAATGGTAGAAGTTACATTTATTGCAGAGAAGGAACTACTTTGGCATTTCAACCACAGTACACTTTGAGTAAATAGACTCTCTCCTGATTCTTTCATTTCGTTACTACAGTAGCACTAAAATAACTTTAGTCATCAAAATCCTCAAATACCTCATCCTTGTTAGCATCTCAACCTTGCTGCTGGACAAACTTACTTCTGCAGGGCTGGAGAGTAGGACAGGCAATTGTGCCCTCTCCTTCCCCTCCCCACCCCTATTCAAGCTATTCAGCTTTTATTTATTAATCTATTTATTTATTTAGAGCAAGAATGAAGTCTGCTTTTTTTTTTTTTTTTTTAAAGCCAAAACCCACCTGCTTTTGGAGAAGGGGAGCAAACTTAATTGTCTTTCTGGTGGCTTTTAGTGTGATAACCTCTTCCAATGCACAGTCTTTCTGTTTAATACTGTAGAACTCCATGTCTCTCTCTATTCTATTACATACGTTCAGCCTTTGAAGATAAATTCCCATACTTTTTACTATGTATTTACATTTTCAGTTCAAGTCAGTTTAGGCATTTCTTTTTAAGAAACTTTTCATTTCTGATAAACAGATCTCAAACTCAGCTTTATAATCTTTCTGTAGCTGAAGTAGGAATCACTTAATGTTCATAGAATGTCATGAAGCTTTTCATATAGTCTCTAATGATCTTGTTCTTATGACAATGGTTGAGTTCCATTTAGCTAATAAGGTTGGTGTTTGTTAGAATGTGATTTGTTTCTGTGGA
This sequence comes from Chrysolophus pictus, assembly GCA_037305975.1. Taxonomy (NCBI): domain Eukaryota; kingdom Metazoa; phylum Chordata; class Aves; order Galliformes; family Phasianidae; genus Chrysolophus; species Chrysolophus pictus. The sequence goes on from CM074576.1 coordinate 183,062,405, forward strand.
AAGCCTTATAACTAGCATTTTTATTGAGCAACATAAGGTAATATGAATCTAACAGTGGCATTTAATTTCCTTTAGTTTTGTCATTGGATTATTAGGTAGACTCCAATACGTTATGTCTTATTAGGTATCATGGGGATTTCTGAACTTTTTCACTTCTCAACGTGATGTTCTATAAAAACTTCTTGAAAAGTGGGTTAGAGAATAGTGCGTGAGTAGAGAATATTAAATGATTGCAGCCTAGAAAATAAGACATTCAGTCAGTTAATCTCACTTAGCATTGAGAACAGTTATTTTTGAATCGTTGAATACTTAAAAACACAAAAAAAAAACAAAAAAACTTTTAATTTTATACTTGTCATTATATGCAGTAATTTGTGTTATTTGTTCAGGCAGTAAATCTCAAAGTCTGAGTGTTAGATTGCGTGACAGAATGAGTTTGAAGACAAAAAAAAATAATTATATGTTTTATTTTACTGCTGTTCATTCTGCCTGCTATTGAAGTATAAAAGTATACATTAAAATCTTCTATCCCATTGAGTAGTGTTCTCGGATTTTTCAAATTTAGCTACGAGTATGGGTCAACTAGTGTCAAGACTGAAAGAACACAGACTGCAAATGAGTGGAGATGAAGGAGTTATGTAGTACATGGTAAAACAGGTGGTTGGGAAAATGAACAAAACATTCAATAGCATAAAAGGCTGCAACTTTGCATCGCCAACAGAAATATCATATTTACCATATGAAAATGTACTTAGATATTTTTACTGCTTAATGACTGGAATAAGAATCTTTCAGTTATTGCTAGAAAGCTGCTTTATTTTTTTCAAACTTAACAAAATTTGAATAAATAGGAGGTAGGAACTTAATTAAAAATTAAGTTAAAAATTAAATCTTGATGGCTTTTATTTGGAGATATTCCTTGATTTTGATAGTGCTGTGTCTCACATACATGTCTCCAAACAGGTTGAAGTCTTAGCACTGTTACAATGCTTGCTCCAATATACTGTGTTTTTGTTTATAGGACTGTGAACTTCGACATAATAAAGTACTTGTACGATTTCTTGTGAAAACAAGCTTCACAGCCATATGGACACTGTGACAATGACTAAGGCAAGCTGTGTTCATCTCTCTACTTAGCTGGCCAGAAAGAAGAGTATTTTGGCTCTTTTGGATTTGTCCAAACAGGTGCTGGCCCAGCATGGATTCTGATGAAAATATTCTGATTGGTCTGGGTAGATCTGAGCAGAGGACTATTTACCGGGGACCCTGGAGTATTTGGAAGCAATGTGTTAATTATAAACAGCAGGGTTTGAGCACAATCTGTTCTACTCTTAATGATGTTATCTTAACACTGAAATTGCCTGAAACCCATTTACTTAGGACTGCATTTTGCTCTATGAACTCTCCCCAGTGCTTTGAACATGGCAGCAGCCCTTGTTTGTATGCCCAGTCTTTTCACTTCCTCTCCACAGGAATCTTTCCAATTGCCTGCCAAAGTAGCTTTTCCTGAGGCTACCATTTTAGGAGAGTGGAGTAGCAAAATACAATAAATATAAGAAAATATTTAAAATCAAGCTGGTATAAATGCTTTCTCTTCAGTCATTCGTAGGCAGTGTGTTACACTGTTATCTGGAGATCACAGTGATTGGGAACTCCCAATTAATCATCATACTGTCCTTTTTCAGACCATTCATTAATGTTAACTACGAATCTATTTTTATGATACTTGCTTTTAAAAACTCATTAATTCATGAAATTCTAACCTGAACTTGAAAGTTTTTTTTTTTTCTTGAACGTTTTAAATTTCCTTTAAGCTTATCCAGTTCTGTAGAGTGCTAATTATAATGCTGTTTTAAAGAATATAATTTAAGATGCACAGTGTGGTGGTTTTTGTAACGATGTCAGTCCTATAGAGAAGTGTGGCACAGCTGCCGTTCCATCAGAAAGGGAGAGGTTCAACAGTTGACAAAGTATTCCTGTAGTGGTTGCCCAAGCAAGGTGTAATAATGAATAATCAGTGTAGTTCTGTAACAGCACAAAGCTTTGATTTTGGAAATACATGGTGGAATACAATGAAACTATATTTGTCCACAGTTTACAAGCAGAGGTGTCCCAGCTGCTGTTACCTTTATAGAGTATTGAAATCCACTGGCCCACTTAAGGATTATTGACTTCATAAATGTAAAGTTTTTTTCACCATCTTGAAGACTCAGGGCCCCACAGCCTGTTATTTGGATATTTTGTTCCTGAATGTTTCCCTTTACTCTTTCATAGTATAAGACCATGCTACGTCGTGTGTTGACTTCTATGGATTTCTAAAAAGAAAAATACATGCTTGCCTTGATATTGGAGATGGTCAAATACCCTGAACGTGTGTAGCTCTTTCTCATTATTTTTTTTTCCAATTGTGAACATGTAGCCAGGCTTCTGCTTCTGGATTTGGACTCAGATGAAGGAGTTCCAGGTGAATCTAAGCAACAGAAGCATCCTTCTGGCCAAGCTGTCATTTCCCTCCTCAGGAGAATGTGAAAGGGCAGCAATGAGTCATCTCTGTGATCCGTTTTCCTTCCGACTGCTGAGCTACATCAAACCCTGCACCTGTCCATGAGGTGGCAACATTTGTCACACTTGCTGAAATAAATGGATGCAAATACATGACCTGTTTCAAAATGTTTATTGCCTACTTTTGTTTTTACTAATAGAAATGTATGCAAGTTGTTCTTGGGACTAAACTTTACAGCTACTTCTTTTTTTGGAGCTTGCGATGGACTGAGCTCAGCTCTTGTGCTTGGCCTGATTACCAAGGGCTGAAAATTGGCGAAGGAAGTTTGAGCTGTTACACGTAAACTAGCCCATGCAGAGAAACAGCCATGCATCATAATTTTTCCAGATATCTGATATGGATTACACTTGGATGTATGAAACATAATGTGATTGATACTAATTTATGAAGTCCTACAACTCTCAAGTCACAAAATTTTGAAAATTCTGCAACTGACCTTTTTTTACAGCATTCAACAAAGGGAGATGGGGCTGTACTGCTGGAGGACAGTGCCAGCTTATGAAGGTCCTGCTCAGTGGTTGCCAGTATGGCTGAAAACCAAAGCACCTACCAAGTCAGTCTTGTGAGAAGCACTTCTTTGGAAAGTTTTACTACCAACAGCAAGTTCTGAATGGTATAACACTTCAAATTACCCTGCATAAAAATATTGAAAATACTCAAATAGTTCCAGAGAATGCATGTAAACAGAATACAAAGAGAACATGGAATACATCCTATGTGTGTATAAGGATGCATAAAAAAACTTTGTCATCTTGGAGTCACACAATGTTTATATCTAATATCCTACCGGAAGGATTTTTACCACTTGGACTAATACCTGCTCATTTCAGGAATGTTTTTAATGCTATTGATGATGTTCATTGACGCAAAGTCAAAGGTTCCAAACAAAAAAGAAAAAACAAACATAATGATCTTTTGCTCTGGTATAAAAGCAAGTTGACCCCAGCTCAGTGTTGTATGGTTAAATCAATTCCAAAATCTTAGTATTTTTAACTCTATGAATCCAAAAACACACATAAGTGCTTGTAAAGCACTTAATGAAATGCACAGTATTGTTTTAATGTTAAAATTCAGTTGGATATTATAAATCAGCCCACATGTATAGGTAAATGATGTTTCTTTTTCATCATTGCCATATCTTTTCTAAACAGAGATCAGGAGCAGAACCAGTTGAGGACTTAATTTCTTACAGGTGCTAGGCAACACACAGGCAATGTACATGGAAAATACTAACCATGCTTTTTCAGAATTGATGTGCCTTTGCAGATGTTTGAGTGTGGAACAAAACCAATCACAGTAAGTTCTGGTTTAGGTTGCTGCTGGAAAGATGTTCCATTAGTATTGCAGTGAGTGTGTTCATTTGGTTGTCCAACCTTATCTGTAATCCCATTAATCTCAGATAAAAGACCAGTCAGTCAGAACTACCAAACCCCCATTTTGGGACACAAAGAATGGGTGACACAAAGTATGGGCCTTAGAAAATGTGCGCTGAGGAAATGTAATGCTGGAGATATGTTTTGTGTTGCAATTTCTTCCCCGCTAGCCTGATGATCATTGCCAGTGTAAATCTGGAGGCTGAGGCTACAGATAGTTGTGGGATGTAGTTAATTTGACTCAACAAAGTTACTTGGAGAAGGAGTAGTTACTGGGGATCCCTTATCTGGAACTGCTGTCCTTTCACTGAATGCAATTTTGTGACCTTTTTGAAAGATTTCTACCAAGTGATATAAAAGTTAAAGCTGAATCAGCAGAATGAGAATGAGCAAGGTGACTGAGGTGTGGATGATGGATGTAGGCTATAACTATGCTGATGATGGATAGTGGAATTTATTCTAACAAACTAGAAATACCTCTATATATCCATATCAATGAGTTTATAAATTACTGCTGAGTGTCCTATTATGTTTTCATGGGTGAAGTCTTGGGCTTCAGCCTCCCCAGGACTAGAATTGCACTGATCCTACAGGTGAATTTGAGAGCTGTGCAAAAGATGCAGAACAAGAGAAATCCTCAATACTTCAGTGCAGGAGGATTTATTTAAAGAATACCAGGATTTTTTTTTAATAGTTTGCCTTTCAAAAAGTATTAAAATACTTTAAAGATTATAAATGCATAGTACCTATATTTAGTGCCTGGTTCACATATCCACTGGAGCTGGGTCTTGTTTTTAGAAGAAGAAAGTAATGGGGAAAGAATTGCACTTACCACAAAGTTGCAGAGAAATTAGTGCCCTTAAATACCTAACTTCATCAACAGCTGCATTTTCATACAATAGCCTCGAGATTTTCTTTTTAAAAGAGTCTTGTGAGAGTGCATCCTCATTTAGTATGAAGGAAATTTATTCTTTTTTGACAGTGGTATACCTTACTCTGCTTCTCCCACAACTCACTGTGCTGACCATAATAATCCCTGTGGCTGTTCTCTGATTTTTTATTAGTTAAAAGAAGTGAATTGGTTACTTGAACATTTTCTGACATCTGGTGCTGCTGTACACCGTGATTTACATATGTGAGCATAGATCCTTTTTTCCCTTGGTGAAATTTTTCCAGTATCCAAGTAGATTTGCCAAGCCCATTCAGGCGCTACCTGCTTCCCTCTAACTGGAACAGACAGCCATGCCAGGAAAATAGAGTGAAGGATGGGATTCCCAGCAGGAACGTAGGAGATATTACATGTCTGTGACCTGTAAGCAAAATGCAGACGGTTGAATATCCAAGGATTAGATATTCCCTCTGCACCTCCATTGGCAGAGGTAGCACGGGAGAGCAAGGAACAGCAGGTTCTTAGGGATTGCCTGGAGTCTGTGCTTCAGTCTGCCCAGTTTGGAAACAGAAGATTTCTTCCATCCAGGATTTAATGCTACTGACATGGTGGTAACTTCTGATTTCTCAATGTCAGTGGCAGTTTCTGCTGGAACAAAAAGTTGGAAATCATACTGCTTGTTGTTTGACATTGGCAATATATCAGCTGTATATTTGAAAAGCCACGTATTTGTAAATATTTGGGCTTCTAGTATTAAGAAGCTTACAAGTAAGACCAAGGCAATTTGTTGAGCAGCCTGTGCCCATTCCTGTTTCCATGCTGTTTAAGTTAAGCAAGTAATTCACTGTCCAATAGCAAGGTCATCTTTGAGAAACGGCTTGATGCCCAAAGTAGCATAGGTGGATTTAATGTTTGAGATGTTGTAATGGATTGTACTTATGTTGCCTCCTCCTCTGTAAATTAATAACCCCTTTTCCCTCAAACTGAGCAAGGGAGCAGCTTTCTTAGAGCTGATCAGAGGAACCAGGGGAAGAGTAGAACAGAGAAAAGGGCAGTCCAGAGTACCAGAAAGTGTCCCTAACTCTGTTTCCACTTGGTTCAAAGCCTTCAGTGAGCTAGCAAAGTGGGCAGCCTGCAGTAGGCTGCCTGGACTGTGGGTGCACATTGTTGGAGCATCCTGTTGTCTCATAATGTCCCTTGTTCTGCCAACACTTGTGTCCATAAGTGTTGACTAGAGACTCAAGGGCAGGTGTTTGGCTTCAGCAATGTTTTTTACAAAATTTGATTAAGCACATCGTGCCATGATGACTGTGTAGTTGGTAGTTGTGTAGCTGTGTAGCTAGTTGTCTCACTGATGTTGGTTTTACAAGTTTGTTGAATTTTGATGAAATGTTGATGAAAAACAAATGGCAACGAGACCCAGCCTAGTGGCTGGAAAGAGCTTAGAAAGGAGTAACCTTTCATTTATCAGTGGAACTGGAACTGGAACAGGTTGTCCAGAGAGGTGGTGGATGTCCCATCCCTGGAGACACTGAAGTTTGGCTGGGTGGGTCTCTGGGCACCTGCTCTAGCTGTAGGGGTCCCTGTTCATTGCATAGATGACCTTTAAAGATCCCTTCCAACTGAACTGATTCCATGATTCTATCGTCTTCAAAGGGGACCTATGATGATACTCCCCTGCAGCTCCAGCAGTTCTGAATTGCAGACTCCTGGAGGAATGCCCATCCCATTATTCCACAGTAATGTTTCCCATGCAATTTATGATTATTCCCTAAGGATGCATTAAAAAAAAAAAAGACAAATAGCTGGTCAGTTTTCTGCGAAGCATTCTCCTCAGCAATCCCTCCACCACTCACCACCCACATTTAAAATGTGCTCAGACTCATTTGTGTTTCTGTCTAGATGGTCTGTGCATAACCCAGCTGTAGACTCAATTCTTTTGCTCCTCCCAGTCTCATCTCCAATACCTTCTCCAAAGCAAAGGAGTACAGAGATTTTCAGTGAAAGAATCACAACATTTTTTGTATCAGTATCAAAAAAGAAGATACCAGGTTTAGTTTTCCATCGTACAATTAGCCAGGTCTTGCTGAAGTTCCTTTACCCTTGAGATAGAAATTGTGCTAAGGCTGACACATGCATTATAGAAAAAATTGTTAATCTTTTGAAAAATTCTGAGAAGCTAATGAGTTTATATTATGGAAAAAAATCAGGTAATCTTCATTATAGCCACTGCTTCTCATGGCAGCTGTAACACTGAATAGCATCCATATCCTCTCCTGTAGTTTTTTTTCATGCGGAATGAATACTTTTGGTGGCAGCCTTTTACTTTCTCCTATGTACCTTCTTCAAAAATCAGACCTGTGAGGAGACAAGCCTGCCTGGTTCGCTTGGGAGGCATTCACAGAAATAAATTAATCTGTTCACTAAAATAAAAGTCCCTTAAGTCCCAATTACAGAAAGCTACTTAAGTTGCAGCACAACTTCATGAATCTTGTGCTGAAGGCAATTAAGTGCATGAGCACAGACAGCTGTTGTCCATCAGTGACTGAGAACAGCACATCCATCAGAACAGAGCCCTGCGTCTGTGCGTGCACAGCCGAAGAGATGCGGGGATTCTGGAGGAGGTCGGGTGGTGCTGTGCTTGGTGTGCTGTTTCCTTTGCAGTATCCTATCCTGCGAAAGAGAGGGTGCTGATAGAGCACAGTAAGACCATGAATTTTGAATTATGCTCTTGGTAAGGCATGGAGCCATGATGATTCAGAGTTGTGGCTGCTGTTGCAGCCTCCTTCAGGCTGGTGTCTCTGTTGCTGCCCAACATAGTGAATCCAGCAGGTCGTGGGGATCCGGATCACTGTGTGGGACAGACCCATGGTTCATTCAGCTTGTTTAAATGGAAGGAGAAAACGTGCTTCAGTGGGGATCGGGATAACCCTTTGTAGGTTGTACCTAACGGTTCTCACTCATTAAAAAGGGGAAATTCTGCATGGAATGAGTAAGTCCATGGAGGCTGCTTTAAGAGTTCCAACTTCAGCTGCTGGGAAAGTCATTCTTTTATTTTTAGTAGGTTAAGGAGCATCATTTTTTTGCTAACCTTTTCTCTTTTGAATTCTTTTCTACAGATGCCTTCCAGAAATCTTTGGATGTTTGATATGTTACTATAGATATATAGTAAAATTCTGACAGTTTTCTTATTGCTCAGAACCTGCGGTTTCCTGCAGAGACCTTTTCTTTGCTGCAGCCACATTGCCAAGTTGTCAGAGCATTAATTAAACCAGAAGAATAAGGCATTGCGTGTCATTTCCTATACTGGATGCCTCCATATCAGGGACACATCTCCATGGCAAGAACCTGTACATACACACAGAATAAACCTGGCAACAGTACAAAAGCTCACAGAGGCTTTTGAGTGAAAAATGTGGCAGAGGAAAATATGGAATTTAAAGCAAGGTATTTCTGGGGAAAATAAGTGTTTGCTAGATGCTTAATTTCTTAAGCAGAAATGTGATGGTTTCATTTGGATACTGTGTGTATTCCAGTGTTATTTTTAGTCTCCATAGATTAGATATCTATTGGCTCAAACCTTAAAAGGTTTCTCATTTTAAAACCCCTCATTCATTACAGGTGACGAAGTGCTCCTTTGTGGGATTACAGATTCTCTGTGCAGGCACATAAAGTTACGTGGAATGAAACTTCATTTCATATAGACTACCAATAATTTGCATGTGTTTCATTTTGCTGCATGAATCAAAATGTCTTCATTTCATGTATTATACATCACCTCACAATTTAATGTTCGTTTACGTTGCTGTTTAGGAGCCAGAAAATACAGCACACATGTTTATGCTTTTCCTGCAATAAAATGCTTAAACTGTAATTGCAGTCCCCTGCTTGCTAACACCACAGGCAGAGCCACAGCATTAGAGAAACAGGAGCATTTTTCATTTTCCCTCATATTTTGGGGCTGTGGTTCTTATACTGGTGGACTTTCACAAGCTGAATTTGTTCACAGCTGCCTGAGATCCAAATATCCTATAAAATTACATACACATTTACTTATATGCATAGGGACTGCTCTGAAAGTAATGCCTTCTACTTTGTTACATTGGCCCACGATGTCAGAGGCAGATGTTGGTGATATGGCAGCAGAGGCTGAACCTTCCCTCCAGTATTCCACTGCATTTTGTTGCCGTGTGACAGATGGCAGCAGAGGGGCAGTGTGACAGAATGGCGTCTGACGTGGAAGTGCAGATGGAGCAAAGGTGTGTCATTGAATGCCTCACTGACATTCAATGGCTCTTGCTAATCTTTTATGGAGACCAAGCAGTGGATGTGAGTTTAGTGAGATGGTGGCTGGTGCATTTCAGCAGCAGTGACAGCAACATGCATGACATGCAGGCTCTTGTTCATCACTGGTGAAAATGCATAACTGATGGTGGTGACTATGTTGACAAATAGTGTTTTGTAGCTAAGAATTTGCTCTTTCAAATATAATTATTGTGCTCTTTGTTGTAGTTCCTATGGAAATAAATAGGAGGCATTACTTTTGGAGCAACCCATGTACATACATTCTTGAAAGAAAAAAAATGTTTTGTTATGAGGACTGTAGGAGGTGATACCTGGAGTTTTATCTTTAAAACTCATGGGCACACAGGGATCTCCCTGTCTTCTCACTGTGCACAGAGCAATTCCTGGTTGATCACTTGCAAACATTCTCCAGGTAGGAGGAACCTTTCAATAGGTTGCACCTAGCTGTGCCACCAAGGATGTGGCTTTGAGAAGAGGGACAGAGATGGTGTCTGTCCTTTACAGATGTTGTCATGCTCATGAGCAGAGCACATATGTGTTGGTGCTTTCTGGAACGTGGCTCAGCCTTTGTTCTTCCTGCAGGCACCCAGCATGGGTGATGCAGTCCAGCCACACTTAGAGAGCTTTGGGCTTCTCTAACATGACAACAGAATGGGTGCAGGCATGACAGCGTTGCTGCAGGTGTGGCATGGTCCTGCAGGTGGTCAGAAGCAGTGGCTATGCTGCCCACAGTTCCGGTGCAGCATATGCACCACGTTCCCCTTCTCTCAGCGTCTTGACTGTCGCTATTTCAGATGCGTGTGCAGAAGCACTCTGTGGGTGTCAGTCACAGTTACACTTCAGCAGAGCATTTTCACACCTCTCTACCTCTGATCTGCACAAGACCATCACCCATGAGTCCTGTAAGACATCTCTCATGATGCCTGGCTCACTGCTTGCCATGCAATTGGTGCTAAGACATCAGAGACAGCGACTGAGACTGCAGGTGGAGCTGGGCAGTGAGGAGGACATATCCCAGGGCTTGGCAGGCCTCAGGGAGGCACTCTCTCACACCCAGAGGGTCACAACTTTGTAGAAGTTGGGGTTGGGAAAGACCATTTAGGTCATCTGGTCCAACCTTCACCTACCATGCCCTCTAACCCATGTTCCTAAGTGTGATAGCTACCCTTTTCTTGAACACCTCTAGGGACGGTGACTCCAGCACCTCCCTGGGCAGCCTGTCCCAATGCTCCGCTGCTTTTTCTGAGAAGAAATCTTCCCTAATATTCAACCTGATGTAGAAGATGCTGTTTCTTCAGTCTGTTCCAGGTATGGATGGTGCCCACGGTCATGGTGGCCTGGAGAGCTGGCAAAACAATGATGGTGGCAAGGTTGAGGGCATGGATGATGATTTGCCCAACAGGAGCCTGGTAGCCATGGTTTGGGTTTGGAGCAAGGAGGAAGCGTCTAAAAGTGGGAGCAGGGATAACCACTTGATTGTGCAAGACACAGAGCTGGTGGAAAGCACCAGAAGGATGCTCTGATCTGAAGAGTTGCCCCAAGGTGAGGAGCAGCACTGAGCCCTCTCCCATAGCTGTGGTGATGCTCAATGCCCCGGTTCCCTCCCCTTCTCCCCCCTGCAGCATCCTCACCATCACTCAAGCAAGAAGATTTCTCCCCTAAAAACTGTTCTTTAAAATAATTTCTGATGAATATCATTAATCCCCTAAGAGAAGAACACTCTAGATTGCCTAGCTGCAAACATCTTTTATTCATGAGCAGCATGCGCCGTACGTTCATTCTTTCACTCGAGTCTCAGGCATTATTTCAGGAAGAAGAAAGCAAATCCTTAGCATCGTAAGCTTTTGAACAATCAAAAAATGTATAATGAAGTGGCAACACCTTTCAGAGGCAATAACCTACTGAAATATTACAAGCCTTTATAGTCAACGGGCATTTAAAAGACACAACGTGCAACCAACAGAACTTTGTTATTAAATCATTACTTTTTTGTACACCTTCAAAGCTCTCTGTGATTTTCTAAAGGATGATAAAGTACCATCTTTCTGTTGTAGGTGTTGGAGAACTTTCTTCCTTCTCCCTGTGTGCATAGGGTGAATCCTGAATGATAAACTCTGCCAGTTTGATGGTTGCTTTTTTCTCACAAGCTGCATGCTTGTTAACTTACAGTGCCCTTAACATTCTCCCCAGTGCATCTCACTGCTCCTTCTCTTTTTATTTGCTGAGAGTCCCAAGAAGAAGCACATGAAGGATGGATGCTAAGTTTTCAAGTCAACCTCAAGATTAAAACATGCTATTTCCCCTGTCGTTTATTTTTTAAAATGCAGGTGAAATAGAGAGCCTGAGGGGGTACAGAAGTTTACCTCATCAATTTAATACCATTTCTTCATGAAGAAATGAACCAGCAGCACAGGTGAAAAGACTGTAAAAAAAACCTGCTGCTGCAGCCTAACTCAGGCCTAGTAGGGTTGGCTACTAAGCATGTTTGGTCATCATATGAATTAGTTCTCATTGCTGGGATTTTAGCTTTGATTTCTCATTATAAGTTTCTGGAATGATGAGAATTAGCAGCACTTGAGGGGCAGATCCAAAGGCTTCATCTGACTGCTGGTTTAGGAGGGGTTCATATATACACTTCCAATGATACGAGCGCTCCCCTCTGTAGCTTGATCTTCAAATTTGACCTTTTTGCAGCTTAATTAGGGATGAATTTATAAAGATACGTCTTAATGTTTGACCCCAATCTGCTTTGCGTGCCCTGGTTCAGTTGGTCCTGTAAGTAATACAGCTTCCTGTCAGCAAAAGGAGGCGAGAGATTTGTTCAAATATCCATTGTCAGCAGCCCAGCAGTGGCTCAAGCTGGGGCTCTAAAATGGGGCTGACTGGAGGGCTCAGATCAGCTGCACAAAGCTGACCAAAGCTTTCTGGTTTTCAGCTTTGCTATTCAGCTTCCATTACTCCTGCTTTTGAACCTAGCAGTACTTTAACAACTCTTTGTTCCCAAGGTGACATTTTTCTTCCAGCTACTATTGCTCCATCAAGGGAAAGCCAACACTCTTGTGCCCAACAAATGTGGTCGTTACTCTTGCTGGTGAGAGAATGCAAGAGAAGGTCTCAGACAAGAGCCACCCTATTAAATACACTGTGCCTGGGGAATATCAGCTCTTCTGGGCACCAGTGGACTTAGCAGTCCTGGTGTATGTGGGCTGTGCAGGGCTGAGGAGAGAAGCTACCTGTGAGCATTTCCAAGCTAATCCACCAGGAAAGGGCTCAGCTCCATGAGACATGGTGACTCATCTCCTCTTGCTAGTGGGTTCCCTCTCCCTAGGATATACACTTCCCTCATTTGCTTTCTACCACTTTCATAGTAAATCTTACCCTCTGGGAGCCAAAAGCTAACTCAGCTAAAGATCTGTGGAGCTATTTGCCTTCCCCCAAGGCAAGAAGGCCTGATGAGCACCATGAATGACAAAGAGGAGAGGAGTTCTCAGATCTGCCTTTGAGCAAGGACAGGGGAGCAGGGTGAGGACTGGCACCTCTTCTTTGGTACCTACAAGCCATTGGATCAGCCTGACTGCCCTCAAAACCACATCCTGAATATATGCAGCCCCTTGTAGACTGATGTTCCTTGCACTTGGCCTCTGCCACAGTTTGTGCTCTCCTGGACAGTGTCAGTAGATGGAAATACTATTCTAAAAGTGTGACATAACTATCCTCTTATCCATGGAAAGGGGGCACTCTCTGGTCAGGCTTGGGGTATTTTCTTAAGGTGCTGTGCAGAAGCTTAGGCTGTAACAAACAGTGCTGTGCAAATGCCAAAGTTATTAAACCTGCCCTTTTCATGAGCATTAAATTAACTGACAACATTTTTTTTTTTAAATCACACTCTAATCTTTCAGAGAACAGAGCCTCTGCTTAGAGATAGTGTTCCAAGGAGAACCAGCCACCAAACGAGGCATCCTCTTGATTTATAGCTGCAGCAGCATGAATTTCATATAACATGATAATACCCTATAAAGTCTCAGAGCTCCACACTGAGTCCTGCATAGATAACTGGTTGAGCAGTACACGAAGTCAGGACACGATAATAATGTCTTTCCATCAGCATGAAATGATGCTATTTGGGATGCCACGCTTCTTGGATGTGGGAGCAGTAATCCCATTATCAGTCATCACCAATAAGCGACACCGCTGTAGATATCTGTTTGCTAGGTGATACACAGAAGCTATTAGGAAGCCGCCTAGCCGGCATGCTGAGCTTTCACCTGCTATTTCTTTGCAGATTGCCTCTACAGATACCTGCCCATCCGCGGATATTTTTTATCACTACAAATAAGAGGGTTCTTACTTCGTGGTGACTTGGTTATTATTTCCAGCCACTGGTTGTACTTCAGCAGTGATCGGGGCATCCCCTGCCAGGTCTCAGGGCCATCTCCTGCAGGGTGCTGGTCTGCGCTCTGAGACCCTCCAGAGGCAGAAATCCAGCCCAGTGTTGTAGGTACAATAATGACTGCATCTCTAGAAGGGTGGGGGGGTGGCAATGAAGAGCTGTGAGAGCATGAGAGCTCTCATAAATTATTGGGGAGGTCTCTGGAGCTGTAGACAAGTAACTGTCAGCTGACAGTTCCAAGCAAACAGATGAGTTTTCGTCATCTTCACACCTTAGCCCAATCCTTCCTGATATGGTATACTTTTTGATTGCACTATGTTATTTTACAACTTGCATGAAATATTTAGAGCACTAAATTTACACAGTCGTGAGACACGTCCCTGTGTGGTACATCTTACACTGCAAATACAAGAGCTGTATGATTACACGCTTACACAAAATTGTATTAGTGGGAGAAATGTAATTTTATTCCAGCACGTGGTTAGAAATTATTTCTATAATGAAAATAAGGGAAGAATTTCTTTAATTAGGTACAAACCGCAAATGAATGAACCACTCGGGCTGCACATGCTGGGACTGCAGTTGCGCACAGACAGGCTGTTCACCTCCCCAGCCTCAGAACATAGGTTAACACAGCAAGACAGATTGAGGGAAAGTCTTGATTCTGCTGCTCATCTCCCTTCCCATCCATACCTTGTATCTATCCGTACTTGCTCACTTCAGTCCTTTAGGAGCAGCCTAAGGTTCTGTTACTGAATAACAATGTTCATCACCTGCACGGTATTTCTTGGCTGTTCAGGACACTTCACAGCCCTCAGCCCCAGGCAGCTGCATGGAAGCACAGGGGCACACAACAGGCACAGATCAGCCCATGGAAACCCATCTGTTTTTTGTTTTGGTGAAAAGTTGCTGTGAGCAGGAGCTTCCCTCGTGGCAGGTGGGCTCTTGCACTTTGCTCATTTTCCCCAAATTTCCCCACATTCACATATGCATAAGAATCATAGAATGATAGAATGATAGAGTGGTTTAAGTTGGACGGGACCTCAAGGATCATCAGGTTTCAGCTACTCTGCCACAGGGAGGGTTGCCAGCCGCTAGATCAAGCACTAGATCAGGCTGCTCAGTGCCACATCCAGTCTGGCCTTAACCACCTCCAGGGACGGGGCATCCATAGCCTCTCTGGGCAACATGTGCCAGCATCTCACCACTCCCTCATTGTAAAACTTCCTCTGACATCTAATCTAAATCTCCCTTCTTTAAGTTTTAAACCATTCCTTTTGTCCTATTACTATCTATCCATGTTAGAAATTGATTTTCCTCATGTTTATAATCTCCCATTCAATATTGGAAGGTCATAATAGGGTCTCCTCACAGCCTTCTCTTCTCCAGAATGAACAAGCCTGACTCCTTTAGCCTATCTTCATAAGAGAGTTGCTCCAGCCTTCCAGTCATCTTCATGGTCCTCCTCTGGACCCTCTCCAACAGCTCTACATCTTTCCTGTGCTGGGGACCCCAGGCCTGGACGCAGTACTCCAGATAGGACTTCAAAAGGGCAGAGTAGGGGGAGACAATCACCTCCCTGTCCCTGCTGGCCACCCCTCTTTTGTTGCAGCCCAGGATACTGCTGGCCTTCAGGGCTGCAAGTGCACACTGCTGGCTTATGTTAAGCAAACATCGGAGAGTTGGTGCTCTTACCATTAGTTTTGCAGCATCTGGTGCAGGGATCTCAGAACATAGCTCCTAGCAGCAGCTCAATGAGGAAACAATTTTCTGGTCCACCCCAATGTTCTGAGCATCCAGAGAATCAGATAAGCCAACCCATGTAAACCAGGGAGAAGTATTTTGCAAATGGAGGCAGAAATGGGTTCTGTGCTGTGCTACAAAGGCTCTTTTTGGTGTTATTTTGTTTTGTTTTTCTAACAGTACTTTAAGCCGAGCTGCTGAAGCTGAGATGAGCTGGAGGTCTATTTGTTGGTGCGTGCTTAGCCTCTAAGCTGCTTTTGGGCTGCTTATCCTCTGGCATTTCCCGTCTTGCCTTGTCTCCTGCAGATGGACCCCCTACCAGGGAGAAGCCAGAGTGCCCTGGCCCATCCCCAGATTAGGCCTCTGTCTTGCAGAGTGGCCACCAACCAGGGCCTCCCTGCTCCTAGGCCGCTGTGTGCCTCCTGGACACCAGCATGGCAGCATTTCCTTCAGCCATGTCTCATAAGGAGCTGTCCTGCTGAGGTCTGCGAGACAGCAGCAGGAACAGCTCACCTTCTGAAGATCTTGCTGCATTATGAGCAGTGCATGTTTTTATCCTTTTACACATCCGCTTTTCCCTGACCACGGCTGCCTTCTCTTGCTAGGCAGTAGCACTAATGCTGAATGAATGTCCTTTTCATTTGGGAAATGAAGGTTTCGACTCCCCGAGCGGAGGCCCCACAGCTCCTGGTGCCGCTCCTCACTGCTGTTTGCTCCTCTAAACCTTGCACTGGACACCTTCTGTGTTGACACAATGAATTCCTGTGTCACTTCTCAAGTGTCTTACTTTAAAAGATCTGCAGTTGCCAATCGTTTAAAAATACAGATGGGATCAAAGTTCTGTTTGCCACGAGTTTAATAATTACCTCAGTGGTGTGAGGCTGGGCCCAGGGACACAATAGCCTGTCCTGTCCCATTTGCCATACTGTGTATTTAGATGGCATTGGCTCACGACTTCAGTCACTGCTTACAAATATTGGCCTGGGAGGTCACGATAGATCAAAATAAGGGTTGTCATCAGAAAAGAGGAGATGGAGGAATCCCACAAAACTGACCCTAATCTGTGCAGAAGACATGAAAATGTCCTCTAAATTAAACAGCTTGTAGAACTGTGCATCTCCTGCAGTGTTTTTTCTCCTTTGTGACATATCAAGGGAAGGATTTACATTTATCTGAGCCTAAGGATTCGCTACTGTACAATTTTTGAATGCAACCTACAAAGCACTAACAAGAGGTAAAACCAAGGTCACTATTTAACTCACAGATCAATAAATCTTTTCCATCCTTGAACTGTAATGTCAAATGTGATTGCCTAAAAATTCCTCATGCCGTATACCAGTATGTATCCATTACAGTTATATTTTCCTCTCAGGGCACAAAACTGCACGCACATCATCTCAACCAGACTTAGCAGCTGTATGCAAAAATTCTTTTATTTGGGGCTAAAATCATATTCTCTTATTTCAACAAGTGTAAATAAAATATGTTCTGATTCATTTTAAAGATCCATGCATTTCTTATTGCTATTGCAATCATTATTCTCCAACACTTCTGTTTCTTAATCAAAATAAAATCTTTGCCTAAACTCCTTATTCACAGTGACAACACAATGTTAACATCTTTGTAATTCAAATAAGCGTGATCTTCTATAAGAAATTCAGGGGGAAAATATGCAACCTGACAGAACAGCATGAAGCTCCCCTATGAAAATCCTGTGAGGAAGTGTCTACATATCTCAGAGTAAAATCAAAGGAAGCCATTAAAAAGGAGCACGTTGTCTAAAATGTGTTGAAATGAGACGTGGATTTATTCTCTCCTGAGGTAAAAACCTGTACAACTTTGGGTTTACAACCCATAAATTATCAAGTCATTTCTCGCTATTGGAATAAATAACATCTATAAGCATCTTCATCCACACACTGAAGATGGAGAGAGCTAAATTTACAAAACATTGAATCAGGAGGCAGGTGAGACAGCAAACAGTGCAGAACCCTTGGCCCTCAGGAAACACTGTGGCCAGTCAGCTGTTGTTCAGCTTTCCAAGAAGTTTCTGCCAGAGGCCTCCAGACTTGGAGGAGGCGTGGACACAACCAAGGGTGCCAGACATGGTGGACCCCTCAGACCTCCAAGAGGTGGCCTGGGCAATGAGCTCTTGGTTTGGCCACACTGTTGGGATGCAGTCTGGGGTGTTTTGGGGGCCTCTGAATGAAAGCTCCAGCCTGACATTGGGCTGTGCCACTTCTCCTCATTTCCTTCCTGATGTCCATCCTTTCTGACAGCACCTTCTATTTTGGATAAATCAGTGCTCAGGAAAGGTCAGGCAAGCTGGGGCTTTCCCACCAGCTCCAAGTCTCAGCAGAGAGGTGGGTGCCCATGGAGCTGCACTAATGGAAATTCACACAAGTATTTCAGAACAAGATGCTTGGGAGCCTTATCCCATGTTCCTTTCAGTTACATCCCATCATAACTTAGATTTAGATTGGATTTGAAGAAGTTTTTACACTAAGGATAGTAAGGCACTGGAACAGGTTGCCCAGAGAGGTGTTGGATGCCCTGTCCTTGGAGACATTCATCATCAGGCTGGACAGGACTCTGAGCAAACTGATCTAGCTGTAGGTGTCCCTGATCATTAGCAGGGGAGTTGGACCAGGTGACCTTTAAAGCTCCCTTTGAACCCCAAAGATTCTATGTTTCTATAAGATCTTCCACACACATTGCCCTTCAGACAAAAGTTTTATGTTGCATTGGAAGGGCTGATGAACATCCCTGCCACCCAGCCTACAGGTTGGCAATGACCTGGATCTTTCTGACTCCACACTGAGACACAGCCTTAGCATCAGGTGTAAATCTACACTGAGCACATCTTCAGAGCTTCCAGAATTACCTACTGTGCTCTTACTTAGTGAACTGCTGATTGCATTGCTTATTTTCAGGGCAGATATCTGGAATCTGCGCCACCAGGTACTAAGGAGGATCTGCCCAAGAAGGACATCACCAGACCTCACCCATTGGGTCGGTGCTGGGATTCCACAAAGCCTTGAAATGGGCAGGAGCATCAGCCTGAAAGGTTAACACGAGCACAGGCAGACAACTTGTAGGGGAAAAAGAAACTGACAAAGATAAATGTGGCAGATGAAATGTAACCAAGTGTGATAATGCCAGGTCAGACACAGATTTAAGAAATCTCGTACTCAGGATATTAAAATTGTACTCCCTGGTGTGTACCTACCTGCACCTCTTTTCTAAACATTATTTCTGCTACATTTGCCTTGAATTAAGAAAGAGGCTTTTCATCTTAGAAGCAGTCAGAGCTGCAATTACACGAACCCAAGTTTTGCTTGAAGTAATATTTTTTTCCTGCCTTAAACACACTTTGTGCTCAAAATGAACTTGTTAAATAGTCTGTCATCTCACGTTTCCTTCTCTAAAGACACAGACAACACCTGAATTGTTAATGAGATGCAGTGCAGTTTAATCTAATCAGAGTGGCAAAAATGCAATTTCAAACAAAGAACAGTCGGCACCTCCGGTTTCTCCCACAGCCTCAAGTTCTCTGCACCAGTTCCAGTGTCACCACCCTGTATGTGGTGGCCTGTCGGGAGCACCTCTGAGCCTCAGAGGCCACACGCACATTTACGAAGGCTGACACTCCCCATCACATCCCCACACATCCATATGTTTTAGTCAGCGCAAAATGGGAAGGAAAACTGCCATGCTGCTGCAGTCCATGCCCAACATGTGCAATCCTGCTCCAGGTGTGTAGCCCCAGTGTTTCAGCCTAAATTGTGGCTTACAGAGGTTGGATGCCTTAAACAGTGAATGCTTTTGCTAGGACGTGGTTGATCAGTGTATGAGTGCTTCAGTGTGTCTGCAGTCACAGCCCCAAGCCCAGGCATCCTGCTTGCAGCAGGCAGCACCATGCCTCCCTCCTGCCTGCAGTGGCAAAAAGCTTTGGAACCACACATCTGAGTGCACGGTGCAGAGCTGAGCTAAATGCAATATTGTTAAAATAGATTTTGTTCCAACATTTTGTGCTCATAGAAGGGAAAATATTACCTATTAGTTGGATTCTATGTTCCCCTTTGTGTAAAATATGACAAGTATTTTTACCTGTGCTTGCAAAATGCTTTGTCTCTGGATACAGAGTCTGTACACAGCCTCAACACTGCAGTTATTTATTACTTTTCTAAAGCACCTAGAGTTGTGAAAAGGCACTTTGCCTTTGATCCTTTGCACAGCTAGTAGCCTGTAGGAAAAATACAATTTATCAATGGTTTCTTTTTGTGTGTCACTGTAACAGAGGGCAGAAATGAATTGCAGTGCTCCTCTGCCACCTGGGAGCACCCTCTACCCAGCAGCATGGAGGCAGCTGGGTAATGCGCTCTCAGTGGGTGAAATGCGTGAAAATGTGAAGAAATAAAGTGTTGGTTGTGTCTAGGAAGCAGCCATTAGGGGGATTTGACTGCTGACTGGTGAATAAAGATACCACTGATAGTTTCCATTACTGACCAGTGAGTTATTGCATATCTGATCTCCAAGATACAGCTCCCTAAGAACACTGCTGTATTACATCTGTTGTTTTCTTTGCTCTTTCCCCAAAGAACGACAGAAAGGTGAACTGCTGACTTTCCTGAGCTTCCTATGGTTGCAAATGGAGCTTTAGCTCCTCAGGGCTTCAGTTTGTGGGCAGTGAAGCAAAGAGCTGCAGCGGTTTCAGATAGAGCTGTCTCCCACCTGCCTGCCAGAGGTTACTACTGCTCTAATAGTGTAAGCAGAATGAAATGTGTGCCCAAGTCAGCTCGAGCTGAGGCATAAAAGTGGAGCAGCAAAGAGGCAGGTGCTGAATTGCTTCTGCTTCAGACTTTGGAGGGATGTTGGAGCACTGGTGTGTGGACGACTGGGGCAGGAGCCACTGCAGGTGCCTCTGTTGGGTTTGTGTCAGCAGCTCTAGTAGAGCCTGGAGGAAATTTAACACTTCTTAACACAAGATTATGCTTTGTTTCCCAATAATCTACAGAACAGGGAGAAACAGGACATTGTATGCATGCAATTATCCACACAGAAAGTCAAGTCTTCCTGAGCCTGGTGTTAATTTCATTAGAGATGGGGCTTGGCTTCAGCAAACACAGACTGATACTAAATCAAACAGAGGGATCTAGCTTAAAAGCTACCATTGTACTCAAAGGACTCTTAACAGCAAAGACTGGCTGAGTGGAAGCAGTGCAGTGACCGAGCCCCTGTGCTTGGGGTTCTGTCCTCGTTGCATTTGCTGAATGTCAGAAATCATACACTTGAAAGTCAGCATTTTTTGTGTGGGGGAAGAAAACATAATAGACAATAGGGTGCTATGGGACATAACAACATAGATGGGCATGGTCCTTATGACTCATGTGGAGAAGAACTCTCCTCAGGAGTGGGAGTAATAATCTACAACGAACTACTGTAACCAGTGAATGTCGCAAATGTCTCCATGTCTGCGTTCACTCCACACAGCTGTGATTTCTCAATATCACATAATTCTGCACTAAATGCACTACCTTAACTTCCCTGCAAGAGGTTCATTTGAGCTGTTCATTTTTCTCCCCCCACCTCCTGCCCCTCCCCAGGACCTGGTGACGCTATCTCCACTTCCACGAGAAATGACAGCGGCATTCTGCTCCTTGGAACAATGTTCTGCTTTATCTCCAGGAGACAACAGTAGGTGGTTTGCTTTTTGGCATTTCTGCCTCTTTTTGTTACTTTCCTAGGCTATTTGCCAAGGAAAAAAGAATCCTGCGCTTTGCATTTCTATATCTTCTTCCAGTCGAGGCTCTCAGAACACTGGACAAACATCCTTTGATTTCACGCCAGGCCGCTGATGGCTGACAGGGCTGCTTGGGGCCTGCAGAGCACACACTCCCACGCATTCTCCTGGGATGGCTGGGAGGCAGAAGTGGCACGAGGTACAGGCGGGTCTGTGAGGAACAGGTGGGTCTGTGAGGTTTGCCTGCAAAGCACAAAGCTGGGGCTGGTGCGAGGAGGGTGGCACAGCCTGCGGCAGGGAGGGAGCAGCCTGCTGGGAAACCTGGGATTTCCAGCACTGCCATCAGTATGTGTGCACAGCTCACAGAGATAACACCTGTCCTGTTATCTCCTCGGAAGGTGAGTGAGGGGAAGGCCGAAGAATCAGACAGATTATGGGGATGCCAGGTGTTGCTAGGCATTGTGCCCCAAGCCCCCTTCCATCAGCTGATAAAGGCTCTGGTCCCTCTGGAGACAGACACTGGTGGCACAGGCTCTTGTATCCCATGTCTTTCCAGACAGGATTCTGAAGAGAAAAATGACCAAATCTACTTCTAAACAGCTGAAGTGTTAGGAGGGAGGATCATGGTTACGGCAGCCAACATGACAGTACAGTCATATGAGCCAATGCAGAATGACATCAAGCTTTGCCTCAGGTCACTCAGGCTCCCTTTTCCCAAGGGGCAGGAAGTACAGGTTTTGGAGCACTGATATTTAGTCAGGAGCAGCTCCTCCATTCACCTCACCTGGAAGCTGAGAGATGCCTCAGATTCTTCTCCCCTTGCCCTGAAGACCCTAAATGGATCTGCAAGCCCACTGGGTGTTTTCTTTCATGTTCTTTGTGTACGGATGTTCCTGGGTACAGTTTGGTCAGATGCTTCCTTCTCACTGGGCCTTGTGTTTTAATGCAGAGACTCTACACACAAATCATAGGTACTCGTGTGTTTTTATTGTAGAAGGAATTACCATGGAAAAAAGCAATCTGGGACTGGCACATTGATTTGCAGAAGTTCCTAAGAGGGCACATGAGCAATGGGGCAGAACTGGAGACACTGAGGTCCCCTGTGCAGGGCTGGGTCATCCTGGGGGTTTCAGATGAGCTCTGAGGAAGAAGAAGAAATGTCCTGGCCAGCAAACATGAATAAACCTTTGCATGTACAAACTAGTATTTGTTCAGTCTCCATGAATACCCATCAGAAATCTTCAAACATGCTATAAGTCCATACATGGTGACCCAGCAAGATGTTTTAATTTGTAGGTTTCTCAGATTCATCCCCTCCCCTCCATGGCAATCCTCCAGAAGCCTGATCAATTTTAGGAGCGTTGCACCTTTTCACACCATTGTGCATCATGTCATACAAGAGCAAGGAGGACTCATGTCTGCTGGTGATGTCACTCTGTGGAGTGCTTCTACTGCTGTGCGGGGAGCTCACAGAAGTTGATTTATTCAGCCTACTGAAGAGAGAGGTGACAGGAAACTTGATTGCTTATGTGCATTCAGAGGGACATTTTCTCTGCCTTGACTTGAATCTGATACCTAACACTGGTGGAACAAAGTCCAACAGAGAGAAGGGAAACACAATTGTACGAAAAATGAAAATATTTGATTTGGGTCAAGTAGTTTTAAAAATGCCATTACATCATGCTGAATAAAGAGCAATGGATTTTCTGGCACTGGAAATCTTCAAGACCTTGTAAAATGAGGTTGTGCCTTGGCTGAAAGGTTTGAGCTGCAAAAAAGCTTCCCTGATGGAACCCTATGATCCATGGTGTCAGACACCGAGATGATGCCAGAAGCACCTTTGGGCTTTAAAGCTGGTAAAGTAGACTCATGGTTTTACTAAGATCACATGATAGTGTTTACTGTAAAGGGAGTTGAGAAGCACTACAATCAATACCTAACTTAATAAAGTTGTATATTGTACAACTCATTATGGGCCAGTTGACATGATCACGTGTTAGAAGCAGTGACATTGAGATGTGGAGGGACCAACTTCCCTAAGAGAAGCAAGGGGCAGGGATAGGAGCCCAATACTTTCCTCCCAATGATCAGATTGTTCCTCAGCTGTAGAATGATCCCTCTTGAGGAAGAAAATCCTGTGGTCTCATTTCTACTTTTTATTATACAAGAGATTCTCGTTGACAACCACTCTAAGCAATCTCTCTGTGACCTTCTTACAGGGAGCTGGGAGGAATATTTGACTCATAAGTGATGAATTTTAGACTTCTAGTGAAGGATTTGGAATAATAAAAAAGTATCTGCTTATCGTATAATATTCTGGCTTATCCTAATGCTGCTAATACAAATTAAAATCTTTTTTAAAATTAACCACCAAGTCTGATTTTTTAAGTCTTATTTTGATTGAAAAAATCATTTTGTGGGTCAAAACTGAAGTAGAGATACCATTCCTAACATCTTTACTGCATTCACGTTGACACTGAGTTCAGGCCCCATGTTTCACAGTATTGCTGCATATACTGGATATGGCTCACTCTGAAAAACAAGAAATCTGACAATTTACAAGCAAGTAAAATTAAGTGAAAGCAGTGCAATTGTGACAAGATTTTTTTCCATAAGTGAAGAGTGCTGGGAAGAAGAAAGACATTAGCACCAGATTTCTTTCTATTCCCATTTGTTCATCCCCATTTCAGTCTTCTCACTTCCCATGTGTTGTTACACCTGCATATTGTGACCTTTGGGCATGGACTCACGTGTGCCTGGTTTGCAGAGTGCCTGAAGCTGTGATAGAGGTGGCTTTCTGCCCAGTAGTCCCATTCATAGGTCAGGCTCATTGAGCTCATTGGTAGAGGTGCTCAGCTGCCCCAGGTTCCTCAGCCATCCTGTGGGGGTGTACTCCAGCCCAAATAGTATTTTGTAGCTCTGCTGCCTTTATCTCATCTCATCAATAAAAGATGTTCTTTAACCAAAACCGAGACTGTTTTTGGTGCATAAATGCAGCAATTCAATCACTGAGGGCATCCATCACATTAACTACTTTTCAGTTGTCCTGCTCACACTGGCTCAGTGGGCTGAAAAAAACAAATGAGAGCACTTGATGGTTCTGGTGACCACGTCCCACGTAAGGAACAGAGCTTTGACATCCTGATGCACGTCCCATGCAGTCCTGCAGGTTAGGGGGCATGGAGGTGATGGGCAGTGGGATGCTACCTGCATCCAAACTGCTGCCTGGGAGCACCCTTCTCCTGCACAACCCTATCACTGGAACTGCCTACTTATTCTCTGGTTTTCCATAAATCTGCGGGCATTTTAAATGGCTTTGATGCAATCATAGTTCATATTTTGCTTGGACTGTATTTGCACCTGCAGCCTGGAAAGTTTTGTGGTAGCCACTTGGCAAACAAAGTTCATCCTTGCAGTGTGCCTGTGGGCTGACAAGCTACAATGGTGTCTCCTAGATAAAAGTGTTGGATGCTGGATCTCCATGCACAGCTACACTGACCATGTGCACTGTATATTTTAGATACGTTTTAAATGCAGAAGTGATAAGAGCAAATCCTCAAAACCCACAGTATTGGGTGTTTCCAGGTCTTTACAGGTTTGGTGATCATTAGATAAAACAGAAGGAATATCTTTTATGGACTTCCTTAGGATTTACTGCTTTCCTTTGCAAAGCAAACGGTTAAATTTGACCTGTTCTGTTAGCCATGTGTACCTTGGGCATTTGGGGTTATTCAGGTTAGAAGAGAGAGGCAGAGAGATAAATCAGGTTGTAAAATGGACTGAGGGTTTCTTTTGTGGCCACTGACATTTAAAAAATTCTTCAGATAAAAACTACCCACGATAAATATTTGCAAGTTAATGAAAGCCTTGGAAACTTCAGTAACACGTGTAAATATCCAGCATTTCTTCACAGAAATCCAGATCAGCAAACACAAAGTAGGAAACAATAGCCATAAATATTTGTTGAAGGAGATGCCTCTTCATATAAAACATGTTTATTTAACGTACACTGAAAATCAGATTTCCAAAGCAAGATTGAACATTAGAATTGTAAATAATGAGAGTCAAGTTGAATTTCCTTAAATATATTTAGGTGCGCTCCTCATGCATTGTTAATAAGGCACATCGGCTCAGTGGATCAGACACAGAAAGAAGGATATTCCTGGGCTTGTGTTGCAACCAAAATAATTCATTAAAAGAAAATACACCAAAGCTAGGAATATATAAAAACAAGACTTGAAATGACTGTTGTGTATTCGTCTTCAGAAATTTTTATTTTTTGGCATAATAGATACTCAGAATAATCCTAAGCTCAAAATCCCTCACAGTATCTTGTTTTCTAAGCATGGGCATAGTTTATTAGTTTATAGAGATTTAAATCTTTAAAGCAATTTCATAGAAATAAGCAAAATGTGTAAGGTATGGAAGCACAAAGGCTTCCTACACTTTTAAAGTATTCACACTTAAATTGTGTTATTAAGCCAAACAATAGAAAGCTGTTAATCCTAGTTGCCTAATTTGAAGGTTTTTTAATCTCATATTCTTTTTCTAATGACTATAAGATCAATAATAAATTTAAGGGCTTAGACTCACCTACTCGATAACATCAACACTGTTTGTAAAGAAATGCCTTTTTGAAAAAGAAAACCCTTTTAATATTCTCTTTTATATTCATACCTCATTAAAGTTAATAAGCAATAAAGAAATACAAGTTTAAGACCATTTGAATGAAACTCACTATGAGAGAATAAAGTGTGCAGTTAAATATTCTATTTTCAGACAAAATCATGAGATGTCAGTTTACAGAAGATGCACATTGTGCCAGCACCCGGGAAAACAGCGCAGCCAAATAGTTGCTATTGTTCATACCCTAGAAAAATTAAAATCTCGTAATAACATAGGCATGGAAGTTGACTGTAATTTCACATTTAGGCCTTTGTTTAGAAATGGCTTGGGCTCTACTTAAGAGCAAAGTTCATGCAAGTGGCGAGGCAAGGCTGCATTATTACACGGCTATGACCAGCAATGTGCACAAAAAAGGAATTCATCCCAAGGGGTTACTTGGCATGGCCAAGGCTGCTCCAGAGCTCCAGACTCCTCTGGTAAGTTGCTGCGGCAGCGCCTGCATAAATAGGAGAAAATGAGAAGACTTCATGAACAGAAGACTTTGTTTTGAAAGAAGGGACAAGATCAATTAGCTACTAATTACTTCTAATGCTTCTGTCCAGCGTTCACAGGGCAGATGCGCTGAGGCACAACTTCTCTGAAGCTTCAACACTTCTGACAGAAGAGAAAGGTTTGGGTTTTGTTTTTGGCACTGTCGGATTCATCCTCCCACTTGAGTTCACCCTTGGGGTGACTGGGGAAGAACTTCCCAGCCTGTTTTGATGGTTTAATCAAAGAATCATGGAACCATGGAATTGTTTAAGTTCAAAGGGACCATTAAAAATCAACTGATTCAAGCCCCCTGCAATGATGAGGGACCCCTACAGCTACAGCAGGTGCTCAGAGCCCTGCCCAGCCTGACCTTGAATGTCTCCAAGGACAGGGCATCCACAACCTCTCTGGGCAACCTGTTCCAGTACTTCTACATTCTTACTGTAAAGTATTTCTTACTTATATCCTATCTAAATCTCCCCTTCTCTAATTTGAAAACATTTCCCTTTGTCCTGTCACAACCGACCCTACTGAAGAGTATCTTCCCTTCTTTCTTACAGTCTCCCCTTAGATACTGAAAGGCCGCTCTCAGGTCTCCCCAGAGCCTTTTCTTCTCCAGGCTGAACAGCTCCAGCTCCCAGCTGTCCTTGTAGGGGAGGTGTTCCATCCCTTGGATCAATGTTCGTGTTTTTTCCTGCCTGTACTTGAGATAAGGAGGAGTGGGATGAGACCCAGAGCTAGTGGTTCGAACTGGCTGCGTGCATTTGCTGAACACGTCGCATTTCCCATCTCCAGAGGAGTCGCTGCTGCACAGCCAGGCTCAGCCCTGTGCTCCATAAGGTCAGGAACATAAGATGTGGGGCCAGCCGGCCCAAGGGAAGCACTGCCTCCAGTAACACAACAATACTTCTTCAAAGAAAAGTGCTTGTGAGCAAATCATCAACTGTATCAGCTACAAGGCTGTTTCTTCTGCACATCCATCACATCATGCTCTTCCAGCAATCAGTATTCCTTTCTTCAGCAAAACCTTCCAAGCAGCAAAAAGAGCAGGTCAGCTCTCTGAGTCTGCCCAATGGCCAGGAGGAGAGGCACATAGCGAGACAGCTGCTTGCTTGGATGAGTGGAAAGGAAAAGCACTTGGTGGAAAGCTCTCACTTTGAAAATTTCACCTGACCATCTTTATTAGCATAAGAAAACCAATAGCACCTCAACTCGTTGTTCTTAAATGTTACATGCCGTAACACAGTAAACAAGTGCCACTTGCAGCCTGGTTGTCTCTGCTGTTCTAAGCCGATCATGAAGAGACCTTGGGCAATCATAGAAAGTTGTTTCTAAAAGCTGGAGTGTTGCATCAGGACTTTCCACACAGCAGTGACAAGTGTTCTCCTATGTTCTCCCATGAAAACTTTTCCAGAAACAGGGAGCTCTGACAGAACTCACTGTTGAGCGTTGCTGAACTATTCCTGAGCCTACTCTGACCCCTGCAAAGTGACTGCTTGTGGCCATGCTAAGAAAGCAGCTTCTCTGCCGTTAGCTTTGCCATTCTGCTTTTGGGGTGCAAGCTCTCTCTCTGAATGAAGTGAGCAGCCCGGTGCCTAGATAATCACTGTCATAAATTAATATGGACCACAGCCACGTCCATCTGTGCTGTGATTTTCCCCTGTCACACATGCCTGGGAGGGCCCTGTACCTCCCGGGTAATTATTTACGTTCTACCTATTGCATTCTCCATTGCAGACAGCAGTCTTTACTTGTTTCTCAACTCCATTTACTCCCTGTTGTTTCCAATGCTAAAAAAAATAGTACACGACAGGTGAAAGCCCATGGTAACCTCTGTCCTGCAGCATTAGGTGCTTTCAGCTTTTAACAGTGCATAGTGATAACTTGCACAAGAAGCTTGGATCAGAGACATGAAAACAGAGAATATTATGATTTCACAAGCTTTTGTTTTGATACAGGCAGATTGGTTCAAATTGCTTTTCTTAAATAGACTGTATTATAAATAATAATATTTTAATCTTGCTGTCATTAGGAGAAGGATGAATGGGAAATATTGGCCGAAGGCATTGCATGAATGCTTATCTTCAGTAGGCAGGTACCATACTGACCCAGTGCAGGGGACAGAACTCCCTGAGGGGGTTTGCTGAGGGGCACAAGAGCTCCATGCAAGGGACATTTTGGAGGAGTTATGGGAGAACTGGGCTCATGGTGTTTCTTTTCCTTCCTTTCCTCTGGAGCACAGGGGTTGGGCACAGCCTTGGATCACCTGAAAGTTTATTCAGCAAGTGTCCCCCTACTGTTGTAGGAACATGTGTAATTATAACTTCGCAGTTCTTGCAATGCTCCTCATCCCCATGTTTTGTTGATGGGCACCATTGGCACCACTCTTCTAGATGAAGACGAATCTGAAACTTACAGGGCAGTTTTAAGAAGCACTCTTTGACTCTGATGATGAGGGTTCAGGAAGGCAGAGATCATGGCTGGTCTATGTATCAGTCACACTGCTGATGGCGGCAGGAGGACCAAGATAGCCCTTTGTGTCCTGTCCCCTTCAGTATTTGCACTCTGGGGTCTCTCCACGGACAAGGCACAGGCTGTGGCCTTCAAAAAGAGGTGAGATATCTGGAGGAACAGTAAAAAAAAAAGGAGAAAGGACAGAGAGAGAAAGGTGTTAAGGTATAGAAGTGGAGGAGGGAGGTGATTAAGGCAGAGCATGAGGCTTCCAAGTAGAGACCTTGCCTTGCCCACATTGCTTTGCTGAGTTTCCCCCTCACTTGTAAGTGACAAACGCAGCTTTTAGTGCCCAGCTGCACTGACAATATTGGCTACTAAACCATTGGAAACAAAGAAAAAAGCCTAAAATTCATCACCACAGGGCATATCCAAACCCCAGCGACTTCAGTGAGAAATCCCCTGTCTGATAAGATACTCCCATGCTCCCAAATTTACTTAGAGAGTTATCTCTTGGAGGAAAAATAAATAAAGGCATTGCTGGCAGCTGGGGAGCACTCTGGCAGTGGTGAGAGGCAATCGCCCCTTCCCCTGCCACTTCCTTCGTTATGAAATAATGGGGCTGGCTGTGCCTGCAGACCCTGCGCTCTGTGGATGGCGAGTGGGCACTTAGTGGGGGGGGAGAATGCATGGGGCAAACATACCCCCAGGGCAGTTCTGGAGGGAGCCTGAACAGCTTATGCCTGTTTGAGATTCTGGCATGAGTAAATTATGTTAGTCCATCACTTCTACCAGCACTAAAATTTATGGAGGAGGCACAGATGTTAAAAAAAAAATCCAAAACAAACAAATGCCCGAAGCTGAAAAATAAATAAAGGATCTAAAAGGGAAAAGTCGGAGCCAGACTGACGAGGAGCTCTGTTTCCAAGGCAGTGGCCCGGGACAGCTGCCAGCTGGAGCTGGATGCCCCCGACACTGCTGTGCCTCTGCATCTTCACTGGGGAGTCTGTCCCCGTGCTTCCCCTATCCAGGACAATGTGGGACATGGCCTCGCTCCTTCCCCACCAAAGACTGAGACAGGAAAACTGCAGCAAAGTTCTGATGGTGGTGTTGAGCTCAGCTTGGTGCACAGCCAGTGGCAGAGACAGCTCAGACAGATGGTGAGGATGTCCCCAGGGCCCCATGCGGGCTCCCATCAGCGGCGTGGAGAAGGGCCAGCCCGGCAGGCTGCGCCAATGAAGGGCAGCTGCCATGTGGCTCGCGCCTCTGCGGAGGGAACCTTTCCCTCTGGCACTAACACAGATCCAGGAGGGAGCCCCTGGCCCGTGCCAGTTCTGCACTTGACAAAATGCTGGCAGGTACGCTCTGCTTTCCGCTTACATCATGTCACTGGTGCTCGCCCGCGCTTTCCCTGGGCACCAGTTGGCATCCAGCAGCAGTATGGCACATACCTTACAGACCGGTAGGTCTGCTCCTGTCTCCTCATACTGTGGTCCCTCTGCTAGCCCTGCTCAGTTAAAAATGTACGTTTGTATGAATTATTCCTCTTGCCAGCATTTCGTGTCCAGCTGCTCATTCCCACAGAGCGGTCCACTCTGTGTTCGCTCCTCTTCCTGAGGTGTGGGGCCTGGGCACACCTCTGGGGGGCTGAATCGCTCTCCTGGGGATCTGCCCTCCCTGTGGACCCTCACACTGCCCCTCCTGAGCTGAAGGGTCTCTGTGAATGTGTGTGGGAAGAAGGTCTGAGGACAAACCGACGTTTTCCCAAGCACTGGGTGCACATCTATCAGGGACAGGGCTGGGGCAGGGACAGGGACAGAGGCAGAGAGAGGGGCAGGGACTAGGGAGGAGAGGTAGGGGCAAAAGGAAGAGAGCTGGGGTGTGCGCACAGGGCTGTGGGAGGGGGACTGGGGATGTGGAACAGGGATAGAGACAGAGAGACAGAGGTTGGAGAAGCGGGACGGGGGCACAGGGACTCAGGTGTCGGGGCGGCTGCTGGGGCAGGATCGGCGGCAGGAGCAGAGCCAGGGATCCAGGAGCAGCGCCAGGGGCCGGGGCGGGGACCCGTAGGCAGGGACGGGCGGCAGACAAAGGGCAGCTACAGCGCCGGGCCGGCAGCCCGCGGCCCCGCAGAGGCATCACCGCACCCCGGCACGCAGAGCGAGGAGCGGGAGGAGCGGGCGGCGGCGGTGGAGGAGGAGAAAGAGGTGGAGGAGGAGGAGGGACCTTCCCCTCCCTCCCACCCCGACACCGGGGGAAATAAATTATTCCCAGCCCTCGCGCTCCCGGCTCCGAGCCCCGCACCCCGGCAGCGGTAGACGGGGACGGCGGAGCCGCTCGGGGCAGCGCAGCCTTCTGCGGGCGCGGAAGGGCCGCGGTCGCCCTTGCCTCGCTCCGCTCCTCTCCGCGCCGCTCCGCGCTCCCCGAACTTCCGCGGGCTCGGCGGGGGGCAGCGCCCGCCCCGTCCCGCCCCGTCCGTCCCGTCCCGCCCCGCGTCCCGTCCCGTCCCGTCGCGTCTCGTCCCATCCCGCGCGGAGCGGAGAGGAGCGGAGCAGCGCGGCGGCCCCGCCGTGCCCTGGATGCCCCAGCGGCGCCGGCGGCAGCAGCATGGAGCGGCGGCGGGGCGTCCCCGGGGGCTGGCCCTGCCTGCTGGCCGCGCTGGGAGCTCTGCTGGCGGCGGGACGGGCGGCTACCCCCCGAGCCCGCTTCTCTCCCTTCTTCTTCCTCTGCACCCACCACGGCGAGCTGGAGGGGGACGGCGAGCAGGGCGAGGTGCTCATCGCCCTCCACATCGCCGGCAACCCCGCCGCCTATGTGCCCGGCCAGGAGTACCACGGTAAGTGGCGGCCGCGCGTTGAAAGCTTCCGAGCATCCTCCGGGGGACACCCGCGGTGTCCGCAGCTCCCTCCGCCCTCCGGTCTGTGTACCCGGCGGCCGGATCCCGACACTCCGAAGTTGGTGCCGGTCCGTCCCCGCTTCGAGAGCCGGGGAACGCGTCCCGCTGGGATGCGCGGTGCCGCCCGCGGTGCCCGGAGTTGGGACCGCGCCCGGGGGATGCGGGAGCCGCGCTCACAGGTGGCGGCGGGGGGCGAGGAGGGGAGGGTCGGGCGGGTAACGCCGCAGCACCCGCTCTCTGTGGGCACCCCGAGGTGAGGAGAAACGATAGAGCCCCACCGCCGCCTCTTCGTAGGGCAAACTTTCAGGTGAGGAACGTTTCTAATTCATGGCCGCTTCAAGGTGTATTGGCGAATCCTTCTCCCCTCTTTGCGTCCGCTCGAGGTTTTGCGCCGATTTGCAATAAACATTAAAAAGCCAGAAAAAAAAAAAAAAGTAAATATTTATTGAAAGCGTCCTGCTCAGAATAAGACCCCGTGGGACGGTCCGTGGCTATGGATGGAGTCGAACTGATGCCTTTGATGCGTTCCGGCTCAGAATTTAAGTTTAAAGCAAATCAGAGAATCTCGGGGGGATGCGGATGTTCTGATGGATTTCGTTCCCATTGTAAGGACGGGGAGAACGAACGTCACACACCCGTCCTCACCGGAATAGGAGCGCTGAAGTGTTTCCCTCTGTGTAGCCTTTAACAACGCAGTTCTTACAAAATCCATATGAAACTTTTTATAAAAGTGTCGCTAGCTTTTTTTTTAACGATTCCCGTGATTCCGTGAATTCTGTAAATCCGTCGCGCTCGGTTTCCCCTCAGAGCCCCGCATCCTCTCTCGGACCGATCGCATTGCATCCAACCCGCCCGACCCTGACTCGAGAGCGACAAAAAAAAAAAAAAAAAAAAAAAAAAAAAAAAAACCAACAGTCCCGAATGTCCCTCAGCTTTAAGCTCTGCATTTTTTACACCGTGGCTCTGATGCTTAAGCGACAGAATCGCGCCGTGCCGGGAGAGAAGCCGAAGCCCGGAGCGGGGGAACGGCCCCATCCTGGGCACGCAGCGCTCGGGCTGAACTTGGCGCTAATGCTTTCGTGCAGCACGAGGTGTGGGTATACCCTGCACTGAGCCCGCCCTGCTCACAGCCTGTCATGGGAGCTTGTTTTGTCATTCCGTGCATTGATAGAACACTTGGCTGTGCCAAAACAAAGGCAGAGGCAGTGCCCGCTGGCTCCGTGCGACGTGATGATGTACCCTTGAGCAAAGCACACCTATTCCGATAGACGCTTTGAAACGTCTCGTCTGAATATCTCGAAACAATTATCAGTGTTAAAAGGAGCACCAATAAAATAAGTGAAATTATAACCTGAAAAAACAATCCGGAGTAATCTGGGCTGTTCTGTTATGCAGTTTAATGTTACTGGCAAATCCCAGTCTGCACTGCTTCAGCATTTACTGTTCAAAACACCGGGCTTTAAAGGCAGACTTGTGAGGTGGAGTTGTGAACGCAGTACAGGAGCACAGGACAAAGGGAGATGTACAGATGTGCAGTGGAAATCCACCTGTGCAGAGAGCACATTCCGAGCACGGGATCCAGCAGGGCTCTTCTGCACTGGCTGCTTCTTCCCTGGGTGACAGCAGAACCCATGAGCACCAAATTCAGAGATGAGTGAATTGGGTGAAACCTTATCTCAAGGGCTGGAAAAGAAGAAATACCAAACGCAAATCAGCTCACAGCGTTCTGTTAATTGGTTTGCACAGAGCTGTGACACTGGCTCACATCTGTCTGCCCAGCAGTCCCTCGTGCTGCCCTGTGCCCACGAGAGGAAAGCTCCCTGTGGGGACATGTGGGCATGGCTGAGAACAGAGCTTCTCCAAGCGGCTTCTCTGGCATGCTGGTTCCTGTGCTTCACTTCCTTGTGGCACTGAGCCTCATAAGTAAAGTGAAGACAATGGTATTCCCTACTTTGCGTTGGTAAATTGGCTACTTTGAGATTTAGCACTTCACCCTTAACCCCTAAAACTGCTTCCAGTTTGGCCCTCTTCCTGCGGTCACTAAATATTTAAACACACATTGACTGAATAGGAACAGAACTACGCTGCACACAAATGTGCTCTTTACATACAGGACTGATTTGAAATCGGTAAACAGTTTTATCGCCTTTGACAGACTTTTATTCCTTGAATTGGCTTTTTTCCCCCAAATCTAATTAAGTCTTTGAGCTGGTGAAGCACTTATGCATTTGCTCAAATCCAAACTGACAAAGTGTGTGCTTGTTTAATGCAGGCACCTGCTCAGCTCCCTTCCAGCCAGGTGGTGTTGGTGTGCTCAGAGCTGGGCTGCATCAGGGCTTGTTCATAGCTCTGAAGTGATTCCACTTTCTCCCGGGCTTCCCACTGCAATCTACAGAGCAGAATATCATTCCTTTAAGAAAAAGAAAATTACAAGTCCAAAATCTTCATGCAAGTTTCTTTTCTCTGTGTATGTTTCTTTTCAATCTGTGCTCAGTTTTGGTTACTCACACCAATGTGCTGTGAGCACATCCCACAGTTTGCAGGCAGATTTGTACCTTGGAAAGACACAAAGGAAACACATGCAGAAGAATCAGCCTGACTGAACATTGAATCCTCACTGCCCTCCATCACAGAGAACTTAAAATAAACATTCATATTGGTAGGGTTTAAAACAGTGCAAAGGGATCCTTCACACAGTATTTTTCTTTATCTCTCTCTCTCTCTCTCAAAAAAAAAAAAGGTTTTGCTGTCACTGCAAACAGTGCTTTTTTCGGGGGTTGGAGATTCATGATGCTTGAGGTCCCTTCCAACCCTGGCCATTCTGTGATTCTGTGTGATTCTGTGATTTCTCAAGGTTTCTTATTTAGATCTTTTAGGAACAACGTTGAACTCTTTTCCCATGATTGATGTCAAAACTCATAATTTTAGCCTTAAAATAGTTTTCTTTAATGAGACTTCAGTTCCCATTTCACTCTCCATTGTTCTTATTTTATTTTATTTTTACCAGAACTGATTAATCTGCAGTCTCCAAATGTTATCAGTTCCCATCAATGGCTGCTACTATTCTTGGACACGCTGCATATTGTGTGCAACCATTGCTTTGATAGGTTGCAAAAAAAGAAAAGAAGTTTTCGACTATTTTAAGTGGTAATTACACACTCTTCCAGCACTGATAAGAAATTGTTTAAAGTGTGGCCAAGTGCACCTTTGTTACTTAGCCACTGTATTTAAGAAATACGGGTTGTGACTCAACGCCTGTTTTCACTGGAAATATTGTTATTCTTGTTACCAGCTTGGTCTGGTGGGTATCTACATGGTAAAATGTTCAGGCTAGGAAAAAATAAAAAGCATGTGTTGGAATCTGGGATGAGGGAGGGGTTGAGAGCAAATAAGAGAGTAAGAAATAATGCTGCTTGAGGAACAGAGAAACAGGATTGTCGGAAAAGTCCAGACACTTTGTTATGGCATCTTCTCTATCAGTTATGCCACAGTGCACAAAGCTTTTTGTGAGCCTCTAGAAGTAAAATGTGTGGAGAATGTGATGTGCACTGGTAAGGGAAGAGTGTGTTTTGGTGAAGGCTTTCGAGCATCATTCTGTAAATTATGTCAGTTCTTAGAAACTTCTGCTGGATATTCCCTCAAGAACATTGGTCTCATCTACTTATATCTTGCCATCATGTTTGTAAGAATGGATACTTTCATTAATATTTTGTTCCAAATTACAGGGTTGTGTAGAAAATTTTGTTCATAAGAGTACAGTTAACTCTTAAAGGATGCTTAAATTAAAATCCTGAGGCTAGCAATTGATAACAACAGCAAGGGAGTTATTAAGGATGGGACAGATCCTGGGTTTTCAAGTCTGTTCTTTCCTACTGGGTCTTTAGCAAAATTCTGCAGTGTTGTAAAGGTTTCATAACCCATAAAATTTTTCTTCTGGGGCACTCAGAGAAAAACCTTCATCCCCTAGTGCCCAAAGAGTTCATCCCAGCTGCTTTCCATTCTGTTTAGGATCTTCTTGCATAAACCAGTGTTTGCAGAAGCAGGAACGACTTTGAATTTCTCGGATCTGAACCTTATTTATTTAAATCTTGACCTCAGACAATGGGTTCTATTTCTGAAGCTCTTGTCCAGCCCCAGAGTTAAAGTGACACGAACACAAAAGTTTTATAGAGTTCTGCTCTGAAGATCTCTTGACCACAAGTTGATGAGGGATGGTAACCTCGAAAGAAAAAGGGAGACAAAGTTGAGGTATTTTCCTGGGGAAGATGTTAAATTTTAATGGGATCAGCTGCCATCATTCTCATTCCTGGGCCAGATAAGCAGCCAGCAGATGGCTCAACCATAGATACGGTCAGACATGGGATTTATAAAGGAGGTAATGGCTCACAAAGGCCTCCATGAATCCTTCTTGCAAATTTGCAAAAGAGATGTAATCTCTGCTTAAACCCTTTCTGCCCCCATTGGGGGGCTGCTATCCCTGCAAAGGAGAGTTGATTGCCCCAAATAACAGCAATTGCAGTCAGCACAGTGTGCTGGCCTGACCCACATTTGCCAGGTGACATCTGACTGCAGGACAGAAATGGCATTGTTGATGTTACTGGTCTGCACGAGACAGACTGTGCATTAAAAATCAATCTGGGAATATTGCACGTACTTTCTTCAAGTTTAAAGGACGTAATTTTGAATACATACAGTTCATCCATGGAATCCATTGCTAAAATCTGTCCATGGCAACAGCTTTTAAGTAGATTATTTTTAAAAGTTACTTTTTCTATAAATAACTAGTAGCTGTAATTTTATATATGCATATGCACATTACACTATATCACACATTTATATTGTATATGTATATTTGTATATGTAGCAAGATATAAACCTTCTACTTCAGAACTGAAGTGGACCAGTAAACAGTGTGTAAGTAGATTACCGTGTTGTGGTGACATGTAGCTCACTTCTCTAATCTTTTTGCATTGCCCATTTGACCCAAGCCATGCTGGTTCATCAGGTAGAACAGAGTATGACTGTTGGCTGTCAACATTTCTAATTTTCCTCATTGTTCTGTTGATCTGGATTTTTAATCTGCCTTTGAAATAATGTCACACTTCAATACAGCACAATAATACACTAGTTGAACATGGACTAATGGAGGTATGATTTTCCATCTGATGACAGACCTGATGATACAACAAAGATGTGTTCTGACACAAGCTTCATTAGCTTTTTGCCTCATGCTCTACAGCTGTGGTTTGGATTTGTCATGAATCTTTGCTGCATAAAGAGGAAAGGAAACAGTACTGTCTTACCTCTGAGAACAAGCAACCTTTCCTAGTAGTCCTTGGTTTGAGAATTTCAATAGTCTGTGATGAAAGTTTCAGTCTTTTTAACATGCTTCCTTTCTTTGTGTTAACATTTCCTGCCTTTTCATCTGGCATAAAAAGTGCATAGAGTGCAAATGTGTTTCTGGAATATTTGTGTCATTCCCATTTTTTTTTTCCAAGTTGTGAGTGGCCACTGGGATAAACACAAATTCTTACAATGCAACTTTCAACATCCGTCAAGGCCCAAGAATAGATTGCTTGTGGAAGAGGCCTTGGGAAGTTCTTTCCTGATTCCTTCTTGCCAAGCCTGCTGTCTTATCCATTCACTCTTCCCTGGAAAATGAAAGCCCAAGAGTGCTCCACACTGTCAGTGCAATATGGGCTGTGCCAAATCAAAAGGTGATGGAAACCCCTCTGACCCATCCCATAGGACAGAGGTCACAGTCCTGAACTGCTGGAGTTCAGGGAGCATTTGGACAACAATCTCCGATGTAGGGTTTGAATTCTGGAAGGTCCTGTGTGGAACCAAGAGTTGGACTCTGATCCTTGTGTGTGCCTTCCAACTTGAGCTATTCTATGATTCTGTGAATTAACATGGAAAACAAGAGGGATCTGTAAGGACTGGATGTTGCAGAGTAGCAGGTGAGGAACTCATAAACTTCCAATGGCTTATTGCAAAGCAAAGGCTGTTTTCCCAAGGTCTTTGTAAAGTTTCTCTTGGCAGATTTTCCATCCTGGTGGGGACCTGGGAACAAAGCAGGTGGTTCCCATCTTCTGACTAGGCACTTTGATATTAATATTGGTTGTGGGATTTTCACAAGCATCATCTCAGGGGGAAAAACCAGTGGAGCTTTTCCAGCTCGCGTCTGTTACCTGTGAGAGCCTGAAGTGACAGCAGGCATCAAATCCATCTCCATTCAGGTGCAAGCTTCACCCTTTACCTTCTACAAAAATTTAAAAAAAAAAATCTCCATCCCTCTAGATTTCTGGCCTGCTTCATAATATGATGTGTACTGCATGTTTCTCTGAACTGCTCTATTGCTTTGGTGTCCCACACCTGACCATCCGTTCCCCAGGGTGACAAGTACCTCGGGGTATACCTGGCAATAAGAAGTCTTATTAACAATTCCAGCCTTCCAGGTCTAGGGGAAGCCATAGCCATACTCACTTCTGACGCAGAAACATTAGCATGTGCAAACATGAAGGAGATCTGCTCACAGCTCTGACACATTATTCCTCGTAGCCACCCGTCCTTCATTCCCCTCCAGTTCCCAGCCTCAGCTTGGGTTGGAAGAGATTTTTGTGTTGATTGCCCACAGGCAGCAGATGTTGGATGCTCCCTGGAAATATGGGGAGACCTTGAACATATGCATCGTAGTGGAGGGGAAGGAAGGAAGAGGGAAAAAAGACTGCACAACACTCACTGGCCAGAAAGCTTAGAGAATCCTGGGATTATCTTTCCGTAATTGAGAGAGACTTTCTGGCCTCAGCATTCAACACGTCTGGTACAATAATCATAAGTGAGTCACCAAGGACACAATCAGCTGATGCAGGCTGAAAACCAGTTTTCTATGTATATTGGCCATGCTATTGAAAAGAAATACTTCATGGCAGCACTGGGTTTGCTGTGCGTGTCCTGTCTCTGAGAGCTTTCTCTGTGTGATAAATGTGAGCAATGAGCAGGTGATCAGCCTTTTAACATCCGAAAACAGCAGCACAACCCTCTGTGGCCTCTCCCCATGTCAGGCCCTGGGATGTGAGAAGTCATTCATCACGTCACAGGGCTTGGCAAGGTCTCTGCCATTTGGTTCCACTTTTCCCACTGCTCTCCAGGACAATACAATAGATAGGAAAGAACAAGAAATATAGATAATGTTTATCTTTCTGACTAAACAAGTGGCAGTTTCCAGGCCAGAATAACCTTCCAGTGTTCCTATCTCACAGGGGAAATATGCTGCTAGAGAAAACAAGCCTCCTTCCAGAATTAGACACATTCATCTGGACAAAGGGTGAAATGATTTTCAATACCGTGAACTGCAGAAAGAAACCAGACAGCACCACTGACCCATACAAAAATCCAGGTCTTACAAAGCACTGCCCAGCAAGTGCTGCAGCAAGCAGGCTTCTTTGTGGGATGTCAGGTCACAGAGTCACTACTATCAAGTTCTGTAAAAACACCTTTCTAGTATTTTTGAAAGAAAGGATGTCTGCTTAAACACCAACATTAAATATCTTTGTAGAGTGATTATTCTGTCTTTAGCCCCCAAAGATGGCAGCGTGAAGAGCATTGTCCTGGATGGTATCAAGAACAAAACCATCTGGCAAATATTTTTATGTTTTCCAATTGCTGTTGTTGATTTGCTCATTCCTGATAGCCCATCGGAAGCGTTTTTAGATGATAGTATTGTTTCCATAAGAAACAGGACTTTATAATTTGTTTATATAGAATTGCCATGTTTGTAATGAATAAGAAATTCATTTATAATTGGTTTGTGAGGAGGATAAAAATGGACAATGTCACTGAGTAGAAACTGGTCAAGAATTTGAAATACTTTGCATTTTCAATGCAAACTTTTGATTTTCGCTTTGGAAAAGTATTTCCATTTTGAAACTGACTATGAAAAGGGAAAAAAAGAAGTTAACTGAATAATCAGAAAATGAAATGAGAGTATTCTTTATCCAATTTTTCTGTGTTCATTGAAGATTTTCATATTGATCGAACTGATATTTTACTTTTTGTGCATGTGTTAAACCCCCCAGTACTTCTCCTTTTATGTTAGCTGATCTCTTTTTCTTTCTTTTTCTTTTCATTTTGGTCACTGAACCAAAAATCGAATAGTTTTACTTCTGACAAGTTGACCATTTAATTTCCGGCCACTGAACAGATTTGATTCAAACAAGTAACCCTCATGACTCCTCTCACATTTGTTCCCAAAATAAATAAGAGAATAATAATTAGCTCTTTAAGGCACCGAAGTGCAGCTGGTAGGAATACTGCCATTTCCAAGGTAACAAACTGTTGTTTTCTGTAATGATACCTGCAGTTGCTATGGGGCTTCTGATGTATACACTGACCACATTTTCCTTTACATTCAGTCACTGTTCAGTTTTCTTCCTCAGCAGAAATCTTTTCTCCAGTTCAGTCTTTGCTCCTTCTGGATATCTACATTTAGAGGACATTTCTGCTTACAAACTTGAAAACCTCTTACTATCTACAGAATAAGAATCCATTTGACTAGATCAATAGATCTCCATGTCCCCAAAATTACCTTTTTCTTTCTTCCCAAGGAATGGTATTTACAGAGCTGCCCACCTTAAACAGAAAAGCTG
Organism: Chrysolophus pictus; assembly: GCA_037305975.1. NCBI lineage: Eukaryota > Metazoa > Chordata > Aves > Galliformes > Phasianidae > Chrysolophus > Chrysolophus pictus. The sequence continues at coordinate 183,102,563 of CM074576.1, forward strand.
TTCAGAACAGACATAGAAATTGGCAATGAGAATTGCAGGCTTATTTCATTACGAGAAATCATCCTTAATGTTCTTCATTAGCCTATTTTTCCTGCAGCATATTGCTAATGTGGGGTGAAAATTATGTAATTGTACTGGGGCTGTGATGTTTGCAGAAACTGCCTCAGCCATAGGAGGTAAAAAGGTGTAGGTTTGGGCTGGTCCCTCTCCAGCCTCTGGCAGCCCCGATTACTTCATTAAGCATCTATGGACCTTCCCACTCAAGGAGATGAAAGTTTTGTTTCATCAAGTGGCAGCAGATGTTAGCAAGCTTTCACACCATTCATCACTGAGAGAAAGCCAATGCAATGGCATCTGGCTATTTTCTTAGTACAGATCATCTTATTAAAAATCCAAACTCATTGAGCAGAGGCACTTGTGTGTTACGAACTGGCTACTCCTCTTTTGGGTCTTTGCCTAAAAACCCAATGCCCAACTTTCCACAACCTCCTTTTTATTTCCCATTTGGTGATATCAGAGAGCAAATTCTTCTGCTATTTGCAGCAATTTTCTTCAGAGAAAAAAAATAAACCATCAAAAAATTAGTTGCAGTACAGTACATTTCCTGATTGGACACCTGTAACTGCTAAGAAACACTGCTGGGTTTTCAGTAATGAACTGCACCACAACTATTGACCTTTCATTACAGATCTACAAAGTTTGCGCTTATTGCAGTTACCAAATATACTCCAGTGGCAAACAGTCAGAAATAGGGGATATGTATTTATGTACGGTTTGTTGGGGATTGCTTCTCTAGAGCATGGAGATTTTTTTCAATGCACAGCGCTCATACAGAAGCTAGTGAGTGTAGTACATACAATCTTTAGATTGGCAGATTCTTGACAAACAAAAATCACATATTCTGTCTGACACCTTGGAAAATTTGATGAATCTCTTCCTCCAAATGAGCATGTGAACTGTGGCTTCTGTCTCTGGTATGGCAATGCTGCTTCAGAGTGAGGCTAACCCCAGGTTTCTGCTGCAGAAAGGTGGAGTCAGAAGGGATAACCAAGTGTAACAAAGCTCAGCATACATGGTGCAGCACAACGTGGTGTTTCCAGTCTTCCTTGTCTAGTCTTGACTTTATTTCACCCTCTACCACCATCAGCCTCCACAACCAATATGGAAGTTTCTGCCTTCACTGCAGTTTTCCTTTGTAAATGAAAGGTGCACTCCTGGTTTTGAGGAAAATAGTGCATGGCTTTTAGGATAATGACTCTGATTTCATCCCATTCTAGGCAAGTCACTTTGGACCTTCAGTGTTGTAAATTAATATCATTTAAAGTTTTAATCTAGATTTGTTAAGCAAGGCGTAAAAATAATGGATTATTGAATCAGTCCCAAGAAGCCTAGAAAGGGCAACTGGGCAACAGAACGTATTTAGAAGAAAGTCTGCATTATTAGTGAGGGAAACACTGAGTGCTGACATAATTAATAGATGTTGAACAGAATAAGGTTGGACATTGCTCCAGAAGGAAACATTTCTAACACAAATCTCAAAACAAATACAAGTTCATTTTTACTCAGGGCAGTTTAGCTAATGTCATGTCTGTACAGACAAAGAGAACTTCATGAATGTAGGTGTGATATTTACAGAAAAAGTGAAAAGGGATTGAGCCCCTCCTTTAAAGATGCACAACACAGAGATTCTTAGCTGACTGGATTCTTCCCTGTGCCCTGGCAGCTCAAAGGGCCGATGATACCCTGTGGTGCAGCAGGCCCAGCTCTGCCAGCGGGCGAAGGGAGGGCTTGTCTGCTCTGCTCTGTGCTGTGCAGCCTCACCTCCTGCACTGGCTGCAGTGTGGGTGCCACAACATCAGAGGGACATAAAGCTATTAGACAGCGTCCAGAGGAGGGCAACAAAGAAGTGGAAGGGCCTAGAGTGCAAGATGCGTGAGGAATGGCTGAGGTCCCTGTGTTTGCTCAGCACAGAGCAGAGGAGCTGAGGGGAGGCCTGATGGCGGCTGCAGCTCCTCACAGGGAGCGGAGGGCAGCGCTGAGCTCTGCTCTGTGTGACAGCGACAGGGCCGAGGGAACGGCATGGAGCTGTGTCAGGGGAGGGGCGGGAGAAGGGCTTTGGGAAAGGGTCTGCACCAGAGGGCGGTGGGCACGGAACTGGCTTCCCAGGGCAGTGGGCACGGCACTGAGCTGCTGGAGTTCAAGGAGCGTTTGAGCGATGCTCTCAGTCACAGGGTATGAATTCTGGGTGTTCCTGTGTGGAGCCAGGAGCTAGACTCAGTGATTTTTGTGGGTTCCTTTCCTCGGGACATCCTACATTTCCATGGTTCTGCAGTTCCCCTTGTAGTGGAAATGTTAAGTCATTGCTTGAAGCAGTGATTGAACACCTGGTGGGAAGACAGGGCCAATCTAGGGGAGCTCACGTATAAGCAATGCACTGAGTGACCTGAAAGGATGGAGACAGAATCCACCTTTCCCAGACCTCATTTAAGGGTTGGCAGTGGAGGACAGGTGTGTCTTGCAAGAGATCCTTCTGTGCCTGAGGTCTTGTAAAGGTAAGTTGCTTCTTTCTTTTGTTTCTGTGCCTGTAGCTGTTGTATTTGAGCAAGTCCTCATTTGCTGCAGCCTAGGACTTTGCTGCTCTGCTGTCATTGTTGTACTTTCTATCACAGAATTTCTCAGGTTGGAAAAGACCTTAAAGATCATCAAGTCCAACCATGACCTAGCCATACTATCTGGAATCACGTTACAGTGTTACACCCCTCTTCTCTGTTTTTTAAAAATCAGAGCTCACGGATTGCAGGATATAGCTGTGTTGATAACTTCTAGCTGGTAACTCTCCTCCTAAACTGCTGGGCAGATCCATCAACAGGAAAGCAAGTGCCATGGTAGAAAGATCTGTATAGCATCTCAGCTGTACATCAACTCAGTTTTCATCTCTTCTGCTGAATTTAACATGTTTATGATGTTCTGCATGCCAAGTGATCATAATGGATTTAAATCAGAGGTGTGTCATATTTTTTTATGTCTTTTTTTATGTCAAGAGCACTGTGCTTTGGTTTAAAGAGTGATTAGGGCTTTTGTAATGAGCAAGACCAGAACTGTTGGCCTTTTTAGTTGCTGATGTTATTTGCTGCTTCCTTACACAGGTATTTCTAGCTGGGACAAAGCAGATATGAACATAAATATTACATCATGTTTTCTGTTTCTCCTGAACAATTTGGAGTGTTTACATATAATGAAAGTACAACAGAGTGGTAATAAATTGTTTGACCCTTCTTTTGGTTACACATTTAAGAGCATATTGCATGACCCCCTTTGTTATATATCTGAATGTTTTGTTGGTTCTTGATTTTCTTTTTTTCCGTTGCAGGAGATCAGATTGCTGCTGGCATAGTTACTTACACGTGTTGGGCGATTAATGATTTACTGTGTTCTTCCAAATAGGAAGAAGGGGCAAACAAGGAAGTATATGTGAGTGAGGTGGCAGAGATCTTAATATATATTTCAGGATCCTGGGTATTTAGCAGCTATTTATTATACTTACTGTCTGTGTGATGGCAAAGCCTAACATAATTCCTATCATATGTCAGAAGACAGCCCAAAAGCCTGCTGTCTGGAAAATCCCCCTCCCCCCCTTGATATCTCCCAGGAAGAGCTCATTTCTGTGGCTTAGTCCAGGTTTAAGTTTTGTATCAGCAGGGTCAGCTTTTACGTGTTATGTAGCTGTTAATATGTGGGGGAACTAGGAAATGCTGGGAGAACTCTCAATTCTGCTTAGAGGAAAAAGATCCCCATGTTACACATAAATCTAAACTTCCTTAAAGGAAATGAAGTCTCATTTTTTACTTTCCAAGAACACAGAGCTGTTGAGGAATGCAAACATAAGGTTCTGTGACTTGTTCTGAACAGGAATACCTTTTGTTCAATGTGTAGCATGCAAAATCCTGTCATTAAAAAAAATGGCTGGAATATCTTCTGAGGGACATAGAGGAAGAGAGAAGCATTTCTCAAAATTAAAGTAGGATTTTTACATACTAGCTATAAATATCTTGCAACTGTATGACTTGCTTTTAAATAAAATAAAGCTGCTTGCTGCCTCTGCAAAAATGAATTGGGGAAAGAGATTTATCCAGGGTAATTCAGTCAGATGAATGGAGATATGTCCGTCACCACTAACATGACAGTTATTCCTTCTAAATATAAACTCATAATATTATATATTAGAGGCTTGATTATACCGTTAAGAAGATTAGAACATTTAAACAGAAAATAGCAGCCTATGTGCCCTAAATGTAAAACCAAAAGTATAGGTTATATATGCAGCGATATCACACTATTCAGTACTTTTGAACAACATATTTTCCCCATGAAAATACCTGTAAGAAGTAATCAGTGTATGCTGCCTCTGGGGATAGATGAAGTGCTCGAAATCAAATCTTTCCAAGTGGTAATTTAAACATATGCAGGTATTAATTTCAGCATATTTTGGTGTGTTGGAGTAGACATGATGACTACATGCAACTGTGTTCAGAAGAGCCATTCTCTGTAAAATGTTTGGGCTATCTTTAAACTGTGGGAAATATGGTACAACTATTAAAATGTGACAGAAGGGAAAAAAAGCTGATGATGCTTTTGTGGCTTTTCTGTGGGTTGAATATGTGAATTTAAAAAGTATTTAACACCTATTAAAGATTTCAGTGCCTTTTAACATTGTGCTTGACTTACACAGCGCTGTGTCTAAGGACATAGCAGATGAATCTTTTGAAGGTATTGAATTTATGACACTGAATTTAAAACTTTTGTGCTCATGTCATGAAGCTTGTTAGGTAGTGTTTAACATGTCTCCTTTTTCATTTCTATTTTTTTGAAATTCTTATTCTTTATATGCCATTAGTTCTTCTCAGTGAAAGATTTATAGCAAAGATGGGGGAAGACTTGATCCTTTTTCAGTTATCTTCCTGATGGATAACACTCCTTGATTTCCTTTTATACACATCTCAAATTAGATATTCTGCACCTTAATCATAACACCATCTTACTTATTTGATCTTTTAAGGGCAAAAGCATTATGATTATAAATCAACTTAGAAATATTATCAGATATTCTGCCTCAGGGCTTGTCTTCGTTTCCAACTCAAGTCTTGTTCCCTGGGCAAGGGCTGGATGGAGAAAAGTCTTTTAATTGCATCCAGTTAAGGATGTTGAATTGAAATCTTTGAAATGGCTGGGCTGCTCAAGATGGAACAAGTATTAACCCACAGCCCTGTTCCTCATGTGGGCTGGGCTTAGGCTGACTCTGTTAGAGCCTGCCACTGTACCAGTGGTGCACCATGCCACTCAAGCTTCAAAAGTGTGGGTAGGTCTGAATTAAATGTTTGTGATTAGGAGAGCTAAGCAAGGAGATAAAAATGCCTGTGTATTTTGGGTGCCTGGGCCATGGGTGGTGTGTCCACCACTGCAGTTATTCCCCTCTGGGAGGAGAAGTCTGAGTCTGACTCCTGTGAAGATGCTCTGAATCTGTTGTCTAGCTTCCTCAAATAGCTGGTTGGTGTTCTTTGACTCTTCCTGGTTTCTGCACTACTCACCTAAATTCTTCAAACCTACATTTTCTAAAATGCTTCTTCTTTTTTTTTTTTTTTTTTTTTAATTAATCTTGCTAACTTTTACATATCTATAAGAGCTCCTATTCTGTAGACATCTAAATTTCCCCTATTCGTGTGATTAGGTACACTGCGTAGTAATGTCCATAGTATTAAAATGTGTTTGTGTTTATTGCTTCTGTTGATTTACTGCTATTTTCATTGGCATAGCAAGGCACTGTAGACTTATATGCTAAATGTTCTTCACATTGCTGTGGTGTGGTTGCCTCTTCTGCATTCTTATGCTTGAAAATAAAATTATTTCCCCTGAAACAAATGTAGGTGAACAGGCTCTTTTCTAAGGCATTCCAATTACACTGTTGGTCCTGCTCCCTTTTGAGTGTATTGGTTAGCTTCAATCAGTCCTAATATAGAGGTGCAGGTCATAAAGATGCTAAATACCTGAAGTCTTGATGGAAATCATGAGCTAGTGATCATCAGAAGTCAATGGCTTTTAAGCCAAAAGCTGATCTAGTGTAGTGTTATGCTGTGCTCCACACTAGTCCATTTAATTATAGGTGTTTTGCTTTTATATTTTCATCTCTCTTCCATGGGAATTACAAGGATTTTAATGTAGCACAGAAAATTCTTGAAGATCTTCAAATTAGAAGAGTTCAATTGAAGAAGAGTACCTTTTAAATTTTTTTAAAACACAAAGCAATTTGTTTGTGACTATAATTGATGACATGCTCGTGAATCACTGGACTTCAATAAAGTGAATCAGGTAAACAAAGTACTTTGTCTTGCTCATATGTATTGTCCCAATAAGAAAAGTAAAATGTGCTTGTAAAGTAATTCATTTTCTATTAGTTCCACATATAGAAACACTTGAGTGGTAATGCTTAAATTTATGCATCTCTCTGGTATCACTTTACACTTAATTTAATTTTTGCATGACTTTTGCATTTGAGTCATATTTTTGTGCTGGTAGAAATGGGATTGTAACTCTGATGGGTGAAATGTTAGCAAAGTAGTCCTGTAGAGCTGGAGACTTGGCCTTGAGCTGAGTCTTTATGGTATGAAGGAAACTCAGGCTCACTTACAATTGTAGGAAACTGTTTTAGGCAAAAGCAGTGATACCACAGATGAACTCTGGCTTAGTTAACATTTAATAGTTTCAAGTCCAATACTGATCAAGACACCACTTACTTACTCTTCCTACAATCTGCCTGCACTCTGCCAACCGCTGGTGTGTGATTAATTGACTGACACGAAGTCTGTTATTTACATTGCAGATATATTGTAAGTAGACTCCAGGTGAAGCTCACAGCATGCTGCATATTTACCACCATATGTTCAGGAGGTTGTGAACAGAAAAAAGTAAGTCTAAAGCCAGAGGAGGTATTAGAGGACACAATAAAAAAGCTAATTATGAAAGCCTTCAAAAGCAGTCCCTGCTTCACTGTTTGACGTCTCAGTACGTAATTACAGAGAACCAGGAAATAGGGAAGATAATAAAAAGAAGATAATAAAGGTAAGATATAAAAAAAAAAAGGGCATGGTAGTTTCTGAGAGAAAAGGAAAACAGAGCTCCTCACCCATTTCTCCTTTAGCTGTGGAGGGCTGAGGGAAGATGGAAGAGTCAGCCATCCAAGACCACAACGGGGAGGTGGGAGCTCAGGGTGTAGGCAAACTTTGTCAGCACCTTTTTTCTGCTGTAAACTTGCATTACACCCTCCTAAGGGACCTCTGCATCAGGCAGGATGGACAGGAATCAAATCCAGCAGATAGCAGCCATATCACCCCAATGGGCAAGCAGTAGTTCTGTCCTTTTATGCAAGGACGGCATGGGATGAAGTTACCTCTCAGGATGCCACCCTGATTTTTACGTCCTGATGTGGGCTGCCTGTGCGAGTATAAATCCCTTCTGTGTGCCTATGCCACGTTAGCCCTCACTAATGTATGTTTTCCTCACTCCAAATGTCACTTCTGATCTAGACTTCCTCTTGGGGATCAGTATCTCCTGTTGTTTTGTACAGTGGCCAATGAGTGAACTTCAGTGTTACAATGTTAGATAATGCAGAAAAATATATAACTACAACTCAGCTGCAAACCTACATGTATATTATATCAAACAATTTTAGGAAAATAGAGGTGGCCCATAATTCCATTAACTACACATGCAGCTGAGAACTGGAGTGTGGGGCAGGCAGCCAGGCTCTGGGAATGCTGGTTTGCATTTTGCTGCAGTGCCTGGAGGGATGAAATCTTTGCTTGCACCTCAAAGGGCCTTCCCTACCACACGGCTCAATTATTTGGACAGTAAGCTGATTAGGGGATTTAAAACCAATCAGCCAAAAATGGTTGATGCAAGCCTCCGAATGACGCATCAACTTATTCTCAATGAGAGCTGAATGCAAAGAGGAGATACATTTCAAATAACTGTCTTATAAAAGTGTTTCAGAATGTCTTCAGGAGGTGTTTTTGAGCCACTGGCAGAGCAGTTGGCAAACTGATCTTTAATTCTTAATTTCTAGTAATTACTTTCGTGTCCACTCACGCTGATGGTGGGCACTCAGATGGGTGCAGATTTGGTCTTGGGTGCTCACTCTCCATCCTGCCTAGTTCCATGTGGGAGGTGGAAAAGTTCTTCAGTTGAGAGAAGAGGAAGAGAGGAAGATGTTGATTCAAACAGAGGTCAACTTGGGAAAGGTACCAAGGAATTTGGATACTTAGAGTAGCTTCTCATCTATTCTCTATATTCCATCCATCTGATCCCTATAAAGAAACCTCCAAAAATCCCAACTAAAAAAACTCCCGATTCCCTCTTCAAAATGTAGTTCTTTGCAAATTTCTTTTTCCTCCAGCCTGACTTTGTGACAGTTGTTTACACAGTTGTGGGGTTTGGGGTCAAATGAGTATCATGGGCTGAGGAGAAGGGATTTAATCTGCACGAAGGGCTTCCAGGGGATCCCAGCACCTTGCTGGTGGGTGTAGTACCAGCAATGCCTCGCAGAGTGAGGGAGCCCCCAGAAGACTTGTTTTCTTTATATCCTTGTACAGGCAGGAATCTTCTGTTTACAGAAATAAGCTTATCTATCTATATATTTATTTAGGGAGTTTTCTTTTGCGAGATCTCCCCTGCTGCTTGCAGCTCTTCTATCTGAAGGAGGAGAAAAGCAAATTAAATGCTGCAAATGGGATGAAAATCATATGACTTGCTTTGATATCAGAGTGAAACCTCTGCTCTGGGGAAGCTTCAACATAAGGCATGGCTAAAACCTTCATGGGCCTTGCCAGCACCAGGTGCCCTCTTGCAACACAAGATGCTTTCCCACACTTGCCTTTTCTTTTATTCCAATCCCCACTTCTTGGTGAAATAAATGAATTTTATCTGCTTCTAATCATATTATTACTATTACTGATATTATTATAGTCCATATTTCTCTTGATAATTTTATGTATGGTTTTCATTTCTATGTAGGATAGTGAGTTCTTAAGTAGTTATGTCAACATAAAAGTAACTGGTTTTCTTATGTATTAGTTTCTAGATTATTTGTAGTGAAGTATCTTCACTTTCTAAAAACACTGCTATAAGGAAAGTAGGTGGCCTCTAACACTTTAGCTAGTGACCTGCAGCATGGACATTGGACTGTAGGAATGCTTTGAAGGTTTCTGTTGGCAATGATTTTGCGTGTTATAATGATGTGAAACGTGGCAGAAAATGAAACTTCACAGCCCCATTTGTGAAGCCATCTGTACTTCCAGAAAAATAGAGTAGGATTGTCCCTCACCAGCAGAAAGAAAAACTGCTGTTTTTCTTTCCCTCTCCAAGTGGTTCACTAAGCAAAGTTTATTTGTGTGGTTCCATGTTGCTTTCTGTCTAGAGCTGGAATTCTTCCTCATCTAATAAAGTACAAGCTGTGAATGATTCTCTTCCTGAAGCTGAAGCATGCGTGGTTTCTTATGCTCATGTGGACTCTCTGTTGTCTACTAACATGGCTGTGACAGCCTTCTCTTCCTGGGGAATGAATAAGTCTTTATCACATCAGTGATTTTACTAAGGATTTATGGTAACACATTAATTTTAATGTATTTACACTTTCATCAAATTTAGTTGAAACCTGGTAATAGAATCAACTGGGGAAACACCAGTACTAAATATCATAGAATCATAGAATGGCCTGGGTTGAAAAAGGACCACAATGATCGTCTTGTCTCAACTCCCCTGCTATGTGCAGGGTCACTAACCACCCGACCAGGCTGCCCAGAGCCATATCCAGCCTGGCCTTAAATGCCTCCAGGGATGGGGCATCCATAACCTCCTTGGGCAACCTGTTCCAGTGTGTCACCACCCTCTGAGAGAAAAACTTCCTCCTCATATCTAACCTAGTAATTTTGTTAGGCTTTTTGTATGGAAGCCAGATGCATTCAGCACAAAGTATTCCTTGCTTGAGTGCCTCCTCTTAAATCAAGGAGAGCAGAGTAAATGTAGAAAATGTAGTGTTCATAATTAAAAGGAATTACAAGTCAAAAGTGAATAAATAAAATACGGAATTTCAAGTGCACATTCATAGAATTGTAGAATCACAGAATGGTTTGGGCTGGAAGGAACCTTTATGATCATGTAGTCTCAACTCCCCTGCTATAGGCAGGGACACCTCCCACTAGACCAGGTTGCCCAAAGCCCCATCCAGCCTGGCCTTGAATGCTTTCAGGGAGGGGGCATTCACAACCCCTCTGGGCAACCTGTTCCAGTGTCTTGCCACCCTCACAAAAAAGGATTTCTTCTTAATATCTAGTTTAAACCTGTCCTCTTCCAGTTTAAAGCCATTTCCCCTTATCCTGTCACTATCTGCCCTGATAAGAAGTCCCTCCCCAGCTTTCCTGTAGGCCCCTTCAGGTACTGGATGGCTGCTATGAGGTCTCCTCGAAGCCTTCTCTTCTCCAGGATGATAAGCCCCAGCTCTCCCAGCCTGTCCTTGTAGGGTAGATGCTCCAGCCCTCTGATCATCTTCATGGCCCTCCTCTGGACTTCCTTTGACAACTCCATGTTCTTCTTGTGTTGAGGGCTCCAGAACTGGATGCAGTCCTCCAGGTAGGGTCTCACTAGAGCAGAGTAGAAGGGCAGACATCGGTAGAACATACAAAGAGGTAGGCAATGAAGAAGGGAGAAGAACACATGCTCTATAAACTACTTTCAAACCAATAAACACATAGGACCTTAATGAAAATATGTGTCCAGAAGTGTGACAGTGTGGTACTGGTGCTACTTATAGGAGGATAGTGATGTAGTTTGCTAATATTACTAAATATTCAGTTGTCTGGTGCGAGAAAAGATACAAGCAAGGTCATTCTATCAAAATTGCCGTGAAAATTTGCTAGCTCAAACAGAAAAGCATAGAATCATATAATTGTAGTGATTGGAAGAGACGTCTAGAGATCATCAAGTGCAACCTCCTGCCAAAGCAGGTTCCGTACAGTAGGTCACACATGTAGGTGGCCATTCATCTCTGGAGACAGAGACTCCACAACCACACTGGGCAGCCTGTTCCAATGCTCCGTCACTCTGACAGTGAAGAAGTTCTTCCTTGTGCGAGTATGGAACTTCCTGTGTTCCATCTTCTGCATGTTGCCCTTGTTTTACTGTTGCTCACTGCCTCCGTTGACATGACTGATACTTTAGATATTTATAAACAATAATGAAATCCCTTCTCAGTCTTCTCCAGACTGAAAGGCCTAGGTCTTGCAGTCTTTCTGTTTACAGGAGGTGCCCCAGACCCTTAATAATCTTTACTGACCTCTGCTGGACTTTTTCTAGGAGATCCCTGTTGTGTTTTTTTTTTTGAAGTGAGTAGTCCAGAACTGGACACGGTATTTCAGCTGCGGCCTCACCAGCATGAGTAGAGGGGTAGGATCACCTCCCTTGACTTGCTGGCCATGCTCTTCGTAATGCACCCCAGAATACTGTTGGCCTTCCTGGTGACAAGAGCACACTGCTGGCTGATGGCCAACCTATTGTCTAGCAAGACACCCAGGTCCTTCTCTGCAGAGCCTCTCTCTAGCAGGTCAGCCCCTAACTTGTACTGATGCATGCGGTTATTCCTCCCAAGGTGCAGTACTGTGCACTTGCTCTTGTTGAACCTTATCAGGTTCCTCTCTGTTCAACCATCTAGGCTGTCCAGGTCAAAACCTGAACCTCAGTTGTAAAGTGGTCCAGGGCAAGTGGGTGAAAAGAGATTTATGAACTTGGGTGGGGAATAGTGAAGAACAGCAAGACTGTAATCAGCAGGGGGGGGAAAAAAAGAGAGAAAGAAGATGGAGAGAAGAGGATAAGAGCTTGGCCACAAACTATGGCTGTGTGTATTAAAATGTGTTCTCCAAGGTGCCTGGGTGTCCATAGCGTCATGGATATAGTCAGCAATAAAAAAAATGTTGTCATGATTGTCCTGTTGGAATTTGAACTGAGCTACCTCATATCTTAAAACATATTGAAGCCATTTTAGGACACTTTTTTATGTTTGGGAAAATCATTTTCTGAGCACTTTTTTATCAGAGTAAAAATGATTCCACACCATTTGAAATATTCTTTTTGTCAACATATAGATGAAACTTTTAAAGCATGTTATAGTTTTAACAATGTAATAAAAACCATCAAGTTGTCTGTTTTTAAAGGTATTTCATCCTTAGGAGTAGCACAACTGGTAAACCAGTTGACTGCAGGTGGTTACGTTTGCTAATCAGATGGATAATTATTACACACTGGAAAAGGAAAGCTGCAATTGCTATAGAAGATTGTGAAAAGGTTTTTAGCATAACAATGAAGTATGGCACCTGCCTTTCCAATATGCTTTACAATTACACCACTGGTATTATTTCCTTGGCCCCCCATAGCACAGAAGAATCCAGGCAGTTCTCTAACTTCAGCTGAGAGGACAGCTTCATTTCAAATATCCCTTTGAATTTGCTTATAACTTCCCAACAATATTACCTTTTTGGCCAGTGTTTGCTTTCATTAAAATGGGAACAGATGTTTTGCAGACTTATGTATGGCTATTTTATAATTACTGGTTCTTTTGAAACAGATTGTCGCTGAAAGAAAATCATGTTTCAAAACAGTATTTTCAACTTGTCTGCTTTTCAGCTCAGTATGTGTGTATCTCACAGATTGCCCACAGGGACCTGCTGGTTTCCTCCCTTTTGTAATTACATTTGTGATAAGTTTGAAGGAATTTGGTTTGCAAGAAAGTGACAAAGTAAATCACTTGAATGGCACAGGTATGTCTTTGTTGCACTGCATGTATGATATTTATTACAATATTAACTTAGAAATGTGCACATCGCTCATTCCCCACTCTCACTTGTTTAATCTCTCCCAGTCCCTTCTTTAGGATATCATCTAGGTGAAGGAGGTGCTGCCCCCCATATGGCAAGTGTAAATCAGTGCTCATCAATGCAAATTGCTGAGGGTTTGTGTATTTGTGGAAGCTGTGTTTTCCCTGCCTTTGCATTTACTTCCCCTAGACGTTAATCATTCCTCTGGGGAAAGCATGCTGAACCTGCTATGATACCCAGAGTACTTATTTTAGCTTTCTGTGCTTTGCAGAAAAACTGCTTCTCCTTATTTTTCTGCAGCTTATCAGTGTAATGTGACCAGCTGCAATATAATTTCCTACATGTAATTATTACTTTGGAGAGTGAATCCTGATTGCTCACAAAGAACTATCTGCTGCTTCTTCCTGAAATGTAAGACCACTGTGCTGGGACAGGAGTAAGAGCAGTCCTCCTACAGCATTTTCCTACTAACATTTTCTACATCTGCTGTTTTACCTTTGCAACCACAGTTCCTATTTTTTTTTTTTTTTTTTCTGTGAGCTTTTCAGTACCAGTTTGCAGATGGTTGAACTGCTCTCTTAAGCTCACAGAAATGGTAGTAGCTACAATTCCCCTGAGATCCTCAGCCTTAGAAGAGTGCTTAGGAACTCTTTGCCATCCCTTTGCTACCTTCATGATTTGCCTGTGAAGGCACAAAACCATTGCTCAAATAACGAATTGCTTACTGATCTTGAAGAGCTATGTCTCTATGCACTTCATTTTTAATACATCTGGTTTTTATTGCCTTCAGGTTTGCTTGGCTTTGTGGGTTTTCTTGTTTGTTTGAGTATTTCTTTGCCTTTATTAAATCTGAACAGGTTGTTAGATAATTTCCTTTCATAATTGTCTGAATATTTTCCTCAAATTCCTCTCAGTTCTAATCAAATCTTTTTTCCCCATGTTTCAAGGGGACAAATAATCTCCCTAACATTGTTAGCAACATATGCAGCCAATAAGAGGCACTTTGGTCTTTTTTTCAGCATTTTTCTTCTAATTATTTGAAAAAAAAAAAAAAAAAAAGATGTACGTAGGTGAAATAGAATGATATTCATATATTGGGATTTTTTTTCATAAAACAACTGCTTCTGCGTGTTTTGGAAGCTTTGGGATGTTGTTTCTTTTAATTTATCTTTACATTATTAGACATTATTTTGAACTGATTCAAATTGTCCCTGTTTCATGAGTGTCCCTCTAAAAATTTTTCTGGGGTTTATATGGAACACACTGAGTTTCCCATTCTGGGACAGCTAGATATGCAGTCAGGGTAGAAAAATGTGGTGGACGTGTGGCCAGGTTGGATGCGACTGTGGGCAGCAACCTTGTTCACAGAAGGGGTTGGAGCTCAAGGATCTTTAATTTTCCTTCCAACATAAGCCATTCTATTATATGTTTGCTGTTAGAGAAATCTTCTGGATGATCCAGTTCAACACCCAGGTGGCTGGTGTCCTTGTGGTTTGTAATCTATTAATAATCTATTTCTTAAAGCAATTTCTTACCTTTTCAAGTCCATGTCAGAGTTTCTTTTTCTAGGCATACATAGTCCAAAGTGATATGAAAATGAGCGTATGTTTCTAACCTCAGGCTTGCTATCCTCCTACAGTTTCTAGCCAACATCGAGTTTTTTAGTTTGGGGTGGTTGTTACTCCTTTCTCTTTTAAGTAGGATTTTTCCAAGGAATTTTGATTTTATTCATTGAGAACAGAGAGGGAATCTCACAATTAAATTTATGATCAAAACATGCATCTTAATAATTGAATCAGCATTTTATATGTCTCAGCCTCTTCTAGATAAAGTCTTTATGCCTGCATTTCCAATTTTAATGTTTTAAGCACTTTATTTTAAAACTACAGGCAAATGACTAAAACATCTCTCATATTGTTTTTAAAATTACCACCATTGCTGGAAGTGAAGACAGATTTCATTGTGCTTGCTCCTTACAGTCAGGGAATTTGTGGTCAGATAAATATCTATAAATATTTTTGCTTACCACAGCTGGTGTTTTTGAGATTTACTACACTAACACACTAACACTAATACTCTGCAATATCTGAAATGCCTTTAGCGTGCCATTTATGCTCATCTGAGCGATTTCATGGAAGTACAGTATTAGTAAGCCTTCACGAGTAATCCATCATGCCTAGAAGACTTAATCAGATTCCAGATGTACTTACCCCTAGCTTAGTAATTGTTATTTTCATTATGACTGCCCTTATTCCTGTTTCATGGTGTGGTGAAAGTGTTGAGAATTTCAGTTGCATTTCAATATGTTATAGTCGTGGTTCTCCACACAACACAGCCTAGTGCAAACCCTACAACACCAATTCAGATATTACAGCTATTCCTTGTAAAGGATTTCTAAAAAGTTTAATATTTCTGCAGGACTGTTGAGGTAGTGGCATTAAATATTAAAACTTTTAAATGTGCAGAACTGATTAATTCAGAATATATCAGAGCTGTTCATAAATGTTTAATATCTGCATTTTGCCTGATTGGATGTAATTTAAGTTATGTGGCTCTTCCAGCACTGCAGGACCAGGTACTCATCTTTTATTTCTAGGAATCGTTTGAACATCATTCCTTTTATTACAGGTTAATATTAATGTCTGGACCTTCTGCTGTTATTGTTCATTCTTTCATAAAACCTACTTCAGAACTAATCACTTAAAGTCTTGGCAGGGCTGTCAAAAGTCTTTAAGACAACCTTTCACAATAATACACTCAAGCTGAAACTTGCGCAAACTCAGGAGGCTGACGGTTGAAATTTTGTCTTTCCAAGAATGATGTATGTCTGAAGAAGTGCAGAGATATGTTGACAAATGATTAGGACTAAGCCATTCCTGGATTTAGTCTGAGGTTTAATTTGAATTAGCTTGGAGCTGTGTTATTTTACAATGAATAAATTGAACTAAAGATCTCATGAACAGTCTTACAATCTTTGGGAAAGGTGAGATAGTCCTGACAGGCCTGATGGAATGGGACTGCTGAGACTGAGATAAATTCCAAAACATAGCTGTAGTGGTGGGCAAGACAAGCAACTGATGATGGAGAGTTTCATTCTAAGACTATGAAAAAGTTCAGAATTTTCCAAAGGATTCTGTTCTTTAAGTTTGGTTATGCCTTACATGTGAATAATCTGTCATCCCAAAGAAAACAGGCTTACCGTGTCCAGAGTCCTGGGAAATGAATTCATAGTGCAGCATTGCCAACTGGTGGGGCTGAAAGTGGCATTGGCCAGGTTGAGTTTTACTTTATAAAGCTGAATATTGCTTACTGTTCAGTTTTGCGAAAGTTTCTGCCTTGCTGGTTTGTTCTTTGGCAGAACAAATGGCAGTGGGAGTCAGCAGGGGGTTGTGGAATAGATGCCATGCCCTCACAGGGCATCCTTGTTCTTTCTGGCCCACAAAGCCCTAGGGCTGCCAATTTCTTCCTGATTCTTCATCCTGTTAGCAGTTCCTCCTTCTGCTGGGCTGGAAGGTAAGCAAAAACCCGTAGGAGAGACTGTCCCAATTCTTACATGATCTTTGAGCATCCATTGAAAGCATGCCTAGCATACAGCACTAGCAATACTCTATACTGTTTCATTTTCTTGCTTAACATGCTTTAAATTATCTTCGTTACATTTAGTGCTTTATCATGCTCTCTCCAAAGTTAATGGCTAAAGCTCTGTTGCCTATAATGAGGCCCAGCTGTCTGAGAATGCCTTGAGAATAATAACATCCTGGCTGAGCAATTTTCTGTGGTCCAAGGTAAGAATCTTGCTTTGATGCAGGCTTTTTTTTCTCCCTTTTGAAGAGAGCCTTTCTCCTGCACAGTACGTAATTCTGGCTGCTGCAAAAAGCAAACACGAAGTTTAATGGAGAAGAGAATGAGCATGAGAAACGTTACAGGTTGATAGGCTACTCTGCATCCATAAATACCAGTTGCAAGATCCCTTGCTTAAATTACATCCATGGGCTATTCTGCTGTCATAGTTTCTGAAGTAGCTAGATGTAATCTGGCTCCATAGAGTATATTTCTCTTTACTAATGGAGAGACTGCATACTGTCCATCTTATAACAAGGACAAGGGCATGGTTTGCACCTTTAGAAGTTGTCCTTTGGTGAGAAAGTAGTAGTCCAAAGCACAATGTAAAATACACAGCTTAACTCTTTGCCAGGAAATTTGGAGAACATTGCCTCTATAACTGCAGGTGAGCCTTGCAGCTCTACATAAGTCTGCTCAGTGATGTTGCCAATGGCAGCTCACTTTCATTTTGACTTTATTCTGCTGGACTTGAGAAAGTGCCAACTCCTCCTGGTTTTCAATAGACTAATATAAACAACAAAATGAATACATTGCCCAACCTACTTTTGCAAGTGGGCTCACAGGAAAGCTGTGTTTAGTCATGTTTATTTGATCATTGGCAATAAGGAAAAATATGTCAGACATAAGAGAGGAAAAAAAAACAAAGACTTATTACAGTGGAGAAAAAGTGTACATGTGCCCTCTAAGAAATGAAATAAAAACAACTCCAGCAAGAATAATTTATATCAGAACATACAGCTTTTGCAGAATGAAAACTTTTAGTGCAAAGAAGTTCCCAATTTTTCTTGATTCTTTGTTTTTATTTTGTAAAACAGTTTTCAAAAGGGAGAATTTGACTCAAGAAAGAATAATTTTTTCATTAAAAATATAGTTATTTTGGTCTTTGAAACTTCGAGATTAAATTGCATTATCTTGCTTTGGCATATAGTATTACAAAGGCTGCAGTTAGGATCCTGTTGCTTTTATGCTTTCAGTTGGTTGGACACATTAACTAGACTGTAAAGCATGATACATAGCAGTAGAGATGGGGGAACTCACCACAAAATGTTTGGAAAGGACAGTTAAATGTTGATATAAATTAAACTTAAGGTTTTTTGCTCTGTTAAAAAAACAAAAAACAAAAAACAAAAAAACCCAACTGAAATATTCATCGCCAAGCTGAAATAATACTTTGGAAGATCAAAGTATTTAATTTCCATAGAACAAAATAAGAACACTATCATTTATGAATTTTTAAACATTTCAGTCTTTTAAAAATCCTTCAGTATTTCAATTCTAATATCTGAGATAATAAATGTTGAAATAATATTAGCATTTTCATAATTATTGCTAATGATTATGGACAAGTTTTACTTATCAGAAGTTCAAAGTCCAAATTTCTTAGATTGTTTAGACAGAAGAATGCATTTGTCTTTGAGGATTACTAGAACACCTTATTTTTTGAAATTTATTTCAGTGGACTGTTCTTGACATCTATTACATATTTGGCATGTAAAGTGTAGAAAGGATCCCAACTGATGAATAGGCCACACTCAAATCCAGATATCTCTTTCTATACTAACCTCTGCTTATCTGATTCTCCTTCCACATCCTTCCTGTGCAGCACTGACAGGATTAGTCATATGTCAGTTATTCCTTTAATGAATTGGAGAATTCAAAGACAAAAGTGGAAGAAAATATTGAATTTGTGGTTTCCAGTATGCAGGCTACTTATATCTGTCTATAATTAATTCCTTTATAGATAGCTCTCTGATCTATGAAATAGTATAACTACTTTTAATGGTCTGCCATTTCTGTATGCTTTAACTATTGAATTAGAAGGACACTTTGAAGATGTCCCAGGGATTTCTTTTTCTCAGAACACGTGACTTCTCTAATGTTCCAGCCTCAGGCATCTGTGGTAAGAACAGTCTTCACATAAGTAGAAAATTTCTGAATTTACTCAAGGTAATACAAATTCAAAGAGACCTTGTTTGCTTAGCCAAGACTGGAGAGACTGGTTTCTCTTCCGTATTCAACAACATGTTCCTACTGATAAATTGCTCAGTATTTGCTGATGATGGTACATCAGGGTATTTCTTCCTGGTTCATTGAGATCACAGCATCATTAAGGTTGGAAAAGATCTCTGAGGTCATCTAGTCCAACCATCAGCCAGTTCCACCATGCTCACTAACCATATCCCTCAATGTCACATCCACAGTTTCCTGAACACCTCCAGGGATGGCAACTCCACTGCCTCTGGGTAGTCTGTGACAATGCCTCACCACTCTTTCAGAGAATAAATTTTTCCTAATATTCAATCTGAGCCCCCCATTAAACCCATTATGTTTAGAGACTGCTATTTTCTCTTTTTCCCTTCTACCTAAGCAGAGTGGTTGTTTTGTGGAAAGAGATGTTGGGGCTTAGAGTCACTGCAGCCTACTGGTGGCCCTTCTATCTGAACTCTAATAGTCCCTGAGATGATGATGATTGCAATGCCTTTTTATGTTTTTACACTGGAACAGAGGATTGGAAGAAGGATGTCAACATTTAGCTGAGATGTGGACCAGCTAGCATGCCTGCATTACCACTTGTCTGAGTGTGTGTGGCTGGTGTCCCTGGGAGCTTTTTCTAATGGTTATTTAATGGTGTAAAGAGATATCACTTAATGGAACAAGGAACAAAGAAGGACTGATTAGGACTGATTTAACTGCATTCCCAGTATATTGCATTTATTTTATCAGTGATATTTGTGAAAAATACTTTTGAGCAATTTTGCCACATTTGAGGAAGAATTGTCACTCTTTAAAGAGTAAGCTCTCTCTACTGTTAAAATTTTCATTGCCAAACAGAAGAAAGGCTAGGAAAACAAAAAGCTGTTCATGTTTTTTCTGGCACAACTCTGCTAGCTCTTGTGGCTCTTAGCTATCTTGGCTTCTTGTTTAGGAGACCAGTACAAGTTATCTTGGCAATTCATTTCCTTCTCTTATGAACCACCTCTCCTCTAGGATAGCAGCTGTGGTAGGCATACATCTGAGTTTGACCGGTAGCTGACTTTGACATGGAGTAGTTGTGCTTATTGAGCTTTTTCAAACTGAGTTGAAAGAATGAAGTTTTTAATCTCAAATAAACATTGGTCAGCGTGGTAACAGAGGACGTCCTACCCATTTGCCACATTTGTCAGTCATCCTCAAACTCTCTACTGTCAAAGTACATACTTTATACCAAACCCTTCCAACCCAAAGCTCTTAAATATGAGGTGTACCATAGCTCCGTTCAACCCCTCTGACTCATGTTTCCACCTAAAGTGTGCGTATTCTGAGTAATATCATTACAACATACTATCTTGCAGCTGATTTCTTGCAGGAAAACTATCAAGGCTACACTGAAACGTTAGCGTTGGCTTATTTATGGCTTCGGCCCTTGCTGTTCTCCTGTAATAATATGCAGAACATCACTTATTCTGGAGGTACTTCTTAGTAATTGTCTCCTGTGGGACATGAAGACCTCAGTGGCACAACCCGGGGAGCTGCAGGCGTGCAGAAAGCCAAGCCAGGCGGCTGTGGGAATTTTTTTTCCACAGAGCCAAGAGCCTGTCTCTGTTCTAACAAGATATGAGTCATAGCAGGGACATGGCTGTGAATACTTATCTGTTTCACAGGGATGCGCAGAGCAGAAAGAATTTCAGCATGGAAAGAGAGCATGAACTGATTTGTTAAAAATCTGTTAGTTGCTTGGGGAATTTGTTCGGGTGTTACGTAGAATGGTTGTGTACAATAGGGACAAGAACCATCTTGTGCCATTATTTTTTACTTTTTCTTGTTGGTGTTTTTTTTTTAAGAATTTAAAATGACCATTTGGGAATTAGCTGTGTATGTAAAGTATTAGCAAACAAGTAAATGATAATGACAAATTCATCCAACAGAAGTCATGCTGCACTCCGTTTTCTTTGTGTGGATGACTTGACTGGTTACACTTCCAGAGCGCTGGGCTCAGGTTTTTATGAGCATTTAAAGGTGATAAAACATGTTAGAAACTGTCTAGAAACAGGAGCTTGGAAAGGACCCCTTTTATCTTCAGATCCAACCCTTTGCCCAAGAAAACTAGAGGGAAGGCACTTTGTGGATTTTCCCCCAGAGCCCTGACAACTGCTTCCTAATCACAACCTGCCACAGCCCTGCTCTTCTGGCCCTTGCTCTTTCTTGCTCAGTAGTTGACCATTATAACAAACCTAACACAAAGAACAAAATACCCACTGTAAAATGATATGCCTACAACCCTGCCATTCATCAAGCAGCATTAATTGCTTGGCATGCCCAGCTTTAGCAAGCCACATTGTGACTTATACCGTGAGGGACAGGCATATGTATTGTATTACAGTGACCATGTCTGCCTCTGACCCATTTAGCCTCATATTCATAAAGCTAAGAGAAACGGATGCCATTAAGCTTTAATATTGCTCTCAATTTAGGAATTTTATTTCTTAATTACGTTATTTTTGTCACTTTGACCCAATTTTCATTTAGATACGTTTTTAGGTGTCAAGGGACTACTAATCATTTGTTATGTTTCAGATTCTTCTCAATGTTGTTCTGATTTGAAATTTTAGAAGTAAATATTTTTAATTGATTTGACTTGACAGAATTGATGTGCCATATATAGTCAAAGGATTACATAACTGTTTGTTACAGTCCATTCATCACTTGTATGCCAAAATTCAGTGTAAATACCATTGTCTGTTTAGTGCTATGCTATATCTTTTCCCTTCATGAATCTGCATTTGCTTCAGCCTGTCTATGCTAAGTTAAAATGCTAATCAACCTCTAGGTTGTTCTGTAGTATCACTCCAGTCTATAGGTGCAGATGGGGTTTGTCTGTCTTTTATTTGTCCTCCTTAAATAGTCAACTGAGCGGGAGATTCTGCTTAAGCAGGGTTATTTTGTTGTATAAATCACACATAAAATTAAATCATATTTTTAAACTCTTGTACCTATTGCCCTTAATAATCAACATTACGTATTTAGGTCCTACTCATGCTTATGAATCTCAGCAACTCTAACTGCATTTCAGTCATTGCTCTGTTTTAAAGAAGATAAACAGAAATGCTATCTCTCGGTCTCGCTGACAATCTAATTATAACAGTGTGCCAGGTTTCACCTGGGTTACTGCACTCAAGGAATCCTGTGTGAGGAGAGAGAACTGAGGCTGATGTCAGAACTGTCCTCATCATGGCCTCTGGTGTCTGACGCTAAGCATCAAAGCAATCATGGGAGCTTAGTAGCAAGGTAACAACATTATGTACCACACTGCCCAGGGCTCTCAAATATAAAGCTCACTGTTACTGCAAAAATGGCGAGGACACAGCGAAAAATAGTGCTGAGCAGATGGGACAGCATTCTGGGAGTGAATCTCAAAACATACTACCTCAGAGCTGAGCACAAGTAAAAAAAAAAAGGTAAAAAAAAAAAAAAGTAAAATCTTCAGAATGATGAGGAAAGGAATAAATGATATAATCATATTTTGCTGTTATGGGCAGATCTATTTGCCTAAAACTAAGAGCTGGGATAGATGGAATAACTTTCCATGTCATGTGGAACTGCAGTTTCCTCAACTTACGAAAAGAAATGATTAAAGATAAGATGAAAGATGTCCATAAATGTTAAACGCTGTTGATAGAATGAAAACATTTTGCCATTACTGAAATTGCAGGAATTTAAAGATCAGAGAGCATAAAAAATAAAGAGAAAAACATCTTCATGTATTACGCAGCTAAATAATGGAGCTCCTTGGTATCTGCAGCTGTAAAAGTACAAATACTATTATTTAAATGGACAGTTTGATGGTTCCTTGGTGACTCTAATACATCACAACCCACTTACCAGGCTATGGGAGCGCACATGGAGGGGGAGTACCAGCAGCTAGCTGGATGGGGCCTGGACAACGAGCTAGAAGGGACTTTTGGCCAGCTCAGTGAGACAGTTCATTTCCCTAAAAATAAAGATGCCATTTGTGATACTACACAGTGTTCATACAGAAACCCTGCATGGCCAGATGGCCTGTGTTGTACTTGCTGCCCTTCTGTGTTCTCCTCAGAGTGCCTCAAAGGCACCTCTCTTTCTGCAGCTGAAGCGAACTTTGGCATACTAGCTTGGTTTTTCTCACTGGCTGAAGATGCACTGATGTTCAGAACTTCTGCTCTGTAGAGTGTCTTCCAAAAACCTAGTGTTGGACAAAACTAAAAATGGCTGGAAGAGTTTTCATGGATTTACAACCACTGTCACATTTTCATGGCTGGCTCCAGACAACAGTTATTAAATGTTACAATGTGCCAATGTAATTTTTCAGTATATTAGGACTTGCATAAATATTATTTACATGCTTTAAACAGGCAGGCCTTAAGAGGGTTATGTCTAAGGTCTCAATATGTTTCTAGAGCAGGTTAACAAAGCTCTAAAGCAAGGATGAAATTGGCATTTTATTGCTTTTAAATCCATAAGAATACGTAATTGGAGGAGACTATCAGAAGAGAATTTCTTTCAGGATGTTCAGGATAAGATAGAGTTCTGTCATATTTATCTATGATTACATTTTATATTACAGATAAATATTTAAGAAAGAACACTGCATGTATATATTTTAATTTAAAGATATTTCCTGATTCTCCAGTGTCATTCAAACTCATGCACTTCCCTGTTATTTGCTTATGATAATCATAATTTCTGTGTCTATAAGAGGATTTGTACTCTTTTAGCCTAAGGTAAACATTTTCAACAGCTTAGTTTTAGTTGGTGTGCCTCCTTAGCTAAAACTAAGATGAAAATTCTTGCAAATGCTCCGACACCACTGAGTTATAATAATTTCCCATTAGAAAAGAATACTCGCTCTTTTTCAAACAAGCCTTAATTTTTTTTTTTAATGCCAATATTAGTTGTGTATTGAATGATTGTTTTTTCTTTTGAGAATAGCAGAATAAAGGGATTTACCAAACTCTCTGAAAATCTAAATGCTGCAGTAATATTCAGACCTTTTAAATTATTTATTGAGAGCACAGCCAACAATATGAAATTTTCATGTGTGAGTATCAAACAGGCAATCTCACGTAAACTTGAAAGGCATGAAAAATAAGGTTATGCTTCTAAACAGAGGTTAACATTCCCAAGCTAAAAAAAAAAAAAAAAAAAGATAATAATATTTAATGTGTTTTTAAGAAAAACCTTAAGTTGGCACATTTTGTAGAATCATGACAAAATCTGAATTCAGTACTTACTAAGGAGATAAGTGGCTGCTGAATAAGGGCACAGAACTCCTCCAACATAGACCTAGCATTTGTTATGCACAAGGTGTTATCATCTCCAGAATATTTATCTTGATTAGCATATTTTTGCCTACACAAGCTGCACCAGCGTCATGGAAGTCTGTTGTTCCTTTTCCCATGGATGTAATTAGGTGTCAGTGAAGAATTGTCCTTCTGTTCCTGTAATTCTATTGAAAAACTAGTTTCACTGACAGAAAAAAAACCTGACAGAAAAATTTTTTAGAATCTGATTTATATTTTAAAATCATCAAGCCACTTTCAACATTTAGAGGACTCAAAGCAGTGGCTTTTAGTTGGCTGCTCCAGAGAGGCTGCCTGTGGCCACAGGTACAATGCACCACCTCCAGCCCCTCTGCCCTGGGAGCAGCTTGGGCTGAGCTCCTGACCAGTGTCACCCTTTGTAGGTCAGGATGTCTAGGAATGACCCTGGTGAGCTTCCCAGCTGCCACTGGAGCACTGGGTAACAGAAATAATGTGTTATTACTGGCAAAATATGTGTCATAATTATTTAAGTCCAACCATCATTCACATACTGTTGCAGTGTATGTGTCTGGCTGTTATGTCATACTACAAACTCTCATATTAACATCTTGTTGCACAGAGGTGCATTTTAACAAGTAATATGATTGATTTTGTGTTGAACTGGAACTATATGTGTGGAACATCCTCATTAAGTCTTACAGAAAATAGTACTTAGACAATCATTCTAGTTTTGGTTACAGTGTGCAGTGTAAGTCAGTGTTTCCATTTTGACTGTTGCCAACTTCTGCCAGACACCATTTTTACAGACATCATAGCTGATGTATGATTTTATGAAACTGATTTTGCTTCACATCCAGATTATTGCTTTTACTGCTCCAACATCATTAATATTGTTGAGGGCCCTATGAGTTATCAGATGGAGTACTGGTGTTTGCTGATATGCTTTGGAGCTCCTCAGTACTACTAATGCTTGTTCAGTTGCTAAGCATTGTTGATACATTTGACATAGCACCAGAGAAAAGATAAAGACAGTCACTGACTCTGGTGCCCTCGGGTGAGCTCTCGGCATGGGGATGCTACTCAGGCTCTTTATCTTCCACTCTTTTGGGCAATAGTTGGACATCTGAATAAATGTTGGGTAATTAAGTTACCTTCTGTGTGTGGCTCTCAATGGTACCCATCTCAGTTGGGCATCCTCAGTGCTCGCATCTAGAGCTGAGCTTTGCAGGCTAGGCTCTCTTTACAGTTGGAGAGAAACAGGCATTTCTTGAGTGTGATTCATCTGGCCTGTTTTAGACATCTACATTAGGGTGAGATTTACAGGCTAAATGGGGTGACGTAAATAGATGTGATATTCTCAGGAGCTTTATATAGCAGTAGCACATATTCACTGGTCCACTGACTGAGACCTCGATCTCCTCCTTCTTAACAAAGCTGTCCCTACACGGGAATAGAAAACAAGCCTTTCTCTGTGGCCGCCAATACTAATTTTTCCCATACAGCATGCAATGTCTGCAGCTCAGGGGCAGCGGTTGGGCCACACTAACAGTGGGGTTTAATATGTTTTAGGATTTTCACTCGGTAAATTCCAATTTGAATCCTCTTTCCTAAATGAGAGCCTTAATTACCCATCTGCTGGCTAGGGAACTGGCTGCTCTGGCAGCCGCCGGCCTGATCCCTCCTGTCAGCTCTCTGGGCTATGCTGGTGTGTTTGCTTTTTCCATGCCAGCTGGAATGAAGCACCTCGCTGCTCAGCCTGGCCACATTTCCAGTGGCTTTGGATACAGTCAGAAACAGATCTTCAGGTATTTATTGTGACAGAAATTTAAGTGAGGGATTTTGATGCATGAGAACTCAGACTCTTCTGTCTGATTTGGGACTCACCTGTTTGGACACCTGTGGCTATTGACAGGTCTCAGCACTGGACTCTTCATTCCTGGAGAAGTGCAGGCTCTGAAGCATCTCAGACGCTTTAAAGAATTTAATCAATCCTTTGTAGTTTAGGAATATAAGAATAAACTTTGCTCATATTGCTGCTGGTGTCATTAGTACTGTCTTGCTAGGAACGTTCAAAAAGATGCTATTAGTGGTGTCTCTGCAAATGGTTCTTTCACAGGGCTGATAGGCTTCTCTGTGCATTGTTGACAAATGATGTCTCCATGTGCCATGTTACTGACATCTTGCCACACATCTGCAATCTATTTTCAGTTCTCTGTTGTTTATTACCAATTTAAGAAAGAAAGTGAGAGAAGGAGATTTGATGGAATATTAGGAAGAACCATTGAAACCAGTAAAGTAATGCAAAGCAATACCAGTTCTGATGTTAAGCTGTCTAGAATAAGGTGCAAAAGCAGTGCAATTTACTTCCCTCCTCCCCAGCCCTGTTGGAGCCACTGATGAACCATCACACATTAGAGGTGCTGCTCAGTTTGTGGTCACTGTCAAGGTTCGCTGGGCTTTTGCTGTAACCTCACTGTGCTGCTGGGGGCTCTAGAAAACCATTACCTAAATTAGAGCATTTTCAGTTGTACAAGTTCTGTCAATCACCTATGTTTGTGCATTTCACCATGCAAAAATGTCTTTTTTGCTTTCTCCCACCTACACAGGGAAGATCATAACCAGTGTAAGAATCCCGTGGCTTTTCTGCTTTTGTTTTTGCTGGATGGGGTGGAGCTCTGTGATTCACAATGTCCTTAGGTGTCTGTCTGGCATTTGTATTTGAAATTTCTGCGTAACCGAGTAACTGGATTTGGGTTTCTTTTGAAGTATTTCTGTTGAATAAAGGTTAGTTTGATGCCACCATATCTGTCACTGTCGATTTATTTAATTCCTTCATTTCTACTAATACCGTTCTGAGTGGAATTAGCTGCATAAAGATTCTTAATTCTAATAACAATGTACACTCCACTATTTATTTACAAATGCCTTTATCAGCACACTGTTTAGAATTCATACCTCAAAAACTCTACCTGAGTATCCATAGATTGCTTGTCACTGCAGTGTCTGAGCATTGTGCCTTTAGATAAGGCATCTGAGCTCATTCTCTTCTTTTGAGCAATTTCATCTGTAATTGACATTTCAGAGGGTGGTCTGGTATTTTAAGGATCTGGGCTCAGTTATCTATGCCCTCTAAGGCAGTACTACGTGTTGGGATGGATTTACACTTGGGCCTGTGCTTGGTATCAAATGATTCACAGGATCATAGAATGCCTGAGGCTGAAAGGAGCCTCTGGGCTTTGTCTGGTCCAGCCCCTGCTCCACCAGGGCCGCTGAAGGAAAGAACCCACTTGAGCAGGGAGGGAAACTCTTCTGCAGCTTTTGCTCGCTGCAGCGAGCTGCTGCCTTTTGCAGCCATGAGAATGTAGAGCACCAGATGTTCTTGTATGAGGTGGTGGCACATGATATACCAGGTGTTTTCAGGAGGTGTGACCACAGCTGTTGCTAAATGCTAGGCAGAGGTGTTGCTTAGGAGTGCTGTCCGGAAAAGTGCGTTAGATTTGGTGTGCCTGCTGTCACCCATGCCATGTACCTAGTGCCTACAGGGGTGCCATGGGCAGAGTTTAGGCAAATGTTGGATCTGCCAACATTAGAAATGAGATTTGGAGGTTGGAGTGTCCTGCTGTTCTCGTCAGTGAATCCTCCAATTTGCACAGGAGCTTGTTCTTCATCTTTTGAGCCCTTCAAGTGAATCAGTGTCTGTATGCAAGTGTGTGAGATAGAGTGGTTGTATGCCCTCGGATTGCTTTCTGGCTGCAGAGGTGTCAAGCTCTGCTTGGTTCATCATGCACTGTGGCATTGGCAGCTTTTGCTGGATTTGATGTCGCTTTCTTTTGTAGTCGCTGTGAAAGCTGTGGCATCATGAAGGATGAGCAGCCTCTCTGAACAGAACCATGGCGCACCTGACTTACATTACATAGAGACAGATGTATTTTTTGAAGAAAGCAAAACAAACAAACAAAAAAACCGAAGGGCTTCAAAATAAGTCATTTGTTATCTAGGAGGAAAGTTTCCAACCATGGCCTAGATATGCAGTGATGTAATATTACAGTATTAGAGGAAAATGCTTTTGACCTTTGTAAGAACCTTCTCCTTGCTTTCACGCAGGTAAGTCTCATTTTGGGAAGCATGTTGTTTGCTGTGATCCCATTTCTCATGGGAGAAGTAAACTTGTTTTCTATTTTCTTCATGGACTAGAAAATTGCAGTCTTATACATCATGCAGCAAAGTCTGTATGACTTCACTCTCATAAGCAGTACAGGGAGCTACAAATATTCTTGTCTTTTTAAAATCCACGTTTGAACTCTGTTAAATCTTCACCTGTGCTGTTTTGTGTGTCATATCTGCATTTTACATCTATTTCTTTTTAAACATGGTGATTGTCATCAACAGGAGCTGCAAATTCAATAGAATTTCTGTATATATCAGCCCTCTCAAGTGGCATTTAGTCAATGTCAGAGACCAGTGAAATTCAGTGCAACTAATTAGCACCATGTGACTTCTGGGATGATCCCGTTTGTCCATCCAGCAGTTTTTCTGCCTTTATAGTTTAGATACCTTGTCTGTATTTCAAGTATTTAGAATATCTATCAAAATGCAGCCACATCTTAGAACAGACACTTGGTCCCTAAACTGAACAGAAGGAAAGTATGCAATTGCTTACACAGATTAACAGATTTCGGTAGTAGTATATATTATATAGCATGTGACACTGAAAAAGCAGCAAACATGATGTTCATAATAGCCTGCGCTTCTTAGAAATACCTGAAAATGACGACATTTCAAACTCTGTCTCTCCTGCTGTGCTGCTCCCTCCACCTGTGGTGCAGCAGCCTCTCTTGCACCCCCCTTCCCCTGGCTGCTTCCAGAGCCATGTCAGCCCATGGCATTGCCTCTGGCACTGCTGCTGCCATCCCACAGGGCACCAAGCACATGCTTGGCAGGAGCCAGCCATGGGCAGAGGGAAGGGGCTGCATTGTTTCCTCTCCCGAATGAAGTACCACCTGCTGCTCCCCAGAGGCAGGAGCAGGCCTGCATCTCGCTTGGCTGGTCTGTGTGCCTCAAGGAGAGCACAGCAGTGTGAATGTGCTGAGCATTTGGGGGCGTGTTCAGCAGTCGCCTACAGTGTGTGTGTGAGTAGGAAGCTGGGCAGGGGCCCTCACTGTTCTCAGAAATAGCATTCTCTGTAAAGGCTGTAAGGCTGCAGCCATTGTGCAGAAAAGGAGAGCAGGGCATGGGAGGAGCACCAGCGGATAATTCTGTGGTATTTCTCCTGAAATACTGCTGTTTTCATGGAGCTGTTTTCTCAGCTTTTGTAAAATAAACTGAAGTCATCCACCTAACCCATGCGCTTCTAACCACATGGTTCATGGACTGGAACATTTTTTATCCATCATTAGAATCATAAATATCTGAAGTTCAAAGGGGCGCATGAGGATCATCGAGTCCAACTCCTGGATCCACATGGGACCACCCAAAATTCAAACCCTGTGTCTGAGGGTTTTATCCAAACACTCCTTGAGCTCCATCCATGGCCCTCTGGGGCAGACCCTTTTCATTCAAGCACTGTTCATATGATTCAGGAGGTGGAGCAGCAGATATCTCTTCCCTGAGTCACATGTGAGTCCCCAGTACTAAACTTCTCCACTGTTGTTCCCAGGCCACAGTTACTGATCCCATCTACTCCTTTCTTTCACCTTCTCTGCGCTGCACTGTTCAGTCATGGTCCCCTTTTACCCATCACTTCTCAGTACTTCTCCAAAGTCTTCTCTTCCCTTTTTGTCTGAACTTGTCCCAGTGTCACCACCATCCCCATCTCAGTTCATGCACTGTCCTCCTGCCCTCAGATCTGCTTTTGTGTTTCCAGACTGTAAGTTACTGGGGATAGTGTTGGTCAAACTTTGGAGGCAACTTCAATCTTGAGACATTTTGCACATTTTCCAGCTTTTTGAAGTGTGAGATTCTGCTAAATTGGTATCTTCTCATTAGAAGGTTTAGACTTTTGGTTAAGATCCTTCCTTTTCCCACTTTCTATCCAACCAGCAGACATCACTTTCTGCTTTAAAACACTAAGAAACTTCCAAGATCAAAACATGGCTGGAGCTGAAAGCTCCAGGAAGCTCTCCTGTTGCCAGGTTGAAAGATCTTTCACAGATTTTTTTTCCAGCATCTGTTAATCAGCACTCAAATCAGAAAGTGTTCTGAGAGTTCTAATGAGAACAGAATCTCCAGAAATATTTAGATATTAAAAATGAAAGTGCCTCTGTTGAGTATACGTGAACTGTGAATTTTGCCCTATGTGTATAATTTGTCTTAACTTGGAGGACAGCTTTTGCACCAAGGCCATACCCTTTCAACATGCCAGTTCCCAGCTTTGGGGAGAAGGAGCTGAATGAAGGACACTGCAATTATTTCAGCTGGGGTAACACAACCTGTTTCTCTAACCTCATCTCAGAAATGAATGAAGTGTTTTTACTGAAGTTTCTTCTTCAAATCATTAAATTGGTATGAGGCAGACACTGTTAAAAATAATAATAATTATTTTTTTTAAAAAAAAAAAAGCTCAGAAGGATAAAATTGGCAAAGATCTCAGGATCTGAAAATAGAGCCTTACGACTGAAAATATTGGGTAACTGTTAAAGTAGCAGTTATCAGTACCACCTCCAATATTCACAGCATGCTGTTGCCTGATCTGAGCCTTGAGAATATTGTTCACAGGAAGATATTCTCAGTCCCCATCACTGGTTATCTGAGGGCAGGCATTTCACAGAGCTGCTTCTAGAGACTTGTTTGGGGCTGCTGAAGCTGTGTGCCCACAGGTGCTGCTGGGTGGGTAGGGGGCTGTGCCAGCCCTCTCCTGCCCACTGTGCACCCAGAGCCTGGTGCTCCTCCAGGTGTTGCCTCTCCATATGTTGCTCCTTGCTTCCATAGCACCGGATGTTTGGTGTCAAATGAATGCGGTGTGAGCTGGGGTACAGGCAGAAATAACGCCTGGTAGAGGAGATCTCACATAAATATTTCTGTTCATCTTGAAAGGGGAAAGAGAGAGCTCTCAATCAAGCCCTATTCCTGACATAAAGCCACAGTCCTGTTGCTGGGCTGTGCATTAGCACAGTTTTGCTGCTCTTAGTCATTAGCGCTTGGCACCGCGTGTGCTTTCTTTCATTTTATGGGAACCTGATGTATTTCACCACTGGATAGAGAAAAAAATCATCAAGATTGTCAAGATTAATTTTTTTCTTCTTGAGGAACTATGAAATTATTCTGAAATGTATGACACGTGTATAATAACAGCCTAGTGCTCTGTTTTTAAAAAATGTGCTATAGGCATTGTGTGGTTTCCCAGAGGCTTAATGAGGGAGCCATACTGTGTTGGAAATTTTTCAACAATAAAAATTGACCTATTACATGCTCATGTAAAATGAGGGCTGACAATCACATGAATATGTCCAAAATCAAATACAGGCATTGTAAAATATCACTTCTTTCCCAGAGAGAAACTGGTCACCTGTTCCCAGTAGGGTTTTGCATTATATCGTATTCAGAAAAGAATAAGATGCTTCCCCATGGGGAAACAAAATGGCAGCAAAGTACTGGCCCAGTGCCCTTCTATGAATGCTTTTTGCTGACTGTTTTGCCAAGTCTTCAGAAATAACGCACAGGCATATTTTTTCAACATATGTTTTGTCTTTTTGTTGCTTTAAAAGCACAAAGGGAAGAGAAAATATTCTGCGCTATTCACCACTTCATCATCAAAGAAAGGAAGAATTCATTGTTTGCTTGCTTGATTTTCTTCTTCCCTCCATAATACTTCTTTTATTTTCTAAAAGTGTAATTGCTTTTGCTGCTCATTTAACATATACCTTAGAAGAGACAACTTTGTAAAAAAATTGAGCATATTGCTCTGAAGCTGCTGTCTGCTTTCAGGGAAAATGTATATAATAAAACACTGAAATTTGGAGTCATGGCAGCAAAAGGATGGGTTTGAGAATTATTCAGAATACCATCAAATAATAAAAAGCAGGAAAGTAATTAAATGTAAGGAGTTAAAGAATAAATTGAGTGTGTTAAAGAATAAATTGAGTTATATATTGCTCTTCTGCTCGGAACAAATTAAGCTAGCATCAATGTTAGTGTGTTCTGTGGATATGTAGTAGTAAACTTAAGCCAACATGTAGCCTGGATGAAACCCTGGATGAAACCCTGGATGAAACCTTGGATGAGTGTTTGGGCCAAGAAAAAATTTCACTGCTGCGTGTATTTCATTGCTGCTTGAATGTATATGTTCAAACTCACAGCACTGTGAGTCAATTCCTAATCCAGTCACCAGTGTGATGCACCAGAGCACAGAGCAGTATGAGGAGGGGGAGTATTATGTAGGGAGAGTTGGAGTTCATCAGAGATCCTGTCAAGCACTTATATGTAGGTGTTAAGAGAAAAAAGAGAAAGAGAAAGGATTAAAATATGCAGGCAGAACCATGATGGCAAATAAGGTCTTGATGCATCTTTGGTGTACATGGCTCCAAGTTATGGGACATTTCTTCATCAGGGGAATGTTTTTGTGTGGATCTCCTCGCATGTTCTTTGTCCTTGCTAATTTGTATAGTTTAACAACAACAACAAAAAAATCACATACGATAAGCCAGCAATGCAGTTTATCCATATTTAAATAAATATGGGTCAAGATTTATAATAAATATTGTAGAAAATGATTATTTTAGATAGACAAAAGTCAGGAGAAAATGAGAAGAAAACGTACGTAATTGTAAAGCTACCCAATCCATATTTTTTGTAAATAATCCTTGTTCTGATTTTCAATTTAGAGGTAGATAGAATGTAAAAGCATTATAGGTAATTATGGACAGGAGATTATTACAATACAAAAAAGGTTGTGTGCTACTGAGGAAAGTCAGTGAAGTAATTCTGACCATAGAGAATATTGCCTTTATATTTTGGAAAAACCCATCACTTAATAATTCAGATATTTCTAGGACAGAACTACTGAAGCTGGTAGTTTGTGTACAGCTATATGATATGAAAGATAGCAAAATAAAAATGTGAGAATTAGTGTTTACAAGAAATAAATAGGTATTGCAAGCACTGTCAGTTTTAACAAGGAATATCTGTTGTTACTTGTAGATGTTATTTGGATTATTACTTTACTGTTACTATATAAAAATTTCTTTGAAATACACTCATGAGTTATTTAAATGCATATAATTTATAATGATTCAGCTTCTCAAATAACTTATGCATTCAATACCATAATATTTGATAACAATATAGTAGCAAGCCAATCCAATTTAATTGCTTTTACTATATTCTAATGTCTTGACAATTGCTTATAATCTATATATTACAATGATGTTTTACTAACTTATTGTGCATTTAGTCTCTATGTTATATTTAGCTTATATTATAGTTTTTGCTGCTAGCAAAGGGAGCTTCCCCAGCAGAGATGGCCACCGCCACACTTCAGATATTCAGACGCTGTTGTAATGCTCAATTTGTGCCTGATTCCTGCTGTAGATGATTACTGGTACATGACTTATGATTCATTTAGGAACAGAAGCTGACTCAAGCACCAATAAATGCTTGTCATTTACCTCTAAAACAGTCAATTTTCTTTAAGTAAACCCTGAGGAAGTTGCAAAAGTGCATACTGAAATTTGGCACTCACAGCTTGAATGCTGAGCAAGTTGTTTGGGAAAATTACATGGGAAAACCAATTTAAAGTCACTGAAGTGTCATAACTATTGGGAGAAATAGGCAAATTTGCTGTATGAAAAGTGTAGCCGGTATCTAATTCAACGACAAGAGTCTCCTCATAGTAAGATTTAAAATACTACTTGTAAATAATTACACGTATTTTATTTCTCTCATTTCAGTGACTATTTCGACAAGTACCTTCTTTGATGGCTTACTGGTGACTGGGCTCTACACCTCTACTAGCGTTCAGGCTTCCCAGAGTGTTGGTGGTTCCAGTGCTTTTGGATTTGGTAAGTCTGAAGTAATTCATGATCTGCAGCCAAAGCTAAGGAATAACTGATCCTCCAGAGGATATCAATAACAACACAACTACTGACACAAGTTAATTTAGACTCAGTAACCAAGAATACATGGAAGTCAGCTGTAGTCAATGAGATGAGGCTCCAAGGTGACTTTTAAGCATTTTTACTTGGATTTCTTCCTCTACTTTCTCCATCTTTGTTCAACTCTGGTACTGACCAAATTATGATAATTTTAAGAGAGAAAATTTCAGCAGCTGTTGTGTTCAAAACAGTCATTTCTAAATGGAGTGATATTTGGTATAAACTTACACATTTACTTCCAAGTGTCTAACTAGTGAACTGAAAAACTGATTCAGCTTAATGTTAGTCTACTTTTTCCACTCACTTAACAGTAGCATCTTCCTTAAAACCAGAATGCTGACCAATGTATTCTGTATAACCAAATATTTTCTATATGGGAAAAATAGTTATAGTACAAGAACAATTATACACTTCAAGTTCTGTTCAGTTGCAGAAGCCAGGCCAGCTGCATTAAGGACAACTGCTTTGAAAACTCTCTTCTGAATTTCTGCAAGTTATTTGCCACTGTATATTCTGTAGGCAGGTTGTTATTTGGCAGTAGTTTTTATTAGCCTCGCAGAGCTGTTATCATCTGTGCTGAAGGAGAAAGACGACACTAACAGATCTAGTCTGCATGTTTTCACCTTCCACTTTGGTCTTCTTATCTGGATAATCCTGATATCTGGATAAGTGAAAATCCTTCACTGTAATTTTCTTTGTAACAATTCATATAAAGCTTCCTAGGGCGTGAGTGTCATTCGTCAGATGTAAATGAAATAGTGTGACGTAAGTGAGCTCACGTTACAAGTAGCACATTATTTAAAACTGTGAGAAATAGCTTGAGAAGGGCTCTGCCCCTGTGAATGCAGCATTTTAAATAAAAATCTCAAGTTTTTTTTTCACTAGCTCCTATGCTTACATATATATTGAAAAAAATGATTTGAAGGTTTCAGAAGAGCTTATGCTCTTGTGTGTGTCTTTGCAGTCACAGTAAGAAATAAACAGTGAAGGAAGGATGGCAACAGCTTTTGAATTTAAATTTCTATGCGTGTTCAATGCATGATGTACTGATGGCTCCCAGCATGGAAAACTGTCCTCTGCAGGGAGAGCTGAGAAGGCTGGCCTCTTCCGAAGTACATTTAACACACATATGATCTGCGTTTAAAATAATTTGGTAGTTCAAAAGTTTACAATATTTTAAAATCTACAATTTGCAGTAGAGAGTATTCTCCACTATAACAAATAGTTTAATATACTAATAGGTAGGAATGGCACTGTTTCATTTTCTGACACAAACATAAAGTACTTTTTCAAGAAAGCCTAGATCCATCTGTTGTGTCATCATTTCTAATTAGTGAAGAAGTTGATCCTCCTTTCCAGCAAGTGATCATGATGCTCAGGTTAGATTCAGCTTACTGGAAATGATTTTTTTTCCTAAAGCTGAGAACTGTGTAAGATTCAGAAATCAGAAGCGAAAGACTTATATGGCTTAGCATAGAGTTGGTGGGTGGGCTAAGATGGGCCTTTAAAAGTACAAGGATAGCAATATTCTGAAATTGGGTTGATAGTAGCTGCTTACAGTGTAAAGAAGAATATTTTTTTTCCATTGCAAAAATAGTACAGGAGAAATGCTCCTGTCCACGTTATTCAGGAGGTCACGTGAGATTATCATCACATTCCAGTCTCCCCCCACTCTATGAAGTCTTCCCAACATACACAGACATGTCTTTTCTTTCCCACAAGTAGCTACAATTATCTTTTAATCACTTTATTTAGGAATTCACTTAATGGAGACATAATCACTCTCAATTAACACAGTTAACCACATCAAGAACCTTTGAAGAAAAATGATAAAATTTTAATACTAGCAGGTTTAATTATAAAGGTTGGGAATTTTTTTCTTTTTCATTATATATTATGTAGCCAAATAAATACTTCTTGGCTTCCTCTGGAGGATTATACTAACATGAAACTTCCTGAAATATTTATTTGAGAAACTTTCTAACAACTCTTCTAGAGGGAAGTGAGTCGGCTTTTGGGGGATGGAACTTAAAAGTTGTCTTAATTATTCATCTTTTGTCCAAAGCTAAACCATTATCTGGGTTCAAACAAAGGTAAAACTAAAATTGTAAAGCTAAAAGTGGAACCAGGATAAAGCATAAATACATACCGGAAACCTCACCAGCCAAGCTGTGATGATTTTTACCAAAGAAATGATCCTTAAATCTAACTTTTAAGAACAGTATTTCTATCTATGATCCCTTTGATAAAATAAATATCCAAAATGACATCTCTCTCGTATCGTTTCCACTCTTACGTCCTGATCAGTGGGGTGTGTATCTGGGACTCATTGTCCTTAATTGTTGCCCTTAAGGCTTCATTCCTGCTCGTCATTTCCATCTTTTTTAAGCCATATCATCACTGATACCCTTGACATCATTCACACCCCAACTTTCTCTGAGACATGTTTTGGAGGATTTCTCCACCCCCGTGCACTCTTCTCTTCTTCTTTTGAGTCTGAGGGCCCTTGCTGATGTTCTGCCTCTTTTCTACTGCATGGGACATGTGGTAGCTGCACTGTTCACTTATCAGCCCACCAAGGCTACTCTCCCACATGGCTGGGATGTACATATGGTCACTGCCAGACTTTAAAAACATGTTGGGAAGCTCCAAATGCAGTGGTCAGTTTTGATGAGAATGGTGGCTTGCAGATGGGATTAAGGCTCAGTGGTGCTGGGGGTAGGTAGAGGAATCTAACTTGGATAAGTGCAAGAACGCAGCTGGGTTCCTCCAAAACTATATGCACTTGAAAGCAAGGAGCACATTATCATTTCTTCTACTAAAGGAGATTACAGCATAATCCCTCAACTGAGAACCTGAATCTGTCCTCATTACAGAAAATGTAAGGCTGTGTAGTTAAGCCAAAATATAAATCTAATTTTATGTGAAATCATAATTAATCATTACACTGATGTTTACATTTTAATAAGTGTAGAATAAACAAATAATTTTATGATAGCAGTCATATATACATTAATGTTTTAAGCTAAATTTAAAAGGGTCTGTAGACCACATACAGGTTCTGTGTTTTGTGGTAGAGACAATGGATTCAGAGCTCTCCGTGCTCTGGAAAGTGTTGCCACAGCCTAATTGGCTAACAGAAAGATTTGGGCTTCTTTTCTGCATAAATTTATACAATAATTTACTACCTTTTAGAACAGATGTCTCCTATCTAAACCAAGGTCATAAACTGCTGATGAATTTTAGGTTTTGTTTAATTCTGCAGGCTACTTCATAAGAGTCTATGAGAGTGATGTTATCTGGAAACATTTTAGGGCCTGAAGAAGAGAATTCCATGTGCTAGGAAACAAACAAACAAAAAATAGCATATGAAAGATCATTCTTTAAAAGATTATCTTATTATTTTTCCTGTTTTGCAATTCCTTGCTTCTGTATTATCAAGTTCATCACAAATTCTGTAAGTAATACCTTGAGTCTCTGGAATTTTTTTCTTGTTTTAACTTAAAAGAGTTAAAAATATTCCTTAAAGTATGTTGAGCAATACATTTCCTAGAAGAATGCTTGGGAAGAACAATCATCAGAAATAATTTCTTGCCATTACATTCTATCTTATACTCTTTTTCTTCTAAATTACTCTGTTGCCTTTAGAAGGATTAAGGCAACTTTCACCGAATCCTCTGACTGGTATTTTGGTTATGTACGTCTGCATTGCAGACCAAAGCCAGAAGCCCTTTAAGATTTTTTGGCTGAAGAATCTCTGTGATTTGGTTCACAGGACAGATGCAGTCTTAGGGCAGATTTACTGCAGCTGGGAGTCATCAACAGTGTTGCCAATTTCATCCCTGGAGAAAGAAGGGCAATGTGGTACCTGGGTGGCTGAAGGGCACTTGCACTGCTGTCTCCAAGAGGGCATCGGGACGTGTGGTGGCTGTGCCAGTGGTGCATAGGTCCAGAGCAAGCACTGAAGGTGTTGGAGGTGCCCATAGTCTCCCTCTGCTCCTGCACTGGGCGCATGGTTTTGAGCCTCTGGAGGCTTGGTTTTGGCATCAGTTCATGCTCAAACACTGTTGGGTCTGGGGTAATGTTTTGCTTTCAGATTTTGACAGATGAAAGAAAATATCCCCTGCTAACATTATGAGATAGAAAAAGACCAACTGTTGGATTTTTCTTGTTAGGTGAGCCTACCAAGCTGCTCCCTCCTGCTCAGTCTTTGCCTCTCTTTGCTTATCTGCAGCTTTAAAAAGTAAGGAATAATCAGCAAATGCCAGTTCTTGAGAAAAAGTTTTCAGTTACATACATACAAACTGCTCTCGAAGTGCACTTCTTTAACTTGCTGAAATTGCTGTGGATCCCTGGTTTACTTTGTGACAAGCCAAATGGGCTCCCAGACCCTCCCTTCGCACCGGAGATACTTGCCAGAAACCAAACAGATGGTAAACTAGGAAGAAATGACCCTTGGCATCCTCATTAGAACAGTTGGGGAAGTTTTAATAGGCCCCTATTTGCCTTGTGCTGTATCTAATACCCTTTGAACTGCCACTTTTTTTTCCAGTTTGTTACAAGTCAACCACTGCCATGTATATTTTAATAGGGATTATCAAATACAATTTGCCCAGAAGTTGTACCAGCCCTCTGCTGCTAATTAGCAAAGTTTAAATAATCACTGAGTTCTGGAATAATTGGAAAGAAACACCGTTTTCCCTGCCAATGCGTAATTACCAATTAACAGGAAGATAAAATATCAGTATAGTAGTCTTATCTTGGAGAATTTGTTAACAGTCAATTAAATAGTAAGTTAGTGCCAAGCTGACATTGGTCAAGAAAGTTTACATTTGAGTTTAATTTTATGGTACTCCCCTCTGCCAAGAGTATGTAGAAAAGCCATAATGAAACTTTCAAAGTTTGTCTACCAAGATATTTGATTACTGTATAAATGTATTTATGTCCAAAAGTTGACTATTTCTTAATAAATAAATAAATAAATAAATAAATAAATAAATGCTTTCAGCTTTATTAACTCAACATATTTATGCTACCATGGCAAAAGCAGTAAGTGCTGCTCACTTGGCAAGGAACTGTCCACCTGCTGGAGGGGAAGATTGCCTATGTGTACCTGGCTGAGGCAGAAGTAATTACCCCACGGGTGGAGGATCAGAATAGCCAGAGAAAGGCAGTTTCTGCAGAAAATGTTTAAACTGTCCTAGCCTGGGTGTAGTACAACCCCGTTCTAACCCCTGAATACCATCATCCATTTCTGAAGCACTCTTGTACTTGCCAATTCCCTGCCATGGCAGCAGTAGCTCAGCCCTGCTTCTTGGACATCAAAATCCAATTTACCTAATCTATTGAGAAGCCCTGAGTTATTCTGCAATTTAACATACATAAAATTGAATTATGGTGTCTGCTCCATGATTTATTTCAAACATCCTTGGAGCATTATGAAGATGACAGTAAAATAATTCAAGCTTTTAACCTCACAAATTTATCTGCAGCTCTTATTAGCAGTGACCTGGTCAAAGTGGCCAAGCTAGAAAAGGAGAATGAGCCTATATAAAATGTGATACACGTAACACTGTTTATATTTGTGAGTGCAGGTGGAATTTAACACTACAAGCACGACTTAATGCTTTGCAAATGGGGAGATAGGTGGACGCTGCAGTTCTGGAGGCAGAGGGAAATTTTACAGCCCAGTAGTGCTTTTAAATGGGCATCTGTACTTTCTAAACAAGGCAATGCCTTAATAGACAGTTTTACATAGCCAAAAGTAAATTGCTAATTGATATGTTGAGGTTGGTCCAATTCAGCAAGTACATTTACTCAGTAGTAATGGTTTTTCAGGTCTTACATACATCTGTTTTTCTCCCCTGAGATGGCTAGAAAATGGTAAGGGAAGAATTTAGAGGATCATTGAATTTTAATAGGATTTTTTTTTATTGCATTTTAGTTTTTAATAAAATGCAGGTAGTAAAAAACCAACATAAAACTTTGTGAAGTAATCAGTTTTTGGGCTACCCCACATCCCTAAGTGAATTCTGATCATGGTAAGGCGTGGATTGCCTTAAAAATAATCTGTCAGGTTGGTGATTTTTATCTATTATAATGCCTATTGAAAATTGTAACTAATGCTTTTCAGAGTGTGAAAAATTTTAGGTCCCATTAATAACATAATTTTTTTTTAGATATGTATGCATTCATACACACACTTTTACAAACGTAATTTTTTCTCCTTATTTCATCCTAACTTCTTATACCATCTTCAATTGCTTCATTTTGAATGCTGTGAGTCACCATGTTCTGAAATTTTTTTTTGTTGTTGTTCCAAACAAACAACTGCCCATATGATGGCACTTGTGGCTGTATCTCCATTAAATTAATAGCATTGATTAAGTATCCTGCAATTTCAGTATCACCGTAAGAGAGCTGTAGTCTGTCTTTTGGAGATCTCCCACACTGCACAGCAATTTGTGTGTTGACAAGCTCCAGTCAATTTCTGCATTATCAGCCCTTACATGTCAAACTTGGCACCAGAAAAATGAGAAAGGCTGGAGGAGTGAGCACATGGGAAAATTTTGTGAAGGTGAAAGATGTTCTGAGTTCCTGGGCTGGGACTAAGGTAAAGCTGAGGAGCCCTGTGCAGCTCCCAGCAGTAAAACCATACCTTAACCCTCAATGTAGGTAATATTCAGGCCTCTGAATCTTAGAGATCAAATCAGCTTGCCTCCTTTCATGAATGACCTCAGAAAAATGACATTTCCAGGCTAGCTTGAGCCTGTAAGTGCTTATGGCAATCAATAATACATTGTCATTGCTTTGAGAGCTATGTTCAGCTGGATTGATAGGTTGAAGTTCCGTGGCAATTCTTAATAACAGAGAAATATCTGTAGTAAAGTAGGGAGAAAAGACCATCATCGAGAAATTTAGGGCCATCTTAAAACAGCATTCTGTGTGACTATGCCTCAAGAATATATCAAGCAAGTGTTCCAGTGGCTGCATGAGCATCACTCTGCTAGCATGTCTTGTCTGTGTCACTTCTTGTCCCTTTCTGTGATGCCTGGCTGTTGTGTTGCTATAATCAGCTGGAGTCCCCTTTCCTGACTCCCCTATTGTGCCACGACTATTATTTTCCCTATATTTTGTGTTTATTGAGAAGCGATCACGTATTCACGCTGAAATTACGGGGTTCTTGGACTTCATCAATTAAGATGCATTGAAGCCTCTTGTAAATGTGAAATGATATTGGGAAATAGCTATTTCTGTAATTTTGAAGACAAGTTTGTAAACTAATTTCTGGCATATTATGGCAAACAAATGTTGTCATCAGAATGCTTTCCCCATATCTGCCAACATGTTTTATTTGGAAGTGGAGTTGATGAGGCTTACAGGAAAATGGATTTTAAGAGTCCTGTGCAAAGCTCCTGATAATCACCTATTGAAGCCGTTGATTTTGTGGTTTGCTTATCTTTTCTTGGTGATTATGACTGATAACTGTTTGTATGTTTTCACAGATAGTTCATAATAAAAATCTGCTCCAGGTCTTGTAAAAAAAGTAACCTGATAAACTAATAAAAGGGAATTGTTAACTGTAGGTGATGATTGGTACAGCTGTATTTTTATCAGATGCGAAAGTATATAAGAAATAAATAAAACTACTCAGCCCTTGCTGCTGAAGTAAGCATGGGAGCAGGGCTGCCTCTCAGATCACGTGCTGCACAGAACAAATGGAAGAGCATTCAGAGCTGTTCCCACTCAGCCATTGCTGGAAGTGTTGGCTTTAGAGAGAGGAGGGGATTGTCAGATTCATGGAGAATCATAGAGTGGCTGGTACTGGTAGGGAGCTCAGGGTCCATCTGGCCCAATTCAGCCCCAGCAGGGACATCTGGAGAAGGGTACGCATTGGCACAGCCTGGCAGCTTCTGGAGGTCTCATTGGAGGAGGCCCACAGCCTACGGACAGCTGTGTCAGTGATCTGTCAGTGCACAGCACAGCAGTGCTTCCTGCTGTTCAGATGGAACCTTCATGTTCTAGTTTGTGTCTATCACCTCTTGTCCTGGCACTGCAAGCCATTGAAAGAAGCCTGGCTCTGTCCTCTTTGCAGCTTCCCCTGCTGGTGCAGGGGATTCCCCTGTGCCTTCCCTTCTCCAGGCTGAACTGGCCCAGCTCTCTCAGCCTTCCTCACAGAACAGGTGCTTCAATTTCTCCATCATCTTCATGGTCTTTCATTGGACTCTGTGTCTTTCCTGTACTGGAGAGCCTAAAATTGCACACAGCACTTCAGATGTGCCTCACCAGCACTGAGTAGACGGGAAGCATCACATCCTTAATCTGCTGGCGGTACTCTGTCTAATGTAGCAAGGGCACAGTGCTACTACCTTCCGGCTGGGTCCATGCCCCCAGTGTGTCCTGGTGCTGAGGTTCCTTCACAAGGGCAGGACTCTGTGCTTCTCCTTGCTGAACTTCACAAGGCTGCATCAGCCCACCTCTCCTGTCTGCTGAGGTCCTTCTGGATGGCAGCACAACTTTGGCATGTCAGGCGGTCCTACAAGTTCTGTGTCATTTACAAACTTGCACATGAGGCAAAACATTATACTTTTGCATTGGCACAAGGTCAATCTCATAGCTTGTCACAACAGAACAAGAGTTTACTGACGCAGTAATGTTGCAGTACATTGCAGAATTTGGAAAACTT
The DNA here is from genome assembly GCA_037305975.1 of Chrysolophus pictus. Lineage (NCBI taxonomy): Eukaryota > Metazoa > Chordata > Aves > Galliformes > Phasianidae > Chrysolophus > Chrysolophus pictus. Next base: position 183,145,371 of record CM074576.1, read on the forward strand.
GAGGATAGATTGAAGTGAAAATTACCAAAAGGCACGTGTTCATAAATGAACATCACCTTGCAAGAGTCTGAGTTGGTTTTACATTGAGTTCAGTCCAATTGTCCTTGCTACAAAATCACCTGGAAGAAAAAGTGAAGGCTCTGACATGAAATCCTTACTCCTTGAGACAGGGCTGTTTCTCAGTTCTGCTCAGCTGGATTTTATTACTGAACAAAATCCATTATTCCAAGGTTCCTGTGTCCATCCAGGCACCTTATTTTGTAAAGTTATTAAAAGGAGAAAAAATAACTTTTTTTTTTTTTTTACAGGATGTGTTTACATTTTGTTAATTTACCTACTGATTGCTTTTAAATATTTTGATCAACTCTTAGAATCCTCTCATATGAACACTGACTTTTGCTTGTAAAAAGAAATGATGATCTTTAACTTAAAACAATAACTTTAAGATGTTTGTCTCACTCCAATTTATAGGAGAGAGAGGAGGTTCTTTTAATCTATGTATACCCAACAGCAAGATTAAGAGAGAATGGGTCAAATGGTAGCCCAACCTGTTTATTACAAATCCTAGTTGCTTAGGTAGATGGGGAAGGGGAGACAGGCAATAGAAAAGAGATAGGAAATAGAAGCAAGGAGTCTTTGTAGAAAGTAAGAAAGATAGTCACCACCATGGGTCCAGCATGGTTCGTAGTGCATCTGTTGATCTCGGGAACTCGTCACTGTTGGGGATGGGAGAAAGCCAGGAAGCTTTGCAGCAAGCAGGCTCCTGGGGGTTCTTCCAAAGAGGTTTCTTCTCCTCAGGGAATTCCTCCATCAAAGGTTTCTTTGGTATTTCTTCTCCGAAGTCCTCAGTTTAGCGAGAGCCTTTTATCCTCTCAGGTTTCTCAGGTTGTTTTTTTTTTCTTCTTCTTTTCTCTCTGTTAGTGTGATGTACCTGGTCCAACAGGTAGGCCAGCACGGAGTGGTGCCTTCGTTGTTGTGCACAAGCATCACCTTTTGCAGTGGTCAGCTCCTTCATGCCGCACCCCCAAAAAAGACTGCTTGTCCCCACTTCTGCTTCTTTACAATCATAAGCAGAAGTACTGTGGCGCGGTGACACCCACCACTCCCCCCTAGATAATTCACAATTGTGAGTTAGAGTTTTATCACCAAAAAAGCCTCACAAAGCAAGCTTTGAGACAAAAAATAAAACACAACAGTTTTGTCTTTCACAATGTTACAGCCCACAAAGAACGGTTTCTAAGTAACATTTGTCAACCGAATCAACGTACTGTAATCCTGCCCCCATTAGGAAAGATAAGGCAGTTATTAAAATCTAGGGCAACCTATAACCGAAGCATTTTTCTTCATAAACCCAACCCTGAGCTGTCGAATGCCTGCAGGAAACAAATGTTAGGAGAAATAGGGGCAATATACAAATATGACATTGGGCCTCATTGTGGGAAGGTAAAGATGTTTTGCAGGTGTTTGAGAATGGATTGGGTTTTTCTTCTAATCATATCAAGTTAAATAGCTGAATGTTGAGAGATCTTGTGGTGTTTTGGGAACACATGGTCTAAGCACTCTAGTTGTGTTCCACTTTATTTAAAACTGTTTAAATAATTACTTGGCAATACTACTTTGCCAGCATTAATGGAAATAATGAATCTTTGAAAAGTAGCAGTTTATTAATAAAGTCAGCTTTTTGCTTTTCGAACACTGAGATTTGTTATATGCTTGATTCTGGACATAAAAGAGACACAAATATGTTGTGACATTAGAGTCATGCTCCAGTCGCATGGCATCATAGTCACCTTGAAGTCCTGTGACATGCTGAAAAGATGAGGTAATTATCAGAAGATTGAATCAATAAATACTGACAGCAATAGCTGTTAAGATGAAGAATATATGTATTAATGAGGTCTAGAGTAAAAAAAAACCCAAAAAAGCTAAAAGTTGTTTTATTCTGCAAGTCTTAATTTTTAGAAAGATTAAGCTTAAATTTTTAATTTTGATGTGAATGGTGGATCTGTTGAAATATTCCATCTGTTTGCTCAGCACATATAAAAAAAACCATTATTTTCTCTCTAGAAATGAAACTATACTAGATTAAATAATAAAGGTCTTGATTTAGATTCTTCCTTGTTAACTACCTACTTAAATTTATCACTGAACATGTAATAAGTAGTATCAGAGGGACTGGTGAACACACAGTAGTCATAATTCAATCATTCAGGCAGCTCTGTCAAAATATTTGCTTACGAGGGCAAAGATGTAATGAACTCTTTAAAAACCTTCAGTCATAATTTGCCAGAGTCCAACCAAAATAAACTTGGATGTACTACGCAGAAGAAAGTTGCTTTAGCTGCAGTTTTCCCTGGGATTATGAAAGAGATGCATGCTAGCTTCTAATTGAAGTTTGGCTGAAGATTTAGCATGAATATGAAATTTAGATTTGCACTGAAGAATTTATCAAATGTGTGATAATATAAAGTAACTTTTTGCTTAGCACGGTCCAAATAAATGTTTATTTGCTCTGCTGAAATACTCTAACTGAGCAGTATATGCAAGATTCAAGAACTTTTCCATTTTTTTAATCCTGAATAAATATTTCTGGAAGACTTAATTATTACAACTTTACATTTTTAAAACCAGGAATTTTTCTTAGGATTTTCTTCTGTATTTTACTCATAGATGGATCTTCTCATCCAGTTCTGAGGATCCCTTCGTTCAGTACTTTCTGTGTAGGGGCTTTGGGTGACTGACTGGAAGCTGAGGCATTCACACACAGATGTGCCTTCAAGTTCCCTGTTTTCCAACGACTTACACTGACATGCAAAGTACTTCTGAAGGTCTAATTTTCTGACATGAGCTGCTATTCTTTCAAAGGAATGTTGAAAGACATCTGTCATATTTAGTTACGACAGGAGGTTGTGGTAAACAGCTGAGCTGGTTCCCCCTAGCTCCCTTTCTGCACTGGGGACAGAAATGGGCATTTTGGGGACATTTGTCATGTTACTCTGCAGTGGCCATCTAAATTAGACAGATGATTTGTATTCAAGTCATTATTTCTTGCCACTGCTTTCGGTAGGAACTAAGGTCAGTAGCTCAGCTGTGAACCTCAACACACTGGAAATTCGAAGTTGAGTGACAGGAATCTCCTGTGTTGTAATGATTACCAGAAAACCCTGAAACTTGTGACACAGTTGCTTCTTTACTTGACAGAATGATGTAAGACCATACAGCATGTGAAGCATTGGAAATGCAAATGCTGCAGGGACAACTATACAGTTTGGAATTGGTCATATTGTTCATTCTTGGACTAGCTGTGCTTGGTAAGACAAGCCCGTGTTCTTCAGGGCCAACAGAGCGGTGTGTTAGAGAGCTGGCCAATTACTGAAGCAGTTGAGTTGGTGGACAGCTCCGCTTAAGGACAAAATTGTAGTCTCTTCATGTAGAAAAAAAGTTAGCTAGTTTCAGTGAACACGGAGGGATGGAACAGATTGGCTTATAGAGACTGAGAGACTCCATAATGTTAATAATTTTCTTACAGAGAATTTTGATTTATTAGCATATGAAGCATTTAAAGTTTAAGTAAAAGTACAAATTGGAGTGTTCCTTGAAAAGCTACCTTTGAAAGTCTTACCTGTCCTCACAAGAGATCTGTAGAATTTGTCAGAAGTGAGCAATAGTCAAGGGAAAGAAAAAAAAAATTGAGTTGATTATGAGAATATTAAAAGTTTAATACACATAAATTTGTGGCACAGTATCTTGGCCCATAGCAGAGAACTTCCTTCTACAAAATTACTGCAGCTAATATCCAAAGCATAAATCTAAAAACAAAAAATGAAATATGCTGTTTTTCCTTAAAGTAAAACATTCACAAGGTGCTACAACTGGTTATTTTCCTTACCTTTTCATATGATTGAGCTTTATTACATCATCATTTGCCAGTAAAATATGGAGATTGATATTGTGTAGTTATGAAAAATTATTTTAGGAATCTTGTTAATAGTTCCAACATAGATTTAGTTAAGTGGAAAGCAATCATTGAAGAATAGATTTTTAAGCTTACAAAGGAAATGCAAAATTTTGTCCTGTGAAAGAAATTATTTGCAAAAGAATCTACTGATCTACTGATGTTTGCATTGAGTTCCTCATCTTTTCTTTTCTATCCTTCTCTTTAGGAAGTAGATACTGCCTAGTTACAAAATGTCACCTTAAAGAAATATAAAAACACCAGCTGGGCCAGGATGCACATTCACACATCTGCACGGTGTGCTCTGCTATGATCAGTGGAAGCCCAAGGCTGTTGATACCTAGCCACCTGCCAGAGGTACTCAGGGTTCCCAGTAGGTCTTGCATTGTATCTGCCCTCTACCCAATGCGCCACACATTTTAGAAGATGACACTGAATGTTGCTGTGCAGTTGGTACAGCTGGTGAAGCCCAGGGATGAGAGTTCCCTAAGGCAAAGGGATGTCCCATACCCTGGTCTCCATGGGCTGGGCCAGGCAGAGCTCCATGAGGGAGCCAGGCCCAACTCATGCAGCACGTCTGCAATGTTTTGGTCTGGACCCGTGTTTTTCACCTTCTGAGACTCAGGGTATTGTCTGGTTTGGGAAACAAAACACTTCACAGTCTCAGTCTCACTCAGCCTTAGAAGCAGCTGAAGTGCAGCTATGGTTAAAGTGTAGCTTAAAAATTACAGAGAGGAACTTTATTATTTAATAAGTAAATTAATTTATTAAATGCAATTCTATTTAACATTATCTTACTGGTGAAGGATAAGAAAAGGAGGAAAGGTTCTTGTTAACAGTGTCTGATTTTATGCTGGCTGTGGAATTTGTGCTATTGCAAACACTCTGAAGTACTTTCTCAAAAGCTGGTGCAGAAGAGTCTCGTCAGGTTGAGTGGCTTTTCATGCACTGTGTTATTGACTCACATTTAATGGTTTCCCATGTGTATTTAAAGGCTGAATTCCAGACTCCAGTGAATGACTCCAAAAGCATTTAATTTTAAACTGCAATTTGCAATTTCCAATGGAGGCATCTACTGATCATTGATGAGAGGGACAGGTTCTTGAGTCCTACCTATTGTAATCTATTTACAATTATGCTTTTGTGCTTATCCTATGCATTTATTGATAGGTGAAATGAAATATAAATAACTTCAAAGAAAACAATGCCTGTAGTTTTAAAAATCCCATCCATAGATCAAAATGTGTTAAAACTTCATTTAACTAACACCCACATTCACGAATCACTGTCTAGTACAAACAAGACGTTGTGCTTCGTGTTTATTTTCATTGCCTATTTTAATTGACAAGAAATTCCTCCTTACTTTACTAATAAAGGAAAAAGCATAGTATTATCTTTATATATCAGAAAATAAAAGCTCTTAACAGTGAGCATTTGCACCAGAAAAAAAACGTGAACTCTGAACTGGTAAAAATGAGATGTTGTTAAGTGGATATTTTCAGGAGAAATAATTGTAGACCTGATTTTATGGATTCTCACAAACCACATGAGCAAAAGTGCCTTGTTTTACAAAAAAATTAATAATAATTCTAGTCATAGAAGGACTTGCTCTTCAAAGTAAATCCTAGTCCATCTTACTTGCAGCTATTTCTTGAGTCATTTTTTCAACATACAGTTCTGTTATAGTTTTTGGAATAAGAAAAGGAGAAACTATCACTCTAATTAGAACAGGCATGACGTGCAAGGAAACAAAAAACTGATAACAGCAGAAGAAGCTGCATGTAGTTTAAGAATCATTCTAATCAAGGGAAAATGGCTTAGACTCTTCACAAGCAGATTTTATATTTTTTGTGCCCTGAGGACAAACAATAGATCTGAAGTGTTTCAGAAAGCCAATGTAATGAAATGACCTTTTTAAAACAGCAGATTTTGGAAGGAAAACACCGTATGCAGATAGAGTACTGCTGTTAGGTAAAACACTACTGTACCACTTCACATGCAACAAGAAAGGAAACGGCATCATTTAAATGAGTCAGAGAACTTTAAATTGAGATGTTATTAATAAATGCTAACTTGCCTTTTTGTAACTGAATCAATGCTTCCCACTCCTGTGAAGTACAATAGAAATAGAGAACATTTGTTTGATAGCCAGATTTTTAATTTTTTGCCAGCTAAATCTAAATGCTAAATATTGGTCTTTGCTATGAGTCCCTCCCACTGTGACATCTTCCATGGAATTTGAGCTTTACTTTGTGGACATTTGTCCTGTTTTAATACCTGAGCACTGTGGTGCCCAGGAACCATCCCCAGGAGGGGATGTCACAATTTGGCTCTGATCCCCACAGCAGCAATCTGGGAGCTTGAATGCCTGGATTTAAGCTTTGACTTAAAGCTGGCTTAAGTCTTTTTATTGCCCAAATTCCTATTGCAAAATTGTTTCAATACTTCATTTGCCTAGTGATTAGGAAGGTTGTAAGTTACCCTAAATGTATTTGAGTCCAGTTTCTACTCTTTGTTCTTATACAAAAATTATCTTTGTCTTTAACAGCTTCTTTACAACTCCGTTATATATAGCAGTAGTCATCCTCTCTCTAAACAAGATGAGCTTATTCTGACTTCCTTTATGACATATTTTATATTCTTCTCATCATCCATGTAGTCCTTCTCTGCAGCTGCTCCAGCCTAACTTAATATTTTGAATGCAAGCATTCATAATTATGCACAACAACTGAAGCGGTGTCTCAGCAATGCTTTACCAGTACTGTAATAACTTCCCCATTATTACTGAAAACAATTGAGTGAATACATTCTAGGGCAGAGTTTGCCTTTTTTCACATCAGCAGCTCATTGAAAGACTGTGATTGACTGATTTGCTTTGAGCTTTCACCTCCTTGGTCATTTCTATCTTAGAGCTGAAAGTATTTTTGTCATTATCTAAAGTGATCTTGCACTCAATACAAGAGGCAAAGAATCCACACTGTATCCCTTTTTTTTTTCTTTTTCTTTTCCAGTGGTCAGTCATACTCCCTGCTTAAAAAATTGCCTAATTTCCAATTTTAATGTGGCTTGTTAGAACTCCCAGGATCTCGTTTCTGTTGATACCTCTTAGGCAATGTCTAAAAATCTTTTATGAGTCACATTTTCTTTATGTTAGGATACCTATCTACTGAAATCAAATCACTCCTCAATTCTGAGAAATATATTATAACCTACAGTGACTGAACACTAAGTTTTTTAGTGTAAGGAATCTTCCTCATGTCTAAGCAAAAGGTATAAGGCTTATTAGTCTTTCACCAAGCTGTGGCAATTTTCAGCTTCATTCAAAGAATATGAACCCCCATCACAGGTATTTTTGCACCTCTCCATTCCTCATTCCTCCAGATTTGTGTGCATTCTCTTCTGTTTTGCTTTGCTTTTAAAGGAGACTGTTTACCAAAGAGTCACATTTTGTTTGCCATATCTTACCTGATTAACGTGACTCAGGATTAATTCCCACTTATGTTTATATAACTCAGAAAATGTTGCTATTCGTATCTGCTTTCATGTTACTGATGAAAATGCTAATGACTAGCAACACTCATGAAAGTGCTATTAAATGGTCATTCATAAGTGACAGCTGGTCTAAGCGATTCAAGTTCTTAGTGCCATAAATGTATGGTTTGATGTTATATTGGACTAATTTGAATATAAGAATGTTGTGTTTTTAAATAAGATGCCTCAGGAAACTCTAATAGTGATTTTCTGCTACTTGTCAGAGATTTTTCATGACCTCTCTTTGAACTTGTTTTTTGTGCCCTTAATATTCTCTAAACAAGTGAATGGGTGTTGACAGTCAAAAGAAAAGATTTCAGGATATTTGCAATAGAAAAGCATTGCAGCAGATTCTATCATTTTCCTGCTCTACTAATTAACAATGGAGAAGTGTTATTATATGAAATTCAAGCAGTTCAACAAGAATTCACTTGATTAATACATGTAGAAGAATGCCTTTTTTAGTCAAATACTGTTTTCCTCTGAGATCCCATTAAAAATTTGATCAAAGTTTAATTATAACATAGGCCAGTTTTGTTTAAATGACACTGAAAACATCAAGGTCCTTCACATAATGGGTTTTTATGAAATAAAGAGAATTGGTAATTGTCATGAACCAACTGGAAGTCTGCAGATTTCATTTTCAGCCAAATGCTGCACAATATAGGGAAGAATTCTCTTTTGATGATGTCATATTGCAATGAACATAATTTTTTCATTTATTTTTGGACATATCAGCTCCAAGTCTCTTTAGTACTTGACAGATATGCACAGGAGATTCAGGATTTTGTGAGCACAGCTTTCTTTCTAAAGAGATCAGTGACAGAGAGACCAATGTACACTGGATTTCATGAGTCCTGGTTTTGCTACAGAATATTGTTTGGTAATTTGTTGGGTCTACTTCTTCTCAAGAGGAAGGTGAAGATAGCTCTCTACTGCAGATCTTCAGCAAAAAGGAATCTGAAATCTTAAGGAAACAGCTCAAAGGGATGTGTTGTAGAACAAATCCATATAGGGATATTCTAGGTCTACAAGAAGTGTGGAAGCAAGGAGAGTGGGAAGAAGAAAATGATGGAAAGGCTGGGAATCGAAGGTTTGCTGAAGCAAAGAGAATGAAGGAGAAGTGGAGGATGAGAATAGAACCAAGAGAGATGAGTCTATACAAATCAAAGTGCATCTTCTTCCTTGTGAAAATTAATCCAGGAATCCAAATGTAGTTAAAACAAATAGCTTGTACAAAATAGATGGAAGCTTGTAAGTCAGCCTTTGGTGGTCAATATGAGACCCCTCTGCCACGGGGTCACCAACCTCCAGATCTGTACTAGACCAGGCTGCCCAGGGCCCCATCCAATGGCTTGAATACCTCCAGGGATGGAGCATCCACAGCCGCTCTGGGCAACCTGTTCCAGCACCTCACCAATCTTTATCTAAAGAACTTCCCCATGACATCCAAAGAAGACCTATGCTTATAAGAAGCACAATTATATGTACAACTACACTTGTAGCGATGTAGTTAATGTTGTACTTTAGGACTAGCTGAGGGGAATCACAGTCTGCTTTGGCTACATATATTAATGTTTTGTGTATTCTGTATTTCTATTATCAAGGCGTGCTTGAAATTTTTGTGTACCTGAATGGGACACAAGTTATAGATAGCAGCCTGTGGAGCTATCTCTCCGCGTTGTTTATTAAAGGAGTGTAATCATCTATTGTGTGAGGACTGCCTCATTAAGCATTTAAAGTTTAGCTTTGAGTGGTCTGAATCATACCCATGGAAGTTATCAAGGGCTAACTCAGCTAACTTAGTGTTTACTCAGCTTTTGTAAGAGCTTCATAATTTTATATGTTCTTATCAGTAGCTGACCTTAGTAGGTGAAAGCTAATTTGTAAATGTCCATGTGAGCCTAATTATTCACAGGAGTGATTTCAGCATGGACAGACATAGTGGTAAGGCAGTTCAAACAGAAGTGGCTGGTACCAGCCTTGACAGCTCTGGGCTTAGCTCTTACAGTGTAAGAAGGAACAAGAGAAACAAAAGCATGCTAAAGTTGGAAGATAATATTACTTGACTTTGATTTTTTCATTACTGTTCTTACCTTATGACTATAAAATACATTTTGTGCTTAGATAATTTGCAAAGAACTGTCTGTATTCTGTGCTATGCTGCAGAGTACCAGCAGCTCCCAAACTTGGTATATTCCAAATACAACCTCTAGCTCAAGTTGTGCACTGCTAGTACTTCAAAGTATTCACAAGAAAGACAGATGGAAAACTGATTCTGGAAATTATTTTCAAGTGAATTATGGTGATTCATTAAGATAAACTGCAAAATAAAGACTAGACAGTGCTACAAGCATGGATTGTATCAAATTCATTACAGAACCAATTAGGAATCATAAATGTTCTGTCTCAAAAATGTTACAAAATGAAGTCATTAGGAGATATGAAGAGCTATACATTACTTTTAGTGTTAATATTTGGTGATCTCAAATAAAAGGATGAACCTACATCTGCCTTTATGACAGAGGAAATCTCTATTCTTGTAGAATGTAGCATATAAACAACAATACATCAGCTGTGCTGGATTGCACAAACCTACATGACTCATTTCTCCATGGTCATGAAACCATTAATACTTCCCTAGATTTTCTGATTTTCCAGTTTCTTACCAAATTAAAAAACTAAAAAATACGTGTTTTGTACTAATCTGAGATTTTAATTCTTTTCTTGATAATTTTCATTTGACCCAAACAAAAAGTTATATTTCTGCCAGTTGAGGTAAAAGCAGCCACATCACTTACTGAACTCACAGTCTGGGGGAGTATCTCAAAGTCTCAGTGGCTGAAGTGGTCACCAGGGACATGGGAGATGGGAGTTTAAGTCAAGTTTTTCTTTTGTTTGAGAATATCCAAATTTACATCTACTGCTGCTCCAAAAAGTATCCTAACCAATGAGGAAAGACAGTATACCTCTAATTGGCAAAATTGCTCTACTTAAAATTAGTAATTAAACACTAGTTGGCAAGGGGAATGTCAAGGGCTACGAAAGTCCCTCAGTATGCCTGCACAGATGGGAGAAGAGAGAGCGGCCAGCTCATGGGGCAGCCTGCTCAGACTTGGAGCATCTCACTGGTGTTGGCCACTCCTAGGTACTCAGTATGGTTACCCAGCTGCCTCTTCTGGAAGGGACTTCCATGGGATGTGGGACGTGGGGGCATTCCTGGCTCCTCCCAGTCTCTGCATGCCTGTAGACACTGAGCAGCTTCCTTAGGAGGCCACCATGTTTCCTTCAGCTCACTCCAGAGCAGTTTTGTCTCCATTTGGGTTGACCCATATGAAATTAGGTTTCAGTCTTTCCAAGCAGCACTGTTTATTCAATATAGTGTCCCTCTTCAAAGTTGTTCTGGTCACTGCATTCAAGGAGTGCTGAAATGAGCAGTCATTTCATTTTTCCAGACCAAAATATCTGACATGTTTGGCCCATGTTGGTACATCAGCTGAAAACTCCCTAATCTATTCAGATTTGACAAGATTATTATTTACCAAAAACATCCCTTTGGTTATATACTAGTGCCAAAAGCTCTAAGTCTGCTGATAAATTCATAGATTCTTTCCACCAGCCCTGTGCACCACATGGATGTCCATGTGTTTGAACACAGAATGTGTACGTATGAAGAAGCTTTAATATTTGTGAGAGCTTATGGTACAGTGTGAGATCGCATCAGATCTGCAAAGTATTTGGAAATCCTACTGAGAAAACAAATCAATTGTTGTACATAGCAGGGCTGATGAATGGAAATTAGAAAACCTGCTCATTTTCTGAATTATTAATCTGCCCTTAACAGGAAAAAAATGTAGTTGAGACCTTGAGACTGAGAGTTAATTTTGTCCCTTTGCCCTCACACTTTTCTGTTGATTTCATTATCTGCAAAACAACAAAAAAAAGGGGAACTTCCTTGTGGGGCTGCAGCTATTTGGGCTATTTTTCTTGCTAAGGGCAGATTTGCAGCTCAAAAAGCAGGGCCATGCCTTGATCTTCATATTTTTATCCTTCCCCTTCTATGTTAAGGGGACTGCTGCTCCCTTGTGCAACTCTCTGGTGTGTTGCTTTGACTTACTGTACTTTTTAAACCTTTTCTGAAACTGCTATAAGATCTTGGAGTATTTATCCCACTGTGGTCCCAGTTGGGTTTGCTTGCTGAAAAAGGCAGGCTTGCAGTTAGGCACTCATTCATGAAACTGAATTATGTTTTAAGTTTGAATTTGTGTGTCCAAGTTGTAGACTTGCAACATTGAGAGCACCCAGGTTCCTCTAGTCTTGCTTACCCCTGCATGTCACAGCCCATGTTTTTTTTCCTAATTCTGTCCCAGATCTTGCAATGCAATCCAGACCTCTTAGAGGTGATCATTTGCTTAGTCTTCTCCTCATAATCCCGTAGCAATACCTGCAATTTTCTTCTTGACAGCAATGCCATAGGGGTTGTTTGGAGGATGTATAGCCTCTGTACTCTCTGTAGCACACAATTTTTGCATCAGTATGGCATTAGCTACTTCCTTGTGAACACTTACCAGTCTCTAGATGTGAATATATTTTACTGGTTTAAAATTTCTTTCTATAAGTTCTTTTAAAATACATCTTATCTTCCAAAAAGTGTAGGCCCAGGTGATGGCTGTACCTATGAGCATGCTGCCTGATCAGAACTGAGGTAACCCACAGTTTCAGGGAGATGTTTAGGGCCATGAAGGTAATCAGAGGGCTGCAGCACCTTCCCTATGCAGAAAGGTTGAGGGAGTTGTGCTTGTTCATCCCGGAGAAAAGAAGGCTATGGGAAGGCCTCATTGTGCCCTTCAAGTACTTAAAGAGAGCTTACAAACAGGAGAAAGACTGAACTTTCACATGGTCTAATAGTGATAGCACAAGGGGGTATTGCTTTAAACTAAGGGGAGATTTAGGTTGAACGCTAGGAGAAAATTAATTACTCAGAAAGCAATGAAGCACTGACACAGCTCCCCAGAGAAGTTATGGATGCTCTATCCCTAGAGATATTCAAATCCAGGTTGGATGGGATCCTGGACAATTTGATCTGGTGAATGGCAGCCCTGCCCACAGCAGAGGGTTAGAATTGGACTTTAAGTTTCCCTCCAACCTAAGCCATTCTGTGAGTCTGTGATTCTATGATCTTTGGCTGGTGGAAAGGATATCTGAGCCACAAAACTCCAAGGTCTGTGCATGGGATGTGTGCAGGACCACCATCCCTCACTGTCTGTGCTGGGGCACCATTGGGTCCTGCATGGTATTTTAAGATCCTTGCTTGAATGTGAAAGGGTCACAGAAGTTCAGCCTTTAAGATTTGGTAGTAGAGTGGTCTTTCGAGGAAAAGACTTCAAGAACAGCAGTCTTTTTTCCCCAAAATTACTGTTGACATTGAATGACAGTTTACAAGAGGGTTCCTAGTTCTTGACAACCTTTATTTGCTTTGTTCATATCTGATCTGGAAGTGTTCTTGCCTATTTGTGATTGATAGTATTTTTTCCAGAAGGGGTAATTTCCAGACAAAGGAATGAAATGCAGAATTACTTTCTTCTCTATTTTCTCTCTACTCTTAACTGTGACAGTATGTGCTGTCAGATAGAAATAAAAGCATGGAAGTACAGTATTCTGTCTGTGGCATATATGTCTTAATATATACCATTTGGCTGAAGGGCATTGCACCAGATTTGTTCTCACTAGTGATTTTTTTATCAGTAAAGTTAGAAGAAGTAATATGGAAATGAATGAGTAAAATAATTTTTAAACTCTTAGGCCTTGTTGGCTGTAATTATTCTGTTTGGTTTGTACAAAATTTTGTGTTTATTTATTTAGTTTTTTCCTGATGGTATGGCTGCTGTTCACATTTGTTAGCTTGTAGCATGTATTCTGGGGAGTTTTCTTCTTAATGTGCACCATTCTGCTGGCCCCATGGAAATTCAGGCTGCTGGGCATGCTGCTTTTTCTGTTATTGGCTGCTCAGTACAATACTCCTGGCATTACAGTGCCTTGTTGGCTAGTGGGGGAGATGCAGCATAAAGTAACAAAGGGTGGGATCACAGCAGTTTTAAGATAGAGCAGTAAGAAAAGTAAACTACTGCCCATTTCACAAGGGAAAGGGAACAATGATCGCCACATTTTGCAGTTATCCAGTTTCAGTTTTCTGTTTTGTCCTGAAATCATCATAGAAAAAGATGTTAAAGATGAATAAGTGACTATTTGGGAGTTCTTAGATTGTGACTTTTATTTCATTGCTAAATATACCACAGAAGTCTGAAAGCTGTAAGTGATACATAGTAATCATAGTGATGATAGTGATGAAAGGAAGTCTGAGAGGGTGGAGGTTGGCCTCTTCTCTAGGTAACAACGATAGAAAGGTAATGGCTTTAAGTTCTGCCAGGGGAGGTTCAGGTTGGATAACTGGAAAAATTTCTTCTTGGAAAGAGTAGTGAGGCATTGGAGCAGACTGACCAGGGAGGTGGTGGAGTCACCGTCCCTGGAGGTGTTCAAGAAACATGGAGATGTGGCACGTGGTTAGTGGGTATGGTAGGATGGGTTGATGGTTGGACTAGATGATGTTAGTGGTCTTTTCTAATCTTAATGATACGATGATTCTGTGCTAAGTATGTAACAGGAAAACACTTTGACTTTCAACCTCCCGCCTTACAGAGCAGCTGTGTGTCAACAGTTCTGCTCCAGCCAAAAGATGCTGCCCCCCACCAGCTCAGGCTGCCCAGGACTCCATCCAACCCAGCCCCGAGTGCCTGCAGGGATGGGGCACCCACAGCTCTACGGGCAGCTGTGCCACGGCCTCACTGCCCTCTGAGTAAAGAATTTCCTCCTAAGACCCAACCTAAATCTCCTATCTTTTTGTTTAAGATCATTTATGGAGATGGGGAACCTGGAGAATCTCTCACTAGTAGGGGACACTTTGGGGTTCCTGGGCACAATTTGCATTTACAGGCTCACTTTCAGATATCTGGATAAGGAATTATGGAACAGAACAAAACAATTTGCATAATAGCATGACTGCAAAGCAACAAATGATGTCTACAAATGATAAATTCTCCATCTGTAGAACAATTTCCATGGAGGTCCCTGTGGGTTCATTATGAAGGCATCCTTATTGATTGGTTTGACTGATATAATTTGCTTTGGAGGAAACTATCAATTTTAAACATCAGAGTTCACTGCTTATGTCAACAACAGAGAGAGAAAGTATAATTAGGGAAGCACAAAGAAGACACCGACACTGAGTACGTCCTTCAGTGACTGAGACAGTGATGATAATGTGGGCACATGCAGAAGATGTCTACAGGCAAAGAATCAAAAAGGAGGAAATGCATTACAAGGCAAACTGCTGTCAGCAACTATTAAGTTCATTAAAAATAAATTAAAAAGAGTCTTAGGGTTTTGTAGGTAAAACCTTGAAGCCATTATCCCAATTAGTCACACTAGGCTATGGAAAAGCAACCAGGATATCAGGATGTGTCACCATCAACAGTACAGCCAAAGACTGAGTGTTGTCCTATGGAAATCACTCAGCCTAGCACAGCTGGACTCTGCTGTGAAGATTATTTTTTTTCTTCTGGAAGGTAATGTTTTGTAAAGGATTACTGCATTGTAGATGTAAGTAGAATTTATGCATGTTATAAATGAGTGTCGGGCAGTTACATTGGCATTGAGGTGTGCAGCTGTTTCCTTGCTGTTGCACAGTGATGTTCTGTTGGATGTTACCTTGGCCACGGAGTGGGCGGTCTGATCAGTGTGAGGCTCTGTGTGAGGAGGAGATCAGGGTGGTTCTCTCAGTTTGCATTTTCATTTCTACTAGGGCAAATTTAGAGCAATTTCTGTATCTTCAATGCTGCCTTCATGAATTGTCACACAGCCCTGGAAATGAGCCTGGTGGGAGCAACGTATGACAGTTCAGAATGGTGGTCCCTTGTCACACCAATTGCTGACACAAACCCAATCAAGTATTGAGCCCAATGGCTGGCTCCTGGGATGTGTTCTGAGGTACGTGGAGTGGAAGGATTCAGAGCAATGCAATAGCTGTGGGAAGCTGTATAGGAGTTGTCCATATGGATGAGACACGCACCTACCAAACACAAAAACATTAAAAAAGAGCAGGTGCAAAGCAGGGACAGCTGCTCTCCTGCAAGAGGGTGAGCTGGAATGCAGTGCTAAAATAGACCTACGAAAAGCTAGCACGGGATGAAGGTATCTGCCTAACAGCTTCTATAAAGAAAAATACAAAAGTTACTATTATAAAACATGCTGGAGCTGTTAGTGAACATTTAAAATAGATTTTGGCTCAAGCCTTTGTTAAGAGTTTTTTTCTTCTGTACTTCAGCAACACAGAAGCTTATTAGCATTTGCTATTTATACTACTGCTGGTCCCTGTTTACTGTTACTAAATCTACTTGCCTTGGAGTGCTTAGTCCCGTGCTGCTCTCTGTGGAACACTCTGGCTTCAGCTGTAAATTGCCCTCTTTTCCCCCTCCAGCGCCACCCAAACCCACCCAGAGGCTGCACCCCCATCCCTGCCTCTCACAGCCCACTGCTACACAAGGGGCTCATTCAGCCTCTCGGGGAATTATGCAAATGAAAGGCGATATTCTCCTCCCCGTGCACCAGAATTTCCATATGTGTAACCTCTGTTAGGCTTAATGAGACTGGCACTCATAAATCCCCGAGATGAAATTATACCCTTAAGTGGCTTCTAACAAAAGGCTGCTCAAAAGTTTTGATTAACAATCACTTAAAAGTAGAACATTAAAAGAGAGGTGGAGCAAAAAAATATTCTCCCTTTCAGAGCAAGTTTTGTAAATCTGTATATTAGAGGCTAATTCCTGCATGTCAAGTGAAGTGCTCCCTTCAGGAAGTACTCAAAAAAACATGAACATAAAGCACTACTCTTGCTGGCATCTGAATAGCTCTGACCTGGGTCCCAAATTGTGAAAGTAATTCAAATGCGAACTTGCAGAAAATTGTTGTTTCCAGAACTATAAAGAAAATACATTCAATATTTTGTAAAATAAATACTTCCGTCCCCAGCTGCTCAGCACAGCAGTGCCCCAGGGGTTCAGTTCGCTGCATTCAGGCTCCACTTGGCTCCTGACCACAAAAGGAGTTAAGGATTTTAGTGACAGCCTTTATTAAGTTGTTATATGGCTATTTGTTCTTTTTCTACTTCTACTTTGTGGATGGTATGTTCCCCAACATTGCATAGGGTGAAATAATCTATTATTTAATGATGAAGCAGTAATAATAACAGTTAAATACTTGCGTGACTTCAAGAAAGATGAAGGCAATATATTGCTGGTGGAAGACACAGCTCACGGTCTTTTCTTTCTTCGTACTCTTTAATAATTTATCAAATCACCCTGACCCTTAACTGATCACAGGGGCCACTGAGCGCTTTAGCAGTCTGTTGCTATCAAACAAGATGTGTTTTTCCTGTGAAGCAGAATGAAATCAATCAAAAAAAATCAATTGATAACTTCATCTTTTAGCTCAGTGAGCGCAGCTCACTTAGCGCTGGACTCTGCACCATTACTCACTTTGAAGGGACTTGTCTGGGTAGTTCAGCTGCCTACAGAAGGTTGCTTGCCTTCTGTACAGGTCGCAGAATGAGCTCATAATTGTGTATGTGTAATCATCCTTTAGAAACAACAGCATAGTTGCCAATTCCAGGTAGTTCTTTACTTCCAGTCATCCTTTTAAGTGCAAACTGCTGATGGTTTTCTTAGACACACACATGTACTAAAAGTACATATATATATTTGATTTTCTTTGTATTCTTCCTATTCTTCTACATAAAGCTTTAGAACTTAATTCAGAATCCTGAAAAGGTTTCAGAATAGTTTAAAGACACTGCTGAAATATTCTTCCAGCAACCAAAAATAAGCCATTGCTTCACCTGTATTTGGGGAAAAGACATATTTTGTTTATATGTCTGTTCTCCAGATAAGGAGCAGAAAGGTGCTTTAAACATCAAAATAGACGTAGGAGAAAGGGAGGTGCCTGGCTCTGGAAACGTGATCTGAAATCTGCAGCTCCTGCAGCTGTGAAGTGCACTCAGAGCTTATATACATCCAGTGCACAGATTCTGGCCTAAAAATTTCCTTAGGGCCTGCACTTGGATTGCTGTGAATTCAGGTTTGACAGCTCGCTGCTCAGTTGCTGCGCAGCCTCTTCTGCTCCCAGATGATAAGGAGAGGTGTGGGGCTCTCCATTGGCCTCCAGAAGGAGCCATGTTCTGGGCTGGTTCTGGATGACCCTGATTCTGAGGTGTCTCAGAATCATGGAATAGCTTAGGGATGGGACCTGTAAGGTCACTGAACTCCAACTCCCCTGCCATGGGCAGGGTTGCCAACCACTAGATCAGATTGCCCAGGGGTGTCCTAAGGACCTGTCCTGCAGGCACGGCTCCTTCCTTCATATTATGAAAGATCATCTGAAGATGTCTATTTTTATTATCTGTAAATCAGGAATGATTACTTTCCCAAAGAGCCTGGAGTGATTTGGCACTTACAGCTTTATTTTCTTGGTATTTCATCAATATTTTATGTTTGGGATTTTACTGTCACCCTTATGCATTAGTTTGAAAATGGAAATGCGTAGCAGATAATCAATTTAGAGGCAGCAAAATCAAATTGTAGTCATTCATCTTACACCTATTTAACATTAATCCTCTTTCCTGCTATCATCCTCAATTCGTATGGCAAATAAGAAATGGCTGGCTACCTACCATCTGGTTCAGTGCAGGAAATCCTATTGAGACTTACCAGGGATGTTAAGCTGAGGACTTTGACATGCAGATGAGATACTTGTGTAAATTATTGGTTTAGGAAAATGCTTTCTAAATAAGAAACTTCATGTAGTTACATCATGTAAATCAGAATTATTACAGATCCACATTTCTCAGATTTAGGAAGCAGAAAAGAATGTTAATTTTACTGCATTTGTCTGCACCATTGGATGCTTCTCAAGCCCTGACAGAACAAAAGATTATCTTTTGGCTTCCAGAGGTCCAGCTGAGAGAACAGTTCTTATCTCTTTCCCTCCTCTTTCAGGGAAGGCTCACACCAAGGTTAAAGTTGTCAGGAACTGAAGAACTGCCCTTGCACTTGGATGTCATGTCTTGTTCACCTTCCTGCATACCACCTTATTTAAGAGGCATAATACTGAATTAGCACTAACACCCTACTAATGACTCTGATTACCAGTAGAATAATTTTTCACAAGCAAAGATTGAAGCAATGGACTTGTCATCTGACTTTACATTATGTTGTCCATTCAAAAAGTTTTCTCCATGTCTGGATTTCTTGTGTTTGATCTACTTCTTGAAATCTACCTCTTCACAAAGAGGCTTTTTCATTCAGTGACTCTAAAGAGTGGGTTGAATAGGGCTAAGCACATTTTTGAAAATTTACACAATGAAAACAGCTGCTGAGTTAAATCTTGAGAGGGCTTGAGCACGTCTGGTTCCTCTCCCAGCAGTGTTGTTCACAGGTACAAAACATTCTGGGGCCGGAGTGAATTTACTGGGACTCCTAAAGGCTCAGAAATTTTAGGGGATGGAGTAGCTGAAAAGCACAGGTGTCTGGAACACCTGAGTATAATGAATGTACCCAGAAAAACAAGGGAAAAGGCACTCCAAGAGATGTTACTGGTGTCTTTGCATGTAGCACATTTCAGACCTGTAGATATATGATGGTAACTAGCTTTTGAGCATTTTGGGATTAAGTGAGCTGGCAACATTTGGTTATTTCCAAAAGGCTTTAGAGTGTTTTATACAGATAGATCTTAAAATGTTACCTTAACATTATTACTTATTTAAACACCAGACTTGAATGGATATGGCAGCACTGGCCAACAGGACATAGCATGGTCCATGTGGTCCTGAGCCAAATACCTTAACATAAGGCATGCTCTGAGGTACATGAAGGACACGTATTTGTTCTGAGAGCTGCTATAAAATCAAGGCTGTCTTTTCCCAGTTTGTTTTTCATGGAAGAAGCTTGTTTCACATTTCTCCTTAGGTATGTTTAGGGCCTAGCATTCAGCTTAGGAAGCAGCTTGCCTGGTTGGAGGGAGAATGAAGAAGGGAAGTGCTGCTTTCCATAGCAAGGTGCTACAAGAAAGCTGGTAGCAAGAGGAGGAAATAACAGGAAATAACAGTTTCTCTCTCTCTCTTTTTTTTTTCCTTTTTAAATAAGTTCTTGGTATTAATTGCATTCCTCCATCTTCCACATTTTTATGTTTTGTTGTTTTCATGTTCCCCTTTTCAGCATGAATATTTTGGTTTTAAGTCTCAGTCAGTTAAATTAAGGTTTTTAAGCATCTCTGTGTCTTTCTGTAAAGCATCAGTGCTTCATTTTCATGAAATATTCTAAAAATGTTGAACTCCAAAGTAGAGCTGACATACCCAGTAAAGGTCCAACAGATAAACAGTGGTTGTTTTTATTGTAAAAATTATCATGATAAATTATTAATAAAATATAATGCCAAAACAGTGATGCAATTATAACACAGAATTTTGAGTATTCTCTTTGCAATTCATTGACATTTTTGTCTTCAAAAATTCTGAATGAGTTTCTTTTCATTGTTTAGAATTTATTCTAGTCACTGCAAAGTTGTTCTTTTTATAAACTGTAAATCAAAGGGAAAAGAAATTCTCCACAGATGTTGTACGTGTTTGATGTATTAGACACATTTTTGCAGTCTACTGCCTTGAAACCTAGGGAATTCATTAACTCACAAGTTGCTGCCAAGGAAAACAGTCACATTTCCCAAGCTGGTGTGCCTGTCCCTGGCTGCAGGATGTGGGTAGGGCAGTCTTTGTCTTCTCCTGTATTTGGCTGGCTCTGGAGAAAGGGAGATTTCTTCAGACTGAAGTGCTGTTCCTGTTTCTCTCCCCTCAAAATATCTGTTATTTAAATAACCTGCTAAAGCCTTTAGCTGGCTTTATTTCCCATAAAGTAGCCAGGGATGCTGCTATGTGTGAGCTGGTGCTCTATATAGGTTCTGGAGACCAGACCCACACTCCTAAGTCACTGGATATTGCCAAAACTTCAGAGAGAAGCCCAAGACTCACAGCACTGGGAAAGAAATAGAGATTTGATCTTTCACTCTCAGCAAAGCAAAAGAGCTGCCTAAATAGCACACAGTCTGCAAGGGTGTATATATATCCCTGGGCATATTTTTGGACACATTAGTCTCTGCATGTCTTTTCTGGATAAACTTCTGGGCACAAAACAAGCTGGTTTCTTTGACAATACCACCACCCCAATTGGTCAAGGAAGGCAAACAAAAACTTAAAATGTCAGTGTAGGCTGACAAGCGATGGCCAAAGTCCATATGCACCTGCTATCTTGCAATAAACTAGGATGAGGCTGTAAAAATCCCTCTCCCTGGGCTTCCCTACCACTGCTCTCCAGATGTGAGGCTCCCACCCAGTGAATCCTGAGCATCCTCTGTGGCCATCCCAACTCAATGAGATCTATCCCCGCCCATGACAGGCACTTGGAACTTCGTATTTTGAAGTCTCTTCCAACCCTAATCATTCCATGACTCCATGATTCTATGATTCCATTTGTAGGGAATTTGAGCTGAGCTATGTAAAAGCCTGAATGATGGAATACCTTGTGTATGCATAAGTGGGGAACTAATTGAAAAAGCCTGCATGTGAGGGCGGCGGTCATTTGTAAGAGGTACAGCCATCACTGCTATCACCCACTCCTGTCTTTCCTGGGACAGATTACTTATAGTTGCTGTGGTTTCATTTCTTCCCCAAAACTGAAGCAGGTTTAGAATTTAATAGCCCCCAAGATACAGAATACATATAACCTAGCCCGAGTGGGATTTCAGATGTTGCTTTTGATCTGTGAAACACTCAGCAATTTCCTTTGGCAGCCTCTGGGGAGGCACAGGAGGAGCGGTGCACACAGATTCATCTGCCTATGCAGTGAAGGGCTTCTGTGGGCAAACTCCTTCACTGTGGAAAGGTTTAAGAGGAAGGGTTTAAGAGGATCTGCTGGGTTTGCATTTCAGAACAGCCATAAAAACCGTTGTTGGGGATTCTGAGAGGCAAAGATAAGGTTTATTTATAACTACAGCAAGGAACTGTAAGAAATCACAGAATCATGGAATCACAGAATCATTAAGGTTGGAAAGACCACTAGGATTATCTAGTCCAGCCACCAACCCATGCCTGTGACTGCTCTAGAGCACGTCACTCGATGCAACATCCACCCTCTTCTTGAACACCTCCAGGGACGGTGACTCCAGCACCTCTCTGGGCAGCCTGTACCAGTGCTTCACCACTCTTGCTGAGAAGAAATTGTCCTTCAGATCCAACCACCATAAACTTTCCAAGCAACATAACAGCTAACAGTCACCTTCTGGAGCATGGAGGTACCTGCTACCATTTGCTCTTGCTCTGATCCTATTAGCAGTGTTTTAGCCCATTAGTAGCTATTCCTTGAACTGAAGGATCAATGTTTGAAGTCACTGGGAAAAAGGCATTTTCTTCTAATAAGCACATTCAAAAGAATATTTTCAACATTTATTGTTTAATGTGTGGATTAAAGGTGCAGTAATCCATTCAAGTAAGATTGCCTGGGGGTGTTAAACAAACAACCATGTTTGCACTGATCTGTAGGAAACTACAGAGGGGCTCTGAGGAGGAAGAAAACTGTTGTCATTATTGTTGTGTTTTTGGTGAGGGGGTGTTTGTTTTTTTGTTAGTTTTGTTAAAAAAAAATACAGTTCTTTTATCTAATGATGTACTGGAGTGAATTCCAGAGAGGATGATTAATAGAAGACATTTACATTCATCCATATATTAAAGGCCGATTCAAAAAAAAATTCAAAGCAGTGTATACTGGTAAAGCTGTTGAAGGCTGCTGCTTTTATTTCAGATCAGAAGAGTTAATGAAACAACAGCTCATCTGTTTTTTTCCAAGTAGATGTGCCTTTCTACTAAAAGATAACACCTTTTTCTATCAGCTTCATTTTGCTAATTAAAACATGAGATTTCTCCTTCAGATTTTATTTTCTTTTAGATCGATAATGTATGTAAATCAGTTAATAGAGTAACACTGATTTACAGCAGCTGCAGTCCAACTCCCTCCTTTAAAAATGCAAATAATTCCTCTGGTATTGGTCTCATGAAAAATAATGATAGCAAGTACATGCAGCCAACGTCAGCCTTGGCTCAAGCAAAGGCCAGCTCCAATGTTTTCATTGGCATTAATTCTAATTAGTCTGTGGCATACTCTTGGCTTTTCACATTGCATATTGCCATGATGAAACACATGGTAGATGTATTACTCTGTCTGTTAGCACCATGCAAAGGGCCATTAACATGTGTTACTGTTTATCTCCCCTGTGTCTTTCTTGTAGGAATTATGTCTGACCACCAGTTTGGAAATCAGTTCATGTGCAGTGTGGTCGCATCACACGTGAGCCATCTCCCAACCACCAATCTCAGTTTTGTTTGGATTGCTCCACCTGCCGGGACGGGCTGCGTGAACTTCATGTACGTATATACAGATCACATATGGTTCCTATAGCCAGAGAAGATAACCATTTTGGAGACAGTGAAATGATCTTAACCCATTTGCACTAGGAACTTACATTTGCACCACAGTCGTGCAAAGAGTAGACTTTACTTGGAAGTAAAACTACTGAGATCTTCCTGATTGATGAGTTTCTGTGTGTACTAGGACTTCATATTTCAAAATATATAAGAAGGAGAAAGTGTTCTGTAATGTAGCATGCCATCAGAAAAATAAGGTATAAGTGCATCAAGACAAGCATTTCAATAGAAAATGATTCTACTTAGTTATTAGTCATATCAATGAACTTTTCAGAATACAGCACTTTTTCATTGACCTTTTTTTTTTTTTACTTGTTGCATTTAATAAGAGTTAGAACCTTGCAAGGTTCTCATGATATTGTTCAGATTGTAAGCCTCAACATAAAGCACAAGCAGTCAAGAATACTCATATTTAAATATGAACAGTTCCTGCTGAAAAACATTTTAACTTCTGCTTAGTTCTGCTAGTTTACAACCTCAGAAAAAAAGAAGAGATTACTCTCAGCAATTTTTTTTTTCGTAATTTTTATAAAGATCCAAGTCAACATACACTGACTTAGTACTTTATCAAGTGCGCACAAAATACACAGCTTAATATCATCACAATATATATATTAGTATATTTTGGTAGATATGAGGTAAAAATATATACCTAGAATAGAATTGAAAATACTTCAAGCCTGATTCATTCTCAGGCTCTCTGGTTAGTCAGTGATCACAAAGTTTCGGTGTGAGACCTTCTTTCCACTTTGGTGACTGCCATGATTGTCCCAACAAATCTTGCTCTCAGTGTGTGTTTTTTCCTTTCTGTCTGAGAAGCTGCAGGTAACTGTCCCAGTGTAAACAAGTTGTTTTACTGTTTAATGTATGGGAAAACATAAAAAGTGAGTTCCTTCCTTCTTTGAGGAGACGAGTTGCTGATAGTGATCATAGTACCTGTTGATTGACTGATCTATGTCTCTGATATTCCCCTTTTCTTCACAGTGCAATTTTTTGCTTGTTTTGTTACAGTATGTTATTAGCTGCAATAACAATGCCAAGACATTTTTATCTTTAGCTCTCTTTTTCTTCTAAATGTCTAGTGGTAAATTGGGAAACAAATAGCTGTAATGAATGACAGACTTTTGAGAATGCATTTTTTCCCATTAATTTCTACAACGTACCAGATAAGCTGTTTAGATTATGTAAGATTCCCATTCATTATTTGACACAAGTCAAATCTGTGGAAAGTTTGGAGGAGATACTGTAACTGTTTTTGTGTGAATTCTGTGTCAGAAAAAGTTAGCCTCACAAAATAGTTGCATATGCCCTGAGGAAATCCGCCAGCTACATTTTTAAAGTGGAAAATATTTGAACTTTGTGCATCCTTGTAATTCCTGTTTAAATAGATGATTAAATTCGTTGATCAAGTTGTAGCAACTAAATTTTGTTCTTGTAGGTACGTGAGAAAAGTGAGATGAGCTGCGCATCTTTTCTTCATACGCTTGCTCGCTCCCTTTCTTTGTTGTTGTTTTGCTTGTGTATTCAAGAAACAATTGTTGGTCCCAGATTACATAGTGACTGTGAATACATTTTTTTTAAGAGATGTGGCCTTCTATTGCAAGTTTTAAGGTCAATTTATAAACAGTCATTTATTTTCCTGTGACCTGTTGTTGTAGAAATGCAAAGTCACAGCCTGAACCAGTGATTGAGCACCTGGTAGGAAGGCAGGGCCAGCCCAGGGGAGCTCAGGTATATGCAATGCTCTGAGTGACCAGAAGGAGTGGAGCCAGGATCCACTCCTTACAGACCTCGTTTAAGGGTTGATAGTGTTGTTTCCCGTGCCCATTAAACCCCTGGCTGCAGAAAACAAAGCTATTGCTTTGTGCTGTGCTGCCGGCCTTTCACAGCTCTTTGACTTCATAGAGCTGCCTTTTCCTTGTTCACCTCCACTCACTCCTCCACAGAAGATAAACTTAAAAAGTCTTTTTAACACTTGACACTAACTACTTGTCTAGTTTAAATGTAACATAAAGGTATTCACAAAGGTACCTGGGTGATAATTTATGAACTCTGACAACAGTGGCAGAGCTAAGAGCCTCCTATGCTGCTGCAAATATATCTGTCATTCAGATCAGCTCATTAGTCTTTGACCTCTCTCAGGATGGATAATAAGGTCATTAATTAGTGCCAGCTCTGGCAATGCAAGCTTTGCCATGCTGACACCTCTCCCTGGATACTTCCCAGGAGGAGCTGGACAAAGGTCACAAGGCAAATCTCCCTGGGCCACTACAAACCAGCTGTTATGGACATGCTATTGACTTACTTCTGGAGGGCCATGGGCACGTGGGTGGGAAAGCTAAAATACTCAGGGCTCAAGTTAGAGTCATTCATCTGTAAGTTAATGTCAGTAAGAGTGTTTTAGCCTCTCTCCTCTAATGTAGATGGGTATCCTACACATCAGGGCTTGGTTTCGGGTGAGGAAAGTGTAGAGCTGGAATATTTTGCTATCTTCTTTCTTTTCTGAATATATATTGAAGTGTAATTTTTTGTTTATTCAGTCTTGGTTATTATTTCTATCTTATTTTTTGTAACATTCTGTCAGAAGCATATTTATTGCTAATGTGCCTAAATGAAAAGGCCTGGGAATAGAAGCAACAAGAAAACATTTAGTTGATAAAGTAGGTTTCATAGATTATATTGCTTAAATTTCTTGATAGAAACTGAAGATTTACACTTTACTACCAATATGAAAGAAAAACTTAATCCCTATAGGGATGTCAAAACCCAATAGACATCACTGGGAAAATTCTCATTTACTGCATCTATGCTTCTCAGTCAAAGGTGAGACAGTCAGTGAAGACAGACGGAGGAGGGAGCTGGGTTTGTTCAGCCTGGAGAACAGAAGGCTCTGGGGAGACCTCATTGCAGACTTCCATTACTTAAAGGAAGCTTATAAACATGAGAGAGATTGATTTTTTTTTTTTTTTTTTTTTTTTACATGGATAGATAGTGATTGGACAAGAAGAAACAATTTTAAACTAAAAGAGAAGGGATTTAGGTTGAATATTAGGAGGAAATTCTTTACTCAGAGGGCAGTGAGGCCCTGGCACAGCTGCCCGTAGAGCTGTGGGTGCCCCATCCCTGGAGGTGTCCAGCACTGGGTTGGATGGGGCCCTGGGCAGCCTGAGCTGGTGGGAGGCAGCCAGTCCACAGCACTGGGTTGGGGCTGATGGGCTTTAAGGTCCCTTCCAACCTAAACTATTCTATGATTCTATGTTCAAACTGCTGCGTTTTTTTTTGTTTATTTGTTTGTTGTCCAAATACCTCATTTGGATTAATTGGCTAATTGGACTAATTGGACTATTTGGCTAATAAATATTTAGAAGCACTCTTCTGTAAAATAACCTACTAAAGAGAAAAACAAAAAGCGATGACTGTCCCTCTGGTTTGTCTTCATATAATTCTTCTCCATAGATGCTTCAAGATGAACTGAGGAAATAAAAGTTAATATGCAGCATTTGATACAGAATAGTTTTCTTAGCAGTACATTAGGATTCCTTCAAACAGTGTCCAGCACCAAGAGCTCCTAAGCAGATTGCCATGGTCTGTAAGTACCGCTTACGACCAAAAAAGCGGGCCCTCCTTTGTGCTAACAAGTTATTTCTCTGTTTGTTGGAAATCTGTAGAATGTTATCTTCATGAGCCTTCAGGTAGGTCTCACTGTTTGCAATTTCTGCTCTAAGCTCACCCTTACCCAGTTAAACCTCAGCCTGCTGTGGGGATGATAATGACAGGGTGATACGCAGTGTTGCATCTGAGGTTGTTAAGCCCATATGTTTATAGATGGCTTAACCTCCTAGTTTGTGGAAGTAATGAAGCTGACCCAAATTTCAAAAGCATTCAAAAGTGTTTTGAGCATCAGCATGGCTTACAGCAGAAGTTCCAGCCACTGTACTAAATACAATAGATTGCTGTAGAAATTACTTTGGAAAATAAGTATTTTTAATATAGCTTTTTTGCTAGTCATCAAACAGGTATCTTATAATTCCAATTGTCTCTACATATATTCACTGCAACCTCTGTTAGTAGAAAGCTTCTGAAATATAATTATTTAAATACAAGATTTAAATATAGAAGATTTAAATTCTGCACAGTGTAGTTTTTTTGGTATTCTGATCTTTAAAACATAATTTTAAAGCTGTCTGGCAGAGCTGAACTGAACCAGATTTGTGTAATGACACCTAATTAGCACAGTGGCAGTGTCCACCTATGCACACAGGGTAGGAGAATTGAGGCACGGCATTAGCAAATCACTTCTGGAGCAGGAGCACTGGTTCCCAGCACAGCTCCTGGGCACAGTCTGGGCCTCGGTGCTGCAGCAGACAGTTGAGCTATTGAAAGAAACTTGGAAGAAACATTCAAGGAAGAAGATGTGTTTTTCTGTTTGAGTACGCCTTTTCCCACAATCACCTGATGATTACAACTCCTTTCTGGGAAATTTTAAGTACCCTGTTCCCAAACCAGTCTATTCATGCCCATATGTTTAAGCCAGTTTCTAGGACCTGACAACTGTGCCAGTGCATGAACTTGAAATATCACACTGCACAAACACTGCAGAACATAAAGGCTGTGATTGAGAGGCTTGGTTACCTATTTAAAGCATTTCCAGAAAACCCATGATAAGAATTATGGAAATATTGAATAAACATTCAAGATTACATGGTCTTCTGTAGTATTCCTCTTACTAGGGGGGAAAGGGGATATATTGTTTGAAGAAGTCACATTCTCCTGGTAAACCACTTTGCTAAACAGTCATTTAAGGCAGTGTTTACTGTTTTCTTTCACTTGTTTAAAAAAAAAAAACAAAAACCAGAAAACCCATAACCTAAAACCCAAACTCAAATGAAAGAAATGCAGAGGATTAACTTCAAAATTAAGTATATAATTGTTTACTCAATACTCAGTGGTAGTAAAGACAGGTATTAAAAATGTAAACAGAAAATAGCAAATATCAGAATGAAGATCCCTTGTATTTATGTTATCACTCAACTCGAATATATGATCGTGTAGATTTTATTCCTCACATTCTTAGGAAGAATCAGAATTTTTCATAGCATCCTATTTGCTGCTATGATTTGTAACATTTGCAGTCAGTTAAAGAATGGCTCATAAAGCACGTGGACACCGTAACATATAGGTGGCCTTGGCTCTGGGTTCTGTGAAGCACCAGCTCCCTGTGTCAGTCTCTTCCTGCAGCTTATTGCACGGTAGTAGTGAAGCAGGGTATTTATTATCAGTCTTTTTGCTGTTGGTATATCAGTAGCCCTGTCTGAGACAAGCATTGTATGAGCAAAAAGTAACAGTCCTTGTTTGCAGTCAAGGTAGATTTGACACATATCCATATTGCTTATAATTTATGCTCTATGGACAAAAAAAAAAAATCCTCATTAATTGTTCCTTCTGATGTGCTGGCTTAGAGGAACTATGAAACTATGAAGAAAAATTGCTTCTTTGCTATGTTTTCCACCTCCCTGGGTAGAGCCATTGTTGTAATGTCAATCAGCATTATGTGTAACATTCTGAAAATCACAAGCCAGTGTTTCATTCAGATCTTGGCTCTGCTTGTGTCCTATTTTGATGTGGTGCCCAGATTACCTCCTTCATCCTCTATGTTTGTTAATTTCCCAGTGAAATCAAACACTATGCATGGAATCACTGTGACTCTTCTGAGTATGACCCCAAGCAACATAGACTCAGCTGATTGTGGAGAATTACAGTTTCCTTGTCTATTTTGTCTCACTTTTGTCTTTTTTATGCGGTGGCAATGCAAACAGAGAAGACCAATGAGGAATTCTGTATATTTTCAGCAACATCGTTATGCTCTAGCACAAAGTGTACTGTGATGAGGGAATGTTCAAAAGAGTTCAAAGCAAAGGAACAAAATAATGATGGACAATGCAAGCTGATTGCACCAATTTCAACTCCCTAAAGGCTTTTTCAGTTTCAGCTTTGGATAGATATACAGATATCCCTCGATAGGATTTATGAGTGAACTAAGTATCTCTAATTCTTTCAACGGTTAGTTGAGGTGCAATCCAGTTACAGAACTGCAGGCGGGTAAGACCTGACATCCAGCTTTATTTACATTTAGAGGGAATTACCTGCAGGTCTAGCAGGTCTCTCTAGCTCTAGTAGTTTCCTTTGGACATCCCAAGTTATTCCAGACGTGCTCAGGAAGCAGAATCAAACCCTAGGTCTTCGCTAACTGTAGTGGATCATTAGCTACCTAGTTTCCATGTAGGCCTTTCTACAGACACCTAAAGGTTTTAGTCTGGATCTGTATCCCACACAGACAAACTGAGCTGACTAAACATAAATGCTAAATACCACATGAAGAAAAATTAGTCCTTCATTCCCATCACTGTCAATAGTCAGCAACTTAGTCCATGTCAGGAATTTCCAGTGAGTTGGCTGCTCAATAGTGGGAAACTGCTGAAGTGTATAAGTAGAACAGGAAGCTCTGTAAAGTTCAAATCTTGCATTTTTTTCTTACTGTCTGATACCATCTTAGGAGAGTGACAATCCTACTAAATGCCCACTAGAACAAGAGAAATATCTAGTGCTTATCATTTTCTCCAATATTGTAGAGAACTGGCCATTTGCTATTTCAGGCTCCTCATGCTGCATAGGTACGAGAAAAGCAGAATAAACAAAGCCAGGAATAAATGAATGAATGTTAAAAAGAAAAGCACATGACAATTCAATTGATAAATTAGTTGGGTTCAATTCAAAAGATGAGAAAAAACGTAAAATGCAACTTTCAACACTGGGTAGTGTCAGCCTAGAAACTGAAAGATGGTATGGTATTAGGATTGGGTTTTTTATTTGTTTGATACAAATTTAATATATCACATACTTGTAGTGTATAATAGCAGAAAGCAACTCAGTATGGCCTTTGGCTACTCTGTTAAGAATTTGGCATTGTTCCATATAGGACTCTGGCACTTTCTGCATGAAAGAAAATGAAATTCATTTCTGTTGGTATTATCTAAATAATAAAACAATCACTATAAGAATTATTTCCCTTCTTACAAATGTTCATTTGGCAATTCTAGAAGCAGAGATTAGATTTTACTTTCTTCCCTTTCTGTGCAATGTACCCATTATTTTCTGCACAAGACCATCAATTTGCAATCTACAATACAGTTATCAGCAATTGTGTTTAGAATTCTCTCTTGAATTTTGTTTTGTTCTCTCTGAAATTTAACTTCAGGGTTATTTTTCAGAGCATATTTTAGCTCAAGAGCATAAATCTTTGTTTCATTCAAAGAGGTGCTTTTTCTTCCCTTCTTCTCAAGATGCTTTAATTTTGAAAACATGAATAGAATATAAAATACATTACACACACTTCAGCAGTTTGCTTCTACTAGTAGGTTTTCCTCTATAACATGAATTGAGTGAAACATCTTCTGACAGCCAATAATTGATTGATAACAAACCTTTTAAAATGAGATCTCAGAAGAAGTATGTTTAATGAAATCACCATGAAACAGTTTTTGTGAATTCTTCTGGAAATGTTGGTTATGTGAAGAGTGAGCTATTAATACACAGAACCGTAAATAATATACAGTGTATAAAAGCCCTACTGCAGGCAAGGGCAAAGAACAATTGTATTAGATGTTTTGGGAAGCTAAATTTCAGTACTGTAGGCGAGTTCTTACAACCGAACATTGTATGTGCATGGCAGCCTTTGTGGCTCTGGAATGTCCCCCTGGTTGACTGAGAGAGTCTGATCATTTCAATGCTCTCTTGAGTGGATAGTGCAACAAATGTCTAGTGCATGAATGAGTTTGAGATAAGTGTATTGTCTGTATAATTCTTTGGAAAGAACTTCTTGCAAGGGGCTATTACTAAATAACTTAGTGAAGAGCTCAATACTGCAAGATGCTGAGCACTGGCCTTGATCCAGCAGAGCAATGAGGCATTTCCATGCTGTCATCAAAGGCACAGACAGAATTTTTTGCTTTTTTTTTTTTTAAATTTCATGTATTCAAATTATTTGTATATGCAGAAGCCTAATTTCAAGCAGCAGAGGACATATAAGGATGTGCTGTCCTTATTCCAAGTTCACACAGGATTGACTTACTTTTCTCTCCTTGTTTGTCTGGATGAACTCTAATAGGGAAATCTACAAAGTAATATTTTGTGGTGCAGTAAGACTTCATGTGTATATATATATGGAATGAGAAAACTTAGGGAGCAGGTAACTATAATACGATACGACAAGAACAATTTTTTTCTTTTTCAATATTAAGATGTTATTCTCACACCTAAAGGTAGCAAGAGTCTAAAACCAAAAAAGGAATAATCCTTGAAGATATCAAAAACATTAAATTCTGCTATTCATATCATAGGAGAAATTGGTTTCAGTATTTAGAGTGACCATGAGCTCAAACTAAGTGACAGAGTGGACTCTGTCATATTTGTTGACAATCCTTCATAATTATTTCCTTAAACTGTACTCAACAATAGGGCATATACTTCCCAAATCTGTTACTAGTGATTAGATAACAAATAGTATCATAGAATAAATAATAAAACATAATTATTCTGTAACATCAACATCTATATTATAAAAATGTCATCAGGATAGAGCTGCAGAACTGTGAGCTTTACGGGGGTAGGTTCAGCACTGCAGCAGTAACTTTTCCTCAGCAGCTCAGTCACAGGAGCAGAAGTCTCAAATACGGAGTGGCACCCACTTTCATAAGTGATATACTGCTGGCAGAGTGGTGGATGTCGTGATGATGTCATTATTGTAGCTGTTCCATTAATTGTGTTCCATTCACTTGTGATAGAGAAGAGCAATCACCTAGGAGAAGGCTTGGAGAAGCCGCACCAGTTCAAATAATAATACATTTCATTCTAAAAGGAAACGATTGAAGTATTTTACATGCTGTTTGCTGTCTGTTGTTGCCGTTAATGACTTTTCTCATAACAAGTATTTTACAAACATGATACCATTGCAGGTTTGTGAAAGTGCTCTCCTAACTAGCCGTTGCTTTCCTTTATCCTTTCAAGTGTCTTGGGTCTTTCATTTCTGATACAAATGCAACAAATCTAACATGTCACACCGAACCCCTCTAAATATGTCTCTTAGCTCAACATAAGCTGTTTGGTTTAAGTTGTAGTGCATGTTTCCCTGTGACATTTTCTGTGAAATAATGCATTTTTGAATCCTTAAACAATAGGCACTCTGCAGCAGTCTCTGTTATTTCCCACCAAAGTAGGGAAAGAGTTTAAAATAGAAAGTTCAAAGAAACAAATGGAAGAAAACCAATCGTTTTCCTTTTTTTTTCCAATACTTCACTAGTCTCGAATCTTGCCCACATGTAACACATCAGTTGCAGGCCAAAAGCGTGCCTCTAAAAGCTCACCCAGCTCCTATCAGCGTTAGTGTTTATGCAAAGGATTATAACTGATATGAACAAATTACTTTGCAGAACCTACTTACGCATTCAAAAAGCATGTTCTAAATGCCTTAAAATACAAAAGATAAACAGTAGAAACACTTTCAATCAGTATCACAGACTGCTTTGCAAGGCAGGGAAGATGTTAGAGCCGTAATTTGACTGACGATTTTAACAAGCATATATGGAGCGAATGTGTATGTGCCTTAAGCTGCATAAAGCCTTTCTTCTAAATCCAGATGTAGGCATTAACACGCATATTTGAGATGGCATGCTTATTTGCTAAGTGCAAAGATGGTTAGAAAAAGGCTTTCCTGACAGAGGATAAAAGCTGGAGTACTCTTTAATTTTGGTTACTGCCAAGCTTATTTCAACAACCACAATAGTTATTTGGCTCCGTACCAAAAAGTGGCAATACAGTACTTACATGTCTATGGATCAAAATTAGATGAAAAATTGCTATTTCTCATCTCCAAAGCCATTTGCTGCACATTTTATAGGCCTCAAGATGCCTTTTGTAATATGTGATAACAGAGCCAACTGAAGCATCTGCCCGGGAAGAGATTACTTTAATTATGGACTCAATGTCCTATTTTCTGCAAGTGTTCCCC
The DNA here is from genome assembly GCA_037305975.1 of Chrysolophus pictus. NCBI lineage: Eukaryota > Metazoa > Chordata > Aves > Galliformes > Phasianidae > Chrysolophus > Chrysolophus pictus. The sequence continues at coordinate 183,178,554 of CM074576.1, forward strand.
AGAGAATTTCTTACTGCTGGATGAGAGGTGTTATGATGCACATTAAAATCTGCAAATCAAACAAAAGAGGTTGTAAAAGTGAGACAAGGACAGCCATTAAGTCTCCAGTCTTGTATTCAGTGGTTACAAAAAGTAACCCTGAATTCTGTAATGATAACTTTCTAATTAATCTAACACCTGTTAAAATAAATTTCCAATAACATGGAGAAAAATGGATATTAAAGAAAGTTTTCCTTCTTTCATAATCCTATTATATGCTGTAAATTGATTGATCCACAAGTCTTTGAAATACTTGTTTTCCTTTTAATTTTTTCAACATAGTGGTAGTTACTAATGATGTAAGATGAAAAATCCAGCAATTAGGTTTCTTGTTAGCTCCTATTTTTGTAGCATGTAATATTTCTTGTCATTAAGAATTCATTTGCTTTTCACTGTAGTATCATTGATCACAATTAACTCACTTGATATTAAAGTGGATGTGCTGTATGCTTCTATAGAAACTGTGTAAAATACCATTGATTTAGTACTGTATAATGGCTATTTAAAATATTTGTCATTCTCTCTTTATCAATTAAAAAAAAGAAAAGCCTAGAAATCTTCATTAGCAGCTGCTGTAATGATGAGCTGAAAGTTTTTTTCTTTACACAAAATATGATGGAAGAGCTCTAAAGGCAGCTTGAAGATGCTGTGACAGCATGTGAAGTACTGGGAAACTTCCCTAAAATTTGTACGATTGCCAAAATTAAAAGGGAAAATCCTGAAGTTAAAAAACATAATAAAATAAACCTCAACCTATTTGAAGTGCATCTTAATCAGATGGTCATACGAGATGATAGCATTTGGAAGTCTCTTCGATATGCATAAATATTAGAAAGATTAACTCCCTTAAAACAGTAGAGTGAAAGCAATGCTTATCCTCTGTAAATAGTACTAACTGATATTAGGGCTTTTCCACTTGCTAATTTTACAGCAACTTTGTTTACTGAATCAAAATCAAGTATGGAAAAGATGTAAGAAGGCAGTTTATCATGCAGCTCCTGGACCCAGCAGGGGCTCCTTGGAGAGCCAAGCTCGTTCTCTTTTCCTCACGGTTTCCAATACCATTTAGGATGTCCAGGGAATACCTGTCCCAAATTGTGCCACTGCAACCATGTAGACTAAGCTTGTAAACCTGATCACAGCATGTGTTGTTGAGTATGTCTTGCCAACCCTGCCCAGGCAGTGAGGTTGGAACTACAAGATCTTTAAGGTCCCTTGCAATTCAAGTCATTCTGTGATTCTATGACTGGAGACACCTGATCTGGATTTACAGAACTGAATTAGGCTTTAGAAGTGATAGCAACTACTCTGTCTGGACTGTGGGTATCCTCATTATCCCAAATGATGAAGGTGGAGAAAACTGAACTACTGAAGGCTGGCTTTTGGTGGAACCATCCTGGGCTGGGAGAAACACAGGAGCACAGCTCTCTGCTGCGCGTGATGTGGTATGACATCCTGAAGACTGTGGGCTGGAAGCATCCATGCAGACTCCAGTCTCATGGGGGAATTAAGAGTTGAAACTCAGATATGTAATCTGTTGGTTAGGTTTTGCATTGCAGATTTTTTTCTGACTCCTTCCTCTGGCTGTGAGAAGTTGCCTGGTGCCTGGGTGAGGGGCAGTATATTCCTTGATATCCTTGGACCCAGGTGGGAACTTAATCAATACCAACTACTTTCAGGCTCCTTGCTTTGTCTTTTGGTTACTGAAAAGGTGGAGAAAAGGATCACTAACAGCCATAGTTTACTGAACTGATTGTGGACACAGTGCTAGAAGCTGGACACAGGGTCATTGGTGAGAGGTAGGGGCACAGGAGTACGACTGGTCAGATACCTGTGTTGCTAGATTTTTGGAGGGACTCTCTGCCTTGGTTGGGCTATGGAAACTCCATGTGCCTGAGTCTCTATGCCTAGGAAACTTTCAAGTGAGGGACTCTGGTGCAGCTGGAGCTGGACTCACTCTGCTTATCTCCTGGGCCTGTGTGTCCTACATACCACCAAATCCCCTTGCGGCACTCAGTTCATACTGGATATCATCTGAAATTTTGTAAGAACAGACATTCAGCCTTGAGCATCTTCCTTGCCAGCAGCCATGAATCTGTTTGGGTATTTTCCTGCTTGCCAGAGATAGCTGACCTCTCCTTTAGGTGAAGTGCCCTGCTGTGGAGCCCATGTCCCTTTGCTCCCAGAGCTGGCACCATTCTGTGGGTTGTTGATGTTGTTGGCCAGAGATTTCTGTTTTAAATAGCATGGGCAATTAGGTCATCGTTCCAATTATCTATGTGCAAATTTTTGTCTTTTAGTTTTGTTTTAGCAAGTCTATTTTGGAGTAGCCTTACAAAAAAGCTCCCAAGAGGTTGGAGTTCTGTTATTACTTAACATGATGAAAACATCTTCACTTCAAAGATTGGTGGTGTGTCTGCCATTGTCTTTCAGCAATAGGTTTCTTTCTCTGTGCAGTCTTAAACTTGTTAATAGAAATTTTTCATAGTTCTCAGCAAGCAGTAGCGAGAGTCAGTGAATGAATTGATGAAAATCTCCTTCTGCTTCTGAGTTACTCTTCACACTGTCATCGAATCATAGAATTACAGAATCATTAGTGTTGGAAAAGACCACTAAGATCACCAAGTCTAACTGTCAGCCCTTCACCACCATGCCCACTAACCTGTATCCTTCAGAGCCACACCTCCACATTTCTTGAACACCCCAAAGGATGGTGACTCCACCACCTCCCTGGGCAGCCTGTTCCAATGCCTCGACGCTCCTTCTGAGAAGAAATTGTTCCTAATATCCAACCTGAACCTTCCCTGGCACAACTTAAGGCCATCACCTCTTGTCCTGTCACCATTACTTGGAAGAAGATGCCAATCCCCACCTTGCCACAGCCTCCTTTCAGGCAGTTGTAGAGAGCAATAAGGTCTCCCCTGAGCCTTCTCTTCTCTAAACTGAACCATCCTGGTTCCTTTAGCCCCTCCCCATCAGACTTGTGCTCCAGACCCTCCACAGCTTTGATGCCCTTCTCTGGACATGATCCAGGGCCTCATGCTGAGTAAAGGAGGAGTTTAATCTTCTGCTCTTGGCTGTCTCGTTAGTTTCAAGGAGTTATGAAGGGCTGGATTGTGAAATCTGTAAGGCCATGACTACATGCAGATGTCACCAGATGCTGCACGTGTGGAACATGTGAGGGTTTCACTCCACACGAATTCACACAGGCACTCTCCTGCCTCCTATGTAACCATGCTGCAGAGATCTCAGCAACTTCCAGCCAGTGAAGAGCAGGACTGCACATGCTTAAGCCCGCTAAGAGTAGCACATAGTTATATGTTCTGCTTTCTAGTGACCCAGTTCCTTCTCCTCCTTTTCCGTGCCACATGAGGGCCTCTTGTCTGGGAACTGTTGTCCATGCTGACAAATGGGTTTTATTTCTTAGGGTCCTCAAGAATACGTCATGCTTTAAAAAAGTTCAAATTAATGCTAATTTCCTGAAAATGAATACAGCGCTCATGTATCTATTAGTACATTTATTTGTGCCTTTAAAAAGAGGACCATTGGATTATGGAAACCAAATTTAAATCTAAATTTGCAGTGCCATATGGCACAACCTTCGGGAACTAAGACTCCAGGAGTTCATGCATTAGATTGCCAGACTGATGTTGTGGATAAGTAGATTGTCATAAAAGTCATTAATTTCAGTGCATACAGATTGCACTTGTCTGTTTTTACTGTTAAGCTTTTAAGGGCTGATCTTTTAATGCTTTGTTTGATGCAAAAACTAAGCATCGCAGGAGGACACTCTACGAGTACAAATGGTTAGCATGTTTTAGCTGAATGAAATACAAATGACGAAAAATCTCACTCTTGCTACTATCTAGGATATGTCAGGAATGTTTACTTACATTTGTAAGGAAATTTCCACAGTTTATTTGTAACCCACCGTGGATCTAGCCAGTAGCTAGGATTACTGTTTGTGGCAATGTTCAGAGCTCTCAAATAGCTTTGTGTCTTGATAGTTTTGTTTCTCTTGGTCTCAATGGATCAAGAAAAGAATTAAAAAATAAAAATAATAATTATATATAATCAGAAACCAATATTTCTGAGACTGATAGAAATTTTGTAATTGGTTAAAGATGACATTTGGATTACTTAGGTTTGTCATTAAGGACAGTTTAGTGACAATGGTTTAGGTTGGTAAATGTGATTTCTTTGTATCTGCAGGCCATAGCCCTTAATGTTCACCTATTATAATAGATAGTTAAGCTGGATCTCAGAACTGAGGTTTTGTCCATTTTTTTTTTTTTAGCAGCAGGGCTTTTTTGCTGCATAATGTGACTTGCAATGTGAATTCTCTGATGAAGAAGGGGAGATACTTGGTACAGTAGCGCTCATCCCTGGACAATGATTCCAGGAGCTGTGCCTGGAGCTGTGCATGCCCAAGACCCTCAAATGGTTTTGGCACATGTCTGGGGGCTCTCAGCTGCACAGGAACTTCAGAGAGTGGCTCATGGGTAGAGAAGCACTGAATGCCTCTAACACCTGAGGAGTAGAAACCCCAGTGGAACTATGAATGTTAACATAAGTTTATGATGTTTTCATGACCTTCACTGGATTTTCCAATATAGTAACAAGATCATGGGGCAAGTGAAGCCCAATGCTGGCCAATGCTGGAAGCTTTCCATGACTCTTTTATCTGTGCTTTACCTTTAAATTTAACTTTCCATTTATATTTGTAAAATTTATATATAGATTTTTAATAAACCTGGTTGTTGTTTTTTTATTTTTTATTTTTTTGCTGCTTTGCTTTAAATTGGCAAAATAATAATGCCATTAGGATGTATTCTTTGTGTGAGAAGTTCAAGCAAAGAATACATTTCACAGTTGATTTATGAACCCTTCTGAAAATATGGTTTACAATGAAATTCTAACAGCCCCATAACAAAATTAACATGACAAGTAGCAGTGCAATAATACCTTTCATGCTTGTGCACAACTGCAGACTTTCTCTTGCTAAGTACTTCCCAAAGGCTGAGAGAACTTCCAAGAGCTCTGGGCAGCGCACGAGGGAGCACAGCTGAAAGCTGGCTGTCTGCATGCATGTGGAGTGTGCATTCAGGGTGTCTGTATGGGTGAAGTTAAATCAACAGCAGCGTTACCAAAATAGCACCAAACTAAGAATAGCTGTCTTCAGCTACTGGGTGAGCGCTGGTCTACTAAGGCAAAACGTGGGAGGTGTAACTTTTGCTGCCGGCAGTACTTTATTTTAAGGTTTTGTTAGAATCAGCTGAGATAGCTGCTAGAAAAAGCAGTGATTATTTGGACTGTCATTGTTCGTACAAATAGCCTATATTTATCATTATATTTTAAAGGTTTATTATGATTAATTTTGCAGCTGAACCAAGTCTCTGCAGACTGAAACCCTGATGCTCTGCCTGTATCTAATATTTGCAATATACAAGATTAGATTCTGCTGCTGTATGTCTTTGGGACCATTGTGCCAAAGCTGGATAACTGGGTCAGAATCAGGATTTTTAATGTGGAAAAGTCTGGGCCTTGGCCATCTCAGATTTAATGTGTGTAACACCAGCGGTTTGCCACTAGGAATTTTGAGGGCATTATGCTGACCTCAATCTGCTCATCTAACAACTGAAACAAATTAAAGAGCGAGAGCACTCTACAGCTGTTTGCATGCAAAGGGCTGTTGGAGGTTGTACAGAGAAAAAACAAGGAGAGACCTGCAGAGATGAGCATCATCTTTGGTCTTCCAGAGACTGATACACAGTTCTGGATACACGAAACTAAATTTTAACATTGAGGCTTATATATGTAGGATATAATTACACCTTTACTCTCAAAACATAGCTAAAACAATGTTAGACTTAAGTGGTTTCTTTTCAAAGAAAAAGTTAAAATAGGAGATATAATTCCAGATGGGATAGTTAGAAAGGACTGTTTGCTGCATTTCCCATTGGCAAATTCTTAGGGTTATTTTGGGAAATACAAAAACGTCTGGGAACAGAGAAAACAACCTGGGAAATTAAAAAAGAACAGAAAAAAAGGAGCGATCTTGTGGTGAGACAGTGAACCTCATGAGGGTGTGGGCTTAGCCAGGCCCTGGGAGAGCCTGTGCGGACAATGAGCATTCCTGACCCAGGCTTGACACAGACCCTGTTCCAATAGCTCCAGCAATTTTATTGCCTATTTAAGCACTGTTTGTTAATTAAGATTAAAAGAGATTATGAAGTGGTTTTATCGTGATGTGTACGAAACAGGGCCAGTGGCCTCCTCGTGCACTCAGACTCAACTTCCTCACTAAGATTTAGGAGTGGAATTTGTCCTTGCAGTTAATAGTTTTACAAAGGAATAAAGCACACAATTTGTCAGACTGTTGTTTTTCCCTTTTGACCAGTTAGGCTAAGTATCATGAAAGAGCTCTATTTGGGCACCAGCCAGTACGATTGGATGCATGGTACATTAACCAGATTTCTTGGGTTTACAATCTTGCTCTTTTGAGCACAATTACTTTTCTCTGATTGGGTTCTCTGTAGCTATTAGCAGGTCCAACAAGGACCGTGAGGCATTTGTGCACAGCTTTATGAGAGGGCTTCCCTGTTGGGGTCATATGTCAGGACTGGGGTCCCAAAGTTCCTGGGAAAGCAAATTTCTTCTTTTTCTGGTCATTATATCCATCGTACCACTCATGGCCCACACAATAGGGTCACAATCCAGCTCTACAGTTTGTACCTCACAAATTGTGAAGGATATGAGATTGGATCCCTAAAGGATTCAAAAAGTTAGAATTGATAAGTACAATTAGAGGCGTTTTAATAGCTTCTCAGACACAGACAAAAAGATACATAACTCATGCTATGTCATTACAGACAACTAAGTTCTCCCAAATTTTAGAGATTGGACCTTAAGAAACAGCTTATCCAGCTTTCTCGCCAGAGACTTGTACCTTCAGTGTCTCCTGACCACCTTTAATGCCAGATATTTTTGTTAACTCATTAGTCATGGTACACCCACAGGATGAGCTCTCCTGGGCCAGGGCTGGTGGCTCAGGTGCTCCCCACTCTTTGTGTGCAGGCATTTGGGCAGATGCCAGCAAAGTCACACCACTGATTCACAGCAGCAGAGGGATGATTCAGAACTGTGGGCACTGGGGAGGGTTTGCTGGAATGTGTGTAGCATCGAGGACAATGCAGCTGCAGTATTTTCTTTGCAATTTGCTTCTTGCTGTAAAGAAATAAGTTCTCAGGCAAAAAATAATAATCTGAAGTTTGATATATCCGGTATGATTTGATAAAATTTCTTGGTCAGAAGTTTCACTTTTTTACAGAAATGGCAGGCATTTATAATTTGCTGCACAAGTAGTTTAAGTATTTTAGCATAATTTAGTGAGAATTAATGGCTGGTTATTTATTGCCTTGTGCTCTACAGGAGTGATTTATAAAGCCATGCTCTTCACTGCTTGTTACTTTGCATTCCCTGTGTTAGCTGTACCATCAATATCATTAAATGAATTCTCAGTGACATTGCTCTGGAACTATAGTTTTTGATACAAGGGTTACAGAACATAAATCAAGAATTATGTTTAATTCATAAGAGGCACCAATCTCTCATTTAGGCATAGGTTGGGCCTAGAAGGTGTCAAAAATATACTTTACAATACCTCTTCTGATTGCATTCAGACTCTATATATACCCTTATGTTCCGTGTGAGAATAAAATATAGCAATACAGGGCAGTTTGTCAAGTGAATGACATTTGTGTTTTTATTTATTTGGGTACAAATGATATCATTATTTTTACCACAAACTAAAAAGGAATATATTTACATGAATATATTTAAAAAGATTGGTAAAGAATTCATAAAATTAAAAATAAATATTTGCCTATTCTGTGTTATAAATGGTATAGTTGATTATTTAAATTACAATTTAAAAATCTAATGCTTCTAGTATTATTTGCTGTTATATTCATTTGTCTCCTCACAGAAATATAAATAAACACTCTCCTCGTTATAGTTTTTCTTTACTCGTCCCTTTAAATTCCTATTGAATCGCTTCATTGAAATCCAGAGCACTGAAAATCCTGTAAAAACATTGATCTAGTATTTATTTACTTTTTATTAATGTAAATATTTCTGATCCCTTTAGCTTTTGTATGTATATACAAATATAAACATTATGTATATGTACATACGCATATATTTGCAAAGCCTAAATTTGGGATCAGATCTTTGAAATGTGGTTTCACCTCAATATTATTCAAAGTGTACGTGAACTCTTGATGATATCACTCACATATAAAGGTAATTTTGAAGCAAGAAGGTTTAACTCTTTGTGCTGTAGAGGCAGTTAGTTACCAGTGTGGCTTATGGGAGACCTGTGGATGACTCCAGGGCTGTCACTCACTGCGGGTTTGTTCACCTCCTGGCTCTAAGATGAGGGACATTGTCTCTTGGGCATTTCTTGGAGTCAGCAAAACAACCATCACATGTTATGACCACAAAGAATCTAAAGCTAAAGTGTTCACTGAACAGATAATGTTTGACTTGCCACTGAGATTGGAAGAACATTTCTGTTAGAATTAGGGAAAAAAATAAATTTAAATATGTTAAAATTCTATATACAAAGCTGGAACTTTTTTTTCCTCCATTTTCATATAAATTCATGCAGGAATAAAATTTTGAATAATATTATCTTTTTACCTCAGTTCTGCAAATCAGGCTATTCTATCTAATTTGTAAAAAAGACTTAAGACACTCTTCTTGGGGAAAAAAAAAACAACCAAACATCTATAGGTGCAAATTAAAAATTACTTTTAGTGTCTATTTGCATCCAAATTTTCCATAAAGACTTCATCTGGAACATCTCTTTGGTTCCTTCTTCCCTTCAGTGATGGCCTATTGGCTTCCTGACACATGCAGTCCTTGCTCCCTCTGTTGGTCTGGGTGACACTAAGTATGTGATGGGTGGGTTTTGGGATGATCTGTGGACCTTGAGGGATCCCTTTGTCTCACAGGAGAGAATGACTCATGGATTTCTAGGCCTTCCAGCACTCAAGCTGCAGCTTGGGATGATTTGATGGCAGATCCTTACAGGAAGGATGCTAAGAACTTGAAGGGAAGGGAGGGAAAGTGTCTTTGGTGCCTGGTGACCCCAAGGAATGAGACTAAAAAATAATGAGCTTAAGCCATTTCCTCAGTTTCACAAAAAAAAGAGGAGAAAAAAAAAAAAAGGAGAAAAAAAAGATGTCTTGTTAGTGCTGGTATTCCCAGGCAGGAGCAAAAGAGCTATCATGGAATTACTTAATGTCATCAGTGCGTTCGAGACAACAGAATTCCTTTAGGATCAGGGGTTAACAACTGCAGGAACTAACTTCAAGCTCAGAATTTCACCTTGTAGTAGTTCTGAGATAGCATGACTAGGGTAATTTTTCTTCATTATTTTGTGTGTCATTTGGTTAGGAAAGTTATGTTTTAAAATGGGTTACTACACTGCATGGTGACATAGTACAGAGCCAATTCCTGGGCAGCTGTCCAGTTTACAGACAGCCAGTAACATTAAAATTTGCCATCACCGGCACCAAAAGGTGCCTGTGCTAATTAAAAGCAAGTAAAAGGAAAACATGCAGGGAAACTGAATGTAACATAGGGATGTTTAGCTTTAGATACATGGTAAGAATGATAATGCTGTCTGTCAATCCATCCTTCTCCCTACACAAATTATTTTTGTACTCATAGATCTGTTTCATTGAAAGCTGACAGCAGCTTAAGTGTCTTCAATGTATTCACTTGGGTGTTTGAATAGGGAGGACCTTGCTAAAGGAAGCTCTGGGAGTGCTGTCACATATGGGAGGAGTCTCAGTTGGGAGATCAGAGATATGATGCTAGTGTGGCTGTTAGGGAGGACCATGGTGTGGCTTGGAAATGCAACCAACAGATCAAAAGTCTTTACAGTATTCTTATTTGTAAACTTTCTGAAAGATCAGGTAACAGCATGGAAAATACTGAAGAACAATCCTCCATAACACTCTTGGCAGCTGCAAAATAGAGAGATGTTTCTCTATAGCAAGGCAACATAAAAAGTTTTGCAACAAATATAATGAAAAGGATTTGTAAATGAACAACTTCTGTTACCTAAAGGTATCTGTAATATGATAATTTCTGTTTCTTTCTGTTTGGGAAGTCTCACAGTTTTTCATAACATTTTGTTCATAGTCAGTAGTGCAGTAGAACAATGTTTAGGTTCTTAACTAAACTCAAAAGATATGTGTGGACATGTGTCCGCTGATTATGATTCTTATATAAACACATCTTCAACTTCAGTGCAAGGGTATGACTTGAGATCAAAAAACTCAAAAAAAAGGAGATGTGCAGTAATGTCTTGCCAGGAATCCAATCTCATGATGAGCAATTTGATTGACGGCTCCCCAGAGATGGATGTACCTGGAAGCTAAAAGAGGTGGTTCACCAGCTATATTTTAAACATTGTTTTTGTTGATGGCAATATATTGTTTTTCATGGTCTTCTTACTAGAATAACATAGCAGAGTTAATCTCTGCCAATGAATGAAGTCTGTTTCCTCAGCATGTGCCAAACAAGTGGTTCTGCACAGTTAGGGCTGCTATTTTTACAGCATTGTTTTTAGATGCTGTTCTCAGAGATGCCTTTTTTTCTTCTAAATTGTATTTCTGTCGTATATCTGCCTTTACCAGTTTACAGTTTGCTGTTGTTTCTGCCATCTGTTTGATGGGTATTGCTTCAAGTCTTTTGGCTCCCAGCCACATCCATCTCATCTGTAGGGGCAAAGCACCTTATTGTACATTGTACCTTATGTTACATCATCTCTTTGTTGTTTTAGTTGTTCAGGATTTCAGCCATTCTCTGTGCAAACGCGAGTTTCTCTTTAGAGATCACTAGGTGTTTGGTAACCACTCAAAAAGGGACAATTCCATTTAAAATGGGAAATACTTGTGTTATATGATGTTCCATCAAATCTGGTCTCTGTATTAAATCCATCCACCACAGTGATGCTCTGGTCATTGTACACTGAACAGGAAGATTTAACTTGGAGATGGGATGTTACTGCTTACCATTGCCAGAGATTCTGATAGAGCCAGTACTCAACACATTTCTTCCAAAAGAATTCCTCAGAAGTGCTAGGGTGCTAGAAAATCATTGTCTGATTTATTCTGGCACTCTGGAATTTGTTCCTGAGCAGCTTGTGGGATGTGTCTCTTCCCTAATGATACAGGGCTCGTACCTAATGCAGTGGTGGACCTACTGCGAAGTTTCTTAGTTGAGAATGAGAGATTCACAAAAACAAATCCACCTTTTATGTTGTTTATTTCATGACATTAAAAAAAAAAAAATCTTAAAAAATGCGGCTTTATGAAAAACCATTAACATATTAATCTTGAGATGAGCTCTTATTTCATCATAAGTGTTAGCTCAAGTTTGCTGTTTTATTAATCAACCATAAATGTCTTTTTTTTACAAATTAGTCAAGAATTTCCCTAATATTCAGCACCTTTCTGCTATGTACACCACCAGATGTGCAGGTCTCCAATGAATACCTTCATCTGGAATCCTTAGTATTTGGGATTCCAGGCACAGCAACTTCAGGACCTGAGCAATATTTCATGTAATAGAGAAATAATTATTTGTGCGTATTTGAAAAGTTCACCTACCTGGCTATATTGCTGAACTGAATTCCCAATGTATTCTTTTTTATTAGAAACTGCCATTAGCAAATAAATGAAGATTCAAAGTCTGTTTGCATTTTACCCAATATCGCCTTTTTTTGTTGTTCATTTGGAACACAGGGAACCCAGAAGTGCAAGCGTGCTAAAGAGTATCACAATATCATCAAGGTATTTTCCTGCTAAGATTCATTCTAATGCTGTGCTTACTCTGCCAATAATTTCTGAAAACAAATCTGGGCTGAGAGGAAAAATGAGTCAGTAGTAAGGCACTGACACCGTCTCCCTTGGAAGCACATACATTATTACTTGCAAATTCTCTGTTACTTTGGCTTTTTTCAAGGCAATGGTTACAGATCCCATCATTAATACTCCATTTTAAGAGAAGGGCTTTTAGAGCTTGATGTCCTTTTTTTAATAATAGGTTTAAAGAATTATTACCAACACAGTATCAAAAGGAGATATTATGGCCATGTAGCTTAGTACGTAATTTATTTACGAGTGAGATAAATCATGGATTGCTTCCTAGTGAGAAGCATGCATTCAGACTCATTACTGTTAGAACAGTATATTACATGGGATGTTGCTGTCCAAATGAGCTGTAAATTTGAAGTGTTTATGACTGTGCCAAGTGACTGACCAATTCAAGTTAAATTCAGATAGCACTTTTTGTTTAAAATAAACTTGATAACTTTAGCAGCATTTTATTATGCAAAAGCATTCACAGATATCAGAGCTGTGAGTCTGGACATGCTGTTAGACATTTTGGGAAAAGCCACTGCAGAGCTGTGTGCATTTGATTAGTGTGGCTGATTGCTCTGAGCAGGAGGTTGGCCTGGGGAAACCCCGAGGTCCCTTCCAGCTTGGATTTCTTATCATCCTATGATCTTCTCTGGGAGTGATGATGAGTCTGTGTGGCCAGACACCGGCTCCTAGGTGGAGGAATCAAAATTTCTGCCTATGGCTCAGAAGTGACATTACATAAATGGGCATCTCTAAAACAAACATGTCTGTTGAAGAAACACCAAGCTGTGCCATGACCAGCAGAATCCATAAACCTCTTTTGTGCCCCTTTGGGCAGTGAGTCCCCACAGCAACCATACCATGGTGCTCCCAGGTGCTCTCACAGCATATCTCAGCCCACTCCTGCAGTGCCTTCCGGACATCCTCCTACCCCTCCCCCATATACCCAGATCCTATGATCAGTGCCAGACCTCCTCACTGTAATCTCTCCAGTTTATGCCATATTCCTGATGTCCTTCCACCTGCTTTTTTTGGCTAGAGTTCTGCAATACTTAACAAATTTGTCATTTTTTCCGTGGCTGACAGAATTAATTACTCTCCTAAGGCAGTATTTCACCTGCCTATTTCTGTTTGTAAGCTGGTATGGTCTTAAGGGATATGTGCTTTCTTCCACCACATAAATCTGGTTGCAAATGAAAAACCAAGGAGGAGAAATAACTGTCCTTTGTGTGATTAGTGACCCCGCTTTTTCATTCCAGGAGATCTGCTGTATTCCCCTCATGTAGGAGGCAATAGTTCTTCAGTAATGACTGTAGCAGGTCCTACCATTATGTGCTTTGTACCAATCTGTGAAAGGTTTGTGTACTTCATTCTTTTCTCAGTCCTCTGAAAAAATTTAGGACAGTGGGAAGTGTACAGAGACACATAAGACAAAGGGAACGTGTCAGTGTCCAGTTAAGCCATAGGAATCAGAGTCATGTACCACTGACCATGCACTGCAGCCTATGGACATCCTTTTACTCAGTTTACTAGCTTTGTAATCTGCCTTATGTATTGTGGATGCACCAGTTGCATCTCTGTAATTAGTGCTGAATTGAGTGCTTGTTAAGAAATGGGGTTAATTTGGCTATGTGAGGATTTCCCTGTGTGGGTTGTAAAGCAAATACAGGGCTGAGGTTCCAGAATTTCATATGGTCCAGCTAATCTGCAACTGCTGGCAGTGTCTTCTGGGGACTATAGGCAGCAAAAACAGGTTGCTGCTAAAACAGTAGGCTGCTCAAAGCAAAACAGTGAAATCACAGAATCATTGCAGAGTTATAAGGGTTGGAAGGGGCCTCTGGGGATCATTTAGTCCAGCCCCCTCCTAAAGCAGGTTCCTTACAGTGGGTTACACAGGAAACTGCCCAGGTGGGTTTTGAATATCTCCAGAGAAGGAGACTCCACAACCTCTCTGGACACTTCTATATGTTTCCTAGGATCACAGAATGTCTTAGGTTATAAGGAACCATTAAGCTCATCTATTTTTAACCCACTGCTGTGGACAGGTTTGTCATCAGGTTGCCCAGGGTTCCATTCAACCTAGTCTTAACAAATGTTTACGCTTTTTAGAGAGGTTGGGTACTTTGCAAATCCACAGTGAAGTTTCATTCTGTGATACAGGAAAACACACAGGTGCTTGTCGGTTTTTGTTGTTGTTGTTCTTGAAGGATAATTTAGGTGATTGAAAGACATTTTGATTAAATATACACTTCAGAAGATTGTACAGACAGAATCTGGTGAAAACACTTTTTTATCTCAAAAAGATATAATACGTCCATTAGGCTAGAGCTAAATATAGACTTTAAGTATTTATAAATGATCAACACATTAGCAGCCCAAAATACATACAATCAATGTTTCACTAGATAATTAGGCACAATAGGCTGGAAAGCCTAAGACAAGGACAGAACCCTCTCCCAAACATGGGAAAAGGTGAAAAACAGAGACCTAGTTGTTGGCACTGTGTCAATACACAGACAATGGATGCTTGTTCTATTATTTATATGAACTGACTGCTTGGCAGATGCCACTGCAAAAACCTCTATTTTTAAAGTGTAGAAAAAAATAGAATTTGCTTTCCTTTATAATCACACAATGCAAAATACTAATGAAAATGTTGGCTTTCCTGTAGCTGGGAAGAAAGTATTGTCCTAATCTGCTTTCAGTCAGTAAGAGACTCTAATCATTCTAGTCACATCAAAGTAGACAGAAGTGAAAAAGCATCTTTTTATTCTTTGAGATACAGGGGAAAAGAGGCTGGAAATGCTTGCATAAAGTTGAAAATGGTAATTCCTAATATTTTCTTCTTTGATAATGCATATTTACTGTATTGTTAATCCATTCTGTACTCAGTCCTTGCAGCCAAACAAAAATGTGGTGTGTTTATAGCATTACAAAGGAAAATTCTCATAAATTATAATGTGTTGGGGCTGAGGCTGCCTGCACACCCTTCTGCTTCCAGTGCTGCAGCCGTAACTGCATTCTCTGTAATATTCAGGAAATGCAACTCTAGAATTAAATGTTCACCTAATTTATTTGTCTACCTGAAGACTTTTTTCTAATTCAAAAACTTGGTTAAAGAAAGCACTTCAATATGTATTTAAATCAACCCCTAATCAGAGCAGCACTTCTTAAGTGCATGCAGCATAGACAGTTTTTCAGTGTTAAACCATAAGAACTTAAATCTGCTAATTAGCTTGTACAACTGATATTACCATTTGACTGCCATATTACTCCTTTCATCTTTTCTTCTAAATTTATTTATAGGAAAACATCATATTTTCATATTTTCTCTTGTTTTTTGTTTTGTTTTGTTTGTTTTGTTTTTTAATGCCAAAGAAAGCAACAAGAAACCCACCTCACCTTTATTAGAGAAATGGAAATTGTTTCCAAGCTGACTCAAAACTCAAGATGTCCCAAGATAGAGGGTGGCTTTCTCAGCTCTTCCAACTACACTAGAAGAGACTGAACATGAAAAATTAATCAGTACTTTTGAGAAAAAATAAGATGGCAAAAATGAATGGCACATTATATCATTATTTCAACTAATATATTTGACTGAAACAGGAGGGAATTTTGCATGTTTAGGTGGTAGCCACATTACAAAATATGTGCAGAAGATGCGTAGGGATAGATCTTGGATCCCTGTTCTCTATATGTCTTGTAGGTGTGCGCTGGACCATGTACACAGTTGGAAATGTAATGCACACATCAGGCCAACATACAGAAGGGTGCATGGACCACTGCACATTTTGAAAGTGCCTCATCTGGAGCGTGGTTGAAGCTGTAGGTTTAAAAATGCACATTTTGCATGGGGTGCGCTGAGAGAAATGTCCTTCAGGACTGGCTGCGTGCAGGCTGGGGCTGGCAACAGGAGAAGAGTTCAGTGAGCCCCTTAGAGTGCACAGATGGTGCGTGGGAGGGACAATCAGCCCATGCTGCATGTGTTGGTTTGTCCCAACAAGTGGAGGTTTCCACCAGCCTTATCCACATCCTAATGTTTCATTAATAGCAGAGCACTCTCAGCTAATGCTGGCTGATACGGACACACATGCACTCTCTTCTGTACACAAATGCTGTCTTAACACCAAAGGCATCCAAAAAATGGATATGTTGTCAGTTGGACTAGATCATCTTAGTGTTATTTCCACTCTTAATGATTCATGATTCTATGAAAAGGAGACTTTGATTTACTTTTATTGATATTAATTGCTGGGAAATGTCTTGTACTTGCAGGAATGTATCACTTTCTGTGTAAAGTTCCAATGAGAGTAGATGATCTTGTAGGTCTTTTCCAACCTTGGTGTTTCTGTGATTCTGTGATTTCCTTATTGTTTATTGGATCTTTCTAAGGAGACTTTCGACCTTCCTTCTGCATTTTCTTCTCTCAGAAAACTTTTTGACTTTGTTGTTATTTTCAAAATCTCCACAAATATGCTCGTTCCACCCTCATGTTGGATTCCCAGTGCCTTTGCCACATGGGCCATCCCTGGAGGTAAATTCAGAGGCAGGAGATAAACAGAAGAGGTCTTTGTTCCTCTTGTTCTGTATGTTTTGGGCACCACAGTAGAAAAAGGATGTAAAACTATTAGGAAATGTCTAAAGGAGTGCTAAAAAGATGGTGAGGGGTCTAGATGGGAAGAAAGGAGAGGCTGAGGTCCCTGGGTGTGCTGGGCCCAGAGCAGAGGAGCTGAGGGAAGGGCTCATGGCAGCTGCAGCTCCTCACAGGGAGCGGAGGGCAGCGCTGAGCTCTGCTCTGTGTGACAGCGACAGGGCCGAGGGAACGGCATGGAGCTGTGTCAGGGGAGGGGCGGGAGAAGGGCTTTGGGAAAGGGTTTGCACCAGAGGGCGGTGGGCACGGCCCCGAGTTGCCCGAGTTCAAGGAGTGTTTGGATAATGCTCTCAGACATAGGGTTTGAATTCTGGGTTTTCCTGTGTGGAGCCAGGAGCTGGACTTGATGATCCTTACGGCTTCTTTCCAACTCAGAATTCTGTGACTCTGGGATTCCATGACTGTGGCCCACAGACTTCAGGCCAGTACAGCTACCCTGGCTGGGTTGGTTGTTCTTTGGCCTCTAGCACACACTCCTTCTGCTGGCCATTTTAATCCTTCCCCTCTGAAGCTTTTTCACTTCTGATCCAGGCTTTTAGAGCAAGCATGCTAATTCCAGCCTCTCGCACTAATGTTGACATAAATAATTGCATCTTACTTGCCAGATCTCCCTGGCAGTTCCCACTGAATATGGCCAGGACAGCTGACTTTATTTTTTTGTACCTCGGGGAAGAAACAGTTGGTTAAACTGAGGGGGGAGAAGGGGAGACAGAGTCAAAACCATGGTTTTAGAATGCACACATCTAACTCCTGCTCTTTAATTAGAGCGTGTTTTTATGTCAAATGGAAGCTGAAGTGCTCAATCCTTGGAGGCATTCGGGGGCCCTGGGCAGCTCGATCTGTTGGTTGAAAATCCTGTCTGTGTCATGGGATTGGAGCTAGATTAGTTTTAAGGTCCTTTCCAACCCAAACCATTCTGTGATTCTACGATTCTATAAGCTTGTTTTCCAGAATCCTGTTCAAAACCTGTCTGAACTGTCTGTCATGAAATGGGGCAGTTTATTGCAGGAAATCTACATTCCCAGATGCCTCCTGAAGACCTCTCTGCTGGTACTTTCCCCTCTGAGGGAATGATGCTGCCAGTTCCTGTAAGAGCAGATGGAAAATGGAAGTGGATGTGAACATCTCTAGACTTGTTTCTCCCAAACTGCCCGAGGGCTTGAACGATTTCTATAATTGCACATGGGACAAAATTATGTCACTTAGGCTGTGTACATGGGAGCTGGCAGTGCTGCATATGAATAGAGATTTCAAACGTGTTAGTATGGTGGTCCTCCTCATCCTCCTTCATAGGTGACATAGACTATATATAATTCAAATGTGCATTCGGAAGATCATGTTTCTTTTCTCCTTTTTGGTGACAGTCTGAAAGTCTTTGTTACCACCTGTTTTCACCTTGAGGAAATGAAGTTCATTACAGAATTCCTAGAGACAAAGCATGGAGTTGGTGATGTCTTGAAGTGAAAGCAAGCCTCTGAGCCAGATAGATCCTTCCTCTGCTCAGAGTCCTTTTGTCCTCTCTCAGCAGTTTATCTTCTCTGGCTACTGTTAAAAACACATTTTCCCTTCTCTCTTACATAGCCCCAAGCAGACAGATTCATCTAGGCTAATGGAGGTGTGAAGTTAATGTATAGAGGAATCTTATTACCTCTAAGTTGTTTTTCTTTCAAAGCACTCACTTACCATGTCAGGATGTTCCTTTTCCCATCCATTTCTCTTTTATTATTCGCCTCCTGGGAAAAACTGGTTCATAGCAAGGAGTTGCCTTAGGGCACAAGGAGTGTGCATGCTGCCTTTCGGCTGTGCTTGGTTGGTCAGTTGGCCATATGCTGGAAGTAGTTGCCATAGAGTGACAGCAGGACTACAGGTGGGTTGGAGTAAAACCAATTAATACTTAGCAAGTGCTTTCGTTTAAGTGATATTTAACTACACTGAAGACTGTACAGAAACAAGAAGACTTTTGAAAAACAGTACAGAAGTCAGTTACAGGCTTGACATATAGGCATATATGTCAAGAAAACAAACCCCTGTAATTAATTATTGAAATAAATTTCTCTGCTAAAGCTATTTTAGATGTTGCCAATGTTATTTCTTTTGTAATTCCCATAAACCTTATGTAGCTTTAGACCTGAGAGTCAGTCTAGGGATCAATATGGTTTTGGGTATGTTACACATTTTTTAAAGATAAATATCCAAATTCATGATCCCTTTCCATTAAGCTACCCATCAGGGAGGAACTAGGTCTACTCTGGTCTGCCCTGTGCTGGTGAGACCTCACTTGGAGAACTGTGTCCACATGTGAAGTCCTTTGTACAGGAGAGTCATGGACCCATTGGAGCACTTCCAGGGGAGGGCCACAAAAATGATCCAAGGGATGGAACATCTCTCCTACGAGGACGGTCTGAGAGAACTGGGGCAGTTCCGCCTGGATAAGAGAAGGCTTGGGGAAGACCTCAGCACAGCCTTTCAGTATCTAATGATGGGGGGGCTGTAAGAAAGATATGGACAGGCTCTTTAGAAGATTTGGTTGTGATAGGAAAAGGGGAAATTGCTTCCAACTAACAGATTTAGACCGGATGTAAGGAAACAGTTTTTATAGTAAGGGTGGTAAAGCACTTGCACAGATTGCCCAGAGAGGCGGTGGATGCCCCACCCCTGGATACCTCTAAGATCAGGCTGGACCGGGCTCTGTTCTAGCAACCTGTTGTAGCTGTAGGTGTACTAGTTCATTGCAGGGGAGTTGGTCTAGATGATCTTTAACAGTCCCTTCAAATGATTTTATGATTTTATAATCACCAACAGACGCAATTCAATGCAGGAAAGGTACATCTTGCACTCCATTCCGAAAGTATTTTAGTTGCTGCATAATTGCACCACATTACTGGCATTTGCTCCATGTGTAATGCATAAATAGAGAGAAAAGCAAGTAGTTAGCACTGGAAAAAAGACAGAAGCAATGCCCTTCGTAATTCTCTGAAGCTGCTCTGGCTCTGGTGCAGAACTCATGCATATGCTCATTGCAAAAGTGGAGCTACTGTGCGTGTGTGCTGCAGAAAGTGGTACCTGTCCTGAAAAGCATTGCTGACCCTGGGCACAGATTGCTCCTGCTATAGAGCAGCAGTAATTGGCTCCTGTCAGCTATCAAGCAGGGGATAACGGACACAACAAGATTTAGACCATACTGGCTGCTGACTCTGTGTTTGAAATCCTAAAATAGTTCCATAATGAGCATGGTAGGGACCAAAACTTTATACTAGAAACATGATCCCAGCTCTGTGCCCAAAATAATATCACTACCTTGTGAGGCTCCTCTCCAGATTCTCCTATGCTTCTGAAAAGTCCAAGCTGCAGAAAAAACAACATGCACAGAGAAGGGAGTAGCCAGAGTGCCCATCAAGAGGCCATAATATTACTTTTCTGGACATAGGAGTACAGGGAAACAGAATTTTCCTAATTGAGCAAGATACAAATTAGATCCCAATGGAGTTTTCATTTACTCCTGTTTGGTAGCTTGCAGATGAGTTTTACCTTGAGGATCCACTGTATTTGAAAAATGTAATATTAGATGTGTTTTATTGCTCTACCCTGTTACTGTAGCTGGCACAATAGGTGAGGAAAAAACTATATATGTTGAGTTTCCTCTACAGACCAAGATGTTATACTCTTTCCTGACAGTTTCATAAGCAAGCCAGGTGTGATCCATTAGAGGTGGCACACAGTTGCCTGAAAAATCATTCTCATAAAGTTGCTTTCAGTATCTTACTGTTAGACTGAGACTGTTTCAAGGAATGATCTGTTAATTATTTCCATTACTGAGTTGGAAAGAGCAAAGAACATGTATGAAGAGTGTGTATTGAAAGAACTTTGGCTGCAAGAAATTGAAAATCAGAGTCAACACTGTTAAATACTGAAATGTTTTGAAATCAGCAAGATGAAATGAAGTTGTAACATCACAGTTAGGAATGATGAGATGAATTAAGCAATTGGAAATAAAGACTAACTAGCACTGTTAACATAGCACTGTAAGAGAAGAGCAAATCAAATTGCATTGGATCTCTGACCGATTAGAAGAAAACAAAATTATACATCTTTCTTCACGGTACATTAACTGGCCTCTTAGCTGTTTGTAGAATTGTAGAATTGTTAATTGAAGAATTGTTAATTGGAAATATTTATTCTTTAGACAAAACTGATAAGACCTCAAGTACAGAAACTCTGTGCAACTGCAGGTGTATTTCTTCCTCAGAGATGGAGATAGAAAGCGAGGGACAAGCAGAGACCAAGAAGGTGGTGTGTTGTTCAGAAAGTGAGCGGTCAGAAGATAGGCAGCGCAGGTTCCCCTTATTTGGACAAGTTTTTCTTGTTTTCAGAAAGGATTTCTGGGAAACATTCAATCTCTACCTTTCTATCCAGCATGTAACAGTATTGCTATATCTCACTGGATCTCGTGAATATTAATTTTCCAGGGCTGCAACTCTGCAAACATTTCTTCTTCTCTGCTCTGAGGCAGAGATGCTTCTCAGGCAAAGCGATAAGCTAAGTTCTGTGATGTGCCTGCTTTTACTCATGTCTCTCACTGAATGCCTGTGCGAGTGTTTTATTTTACGAACATAGCCATTTTGATTTAGGAATTTTTCTTTTGCTACATACAGAAAAAATTCTGTGAATTGTTCTACAAGTTTAAAAACAAGGAGTGAAGAAAGAAGAGCACAGGCAGAAAGTAGAATCGGACTTCTGATTTAATTACTCATGCATATGCATATATAGATGAGTATGCTACATTATTTATTGTTGTCTTTTTTTTATGTCCACAGGGCTACAGCTACTCATAGGGGCCAAGTTATATTCAAGGATGCCTTAGCACAACAGCTGTGTGAGCAGGGAGGTAAGAGCAGCCATTATTTTAAAAATATCCGGTAAATGTGGTTTTCCATTGTACCTGCATGCCAGTGTTACTCATCACAAAAGGAATTTGAGAAAATTATAGTCAGGACCTTCCCTGTATTCTCAAAACCAACTCTTTCTATGGTTCCGCATCTCTGATTATTGATCTGGGAAATCCAGAATTCTGTCCTGTCTGAACATTGAAGAATAACCAGAAGTTGAAGTACATCTTATTGCTTTATACCATTAAATTCAGCCTATAACAACTGTCTTTGGTTTACTGTCAGCACCACAAGCTGAGTTTTAACTATGGCTGCATTAACAACAAGAAAAGAATGCAGCATTCCTACAGCAAAAGCTTAATTTACCATCCTGCTCACGAGCAGCTTTGTGAAGAACCTTCCTTCCCTTTTTGTGAAAGTAGGCCATCATATTTTTACCCTTCGCCAACAACTTTTGATCATTTTTATAGCGAAACAAAATGTTTGACTTACACTGAAAATCTATTTGAAAATCTAATTGTGCAGCTTATCATATATAGGCTTTTGATGAATAACCTCTAAATAAGTGTCCTGTTGAGGGTTGTTGCCTACCAGCAATGCATGGCTTTGAATGCGCGTCATTAAAGCAGTGGGAAGTACGGAAGGTATCCATCACTTCTGGTGACTACTTCCATGCTCTCCATAAATAGGAGAGAAAGGAATATCTGTGTTGTGTGATTTCTGTGATCCAGTTTTATCTGTAAAATTTCAGTGATATTTCCACATGAAGAGAGACATGGGCCAAATCAGTCTAAAATAAACATTTCAGTATTACAAATTTGTTGTCATTTAAGCAAACAAGAAAAAATAAAATACATACTTTTGGGCCTACTCAGTATTTCTTTTTCATATAAGCTTGGGAATATCTGTGCCATAGTTTTGTAGCAGGAAACTGTAGGACATTACTGAGAAGAATTTATTGAGGTGTGAATAAAGTATGAATTGTACCTCTGTGACAGTGAGGGCAAAAGATTTCAGTTTTCAGTTCCAGTATGTGAGTTTTCAGTATTTTAATATTTCAATGGGAAATAGGAGAATTCAGAGAGGTGACTGAAGATACCAGCTAACAAGCTCAGAAGTTAGAAATAAATGTATTTTGAATAAATTAGAGCAGTGTAACACAGGTGTTGGCAATCAGAAGGGAGTGTGATAATGATGTGGATGGAAGGTGATTGGACACGGCAGGTATCAGTGTTTTACTATGTGGAAGGAAAAATCTCTGGTGAAATTACAGAAAAGTCTTTGGTATTCAGAACAGGAGATAAATTGTACAGGCATCATGTTTTGGTGGCTGGTATAAGGAGATTTGAGAACAGGAGTACTGTCAGGAATGCCATTTGGGATGTGTTAAGGAGAATGGTGAGGATATCTCACACAGATTACTTGCTGGATAGACATGAGAGTGAAAAAATTGGTATAGTTATTAGCATAAAATTGTAAAAAGTCTCATACGAAGGTGAATTTCTCTATTGTTGCTGCATAACGAGCCCATTGCCAAAGGTAGAGCCTGCAATGGTCAGAACAGGAAAGGAAGGGACACATAAGTACAAGACATACTGAGGGAAGAGTGAGAGGGAGCCAGAGCACTGGCAGTTATCAGCACAATGAAAGCTATAGGCAAGCAAGACAAAAGGAAACATATGACCATCAGTATCAGAGCTGGCAGTGTGGTCAAGGAGAATATGGGCAAAGCAACAAGATTCCCCCTGGCAGAAGAAAATACCTTGATAAGCAGAGAGTAGTGAGTAGAAATCAATCAATCAGTACAGGTTTTGACAGTCCTTGTTTCTGAGATGCTATACAAAGAGTCTTTGCTAGCTGAGCTGGCAATGTACATTGTAATTCTTTCCCTCTGCTGTTTTACGCTTCTCCAGTTTCGGAACATAACTCAACCTTAAATCAACAATTTGACAATACTTGTGTGGATTAGAACAGTAACTCCTGATGATACTACATGCCGTCTCAGAGCACACAGAGACTCCACAGCATAAAGAGAAAATGGGATTTGTTTATTGGCTGTGTGCAGGGAATAGAAGACGATGAGCTGTGCCAAACCTGGGTTTCACTGTGGCTGTCCCTTTGTCTTCTCCACCACACAAACACAGAGAATCATGTCCAACACCATACCCCTCAAGATGCTTCCAGCTTCCCCATCTTGTTGTCATCTCCCAAATCCTCAACAATTTCTGTGGGTTTTTTTTTCCGTAATTTTCCCACCAATTTTCTTCACTTAGTACAAAGAGTACTAAATAACTGTGGATTTGTATTCTCCAAAATATTTGAAAATATGGTGGTAACTCCACCACCATCAGGTTTGTCTTAATTAAGGATCATCCTGTGGTGCAGTTTTATGTGCAGCCTACAGTCTATGGCAGCCATGAATAAATTAATTCCTTTGAAATTACATCGCACCAGCTTCTCAGAGCTTTGCTGGTTCTTCCCCAGATTTCTGTTCAGCTGTCAGTTTTCCTGACTCATCTGGTCAAAAACTCTGTTGCCCGTTGCCCTTCTTCCAGTCCTGTCCAGCACCAGGCTACCCTCTGCCCTTTTCTTATTTCCTAAGCAGACAGTGTGCATTGCATTGGTCTTCCTTACCAGTGAGAACTATTACAACTCTTACACTATTAACATTGATTTTCCATTTTAAAGAAAAGATGCTTTCTTTGAAGCAAACCTCACTTTAATTCCGTGCAGATAATCACAGTCTCAACAACACTAATAATATAAACAAAGGATTATTTCAGAAAGAATTAATGTGTTTATTTAAAAGTGAAGATAAAAATGCAAAATAGCAAGAAAGATTGACGGAAGTGGGATTTTAAGGTCTGTTTCTGGCTCTAAGCATTACTTAACTGAAAGGCTGAAGTGAAAAATGTAGCACATAAAACCAAAGGGAAACTTTATAGATTTATTACAGAACATTTTTATAATAATTATTCACCAGAGGTGATATCAGCCTTCATAATAACTAGTACAAAGGATATACATGAAGACATGAAACAAGCACAGAATCTCAGAAATCATGATTGCTGTGGCTGTCTGCCCTTAGATGTGCATTAGTAAATCCTAATAGAGTTAATGGGATTTGTGCAGTGAAAAGGAAGTGTATTTCTTATTTGGAAGTGAATTAGAGGATGATAAAGGGAATGGCAATGCCAAACCAGCAGCCCTATGTATAATGTAAATGGAGTAAGGAAAGACGCCACAGGGAAAGACACAATCGCTTGAAAAGCTGTGTGTTCAGCATACAATAAATATTTCAAGAAGCTAGAGAGATCTTTGAGAACTGATGTGCGCTTTAAAGTTTATATGAATCTTGAAGAAGATATTAAAGGGGAAAGGAAACATAAAAACAGACAAGAAAACAAAAAAATTTACAAGCCAAGACAGAAAATGTAGATGTGTTATAAATACTGCTAAGGAAAAGTAAGTGTGTTAATGATGATAGTTATCATAATCATGATACTGTTAGTAGTATCTTTATTATTTAACAATATGTTTAACTTATTCATTAATAGCAAAATGAGAGGAAAACAAGGTAACCTTACAGATTGGTAAGGTAAACTAGTACAGATTTATTCATATTTATTCTTGTCTTGAGTGGAATAAAAATCTTACATCAAAAAACACTAGTGTAATTAAAATGGAGCTGGCAAAAGATCAGACCTGGCTGCACTGCGCTGTGGAACTGAGGGGAAACCATCAGCTCTGTTTGAGAACAGCGATGGTGTTGGAGAAAGAGCTCATGGTGCAGGGATGGAGGCGGTTGGCACCCACATCACACTGACTGGTGTGGAAGGGCTAAGGGACCGTTGTCCCGGGTCCTCTATATACCTTTGGGCTAGTAGTACAGTTCTTTGGCATAAAGACCATGCTGGGAGATCTGTGAGCATGTTATAGAATCACATCATAGAATGTCAGTTTGTCATTTAGTTCTGCCTGAGTGGAGGAGAATCAGAACCATAAAACTTATAAGCTGGAAATGAAGAAGGGTATTGTTACTCCCTTCTAGTGCAGAAACACTCCTTTCAGCAAAATTCCCAGAACTTTATACAATCTCGTATTCAACACCACTAATGGTAGGAGTGATGTTCCTTTTGTAAGAAACCACTGCCTGCTCTGAGAGATGTCTCCATGTGAAAGTAAATGATGAGAACTGGCCCAGGTTCCCTTTGATTTGATAGCTTCTGCCTGAATGTTTGCAGAAGATCTTTTAGGCATGTTTTGTACCTTGTAAATATGGATTGAAGAACACTTTGAAAAACAAATATGAAACAGATTGCAGGCTCTCCGGCCTGACCAGAGTAGTACTTTACAGAAGAATGAAGTTCAAGGCTGACATATTGCTCCTTGGCTTATGTGTCAGCAAGAATAATGCAGCCCTCGGGCAACACACTGACTCTCTCTAGGGGAATGCTGAGCCTCACTTTCAACAGCAACTTTGCTTCCCAGTGGAGAGAAAGTATTGGCAAGATTCTAAACAAAAATATTTGGGATTTTTTTCATCTTCATCTGGCTGCTAATGAGGAGATTCAATTTTTTCATAATCTGCAAAATATAACATACCTTTCTGCACCTTTCAGTTATGAATTGCTGAGTGACGTCTAATGGCTGCTGCTTGCTGAACTTGGTGTTTGATGCTTCTCTGGGACATTTGTGTTTCTGTAATTAGCTTTATATTAAAAAATAATGAAGTCCAAAATTAAAAAAAATATTTAATCTGAAGGAGTTTTAGGAATGTTTTTGGAATATCTTCTTAAGCTATATTCCCTACCTATTCCTGTACACTAGATTGACCACACAGGTCTATGGAATATGTGTGTCAATAGTACAGACTGATGTAACTGGAACATATGTTTAATTTCTAATATGTTAGCTTTTCACGTTGAACATTCATTTTGCTTAATCATTAGCCATTATCATATTTATTATT
Organism: Chrysolophus pictus; assembly: GCA_037305975.1. Taxonomy (NCBI): domain Eukaryota; kingdom Metazoa; phylum Chordata; class Aves; order Galliformes; family Phasianidae; genus Chrysolophus; species Chrysolophus pictus. The sequence goes on from CM074576.1 coordinate 183,205,044, forward strand.
TTTGTTCTGATTTTTCCATTAGCATCAGGCTCATCAACGAATCTTGTTTCCCTCCATATATACCAGCCCCTCCAGAGTGAGCTGACATTTCCTTGCAACTTCTTTTTTATTTTCCTCCCCTCTAGTTCATCCATACTAGGACATACTTTTGTATTATTTTAATCGTTGTTAACCTTTCATTAGCCTTACTTCATCCACAGAAAATGTTAACCTTTTACTCCAAAGGATGCCTTCATTCTCCTTCATTTCATGGACACAGAGCCCCACAATGACCCCATTGACTTTTGAATTCCCCATTACTTTGAGTTTCTCACGCTTCCAGTTTGACTGTGGCCTTTCTCTCTCTGAATCACTTTCTATTGTATACTTTTTTTTCTGTGCTTTCCTTACCAAAGGGATTGCCTCTCCTTACAAGGCAAGCATCCTACATTTCCTTACATTTTCTCGTATTGTATTTGTTCATGCCTCTTAGACTGTGAGCTCTATCGAGCTCAGTTTCCTTTCTTTGCCCAGTACAATTCACCTCTTGTAAAGCTCTGTACATACCTTAGGTACTGGTTTAAAATCTAATAATAAATTCCTTTAGTTTAAAATTTCTCAAAGGGAACAAATTCTCATTCAAGCTAATGTACATTGTTAAGCCACACAAATACTGATTCTAAATTTCAGACCACCCAATCATATATCACTATCTAAGTGAATGTATCCTATGGTAGCCTTTTTTCCTCCCTCAGTCTGAAGTACTGTAGTTTTTTCTTTTAATTTTGATCTTTGCAGTACTTGGTTACTCTGCACTGTATAATAGTTTTTTAGCTTTCTCATTTTATGCAAGGAAATTCTGTTTTACTTCAGTTATATTGTATGGCCCACTGTACAATTTGCGCTGTTTTAAAATAAGTAGTTCTGTGAATGGATGAAAAAAGACAGAAGAAAATTCTTCTAATTTTCTGTGATGTTCTACATTTATAATATTTTGAGGACCTTAACTACAACACTTGAGGACCAACACAGTGGTGTTTTGCAATGAAATGTAAAATGTAATACAGGAACTATTCTTAGGGAGATTAAAGTCTAAGATCATCACTCATTAAGTGGTAACTTCACAGTCTTTTGTTGTATTCAGCTCTAGAAATTGAATTACAAATTAGATGGAGGAATACCTGAGGCAAAAATGCTTGGGCTTCTTAGATCCTACAGAGACTTGGGGAACAAAATCAACCTCCTCATCATAAAATCTTTATTTGTAAGAACAGCCTTTTGTCCAACACCAAGTGTTTGCTTAACTGCACATGTAGTTTTTAAATGAGTGGTTAGTAGTAATATTATGTATGTGCACAATTTCCTTCATTTCAGTCTATTGCTAAGCAGTTTTGTTTTGCAATATACAATTCATATAATTGAAAAGGCCTTTTAGGAAAAATCAAATGCTGTATAAATGGCTAGTTATAATTTAAAAAATAATGCTGAAGGCAAAGAAATTTGTACATATAAAAAATGCAAGTTTGTCCTGTACATGCACCTTTTGGCTGAAAAATGACATTTTGCATAAATTCAGAAAGTACCATTAGTGATAGTGTGCACTCGAGGCTCGACTGCCTTCCGCAGAAAGCTTCCAAAGAGCAACATCAAGCAACCTGAGATGAATGAGAATTTAGTCTTTCATTTAATTTTGAGGTCTGAATTGCTTTTGTTGGAGAGGAACGTCTCTTTCAATTGAGTTTCTCTCGCAGGCTAATGAAATTTGCTCAGCCAGCTAACAAGTCTGTCCATGACCTGGCCTGACGTGGCCGTTCTTCTCCTAGAAGAGCACCAGCAGCGGCTCTCAGCCACGCCTGTCCTTACAGATCCCCTCTTGTGCTGACCCAGAACTAATGAAAAGGGTTAATACCGAGCATCAGAGACAGAGGTCTTATTTTAGGCTTAACCACTAGCAACATCAAGAGTATTTCAAATCTCACACCACAGTGTATTTCCTTTCCTGCAGGCAAAAAAAACCAACAGAGCAGCTGCATTGTTCTACCTAGGAAACAATTCAGCTAATCCAAGTTAATCCATTTCTTCTATGCAAAGAGTTTCTAAGTCTTCTAAGAGGTATATACATGCCTCCGTGGAGAAGAACAATGTTTGGGAGTGCAAGATACAAATGCTGCCTTTTCCTGGGCAGTATCCACCAGCATTACCATGGAGGCAGTGCCAAGATCTAGCTTGCAGTTGGTGTCCAATTGGTCCAGCTTGTATAAAGTCGTGATGAAAGTTTGGGCCACTACTAGTCATAATTAGCATTTCTGCTCGGGAAGACAGATTGGCTGCTGCTCGCACCTTTACGTGGATCATTTTCTTCTATAAAAATACAGTGTTAGAATCGTAAAATCACAGAATCTTTGAGGCCTTTAGGACCCTTAAGATCATCAAATCCAGCCATCACCTGACACTACAAGTCCACTACTAAAACACATCCCTAAGCACCACATCCACACATCTCTTAAATTCCTCCAGAGGTAGTGACTCCACCACCTCCCCAGGCAGCCTGTTCTAATGCTGAACTGCTCTTTCCATGTAGAAATTCTTCCCAACATCTAATCTAAATTTCCTCTGGTGCAACTTGAGGCCATTTCCTTGCGTCCTGTTAGATGCAAAAGAAAAAAAAACATTTCATATTTCTTTCCTGTCTGCAATTTCTGTACAACATAAGTCCCTTAAGAATGTCCTTGCTCTCTGCTGCAGTGAAGCTTTCAGTGGCCATGTTGTTGTCTTCAGCACTGTCTGGTTACTTCATGGTGTAAAAGATGGCAGTCTCCTGTGTTGTAAGTCAGCTGAGTCAAAGCCGCCTGCCTGAGCTAAACCCAGACTGCTTGCCATCCTTTTCTGATCAGCAGATACCTTGCTTGTTTCTTGCTCCATCTTCTTAGTCACCAACTTAATCACCAACCCATGCAATGTTGCAGTTTCATTACAAAATGTCATGCCTATAAGCAAATCAAATCGTCAGGGAGAAAATAGGAAGATAAAAAATGAAATTTCTGATATTTGTCTTGGATGACTGTGTGTGAGGGCCCTACACAGCTTGCTCCATTCATTTTTATTTTTTTTTCTAAATTTTTAAAAATTGGTCAGATGTTGTGACAAAAATTGCAGTATTTCAGTAATTTTTTTGCCATATTACAAAGAAATAAGGACTATGACATGATTTAGGTCAGTGCTCAACAAGAAAGTCAGAATCATCTTTTGTCTTTTACTTGTATTCTGTTTTCTGAAGTACAACATACAGCTAGAAATATAGCCACTTTTATGAGGTACTGAGAGGCAAACAAGATCGTTGCTTCCCATGAGCTCACTGACATGCACTCTTTCAATGAGATGAAACATATTTGGGATTTAACACTGGGTGAAGTCGTTGCTGTAGTAGCTACTATGCTGTATCTAGCATTCTGTTCTACCTTGCCTGAATTCTTTGTTTATATATGTATTTATGTTCTGTTTTTATTTATGTAACTTTACACCAAGATTCCTGTTTCAAAGTGTTAGGAAATGACTGCTCAATCAAGTTTAGTCATTTCAAATGCACATACCCATATACACTGTGTCATTAATATATTCCACTATTTTGTGAAAGGATCTACTAGGGAATCAGTTCAGCAATGCATGCACAAATGTGCTCAAAAATAAGTGTTGATTCAGTGATATGATGAGATAATCCCTTATTTGTTGCACTAGGTAAAGTAGGGTTTTTCCTTCCAGCAATGTGCCTAGTAAAATGTTGTCTTGAGCAGCATAAATGGTCAAAATATGGATTTTTTTTTTTTTTGCCTCTCCTAGACTTTATTTCTTTTATTCAGCTTAATTTCCACTCTCCTAGTAAATTATTAAATTACTGACTCTTACTCTGAGCTGTTTCTAATATTTCATAATCCTTGACTAGAAGTAATCTTTCTTACCTTGCTGTACAACAATTTATATATTTCATTTATTATTGGTGCTTATTTTAATTAGAGAATATTTATTTATTTTTAGCTCCTATTATATTTGTATAACTCTTAATGCGTCATATTTTTCATAATTAAAATGTTTGAAGAGTTGACTTAGTAGAACACACTGCTAGAATTTGTTTTATGCCAAATTGATCTTTAATGCTGCAATTAAGCACTGATCAGAGCAGATATTCATGTACTGTGTGTCTTTGTTCTCCACAGCTCCAACAGAAGCTCCATTACATCCTCACCTAGGTAGGTGATTTGTCATTCTTACTACTAGAACTCAGAAACACTAACTTTGTTATAATAAACAATCCGTAAGGTCACATGAAACTAGCTCTGGGGAATTCAAATAAAAATGAAACTAATATAAAATGAATTGAATTATGTCTAACTCTGATTAGTTGTTTTTTCATTGTGATTTTTATTGTTGTTTATGTATTGCCTTTGAGCCTTTGCAATGTGAGTATGTCACGCTGCAGAAATTTTCTTTCTAGCTCTGCGTTAGAGCTGCCATTTGAATAAGGACAAATAACCTCCACTGTGGGAGAATGCTGTTGAACCAGTGCAGGGTTACTGGGAGGTTTTGTCCCTGTGCACCTCCACCCAGCAGCAGGGCAGTCCCACAGAGCACTAACCTGCACCCATCAACAGCTGAGCTGTAAGTTGGTCATTGCAGATGAGACTGCAGCACCTTTGCTCATCCTGAATAGAAGGTGATAGTCACTTAATTCATTTCATGCAAGTATGTGTAGAAAAAGTGTCTTTAATATAACTACTGGAACAAGTTTCAGGGTATGAGTGTTTTGGCCATTATATATAAATGAAACAGTAAACTTAGGGCAAAAGCTGAAATCCGAAGCTTGCAGGTTAATGGTTGGAAACACTTCTGTAATCTCACTCACAGCTTAGGCATCTTGAATGAATAGGCCTCCACTGACTGCAGCAGAAAAATCCCAATGAACTCATGGCTTTTTGCTTGTGAGTTATCAGAATGGACCTCCTGACTTTTAGAAACGGAGTACTCTCATGAGGACATCTCATCTCCCCTTGTGCCAGTGCTTCCAAATTATGGATTTGGAAGTTGTTTTTTTTCTGAACTTTCAGACGAAACAACAGATGTTAAAACATTAAGCATGTATTTGTCAGAACTGGAAAACAAGAGGTGATTACACTGGATTTTTTCATATGATGTTTTCTTCTGTTCTAGCTGAAATGCACAGTGACAGCATCATCCTACGAGATGACTTTGACTCTTACCATCAGCAAGAATTGAATCCTAGCATGTGGTGAGTTTCAGACTTCGTACACACATTTCAGTAAATTAAAACATTCTGGTTATTACAGAGTATTATATTAATTCCTAGATACCTCAGCTCACATTGTTGTATCCTTATGTATGCCTTTGCTCCATAAAGATGTAAATATACTAGCTTATTAATTTATTGATTAATGATTGAGTGAGAAATTCTTATGTCCGCTGAAGTGAGCAGGAAATTCTTATTCAGTTCAAATTTTGAATTAATCCAAAAATGCAAGGAGTAGAGCAGAACTCTGAATGAATGATTTTGTGTGAAAATGTTGATTTCTTCATATCAAAGCATTTAATGGAAAAGATAATGAATTTGAATGCTTGAATTTTGTTTTTTGATTATTTTTTCATTTCCTGTTGATGTAATACGTATTTCTGGTGAAACTAACTATAGTAAAACTCATTTTAAACTGAGATAAAATACTTCCAAAACATTCAAAGTAGAAAATCAACTGGAGTTGAAATTTATTTCAGTTCATTTCAGTTCAATTCATTTCATAAATGTTACTAATTTCATTAATTTCATTCATACAAGACAGGGATATTTTAGTGAGTTACTTTATCTCTTTCAGACAAAATGTGCCTTTTAGCAGTTACTGCATTTGTTATTTAGGAATACATTTGTTCTTTTAAATCTGATTTAGTTTTCCTTTTTATTAAGGTCTCTCCCAGTTTCCTATATGTGCAGGTCTTTTGCATTTCACCATCTCATGTAAAAAGATTATGGTTTATGAAATGCTAGATATTTTTCTTTTTGCATATATTTATTGTAACAGGTTTTAGTATGTGCCTACTATTTTTCCTCCTTTTGTTCCTTTTGTATTTTCTCTTTAAATGTTTTTCTGGACAGACGCATTAAGGACCTGGAATGCTGTAATATAAAAAAAAAAATAACCAACTATTTTTCTTATGTGAATGAATAGATCAAGGACTCTTAATGGGTAACAGAATAGCTGCCAAGGTAGATAGCTTTAGCTGCAGCGTGTTAAATGGACTTGAGTGGAAGGAAATGAGAGGAGGCATTATTTCCCTGCAGATGTCTCATAACTCACAGAGAGCCTGTCTGTTGGGAGCCTCCATAATTTATTTATTCATTGCTCTCTTATCTTCAAATTCATCCTTGCTTTTCAGAAGTCTCAACAGAGAAATTTCAGTCTAAAAGAGGCCCTTGTGTCCTGCTCTTTTTGTCTCTGAGATTTGGATGTGGTCTCTATGGAATAACCTTGACCCACCTTGGCTGGTGGGTCTGTGCATAGAGGTGTGTGCTTGGAGAGAGTCCTAAAACTCACTGCAGTCCTGCAATGGATGCCTTGATATTCTTGTAATGACACCAGAAAGGCAATGTCTTCGGCAAGGCTCAATGGAAGTGGAGCACAAATAAAACTATAATGAGGTGTCATGAGCTTTTCTGCATAAAGGATTTCTGCAGTAGCTCTCCCTCCAGTGAAGAGCTGCTTAGTGGCAGGAAGCTCACTCTCATTTGGTTGTCTTGTGGGAGTTAAATCAGGGATTATTAGCAGTTTACACCATCCCCCCTAAAATTGCATTTTTCCCCTGGCAGCTGCTAAAATCCCATCTTTATCACAAACAATTGCAGTGAGTGCTGGAGCAGGATTTCCAGCCCCACTCTGGCCCTGCTCCTCTGTGCTCTGAGCACAGGAGCAGCTGCCTGCTGCACCAACCCTCCGGCAGCGCCTTGTCACCAGGGGCCAGTTAAACTAAGCCCCTCTAATAATTTCTAAAGCCATTATTTGTGTAAAGATGAAAAGAGAGAAGTTAATATTTTCCTCTGGCCTTTTCTTTCCAGATTCTATGCAACGCTGGCTTGGTGTGATTAGCATTGTCACAGCTCCTGTACCACTCTCTGCACACACAACTCCAGCAAGATGTGTACAGTCCAAGTGCACAAGCAAAGCCTTTTGTAGCTTATGTGTGTGCCTAATTCTGAGTCCCAGCAGAACTAGAGTGCCACCCCACATCAAATAGCTATTTTGCACAATGGCACTGTATGATTTTGAGAGTGTCTGCTTGTTTTAATATAGATTTCTGATCTTTGAAATGCTTTACAAGACGCATCCTACCCAGCAGCCATTTGTTCCTTCAGAGGCTCAGGAAATGAGAGGGATAACCATGGGTGTTTCTGGAGGTGTGAGGTGAAAAGAAAGGAAGGGATGGGATAGGGCTCTTTGTAATCAGAAAAATCACAACATCTGGGAATGGGTTCCTGATAAAAATCACAGTTTGGTAATAGAGAGAAAACAGGAAAAATTGAAGTGGGAAAGAAAGAGGAAAGGAAGAGGCAGCAGGCAAGGAAACATCAGGTGAAGGAGGAAACAGGGAGGGCTTCTGTACTGGGAATGCAGGAACTGAAGCATCTTTCTTTTCTTTCATTTTCTTGGGACTCAGCCACCATGGAGATTTCCTTGTGGGGTGTGTTCAACTGAGTTTTCTACTTGCGTCTTCCAGCAAGCAATACTGTCAGAATGTGAATATTTCTAAAGTTGCCAAACTTTAGAAGCATACAAACTTATTTATTTAAGCAAAGATTTCTTCACTTTTCTAATCACATTTGCCATGTACTTTACAAAGATCTCGTTTTGTTCTGAAATAATATGACTCTTGGATTCATGAATACCCAATGTATTTCATGTCTAACATGTATTTGGTGTGTAAGGTAGTTAAGTGAGTCCTACTCTGTCATCAATACATCACATGCTAAGCAGTTCACAGCTGACCTGCAGTCCAGTTACGAAGACCGTAACTTGTATTGCATTTTTCAGTGAAAAGTCTAATAGCACAACTGCTTCATGGTCTATATGCTGTAAGCTGGCAGGAGTGTGTTAGTTCAGAAAGCCCAGAAACCATGGAAATAATTGATTTCCTCAGTAGAGAAAGGAAATTTGCATCGTGTAAATTTAAATACAGGAAGCCCTTGCACAGGGAAGCCTGCTCTCTAGTCTTTAGGGGAGGTAAGGCTTAATAAAACTTTTCTGAAGGAAGAACTGCATGTTTCTGGAAATGTAATTTGCTTTTATGATATTCTAGTTGAAATATAAGATGAATAGTTTGTAGTAGCGGCAGAGAAAGAAGATTTTGGGCATTTTCTGAAACATGTGGTCTGTGCCTTGGAAGATAAAAGACCAAATGATATTTGGACGAGAAAAGGATGAGGGACCAATATAGGTGATATGTGAAAGATAGTCTAGTTCACTGGATACATGCTTCTATGATCATCTTGCCTCTATATAATCTCATAACAGAGAAGAGTAAAAAATGATGTTATATAACAACTAAAACAGTTCAAACAAGAACAAATCTAGAAGAAGATATCTTTATACTGAATGAATTAATCTTGAGACAAAATGAGAGGGGAAAGCAGATGCATAAATTAATAGTGGTTCTGGCAACTCCATGCTTTAACAACAGGGATGTAGATAACAAGGAATTCAGTACATTTGAAAAAGGAAAACTCTACGTGGAAGCTGTTGCTGACTACTCTCTCAATTTAGTGCCATGTTTCATCTCAAAGCCCATCGACACTCCAAACAGCAATTACTTACAAAAGATAAACTCCTCAAAGACAATTTGAAGAAAAGCTGAGCAAGTAAAATCAATCAGCAAGAAACAGACTCCATCACTTCTTCATAGAGTATGAGAAATGAAGAGGTACAGTGATATTTCCAGTGGCACAGAAATGGCAGAGAGCTTTGTGACAGGAGAGAGAGGTCCTAAAGTGATTTCCAAATTGCACTAAAACTGTGGGATTAAACTTCAGAAAGATTTATGTTTTAAAATCTCATGGCAGTTTGAGATGTTTACCTTCTTTATAGTCCAAACATCACAAAAGACATCAGTCAATATAATGTCCACAAACTCAGATATTGTAGAGGGAAACGAGATGACAAATAGTGATGAGGAAGCAGCAGATGTTTCCCCTTCAGCAAAGTGAAGAACAATAGCTGAGAGAGATGGGACTCTAGGCTGGGGATGAGAGTGATGGCAGTCTGCAGAGAAGACATCTAGATGAATATAACAAACGTCAACAGTGCCAGTGAGAACCAGCTGTGAAGAGAAAGCTGAAGTGATTTTAATGTGCTAAGACTTTATACCAGGCAGGTGAGAGAGCAAAAAGCTGCACCTAGACAGAGCGATTAATACTATCTCCTGGTTATATGAATGGAAAAGAAATTAACCTTAATGTCTGCACCAGAGAGGAGTAAATTGGGTCATTTCTAAACACGTAATATGATGATGATGATGATCTAAGGAACACCAGATCAATTACCTTACTCTTCATACATTCCTGTCAAGCTGCTGGGCAATTTGTTGTCAGAAGTGATACATTTCAAAGAGAGCACAAAGATTTGAAGAAGGATTACCAGCAGTCATACGATTTCTAATGAGAGGAGTCATCCTAGAGAAGATGAGTGGTGATGAAAGAGCTGTATTACATTTGTAGACCACATTACAGGAGTAGAATAAATTAACAGCTAAATCACTTTATATTTATTGATATATGATAATAAAACAATACATTATCACTTGGCTTAAGTAGTATGTCCTTTTATTAGGGCATAAATGTTCCCTATGTAGTATTCGCAGGTAAGGTTTTCCTGCCATGTATGTGTCTCTGCATATATGGAAATTTCAGGCAGTTACTCTGCTATAAAACCCAAAAGCATAGGGGCACGTAATATAAATAATAAAATAATTATTATAAGCAGCCAGAATACTACAGAATTCCAGGTATTCTTATGCCTGTTCCCATGTTCTTCAGTTACCAGAGTTTAGAGATCAAGTGAAATTCAGATGAGAAAACATACACACTCTAAACCCTGTTTCTTTGCCCTTTCCTAAGGCACACTTCAGTTCACTCATATGCTCACTTCTTGAGCTATACTGAAAAATAAAATTATGGGCCAGCTGTGGCTTATGTAAGTAAATATTAATTTACTGAAATCAATAAGAACTACGTTACTTTATTAGAGGATTCAATTTTGCTACTTAAATCCAAAGTACTAAATGCTATCAATGTGATTTGCTGAATGACCTTAGTTAAATATCCATACAAGGAAAAAATCAAGGATGTTTTAAATCTGACTTTATTCTGGGAACTGGAAATGAAATTTATTTCAATAAAATCTTAGAATAAGAGAGTGACTTATGAAGTGGGAAGAGGTATTCATCTTTGATTTCTCTAATAGACTTGGGCACATTAGAGCCAGCCTTGAATTGAGTTGACCCTGGATCAAGCGAAGAAACCCAAAATAACAAGTGCAATCAATTATTCACTACATCTGTGCATCTGAAAGTCTAACATCTATCTCTCAGCCCCAGCTCTCTGGGTAGATTTGACCCTTTGACAGTGCTGCTGGCCCATTCCCAGCAATGCATTCAGAGATTTAAATTGTCCTAACTGTGCCCATGGTGTGCTTATCGTTTTTAGACACTCAAGAATAGAAATATCCTGCTTCAAGATGCTTACAGAAAGACTTGACAGAGGTTTGGCACAACACTTACCAATGAAAAGACAAACAAGCACCATAATTTAAGAAAAGAAGTGAAAAAGATCAAGGAAATTTGTATAGGAATTAACTGTGATCATTGCTATGATCGTATGTATCAACAAGCCCCTATCTTGTTGAAATCTTTTCCTTTTCATCCGATTTCTGTCATCCAGAATTAAAAGAATGAAATCAAGCCTTTGCAAATTACTAAACTATGGGAATGTGTATTCTTGTGGCACGCTGCATGAGAAAAGGTGGCCAAGCCAGAGGCATTTTGTGTGAGAGTAGACAAAGAAGAAAAGGTCTAAGCACCCCTTTACTGAAGTCCAGTTCACTTTAGACTCTAAAAATACCAGTTATCAAAGTACAGACAGAAATTGGAAAGAAATGAGAAGGTTTGGAGTGAATTCACCATTGCTTACAATGGATTTGTGTCCAGAGCAAATGGTGTCTCTACATTTGATTTGCAACAGCATAGATGGCAGACGCTGAGCACTCCAAGCTCTCCTGCGACAGTGCCACCTCCCTGCTTGGTTCTCACCTTCAGCCTGCCCTTTACAATAGATAACCCTGCAGCTGTAGAGTTCAAGGTTTCAAAATCTGCAGTGTCCATTCCTGTTCCTGTTTGGAGGGAGTGCGACAGCCTTGTCAGGAGGAACTCAGTGAGCTGCCTGAAGGCCAAGCTCTGTGCTAGGTCTTGGTCTCCACCCATGCTGCATGAGGGGAGTAGAGGACTGAAGGCATACTAAGGCTGGTTTTCTCTCCAGACCAGAGTGTTTTATTCTGTTCATTTCCATGAATGAGATTTCTGTCCTTGAGAGAAAGGTAGTAAAGCCAAACCCATGCGGAAGTGATGCAGGAAAGCAGGAAAGTGGTGTTTCAAATTTTGCAAACTAGGACACCTCTGAATTACTTACTGTCCCTGTGATTTGAAGCGGCATCATAAAATCACTCAGTTGCACTGGTTTGTTTCTCTGATCTGATCCTACCCATATTTTGCAGTCAAGAGCAAGTACCTATCTACCTATCCACAGGGTCCTTTATCAAGAGGCAGATTTAGCACCCTGGACTTAGAGGTACTTGACCTGGTGTTAGCAAAACAGTGTGATTTGAGTGCCAAAATATAACAGTCTTATTTTACAGTCTTCGTGCCTGATGCCGTATCCAGCGTGTGGTTTCTCGTTTCCATTTTGAACATGTTCTGTTCTTCCTGCAGGTCTGAATGCAGCAACTGTGAGATTGGAGAGCAGTGTGGTGTGATTATGCACGGCAGAGCCATCACTTTCTGTGAGCCATATGGTCCCCGAGAGCTGGTAAGTGCTTTGCAGGTTTAGTGTTCAGCAGACGGTCTCTTTAGCAAGGGTGATAATGCCATGGAAGAACACCACAGGAACATCCAAAATAATGGATGACTGATAACCAAAAATTGTTGCAATCTTTTGCAAGGGAAAATCTCTTGATCCAGTGTATATTAATTACTTAAAATATCTGTAAAGACAGAGAGGTTGTGGATGCCCTGTCCCTGGAAGTGTTCAAGGCCAGGTTGGAAGGGGCCCTGGGCAGCCTGGACTAGTAGTAAACATGGAAGTTGGTGGCCCTGCCTGTGGTAAGGGGCTTGGAGATTCATGACCCTTGAGGTCCCTTCCAAACCAGGCTATTCTGTGATTCTGTGCAAGGTGATGTAACAGAGCTTTGTTATCAAATTGTTGTCATCGTCTTTTTATTTCTGACAATGAAATAAAGACAAGGTTCATTTTTCTTCTTATATTCTATTAGCTCCGTCCCCCCTTTTTTTTTTTCTTGTTGCTGTTGACAAATGTTAGTTTGGTTGTAAAGCATCACTTGCAAACAAGGCATCCTACAAATGCAGCCTAGAGCAAGCACCTGCCAGACTAAGGAAAGTATATGTAGCAAATTGAGTCATGATGAAGGTGACAGAATTAATTTCATTGGGGTGTAGTTTGGCCATAAAATTGCTGAAAGAAACAACATGGTGCAACTTGCATTATCTCGGGATCATCTGGGTGGGGGAAATTAATTGAAAGATATATAGCCAATGCCCACACGCTGCAGCTGACACCAGCAGTTAGCTGCAGTGATGTAGATAAAATGGGAGTTTTTGAAAGAACTGAAAAATTACAAGAGCAACTCAAAGCCTGTATAATTCAAAATTAATTTGCATGTTTTCGATAGTATTCTGAGTGGAGAGAGAGGCTAATGAGAGCTATTTGAAGAGGATAGATGGAAGAGTGCCATAAAACAGAAGTGGTTTTGGCCAAGAATCTTCTCCTTGTTTGAGACACTAACAATTCCTTTAATGGGATTAATTTTACATCTTTAAGTGAGATCAAAATTGCACAAATGCAATGTAGATGTTGCTGGTGACTCACAGGCATAAACAGATTTAAAAGCAATTCATTTATTTTATGGGTAAAGGAGAGTTTCAGTCATTCCCTCCATAGCTAACTCCAGCAGGGAAATCCTGACAGTGCTGCTAAATTGCCTCTCTGCTACTTTGAGTCCTATCTGAACATGCTAAGCTTCATTAACTGCCTTGTGAAGAGATGCATTGTTTTATGTCTTGTACAGAAATGAAGTCACACCACTAGGATGCTTTTTCCACATTTTTTTACTCATTTTAAATTCCAGTATTGCATGTAGGTAACACTTCTTGAAAAATAACTTACTTGCATTTAGCAAATCAAGGGTCCCAAGTAGTTTAAAATGTTGTTAATTAGATGTCTTCTTCCTGCTGATATGTAATTCAGCCCACCTTTAGAATCACAAATTGACTTAGAAATCCAGCATTGGACTGTATCTCTTGTACTGCCACATGGCAAAATGGCACAGTCATAGCATCAGGAACTTGGGAAAAAATGTTTTATGAAGCCTAAGCGGTGTGATTAAATAATCAGCTGAAAAAATAATCATGCTTATAAACAGCTCTAAGCCTAATAATGGAAGTATAAATATTATGGCAATGTTGCTGAAAAATCAAATCCTTATGAAGGGTTTAATATTTGGGGTGAGCACAGGTCACTGCTCATACCATGGGTCTGACCTGGGTTCATTTTCAAATATGGACACATATTTTAATCCTAATTTTCTTTGAAATGACTTGATATTCATGTGTAACCATCTTTCAGCATCTAAACAATTATCTGTTCTTGTCAAAATTTTTAAAACCTTTTTTACTTCTCCAATCTTTATCTATTTTTTGAGTCCCATTCTTGAAATTGCTCTTGAAATCTGTTTCTGTTCATGGCTCCTTTTTCCACATTATTGCTTTAAAATACTAAGTGGAGTTGAATTTGCAAAATGTATTGTATCAACAACTGTGACAGCTACTGGTTTTCTTCCTTGACCTCTGTCTCCGCTCCTTACTGCCTGTAGCTGCCTGCTGCTGCAGGGAGAGGTTGTTTAATACCAGCTGTCTGCGTCTGTTGGTGAGAATTTACCACTGGTAAAATCCTGGAAAGATATTTAGTGTGAGGGATGTTGCAGAGAAAAATAGCTACTAAAGACTCCCTGCCTGCTCAGAAAAAAGTAGGTTTTCCTTTCTGCAGTATCTGAACTTAGCAGTCCTTTACAAGACTTTTCAAAAGGTTTTTGGAAGATCAAATGTTGTTATTTTGTTTCTTGTTTTCTAAAACATTACCTGAACAACTCTCAACATATTCTCTTTTATTTTTTTCTGAATGCCTTTTGTGATAAATGATAACATTTAATTTCTTGGTAATATGAGCTACTGAACATTGATAAAGGGTTTCATTTTGAAATTAGAACTTGCATGACATAACATAATTAATTGAAAGTAAGCTAATATAATAGGTACTCATAACTCAAGGTAGAAAGCACTTTATAACTTGGCATGATAGATGCGATACGTAGTATTGAATCAATCCTGACAGAACGAACATAAATTGGGATGATTGCAATTTTAAAAGAGCTGATATAAATGCAACCTCCTTGGTTTTGCTTAAAGACTATAATTGCCTTTTAAAAATATTCCAACGAGAGAAGAATTGTATTTTCTGCAAATATAATCTATAGATAATGGCAAATTTTCAAATAGTTTTGAAAATTGCTATTTGAGATTATTGAGATGGTTGAGAATCTGTCCCACCAAATGTGTTCACAGATTATTACTAGCTGTGATTAATTACTTAAATTTTCATTCATCCTCCTAAAGCACTTGTAACCTTATTATCAGCTAATCTTTAGTGCATTTCAGTAAAGATCCCATTTGTTAACACTTGTAAGAAAATTTCCTCTGTATTAAGCGAGTGCTGTAGAAAAAAAAAAAAGACATCAAAAACTCATGCCAAAACAAGCCATTTCATGGACCCTTCTCATTGTGGAGGAAGGAAAACAAAGATCTCTCTGATGTTCTTTGTCGTTCACTGAAAAGCTGCTTGGATAGTACAGTCATGCCCCATGCTCACCTACACCTGGGACCCAGGACCAGGTCTCTGTCTATTATAAATTCACAAATACCTTAACTTGGTGCAAACCAGCACTGGACAATCTGAATCTCTTTTGCTCTTCTGCACCATTGCCTGGAGGCAGAGATGCTATCCACACAAGCACTGGTGGGCTGCATAGTAAAATATGTTATTTATAAATGAGTCCAGGTTAAAACTAACTTGCAAAGGAAGAAGACCATTAGCTTGACTGAAATTAGCTGCTCAAGCTGATCTACCTCTTACCATCTAAATGCTGATGTTAATACATAGAAGGCAATGGTGAAAGCTGTCCTGTCACCCAGGAATTTGTTAATCATATAGATGTGAATATACATACAAATTCTGATTATACATTGGCAGATATGGATATTTTTCTGAAAGTAACCAAAGACAGAAGGGCAGAAACAGGGAGCTGAGAGATAGCATTAGTTCTGTGTCAATGGAGTCCTAAGTAACAGAAAACATCTGCATTTTGGATTACCTTTTGTTCATTGTCATGCAGCGATGTGCAGGGAAATAAGGGAGTTCAGACATGAGAGATCTCTCTCCAGTTTTCATATAAATCTACACAGTAGATAATTAAAGTGAACAGGAATACCTGAGAATGGAAGAATCTGTGCTTTTGCTGTGTGACTTGGGGAAATTATACAGAAAATGTGCTTTTTGCCATTCAGAAATGCTGACAACATTGCCTTTGTAATAATGCCATAGTAGGATCTTCCAAGTAATTGGGTCTACTCTTTAATTGAGTGCTGTTTTTTTAAGAAAATGACTGTTTGTCCGTGAGCTCCATTTTTTATCTGTATTTTGCAGTTCAACAATTTTATTATTATTGTTTCTGATCTTATCTTTTATTCAATTTCCTCTCCATCACTCAGAGTATTCAAGTCCTCCAGGTACTCTACTTGTAGCCACCTTCATGAAGGTCCCCTGCTCGGCACTGGCGGCCAAAGCATAGAGCTGTGCTAGCCCCAGACCTTGCTTCTGGGGTTGAGTTTGCTCTGAAGATTGGCTTCTCTTTAGCCATATCCACATTATGATGATCTGAATGAATGAAGATCACAGATTTCCTAATGGAAGAGTCCATCGCTACTCTAATGGGAAATAACATGAAGTTTTGGTCTATATGTTCTGACACAGGAGGACAACTCCAAGGTCTTCAGATCCAAGCTGCAGGCACCTCTGGCAATAAATATCAGATGAATTTACCTAGGGCACTTGCTGTCACTGTTCTTCTAATTAAGTGACATTTTTAAGATTGCATAAACTTACTGTCTGATCAGTTTGTGTCTTTTTTTCCTTTTTTCTTTTGTTTCTTGCTGATGTGGTCTTTCATTTTGTACATTTTTCCTTTTTCACTCTAGCCTACAATGTCTGCTTATAGTGATAAATCATATCTCTGCTGGGTCTTTTGCAAATGGGAATGAACTAAACTTTGAGTCTTTTCTTTTTGGGATGATGATCCAGTAGCTCTTTCTCTTTGCTATATAGTTGCTATGATTTTTCAGCTCCTCGACAAAATAACTAGATCAGGCAGTGTCTTTATAGTAGTGCTTCTGGCTTGCTTCTTACGTAGCAGTAGTGTTAAGCTTAACTTTCAAAGTGTATTTAAAATAATTTTGAAATAATATAGTGGTTCTATCTTCTTCAAAATACTGTAATGCTTTTTATCTTATAAAACTGTCCTAATTTGAACTACTGAAATATGAGGGTATTGAATAGGGAGAAAGAAAAGCAACACAGGTGGGCAGTGTCCTGAATACAGAGTGACCTACTTGAAGTTTTTTGTCTGTCTGTAGGTCTTGGTTGGATGGATAGATGCTGCTACAAAATTTCATGGTATATATTATGCTGTATCACCAAGTTTTTGTTTGCTTTGCTGATGAAGACTAAGATTATATTATTTCCTCTAAATATTTCATTTTATTATTTTATTTGTATTTAATGTTATTTTCATTATTTATTTTTGATCATTTTTGTTTCTTGTTCTGTGCTGAGAAGTAAATTAAAAGAATTACATATGCACATGTTTATCCAAGCTGGCCATAGATGACAAGGTTGCTTCATTTTTGCATCTCCCAACACTGATCAAGTGCCAGCATTTCACATCATTTGGCAGACATCAATACAGTAAAAAAAAAAAAGAAAAAAAGAAGGAAAACAGCTATGACATATGATGAGATATCAATAATCAAAATGACATAACAGCAGTGTCCACAATCACTCAACTGAAAGGATAGGAAATTAATAGTTTTATTCACTGGAGATCTAGGTATCCAGAGGCCTTCCATGCTTTCAAAGAAAAACAAGTGATGAATGTACTGTTTTGCTGACCTAACACAATCTCTCTGCTGTTTGCTTTTCTTCCTGTAGACCACCAATGGCCTTAACACAACTACTGCATCCGTCCTTCAGTTTTCCCTTGGTAAGTTTAGCTCAGTCTTTCACCTGAGAAAGCGTAAAAAGTCATTGCTGCAATGGAAAATGACCCTCAGTTTCATCTTCACTGTTTTGTTTGGTGTAGCACTTGACATGAGAGATTAAAATTGTCTTGTAAAAACTACAGCACATTTATTCATATTCATCTCTTGATAATCCACAAAACTCCCAATATAAACTTTGAAAAGAAGCAATTCCTTTTCACTGATGATGGGAGGTGTAGTCATGGAGTAACCTTTATCACATCTATTTTATAACTCAGTGGCAAATGTTATAGTCACTTGTTCTTTCTCTAATGCGTGATTGCTGTTTCTAAAATAGAACTAGCAACAGTGGATTTTTCTTCTTTAATATTTTAAACCCTTGATGTCTTTTGGGTTATGGTTGGAGAAAGTTGTTTATAACACATCTATACAAACAGAATAGGTAGCAGGACAGAACAAAACTAGATGCTGTCTGATTCTGATTATTTACAGGGTGGTGGCATGCTCTACCACCTAGAATGCCTGCTGTAAGTTATTGCAGTGTGTGGTTTGAGCTTATTGCAGAAGCTGTGGCTTGGGCTGAGGGCAAACTCGGAAAACAATTTCTTAACTTAAATCTCAGTGTTCAAAGTACGAAGGAAAAATGTTTTTATGACACAAATAGTTCAATAAAAAAGCAAGCAAGAAATATAGCTGCTTCCTCTGTGGACTCCTGGATATATATTTCCAAATTATATACCTATTTTTAAAAAAGTAAATCACTAGAAGTATCTCAGCAAAGGTGTGATTAAAGTCTAGAAATCTCAGTTGGAAAGAAGAGCTATCAGGCAGTTTGGCAGGCTGCTTCTTTTTTTAATGGATCCGAAATCAGTATCCTAGAAGGCTCAGAAATACATCAGTTACATTTGTTTCTACCTGAAGTCATTCATTTGACTATTTGAGGGCAACATTATTGTCACTGTGCAGTTCACAGCAGTGTCATTAGTGCTAATGATTGGTGTACATTCTTTTATAGAGAATTACCATTTTTGAAAAGCAAGAAAAATATGTCCATTCCTAAGCTGAATTACTGCACAAAAATTTAGCACTTCTAGCAAAAAACAGCCTGGAGCTGCCCTGTAGCTTCATGCAACCAGTGAAAGGGCAGCAGTTCACTTGCTTTGTTAGGACATGCCATTCACCCACAGAAACACTCCTGGGGTTTTTAAAGCCACACATTTCTGTCTCATTCTCCCACCTGTGGCTGTACCATTCATAGTCAGTGAATGTTTGCTGTTCCAGCTTGGCAGCTGTGTCCTGCTACAGGTGGCATACAGAAGATTGCATTTCCCACACCCAGAATTTCACTAGTAGCCTTTGGTCCTATCATCTGGGAAGGTCAAATAAAAAAAAGGTCAAAGAATGGCCAAGTAGGAAATATCATATATGGTAACAATATCCTAAACTGTACCAGTAGAAACCAGTAAAATCCCCCATGTAATAGAGCAGGAGAGGGGTGATATGTATCTGAGTACATAAAATTTCAGCCTAAGTTCAAAATGTATCACATTACCCTCATGCCTATGTAGGGCTTGAATTATAGCACAGATTGGTTTTGTAACTGATAAAAACCAGTGTGAGCCGGGAGACTTCTGCTGTGCTCAGCAGTACTTGGCTTTACAATCACAAAACTGAACGAGGCATTTGCCAGTTTCCGTCTTATTCCCAAATGTCCAGATTAATCATAACCCTATTTAGAGATTCATCCAAGAGAATTACCTTTTCTTAAAGAAGGTTCAACACTTTCTATCTGCCACTGAATACCTTAAGCTGAAATCCTTTGGGATTGCCTTTATATTAGATTTCTCACCTAGCTGTGGCCACATGAAAGTGCATATCCTTTGATTTCTGTCATCACTAATTATCAAATGGAATTCTGTATTTGCAGCTATATAAGTAGGTGAAGATTGGAAAATGAAGCAAAAAAATTGGCTTTGATTACATCACGAATCCCTGTATGGTCAGAATGGATAAGATCCTAGTGAATTTTTCATTAGTTGATATTCTGTGTAGTTTTCTTAATGTGCTATGCATCTGGTAGTCTTGTACTCTGAAGGGCAATAAAGTTCAAAAGGAGCACTGCGGATGAAGCCTTAATTAGCATGGAAAGGTAGTTAGTAAGCTGTGTTCAGCACACAGGATGGCATTAATGCACAGTAGCTTTTCTGAGTGAGAACAGTGTCTCTGCCATGCTGCACTCACTCGGAGTCACTCCAGTGGCATTGCCTTGTGGTCCAGGGCTGGGGCAGTGCTTACATTCATGAGCTGTAGGCCCAAGTGTGCAGAAGGGCTGAGGTGAATGGGATGAGGTTCAACAAGGCCAAGTGCCGGGTCCTGCACTTTGGCCACAACAACCCCATGCAGCGCTATAGGCTTGGGGACGAGTGGCTGGATGATTGTGAAGAGGAAAGGGACCTGGGCGTATTGGTTGATGCTTGGCTGAACATGAGCCGACAGTGTGCCCAGGTGGCCAAGAGGGCCAACAGCATCCTGGCCTGCATATATAGCGTGGCCAGCAGGAGCAGGGAGGTGATCATCCCCCTGTACTCAGCACTGGTCAGGCCGCACCTCGAGTACTGTGTTCAGTTTTGGGCCCCGCACTACAGGAAAGACATTGAGGCCCTGGAGCGTGTCCAGAGAAGGGCAACGAAACTGGTGAAGGGTCTGGAGCACAAGTCCTATGAGGAGCGGCTGAGGGAGCTGGGATTGTTTAGTCTGGAGAAGAGGAGGCTCAGGGGAGACTTCATTGCACTCTACAACTTCCTGAAGGGAGGTTGTGGTGAAGAGGGGTTTGGCCTCTTCTCCCAGGCAACAAACAGGACCCGAGGAAATGGCCACAAGTTGTACCAGAGGAAGTTTAGGTTAAACATGAGGAAGAACTTTTTCGCTCAGAGAGTGATCAGGCACTGGAATGGCTGCCCAGGGAGGTGGTGGAGTCGCCGTCCCTGGCAGTGTTCAACAGGCATCTGGATGAGGAGATCCTTGTGATTCTATGATTCTATGAACTTGGGATTGCAGTATATTACACAGATGTTAGCCTCAGTTGTTAGCCAGAAATTCTCTATTACTCACTCCAAAGCTCAGGTTTTTCCCCTTAGCTAAGCCCCTAGATTTCTCCTGGGATGAACGTAAGTTGTCATTCATGTAGGCCCATGTGATTGAAGGTGACTAGACAGTAATGAGAGATTAATAACTGAGGTAGAGGTGGGAAGAAAGTTACTCATGGAATCCTGTAAAGGGAATAGAAAAGGCTTTAAAGGAGCAGTGCCAAGGTGTCAGGTGTGCAAGTGGCACTGTTCCTTGGGCATCCTCTTCAAGCATATGCTCCCACGTCTGTGATGCATGTGGGCTGTGCATACTCTGCGTGGGCGTTCAGCATTGTCAGACTATTTGCAGTCCTCCTTCTTCTGCAGCGCATGTGTCAAACACCAAGCTGAAGCTGATGAGTACCAACGCTTAGCATGGCCTCCCATGCAGCTGCTCCTTGTAGCCATGTGTGTCTCAACATGAAAACTGTTTCTGGAGAATGTTCAATTTCCCTGAAAAAAATTTGTTCCACAGCTCCTTCTTCATGCTCTAGTATTGATGGGTCATTTTTGACTACTGAAAAAATATTGGAAAATAGGAATAATTGATAAGGAAAGCACTCTTTCTTCAGATTTGTTCATGAAAACTCTTAAACATTCCTCTACAAGCAGGGTGAATTTGACAGTGTCATAGACTAAATAAATGCAAAATGTTTGTAAGGAAGGATCAGATCTTAAAATTCTTTTCAATTTTTATGGTTCATCAACTTTTATGGTTATCAAAAGATCCTCAGTCATTACTAAAGCATGTCATTAACTGTTCCCCCTCTATTTTCTAGCAATATATACAAATTGTTAATCTCTTTTAATATCTTAATAGTTCTCTGTAGAAACAGGAAGTTCCATTGGAACAGGCTGCCCAGAGAGGTTGTGGGGTCTCCTTCTATGGGGATATTCAAAATCCTCCTGGACACTTTCCTCTACAGTTTACTGTAGGGAACCTGCTTTAGCAGGGGTTGGACTAGATGATCAGCAGAGGTCTCTTCCAACCAAACACAACAATTGGATGATACTCCCTATTTTTTGTTTATTTATTTCCTAAATGAAAATAAAATGTTACACTTTCTGCTCTTACATGCATAAATATTTCATTGACAAACTCATGATTTAATCACAAAAACAAGTAACAGAGCAAATCATTTCTCCAGAGATGCTCAAAAGTGAAAGGTATTTCACTCTTTCAATTTTATTTCCTGGCAGAGCAGTCACCACTGTCTTCCTTTAAAAGTCTTGAGCTTTATAAATCCATCAGACTATGAACACTACTTAACTGAAGAGTAATTGTGTGTTGAGCCTGTTTTGACCTTTATATTTATAGCATCATTTCTTTTTAAGAGGAAAGGTCCCTGTGTAATGAACATATCAAGAACTTCTATGTGGTCTAGAATATTTACAGTCTATTTTTAATGCTTGCTCATTTCGCAGTCTTTCACAAGTGCAATAGAGAAAACAATTTAAAATATGCTATTGATTGCTTTTGATTAGTGTATGAGTAAGGGTCATTGATTTGGATGCAGATCTTTGACTAAACGGTTCCAGAAGGGTTTTCATGTCATGCCCTGCCTTGCCTCAGACAGCAGGTTAGTGAATCATTAACACAGCAGCATCTATTACTCTTTTTGAACCACCAAGGTCCCTAGGGTCAATACCAGAGTTGATTTACTCTGTAAATCTACGTACTAAGGATCTCACTGATGTTTGTTGAAGACAAAGTACAGACCATTTTCAACACCTTCACTGAAACAGTGCATTTTTCTTCAGGCTTAGGTTTCTTTATTTTTGAAGTGTCAGTTTGTTACCAGTCTTAATCCCAGAGAATTATACTACAAGTAATTGATCCTGTAGATAAGGGAAATACTTCTTTTTTGCTCTGATACATATTCAAACTACAATAGTAATAGTAGTCGTAGTAGTTTTTAAAACAGAATTGATGAATGTGCCCTTAGATTAGTAATGACTGCCAAGCTTTTATGCTCCAGCAAAGAGAAGATCATAATGGATACTAATTACTTTACAAGAATATAGACATAAATAGTGCAGCTGACTCAGTGACCCCCAGGTATGTCCATGGAGAAAATAGTTTTGCTGTGTGCTCACCTGGAGTAGTGTCTGCAGGGCTCTGCAGGACATCTGCAGGAAGGCAATTCCTTCTCCTTCCCTCCAGAATCATAGAATCATAGACTTGCTCAGGTTGGAAAAGACCTTAAAGATCATCAAGTCCCACCTAAATCTAACCATACTACCCTAATTCTAACAACCCACCACTATACCATGCCCCTGAGCACCACATCCAGATGGTTTCTAAACACATTCAGGAATGGTGACTCAATCACCTCCCTAGAGAGCCTGTTCCAGTGCTCAATAACCCTTTCTGTAAAGATATCCTGATATCCAACCTAAACTTCTCCTGGTACAACTTGAGGCCATTTCCCTTCGTCCTGTCACCAGTGAGAAGAGATCAACCCCGCTCTCGCTGTAAGCACCTTTCAGATACTGGAAGAGAGCAATAAGCTCTCCCCTCAGCTTTCTCTTCCTCAGACTAAACAGCCCCAGTTCCTTCAGTCTCTCCTCGTAAGGCATATTTTCCAAGTCCTTCACAAGCCTTGTTGCCATTCTCTGGACCTGCTCCAGCACCTCACTGTCCTTTCTGTATTGAGGTGCCCAGAACTGAACACAGAACTCGAGGTGGGGCCTCACCAGTGTTGAAACATCCCTGTACTGCTTGGCTCAGCAGTTGTTCAATGATGAACTCATTTGACTCCATGCTACAATCCAAAGACTTGTCATTGATATTTTTATTATGTTTTAGTTCATTTCTAGTGGCAGCTGTTTCAGTGACAGTACTGCTTTTACATCATCTATTAATCTTCTGCTTGGATTCAGACAACCCAATAGAAATTCATACATCCAAACATGTTTTGTTGAATCTGCCACAGCTTTGGCTGGTAGGAACATTTGCTGACTACTTTATCTTAATTTTCATGTTTGCTTAATTTACAATTAGCAAAAACTATCCAGTGACTGACAAATGCTGTAGTAGCCATTTTATGAGGTAGCACTGTACCTCAGCTGAACCAGACATACATAGAAATTTCTTCTCAGAATTGCTATGAAAATTCACTCGCGTGTCTCTAGAGAAATACTAAAGTGAAAAATAAGCCCTTCTGAGGACTACGTGGAAGAGTATTTGATCTTTAAAATCTCTCACTACCTCACTGAACACACAATTTGTGAGGTCACATGTTTTGGCCATGTTGAGCCACCTTCTTCATTTTAGTCACCTGTAAATGACTTCCCTTAGCACCCAGGTTTCTCCTTCTCTGACACCTTCCAAGAAACACCAGATTTGTGTGCTTGGTGCATTTATAAGGTCATGTTTACTGTGGTACAAACACTGAAGGAGAATTCCTGAGGCACACAGTGGAGGAAAGGAGATGTTGGCCACAGGACAGAGAGATTATCTTGTGTTAAGCAAACAAAGGGCACTCCTGGGCTGGTATGTAGTTTTTGAAGGATTTCATACCAGATAACTGACTAATAAAAATGTGTTAGGACCCTGCCTGAGGTGAATTTAAATAGTGCATAAAAACCGCTTTTACTCTAGGTAATTTGAAGTACCAATTCTGAGAGAAATTCAAAATTATAAAATGAAGCTCAGTTGTTGTTACATTCAGATTCAGTCCTTTCTTAACAGTAATAACATATTACATCTCAACACCTAGGTTGTTTTATCCTTATTTATTTCCTAGCCATTTGGAAAAAGCTTGGAAATTTGATAGAATTAAATGCAAAAATCAATGTAATTTGCCATATGTATTTCTTCTGCTTGCTTCATTTCCTATCTTCCACTTGGAAAAAGAACATTAAGATTTTTTATTTGCTTCTCAATTTGTCATTTTCTGTTACCTGACATGAAACCCAGTAGCTTTCACCTTTCTGTCAGAGAAGTCCTTTGTGTAGATACACTGGTTATAAATTACCTCTAATGTGAAAGAGGAAGACAGATAAGTAACATCATCTAGCACACTTCACATAGCATGAGAGGAGATGTGAGGTGGTGTTTATTGATTTTGCTGAGTTATACAAGAAAGGCTGCCTTGATAATGCCTAGGTCAAAAAAAGGGCTTAAAGTTAATGCCATATTGGAAAGACATTTTAATGGCCTCGTGGTGAAATGATTTGTGTTGTTTTGGCCAGTTCAAGGTTACAATGAAATATTGTTTTTATTACTTCTGTACCACGGTTTTTCTGCCACTGCTATGAATTAAACTGTGAGCACTACAGATTTATTGTGCAGTGAAAAGCAGCGCAGATAAGGGAGCTGGGTCCTCGGCTCTGACCCAGGGCAAGTGCCAGAGCCAGTTCCACACGATCAAATGCGGGCCATTACCAAATTGGTTGCTGAAAATAATAAATGCCGGATTACAGGCTGACTTTCATCTTAATCCTGCTCATAGCATTGTAGTAGGATAGCAGTGTTGTACGATTAAAATTGTCCATTTTTGAATTAACTTCCAAAACAAAGCATCTGCAGTTCCTGGGGATAAGGAGAATGGAAGCCCCCCTCTCAGCAAAATGCCCCTGGGTCTTCTTCTTGTGGGAAAGGGAGCAGGGGCATCATTGAAAGCAAAAGCAGATAAAAATTTAGAAAACCCATCAGGCACTGCAGGAAAAAAAAAAAAAAAAAGTTTCACCCAACCAGTTATAACCCACCTACGTATAAAGTTAACAACAGGCAATCTGTTTTCTAGGCTTTCAGAAATGAACCACACCTTATCTCCAGACTTGGCTTGAGAAAGAAATATTTTCCAAATTTTCCTGGTGAAAGGGAATTTCATTAAAGCAGGAAAGAAGACTACTTTCAAGTCTTTATATTCAAGTTGCCACTTTTCACACAGCGGTTCTGGGATCATTGTGTGCTTTTGGTACAGCCCCTCTGAAATGAACTACTATGGTATCTAAACAAAATGTTACATACCCTCCTGTGGTATTTTCACATCCTTGTGGTGTTATAGTTACAGTAACTGACCTTTGCTCAGACTGCTAACAGAGAGTTAAGCAATAGGTCTCTTCTTCTTATCAACACATGCTAATTTACCAGTTATTAACTACTTTAAGATTGAAATGGTATAATTTAAATTTTGCCCTCCTTCATTAAAAGGTCATCCTTTCAGGGGACCTCTCCATAATCTGACATTAAGCATTTAATGGCACTAATATTGAAAAATGCAGTAAGGGAATATGAGTAGAAAATGCTTACTTACCATAGGGCTTACTACTTGGTCAGACACGAGGACCATGGTAAGAGTCTTTCTGGGGAGTTAATGACATTATTGTTTCAGTAGCTGTAATTAATTGGTGTCCATTACATTCAGATCTTAACAGGTTTACTCACTTTGCCTTCAGCAAGGAAATCTAAACAATAATAGTGCATTTAAGAATGTGGTTAAATTTAGAAGCATCATTTAATTATTTATTTGACAACAGACACATAACCCAATCATAAACCTGCTGGCTGGTGGCTCAGAAAGTTATGCTAGATTGTAGAACATCAGAATAAACTGCAAATTGGTAGAAAGGAAATACAGCTTATTTTTCTTTTAATGTTCTCAGCACAAAAAGCAGTATGAACTGTGGTCTATCTTGTTCATTAGAAGAGAACAAATTTTTTGTGAGCACAGGAAGCGCATCGTATCTCTGAACATAAATAGACCAAGAGGAAATTGAGGCGGAGAAGTATTTCTTCAGACTTTTC
This sequence comes from Chrysolophus pictus, assembly GCA_037305975.1. Taxonomy (NCBI): domain Eukaryota; kingdom Metazoa; phylum Chordata; class Aves; order Galliformes; family Phasianidae; genus Chrysolophus; species Chrysolophus pictus. The sequence goes on from CM074576.1 coordinate 183,231,603, forward strand.
ATACTTAATAGCTGGATTACTTCACGAAAAGTACATTCACTGTTATTGATAACCCTGGCAGGACGTGGGTGGAAAGAGGCAGTGGGAGGTTCCCTGCTCTGAACAAGGCCGCCTTTTGGGTGGGTGCAGCCTGATAATGACCCCATCCAGTGGGGCTTTGACCTTTATTTAATCTTTAGGACTTCAGTTCCAAAGTCTTTCTGATTAATGCATTTACTAATTGAGAATGTATTTACTAATTTTAAACATATTTATTAATTTCTCTTCCAATTTACTAATTGCTCTTCCAGTCTTATGTGATTTTATGATGGAGGCTAAAAGCATGTTCATTAATTTAGACAACAGCCCAAAGCTATCAGTGGAATAAAGTTAGCTGTTCTCTGAATTCTGCTGAAAAGAACAGGTGAGACATTGCATCTCAAGATGCATAATTTTCACAGAAGTTAGAATAGCTCTGATTTTTACCGAGGGCAAACACCAGTGACACTGTAGTTTGTTCTGTTCACTTGTTTATTCTGGATTGTCTGTCAAAACATACACAGTGGCACAGAGAGCCAAAATCTTCTTTTAAGAGAGAAACAAGTAGTCAGTAATAACAGTATTTAGCTATTTTCAAGTAAGAAGTAGACTGAAATTAAAACATAGAACCCAGTTGTTCTTCCAGTTTTTAATTTTAAGATTTTTTTTTACCATTAAAAGATTTATTTTTAAACTTGATTCTATAATCAAAAATACTAAAGATCAGAAATGTATCATAATTAAAAATCGCACTTGAAACTAAGTTCCAGATTGTGGTTTCAAGGAAAAATAAAAATATTCTTGTGACCTCTTGAGACAATTTTCAGAGACAGTATGACATGAATAGTGAGTTGCACGGTTTTGTATCAGAGTTTCCAGTATAATCAGGACAAAATATTCATTTTTTTAACATGGTTGAAATCATCTGTCTCTTGATTAGAGGCCAACATACACATATACCTAAAAAAAAAGCCACCACAGTTTCCATTGAGTGCTCATTATACCAGACTGTATGGTTCATTAATTTGGAAAAAGACTATTAGCAAGCCAGCCAAATTCGACCACTATATTATCCTGTTCTGTCTGGCTTAATTCAAGCGATATCAGCAAATCATAATCCTTAGCAAACACTAATCATTATTCAACACATTAACAAAATGAATAAAAGCAATCTTCTGGTATTAGATAAACAGGATTCTTCTGAGCTCCCATTCAGACTACAGTTAGGACATAATCAAACCCTTCTACAAATTTTCATGTGAGTTTTTCTTGCACAGTTGCACATTAGACTCATTCTTCTTAAAGCCAGCATTAGATATCTCATCTGCTTATCCACTGAAGCACTTGCAGGAACTATCAAGAGGTTGTCAAGAGGCAGAGGACGTCACAGTCTATAAAGAGGCAAAATATTGCTTCCCTTGCAGATGGCACCCAGTTTTATCTCAGCAAAACACCAGCTTCTAAACAGTGTTGTTAACAAATCTTAGAGACCAACAGCCATGTGACTCGGATTTATGCAGATCTGACACAGTCGAAGGCAAAGCTGTAGTGAGTCTTGAATTAATTTTGCCTGCCATTGTCAGCCTGGATACCTGGTTGCAAATACCTGTCACAAAGTGCCTTCATAACATTCCTCCTTAAATATTCTTAGTATTTTACCTCTATGATATTTTAAAACATAAGGTGCATAAAATATTGACTAATAATGGCATTGAAAGCATTGAAAATGAACTTAATGAGACTTCCAGGAAAAGAAGCCTTCTTCACCTCAGGTGGGCGTACTATAGGTGGTCCGTGCTAGTCAAGTCCTGGCTACATGTTATGAATCCTCTAGAATATGTAGGAAAGCAATTGGGAAGCATAGTTTTGGTTTAGGTAGAACTAATGAAGGCGGGGGCTGCTCAGCTTTATTACACTATGCCAGTCAAAATCATCTCCTATCAGCGTTGGTGTCTAGATTCAACTTTAAGTCAATTTTATTACCCTTAGGGCAAAAACATATAAAGTGTAGGCAAAATAAATTAATGTTTCAGATTATGCAATGTATGGAAATAGTTGGGGCGTAGAACAGAAGCTGTTTTACTGCTTATAGTTTCCACTAAGTCAAAAATTGTCAGAGCTTCAAATATATCATCTAAAATGATATCCATGAAGGTTGTCTCTACCTCAGCATTTTTCAAAAGTTTTAAAAATCTGTGAATTTCAGCTAGAAGCCTATGAAAAAGAGTAAAATCATTGCAAAAAGAAGAAAATACTTAGTTCCTCACACACAATTCTATAAACGTGGAAATTAAAAATAGAGTAATCTGCACATGCATATACCTTAATATTGAAAGTATGACTGTAAGTCTTAGACAGTTAGATTTAGCTAACTAGCTGACTAGTTAAAGCTAACTGGATTTAGTCTGATTTAGGCAGTAAACCACAACAGAGCATTGGATTTAATGTGATCTACTTGCTTTAAGAGAAAGGCAGCATCTTGCTTTCATGCAGTAGTTTACTAATACAAGCTTCTTTAAGGTAATCATTCTGCATGTTTTCTTACCTGTTTTCATGATTAATTCAAAACCTGAGCATTCTTATTTTAAAATGACTATGGTCTGGGCTCATTCATAAGGTCTGAAGTCATTTTGTACAACTTTTTATTTGGAAGATGAGAGGTTGTGAAGATTTACAGTGTCACATACTGCAAGGGTGGCTGTGCTCGGAGCTGGGGCAGCATCTGTTAGCATCTCTAGAAATGGAGTAAATAATGCCTCCCCTTTCCTGGGCAAATTTGCCCTCAGTTTCTGCTATGTAACTACTTGCATTTTAATCACCTGTTTGCTCATGATTGCTTTGTTGGTCAAGAGATAAGCAAACATTCAAACTGCAGATCTAAAAAATATATATTTTTAATATTTCTATTTTAGAATTACTCATATTAATGAAATAATAGGGATAACATTAATAATAATTTTGAAAGTAAAATTGAAAATAATGACATACTGAAAATTACATGAAAAGACACTGTTTTTCAGTGACATCTCAATAAATCCAGTTCTGGAGAACAGTTGTATTTCATCTGTCTCCCTTTCCTTGGGGAGAAGCTGTTAATGCAAGTTGGATTAATATTAATACTGGTTTTGTAAAAGAAGCAAGCGCTAGATCCTTGTGGTTCCTATACATTTTAAAAAGACTGTTTTAATGACAAAGAATAATGCCTAAATGTAGCTGACAATTTTTCAGATGTGTTCATTTCTGTTTTTCTATTGTCAAAGTTTTACAGAATTAGACACTCAAATATTTTACATTCTTACGATTTTGAGGAAAGAATGTACATTAAAAAAAATTATCGATTATATTATATAAAAGCATATATTTTATCATGGTTGTAACTACTACTTACACTGACCTTACATTGATCACATTCCCAATCTAATTTACTCTTAGTACAACCAGACTGATTATTAAAATAGGAATAGAATCCAGCTCTTTGCTTTCTGTGTCTGCTCCTCTCTTTACAGTAACATGGGGGAAACACCACATCTGCCTTGCAACTTTTCAATGGTGTTTTTTTTTTTTCTTAAAAGCAAGAACTTTTGTCTTTGCACAGTCTGAGAGTGTCCAGATTTAAGAGATAACATTCTTCATAATATCATATGGATGGTATTGTCAGCAAATATGTCCGTCTCCGTTTTTTTGGCAGGACATTTTGATTTGGTTTTCTTGAAGAGTGCTGTACCAAGAGCTGATTGTAACAATAACAGATATGGCAGATTATTAAGTCTATATTGCTAGTTGTTTTTCCTGTTTATGTTCCTGTCATTTTTCTATGAGAGAAAAGTCAGTATGCTGCAGCTTTGCTCACAGCCTCCTGCTAGCCAAAGTGGTTAAACCAGCTGAAGTTCATTGGTTTTGATGAGTGTGATTAGAGCCTGGAACTCCTAAAAGCCACAGAAGTAGAAACCGACAGCAGATGCCACTCAGTGGAGTAGATCATCCCAGCAGATGGGCAAAAATGAAATGTAAAGGCTTTTCCTGACATCATTTTGTTTTAATATGATAGAAATAAAGTGCCTTGTCAGTAAATTATACCCAAAGAGTTGCTTTGTAGTCATTTTGGGGATATGTTTGGTAATTCAGAGTCCTGCTGCCTTTGCAGGATTAATTATTCTGTGCCTTGTTACAGCAGAATACGTATCAGAGCAGCTGAATGTGCCCCATACAGCTGTAGTGAGTGGGTCGGAAGTATCTGCTGCTACGTTTGCAATATAACAGTAGTAAAAGATACAAGAAGTTAACTTTGTCGGTCATTTCCAGAGTGCTAGTTGATGTATTAGCCGAAATTATGGAGATGAGTTGTAATCCCATCTTTTGGGTTTTTTTTCCCTCTGTATGGGATGTGTGCCGCAGAGTGGAAAACCAGATGTGCAGCATTGCTGAGCTGAGAGCTATGATGGGAGCTGCCTTGGGGTGCTGGGGCTGTAAGCAGTGTGTGACATTCCCACTCAAATGTGCAAACTGTTCACTCATGCAGGTGGTTGACGTCTTTTTAATCGAGCCATTTCTTTTATTACAGCAGTAATGTACCCCAAGTTGCAAAATTTTATCTCCAGCATTTTCCTCATTTGTATATTTAAACAAATATATATGAGTTCTTTATTTATGTGCATTTATATTTTATATCATTTATATTATTTAATATATTACTTTTTCTATAATATATATCTGTATTTATGTACATGTATATGCATGATTGTGACCAAATATACCTGCAGCACACACAGGCATAACACACTACATGTACCACCCATAATTCATACCCCTGCTGTGAGCAAAGCTGTGTTACGCACCCAGCAGCAAAATGATGTGATCAGAGGTGCTGTTTAATTGAGAGCAGCTTCTTTTAATTTGGAAGGTAGCTGCTATCTGCTGCCTGGCCACCTTTGAGTCTCATATTTCAACCTGTCTCTGAAGTAGACATGTTGATCTCTGAAGCACAGCTTAGGATTTATCTGTTTCAGTGGGTGTTGAATTTCCTGAGAGGGATGAATTACTTCATATTTGAGGGAAAAAAATAGTATTTTTAGTGTATTTAATTATCACTCGGGTTGTTTATCAGTTTGGTAGGTTGCATTGTTCAATCCCAGACTTTATTATTTTGACTGTCCCCTTTATTAATTGTTAAGCTTATCATTCATGACAGCACCCAGAGGCACCCTTTTATAAATCAAAAGTAAATATATTACCCTACCTTGCAGGGGTGCCATAGGGCTTAATTAGTTCATTTTTGTAAAGTGTTCTGAGATTCCCAGATCAGCATCAAATGTTTATCATTAATTATAGGCTCTAGTGAGTCTATGGGATGATATCTTAATTTAATTCTCTTTGGGCATCCTTAAAATAACTAATTTTGTAATATCTTTGTTCTTTCAAATTCCTGGAGAACATTTGCCTGTGGCTCAAGTAATTCTGATCTTCCTATCATTTACTATATTTTTATTTCTATTTTTTCTCCTACGTGCCAGTATGATAATCAGTCTTTTACTATTTTCCCTATAAATACTGCTATGTGGATTAAACTCTAATAACAAGAATTTGTTTAAATATATATAATGGTGGGTTCTTCGTTTTTTTTTTTTGTTTGTTTGGTTTGGGTTTTTTTTGCAGTGGGGGAGTGTTAAGCAATTTATTTTGCTTCCCTTGGGAAATCTGCAGAGATTACACAGCACGGCTGTGATTTATCATTCCCACTTTATTTCTGACTCATAAAGCATGCATTATTTTGTATTCACCTGAAGCAACAGATTCCAGGGAATTACATCATCAACCAATGCACTTTAAAATACTGAGAAGTGATGATGTGACAAATGCACAGACAGTAGTGATTGTTATTGGAGGATCATTTATTGCTTAAATGTATCATAACTCTTATGATTTCATCACCTTTCCTAGGATCAGGTTCGTGCCGCTTTAGTTACTCAGATCCCAGCATCACAGTGTCCTACAGCAAGAACAGCTCTGCAGATTGGACTCAGCTGGAGAAAATTAGGTTTGTTACAGCTTTTTAATCACTTTCATGCTTTCTGGATGAGCAGGTGTTGATTAAGCGTCAGTCTTTTATAACTTTTTTGATTGCTAACTTTTAAGTTCTCACTTGTTTAGGCATATTAAAAGCTGAGGGATGAAATTATGGCCACTAATACTAATTGCAGAACTGCCACTGCTTTTGGCAAATCACATTTCCATTTACCTCCTGTGTGGGAGGTCAGGAAGGTAATGACTTCAGAGTTAAAATGCATCTCCAGTAACCGAAAGGCTCAGTCTGTGCTGTAAGCTTGTGTTTCTGGCTCTCACCAATGGCCATGCCAAACCTTGCTGAAGTGAGGAGGTGAATGCTGGGGTGGGTAACACAACACAATGTTTTATATCAAGAATGGATTGACTGTTAAACCATCAAACTGTTTTTACAGTAATGGTTAGTGAATGTAGTGACATCCGTAAGAACAAACCATGAGTTGATTAAAGCAAAAAATAAAGCACTTTCCATAGCCATAGACACATCAATCTGCATTATGTACCAAACACCGGGAAACAGGGCCTGTTGTGCTCTCCTAGTCATTACTTCATTCCAAACCAACACCTCAATGGCTTTTGCATTTCAGCATCATTTTTAATCTCAGCAGGAACAATAATGTATACTGTTGCAAGTTTCTACTTTGGTAGGATAAAATGATCCATAAAAATATTATATAGTTTGATGTGAATGTTTGGCTCCTAACAAGATATGTTGTTTTTTAATAAACTGATTTACACAAAAGCACCAAGGATTACAAATGAGAATTTTATAATCTTTTCTTATGGGGCTCTTCAGCCTGGAGAAAAGACTCTAGGGAGAAAGACCTGAGAGCTGCCTTTCTGTATCTAATGGAGGGTGTGAGAAAGAAGGGGACAGACTCTTTAGCAGGGTCTGTGATAGAACAAGGGGAAATAGTTTCAAACTAAAAGAGACGAGATTTCAACTGGGTATAAGAAAGAAGTTTTTTACCATAAGAGTAGTAAAGTATTGGAACAGGTAGCCCTCTGGTGGATGCCCCCTCCCTGGAGACATTCAAGGTCGGGTTAGAGGGGGTTCTGAGCACCCTGATCTAGCTGTAGATCCCCTGATCATTGCAGGGGAGTTAGAGTAGATGGCCTTTAAGGGTCTCTTCCAATTCGAATGATTCCACAACTCTGCTGTGATGGAACAAACACAAGCCTTTGAAACCCCAAGTTTGTGAAGTTAATGCCTGTGTCGTTTGAATGGTGTTGCTTTAACTCTGACAGCTGGAGCTGGAAGCAGAAAATAGGTCAATAGAGCAATGTCGTGCAAAGCAGAGAGGAGGATGAATTATGAAAGGATGCTCATCTCTCTTGTGGTTCCTATGAGTTACAATGTTTATGTGAATGTACTTCAGCAACTTTCTCTCCACTGCAGGCAGCTCCAGGGAGCAGAGAAATTGGGTAGGGTGGAACAGAGATGCTGATGGTCAGTGCGCTGTGCAGGCACAGTGCCATGGAGCTGTGCTGAGTGTGCCATGTTGGTGTGCTTTCAGCACAGGCAGGGGAAGAATGTCTCTTGGGCAAGGTGGGTGCTAGGTGTGAACGGTCCCAAAGGCTTGGGGAGATGTGGCACATGAACTGTGGCTTCCTTATCATATCCTTTTTGCCATATCTGCAAAATACCAGATACTAGCCAGTCACCTTGGAAGTGTGACCAGCAGCAGGAATGAATGCTGCCATGTTGTATGCTTCTGCTCTCCAAACATCTCATTGATCTGTTCCTCACAGCCCCAGCCTGCAAGGTCTCTGCAGGGAGGCTGCCTTTGTTTGATCTGTACGTACACTACTGAGGACAGTGGGATTCTGCCTCAGGGCAGATATTTTCTAATCTCTTTAGAAGATTTACCATCATACAAGTGACATCAGCATAGCTGCATCACACTTAGTAAATGCGTTAAATGAGTGAAAAGCATTCCTGGTTATGGCTTATGTTTGGTCTAATTCCATATCACTGTTTTTCAGTGCTCCTTCCAATGTCAGCACGATCATACACATCTTGTACCTTCCTGAGGATGCTAAAGGGGAGAATGTCCATTTTCAGTGGAAACAAGATTATCTTCATGCTGGAGAAGTGTATGAAGCCTGTTGGGCATTGGACAACATCCTGATCATCAATGCTGCTCACAGAAAAATTGTGTTAGAAGATAATCTTGATCCTGTGGATACTGGCAACTGGCTTTTCTTTCCTGGAGCCACAGTGAAGGTTAGTTTGAAAATAAATAAATAAATATTTGTAATGGTTTAATTTCATAATTATTATTTATGTGTATTATTATTTATTCCAACTCGGGATATTCTATGGTTATGATCTAAAACTTAAGGACAGTTACGCACCTCCATCTGTTTGCAGAACTGGGTTCTGTTACTCTGTTTTTACTGATTTCCTGTCCCACTGGCGCTTCCCAAAGCAATGCAACTTTTCTGCATTACCAAAAGCAGATGACTGTTTGTAACTACTGCCATGTCAAAGATCATACAACAGAAAATGGGAAATGGCTTCCTTTTAGGAAAACAGAACAATATTTTTGAAACAAATTGAAGTCAGGTATTTTGAAATCAACCTATTAATTTATCTCAGTGTTGTTTGGTACCACTTGATGTTATTCAGCACTCTCTTTGTCACAAGCCATCATAAAAAGCTCTACTTTCCTCTTTTTCTGTGAATATCACCTCTATTGCAGCACACATGCAGGTAGTGAGAGCTTCTTAAAAGTCTCTGTCGCGGTGAGACCCTGATCTGATAAATGGGATTTAGCAAGATCATACTACCTTTGGAAAAGCCCTAAGGAGACTTGCAAGATCTCGGTGCATACAGTTGCTCCAAATGTAGAGTTCTTCTATATCCTAAAACCAGTTGTATCCTTGCTTTTTATGTTTCCAAGCAGACAGTAATCGAACAGTTGATGACGTTCAGTTTTCATCCTATTTTTCATTCAGAAAAAAGGGCAGCTTTGTTGTCAGAGTTCATTTATGAAGCTGATAGTTGTTTTGGCAATCACGCAGGAAACAGGTGTCGTGTTCTCAGGGCAGAACTGTTTTGATTGTGGCTTCAGCCTTTTCCCACAGAATTTGGCCTAAGGTTAATCTTCTTAGAAATAATCTCACTAGTCTACTCATAGTACCAGCATATCAATTTTTTAAAGACCATTTGAACTACAATGACAACTTTTTTTTCATGAGATTTTAGATCAAATAATGTACTGATTATTTAATGATTTTATATGATCTTTTCATTTTTGTTGTGATGTCCATCTTACCTATGGATTTCAAAATCCAGTCCACAAGTGAGAACAAAGCAGTGATTAATATGCCATAGGCACAGTTGCATCTTCCAAAATGCCAAAGCCCAACATCACTTGCTCCTTCTAAAACATGCACAAACAGCATCTATACTTCATCAAGTAAATCTCTTGGTTTGGTTTGGTTTGGTTGTTTATTTAAAAGCCAATTTAGTGTCAGTACTCAAGTGCAGTCACTTGAAAGATGAGTGGCTTGAACACTGAGATCAGGTAGTTCATCCGGACAGAACTATCTTTGAAACTCCAACCTTGTGTGAGATAAAAGCAAGGATTCACAAACCTGCCATTCCAAGATCTTCTGTTCTAGGGAAAACTGGAATGTGTTTTCTAAATATGTTTCTATGCTTACAACGTTCTGCTATGCTGAACTCCATTTCAAGCTAATGAGACCTTTCTCTAACATCCAGGACTGTTTGTGCCATACATGTTTCAATTCATATCCTCCTGTCCTCTGTAAATTAGTATTTCACACAAATTACCTTTCTTTACTTCTTTTAATGCTTTTCCTTGCAAGTTTCCCTGACAATGGTAACAAATGGTCACATTTCTGGATGTTATTTTTTGTCTAACTCAGTTTTAACTGATGCATACAAAACTGTGGAGCATAAGCTCCTTTCCAAAGTTGTGCTATAAAGTAATGTCATTAAACCAAGGGAATTGTTCAGAAAAACATAAAGAAACAAGAAAAAAAAATTTTTTTTTTTAACTGGATTTGTTTTCTACATTTATCCTCATTTGCTCACCACCTCTCAGCACAGAGAATGATTGACATTTTACTTTTGGACTATTCCAGAAGGCATTGGTCAGACAGTGCAGCCTTCTCCTTGGAGACTCAGGACAGTGAATGAGGCAAGCAAGGGATCTTTCACACCTTAGCTGGTACAACACTCCCATGCTTGGTTTTGGTTTGTGCTGTCTCCCAGATATTATCTTCAAGGAATGCACAGGCAGGGATGGGCCAAGATCTGTTTCCAGTAAGCAGAAGGAATGACTCCACTCTGCAGGGAAGAAGAAGTTTACCCAGCTGGATGCAAACTCTGCTGTGTCATTTGTTGTCAAGGCCTGAGAATGGTCCTTGGCCTAATTTGGTTGCTGTCACAACCCCAGCATGTTAAAACTGCCCTCCTCACCATTCCCTTCAACCATTCCAAATCTTTTCAGACAGTTCTCATGGATTCCGTTTTAGTGCCTTAGTGGATTTTTGTTAAGTACTTTATTCATAAGGATAGGCATTTAGATAAAACTTGCTGTAGTTTACAATAAATGTTGCTGCTTCTCACATAGGTAGTGGTGGTTCAGTGAGTTCTTCCCCAGTCATTGCCCAGGAGAAGGCTTTGAGAAGTGCTTGTTCTGTCTGGTACAAGCTTATGTTGGACGCTTATCAAATAAAGTATATTTTTTTCTGCAGGAATTTTTCTTTGGTTGTACTTGAGGTCTATAAAATTAATAGCGAACCCCATAATTCTATGATCTCTGCTGGTAAAAGTACTCTAATTTATAGCTGCTCAGACAAAATAAAAAGGCATTGAAATGAAGAAATGTGGCATCATGAAGGCTACTATGTAGGTCCTGATTTAGGTTCTCTGGTGGATTCAGTCACTGGAGAGGACAGTGTAATTATACACTGATGTGCTCACTCCACTTTGGTGGAATCAGGCTCATCTCCTCCATGAGCACTTGTGAGAACTTGCTTATGTCCAGTAAGAAGTGGTTCCTCTTCCTTCTCCAATCTTTTTGAGCTTGTCAGAATTTTTGTTTTGTTTCTTGCTGCGCTCAGGAGTGGTTGTTGCTTGTTTGAAAGCACATGGCTGGTTGCAGACGCAGCTGGAGCTGGCTATTGAGACAGGAGGCAAGCTGAGAGATAAGCCACCAAATTTGTGTGTTTCAGTTCCAAAGAAGACAGCAAAAGACAAAAAAGATGCTGTTAGCAAGGCCAAACACCCCTTAGGAGATTAATTGGATCCACTGGAACGTATTTATCTGTGTTGGACTGTAAGGAAGTGTGTTGAACGGGATAAATTCCTGACTGCATTTCAATATTTGCAGTGACAGCTCTGTGTGTGAGCATAGCGTTGCAAGCAAGCATGGCTAGGGTATGACACCGATGGCCAAGTCTGCTAAACACACAAAGCACTGCTGTGCTTTGGGCGCTGTTAAAGGTCTGTGAGCCTCAACACCCCACAGCTAATCAGGAGGAGAGATGAAATCTTCCTTCAGTAATGCTTCTTGGATCTTTACTTTTAAAGAGCAGAGAGCAATCTCATCTTTCAGTGGATGCTTCATATATTTTGAGATTTGACCATAAATTGTTGTTGTCTTTTGAGGTCACCTTCTGCCAAGTTTTTGTGTTTTCTCTGATTGCTTTGGTCTAAGTTTGAATGTGCAATCTCAGAAGCTAAAGTTGAGATGGAAGCCAGCTTCAGTAGTCTTATAGTTCAAGTTGATTTCAGGGCCAGACGGTAGTATCTGAGATTCACCATCATGGACGTTGCCAGTAAATCCAGAAAACATCCCAATGCCAGCATCCTGATAATGTCAGCCTCTGTCATAAAAGATGTGCTGAGGTTTGTAAACTCTTTCTTTTTATTTTTCTTTTTCTTTTTCTTTTTCTTTTTCTTTTTCTTTTTCTTTTTCTTTTTCTTTTTCTTTTTCTTTCTTTCTTTCTTTTTCTTTTCTTTTTTTTTTTTTTTTTAAATGATCCTTAAGTGGATTCCAAGATTTGTCTCCAAGGCATCCAAGTCAGCACAGTTCCTGTTTTAGCTGTGTTGCCTCACTCACTTTTCAATACATTGATACCACGCAGTCATGCCTATTTGTGATAGTTAAGCAGCAGGTCATTACTGCTCATTTCAATTTCCCAGAAACACAATAGAACGTAGCAGAGAAGAAGCTTACAAAGAAGAGAGTGGGAGAACTCAACATTCACTTTCAGAAAATACTCTGAAAATGTGTCCATAATACTTTGTGACCTTTCACCATAACCTGAGCACAGCAGGGCTATAAACATCCTAGGTCTGTGAGTCCTTCCTGAACATGTGTTGCTGAGGGTGACTGAGCACAGGAGGCATATGGGCAAGCCTAGGAGTCTGACAAAAAGAAATGTTGATTAAGCTATTCCAAACCTCCAGTTCCAGAGCAGATTTCCAAATTTCTGAATACTCTGTTAATTAATAGGAATGGCATTGGATGGTCTTTTTTCAAAACAAGTATCTTAATATTTCGTATATATTTTTGTTGGTTTTAATTGCCTGTACTGAAATGAACTGTTTTTTCCTCTTTTGATTTTATCTTGTTCTTGAGGAACTTACTGTCTGAAGCAGATGAAGAGTATTTGTCTGCAGAAAGAAGGGCGATTCTCTAGCCATGCCAGTGTGAAAATGATAAATGGAAATTGCTGTGACTCTACACTGGGCAAAGATACATGAACGTAGTTGTTTCTGACAAGACTCCTCTTTTTGAATAAGATATGGCAAGGCAGGTTTTGGTTTGTGGGCCAAACCAGCTGCTTTGCCTCGCAGGAACCACTACCTACCACATCTTCCTGGGAAGAGATGAGCTGGCTTCCAGCTGCACCTCAGCTCTGAGCCTTTCCTGCTTCTCTGCAGGTGGGTGGAGGTGTGTGAGAAGGGAGGAGAGGTGAAGACAGCAGAGTAGGGTACAGAAAACGTGTCCACTGGTTCCCTTTAGTGAGAATGTGATCATTCCATAAGGAGACATTTTATCATCTATAGGACTGGACTTAGACCATGCGTGGAATTGTTCTTGTGTTGATGATATTTTGTTTGTTTGTTTGTTTGTTTGTTTGTTTTTAATAATCACTGTTTTAATTAAAATAGTAATAACTTAGATTCAATGGCTTGGAGTTCCTTGGAACTTAGTTTGATGGTTGTGCTGAGTTGTTTGGGCAGCTCAGCAGAGCTGTGGACAGCAATGCTGAGCAGGCAATTTTTTCCATGCCAGTTCCCTGTGGCTCAGAAGTGTGGTGTAGTGTGGCAGGGAGCCAGATTTAGCACTGAGCTAGCATCAAAACACCGGGAGTGTTTCCTGCCTCCTAGAAAGAAAGAATTTGGTCTTCACAGGTCACTGTGAGATGAACCTTAGTAAAAGAAATGGGGATTGACTCATTAGATGCCAAAGAGTAGAAACAGCTTTGGCTGATTCTTTCTTGTTCAGATTTTACACTACCGTTGATACGTCATTACTTTCAGAAGAACAGGTGAGGTTGTATCATGCTCACTGCAGAGTACTAGAAGCATCAACAGTTTCCAATAATATAGAGGAGTAGTTTAGTGCATGCAAGTTAAATAACTCATTAAGAAATTTGTCATCACCAGAGTAACCGATGTTATACAAACATCATGAAATGTCCCAGCAAGCCAGCAACGATACAAATTATACCAATCGATCAAAAACAAGCAAGATGTTTTGAGCACCAGCCTTTGGATATGAGTCTATAATTGGAAATGATTTGTAAAAGCACACTTTATAGACTGTTACTACATCACAGAACAAGTTTCATCCCATTGTTTTTTTGCAAAGGGAAGGTGCACTATAACCTTCTTTGCACCTGGCCTGCTTGCACAGGAACCAGAAAACCCATTTATTTCATGGGAAATAATATTCTAATCTCATTGTGGTTTTTCCTTTGGTTGAAGAATGGACTTCTGACCAGAAGCCTTAGTAGCCAAATCCACGGAATTTAGAATTTTAATTTTGTCATTGTACCTTCACTTGCTAAGAAACTTCCTACAGGTTACAATTTTATCCAGACTGCATCTATCCTTCGACTTGCTATCTTTTCAGAATCTAAGAACTTGGAAAACCTACAATGCCCTTTCCCAGAAAGACACAATATCTAATTTGTGGCTCCATTGAAAATGCTGTTTTAATTAATTTCCTTCATTTTATTTCTTGTTCCTCTGCTTCTCATATTTCATCTGTTTGCATTGCCTAGATTTTAATTAAAAAAACCTCTCCTCTCTGAGGAGCAATATGAAGTGGCAAAAATAATCACTTAAAATATTACAGTCATTAAAAAATTGGCTGCAGTCAAAGCCATGCATTTTCAATTTGCCGAAAAACTATATTTTTGTTTCCTTTTAAAGTGTGTTTTGTATTTGGATAGCACATGCCAACCAGCCTGGCTATCAGAGATGCTCCTCCAGCTGAGTGGGCTGCGTGACAACTCCTTAATGGGGGAAATTGATGGCTCTCTGCTCATGTAGAGGTGAAGGCATACTGGGCAGATTTCTTTCCATCTGCCACCAGCCCTTCGCAAGCTGGCAGTGTCCAAATGACCAACACACTCATTCCAATACAAAAAACATTGCCAGAAAATAAATTGTGAGTCTACAGCTGTCCGGAAGAATCATCGGGGCCATTAGGCCCAGGAGAGAGAATATGAAGAGATGCATCAGTGTTTGCCTCTAATAAAAGCCTAATTAAATGATAGTAAAGATGACTGTAAATACTTTGAAGGCACAGAGGTGAAAGGCATTTTCATGGGAATGTGGATGAACCTTGGGAAGATGATATGTAACATCTCAGCCAAAAACCTTTTACACCGAAGAATTTCATACGGATGTTTCCTGTTGATGCTTTTCTAAATGGCACAGTTATATCATTTAGTTGCCCTCTGTTTCTGCTCTCCAAGAAGTTCTGTACTGCAGAGCCAAGAGGTATTTATTGATTCAAAAATTTCACTTGAATAATTGGTACAGAAGCTGATTTTGATGAACTTCGGAGCTTCTTTTTACATTCCCAATCTTTGCCTTTTAATTTTCTAACAATATTTAGGTCTGCATCCTCATCCGTGACTGCAGCGTAGACTGATCTGCTTGCATTATAGCTTGTGCTCCATCATATGGCAGAGGGAAGTGCAGACCTCCAGAAGTCCCTCCCACCCAACAGGTCGCACAGAGTACAGCAGATGTCTCCTAATGCAGTGCTCTCATGCAAGTCTTTAAAAATATGGACATTCTTCAGGCATGCCAGCAGGATGTAGGACCTCAGATCTTACGTAGGCCCCAGAAAACACTCAGATGCTACTGTAAATTAGTCCGCTTTTATTTATGAAAACATAAGTAGGTCCAATTGGAAGGCATCTGCTTCACCAAATCCAGTTTCCCTGCTTTTGCTTTCAGTCCTAATTAAAACCCTTCTGTGTCTCAGGTAATCAGCAGGCTTTCCTAAAAGCAACTACAGAGAAAAGGTGAAAGCTGGAGGCAGAAGATGTAAAATTTAAAGATTATAGAGTAGGACAAAGAGGGTGAATCAAATGCAGACTTTTGACAAAAGTTTGGTATTGAAACCATGCATCATTGTCTCCTACAGTCTGTATCTTTCAATTACGAGCTAATACCCACATACTATACAGTAAGAGGTTCACCAGAATAATCCGACTTGCTGCTTCTCATGGAAATGTCGGCTAAGAACTATATTCACAGACTGGAAATACGTATAGATAATTTAATTATTTCATATTTTAGAGGAATGCTTTTTCTATCTGATCTAATATTTGCTAGTCAAGCTAATAGTGAAAGCCATTCACAGTTAAGTGTTTGGTTTGTTTAAGGCATAGCTGCTGCACACTGCTTTCTCATGGGGTACAGTCTGGTACTGTATAATAAAACTGCTGCAATATGAGGAATTGACTTTAATACATCAGTTTCTTTAGTAGAATTCCAGAATGAAATCTGTTAAACTAGAAGGGAATAAATCAGCAATTTCAACACCAGAAACAAAGGTAATTCTTGTACCATTGTAGCAACAAGGAGCCCTGAGCAATGGGTATCCTATTCTTGCCTTTTTAGACACAAAACAAAGTGAAAGTGTGTCCCAGAAAAACCACCATCCATTTGTAAAGCAAGAGATCAGCTGAGGCTGGGAAGATGAGGGAATAAAAGGAAATATGCAAGAGAGAACAATGCCCATCCTGGTAAGCAGTATATTTTTCAGTGTGATCAGTGATAAGGTTTGCTGAGGGAGGTGCTAAGGAGATGCCTGAAGGACATCATCAGGTGAGGAATTTTCCAGGTAGAATGGGCAGAACGGGGCAGGGGCATGCAAGTTTGGTCATCTCACCTGCAGATGAAGGGACAGGTAGCAGCAGTCAGGGAAAAGTGAGCGAAGAGGTGGTGGAGGTAGGTGAAGGTAAGATAACGCAGTGCCTCCAGAGTAGGTGAAAAGCAGTAATACTGTAACTGTACAGCAGACAAACTTTAGAAACAGAAAATTCAGAGGGAATATTAGATTGAAAGCAAATCTAAGCATGCTGAGCTATGGGAATGTGTCCAGACAATTTTCATTTTGATCTATTTGTGATAAGCAATAGTTTAACAATTGCAGCTCGTGAGTAATAGTACTGGTAGTGACAGATTAAATTAAACTGATTTTTTTTTTCCCTTGGGATGACCACAGTCCCTGAACAGTTCTTGGCTTCTTTCCATTTGGCAGCAGTGAGTGGTGTTTGTTTAGGAATACAACAGTGTACTTATGGCAGGCTTATAGTCCCACTCCTGTTACAAACAATAGGAAACAGCTACTGTTGTGAAGTGTCAACACTGAAGTGTCTCAAGGATCGTGTGCTCTGTTTTGGGTGATTTGGGAGAAAGCTTTGTTTAATGAAGGTTATCAGATTTGTCAAAGGATTTTTTCTCTAAATTAATTTTTCCTCACAAATTAGTTAACCTTTCAGTGTTGTAATTTGTGCAAGGACACGTTAAATGTTCCTTATGCTTATAATCCCTCATTAAATACAAAATTGAACTCTGCTGTAGTGCTGGACCTTCTGCTGATGCTTCCATGGTAACAAGAAGAGAAATATCCTACAAGTTGCTGCCATTTTGTCTTTTTAGTTACCATATTTTACTAAGTAACTTAGTTTGTTCATATCTTTAAAATCATTTATGTGTAAATAAAAATGAAACAGAGAGCAAATTGTGTCTGATATTCATAAGAGGGAACGCTGCCTCTGCGTAAGAGAGATCTGAGTATCTCCAGTTTAGGAAATAACTTAATTGCATTAGTTTCAAAAAAGCGTACATTCCTTTCAGATTTTTTATCACCTTTAAAAAAAAAAAAGAGAAACCTGTGAAATTTAGTCACTCAAAACTGAACAGATTACCTCTGAAAGTGTAAAGTCATTAATTCAGGAAAAAGCACAGTACTTGAGTTCTTTATTTCTAAAGGCTTGGATTCAAACCCTGGGTTGAACCCAAGAGAAAATGAGTCTGATGGTTTCAGTTCAGTCTCTGATCTGTTCAAACCCTATTGCAAAACCACAAAATAATCCAGCAATCAGCAGCCTCTTGGATGCTGAACAGGACTGGCGAAGTAGTTGGGAGTGATGCCAACAAGGAATCAACTCTTGTGGAGTTTCTTTTGCCTCTGGAAGATTTTGAGGTTGTTTCCCCCCCTGCAGTCCATTGGGTGAAAAAGAGCAGTAAAAGCAGCAACAGATAGAAACTGCTTGGAAAATGAAAAGGAAAATATGGAAGCAGGAAGTGTGACCCAGAGGGTGATGAATATAAAGACAGGGAGATGTGGCTGGCAGCTGGGAGAGGATGCGGGTACAGCTCATGCAGGTGGGTGCTTCTCTCCCATGGGCATGCCTTAGGGTCCAAAAAAAAGAAAACAATGGCCCTCTCTCAGAACTTTGATAAAAGCTTTATACGTGTTCTGAGCATCTTTCTTACCTCCTTTAAAGATAATGAGCTTCTATGACTGTTTTTGTTGTCATGTAGAATAATAAAAGCAGTTGAATTCCAGTTTGAACTTTTCCTCTGCAGAGCTGTTTCACGTGAGGTTCAAAGCTAACTTGGTCAGAGGTTGATTTGAGCCATATGTTATGTGGTTCATTAACACATAAAATCAGCATAAAAATACATATTCATTGATATTGTGTAGCTTTTTACAAAGCATAAAGGTAATTTTATAGAACTAATGAAATAAGTGATGCTTCTGTATCCTTTTGAGCATTCATAAAATGCTGATTGTACACAACTATACATAATTACATATGTGCCCTTTTGCCAAGCTGCCCATTGATTTATCTTGACAACCGAAGTGGAAACTACCAGACGCACTTTGGTAAATATTCTGTTAGACAGCAGAGGGACATACAAACGTGAAATGATAACAGGCCTGTATCTGTTTTGTGTTTTTTAATAGGTGGCTTTCATCAGCAAAAGATTACTAACGACATGTCCCAACATCAAGTAAACACTTACATATAACTGAGCAGCTGAGAAATAAGTACAGCCTACAAAGGATTTTCCAAAGCTTGTATGCAACTGTACATTGCTACTTCCATAGGATCTATTTGTTTATTGAGAGATGAAGGGTTACATATAAGTTTGAATTATCCGAAGTTTTAGCCCAAATATGTTTAGTGTATTTACTTGGCTGCTTGCAGGTAATAGGGGTTTTGTGGTAGATTGATTGACAGATGAAGGCTATTTCATTTCTGTTCAGCAAACGAAGAATATTCTGAAAACCAAGGAGCAAAATAATTTTTAGAATTACGATATTAGCAATACCTATGAGCATTAATGCAAAATAGTGAACAAAAGCCATTTCTTAGTTACAAATAACTGCACGGTACACACTTTTTCAAACTGAGGTAAAATATAAAACTGTTTAATTAATTTTTTCTAGTTATAAAATATTTTTATAATCATATAGTAAGTATAATTGTGACAAAATCTATATGTAATTTCTGATAATTTCACAGCACTGCAGCATCTTGCTATTGTTTTGACTTTCATTTAGAAGATAAATGCTTTAGGATGAATTTGTTTATTTTATCATTTGAAACAGTCCTTACACTTGTATAGTGGGTTTCTTCAAGTGGTTTTTTGTCAGAGCTATTAAATGCGGCGCTGTTGTCATACAGATGAAGACCAGAAAGTCTTTACATTCTAATCAGATTCCAAGTACATAACTTTTTTTCTAATAATGTGTAGACACCTCTAAAAGAATTCACATTTCATTCCTAAGTATAAATTTAATTGCTAAGTTACAGGCAAACATTTAAAAATCATCAACAGAAGAATTTCAGTTATGTTTTTTTGCACTGATAAGTGAAAAGAGAAATAGACATAATGCAGCATTTTGTACTTTTCTCTTAAAATCACATAGATAAAGACGCTCTGGGCAGTTTTTTGCTTCTTGCCTCATTTCTTTTTTACCGAAAATTTAATTATTAACTTATGTGGCTCTGCCATGACCTTTTTAAACACAGATGAGGTGATCATCACACTTTCCCTTGGTGACTTCTGAAGGAGTTCAGAGACAAGAGCAGACTGCATAGATGGTGCTGAAAAGGTCAATGCAATTTGGCATTATTGTATTTCTTTTTCAGATATTGAACTGTGGCAAGAAAGGAGAATTAGTCTAATCAGTCATTTCTTATTTCAGCTCTAATTCTAACGTGACCAGATTTTCCAAAGAAGTGTTTGAGATAATTATTACTTTTATCAGTATTCGTTTTAATATGAAAAATTCAATATAATACCAAGTTGTCTGTGTTAAGGACAGGTAGAGCTTCTTTAGTATCCTTTCAGCCATGTAAATTCCAGAGACTTACCAATTTATCAGATAGACATGAGCTTAAGAGTAGTATTGGCAAAAGAAGACAATCCATATTGTAACCTACATGCCATTTTGTAGTCTACGTGCAATATGACCTATTCAGAGGCTCTATATAGAGTGCTATGGTGGTCAGGGCAGTTTGAGCAGATGTGGGGCTTCATTTCATGCTGCTGAAGTCTATGCAGAAATGCAATATGAAAAGCAGACGTTCACGTGGACGAACTCAGCACCCTGCGATCAACATGTTACAAGAGCTATTTGCCTACCTAGCAATTTGCTGTGCTATTTGCATAAAATTACAGCAAACAGCCTTTTCACTCATATATGTCAGCCCTGAAGTTTGCTATATGGCAATGCAGAGCAATTTTACCTTCAAATACCTCTGCTTGAAAAAATTCAAGCATGAAGATCCAACACGTTTCACAGCATGAAACTCTTCAACCAACAAAATATCCATATCAATAGTGCTATTAAGGTTATTTGTACACACAGTTGTGATTACTGGTCCAAGGCAGACATAATGGCTAGGCTTTAAAATAGGAATAAACACACAAATGTTTGATACATATCTTTTCTAAGCAAACACAATTTCACAATGGTTTGAAGTGCATTGGTAGATATGAGGTTAGGATACAATCACATTGGGGTGGGCCAAGAGGAAAGATGATGGTCCATTCGTTATCTGTATTTCATCTCAGACACTGGTGAGTCATTTGTTAATTTGCAGCTTGCTCTGAGCTCAGGCAGCGTGTGAGCAGGATAGCTGCCCTTGCCAACCACTGTAACATCCCCTACTCTGTGCTCCTTTTGTCTACAGCACAGCTGCCAGTCAGATGGAAACTCCATCTATTTCCATGGGACAGAAGGCAGTGAGTTCAATTTTGCTACAACTCGGGATGTGGACCTTTCTACAGAGGATGCCCAGGAGCAGTGGGCAGAAGAATTTGAGAGCCAGCCCAAAGGGTGAGTGCCTGGGTGGGGCTGGGAGCTCTGTGCCAGGGATTGGGAAGCTGGGTAAATGTTACTAAGAGAAATAGAAACACCGCAAGTAACAGATAATTGGAGATGTTGGGAACAAGCAAGTCAGGAAAGCCCAGAAGGAACAACCTCCGACCATTCTGTCACCAAAATTTTCAATGTTTCAATGAAAAAGTCATGCTCGCATTTTTTGAAGAAAAACACATGATTTTTTTTTTTTATTTTGTTGCACCTGATTGTTGCTAACAATCTGTATCAAATCAGATTCCTCCCAAACTCAGCCTCTCCCTGAAACTGCTGTGGGCCACACTTTGGCAGCCCATCCAGGATAGCACAGCAGGAACACGTACCACTTTTACCAAAACATAAGTGAGCTTTTCAAAAATAAAAGTGGCCTGGTAGAGAGCTACAGCTTTATATTCTGTCATTTTGTATACCTCACTGCATAAATTCTGACCAAATAAAAAGAAAATAAAAACTTCAATATGGTCTTAATTCTTTTTTATTTTTAAGAAATGGAATTTCAGTAGTGGCTGTAATCCCTGAGAAACGAGAAACACACACTACTAGTTTACGGGTCTCTCCTGAATGTTGGTTTTAACCTACAAAGTACTTCAGATCATTCGCAGCTGATTCAAATGCTGCTTGTGCTGTGCTGAAAGCAAAGAGCACCTTTTGAGAAGTACATGCTAATGCAAACTGTAAACACTTGGATTATTTGGGACTTACAGAAACAGAATTCCTCATGGACTCCTTCACAGTTTGGCAAACCAGCCCATGACATGCTGGATGCTGAACTATTGTTGCTATGTCCTTTCATCAATTTCAGACAAATAAAATGCATTGTATGTGCTATGTGTTAGGTGACTATGTGGGATATATCTGAGATGTTGTCTCAGTCTGTTTCCATCTTGAAAAAGCTGAATGTGTATGTGACCTCAGGACATCTGCCCTGCCTATAGCTCCTTGCTCTGCTGGACCAAGTATTAGTTAATTCAAGCCAGGCTCCTCCTCTCCAGTTATTCTAATTAGGGCTCCTCCTTCCTTGATAATTAGTAAACTATAAAAAAAATTACAGTAGAAAATTCTGCACTTGAGTACAAATCTTGAAGTCAATTATTTGTACCATACCCTAGTGAGAAAGTGAGCAATTTCTGCAAATAATACATTTTGGGTTTCACACAGCATCGGACTCCAGCTACAGCTACCACTGCTCTCAGCCAGGAGCAGGGCAGATACTTTTTGCATCCCATTCACAAGAACTTGACCTGATTTTGTTTTTTAATTTTCAAATTTAAAAAAAAAATGGTTTTTTTTATTTTCAAATTTTATTCTATATATGAAACTTCCTTCTTTCAACTCTTGTTATAGGAACAGAGGTTTAAATCACATGCAGCCATGAATAAACAAACACTGAATCTGTTGAGGTTACAGAAAGCAACTTCATCATATGAAACTAATTAACATTGTCCCTCTACACCATTTCTGTGGGGCTTTGTTTTGGGAATTGTACAGAACGGCAAATACAAGTGCTTCCTTGATTTCTTCCTAGAGAAATATTTCTGAATGCTCTTTGAACTGTATTTTAAATATTGTTCACTATATTGAAACTGTCACAGAAACATGAAGAACATTACAGGGTGCAATTATCCACAGCAGGCCTGAGCAGAAAATAAAAATTCTATTTTGTGAAAAAATGTAAGATTTAGAAGACTGGTGGTTTGTTTTCTGTATTGGAAAGAAAATAGGCTTTTCAAGATGTTATTCAAAATAAAAGGGAAATAGTTTAGCAAAGACAGCAAATTCCTGGGGCATAAAATATACCATTTTCACCTCTGCTGGCATCAGGGTGGAGCAGAAGCAGAGCATCTCTCTCTGACATCCAAGCTGGATATTCAGCCTCCTGCATCTCTGCTCACAAACTGTTCATGGGACCAGAAGGTATTTCCTCAAGAACTATGTCTTTGCAAAAACTTTTGTTAAAGGTAGTCAACATTTTCTGACCCAAATTCCCTGTTTCTATGTCATTTCTGATACTCAAGAGTTGCAGAATGTATGAGGGCTGCTCTGAAAATAATGCCCCACATTTTATTATGTTAGTCCACAATAATCTTGATCAGAAGTGGATGTTGATGATATGGTAGTAGAGGTTGAACCTTCCCACCAATATTCCATTGCATGTTGTTGCCATGTAATAGATGGCAGCAGAAGGGCAGTCTGACAGAACGGTGTCTGACATGGAAATGCAGGTGAAGCAAAGGTGTTTTACTGAACTCCACCATGATGTAAAAATTGCACTCATTGACATTCCTGAGTGCTTGCTTAACGTTTATGGAGACCAACCAGAGGATGTGAGCACAGTAAGAGGTGTTTTTTAGCAGTGGTGACAGTGATGTGAAAAACAAACCACATTCTGGATTGCCATGCACAGCTGTCACACCACAAAATGAAAAGCTGTTTTGATCAGCTCATCTACAAGAATCAGAGAATTATAATCATGGAACTGTGTACAGAGCTGAATGTCAACTTCAGTGCACTAGAAATGATGGTGGCAACTCTGGAATACTGCAATGTTTGTGCCAAATTTTTCCCACAAATATTCATACAGGAACAGAAGGAACACCATATGCAGTTTGTCAGGACCTACTGAACCAATACCAGGCTGAAGGTGAAAGTTCCCTGGATTTCATCATTACCAGTGATGAGATGTGGTGTCACCACTATGAGTCAGAGTCAGAACAGCAGTCGTTGGAGTGTGAAATCCCCATTAAAAAAAAAAAAAACCTTCAGCAGGAAAAGTGATAGGAAAGGAGTGATCCTGACTTTCCTGGAACATGGACAAACCATCAACTCTGTCTGCTACACCACAACCCTGTCTAAGCTGAAGGACCCAACTTCCAGAGTCAGGCCAGAGAAAAAGACAACCTTGCAACATGATAATGCCAGGCTCCATGCCAGTTTGAAGACTGTGGAGCACACTGCCAGTCTTGGCTGGACCACCATACAGTCTGGATTCAATACCTTTCAACTTCCATCTGTCCAGGCTGATGAGAGATGCACTGTGTGCAACATTTTCCTAGCTACAACACCATCATAGCATCATAGTGAGTAACCTCTGGTGCAGATTTTTGCAAGCGTAGCATACAGGCTCTTGTTCATCACTAGCAAAAATGCACAGATAATGGTGGTGACTATGTTGAAAAATAGTGTTTTGTTGGTGAGAATTTGCTCTATCAAACAGTGTTATTGTGCTTTCTGTATCTGCTGTGGTTTCCATGGAAATAAATAGGAAGTGTTTTTAGAGCAACTAAGTATGTTTAGTAATTATAATATAATGTGGAAGGAGCCTTACTGCCCTGCAGTGTAAGACTCCAGTTCAACCTAATACAGTGTATTCTACTATTGATTTTTCTATTTACAGAGTTCGTTAGTAAATAAGGGTTCTTTTCTTCTTTAGTATAAATAGCATGGTGGCTTGGTGGATTGTGCCTCTCTTCCCTTCTTTCATTTTGGGAATGTAGGAAACACCTGTATCAAGAGAAAAATATGTCATGGAAGACATTGTGTATGAACAGGGACAGCTGCAGGTAGCTTTGCCTGCCTCACCTTCCCCTCAAAGAAAAAAGCAAAAGCATCCCTCATATGAAAGAGCAAAGGGAAGCTCACGTGTGGATTATCCCCATCTTGCTCTGTGCCAAAAGCACTCTGAGGTGAGACATCTGAAAGAGGCCAAGACTGAGAGCAGAGAAGCTTATTATTATTGAGAGTGACTAGTAATTTTTACATTCCCAACATTGAATAATAGAATAATAGAAAGGCTTAGGTTGGAAGGGACCTTAAAGCTCATTCAGTTTCAGCCCCCTGTATGGGCAGGGCTACCATCCACCAGATCAGGCCGTAGACAGAAGGTGGTGATCAATGGCTCTATGTCCAGGTGGAGGTCGGTAACGAGTGGCATCCCCAAGGGTCTGTCTTGGGACCGGTGCTCTTTAACATCTTTATCAATGACATCGATGATGAAATCGAGCGCACCCTCAGCAAGTTTGCTGATGACACCAAGCTGAGTGGTGCGGTCGACACGGTTGAACGAAGGGATGCCATTCAGAGGGACCTCGAGAGGCTAGAAAGGTGGGCCCGGGTGAACCTGATGAGGTTCAACATGGCAAAGTGCGGAGTTTTGCACTTGGGCTGGAGGAATCCCAGGCATCCATACAGACTGAAAGGAGCAGTCCTTGAGAGCAGCCCTGTGGAGAAGGACCTGGGGGTCTTGATAGATGAAAAACTTAACATGAGCCAGCAATGTGCCCTTGCAGCTCAGAAGGCAAATGGTATCCTGGGCTCCATCAGAAGAGGAGTGGCCAGCAGGGACAGGGAGGTGATTATTCCCCTCTACTCTGCTCTTGTGAGGCCCCATCTGGAGTACTGTGTCCAGGTCTGGAGCCCCCAGTACAAAAAAGACGGGGAACTGTTGGAGAAGGTCCAGAGGAGGGCCACAAAGATGATCAGAGGGCTGGAGCACCTCCCCTATGAAGACAGGCTGAGGGAGCTGGGCTTGTTCAGCATGGAGAAAAGAAGGCTGTGGGGTGACCTCATTGCAGCCTTTCAGTACCTAAAGGGAGCCTACAAACAAGAGGGGAATCAACTCTTTGAAAGGGTAGATAACTGCAGGATGAGGGGAAATGGTTTTAAGTTGAGGGAGGGGAGATTTAGATTGGATGTCAGGGGGAAGTTCTTTACAGAGAGAGTGGTGAGGTGCTGGAACAGGCTGCTCAGAGAGGTTGTGGATGCCCCGTCCCTGGAAGTGTTCAAGGCCAGACTGGATGGGGCCCTGGGCAGCCTGGTCTAGTATTAAATGTGGAGGTTGGTGGCCCTGCATGTGGCAGGGGGGTTGGAGATTCATGATCCTTGAGGTCTCTTTCAACCCTGGCCATTCTGTGATTCTGTGATTCTGTGATCAGGCTGCCCAGGGCCTCATCTAACCTGACCTTGAGCACTGCCAGGTATGGGACATCCACATCTTCTCTGGGCAGCTGTGCCAGTGCCTCACCAACCTCTGAATTTCTTCTTAACATCTAACCTAAATCTCCCCTTTTTTAGTTTAAAGCCATTTCCCCTTATCCCATCACTGTTTGCCCATGTAAAAAGTCAGTTTATTGTTTATAAGCTCCCTTCAAGTACTGGAAGGCTGCAGTGAGATCTCCCTGGAGCCTTCTCTTTTTCAGGCTGAACAACACCAGGTCCCTCGACCTTTCTTCATAGGAGAGGTGCTGCAGCCCTCTGCATATCTTCATAGCCCTCCTCTGGAGACACTTTAACAGCTTTGCATCCTTCCTGTGCTAGGTATTCCAGGATTGGATGCAGTACTCCGGATGGTATCATATGAGGGCAGAGCAGAGGGGAACAATCACCTTTTCCCTGCTAGACACCCCTTTTGATACAGTCCAGGAACTGTTGGCCTTCTGGGCCAGGCACACACTACTGGTTCATGTTAAGTTGTTCATTTACCAGAACCCACAAGTCCCACTCTGAAGGGCTGCTCTCAATGAGTTATTCCCCTTGTCTGTACACATATCTGGGATTGCCCCGACCCAAGTGAACACCTTGCATTTGGCCTTGTTGAACCTCACTAGGTTCACGTGGGCCCACTTCTCAAGCCTGCCCAGGTCCCTCTGGATGGCATCCCTTCCTTCTGCTGTGTCAGCCACATCACTCTTGGTGACATCAGAAAATTTGCTGAGGGTACACTCAATCCCACTGTCTATGTCATTGACACAGATGTTGAAGAGAACCAGTCCCAAGATGGACCTTTGGGGATTCTTGTCACTAGACTACACTTGCTCATGCAGCCATTGACCGCAGTCCTTGCTGTGGCCATCCAACGAATTCTTTATCCATTGAGTAGTAAATACATCACATCCATATTTCTCCAATTTAGAGATAAGAGTATGTCCAAGGCTATGTAAAAGGCTTTGCACAAGTCCAGGTAGGCAATATAAAACAGCAGGCTTCATGAATAGGATTGATAGTAGTACTGTGATATACTATATATACTGTGATATACTATATATATACTATACTACTATGATAGTAGTACTGTGCATCTTTCTACTGTCATTCTGTTTCTCTTTAATCACATAAGTTAGGGCCTGTTCCTAAAAATGAACCCTAAAAGTGAACAGATCTTCATATCTGAGAATAGAGATATCTCTGGTGCCTCTAGCGCATGTTCTGCTACTTTGAATGTCCATGCTTGTTAAATCTAATTTAGATCTGTGTATCATCCTGTAATTTCTTATGTAGAGAAGAATTTCAAGAGTCATGTAAGGGATAAATGTATCCAAATGTTCTTCAATCAAGAAGATCTGCTTCTCTGTCACATCGTCACCAAAAGATCTCTATTTATCTTTACACACATTGTTTGTGTTTATTTTTCTTTAAGAGCCAGTTATTTTATGTTGTAGAACTTTCTATTTTCCATTATAATGCTGCTTAAAAGGAAAGGATCCCTGGAAACCTCCATGATCTGCATCATTCATGACCTCAAGTTGTTTCGTGGGTCATCAAAGAGACGGTTTTAATTGAGCTAAATAGAGCATACAAAAGATCAATGGAGCATTGTGAGATTTTGTCATGTAAGTTAAAGTAAGCACAACCATATTATTCTGTGCTTGTCTTTGGCCCAAGAGACCCATTTTCAAAATTGTATTTTGATTATATTGCACATTACCTTTAAAATGTCTGCACAACTAAAATAGGGTTAGGTTAAACTCTGCTGCCATTAACATATTTATATTTGTGTCATAAAAGCTTTTCAGTAACGCTAATCTTGCTAATTCCTGTGTAAATGACTGACAGTTTTAAAGGAGGATTTTCAAGCAGGCACATTGTTAGTCTGTCACAGCTTAGGTCAATAAGAAAACTGGCAGCTCTTAAGAAGATCTAAAAATACATTTTGAAATAGTGTGAATGGTTAAATTGATAAGCAGACTGCTAAACTGTTGAAATGGCAGTTTTTGAAATCTTCATACTCCACATTGGTGGTAGAGATTGTTTCTGCTAGAAGTGGACAGGAAATGGCTTTGTCATCCCTCAAAGACTTCAAGTCTTAAACGTTTTCTCATTCTCTGAATCACTCTAAAAGATTGGATTATCAGATATTAATGATTCTAAATGTTGCATTGCTTTACTGCCTTGTATCTTTAAAATGCTTCATTATTAATTAAAACTTCAATATGAATAATAATGTATTAGACCAAAATAATGTACAATTTTTCAAGTTTCTATCAAAATATTTTAATCAAGTTTTAAAGAAACCAGTATTTTCATGATGGAAGCATATTTTCAATAGAAATATTTAATTGAAAAATTCTACAGCAGCTCTTTTAATTATCACTGAATAAAAAATAAGAAGAAAAACTGACAAAGATCGTATCATCGCACATTAGAAGAAACCTAGCAATTTTTGTTTCATTCTTTGCTCATGTATTTGTTAAAAATGTAACCCTAAGCACTCAAGAAGATGAAAAGAGCATTTTTTGTTATTACCTACATATTTAATGGCTGGCATAGTAGACATGGAAGACGTGCTTTTTCATGTTTCATTTGCCTGTAAACATTCTATTACACAATATGAACAGAAGGCAGTTGTGTTTTAAACATTTTCATGCCAGAAAAATAATGAAGTAATGGAACAACAAAGCACTAAATATTTGGTAACAGCATTAAAAGCTTATTTTTTTTAGTAATTTTAACTTTTCTACCAATTTGTTTATTATTTATATTAGTTTTGTTTTAGACTGAATTTAAAAACTAATATTGAATAAGCAAGTACATTTCTCAGTACTTGATTTTGAAAAGTGCATTGTGTTGTGATTTTAATGTACTTTCTAACAGTAGCAACAGATACTTTCAGATGCTTTCTATGAAAATGAACTCCTTTTGTTTTGTTTGAATTTATCAGTAACACTGTACATTCTCTGCTCATTGTTAACCTCTCCAGGTGGGACATACTAGGCGCTGTCATTGGTACTGAGTGTGGGACGTTGGAGTCTGGCTCGTCTATGGTATTTCTCAGAGATGGAGAAAGAAAAATATGCACTCCATATATGGACACTACTGGATATGGGAACTTACGATTTTATTTCAGTATGGGTAAGTGTGTATTCCCAATAAAACAGAAGTGGGATATGTGAGATTTAGATTTCACAATGCACATAAGAAATATTTTAAACACTCCTTGGAAAAGGATGGCTCAGATTCATCACAGTTATGTGCCTACAAGGATGTAAGACAGACAAATCTTGGACTGAGGGTCTGCTCTTCTGACGTTCACAGAAATGTGAAAACATGGTAGGCACACAAATAGCCCTCCTAAAAGTATTCCAGATATCACTGACTTGCAGACCTTTCTTAGCAAGATGGGGCATTCTGGATTTAGTAGTCCTTAATAGACTTCTTTTTCTATGGATTTATCTAGCCAGTTGGACTGGTACAAACATTTAGTTCCAGATTAAAACAGCTACATGAAGGTGTCTCCGTGCGAGGTCAGTGTCTAATTTTCCTCTGTAATTAGAGATATGATCAATGAAGTTACTGAAAAAATGCATTTGGTTCAATGTTCAACTTGTGCTAGACCAGCTGAGCTATTCTCTGGACTCCACTGACTGTATGGGTTGGATATCCCTTTATATAAAAGGAAGCTTACACACTTGCTGCACACATAGTTGTGGGCTTACACTTTTTCAGTCCTCAAGCAGGGTTCACAATGCAAACACAGGTTGTTGTTGCTACTGGAGGTGTCCAAGAGTACCTGAGAAGTCAACATAGTGCTGGCAGAAATAACTGGAGATTTGGACAGCCACAACCTGCTAGAGCACCTTCTGCTCAAAAGCCCTTAGTTAATTACTGTATTCAAAAGCATTTTGTTCTACTGTATTTACTCAGGGTGAGATTCATCTCTCGTGCACAAAACACACCATTGACCATTATAGGCTTGGAAAACGCCTCTGTGCATCATCCCTTGTGGAAAGAGCTGATGTGGTGCTAGCATCTTCTCTGGACCTTCCTTTTAGAATGAAGTGCAACTTCAGTGATTTACTAGGGCTAAAAAAGCATCTAGGAGCAAACTTGTGCTATGATTGCTCCTTCCCAGTGCTGTGATCAGTACAACTGCATTAGTTTGGTGTTGTAACTAACCAGAATTACTATGGACATTGTGGCTATCGTTCAGTACCTTACAGTGTTTTTCCACAGCTTTTATTTTGCACATAAAGGAAATTGCATTATGTTATTCTCTCAACACCATGTTTAGAGTAGGTGAGGATTTTTGTTTAAAGGTAGAGAATAATAAAATAATAAAGGAGGAAGCAGATACTAAACTTATGACCTCCAGAAGCTACCTTCTGAAACAACAAGAAAAAACACCCTGTATTTAATGAGTGGAAGGCCTCGTGTTATTGCTCTAAATTGTTACACATCTCCTCTGTGTTATGTGAATTACCAATAACACACAGGAAGAAAAAATGCTATTTGCCAGTTCTCCCAAGCATTAAAGCACCTGCAAGAGAAACAGGAAAGAAATTTGCTCAACCTTCTGAACCTAGAGGAGAAATTGTCAGCACATACAGGCACAGAGAATAGTGTGTTTTCATTAGAAAATGTATTTTGTTGTATTCGTACATTAAGTAGATCACAGTTTAAACACTCCAGCGAGCAGAGAATTTGAATGAACATGTGGATATTTCTTACTGCAGTATAATAAGCATAAAAAAATGCAAATCTTATCTGGCTTTATAGATTGCTTTGCCTATCCCATTCCAGGAGCTGGGCGTCTTTAGTGAAAAGACGTAGAGAAAGTAGTTTGTTTATGCAACCTTCCTACTTTATGGATAGTTCAAGGAAACTTCCTCATCCTGTTTTTTGCTGCTGTTTTTATTCCAATACCTGTGATACCCATAGTGTACAGGAAAATGACAGGCTTCCTGTTTCAGTTACAGATATTCTCTTTTAAAAATCTTTTCTAGAACACCAGACTAGTTTGGTGATGTCCATTTTGTAACTATTATGTCACATTCATTGCACAAACTTGCCAATGTATCTGCTTTTCCAAACAAGGTTATTAAGTGTTTTTAGATTCTACCAAATGAAACTACGTGAAATCCTGCCTCATTCCAGTGAGATTACCATATCACACACATTCTGTGTGATACAATAGATTCAATTTATCCTATTTAGGAAATGGTATAGACAATAGAAGAAGCAGCACAATGAGTAAGATTTGCAAGTCTCTCCCCTTTCCTACTGAGAGCAAATTCTCAGCTGCCAAACTATCAGATGAGAATTAGAGGTCCTCATATATTGTGTGTGGATGCATGGTGTGAGTACTAAGTAGCAGTTTGCTGATCTCCTCTAAAGAGGCAAAAACTCAGAAAGCAGGACATTTCTATATAAACAGGATTTGAAACATACAGATAGAAGTATTGTTCTATCTACAGCATTTTCTATTCAAATTGTTTTGATAAGCAGATTAAGAGAGCGTCTTGAGGTTTTCATAATTGTCAACTCCCTTGATCTCTGACGTGGTGTATCAGATCAAGTAGTTCTTATACAGTATGTCCTCAGGGCTTGTTTTCTTTTGTTTCATATCGTAAGTTAGACATCTGATAGTAGTTATTTTTGTAAGTTTGTCTGTGTAATACGATCCCACTTTCCAATAACAAGGACTTCAGTTAATTTTTTTCTTCCTTAAATATGTGTTGTACAGGGGGCACTTGTGATTCCGGAGAATCCCATGAAAATGATGTCATCCTTTATGCCAAGATTGAAGGCAGGAGGGAACACATAGCTCTTGATACTCTGACCTACGCTGCTTACAAGGTAAATCACCTTAAACAAACTAGATGGATAGGATGGATAGATCAATCTCAGAGGTGTGCAGTGATAGGACAAGGAGTAATGGCCTAAAACTTGAACATAGCAAGTTCCGTACAAACATACAGAAGAAATTCTTTACGACAAAGGTGACGGAGCACTGGAACAGGTTGTCCAGAGAGGTTGAGGAGTCTCCTTCTATGGAGATAATCAAGACCCATCTGGATGCCTACCTGTGCGATCTATTGTAGGGAACCTGCATTAGCAGGGAGGTTGGACACAGTGATCTCTTGAGATCCCTTCCAAAGCCTGTGATTCTATAATCTATTTTTAAGCCATATCATTGCTGTTGTATGTTGAATTCCACATGGGCAAATATGACTTTCCCCACCATATAATTCATACATAGCTTTTGCGGTGAAAGGATGCCTTTGCAACACAGCTCTTTGGTTGCTGCTGAGCAGTGCTGCATGTTGGCTAGTGCTAGGATAACAGACAAATGGGCAACAGGCAACAACACTCAGTCATCAGCTGAGAACTGTGCTGATTACATTCCCTTTCCAATAATTACTCTTCTCTCCACTCAAGGTCCTGCCAGCCACAGTGCAATATGCAGGAGCTTTGTCCTGACTGGGTCAGTCCTGGTGGGCTCAGTGGCTGGGAGGAGAGTTATTCAGGAATGCCTGCTTGCCTTTCCTGTACCTGGCATGGAAAATGACACATTTTATACATTTTTTTTTCCATTTTAAATACAGTAGTGTGCCTTTTTGAGACAGAGCAAAAATCAGTGTACAAATACATGTAATGCATATGCATGTGGATGTGTTACAGTTTCTAATGCAATGTGTTTATATATTTTGGAGGAAATTTGGTGGTAAATATGCAGCTGATTTTAGCCACAGATCCATGTGCATTTTCACTGTAACTGTACCATTTAGAGAAGTGATGTTTATAGTTACAGCGGGGTTGGACCTGAATTTGGTTGAGTCATTTGCATTGTTTCATTGTACATAATTTCCCTCCTCTCCTGGCTCTGTGTGAAACACAGGGTAGGACTTTTTCAAAACTAAGGAAACCATAATTGTAAAATAATAAAACATTAATTTGAGAATTCAGGAGAGACAGGATCTGAAATTACGCTGAATTCATTGTGAAGCTTTTTTTAAAGCAAGCAGTTTTAAAGCTGACATCCTCCTTTGACATAATAAAGGTCTAATTGCATTCCTTTCGGACAAAGGCTGGGCTTCATAAAGCAATGCTTTCATTTATTTTAGCATTACATCCTCCCCACACACGTCTGTGAACTCACACAGTTACTTTCTTCTCACGTACTCAGACCTGCAGTTACACTGCATTTGTTCTGTGAGCTGAGAGACTGCAGGATGAGGAAAAGTTAACAAATAAGGAGAGAAATGGGCATGTTTCATTCAGCATATTTGAAGCCACTTCTCTATTTTAAATAGGACTTTTTCATGTAAGCCTTTTTCATATTACTTCTTTTATTTAAGCCTGATTTAATTTCTTTTAAAGGTTCCATCTTTGGTTTCTGTTGTCATTAGTCCGGACCTGCAGACTCCTGCAACCAAGTTTTGCTTGAAACAGAAGAGTCACCAAGGCCACAACAGGAATGTCTGGGCTGTGGATTACTTCCATGTCCTTCCAGTGCTCCCTTCCACAGCGACTCACATGATCCAGTTTTCCATCAATTTGGGATGTGGAACATTTCAACCTGGTAACAGGTACAACAGGCGAGATTTCTCTTTCAATTATCAGTGGTCTGGTGCATTTTTTTTTAGAGAATCTATTTGTGTATTTGTGGGGATTTGTTGTTGTGTTTTTTTTTTTTTTTTTTTCTCAGAAAGAATGAAACCAACTAATGACAAGTATAGGCTGCTCAAAAGTGAATGTTTCTCCTGATTTCCACAGGCCCAGACTGATATATCTCCCATGCAATAAAGAGTCTATTAAATAGCCCTCCAGGTCAAAGTGTACTTTTTGTAGTCCATTATTCTGAAATATGCCTATGATTTCAAACTGATGTTTACTCCAATTTCTAATGGCTATTGGATTCATTTCTTAATGAAGGTGGAAGGTGTTAAAGACAGCAGCCTACTGACCTCCAAAATATTATTCATGCCACAAGCATAAATAATTCCTGTAAGAGTGGTGATAAATAGCACTCATCTTTGAATGCCACCAGTGTGAGAACCTCACTGCTTGCAGACTGACCACAAAATTCTTTTGTTGGCTTCACTTCCTCGGGACATTCAATGAAGTTAAGGGGAAGTGAAAGAATGAAGTAATTTGCTTCTTTTTGTTTTATAAAATCATAGAAATGTTTGTGGAAAGTGACTTTCCCAGGTCATTTAGGTCATAGGTGAAACCTAGTGAGATTACTGCCAGTATAGGTCAGGTCAGACAAGGCGTTGCCTATCCATGACTTGAAAACTTCCATGGATGGACATCACCTAACCTCTCTGGGTGACATGTATGAACAAAAAAGCTTTCCCTAATGTCCAGTCCAATACTCTGGAGCCATATCTTCATGGACAATACTCTTGCTATTGATTCTCCATGCAGAGAAGCTGTGGATGCTCCATTCCTGGAGATTGGATGGGGCCCTGGGCAGCCTGAGTTGGTGGGAGGAACTCTGGCAAGGTGATCAGAACTAAATGATCTTTAAGGTCCCTTTGCAACTCACGCCATTCTGGGATTCTATAATTCTGTGTTGGGATCTCAATTAATAGAATTTCCTTCACAGTCACCATCACCTTAACCCCATCTACCTATGATATCTTTATCCTGATATTTTCTGAGGTTTAAGTTGCTTCATGTATTTTTCAGAGTAAGAGCCAAGAATTTAAAGTAGTTGTCTACATATGCTTCTACATTCATGCCCCATGGCATCATCTTCCATCTGAAAAGAGCTGCATTATTTGTTTTCAGTCCTAGCAGCCATGCAGGGCAGCAGAATTCAAGGGGCAGCAAAACTGAAGGGTTCACACTTAGTTGTGATAGGAAGGGAAGACAGGAATATTTTTCCACATACAATGTGAAAACTTCGACTGCAAACTCTCCTAGCTTTAAGCATACTGTATACAAAGTCTCCATCTTAAATATTCTGTTATCAAATAGGGATTAGTATATATTAAGAAATATTAGTTTCTTCATAACAAAAGAATCAGTAGGTTCCCATAACCACTATTTTTTTTCCCAAATACAGCAGTATTTCCTATCTTCTGGTCAAAAGCATTATTTGTAATGCCTTCATTACTGCAAATGTGAGAGAATTGTTCTGCAGATATTCAGTAAATATAACCCTCCAAGGTATCAGTATTAAATCTGAAAAGAATTAGTCAAAAACTCTGTAAAACATTTCAATACACACTAACAATATCACAGTGATGGTGCACTTTAATGAAGTAATATTATCAGCAAATTATAATAAAAAGGAAAAGTTATAATTTAGTACTAAATTTATGAATTATGACTTTTATAATGTTCCGTTGATATTACTTAAAATAAAACAGAATATTACAAGCTAATTATGTGGTTGAAATTGCAAGAGTGTTTTAGTAGAATACTAAGTCCTTAATAAAACCAGCACTTTTTACATTACTTTTTCAAGGGCTTCAGAATGTAAGATATTTAATCATTTGCTAATACTCCAGATTCTAAACACTATTTTGCTAAATATGCAGGGAAAAGGGAATGGAAAATTTTAGTAATAGCTTTCTAAAAACTGATTTTCTGAACTTCTGAAAGTGTGGATTTTATAACCTTTTGTCACAGACTGTGATCTGGATAGTGGATGCTTTTATGTATTTTCTGCTTCTCTAGTGTCATTATCTGCACACAGATGTTTGGGTTTACTGCTAGTCTAGGAAAGCAGAGAAGAGCAGGTTTTCCTGGAAAATCTGGAGTTTTCTCATACAATTATGACCCTAAGATTCATATAGCTCACCACTGAATGCTCCAGGTTCTGTGATGTGGAGGAAGCCTCCAAAGACTATTGTGGCTGGGCAGCATGAAGGCTCCTGCATCTCCTGGGCCTCTGCCTCCCATGGGGCTTTTTTGGAGGAGATCTTCCCTGGGTTCCCTCCACCCTTGCAGTGCTGTGCCAAACCTGGCCATTCTCACTGTTCCATAGTTCTTTTCTGATCTCCATTTATCCATGATGGAGGAGTCTATAGAGTTAGGGGAAGAGACAACCGAAGTATGAGTAACTACTGATTTTAACACCATTAGTAGCTGGCAATTATCAGAGTTCTGTGCTCACGTATTTCTGTCCAAGTTTTCTCATTATTTTTGAAACCACACTCAGTATGATTCTAGATGAGATATAAGAGCAACATAAAAAAAATACATAAAAACACTGTCTAGATGGTGTCCAGTCAAGGACTAAGGACTAGGAGAGTCCTCAGTTGTCTGTTTTTTAAACAGTCAGATTTGTTTTGTGTTTGTATTTTCAGGATTTTTCATATTGAAGATCTATTCAATATTATTTCAGATTGAGGGGTTTCTCTGTAGTGGTATTTCTGCTTGCCAGTCTTTGCCAGGTATGCTCACAGTGCCTTTCTTCTTTCTTTCCTTCATTGCGTTACCAGTGTCAGCTTGGAATTTTCAACCAACCATGGCCGTTCCTGGTCCCTGCTCCACACCGAGTGTTTGCCTGAGATATGTGCTGGGCCCCATCTTCCCCACAGCACCGTCTATGCCTCTGAAAACTACAGCGGGTGAGAGTGTTCTCTGCAATCCTAACTGAGATGCAGGATTAGAGAAGGAAGTGAATTATGGGTGACAGGAGGGAGAAGCAGAGCACACAACCCTGTATCATCTTTCATTTTTGACCGGCTGAGCACAGCAAGGGAGGAATGTTCTGGACTTTCTGGCTGCCCAGTAATGAAATTTAAAAAATATGAG
This sequence comes from Chrysolophus pictus, assembly GCA_037305975.1. Taxonomy (NCBI): domain Eukaryota; kingdom Metazoa; phylum Chordata; class Aves; order Galliformes; family Phasianidae; genus Chrysolophus; species Chrysolophus pictus. The sequence goes on from CM074576.1 coordinate 183,268,367, forward strand.
ACTGCTTCTATTGAATAATATTTTTTTTTCCTGATGCTATGGATAAATTACAGAAAGAAAAGGGGAAGGGGGGGAGGAAGACTGCATGCTGGTAATTAAAAGAAAAGTTATACTCCGTCAAAGCTGCAGAAGTTCTCTTTTTAGTTAGAGGAACCATCAGTCAAAGCCATATTTACAACCTCAGACACATTTTCTCACCTGGAATACTGATGTTGGGTTACAATGAAGCGCATCTTCTGTGCTTCAGCAGATGAAGTATCTTCAGTACTGCTCTGACTGTGAAATGAAACTGTGCCACCTCATCCTATGGCTTCCCAACTTCCATAAACACTTCAGAGCCATGGGTGTCCGTAAGAAGAAAATGTAGCTGAAGCACAGCATGATGTGGTGACCTCATTTCTGTGTCATCTTCATAGCAACTATTAGCCGTGGTGTGTGCAGCAGGTGCAGCCCCTGTGGATGGCATGAGAAACAAGGCCCAGCTGGACAGTGGGCCACATCCTCTGTGCCCCACTTCCCATTCCCAGGGGTTTTCACCTAACAGAGTTCAGCTGCACTGAAAGGTTGAATTCAGTATGCAATTTAGGTGATATTCACTGGGATGAAGAAGTTGCTATAGTGGTATAGGTGAAGATCCTTACTGACTTCAGATATTCATAAAGGGAAAAAAAAACTGCTGGGCTTTATCATCTAGTAATTAACATTCATATATTGTGTGAAAATATTGCAGGCCATACTCTGTTGTATTTTTATTTATACTTTCTAAAGCCACAGTAACTTGATTCATTGAGCAGATTTTAGAATTAAAAATTCTCACCAAGCTTTTGCAGTGCAAGCAAACACATTCAATCACTTAATAACTAGCGGTGTAAAACATTAGAATTTGTGTCATATGTATTTCAGGTGGAACCGAATAACTACTCCTCTTCCCAATGCAGCATTAACAAGTGACACCAGGATTCGCTGGAGGCAAACAGGACCGATCCATGGAAATATGTGGGCAATTGATAACAGTCAGTATTCTTACCCACAATAATGCTATAACAGAAGAATGCATTTTTATATGCTGTTCCAAGTAATTATTTTCCAGAATCAGAGATCACATGATTCTCAATTTGTTAAATTTGTTTTCTTCTCATGTTCACTCAGTAACAAGTGCATTTAAAGCCAAAGGGAAATTCTGTCATTTGAAAAGACAATAGGCTAGTAGATATTCTTTATTATTATTATTATTTTAATTGAATGCTTTCCAGGAAAAGGTATTGGTGACATGCACTTAATATTTAGTCCAAAAGACATAAATAGGTACTACACTGTACTCTTCAGGACACATACTGTGCTAGCCTAAGTAGCAGTTACAGCGTTTGAGACATATTTTTTCCTTCTGGATATAGAAGACCTTCATAAAGTAGTGCTGCTAGCAAAGTATTACATTGGTAACAAAACTTACATTGCTTACAGTGTCTTAAGGGGGAAGGGCCATCTGTTACAGGGATTATGCCTTCTTTAGGAAATGATTTTTCCCTTACCTCTTTCTTAAATGGATGTAAATAACTGAGAGGAGCTTATAGTTATTCATATAGTTATAAAACTTACTGCAGAGGATAGTATAGGAAAAATTTAAAGCACGGATAAATACTTAGGAACACGTGATAAAATACATGAATTGTATTAAAAACAGAAATAAGTAAGAAGAAAAGGACTAAGTGTGAGCAAGTGCAAAGTTTTTAGCTTGCTCCTTAGCCTCAAATGGTTTGGGACTATGTAAACAACGTTCAGAATTTGTTTTGTTAGACATATGAAGTATTACGTAGTTAAGTAAGTAATAAAGATTTACAGTGATGCACAGTAGGCTTGTGAAATTTTGTAGTGCTTCCTAATTTGATACGGAGCCTGGCAATAGTAAATATCATTACATTTTGCAAAATTCTTAAAATAGATTAATGCCTAGTTTTGATAAGAAAATGCTTGAAGCTGCCTGAAGAGTGCAATGCCACAAATGAAAATTTTTCACAAGAGGTAATGACTGTTCCTCTCTTAATCACATTGATGGCATGTGGCACTGTCTTGACATTTTGGTTGAAGTATTAATGTGTTAGACAAGATGATTTGCATCAAGAAGAAAATAAAAAAAGAAGGGGAAAATATTGATATGTATATATAAGAAAGTGTCTGAACATCTGCAGAGTTGAGTTGCTACACAGAATATAACTGCTGGAGAAATTTACAGAAGTTTACTGAAACAAGGTCAAGATAAAATCCAAGGATTTCAATTCTTTGCAACAGAACCAAACAAGACTTTGAATACTAATGTACAATTCATATATCTGCACTACCTCTGCTTATAAAACCAAATAGTGAGAGCTCTGGCAAAGAGTGCTGCATGCTCAACTGTGCACCCTCACAGAGGCCTTTTACTAACCATCTGCCTACAATGTGCTTGCTCCAGATTTTGGTTGAGATGTAGAACTACTTTTAAGGGAATGAAGTGTTAATGATGAACACCTTCCTGAGGTTTTGCATTCCTCTTTTGGTAGATACTAGTGGAACTGAAACTTTAGAATGCATTGTAGAAAAGACTTTATAAATATTGGCAAGCCACTGAAATTCTTGAAGAGAGACTAAAAATGTCAAGGATTCTGCACTCTGACTTTTAGCTTCACAACTGTTTCTTCTGTGAATTAACTTTTAAATGCAATCTGGAAGCTGGCCATCTTTTAGAAACTCTGGAAAACTGCCAGTTTTTGTAAAGCTTTTTTTATAGTAAAAGACATAATTACATCTTTAGCTCTTCTACTTTTACCACCCCCTCAAAGGAGACAAATAAATCAAACAGAGCAGAATTTTTGCACACTGAAAAGTGAGAAAACCTAGAAATTGAATGAAGTCCGATAGGGAGTTAGTTACAAGGAGTTACTAATGCAGATTTACAGTGTCTGCCACGGTGTACTGACACATTGCTATCACAGAATCATAGAATGTTGGTTGGAAGGGACCCCAAGGATCATGAAGCTCCAACCCCTCTGCCGCAGGCAGGGCCACCAACCTCCACATTTAATACTAGACCTGGCTGCCCAGGGCCCCATCCAACCTGGCCTTGAACATCCAGGGATGGGGCATCCACAAAATCTCTGGGCAGCGGAATAAGTATTGTTTGTTAAAGATTATTTCAAATTGGTTGTTATTTGGGTGATGTTCCAAAACTCACAGTGCAAGTAGGTAACTCCAGTGCTCGTTATTCAGCAGGAAGAGTAACACTGAGTCTAAGGCTTGTTTATCACATTCTGTTGAAAGAACATTGCTGCTAAGTTCTTGTTTTGGGCTATACTCAGATTAATGCATTTCTTTGCAATGAGATGCAGATTATACTGAGATTTGCTAATCTTTCCATCCCTCATATGATTCACAAGATATCAATACTGTTGATTAGGAGTCACTGGGGGAATATGAAATAAAAAACAAGTCTGAAATGTTTCTGAGTGCATATTATTTGTAATTTTATTGCATTTGTGCATGATGTTTCCTTGTTACTTAAGACACATCAGGGCAGATTCTAATTGCAATAAATGCAATGAGGTTAAATGAGTTAGTTTCATTGAAAGAAGCAGTAGCACATTTTAAAAAATTGATGAGAGTATTACTGGAATATACTAATACATATACTGGATTATATGTCTAAAATAAAGATAAAAGGAGACAAGAAAATGATCAATACATAGCAGCTCGTCATATGTTTCGACAACCCTAAAAAAATCAGGTTCTTGATTTACATCACTAGGGCCTCAAGCCACAGGCAGACTTTACCCATTAAATAATAAATTAGCCCTGAATACCCTATATAGAGAGCAAAACTCCATTACTTGGTTCTACAGAAAGGCACAATTAAATGCATTTTGTTCTTTTGTAGACCTCTTTCAGTTAGTGGGATTCAGATAAATGCAATACCTATATGACAATACTTTCTTGTATTCATTATATTCAATTTATCACATAACATAACCCTTCACTTGACTAATTTCTTTTCTCTGCAGTTTATATTGGTCCATCTTGCCTCAAATTCTGCTCAGGCCGAGGACAGTGTACTAGAAATGGCTGCAAGTAAGAGTTATAATTCAATACTTGTGTTCAATTTTTGTCACATAGTTCACTTGAAGATCTGAAAGTTGATTTCCATCTAAGCTCTTACTTTTTGAGATGACTGAGTGTAAAATAACATACCTCACAGAACACATTAAAGTCACTTGAGTGCTACAGATCAATCTTTCTAAACAGCAGCATATTTAATATTTTTTTTATAATTTTCTTTTGGGAAAGAGTCTAAGTTCCACTTCACCTTAAACTGTGCTACAGAGCCCATTGAAATGTCAGTGATGCATGTTTTATACTGTTTCTTAGAGGTGATTTGGGGCTGTATCATTTCTATATTAAATTTCAGAGAAGAATCTATGTAATATCATATAGCCAAACAAACCTCAAGGACAGAAGGTCAGCACTCCATTTTTTTTCAAGTAGGGCTTTTTTTAAACTGTTTCAGCTGAAAAGTAAAATCGAGAAATATTTTCCAAATTATGATGTCACTATTTTTAGGTGTTGCAGAGAGTGTGACCCACAGGGCCTTCTCTTATGTTGCACAGATGCTGGTAATCACATCTGACATGCTACAGATAAAATCATTTGACATATGAACAATTGCAAATTATGCCTGCAGTACTTTTGGTCTAAAAATGAATAGAAACATTTGTGTATTGCATATTATATGTAGATTTTGAGTGGTTGGTGTTCAAAAGTTTGATTTTTTAAATGGAAAAATCAGTACTAGCTAGAAGAAAGGTGTTGGCTCACTAAATAAGGTCTAGAGAGGTTTTTGGTCCTCAGATTTGAGAGGGACTTTGTAGGTATGGTATCATCTGTTCTTGAGAGATTTCAGGCATGTACTGGGTCCACTAACCACCTCTAAGAGAAGATGGGTACAAGAAGAAGGCATTAACTACACCATTGGATCTCCTTCACCCCCAGATGTGACCCTGGCTTTTCAGGACCTGCATGCGAGACAGCATCACAGACCTTCCCAATGTTCATCTCAGAGAGCTTTGCCAGCTCCCGCCTCTCTTCCTATCACAACTTCTACTCCATCCGTGGAGCTGAGGTCAGCTTTGGCTGTGGGGTTCTGGCCAGTGGCAAGGCCCTGGTGTTCAACAAGGATGGGAGACGGCAGCTCATCACTGCCTTCCTTGACAGTTCCCAGTCCAGGTGAGAGCAAGAGGGCAGCAGTGTGAGGTATAGAAACAGGGGAATTGTGCTGTGACAGGAACTCCCCCTTTCAGAAGTAGCCTTGTGTATTATTAAGGTGGTCATTTAGCAGGAAGAAAAGTTTTTTAAGAAACTCGCAGTGCCATAGTTTAATTCAGAGTTCATAGCTGTACAGCCTATTTTCATTCCCTGCTTTGTAAACAACAGAGCCCAAAATAGACTGGAGGGAAGTTACTGTACAGTGAGGCTGGAAAATATTAAATGTTAATATCAAACTTGAGTGTCAAAGCCAAGTGCTTATTAATTATTTATAAGGATGTGTTTATTTGACAGCTTGTGGCAGCTGATTAGATCCATTCACTATCTCTCCCTCTTCTTCAGTGCCTAATAAATAATTAAATGCCGTACTGATTGGCATTTTTAAAATGTATGTGCCACGCTGCATTACTTGATAGTAAAAACAAAATCCACTCACAAAGGCGCATAAATGATATTTATCAAAATTTGTCTAAATTGAGAACGATCATAAATGAGCTAGTTAGGAACAACAACCAAAAAAGAAAAACACCATGTAAATGTTACCCTCAAATATATGTGTAATTCTGCTGCAGGTTCCTGCAGTTCACATTACGCCTGGGAAGCAAGTCTGTGCTGAGCACCTGCAAAGCTCCTGACCAGCCTGGGGAAGGAGTGCTGCTGCACTACTCCTATGACAATGGCATTACATGGAAACTCCTGGAACACTACTCATATCTGAACTACCATGAGCCAAGGTATACAAATGAATGTGATGAAAGGTGTTATCTGCATGCGGTTAATGCTGGTCAAGGTAGTTGCTGCAGTGAAGACATCTGCCCCATTGTGGGCGAATGGTGCAGGAGTGGAGTGACAATCTTTTACTGCACACTGGAAGTTACTATTTTGCCTAAATATGTGCCACTGTTTTGAGCACTACTAATTTTTGTCTTCTTCTATAAAAATTGAATGAATGGATTTGGCAGTAGCCAAGTCTCAGGTGACGTGGCAGAACAAGAAGTGAGGGATGAGGGGGAAGAAATTTACTTGTGGGAAATAGGGATGTGTCTCATCCCATGGAAGCATCCACTTGTAAAGAAAAATTAACATAAATTATTTGTAGCTTTGAAGCCATAGATACCTTCACTACGCCATCCTCTGGGATTAGGAGTTTGCAGGCAGCATAGGACAACTGAGATGAAATCCAGTCATGAGGGTCTCTCTGGGTTAGCAGGGAAGTTGCTCCTTCTCTGTTTAGGAAAGAGATTATATGACTGAGCCTGTGCTGGGGGTTGGGCACAGGGCCCTGAGAGGAGCTAATGGTGGCTGTTCCTGGCTATTGTGCAAATCATAAAGAAGCCAAACAAAGGGCTCAGCTCATCTAGCAGCACCTGTATATGGCACCAGATTAGAGGGAAATGTATGGAAAATAGAGAGAAGAATATACTTTCTGCTGTTACATCTGTGAGACCATGCAAAAGTTTTCATACAGCACATGTAAAATTAGGAGTTTCTATAAGCATAACTGTATTACAAGCCCAGAACTGCCCAGGCTGGCTCTGCTCAAACCTGCCCTAATCTGAAAGCAGCCACCCTCAGCAGTAAAAGCCAATACATATCAATGAAAGAAGATGCTCTATGAGTGGGCAAACAAAAGGCAGAACCAAGAATGGCATCACAGGGCTCTCCCCACCACTCTGCTTCTGCCCAAGAATAGCTTTGTACAGTGCATGAGCTATCTTCATTTTGTTAATAAATCTATTACAAAATATTTTTAAAGAATATTCTAATGGAAAAACAAAACAAAACAATCAACCTTCTAATGTTACATACATTTCTCAGGATCAATAAGAAATACTCAAAAATCTGAGAAGAATGACTGTATTTGGTAAAACTATAGTATATGTAGGCTTTATTTTTTGAAGTTTTAAGTGTTTCTGAAGGAAAGATCATATGAAAACCTCATAAACCTTCAAAATATCTTTTCCCCATCTTTTATAGTAGTCACATATATATTTTATATGGCCCTGTTTCTGATTTGTAGATTGAAGATTATAACTGTGAGACCTTTATTTCCCTAAAGGTTTTTAATATATAGTGCTATTAATTTTTTATAACAGAAAGGAAAATACACATTCTAGTGACTGATTTTAATGGTGTTTAAGATATCAGTGTAGTAAATTCTACTACTGCCAGACTCTTCTTTTCCTCTTTGCTGTTAAGTATGAAAGAATTTACGTTGTTCTCACAAGGCAGAGAGGTAAGCACAACATATGCAGATTAGAAAGGTTTTGCCATGGGATATATAGAAAAACGGCAGACATACAAATGCGAAGGTAACGCTGGCAATAATTATGATGAAGAACATGAAGAACACTTCACCATTTTGTATTATGTTGTCTAAAAATATCAGCATTTTTGGTAACATAAATGAACTGCTACAAAGTTTGGCAATCAATCTGTATCCAGAAATTTAATTAATCTTCAGTCACACAAAAAATAATTACACATTTAATGTTCTGCTGAAAAGGTGCATTTAATCTGCTAACATTTGACAGCTGCATTTTTCTTCTCAGTAGAACAGCGGTGGCTTTTCAATATTAGGTATGCGCATAGCTTGAAAGAATAAGATCAGAGCAAAGGTCTCCCAGCTGGTTTTTAGGAAATCTAATGGTAGCTGGTAATGTTAGTAAGAACACTTTTCTTCTCTGCAGCAGAATAGTCATTAGCAAGGATCCCCCTCCCTCTCCATCTGTCTCCAACAAATCAAAGTCAGACAGGAGAAGCTGTTATAACTGGAGATGCAGTCAGGTTCTGCATACTAACATATGTACCATATATGGTGGTTTGTACCAGTGTTTTTAAATTGCTTCTTTAATCCCCTGGGATGAGAAAATTGTTTTAACATGCGTTAAATATTTTAAAGTCTAGTAGGTATATCAGTGGTATATGTCAATTTAGGATTTTCTGTAAATTACTGTCCATGAGATTTAGTGTCCACATGGGAGAGTTTATGAGGGCTTAAGAGTGAAAAGAAAGTTGCAAGCATCAGTGACAGCCACAGATACAGAAATGTGTCCAAGTTTATAAGAGAGCATTAGCTCATGAGAGTGCCAGCTGCCTCCTGGCACATGCTGGATGCAGTGTTCTTGCTAGCCAGGGTGCTAGTTTCCTCATATTTGCCCTACTGGCCAATGAAAGGCAAAACCACCAGCTCCCTTCCACATCAGTAGCAACTTAGAGTCAATGGTGCCTTTAAAAATTGGCCACGAAGTTGTAGAGTTGCCGCTTATTATGGAATTCTTGACAGAAAAAAAAGCCTTGTGGATTATTCACATACTGGAGAGAATTAGGATTTAGTCTCTCTCTTAGAATGGTATGAAATAGTTCAAGCATCCGTTTATTTGAGTGGCAAAATAAATTCATCTGCCATTCAATAAACTTATGCCCTGCTGGTTCACTGCCATGGAAGCATGGCAGCATCTTCTTTGGCTGTCCCTTGACACTTCAGCCTATCGACAGCTGGAAGCAGCTCTTAGAAATGCCAGTCAGGAATTCTTGAGCCCTTCCCACTTGATTAACCGAGCCATTTATTTTTTCTTGCTAATTGCTTAACATATTCCTATTTAAAATCAATATGACATTACACAGGAGTACCATACGTTTACTCTTTAGAGTGCAGGAAGCCATTTTAAGAGTGTGATTTTGCACTAAGAGTGCTGAAGGAACAAGACTTTCATAAGCACAGAACATTGCATTACAACAAGCAGCTTAGGATGCCTTAAATCTGGAAAAAAAAAACCCTTGGTTTTAAAGTATAAAATGATTTTTTCAGCTTACCTGATTAGTCATTTTACTCACATTTCCTCTAAAAGAGAAAGAAAAATATCAGCTACATGATGAGTTTGCCAAAACGCCTTTTGCCAGCATGTAATTGTACAGTGATGGAGACAAATGTCCCTCTTGTTGTTGTGTTTTACAGCTCATGTGCATTGCATGGGGCAGTCTGGCCCTGGTGATTTATGGAGCTTTCAAGAAAGTGTCATTGCTGTAGCAATTAATGTACGCTCCCTGCTGCTGTGCATGATAATTGCTCCTGGAAATCAGATATTACTCTTAATTTTCTTTGCAGTTTGTCAATTATAGGTTTGTTGACATAGATGCCATGACAAATTGGGTGGCCTTGCATACCAGGAGAGCCTGTCCCTCACATCCAATAATATCTTTATGCAACCACACAAGAAATGCATGTGCCATAAAAGACTACACAAGATCACACTGCCAACAAGATGAAACTTTTCCACTTGAAAGTGACAATTTATAGAGATGGGTTCTTCTAGGGCAAGAAAAACATGGGCATGACATAGTGCTGTGCAGAAACAAGCACAGATGTAAAGATGCATTTCTTCAGATCAGGATAAAATCTACTGTGTCTGAGAGGGTGGAGGCAGAATTTGTAAATCTTGGTTAGATGATCATTCCTTTGTCAGTCTAAGCCCCTGACCTGCAGCTGGGTTTCTTCTAGAAAGGAAAATCAGCTTTAAAAATTGAAGCTCTGCTGTAGAGCTCTGCTGTAGAAGCAAAATTTACATCATTTTAATAAATTTTCTTCTGTGGCTTTTTCACATGGCTCTCTATCAATATTGCCTACCAAGACAACTAATGATCCCCCTGTCCCTGTCACTATGCCAGTAGAAAGTAAGGTGTTTATGGGCTTCATTTAACCTATGACTTTTAGGGTCATTAATAAATAACCAAAAAAATACATCCCCATGGAATTATTGCCAGTAGCAAGACTTTCAACAATAATTTTGTTTCATTTTTCAGAATAATTTCAGTGGAGCTGCCAGAAGATGCGAGACAGATTGGCATTCAGTTCAGATGGTGGCAACCATATCACTCTTCTCAGGGTGAAGATGTGTGGGCAATCGATGAAATTGTTATGACCTCTGTGCTTTTCAATAGCATTAGCCTGGACTTCACCAACCTAGTTGAGGTCACACAGTCTCTGGGATTCTACCTGGGAAATGTTCAGCCTTACTGTGGCCATGACTGGACTCTTTGGTGAGAGCTAATTCTGTTCTAATTTTGTTTTCTTTATCTATTTGTCCTACTAAGAACTAAATGATTATTACATGTGAGTCATTTTGGTAACTATTCAGAGTAATTGTGTTTCACTATCACATTAATGGACAAAACGACAGTCACTGATCTAATTGCAATTAGAATTAAGTTTTTACACATTATTGCTCAGAGATTTAGGTTTGATGGGAACTGTGAATGTAGCATTCTATCCCCATTAAATATTAAAGAATCTCCAAATAGAAGCAATTTGTAAAATTTCTATAATCATCACTTAAAATCCAGTTGGATTAATGTAAGTATCGAGATCGTAGAGTACAGATATTGAATATTTTTTATGTGTGTTCGTATCTGCTTATATGGCCATTATATTACACCTTAAAAAAAAAAAAAGAAAAGGCGGTGCAAGGTTGGTAGAATGGTGCTAGCCATTAGCAGTCATTTTGCCTGTTATATCCATTGTCACTTACGTTGTGATCAGCTTTATCACATATTACTACAAGAAAAACATCAAAGCCCTGGCGTGTGTTCAGAGAAGGGTGACATAGCTGGTGAGGGGGCTGGAGAACAGGTCTGATGGGAAGTGGCTGAGGAAACTGGGAATGTTCATTCTGGAAAAGAGGAGGCTCAAGAAACATTATTGCCCACTACAGCTGCCTGAAAGAAAGTTGTGATGAGGTGGGGGTCTGCCTCTTCTTCCCATTAACAGCATAGGACAAGAGGGAATGGTTTTAAGTTGTGCTAGAGGAGGTTCAGGTTGGATATTAGGAAAAATTTCATCTCAAAAAGAGTGGTGAGGCACAGGCTGCCCAGGGAAGTGGAGTCACCCTAGAGGAGTTCAAGAAACATGGAGATGTGGTACTAAGGAACATGGTTTAGTGGGCAACATTGGTGGTAGGTGGATGGTTGGACATGATAATCTTACAGGTCTTTTCCAACCTTAATGACTCTGTGATTCTGCATATTGCAACGATATCCAAAAATGTGCTGTTTATTTAGAAATAAAAAAGCAAAAAAACATCATTTGCCCCAAAGCAATTAGTATGTTCCTTTAACAGTGAGAAAAGAGAAAAAGCTGAAAAAAAATAGAAAAGAAAATTATGTAAGAGCTGTTTAAAAATAAGATTTTTTAACTAAATCATGAACCTGTTTCAAAAAAAAAAATCTGGAGTACATAAGTGTAACATTAGGAATTAATAATAGGTAAAGTCAATTTAACTTCTGTGTTTTGATTAGGAGTTTTTTGCTAGTCTGACCAACATATAAACCCAGTATAGTTTTAATTGGCACAGGTATCAATCACAGTAATTACAGAAATCCTCTAACAAATATAAATAATATAAATAATTTTAGCATCCCCATGGACACTGAGAGAAACACCGTTGGAATTTTATTAACAAGTACCTCTGAGTAATCTGATTTGACTTTCTGATCATCTGTCAAACTAAAAGGAGTTGGTTTAGCAGTAGTAACAACACAGAAGCCGTTCTGGCAGTGATAATGAGGCAGTAGAAGCACCATTAAGCACTTTAATAAGGACAAGGAAAATACTCTGCTTATTAAAATGAAACAACATGTTAGGGCTCAAACTGTTTACATCTTCTTCATCAAAGAGTTGAAATGGAAGCATTTTAATGACATAGTTTTCCCTTTGTTTTTCTAAGACTGGTTTATTATTGGGTGGCAGGTTATTTAAGAGAAGCAGAAGCTCCTGTTTTCCTCCTCTGGCTCTCAATCAGACTTAGAAAAATAAACACTAAGCTGAATTCTCTATGCTGTGTATTGGCTAGGATTTGCAGTGCTCAGTCATTAGTGGTAATGTTGAACTTTCCACGCATCAAATAAAGAAGTGATGCCTATGTAATATTCCTTTACTACGTATGTGTAAGTATTTCTCATTATCACTGGAAGACATGAACTCTATCCTTCACTGACCTTGTTTCTCTCAAGGGAAATATTTGAACTTATACAAAGTCTCTACAAATGGATGCTAGTTAAATTAATTATTGTTGGCTTTTCCCAGCTGTGAGTCCATTTGGTTCTCATTTTCTAACTCATGACTTTAAAAGAGAAGTCTGCAGTAGCACTGACACCATCCTCTTGAGAAAAGTCTGACAACTGCTTTTTCATTAGTAGAACTGTGGTAAATACACTATAAATCATTTTACAGGATGTCATCCCAAGGCCTATTTTTGCTGGATTGCCTTTAATTTTCTGCTAGGTCTTCATTTCTGCCTGAGAATGTGTAAATCTGAAATATTTATGCTTAAAATTGGGGAAAAGTTTTGAAGAGGGAGGTTGTTCTTTCCAGCATCTTGTTTCCTTCAGAAAGAGGGATTTGTTGATAAGTATGTGTTCTGAGCAAGGGTGATTTTTAATTGTTTTATAATGATTGATTAATAACTGGAACAGTCACTTGATTTGATTCTTATTGTCAACATTCGGTTTGACTTTGGTTCTAACTGCAAGTGTACAGTGTGTTCTGAAAGCCTGAAGAACACACTTAAAATGAAGTAACTAATGGTGTACAATAATTCATCACCTCTCCAAAATGCTCATACACAGGCAGTGTTTTGACCCAAATGAAAGTGCATCATATAAATAAAACAAACAGTCTTCAGTCAGACTATGGCATTGTGATTGAACTTCATGTAACTGATGAGAGTGTCCTATCACCCCTGAGCTGTCAGGAGAAAAAACTGTAAATCTAGTTCATAGTAAACTACCATCATTGAGCAATGCAACAGTCTCTGCAGCTTGATAGTTTGTCTTTTAGTTTAATTACTATTCTGTAACATGCAGGATTTTTCTTTCATGTAATTAACTCAATTAAAATGCATTAATACATTTAGGAATTACCTAATGAAATAGGTATGATGTGATATAAAAAGACAAAAACTTCTGCCTTTGATGCGAGCAGAGCTGGGGCCAGCATGAGCATTTGGCTGGCACGTCAATGTCCTCTGTTACTGCAGCTTTACAAAATCAACTGCATCCATGTGGCTTTTCAGTATTCCTGAAAGTACCGGCCTTGAAGATGTGGTAACTCTGGGAATCCCAGAGCAGTTTGGAGAAGTGCAGACTGGCTGACATTCGCTGTGATATCATTCCCAGAAGTACCAATTAGTTGGCAGTGCTTGGAGGGAGAGCGATTGTTCTGAGGGTACCTATGGGTATTGTGTTCCTGCTCCTCCACAGGTCTAATTATATACAGGCTAGAAAACAATTCACAACTACATATTTATACAAAAATGTGGCCTCTGCATTCTCAATTCCTGAAGGTGTTTATTTATTTATTTATTTATTTATTGGGTGTGGGGTTTTTTGTTTTTTTGTTTTTTGTTTTTTTTGTGGCTAATTATTGCTATGCCAGGGACATTATTCTGTCTTGTACAAAATCTAGAAATGTGTTCCAGCTGTATGACTCCTACATTTGGTATTCTAGCAGAAAAGCCTACTCCAACCACATACACAGAAGAGCTGGAGAGCAAAGAAGTGGCAAGTAAGGTGGAGGACCCATCTTTAATGCTACCTTTGTTCAGCTGGAGGCAATTTGTGAATGATAAGGGCCTTTGTGAACGCACAATGTGATTTCCTCCCCTGAAAAGAGCTCCGTGTGGAGTATCAGAGATCGTTTTCTCCTCATTAGCATTCTTTTTCACATTTATTTAATATTTATTTTCAAGAGCTGCTTTGACTTTAAGGTAATGCTCACTAAATGTGTGTGTATCCAGTGGCTAAATTATTGCATTAAAATGAATGCTGAACTTAGAAGGCACTAATCATAATTGGAATTGCCTCTAGAAAAAGAAAGATACATTTTTTGTTGATTTTTTTTTGCCTAATTTTATGGCGGTGTTATTGAATTGAGGGAGTTTTTTGTGGTGGCAAAGACAATCTAAAAGCTTTAATTCTTTTTACCTAGGCTGAGTACCACTCCTTCACTTAAATCACTTTGGGAAAGACAGCATCTAAACACACTTCTTATCAAACTGTTTCGTTTCAAGTTTTTCATTTTGTTTAGTTGAGCTTTAGGTAATTTATGCATTACCTAAGCACAGCTGTGTTGTTTGCAGAACTGCAATGTGAAATCATCATCCAAATCACTGTCATATGTAACTTCCAGCTAACTATACTGCGCGCAGCTGACTGATACCTGAAGACCGTGGTTGTTGCACTGGCTTTTGTAGAACTTTGATTTCCCACATCAGCCATGAAGTTCCAAACTGCACTGCAGAAATTAATAGCTTTAATTATTTCAATATTTTTATTTTAATTTAAACTGCTCTCTCTGAATAGGGAGCTATAGAAAAAAGAGTTGGTCGGTGAATTTAGTTCAAAAGAGTGCTACATAACTGGTTTCTAATCCTGTATTTACTCTGACACTTTTAAGACCTTAAATCTTACAGAGATGAAAGCCAGTAAGTTTTACTGTGCAGTATTGATAGTTCAGGAGTTTCTCTTTTCAGATGATAAACTAGTTCACTCAACCATAAGGATGTTCCTTAACTAGGTTACTGTCTTCATCTTCTCCATACAATATGTATCTCTTTATTGTTGCATAATGTTTTGCAGGGATTATCTTTAAAAGATGTGATCTCTATCCCGAACTGTTTACTTTTAAGAAAGGGCTTGGAAAATACTGAAGCTGAAGAGACTACAGTACTTCTGAAGATACTACTTAAACATCTCTAAGTGAGGGAGGGAGGCTATTCTCATTCCTTCTTAACATTCTATCTTGCAGGATAGTGTGCAGGATTTAAAGTTTATGTCACTATTACTTCCTCTTTGTACATCTCTTGCATTTGATTTTTTTTTTCCCTTTTCAATGATACATTTAAAACAAATTAAAAAAGCAACCCTGCATTTAATTTGAAATTACCTTATAATTTTAAATTATATTTTGTGTTACCTTGAATGTGATAACTGGGTACCTTGTATCACAGGCCTGGTGTATTTCAAGCATTATTAATAATTATCCCCAGTCCACTGGATAATGTGTTACAACTCTTATATCCCATAGACAAGAAGCTGAAAATAAACAAAATTAAATTAGAAGCAGTCAAAAGTCAGTGAAGGCATTGCAAATGGAATCAGTTGAGAAATCAACAAAATGAAAAGTCTAGTTTAATAAGAATATTTTAAACTAAATTCAGTGTATCTCTACTGTCCAGTATTTGAATGAAATTACAGTTGTGACTGTGACATGACTTTAGGCAATGGATGCTCCTGGGGAATGAGCTTTGGTTTTGTTGTGAGTTTTTTTCTGTATGTTATCCTTTGGTTGATTTTAACTTGATCCTTCATACAAAGAGCGTAGATAAGAACTAACAGAATAATTCAGTGTTTCACACTCTGGGATGCATCAAGGCCTTCCTGGTAATTTACAAAAGTACCACCAGAAAGATCCTTCTGTGCACTGTCATATCCCATGTGCTAATCGACAGAACAAAGAAAGTAGTAACACTGTTTAATACATAACCATTCATAATATTCCCTTCTGACTTACTTTGGAGATGGATCCTTATTCTTTCCTTACATCTCTCAGTTTTACAGGAGATTCGAAGTTAACTTCTAGCATGCGCTACGTGGAGACCCAGTCTATGCAGATTGGAGCTTCTTATATGATACAGTTCAACCTGGTAATGGGCTGTGGCCAGAAATTTACTCCTCATATGGACAACCAGGTGAAACTGGACTACTCCACCAATCACGGCCTCACGTGGCATCTTGTTCAGGAGGTGAGATTGGGAGCAAGGATCTTTGTCTTCCATGAACACTGCTTATTATTGTTATATTATTCATCTGAAATATACTTGTAGCATAGGACAAAGGAAGATGTTTCCCTCATTCCCTTTTCTATAAAAAAACCTTCAGTCGGAGTCAGTAAAAATGACTAATAGAAGTGCTTAAACTATTATTCATGATATTTGGAAGAAAGTACTTGAAAGTCTGACGCATAAAATTGTGACAGGAGTGGACCTAGTCTGAAAAAAGAACTGGTGTGCTGGACAGAGCCACAGATCCTTCTGAGCTATTGCTTTGTTTTTCAAAGTAAAATGCATTTACTGTTCCCTGGAATTTAAATGGATAGAAATTATTTCTGCCCCTGTGCTCAGATGTTTCATAAATGGAAAGCACATTCCTTCTGGGGATTGTAATGTAGAGCCTTTCATCTCCCATCCCTGGTTCAAACACAGTCCAGGGCAGTAATGACCAATGGTTTTCCCCCTTTTCAGGTGAAGTGCAAATAGCAGTGTTCAACATTATTTCCCTGTGTGGCGTAGCTCTGTCTCAGCACAAACATGAATAGCACATTTGGCTGTAATTTGTGCTTTTGTCTTCCATCTTAGATGAGAAGCTGGAGTTTCTCTGACTTCAGTGTGAACTAACAAACATCTTTCAGCTACTTCTGACTAGGTTCAGAGGGTGTCAGGGAACTGGTCATGATGCTTTTTCAGTGCTGTTCAGTGCCTGAATGTACACGTTCACAAAGGCATTTGAATATACAGTCCAACATCTTTTATGACTAATGAAACCATTTCCTTCTTCGCATTGTTTTGCCATATTTACTTCGGAGTGCAAAGTAGAGAAATGTCAATAACTGAAATTTTGAGCTTTACAGATCAAAGTAATGCTTTCTTTCCTTATACAGAATTAAGAGGAAAGCTATAAATATGATTTTCAAATGATTTTCATGTATTTTAAATCTAGCAGGCATCACCATGGTATCCAGGAATAGTTCATAGTGGTAGATGTTTGGGGACTTTACTTTGTCATAAATGAAAGATCAGTTGCTTTGAGATTTTAGTGCTCCTATCCTGTCTCAGTGGAACTGAATTCAGAAAGAAGGCCTTGCAGCCAAATCATTTTTCCTAATACTATCCAGTTTGCTGTGATTAAACAGTAATAAAGAAGGCTATTTGTAGTATGCTTCAAGGATGTAATATGGCCAATACACAAAACACTAACTGAGATGTTTGAAAGCCTTGTTTGCTTCACACACACTCATCAGATCCTATTTTCTAAGATCTTTTATGGGAGATGACTCAACAAAATATGTTTGAAAATTGCTGGAAAGGAAACCAATCCTTTAGAAAATCTACTGGGAAAAAAAAAAAAACAGCAAAAGCAACAACAACAGTAAAAAACAGAATAAGATATCAGATCTTCTTTTAACATTCTAAGATATTTGAGCAATAAAATTTTTTGTGAAATAATAATATATTCTGCTCTTCCTTATATTTCACTATATGAATATTCCCAATTGTTTTAACTACCATAGAATATAATTGCTTTGTTATTAGATTCATAGCAAAGTATAATACATAGAAAAGTGAATGTCCCTTGTGTCTGATACACCTCATGGGTATGAATCCAGCAGAGAAGATTGTGGGAGAACTGGAGATGATCTAGAAGCAGCAATACTGAGACAGTAGTGGTAGAATGGATTCCCCAAATGGGTAGCCAGAAAAGTTACACACACACTTAAATACTTTACTAATACTTCCTCAAAGCCAAACTACAAAAATCTGGGGTGCTACTCTGGTAATATATGAAAAAGTAAATGGAATATTGAAGAAAAATAGAGTAACAAGGGAAGAACAGTTCTAGAAAGTGGTATAATGGACTGTGTTCGTATTTGTTACAATAAAAAAAAAAAAAAAAGATGTGGCAATGATCAGATTTTTTGAAAAGAAGAAAGAGGACTTTGGGAACAGACCTCTCTGGGAGTCCTGAATTAAAGATTCAAGATCATAGAAGCAGAAGGAGCAAAACTGCATCACTTGCTACTGGTTTACAAAATGAATACACCTGCAGAGCATGGTAAAGGCATTCAGATGCAGTTTTAGTGGACTTCGGCTGAGTGCCTAAAACTGATGCTCTTGGGCAACTCTATTGGTCCCTAATGCTCCCACTGCAGAGAGAAAGAGTGTTGTTCCCAGGTGAGGCTTTGCATGTAGATCTCTAGCATAACTGGTGTAGTGGTAGGGAGGTCAGATGTGTAGACTTACTTCATTGTACATTTGTAGACCTTATCCATTGTTGATGCTAGGTGCTAGGGTGAGAATAATATAAAAATGAACTAGACACCCTCATGGAGAAAAATAGAATATTACTGCACACTAACATGAAGCATAGCTCTTTAAATGGGTCATATGGGTTCATCCTATTCTAAATTGTCTGTTGCTAGTTTTTTGAGAAATTTCTCTGGAGCATCCCAGGGTTTTCCTACTCGTGGGTTTTTCACTCTGACATCTGGACCGAGATAAGCTTCCAGTTCAGTGAATGTTTAAACATCACTTTTGTTTCTAACTCTGCCTCAACATTATCCTGGTTTTGAAATGTGTTATTTCAAGGAATGTCTTCCAAGTATGCCGAGCTGCCAGGAGTTTACCTCAGCAAGTATTTACCACTCCAGCGAATTTACTCAGTGGAGGAGAATCACTGTCCTTTTACCACAGAAGACTTGGTGAGTCTTTTCTTTCCTTTCTTTCCTTTCTTTCCTTTCTTTCCTTTCTTTCCTTTCTTTCTTTCTTCCTTTCTTTCTTCCTTTCTTTCTTCCTTTTTATTGGAGGGGAGGGTATAGATAGTTCATCTGCTTTGTTTTTACATTGCTACAAAGATGAAGTCCCATGTAGATCATTCTCAAGACAATGGGTGGTATAAGGGCTAACTTAAGTCACTGGTATTTAACATAAAATGACTTCCTCATATCATTGGAATGAAGTGCTGCTGAAGTCACTAGAAACTATTGTTAAGGATTGTTTTTAATGTATACTGTGACTTCTAATAAAATTCAGATCCTTTCAAAAATAGTGGCTTCTCTTTAAATGGGTCACTGGAGGAAGTGTTTATTTATATTGTTAATTTTTATTCTTAACATTCCTTATTGTTTACATCTCCAGACCAAAACCTTGCATAAACAATAACTAATTATTCATTTCTGGGAATTTTTTTACCTTTTGTTTCTTTTTATAGCATGTCTTCAAAAATAGCTTTTTAAAAAAAGAATCCTATTCACCTTACTGTAATAAAACCTTTTTTTGCCCACCCTAACATTTTAATTTAACTAAGTTATTCCTTCTGTTATTTATTTTAAAAATTTTACTATAATGTACAACTAGAAGGTTTTTGTAAATCTTGCTAATCTTCACTCACTTCCTGCATTATTATTATTATTCCAATGAGCTACTCCTTGTTTCTGTTCCACCCAACAGCAACTACAGTGAGAACTTGCACAGATTAAGTTGTCTTTGTGTTTTACTTCTGTTGCCATTTTTTTCTGCACTCTCCACAGCCTCAGCATAACAAGCAATGTTACCTGCCTCCAAAACACTTACCATTCTTTCAGTATAGCCAATTTGCAGAATTTTATAATTACAGACAAACCGTCAGGGACAAAAATTGAATCTTTAAAGCATGTCAAGTCAGATAATACCAAATGGCATGCATTAGCCTATAATTATTATGTACTAAATCTTACATGCTGATCTGTACCATCAGCTATAAAATCTGTGGATCATGGAGGCACTTAGAAGTTTTTAAAAGTGTCTAGAATTTTTTCAGGATCTATTCCAAAGTAGGTTGTTATTTTAAAATTAATTTACGTACTCAAGGTTATTATTATACATTTTATAACTGATGCCGATACCAGTGTTGTGGAGCTTTTATTCTTTAAGATCTAGTAATTTTCCTCAGCAAATGAGTTGACAGAAGCAAATAATTCCATTTTAATTTAGGAGACTGGGGAAAAATTATGGTGAAATAATAACCAGGTTACCATTTTATACTGTGCACAAATCATAAATATTTCATACTTTGTCTTGTATCTGAAAGGATTCCCATCTGTTATCAGAGTTTTGTTTGTAATTAAGGTACAAATTACCATTGAACATTACTTTGGATTTCATGAAACACATTTTCAGTATGACTGTGCTGTGCTGCTGAGTAGTCACGGTGAGGAGCAAGAATGGCGGCATAACCCCCACCAGAAATCATCTGATTCACAAAGCTGATCTCAGCCTCTCTGCCTCTCACCATTGGTGTCATCAGCAAGGTTTGGTCAGTCCTTAGGTTCTGACTGGAAGAGGAATTTTTTGCATTTTTGAATCTACTGTATACCACATATACAGTAACAAACATTGGGCAAGTCTCTGCCTAACGTTTGCTGGTGAACATATGGCAATCAGATTCCCTCTGGCACGTGGCTTCAGAACTGCCTCTCACCACCTTCTGTTCCCTTCCTGCTCGCTGCAACAAGCACCAACTTGTAAAACATAGGTGATGGCCAGAAAAAGCAGTGCAGAGGTGCTGCCAAACATGGACGTGGACTTGAGGTCTTAATAGTCCCAGTGTGACCACTGGTGGCCTCAGTATGCCCTCACACTCTTACGCAGCCCCAGTACAATTTCCCGCGGTCTGATCATTGCATGCACGTCTCTTTACTGAGAGTTTGCACCTTTGGTGCATTGGAGGCATCAGGCTTTGTTGCTGTGCACCAGAAATTTGCTTGTAACAATAACTAGTTCTGTTGTGAAACTTTCTGGGTGTACTGGTATTTTTGTGTGTTGGTAGATGTTTAGCATCTGGCACACATGAGTTTACGTGGTCTCTGTGTTATCCAAAATTTGGTGCAGTAGGAAATCTGCTGCAACTGTGAGAATTTTGTTGGAGAAATGAAATGTATGCACCTGCTCACTGAAATTGTATTGTACTTGAACTGAATATTTCTAACACTGATGAAAATTAATTTCAGTTTTATGGAAGACATTTACATATGAACAGGCTTTAATGAGATACAAGCAGCTGTCAGTTGCTGACTTCATAAACAAATCAACAACTAATGACTGAATGAGAGTTTCAGGATAATTGGGTAAATGTAATTATGGTAACTCAGAAGGTAGCAAATGTAATTGTATTAGCCGCAAATTTGCGTTAAGTCTTTCAGTTTTTTAATATCAGGAGAGAAGACAATGATTTTATTTAAATCACATATCTGAAAAAAAAAAATTATAATAGAAAAGGCTTCATTTCACTTGCAAGACATCTGGGACTCACCATCATTTCCTTTTGCTCATGTAAAATTACAGGCAACAGCAGTGACTTCCATTTGACATCAGTCCGATTTAGACACAGTGTCATCAGAAGGCCAAAGAACCTCCCAGTAGCGTTTTAACCTTGTAGAAAAAGCTGGGAGAAAATAGAGAATCACAGAATCATTTGAGTTGGAAGAAGCACTTAAAGATCATCTATTGCAACTCCTGTTGAAGTATTGGAGAGGTTCATTTTGCTTGTAATGAAATTATTTTATAACCCCTTGATACATGCTTCCCATTTGAGTAGATGTCCATCCAAACGGTGGCAGTCCAGAAAACTGAGAATGCAGCTGACATTCAGCTTATTATTTTTTTTCCTTAATAAACATGGTGTTTTTAAATGGTTGATTACCATTTTTAACAGCATAATCCTCTTAAGCTGTTGTTTCTTTGCAATGCAGTGCTGGAAAGCTCTCACAAGCAGCACGGACTTGCTTTCCAGCAGCATTGCTTTTGCAATGGAGACCTCAGCCCACAGGCCTCTCCTTCAGCCAGGCCTCCACAACCACCCTGTGTTCTGGGGGATAGGGATATGTGGTGGTGAAACTCTTTCTGGGGGAGACCTCTCTTTCTTGATACCCTAATTACCTCCATGCAAGTCTATATACCCCTGTGTACGTACTTCTGGGCCTGCAGGGTTGCACACCTCTGCCCGCACATTGCCCCTAACAAAAAACAGGGAAGCCACAGCTCCCAGACAGACAACGTGATGCTATTTTTTTTTCTGCTGGGAGGTCCTTTTTTTTTCTTTGTGTGCATAAAAGCCTTTGTTTGCTTTCAGTATTGCTCTTTTCCTCAGTGCACACCAGCGTTAATACCCACTACCACAGCTCTCCAGAGCACAGTCTGTGCAGAGCTCCCTGAGGCACTGTTGTTGCACTGTGGTGAACATGGGCAACACCACTAAAGCAACGTGCTGGCTTCAGAGTACTCAGAAAATAACTGTGGTCAGTATTTACTGTACATTGTGTCTATTGCATGCTTAGGAAGTCCATAGTGGGCAGATTGCTGAAATTGTGCACTTTTAATGAATAATTCATAGCTCTTGTAATGTAGCCCATCAATGCATTGTATCCTGAGGGGGTATTTAATTTGTAGATGTGCCCCCAGATTAGCTCTATAATGCTGTAAAAATACTTACAGTACTTACAATATTAAACAGGTACTGAAAAAAGAAAACAAAGGTCATTGCAATTGAACATCAAGCCCTTGGGTAGCCTTGTTTTTTGTTTTTTAGAGAAGTTCATTCTAAAAAATTATCCAAGCGTAGATTAATCTGATCTTTGTATGCTTCTAGTGTGTAACTGGCTGGGTAACTGCTGTACTATACTGTCCATTTTAGCTACCCAAGCCTCCCATATTCATTCTTCCAAGCATATGAGCAGGTGACTCAGCCACCTTTATTATGTTCATCTTAACTTTTTAAGTTCCAGTAGTATACTCTATATGATTTCCAGAGAGTGAAGAAGGGTTTTTTTCTTAAGTTAGAATAAGAGCATTATATCTCATGCCATCATATCATAGCCATGTGGCTCAGAAACTTGCTTGGAAAGAATCTCCTACTTCTTGTAGAAATTTCCTGCTGCTCCTCCTTCACCTGACCTGTCAGCCTTTGGCCAGACAAAGCCCCAGGAAGCGTCTGAATTTTTTTTGCTGCTGTCAGCTTTGCTTTCCCTATCTATCGCCTCTATAGCACTATAACAAAGCTTTACTTCCCACATTGCCTCAGCCATCCCTTTCTCTCCCCAGATCTACCATGCAACCAGCACAGCTCCTTGTACTCCATCACAACGATTTCCAATTGTTGTTTCACTTCATATGCAATATCTTTTCTCACTCTCCCAGCCACTTCTGTATGAGTGTGGACAAAACTGTACCCATCCCACCAGCTGGTTGGCGTCACATTGTACCAGTTGGCAAGAGCTTGAGAAGGCTTGGTGGTGACAGTCTTTTTCAAAAACTGATGACTGTAATGTCACCATAATGTCACTAGCATAATCTAGTTTAGTATCATTGTCTGTAACCAATAAAAAACTGTCAACTTTTTGAATGGAAAGCCATTATTCAAAGAAGAGAAATGCTTAGTTGCAAGAAGTTTAATTCCAAAGATTATTTTTTGAATAAATATCATATGAAAAAAAACCTTTTTACATGCATTATACCCTATTAACCATCCAAAAATATAAAAATCAAGGTCACACTCTTGATCCAACTTTCTTGTTTTGCAACCTTACACCCTCACAGGATGGCACTTAATAAAAATCTGGTAATATTCATTGATAGATTTGTCTTAAATTAATGTGGCCATTAAGCATAAAGTTTCTTCAGCATCTCTGTAGTCTTCCATAGAAATGCCATAATTAACAGCCAAGTCTTTTATGTAACCCTGTGCAGTAAGCACCATCATATAGAAAGTTCACTTGTAAGACTCTGTGTTTGGGTCTTTGGTTGTGTTAGTTTTTACAGCTGAGCAATGACTGCAATACTAATTTGACTTTTTATAGTTGCATTTTTTGCCTGCAATACTGTAAAGCATCCACATTAAAGCACTGTTATTGCTTTTAAGGTCCAGTGCCACACGTTTCCGCTGGAGTCAGTGTTACTACACAGCACCGGATGAATGGGCCTTAGACAACATCTACATCGGACAGCAGTGTCCCAATATGTGCAGTGGACATGGCTGGTGCGACCATGGCATTTGCAGGTACAGAGCATTTGGCTATTTGAGAGGTTACTGCTAACTTGGTACTTAAGTATTCTGTTATTCTGTTATTTTGCGGTTTTTTGTTTGTTTTTTTGCTGTTTTTCTTCTTTTTAGATTATAAAAACAAAACTCACACACTGTGAGGGCTAAGCCGTTAAAGTATCGTTAAAAGCTGGTTTTTCCACACCCAAGAGCCCGTACCATTGGGAGATGCAGGCAGTGAAGGGATTCTCAGTGGCATGGGGATGCCCTGCTCCTGGTGACTCTCTGCTCAGGGGCTCTAGCACAAGGCTGGAGCTGTTCCACTTGGGCAGAAAGACATAAAGAACCAGTTCAGAGCTGCTTTGCAGACTCTCGAGTTACTGCAGTACCAAAGGCAGAGTGCTGCCTGCCAGCTTTAAAATTTCTGGACACTGCATTATTTTTTGAAGTAAAATATAGCTTATTTCCAGTTATCCATGTATCCCAGCTTGTTTCTAGCATCCAAAATTCCAATTCTTGAATGATTTTTTTACATGTAATTTTAAAAGGTCTTAACTAATTGTGAGTATCAGATAAGATCTTTAAAAGCTTGTTATGCTTATGCTTTCTTCCAGGTGTGACTCAGGGTTTCGGGGTACAGAGTGTCAGCCTGAAAATCCCCTTCCTTCAACTGTCATGTCTGATTTTGAAAACCCAGATGTCCTGAAGACAGAGTGGCAAGAAGTTATTGGAGGAGAGATTGTAAAGCCTGAAGAAGGCTGTGGGGTCATCTCATCTGGCTCCTCGCTATATTTCAACAAGGTATCAATAAGGGACAGGAGACTGAGAAAGGCATGTGGTAATGTCTGTTTTAATGGAAGAGGATGGGGTTATAAGAAAAAGGAAGGTAGCAGAAAGCTCTGAAGCACAGCAAAGTGCAGTATGAAAAGTGCATTAAATAGCACAGCTGTGCTCTACAGGTAAAAAACAAAGCAATCCAAAAAAATGGAGAGTGACATTGAATATCCAAGAAATACCAAATGTAATGGAAAGAAGCAAATTGTCAGCATGCTGAGAAGTGCACAAATTAATACTATTATTAATATTATGCATGTTCTGTTTTAAGATGCAGTTCTTTCTCAGCAAACTCAACTTTCATTTTTTCTGTCATGTTCTGGATGGGGCATCAAGAATGGTTAGCTTTCAGGAGTCACTGTGAGAACAAAGAACCAAAAATAGTGAAAAAGCAATCCCTCCAGCATTTAGAAAGTGCCTGGCTAGCCTGCAGGAGAACTCTCTTGTATGACTTGGATGTGTTACAGAAAAAAATAATACAGCAAGAAAAAGATTTCTGCAAATTGATAGCAATTGTAACATAAAAAGAGATCTTTATGATCAGATGTAAGATTATGGGTTATAATCACAGATTTGTTTTCCTTTGTTGCTCCTCTGGTCTACTTCTGTTGGGATGGATTTTTTTTGTTGTTCTTAATTGAAAGGAAGAGTATAAGTACAGCTTCTCTTTTAAGGGTTTGATCAAACTGCCACTGCTGTCATGAGAACTGGATTAGTCCCAGTAGAATAACCCAGTGTGCAAAGCTGTGTAATCATGTGTTGTTAACCTCATTACAAATATCTAACTCATCAAATAATTTTCAGCACTCCTACATAGTCTCACATCCACCTCCCTTGAAAATGCAGCTCTGTGCTGAAAATTTCATAATAAACCAATCAGTCTAACTAGCTAATTGTGATAATTGGATTTTTTAATATAATTGTCTTATCTATTAAATGTTTCTCCTTCTGGCTCAGTTCCTTATGCCAGGTTTCTCAAAGAAGTTTGATAAATTATAATTAACCTGCTATGATCTTTCTTCTGATTTCTGCTAGGGAGGAGTGAAAATCTCATTTAGAAATTCTTGTCTTCTTTCTATTGATCTCTAAGGATTAGGTTATCATTCATTTCTTGAGTAGTAGCACTCTGTGTGCCATCAGCTGAAGGTGGCTTATTTAATTTCTGTTTAGGTCCTTTTCTAGGTGTCTAGTGGTCATGGTGATAAACACTACAAAAATTATTTTCATAGCTGCCCGACAGTTGTATATTGTTTTGGGAGCTCATATTCACAGGTTCTGTTTCTTTACAGTTCCTCAGCTAGCCACTTTTTATTTCTAAATGTCTAATGTTTGCTGCCATAATCAATCACTGCTATCAGAATTAATGTTGCCTTTGTTCTCCCAACTCTCTATCTTTTGTTTCACAATTAACTGTAATCAATCATAGGTGTGCTAGCAATTAGCTCCTGCAATTTCTTGAAGGTTTTAAGTAACTGATTCCCTTTCTCAGTTAACCTGGTTTTGTGGATGACTCTTTAGCAGTCAGTGCCAATTTGGAGCAGGGATGATGTAGATATGAAAAACGTCCTCACAATAGTTTTACAGCCAGATCTCTGACTCTCATGGGACATATTTGCCCATGGGGCAGCAACAGTGTTGGAACCTTTTGGAAAAGTTTGATTTGGTTAAAACAATTTTGAATTCCTGTGGATTTCTAAAAACAAAAAAGCTGTGAAAGCAAACTACCAAAACATTATCAGTGTCACGTTGCAGTGCCTTGGGCCAGTAGTAGCCATGTTGGCCTGCACAGGGAAGCTTGGGACTGCACCCAAGACTGTGCCCATCTCACAATCATGGCACCATGCAAGGTGGCTTTATTCA
The DNA here is from genome assembly GCA_037305975.1 of Chrysolophus pictus. Classification (NCBI taxonomy): domain Eukaryota; kingdom Metazoa; phylum Chordata; class Aves; order Galliformes; family Phasianidae; genus Chrysolophus; species Chrysolophus pictus. The sequence goes on from CM074576.1 coordinate 183,295,193, forward strand.
GCTGGGAATAAACAAACAAATAAATTAAAAAATGCAGACAGTATTCAAGACTCAATCGTTACGGTTGTATCTTCAGTAAGTTTTCCAGAAATTAGTCCACCAGTGTGATGTGGTCTATTTGGTAGAGTCTGTAAATGAACTATGGCTGTAACACCAGCAAAGAAAAATATTCTGTGAAAAAAGCAATTAATGTATCTTTGTTCTGAGTTTACCCTAAACTGAGTAGGAATGGGAAATAGTTAATAAGTGGAACATAATTAAAATTCATCTATCATCTTATAAGAAATATAGATTGTTTTTTAATTCTCAGCTCGTCTCATAAATCTTATTACTTATGACTAGATAGATCAGTGCTATTTGTTTATTTCAGTCTTGAAATTTGTAGGAGGATCGTGGATATACGAGACTGGGAAAAACATAGATATTACTTTAAACAGAAGCATTTTTGCAGCTTAGTCCAATTTTATCTTTTTAATGCTTTTTTGTGCTTGAAGATGGAGAGGACATTTTAGCAGGGTCTGTTGTGATAGGACAAGGGGAAGTGGCTTCAAACTAAAAGAGGAGAGATTTAGACTGGATATAAGGAAGAAGTTTTTACGCTAAGGCTGGTGAGGCACTGGAACAGGTTGCCCAGAGAGGTGGTGGATGCCCTGTCCTTGGAGGTATTCGAGGTCTGGCTGGATGGGGCACTGAGCACCCTGATCTATCTGTAGGTGTCTCTCATCATTGCACGGGGGATGAGCTAGGTGACCTTTAAAGGTCCGTTACATCTTAAACTATTCTATGATTTTTAGGCAATTCAAACCAGCTGGCATGTTGTCAAGTCTGCTCCATTCTGAGAGGGTGTTTTCACTGTTAATACCATGCCAGGTTGCAGCTAGTTTTGATGAATGCAGAAAGATGATCCCTGTAGCTCCTCTGCAGCTGCACACTGTGGTTTGTGGAGGCGCAACTGGGACTGTACTGGGGCAGGGCTGTGACAGGCGGGGTGCACGTGGGGCACTTTTGTAGGGACACTGCTCTTGTCCTCTGTCTTGTCTCACTGTGGGCAGCACTGTATGTGCCTGTTGTTGCTTTGGAGCCCACAAGATCAGTCTCCAGCTGGGAGTACAAGGGGAAAGGGAGAACTGCAATTACAGTAAAAGATTTTTGCACCTTAGAGCATCTTTTAGCTGAATATCCTCTGTCTTCTTTTGTCAGTAAGTACAGAGTGACGACATGAGGCACACTACAGATGCCCAAGAGCTGTTTCCTGCTAGAACTCAAAAACATCCTTGGAAATGCTATTCACTAAATTTAATGAGGCTATTTTTTCTCTCTGCTATGCTCACATAAAACTGGAACTAAATCCATAGGTTTTAGATGAAAGACTAGGATAATACTAGGAGAAGAACATTGCTTTGTGAATGAATAAATCCTACTCACATGAGGCATGAAAAGAAAACGCCCCTCCCTTGTTATTGTTCAGGAGATGAACTACACTGCTGCAAATCTTCCATGCACTGCTTTTGTAGGAAGGAAAACTGTCAAATGGGCTGATGCCAACATGTGGGAAGGCTGTTCTCCATGCAAATAGCACTGGATTAGCAACCAGAGAAAAAAATGCCACAGAGACAATCACAAAACAAAGGACCTTGAGTGCTACTAATACTAAAAGACTGAATAGAAAGTGAAGTCACCCATCTGTGCCAGCAGAGTGGACCAAAGGGAGAGTGGAGAGAAAATGCTTAAGTGAAACAGAGAAAAGTGTATATTTTTGGATGTTGTAAGGGTCTTGATGAGACAAGACCAGGTTAATCAGAGCCTAAAATGTATGAAGATATTATAATACACAAGGATCTGATCATAACTGAGTTTGATTGCTAGGCAAATGCAAGACAAAAAGAAACGATGGTCAGGCATCTGATACATCAGCTGTATTTCCTTTCCCTGAAACACAGTAGGCATTATTGATGGTATAATTCCAGGTGTCCCAGTAACACTATGCAGTGCAAAAAAAATGCGTTGTCAGAAATGCCATTTTATTGCTTTATACTTTATGTCTCCTGAAGGCATTTGGTACTATGGAGGAGTGAGGGGGAAAAGGAGCAATGAAAAAGTTATGTTAAAATTGTGTTTGAAAGTTGTGTTGTGTGTTGAAATGCTGCATATGTAATAGTAAAAATGCTTATTGGAACGCATCTGAGAGATTAATCCCTGAAGGATGGCCAAGAAAAACCATAGCCCTAAGAACAAGAAAAGTCGTGTTAACAAAAAATTCAGTGTCTTCTGTGTTCCTGTATAATATTCACATGTGCTTGACTTTAAAATATATCGATTTGGAGTGAAGGTGTCATATTTAATATTGTTTTTTACACCTCTTTTCATTCAATTGTAGGCTGGAAAAAGACAGCTGGTAAGCTGGGATTTGGACACTACCTGGGTGGATTTTGTTCAGTTTTACATCCAGATTGGAGGAGAAAGTTCTTCATGCAATAGACCAGACAGCAGAGAAGAAGGTGTGCTGCTGCAGTACAGCAATAATGGTGGTATCAACTGGCAACTGCTAGCAGAAATGTATTTCTCTGATTTCAGCAAACCCAGGTAAAATTTTTGCCTAAATGAAGTCAGTTATATCCATACTGCCTCATCTCTTTAAGAAAACTGTTTCTTATTCTATGTAAACATGAAGAATCATTTCATACTATCGTGCTTAAAAGCCGTCCTTATGTGGAAACTCTTTCGGGCTGCCATGGTAAAACCTTATCATTATGAAGGAAAAATCTTATTAAAGCAAGCCTTAGAAAACCTGAAGATAGCTTACCAATGCAAAATGAAATTGCAATTGTCTGTATAGCTATTAACATGATTTCTATTACCATAGCTGATTTCTTACAGTATGTAAATATGTGAATAATTTTATCCTCCAAGCTCCTCATTTTGCCTTCAATACACAGTGGTTTCAGAAGGATTGTTGTAAACTTGGAAAATTCTTTTTCTAAAAGTAATCTCAGCATTTGAAAGTATAAAACTGTTTACTTTGCCTCTACTTTGACGAAATTACAGGAAGCTTCCAACAAATAAGGATATCCCCAGCTATGCACTGGAATCTCTGTTGCCTGGCTATCCAGTGCATTAGTTTTAGGCAAAACATTTACCTCCCTGGGGTAACCAAGGGCAATGGTCCTTACAGAGTATGTAGCTGTGTCTATCTATTATTTACACTGCTGCTCCAAATCTTATTTTCCAGTTACTTACTTTCTGACACATAAAACTAGGAACCTTCTGAAAAAGATTCTGTATGGCCCCTAATGATTTTTTCACTTCTATCTGCCAAAGAGGCAAGATTTAGCAAGTTCAGTGATACAAAGTAGCATGATGTTAAGAAAGAATACAGGAAGGAATATGCACATAAATGCATATATTTAAGTTTTGTGAAATAATACTGAACAGGTAACTGATTGTTGTGGTTTTATAACAGTAGTCAGCTCAGCACCACATAGACTGGCTTTCCCTAAGTGGGATGGGGAAGGGAACCAGAAAGATAAAAGTGAGAAAACTCATGGGTTGAGATAAAAAGAACAGTTCAAAAGGTGAAGTAAAAGCTACATGCACAAGCAAGGCAAAATAAGGAACTCATTCACTACTTCCCATTGACAGGCAGCTGTTCAGCCATTTCTGGGAAAGCAAGGCCCATCACACTTAAAAGTTTCTTGGGAAAAGAAATGGCTTTCCTGCTTCTTTTTCATGTTCAGCAGTATTTCTCCCATTTCTCTATGATGTTTCCTTAGCATTCTACTGAATTTCTTTTCTCAGGTTTGTCTATCTGGAGCTGCCAGCTGCAGCCAAGACTCCTTGCACCAGGTTTCGGTGGTGGCAGCCTGTGTTTTCAGGAGAAGGGTACGACCAGTGGGCCATCGATGACATCATCATTTTGTCAGAGAAGCAGAAGCACATAATTCCTGTTGTTAATCCCACATTACCACAGGTAATAAGCAAGAACAGCCTGTGGGCATCACCGTGAAATGAGTGTCATCTTCTCTGTTGGTAGAAATTTCTTTGAATTTGATTTTCTTTGAGAATATCAGTTTATACTTAAAGAAACATTTGTAATGTTTGCAGCTGCGTCTCTCTCTACATGGCACGAACCTGGTTCTGATCATATCACTGTAGGTCTCCTTATTTTTACAATAGAGAATGTATGTCTCTTCAAAAAGTTGAAACAAATTTTGAAAGTTACAATTTTGAGGTAATTACAGAACATGTAAATGGCAAAATTGGAAAACTGGTAATTTTGGAAAACTTCTGAAATCACGCTGCAAGGAGGTAGTACTTCTTTGTGTTGCATTTCTCCTCATTTCTAACAGAACTTTTATGAAAAGCCAGCATTCGATTACCCTATGAACCAGCTGAGTGTGTGGTTAATACTGGCGAACGAAGGCATGACCAAAAATGAAAGTTTCTGCTCTGCCACCCCCTCTGCCATGCTCTTTGGTAAATCAGACGGAGACCGATTTGCAGTGACTAGAGATTTAACGCTGAAGCCTGGATATGTTCTGCAGTTCAAGGTATTCCTTAAATAAGTTCCTCCAGATCATAGAGTATCAGTGAAACTTGTCTTATTCGATTCTTGCAAGATGTCATTGGGTCACCACAGAAAACAAGGTAATACATTATAATGCTGTCTTGAAAGATGTGTGGAGCACAGGTGTGAATTCATACAGTATAAAATATGATGCTGCCAAAACCTTGATGCAAGAGAGCTTTCTCCCCCTCTGGAGAAACTTTGAAGTCTTATTGTTCTTAAACGAGTTTCACAGGCAGGTTGAAGTGACTGTCAGTATACTAGTCAGCACTAGGAAATGGTAGGAAGAGCCTTGCAAGGGAAAAAAGCTTTATCTCATTTGGGGCTCCATGACTACAAAAGCTCCAATGTGATTTGAGTACTTTTTTTTATATTAAGGTATTTAAGGATTTACAAGCTTCTCTGTACTCCAGTGTGGTTTTTTTCAAATAATTTATTTTTATTTTGTCAAGGAACGTAGGCTCCAATTAGCATTCTTATTTATAGGGCTTACAAGAAGTTTAGTGGTCTGAAAGTCCATCAGAATATGGGCTCCAAATAAAGAGTATTTGCTTTCACAAGCTCTTGTTTCCGAACTCTAATCAAAATTTTATTGAGTTTATAGTGAAATCCCATTGGTGAATTCTGGAGGTTGGTTGATATGCAATTTTAATGAGCTCACCACAAATACATGGTCTTTACATAATTGGCAGATACAGACACTGAATAATTTACAAGTAGAATTATTAAAGAGATCCGATGTTTACAGGCAGCTTTTCAAATATAATTCCCACACTTCTGTAAATAGGGAAGTTAGTTAGAAGTAATAGGATTTATTAAAAAAATCTCATTTCATCTGGAAGTTATGAAATGCTGTACAAATTGAGAGACTGCAATACAATTTCTGGATGAGTATATTGTTCACAGTTTTATACCTTAAACTCGTCTAAAACCTGAAATACTGCCATATATAAATACTATTTAGCCTGGAAAAGATGTTATTTGCTTCTTGACCATTTCCTATTACTTATCATAGAATCATAGAATGGCCTGGGTTGAAAAGGACCTCAAAGAACATCTAGTTTCAACCCCCTGCCACGGGCAGGGTCGCCAACCACTAGACCAGGCTGCTCAGAGCCACATCCAGCCTGGATGTTTCACTTCAGTGACTAAGTCTTCATTCCCCAGGTTTTATGATCAACAACAGTTCAAAAATTGTTTACAAAAGCAGTGCTTGAAAGGATTTCATGCACCTTCCATCACTGAATCCCTTGGCAACGTAATGTATTTGTATATTTGTACTTTGTATACAAAACAATGTGTTTCAGAAAACAGGGAGTTCTTCCATTACTTAAGGCCTTAATTTATACTCCTCTCTTTTTTGGAAAGCACAGAAATGTGTAGTCCTATTTGCATGCTTTAATTCTAAGCATATGGTTAAATGTTTCCTCAGTTTGTGAAATTTCCATTTTAAATAGATGCCTAGAATAATTTTGCATTGATAAACTCAAAGACAGTAGTTTGTCAAAAATGTTTCAGTTTATATGAATCATTTTGTTATACATTTGTTCTACAGCTAAGTAGAATTTCTGCAATAAAACAAAACTAATATTTTTCTGAGAATGTAAAATGAAAAGTTGATTTTTTGTATTAGTTATGATCTCATTTCATATTTTTATATTTCTACTGCATCCAATTTTGCTCTTTTCTGGGACCAGAATTGCAGTGCCAGCTCTTAAACATTATTCTGCAAAGCCAAAGACTCAGCTGTGGTCAGGAATTGCAGCCCCGGGGCAAGGGATACCTCGGAGTCATCAGACTGATCCTCTGGGCACATCAGGGTGTGCTGCAATGGGCTATGTCTCTGTAACTCCCTGAAATGAGGTTGTAGTGAGGTGGGGATTGTCCTCTTCTCCTAGGTGACTTATGATAGGATAAGAGGTAATAGCTTTAACTTGTGCCAGAGGAGAGTCAGATTGGATATTAGGAAAAATTTCTTCTCAGAAAGGGTGGCGAGGCGCTGGCACAGGCTGCACAGGAAGATGCTGAAGCCACCATCCTGGAGGTGTTCAAGAAATGTGGAGATGTGTAACTGAGGGACATGGTTTACTGAGCATGTTGGGGATGGGTTCATGGCTGGACTACGTCGTCTTAGTCGTCTTTCCAACCTTAATGATTTTATGATTCTATAATTCAGGGGACACAGCTCTTCTCTATCTTCCTGGGCACGCAGGTGCCTGTGTAGAGTTTGTTCTTTGCAGCCTGCTACGGAGCAGGACCTTTGCAAAGTGTACCCTTTGCACGTTTTACTGAACCCATCAAGTTAAATAAAGGGATAGTGATAATTTTTAGAGACAAATGTCATGTGTGTGTGGGACTCAGACTTTAAGCATTAGTCACTGTTTTCCAGCAAGATACAAAGGAAATGCTCAGAACTAAGCATTCCAAACTGAAAAGTGAAAGATAATAACAGCAATAAAAAACCAATAATAACCAATTATAATAATAACCAATCGCAGCCAATAACTGCAAATAACAACACAGGGTTGGTTTTTTTCATCTCATATCCGATACTCTGCTTTTTTTGCAGCTGAATATTGGCTGCACTAACCAGTACAGCAGCTCTGCTCCCGTTCTGCTTCAGTACTCACATGATGCTGGGCTCTTTTGGTCACTTGTGAAGGAAGGCTGCTATCCTGCATCTCCAGGAACCAAAGGATGTGAGGGAAGCTCACGTGAGCTGAGCGAGCCAACTGTGTATCACACAGGGGATTTTGAGGACTGGACAAGGATCACTATTGTTATCCCAAGGTCGCTTGCAGCCAGGTACTGTACACTGTAAGCCTGTGATGCCAGTTGTGAATGAGCTGCCTGCTCTTTGTGGCTATGTTAGGAAAAAGTCACAAGCTGTAAATAAAATCAGCATTAAAAATCTGCAGGTCTGGGAAAAATATATTGTGCGCTCCAAAACAGGGAGAAGCTTTCCATTTTAAAGGTGTCAGAACCATATATAAAATTAAATTACAAGAGACTACAAGATATTCATTTGACTTCAATCTCTTCATCATAGCGCTGTCTTTCTTTAGCCATATCAGTTAGGTTAGAGGCACAAGCAAGAGAGCGATAAGTCACTTGAATCAAATAAGCCCTTTCAACAGGATTAATTTTACAGTCCATACTGAGCAAAGAGGCCCTAGAAGGTTTGATTTGCTGTCTGCACCACCCTGAGCCTGCTGGCTCCTGTCAATTTCTCTCTCTGGGCAGAAGTTCACATAGTGCCCTAAGGTTTCAGTCCATCTTCCTGACACAATCTCCTAATCTCTGGGTCCCAACACAGAGTTTCAAGATGTAGCATATTGTGTAGCAGAGAAGCTGGTGCCTTTGCTGCAAGGAGCTGAAATAGCAGCATGTATACCATAACAAGTTTGTCTTTTCTCCAGTAATTAGCCAATAAAAGCAGGTGCCAAATTGCACAGATCTGACACCAGCTGATTTGATTTCCCCAAAACAAGCAGTACAGAATCAATAGGAGCAATCTGTTTGGCATTATGTTTTGTAACGTGATCAGGAATAACAAGCTTGTGGTCATGTATTAAAAATCTAAGTATTGGGAGTATGATGAGGTGCCCAGCAGGCTGAAAACTGAATTGATTATGGTTCGTTTTAGAAATCATGGTTATCTTGAGAGCATCCCATTTTATCTGTTGGTACAAAGCACTTAGCACACTGATCATCTTACCTACCAAATCCCAGTGAAAAGTTTTGTTTTGTTTTTTAAAAAAAGTAATAGGTATATTATACATTACACAAAGCAGAAAGGATTATCTTGGTTAATCCATTGGAGTGACAACTAAATTTTAAGCCAATTCCCCCCTCTGGAACACACATAAAATGATTCAACTAGAAGTTAAAAGCTTAGAATTAAAAATCAAAATATTTTTTCTTCAATCAATTCCCTGTACAGTGGGCCAACTGTAGTAACTTTGTGTAGGCTGAAGTCTCTGGAGCAGTTTCAGTTGCAGAGATTAAAGATTAGAACACTGTTTTTCAGGAATTTCATGTTGCCATCCAAGCATTATATCTTTGTGTTTCTGTCCACATATTCTTTAGGACTTTTTGTGTGACGTTTTTGTAGATGGCATATGATTTTTCCTATATCTAGTTTATTCAATGCTTATTTTTACTCAAAATTGTAACATCGTATGAGCTGCATCACTGTCATTATTGAGTTATTTTCATAAGTACTGTAAGAAATGTACTTCTGGGATTTTAAAATGTAATTAGAAGTTTGGGTTGAACTGAGTACTGAAAGTCATCTTAAAAGTCGCATCTAATCTTTCACTCTTGCTGATAAAACTATGTAATCTGTTCTTTGCGTCACACTGGTGGATATAGGCCAGCAAAACAGAGGAAGTCAAAATACATCCAAAAAAAATGTGGAAAAAATATTTATAAGCGAAGTCACGGAAGTCATAGGATGTCAGAAATATTTTCGAGGCATCCACCTGCATCTTGTTTGCACATAGCCAATTTAGGAAAAAGCCCTTTTGTCTCTTAAACAAAGAGCACAAAAAGTATGGAATAGGTTTGAAAGCTGGGAATAGTAATACCATGTCATTATTGTTCCTTTGCAGTAAGACTCGATTCCGCTGGATCCAGGAGAGCAGCTCCCACAAGAGTGTGCCTCCTTTTGGTTTAGATGGTGTTTACATTTCTGAGCCTTGCCCCAGTTACTGCAATGGTCATGGGGACTGCGTCTCGGGGGTCTGTTTTTGTGACTTGGGCTACACAGGTAAGATGTTTTTTAGATGGGACAATGGTAAACACTGGCTGTTTCGATGTTGAAAATCTAGTGCAGTGTTTTTTCTCTCCAGTATTCTGGAAAAATACATGTTGACATAAATTTCATGGGCTGCCAGCAAGAATATTTTCTTTCTGTTGAATAAAATTTAGCACAGGAGTTAGTACAGATAAAATAGAGCAGCTGAGGACAGGAGACATCGGTGATGTTTCTGGCAACTACTATCTATGAGCATAGCCATCTGTATGAATGGAAAGGGACTAGCAATAGAAGAGAAAACAAAATAAAATATTTTAAACTAAAAAGTCTGTTTAAAAACCTTTGGACCATCTTCAAATGAATGCTTCTGTTACTGAGTCCCCTGGCCATCAGATGGCACAGGACCAGGAAGGAACATATGTTCTGACAGGCCCTTCTGCGAAAAATTCTGCTCACTTGTGGTTTCTGGGGCTTTTATGCTGCAAAAATTAAGGGGAAAAAAAAAAAAAGCACAAAAAACACATACTTGGTGAAAAAAAACAGACAGAGATTGACACTACCGGTTGCATACTGCACTCTTTTCGACCCTATACCAACAAAGCAATAAGCTAACATCTTCTGTTCAATTTATTTATAAAGGGCTAAAAGGATCATATTTTTCTGTTTACATAAAATGGCTTATCTATATAAGGCATGTGTTTTTCACCCAGTGAAATCTTAGAGTTTAAAGGATGAGGATTTATTCTGACTACAAAAAAAATATGGAGCTTGAAAAGGTACAATTCTATCTTCTTGGCATTTTCTCAAAAAAAAAGCACAGTACTTTTTCTTGTGTGGGTGCAGTAGAACTGTCTGCCAGTTTTCTGTATCTGACTTTTACTCTCTTCAGCACAGTTTCAACAAAGCATCTCCCATTTTTTTTTCTTTAAGCATCACATGGAACCTGTGTATCTAATGTGCCTAACCACAGTGAGATGTTCGACAGGTTTGAGAGGAAGCTAAGCCCTCTCTGGTACAAGATAACAGGAGGTCAGGTTGGAACAGGCTGTGGTGTGCTCAGTGATGGAAAATCTCTGTACTTCAATGGACCTGGCAAAAGGGAGGCAAGAACTGTTCCTCTGGACACCACAAATATCAGGTCAGTCATCAGTGCCACCTCTCATCTTTGTATATCTCTGTTATTACAAGCATAGGCAAGAAGGTGTGAAATGTTTTTCTGGTAATCACAACCCATACAAGAAATCTTAGACTGATGAGTTAACTTTTGTTCATTCTGGTCTAGTACTTCCTTTTCTGGAGAGGGAAAACTTAGATTAGAAACAGAATGCAGTAGCAACACAGGAAATACAAACTGTTGATCTTTGTTGGATAAAGGCTTTGCAGTGTGTTCTAGATGGCCAAGCTGAAGATGTGGTCTTAAGACTGCACAAAAACTGAGAGCCTGCCAATAGCTGGACAGAAAAATATCCTTTCCACTGGCTGCACTGAATTGCAGCATGCCAGTAGTGCAGCAAATGAGGTGTTGTTTACTTGCCAGATATTGTGAATTAGTCCGCTTGTAAGAAGTGTAAAAAAAATGGAATATGAATTGTTTCTGTGCAGTCAAGAGGCTGACAGGCTTCCACCTCTCTCTGTGCTAGCACTGAATTCTGCTCCACTGGTAGTAATTATCCTCTCTCTCTCAAATTGTCTAATTGATTCATGTAATTAGGATAAACTAAGGACGATTATTTCTAACCATTATTTATCCTGGAGTTTGCTGCTTTTTTGTCCAGTCTCATGAGGGATCATGCATCTCAAAGCTTGCCCACCCCACAATTATATCCATTAGTTTAATAAAACATATGTCTCCTGTCAAATGCTGCTCCAAGAGCAAATGATGCACTGATTTTGTTGCATTATTTAATTTGTGGAAAGATTCAGCAGAGAGTGGTCATAAATTAGTCTTCCCCCTCTTCAGCTCAGCCCAGCAGTGCTTCTTAGGGCAGGGTGGGTGCTGAGGCTCTCAGGACATCCTTGGCTGCTCTCCAGCACAGCGTTACACAGCAGCTGCTGCACTTCCTCTCCGTTCTGCCTGATTGACAAATTCTCCTCTGACAAATATTTTGTTCTTTTATATAACAACGAAAATTGCTTAGTAGTTAAAGTAATTTATTGTTTGACAAATACACTTTTGACAAGCATACGTTCGTGCTTAAACTCTATGAAGATCTGAACACATTTTCTGTTCCACCGTCCTTTTAAATCTCATGTTATCAGTACTGCAAAGTGTAATTTTGAAGTAATTATGTTATCAAGAAGTCTATGTTCAGATGATGATTTGGGGTTATTCCTTCTTTCCTGGAGAAATTTTTTTTAATAAAGAAAAGTATTTTGGATTACTTTGAAATCATTTTCAATGCCAGATATTTATATTTATAGATTTGCATTTTTATAGAGTTTGAACCACTTAAGACACCAACAAAAGTAAAATACTGAGTGATGCTCTTTCTGGACTTTTTTCAGCCCATTTTCATTTTGCATAAGCACATCTAGGGTCAGCTAGAGTTTCAAAACTGCCCCAAGGGCCTAAATGACGAGGCTCCTGGTAAAAGAAACTAGGATCCCCCTTCTGAGCACAGGCTCAATGGGTGAGCTTTTCTACTGCTAAGAGTGATCATTTTAGCAAAATAAATCAACACTGATCCTTTTAATAAGTATCACAGTGAATATGCTAATTTCCTCCAACAGTTGAAACTTGAAGATGCATCCCTGAGCTGTTTGCTAGAGAGAAAATCATCTCAAGCACAAATGGGACAAACGTGATTTTGTCAGTTTTTTCTCAGTTTTCTTGAGCACGAGTTCTCAAGAGTAGAATCCACCTCATGTCATCCAGAACATAGGTACTCTAGATTACTGCAATTACCCCATACTTCTTATATACTCAAAAAAGATAAATAACTACTTCAAAAGAGTAATGCAGTTAAACCTAAAACAGCATCTACAAAGACCACTGTTTTGTATTCTGGAAGATTGTATTTTTCCTTACTTATAAGGGAAGCTGGGATGGTCATGTAAGTCATTGATATCCAGCCTTTTGACACCTTGCTAAGAAAAGGTGAATACCCACTATAATGCTTGAGGCTGTCTGTAACATTAGCTGGATAATTTCTTCTAGAAGCTAGAGCAGACTAATTTTGTGAGAGTGTGAGGGGTTAACTGAAAAACCCATATCCTAAAAGAAAATCATACTCCAGTCTAGAAATGTTTTCTGTTATTGGAGCTAAAATTAATGTCACTTGAAAGAGGAGATTAGAGTGAAGTATTTTTTCCCTTCTGGGTTTTTCTTTTTTTTTTTTTGCATTCAGTAATGCCTTGCGTAGAATTAGGTTCTATTATTAGGGATCATCTTAGCCCATGCGCAGTTATCTTTTATTTGTGAGTAGTTTTTTTGGCTAGGAGTGGCTTGGTTACTGAGTAAACAGGAGGAAAATATGACACACTATTAGATATGTGGATTGAAGATTGTGAATAGGAATGTTGAACTCCTTCAGTAGATTTTTAAGCTGACAGACATTTGCAAGACATTAAAGTTCTTTTTTCATGCTGAATTCCTGCACACCCACCTATTCGTGTTTGTATTATTCTGTTTCAATTACAGCTTTTTATATGCCTAGGGTAATTTTTATGTAAAGAACATAAATAATTCTAGTTCATTTTTGTAGGAAATAGAAAGACTTTTTCCTTCTTACCTGTATCTTCTTAGCAGAGCAGGGAACACCAGGGCACAGTGCTCCTGGTTCACTCTGCTCCAGGGGGGTCAAGATTTGTCAGCCCTTGGTGGTACTGCTAAAGGAGAAACCTAGAAAAGCAATGCTAAACTCAGCTTTAATGCTACGAGCTTTTAAAACTAAAACTCAGTCCCCAAAACTAGTGACCATTAGCATGCACTCTATGCATACATTGCACTGTCATATTCTGAAGCCTTATCTGCCCTTTCATCATTTTAAGAGGAAAGGGACCTGGGGGTGTTGGTTGATGCTCGGCTGAACATGAGCCGACAGTGTGCCCAGGTGGCTAAGAGGGCCAACGGCATCCTGGCCTGCATTAGAAATGGTGTGGCCAGCAGGAGCAGGGAGGTGATCATCCCCCTGTACTCAGCATTGGTGAGGCCGCACCTCGAGTACTGTGTTCAGTTTTGGGCCCCTCACTACAAAAAAGACATTGAGGCCCTGGAGCGTGTCCAGAGAAGGGCAACGAAACTGGTGAGGGGTCTGGAGCGCAAGTCCTATGAGGAGCGGCTGAGGGAGCTGGGATTGTTTAGTCTGGAGAAGAGGAGGCTCAGGGGAGATCTCATTGCACTCTACAACTTCCTGAAGGGAGGTTGTGGTGAAGAGGGTTTTGGCCTCTTCTCCCAGGCAACGAACAGGAGCCGGGGGAATGGCCACAAGTTGTATCAGAAGAGGTTTAGGTTGGACTTAAGGAAGAACTTCTTCTCTCAGAGAGTGGTCAGACACTGGAATGGCCTGCCAAGGGAGGTGGTGGAGTCGCCATCTCTGGCAGTGTTCAAGAGGCGTCTGGACAATGAGCTGCGAGATATGGTTTAGTGCTTGTGGTAGCAGTGGTAGTGTGAAGACGGTTGGACTAGATGATCTTATAGGTTGTTTCCAACCTTGTGATTCTATGACTCTATGACTCTATGACTCTATCTTATTCCTTATGTAATTGATTACACTTTTTATAACAAATATGATAGTGCAAAGAGAAAACTGTCAAAATTCATTTTGTCAAAACATTTTCTGCTCCAACCTTCAGAAGCCCACTGAAGTCTCTCCTTCCTTCCCTTTTGCATGGCCTGGTGCACCAAAGACACAATTTTGCCAGCACTATTTCCATCCTCTTGACGGACAGTACAATACCTGGATGCATTTTGGTTAGAGATGCCTCCCATTTTGATGGCCTCTCCCTCTTCACTATCTATTCAGTGAGAGCAATCACACACAGTGCCTACCTGGCAGCTAGATAAAAACTGTGCAATATATATTTTTCCAAACGGCGACATCTGGCTTGTTAGCTGACTTGGCTTCCATCTGCATTACAGACTCTGTTGCTAATGACCATGCAACCATTTCAGAGAGCTGTTTTGGGTCAAACTTTTCCGTATCAGATGAGCTGATTCACCCTTCTGCAGAAAGGAGACTTTTTTTTTTCTTTTGTTTTAATTTTTTACTTGATCTCTACATTTGGCAGTCCAAAAAAAGAATCTCATCATAGAAAAAAATATTTTCAGCTCTGAGACTGCGTTCTACTATTTTACTGCCTGAACACCGTGTCAGGCAGTAAAGGTGCAGAAAACATTAAGATACTGGCTAAGCAGTGTAACAGTGTGAACTATTCTGTTCTTGAGTTATAAGGTTATATTAAGAATGAAACTGATGAGTAAATTCTGGCTTGTTTAGACCCTGTGGATATACGAAACATTTCACATAAGAAACACCAATTTCAGTGCAGTGTGGTTGGCCTTAGAATCAGAAACGGGTCGTAAAAATGTGTATGTAGTGGTGAGAGATAGAAATTGGAATCATAGCTGCATCTCACTGGCTCTGTCTGTAGTCCTGTGGCTTGTCTGTAGTTTTACTGGTGTCAATACAAATTAGAACCAAATCCTCTAAAGAGAAAAGAGTGAGGAATTATCTGAGTGATAAATCAAGCCTTGTTTCTTCACACAGAGCCATAAATCCACCTTGAAAACTAGTATTGAGAATGAAGAAGCAATCTGCAAGTAGTGGAGTTAACAAAACATAGTTTCCTTTCAGT
Source organism: Chrysolophus pictus (assembly GCA_037305975.1). Classification (NCBI taxonomy): domain Eukaryota; kingdom Metazoa; phylum Chordata; class Aves; order Galliformes; family Phasianidae; genus Chrysolophus; species Chrysolophus pictus. Next base: position 183,310,312 of record CM074576.1, read on the forward strand.
TTGTGTTCATCTCTTCTCCAAGCTTCTGCTTGGCAATAAGACCACATCTCCCACGTGATCCACAAAGACACCCCCCGGCACAAGAGACAAGCAATTGCTTCTTGAAAACATCAGTGAGTACTCCCATAACACAACAGGCAGGCATCAGTATAAGTCAAAAGCTGGCTAGGAAACAGAAAGGAGAATGATATTGCCAACTTGCAGTGTGCAAAAGCTTAAGGTGGAGATGATTCCAGAATCTCTGCTCAATTCTGGCCCTGCTTCAGATGTGTATTGCAGACAACCCATTAAGTAGGTGAAAGGGTGATGGCTTTCTCAGTCATCTCAATGCCTTTTACATTCATTATGGCCACATAAGACTCAAACGAATGTCAGAGAAATGTAATGAAATTTGATGAGAGAGCAACAGGGCATTAATTAACACAAATTGGTTTTATTAGCAAAACAGTGCACATTTAAGAGAAAAATGTGAACTACTCTGACACCACAGAATCACAATTACAAATAACAATTCAAGAAGTGTAGCAAGGTATCATTGCAGACTATGATAAAATTGACAAGAGTTTGGAGCACAAGAATGTGTTAATCATTGTTTTCAGGGATGTTCCAGGCTTGTCCAAAATTCTGTCAATAAAACCAGTGATGCTGTCTCAAAGGACGTTGCAGATTTAGAAGGATAGAAAATGGCTTTGGGAAAAATTAGGGGCATGGAAAAAGTTTCATGCAAATGAAAATGTTACCGTGGTTTAATGTCGAAAGGATGAAAGTAAGGAGGTGGTAAAATAAATAACTACAAGATTCAAAACCAGCAGATCAGAAATGCTTCTTTCCCTCATAGCATATTTTTACATGAAGAATTTAACAGTCAAAAAGAGACTGGTGTTTTAGTGAGAATATAATAATTCTATTTAAACTCTAATACTGTTTTTTAAGGCTTAAATCACTTTCTAGTTAGAAGGGATCAAGGTAAGATCTGATGTAAATTGCAGATTTGGCTTCTTAAGTGTTTTTGCATCTTCATGTGAAGGAAGGAACTGTTAAAATATCCTGTTCAGTTCAACAATATATTTATTAGGCACTAGATCAATAAACTACATCACCTTCTTCTGTTTTGGGTCCTCCACTGCTTACTATGGCAATGCTTGATTTTACTGGGAATACTGTCTGATGAATAAGCCTGGACTAATTACCTAGTTGAAAATGCCACATCAGTTAAGGAGAGTTATTCCAACTGATTTTGTTCTATCAGTTGATAATTACATTTCTCTTCTACCTTGATGTTTTTTAACAGGCTGGTTCAATTTTATGTACAAATAGGAAGCAAGGCTACGGGCAATTCCTGCAACAGACCAAGATCCAGGAATGAAGGTAAAGCCTCTTTTCCTTATAGTAAACTTTTTGTATCTGGAGTCTTCTATAGCGATTTCCTGTTTTACTGTCTTTACAAAATCAAATGATTGTTTCATTTGATTAGCTGATCACTTTTCATAAACAGTAAGTCAACTTTGAATTTAAAAATGTAACATATAGTTTACTTTTAACCTACATTTGCATTTTTATTTTTTTTCAACATACCCAGTGGTGCTTTTTCAGTAGCTATAGCTCTGTTGGATCTCTGTTTGTTTAAGAAAGATTGACAAGAATAGGTGTAATCACTTTTATTAAACTATTTGATAATGTTGGAAAACAGGTAAATTCACAAGTACACAAGTCTTCAGGTAAGAAAGAAGTATGTATGGAATGAAGTATGTATGAAGAAATGTATGAAGAAATGAAGTATGTATGAAGAAAGTAAGTATGAAATGTATTCATTGTGAGGTGTGAATAGAATGAATACATTTCAATTTCAATATACAGTATCAATTTTGCAGCTTCAATTTCTGACTTGAAGAACTTTTTTTCATCTTTTCATCTCCATCAGAGGGTCTGATAAAAATTGCCTTTCAAACCATTCCCATGCATAATTTACCTGAAGCTCAAAATTATAAATCTGCAGCTGGAAATCTTAGTATAAAGAAGCTGATCTCTTCCAGCTGCATCCTCTCTTATTTTACCCACAAATGTAGAATTGTTGTGATTGAGACAGGACTGATATCTGGATTTGGGAAGGATCAGCAAAGTTTTGGGAGCACTAAAGGAGTCCAGTTGCATGAGGAAAGATCAGTGGTGTTTAGAAGATATGTCACTTTGTCTTCCTTTCAGTATAAACCATTTAACATCAGTGGACTATTTCTTGGTGCATGGTATTTATATTGATACTGATTCAGAACTGTCATCATTCTCCTCTAATTTGCATTGATATATAAGAAACAAAAAAATCCATTATTTGAAAGCACTCCAGAGTTTCAAGAGGAGAAATATCCATAAGAAGTGCTTATTTCTTGCACTATCCCCTGTGGTGAGCTCATTAATGACTTCAAAATTCTGCTACATGCTAATATTTACTGTGGTGTGTGTAAGATATGGAGATTGTCTTAAATTATCTAGATATTAAGACAAATCACTCTTAAAAATGCTTTGAGCGTTGTGTGCTACTCCATATTGGGAGCCCAGCTATCAGAATTACAACTTAGTGTCCTGCACAAACAGTGGGAATACTCCATAAGAAATAAATACTGATTATAATAAGAAAGTCACATTGGTTTCTATGGTACAACCATTAGTTTCACTAAGGCTGTAAACCCTTCAATAAGTTAGAGATTTTATCCTTTGGGTTTGGTGAAGATAAGCAACATAATATGTAGCAGATGGTGAGACCTTTCACCTTTGCAACAGGACTTTGTCCACAGAACACTCCTGGACCAGGAAATGCTAAGTGAGAATGGAAGGCACAGTCACATCAGTGGTATACATTGGATGAGGGCTGACAACTCCTGACTGTAGGCTGAGGAGTTGGCCCTCTCTTTTCCACACTGCCTGACTAACTGCCTTGCTTAATTTTAACTACAGGTCTCGTCGTTCAATACACAAATGATAATGGGATCACCTGGCATTTACTGCGAGAACTGGACTTCATGTCATACTTGGAACCCCAGGTTGTTTCGATAGACTTACCACGGGAGGCCAAAACCTCTGCCACAGCTTTCAGGTGGTGGCAGCCACAACACGGTATGCAGCACCATCCTAAAAATTCGTTTAGTGCCTTTACCAACCCAGAACCATCAGTACTTCTCAGTGTGGGCATGTTCTGCAGAAATCTCTGGTTACAGAAAATACATTGAGGTGAACAATTTGGATGCTGTAAGTGTGTGTTTAGACGTTCCTTAGTCATGCTGCAGACATGATTTTCTTCTATAGCACCTGAGAGCACTAAGATGTGAGGACTTACCTGAGCGTAAAGTGACTGGCATGTAAAATAGCCTACCCATTTTATCTCACTTTTTGTCTAATTTGGGAGGAGAAGCATAAACTGACCTTGAATGTGCCTGCATAGTGGTTCCCTGAATTAACATCTCCCTGAATTAACATCTCCACACCCAAAGACTCCTCCTGTCATCTTCTGTATCTTCAAGGCCCACTCAAGTATTTCCTGCATAATTAGATGAAAGTAATGCCATGGTGCTGACTGGTATTTACAGCTCCTGCCTTGCACTGCAGCACATTATTACAATTGAAAGTGTCCTTATTAAATTTTTCACCTCTGTGCAAAGCAACAGCTCTGGATCCCTGCAGGTGTTACTCAGGCATGTAGCAAAATACATTTTAGCAGCAGTTCCTAGGGGGAGAGAAGAACACATCTTGTATTCATGTAATTATGTATAGAGCTTCTTGGCTATCATCGTTTTGATGTCTGGTTTTTATTCATACATTTTTGTACAATGTACATGTACTGGAGTTGATTGTTCTCACTAGACATGAAAGCATCTAGGTGATGTCTTTCTCTGCTGAGAGTGATCACGGTAAGACTGCCAGCAGTCCTCTGAACCTCAGTAAGAGAGAGAGAATTTGCGACTGGGGGCTGAAATACAGCCTTCCATACCAGTGCCCACTGGTGACAAACACTCCTCGTTTCAGACATTAGCTTCTTATAGATTGTTCTTTATCTACTATAAAGTCAGTGCAGAGTAGCCCTATCAGTCATTGCCCGTATTTCTCACAATGACAAGACAAAAGTCCTGGCAAATCGTTGTGAGCTCACAAGTTAACAACAAGCTCTTTCCTTCTTCTTCTGTAAGGGCACAGCAGTGATTGTACAGTAAAATCACATTTTCAGCTTGCTAGTAGGAAGGTGAGTTGAGATGAAAGACTGGAGAAATATGCTGAAGATGATGGTGACTGTAGGCCAGAAAGAGGATTCCAGGAAGGAGAAGGTGAACAGCATCTCTTTGACTGTCCTCTATGTCCTCCTCTATCAAGAGCCTGTAATGTTTTCCCACGTGCACAATACTCTTCCAATCAAAAGGTATTTGGGGAGCTAGTCAGAGGCCTTTCTGATTTAACTGTGAGGAATGACAGGAAAGTTGTGACCCATAGAATGAAAATCCTCAGTTTAAGGGTTCATGGAGTGTCTCATTCAGGCACAGGGAGAGTGTATGATGATAAAGACATTGAAGCTGAAGTAGAAATATAATTCAGACTCCAGGTTTCTCCTTAAGAAAGGTGTTAGACATGTTTAACAGTGATCAGTGTATGTGACTGACCACAGCTCACTAGGTCAGTGCAGAATGTGGGCTAGAAAAAAAAGAAAAAAACAACTATGACTCCACTAACTTACCCATTCTGCTTTTTATAGGAAAACATTCAGCTCAGTGGGCTTTGGATGATGTGCTTATAGGGATGAATGACAGCTCTCAGACTGGCTTCCAGGATAAATTTGATGGATCTGTGGATTTACAAGCAAGCTGGTACAGAATACAAGGAGGTCAGGTAGACATCGACTGCCTATCTATGGATACAGCTCTCATGTTCAGTGAAAACATTGGTATGTGTCACCAAATACTGATAAATTTGTATGTGCTTATTTTATAAATCATGTATGGGTCGTGTTTTTACAAGATCAGAGGTGTAGAGAAATTTGAATATATAGAAATCGGCAGGGCAGGGAAGCTGAAAAGAAGAAGGTGAAAAAGCAGATAAAAAATCTGAATGAAAGTACTGAAAACACATGCATAAGGCATACAATTTTATATTTTTTTGGTTCTCTCTTTTGTTAGAAAAACCTCGTTATGCAGAGACTTGGGACTTTCATGTGTCAGCCTCTACTTTCCTGCAGTTTGAGCTGAGCATGGGATGCAGCAAGCCATACAGCAATTCTCATAGCATTCACCTGCAGTATTCTTTAAACAATGGGAGAGACTGGCACTTGGTGACAGAGGAGTGTGTGCCTCCAACGATTGGCTGTCAGCACTACACTGAGAGCTCCATCTACACTTCAGAAAGGTTCCAAAATTGGAAGAGAATTACGGTCTATCTTCCACCCATAACCAAGTAAGTGCTGTTCTGGCAGTTTAGCATGAATACAGAATTTGCTGATCTAATTGGAGCAAACATCCCCCATCTTGGGAATTTTCTGTATGTCTTTTAAATTATTAAACGTGTGTTGTCACGCCATCAGAATTTTAAATTTAGCCTCAGACTATTTCATCAGATGTATGTTAACTGCAGAAACTTAGTAAGTAACAAATTTGGATGAGTGAATTTGTAAGTCTTGCCCATATACTATGGCAGCAAGAACAAGAATGCTAAACCAAGCTTTTCTAATGTCTATCCAGTAAGAAATAAGAATTCATGCATTGACCCATCCTCTGGTATAAAGGTATTTTCTGTTATTGCAGATAAGTAATAGGGTTATTTGTCATTCAAGATTTAGGCACATTGATCACAGCATTCAACAAGTTAAAATGCTTGTTACTAGATGTGCCATCTTCACACTTTTAACTAGAATTAAAGTTCTGCTTGCCTTCTGGTGATATCACATCATTGTAAATGAACATGGCAGACAAGCTGGCATCCATCTTTCTGAATAAAACCATACTCTTGTTCAGAAATGACAGATGACAATAATTTTATTTACCATTAGTCTGCATATTTCCATAATTCTTGATAGCTCCCTCCACAACATTGTAAATTCCACCACCTAGAAAATAAGGTGGTAAAAATGGACACAGATTAGAAGAACTGGGACTAGGATTCACATCTTAGTTTCTAATCTCATAGTTCATTCCCCAGGGCCATGCATTTTCTTGCAAAGAATCTTCCTCACAGATACAAAGATTGCCTGACCCTGTGAAAGTCAGAGGGTATTTCACTGTGCAGTGGTCTAGGGTCAGCTCCACAGAATGTCATAGGATCTTTCATAGGATCTTGAAGGATTTTTTTCCAAAGTACTTTCCCCATCTGAGCATAGCAAGACAGTCAGCAATTACAACATTGTGCATGCAAGTGCATGTTTGTGTGTGTATATATATATATATATATATATATTTGTATACTGTTATACATATATATGAATGTTTGTATTTTTTTACATTAAGTTAAGCATACGGGAACATTCACTACTTCTTACTTTACTGAAGCAATCATATTATTTCAGCACTACTAGCAAAATGTAGAACAGTTGAATGCTAATGTAGCTAGCAGTTTCTGCTCAACCACTCTGTTAACCAGGAAGATTCACAGCATTGGTGACTTTCTCTTGTTTAACTTTGGGCATCTTCCTTTAGATCTGCTGGAATTTTGCCTGAAAACTCACCTGAAAAATTGAAACTTCAAATTTCAGCTAGACTATAAATCTTCTAAATGCAGAGTATTGTGCTTATTAAAATGATTTTATTCTCCTGAAATATACAGGACTTCATTATTTACCACCTTGTGGAGCAACATTTTGTAGCCTGAAATGCATTCACTTTGTTGTTTCTAGCTCTCCCAGAACACGGTTCAGATGGATTCAATACAACTATGCTTCCGGTGTTGATTCTTGGGCTATTGATAATGTGGTGTTGGCTACAGGGTGTCCTTGGATGTGCTCAGGCCATGGCATCTGTGATGCAGGTCATTGTGTGTAAGTAGTGACTTGCTTTACATGCTTTATATAAAGATGTGTTTTACCCAGGCCAGATGGATAATACCTTTTCCTCCAAATTTGTTGCTAGGTGTGACAGAGGCTTTGGTGGTCCGTACTGTGTCCCTGTCATTCCTCTGCCGTCTGTCCTGAAGGATGATTTCAATGGTAACTTGCATCCAGACCTTTGGCCTGAGGTCTACGGTGCTGAGAGGGGAAACCTGAATGGTGACACAATCAAGTCTGGAACAGCTCTCATTTTTAAAGGGGTCAGAGATTCATTACATTGAGAAAAAAAAAAAAAAAAAGATTACAACCAGTAGAGTTAAGAAGAGAAAATAATTTTTTTGTTGTTTCCCCCAGAAGTTTATTTCAAAGTCTTTATGCTAGAATTTGACATTCATTTTTCATGTGTTTTTCTGCTCAAAATATGCACAGTGTTTGTCCAGATTGTTTTAAGGAGCAAATTTTTTTGCCATTTTTTGACTATTACTTTTATTCATGGTGTAAATTCCTCCTTACCTTCTGAAGGAAAAGAACAAAACTGTACAGTTTTGTTTCTTGAGGCCAAGTGAGTGATGTGGAAATACGGTACACATTACAATCAGTAATGTCTCTGTCTTGAAATACTTCAGCTGTCTTTTGAATATTTTGAATGACATTATTCACTGTAGACTATGTAGTCAGTGTTTGTGTAGTTAGAATGTGTTTTACTTTGTTATATTTTTGTGAAGTTTTCTTTATGGAGTGTTTTTTTTTTTTTTTTTTAACAAAAGGTCCAAAAAATCAGGAAATACTGTATTTTCTGAATAGTCAGTTCTTCAACAAACCAGATAGATATCTGTACCCTTGAAAGACTTTTGTTCAAAGAAGTATACAAATTTTGAGTTCACACAAGTTTTTTCATTTGACATGGTAAATTTAGGTGGCCCTGAAAAGCAAAGTTTAAAAACTTCACGTGTAGAAATGGTTTCTTTTTAAAAATGTCTTTGCAAAACCTAGACTCCAGTTCAACTTCTCAGCTAATCTAAATAACAAATCAGAGAATGTGAATTGTCTAAAACTTGAATTGGTTGTTCCTGCAGGTTGTTCCCTGGGGAAGGGGTCTGAGAAAGAGGGAATCTCTTGTGAGGTGGAGTTTGCTAGATTTCTGCAGAACAGGATCAGGTCTGTCTCCAGGATCCATAAAACACTGAGCTCATGAGTAGAGATGGACAGGACCTTGTGGGTCATTATGACATATCCTACCTGCTCCCTTTCCTTACTAAGGGAAAAAGAACACTCCCTTCCCAAGTCAGGAGGTTATTTGTAATAAGATGTTTTCTGAGGTACAGAAAAGAGTCTCCTCCTAGAGAGAATACTTCCTCCCTGGAAATTAGAGTGCTTGGCTGCTGTATAGTTTGCTGAAAGAATGTGTATACGAGCTTGGACTCAGTGCTGGGTAAGTCAGCTACAGCACTTGCAGATCAGAAGACATCCTGGTGGTTAAGAGCATAAGCTGAATGAGCTGTACCTTTGTCTGTCCGTGAGCACGTAGCTGTACCTCTGGTGTTTGCAGACCCTTATCTAGCACCTGCCATTACTATGCCAAGGCTATCACTATCACCATTTGTAGGCTGAGAGAAAATGAGGGAGAGAGAGCTACTTCTTTCACTGACACAACAGTCAATAACAGCATCCAAACAGTAGAAAGTTGTGGAGAATCTTTGATAATGGGAACTGTGATTCACACTATCCATTCTGTATTTGCAGGAGGGACTGAGAATGCTGGTTTCAAGAGATCTAGATTGCACTAATACTGTGTACATCCAGTTTTCATTTAAGTTTATAGCCAAAGGTAAGATCAGTGTTGATTTCCTCTGTTTCCACTGTTGATTTGCTACTGATGGTGATGATAATATCTGGTACCTGGGAACAACAAGCAAATAAACACTGAATTGCCAAAAAAATATCTGTGGCATAAGGAGTTGGTTTGTTCTAATCTAAAAAATTATGGCACTGAAATATCTTCTCATCTAAGTAAATTAATGATGTCTGTATATATAATGAACAGCAATGTATATTTACTCCCTAATTCTTTAGCAGAGAGGAAAGCACAGGAAAGCATAGGGATACACATATGTTTAATACACATATAACCTCTAAAAACTCTAAAATTGTTATAAAAACATGTTTACATTCTATAATAAACGTCTGAGTAAGCTTGTTATAATTATACTTGAAGAAATGTTTTTGAACTAGTACTTTTTAAAAACAGATTATAATGGGCAGCTACACTCTTCATTGGGTAAAGAGCTGGCTGGAGGGCCAGGAGTGATTATAAATGGAATTAAATCCAGCTGGTGAGTGGTCACAAGTAGCGTTTCCCAGGAGTTGGTATTGCAGCCTGTCCTGTTTAATATCTGTGTCGATGACCTGGACACCTGGACGAGGGGACTGAGTGCACCCTGAGCAAGTTTATAGATGACCAGCTGAGAGTAAGGGTCAATAAGTCTGAGGATAGGAACTTCCTACAGAGGGATCCAAACAGGCTGGATCACTGGGCTGAGGGCAGTGGAATGAAGTTCAACAAGACCAAAAGCCAGGTGCTGAACTTTGGCCACAGCAATGCCAGGCTAAACATGAGACAGCAGTATGCCCAGGTGGCCAAGAAGGCCAATGGCATCTTGGCTTGTATAAGAAATAATGTTGTCAGCAGGATCAGCAAAGTGATTGTCCTCCTGTACTCAGCACTAGTGAGGCTGCACCTTGAGTACGTGTTTAGTTTTGAGTCCCTCATTACAAGAAAGGCATTGAGGCTTAGGAGCATGTCCAGAGAAGCAGAACAGACCTGCAAGGGTCTGGAGCACAAATCTTATAAGGAGTGGCTGAGGGAACTGGGATTGTTCAGTCTGGAGAAGAGGAGGGGAGACCTTATCACTCTCTACAATTGCCTGAAAGGAGACTGTGGCGACGCGGGGGTCAAACTCTTCTCCCATGTAACTAGCAAGAGGACAAGATGGACTGGCCCCAGGTTGTGCCAGGGGAGGTTCAGGTTGGATATTAGGAAAATTTTCTTGTATAAAAGAGTGGCGAGACACTGGAACAGGCTGCCCAGGGATGTGGTTAAGTCATACCTGGAGATGTTCAAGAAATGTTTAGACATTCTACTAAGGAACATGATTTTATAGGGTAATATTGGTGGTAGAAGGATAGTTGGACTGGGTGATCTTGGAGGTCTTTTCCAACCTTAGTGATTCTGTGTTTCTGTGATTCTAATGAACATAAATATACGTCCTCCTCATTCCAGGTACCCCTGAGAGGTCTCATTCTATTCTACTGCAGTATTCTGTCAATGGTGGCATCACTTGGCATCTGATAGATGAGTTTTATTTCACACAGACTACAGATGTCCTCTTTATCAATGTTCCTCTGCCCTACGCAGCCCAAAGCAACGCAACACGTTTCAGACTCTGGCAACCTTATAACAATGGTAAGGAATCAATGACTGTGGGACACCAGATCAACTTGCAAAGCTCATGTCTGTAAGAGGCTGGATTTTTGGACTCAGCAAGAACAGAGACTCTCAAATCTTGTTTCCTTGTATTTCAAGTCCTTCAGTTAAAATTGTCAGATTACATTTGCAGTTCTTCTAGAGCTTCTGTGTGTTTTAAAGCTGAAGTACCTTAACCTAGTATCTTTGATGATGTGCAGCTTTGGTCCTTGGTCCTGGAGGGGTTGGGAAGTCAAGCAACAGCAATAAAGTTCACACATGTTCTTATTATTTTTATGCACCTGGTTTTCATTTACACTGAGGCCCCACTGCAGTGCTCAAATTATAAAACATGTCCCAAGTGTAAATGGGAATTGGGCCTACCTTGCTTGGAATTAACTAGGCATTAAAAATACATTTAGAAGGAGAATGTACTGAGCAGTTAATCTTTGGATTAAATTGTAAAGGACTATGGAAAACCACAAGAGGAGCACAGCTTATTCCTCCTAATTAGAGGACATGTGCCAGCTGAAGAAAACTCTCTTCTGCTCTCAGTTACTCTGAATATTTCTTAGCAGAAGCTGTCATTAAGGACTATTAAGAATTCCAACAGCCATTCAGATCCGGTGATAGAGAAATTATTTGTGCCACTCAGGCAAATGCCTACTGCAGCTCTAACTAAAAAGCAAATTCAAATCTAGACCTAAGAATCCAATTCCAGTTTATGTTTCCAATGGTATTATCTAAAACATTTAACTAGATTTTTTCTGTAAATATCATCTTTAAATAGGAATTTCATTTAAAAGAAGCCCTTTAACTTTCTCTGAGCAACACGACGATTTTTAGACAGATTGGAAAAAAAAAAAAAAAAAACAGTTCCACAAAAGATCTGGCATCTAATCATTCCGCTCCAGTTTGAAAGCACCAGTTCTGTAGCACATTCAAATTCATGATCCATTTGAAAAAAGGTCACTCAGAGTTTTCTTCTCTCTTGAAGAGCTCTTGGCTGCCAAACATAGGCTCATTTCTATAATTTCAAAGCAAATGTGATTTCAGCAGGAGATATTCACTCAACATAGGTTTTTCAGTCTTCAGTTTGTTGAGACTTCTATAAATTTTAGAGGAATAAAGTTTAATTTGATAGAGCAATATGGGCACTATGGAAAGATTGCCTGTGAAGTCTCTCCTTTAACACCTTTTTTTCAATTTAATTCACAAATACAGGTTATTAATCTACTTTTTAGTAGTCGTTTTATGAAGTTTTAATAGAGGTGTTCTCCTTTTCTTTGTAGGCAAAAAAGAAGAAATCTGGATTATAGATGACTTCATTATTGATGGAAATAACCTAAAGAATCCTATTATACTTTTGGATACCTTTGACTTTGGTCCCAAAGAGGACAACTGGTTTTTCTATCCTGGGGGAAACATTGGGCTCTATTGCCCATATTCATCAAAGGGAGCTCCGTAAGCATCTCTCAGCAATAAATTAGGAAGAAAAAAATGACTGGAATAAATTGATTCTAAAAGATATTCCTTTCTTGTTTTTTTCACAGGGAGGAAGATTCAGCTATGGTATTTGTTTCAAATGAAGTTGGAGAACACTCCATTACAACAAGGGATCTGAGTGTAAATGAGAACACTATAATCCAATTTGAGGTACTTGTCCTCAGAAAGTTACTTTGCATTTTACTGTAGGAGTTCTTGTTGTTCAGGTTCAGCTCTTTGGTGTATTTGTCCAGCTATTATGATTATCAAACAGAGATGTCTCTCTAATTTCCTTTGTAATAGCTTTGATATTACTTTCCCACTTGTAGATGTATCACAAAGCTTTTATCACACAGAGGGAAATTTCTGCCTCAAAGTCTCCTGTTTTCTTGCCTAAATTACTACTTTGTCCATGCATATATACTTGCACTGTTAACCTAACATGTACTATAAGTTGGAAATTCTCCACTGGTGGACAAGATGATGAGCACACAATACTGCAGAGGTATAGATTGCCACTTCACAACCTGCTCAGGATAAGTGTAGTTGCAGATCATTTCCATGATCTGACCTAGTGGAGAGCTACAACTTTCTGTGTCACTAGAAATTATTTTCTTACAGGCTGTTTTTTTTGTACTGGCTGTATTTCATCAGAGAGTCTGCTTTTCTTTTGCTTGCACTTGTGCTTTCATTGAAGCTTCTGTGGAAGCTGTTCTTTGGCACAGTAGGGTGAATTCATACCATCTTAGGAAGTAATCTAAATGTCATGAATAAGGAGCACATTTTTTCTGCTTCCCGTAAAACCACTAGAAACCAGAACATCCAATGACAGCATGTAGTCTAAACTAAATTGTGTTTCTGGTTTATCCTAAACTCTAAATTGTGCACTGGTTAGAACAGATACTGTGAGAAGTAACCTTTTAACCTATCCTGTATTTGTTTAGGGAAGTCATTATATTGTCATTAAGATATTGTAAAATAATCTTTCTTGTAAATGCCATAAATACGAAGCTGATTTCAACAAAGATGTAGCAGGCTGTAGCATTAAACAGCAAATGATAGTGGTTTATAAACGATTACTGAAATGATACTAATGGTTATCCAAGAAAACTTGGTTTAGCTATGTACTCATGCATGCTTCAGTTTGTCATGCAACTAATTCATAAATTATTGTAGACAAACCATTTTCTGTTTTAAAATATAGATTACTGCCTGTAGAACAAAAATGTTTGAGGCCAGTTTAAGATATTCATAAGTCTTGAGAGCATTAACTTCATAAAATCTCCATGCATACTTCCATATGTGATAAGAACATTGTTTTAAGGAATTTAAATGGCTTTAGCTCACGTTTTTGAGGACATTAGTGTAAATGAAGAAGCTATGCATAATGCAGTAGAGTTTCTTTCTGTGTCTTCAGAGTCAAAAACTATATTGGGTCAAGCATGGCTCTGAGCTTCCAGATGAGTAGACAATTGTTGTAGTCAGATGTAGATTGATGGCTCTCAAGTGTGCTGAAGAATGATGAGGGACATTCAGTGTAGGATATATATTTTCAACATTAATGCACAGTTCTGAGTATTACTGGGCTTTAGTAAAAACATTTTTGTTGTGGAGCTGTATGTTAAAAACCTATTTTATACTACACTGATGCATAAACATACAAAATGTGTCATAGGCTTTGTACTTCAGCTGCAATGGGTTTTTATTTTTTGTATGGTATATATAGTACATTTTTTTAATATGGTATAGTGATCCTGCAAGGGAATTAATTCTTCCTTTACAAAAGCAATCTGAAACAGAATAAACATCTTAATATCATCATGAAAGAAAAACAGACTTTTGCAGTAGAGGCATGCAAAAAATTGTCTTAAAAGTTCTCAAATTCTGTATAAAACATGTATTATTTATTACAGACAACTAGTATTAGCACAGCTGATCATGTAGACTTTTTCTCTTTGCATCTTTACTGTTCTGGACGTCAGGAACCTTGTCAGAACACCTGGTATTTTGATGCTGCCAAACTATGTTTTGATTTGACACTCAATCTAAATCCAGTCCAGCTATGATACTCTTCTCAATGCTGTCTCCTCAGGCTTTGTTGCTATACATGAGCAGAAAGGGTAGTGAGTATTGAAAGCTAAGGAACATATTGAAGCGAAACAGCACACGGCCTGAAGGGTAATCTCTCTGACATAAACATTTTTTTGGAAATGTAACATAAAAGAAGACCAGAATGCAGCTCAGTAATTTAACAGAAGTTTATGTTTGCACATTTTGGTCTAATATTTCTGTTTTTAAAAATACACATTCTTTTGGTGCTATGATAATTTCATTTCCTGACAGAGAACTGCATAAGCTGATGCATTTGTTCCAACCACATTATCAACTTTCTTTGTTTGGAATTTTTTTTAAGTTTTTTTTTTTTTTTTAGTGGAAGTATTTCAGAATTCCGTATCAGATTGATTTTACAAAAAGACAGAGTGCAGTATGCCCATGGACAGGTAGGACAGTGTTCAAGAGTTCATGTTTATATGCATGGCCTGAGTTTGTCATCACAGTTGCTAAATTAATTCCTAAACCACCATCTTCCTGAGCTAAATACATACAGCACCAGACAGGGGAGGCTGACTAAGATGAGCAGTGATTAAGTGTCCCAGCCTGCCCTTTGTCATCCTCTGCATTTCATGTCTTGGACTCCAGATCAATATTGGCTGCACCACTGACAGCTCTTCTGCTGACCCAGTAAAACTGGAGTTCTCACGAGATCTGGGAGCAACCTGGCACCTCCTTCTGCCCTTGTGCTACAGCAGCAGCAGCCACCTCAGCTCCCTGTGCTCCACGGAACATCACCCAAGCAGCACTTACTACACAGGAACCACTCAGGGTTGGAGAAGGGAGGTCATTCACTTTGGAAAACTGCACCTCTGTGGGTAAGTGTCTGGCTTCTGTGCCACCCGTGTGTTTGTGGTTTTTTTCTGTTTTCCATTCAAAATATTATCCTAGCATTATTGATCCATAAGAACTGTGGCATTAAGAAAACTAAATGGCAAGAGTTTCTCCACTTTTTGCCCTGAATGGCAGTTAAAGTTTAGCTGATTCTGAAAAATATGTTGTGCCTAATGCTATTATTGAATGCTAGTATTTCCCATTCATCCTCATATCTGATTGGTGACATTTTTATGGAAGTGGATTGCATAGTAAAAAAACTCACTGGCTTTAAAGCTCTTTGAATGCTTTTACTAAATGAGACATTTGATTTCATCAGGGATTTTTTTTTTTGCATTGAATCTGATATTTATCAGAAAATACAGTAAAAGATAGGCTAGTACAAACTAGATTCTACTTCAGTGTAGGTAAGCAGACCTACCTGCTACTCAAGGTTTCTTATAGTCACAAAGTACTGTGATTCTAATTAATTACTTGCTGCTCTCATTTAGGTACTTCTATGTTTGTGGGACAAGCTATGCTGGATGATAAGAGATATACAGCATGGAAAAATAATATGTGCTAGCAGGAATGTTAATGTGTAACTTTTCAAAGTATATAACAATACTGTTCACTTTTTCAGAGAAAACTCTCTGATAGCATCAAGACAGTTTGTGTAAAAGATCACATTCTTAAGGATTAAACTGTAGTATGTATGAATGAAAATGAGCTATGCAATTATGAGACTGTGTTTATGAATCTACTGCATGCAGTGGTTCTTCCACTAAATAAGTGGCCTTAAACATGCCTCTGAAAGTATGAGAAGACCTATATAAGAGATGAGAACCAAATTTGGAAAGCCAGGATATTTAATAATTGAAGAAAATGTTTAATTTTTAAACTTGAATATTCTATTTTATGACAGTTAACATTTCAAACATGGAATAGTTAACCATCTCTTGCAGCAGCTCAGCTGTCTTTCTTTTTTAGCCCAGAAGATTTATTTGACCCTTTACGCAACTACCAATGCAACCCTCCAAATGAGAATGTTGACAATGCAGACTCCTAACTCATGTAAACTTTCCAGTTATTTTGATTTAGTCCTCTGTCGCATTTGCCTGACTTCCTTCCTATTCCTTCCTTATTGGTGGGTCAGAAATTAGTTGTTGATAATCACCTGAACTCAGCATCTATGGAGCATTTAGTGCCATTAAATTCTGGGGCCAGAGGGCTGAAGAGGAGTTTTCTCCACCAGAATCCACCAAAATGATGAGAAAAAATACCCAACATGACTCTTTGTGTAATGCTTAAAAGAACCGGTGTTTTCATCCTCAAGGTGTCAAGTGATTTATTTAAATGAAGATATTTTCAGTTATTTCCACTACATGTGTTGTTTTGGAAATCAGTGTGTGTACCCAGCTATAACTAAGAATCAGTACTCCAGCTAGGCCCTGAAGGAAAACTGACCTGTTGGGTCAGTGAAGAAACTCCTGCTGACTTCATCAAAACCAGCATTTAACCCTCTGCTTCAGTTACAACACGCACTTCATTCAGACCAGCAGAGAGCCTGAGACAAGGAACTCACATGGGGTGGAATGAATCCAACCCAAGGGACAGAGATTTCCTCTAGAGAAGAGTTTAAAACATTTTCAACTTCACACTTACATCCTTAACCACAGGGCACAGTAAAAACAATGTATTTTTACTCCCAACAGGATGCTGGTTTATGGTTTTCTTTCTTGAAACTGCTAGCGGTACCCTCACTGATCAATTACCTCTTACCACCTGAATCACATCATCAAGATTCCTTTTTAGCAAATAAAAAGACAAACACTTGTCAGCCTCCTGTGCTATTGATTCATCTGCAGCATTTAGATGTTTCTAACAAGCTGTATAAAACACGTAATGCAATTAAGCTCTTTTCCCTTCTTACTCTTTTAGTTTCCTTCCTTCTTTGAAACATTTTCTCATGTGGGAATAAAATTAGTCTCTCGTGTGTTTTTCCCCTGCTCAGTTTGTTTTCCCTCCTTCCCCAGTCTCTTTACATGCAGCACTGATGCAAGTAGTATTTAGGCAGCAAATTAAAAATGACAGGCCAGCACCCAAAGGAGAACATAGTTTAAATTAACAACTTGCACTATCAGTCTGTTTTAAGATTAAGCTGTCTGAAAGCAAGCTGAATACCCCATGACATGGCAGATCATGTTTTCTATCCATGTAATTGAGGGTGAGATTTTACCAGCCCAATTCCACAGGTGGTCCACCCTGGAGGCAAGGTAGCAGTGTGGAGCAGGAAATGTCCTGGTCTTACCCAGATGCTGTAAACCAAGGCAGAAGGAAATCCATTTGACCATGGCCAGTTATCCTCCCCAAGAATGACAGAGAGAAGAGTGGTTAGATTTCAAATCACATTTTCAAGTCTGTCATTCAGTTTTGGAATTACAGCAAATGAATAATGTTATTTCTATTTCTGTCAGTATTTGCATTGAATGTCAGCATGAAGATGACAAGATGAAGGAATTAGATATAGCAGTCTGTTTCTAGAATTAAATTATTTATTAAGTCAGCTCCACCAAGAACACTCATGCGTATATATAGTACAGTATACACATATAGTATACAAAGAAAAAAAACCCTATCACTTGAATTAAGTACTATCTACACCTTTTCAGGTTGGCAAGGTTCAGATGGTACCAAGGATTTTATCCTGCTGGATCCCAGCCAGTGACATGGGCCATTGACAATGTGTACATTGGTCCACAGTGTGAGGAGATGTGCAATGGGCATGGCAGCTGTATCAATGGCACAAAGTGCATCTGTGACCCAGGGTACTCCGGGCCAACCTGCAAAATAAGTACCAAGAATTCTGACTTCCTTAAGGATGATTTTGAAGGTATCTCTTTTCATTTTTAGCCTGAATTTTGCCTGTATATCTTAGTGGAATTAAGGTCTGAAGGGATGAAATAGCACCATCTGCATGTTTCTCAATCTGATCTATTCTGTGGGACTATGAACTTCTTTAAATGTAGTTCTCAAGCATAGCTTGTGAGTGTCTGATGGCTATCACTTGCCTTTTTTGGAGAATCTGACCCCGTGCTTAGTTTTCATGTGGGAATATAAAATCTTTGCTGAAACAAATTTTCTTAAAATTCTACATGTGAAAAAAGGATTGTAAAAGAAAATGTTGATACACAAAATTTTTTGAAAGAGGTATGTCAATCTAATTCTAACAAAATGTATATTTATTGTTCAAGTAAATATGATTGGGTAGTTTGACTTTAGCACAGACAGCACACGTGCAAGTGAAGGAAACAGAGAGGCTTCAGGGCTACGCAGTTTCGCACTGCAAGGGAAATTTGAGTGGCCTTCACATGGCAAACATTATTTCAGAGCAGACCTCATGCCTCAGCATGAATAGCAGACCAGGACCCCAAGTGGAAATCAAAGCCCCACCAGTACGTGAGTGTAAGCAGTATCCATGCAAATACCTCTAAAAACACCTTGAGGTTTCCCTTACTAACAGGCGTTGCAAGAACTTTGAATGAAGTAGCACCTGGGATGCAAACTCCTCCATTCATAGGTGCTACTGTTCATTTCAAGTTTCAGCAGCCCTAGATCGCATGCTAGCATATGGCATGCAAAGTTTCCTTATAGAGGTGGATACATTGCTGTTGTTGTGCAAAAAAAATGAAGAGAAATAGGAAATCCCGTGAAAAACTGGAGACTAAGGTCCCAAACTTAATACTTCTGTTTACAGTTTATTTTTGGTTTTGAATTGTGGCAGTTTTCTAGAAAGCATTGACTCAGAAACACTGGCATGAATGTTTGTTCAATCTGTATGTAATGTTTAATTTAGCTTCCTCTGGAAATAGTACTCCTGCAGTAGGAGCACTTCACAGTAAATCATAAATATGTATTTACTGTGTATTCAGGTCAGCTGGAGTCTGATAGATTCCTGCTTGTGAGTGGTGGAAAGCCATCAAGGAAATGTGGCATCATGTCTGGAGGAAACAACCTTTTCTTTAACGAAGAAGGTTTACGTATGCTGATGACTCGAGACCTAGATTTGTCACAAGCAAGGTAACACAATTTTTAAGTCCTTTCAGAATGTCATTGAAGAAATACTGTACTGAAGAATAAGACATATGTGATACTTCCATGGTAATGGCAACCTGATATAGTCTGCCTTCTTTACTCTAGCACATTCTCCTTTTTAAACACTGTTACCATTTTAAATTCAACTTGAACTTGAATGGGATTAACCATTTAAATGCTACTTTTTTTCCTTGTATAGGAACTCCAGGATCTGACGCCACATCTTCAGTAGTTCATGCTTTTATTTCTTAAATGGATAACATGAGTAATTGTTTGCACATTGTACATTCTGCTTGTGTTATGTTTGTTATATTATGAGCCATTGTGGAAACAGGAGGATCTGCTGCCAGTGTAACTGTTACATTCATCAGCTCATAATTCTTTCATTTCTGAAGCCTAATTTCTTCTTATTGTGCACATTTGTTTCCAATAATTCACTGAGAAATTCCCATCAAGCTGTCACCAACTATACTGAAGACAGCAACTGAAAAACAAACACTTTTACTGTATTTAGAGACCATGTGGTATCACTACCAGAGAGGAGATATTTAATGAGAGAGACATGCTAAGCAAGCCACATTAAAAAAAATGTTACACTCATATAAATTCAGCCACATCCTAATTGCGTGTGTGCTGACAAAGAGGCATTGTTTTCTGATTTATTTGGTGTCTTAGCGTCTGTCCTAATTTTATTACTTTTTACCATGGGTACCTGGCAAACTCCCCTCTTTCTAATGTTGTGTGGGAAACACTTTAACAGGCAGTTTATCTCTTTTTGCCTTCTTGTCTTAATTAGCATTGAGCCTCTAAATAATAGTTTCATTGAAGAGCCTCGTGATCGATAAGGAAGCCTAATTTCAAACCATTACATTTTTAGATAAGCAATTAGCTGACCTACAGTGAAGTGCGATAGTCGAGATCCCTGTATTGAATTTAGGAGATTACTCAAAGCAAACTTCTTTCAGAACTCAGTGAACATGGACGTCAATATGCTGCAGTAATTTGATTTCCTAGACAATTAAAAGATTGTTTAACAAAAGATACAAGGGATCCTGTAAGTTGCTCCATTAGACTAAACGACACATTTTTGTTATTGCTCGCGTTCAAAGGGACATAATTTATCTCTTTTCCACGAAAGCCTGTAGCTGGATTTGCATATATTGACCTCAAGATGTTATATGGAGATAAATGGCTCCTGTCCTAATAAAAGGAAAATAGAGCATTATGTTTCATTTTTTGAGTATGCCATGAAAAATAACAGTTATCAACAAATAACTGTATGTCCTCCTCTGAACAGCAAGGTAGGCTGTAAAGGCGTTGCTTGGGACTGCTCTTTAGAAACAGAGGAAATGCGGTAGGATTTACTTAATTTTCAGGCTGACTTTATCAGCCACCTGCAAAACAACACAGCAGATTTGGCTTTGATACAGACATGTCAAGTTCTGCCTGGGACCTGGGGAGAGGTTTCTATTTATGCCAGGAATGACAGGAACCAGCGAGAACCAGCATTTCTAATAGATCTTTTAAAGAGTGCCGGACTCTGTAATCACATTAAAAGCCCTTCGCTTTTCTTCTTAGAGATCCCCTGAAATACACAGCTGAGCAGTGCTGTCAGTCCTGTGTGCCACTCTGCATGGGGGAATTTAAATCGAATGAACTCTCCAATCCAGTATCCGCCATCACCATCTCTACATTTTAAAGAATTTAAAATGGGGGACAATATCTTGCCATTACAGTGATAACGGCAGCTGAAACTACACAGCATGAAGTATCAGTAGGGATGGTTATTTTAGGTATTACGTCTGATCAAATCCCTTTCAGTTCTGAATTGCTGGAATATCGATGAATTTCAGCATTATTAGATCAATAAGAAAACTTTGCTTATCCTTTCCAAAATAGGTAGAGCCTTTGCAGAATATCTTTGGGGTGAGAAAAGAGATATTTAAAACTACTAGCTTTTCAATAAAGATAGTTAAACAGTATGTTACCTATGATGGAGAGAGTTATTACTACGCTAGTAAAAATTCAGATGAAAGAATATTAACCCATTGAGAGCAGATTCAACAGAGAAAAGGCCACTTGAGTTTATTTCCTTTAAATAATGTGTTGAATGTCAAAGAGAGTCTGTAGAGGAACAAAGGCTCACCAGCTGTGAGTCCAATCCATTATAGATGCTATGTTGATCCATGAGAGTCCTCAGCACTGCTTTGCAGCAGAAGCAATATGTTGTGTCTGGGATATGGAGGTAGATATAATCTATAGCCAAAGAAGTTATTTATAGCACCAAGAGAACGGTGAGTCACAGTGAGCACTAGAATTAATTGACTTGTGGATTTGGTATTTTACTGAGGCTTTGTCTCTTTAGCACCTCTGCAGCCCTCACTCCCAGGGAATATACCTGCAGATCAAAACCAAACAGCACGTTTGATACAAAACTTGTTCTGCTGGGTTTCATTTAACCGTGAGCCAGGTAGCTCTAATGCAATCATAATTAGAACAGATAGAGTGCTTTAAAGCTGTGCAAGAGCTGTGCAAACATGAATTAATACTTGTAATATCCCTGCAAGTCAGATGGGTAAATATCATTACAACAGTGGTTCCTCCACTCCAAGTGCATTGGAGTGCTATTTATAAGCACCAGCTAACAGGAAGAATTTCACAGTTTGATACAGGTCTATCTATTGTACCTCTTTGGAGCAGCCAATTAAAAAGAGGATGAAAGCATTCCTGGGTCCCTGGGTGTCTACAGCTGGCTTCAGGGAAGGCAGCACGTTTAAGTGGTGTGATTTAGACAAATTTCCCATGCTGACTAAATGGACAAAATGATCCCTGAGTGAAACATGCTTTGTTCTCCTATCCTGTTTTTTGCTAGTTTACGCCACTGGAAAATTGAGGATTTTATTTTGCATTAAAGTATTTCATAGCAAAATATGATCTATGAGGGCTGCTCTGAAAGTAATGCCTCCTGTTTTATTCTATTGGCCCACAACTTCAGAGGTGGTATGGCAGTAGAGGCTGAGCCCTCCTACCAGTATCCCATTACACGTTGTTGACATGTGATGGATGGCAGCATAGGGGCAGTCTGACAGAATGGCTTCTGACATGGAAATGTGGATGAAGCAAAGGTGTGTCACTGAATGCCTCTGAGTGAAAATAGTTGTTGACTATTGACATTCATTGACACTTGCTGAACATTTATGGAGACCATATAGTGGACGTGAGCACAGTGAGGCGGTGGGTGGTAAATTTCAGCAGTGGTAAAACTGACATTGGTTCATCTCTGCTGGTGCAGAATTTTACAAGCACAGTATGCAGGCTGTTGTTCATGGCTGGCAAAAACACATAGCTAATGGTGGTGAATATGTTAAAAAAATAGTGCTTTGTTGCTGAGAATTTTCTCTATCAAATAGGGGTTAGTGTGATCTTTGTATCTGTTGTAGTTTTCATGCAAATAAATAGGAGGTGTTACTTTCAGAACAGCCTATGTACTTAGGGCACTGTTGCTTTTCTGCCACTAAAATCTGTACTCAGAGGTTACAGGATAAAAATTTCACCCAGGATTACATTTCTGGTATTTGCAGCACCATCTGCTACACACACAAAAGCTCACAACATAAATGACCAGCTTTGTTCAGCACCTGACAAACTACCACACAGGCAAAATGAATTTTTGTCTTCCCACCTGCCTGTCTAAAACCATAAGGTCTCCTAAGGTTAACTTGTATTCCAAGGAATTATGAGGCTTATCTCTCCAATTTGCTGTGTGGGATGTTAAAGAAAGGAAACCTTTACTGTAATTCCTCCCACTGTTAGGTTTGTGCAGTTCTTCATGAGATTGGGATGTGGTAAGGGGGTGCCAGACCCTAGAAGCCAGCCTGTACTTCTGCAGTATTCTCTCAATGGAGGTCTCACATGGAGCCTTCTCCAGGAGTTCCTCTTCAGTAACTCAAGCAATGTGGGACGATACATTGCCCTGGAAATCCCCATGAAGGCCCGCTCCAGCTCCACACGGCTTCGCTGGTGGCAACCATCTGAGAATGGGCATTTCTACAGTCCCTGGGTCATCGATCAGGTAAGTACTCTTTGTTTTGTTTTGTTTTGTTTTTAATGTAAGTTTATTTATATAAACATATACACGGACTGTGAATGTATTTATGTATATAACAGTTATACGATATAACACATACTGTGTTGTCTTAATGTTTCTCTTTTGTTGGCTTATGTCATTTCTCTGGGTAATCCAAAAATGCGTTTTAGAAATATATTCCAAGATTGTACTAATCTGTAGTACAAGCAGAATTATTGTTTGCTAATTCTGTGTTTTTAATTCATTGTTTCCAAGTTGGGTACCAAATGTCTATTTTGGAGCTAGAAAGGTCTTTTATACAGAGGTAGAACCACATGGTTACGTTACATTAGTCCTTATCATGCAAAATCCAGGTCTGGTAAGAAAAAAAGTGTTTCAAATCTATAGAAATATGGAATTTCCTTAATAGAATGTAATAGAAAAAGCTATAGAAAAACTTCAATTCACATCAATGCAGTAAAAGTTTTCTTTCATATTTGAGTCCAGTACACAGTATTACATTGCTTTGTATGACTTGGTGTAAATCTCAAGAAATTCTACTGAAGTCTTTGCGCTAAAAATAGTGTTATTGGGCTGTCTCAGTTGAATTTGTTTAAATATTTATGAATATTGTTCACAGCCTCTAGTTAGGAAGAAAACAGATGCTGACCTTCCAGCCATATTTAATGGTGTTTGATTTTATTTCCCATTCATCCATTTAAAAATGAAAAAAAAAAAGTCTTGTTCTTTCATTCCTCTATCTTCACTGAGTTTAGTTAGTTATATTAGTTCAGGACAATCAGTAATCAAATGCAGAATAGCAAATTAGTTCTGCCTTACTTAGTCAATAGTAAAATACTCATCTCTGAAATCCACTGATAAAACAGTGTTTCCCCATTTCAATCATCAGATGCAATCAGATAATAATGCTCCAGATTATGGTAGAGCTGAACAGTCAGTAGGAAAAATATCAACGTAGTCTTTTTGTTCCTACCAACATTCATTTCTGTGAGTAGTTCTGCCTCATCCAGGGTGAAGTTCATTTCGCTAAGCTAAGACAATTTCTTTAGGATCCCTCTACAGGAAAGATCTATTCCCCTCAACCTATACAACCTAAAACACAAAGTAAATGGACCAATAGAATACATTTGGACCAATTTTGGACCAATAGAATACATGTGCATCACTAAATCTTTTCCTCCTACAGGATTTTCTGTCACATGCATTTGTGAAGACTTTAAACACGGTTTCATTTCAATAACAATTCATTATATGACATTTCAGATTCTTATTGGAGGAAACATCTCTGGCAATACAGTATTAGAAGATGACTTCACTACACTGGATAGTAGAAAGTGGCTGCTCCATCCTGGTGGAACAAAAATGCCAGTCTGTGGGTCTGCAGGGGATGCTTTAGTGTTCATTGAGAAAGCTAGCACCCGCTATGTTGTAACTACAGACATCGTCGTCAATGAAGACTCTTTCTTGCAAATAGATTTTGCAGCATCCTGTTCTGTCACAGACTCCTGCTATGGTAATGAATTTTTAGTATATCCTGCACTTTCTCTTCTCTTGCACAGAAAATTCACTTGTTTTCTTGTTCCATTATCCATCATAACTGAGAAACAAAGGAAAACTACATGTTTCTATCAGGAATTGTAACATCGGCATTCATGGCTAGTGTCTGAAACCTAAGTCGAAAGTAAAGTGTGGTTTTCCCACTGGACAGTTAAGTTGCTGTTCAACTCATTTATGAAAAAGTCTATCAGCTGTCTTACTCCAATCCCTTTGCTACAGTGTTGTATCCACTGCTTGGGATGTTGTTCTGGTCCTAGTAGTAAGCAGCTCGGAGCTTCCCACACGTGTGTTGTGTGTTCTGTGGGTTTGCATTTCTTGTGAAGTCTCAGTTCACATTTCACTCTCACCTGAATAACTAAGAGATCATTTATATCAGCCTACATCTGACAAAAGCTAAGTCAGCATCAATTGTGAAAATGTGTATAATCTGTAGGAAAGAATAAGCATGAATATATATGTATGTATATATGCATGTATGGATGTGTGCCTATATCTATGTGCAGCATGCACATATAAACACATGCAAATATATACATACATGTGCACGTAATAATGCAATTTTTAATAGCTTAGATTCCTGTTTTGTCCATACGATGCATATTCAGTGCAGTGCATGTTTTTATACATATATATGTATGCATACACAAAGAGTTATATACATACATTTACCAATATAAATTAAAACCTGCTCTGGATTGAATAGACATCACAGGGAAGTTAAAAATTGGGTTACTGTGTGGGTTTTAAAATACACAGAAATGGGTATTCCTAGCTTTTGTATGCTTGCTCGTACATGTAAAATGACATTCTTTAAGCATAGTTTTTTGGGATGTATTTCTTTAAGAGAAGGCAAATGTAGTATGATGGAGCATGAAGCATGTGTAGATTGACTGAGTTGCTGACTGTTTCTCTGGAATTCTGCATTAAAATGAAAAATGGTTTTACGTAAAGTCTCAAAAGTGTCATATCCATTTTTGCTATTCTGAAACCTATGGAATTAACCATGGTTTTCCTCACACGTTCAGGATTTGTTGTCTTTTGGTATTACAACAGCATTCCTAAGAACATCTCTGCTATGTTTAAAAGTGCTTTGGCTGCTTAATTATGTACTGACCAAAAAAGTTCCTTTTTTTTTCATGTTATTTCTTTACCTACTACACTTAGTGTTACCTGAATTTGGTAGAAAATGAGGTAGGGCACTCCCTAGTCATGCTTCCAGTTGTTACAAAGATCTAATAGTAAAAATTCACTTACCCTCATTTGTATCCTCTTGTCCTTTTGTTTCTATAGCAGTGTTCTGTGCTTAGACCTGAAGTAGAACTGATTGGGTGATTAAGGGTCATTCTCTGTGTATGAGAGTAGGAGAAATGGGCCAGTAGTAGTCAAAAAAGATAGCAAATTTACCACCCCTGTCACTGAAACCACACTCCATTTTTTACTCAGCTAGAATGCCTGGCAGCCGGAACATTCACTTCAAGTTACAGCTCCATGCCTATTATTATTTACTTTTTAATGACTGCATAAAAGTTTATCTTGGAGTTTTTAGTGAGCTTGACTAATCTTTGTTTTTCATAATAAAAGTTTATAAGCCCTAAACTGCAAAACAAAGAAATTGCCGATTCTTGCTGAGAAATGAATACATTAGTTTAATATGGCTGGATTGTGTTTGAATGAAACAAGCTCACTGACTAACAAAATTGTTTATTCTGGATACTGAAATGATCTGGTCTGGAGTGGATTGAAAATGTGACTAAACCATCTTGTTGAAGAGCCAAAAGTTTGGATTTGAGTGTTGCTATGCTTTACACAAAGATTACAGCCAGCTGAGTCTCATCATTCAGATTGGAAGTTTCTGGTCATGATGCTGTCACATCACTTTCTTGTACACAGCAGCTACAAGAAATTGGCTTGAATTAATCCTGGTGATTTGACAGATTATCTTTGCACCTGCAGTCTTTTGCGTTGGGTGGCTGCTGTGTACTGCAGCCTTCTGAGTTGTGCTTGCTCAGCGCCATGCAGCACATCCGTCGGCATTGCCACTGGAGGGGTTATCTTCATGCTCCTGAAAGAAAGTTTTGAAAAGCTTTGAATTGTTCTTTTGTCAGCGTAGTATTGTGACTAAAGATCTCTGGGGTTACCAGCTAACCTGTTGATGCGAGCCTCTACATTAGTTAACCTACCAACTTTCCACCTTTAGCTATTGAACTAGAGTATTCCGTGGACCTTGGAATTACCTGGCACCCAATTTTGAGAGACTGTCTTCCCACTAATGTGGAATGCAACAAATACCATCTCCAGAGGATTCTCATATCAGACACTTTCAACAAGTGGACCCGGATTACTTTGCCTCTACCTCCCTATACTAGGTACGTCTTTCTGGTTTTCTGCAGAATAAATCCAAATACATGACTATGTATTGTAATCTGAAACATTCTAGTGTTAAAAAAATTGTATCTTGCCATTTTTTGCAAAGCTTCTCTTTCTAGTAATTTAGAAATAGGAAACTCTTGTATGCCTTGTCCTGTGAAGGGCAGGAGCAGAGGAAGCTCTTAAAAGAATCTCATGGTATTGGCATCCTCACTATGTTTGGTTGTTTTGATGGCTAATATAAATTGTCTGAATCTCCACCTGCATCCTGTGCTTGCTGGTGTTGGCTATGAGCTGGTGTTTTAAAAGTAATACTTTGCAGGCTTCTTGTTTTTCTGTGCATTCCTTGTATCCTTTGCATCTCTCTCAACTTCTATGCTCATGTTTTTACACATGCCTCATTTTCACTTCTTCCTTGTTGTATATTCTTTTGTCTTTGGGGTAAGAAAACTTAAGGGATTTGCTGGGAGGCTTCATTTTGTGAAAGAAGCACTGACTGCTGCTACTTGGAGTGCTGCCATACACTTCACAATTACGCCCTGAAAACAGCTTGATATTTTGTTGGTGGTGGTTTTGTCTCTGCTAGAAAGGTCTATATAGAGCTAACTGGGTAGTTCAGACTTCCAGTTCATGTCTTTCTTGATGTACTGTTTTGCAGTGCTAGCTGTGACTGTCCCCCATGCTGTTATACCTGATAAAACCAGGGCAAAGCTAGCCCAAAGTAGAGCCCTGCAAACAAAGGCAGTGTGGACATCAGGCCCTCAGAATGGCTTTGTTTTCCAGCTTCTCTCCTAGAGCTGAGCCCCGTTTCCTAACATGAGGCTAGGCTGAGCTAACTGCAGTCACAGTGCAGGCATAGCTTATTCCTACTTGAGAAGTTACAAAGGATGCCAACTACTGCATATACAAGTTTGGAAAGAGAGACCTATATTTTTCAGAAATTGTACTGAGAGCATCTATACAGTTGCCACAAGTTTTGAAACCGGCAGTCCATGTTCTGCTACTGACTGTTTTGACATCTAGACTCTTCCCTATCTCCACTGCAGTGCTTTATGTCAACTAATAGTACATGCAGGGCTTGTTCCCAGCAATGATCTCTGCTAATTCATTTGCACTGCTTCACTATGTACTGCCTGTAAAATCCATTAACATGGCAGTCTTTGTGAGAAATCTGTAAATTTCCATGCAGCGAGGGCTTTCTAGGGCTTCACAGGATAAATAAAAACTGGGACTAGTACTCCAAACCGTTGAATTTGACCTGAAAGGAATATACCACCTGAGATTTACTCAGGTTTATGCAAAGCTGTGCTTTTAAGGCTGAGATTTTTTGGCTGCCATATGTCAAAGAAGTCTGATGTCTTTCTGAGGCAAAAAAAAAAAAAAAAAAAAAAAAAGCTGTTCTCTCCAGTCCAATACTACTCATCTGGACTCAAATAATCAAATAATACCATTTCGCAAAGACTGTAAGATAGGGGTTGTGTGAGAGAAGTTATTACAACCTTAGCTCACAAGCAAGAAAGAAATTAAGCTTTAGTAAAAGGAATAGTACAGCTAGTAGTAAAGTTAATTGCATCTTTAGTAAAGGAGCAATATAATTTTTGTGCTACTTATTTACTTCAGGCTGTGAAATAGCACGTGTATTTCTGACTACTTGTATCTATATATTTTAGGGACCTGAAGGCTACCTGGTGAACACTTGGACTGGCACACAGCACCCATAATGGCAGAGCTTTTTAAGGCCCTCGTTCCCCAGAGGGCTCTATAGCCTGTGGCCTGCAGAACACAATGAACGTTTTGTTATATCCTAGAGCTGATTTTAAAATGCAAACACAGAGCTTCTCCCAGCAGCATCAGTCCTGTAAACTATTAGTGAAGTGCAAAACCTAATGTAGGTAGAATGAGATATAGGTCCCTCAGTCCTCAAGGAATTCTTCATGATTTAAATATTTAAAAAACACTATTTGGTAAGCACAGCAGTAGATTTCTTTTTGGATAAACTTGTTCTCCACTTACTTCATCTACTAAGTTTATTAAGAAATAATTCATAGTGTAACATTGGCCTTACTGTAAAGGGTCTACTTTTACGCTGAATAAATCTGGGGGGTTTTGCTGTTTATTTATTTTGAGGTTTGCAGCTGAGTTTTGAAAGACAGCAGAGTATACAAAGTTCAATGCTGCCATCTAGTGCTGTACTGCAAATCGTCGACTACTTTGAATTTAAAACTGTATTCTTGAAAAGTTACAGAAGCTCATCTCCTCAGAACTATTCACATGTAGGTGTATGTGGCTGTGTGAGATGACTAGCTATTTGGTGTTCCCAGACTGTTTTGGCTGGGTTGCCACCATCTGCCCTGGGAGATTAAATATTTAATATAACTATATCAAAATAAGGTGTTTGAAAAGAGACCTACATTCTATCTTTAATCAATAAAATGAACATGGTTTATTGAAAGAAGTCAGGATCTCACCTCAGATAATTTCTTACTATTTCCAGCCAAAAAGATGGAGGACAGGGAGGAAACTACAAAGCAAGGTCACACCACCACTGACCTCACCAGCCCCACACAGGGCTTACCTACCCCTGTAGATTTATAAATATAGCATCTAGTGTAGGAGCCAACCCTCTGTCTAGAGCTGCACTATGCGATTATAGCCAGGAGCATTCACAGAGGAAAAAGTCAAGTTAGTTCATTGCCAAAACAGTGAAACTCAGACTTGGGGTAAAACCTGGAAGATTTGGGTGATCACAGATCGATCCAGTTCTCAGCCTCAGATTTGTGCCAGAACCAAGCTAGAAGGACCTCCTTATCTATTACACATTTCAGGAAGCCACCTCTCTGTCTATGAGTATACCAGTCAAATCCATTTAGCTTTGGTGCAGCTCAGTGGAAGCTCTCATCTTTGCCTTTGGGGAACATTTCTGCTGTCAGGAATCAGCCCTAGGTTATGCTGATATCAAATAAATCTTCCAGGAGCAGTTTAGCCACAAGACTGACAGTTCTCTTCAGTCACAATAAGAGCTAGCTTGCCTAGAAATATTACCCTTCTGTTTGCCTTTCTTTCCCAAAGGTCTCAAGCAACTCGATTCCGCTGGCACCAGCCTGCTCCTTTTGATAAGCAGCAGACATGGGCAATTGACAATGTCTACATTGGAGATGGTTGTATAGACATGTGCAGTGGCCATGGGAAGTGCACACAAGACAACTGTGTGTAAGTGTACTTTTTTCTGTCCTGCACAGCACTGCAGCATTTCACTCCTCTGTAATTATAACCAAATCACAGAAAAGGTTTTGATATAATTTTTAAGTGGACTTAGTTAAAACTGAGCAGGGCATTGCAACCACTTGGGAACAAAAATTTCAGGAGTCTGGGTAAGTGCTGGGATTAGTTCTGGCAGATCTCTGCCTGTAAGCACACCACGAGCAATGCTGCTGGTCCTTTCCTCACACACTGCCTCTGCTATTGGCTACGCTGCAGCGTGGCTCCCCTCTCACGAAGGAGGGAGAAGGGCCTGCTTGAGGCCGCGCACCCTGCTGGGGATATACAGTTCCAAAGCTCTCCAGAAGTCATCCCTGATTCCCAAGGGGGTTGTCCCTTTGCCCTCATCCTGCCGCTGGATGCTCATCCTTGCTTTAGCTCCAGGGCTGGTAATGGGACACGTGCTAAGTAGAAGGATATATGCCAGCTCTTCACAAGGCCGATTTTTGCCTTGGAACTAGTGTTGGCTTGATGGCCTGATGCCTTTGCTTCATAAGTGAGTTTGCCCCTGGCAGCAGACTGGTTTGATCCTCAAACTGTCAGCCTAGAGGCATACATAAAGCCTTGCAAAAGTACCAAACAACAACCAGACCTCCCCAGATTTTTTTGTGTGGCAACAGAGAAATATCTTCCAGATGGATGTATTGCTTTTCCAGTCACAAATAACAGAAATGGGAGAATGGTAATATAATTTTATTGTGACTATGTTTACTAGAAATATATTCCACTGCAGAATAGGTATATTATTGTGTTGTCCTCTATCCCAACAGTACTGAAGTACCAAGGCATGATCTCTGTTGAAATACACATAGTAGCAAAGCACGTTTCTGTGTTTTTATCCAGATTTCAAGACATTACAAGGTTTTTCGAAGAGGAAAAAAAATGAGGACTGTATAAAGGAACAACAGGATTCCTTTATAGGAAAGGAATTTTCCTATTCCTATTAGGAATTTTACAGAAACTCATGTAAATTTAACATTAGTTGGACATTTTTAAGCTTGGCACGTCCTTTTAGTTTTGTCTATGAAAGTAAAATGTATTTTACTGATAACATTGTGTTGGAGTACTTTGTATTATAAAATAGAGTGAGAAAAGCATCTACATAATTCTATCCTCCCTAAAATCATTTTTGTTTCAATACTAACAACTTCAAAAAGTGGCAGATGTTCGAAACCCCTATATGCAAGTTGTGAGCTAGTGAATGACACAGACAGTTTCTGTGTGGAATAACACTGCACCTTGATGTAGGATAACACGGCACGGATCAAACCTCTGTGCATCGCCTTTACCAGCTGAATTTTGCATTTGTTTTCCTCCACAGCTGCGATGAGCACTGGGGGGGGCTGTACTGCGATGAGCCAGAGACTCCCCTTCCAACACAACTGAAAGATAACTTCAATCGCTCACCATCCAACCAGAACTGGCTCACAGTGAATGGAGGCAAGCTGAGCACAGTCTGCGGAGCAGTGGCCTCCGGGATGGCTCTTCACTTCAGCGGGGTTGGTATTCAGCACACGCAGCTTTAGATCTAAAAAGTTAAATAAAGAGCAGTGTGTTAAAAAATATTAACACAGTAAACATAAAACATATTTAAAAAATTATACCCTGTTGCTAGCTGAAGTGCAAAGTCAGATAGATCCTACAGAACAGCGCCAGCCAGATAAACTCCAGCAAATCAGATAGTATGATCTGGGCATTTTCCAGTTTTCCTGCAGCCAGGAAAATGAGTAATGGCATGGAGGCCTCCTGAAAGTAGCTGTGGTGGGGCCTGATACAACAAGGCACAAAGTTTGTTGACTTTCAGACCCGCCCACTGATAATGGCCTCCCTGTAGCACTTACATTCCACAGAGACTACAGTTCGGTGCTGCTTCTAATCAGCCCACAGAGGTAAATGAATAGGTAGATATTTACGTGCATCTTCCATGCACTTGCTCCATGAAAATACGTCCATGTGTCAACTTATCCTTCAGATATTTCATTGGTTTTTTTATTTATTTTCAATGTAAACTTGGAGTAAAATTACTTGTGTTCTAGCTGCATACATAGCTGCATAACCCAGACTGCTGCTGAATTGCAGTTTGCTTTAGATAGCCTCAGGGCTACAAAAATGACTGGATGGAATTTTAGAAACATAAAACTTGTGCTCTTTCATGCCCATTTATAACTAGGTGCAAACTAATGCAAGTTTTCTGGAGTAAACTAATGGAATTATTGTATTTCCAATTCCTTCCAGTAGGACTAAGTAGGCACCACTAATTAACAGTAAGCAAAGTATGTGAAATATACAAAGCATTATTGGAAAGCACATATATTAAAACTGCTGTGCTGTTTGATGATTTGCATCAACTGAACCATTAGACACAATCAGCAGTTCATCAACTCTGTGGAGAACCTCATGTTCTGTATTGGAGATGTGGATTTTTGTAACTCTTGTATTCAGCACAGAGGTGAATACCATTTATGAGTTTAATATTATAAAGCTGTAAGTGCAGGGAGCAACAGGGGTGATACATATGGAACATAACTGAAACTGTTCTCAGAGAAAGTTGTTTATTGTTCTGTTGTAGCTTTACAGTTGTTATAATTTGTAGAAGTTGTAGTATTCTGGAAGATATTACAATATGTTTACAATTTTATTACAATTTTATTAAAAGCGATTGCATAATCTAAAGTTTTTTCTAAAAGTTTTACCAGATCACACCAGCCAACATAACTTTTCATTGTTTTTAAGGGCTGTAGTCGTATGTTAGTTACAGTGGATCTGAATCTCACCAGTGCAGAATTCATCCAGTTTTATTTCATGTATGGATGTCTGATAACTCCTAACAATCGCAACCAAGGAGTGCTGCTGGAGTATTCTGTGAATGGCGGAATTACCTGGAGCCTCTTGATGGAAATTTTCTATGACCAATTCAGCAAGCCTGGGTTTGTAAATGCTCTTCTGCATATATAATATCCTACACTAGGTCAGATGGTCTTGAATGTTTTGTAACAACTTATTTCTTTTATTACTGCTTTGGTTTGGATGTCAGATCTTCAAGAGACAGACAGAGTCTGTCCAGCGCTGCAGAAATTTCTGAATGGCTTTAAAGCATGTGCTTGAGCATCAGCATTAGTTCAGCTGCAAAGCCATAAGTGTAGGAAGATAGCTACTGCAATGATCCTGTTCTGCAAGTTACTTTCATTTACAATCGTGCTCCTTACTGACTGGCTCTTTGAACCTGTTAGAAAATGGTGTATAGAGGAGAAACTGAATTTCTAAAGATACCCATTAAGATGTCTACACTGCACTCAAACACTCTTTTCAGACATTTGTGAGTTTCAAAGCATGTACAGATATAGGTGAACCCTTTCCTCATTTATTAGTTTAAAAGACTCATAGAAACAGGATTGGGAAGGACATATGGCTTGACGTTTAATTTGAATACACAAACAAATCATTAGCATTTTAATTGGACAAGTGATTTAAGCGTGCCATTGACTACAATTGTAATGGAAATAAGAAAATTTCACTGAATAGCTTCAGGCTGAAAATAGTAATTACTAATCAGCGCTTCCCTTCTTAACATTTCCTTGGGATCTTATGTTCATAGACCATTGCATTTTGTTCCTTAAAGCAAATTTGAACAACTCATGGCATAGACTGGCTGCTGACCCTCTTCACCTTACTGTGAGCCTCTGTGCAAGGGATGACATTGGGATTTATGAGGGTTCTTTATTTTGGCAGTCTCTCATGGGAGCAGATAGGCTAGATTACCTAACCTTCTCAATTTTCCCAGTTTCCACATGCTCTAAGAGACAACAGGAGTGGATCCAGTCAAAGTACCCAGTACAGAGCACTGAGAAGTGTCCTTCCCCTGTGAATTTCCTACAACTAATTTCCACACTGTATTTCAGTTTTGTGAACATCCTCCTTCCCTACGATGCCAAAGCTATTGGGACGCGCTTCCGCTGGTGGCAGCCTAAACATGATGGTCTGGACCAGAACGACTGGGCTATCGACAACGTGTTGATCTCTGGCTCAGCTGACCAGAAAACTGTGATGCTGGACACCTTCAGCAGTGCTCCTCTGCCGCAGCACGAGCGCTCCCCTGCCGATGCAGGGCCCACCGGGAGGATCGCCTTCGATATGTTTATGGAAGACAAAACCACAGGTAAAAGTTTTATATGGATCTGAATTAAAGAGCAAGCAGTCAGTACAGAGATTTCTAGTTCTTGCTGCACCTCTGAATCTTTGTCCCCTATAGCAGATATCATAGACAACCCTATCGCTATGAGCATCTTTGCTTCTTTTTTTTTTTTTTAGCTTTGTTGTTACTGTTGTTCACAAAATGCAAAACAAAAATATGTAATGTAACTTTTCCTTTTTCCAATGAGTGAATTTACTTAGATGATGAATTTATCTTCAAAGAGAGAAGAAAAAAAGGATGGAAATAAATCAGGTTATTCTAGGTAGCTTTCTTAACCTATTTGTTTCCCTTTTGCTAACTGGCTTAAATATCCTTTAGGAAGGTTAAGTTACGTTTTACAGATACATTTCATGGAAGAGGAAGTACTTCAGAAGGCTTAGCAACTAATGCTGGGTGCTCTTTGTGCAGGCACGTAGTCAACAAGCATTTGAAAGTTCTTCTGTAACATGCTGTGGAACAGAAGTTCATGTTTTCAGTAAATCTCAGACCCGTACATCATGAGCATTAAAAAATAATGCCATGATGCTAATGTAAGAGAGTTGTAAGAGCAATGAAAGTAATAAATGTATACAATTGGGAAAGACATTGACATTCTCAGAAGTACTAAATAATTTGCATGAATAATAACATATCATTAGTGTTTGACTCTTCTTCCTGATTGGTTTCTTAACCCATGTTGTCACTTACTGATGTTCTCATTTATTTTCAAGTGAATGAACACTGGTTATTCCATGATGATTGTTCAATTGAGAGGTTTTGTGATTCTCCTGATGGTGTTATGATCTGTGGGAGCCACGATGGCAGAGAGGTTTATGCAGTCACCCATGACCTGACTCCAACAGAAGGCTGGATTATGCAGTTCAAGGTAAAATCACAGTCTTTTACATAAATATTCTTAAAATCATTTTCCTCCAAATCTAAGTAGGTTTTTCAAGAACTGAGATGATGTTTATACCTATTCATGAGCCATTCCCTGCAGGGGAAAGTGTTAATTAGCTGTCTTCATTTGTCTCACCTGCTACTTGTTGGTCAGCTTTAATACTGCAAACCTTTCTCAGAGGGGCACATTGTTCTCTTCCAGCACAGAAGTTGTATGGACATCATGTAATAAGGCTATTAAACATGTATAAGGTGCCTGTTTTGTTTTAGCTGCTTGGTGAAGTGAAAACAGCTCAAAAATGGCCACACCTCTCCTATGTGGACATGCATTCACGTCAAAACTGCAACTAAACCACCCTTCATACATCCCGTTACATACAGAGAAGAAATAATCCAGCAATACATGAAAGCTGTAAGATCCTTTTGCACATCTCTCTTAAAAAGAAGGTCTACTGGACATAACTGACCTGGGTGGCCTCCTCTGAAATACTCAAATCTTTACTTTATGGGAGAGGAGAATATCAGTTATGAGGTATGGGGTTATGAGGCAGAAGTGACAACTGGATGTCCATAAAGATGAACTAACTAGAAAAGAAAAACACAAAAACTCTGAATTTGATGACTGTTCTCAATCTTGAGAATACTGGGATGAGATCTGCAGTGACAGTAGCATACAAGAACTGTTACTGCCATAATTTCAAGCAAATTCTGCGACCTTTTTTTAGGTTCAAATATTTTATAAACTCTACTCACTACCACAATTAATTCTAATTTACTTATGCTCTCTTCTTTATTAGGTTTCTGTTGGATGTAAAACCTCAGAAAAACTTGCACAAAATCAGGTCCATGTGCAATACTCCACTGACTTTGGTGTTAGCTGGAGTTATTTGGTACCTCAGTGTTTACCTGCTGATCCAAAATGTTCTGGGAGTGTTTCACAGCCATCTGTCTTCTTTCCCACAAAAGGGTGGAAAAGAGTAACTTACTCACTGCCTGAAAACCTCGTGGGCAAGTAAGTACGAATTAGCTACTCGTTTTATCTGAGATTCTTAGATTTTTACCTCCTGAAAAACACAACAGGAGACACATGTACCTATTCATTTTCTTCCGAGGAAAGTGCAGAATAGAAACCCTTACTGCCTAGTTTTATTTCCTGTCAAGATTGATCATGACTCTTATTCTGAACAAGTGGAACAGTCATCCTTGCTTTTCTGAAGCATAACTTCAGTGTAGCATGTTCTGCTCTGTTCAAACAGCTGCATTCAATTAGAGAGTAAATTTATGGCCCTACTGAGTGGAAACATTTCCTTATTGTCTGCAGTAGTCCACACATATGCAAACTATTTGGGTTGATTTTTCCTGCAAAAATGAAAATCTCTTGTATCTTTGAGTAATCTGCAAAGAAAATATAACCAAAAATGAAATTCAGGGAGCCGGAATAGACTTTTCTTGCTTCCATGGTGTCCAGATATTATAGTATACTTGTGAAGGAGAAAACATGGGTATGTCATTTCAACAGAGACTGCCAGATATTACTTTTTGAAGCTTGGAGAATAGTACAGTCATAAGTATATTGCACTTCAACTACCTGTGTTTGTTTGAGCAAAGTTCTTTCACAAATGTCTGTTCTTCTTTGTTTCTGTATATACAGTCCTGTGAGGTTTCGGTTCTACCAGAAATACTCAGATATGCAGTGGGCCATTGATAATTTCTATCTGGGCCCTGGTTGTCTGGAAAATTGCAGAGGACATGGAGACTGCCTGAAAGAGCAATGCATCTGTGATCCTGGATATTCGGGTCCAAACTGCTATCTGACCCAAACACTGAAGGTAATTTTACTGCACATTTTAAAGAGTGAATTAAGATATGTGTTTGACTGAGAGAAGGAGGTTGATCACACTGGAAATCAAACTTTGGTTCCTATCAGTCTGAAGATACTCAAGTCCATTTCCATCTCTTTTATCATTTTTTAAATGAAACTATTACTGCGGTATCCAAGAACTGTTTTGTTCATTTTCACATAACACTGCTTAATAAAGCTCATTCATTGTTAATCCTTGGATGGTCATTAGATAAAAATCACAATTGCACATGATTATAATTGATCAAGGCCTATAGAAGGATTGTCTTTATCAAGAAAGAGCTTACTGAAGCAAAAAATACAAGAGTCTTGACGTTTCATTGCAGTACAACTTTTGCTGGGAGAAAATGTAGAATAGCAATATCTGCACATATACTGGCTACATACTGGAATGGTGCTATATAGTTTTAAATGACCACACTTATGAAGTAGACCTGTTCCTTTGCACATGCAAATTCCGGTGTGCTGGATTGGCTCCCCAATATGTTAAAATCTAGCCCTAAAATATTTGCACGTTTAGTCAATTCAGTTCACTTCTGCTCATTCACTCGAGAGAAAAAAAAAAATCTTTACAATCTTCACGAGCCTTTCAAATATGTTTTGAATTTTAGTTCCAGCTCTGTTCATCAGAAAGGCTTGAGATCATAACTACTTTTATGTTAAATACCTTTGTTACAGACTTTCCTAAAAGAACGCTTTGACAATGAAGAAATTAAGCCAGATTTGTGGATGTCCTTGGAAGGAGGAAATACTTGTACCGAGTGTGGGATTCTAGCAGAAGACACAACTCTGTATTTTGGAGGTCAAACTGTGAGGCAGGCTGTCACTCAAGATCTGGACCTGAGGGGTGCAAAGTATGTCATATTATGTCATGGGGAACTCTCTTAAACTCTCTTAAGCACTCACAAAGCAGCAGGCAATACCATTTGTAGCTCAGGGAATTCTTAAGCAGCTACAAGCTGCTCTTGGCTGATCAGTCCTCAGCATGTACCACTGCAGGAGATTAATCCTTCCCATAAGGAGGACTTTGTGTTTGTCCTTGTTGAATTCCATGAGGTTCCAGTGGAAATTATAAAACAATGTTTTTTGAAACCCTTTTTCTACTTCTACATTGGTGTTACATGCGTAAAAGTCTTTGTATTTCAAACATTTTCAGCATATCTATTAACAGAAAGCAAATTTCTAGATCTGTGAAGTTTGTTACTAGATGTACGTCTGTACGTTTACTCTTAGATTTCTACAGTACTGGGGAAGAATTGGGAGTGAAAACAACATGACAACATGCCACAGACCAACTTGCAGAAAGGAGGGAGTGCTGCTAGACTATTCCATTGATGGAGGCAAGTATATGTAAACTTTTCATCTAAACTACTGCCTTGTTCAGTATTCAAACGCCATAAATATCTGAGAAGTCATCAGAAAGATACAAATCAGTAAGACTTGAAAAGACATTGAAAAGGTATTTGTCTCAATCTAAAATTTCCATCTATTGCTTGGGAGAAGTTTTCCATAATCCTCCTGCTTGATTTTATTAATTGGTGGCTTCCAGCCAATTGATTGTTTTATACAATTACAAGATTATTCTTGTAATGAATAACAGTCACCAGCTACCCTTGGAAGTTAAGATTTGTTTATTAGAAGACCATAGCTGTTATTCCTGATTTCCTATTATCACCCTTCAATCTTTTAGAAGATTCTGTCTCACACTTGTTTTTATTACTAAATCTGCATCTTTTCTTTCTAGGAATAACTTGGACTTTGCTTCATGAGATGGATTACCAAAAATACATCTCAGTCAGGCATGACTACATCCTTCTCCCTGAACATGCTCTGACCAACACAACCCGCTTGCGGTGGTGGCAGCCGTTCACCATCAGCAATGGGATTGTGGTTTCAGGCCCTGATCGGGCGCAGTGGGCTCTGGATAACATTCTGATTGGTGGAGCAGAGATCAACCCCAGTCAGCTGGTGGATACGTTTGATGATGGTAAGAAAGGTTGTGACAGCTATTCCGTTGTCTGCTGTGATTTTATTTGAGAAAAGCCCTGTGAACTTGCAAACATACTTGTTCTCCTTTTTGAGCTGTGCAAATTTTTCACACTGTAGATAACTACTGTTTATATCCTGATGTGTAAATACCTATATGCACGTGAATTCAGGTGTGTTTGTGTATATGTATGGATATACCTGTAAGAAAGGCTTTTTTTTTCAATCCACCTCAATTCATGTAAATTTTTGAACAGGGAAATTTTATTTGATCATATTTTTTGAAATGCTATTATTTTAAAATTTAAATTAGCTGTCGGGGGCTGATGTTTTTACTGTGTCTCCTAGTAGCTTACTTACTGCATGTCACAACAGTGAGCAGAGATTTAGTGTTTATATCTAGTGATTCTGTGGATTCATTACTAAGCCTTGATATTTACCAAGGCAACACAGTAATTTCATTTAACTCATGTTAACAGAAGGCACCTCTCATGAAGAAAACTGGAGTTTTTACCCTAATGCAGTCAGGACTGCAGGGTTCTGTGGAAATCCTTCCTTCCATCTCTACTGGCCAAATAAGAAAAAGGACAAAACACACAACATCCTGTCCTCCAGGGAGCTCATTATACAACCAGGATACATGATGCAGTTTAAAGTAAGAAATGTTCTCTCTCTACAGTGGAAAGTATGCAATGAAAAAACATCTAATTTCTCTCCAGAAATTCTCCTTCTTCAGCTATGAAGCACAATTGGATGAATAAAGTATGACTTTAATTATTAGAATTTAAGAGAAATGTTGAAGTGTAGGTAATGAGTACCTGAAAAGTTGCATGAATGCTAAATGACAGATAATTCTGATTGCCTGTATCCTTTGGGGGTTACTGAGAGGGACTGGCAGTCTAATCCCTTTCTCCCCACATTACTGGATCATCAGATACAGTAAGAGTTATTTTCTAAGGTGAGAATATAAGACATGCAGAATACACCATTTCCTCCAGCTGGTGAATAAATAAAAAAACAACACAGAATTGGACTGGAAACAAGCTGGCTTACTAAAAGTGCAGAAGTGCTCAGTGTAGAAGAACACATCTGCTTATTTGTGTAATGGACAGTGTTCTAAATAATCAGAGTAACATTTCTGGATATTTTACTTTGTTAAGGTAGAATTCTGAATACAGACAGTGGCAATAAGAAAATACTAATGTAGTTGTTGCCCGGAAATGTTCTAGGTCCTTCCCCAGTCACCATCTCTTAGATGAGCTGAGAAGTAACATGAATGCCAAGTCATAAAAATAGTTATCTGTTTTCTTGTTATGTTTTTTTCTAGCTATTTTTTTTACAAGACAGCTCCAGGATTTCCTATTTTCAATCAATATTTTCTCAATCTGTTGCCTATTTTGTACTGACTAATATACTCCATGAAAGCATTGCTATGACCACTTACACACAGCACGCTGTGTTTAAAGAAATTATATAAAAGTGGAGTCTGACATGCTAGATCCTACTGCATGCCAAGACCCCTCTGAGCTGCTGCTTATTTTAGCCAGCATATCATCTTTTTCCTCTATTTTGAGGGCAAAAATTAAGATAACCCATCAGCATTGAATTTTTCACATTACCAAGTAAAGTGTTTTTTCTTTAGACTCTCTCCTCCTTTCTCTTCCCCAGACACAGCAAGGATTTTATTTCTAGACTAAGAATGCAGCACTAATACATGGCTGCCATTTGGTTTTGAAATACTTAAAATTTAGCTTTGTGTTACCTCTTCAGCAGTACATAAAGGATGCTGTAATCTTTCTATTCTAACATGGCACAGATATGGTTACTTCTTTATACATGCAGGATAATTCTGTTCCTAAATTGGGCTGACTTGATTTTTCATCCCCATTTTAATCATTATGATTTAAAAATTTCATGGATAATTAATACGAAGTTAGGTATTTCACTTTCTCAAATGCTGGAGCATGCCCACCTCTCTGTGTGTCAGAAACAATGTTTGTTTAGATAGCTAATTTGAAATTTGGGATATCAGTGTTAGGGTTCTGTTTGAAAATAACAACGCAGTACAGTTGAGCAGTACCTGAAGTACTGTGTCTTTTGTTATCCATCCGCTTTTGATGGATTTTTTCCAAGGTCTAAGTTTGCAATCTCTTTTATACAACCTGTAAAAAATAAAAAATAGAGCAACACTTCATCATATATCACATTAAATGTCTACCTGACTTGTTACAGCTGCCAATTTTATTTGTGCTATAGATCGTGGTTGGCTGTGAGGCATCATCTTGTGGGGACCTCCACTCTGTGATGCTGGAGTATACTAAGGATGCAAGGTAAATGAGAGCAGAATATACAGACTTAAAAAATACTGTGCTATTAAAAACTTCAAGGGCTTTTATTTATTAAAGCATTTGCTTTGATGTTCATCTTGTAACGGGATCTGAACAAATTCTGTTTGCAAGCACTGGGATTTCTGTACGTAACTCCCATAAATTCTCTTTATAATTTATCCCAGATGTTGACAGAGCTTGCAGTTACAGTCATGCACATGTTACTGTTAAAAATGTGTTCACAGAAAACCACGTTCATAGGATACTGTTGTTTTAATCTTGTACAGGAGCGTACATTTAGGACCAAACTGTAATCAGGTGGAGGTTATTTAATTCTGATTTGGTCTTTAACTGACAAACAGTAACATTCTTTCTGTAATAACACTGTGCTGCAGCATAATTGTGCATTATAATTTGTAAAATTGATGGGATATTCTGTACTTAAATGCTTGTAAGTAAATACAGAGCATGGAAAGTCTTCCATGGCTGCACCAGGCTTTCATCCTCTCAGCTCTTGTCTTTCTGTGGCTACAAAGTGTACAAAAACTATTGCTGACAATCCTTTGGATTTGTTTAGTAAGATTGGTGGCATCGTGACCTTTAGAGATTCCCTGTTTCCCTTTCATTATTCTGTCTGTAGTTCTAAAAACATAATTTTTTTGTTTCTTGTAGGACAGATTCATGGCAGCTCGTACAGACACACTGTCTTCCTTCCTCATCTAATAGCATTGGCTGCTCCCCATTTCAATTCCACGAAGCTACCATCTATAACTCTGTCAACAGCTCCATGTGGAAAAGAATAACTATCCAGCTGCCTGATCATGTCTCTTCCAGGTAGGCTACTAAAAGGTCAGCTCACTGTGGGCCTATAAAATGTCAGCTGTCTTGCTGGCACTGTTAGCTTTGGAACAACTGGTGAATTTAAAATGCTTCTTTATTACTGGATTTAGGTCTGATGTAGAACTAATGTTTTTAAGATAGCTTATTTAAATAGAAGTGACTACTGCCAATAATATGGTTGCGACCCATTCAGGCTGGCTGTTTCTGGTTATTAAAGTCACAACCCTCTCATGCAATTTTTTTTTTTAATTTCATCTTCTGCTGGCAAATTTGAAGTTCTCTTACAAATGTGTTTAACTTTTAGATGTCATAATATCATATTTGGGTTTTGATATTTGCAGTGCAACTCAGTTCAGGTGGATTCAGAAAGGAGAAGAACTAGAGAAACAAAGCTGGGCGATCGACCACGTGTACATTGGGGAAGCATGCCCTAAGCTCTGCAGCGGTCGAGGATATTGCACAACTGGAGCTATTTGCATTTGTGATGAAGGATATCAAGGTTTCTTTTCTTCATTTTCTTTCTTATACAACTGCTGCAGTCTAATATAGCCCAAAGTTGAACAAAAGGATAGAGTGATATATCCTGTCTTAATTCATCATGGAAGTGCTTGAGTAACAGACTTTAAATTCATAATTTGACAGGGCTGCAGGTAACAGCTCTTCCCTTCATTTATTCTTCCTGGATTGAATCAGTAGTCCCTGCTGTCTGGCACTGTACTTAAAGCCCATTCAATCTTCATTGAAGCCAGGAGGTGGCTACCTGCTTATCCAGATATGGCTTTCAAACTTCTACTCCTTCCAAGGGTGCAGTCACTCCCAGGGGAAGTGTACATGGGATCCAGAAGTTGATAGCACCTGTAGGAGATTTAGCTCTGCACACAATCACAAAAGGGTGTTCTGTTCTAATGCCTCAATCCAGATAAGCACATGTCTAATGGTACCTGAGTGTCCTCATTACATCGTAACTGCCTTATGGGAGTGGAGCCAAAGTGTTTAGAACCTTCCAGGGCAGTCTCATAACTTTATGAGGTCAGATTCCTTCCCAATTTTAAAGACATTTCCCCTTAAACATCAATTTGAGGTTTCTTATGTTGGCACCAAAGAAAAATGGGGGAAGCTCTATTGCAATCCTTGAAGTTGTACTGCTGTAAAAAATAACAGATTGGCAGCTTCAGTTTCATAAAAATGAATGCTGTGCAGCAATGTGCACACTATTAATGGATCTGCTGAAACATATTCAGCCTGTAGTCACCCTGTGTATTGAGCCACTAACTTGAATGTAATTACAATGGATTGTAACTGAATTTTCTCAATTATTTTCATTTCTTTGTGTTTTATAACTTCACTGTTTCATTTTTAGGTGATGACTGCTCTGTTTTTAGCCATGATCTACCCAGTTATATTAAAGATAATTTTGAATCTGAAAGAGTCACTGAAATAAACTGGGAAACCATTCAGGGGGGAGTGATAGGGAATGGATGTGGACAGCTGGCACCCTATGCCCATGGAGATTCACTCTATTTTAATGGATGTCAAGTACGACAAGCTGTGACTAAGCCTCTGGATCTCACCCGAGCAAGGTAATACTTTGAGCATAAAATGTTCCTTCAGCAGCTCATGAGAAAGGAAGTTCTTTCTATGCGAGTGGAGCCATGTGAGGCAGTACTGAAGAGGATAAACTAACTTGGCTTTACCATGCATCAGATGTGGTTGGCAGATAAACAAAATGCTTTGTGACTTTGATATGGGAGATAGAATGAGGAGGAAGCGATGTCAAATGAAAAGGTCAGCTGTTTTCATCATGTCCAATAGAGAGCTGCCTTGTAAGCCAGAACTGACGATGAAGCCATTGGCAAAGATTGGACACCAGACTGCCTGGACCAGTGCCTGATCTGATAAAACAAATGCCACGTTTGCATGTGCCTCCAATGGCAGTCATGAGTGAAGATGCTATCAGTAATTACAGACTCATTTTCCTGTTTCAGTTGTCAAATAAAATTATATTCACCTGGAAATGAAAATGAGTATCTTTTTCTTCTGTTAAATCTCTTTAGCCACAGAAAAACAAATGTGACCAGCCTGTGCTGACCCTTAACAGAGTGACAGCTTTCTGGACTTGTTTTGTCTTTAACTGTCTAAAGAATTATTAGAAGCAGAGTGAATCAGCAAATGGGCCAGATATAAATCAGACTCTTTGTTTCTTATTTGAATGCCTAGGTAGAACATTTGAAATCCTTTCAGTACTTTGTTCAACTTTTATTTGCCCCTTTTTAGCTTTTCAAACATTCACTTGCACGTTCTATTTGTATATCTCATTTGAGTGCAGGTACATTGTAAAATTGGATCTGTTGCCTTCAAATATATGGAAATATGCTTTACACAGCAAATTATTACTTTGAAAGAGGAGCTGTGTTTTAGATGTGAGAACAACTTATTTTACATGTTAAAAGTAATGATTCTTGAGAATCCTGAAATTTTTAATAACTGCAATATACCTGGAAGTACAGTTGTTCTTGTCTG
Source organism: Chrysolophus pictus (assembly GCA_037305975.1). Lineage (NCBI taxonomy): Eukaryota > Metazoa > Chordata > Aves > Galliformes > Phasianidae > Chrysolophus > Chrysolophus pictus. The sequence goes on from CM074576.1 coordinate 183,355,163, forward strand.
GATACTTTTTTGCATATTGACAATACCTTTTCTCTCTGTGTTTTACAGCAAAATCATGTTTGTTTTGCAAATTGGAAGCATTTCACAAACAGACAGCTGCAATACTAATCTAAGTGATCCTAACACTGTAGACAAGGCAGTGCTTCTCCAATACAGTGTAAATAATGGAATTACATGGCAAGTAATTGCACAGCATCAGCCAAAGGACTTTATACAAGCCCAAAGAGTGTCTTATAATGTTCCCCTGTGAGTACCCAGTCACATTTCATTACGTCTAAATGCACAAGATACATTTATGGTAGGAAAGACTCTATTTTTGCATCACTGCAAGAAAAATCAGGTTGATGAGAGGGTAAGCAAAGAAGGAAGTTTAAGGGGAAGGCTGATTAAGAAAGAACAGGAGAGTGCTTATTAAATGCTTGGGAAAAAGCTTGATATGTGTTTAAAGGATAAGAGGAAAGTATACTTAATTCTTCCTTTTGGTGTGCAATTTTTCACCATTGAATATTTTGTGCTGTATTTTTTAGGGGTATATTTTATATTTTAGGGGTGTACAAATAATGCTTTGTCTTTGCTGTCAGCTCCTCTCAGGGGGAGACAGAGAAGTGTAAGCCTTTGTAGTCTGGAGCTCTCACAGGCTCTTGTGTTTGTGATGACAGAGAGGCACGAATGAAAGGAGTCTTATTGCGCTGGTGGCAGCCCCGTCACAACGGAACAGGTCATGATCAGTGGGCTTTGGACCACGTAGAAGTCGTCCTGTGAGTATCAGCTTCACCTCATCCCATCCCATCTCAGAAATACCTCCAGCATGGCACAAGTGTTAAGCTCAGTAAGAATCACTTTGGCCCAGGGAGACCTTTGAGAATCAGTCTTTGCTAATGCTTTGCCCTGACTGCAACCAGCAGCAGCTAAGATGGCAATGAAATATGTGGCACAGCAGGGGTAGGTGTTGTGCCTCATGGAAAAACACAGGAGGGAAAGCGGGGCTTTATCACCACCAAGTGTTTGTGTGTTCCTGTAGTGTAGCAATGACTGTGAGATATATTGTGCTGCAGCATAAAAAAAAGGATATTTCTGTTCAGTACTGTGCTGCCATGTAAGGCTGATTTATATCTTTCAAAGATACAAGAGTCTGCTGTATTGCTCTTTGCACAGAGTAATGTTGTTGTGCCTCTGAAAAATTTGCATTAGCAACTAATGCCTTATTCATTTCCTTTTTTAGTAAGAAGGATACTGTTCAGAAACAGGGTTCACTATATCAGGTTCCTATGGTCCGAGCTATATTCATCCCCTTGTCAAGATTTTACCAAGTAAAGTGTCTTCACCCTCCTGGTTCTCCCACTATTAAGATGGGTTTCGCTCGCAGCTAACCCATTTTCCTGTGTTACGTCACGAAGAGATGACCTGCTTTTTCTCTAACAATTTAGTTCCAGTAGAAGTGAAATGCTAGTGGCTTCACAGGCGGGAACTCATCGCTGACAGTGGTTGGCAGAAAGAGGCGTGCCTGCTCCATAGATAGGTTCAAACGTTCCTTTTATTGAATAATTTACAAACCAACTATGAGACATCAGGCTTGAATAACATCCAGAATGTGTAATTATAAGGTTTTTGTCTTTAAATCTGAATTAGCAGAGAAACTGCAAGTAACTTTTTGTAATAGTAGAAAAGTAGATTATCTGATTGCTAGTTAGCCCTGTACTTCTTTCCACCAAGCAGCACCAGCTTGCATGGCACTCATATCAACTCCAAGCCAAACTGGTCCCAACACTGAGTAACTGTACACACTCTGCTGCTTTTACACCCTGCTGGGCTCTGCTTCCATAACATTAAGCTTAAAGCTTGAAGGAACAAAGGGATGGATGTGATTCCTGCCTTAGTTAATCAGTGGCTGTAGGATGCTGCACAATTAAAGACAGGAAAAATCATAAACCTGCAGGAGGTTCACAATGTTCAAGAAACCATAGATAAGAGAACTGCTGGTTATGAAATATTTCAATTTCTTTCTGCCTTGCAATTAAAATAAAATAAAAAGGGAATAATCAAGTGGGGAAAAAATAGAGACTAATATTACCCATTAACCTGGAAAGCATAAGTAGGAATGTGATAGATTTATAATAAGGAATTCTTAGGCTGAATTCTGAAGAACTTCTTTGACGATGAAATTGCCAGGTTATAAACAAAACAGACAAATTGAGTTGTGACAATTCAATCTAAGATTTGTTTTATGATAGAATGGAAAAACAATAGAAATGCTATAGCAAGCAATCACACCTTGCCTAGGAAAGGAAGCAGGTGGACAGGTAGTGCCTCCTCCCTTTTTTTTCTTCTGTCTGTTAGCACTAGCTCTAGCTGATCTTGTACACACCAGGGCTACCAGCTATGTTAAGACATGTCCTGAATCGCAATGATAGGACTTAGCTTTAATTCTTAATATTGTTTCACTTTCCAATGACCAGTGTGGGCCTCAATCTCTGGATTTTCAATGGTTGTAAGAAATAGAAAAAAGTAGGCAAGGAAGAAGAATCGTCTTAGAAAAACTCATCAGAGGCAGCTTGAGCTTCCAAGCAGCAGATGCTTTGGCACTGCCAGTCTCTCTGCCTCTCCCCATTGGTAGTGTAAGGGCCTGAAGGTACCTAAAATACAAAGTAAGATGCTGTGAGTAGAACCAACATGTCAGCAGTTTTCTGTTTTCTGGACACATTAGTCTTCCTTGCCTGCTCTCTTGGGCTTTTCCCCGTTCAATTTAAACTGGAAAAGAATTTAAAAACAAAACAAAACAAACAAACAAACAAAAAATCCCAACAACAACAGAGGTTTAGAAAGGAAGGTGCTGGAAATGTCACCCCAGGCACAGAAACTCCACCAGCCCTGGGGCAAGCAGGCTGACTCACTGAGTCAGCTCTCCATCTAGAGAGGAGACAGTGGGTGCTCTTCTTCACCCACAGCAGAGAGGCATGGCCTGCACTAAAATCATTTAGCAGGGTGATGTCATAATGTAATTTTCCATTGATTTTATCGGGAGTCAGTAAGTTTCTGCCTGGCTTATTTTTCTTAAAACTGAGATACTTTAAGAAACTTCTGTAGTTCTCAAACTGGAAGTTACCTCTGCTGGCACTCTGACCTTGGCTCAGAAGGGCAGGAACACCCCTGGCTCTGGGAGGTGTTGATGCTCTGTTTCTTACACAGCCCGCTCTCTGTCCTCTCATAACCTTGCCACACTTCCACCCACCTGAGGGACTCCAGCTAATGTACACGAACATACACCCCTCTGGCCACCATCCAGATTATCCTCTTTGGCCCCATGTGAGGTCTGCTCACAGATGTTGTGGGTTTTGTGCTTGTTTGTGCTCTACAAACCCACGTCACCACAGCAGACACCTGTATGGCATTATAGCAAGAAGCTGACCTGTAACTGGAGGTGTGGTTTCGGCCACAGAGAAATTCCTTGTTTTCCATGCAACTTATCTTGTCAGCCCAGAGAGTAGTGGAAGAATCACAAACATTTTCCCTGTACCTCTTTGGCTTGGCTGCCTGCAGACCCAGCAGTGTGCAGAGCTCTGCCAGCTTTTCGTCAGCCCAAGGGCAAGTTAGCTGTGCTTACCTTGGGCAGACTATGGGCTGGAGTAGGAAGGCAAGTAAGGAAAGCACCTGCTGCAGGTAGAGCAGGTCAGTAGTGTTGTAGTACTGCCCAGGATTTTAATGATTTTATTCCCCAGTTGATGTGAGGAATAAATCTGCTCCTCCTTACAGTCCTCCCCAGAGACTGTCCACCCAGGGACAACTATGTGATACCTGTTCACATGCCTCAACTCTTCTTAGCTATCCAGAGATTTGAAATTAATTCTGTCATGAGCCCAGCTACCACGCCGTAGCACAGATGCAGCCCACAGGTGATACATAGCCAGTGCCACAGCAGTGTTCAGTCTAATTGATTTCTGAATCAAGGGACATCCTCCTCTTACCAGCAAACACATTTTCAGGAAGTAATCTATTTGCTTCCTTTTTTTGCTGCGGGGAAAAATAGCCTGCAGGTGATTTGTCCATGCAAAACAGATAGCGATGATAAGAAATGGATGAGTGCTTTTGTACGTTCCTTAGAATCACCCCCCTTTTTAACTAATTGTTTGAATCGCTCATTAATAAGCAGTATTTTTAATGCTGTACTGCAGCTGCAAATAGTGCTCACACTGAGCACCTCTTTCCAACGCAGTACCTGCTTTGAATATGGGGTACATTAAATCGATCTTGCCAACTAACCATTGGCCAACTTATTTTAATAATGGTTGGTATGAATCATGTGATGGAAGAAGATATTAGTTAGCAAGAGATCCCTTCAAAGCTAGTGCTGATAATTCCTTTTTAGTGCCACATTTTTTCTCTGCAGCTGTAAAGAAAGCTTTGGGCACAACCCTCACGTGACTCCATGACTGTGGCTCTTCTTAGGATAAAAAAAAATGGATTTTACTCCAGACTTAAGAGTGGTTTTTTCTGTGTCCCTGCATTTCTGCCCTAAGAACAGCCCATTTCCAACTCTGCATTTCATCTGCACATTGTTCCTCTCTCGAAGGAGAGCTCACAGCCTGTCTGCTGCACAGATACCACACCCTTCTTTGCATGTGCACTTGAACTGCCATTTCTTTGTATATAGGGAAGGCCTTTATTGACTTCTTCAAATCTGAATTCTGATAAAAGATCTTGAGAATAAAAGGACAATGATAAACTGAATACTAATGGTCTGGTGTTGCTTTCTTTGTACTCCAAAACTCATGATGTAATCCATGGGAATTGGAGCTGTACAATGAATGCAAGTAATATTATCCCACCTACTTTATTATGGTTAATTGTTGGGAAACAGAATGAATCCCTCCATGGCCATCACTCCATGCTCTTCATTGTCAAGATATTCTCACACTTTTGGCACAAATGATTTAGTGAGGAACTCAGTTGTATTTGGTGCAAAGGATGCTTATCCTTATTTTGCAACATTAAAATACAAATTATATATCCCAGCTCTAGCAAAGAGTGTTTATGTGGAAAAGCATTTTCATCTGCTTTATTTTTTAATAAAAAGCAATTATTTGAAAAATGCATCTAAATTAAAGTACAAACACAGTTATAACAGAGAACAGAAATACTAAAACATTAGGTAATTATCTGAATATTCACAACATTTATGCCAAATTTAATCTGATGCAGTCTGTGCTTTTATGACATTTTTATTATGTTTCTAAAAAGTGCATGCTGAATTTTATAGAAAATAAAAATATAAGCATTGATTTGAAATATCAGGAAATAATTTGTTCAATTTTTATTTTCAAAAGAGATGAAAAATCCTATATTGCCTCTAAACCTCATCAGGGTTTTATGACTAATCACAGTGCTGCATGCATTGAAAGGCATTTTCTAACTTGTGTTGTATTTCATTGTTTGCTGTCATTGGTTTTACACTAGAATAAGGTAAGTACTTTCCCTGAATCAATATGAAATATATCTTGCTGCTACAGCTACAGTACTTTCACAAAGTTTTGTGGGTGATGGGTCTATGGAAAATCCTCTGTGTTCTCTGAGATGTGCCACACAGCTCTCTAGGGCCCTGATCCTGCAGCTCTACCCCAGGGAGTATCAGGGATAGCTAACGTTACCCAAAGGTGTTCAGCATCTCACCACTGGACAACGGCAACTTTACAGCAGCACGGAGCTGCAGCACAATAAACTGTACAAATGGAGGGCACCCATGCTATTGCATGGGCAATCTCTCAGCTCCAAGGGGGAATTCCCACTTTTTTCTGTAATTAATGTCTACAGAGCAGAAGCCTTGGCCAGGTATCATACGTCAGTGAATCTGTCTGGTGCCATAGGCATGCATGTCTCTCGGACACACATTAAGATTGTGCCAGGTAGTTCTTGTTACTTGTAGCTATGCTGCTGCGTGCTGCCACAGTTAGATACTGGTGGTCAACACCAGATCTCACTAGAGCCAATGATCCCATCGCTTTTCTCTTGACTCTCCTAATGAATAATTTGTAATTCTGCCACAAAATTCAACAGAAGCGTAGCCCTGAGACCATGCCTTTGCTGTTTTCCTTTCAGATTTGGCTTTGTTATCCAAATATTTTTGCTTCTGCTTGGTTTCTACTGTGCCCTGTCAATCAAAAAGAAAAACATGAAAAAATAAGTGACATTAAATAAATTAATTTTTTAACTGTATTTTTCTCATTGAATTTGGCTATGTCCTATTTTCACAAATTTTAAATTGCAGGCTTTAGTTCAAATGATGCTCTAGGAAATATACAATGGTCAGAATGATCTGCTAAAGAGCCAGAGTGACTCTTCCTCATAAACTGTGCAACAAGTCTCTGTAATCCACTGCTTTTTCTCCTACCAGTAAATAAAATTAATTCAGAGAATTTACATAGAAATGAATATAGAGAGAAATTAATATAGACTTATTTTGTGAATATCAGCCTACACCTACTATACAATACAATATGATACTGTACTGTATTTCATAGGATACACCAACTTATCTCTAACAAGAGTGAAAACCATGCTGCTTTCTATAGCAGACATGAAGTTTTTATGTATGTAGCATCCAATCCAGCAGCTGGGAAGCCTACCTCAGCCTTTGGTGAGAACAAGTTTGAACCATGCCAGTACAAGCGAAAAAAACAAAGCTTTAGTTCTTGGGAGTTTAGATTTTTCTTGTTTTTCACACATTGCACTGCTGTGGTGTTCCATGCAAGACGAGGAATATATATTTTCTTTGTTTGTAACATTTTGATCATCTCATAAAATAACAAAAACAGACTGAATATACACTAAAAAAAAATCACTTAAATTTTAGGTAACCCTTTATTACTTTTCTCATGTATTTCTTATCCTCTCTTTTTTTTTGTCGTTTTTGTGTTTGTTCATAGTTTTAAATGTCCTCATCACAACATGCGTGCCAGTTACAAAATGGTTAGGCACTGCAAGTGAAATATAGGCCAGGCATACCTAGAAGTGTCCAAAATGGTGAAAACCTCCGTTGAGCTGCAGCTGAATGTGAGCAGTAAAAGGCAGCAGGGTATCACGTGAGGCCAGGACCAAGGACAGCAACTCATTGTGCCATGGCTGCTTGTGGTTCGGTTTTTTTTTTTGACTACGCTGAGGATCTCACGGCCAAGCTCAGTCCTGAATTTAACTAGTTCCAAAAGGGGCAAATGTTTCAGCCAGACACGTTGCCAGGCTCCATTCTGTGCCACGTGCCCAGAGCAAAGCCACTTGGGATTGGTGTGGGGCACTGAGCGCACTGAGGGTGATGCTACACAGAGTATGTGATTAGAATAAAGGCTGGCCTTTGATGCTTCTTTGCACTTAAGCTACCAAGTTGCATTAAAACCATACAAACTGACCACTGTCACTCTCTCACACGTAGCTTACAAATTAGCACAGAACTTTTCAATTGAAAAAGTCATGTGAAATTCAAGGACAAGTCAAACTCAAATGCTCTAGAGCACTAACTTAAACAAGAGTGCAAAAAGTTGTGTTGGATGCATCCATTGTCATCAGGAGCTGGGCTTGTTTCATTCTTGTATGTACATTCCAGTGGCAAAAACAAAAAACAAACAAAAAAAACCCAGTAGTTTCATTTTTCCATGAAATTGGATGAAGAAATTTTCAAACCAGTTGGGAGAAAGCTTGCAATTTATGGGCAGCTTACATTCTAGATTTTGACACAACTGCTTTTATTTAATTTTGTCATGGAGATTCTAGGGTATAATTTTGTTACACATATTTTTGTAGATGACATTATCATGGTACAAAGCATAAAGTATCTTTGCCTTTGGAGGATCATACTTATTTTGCAAAGCATGCAATGATTTCTTTTTCCTAAGGGCCATATTCACTAAAAATAAGCTTATGCACTTGAAAGTGTAACCAATTACAGCGTGTGTATTTACTTTTTATGGACCAGGAAAACTCATAAATGACAACCTACCTGAAGGTAGGATCCAGCCCTTTGGCATTAGATAGGTTTCAGGTACCAAAAGGCCTAGGCTGAGCAGTCTTGTGCGCTGCTGCCCTCTCATGGCTCTTTCTTCCCTCAGTAGAAGCAGAAACCTAAACAAGATGAGATGATTCTTCTCCACACAGGTGTGAACACGTGTCTCTCCTGCGGTCAGGATGCAGTCTCCTGCCTGGTCTCTTCCCATGCAATGATGCTGACTTCTCAGATCTTTTTTCAATTTGAGATGAGGAGTACAGGGGAGGGAAATATTAAATCTGCATAAAAGCATTATACTTCATTTCCTCTGTGGTAAAGGTGGAAGATAATGAAGTAAAGCTTTTCCTCTGTTCTCAAGATACAGCAGCCGATGTTCTGAGACAGAAGGTGACTGGAGTATAAGACTGCAATAGAGAAACATCCTATATTGAGAGGGTATGAAGTGCATATAGCTTTAGTGAATATGGCTCCACACATCTCAAGCTTTAATTAGCAAAAAGCTCTTAACTTTTCTCCAAGATAATGAACTGTAAATAAAAAGCAAGGTGGGACAGATTCTCGATTGCCTTGTACCTTGTTGTACCAAGGGTGTGTTTTACCCTACTATACACGGGCTTCAAAAATTATGCAAGAGACAAGAAGAATCTGTCCCACTAGCTCATTGCTCCAGAAGCAATTTAAGTACCTATAACAAACTGACATTCTTCTCTTCCTCCCCTCGCCCTTTGATTTTAACAGCACTCGCAAACAAAATTACATGATGAATTTTTCACGGCAACATGGGCTCAGGCATTTCTACAACAGAAGACGAAGGTCACTTAGACGATATCCATGAAGAAATGAGAAATTTATTTTTTCCTCCCAACATGTGATGTGTTGCTTTCCATTCTTTAAACCTAGCACTGCATCTGGTTTCAGGACTTTTCTGCAACTGGCTTGATGGATAACTGAAAGCCTTTCTCAAGACAGAGTATACACCACTTTTTCGCACTGTGAACTAATGAGAAGTGACTTATTTTCTCATAGGTAAATGTTTTAATGTTGACGTGTCTGTGAAAATTGTGATCTGTTGTAATATCAGTTACAGTGGCAGTATTGGAAGTAAGCAACTAATTCTGTTTAACAGGAAAAAAAGTTTAAGCACAAAGACTTTTCAGATTTTATGTTTAAGAACATACATACTAAGTACAGAATTTAACATTTTTTGTCACATAGGTATTTAAGTGCACTGTATTTCAGCTCTGTGTCATTTTATATGATTAAGTTATCACTGTTTGTCCTCTTTGTATTCTACAAAATGACACATTGGCACTGTATTTACTTGTTTTGTTGTTGTAATATTTTTGCTGCTGACTTTTGGGCTATTTACCTTCTGACAAAATGTATTAAAGAATCAAAGTACCTAATCAAGAAGATAATTGCAAAAGTAGTTGTAAAGACGTTGATATCTTTCAGTCCTATTCTTTTATATGTCTGTTGGTTAGCATTGTTTTGTGGATAAAAAAAGAATGCTTGACATGAAACCTTTTTCTACTAAGCAGTTGTGGATGAAGCCCCAAACAGAAGTTCCTGTTTCCTTCTCTAAATGTAGTCAGTTCTCTGCAACTGATTTACTTACAGTAACTGCCATTTGGTGTCTGTAGTAATGAAGTGATTTGTAAACAGTGAACGTTTCATTGTGTTCTCTTAGGTGTTTGTTTCTCTTGCGGGTCATGTTTGTATCTTCTGATAAAGTTGTATTTACACCAGCAACGTTATAATGCCCCTATAGCCCTAAACTGTCTATTATCATAAATAAAATGCTTCACTTTATGGTGAACCAAGCTAAAGATCCATGCTTCAATAAAAATAATGTCAACAAATGACTCTGATGTTAGACTTCTCGAGCCGGGTAGGCTTTCCAAGAAATCATAAACCAAATTCTTTTACTAAATATCTAGACTGTAATACAAATATTGATGGTATTTTTTTAAATATATACTTAGTACATCACATCACTTTGAAAACAGCAGTATCTGCAGAGGCAAACAGAGAGATCTTCCCAGGCTTGCAGGAGCTTGTCCCAGTACAAGGAATGAAGCGGGACCATGGACCAATACACACACTTACTTTTCTTTATCTTCAAACCCAACACAGAGGTGTCGTGCACCAATGGCATCAGTTTACACCTCACAGCTTTGTCCAAGCACAATACCACTCAGGATGAAAATATGGCACAAGTCCAAGGACGGATACTGGTGTGAATCAGTGTTTCCAAGCTCTGAGTACCACACAGCACAAAAAGGGTCTGGCTCAAAAGAGATAGAAGCCACTATTTCTTCACGTAGCATTAGAGATTATGGCAGGCCTTGATAAATTGTGTTGCAGTTATGAAATGTTTTCTGAGATTCAAGAGGAGACTAACAAGTACTTGGAAGAGAAATCCATGTGGGTTACTAAGTAAGCAAATCACAACACATTCAGGAAATCTCCTCAACTAATGATGGCAGGGGCAGGTATGGAATGGGCAAATATCAAAGCAAAATATTGTACACATGTTATGCCCTTAAATCTTCTTGCACATCTGCTTCTGGCCACTGGTTTTGGCACTATACTGGTTTGAATGAGTACAGCATTTGTTTTAAACCAATCCAGATACATAAAATATTTAACTTTTGAGTTTTTTGGTCAATAGAACCTGAGAAGTACAGAAAAAAAAGCAAGTCATTCAGTGTCAAAATTGCCAAAAAACTTTGGCTTGGTCAAAATTATGCAACCAGCCTTTGGCAAAACAGGAAACTTGCTGCAAGAGCCCAGCTCGTGTGCTTTCAGGACTTGAAACAAGGATCTATTCAGGGAAAGAACAGGAAGAAATAATGATTTTATTAAAGGACATAATATCTTAATGTTTGTGCAAGAGATTTTAAAATATTGTAATAGAAAGTTTCACCCATTAAACAAACAAAAATGCAAGATATTAACAAACACTCATATTTTTTAAGATAATCTTATTTGTCCTAATATGCCAATACATGAGTAATATGTCAAACTAAATTCATGTGCAGCTACTGTGTTGCTAGGGTAAGGAATTCATTTATTTTACAGACAGCAAGATAGATACAACGAGGCAAATAGTCTGAGTTCACTTTCCAGGGAAGAGGCCAGCATAGCCAGAGAAGCTGCTTTTCACAATTGTATTTATTTCTCTTGAATAGTGTTTGCAATCATGACCACAGAGGAATCCCTCAACGCATCTCATTAGTGCTGACTATAAACTATAGACATGCTTATCTCAAGAAAATCATCCCCACTGGTAGATTTCCAAGTGATTTTGTTGTTTGTCCTTTCCAAATTCCATGAAGTTCATCCTTAATTTTCTTCCATTCCTACAGCACACAGCAGCATGCACATGCAGTGTATTCAGTATATGCACTATTTTATTTTTCCTCCCATGTGACTGAAAGTAATGAATCATCTGATGTTAAATAGCTTGCGAAATAGCAAGGGTGACACATCACATAATCAATGGCAATAAACCAGTGACAGTGCTATAAAATGTACTGACAAGCTTATCTACCAATATAAAACTTTGCCATGTGTAACTATGAATGCTGATACCTTCAGGATGCCTTATGGTCTCTCCCATTTCCCCAACAGCACATGAACCCATATTCCAGGAGAATAAGGAAAATGTAAGAGAGATGAAATAAAACTATAGAAGAATGACGTTCTTGCCTGCTAGTGTTCCTGGAACAATGGAAAACAAAAGTTACCATAATTTTGCCTCTAACTAGTCTTCTCTTGAGCTTGCTTCATTCAAAGCTGGTGACATTACCTCAGCCATAAGAAAAGAGTGGAGCACAAGTTTTTTGAAGGACTGAATCTTTGTATGAACAAAGGACTGAGGCTTTGTATGAACAAAACAATTTAGAGAAATTAGGAATAAAATAACACACCAAATACAATAAAGGACAATATGTTGTCAAGAAGGAAATACCTGGCTTAACAGCAAAACCAGGGAAAGAGAATCAACAGCACACAGTATATCAAAAAATGTCATTTTGCATTGTATCAGTAGAAGCATTCATGGTAAAACACAGAAAACACACATGCAGCTGTCAGTGCTGCTAAAGTAGACAGCAGTTATTGGCTGCTGAGCCCTTCACTTAAATATAGATGTAAACAAGCTGAAGAGATTTCAGAGTACAGTGTTTTGTAAAAACAAGACCCATAGGACCGCAGTCTTCCAAGTAGAGAGTTTGTTTAGTCTAGAAATTAAAACACATGGGAAAAAACACAAGAGCAGCTATAAACATGGTTCTATGTTTCATTCAGTTGCTAACCCGTCAGAGCAAATGCCACTGTGTAGACTTGCTGCCCCAGCACCATCTCATTGTTTATTCATCAGTGGGCAAGCAGGATCTGCTTGAGGCTCCACTGCAGGATGCTCAGCAGCAGCCACACTGCCAGCCACTAGCAGCCATCCAAAGGGCCGCAAACTACAGCATATGGCAGATGAACGCCATTTAGTTCAGCTCTGGAACCACAAGGCTTAACCAGGTGTAAGCTTAACAAGGGCTTGAATGCATGACCAGCAAGTTGAGGGAGGTGATTCTGCCCTTCTACTCTGCTCTCATGAAACCCCATTTGGAGTGCTGTATCCAGTTCTGGGGCCCCCAACACAAGAAGGACATGGAGCTGTTGCAGCAGGTACAGAGTAGGGCCTGAGAAGATGATCAGAGGGCTGAAGCACCTCCCCTGCAAGGACAGACTGAGAGAGCTGGGGCTCTTCAGCCTCGAGAAGAGAATGCTCTGGGGGTCCTTATAGCAGCCTTCCAGTACTTGAAGGGGGCCTACAGGAAAGCTGGGGAGGGACTTTTTGTATGGGCAGGTAGTGACAGGACAAGGAGAAATGGCTTTAAACTGGAAGAAGACAGATTTAGACTAGATATTAGGAAGAAATTATTCACTGTGAGGGTGGTGAGTCACTGGAACAGGTTGCCCAGAAAGGTGTGGATGCCCCCTCCCTGGAAGCACTGAAGGCCAGGCTGGATGGGGCTGTGAGCAACATGGTCTAGAGGGAGGTGTCCCTCTCTAAAGCAGGGGGTTGGAACTACATGATCTTAAAAATCCCTTCCAATTCAAACCATTCTATGATTCTATGATTCTATAAAAGATTGACCTCAAACCTGGGCTGCTGAGGGAGTCTCAAGGCCAAATTAAACCAGTAAGGGATTGATCTGGCAGCTGCCCTAAGAATGTAGGCATGGCTCATTGTCCTGGAGCCTGATGGGAAGAGTTTGAGCCAGTGCCTAACAAGCGAGTGCCCAGTAAAAACAGCATTCCAAGAGTGGAGGAGTTCTATTCAGGAGGGCATCAGTAACTGCTGGATTAATAGTCTGAATCTATTTATTTTGAAAGAAAACAAGTTGATAAAGCCTTTTGAGTGGAAAGGGGAAAAAAAAAATAGAGGGACTATTGGGTTTGTGCTATGTACTGCTCAGAGGAGATTTGTCAAAGAGTTTGTGGCAAAGAAATTCTTGCAGAAGGGCATGGCTTCTTTCCTGATTGCTGCTGGACCAAAGGCACTGGGCAGAATGATGGATTTAGTGGGTGCTTCTATGTTAGGCTGCTGCTGACAGCATGAGCTGGCTGGTAGCCCCAGGTCCTCCTTTCCTTATGCACTGACAGCCTTCTGCTGACACATCGCTCCAACTGTCTAGAAGCAGCACATGCAAAGCTACTCATCTGGTTTGTATCTGTCACTCCATACAAACTAACAGGCACACAGCTTTGTTTAAAAATCTCCTCTGAGCGGTACATAGCACAAACCCAATAGTCCCTCTATTTTTTTTTCCCCTTTCCACTCAAAATCCAGTCTTTCTCAGGGGACACTTTAAAGCATTTGCACTTATACACTTTCAAGGAAGTTTTCATGGCAAAGAGGGAAATATCCTCATGTTCACGCCTCCTCTAGGATACCTGCTATTACACACAATGATAAAGCCTGACATGAGTAATGTATCTGTACAGGACACAGGTAGTCACTAATTAACATGAGTGCTTGGAGAACGAAGCCAACTGCCACTGAAATCAGGAAAATCCCCATCAATCTTAACATGCTTTACTTCAATCTGTAAATGTCCACCTCCACTTTACTAGTTTGACCTGTTCTAGGATGTTCATAAGGCTCCACAACCAAATGCACAAGTCTTGTTCTGCCTTATGAAGTTGAACCAAGAGAAGTCTGCTGGGTCTAGAAAAGGAGAGGACAGTTTGCCATCTGTCCTGCATGGGAAGCCCACCCCAATGAGAAGTGCCAGAAGTCTCCACACCCACCCATCTGGCTCCTGGGACCATAGTCCCCGTCACTGACTGCTTGAGGAAGAAGGAAGCTGAGAACGGCACAGTCCCATGCCTGAAGCTGCAGATAGTGAATGCTGGGTCTGACCTTCAGCAGCTCCTTGCAGCTCCCTGTGTCCTCCCACTGCTCCGCAGCCTTGCTGCTTGCACTGGGGCCCTGTCACTACCCAGCACAGGCAGTGTGTGCCATGAGCTGGCTGCCCACAACACTCCTCCAAAGGAATGTTTCAGCCTCTTCAATTGCCCGTGTTGTTTTTCCTGTTCTGACTTCTCCTCCCATCTTCTGCTTTGACCAAACATCTACTTTTCATGTTGTTTCTCCTGCGTTCAGCGCTTCAGCACTGAATTCTCTTACCAGATTGCCAGACAATGCTGGAAAGAAGCAACAAAAGGAACTATTAACATTCCCTTTGGTCATGTTGAAATGCACACAAGAAATTAAAACCAGCTTTAGCTCATGTATTTAAACACAGCTATTGACACAATGAGTTTAATATAAATCTCACTGTGGATTACTGTAAGATTTAAAATGATTTATACTCTTGTGGATTTTCTAGCAAGAAAATTTTTACACTGCTATTTCCCTTTTTAAGTTTTCTACTTTCCCTCTTCTTTGTGCAATATTTATTCTGTACTAACTCCAGTTCTACAGCTCTATCTGTAGTGTGTTACTGCAACGTGTGCTTTATTGGTAATAAAGCAGTTCAGAACTTTAGTACATCAAAGGTGATGTCACACTTCCCTTCCCAAAGCTCATTGCACCTCTGCTCTCACACATTCTACTGATGTCCCAGTACAAAAAAAGACAAACTTTTGGATAAGCAAAACTGCATCAGAAAAATAACTTTCCCAAAGTGCCTCTATTTACTCCAGTTCTGTATCCCCAGCATCCAGCAGCACCCTAAATGAAGTTTGTTGGATGTGGTGCATTTCTATTACTCTGATTTTTTTCCTTCAAAATGTCTTTTTGTTACACTCTCTTGGGGAGAAGACTGCTTATAAAAAACCTCTTACTTAAAAAGCAGCTTTTGAAATGTTCAGACCTTGAAATTTTGCAGTTTGACAAAACTGAAAGGACCATACTTCAATTTGAGTTAATTTAATTTATAATTTCAAGCTACAAAAAACATCATCATCAACAACAAAAAACTCTAATTTGAGAGGGAATCATTTTAGGGTTTTCAAAATAGTACACTCCAGTGGACACTTGTTTCTACATTTTTTGTCATGGCGTCAGTGCGTAAGAACTTTCAAACTTTTATCATCTTTCATCTCAAGCTAGAAAAACAAATCTCAAAGAGTCGGAGAGGGGTGAAAACATTTTCTCCTGTGTAACAGAGAGATGTATTTTTGTATTGTAATACGTTTATAAATCAAGGGCTAAAGGCTGAGATCAGTGTGGACATCTCACTACTATTCCTGCTTATTCACAAGGCAATCATAGAACCACAGACTGGTTTGGATTGGAAGGGATTTTTAAGATCATGTAGTTCCAACCCCCTGCTTTAGGCAGGGACCCCTCCCACTAGACCAGGTTGCTCACAGCCCCATCCAGCCTGGCCTTCAGTGCTTCCAGGGAAGGGGCAGCCACACCTTTCTGGGCAACCTGTTCCAGTGTCTCACCACCCTCACAGTGAATAATTTCTTCCTAATATCTAGTCTAAATCTGCCTTCTTCCAGTTTAAAGCCATTTCTCCTCGTCCTGTTACTACCTGCCCGTATAAAAAGTCCCTCTCCAATTTTCTTGTAGGACTTCTTCAGGTACTGAATAGCTGTGAATCCTCTACAAACTGAAATGAACACAAAGTCACATCCAGTCACCCAGACTTCTGAGGCCTGGCTGGAGAGGTGCACTTCGCAGACAGAGGCAGCAAAAATCTGCACCTTAAAAATGAAAAAAAGAAATGTGTCTGTGAGTCTGTTCAAGTGTTTGATCAACAAGAAACACTTCAGACCTTTTTTCTGTTGCATTCATTTTCATTACTGGCACATGTCTGTGCCTGATGCCTAATATATGTAGTACACTTCTAAAAGGACAGAACCCCATGTATGGTTCCAGACTTGGGCAGAGTGGCTGGAAAGCCGCATGATGGAAAAGGATCTGGGGGTGTTAGTTGACAGCTGGCTGAACATGAGCCAGCAGTGTACCCAGGTGACCAAGAAGCCAATGGCATCTTGGCTTGTATAAGAAATAGTGTGGTCAGCAGGATCAGGGAGGTAATTGCTCCTCCTCTGTACTCAACACTGGTGAGGCCACACCTTGAGTGCTGTGTTCAATTTTAGGACCTTCACTACAAGAAAGACATCAAGGCTCTAGAACATGTCTAGAGAAAGGCAATGAAGTGTGTAGGTTCTGGAGCACAGGCCTGATGGGGAGCAGGTGAGGGAAGGGATGGTTCAGTCTGGAGAAGATCAAGGAAGACCCTATGGCTCTCTCCAACTGCACGTAAGGAGGTTGTGGTGAGAGGGGAGGGTGGTCAGACTCTTTTCCCCAATAACAGCGATAAAATGAGAGGTAATGGTCTCAAGTTACACCAGGGGAGGTTCAGGTTGGATATTAGGAACAATTGGTGAGTGCACTGGCTCAGGCTGCGCAGGGAGGTGGTGGAGTCACCATCCCTGGAGGTGCTCAGAAAGTGGAGATGCGGCACTGAGGGACACGGATAGCGGGCACGGCGGGATGGGCTGATGGTTGGACCAGGTGGTCTTACAGGTCTTTTCCAACCTTAATGAGTGCACGATTCTAACACTGCTGCCCGCTTTTTTCAAAACAACCCTGGAAAACAAAAATAAACCCCGAAGTAAAGCCGGGGCTCCCACAGCCGGCTCCCCGCACCCGGACCCTACTGCTCCCACAGGCCGACCCAGCCGTGGGCGCCGTCCCGCACCTGCTGCGAGGGCTCAGCCCGCCATTTCCCGCTGCCGGCGGAGCGGGGAGCGAGAAGATGAGGCAGGTTATAAAAAAATAAAACAGAAATAATAATTAAAAAAAACCAGGAACGGCAGCAGAGCGGTGAGCGATTGGCGCTGACGTCCCCACAGCGCCCGACGTCTCTCCCGGCGACAGCCGCCCAGCGCAGCCCGTCCCGCTCGCGGCTGAGGCCGCCGGGCACCTCTGAGGCGCCTGAGGCCGCGGGCACCGCCCGCCCCGCGGCACGCCGGGACGTGTAGGCCGCAGCGGGAGCGCGAGCGGCTCGGGACGGCGGGGGGCGGACTACGAGTCCCAGCCGCGCCCGCGGCCGCCCGCTGCCGGCAGGAGGAGGGGCGGGGGCCGGAGTTGGCCGCTCGCCGCCGCCCGCCCAGCGCCCCGGGCGCTCACCTTGGGTGCGCGGCCGCCGTGCCGGGCCGGGCGGCTGCGAGGAGCTAACGGGAGGAGGTGAGCGGAGAGCGGGGAGGCGTGACCGCGGGGGGACCCCGAGCTGAGGGGCAGCGCCGCCGGGCGTCGCGCCCTCCCGGTGCCCTCCCGGTGCACCGCGGCTGCCGCTCGGCCGTCCCCGGGCGGGGAAGAACCGCGGAGCTCCGCGGAGCCCCCTCGCCCCGGCCGCCTCCCCGCCGGCCCCGCGGTCGCCGAGGGGATGCGGTGCGCGGCGAGCTACGGGACCGGCGGCGGTGCGCCGAGCGCGGGCGGACCGCGAACGTGAAGGGGGGAAGCGGCGGAGGCGGAGGGGGTCCGTCATTTCCTCGCGTGCTGCCCGTCGGCGCGGGCCGCGTGGCTCCGAGCGGCCGTGCGAGGAGGCGTTCGGCGGCTGCGATAGCTGCGTCCCTGCCTAGCGCTAGCTTCGGCACGCGCGTCTTCCCAGCCTTCCCGGCACCTCGGCTGATCTGTGCCTTGTCCCGCGTTCTGGCGAGGCGTACAGCCGTGCCTTTGCCGCACTCGGTGTTTCTCGGCTTCCAGTCTGAGGGCTCCGGGAGCGTTGGGACCCCGCTGAAGGGATGAGGGGAAGCCGCTGCGCTGCGTGCACCGCGCCCCGCCGTGCCAGGGGGCCGGCAGCTGCGGCAGGACGTTAGGTAGTAATAAAATAAGGGTAGGTAATTATGAAAAAAGTGCTCTTACTGTCGTTACTAAGTGGTGACTCAGCAGAAAGTACCTTCATAATTCTTGTATCTGTTGCAGATGTTGGTCTGGTTGGGGAAGGCTGAGGTCTGGACCCAGGTCTGGCTGCTAGCTTGGTTTTATAGCTGTTTTTTTGTTTGGTTTTGGTTTTTTTTCATGAAGTTTTCACGAAAGAAGACAGATTTTCAGAGAGGCTTTTGAAGTGTCGTCTACTCAGTGTGTAGTAGAATGTGTTCTGAATGAATAGATGTCTTTATTTCTCTTACAGAACTTTCACGTCATACGCTGCTTCGCTAGCTGCTGTAGGAACAATAAAGGTAAGGTGATTAAAGTACAGCTTCAGGCATGTGGCTTATACTGAATGAACTCACTGGAGATCAGCTCTGTTCTCAGGGTTCCTCTGGTAGTCATGGTCACATTTTGTCACACTTGGCTTATGGCAATTCCATGCATTCTCAGGACACAAGATACTTGTTCCAGTACTGCTTCTAGCAGTGCTTCTGAACTGAACTGTTTTATTGATTGATATGCAGAGCACTGCCAAGCATCTCTGAAATGGAAGGAGTGTAGGGAGAGTGTGGAGTTTCACCCAAGCAGAGCAGCTGTTGGTAGCTGATAAAGCATGTTGGTTTGAGATAGCATATACCTCATTGTATAGACCTGAAGGCCTTGCTCAGCAGTATCATGCTAAAAGCTTCATTAAGCTTAAAATTAGATTTGTGGGGGGAACTGGGGCAATATTGGGATATTAATGGAATCACATTTCAGCAAAGGAAAGCTCTAAGTCCAACAGGAAAAAACCTACTGACAACTTCAAGGCTTAAGCTCTGATCACTACACCATGCTACTGCTGCCTGAGTGATCTGCCCAGAGTGTTAGTGTGCTTTTGTTAGTCATGCTGTATGAAATTCTGTGGGCAGGGTAAGTTTGCTTGAAACTTGTTTAATATACTTACAGTTAGAAAGGTAAAGATGGCTGAGCATGATACTGGGAATTCTGCAGGAAAGACTGAAGCCTTCCCAGCCTTTGCCACAACTTAGCCTGGTTCTCTGAGGTGGGTGCTTGTTTAGGGGCTCTGTTGGGTTCTGGCCATCAGATCTTAGACTTAGGGCACTAAGCAGCCATCAAGTGTTGCCATTTGGTAGACATTCTGATCTCTTGCTGTGGTTCAAATCATATCTTTGGCACACTGCTTTCCGGAGGTGTAGCATTTTGTCCCCAAGGGTGCTGAAATGTTCCAAAAACACATGGTTTGCCTGCTCATCTTCTTAAGCCTTTCTACAGAGGAGTCTGAGGTAAGGAGCCCACTGCTTTTCTGTGTCCCAGGAAACTTTCCCCTAAGGAACACGAGCCTCTGTGCTAGGTGTTGATGTTCTGGATTTGTTGTTGTTGTCTTGATTTCCCTACACTGGCTGATCTAGCTGAGCTGGTTGTTCAGCTTTCACTTTGATTACACTGGTTGTTATTGAGCTGGGACTGTAGCCCTGTGAGGCAGTAGCAGCCACAGGTAGCATAAACTTGACAGGCTGCAACTAGAATTGCTTGGGGAAATGCTGAGGCCCAAACTGTGTCTTTTTATGTAATGCATAGCTAATAAGGCTTAAAGTACCATTGTCCCTGAGTCTCCAGTTTGAATACATAGCGACTAAAGTGTTTATGTTGTGGTAACTTTCCTGGCTACTTCTTGAGTGTATCCAGACAGTCTGTGGTAACATCAGACCTTTAGCTGAGTAATACAAGAACAGTAGACCTCCAGGAATAACACAATTATAATGACTGTGTGTGTGTGCATGTACAGTAGATGTCAGGTTGACTATTGAACTGGAGTATACAAGATCCCTAGGAATTGTTTGAGTTATTTCAGCTGCCTGTTCTGCCTCCTCTGACATTAATGCACGGGGAGAAAGCCATCAGGGCTTTCATTCCCACCAGTTTCTTATACTTCTGCAACTCCAGAGCAGGTTGCTCTACTGTCATGGGTTCCTCCATTACTTTACATGAAGGTCACTGTCCCATGACCCAGTGTTTGCATACTTCTGCATGTGATGAACTGCTGGCTGCTAATTTTTCTTATGTTTCATTGCTGATAGAGTTTTTCCATAAGAACTTGTTCTTCTAAAGCATCAGTCTGTAACTGTAAGCACAAGTGGGCACTGTAGCTACAGTTCTCAAGCTCGAATCAACCTATTAATTTGAACCCACTGAAGTTTAGTGAAATAATTGCCATCCTTATCCTGATGTATCCTGATTTGAGATCTTCTCAAATAACCTTTCAGTACTAAAACATGGGCAACTTTCTGCTCTAAATAAGAGTCTGCAGTGTTTGTTGCTTGAAACAACATTGCTAGAGTCCAGTCCACTGGGGCTGGATCAGATTAAGGCATTACAGATTAAGGCTTGGCATTATAAAATTTGAATTCTGGGCACCTGGTTTTCATGGAACAGAATTAAAACCTTATTATGCTGTGCAGCATAGTGCCTGGATTGCTGTTCTGAGATGTCTGTCAGGGAATGCTGCTTGCTCCAGTTGTGGCAGGAGCACTACTGGGCTCAGGCATGCCTGAGGAGATGTGTAAGTCATGGCTGGAACAAAGCCACAGGTCGTTTTTATAGATGCAGGCATTTGTAATACCTTCTTTAAATGCTTAACTTTTGCTGCTGCTTTCAAACCTTTTTGGCACAATGTGCTTACAGTCCTTTTCTGGACAAAGCTAGAACTGAGTCCAGTTGCTGCTTCCTCACATTGAGGTTTAGCCCCACATGTCCTGCTCACTGGAATAGTGCCCTAGCTACAGAGTTCTGATTCCAACATTGTTTTCTAATCCCTTCTTTTTTTCTGTTACTTTCTATATCTCCTGTCTCTGGTCTGTTTCACAGTCACCGTGGAATTTTGCACTGTACTTATTTGCTCATTTTTAGATCTGTATTATGTTTGTGTTTTTTTCTTTTTCTCTATTTCATGTTTAAAATCGATGCTTATGATATTTTGATATTGCAGTGCTCCAGATCCTGCTGTACTTGTGCCTATATTATTAACAGATGACCTGAGGCTTCTGTATATGCATTTGTATTGAAAGTACATTCTTATAAGAGGAAGTCAGGCCAGAAAAATAACTCAATGAGTCTTTCTTCTTTTCCTTTGACGATCCTCACCCAGGCATTCATATTGTTCTTTCAGTTCCTAGGTCACTGTGTCCTGTTTGGGTTATTTCTAGAAGGAATCCATTTGTGCTGTGAATCTATTGGAGAACTCTTCTTTGTCTCTACAGACTGATATTTTTACTGATCTGGTATAGGTGGCGATTCGATAGGTGGATTCCTGGCCTTCCTGTGTGCTTGAATGGTGAGCACCACTATTTTCTTAATCTTCTCGCAATATATACATATCTTCAGTTCTACCTTATAAACACTGCTGATTAATGAAGACCTCACCAATGCTTCTGAAAAATCAGTGCTTCAGTAGCCTCATCAAGTTAAGTACAGCAGTGAGTGCAGGAGTTTGGCAGGTTATTTTATCGTTTTTGTTCTCTTCAGTGGGAAACCTTCAACATAAGAAGGTGTTCATCACAAACTGATAATGAGTCAGTCTGAGACAATTTCTGTATGTTATCCCATCTTAACTGCACTGTTGTGATTGTGGGACAACTTTTTTTTATGTAATCAAGATTAGTAGTTTTACTTGTGTAGCAAAAAGCAGACGTAGAACCATCACACGCACTGTGACATACTCATTATGTGTCAACTGTTGTCTAATGCTTCCTGGGAGCTTAAACATTTCTTTTTCTATGAGCTATGTTATCAGCCACAGAAGAAATGCTAAGGCGTAAGGTGAGTCTGGCAGGCGCTGGTGTGAAGCACCAAAAAACCTCTGTACATTTTTGTTTTTCTTACTGTGAATTTTAAGTATTTCAGCAACAAGCAGCATTGGCCACTACACACTTGTGGCCTTCGTGTATAACCCTGATATCAAAAAGTCGAGGAAAGTTGTTTCCACTGCCTGGCAATCTCCTCAGAGCATGAGGCAACACCCTTAAGTACATAGGAGTCAGGAAGACGCAATCGCTTGGATAACAGAATCTCAGCCAATTAGCAGTTGCCTAAACTGGGACAGGATATGTCATAAGTCAAGTCCTACTTGCTGCTCATACAGGATTTAGTTTGGTACCTAGTGCACACCATACCCTGAAAATCTGTATTATATCATCAGCTGACAAGAAACTATCCATTTCTTCTGAACACACATCCTCATGTGAATGCGGAAGTTGAACTTCTTTCTCAAAACTCTAGGAAGAGAATTGCAGCTTGATTAAATAGCTATCAGTACCAAAAGAATATCTGCCCTGTGCTGGAGCTTTATGTTGGCTTTTTCAGAAACAACAGTTCTTTGGGAATTTCTTCAAGCACGGCAGTGGTTGTACCCTGTTCTGCAGAGGGGCAAATCCTTTCTGAAAGCCCCAGGAAGAGAGCCTCCCTATAGGATCCTAGGAAAATTCAAATTCTCTGTTAGTTAATAAGATAGTTACTTCACGCCTTGTTGTCAACAGTGAAACTGGAATATTAATTTATACATCTGAAACCCTGTTTTCTTCCCTCCTTCCAACTCAGTCAGTTATTCTTGTAACCGTGGTGTGGTTCACTACCCTTCAGCTTCCCCTACGGCTTCAGTCATTTGCACTATAAATATGATCACTGAAATTATTGTGGTTATAAACAGCAACCTTCTGCTTTGTTGTTGTTGTTTACTTTTAACTTGATGTAGTCAGTTAGGAAGCTAGTGGTGTGTGTGTAAACAGGGTTGATGAATCAATCTACGATAGGAGGACTTGTTCGGTGCTTTCTCCACTGAAGAAAGTGCAGCATGTAACTGTACCCCGCTACATGATTAGGCACTTGTTTGCTGTGTGCTTGTTCCTCTTGGCTAGAAGAAGATGGATGAAGAGTGCCAGGTCATGAACAGCTCTGGTGTTCAGCTGCAGACCATTGGTACTCCAATGCTTCATGCACTGTAGAAATGATTCTGGTATGTCTGCTTGATGTTGATCTATGTTTTCTCTTCTGGATGGCTGCAATGAAGCATGCTCCAAAACAGCTTTTTTGGCAGTGGATTTCCCCCACAGAAGTGAACCTAGCTAATGGTTACCCAACCTGAGGTGCACAGAGGGCTGTGCATCCTTATCAGTTGGCTCAAGATCAACAAAGCGGTCTTTGGCCATGATACCATTATGATTAACTTGTCTGATTTTGCTGTCTGTAGCTACTGCTTCTGGAGTTCAAAGGGGAAGTTACGAAGGGGTGGATATTGCAGATTCATACCCCAATGTCACTAAAGCCACAAATACAGAAAGGAGAACGATGTCCTCGAGAACCCGTGTAAATATGATCAAAGCGTGTGCACTGGAAACAAGCCATCCCTTATCTGTATCTGGCAGGGGAGACCAGTGCTTACTGCTCAAAGTGCCACAGATGTCTGCCTTATGTGAAACTGATTAAATAGCTCAATCACAGGTTTCCAAAATATTACCTTGTTGACAACAAGCATAAGATTGCTATTTGATAAGAGATAACATTAGATACTAATAACTAATCCATGGAATAAATCTTTAGAGGCTAAAGTCCCGAGTGTTATTTATTTATTTTTTCTTTAAGGAGCACGAAGTATAAAATACCTCTTTATGCACAAGGGGTAAGTTTCATAGTCTTTTTAAAATTATCTAGCTAGTTACTATTTTCTGAGACAAGGATCTCAGCCCCTCACATCTTATCATTACATCCTTTTCAGTGAGTAAAACATCAGTTTGTTAGGGGAAAATCATGCTGAACACAGCAGTTTGAGGCAGATGAGGCTGTTGCTGCTGTTGCTGCTGCTGCACGTCTCCAGCTCCCATGAGTACCAAGGCTAGAGCTGTATTTCCAGCAGGCACGCAGAGCATACGCAATATATTTGTATGATGACCAGCCACATAGTTTAGACAGACAGCACCAACCATCTCATTCTCCTTCTCTGTTTGAGTAGGAAGGAGGTCCACATTGATAATAGGTATAAATTAATAGATATGTCCATATATGTTTGTATCTCCAAGTTGGATCCCTCTACTGCTAGCTGCTGCATCCCTGTGTCCCCAGTTGCTGGCAGGTGGCCACATATGCCCCTGAGGCCTCTTCCAGTTGCTGGAGCATTTATCTGTATACACATATGGTTGATCAGGATTCCCCAGCTCATGATAGCTGTCCTGCACCAGCACTAGGCCCCAGTGTTCTTGCCCCCAGAGTGAGCCGGGGCTCCCCTCGTCCCAGTGCTGATCCCTGTGCTGCTCTGGACTTGTGCAGTTGGGCTGATAGCTCCTGTGGTACAACTGGAATGGGTATGGAGGAGCTTTTGTCACATAAGCAACACTGTCTATGCAGGCATCCCAGCCTTTCATGTGGAAAAGAATGGACATTTTCTATCTGAAAGCTGTGCCAGGATTGGTCCTGATTATTAGATTTTTGTAAAGGCTCCCATGAAAACCTCTGCATTTCTTTCACCTATGCAGCGAAAGCTCTGTTTGGTTCACAAGTTATTTCTGAATTTGTGAAACTTTACCAGAAGACTGCAGTTCTAAGACATCTATTCATTACTGTATTTAGTGGGAGTAGCAAAGGA
The DNA here is from genome assembly GCA_037305975.1 of Chrysolophus pictus. Classification (NCBI taxonomy): domain Eukaryota; kingdom Metazoa; phylum Chordata; class Aves; order Galliformes; family Phasianidae; genus Chrysolophus; species Chrysolophus pictus. The sequence goes on from CM074576.1 coordinate 183,380,189, forward strand.
GAAACAAGGATAAGTGCAGTCCAAGGAAACTAAGAAAACTCGTTCTGTACAACCCCACCCAGTCATTTTACATCTGCATTGTGCTTGTTCAAAAAATAATTCAATTCTGGCTTGGTATCATTTTATAATTACTTAAGATGATAAGTAAAAGGGCATAAGGGCCCTGAGGAGTGAGGTCAGAGAGAAAAGAAAGGAATGAGGAAAGTCATGGTTCTAAAAATTGTCTCTTGGGATGTTAGCAACAGACCCCAAAGCTCTACTTTTCAGTGTACCTTTGGTGGAGCGTATTTTCTGAACAGTGAATTCCACAAGCCCTTTGGCTGATGGCAGTCCACTTTATTTGTAATCTTAAAGGTTCTTAAATACTTGATAAACTTGCAGTTCATGATCAAACTTGGAGTTCCTCAGCACAGATGCATTTCTCTAGTATAATGCTGTATTAGTAATTTCCACCCATGCTTTTCCAACTTGTAAAACATTCTGTGCTTAGCCACCAGAAGGAAGGGTTTCTGCTCCTTTAAAACAGGCAGGTCAATGGATCTATTATTGAACCCCTTGAGTTGTAGTAGGCAGATTCAGGTACATTCATGTTAGATACATGAGGTTAGAAACAGGAGTGTCCCATTCTGAAATTATAAACCTCTCGAGGCTGTGATAGTGGTGCAGTACATTGTTCTTCATGTCTCCAGCTTTTTTTTTTTTCCTTCATACATTGTATTTTGAATATAAGAAACGAGCAAATATCCACTGTACGTGTTTGAATGTCCACAATAACCAAATATAGGTCCTTATAAATCTGATGGCTGTATTCTTATTTATGTAAACTGGATCAAAAATTACTGTCACCTGCAAGATCAGTGTAGATGGCTTTACAACTCTTCTTTATCACCTACAGTTGTGAAGAGAAAGCGCTTGATTACTAGTGATGGTGTTATAAAGTGATATTTGCTTCCCTTTTTTTTTTCTTTGACACCTTCAATTTGATAGTAGCAGTAAAGACATAAGAACAGGTCTTTATCAGTCAGATAAAGAATTGCTAACTCTTAAGTCTTTTGCATACACTTTTAGCTACTTCAGCTTAACTTTTATCTGGCTGATAAGATTAATGGCAGTGTTTCTTAGCAGCGTGTTAATTTTATCCTTGCTATGAAGTTCAAAGGTTGTCCAAGAACAGTATTCCACTATTAAGTAAGGCTCACAAATACTGGAAGATCACCTTTCTCTTCCTTAAGCTGAGGGTCTGGGAGTTTTCAGAAATCACGGTGTAATGCTGTGTCCTCACGAGAATGAATCTCGCTATTTTTCCTCTTCCTTGAGCATGCTGAGAGTGAAGGCTGAGTCTGAATTTGTTAGTCCTGCATATCTCTATTGGTAAATCATAATACTGTTGGTAAACAGACATTTGGAGGGACACAGAACCAGTCACAGAATGCTGCTCTCTCTGACTCCTCAGCTACTCAATGGACAGTGTATATTATCTGTTGTAATATTGTCTTTATCTACACAGCTTCTTTCCAGGTGATTAAATCCCAACATTTACAGGTGCATGGAGTAATTTCTCCCACGGGCAGGACTTTGTGCTTCCCTGTGTTGAACTCAGTGAGGTTCCTGCCTACCCATTTCTCCATCCCATCAAGGTGCTTCTGAACGGCATAGTGTCCTTCTACCACTCTTGCTTGAACTCCTGTTCATTGGGATGGACATTTCTTGAATTTGGAGGAGGTGATCTTTGACAATCAGCCAATTCTCTAGGATCCTTCTCTCTGTGACCATATCCCATGGCTCTTCCGAGGCCTGGGACTGTGATTCAGCTATATGTCTTGTTACACTCAGGATCCTTTTAGTGAAGCACTGGAACAGGGCACTCTGAGAGGCGGGTGATGCCGCGTCCTTCGTGACATTCAAGGTCGGGCTGAACAGGGCTCCGATCTAGCTGTAGGTGTCCCTGGTCATTGCAGGGGAGTTGTTTCACACGACCTTTAAAGGTCCCCCTTCCAACTCAAATTGTTCTATGATTTGGTGATCCTGAGCTCCCCTATCTCATGGGCACTGGAGCCAAAGCTTCTCCCAAGCTTCATGTTCCTGACAAGCTCTTCCTTGTTGGTAAGCATCAGGTCCAACAGGGCACGTCCCCTTGTCAGCATCTCCATAACCTTTATCAGGAAACTGTAATCACTGCTCTCTGGAAAGCTGCTGGGTTGCTTGTGTTCTGCTGTTACATTAGGACAGTTAACATTTCAGTTATTTTAGAGTTTGTGCCTGTCTCACTGTCTGAAACAGAGCAAGATGTGTAATGGGAAGTGGTATTTGTGGGCAGGTAGACTTTGGTGCAAAAAAAAAGTGCTACAGATGTATAATTGGCTGACATCTTAATATGGAAAGTAATTGCTTGCAGTATGTGATAAGATACATCTGGTATCATGAAGGTGGTAGAATAATCCTGTTCTAAAGTTGACCAGACTCAAATCTGAGAATTACAGTTTGCTAAGTAATAATGTAAGAGAATAATGTGTCATTCAGACTTCTCAGTGACTTGAAACTATGTAAAGATGGGAAAGAACTTAAAATGCATTTCACGAGTACAAAGCTAACATGATCCTTGAGTGGAAAATTCTAGCACCTTTGTCAGACTAAAGGCTTTGGGAGTAATATTGGTGCTGGGCAGACTGTATTTTCTGAATCAGAACATTGGACCAATTGTGGTTAGCTTTGAGCATTCAGGTGGAGCTTGTTTAATTTCTGTGCAGTAACCCATTTCTAGGAAAGTATTGATGTACAGTCAAAAACTAAGCACCTCTGGGTTAGCTCCCTTAGTTAAAGGCAAACATGTACTTAAACACCTTGCTGGACTTGAGCCCAAAGACCTAGTTCACAATTAGGGCTTTACTCCATTATTTAAAGGGATCAAACCATAACTAACATCTCTACCCAGATTAGAATAATCGTGGTAAGAATCAGTTTAAAATACATGTATTTTTTCCTTATTAATTCACAGTGTATCAAAAACATCAGTGTCATTTCTTCTCAAATTCTGGGTTACAAGAATTTAACTGAAATCTGTCTTTTATTTTTAAAAGCAGTTTGGAACTCACTTTTTCCTAAGCTTCACTTCACTGTATTTGTGTGCACTTTCTGTGGTTAAATGTCACTAAATGTAGCCAGCACCCCTACTTAATGATGTAGCGATTCTGTCGTTTTGCTCCCATAAACATGGGGTACAAAATGACCAGGGTATCACTCTGGAGAGAAGAAGAGTCCAGGAGAGTTCTGAATTATGAGTCAGAGTTCAGGTTGTGAATAACGTGATTCAGTTATGTTTATAGAAGTAGCCACCACAGGGCTAAGTAATGAGCAGAGCATGTCCTGAACCTGTTCAGGTGTTTATGGCAGTGGCACTCCATTTTAGTGGGTGTAGGACTGAGAACAGCAGTATCATAGAATCATAAAGTCAGTAAGGCTGGAAAAGACCAATAAGGCCATTTAATTCAACTGTCAGCCCGTCATCACCGTGCTCACTAAACTGTGACCCAAAGTGCCACATCTGCACTTTTCCTGAACATCTCCAACACCTCCTTGTGCAGCTTGTTTCAATACCTCACCACTCTGCCACCTGAAGAAACCATGCCTTGAAACAACAATTCTTTGAAAGCAGTGAAAGCTGTCTGGAAAAAGAAGCCTCTGAAAGAGGGAGGAGGAAGCAGGGTGGAGGTGCAGGAGGCACTGGTTATCTGGAAAAGGAAGTAGCTTTTTCATTGTTAAAATTGAAGTTCTGCGTTCTGGAGATGGGTGTTACAGTTTGTGAGTAAGCAGCAATAAAGTAATCTCTTCAATATTCGCATTTCCTTTAGAAGCTGAGGAGGAAGAGGGCAGATAAGCCCAAACATACCCTTCCATTTTTGCATTTCTGCAATTATTTACAGAGTAGTTAATGCAAAAGCTTTCTTTACATAGGAGAAGCATAAAAATAATGGTTTCCCAGTAGTAAAGATAATGAGTGTAATTTATTTATTTGCTGTTACTGACCATCTAATTAGTGCTTTTAAGCTTTATTCACAATTCTGCTACCTGGCTTGTCAAAGTGCACTCTCAGAAAGGAAATTCCAAATGAGAGGTTCAAACAGTGACATTCACTGACCAAACCTTTTTTCTCTACCTCCAGGTTTTGCTGTGGAGACTGTAGAGCTGTTCTTCCTTGGCTCCTGTTCAGTGAGATCAGCTATGGAAGATGCTCAAGAAAGTGGAGGGTGTCTTGAGCAAAACCAGAAGTATTGTGTGGAGAGACCAATATATAACCAAGAGATCTTGCAAAGACAGCTGCACAAACGAGAAAGAACACCTCAGAGTTTGAGGCAGAAAATTGAACACTCTTGTCGGTAGGATTTTGGATCTTATGTTTGTTTTATTGGTTAGAACCATTCTAATTCTCTTTTCTTTTCATACACATAGGTGGTAGTTCCTTCAAAGAAACCTGCAAGATAGCAATAGTTCTAGTTTGATTATTAATCAAGACTGTGATGAAGCTGTATACATGTTTTTGTATGTAAATATGTAACTGGATTACAAACTAGTTGAATTACCTTCATTAAAGTGAAAAGGAAAAATATGCAGAATAGGAGTGCAATATATAAATTCATAGGACCCAGAAAAAATGTCTGTCCTTTTTATGTGGAAATACAGCCAAATTTGCACTTCACGTGAGCATTTCACAGAAGAATTGGAGTAAATGACAGCTGTGTAGAACTTAAGTTTTTAGCCAAATGAAGATTTAATAGAGGTACTTTGTAGCTTTTAACAAACTGCCTTGCAATCTAAGTATCAGATGGTTACGTGTAAAATGCCTTTAACTGTGCAACTCTAGCTTCATAGTGCCAGAGGATAGTGAAGAAAAGCTTCATTTAGTATAAGTTTTCATTAGCTTTATGTTTATCAGTGCTTTGTCTGCAGAATTGACTCTGTTCCTTGCCAGAATGTTGTTCTGCCTGACTAATTGTCTGTTAAATATTTGTGTCCCCAAGATTTGATGCTTAGAGATTTGCTTTGGTTAATTGAAGGACTATTTTAATGGTATTGGCACCAAATTCCACTCCCAAAGAATGTCCCAAGTAAAAATTATGTAGTTCAAAATCTACAGAGCAGAGGGAATTGCAAGAAGTATGCATGATTAGTTTTTCCCTCACTTTAACAATAAATTTCTTCACTATGCCATTTAGCCCCATGGCAGTTTGGGATTATTAACAAATTTCTGCAGTACTCTCACAGTTCCTCTCCACAGAGGAGCATTTATATGCTTCCAGTGTTATATCTTTACACAAGGTTAAACTTTCTTACTACACTGGAATCAACATGTGGTGCATGGTAGTGCAGGATAGAGAGAGATATTTCTTGGCTCTATTCATTTGTCATGGGTCAGGGTTTCAAAAGGTTAATAACTCTGCTAAAAGACAAAAGGATCAGTATTGCTAACTTCAGTGCCTTTCCTTTTGTGGTAAAGGAGGACTGTATTCTCAGTTAGTTTTAAAATTAGTCTATTGGTAACAGTGATAGTAAAAAGCACTAGTAAAATAATTTAGGGGAAAAAAAAAGTATAATAATGTCAAAAGTTATAATAAGAAGTATAAAACATCCAGACAGTAAGTAAGAATAGGAAAAAACATTACATAGATCATTGAGATCTATGAGGGAAAAACACTATCTGAAAGCAAGTTATCCTCAGGGATTGTTATTAGACAGATGATCTCAGACAGAAATATTGTGTGACTGCCCCATTGTGCATAGACTTGAACAGTTTCAATTCCCTCAGAATTCCAGCCTCACAAGATTGTGAGGCCAACATGTGATATAGGACTGAAGTAACCAGAGTCATGATTGTTTGTGCTTAAGCTTTGTACAGAAAACACTGTAATCAGGAATCTGAGTCTGCGTTTAATGGAGCTGTTACACTGCATAGAAAATAAATATCTTAAATTTTTTTGAGCTTCTAGTGTCTTTTTCTTTCTGCTTTGTCTTTTCAGTTGTTCTTCTAAGAAAGCCAAGTCTCATCTTTACAGTTTCTTACCAATTTTAAAATGGCTTCCCCGTTACCCAGTGAGGGAATACTTATTAGGAGATATTATCTCAGGTATAAGCACTGGAGTTATGCAGCTTCCTCAAGGTGAGTATCTTTCTGGATCTATTCATTCTCTGCTTTCCTTTTTCTGTGTTTGCTTTTATGATAGTGATTGGCTTCCTGAATGGGTGCCCATGAAAATGGCATGGACCTTTCAGGTGTGTGTCTGGAGGTCAGTACAGCATTCAGCAGGCCAGTCAGTAAGGAGGATGCCCTCAAAATTGCATGCCACTGTAAAATATACAGTGAACTCTGAAAGAATAACTGTTTAGTTTAAGTGCATGTTTAAACCTGTGCTTAATGCATCTAATTATCTTCTTACCTCCTCATCATGAAAGTTGTTGGAAATTCCCCACAGAGTGTAGCAGTATCCAATGGACGTAATAGGAATCATACTTCAACAGTAGTTCTGGCAGGATACTCCATAGGAGAGCAACTGTTGTAGAGTAACCAAACTAAAATAATTCAGAGAAGAATGTGCAAGAAATCAGAGACTTCTGTCTTAAGGATAGAAGCCACCAGCTTAAGCTGCTACCACCTGTTAGATACATCACCTATTAGATACATCTCTGTGCTGACATAGTAGTTAGCAACAGTTGGCATGGTGAAAATAAATCGAGAGAAACTTACATAACAAGAATGAAAATCTTTGGACTTTCCATTAAGGTAGTTGGACATTTCACACCTAGTGGAGCCAGGCTTTTAAGATGCAGCAGACTCTGTAGAAGAATAAGAGGGAAACTATATTCATTGTTATTTTTAGTTCTTGGTGACTGGGCTAGTGAAGCCTTTTGTTAAGTCTGACACTATCAGCAATTTCAGAACTGCTGCAATGTTAAAAACTGGCATCATTTTTACTGCATTGTCATTATGGGGTGCTATTACTTGGGAATGGCAGTGTCATGACAACAGATACTTTCCCGGTAGTTCTCAGATTAGAGAGGATCCTTGATTTTTTTAACAGAGCCCAATCCAGCGGGATCCTCATGTTAAGGATAATGAAGCATACATAAGTTTACTTAAGTTTAATTAAGCTTTGGCTTATTTCCTATATCTGCCTCACTCATTCCCCTTTAGGCTGAGGCAGGTCTGAAGAATGAGTCTGTAAATCTCAGAAATCTAGATTTTTATGAGATGATCCATTAAGGTAATGAAATATCCTAACTTAGTGCAGTTGACCTTTTTAATTTTGCAGCTTATGAGATTTATGGTTTTTTTTGTTTGTTTTTTTATAATTAAGGATTCTTCCTTGCACAAACATAAACATCACATAGCAGAGGGGTTGAAACTAGATGATCATTATAGTCCTTTCAACCCAGGCCATTCTATGATTCTATTCTATGATTCTATCTTAAACAGATCAGTGCTGTGGTAAACTATTAGAGAAATCTGTCATGCATTAGGCACAAACATCACCATGTGTATACTGAGGCACAGTTTATGTGATGGATTAGATAAGGGCACTAAAATATAAGTGGTCAGCAGTGAACTTTAAACTTAATGTTGTAACTTTGTTTTAAACTAAACATTATTCTTTTCTTCAGTGATTGCAGTCATACCCTTGAACTGCTCTTGATCTTTCTCGTTCTGAAAAGGCATAAGTTGAACTCCTGTTTTTCTGGAAAAGATGTCATTATGGCAAGAATGAGGTCAAAGAAGCCTGGGAATCTTGCCAGGTTTGAGCAGTGAACTCCTCTCATGTCAATATCTCTTTATTTCCTTGGCACAGACAGTATTTTAAAAAATGGCAGTACAAGTAAAAAGGAAAGAGAATAAAAGGGTATTCATAGACCCACCTTCCTACTTTGACACCACTGGTTTTTAGTTCTAATCGCTTTTACTGAAAAGTTCATTGCAATATTAAAGGCCAGGATGTTATGGTACAGGATGTTCTGTTGATGCTCTTGGCGTGAAATAGCCCCTGGGACAGAGAGTACATGTGAGGTGAGTTTCAGAAGTACTTAATTAAAAGGTCATTGCTGCAAGAAAATAACAGTATCATCAATCCGGTTCTGCTAGGAATATGAATTCTTGGATTGGTTAGGTCTTGGACATTTTGGGCATCAGCAAGCCCCTGTGAGCTACTGCATTGTACAAGACTACTTGGATGACACAGAAGATTCTTTCCTGGCCTGTTCTTTTAGGATAATCTCATGCTTTGTCTCTGGATTTAAAAATACATTAATAGAGAGAGTAGAGTATCACTAACTCTCCTTTATGGTCAAAGCACTGAATCCTTTAAGTGTGATGGGCTTCTGAGCTTTTCACGTTCAGACTGGAGCAGTCCACCAGAATGTGGTAACAACTCACAGCTTCTTTGTGTGTTGTGACTCTGCACTCGTCTAGGTGAACTGGAGAACAAATCAAGCCAGGATATAGCATTCTCTTTAGTGCAAGTCATGTAAAACTACTGGATTTGCTGAACTGCTCAAGACAGTTACTGTCCATATCATGAGATGCACACCATTTGCTAGTGAGCACAGTCCCATGGTAAGCACTCATACAGTCCCATGGAGTGAGAGCACTGTGAGAAGAGTCCCTCCCTGGCTTCCCTCAGTGCTATTCTCCCACAGCTTTATCCTCATGCTTGCCAGCTCCATCAACAAATGGGAATAGTGTGGATTGCACTTAAACTGCAAGGGACTGCATGTCTTAGTAACAAAGCAATTTCATTTACTGAATATACTGGAAGGAATACGGACTGTAAACTCTTTGTCTTAATGGATCATAAACAATGCTTCCTTGTTTCTTATACACTCAGGAACACGTCTTATGGATGTGTGAAATGTTATGTAATCCCACACATTCTGGGAAGAGGAGAGGAAGAAACTGCTTAGTCAGTTGTAAGATGCCATGAAAATCATGTCTGATTAAAAAGGAGGAGAAAAATCAAATGTGTTCTGGATTTATAATGGTGGAGTGTTTGCTAATTTTTTGAGAACGAAAGACACAAAATGTGTTTGTTAACTGTTTTGAAATACTTCCAACCACAAAGACACGTGCATACAAACAAACATACCCATGCACATCTGCAATGCCTATAGTTACAGACTTGTGGTTTCCTGAATTAAATCACTCAAGTTTCTGGGCACTGTCTTAAACTATATGTATTTATTTAAGAATAGTCTCTGCAAGACTTCTCTTTACCTGTAATACATCTCTAATGCTCATATTAGATGAGTTCAGCTTTAGTAGACCTGAATCCTTTTGCTTGAAATTGTTTTTTTCTGCTAACATACATATTTGTGTTTGTTTTCTAGGTTTAGCTTATGCTTTGCTGGCAGCTGTTCCCCCAGTATTTGGCCTATATTCTTCATTTTATCCTGTCTTTCTGTATACTTTTTTTGGGACCTCCAAGCATATATCAATAGGTATAACTATGGATAACTGAAGTTCTTTGTGTGTTTGTGCCTAACAAAGCTCTAAAAATTAAGTTATATTAATAGAAAGTGTAGTGATTTTCTGTAAACTCACATTTAAGGAATAAGTAATACACAAATGTATTGAGCATGAGCAAGTTTTTTTATTGTTAATTTATCTATCCTGCTTAGGAAAGAATAAAGAGCTGTGGCAAGAGGGGTGTGGTTATGTCTAGAAACGTGTGCTATGAACTCCTGAACTATGATTTCATCTGTGTTGTCAACTATCTGTCTGGCCATGAGTCTCTAATTTACATAATAGAAACTGGGATAGAAAAATGGATGATGTTTACTTACCATAGAGGTCTGCATTCGATATCTAAATAGCTTTAGTGATGCTGGGTACTGGAGTAACTTGTGGGACTAAAAAATATGCTATTTAGATGGAAGAATCTATTATCAAATAATTCCATGGATCTTTGCAGTAGTAAGGAAGCCTAGAACTGTTCCTTACACCTGCCAGAATTTTAACTTATTATTTTCCTTTCCCCCTTATTTCAGGCACTTTTGCTGTGATTAGTATGATGGTTGGTGGGGTTGCTGTGAGACAAGTGCCTGATGAAGTGATTTCTGTAGGCTATAACTCAACTAACACTACAGATGCCTCAGATTACTACAGTCTTAGAGATGACAAGCGGGTACAAGTAGCTGTGACCCTCGCCTTTCTTTCAGGAATTATCCAGGTATGTGCACACAGTTTGTTGTAAGAGCTGCTGCCAGACTTGGAACTGCAAGAGGCAGCGAATCTCAGTCAACAGACTCATGCTTCAGCAGTGTGCTGTGTAGAATGCAGGCTGCTTCATGGCAGCCACATAGCAGAAGTGGCTTGCAGGGAGATGCATGGGAAGCAAGTCTTTGTCTGGGCATCTGGCTTGACTGGCAAAAACAGGACCTCCCCTTTCATTTTTTCCTATCTTGTCAGAAGAGAACTCTACATGATGTTCCATAAATGCATACTAGCACCTGTTTACTTGTGTCTTGTATTGTACCTGCCAGGTGAATATAAGATTTGGTGCACTGATGGCTACTTACTGAATCGAGGCTATGAAAGAGCCTGGTTCAGGCCTGCCTCATTTGGCTTGGGGATAAGAAGATCTGTCTGCTATGTAGTGCTGAGATTCAGATTGCAATGAGAGTCACACGGTTCCCATTTCTCTTCTTCATTAGCTGTGTTTGGGCTTCCTTCGATTTGGGTTTGTCGCCATCTATTTAACAGAGCCTCTGGTGCGAGGATTTACTACTGCTGCTGCAGTTCATGTCTTCACATCACAGTTAAAGTATCTGCTTGGAGTAAAGACTAGTCGATACAGTGGACCCCTCTCAGTTGTGTATGTAAGTAACTACTTTCACTAAATATGTAAATGCCACGTTGCTGTGGTCTAGTACTTAAGTCCTTTTCTATTGAAAAAAAGTATTTTGGCACTAAGTAGTACGGTTCCTTAATATTCAAAACTGGGTGTCAGATGTTGCTATAGCAATATTTGAGCATCTTAAAGTGTATCTTGGGTGAGAATAAATCAGCACACTCCAACATGAGCAGATAAAACTCATTGGAATGGGTCTCTTGTAGGAAAACATCTGTCCTTCTAATGAAATAGAAGCCTGAAGCTTTGTATGACACGTTTTACTGTAAACCAGAGATGTTTTGCAAAAGTAGGAAATGTTCTCAGAATCTTGTCCGGTCTTTAATTTCACACATGGTTCCTGATGGCTGTATTCTTCATTTCCTGTCTGTAAGCTGTTTTGCAGTGTGACTGGACATAAAGTGCTGTGCCATCATAAATGTACCTGTTCTTTAAAGCAGTGGAAAAGAACTATTTTTAAAGCAAGGCACTCTGTGTAAAAAGTTCTATTTATTAAAGATTATAAAGATTAGAACTGATTGTTTGGAGCATACAGTGATCCAGTATTTGGCATAGCTCATAGCCTTATTTTCCACGCACCTTCTGTCTAATGCACAACATTTGATTCATAATTATAGAAGAGAAGAGAAACCATGCAGTGTAAATCTGTTATTTGGTTAATATGACTTCAGTAAATCCAAAAGCTCTTGTTCACTTAAATTTTAAATTGACAGTTGTACTTGAAACGAAACTTAATAGATACCTTACAGCAAAGTATTGTTTAAAGGGACATTTCTAATAGAAATCATAACCAAAGCATAAATTAAAGCTTTAGTTATGATTTCAATTAGAAACATTGTGAGTGACTGAGCACTGGCTCAGGTGCCCAGAGAGGTTGTTGTATTTCCTTCTCTGGAGATATTAAAATCCACCTGGACACAGTCCTGGGTTATGTGCTCAAAGGGACCCTGCTTGAGCAGGGAGGATGCACTAGATGACCTCCAAAGATCCCTTCCTACCTTAACCGTTTTGTGATTCTGTGATTACTTTTCTTGTTATGAACAACAGAGTTGAAATGCATCTAGATCTGATTTACCTACCATTCTAGGAAGCTCCAAGTTTACATAATCAGTGCTCCAATTTTGCAGACAAAAAATCTTGAGTAGAAAAATAGGGAAAGTCTCAAGTATCTATGAGAACCAAAGCTTTTAAACAGATCGAAGCTTTTTTATTGCTGAGCAATCAGTATTTCAGTTACAGTGGTGAAGGCTGTAGAAAATGTTTCTTTGGAAATCTTTCTTGTGTAATTGCACAGATTCAACAAACCTTTTGGAAACAGGGCCACACAGGTTTGCTAAATTATTTTGCTAAATAATTACTTGCTGAATTTGCTGTTTAGGTCATTAATATAGATATGAGAACACTAACTGCCAAACAAATTGGAGGGAAGGTGTACATTCAAGGTGAGCTGCCAGGACTCTGATAATATCCTGGTAGTTGCTGTAATTTTTCTTCTGTCTAAAGTAGGATGTAGGATGTGTACATCTTCTTTCAAAGACCTCTCCAGGGGTCATTTATGTCATCTTTTTAAAATACTGTGGAAGAAGATGGAGTAATGGTTAGAGGATTTATTTACCCTCTAGTAACTTCTATGTTTCAACAGCTTCCTTTTCTAACACCCTTTCTAATAGTGTTTTTCAGCAGAAAGAACTTTGCAGTAATGGCCAGTTGTTGCAAGATCGTTTTTATTTAATCACATTGCTATGGTAACTTCAGTGCTATCAGCAGCTTTATCCTTTAGAAATGGCTTTTGCAGCTCTAAATAGATGTGACTTGCCAAAGAATACTTGAAGGTATTAGAAGAGATTGGTATTTACCCCTTTCAGGTCGATGCCTGTATGAAATATGTGTGAAAATGCTGAGCATAAGAGATGAGATTTGGACTTTTCCCCCCATTATAGCAATTGTTCTCAAACTTTTGACCCATTTGAGTAAGATTGATACTATAAATGGTTGCAAACCTATTTCCCCTCATTGAGATACTCTGAACTTCTGTATTTTGTTGGAACAGCAGGGATTTGGGTGAAGCAATGATTAGCTGCAGTTATAGATGTAGAATAAAAACAGCAGTGGAAAATACTCTAAGAAAATAAATTTGAATAATTATGATCTTCATGGAGATACTCCTGTTGTCTTACAGAGCCTAGCTGCTGTCTTTTCAAAAATAACAACAACCAATATTGCTGCATTGATTGTTGGATTAACATGCATTGTTCTATTGCTGATTGGCAAGGAAATCAATCTCCGCTTTAAGAAGAAACTGCCAGTTCCTATTCCTATGGAGATCATTGTGGTAAGTCAGTTGTGAAATTCTGTAGCTTAATTATATACCTCTTCTAAAGTTGTAGAATTGATCTCGTTTTTTATCAAGTCTTATGGGGCTTTAAGGTAACTTCTGTGGAATGTAATTTGTTTGAGACTCGGTCCAGTTGAGTGTTTGAGTGCTCATGAGGTTTAGGCACTGATGTACCCAAGTTTTAGGCATGAACTCCCAAATAAGAGTTGAGATTTGGCACCTGAGTGAGTCGCGGCATGGAGTACAAGAGCTCAGAATCCCCTCCTGAGGAAAGGTGCTTATGGATGCCTGTTCCAGAGGTTCTGCAGGACTTGCTTTCTTTTTAAAATGCAGTGATAGAAAGAAGAACAGGAAGCAGTGGGACTTCTTCCTTTCTCTATTTCTGAAATTGCTCTATGCATGGATTTTAGTGTAGTCTTTTGAAATACAGTCAGTCCTGCAGTCAAGTATCAGATCATCTTACTAGTCCACATCTCACATTAACTTTCACCTCTAGAAGTGTTTGGATTTAAAAATGAGTTCTCAGATAACTAGAGCTAACAAACAACCTGCACGAAATCACAGCCAAGGGAGTAGCTGAAGGCATGGATACCATCTGTATGAGGAATGAAGAAAGGAAGTGCTTCTCGGAGATGATAGAGAAGATGCTTTAGAGTATTGTTTAATAGTGAGGCAATAGCATCACAATCTTAGACCTGTAGCTTTCATTGCTCCTGCACCTGTTATTTTTGCAGATAACATGCATACTGTGCACAAGAAAATATGGCAGTGGAATCCTTCTCTTGCACTGAGTTTCCTAATACATGCTGTTCTGTGGTGCTGTTTGCATTTCCTAATACATGCTATTCTACCTGGGCTTAGCTCAAGCTAAGGGTATTTGTGTGATTTGGATCATACCACAGCGTGCTCCATTTAACTGTCTCCAGCAGATGAAATCAGTAAGGGTTGAAGGTGATGAATGGAAAACTTTGGAACTTCCTCCTTTTGTCTGTTTTTATAACCACTAACTCTTAGAAAACTGATTGACAAATGAATGTTATCCTTTGTGTCTTACTTACAATAAGCTGTTATTCCTTCAGACATATTTATCTCTTCTTAGCTCTTGATGCATTTGCGGGTTTTTAGGTCATTATCGGCACAGGAGTTTCAGCTGGAATGAATCTGACTGAGTCATATGGAGTGGATGTTGTTGGGAAAATTCCTCAAGGGTAGGGGTGTTATATTCTCATTCAAACTATACCTTTTTCATATAACGTGTAGCTTTTATTATAGTAATTGTAACCATTTATTTCTTCCCCAAGGTTAAGTGCACCAGCAGTTCCTGAGATTCAACTCATCCCAGCAATATTTATAGATGCAGTAGCAATAGCAATAGTTGGATTTTCAATGGCTGTATCTATGGCCAAGATCTTTGCCCTTAAACATGGTTACACCATTGATGGGAATCAGGTAAAAGTATTTGAATTTTTTCTATGGAAAATGTTCACTGTCACTTTCATTTCTTTATTAAAGCAGAAAGACATATTGGACAAGAATGGGTTTTTCTTTCACTGTAGAATCAAGTTTTTGGCAGCCTACACAATTAAATGCCAGGAGTTATTTTAAGCTCTTGTAGCTCTATTTTAATGACTAGTTACACTTATACCTTTGTTTTGGGAAAATTTGGTTAAAGTTGGACGAGTGCACAAATAATAATTGCTGAGACAGCCATTACTTAGGCTACTCTCCTGATAGGCACCTATTTTACTTCTGCATTCTTTCACAGTGGAACATTGAGTTCCCATGTGATAGGTATACTGTCTTCTGTACCAAAGAACTATTATATATGGTTTTAGAAATTCCAATGATGTTTTACTTTTTATTTATCCATTGCAAATAGTTGGTTTGTCCTGTGGGTGGTAATACAGTTGTTGTTTGTTTTATTCTTAATAAATAGATATTTTAGAGTAGAAAGAGGAGAACATCATTTGTATGATAATCCATTTTTTTATGCATTGTTAGCATTAAAATTCAAGTTATCCATGAGTTGAAAAAAATTCTTAAAAACAAACAATTTTGTCATTCATTTTAATTTTCAGTCTCACTAATCACAGTAATGTTTAAGGATGAGAAATGTCTCCAGCACTTTATCACATACTTCATTTAACAGATGATTTAATGTGCATTAACTTGTACTTGTGGTTCTCTCACATGCACAAGTTATGATAAGGTAGCTATAAAAGCACTGTAAATAAGAGGTGGTTGTTATTATGTATGGATAGCTCCACCTTCATACAGTTGCTAGGTATAACTGCCTTTTGTTTTGCTCTGATTTTTTTTAACACAGGAACTTATTGCCTTGGGAATATGTAACTCTGTGGGGTCATTTTTCCAAAGCTTTCCAATCACTTGCTCAATGTCCCGGAGTCTCGTTCAGGAAAGCACTGGTGGGAAAACTCAGGTATGTAAACCCAAATTTGGAGCCAAAGTTTGCTTTCTTTTTTCCTTCTTTTTTTTTTTTTTCCCCATTCAATTTTTTGTGCTCCAAAGCTGAAGACTGGAGTTTCACTAGACTGCCTCATTTCTCTGCCTTGGCCAGAAGAAGTAACTGCAGTTTCCTCTGTTTCATATCCTGTCTGGGCTAGGATAGGAGTCTACATGACAGTCAGAATGGACAAATTTTGTGGGAGGGATCAGAAATGACTCAACCAGCCTTTTGGGAAGCACAGGAAGCGTTAGCTCATGAGTAATACTGCCCTTTTGGGGCATTTCTGACTATTCAAATGTCATTTCTTGCTTATTTTGTTCAGATTGCAGGTGCACTCTCTTCAGTTATGGTTCTGTTGGTAATTGTGGCAATTGGATACTTCTTTGAGCCACTTCCACAGGTAAGGTAGTTTTGCCTGCTAAGCACTGCATGTCGGCAAACAGAAGCCAGCTAGTATTGCTTACAGCAGAGATTATGGAGTGGTTGATGAGTAAGCAGTCAGTTAGGGCTTGCTTCAGAAACCCTTCAATTTTATGTAGATTCTTGCTGTAAGTTAGATCGACAATTAATAAATATTTTGAAAAATACAGCGTGCTGTTGTTGTTGTTGTTACTGTTTTTAATATTGACCATTCTGGACTCTGTTTTTAAGACATAAAATTAATATCTTCAAATGATTCCCCTTTTGTTGCACGGTAGGAATTCTGGAAAGAGGCTGAAAAGGAAAGTTATAAATCAGCTGGTGGGGGTTGGGGTTTGGTGATGGCTCAGCATAATGAGTTGAAGTAAAACCAATTTGACTTATTTCTATTAAAATTTATTCATGTGAATAATGAATGATGAATGGATGCACACTGATAAAAAAACAACATGATTCTGGTGACATGCACAGGATGATATGTGATTCCTGTTTTGTTGTTTTTTGTTTGTTTGCTTTCTTAATAAGATATGCATCTTGGCTTATACCCATATGACTGTCACAGAATTTTTACAAGATATTGCAGAGAAACTTGAATCTGAGATTACAGTCCAGCTGCTTCAAGTACTGCAGGCATTATAACTGCAGCAGCCTGAAGCTCAGGAATACATGATTTCTCTTGCTGGGAAGGAGAGTAAATCAAATTGTACTGATTCTGGTTTGCCATTTCTGTGACAGGAAGAAAAATATATCTCCACTGAACTACTCGAAAAGTTGTTTTTTAAGCTGAACATCTGCAGTAGACTTATGTCAGTTTTATGAGCACAGAAAACAGTTATTTTGGATGCTTTGAAGCAGGTATCTTTCGCTTCTGAAAATAACATTTTTGTAATATTCCTAGACAGTGCTGGCTGCAATTGTAATGGTGAACCTGAAAGGAATGTTTAAACAGTTTGGAGACGTCGCACACTTCTGGAGAACCAGTAAGATTGAACTGGTGAGTAATGGACAGCTCAGAGCATATATTTAACTGTACTAAAAGTTTTGCTCCTCCTTGTCCTCCAAAATGGCATAGAAACTTAGCAGGGAATTACAAATTGCATTGTAAAACATTAAATACCCTTGGAGAGTGATCTGTTGCAGACAAGAACGTTTTTGTGCTTGTTCAACAGTGTTTAGCTCAGATCAAAAGTAGTTTAGTTGTGGTAAAAGCAAAGCTTTTGCAGTGTTGCTATAGGAACCGTACTGAAGGCTGTAGGAATGTAATGAAAGGAATTTGAAATACAGAGTAACAGAAAACTACATGAAAGTGTTTGTCATCTTCTAAGATTAACCAAAAACCTGTCCATAGTGGTTTTCCGGATTAATGTTAGTTTGTTATTGACACGAAATAAGATGATTTGTGATTTGTAGCTTATTGTGCTTATTTATGGGGGAACATGGAAACGTGGCAGAGACCTCAGTGTACTGACACATAGGTAGTCCTTGACCCCATGGATCAGATACCCAACCTCAGGAGTTAACTGCAGCCCTATATATATGATGATTTCCAAAATTCTGGACAATCAGAGAACTAAATCCTTGAGATCATCAGAATAAAATGGTATGTCCCCATTATTGGCTTGAGCTGCTCTTCAAGATCTGTGAAATAGTTCTGCTAGCTCAGAAATGCAACTAGTTTCTATATGGTATGGCGCAGAGACCTTAGCACATTTGAAGCACTGAGTTCTTCTTTTTTCAGTAGCAAACTCCTCTCAACATATGTATGGAATCAGGTGTCTCATCCAGGCAAAGACAATTAATTGTTTAGGAGTCCTTAGGGCAATCCTTCTTTGTGTATTTTATTCATACAGATAACAGTTCATACAGCTAACAGTTCTGCAAATTGCAGAGTTTGCAACAACTGCTCAGTAAAGATGGAAATAAATGAGAGCTACTTTTGCACACTTTGTATGTTTCTTTATCCTTCAGCACTGGGAGTCTGCTGTTAAGTCAGCATTCCTTGGAGAATAGGACTTAATGTATTTATTAATATCAGACAATTTGTCAGATGTTATTTTAATGTGCCTTGAGCTTTTACACCCTTTTCAAAGGTTAAGGCAATTACAGTCTGCTATCATGATGAATTACATCACAGCCTGTTTCTGAGCAGAAGAGATACATAGGCTTCAGGCTGAACTATGCTATTGTTTTTGTGTTAACAGAAGATGCATACTAATTCAGAACTTTTCTTTGTTTTAGGCCATCTGGGTTGTAGCTTTTGTGGCTTCTCTTTTCCTGGGACTAGACTACGGTTTGCTTACTGCAGTAGCATTTGCAATGATAACCGTTATTTACAGAACACAAAGGTCAGATTTCTTCTTTATTAACATCAGTGTTTGTTGGACTTATGTGTGGTTTTGTTTGTTTAAGAGATGCAAATAAGCAGAAGACCTTTCCTCTCCCTACAACTGCATACAGTATATCATCTGCTTCATAATGTAGTTCATGCAGGACATGACCCATGGCCCTGATCTAGGGTTCAAATTTTATTTTTCTGAGAACAAAATTTGAGATGGGAATTTTGATTTCTTACTTCACTTAATCTTGTTTGTGTTGTTTTTAATGCTTAGAATTCAGAACTTCAAACCTGTTTGGTGTCAGGTTCAGTAAACGATTACCTTTTCTGTGCACTGTCACAGTCAAACTAAAGAAGCTGTGTCAGATTATCACTAGCTAAATGTTTAAGTATTTTATAAAGAAGTTCTAATTCATCAAAAAAGTATTCATGCCCTTCTAGTTTTTCAGATCACTTCTCGCTCTCAGTAAAAGTTATCTTCCAGATCTAGAGCAGAATGATTTCTAGCATGTGTGAATAGGACTTCACCTCTTACACAAGGCCTCTATGCTCAATGTGTTGGTTATCTAGATGGAAAATCTGTAGAGGTCTTCGTTTCCATCTGTGTTGGAGTGAAACCAAATCCTGAGATTTCCACTCTGCATAAATAAGTGTATTCTTCTGCCAGCTGTGCATGGTTTGATCCTTGCAAACTTCACAGTTCTTTGCTGTCATACTGCCTCTGAGTTGGGAATGTTCATCTTCTCAGACATGCTTCACCTGGGAGCAGGCTTTTTGGAGCTGCAGCATATTTTGAGCCAGTCCGAGCTGCTGTACTTATAAGATAGTCAATGAAGTTGCACCAGTTCAAACCAAAGAAAATTCACTCTGTAACTCTGCATCCTGTGGCCAATGCTGTTCAGAAAATGGCAGCACTAAGTGCTAAGTTTCTAAATTGTTTCTGCATTGACAGAAGCAACTGACATGACTTATCACTAAATAGCCCCTTAATGGCCCCTTGGTTTTCTTTCTTCCACAAACTACCCACTGCATTTGACCACATTTAGATAAAATTGTGGCAGACAGAACGACTATTTAAAATAAGGTTCAAAATATTTTAAGTACTCACTTTTCCACTTTTTAAGTGATAATATTGAAACGTTTGCCTCCATTTCCCTCCAGACCTCAATACAGAATCCTTGGTCAGATTCCTGACACAGATATCTACTGTGATGTGGAAGAGTATGAAGAGGTAGGAGTGTATTTTTGTGCGTGGTTTTACGTATTGGAACAAAGATAACTGTGGCAGTTGTCTGATGTGCACCTGTGATATTCTTTCAGGAAGCAAATAAATGTTAATAGGAAAAGCCATATTGTTTAGAATGCTACCTTCTTGTCCTGCATGTATGTTTGATTAGGAGCTGATCAAAAGTAACCATTTCACTAATTATCATTGTGCTGGCCTAGTACAGAATGGTAAGATTTGTAGAAATATAAATGCTGAACCAGCTGTGTACACAATTGCAAACAAGGCCAGCTTCTTTAATTGTGTGACAGTATTAAATGAAATCTATAAGCACCAGGACTGTTCCAGTACTGGGATGCTGGAATGATGTCTTCTGGAGCTTTCTCTTCTCCAGGCTGAACAAGCAACTCCCTCAACCCTTCTTCACAGGAGAGGTGCTCCAGCTGTTTGATCATCTTCATGACCCTTTCCAACAGCTCCACATCCTTCCTGTCCCATGGGCCCCAGGCACAAGCTTTATTAAACAGCATCTCCTTGCCTTCATCCTATCCCCTGCTCATTAAACAGACTTGATTAATGGCATAATTGCTTGCCATGCACTCAGCTTCTTATAATTGTGATATTGTTCAACCAAAAGCTGGCAAAAGCAGTATGTTTTGTAAATACATAGGATCTAGCAATAATGGAGCTAAGTGTGCTGCATTTATTCACAAACAGCAGCTACAGTTTCCTGTCTGCTTTGCCATGTTCTCATAGGTGCTGCTTTGAAGGCTACATCTCTCTTTACTCAGGAACCAGTTGATAAAAACCTATATGAAAAGACCATGCAGAAACCTGAAAACATTCTTCCACCAGTAGTTCTGTTTAGAATACGATACAAAGCAGAATATACGGACATGCTTACAGCCATATTCAAAGAAGAGGAGACTTTGTTTTTGTTACACCGAGTCCAGTTTGCTTTTGCTACTCCTGTGTAAAGATGAGATTGGTACCATAGGATCTCTGCTGCTGGTCAGGTCATTTTCATGTAAAATGTCAGAGTGCAGGCTGCTCAGAGATGACTTAATTTAAAGTAAAAGTAAGAAGTGATATTGAGACCTACAAAAAGGCCTGTTTACAACCAAGATTCTTAAAGGCTAAAACTATAGGCTCTTGTTTTAGTAGCTGAGGACACAAGAAGGAGAGAGAAAGAAAGAAGGAAATCATGCCCGTATAAAGGGAGGCTAAAAGGCAGTGATCCTTGATCTGCATGATTTCCTCATATTAATATCAGCTGCAAATAGAAACATTGGAGAACTGTAAATCTTTTAGATGGCTATATCTTTCTTTGTTATAAACAGAAGAAGTGTCACATGACATTGATTCTGTGCAATATGACACCTGGAAGGGTGGAGGCTCTGATCTTCCAGTTGGCTTTGCTCACAGCACTGCTGACTATCCTTGATACCATAGCCATTCTGAGTTGGCCTTTGGGCTTTGTGTTTACAAGTATCCTCATGTCTTGTACCTATGCAGGCAATACATCAATGTTTTTTTTTTTCCCTTAGGTTAAAGAATATCCTGGAATAAAAATATTTCAAGCTAATACGTCACTTTATTTTGCCAATAGTGAGTCATACACAAATGCACTAAAGAAAAAGGTGAGTAAAGCAAAATCTTTAATACCTATGTCTTGAAATTTCAAACTTTTTTTTTTCTGAAACACATTCATTTTTCAGGCCCTTCAGTGTAGCCCCTAGTGCAGTGTTTCTCTGGTGCCCTCTGGTCATCAGTAAAATATGAGAAGGTGATCCTGCAGCCAACTGTACGTCATCTTAGCAAGCAGCAACATGGGGAGGGAATAAACAACATATACAGAGTATGGTTCATCTCCTGCCTAACCCAGATCTGACTGGGAATGGCAGTAACAGAACTAGCTAAGGACAGAACTGCCTGACCCGCTAACAATTACATCCTTATTAATTTCTGAACCATTTTTCTGTAGCTCCCTTGACGAGTCTTACACAAAAGAGGTGGGTGGTACTTCTTCAGAAAGCAAGAGGTATTAGCAATTTGTGTCCACGCACACTTATCTCCCCTTCACTTTCTGCACTCAAATCAGCATTCTATTGAAATATGGCACCTCTGATCTCAAGAGAGGAATGTTATGCATCTCTTCCTCATCTTAACACAGTGCTTGCGAAGATTATTCCTTCTTCCTCTATGCTGTTCTCACCACCACCAAGGAACACTGAATAATGCAGGCATCTTCAAAATTTATGGCAGTGATGAATTCAGTGCTAATTGATACTGCAGTGTCATCCTAACAAGCTGAATCTTGTCTGATCGTGCTTTCTTTTCGTGCCAGACTGGAGTGGACCCTTGTGCTATATTAGCAGCAAGAAAAAAAGCCCAGAAGAAGCATGCCAGGGAGGTAAAGAAGGCCAATAAAGTCAAAAAGAAAGCTGTACTGAAGCTAGTGAATTCTTCGGTAAATATTTACCTCTGCTTTATCATGTTGCTCTCTAGTATTACCATTCTTGTTTATACAAGATACTGAGTTACTCAGGTAGGAAAGCTTGGAATACAAGCACTGCAAAGTGTGGACAGACTGCTAGGGAATACTGTGGGTCAGAGGATCATGACTGGAATGGATAATCGTGTTGAACCTTAGTTACATTCAGGTGCAGCATTAGTGGAGCAGAGCCTTTCACACTACCATACTGTTTCAGTGGTGCTGTGAGCAGAAGTTGGAGGGATCCTACTTCTGCCCCTCCCTCCTACACGCTTGGACTAATCATGCAGAAATAGGATATAATAAAATTAATTCAAATGAGAAGCTGTAATAAAAAGATGCCATCCACGCCGTTGATTCTAGCATGAAAGGCTGGAAGAACGTGTGTGTGGAGAGGAAGAGGATCTATGCTGGATGAGTACTAGCTATCATTTAATTGTATTTATCTCCTCTCACAGACCAATGATGTGGAAGCAAGCGTAAAACATGAGATAGCAAATGATGGGTTACCTGTAAATGGAAAATTTGCATATGTGGATGCTGGGGTACAAGATGGGTCTCCTGATGAGCTTGAACACTTTGTGGAGCCCAAAACAAACATCCATTCTTTAATTCTGGATTTTACCCCAGTGAACTTTGTGGATTCAGTTGGAGCAAAAACATTAAAATCAGTAAGTCTTTGTTTGTTTGTTTGTTTGTTTTTCAAAAACATAGATAATATGTAAATTAAGTACCTACCAGGGAGCCTGCCTTGGGATGTAAATGTCAGGTGGGATACAAGACAGTATCTCATATAATCATGACTTTAATTCTATAGCTCTATAAGTTTCAGCTGAGTACTGGGAAATGTGGAAAGTGCAGCTCTCGTGGTGACCAGCTTACATCTTCCTGAACTGCTATGTGCACAATGATATACCCATGTTTAACTTCAGTTTAATTCTATTGCAGGTTATAAAAGAATACAAAGAAGTTGGTGTCTGTGTCTGTATTGCCAGCTGTAGTGGTGAGTTGAGGTTTTTCCGTGACCTTTATAGAAAAGACTATATTTCATCTCTTTTCCTCTGGCCTTGAATTTATTTTCTGCAGCCAGGTGCCTCAGTACTATCAGTGCTAATTTTGCATTAAAATTGGATTTGAGGAAGAGCAAGCTCCTAGAGTCTTTACTTTGCTGGAAGTGAAGCATTGATGTAATGAGTTCTCTGAGGACTAGATCTTGCTCCCGTTTTTTCCAGCTGGCAAACTGTGAATGACACACATGTTGTAGCTTGCACTTGTTCTAATAATGAAATAAGAGAAGCTTGAAGTGTTCTCAGCTTCAATATTTGGAACTGTAGCATCTTCAGCCAATAACAGACCTCTCTATATAGCTGGAAAGGAGGATTACTTTCTTTTGGAGTAGAAGAGTAATGATTCATCCGGATGTTTAAATGTTTTAAGTAGTGACAAGTAGGACTCGATAATTCTTGTCAGTGTCTTCCTGAGATACTGTTGGTTTCCATCCTTGTACTTTGGTTTGTGCACTGAAGCTGTGTTTGTGGGTTTTTTTATTTTGTAGGCCCAGTTATGAATGAGCTGACCAGACTGAATTTTTTTGATAACACTGTAACAAGAGAGTTGCTGTTTCACAGTATTCATGACGCTGTCCTTGCTTGCCAAGTGAAAGACAGGTCTGCTTCACAGACTGCCTTAGACCACTGAAGAATGGCAACTGGCAAAATGGACATTGGATTTATGCTGATAGAGACTTTCTTTGAATATTCAATTTGCACAGGTTAAAGAGTACCTAAGGCTGTCTGTATCTACGGGTATAGAGTGGGGCTTACTTTCTGTAGGAAGAGTGGACAAAGAATTGGAAGCCTTCATGCTCTTGAATTTTTTCTTTCAATCAGGGTATAGCCGTTCAGTGACATGACCTTACAATTATGCAAGATGAGAAAAGTTATTGTATTATGCTATAATCTGATAGACAAGGTGACATTCCTATTCCTGTTGAGAAAATGGGCACTTTAACTCACTTGCAGAAGATAACTGTTCTGCAGTTCCAATGTACTGTACCAGTGTCTTTACAGAATTTTCTTAAACAGCTTTTAAAGCCTGATGTCAACATTTCCATACTACAGGTTTATATAAACTAATAGTCTGCCAGCTGGATCCATGAATTCACACTGGTAACATTAGCTGCTGTTCTTTTTAAATCTTGATGGTACCATTTTGTTTTTTTTAAATATCTAACCTGTCCCAAATCTATTGATCTCCATTGCCCAAGTATTTTCACTGTGAGTTTCATATTAAAAAAACATTGTTTAATTATTATGTTATCAATATGGTACTTACACTGCCAAAATCTAGTTATACCTTCTAGAAAATAATACAACTCATTTTAAGCAAAAATTATGTTGTCCTCACGTTTGAAGACAAAAGTTGTTTATGCCAGGAATGAGGTCTGACAAAATGGACTTAAGAACTGATGCCCTATATGCAGTCTCTTAAGCTGGAATAGGTTAGACAGAGTCTGAAGTCTCAGAGGTCCAAAAGAGAAATATTTTTCCATTGCCTGAGATGTCTTTCTACTTACCAGCACAGCTGCTCCTGCCTCAACTTTTAAGTGATTGTGATATAGATTTCAGTAGAACTCAAAAATGCATTTGGCTATTTTTAATGAAAAAGTAGGTTCTTTTTTCTTTCTTTCTTTTGTCTTTACAACCTGGCTACTACAGTACTGTTTAACTTCAGGTTGAAACATAAAATTTGGAAATACTTCAAGCAAGATAGTGCCTGTTATTCCCTGAACTATCAGTATGAGTCTGGTTAGAGGTAGGAGCCTGGAAGTGATCCTCTGTGAGCTATTTCAGTAGCATATGGGCAGTAGAGGAGGATCAGTGCCATTTTGTTTTGCACCCTCAAAACAAAGGTCCTGTGCATACAGAAATTCTGACGATTTCCTCTCTTCTTAGTGCAGAACTTGCTGCTTTTTATTTTGGTTCACGCTGTTGCAATTATGGTTTGCTTCATGCAAACCGAGTTTCCCAAGAACCAGGGGCAACGGAAAGATGTTTTCTTTCCTGCAAATCCCCTGCCACCAGGGATAGGAAGCTTTCTGCATCAGAAGATACTGCTTAGCTGGAGTTCAAAGTATGAATGCACGTTAACACAGTGTGCGTTTACTTAAACAACTTTGGGTACATTTTATAATGTTTACTAGTTTAACAAGCCTTTGTATCTGCATACGGTATATATTTTTCTACTTTCAGCTTGTTGCAGCTTCGGTTTTTAACTATGTAGTCTCTTCTGTTCACATCAAAATCCTGTCAAATTCTCAAATAAAAAGTGATTATCAGGACTTGTCAAAACTCTCCACTTTGTCTCAGCAAGACACTGCCTGTGGGACAAGCCAACATTGCAGGACTGATATCTGTTAATAAGGGGTGGGCTGGGAAGGTTTACCACTGGCATGCAGGTCCTCCCTGGCATCAAATCCAGCATGCAAACATCAGCGCTTCTGAAAAAGAAACCTAACAAAAATTTCCCTCTCTCACTCATTTTAGCAGCCATATACAGTCTGAAGTTGGTCTTGGGAAGTAGCTGGTGGTGTTTTTTTTCCCTTCTTCTGGTGTTTTTTTTCCCTTCTTCCTCCTACTTGTGCACACCTTCTGTTCTTTAACTGGGACTTTCAGAAAAGCTCTTGAAAAGTTATGCCTACTTATGGTTGTACTTAAGTAATCTGTAGCTTCTGGGCAACCAGCTTTTCCCACGCAAGATACTTTTCCCTACAACTGGTCAGCTGTACTTTGTGACATCAAATGAGCAAACAAGCACGCACATGTATGTGGGGTTAGGTTAAAACAATAAAACTGTTTGTACACCAGATTTGAAGGAGGGGACAATCCTCCCTACTAGTGGGCTAACAGAATTTAAAGAAAAGGTGATGAGGGGGGACACAAATGGATGTCTTCTTCACAAGTAGTTATGGACTGCATTACCCACTGTTTAGAGTTGGGGAAGCATTCCTGTGTTGAGGTTATTGTCCTTTGCCTTGCATTCTTCATAGCAGCACTGAAGCACTTCCACAAACCATACTGACGCAGATCTGCACTGAAGTTTGCTTGCTTTCTAGTGTTCAGGTTCCTGCTCCTCACCCTTCTGGTTTTAGCATCCCCTTAAAGCCCTCTCTGCACCAGGCCACACCATGATGCAGTTAATGCTGCTGAAAGAACAGGGAACTGCTGAAAGAATGGATCAAAAGCCTTTGCCAAGACCATCCTACAAGCACTAGTACTGTGCAACTTGGTCCTGATTATTACCAGCACTGTTGGTAATCCATTCAGCAACATAAAATCTGGAAGCTTTAGTTGAGTCTCACAGTCCTGTGCTTTGTTGCTACCAGCTGACCCAGTGCTTCCCAGTCCAGCCTTTTACCTACTGAAAAGCTCATCTTCCCACTGCTGTTTAGATAGGATTTAAACTTTCAGTTATCTTAAACGTGTCAGCGCAACATCAAACAAACTCACATCCTTTAAACTCAGGAGAGGGCTCCACTCTTTCTTCTCTTCACTACATTTAGATCCTCACTGCTGCAGCCTCACCACAGCAAATAGCACTGCACAACCCAAGTCCGGTTGATGCTGAGATGCTTATTCTTAATTCTCAGAATATTCCCTTCCCCCTATTCTCTGCAAAAGCACTGATTATACAGCATACCTGATCAGCTCCAAATTCTTTATACATCCTTCACTCATCCTGCTCAAGTAGAAGATGCATTTAATTTCAAACACTGTATTGATAAATCTATGTTGAATCATTGCTACTTTCTGAGCCACTTTACTTTCTGGCTCAAAATGGCAACATTCTCTTCCTACCACTAAATCTGCACCCCTCTCTGAAATATGTTCTTACAAAAATAACCATTGAGATCAGTTTTTTGAGCAGACATGGGCAAATACATCAGAATGCCTAAATTTATTAAGGCACTGATGCTTTGGCCTAAAGTCTAACAAAATCCATTCACTGCATACACTTTCCCTACTGCACACACTTCTTTCATAAGAAAGCCTGATATACCTTTTCTCACATTTAAGATGTAACAGTTCCCATAATGCTTTACATTCCTATGTTCCTTCAAGCTTTTTTTCTATTTTCATGGAATGCTCGAAAAAAGAGAAAATGAAAAGCTTGCTTTTCAGTGACCAAGCTGCAAGAACATGGTAGATAAATAAAGATCACCCTTTTAATGTTGTCTAACTGTAAGCTATGAAGAATGAATACCCAGTCAAGGTCACCCTCTGTGTAACGACATATCAAAACTTAGGAAGCACTGCAGTCACTTACTTAGGAATGTTGTAGTGCCTCTACAGCAGAGATGAGAGGTTTGGGGGTATAAACAGTGACTGGGGACCTAGTTCAAGATTGCCTTGTTTCAGGTAGGTACACACTTTAAAAAATGTAGTGCTGTGTTATTCAACTTTGAGATTTCTTTTCTATAGCAGCAAGACTCCACTAAATGCAAAACACATTCATAAAGAAATTCCACCTGTTGTTTGGAACACTTCATTTATTTCTAGCTTCCAAGAACAAGCCAGGAGTTACCACATACATACAGATTTTGGTTTCACAGAAAATTTAACTGCAGAAACAGGAAAAGCACTCTGAGATATCAGTTGTAGGTCATGTAGCGGGGAGTAGCACTGAATTTTGCGTAGGATTTAATGACTTTGTTCACTGCTTCTAAGAAGTCTTTCTCAGTTGCAATTTTTCGGCGTGCTCGGATTGCAAACATGCCTGCCTCTGTGCAGACACTGCGAATCTCAGCTCCTTTCAAAAAAAAAAAAAAAAAAAAAAAGGACAAATAAGTTCAACACTGACCACCAGTGGAGATGAAGCAGACACAAAAATGGCTAAATGAAAATTCGGCTTACCTGTGCTATTAGGACACAGTCGAGCCAACAGCTCAAATCTTATGTCCCTTTCAACACTCATGGAGCGAGCGTGTATCTTGAATATGTGAGTCCGCCCCTGGAAAAGCACAGAAGACAGAAGTGTTCACACCATGAAAGAGGTGACAACTAGACCTGCTCTCAGTGCAGCTGTCCTCTTCCCCAGCAAGGGCAAATGAAAAATAAAATTCTTACTTGGTACCTGACAACAGTTTCCTATGTCTGGACTAGAATAATTGAGCAATGGAATACTAGCTGTCCATGAAACTGAACTATGAAAATACCTTAAAGAGTTCTACTGGAAGGAGTATTTCAAGAAATCTCTCAAAAAGAGCTAAATAAAACACACTCCAACTTAAGAACTAAATTATAGAACCAGTTAAAGGATTATCTACCTATTGAAATAGAAATATACAGCAAACATAACTACAGGTTCTCTGCCAGGGATGAAATCTGGGCAGTGTGAGAAAACTTTCCTTGGTACATACTTAATCCCCCAAATTTCTATGGAGTTTCACATAAGTTAGGAGTGCTGCAAAGCACAATAACTCCTGTAAACTGCTTCCAGACAGTAATGCCCCAAATGAAGAAACACTCTGATATCAGAAAATATTTGGCAGTGAAAGAAAGCATTCTGACCTCAAGATCAGGCAAGCTGAACTCTATCTTCCTATCCAACCTCCCAGGCCTCATCAGAGCTGGATCCAGAGTATCAGGCCTGTTTGTAGCCATCAACACTTTGATATTGCCTCGTGGGTCAAAACCATCCAACTGGTTGATCAGCTCCAGCATCGTGCGCTGCACTTCATTGTCACCCCCAGCACCATCATCAAAGCGAGCACCTGGACAGAGAAAACACAAAACAGCAGAGAGACCTTCAGAGCAGGCAGATATCAAAGCTGCTGTGTGTGAGAAAGCAGGAGAAGAGTATTTAAATTACATACAAATATTTGTGATGAATTGAAAGAAGATATGAAGGGATTAATTGAAAATGACACAACTTCAAATAAAAAGTGAGTGGCACTATCTGTCAGTTATAATAAGCACTGTGTTTAGTGGGAAATATTAGTGATAGGTGGACAGTTGGACTGGATGATCTTGGGAGGTCTTTTCCCACCTTGGTGATTCTATGATTCATCCTTACAATTAAAGAGCCCATTTCCCTGCCTAATAACAGGCCAAACTGCTGAGATTTATAAATGGTTTAGATTTCTGTTTTAACATCTCCCCTCAACCAAAGTCTACTTTCTCAGGACTGAAGTACTTCTTTCTTCAAGGGGGAGGGGAGGAAACGTGACTTTTAGGTACTAGTAAAGATTTGCTAAGTAGTCTAGAACCTGAAGGGGGTTTAAGTTAACAATACTTTCAAACACAGATTTTTTTTTAACTAAAGATTAAGTTATCTGCATGTTCCAAACATGGTGAGAGGACTTCTCATCTGGGCTAAATATGTCTTAAAGCTATATAAACCACTTCTTGACACCTTCTCAGACTGGGACATGCTGGTAGTAGTTTTGCTAAATATTTAGAATATTTAGGTATTTACAAGCATACTTCTTGAAATGCAGCAACCAAGATAAAGAATTAAGGCATGAGAGGAAAATCTGCAATTTCTCCCATGAAGTCAGAGCTATGCATACTACAGACATACCTCCAATGGCATCAATTTCATCAAAGAATATAAGACAAGCTTTTTTAGTTCTGGCCATTTCAAAGAGTTCACGAACCATTCGAGCTCCCTGAAAGCAAAATGAATCAAGACCTTGTTACAGACTCAAAGCATGTTAAAAGGAAAAATTTCACACCTCCAAACAATTCTAGTTTCTAATAATAAAACTCTTTTATTAGTATAAATGTACAAAACCAAACATTCATAAATCTTATAGCAATTTATAGATGAGAGACGGATTACTATTCTTAAACTCAGAAGAAGTACAAATGACATCAGGGCCAACTGAAAAACAAGTGGTAGAGCTGGAAACAAAATCCTCATTCCGGAGTCCTCCCAAAACACAGATTACACTCTACACTGCAAAATTCATTTCATTGGTGACAACATAGTTCATGTGTTGTAACTGACTGCCCAGTCTACACCCATCTGCCTGACAGTCCCTCTGCCCCCTTGTATCTCCAGCATGCTAGTACATTCATCCTTTAGACTTACTAGGGTGCCTCATCCCCAGGACTACAAGCCTGTGATTCACTCCACATTTCATTAAAAATTGGCTCTTACCTCTCCCACATACTTCTGCACCAGCTCAGATCCAATTACTCTGATGAAGCAGGCATCAGTTCTGTTAGCAACAGCACGGGCACAAAGTGTTTTGCCTGTACCAGGAGGCCCAAACAAAAGCACTCCTTTCGGAGGCTCAATTCCAAGGTTAACAAACCTTTCAGGCTGCAATAGTGAGAAACAGAAGGCATGAGACATGTACATCACGTGTACATCAGAGATTGTGTGTACATCAGAGATGCAAACTTAGAAAATCATCAGTGAATAACAAAACAAACCAGGCTAGACTGGAAAGAGGTCACTAGACCTCTTTTCACTTGACTTTTTACACACAGCTTTATCTTTTCTTGCTTTTTCAAATGCTAAAAGATGATCAGCATAGCTTTAAAACAATTAAAATTCCAACCTGAAGGTTACTTACATGAAGCAGAGGGGTTTCAACCACCTCTCTGAGCTTTTCAATTTGCTCTTTACAACCACCAACATCACTGTAAGTGACATCTGGTTTTTCTTCCACCTGCACAACAAAAAGATAATCGAGCAGTTAACACCTTAATGCTGCATATCTCTGTAGGCTTTCAACCACCAAGAATAGAACTGTAAGAAACCAAAATTAGTAGGGAGAACAAAGCCAAGTAAAATAAGTAAAGGCAGTTCTTACTTGCATCATGGTGACTGTGGGATCGATCTTTGGAGGCAAGGGGATGTGGATTTGATACTTGTTTCTGTCCACTCTGGTGAGAAGGCATAAAGAACATTTATTTTAACACCAGTTAATAAAACTGTCATGAAGAAATAACTGCAAATTAGAAGAAGCTGAATTCTTAAACCATTATTTCCTCTGGCATCAAGATAACCCAGCCCTTAAAGCTAACAGAATGGCTAGAGACTGGAATTCCTTCTGCAGAGGATCTTAATATTTCAAGAACTATTAATTCCAAGATATTTTAAAAACTAAACTTCAAAATATTCCAGAGAACAAATTGGCAAAATATTGATTCTCAAGATAACTGGCTTCATCCCTTCAGCAAACGTTTCCTGCAGCTGCTCTGTGTGTATCTGCCAAGACAGCCAAGGTGGAAGCACGCTGCTCAGATTACCTGAAAGTGGGGACTATTGAGGCCCACACTGAAAGGTTTCAGTCTGGTGCACTGAACTGACTTTCACCAGAATGATATCAAACTCAAAATATCCTAAAAAGAGCATGCAGATTAGCAACTGTCTTCCAACAGAAAGACCTTAATTGGCATGATTTCAACTCCTGTAAAAATACCAAATGACAGTTGCTGAGTTGTCAAACTAACGGATCAGATGAGAAGATTCAGTCTTCAGTAAAACTGTAACACAAAGGATTTTGCTTACCCAACTCTCATGCCTTCTTCTATGTCAGTAGGTGCCACCTGGTCACTGAGATCCACCACAAATTTGGCAAACTGCTTGACATTGATAATGTACTTGGGATCCTCAGAGTCTGCATTGATTATCTTTGTACATCTAATACACAACATACAATTAACATCATCAGGAAAAGAATTATCTGCTCGACTATTTGCGTAAGCATCAGAATAGAGATGGTGGATATATGCTCCAAAAACACTGAAAGAGCTACAGAACTTGTGATTTTAATATTATAGCATCATACAACAATAACAGAAGCACAGGTATGAAATACATCTCTAGGGAAATGGTTCGGTCATGGCTTGAACTGGTGACTGAGCACCTGGTGAAGGGGTGGGGCTGGCCTAGAGAGCAAAGCAAATTGTTTGCACTTGTGCTCCCCACATGACCAGAAGGGGTGGGGCCACCCTGGGTTCAGATAAGGACTAGTCACTGAAGGCAGAGCATCTTTTAGACCTAGGCTGCTTCCTGAGAAAGAGTGCTGTACAGAGAGCTGCTTCAACAGTTGGGTGAGTTCAACTCTTCTTTCTGTATGTGACTGTTGGCCTACCTGCAAATACCTTGCCTGGTATAACCAAGAATCTGTCAGGAGTAATTCTGCTTCTTCATAAGCATAACAACATCATATACCATATTTATACATATTTTGTATGCTTATTGATACAATGGTAAAAAGTGCTTTCAATTTGCACAAAATATGACTCTTCTTCAAAAAGAAAAAGAGTATGTGAGTTATAAATTGCATTTTTAACACTATGCAGCTCCACTGTAAGGACAAGGAAAGAATCCACCCACCTGGCAACCTGTAAAGGCTGCTCGCTTTGGAGAGTTTGCTTATCTGCAGCCAGATCCCAAAGAGCAGGAGGAGCCAGGCCAGTGTCGGATTCCTTAATTCCTGTGAACAACACGGACAAGGTGAGGAGGAAGAAGCAACTGGTATGTTTTCAAACATCAATAACCTTACACCCAGGCCAGCAGGAAATTTCCTGAGGTCTCTAATTAAATGCAAACGCACAACTTTATTGAACTTCAAGTTTCCTAAAGATACAAGGCTGTGCCAGCTGAATATGCAAATACCAGGCTATCCACATCACTAAGCTAACTGTTCTGCTATGCTTCTCTTCATTGGGCAAGGAGTGGCACCACTACTTACTGATAATTTGTTGACTTTCTGCAGTACACAGAAGTTCACTCATGATTCAAATGTAGTTTGACACAACCCATAAGTTAGCTAGTGACAGAGAAGGGGATTTGTTTCGTGCTACTGTAGCGAACAGGCCTACAATTTTAAATACAAATTTGTTGAACTACAAAGCTACAAATGTATATGTGCAGCTTAGCCCTGCCCAATCAAAAGCAAAACCATCACTTACAAAATAAAAATTGCATGTTACAAAAATAAAGAAATGCAGCCTTTGGCAAAAAATAAAAATCATCAATGAAGAAGTGGTTTGAAGTCAGCTTCTTCAAATACTCATTTTTGCGGCTCTTCTACTGAAAGTCATGTTAAGAAAGAAAGATACCAGTGAGCTCATTGATTTTCTTAAGCAGTTGTTGAATATCATCTTCTACTTGCTTGATCTGCCTGGAGTATGTGCTCTGGCCCTGGAAAAGAAACATCACATTGATTTTTGCAAATCAGTAATTTCATGCTCAGGAAGAAGTGGCAGTAACTGCTGAGCATCAAGATATTCAGTAGATGGGTTTGGTATAACAAAAACTACTGATCACAACCAAAGACAACACTATTAAGCTCATATAATAACATTTCTGTTAATTATGAGCATTGTGCAGGTGGAAGTTTTTTCACATGTTTACTCATAGAATTGTTTTTCCTTTTGAATTTGTTTGGTCTTATGTTTTTTTAACCATTCTTAAGTGTCAAAACAAGTCTTAGTAAAGATTACATACAGAAGGAGTTCTGCAAACATCACAGAAGTGAAAAATCCTATTTGTATGAGTGCTTTTATTTCCTCCCCAAACTCTCTACCATCTGCAAATATAGCAGAATGTTCATGGTGCAAATCAGAAGCCATATTGTCACCAGTGATAAAATATTTTACCGCATCCAGGCAGACCTGGATTTGCTTTACAAGGTCCCCCTTGTATCAATTTGGCCAAAAAAAAAAAAAAAGCCCAAGTAGGCTCAATCTGTATTTCAGGGCCCTTATGCAGTTGCAGGGTTGTACTGTCGATAAAATTCAGATTTCTGACAAGCATATCCACATTCCCAACATACACTAAGCAGCAAGTTTCTTTATTTTGAAGAGTTCTTTCACAGACCCATCGTGGAATCATTTAAGGTTGGAAAAGATCTGTAAGATCATCAGTCCAACCTATGCCCGCTAAACCACGTCTACACATTTTTTGAACACCTCCAGGGATGGTAACTCCACCACCTCCCTGGGCAGCCTCTGCCAGTGCCTCACCACTCTTTCTAAGAAGAAATTGTTCCTAATACAACTGAACCTCCTCTGGAACAACTCAAGGCAGTCCCATCTCATCTCATCACTGGGAGCAGAGGGAGCAGAGAGGACCTGGGGGTCTTGATAGATGAAAAACTTAATATGAGCCAGCAGTGTGCCCTTGCAGCTCAGAAGGCAAATGATGTCCTGGGCTCCATCAGAAGAGGGGTGGCCAGCAGGGACAGGGAGGTGATTGCTCCCCTCTACTCTGCTCTTGTGAGGCCCCATCTGGAGCACTGTGTCCAGGTCTGAAGCCCCCAGTACAAGAAAGACAGAGAGTTGTTGGAGAGGATCCAGGGGAGGGCCAGGAAGATGATCAGGGGACTGGAGCACCTCCCCTATGAAGACAGGCTGAGGGAGCTGGGCTTGTTCAGCATGGAGAAAAGAAGGCTGCGGGGTGACCTCATTGCAGCATTTCAGTACCTAAAGGGAGCCTACAAACAGGAGGGGAATCAATTCTTTGAAAGGGTAGATAACTGCAGGATGAGGGGAAATGGTTTTAAGTTGAGAGAGGGGAGATTTAGGTTGGATGTCAGGGGGAAATTCTTTACAGAAAGAGTGGTGAGGTGCTGGAACAGGCTGCCCAGAGAGATTGTGGATGCCCCGTCCTTGGAGGTGTTCAAGGCCAGATTGGATGGGGCCATGGGCAGCCTGGTCTAGCATTAGGTGGGAAGGTTGGTGGCCCTGCATGGGGCAGGGGGGTTGGAGATTCATGATCCTTGAGGTCCCTTCCAACCCTGGCAATTCCGTGATTCTGTGAACTCCACCCACCCACAGCCTCCTTTCAGGCAGCTGTAAGCAGTAGTGAGGTCGGCCCTGAGCCTCCTCTTCTCCACACTGACCGATCCCAGCTCCCTCGCCGCCCGCCATCCCAGCAGTGCTCCAGCCCCTCACAGCTCCCTTGCCCTCCCCCGGACACCCGCAGGCCCGCCCGTCCCTCCAGCAGCGAGGTCCCACAGCCGCACACGGCACTCGAGCTGCGGCTCAGCGGTGCCGAGTGCGGCCAGCAGCGTGCGCGCGTTACTCACGTAGGTTTTCAGCAGGGCGATATCTCCTTCGTCCAGCGCTGAAACAAGACAAGAAAGGCGTAAGTCGCCAGTCGTAAAGACGAGACGGAAGCTCGTTCGGAGGCCGCCCTGCGGTTGTGCCTTTGTAGGCGAGGATCCCCGCGGCTGACGGCCGCCCTGCCCCGCTCCGCGCCCGCCGCTTACCGCGGATGGGTTTGTCCTCCTTCTCCTCCTCCTTGGTCTTGCGCTGGTCCGCTCCCAGGTAGTCCGGCATGGCGAAAGCTCGCGTCTCCGGAAGGCCGAGCGCTGCTGTGTAACGCTTCCGGGCCGCGCCGCCGCCTTCCCGCGGGCCGGGGCCGGCCGTTTCCTCCTCGCCTCGCGGCGCGGCGGCGGATCGCGGGCCGCCGAGCGGAGCGTGGCGCGCAGCCGCGCTCCCTCCCCCCGGCGGCGGCCGCTCCCCTCGGCGCCGAGCCCCGCTTCCCCCCCTCGCGGCCCCGCGGCTCCCCCGCGCCGCCGCTGACCCGGAAGCGCTCCCCGGGCGCCTCCATGCGCCGGCTCCCGGCACCCGGCGAGGCCAGGCCGGCGGCTCCCGCGGTTGAGGCCCGGCGCGCGCTCCCGCCGAGCCGCCATGCTGCGCGGGGCGCACGAGGGGCAGCTGACGGCGGTCACCGGGGCGCTGACGGCCGGTAGGTGCGGGGAGGGCGGCCGTCCCGCGCGGCGCCGGGCGCCCGGGCGAAGCGGGGGCTGAGAGGGGCGGTCTCGAAGCGGCCGCCCGCGGAAGCGCGGAAGTTGGGGTTTAGAACCGAACGGTTGGGGGGGGGATTCGCCCGCCGAGCGCCTGGGGCTTTCCTCGGGGTTCGCGTGTGAGGCGGCAGCAACAGGTGCGGCCGCTGGGGAGGGAGCGGCAGCGGTGCCTGGGAGAGCCGAGCTGCGTAACGGCTGTTAGCTGCGAGCGGAGGTGCTCCTCCGGCTTTGGGAACGCGGCCAGGTGCGTGCGGCCGCGGGGCTCCCGGCATCCCAGCACGGGACGTTGGCTGCGTGCGGAGGACGGCCGGGATGCTCAGAGGGCTGCCGCACATCTCCTGTGAAGGCAGCCTGAGGGAGTTCGTGCGGAGAAGAGAAGGCTCCGAAGAGCTCCTCCAGCCTTCCCTTGCGTGATCTTAGAAGCTGGAGGGGAAAAGAAAACTTTTTATACGGATAGATAGCGGGAGGACGAGGGGGAGCTGTGTAAAACGATAATCGGGGAGATTGAGGATAGAGGTTAAGGGGAAATTTGTCACGGATTGGGTGGTGAGGCACTGGCACTGTCTGCCAGTGAAGCTGTGGATCCCTGGAGGTGTTCCAGGCCAGGCCGGATGGGGCTCTGGGCAGCTGAGCTGGTACCTGCTTACCTGGTGCAGTGCCTGATTCAGCGGGTACCAGCCCTACTGCAGCAAGGGGGGTGGAACTCGATGGTCTTTGAGTTCCCCTCCAACCCAACCCTCTCTGTGATTCTGTAACTTGGCAATCTGCAGCGTTGTGTTATGTAGTACTTTGGTGGTGCTTTAACAACAAAAAAGTAAGCCACAGAAGGTGAAGTTGCTTTTGTGTTTTTGCTTATAGCATCAGTGCTCTGTCAAGTGGAACCTGTGGGAAGATGGTTTGAAGCATTTATTAAGAGGAGAAACATAAATGTTTCTGCCTCTTTCCAGGAGTTAGAAGATGAAAAGGAACTTTCTGAAGAATCAGGGGATGAGGAATTGCAACTTGAAGAATTTCCTATGCTCAAAACCCTTGATCCCAAGGACTGGAAGGTATTCCATTGGCAATGACAATGCTGTTTTGGTTTTGGTTTGGTTTGGTTTATGTTGGTTTTTTTTTTTTGCTGGAGCTCTCCTGACAAATTTACCTGCCACTCCCAGCTACTAGTGACCCCCTTCTTACCCCAGTCTGAATCTCTCCATGTCTGTCAGTATTAGACTTGACTGGTTTTGTGTTTTCCATGCGTAATCAGTTGAGAACAAACTCAAGACCACATGGGATGGGACTTAGTCTTCTATATTCTGGAGTTTTGTTAGTGGTCTTAGTATAAACACAGCAATTCAATCATACTTTCTAGGATCCAGTCCAGTACTTAAATACTATTTGGGTTGAGGTACTGGAGTTTCTATAGCAACCTCTAAAAAAGTTGTTCCTATGGGCTTTTTCAAATGTTTATTATGAGAGAGAAGAATCCTGCTTTTTGCTTTAAAGA
Organism: Chrysolophus pictus; assembly: GCA_037305975.1. Classification (NCBI taxonomy): domain Eukaryota; kingdom Metazoa; phylum Chordata; class Aves; order Galliformes; family Phasianidae; genus Chrysolophus; species Chrysolophus pictus. The sequence goes on from CM074576.1 coordinate 183,417,620, forward strand.
AGTGCTTTATTAAAGATGTTACTTTATGTGTGTTGTGGCTTTCTTAGATCACATATGTCAGTGTTTACTAGAGCTCCTTGTTCTTTGTTCCTCAGAATCAAGACCATTATGCAGTTCTTGGGCTAGGAAATATACGATACAGGGCTACTCAGAAACAAATCAAAGCAGCTCGTAAGTATCTTTCATTTATAAGCATACTCTTCTTTCAGAAGTACAGCTCTGTTTTCTACATACAAATACAAACGTGTCACAAAGAAGTTTTTTACTATTTTCATAGACCTGCTCTTTGATTCCAATTGCTTATCAGCCTGTAATGTCACTTCACAGTTCTGAAATCCGCAGGCCCAAAGCGAGTGAAATGGAAAATTCCACCGAGTTCACATCTTGTTTTCTTATCTGAAGATCTTTGGTTAAAAACAAACAAACCACAGCAATAAAAAACAAACAGACAAACAAATCCCAACACAGGCTGTAACTGTATATTTCTGCGTTTTGGAGTCTGCAGCCAGGCTCAGTGGAAGGTTGAGAAGTGTGTCTGGCCCTGCCCTGCCTGTTTCAACAAATTGTTACCTTCAAGCCCCCTTAAAATTGTTAACTGCCACGTTAATGCTACTGAACGTTTAAGAAGTGTAGATTCTGCTGTTATCTTCCCATGTGGTAGGCTCAGGGTTTCATGGGAACAGAGTGATAACTGTTAAATTTTCATGCATTTAGATATTGTACTAAAAGTAACTCAGACCTCTGAGAAGTTCAGTTGTGCTCTTTGTTGGTCATTTTGCTGTATGCTAAGTGTAGAGTTCGTGTTGCTGAGTGCTGGGGCTATTGTCAAGCCGTTAAGGATGTGTTCCTGTAAGGTTGCATTCCCTTGGTGTTTCAGATAAGCAAACAATAGCACTTGGAAGTGCAGTGTGCTGCTTAATGGTATCATGGGCCTGTGTCTGAAATCATGAAATGTGAAGGTTCACAAGTGCACTTGGGTTATCAAGGGTATTTTATGATACTTACACACCAAGAAACATCACGCCAGGCTTTAGAACTTTTATTTCTAGAAAGCAATGTGACCAAGAGCTGACTGCAAATATTTGTTTGAAGATTGAAGTTGACTGTGAAATTCTCTATGAAATAAGCCAACAGCTTTGTGAATTGGTCTTGCAAACAGTTACATAAAAAAGGTGTCCCTGTATGAGTAGAATCACTGTCCTCAGTTAAACCACAGGTGAAGGTTAAGTTACTTGCCAGTGGGTAGAAGGTTTCCTTTGGACTCACTTGACTGAGCTAAGGCAATGTGCCAGCCTGTCGCCTACCAGCAAAGCCATGGCGAGCAACTGTGTGGTCACTGAGAGCACAGAAATAGAAATCATTCTTCACTTACAGCTTGGTCACATTACCTTATGTTTGGAACTGGCTTGGGCAGCACACATAGCAAGTTACTGACTTGTACAGAAAAATTATGTTGCAGTTGGTACATGGTTGTTGGAGTTCTTAGCAGTGTCACTGTGGGTCCTGTGTTAGTACGCATAGAGCAACACCTGGTCTCTTTAATGTTCTTGAGCAAGAACTGGAACATCTCTCTCATGATGACTGTAGAGCTCTAAGACAACTTTGATAACAACTTCAGATGACATTCTGAAGATAAACATAAGTTATCTCTTAGGATTTAGGGCCTCAGTAGAGAACTTGACCAGAAAGACATATGTGTACATGTGTTTGTGCTGAAACATTTCTAAATGTTATGCATCTGCTTGCTAGATAAATCCATGGTTTTGAAACATCATCCAGACAAGCGAAAAGCTGCAGGGGAGCAGATAGGAGAAGGTGATAATGATTATTTTACGTGCATAACTAAAGGTAAGTCATTGACCTCTTTTATGAGATTTGTCTCTGTTGCTACTTTTAAAGAACTGTTCAAAGCCATAGAAGTTCTCTTCTGTTCTGGCAAACTTCTTTACCCAGCAGCCATCACTGAAGTGTAACTTCTCTTTGGGTGGAGGCAGTATGGAAATACAGCTGACCGACCTTTGCCACTTGGTGACGATGCAAAAGTTATTGTGAACTCTTATAACAGTGTATGCAAGGGTGAACCACTAGAGGTTGCCACACGCCTAGAATAAATGAAACTGTAAAATAATTCCTGCAAGACACCAACAGCAGTGGAAAAAGTCAGAATTCTAATGCTCTTACTCTGCCAACAGAGTGTCTGTTGATTTAATCTGGGATATCGGTTTTCTCAGACGCTTGCTTTTGGCCACAGATGACCAAGTGTACTGAATGACATTTCATTCCTGCCTGCAGTGACCTAGAATGCTGCTGCTGGCTAATGGCAGAAACTTAGAGATTAGTTTAGGTATAGCCAGACTTACACTTCTAGAAGTGCTTTTATTTTTAAACAAATGTTTTCAGTCAGGGTAGGGGAGAGAGAGCATGGAATTTGCATCTTCTAATCCTTCTTCTAAGTGACTTGTTCTTGTTTGTTAAAAAGTTAGGAAATGTTGCATTAGATAAGCTAATGATGTTTACAGTCTTGTATAGAGTTGTACTAAAACTTTTCAAAAATAAACGGCGATTGTGTTGTTGGGGCTGTAACGAAGAAGGAGACAGGCTCTTGTACAGGGTCTGCTGTGATCGGACAAGGGGAAATTGTTTCAAACTAAATGAGAGGAGATTTAGACTGGATACAAGGTGAAAGTTTGTTGTTTTTTTTTTTTTTTTTTTTTTTTTTTTTTACAATAAAAGTGATGAATAACCAGAACAGATTGCCCAGAGAGGTCGTGGGTGCCCTGCCCTGGAGGCATTCAAGATCAGACTAGACAGAGCTGTGAGCAACCTGATCTAGCAGTAGGTGTCTCTGTTCATTGCAGGGGAGTTGGGCTAGATGACTTTTAAAGGTCCCTTCCAACTGAGATGATTCTATGAATTGACTGAAACCAGTCTTTTTTGAGATTATGTTAACAAATATCAGAATAATTTTGACTTTGTTTTGATTGTTCCTTTGTTTTTAGGAAAAAAAATCCTAAAATCTGAAAATTAGTAGGAAAACCTGTTTCCTACCTGTTCTAATTATTTACTCGCCTTTGTTCAGCTGTTGAGAAAATCAGCTTCAAACAGAAATTAAGATCTTCAGGCAATATAGAATTGCATACAAAGTTCTGCTGCTGCCTGATTAGCCCAAGAAACATTTTGTCCATTTGTTCAGTGTTGTTGCAAATCAGTCAGATGTTTGAGATACAGCATATTCCTGAACTCAGCTACAGGTGGCACTAGGGAAATGGTCTGAGGGTTGCCGAAACTCCCATCTTGTAATGCAGAATACAACTGATGTCATTTAGAGTACTGGCAGAGGCAGTCCCTGTCCCTGGGGGCAAGGGAAGATTGGCACACAGCAGTTTATTATTGTTTCCTTGCATTCATTCCTTCCTCAGTTTACAGAACCACAAAGCATCAAGGTCTCCAGCTTATCATTTGCAAGATGTGACCTTCACGGTGTGGTGTTCTCTCTCCAGGAAAGCAGACGGAGAAGCCCACTAATAATTGCAATGTTAATTTGATTTCCTTGAATTTCTACTCCTAATGAAAAATAATAAGTATTGGAGATCTGACAGACAAATTTCATGCTTTCTTGAGGAAAAAAGACCGGAATTTACTGGAGCTGCACAGTGTGATTTCCAGGTTATAAAGTTGTAATGTGCTGTTCCCCAACTGCAGGACTTAGAAGACTGTTAACAATTAACAATTTGTCTGCAAGGATTTGGTGCAGGATAAAAGCCTGAAGATGTCATGCCCAAGCTATCAGTGACAACTGACTTGACTGCTCTGTGATTTTTTTTTAATATAATCTAATTTATTACATTTTAATAGTTAAATTTGTTGTTTTTAATAGACATTTTCTTCCTGCTCAGTTAAACAGGAATTGCCAGCAATACGAGTTGAGATGCAACCAAAATAATTAAATTTCAGGCTGTAGAGAATCGAACACAAATCTGGGTGCACCTTTTTAAACACGTCAGCATTCCTACTTTGCCAGGAGAACTCATCTCAGTCTCGTGTTTGATGTCTGGTAACTTTTTTCAGCTTACGAGATACTGTCTGACCCTGTGAAACGACGAGCGTTCAACAGCATAGATCCTACTTTTGATAACTCAGTACCTTCCAAAAGTGAAGCAAAAGAAAACTTCTTTGAAGTTTTTTCACCAGTTTTTGAAAGAAATGCCAGGTGAGCCACGTCCTACTGCTTTTGCTGTGCAACAGAGTCAGTATTTGCAAACTCTTCTGGCACTGTGTGTAGCAGGTGCAGTTTTTAAGGGGTACTGGGAATTGTGCTTCTCATCAAATTAACACAATTAAAATAGGGCATTCTCAATTATTTCTTTTTAAAATAGTCTCCAGTGCCACACCAGTGACTGAGTTTGACCCATGAGATTTTCTTAAAAAAGACAAAACTCTTCTCAGTTCCATATTACATACTGTCTTGTTTGTACAACACTTTGCTTCATTTTAAAGTAATTTACTATGCCAAGTGTGTGTATGCTACTGACTAAAAATTCCTTTCTTAATGATATTCTTATGAGGATGAGATATTAACAATAGTTATGTTCACAATTTAGCTGGTTGGGAGAGAAGATAAACATAAATGTCATTATTTGGTGATTCTCTCTTGTAAGGTGTGTGACTTTTCCTGCATTTGATTCATGCTTCCCAATTAACTTTGTATTAAGGCTGTCACAACTCAGTTTATTTAATTTGTTTTTTAATATGAATAAGTGTTTTATTATATGAGCCACTTTACAGTGCATTCTGAATGATCTACTGCTTATTTTAGGTAGATTTATTAAGTGTCTTAGTAAGCAATCCAGAGATTCAGACCTGGTTTTGTGGCTGTCAGATGGTCCCTTCTCTGTTGGGATATGGATTCTCTGTCATGGAATAACAAACTCTAGAGCCTATGGAATAGTTCCCTCCTTGTAGGAAGGAGATTGAATGCAGGCATAGCATGTGTTATTCTCTTGTACTCTGTTAGAAAACATGGGAAAGTTGTTGTAGCCTACCACAGAGCTGAGTTACTCACAGAGCACCTTTTGTTTGCTCTCTCTAAGCTCCTCTACCAGGAGGATGTGTGTGGAGAATTGAGGCCCTATTACTAGTGTTGGTAGCTTGTGCTCCATCAGATCTGCTTGTATATGTCAAGCCTGAGAAGCAAGAGGCTGCTTTTCTGGGAGAGCTCCCCAAACAAGGCACAGTCTGGAGGATATTTAGAGCAGACAATCGTGATTTCTTCCTCTTTCCTCACAATCCATTTGTGTGGTGGGAGGGAAACTCACTTTTGGCATTTTGATTTGTACTTAATGCATGCCATTTTATGAAATAAGATTGCATATATATTACTTCTTGAACATTTCCATTTATTTTCAGATGGTCAAATAAGAAAAATGTTCCTAAACTTGGGGACGTGAACTCTTCATTTGAAGAGGTAGATGCATTCTATTCATTTTGGTAAGTTAGGTGATGACCTCAGCTGCTCTTCACAGTGTTCAAGGTGTGCAATATAAAGGGTTTGCAGACCTGTTTGTATGTAGATTGTTGCCTTATGGTCTGTTCTGGGTGTGTAAGGTCATGACATTGCTTCACAGCTATTTGGTGCCTTCCATAAACCATGCTAGATTTATTCTAGCTAGGACACCTGCATTGTAAATTTACAGTTCAGAGGGATTTTGGACCGTGCTTGGTCAGGGTGGCTGCAAACTGAGCTGTCCCACACAGTAGGAGGGGGGGGTTTGTTTCACTTGTGTTTGCAGTGGAGGTGTCCAGCAGGTATTTAAGCTCCCCTAGTTAAAGAGGGTCTGATTAGTCTGAGAAAGTCACAGAGTTTATGGCTTGGCTCATCTGGTAAATATGGATGCCTACATAAAGATTAAATGATTTCTCTCTTAATGCTGCTGTACATCTCCACTGCCTATACAGGGAGCTTAGGCTGTGAAGTTGATGGCCCTGCAGAAATAGGAATTATTAGTTTCAGTAGCATTGACTTAACACAGTGGTATCACTGTAGGTGCAGTATAATTATAAATGATACCTTATGAATTGTAATAGTTGTGTAAGTGCCTACCAAAAAACCTAATACTGAAGAACATTGTTTATTTCTAATAGTTTTGCTGTCTTCTATTTTTTTTTCATTAATTCTTGTTATTTTTGTATTTAATGTAGGTATAATTTTGATTCCTGGAGAGAGTTTTCTTATTTAGATGAAGAAGAAAAAGAAAAAGCAGAATGGTATGTAAGTAAAAAGAAATTTGGTAGGAGGGTAAGAGACTAATGGCACGTTGGAAAGGCTTCTTGTATTCAGACTATAAAACAGAGGAGGAAAGGCTGCTGAGCTGGGATGGGGTTCTGCTTTCCCTGACAGTAGTCAGCTGTGGATTTGAACTGGACTGTGGGCTTTTGGAATTTGGTTTGGTTTGGTTTTGTAGTTGTGAGATTGAATAGTTCTTGGGGTGTTTCTAACGTACTTTGAATTTGTTTTGCTTGGGGGAAAAAAAAAATTAAAAACATCTCTTGTGTATTCATTGAAGTTCAGGCTTCTTATTCTTAACCTGCCTGAAAAGTTGAACCAGACCCAAAACAGAGTAGATGAGTAAGTGGCTATTGTTTCTTTCTCCAACTTCGTGTTAAACTATGCTGAGACAAGCAATGCTTCCTGGAATATAGAAGAATTATTTTTGATGGTTTGATGTTAATAAAAATTGCATACTTCTTGGTAGTGATAGTAGCTGAATTACCCAGAGCATGTTGCTATTGGAAAATACATTCTAATACATTCTAATTCTATTCTTATAAACACAGAACATTTAAATTAAAATAAAGCACTGAATCATTTAGTCTGACCTGTATTTCACAGGACACAACCTTTCACTCAGTCACTCCTGTATCTCCATAATTACATAAACCTACTGTTCCATGTCTGAACAGAAACCAGTTTTGTAGTTACCTGCAGCAGTTAGCCAGTTCTGTGTCTAACACTGGTGCCATACTTAGGCTCAGCTGGACATTTGTTTCTCTTATGCCTTTTTCTGTACTTAATTTGTTTTTTCTCTTTCTTGAGTCTTTCTGGAAAGTTCTCCTGTGAAGGTTCTGTGAAGGCACTGTAATCAATTTTATACCAGTTGTATTTTTGATAAATTATTTTCTAGGCTTCTTATTGGAAAGCTCTTGAATTATTTGCATAGCCCTGTATTGTACTTAATTCCAGTCATTCAGTGTCTGCTTCCTGTTCGTTTTGGCTTCCTGTTCTTCTTCTCGTGATTCTTGTCATCCTTTCTTGGCTAAGATTATGCTGCACATCTGTTCTAATCCTTCAGTCTGTTACTAACTCCCCTACTCCTATGGGGATTGTTTCCTTTGTTCCAAAGGATATTTATCTGCATTTGGTTGTATGGATGAGTAATTCATGGAAAGAGTTCTGTACACGCACATTTACTTGACACAGCCTATTTTCTGTGAAATGGTGATAATTGGCATTAATTGTACTGCTGCCCTTTAATTAAACTATATACTACCATTTCAGTTGTTTTGCTCAAGCTTAATGTTAGGTCAGCAAATAGATTGTATTTTGGAAAGAGAGTCCATGATGCCATTCCCTGTAATGAGAAGTGAGACGCCTGTTTTGTCAGGTGTTGGGCAGGTTTGTTTGATTGTTTAAACACTTAGCACTTGGGACACCATCTTGGGGCCTGGAAATTCTTTTTTTGAAGTTTATTGTTGAAGTATTCACAGAAAAGCATCCGTGTGGGGAAACTCTGAAATAGTTTGTTGCTGAATTTCTGGCAGCTACAGACTCTGTGTTGTGCATTAGTGCTGAACTAACTACGCTCTCCCTTTGCAGTCGAGATGAAAGAAGATGGATTGAAAAGCAGAATAGGGCCGCCAGAGCACTGAGAAAAAAAGAGGAGATGAACAGAATTAGGATACTTGTTGGTGAGCATACAAACTGCTCTTGTAAAAGAGATTTGTTAACTAAAAGCAGAAAAGCTCTGTTTTTCTTTTGTACATGATGTGTCCTTTCCTCTGCCAGACAATGCATATAGCTGTGATCCCAGGATAAAAAAATTTAAGGAGGAAGAAAAGGCAAAGAAAGAAGCAGAGAAGAAAGCAAAGGTAGAAGCAAAACGAAAAGAACAAGAGGCAAGAGAAAAAGTAAGTTAACCACTTGGTTTATTTTGTTGAAAAAGCCTGATTCATTTACACCTGATCTAGAGGCTTCAGCTTCTAGATGTGTCAGAAAGTTACTGTTAAAGTTATCTTGGGCTTTACAGATGCATTGTCCTTGATTCCAGTGTAACAGGCAGTACAAGGCTGACAGCCTTCTGAGAAAGAGATGAAAATAAGGAGCATGGATCTGAAATGAGAAACTTACAGAATTGGGTTTTGTTATTGCATACACTCCCTCTGTCTTAAAGGCACTCACTGACCTGCCTTCCTCTAACATAAAGCAAGCAGCTCTATCCACTTTATGGGTATGGTCTGCAAGCAGTTGCTTGCTGTGAAACACTTTGAGGTAATATTACCTACTTGATTAATATTAACAGCTTGGAAAATATGTCTCTGGAAACAGCATTCAGAATGAAAGGCTTGGGAATTGTAGGGTACTAAAAAGTACTTTCAAAGACAACACTGAAGTATTGCTGTACTACAAAATATGGAAACTGCAGATTTTAATATTGAATGACCTTATAATAGCATGACTTTGCTTTGTGTATATTTTTGTGTGTTTGTTTTGTGTTGGTTGTTTTGTTATTTTTTTTTTTGATTGCAGCAAAGACAAGCAGAATTAGAAGCAGCACGGTTAGCAAAAGAAAAAGAGGAAGAAGAAGTTAGGCAACAAGCATTAGTAGCAAAGAAGGAAAAAGAGATACAGAAAAAAGCAATCAAGAAGGAAAGGCAAAAATTGAGAACAACGTGCAAGGTACTTCAGTGTTACCATAGTGAAATACAGGTTATGTGAGTGAAATTATTATGCTTGCTTAGATAGGAGCTTATCTTGCGCTTGTTCTTGTGGTCAGAGATGGGTATAGAAAGTGGGTTTGCTAAACAGCAAAATGCTAAAATGCGTACTTACCGTGCAGTTCTGAGTAAGGCTGACCGAATAGGCCGAAGCACAGCAGTGACTGAAGAATGCTGTGTGTTAAGATTTTGTCTGAAGGGTCAGGACAATAAAGTTCGAGAACTTTGCAGAACATGTATTTCTGCTTCCAGAACTGGAATTACTTTTCTGATAATGAGGCAGATTGTGTTAAAATGATGGAGGAGGTGGAAAAACTTTGTGATCGTCTCGAGCTAGCAAGGTAAGTTTTCTTATTCCTTATTCCTGCTCGTTTTGATATCCACCTTTCTAGCAATGCATTGTAACTTAATCATTTATTTTTAGTCTGCAGTGCTTGAATGAAGCACTTACATCCACAACAAGGGAAGGAGGAAAGGCAGCTGTAGTAAAACAGGTAATTATATATCCTCAAGGAGGGGAATGAGAGCAATCTCAGCCAATTCTTTTACAAAAGAAAAATCCTGCCTCTACTGTTCATGACCTGGGACTGGATCCACAGACGGTTTTAGATGCTGTAGATACATGGAAGGGCCAGTGGGTTGGATGCCAAAGTATAGGAAAAGCGAGATACTTGTGCTCAAGGTTCACGAACCTCCACAAGGATCTGCTTCAGTTTGCCAGGAAAGCAAATCTATTTGGAGTAACAAGGCTGAACTCATGTCTTGCAGAGAGAATAAGATGCTTTCTCTCATTAGCTTTTGAGTAACATCTGTGAACTTTACTGTGAAGAAGACCATCTGTCCCCATCCCAGGGTTAGGTTTTCTCATCAGACAACCGAAAAATTAAGACTGAAATCTCTCTTGCACTGTGTATGATTTAATCCAGTTTCTCAGTATCCAGGAGAGTGTTCCAAAATAGGATATTGACCTTTCTGTCCCTCTTCGAAGCTGTTCTGCTTTAATAAAAATTATCTAAGGTAGTTTTCCTTTTGTCAGGAAGACTTAATTAAGAGATGGTGAGCATCCTTCCAACAGCTGTAAGCATTTAGTGTTTTAATGTTATCAGGACTTTACTGTACCATCCAGTTATCTATCAGAAGTAGATACGTGAATAGTATTTAACTGCTGTCTCGAGATGTGATTACAGTTGACAAGGATGTGTGATAAATTCAGTTCTGCTTGCTAACAGACTGTACATATGGCCACCTAAGCCTGAGTAAACAGTGGGTAGCTGAAGTCTGTGTTGTTAAGTCAGTGCTAATTTACCTATCCTATTAAAGCTTTCACTTGAATTATAATCGTAATAATTGAGAATTTCTGGCCTAACCAGGGTTAGGTAGCAGTTTTACTGGAAGCTTTGGGAGTTGCTGTACTCAGAATGGATGTTGGACTGTTGCCGCTAGCCAGTTTAGGTTCTTAATCCTTCTGTGGATCTGTCTCTTGGTGTCAAGATGTTAGTGTGGATATTCCCTTTATATTCAGAAATCTTGCCTTAATCCTTGTGTTTCTTAGTGAACTTGAGATGGACTTCTACTGTAGCTGCTAATCTAGGATGGCTACATTTGTGCACGTGACAGAGGGGAAGAATGCTGAATCAGATGAGCTTTTTTTCTTCGTGCATCATGTGCAGAACAGAAACTAAGCAAAATTCAAGGCTCAAAGCAATTCCAGAGAGGGGGGTTTGTAGCACCAAAAAATGTTTCTTTCTTAAAAATGAAAATGCTCATTTACAACTCCTCAGATAGAAGAAATAAATGAACAAATAAGGCGAGAGAAGGAAGAGGCAGAGGCTCGTATGCGCCAAGCAACAAAGAGTTCAGAGAAATCAACAACAGGTGGCGGAGGTGGGAGTAAAAACTGGCCAGAAGATGATTTACAGTTATTAATTAAAGCAGTGAACCTCTTCCCAGCAGGGACAAATTCAAGGTACTTCTTAGTTCTCTTGTTACAAAGCTAACTAAAAATTTTAAGTAAATAACAAGCATAGTACACCTTATTTTCAGACCATCCTAAATATGTCAGTAGGACTCTTTAAATTTCCTTCTTTTCCTTGACTGTTGAACAGCCTCTGGTTTCTCTTCTGTTAATACTGTGCTGTAAATGTGTCTGAATTTACTTCTGGCCCTATTTGTTTCACTCAACTGGGCCTCAGTCCATCAGCAAGATTGTGCCCTGCTACATGTTTGCATAGGGCTCATGATGGGCGCCAGTCATTAAAGCCCAGAACAAAACTGGAACAGTGACTGTGATCCAGCTGGGTGGGAACACAAGTGTGTAAGCTACTTGCAGTAGTCCCACAATGAATGTGTTGCTGTTTCTCTTTTACATTTTAGGAGGAAAACACATAGAGCTAAGTGCCTCTTCTCTCTTTGGGAGAGAGCTGGAAAAAAATGAAAGGCTGGGATTGACAGAAAGCAGTGTTGGTGATCACTTCCTCATGCCTTAAATCCTTATCTTTCCCAGGATTGAAATACCTTCTTTCACTTAGGATTCGCAGATTTGAAGCCTCTATTACCAGATTTGGATGCCTACTTTGAACCAAAAAATAAACAAACCCAAGCCTTCATACTTAGGATAGTGATATTTGTTTCTGTACTGCGTATCAGCAGTCAAGAACAGCAAGAGCACAGGCCTTGATCTGTGATGCTCCTGTCTGATCCAGGTGCACATCTTCCCCTCTGTTTTCTAAGATGCACTGTGGATAATTCTGGGGCTGAGTTGTTCCAGCTCCCTCCTGCTGAATCTCCTTTATCTGGTGTTTAGGCCCTCTTTCAAGGGGCACTGGAAAAAGCATTAATAAACGTCCCTGCCATTTCAGTGGCAGTGCAGGATTTTATATTGGAGTTGTTTAGGGAATTCAGATAAGCAACAGCCAAGCGGTCTCAAGGACTGTAGTTCTGCACCTCCACACCTGCATTCTACCCCCTTGCCTTTTATGTCCGAGAAGCCAAGAACCTCACACAAGCTGACTGAATTCTTAACAGAAACAAAAACTTTCCATATTAGTTACTGAGATTTTTCATGTGTTTTAGTACTAATAAATTTAACTTAGGAGTTGGTATATGTTCAGCTGCATACAGAAGCTTGATTGTAGCTTGTACAAAGATAAGCAACTATATTACGTGCTGTTTTTCCCTTTTCTGTCCTTGTTTTAGGTGGGAAGTTATTGCCAACTACATGAACTTGCATTCTACCACTGGAATAAAACGAACAGCAAAAGATGTCATCAATAAAGCAAAGAGCCTCCAGAAGCTTGGTAACTGTATTTTTTTATTTTTGTACTAAGATGGTCTGCACGTTTGTGTACAGCTCAATCTTCTTCAAACAGCACAGTGTGTCTGTTGGGAGAAAATGCTTTCTGTATCCTGAAAAGGATCGTAGCTCAGGTAGAAAACTTAGAGGAGCATTTCTGTGACTCAGTATTTCCATCTTAATAGCTATCACATGAAGTCTTTACCTCATGAGTGAATCCCTGAAATTCTTTTAATCTAACTCGATGCACCTGTAAATGTCTAGGCCCTATTTCTATACGTTGAGTGAGAGGAATCGTCCACCCAGCTGTGAGATTCAACACCAGTCAGACAGATAAATTAACACGGCTTTTGTAGGCTGTAGGAGCCTAGAGAGCTGGGATACTGAGAAAAGGCTCTGGATTATGTTCTCAAGGAAAAGCAAAACGTGCTACTATAGGGGGAAACAAACAAACAAAAAAAAACAGCATTAAAGTTGTTTCTCTGTGCCACATATCTATATAAGGAGGCTGGAGGACTGCCTGTATTCCTGACTGCTCCTGAGCCACAGGTAGTCTGGGTAAGGCAGGAGATCTGTGCTGCAGTCCTTAGACAAGATAATCCCTTTCAATCACACTGAAGCAGCACTTTCAGGCTTACGTTTACATGGAGGAGGTATTTATTTCAGCAGCATAAAGTGAAATAGGAGTTGGAGGGCCTGACGCTTTGAGCAAAGTGTATTGGGCCCTGAACTGTACTTTTATCTACCAACCTCTTTGCCATCGTCATAAAGGAAGCATGAATTGGGGCTTTTATTTTTTGTTATTCTGTGCCTGTTAAGATATCTGCTGCAATGTTTTTACTATTATAGCTGGCTTCTGTTTTGTTGCAATAACTATTCTGTTTCTCATAGACCCTCATCAAAAAGATGATATCAACAAGAAAGCGTTTGACAAATTTAAAAAGGAACATGGTGTGGTGCCTCAGATGGACAGTGCTGCCCCCTCAGAGCGATTTGAAGGTAAAGGTGAAAAGGGAGCCCTTCTTGCAGAGCTGTCTCCTCTGTGCATCTTAATAAGAAAGTAATCTGTAACTTCAGACTTGCTTACAAAGAAACTTTATTAAGAAGGTGATGCGAGCTCAGTTACTGGATCTATTTGATCATTTCTCATACGTGTAGTTCAAACCATGGTTAACGAAGCAGTGACAGTTGAAATGCTTCTTTGTGAGGCAACAGATTAAATCTGATTTTGAGATCATATGCTCCTCATTTTCAGGAAACAGTAGGCATGAGGGGATGTCTTGAAATATAGGATCATCCTACAGCTAAGCTTTGGTTTCCTGTTAAAGCCCAAACACCTATCAAACCTTCCAGGGTCTTGCAACAGACTCTTCCCTTACTGAAAAACAAAAGGAAAAGCAACATCGCTGCCCTAAGGATGTGATTTCACAGGACAGCTATAATTATCTAACACCTGCTTATCTAATACCTTCCAAAGATCCTGTGCTGTATTCAAAGATCACACATGCCAGTTGGCCAGCACTGTAAGGATTTAAAATCTATGATTTTTTTAATGCTATTATGCTTATCTCAAAAGTTTGTTACTAAACTTTTTTGTGTGTCACATTTGCATTTGAAAACAGGATCACCTTTAGATTCATCCCCTTGGACTACAGAAGAACAAAAACTTTTAGAGCAAGCATTGAAGACTTACCCAGTAAATACTCCTGAAAGATGGGAGAAAATAGCAGCAGCTGTCCCAGGCCGGTCAAAAAAAGACTGCATGAAGCGATATAAGGTAAGGTTTTCTTACCCTGTAATCTAGTCTCATTAGAATCTATTGTGTTTACTGTTGCCCCCCTCCCAGGCACTGTACCTGACAACAGCAAGCTAGCACAAGATGGAGCTTTAGAGGGAATTATCTTTTTTGTAATTTGGCCCCAAAAGAGCAGTAAGGACTAGGTTTTCTTTCCCTGAAAGTAGTGAAGGTAGAAGCTGGGAATAAGAGTCTACCTCTTAAAATTTGTCTTAAATGTGACAAGTTATTAGAGATTGTGAAGTCCTATCCATAGCCCCCTTTGTATTTTGTATTATACTACAAGAGAAGTGGATGAGCGTTGACCTTCAATACCATGTCATTATTAATTGGTTTCTTTCTAGTGTTACAGTATTAAACTGTCCAGATTGTTCACTATCATAGAGTGGCCTGGGTTGAAAAGGACCACAATGATCATCTAGTTTCAACCCCCCTGCTATGTGCAGGGTCACCAACCACCAGATCAGGCTGCCCAGAGCCACATCCAGCCTGGCCTTGAATGCCTCCAGGGATGGGGCATCCACAACCTCCATGGGCAACCTGTTTCAGTGCGTCACCAATCCCTGTGTGAAAAACTTCCTCCTAGTATCTAACCTAAACCTTCCCTGTCTCAGTTTAAGACCACCTCCTCCCCTTATCCTATCACTATCCACCCTCGTAAACAGCCGTTCCCATTCCTGTTTATATGCTCCTTTCAAATACTGGAAGGCCACAGTGAGGTCTCCCTGGAGCCTTCTTTTTTCCAAGCTAAACAATCCCAGTTCCCCCAACCTTTCCTCATAGACAAGGTGCTCCAGACCTCTGATCATCGTAGTGGTCCTCCTCAGGACCCACTGCAAGAGCTCAACATCCTTCCTGTACTGGGGGCCCTGGACCTGGACACAGTACTCCAGATGGGGCCTCAGAGCAGAGTAGAGGGGGACAATCACCTCCCTCTTCCTTCCGGTCACCTCTTTTTTAATGCAGTCCTAGCATTAAAGGCAGTTTCAGGCTGCCTGCATAGTTAAGCCGTACATTTCAATAAGTTGTGTGGTTTTTTTTTTCCCCAACTCTCCAGGAACTCGTTGAAATGGTCAAGGCAAAGAAAGCTGCTCAAGAACAAGTGATGAATGCTACTAAAGTCAAGAAATGACTTTTACTGACAATCTTTGTTTTATAATAAAAATGCAAATACTATACATTTTTTCATTATTTCCTTAAGTATACAAATACACAGGACTACAGTTGGTGTTTGAGTTTTAATCTTTTCAAATGCATTTCTCCCAGCTCAAAAGCTATAAGGAGATAGTGGTATCCTCTTTACTTTATTCTTTTTTTCTTTTGAAGCTCAAACATACTGAAAGTTCTTGTCATCCACTACTCACGAAGCCAATACATCCCACTGCAGATCTTGTTATACTCTGGAAGTTGTTCAATTGGACCTGGAATTTAAAGAAAGTTGACCATGAGATGACACATTCTAAACTGTTAAGGAAAGCTGTAGATGGGGTTACAATATGGGAACTTGGCAACATACCCAGGGCAGCAACTGCAGGATGCTTATCATAGATGTACTTTGTGCAAACTTCTCTAATAGTCTGGGCATTAATAGCCTAAAATAATTAGAGAGACATCTTTATTACCAAACCTGGCCAAAAAGTTATTAGCTTTCTAGAGGAACAGGCAGCAAAACAGTTAAAACTTTCTGATAAAAACAGTCTAACCTCTGTACTGTTACTTCCTGTAACAATTAAGAAACTTAATTATTACAGTAGGGGCCTAATTAAAAATTTACAACAGGGGTGCCACTTACTTCAATTCTTGCCTCAAGTTCTGGAATTGGAATTCTGCGCTTATAGCACAGCATTTGTCTTCCAATGTCTTCACAGATTGGGGTGGAGCCTAAACCAGGAGAAAATAAACTTCAGTTATCAGCATACAAATGCAGAAAGGTTAAAAAACAAAACAAAAACCTCTGTAAGTCTCACCATCAAGTTGTAGCAGCATATTTGTCTTCAGAAGATTTTTTGCTCGAGCTACTTCATTTTCTGTGACGCTTGTACAAAGTCTTATCCTGAAAAATAGTTTAGATCCAAAAGCATTACTTAAAGCTGACCTGAGGCATGTAAGAGGGCTGTGTGCCTCTTTACTGCAGGCAATCTACCCAAGCATATCTTTTCTATAGGCAATGCTGATAAGAGTGGCTTGTTTTCATATCAAGTACAGGATATGCAGAAGCAGCATGATAAAAGTAAGAAAGGTTTTGGAAGCATACCAATATTCAGCCTAAGATCAAGCTTTTCTCCTTAGATGAGCTGTTTCCTTTTATTAAGTGAATGTTTTGAGCCACGTGTGGTCCATACTTGCCAGTTTGAGAATGGCTGCTGGTAAGCTACCAGGAACCAAGCAATTAGAGGTAATAATTAGCCCAGAAGGCAATCCATTACTTCCTGGCTTTTGGTAAGATAGCAAACAGTGTAACTACATCACCCTGCATAGAAGGACAGAAGTATGCAGTACTCTTAACCCATTACTCTAGCACAAGAAGGACTCACAGCTTCTCTGGTGTTAAGGTGCAGCATACAGACAGCTAAAGCAATGATGTTTTTATCTATGAGCTATTTACAGAGCTCTCAGAATAATGGTATCTAAGTAAGTGCTACGTGATGGAAAAAGACTCATTTTGTTTTCTTTCAAGTTCACCCACTTCGAGCTCTTAAATAACAGGTCTATCTCTAATTACATCTTCAGTTCAAGTATTAGAATTGCATCTAAGAGCATGTTTTCAATTTAGATATAAGGTTTTAGATGAATGAAACCATCTATAGTCCCAGGTTTCAAGATTCTGTATATAAAACAGCTCAGCTACTTTTCACATCACTCTCCTATGTACTCCTAACACCTGGTGTGTCATGTGGGACAGTAACTGCAGAATCATTAACTAGTAACAGTATTCAAAGGTAATTGTCCATTCATTATGCTGAATATTTACTCTTTCAGTTGTCAAACATGCAGTTCATGGCACTGCACGCTGGCTTAGCAGCATTCTAAAAAGTCTGACATACATTTTCGTATCTGCTCTCACATGAAAGTCAAAAAGAAAATCATTGCCATTATCTTCCTTGTCAAAGCACTGCTACTAACTACAGTTTCACACTTATTCTTCCAGGGGAGGAAAAAGAAACCTAAACCCAGAAGTGTTCCTTCTAAGTGAAAGTGGCTGCTGGGACTGTGCATCTCATGCGCTGAAGTTCAGAACCAGATAGTTATTTTTCCCAGGCAAGCCTAAGCAAAGAAATAGAAATAGTCTCTTCAGAGAATTCCTTTTTTTTCTAAAGCATATTTGTCCACAACAGTATTTTTTTTTCAGACAAACAGTTGTTTGCTTACCATTCTCTCTGAACAAAATGCACCATGTCCTGTACAGTCGATGGTTCACAGACCATATAGAGTCCCCACAGCCCTGTGTCAGTGTAGCAGGTGTTGAAAGACTGAAAACTATGACACAGGTTACCATGGCAGGCAATCTGAGCAAGTTTACTGGATAAATTCTGCTGAGGCAAGAGAAAACACATTTCATGAATTTTCTAAAGGCTTGTTAGTGTCTTGTTTTCATTTCTATCATGACAGAACATGCAATGGTATCAGAAGGTCCAGCAGAAGCTACGTAGTCCAGTATCAGCTCTTCATTGCCACAGTTTCTTCCCATGCATGTAATCTCACACTTCCAAATAACAGCCCAGATTCTAAGCCAAAATCGTAAAGTCACATGGGTTCAAGAAAGGGACAGCTGGCAATACCCACACATTCTGATAATGTCTAAGGATGAACCATTCCACTTTTGGAGAGGACTGGCAGGCCTCAAATCACCTCTATTTTAGTGATCTAGAACCACTTCCCAAGATTTTCGTAGATCTTGGGCAACAAATCCTCTTTGATTTCCAGCTGGGTTTCCATTATCCTGCTTTAATGAAGGACCTTCAGAAATAATATCATAAAGTAACAGTGACACCCTCAGATATGCTCAAATCCACCTATGTTCTGTGCTGGCAGAACTCCGTCAGGCAAGTCTCACCAGCCTCATTATAAGCAGCGGGGTGCTTGCAGGTCCACTTACCACTCCTCCTCCAAAGGAACGATCCCAGTTACCTATCAGAGTGTTTGCTACCATAAGGGGAATGGTATCTGGGTCAGACCAGCCAGCTGCTTCCACAGCGATGGCAATGTGCGCCAGGGGCATCTTGTCATCTCTTATACGAATCTGTGGGAGCACATGAAAGCAGATGCAGTACAATCTGCATGTGATAACATACGTGAGAAGTTAAGCATTAGGACACAGACGTCTCCACACACCAGTATCGCAAAGCAGGCACACGCAGAACCAAAAACTAAAGTTACATTTAACATCAGCCTTAACTAGTTGCACTCTGGACATTTTGCAACAGTTTGCCATGTATACACAGAGGGCACTACAAATTGTTTTCTGAGGAAGAACGGGAAGGAAAGATAAATGACTTTTCAGGATCTAAATACAGTTGGGCATGTGACACAAATACCTCCATTCTTTGCCACATCCCTAACAAAAGGAAATGTTCCAACAGTGAAGGCAAGGGAACAAAAGGAAAGCAGCAGCAGGAGTAAGGGAAATATTCTTCCAGGAATCGATGGGGCAGAGAAAGAGGTGGAAGCAAGGCTTGCCAAAAAGAAGTTGGTTAGTAAGTGCTGCTTTGGAAACTACATACTCCTGTTGCTGTCACTGCGTGCAAAACAACTGAGCTCTCATCTGCATGTGTCAGTTGTGCTCCAATGGGATAAAGGGCAGCTCAAAAAGCCACCAGACAGCTTACCTCACTGCCTGTGAAGCTACATGGTGGAAGGGGTGGCAGTCCTCCTTCTGGAGCAGATGGCAAGTTACCGAAATGGCATTTTGCTAGGTCAAGTAGCTCGTCATGACAGACCCCTGAACAAAGGTTTTTCACAAACTTTGTAATGCTACTCTGTAAACAGTTCATTTAGATTGCTATACCAAGCAGTAAGGTTCCGCCCTCTAATCCCACACGTTCAGATTGCTCACAGCACTGTTACTCAGCATAAAATCACATTCATACTCCAAATCAAACCACTCTCAATTTCAAGCCTAAACATTTTTTCTCTTTTGTTTTTTTTTGCTACTCCCTTTTCACAATGACCTCCTCCACCCAGGCCCTTCTTTTGAAGCTCACATAGAACAATGACCTCACCCTCCAATTCAATTCTCCTTATTGATTCAAGAATGTTTCTGGAATTTTACTAAGGGAAAAAGGGAACAGAAGTTCAAAGGCTACAAGAGGCACAAACTGAACAGGCAGGGCTAACAGTGAGCATCTGGGACCTACTGAACAATGGGCAATTCACCCTGTTGTTCCCAGGAACTTAAATGACCATGGTTTTAAGCACAGTTTCACATGATCCAGGGTGAGTAACTCATACCAACCTCCAGCAGCAGCCAGGACTATTCTGGGTCCTTTGTAATGTGTTGTTATGTACTCCACCAAGTCATTACGGTTTATGGATCTGCAACAGTCAAGGAATCATCACTACCATGTCGGTAAAGTTTATGACAAGACAAAGAAATAAAAGTACAGAATGATATACTATCAAAATAATTATAAGTTCTGCCAGCGTACAGAGCAAAAAGCTACAATAAGGGCGACTTCCTAAAAAGCAAATAGGAGCTTCATATATTTTGTCTTTCAGAGTTCATACAGCTTTCTGATAAGGAGTAAGAATTACAACTCTACTCCATGTTGATCTCAGTCAAGTGGAGCCAGGATCCACCAATGATCTCATGTCAGTTTTAAAATAGCCTATTTGGTGATCTCCTCATCTGCACTGCTGTATACAAGTGCAGAAAAGAGCAGTGTAAACACAGGTTTATTTACAACAGTGCCTAACACCTGACTGATGGGAAAAAGGAGCACTTCCAATTTTGCATCAGGTATGTTTTTAACAAATAACAAAAATAATGGCACATAATGGAGGTGTGCAGTAGACGCGTGAAGTTCATGTCCACTTTTATGACTGCATAAAGGAACAATAGGGAAGTTCTTACAGTAACACCCAGTGCAATTTCATGTATCTTCCAAGGCCAAAATTTAAACTGAAGTCATTCCCTGCATTTTCACAGGAATCTTTTAAATCTAGAAAAGTTACCCCACAGTTGAAGATGGCCACAAACTTGGACATACTTGATGTTTTCAGTGGGTCCTAAAATTGTCCTTCCGAGAGCTGTTTTCTGATAGGCTGTGGCATGAAGGTAATCAAAGACAACTTCCTGTAAATTGGTTTCAACCTCCTGCATCTCTCGGAGTATAACTCCTCGCTCACGCTCAATTTCAGCTTCTCCCAGGGTGCTGTTCTGGATTATGTCAGCAAGGATTTCCACAGCTAATTGAAAACAGAGATGGGAATGGAAACTGAATTTTCAGACTACCAGAAAAATCCGGTTCCAAAAGTAAAACTCAGCTCAAAGCAGGGGTGGCCCAGCATTCACTAATAAGAGCTGCGGTTTGGAATTGAAAAATTTTAAAAATGTACAAGCTCAAAAGGCACTTCCAAGGGCAAATCTAGCAGAAATACTTGTAGTATCAACATCGCTTCTGCCACAACCCTTCCCAAACCTGCACTCTCACATTCCCATACGCTTAAGAAAGTACTTTTTGCCCAAGAAAGAAGGGTTTGTCAGGCAGCAAAAGCATCATTCTCATGCTTCACCAGGAGCTGGATAAGTATTTGTTTTGTTCTTCGCTGCTTTTCAGATTAACAAAAGCAGTTACCTCTTGGTAAATCTTTTGAAAAAGCCTTTGCATAATACACTGTTTGTTCCCTTGATGTATATGCATTCAGATGAGCTCCCATGTTCTCAATCTCCAGTTCAAGGTCTAACTGAGATCTCTTTTTTGTACCCTGAAACAAAACAATAAGGAAGTCAAACTAAACCTTTGAATCCACTTGCTGACTATTAATACTTCTTGTCTGCAAAAGTCAAGGTGAAGAGAAAGAGTCTTCTGAAATGAATACTGGCATACTAATCTCTCCAATATTTAGGCAGACCTAAATCCTACTATGCTCACAAATTAAAATGAAAAGCTGGGTCATGTGTCTTCTAAGAACATTTTAAAAAATTAAAAGCAAGTTAAAAGTAGACCTGGTACAGATCTATAGTTCTGTATCAGCTACACAGGACTAAAAATTTGGCTTTGCTTTTTAATTGGAACCAAAATCCAACGCCCTTGATTTCTAAACTGTATTTAGACAATTCTGACTAAGTTCCTATCACTGATCTCTAAAGATGACTAACTTAGAAATTTGTTGTAAATTTTAAGCCAATACTCATACTCACCTTGAAAGCCATATGCTCAAGAAAGTGAGCAGTTCCATTGTTCTTCTCATTTTCATACCGGCTTCCAGCATCAATCCAAAGTCCAACCTGAATGGGGATAATAATTTTATCAATCAATAATGCAACTTTGCTGTTTTTCCTCTATGAACTACACTTAAGATTTTTAAGACCTACTTTTAAATTGCTTTTTCTTTAAGTGAACCAGAAAAAAGAAAAGATCTTCACAAAATTCTAATCACAAAACACTTGCAAAAGTTATTGTCATGGGGGTTTTTTTGTTTGTTTTGTTTTTTTGTTATGAATCCTATTTCTCTCCTCCTTTTAAGAACAATTGCTAATAAACATTTATAGACCCCAACAAAGTTCCATAAAGAAAAAAACAAGAAGTTATGAAAACATGTGAAAAAACATCCTTTTACAGGTTACCTACTGTGCATGTTGAAAGCCCAGAGTCTTCAGAAGCTACCTGCAAGCCATTCTCCAGAGGACTCACACGAGTCTCAGGAACATTTAAGACTACTTCTGTTGCTGCCTGGGCAGCTCTGAATCTGCCTTTTCCCACATGTACACACTGTAAGAAAAAGACATCAGTCATACTTAGATTGTACGTTATACCACAGATTCATTTCAGTTGGAAGGGATCCTTAAAGGCCGCTTAATCCCAACTCCCTTGCAGTGAGCAGGGAGACCTACAGCTAGATCAGGTGCTCAGAGCCCCATCCAGCCTGACCTTGAGTGTCTCCAAGGACAGAGCATCCACCACCTCTCTGAGCAATCTGTTCCAGTGCCTCATCACCCTTACTGTAAAAAACTGCTTCCTTACATCCAGTCTTAAACTCCCTTTTAGTCTGAAACCCTTTCTCCTTGTCCTATCACCACAGACCCTGCTAACGGAGACTGCCCCCTTCTTTCTTACAGCCCCTCTTTAGATACTGAAAGACCACTCTCAGGTCTCACAGAGCATTCTCTACTCCAGGCTGAACAGCTCCAGCTCTCAGGCTGTTCTCGTAGGGGAGATGTTCCAACTCTGGAATCATTTTTACAACCCTCCTCCTGGCACGCTCCAACAGGTCCATTTCCCTCCCATTCTGAGGGCTCTAGTCCTATCCTATCCTAGAATGCTCTTCCTAAAATGTATTCCTGAACTTAAATGTAAGTTCATGGCTCCTTCTTTAAAACGTGCATTTAAAAAAATATTTTTCTCTCTAAATTATTTGTCATTACTTCACACAGGAGTACATTAACCAACTCAGAAGAAAAAAAAAACAAGCATCACAGAATATCCCAAGTTGGAAGGTACCCACAAGGATCACTGAGTCCAGACAATGCCACCCAAAAAAACAATCAGACCATATGTCTGAGAATGTCATCCAGAGGCTTCTTGAATTCTGGCAAGCTCTGTGCCTTGACCACAGCCCCATTGAGCCTGCTCCAGTGCCCACCCGTCCTCTAGTGAAGAACATTTTCCTCATATCCAACTTGAGCATCTCCTGTCACAGCTTCATGCTGTTTCCTTGGGTCCTGTTACTGTCACCAGAGAGCAGAGATCAGTGCTGCCCCTCCGCTCTCCTCATGAGGAAGCTCCTCTCCCATTCTCTGGGCTGAACAAACCAATGCCTTCAACTGCTCCTCACACATTTTAAGGCAACCAAAATGGATTAGATTGCACCTGCTTCCCTCCAACTAAACATTGGGGCCTATGCCTAAGACTGCAATTCACAGTCATCTGCTGTCCAGAATAAAGCCAGATATTGAAATTGCCACCTTGTAGTTAATCCAAAAGAAAAGTTCTAAGAAATTAACATGAAGAAATCATTAAGAAATTATAGAATGTCTTGGGTTGGAAAGGACCTTAAAGCCCCCCATCCCCACCCCTGCCGTGGGCTGGCTGCCCCCCACCAGCTCAGCTGCCCAGGGCCCCATCCAACTTGGCCCTGAGCGCCTGCAGGGATGGGGCACCCACAGCTCTATGTGCCAGGGCCTCAACGCCCTCTGAATAAAAAATTTCCACCTTACATCTGATCAAGATCTCCCCTTTTTTAGTTTTAAAACATATCACTATCTGCCCTTGCAGGAAGTTGATCTCTCCCGTTTATTAGCACCCTTTAAGTACTGGAAGGCCGCAATGAGATCTTTCCAGAGCCTTTTCTTCTCCAAAGGGAAGAAGCCCGGCTCTGGTTTGGTTTTGTTTGCTCAGTTGGTCTCAAATCCTCCTGGGACGCACAGAAAGCACACAACGCCTCCCGACGCCCGACGCCCCCCGCCCCTGGGGCACGCAGCCGGGCGCTGACACCTCCCGCCATCCCAGAGCCTCAGCTCCCAAGTAAGACTACAACTCCCGGCGTGCACCGCGACACGCGGCCTACAGCCCCCCGCCCCCACTGCGGCAGCCCGAGCAGCACAGAGAGCCGTCGAAGCGCCGGTGCCACCCGGAACTCCCCGCTCTATTCCCGCTCCGCCGCCTACCCGGTTCCCCGAGCCGGACGGCCGAACGAGGCGAGCGCACCAGGGCAGGAAGAGCCGCCGCGCCGCTAAGCGCCCCGTAGACGCCGCCATCTTCGCCAGCCGGCGGGGCTGAGGCTCGCTTCCGGCGGGCGCTGCGCAGGCGCAGAGCGTCCTGCCTGCCTGGTGCTGCCGACCGCCGGCACGGTGCGGGAGACGCTGTGTAGCGCGGGGCGCTGCCGGGTCTGTGCTCTTCGCAAAAGCAATGCTTCGTCGTAGTTAATATCAGTAGGATGCTCGAGCAAGGCCAGCTGCTCCAGAGCTGGTCGGCTGTACACTGTGAAACAGGCTTAAGTCTTAACAAATCTCCCAAGTAGTGCTGCTCCACGGAACTGCGCTGTTCAGGAAAGTCGGTTTTCCTCCTAATAAACTATTATTGGCAGTTTCTCTGACGCAAAGTTGGATGTTTTCTCTCTGCAGTGCTGTGTGTGGAGCTGATGCCTGCTGAGCTTCCTGTCGCACGCAGCACTGAGTTAGGATTACAGAATCACAGAATCGTAGGGGTTGGAAGGGACCTCCAGAGATCATCGAGTCCAACCCCCCTGCCAAAGCAGGCTCCCTACACCAGGTCACACAGGTAGGCGGGTCTTGAATATCTCCAGAGGAGATCCACCACCTCCCTGGGCAGCCTGTTCCAGTGCTCCGTCACCCTCACCGTAAAGAAGTTCTTGCGCGCATTGGTGAGGAACTTCCTGTGCTCCAATTTCTGGCCATTTCCCCTTGTCCCGTCTCCACACACTGCTGACAACTGCCTGGCCTCGCCACTCTGTCCCCCACACCTTAGATATTTATAGATGTGGATCAGGTCCCCTCTCAGTCTTCTTTTCTCAAGGCTAAACAGACCCAGCTCACTCAGCCTTTCTTCATAGGGGAGATGCTCCAGGCCTTTCACCATCTTTGTGGCTCTCCGCTGGACTCTTTCCAAGAGATCCCTGTCTTTTTTGTACTGGGGAGCCCAGAACTGGACACAGTACTCCAGATGAGGCCTTACCAGGGCAGAGTAGAGGGGGAGGATCACCTCCCTCGACCTGCTGGCCACGCTCTTTTTAATGCACCCCAGAATGCCATTGGCCTTTTTGGCCACAAGGGCACACTGCTGGCTCATGGCCAACCTGTCATCCACCAGGACACCCAGGTCCCTCTCCGCAGAGCTCCTCTCCAGCAGGTCATCCCCCAGCCTGTACCGGTGCATGCAATTATTCCTCCCCAGATGCAAGACTCTACACTTGCCTTTGTTAAACCTCATCTGGTTTCTTATTGCCCAGCTCTCCAGCCTGTCCAGGTCTCGCTGAATGGCAGCACAGCCTTCAGATGTGTCAGCCAATCCTCCCAACTTCATATCATCAGCAAACTTGCTGAGGGTGGCCACTATCCCCTCATCAAGGTCATTGATGAAGATGTTGAACAAGACCGAACCCAGCACCGACCCCTGAGGAACACCGCTAGTTACAGGTCTCCAACTGGACTCCGAACCACCAACGACGACCCTCTGTGCTCTGCCAGTCAGCCAATTCTCAACCCACCTCATCGTCCACTCATCTATCCCACACTTCCTCAGCTTTGTTATAAAGATGCTGTGGGAGACAGTATCAAATGCCTTGCTGAAATCAAGGTAGACTACATCCACTGCTCTCCCCCTATTCATCCAGCCAGTGACAACATCATTGAAGGTTACCACGTTGGTCAAGCAGGACCTCTCCCTGGTGAACCCATGCTGACTACTCCTGATAACCTCCTTTTCTTCCAGTTGTCTAGAGATGGCATCCAGCACAAGCTGTTCCATCACCTTTCCAGGGACAGAGGTGAGGCTGACTGGCCTGTAATTACCTGGATCTTCCTTCTTGCCCTTTTTGAAGACCAGAGAGACACTGGCTATCCTCCAGTCTTCAGACACCTCCTCCATTCTCCAAGACCTCTCAAAGATGACAGAGAGCGGTTCAGCAATCACCTCTGCCAGTTCCCTTAGCACCCGTGGATGCACCCCATCAGGTCCCATGGATTTATGAACATTGGTGTTGCCTAGGCGCTCTCGGACCACCTCTTCCCTGACTAAAGGGAAGTCTTCCATTCCCCAGACCATTTCACTAACCTCCAGGGTCTGGGATTCCTGAGGGAGAGCTTTTTCACTGAAGACAGAAGCAAAGAAGGCATTCAGTATCTCCACCTTCTCAGCATCCCATGTTACCAGAACATCCCCGTCACTTAGCAGGGGAGCCACATTCTCCCTAGTCTTCCGTTTACTATTAACATACTTAAAAAAGCCTTTTTTATTATCCTTTATCACCTTTGCCAGATTCAATTTCAGGTGGGCTTTAGCCTTTCTCGTTGCATCCCTGCAGGCCCTGACAACATTTCTATATTCTTCCCGAGTGGTCAGACCTTTTTTCCACATTTCATGGACCTTCTTCTTTCCTTTGAGTTTGTGCATGAGCTCCTTGCTCATCCACACAGGTCTCCTGCCACCTTTTCCTGATTTCTTGCTCACAGGGACGCACTGATCTGAGCTTGGAAAAAAGAGCTGTTTAAATGCCAACCAGCTCTCACAGCCCCCCTTACCTTCTAACACCCTAGCTCACAGGATAGCTCCAAGTAGGTTCTGGAAGAGATCAAAGTTGGCTCTCCTAAAGTCCAGAGTAGCAATCCTACTTTTTGCTTTGCTTTTTCCACTCAAGATCTTGAACTCCACCATCTTGTGGTCACTACAACCCAAGCTGCCCCCAACCTTTACTTCCTTGACTAGCCCTTACTTATTAATGAGATTAATGTCCAGCAACACACCTCCCCTCGTTGGTTCCTCCACCACCTGCATCAGAAAGTTGTCTTCAACACATTGCAGGAACCGTCTGGACCGATAGCTGGACCAAAGCCAGGATAGCTTGTTGAGGCATTTCTCATCAGGCAGAATCAATCCAACTAGGAAAAGCCAGGCTAATAATCTGAAATCTTGTTTTACGAAGTGTTCTGAATGTAAGGAACGTGTCCAAGAGGCTGGACTACCAGGAGGCTTCATCCATGCCAGGAGATGCAGTTCCTGACACGGAGCAGCCCTGTTCAAGCTGTGTGCAAACAGTCCCTGGGCACTAAGGGCACCAAAGCTGCCCAGCACTGGGCATGGCCTGCCGGAAGGGACCTTGGCAGGAGCCAGGGTTGGGCTGGGAAGGGCTCTAGTAGTGTGCTATACAGGCAATTTAATCTCAGAGCCACGCATTCCACATTTCTGGGCATGCTTTGGGTGTATGGGTGTAGATAAACATGCACAGACATGCAGAAAACAGTGCTGTCAGTTTTCATTTCCTCTTACTTTTTCTGCTGGATCTAAGGGCTTTTTACTTAGCTTATCAAATTCTCTCTCAAAAGTACACTTTTTTTTTTTTCGTAGTACTATTTTCCTAACTCAGGATCTCCCCTCTGCTTCACACTGAAGCACACTACTTGTCACAATCTCTGCCTCAGTACAGACACCATAAAGCTTTTCTAGTGCTGTTCTCACTGCTCCAGAAAGAAGGCCATTCATGCCTGTGTTCTGTGCCTCGTGTTTTCCTTTTTAATATGTGTAGCCAGTGTCTGAAAGAGTTGAGTGCTAAGAGAGTGCTACAGCCCTCAGTCCCTCTGTCTCTTGCCCACAACTCTGTGAGCATGTTGAGTCTCAAAAGTGGTGAGAACTGAGGATCTCTGTGCTCAGTATGAGCTATCTCCTACACCTACCAATATCCTGTCATTCAGAATTAATTCATAAGAGCTATCAGAAGTGGTGTTCCTTCCCCACTGAAATGTTAATTTTAATGTAGATTTGAGGTGACACTATTACCGCAAATCACACACAGCAGCGACAATTGCTAGTAGTTCCTGAGCTGTCTCAGAAACTGATTGAGAAAGCTATTCACAGTTATTTACATTGCAGACTCCAAATCATGGGGCAATGCCAGAAAAGTCACCATATATAATTTGTTGTTGTTGTTCTGGAATATTTTTGTTTTTAGGCAAATCCCTTAGCAGTTCAGAGTGAAAATGAACTGAATGCCCTAAAACCTTTGCACTGTCACTGCATGTGCTGTGTGCTTAAGCAGAAGCTTTGATACTGCAGAGGAGATCCAGTTTCTGTCACAAGACAGGAGCGCACAAGGACTGCATTATAACAGTAAAACCAACAATGTACCTCACACATTTAAAAATGAAAGTAGAAACCGTTGCCAACACATTTATTAAAATACAAACCTAAATACCAAGAAACCTGGTGTTTCTGAATTCGACAGGGAGCCCTTGATTGCATTTGTAATAGTCTCTGTGATTTAAATTTTTGCTGTTGCTGTTATTTTGCTGCCCATACTGCTTTAGTACCCACGTAACCTATGTCAGAAGCATTTTCAGCTGCAGTGTAGGCACATCCTTTCAACAAAGAATTTGCATTGGAGGCAAATTAGTTTCCGTGGAATAGAAAATCCATCTCTACATGAAGCTAGACACCTTTTTTTTCTTTTTTTTTTTTCCTGTGTGGTTTTTCCCTTTTTAGTTTGTGCATATTCAAAAGATCCTTCCAGTTCCAGCATTCCTTGTTTCAGATGCATCTCTGTCAAGCTGTAAAATAAAAAAGCAAAGCATCAAACTGTGCATTTGAAAATTAAAATTAAGCTTCTCTTCTATTTTACAGTTAGATCTAACTGATCTCATTATGCTGGGATTTATCTCAAAGATGTTTTACCAGACTTCACTGAGCCATTAGCTATCCTGGAAATTTGAATCCTTGCTAGACAGAGAATTACAGCTTAAGATAAACTGATTATCCTCATATTATGTCTCCTACTTAACAAAATAGCAGTGTCTCATATGTAAATGCAATCTAAAATTTAGCATTCAGCAAAGGTCATTAGAGAGATGCAGCTTCAAATCAAGAAATGTTGCTATTCAGCTAAAAATGAAATAAAAGAAAACAGATACTGGTGCTTTAACTGTATGATCTGAATATACAAACACAATCTAAGCACCTCTGAAACACTACTTTTCAAATGGTTTTAACAATATTTTTTTACAATTAGATTATTTAAAAATGGGCTATTATGACAAAGGGTGCTCATAATATCCCTGTGGTTTAGGTAAACAGTATTACCTGCAGCTTCCAATGGAGAAACCTTCCTTAATATCTCTTACACATCTAACTCAAGCAACAACGAAGCAGGAGGACCAGGATCAGCAGGGGAAGTTCTGAATAAACAACGTCCTTGTAATTTATCCTGCATTTATCTGCATGGTACATAAACAGTTCTGTGCAAGTTTCAGGATGCCATGTAGCCTTATGAAGTGGGTAGATGACAGAGATGAGATTTTCAGAATGACAGTCTGGTTCTTTCAAATTCAGACTGCAGATTTCACCCTAAGAAAGAGCAGCTTTGCATTTTACACTAAGTAGCTCTTCTAGATCAGCATTCCTCATGAACAGTACAGCACTTTTGGTTTTTGAGCAGGCTTTAATGTCCAAACTGGTAGGAACTGCACCAAAACCTGCAATAAAACATGGTCTGAATTATACAATTCCAGCTAATTTTCTGGATAAATAAGGTTTCTATGCTCATTACTATACAGTAGTGACCAAACTGAACACAGAGTACTCAAAGATAATGTCATTCCTGTGTTTCATGAAAATGAGTGGCCAGGAAACTGCAGCTGAGGAAGAGGCTGTGGTATCAACTCACATTGTTTTAGAACCCACACTGGGGAGAGATTGTGTTACAAATACCCAACTTAAAAAAAAAAAGAAAGAAAGAAAGAAAAAAAGATCCAGCTGCTTCCATTGCCCATATATCTGACTGATTGCTCACAGAGAAATATTTTCACCTCATAAAAAAATGCCATTCGGTAGCAGTGAAAGTAATATAAATTGGAAATCTACGTGTTTCTACCTGATTCATATGATAACCAGGTGTCAACACAGAGGCTGAACACCACACTTTGAAACCAGCATGGCTTTACTTCTGAACTAGAATGACAATCTTGATATGAGTAAAGTAAGATTATACCAAATGGATTTTCTTTCAATTGTATAGATAAAATACTTCTTTCAAAATAAAGAAGTTCCTGTCAGCAGGACACACTGTCACGATCAGGTTGCTATAGAGGTTGTCTGGAAGCACTGTCCTGACTTGTAGATTGATTCAACTTCAGTCAGCAGGCAACGGCAACTCAGCATCAGAACAGCACTGCTCAGGAGAAAGACCTTCAAAACTGCTGAAACCAGCACACAGTAAAAGCATTAACGATTGAAATTGCCTGCAGCTAAACTACTGGTTAGTGCTGGGTTTGCTTTTGTGGAGTCATCATGTTCACTGCTTATTTACAATTCACTGTTTTTAAAGCAATGATATAGTATTGCACTTAATGAACATGCCGAAATGCTGCTGCCAGGAATTGCATTTAGCTTAGCCAAGCAAGTAGAATTCAAACAAGCCTAAAAACTTGGGCTAAAAAAATGATACTTTTTTGGAGAAGAAGTTGTTCTTTTGTGTGTGAATAAAGCTATGCTGAGTATATAAATCAAGCTCTATGAATGATTTTCATGTCAGCTGCTCACTGGCATCGAGCTAATTATTTTTATCATTACTACCTATAGGTTATCCTCCAGCTGATTAAATTGCAAATAACTTTTCAATCCCGTGGCTTCTGGGCAATAAGTGAAAGTGCCTACAGGCCATTGACATCAGTCTTTTGCACTCTTGAGCTGTAAGGAAGTCTACAAATTCAACATGAAAACCATTGGCTGAATTTACAGCATTTCATTTGCGCATTAAGAGAGCAGCTCCTTTGAAGCTGCTGATTAAAAACTTTCTTCAGGGAATATTATAGTATTTCATCTGACTGAAGTTCTTTTTCTCTTAATAATATTTGTGCTCTGAAAGAAGAAAGGAGGACCTGTCACCAAGTACTAAACAACTCACTACCTGAGTTCTGAAGACTTATCAGAAAGATAAAAGGAAGGAGTTTGGATAGTTAATAACAAAGTTCTCTTTCCAAGAACAGTATGCCAAATTCAGTCTGATACAGCAGCTCAGTAGGAAATTACTGTGGGTAAGTTCACCTGATTTAGCAAAACAGATAGGTTTCTTCTCAGCTTTTAGCAGGCTTACTACTGAACAAGGATCTTAGAAAACAGTTTTGTTGTTTTTTTTGCTTTTGTTGGCATTCTATAGAAGTGTTGCTCCTTCACCTTTCCTTGGCTACAGCCACATTCAGGTGAATTGTTTTATATCATTGTTCTAATTCGATGGTGGATAACTTCCCCGAATTCCAACATTCATTTCAACCTTCTGCCAATCTTATGGAAAAGTCACTTTAAAAAAGTATTTTCTCCAGAAAGTAATCAAAAGGCACACAAATTGCTTGAATAATTCAATAGTATTCTTTCTATGTTCAGACACCATGCAGGTAACAATGTTGTGAGCATCTTTTCTCAAGGATCTGTGGAAGGAAACCTACATTTTTTAGGAAAAATGCTGTTAATGCTACTCTTCGCAGCTTATGATACAGTACTTAAGCTTTCAATCTTTGATCTCTGTAATTTCAGTAATGTTTAAGAAAGTGTTAGCAAACATAAAATTCAGACTATATAGTTTAACATAGCTAATAATACAGCATGAATACAGACCTACCCATAGTAGCAACTGATTCAAGGCAATTTTTATTTAGCTACCACAGTTCCCCACTGCGACTGAACTGGGGAAGCAACGTATATAGGTATTCAGCTTCATAGGTATTCAGCTTCATATTCAGCTTCATCCAACTTCTTAGCTAGTTTAAACCTTGCACTGATTTTCACAGTGTTGTAAATTCTCTGATGTCCATGATGCCACTATGGACTAGCTGAATTTAATATCATTATTGATGATCTGGATGAGGAAATTGAATGCACTCTCAGTAAATTTGCAGATGGCACCACGCTGGGAGGAAGTTACAATCTGCCTGAGGGTAGGAAAACCCTACAGAGGGATCTGGACAGGCTGGATCACTGGGCTGAGGCCAATGGGATGAAGTTCAGCAAGACCAAGTGCCAGGTCCTGCACTTTGGTGACAACAACCTCATTCATTTCTACAGGCTTGGGGCAGAGTGGATGGAAGACGTGCAGGGGAAAAGGACCTGGAGGTGTTGGTTAATGCTTAGCTGAACATGAGCCAGCAGTGTCCCAGGTAGCCAAGAAGACCAATGGCTTGTGTAAGAAATAGTGTTGCCAGCAGGACAGGGAGTACCTATATTCAACTCTGGTGAGGCCACATCTTGAGTACTGTGTACAGTTTTGGGCCCATCGCTACAAGAAAGACATTGGAGCATGTCCAGAGAAGGGCAGCAAAGCTGTTAAGAGTCTGGAGAACAAGTCTGATGGAGAGCAGTTGAGGGAACTGGGATTGTTTAGTCTGGAGAAGAAGATGCTCAGGAGAGACCTTCTTGCCCTCTACAACTAACTGAAAGGAGGTTGTGGCAAGATGGGGTTCAGCCTCTTCTCCCAGGTAGCAGTGATAGGGTGAGAGGGAATGGCTTAAAGTTGTGCCAGGGGAGGTTCAGGTTGGACATTAGGAAAAACTTCTCAGAAATAATGGTCAGGCACTAGAATGGGCTGTGCAGGGAGGCGGTGGAATTGCTCTCCCTGGAGGTGTTCAAGAAATATGTACGTGTGGTACTAAGGAACATGGTTTAGTTGGCAGTTTTGGTGGTAGGTGGACAGTTGGATTAGATGATCTTAGAGGTCTTTTCCAACCTTAATGATACTATGAATTGGAGTTCTCATTCATCCCTTTGCACTGGACTACCCAGCTCTTTCAAACTAGTTCTCCATACTTTGAGTAGCCAACAGGATAGAAACAAGACAGCTCCAAAATGTGGTTATCCATTGTACTCTGGAGACCTCTGTTAGGATGATTACTCAGAAATGTCTGCTGGTGGCACTTATCTCTGAACTAATGAATAGTTCAACAGGAAAAGATAGCCAACTTCAAGGCAGATGCCTTTGGGCAAAGCAAATCTTATCCTGAGCTTCAGGCTAGTAATGCATTCCAGACCTCACTTATCTGAAGATCAGATCCATACATTTTATTAAATTATTAGAAGGTATTATAAGACTTTAAATGTATTTACTTAAGGGCACAAAAGGCTGACATTACATTTTGTAAGAATCTCTAGCAATGTACAATAATCTGGAAATTCAGTAATATCTTTATTGAAGTTCCTATCAATAATTGAATATAAATTAAAACACTTGAGTATTCTCTGTGTTATTTATCTTTACATTAAGTTTATGTTTTGATGCTTGCACATATTTAGCATTCAAGATGATACAGCAATGGTATTTTTTGCTTTTTTTGTGTGAAACAACCACACTGTAGAAACTATAGAGAGAAAAGCTAAGAGTGTGTTGACAGATGCCTGGAAAAGAGGAAATTGAGATTTTTGTCACTTGAAAAGCCAGCAGAAGGAGCTTGAGAATATGGGAGAAGATTGGTTAGATATTTCTCATGTAATCAAACAGCTAACTCATTGAAGTTGATATTTCTAAAATTCAGTTAAACAATCGAATCGCACTGAGTTTATTGGTGCATATCTCCTAAGGTCTTTTTGTAGATTTATTTCAGATTCACTGACCTTTTTTTATAGCTCTCTAAAAAAAGAAAAATTGGAGCTTCTATTACCCACCATGCTCTCATGTCCCAGATAGATGCCTTTCTCAAACCCTATTACAGCCCAGAGTGCCAGGCCAACCACTTTTCATGGGAGATGACTGCTTTTGCTGGTTATTTTCTTCCCTACCATTTTCCCATGTTTTTCAGCTAACTTCCAGATGTTTGGCAGCCAGCGCAGAGCTGGACCAGCAAGCAGGCTGCCAAACATCTACATGTCCCACACGCTGCGTATGCAAAGGTTTGCTGCGTATTTTATGCGCACTGCAGTTCTACACAACACATTCCATCTTCTCAGAATCCATGCAACTTGAGCCGCATATTCTCATAGAATTGTCAGGTCTGCAATGCAAGAATTTCAATGCCTACACATTACTGAGTTGAGCTATAGACATGCAGTAAGCCTGAAATACCCAGGACACGTTCAAATAGATATACGTGTCTAAAGATCCAGCATACCTTGAGCAGATCTGCTTCTTTTTACCTCTGGAACTTGAGATAGTGATTAGGAGGTAGGGAGAGTAGCTGTGTATCCCTAGAACATACATTTCTTTCTTTGAAAATCCCAATTAACTAAGTATATAAGGAAGAATTGGGTTAATAGAAGAGGCTTAAGTGATCTACCTAAGAAACATTTTTAAACACGACATGGTCTTCATGGCAGATGAGCTGCAGTATGAAAACAAAAAGGCTTGGAGTAGGAATCCAAGTGACAACTACTAAGTAGTTCAACAGAACAAGGGGATGGGACTGGCAGTTATTCTTTAGCTGGTTTCAGTCACTGATTGCATTGATTCTATTCCATCAGAATTCCATTAGAATAGTAGTTGTACTATTTTAAGCTTTAGTGATAATCTTGTGTGATTCTGATCACAGCTATCAGTCATCCTGACTGTCTGTTAATGGAGGCAGATCTTTTTTCTATATTATATAACATTCATTTTATTCTGAAACATTTGTCCATGGTCAGATATAAAAAATAAAACCAGAAAGCCTAAGAACTTGCTTCCAGATGCACAAAGCACAAATCTCACTGCTATTCCTTTTAACTTCCCCACATTTCTCTTTTTTTCAAACTATAGAAAGTATAAAACCGTAGAAATATTTTCTAGTCTTGGCTTTTTAGCAGTGAAGTTATTTACATTTCTTCTTTTTAAATTACATGTTAAGCATCAGGATTAGTTTTTAGTATGATGGTAGATATAACATGATTTAAAAGTATTTATTGAGAAATAATCTCCCCAGAGCTTCTTGAAACTATTCTTTTTTATTATTTTTCAAGGTTTTCAGCAGATTCTGGATGAATAAAAGGAGTATGTGGCATTTACATGAAATTTTTATTTCATCCATATAAGATCCTTATAAATTTCTCAGGAATGTATGCATCAGCTCTCCTTTCCTACCCCAAATCATGCATACTTGAATATGGAAAACCCATCCGCCCAGTCTGCAATAAAGCATGAGGATCTATGTGCATAGTTAAGATTCACTATCTGGTCTTTACAGGCAGAGATTTTAAAGGCACGAATCAAAGTTCAGCAGAGTCAATGAGACACTCTGATGTAATTCAAAGTACCCACATTTAAACAGACAGATTGCATAGGATAGTGGCTGACTTACAAACCAAGCCATATTCCCAGTTCCCAAATTACTGATCAACTTTCTACTAAACCCCAGTGTAATGTAAATTTCTCCCCCCCCCCCCCCCCATTTCTGCTACTTTAGAATACTTCAGCCTTGGCTAGTGTCAAATCTTTATTGGGCTTCTGCTGTTATATTTTCAGTGTCTGAAACTCATCCTGATTTCTTCCATTAGAAACTTTTACAAATTTGAAATATAGAGAATAAAATTCTGCCCAGAAAGTCTGTCCTTTTGTATCAGAGAGGCTGCAGATTTCTATCTAACACATCCCACTTCAGACTCCTAATTACTTCATGTTAGACCATATGGACTAGCAAGGCAGTTTAGTCTAGTGAAAGAGTTGGGTCTGAGTTTATTTCACCTACCTTTGAAACATAAATGAAACTTAAGAGCTTTGTGTTGCCAGTAACATTCTTTGATAGTCACTGAAGAGAGAAGAAATCCTCTATTTCACACATTAACAATTCCATTTATACAAAGTGGAAGATACAGTCCTGGAGGAAATGCCACTGTGATTCTGTCACTGTGTTGTGAAGTCACAGAAATCTGCATTTTTCAGACAAAACAAATTACTATTCTGTAAAAGGTAGAGAACCACTGACATGCCTTGGACCTTAACCACAGCTTATACTTGAGGCTGAGATGTTTTTTTTCTTTAAGAACTAAGTGGAAAGTACATTCTGTGTTGCTCTTCATATAGGTGTTTTAGCAAACATGTTTTTTACCCCAATATGACAACATTTTAAACACATGACCATGTGTTTAAGATACAGGAAATAGCAAGAAAAATTATAGTGAATCATGTATAAGACTGTTATTGATTTCTTAGCCCATTATCCTTTTGTCTTAGTTTCAGCTGGGATGGAATTGTTTTCTTGAGTGTCTAGTATGATGTTTTGGTGTTAGAAGAAAAACAATGTTGATAACATACCAGTGTTTATAGTTGCTGCTAAGTAGTGTTGTTCAGAATAGAGATCATTCTCAGCAAAGGGCCCAAGAAGCTGGGAGGGGACAGAGTTAGGACAGCTGACTTAAACTGGCCGAAGGGATATTCCATACCAGATGACATCAAGGAAGTTGTTTTGACAGGAGTGGGAGTTCATCTCTCTCTCTTCTGCTGCTCAGGGTAAGCTGGGCATTGGCTGGGTGGTGGTGAGCTTATGCATCACTTGTTACGTACATGTATACACACATATATATTTGTCATAATTATTATCCTTTTCCTTTTCTCTGTCTTAGTTAATAGTTTTGTCACAAGTGAGTGAGCGAACAAATTTGTGGTGCTGAGCCACCTGCTGGGTTAAACCACAACACCTCTTTTACTGAGAATCTGAAAAACGCTAGTCCTTACCTGTATCACCATTCCTGTTAAGTCTCATTTTCACTTTGACTGAAGCCTTCTTCTACAATCACCTCTCCTACTATCTATTATTATTTTCTTGTTTTTAACCTTTCTGCACCTCCTTGCTTTGATTTCTGCAAATGCTTGCATATTACATATTGCTTTGATATGTTAATTAGAAAAGAAGGGAATAAGACTTCCAGGTAGAAAAGGAAAAGAACAAGTAAAGACATCATAGATCAATTAAGAGCTCTAAATTGTGTCAGATTGATACAATTCACCTATTCATTCTCTATTATTTCTCAGAAGTAGTTGTTTCATTTCTGCTCTAAATAAGGAGTGATTAAGAAGAAAGGAAATGATCAAACATTCAAATGGGAAAAAAGAAGAATCCAAAAGGCAGTTCTTTAGCTTCACCTTCTAGTTCCAAATAACAGAAAAAGTAAAGCATTCCTAAGCATCTGTACAAAGAAAAGATTATTAAGATGATGGAACTGGGCTCTACAGAGTGCTGTATGGTGGGATGGTGACAGACTAAAGGCATATGTTCAAAGAAGAGATAGTTGAACTGGACTTAAGGGAAAACATTTTCATCACAAGTCATAAAGTGGTTGCCCAGAGAGTTTGTGAAGTCCTGAAAGTTTTCAAAATCCAACAGTATAAAGTCAGGTCTGAACCCAATCTGACCCTGCTTGGAACAGAATGTTGGACTAGAGACTTCCTGCGGTCCCTGCCGAACTAAATTACACAGTGATCCTATGGTGATAAGTAATGGGTAATACAGTTTTATCAAATACCAATCTTGCAAAAGGAGCCTTCTAGAAGTGGGAAACAGGCTCTGCAGATTAAGGAGAAGCAACAGATACTTCATATTATTATGCCAGAAGCATTTATGGCTAGCTAAAGAAATGCTCTGGATCTGTCAGTGGGAACATATTCAATTTTCCATGAAAATTCCCCCATCTCATGATCAGTCCTGTTGTCCTCTCCTGAGGGCCAAACAGAAGTGGGCAGAGAGTGGTCCTGACATACATGGATAGTTCCAGTTCTGTACACAGCCTTTTCCTGGGGGACAGAGAAATAAGCATCTCTCACTCTCACCACACTGATCTAAATGTTATGCTGCACATGTACATCACATCCTAGGATAAAAGTGTGCTCTTGTGAGGTTCCATCTGTGAGAATTTTGCCCAGGGCTAAGGCTCCTGGCACAAGAAAGGTGCAGAGCTGCTGGGGCAGGTCCAGAGGAGGACTTTGAAGATAATCAGAGAGGTAGAGCTCTTCTACAAAGAAAAGCTAAGGGAGATGGGCCTTTTAGCTTGGAAAAGAGAAGGCTCTGGGGAGACTTCATTGTTGCCTTCCAGTACTTGAGGAGAGCTTATAAGCAGGAGAGAGACTTACTTTCTACATGGGCAAATAGTGATAGGACAAGGGGTAATGGCTTTAAAGGTAAAAGAAGGGAGATTTAGGTTGGATGTTAGGAGGAAACTGTCTGTTCAAAGGGTGGTGAGGCACTGAACAGGCTGTCCAGGGAAGTTGCGGGTGCCCCATCCCTGGAGGTGTTCAAGGCCAGGGTGGATGGGCCCCTGGGCAGCCTGATCGGCAACCTGATCGGTTGCCTGAGCGGCAACCCTGTCCACAGCAGTTTACTCAGAGGCTCTGTAGTCTATACTGGACAAGCTGACTGCTGCTGATCCAAGTCAAAATTACTGTAAGGTGGTTACTTATGAAGTAATTAGCCCGTGCTCTCTGTCAGCTGGAAGAACATGGCAAATGGAGTTCTGAAGAAGCCTGTCCTGCACCTGGCCCTGTTGAATATTTGAACTCCTGGCTTTTGAAGAAAAGTTATTCAATAAAGTTTAGATGACCCTTGTACATATAGAAATTGCAGGAACTCTGAAGAATAGGATTAAAATTAAAACCAGAGCAATCATCTGGAAAAAAATAGGATGCTGTTCAGAATGGAAGGTACTATTTAAAAATAATCAGATGCACAGAAAGATGGTGGAGTGTTACTAACAAGCCCCTCTGAAAAGTGTCTGTGGTAGCATTTCACCATAAACCCAACAATCAATGGTGTTATGACACCACATACTGCTGCAACTGGCACAATGGGATATGTAAACAGGTATAATAAAAGACAAACAAAGCAACATCCTGTTCTAATCAGCACTGATAAGAAATGGAAAAAAATTTTGGATCTTTTTATTTAATTATATAAGGAGATGCAACTTCATTGTCCTCTTTACTAAATTGGAATGAAAATGAAGGAAAAAGTGTACCATGTCACGTCTCCAACTTTTCTTAAATTATGTTAGGTTTTGGGATTTTTTTGCTTGCTAAGTCAGTATTGTTTTATCTAGTGTTAGTGTACCCCTGGTAGAAGTGAAACATACATGAAGCTGTGTTTTGAAAATAGTTGTTTAGCTTAAATCACATAAATAGTACAGATAAAAAAACCCTTTGATTTGTAACTACTCATTTTGTTTAAATGACAGGAATGGCAGAGATAAGAGAACCCTTTGTTTCTCTTTTTCTGTTCTGGAGAACATCTCTTACTATTGCTCTGTAATCATTTTGTCCAGGTCAGTTTATGCTTTCTAAACTCCCCAAAGTTCTCCTTGTGACACAGGTGCACTGACACCAGGATTTAGTTTCCTTTCAACTAGCTTTGAAAGCAAGCTCACAATCTGACTTTTTTATTTCAGCTCCAAAGAAACATATTCCTACCTTTGTAGAGGTCTTGGTGAAACTAAGGGAAGTAGCACTTGAAATTTCCACTACTTCTATGATTAGACAAATAGTGGAGTTAAAAATGAGTAAGAGAACACTAGTCACTCACTACTTTTCCACAAAGAAGTAAATCACTTGTTATTCATCTATCTCCAAATCCGTAACGTTGTGGTTTCCATCACCTTCCATCTCAGGAGGTAGAAAGCTTCCTATTTAGAAGTAATTTTTGTTTCCATTTTACACATAGTTTTATCCTCTGCTTATGTTGTTTAGGTACTTTTAATACCAATTCTTATCATTCACAATAATTATCACAATTATTTTATAATCTGACACCAAAAGAATTTTCATTGAAAGAAGCTTACCATTGTGCAATACAGTGCTGTATTCCTGAGTCAATTATAAAGTTTTTGTAGAAAAAAACTATACTAGATTATTTAAAGAAGCACGATTTATCTCGCAAGTTATAAACAAAATACATAATCATTACATTCCATTAAAAAATAGAGAGATAGAATGACACTAATTACCTTGGAAAACTATTTAAGTTACCTTAATGGAGTTTACTTTGTCCGTAAACTACCATCAACATTTATTTATGCATTTTAAGTAACTACTGTGCACTTCTGTTCTTGTTTTGCAGATACTGAATTACTTAGTTCAGATTCAGCTGCTTTCCAGTGATATCTGATTGCCTTCTTTCACTTATTCAGTGAACCAGCTGTGTTGACTGATGTCTGAGAAATCAGGTTCACTCCCAGAATAATTCCACTGTCATCAATTTAGTTGCAGCAAGAACTAGTTTGACCCATGGAGCTCAGTATATTCTAGAAGGTCATGCAGCCTGTCAGTAGTTCAGACAGGATTTAAATAGAGGATCCTCCCAAACCTCAACTCAAATGAGCCTCTTTTGACATCATCATCATGTCTACACATAGAGTGACATTTTGTCAAATGCCACCCTGAGCATTGCTCATCTGTTGGCACACCGAACAGTGACCTTCCTGGCTCTTGTCACATGCCCTCATTCTTCATTTGCATTTATTTATAACCCTCTCTTCTGTTCAGTGCCAGCTGTTAAAGTCAAAGCGGATTTCCTTTCCCTCTCTCTCCTGGGAGCTGTAGATGAAGGAGAGGTTTCAGCTTCATTTCAGTACGGAGGTCAGCCTGGGAGCCCAGCAGCTTCCATCAGTGCCACAACAGTCTCTTAGCAGCTGAAAGCAGTTCCTGCAGCACGCAGTATGCCTGTGTGGTGTTACTGACAATTATAATGCTCCAGTTACGTGAAACTTGCTGAACATAATGGCTTGGATTACAGAATGCCTTGAAGTCTCTTGTATTCTGCATATCTGTGATGTATGTACAACAATGCTACAAAAAGTTTGCACAGGCAAGAAAAAGGATGGTCCTTGACTGAATATTTACAAGAACTCTCAAGGAAGCTTTGACTTATCTCACTGTTATGCACCTTTTTTCTAATTCACATCTATTTTCCCTACAGTAACTATTGAATTTAAAAAGTCAATGTTTTTTCTTGTTTTTCATTTCACTATATAGTTTTTACTGCAATATAAAAACTAGCTTACTTGAAATTACACAGAAGTTCACAGCATTAGCTGATTCTAACCAGGTCAGACTTACCAGCCAATTTCAACAACATTGGAAAGAAGGACAGAAATCTGAAGGGCTTTTAATGGATTACAGAATCTTAGAGCATTCCTTTGCTTCTTAGAAAAAGTGGACAACTCAGCTACCTTCCAATTCTTACTGGGATTTCTTCATATTAGTCCTTCTGCCTGTGGTCTGGCTTTCAAAGAAAGCAGTCATCAAAAATTTGTGTTTGCTGGGTTGTTCTAAAGCACTTCTTCTGGTGAGTCAAATGACCAAAGCCTCAGAACACACAATAGTGCATTCCAAAAGTAAGCCTAATACAGTCACAATTATTTAAATCTCTATTATTTTCTTCAACATCAGTAGCTAGACAGTGGAAGGAGACTCAAATTATTCTCTGAGTATGAAAAATGCAGGTAGAAAACAGCAGTGTGTGTTATGATTAGGGGCCAATTGCTGATGGGATCATGCTGCCAGCTAGTTTGCACAGGTGACCAACTGGATTAGCAATAGCTCATGCTCTCTCTTGCCCAAGGAGATGGTGAGGAAGGCATGGAGAGGGGTGGGCTCGTATTATTTCATTCGCAGGGTGAATGTGCAGAGTACTGAATAACATTGAACAGAAAATCCACCTTCTCTTAGCTTCATTCTTTCTGAAATAGCCTACTTATATAGGACTCTATGATTTGATGTGATGTTGTCTTTCTGTAAGTGCTCTAGAAGCATATGAGTAAAAAGTAGCCCCAGTTCTTCCACGAACATCATTGATTTTATTTTGCACTATTGTCAGAGGTACTAAACTGGCTCTAAGCTCAAAAAAAGAGAGACAGCATATACAAGTTTTTCCGATCCTAGGCTCCTGGAATGAATATGTCACTATTTAGCAGGAAATAAACATCTATAAACCTCCAAAACAGAGTGTCTGTAAGACTTAAAGGTGTTATGTTCAAATATGAGAAAGAAGAGAGTTCTAGTGCTCCACAGCTTTATAGGTAGCTCCTATAAATCATGTAGAATAAATCGACCTGTCTCACTCCCAAGATCAGCTCATTCTCTCAGTCCTCTTTGGAAATCATCATGAGAGCAATCTATTTAGGATGCTGCTGGTGAAAGCTCAGGCCTGTGCACTCTTCAGGCATCTTCCTTGGTCAGTCTAAATATTCTTTCTGCAGTCTATGTATTTATTCTGCAGATGTACACAGCCCGGAATACCCCCACCAGCATATTTTCACCATGAAGAATGTCAGAGTATATGCTTCCACAGACCCACACTGTGCCTCCTTCCTTTCCTACATATCTCCATTCTGTCCCTCCCCAAGCACTTCATAGCACTTCCAGTGCACCTATCCCCTCATTTTGCAGTCTGGCCAGGCTAAACTTGGCAGGATGTATTTTTCTCCCACATCACAGAGGACTGTCTATGGGCCAAAGAGTAGTGCCAAAGAGTTACACTTACAGCCATTGAAGGCAGCCAGACAATCTTAAGGACCCATGCCCCTCACTCCTTTGCTGATGAGGGTGTGGGATGCCAAGTATCTTTATTTACCACTCGTAAATAGAAGCACAGAACTAAGGCCAGGTATTTGTTAGAGCCACACATCAAAAACAAACAAATAAACAAACAAACAAACAAAAATCCAAACAAATAAACAAAATCCCTACAAAAACAGAAGTGGCATGAAAATAAGGTTCATTCAATGCACAGTGATCTGATCATATCAGAAATCCATCAAGAGGGTATAGTTAAGATCTCAGCAATCACTGACATTCACATTCAAACCGTGGTACTATATGTAAAAAATATTCACTGATGTAAAAGACAGATACAAGCTCAATCCATTACATCTTGAGTCTAAAATGAATGCCAGAAGGGCACCTTCCAGTAATGCATTTAGACACAAAAACAGTTTATTGTCATCTTGCCTACAGTGAAAGCAGTACAATGATCTAGGATTTCTAATTCATAATTGAAAGTCAAGTCACTCATAAAATATAACCACACAAGGAGCTAATATATATATTCTTAATGTTTCTTTTTTTTTTTTTTTCCTCTCCTTTTCATACCAAATGTACTTCTTCCTATTTATTAAACCTGTTAATATATCCTACTCTAGTTACAAATTTAGTCACAGAAGGGCAAGGATTGTTCTTTATGCTTAGTGCCATTGAAAAAAGAATGCAAATCTGACCAGGCCTTTTAGACCCTGTAATTGAATTTCCTAAATGAATTTTAATCACAGTTATTTCACAAATGTTATGCAGTGTTACAATTCATTACAGGTACTAACCATAACAGAATCAACTCCTAGTGCTGCGTGTTTGCAATGAAGTTGCCAAGCTTCACTGATTTTAGAAACAAATGCAACACTTTTAATTTCCTCTAAGATACAAGGTTAAATTTTAAATCAGGCATTATCTAGGGCAAGATTTGTTCCAGTAAAATGGGGCAAGACTTCAATCTATATACATTTATGTTTTATAGAGTTTGAGTACAAATCAAAACATCTACAAGACCTGCTTAGCGTTAGACATGCTGATAGGAAACAAAATGTTCATGAAAAGTCAGGTGAGAAGAGTCAGGAGGAATGAACTGGGATTTTCCCTTTCGTAAATCAGCAGCAAATCTGCTTGACCAAAGGTAAGCAATACACGCTGGTTTTCCTCATTCTGAACAAGGTAACATGGCAGTATTAGACTTCATCACCTTACAGAGGCTAAGGGAATGACAGATTAAGACAAGATAAGGCTTGTGTTTCTCTTCCCCCAAGTTCTTTAGACCTTCACCTCGATCCTATGTGAGATTTTCCTACAATCTCATAATCGATTTCTGAGCTGCCAGCTAAGGTGCATATAAACATGTCTCAACTCCAGGTAGCCTCTGAATCCATATTGCCACTACATACAGTCTCTTTTGTATCACACATACACAGCTCTGTTCTCTACCTTCATTGTATTACATCCTTAAGGAGGCATGGAAAGATTTCAGAAGTACCTGTTTTACTTCTCTGAGCTCCTCATTTCTCTAGACTTGTTCCTGAGAACCTCACATTTCCCACTGAAGCCAGGTGTGAGTTGTTCACAGGGGTGAGCAGGCGTGAGACAGTCGTCTTCATCCATTGTGTGAAAAAACTGTCAGGAGAGGAAAGAACAAGGGCAGTGCACAGACCTGAGAGCTGCTCTTTGAGATGGAGGTCTATGTGGCTGTGCTCCAGCAGTACTGGGTTCAGGGAGTCCTGGCTCTCTCCGATAATGGTTGGCACTACTCCTGAGATACAAGGTTAAGTTGCAAAATCAGGTATTGTCTAAGGCCAGATGTGTTCCAGTAAATAGGGCATGGACCTTGAATTCAGCCGCATTATCACTAGGAATTATTAAATCACTACCAAGGTTTAACAACCTGCATTTTGGCTTGTGCCAACACTCTCCCATATAGTGCCCAATCACAGCTGAGGCATTAGTGGGGTGAGGGAACACTGAGCAGCAAATGAAGCCACCTGCTCTTCTGGCCTAGGAAAATATATGCACTGCACAATTTGGCTTCAAGGCTGAAGAATGATCCTGGACCATTACTAGTAGAGATGCAACCTAAATGTCTCTATTATGGTCCCAGTTATTGTGTTCCTCCACTTATAGTTTGGCAGCCCTGCCTGTGGCAGAGGGATTGGAGCTTGATGATCCTTAAGGTACCTCCCAGCTCAAGCCATTCTATGATTCTATGCTATCCTCTAAGTAGAAAGTAAAAATACTAGCTTGTCATTAGAGAATATTTCACTTAATATTTAGAAGCATGGTGGTTTTCTAGTTTTGATTTTTTTTTTTAGTAGTTCTCTA
The DNA here is from genome assembly GCA_037305975.1 of Chrysolophus pictus. NCBI lineage: Eukaryota > Metazoa > Chordata > Aves > Galliformes > Phasianidae > Chrysolophus > Chrysolophus pictus. Next base: position 183,462,373 of record CM074576.1, read on the forward strand.
AATTCCTTCTCTGTAGTCTCCCAAATGGTCAACTTCTTTACCATGCAAGAAGTTTGGATCTGTAACAATAACCATGACATTTACAGTTACTTCGTTAACTACTGTATATTGATTCTGCGTCAATTTTGTGACTGTGTCAGTTTAAAGCTGCCATTTGAACTATAACAGGCTCTTTTGCCAGGACTGTATCCACTGATCATTCTTGAGCCGTTTTTCTTTTTAGTTCCTGGAACATCCTTCAGCCATCAGGCTTCTGATATGAGAAATAACTCAGAAAGATTTTCTAAAACACATCTTGGAGCTCAGTGAGAATGTTAGCTTAACAATTTTTTAAAGGGCTATGCCTAGATTGGAGAAATATTTTATGTTGAGGTGTGTTTTAATTAAATGTTACTGTAAAGCACTCGTTGTCTTTGTGTATATGCATTAGCTGGCAGTGTACCCCTCTTTCACAGGATAACTTATCATCCAATGTGTTCTGAAACTGCTTGCCTCTGCCTGCACCATGCCAAATATCTTTTCTTTTTTGACTTCTCTCCAAAACAGCACGGGTATCATGAGAATGGTTTCCTCCCCACATTATAATTAGAAGGGCTAGGTTAAATCTTTTCATTTTGTCCCAGCATGGGACAGTTTTACCAGAGAGACTTACTAACCTAGCAGACTTCCTTTTGGTGTGACATTTATATGCCAGTAAAAAATCAAGTAGAGACACTATCAGAGTGGTGAAAAATGTCTTTGCTGGGATAGTTTATTTCACTGAGAGATCCAGCTCAGACTGTTCCAGCGAGTGTGCTTTCCAATGCTACAAACTGCATCTGCACTGTCAGAGAAAATGTTGCCTAGTTTATAGTGAGCCTAAGTGTAACGGGATTTGATGATACTGATGTTCTAATATTAACAGGAGATGACAGAACATGTTTAATTTTGTTATCTTGGAGGATTTTCACAATCGAGATAAGACAGCTCAGGTACAAAGCTATAAAAATTTTTCATTATAAGAATTTTGGGGTTTTTTTTTCCTTGTTTAGATTGTGCTTCAGTTACTGACCAAGATTGTAGGTACTTCCCCCTGACAAAGCTTATGTCAACTAACTAAATTACACTTTGTGAATAAGATAATAATTCTACACTTCTGAGTTCTAAACAAAATATTGATAAATTTCTGCTGCATTGAAAGTGAAACCCTTCATCAAGAGAAGATTTATAGTCAAGTTAGTTGAGCTGTCTTGCTCATGATTAATTCATGCTTTATCTTCAAGGGAAATACACCACTTTGGATACAATTTATGAAATACCAACTGCATGATTCTAATTAAGATATAGGTTGTTGTATTAAGCAGTTTAAGCTATGTTAAGGAATATCTCCTTCCAAATGGTTAATGAAATGATATACCATAAAAACTTCCTCAATAAAATAGGATTCTATTTCAGCTGTTAAATTTCACTGTGAGAAAATAGAATGCACTGACCCAATAATAATCTGTTTGATATTCCTCAGTATCTGTGCCTCTCCGCAGTACAAAGCAGCTTCCCAATCCATTTACAGTGGCCATATACAGGGCCAGTCTAAACAGTAAAATTACCAGAAATGCGTGCCACTGCAGAAAATAAAATTATTACAGACTAGATGTCAAGAAAAACTCCTACCTCATTCACAGATGCCCGGAACCTCCCCATCTGTTAGTTACTTCTGGCCCTCAACTTCTGCAGAATCTGAACATCAGAATCCTCTAAGCACATTAGCACGTGTGTGGTATTTTACAAGTCAGACAGATCTTTGCTCTGAGTTTGCACAACTTGTTGAGCACAGATGTCCCATTGGGATTTTTCCTTGGTTTAAATGCATTTGTGCACATAAGACATTGAAAGATCAAAACATACCAAAGCAGCAGGACCAGACTGAGATATTAGTTGGCCTGTGGGAATAGTGAAACAGGAAATTAATTTAAAATTCTAGTTCTGCTGTGGAACACCTCTCAACTTTAATTTTCTCATGTTGTGCAGACTAGTGTGGCAGAGTAGGTAACACATTAGATACGGACTTCTAGCTGTGCCAGAACATACTTGAACAACTGTATAATTCTTCACTAGAAAAAGAGATCTTTCCCTTTCAAATTAAACACTGTGAACACTGTGTGTTGTACAGACACCAGTTGTCTTTACTTACAGCCTCCAAATGCTGACATCTGTATTTGCAGTATAGACAAAACACAATAAAGCACAGCCTCCTCCAGTATGGCTTATGTAGCACTAGTGACATAGAAACAACTTCCAAATGACATGTGCATGCAGTTCTGCCTACAGGGAGACATTCAGCTGACCTTCAGGATAAGCATCCCAAATCCATTACAGTTGGCAATCAGATACTACCAGTCTGCTGGATTGCACAAATTGCTATGCATAAGCGTTAATTATTCCTAACCTAACAGGCATTGATTGTAGCTATGAAGAGCAGTTTTATCATCTAACTCATGTAGTCAGCTTTAGATTCTATAAAGTAAGAGTAGAAATAACTTAAATCCATATGCATTTATGTTGAATGAAGTGTGAGTACAAATCAAAACATCTACAAGACCTGCTTATCTTTAGACATACTAATAGGAGATGAAATGATCGGGAAAAGTCAGTTGAGAAGAATCAGGAGGATTTTCCCTCTCGTAAATCAGCAGCAAATCTGCTTGACCAAAGGTAACCAATACACACTGGTTTTCCTCATTCTGAACAAGATAACGTGGCAGTATTAGCCTTCTTTACGTTACAAAGGTTAAGGGAATGATAGATTAATAATAAGAAAAATAAGACTTGCATTTCCATAGAATCATAGAATGGTTTGGGTTGGAAGGGACCTTTAAGATCTTGTAGTTCCAACCCCCTGCTATAGGCAGGGATATCTCCCTCTAGACAAGGTTGTTCACAGCCCCATCCAGCCTGGCCTTGAATGCTTCCAGGGAGGGGGCATCCACAGCTTTTCTGAGCAACCTGTTCCAGTGTCTCACCACCCTCACAGTAAAAAATTACTTCCTAATATCTAGCCTAAATCTGCTCTCTTGCAGTTCAAAGCCATTTCCCCTTGTTCCGTCACTACCAGCCCTTATAAAAAGTCCCTTCCTGGCTTTTCTGTAGGTTTCCTTCAGGTACTGGAAGGCCATTTAGCCTTTCCCTCAGTCCCCTCGGGGCCTTCACTTCTCTAGAATGAAAAGCCCCAGCTCTTTCAGCCCATACACACAGGGGAGGTGCTCCAGCCTTCTGATGATTTTTGTGGCTCTCCTCTGGACCTGCTCCAACAACTCCATGATCTTCTTGTGTTGGTGACCCCAGAACAGGATGCAGTTCTGCAGGTGGTGTCTCATAATAGCACAGTCACAGAGTGGCAGAACCACTTCCCTCAACATTCTGGTCACCCTTCTCTTGATGCAACCCAGATACGGTTGGCCTTCTGGGCTGCAAGCACACATTGCTGGCTCATGCTGAATCTTTCATCACCTGACACCCCCAAATCCTTCTTCACAGGGCTCTCAAGCCATTCTCCGCCTACTCTGTATCTGTGCTTCCCCCAAGATCTTTAGACCTTCACCTCTGATCCTACGTGAGATTTCCCAACAATCTCATCGTTGATTCCTGAGCTTCCAGATAAACTGCATATAAATGTGTCTGAACTCCAGATAGCCTCTGAATCCATATTGCTACTACATATAGTATCATACACGCACAGCTTTGTTCTCTACCTTCCATCGTCTTACATCCTTAAGGAGGCATGGAAAGATTTTGAAAGTACCTATTCTACTTCTGTGAGCACCTCATTTCTCCAGACTGGTTCCTCAGAACCCTTCGCTTCCTACCAGGTGAGGACTGCTCACAGGGGCTTGGCAGTGGACTAAACTCACTGCATGAGGAGTTTTAGCTCCCTAGTAGCAAAGGAAAGAACGAGCATAACGCAGGGGTGCGAAGGCTGCGCTGTGCGAGGAGGGTCCGTGCGTCCCCGTTCCAGCGGTGCGGGATTGAGCGAGCGCCAGTTTAACCTTGGCAGCGATCGGCGGCCAGGCTCCCAGTTCCTGAGAGAACCAACTTTAGGAAAGTTTTCGCCACGGCACCAGTGAGTTAGAGCACGCACGGGCTCCCAGACGGGGAACGTTGACAAACTATCGGGATCAACCACAGGTCTTGGCCGGCTCCCAGCCCGACGCCGCCCGCTTCAGACGCCGGGTCCCGCCGCCATCTTGTTATCAGCCCCATACACGGCCGGGCGGGGGCGGCCGCGCACGCGGGGCTGCGGCGGCATGATGCGGGGCAGGGCGCTGTGGAGCTGCTGCCTGCAACTCGGCGCGCTGCCCTCGGCGGCGTGCTGCGCGGGCGGGAAGCCGCAGCCGTTCGACAGCTCCTGCTGGAGAGTCGCGGAACCGCCGCGGAGGGGGTGGAGCGGCACCATGGAGGAGGAGGAGGGAGAAGAGGACGGGACCGCTCAGGGGCAGCGGCCCGGGAGGTGAGCGGCGCGCCGGGGTGGGGGCCGCTGCCCCGCGCCTTCCTGTGGGCAGGCAGGGCTCTGCGGGCGGGACCGAGCGGAGCCGGCGCTCCGGGAGCCGTGCGGAGGGAGCACCTGCGCGCCCCGCCGCCTCCACAGCCCTGCCGGGATCCGAGCGGCCGCAGCGGCGCACCTGCTGCCGGGAGGGCGCGGCGGCGCCGGCCGACGGTCCGGTACCGGGGTCCCGCCGGGCGGGGAGGGAGCGGGGCAGGGCGAGACCGGGCGGCCGCTCGGGCGAAGTTGGGCGCGGGGGGACGGTCCTCGGGCCGCAGCCCTCCCTCCTCCCGCTGGCCGCGCTCCCGGGCGCGCTGCGGCGTCTGCCGGCGCGGGGCCGGGCTGCGGACGGGTCCCCCCGGCTGGGGCTGCGGGCGCTGCCCCGTCCCGCCGCGGGGCTGCGGACCGCGTTGGCGCCGAGGAGGGTGACGTGGAAGGAGAAGTCCCGCTTCGTCCCCGCCGCCCCCGTGGCCGTGCTCGGGTTTCCCGTGAGCGGACGGGAGGTAACGCCGCAGCATCGCTCCCGGAGCGACGCGTTATGTAACCTCCCGGCTAACGCGCTCCGTGGAACTGACGCCTCGGCCGCCGTTCCCGTGGAAAGGGACGCACGGACGGGCGTCTGAGGCCGGCGTTCCTCCTGCGCTGTGATGCAGACGTGAGGCGGTAGATACTGACAGAGTGATCTAACGTAATTAGCTCAGTCAAATAATCTGAATGATCAGTAATTATCTCTAGCAAAGGCTTAGGCAAAGTATTCCTTGAATATCTTGGCTGCATGCGGTTGTGTCCGTGTTAGACTTCAGCCGAAGAGATTTTTCTAGCGATGATCGTGATTTATTTTCACTTACCGAATAGCAAGTCTGAAGCAAGTTCTCAGCCTCTCATTTGAAGTACAGTTTGCATTTAGGACTTTCCTTTTTATTTTTCAAATGACAACAAAGAAAGTGACATCAAAAATTAAAGGTCAGAACAGGAAAATAAGTGATTTCATCATTTTTCTGACAGAAGGCTTTTGAAAATGGCCGTGGATTTTTCTTCACAGTAGCTACTTTACCAGCTAATGAGGTAGGAAGCCTGATTAATTTTACAGGTACGAACCACAAATAAGATAAATTCAAATACTGCTTTGAGAATCGTTGCAGCAATTGCTTGAGAAAAGCCTGAGATGGCCTGAAAATGAAATCCCTGTCACAAGAAGATAATGGGCGGACTGAGAAGCCCACTTTGATGCGTGGTGAAGAGGAGGAAGTTAGGGTTGGAAGTGGAACTGGTACAAATAGCAGTGAATGGGGCTTTGGCTTGGTTCAAATCGAAAGAGATCTGTGGCCTTTTGAAAAGGAAGCATTCCAGTATTGTTATTTTCTTCCCTTGTGTAGGCAAAGTGGATTTGAGGAATTACCTCAGCAGAAACCTACTGTTTCCTTAATCTCTGTAAGCCCAAGATTGCAACAGAACTGCTAATTCAAAATTCAGGTTTTTTTTCCTGTTTTGTCTGCGATGAAGAAAATGCTAATGCTGTCATATTAATTAGTGCCTTTATGTATAACACATGCAGTGAAATTACTTTTTTTCTTTTGGTCACATCTGTAAATGCATTCCTGATATCAGTTTGATTTTTTGGTCGACTGCTTTATGTTTTTAGCTTGTAGTTGGGATCCTCATTCTAACACACTCAGAGCACAACTGCGGTAAATCACTTGGTCATCCAGCCTCTACGTGCAGCTGGAGGCTTGAATGAAAAGGATTTTTCTGTATGGCAGACATTGTACATGGTTTGAATATTCTTAGAAAACCTGAGTCATATTATTTCTTGTTTGCATGTAATATATTAGTGCATATATTAGCAGCTATATAAAGGAGGTATAATATGGATTTAGATAGCCTATAACTGCACCGAAATGGATAGCTCTCATGGAGTTGTTCAGCAAAGAGAACTGGATGTTACCAAGTGATGCCGTGAGGACACTTGGCTGCACTCCTCTGGTGTCCCCGTTGTGAGAAATAAGGTTTGGTATGGTGTTGTGCAAGGGAGTGGTCAGGTGGTGAGGAATAAGGCTGTGGATGTATATTGAGAGATTTTTCTCTCTTGAATAAGACCTGCTAGTGCAGCTGGTGCTGGTGGAACTGTCTGCTGAGTAAGGTTTGTTGTAAGGTGTCGATTTTTCATTGCTTATAACGTTTGGAAGTAATTTAATTTGTTTACGCTGAAGGCTCCCATGCTGTGGGCTGGTTTCTGAAGGAAGTTTTCAGTGCGGTTCAGCTATTTCTGATGATGAAATTGTGGCAATAATGAGTTGTTTGTGAGCATCTATTTAGACTTGTTAAAATGAAACACTTTGTCTCCTGAAAACTCCTACGTATTTAGAATGGTGCCTTGAAAATTAGTAGATGGCTCACATTTATGTTGGAAATGTGCCTTGCCTCGTTCAGAGGGGGAAAACAAACAAACAGCCTTAACATGAATGCTTTTGTTATTGACTAACAACAGAAGCACTTCACGTTTCTTTTAGAGTACTTAGGGAGGCCTCCTGTGGTTGCGGGGATAGAGAAAAAGGCTGTTTGTATATGGGGGAAAAGGGTGATGCCTTGGAATATTCCCAGTTTCCTTCCATATTTGTGTTCTTCTGTATCTAGTGTTCTACTACTTATCATTCAGAAATTGTGTGTTTGGGAAGGCTGATCACCTCATAGCTTAACTCTTGTGAAAGGTGGTCTTTGAACAGCTGCATTCAAGAAAAACATTTATTCAGTAAAGAAAAACTTTATTTTCCTTTCATTAAATGATGTGAAGATGATTTATTTGGATTTCAATGCATCTGAGGTCAAATGTTGTAGTTTTGTCAAATCCATTTGGCTAAGGAGAGTGTGTATGTACATAGAAAGAGAGAAAGGATGTTATTTGGATAAGTGGAAATTGAGCATATGATGAAATCCAAGTGTGAAAGTAGATTAGAAAAGAACTTAGGGAAATATTTTTATATTACATAGAAATCACATTGGATGCTGTGTGCTTAGACTTTGAACTGAAGAGAGGGAATTAAGTGAACCTGCATTTAAATATGTATATAAACAAAAATGTGTGCCTATTGACTTAGCAATGAAGCAATTGTTTAATGCTCAGGCATTGCTGCACTTCCTGGATAACTGAGGCTTTGCAGGCTTTAAAGGATTATTTTCAGTGTGAGCCTAGAGAAAGTTTGCATAGCAGTTTGTTCCTTTCTGGCATGGAGAGAAAGAAGGAAAAAAGAAAATAAAAAAGCTTTGTAAATGAGGTGGAGATAGCGACTGAGGAGCTGCAGATGTAAAAATACCAGCACTGAATAGAAATGAACTGCTTCAAGTCCTGCTTTGCCATGTGAATCCTATGGATAAAGGTGTTGGCAGGACTTCTGTGCACTTCTATGAAACAGTTCTTACCTGCCTTTCTTTCTACCATAGTATGTTCAAATAGAACCTTAGTCTCATTAAGTGTGGTAGTGTGGTGTTGTTTTGTTTTAGTCATATCTAATTGACATAGGATGTTAGGCAGGGAGTCCTCTGCCCTTAGGACAGAGTGCCAGCCTTTAAAATTTCATTGTAGTTGAGAAAAACCTGTGCTAACAGCACAGCATCAGAATCACATAATGGCTTAAAATACTAAACCCAAGCTGTGTTGTCTGTTAATGCATCTGAGTAGCTGAAGTGTGTTTGTAAATACTGAACTTTGAAGTTTGATCATTTCTTCTAACTGCTTCGTGCTGGAAGGGTTTGTGTCTGTGATTAATTGTGTTCACATCAGGAGACCAGCTAATGAACAGCTCATCCACTCCAGCAGGCATTTATGCAGAGCTGATGCCAGAACACAGAGCTGGGACTGGATCCTGTGGCTGGATGGGTACAGTGAAGGGTTTGCTCTTTTAGAACAGCTTCATTAGAATTCCTTGCAGCTGTGAGGGGCTGTCCATGGAGATTATCCTTGCTGCTGGAGTCCAAAGGTTATCTGTACTCAGCTGTGTGCATGGGCTGTCTTCTGGTATTTTTCTGTTGACTTTAAAAATCATCTGTGTTTTGAGTCACCATCCAGTGGTTGTCTTGCATGCCATACTGCAGCCATATTGCATGAACTTTGCTTCTGTGTGTGGTCAGCTGGAGGTCTGTGTAGCACAGCAGGCAAGAAAATTTTAATTACAGCTCCAGAATGTGCATCCCCCATTCTTCCTGATGCATTAACTAGAAATAGGAAATGGGTTGTTTAGAAAGAGAGTACAGTAAAACACTTCACAGTGAAGGGAGAATTGACTCCTCCTTTCCTTCTGCCTTCCCCAGGAACAGCACAGAGCAGCGCTGCTCTTACACTGAATCTTGACAATGGTCCCATATGTGTCCAACCCACTAGCTTTATGTTTTTGTTGCCCTCTATTTTTCTGTGTCTCTCTATAATGTATATTATAATGCATACATTAATTATATTATGTATTTTATATGTGGTCTAAGACGGCTCCTTTTCACTCATTGTGGTCCAGGCAAACCAAAAAGCTGGACACTCATGGTAGACTGAGTTTTTAAATGTGATAGCCATATGCCTGCTCTTGGAAACAGAGATTCAAAAGATGAGGATAGAGAAGGAAATAATTTGTTTTAATAGGCATGTGTAGGTAAAGACACTGGAGGCTGGGTCTGTCATCTCTGTTCATATGCATGGTTCCTATAGGCAACTACTATCATGTAGCATCATAAACTAGAGAATACACATGTTGCAGCAAGATTCTGTAATGCTAAATACAAGGCATAAACAGGTTGGAGGCTATAAAACCCTGTCCGTATTGGACAGGGACAGTCAGCCAGCTGGGGCACCTGGATGGCAAAGGGATGGTTGCTGCGAGTTATCCCAGTTCCAGGTAGAGGCAGCTTCATGCAGTTTCTGCAAGTCCAGAGCTGATCACAGCACTGAGAAATAGCTGGCTCCAGGTACTGCTGGTGGATCTGACTAATGTCTGTTTGCATTTGTATCTGAGGGCACAGGAGGATGTAACTGATAGCACCTGTAATTGCTGTGAATAACTTCCTGTTGGCTTGGCACCCTCTCCTGCCTGAGCCAGTTTGTTGGTGTAAATCCTTGAGTGCTTATACAGTGATCTGGGTGGAAATAAGGGCTTCTGTAGGGGACGGGATGGTAAGGAGTGACTGCTGTATCAGCTCCTTGGGGGGTTCACCATGTGGACATGTGTTTGTTTTGTTTTTTTTTTTTTTGTTTTTTTTTTGTTTGTTTGTTTGTTTTTGTTTTTTTTGCAAGCTAGAGGAGTACTGAGGACAGAGGTGGGTTGGCTGGCAGTGGTGCCTGCTGAGGCAATGCAGCTGTTGTAAGTTGTGTCACACTTGCATTATTGGTAATTACTTTTTTTTCTCAGTAATGACTAAATAAAGCTGTGTATTATTGGTCCTCACATCTAGATTCATCCTAGTTCTTAGAGGTTTTCATAGAGAGGGCTATTTTTGCTTTTGTTATTAACTCAGTTATTCGTCTTTCTGAATATCACACAAAGTCATGATAGTCAGGTTACTTGCAGGTGGTTCAAAAGAGCAGGGAAGGAACAGCTTGCAGCTTACACCTGTGCATGCAAGAAGGGAAGAAGACTGGTAGCATGAGTTTGGGGGAGGATTGTGGTTAGTTTGAAAATAACCTGGGGAACAGGATGTCCCACAGAATCTTTAGCTGACTCTTAAAATATCAAATAGTTGAATAAAACTTCTGCGGTGCTTGTTCTTGCTTGCAACTTTTTACTGGAAATCTCAAATAATAAAAATATTCATAGATCAGCTAGTTGCAAGCTTGAGATCTTTGTGTGAAATCTTAAGGCCAAGAGCATCTGGAATAACTGCTGTTGCAACTGGCCTGGACAGCCTGAAGTACTTAACAATAAAGGTTTAAAGGCATTCAGAATTTTCCAGTCTCAAACTGTTCATTAATTAATGCAGACAATTTCAGACTTAAAGGAAAAATAAAAGCACAGCCAGAACTTAGCTGGCAGTGACTTGATATTTTAGTGTGCAGAAGGCTTTTTTTTTTTTTTAACTGGTGTGCTGCATAGTGTTTGCAAATACCTCTTAGCTGAAATCCTTTTTTCAGTTGCAAGCCAAAAGCATGCTTTTTGCAACCATGAAACATGTATACTGAAAAGCATTTTCTGAGCTGTGTAGCAATACACAGCTTGCAGAAAGTTCTCACTTTCTGCAATGATAAGACTTTAGTGTATGATAAAAGCACAAACCAATTCAGTTTGCCGAGTACCATGCACTGTCAGGTAATGCACAGTGCAGCCCAATTCTGGGTGTGATCTATATAGAAGGATGGCAGTTAGAAATGAACAAAGATCGATTCTTCAAAAACAGAGATTAGTAGGGATATTTGAAAAGCTGGGAAATGTTTGCAAGGTAAGTATGATGTTTTGTTGGATTCCAGTAAACCGTGGTTTCATAGTAACTCTTTCTTTTCCTTTGTGGCTTATGAATTTGTTAAATAAGGACCATGTTCCTGTGTAGAAAAGGATGAATTTGTTCCAGCAGCCTTCACAATTAGTGTGTCAGTGCACACATAGTACCTTGTCAGGTACTGAGTAGTGACTGATAGAGAAGGCTGACTGGAAGAGGTGGAGACCTGTGCACTAGTTTGTGCATTGATGCTTTTCTGCTAATCAAGTTAAAATGGTGTGGCTCTTAAATCTCTACAGAGAACATTTTAAAATAAAAGTTTTAATGACAGTGCTTCTTGTAACTTCAGTGTATCCTGCTTTCAAACTTCTTGTGGAACAAAATTGAGGAACTATTAGAATGTTTACATAAGCTGTTAATGGTTTTCCTAAATATAGGAAAGGCTTAAAGCCAAAATATTTCTATCCAAGCTTTCAGTTATACAAGCAATGCTAAAATAAACAATTGACACCAAATCTACTGTCATAAAAGCTTTATCTTTTTTTTTTTCTCCAGGAATAAGCCCATTTATCAGAATGTAAGGCCTGATTTTCCTTGCCATGTCCTGCCTAATCTACAACTTCCTTTGCTTTGTGTTCACAAGAGCCCCTTAGCGTTTGCTGCTGGAAAACCAGTTGTGTGAGCTTTGCGTTTTGATTCATGTTGTGTTTCATCCTATTCATCCAAAAGGGTTGTTCCCCTCTGTCTAGGGTACCTTCTGGCACCATGGGTTTGGCATGACTCATGGGCTCATACACTAGTTTGTATGTGATGATGTGTTTCTTTTTCTGAATGAAGCTAAACCAGTGAAGCATCGCTGTGTGTGGATGTCATAGAAGCACAGAATCATAGAATGTTTTGTGTTGGAAGGGACCTTCAATACCATGTAGTTTCAGCCTGCTCTGGTGGGCACGGTTGCCACCCACTGGGTCAGGTAGTTGTGGAATGGTCCTGTTCCTCCCTGTCTGAAACCACTGTGCCAATCCCTTTACCCTTTTTTGTGGTAAATCACCTCATCCTGAAGGATGATTTCCATATGTTAAGAAATCAGTTCAGTGCTTCTAAGTAGGAGCTTTCCTCTTCCCTTAGAAGCATGAAAAATAAAGATTTCTCATAGAACTTTACACGATCAAATACTTGCCAAGGACACAACCCCTTCTTCCTGCTTCCTTCTGCCCCCATACCTCCCATCTAGTTTGATTTTGTAGTACCTCTGTCCTCATAATTTGGCTGGCAATACAGTGCTTAAATTCTTTGAAGTTATTTGCCAAACCATTATTTTTCTTGGAGAAGAATTCATAAAAGCTGGTTGAAATATTAGCTCGTTCCTGACTGCTTAATTTTTAGCATTTAAAATATAACTTCAGAATCTCTTTGTTGTTTGAGGCTTTCTTTTGCAAAAAGGGTAAGAGTCTCCTTAAGCTAATGACTGGTTGAGTTTCATTTTAAGCTAATGGTTGAAACATACGGACTTTCTAGAAATGAGTCTACATTTTTAATAAGAAAAATCAGAATTGTTCTACTGTATTCCTTAAATATTCTTGGAAAAATTTTACCAGTTTAAGTGAAACAGAAGTGATCTGGTGAGACTGAAAATTCAAAAGAATCTGTGGTTCATCAGGAATACTTTGTCAGTTAATAGCTGGTAAATCTGTCCTTATGCATCTAGAAGAGTTTGAAGTATTCTGTGAGCGCTGATGTCTTTTCTCCCTTCAGTTGCCAATGGAATACTAATGAAAGTAATGTATGTGCATCATGTGGAAAATATCTTGGCAGACATATACCTGCAGTGCCTTAAATGCTTTGGCATTTTCTTTGTTTAATCAGCATACTTGATCCTTTCTTCCCCTAGAGGCTTATTCTTTCAGAATAAGATCAAAGGTTTTTATAAAAATGTAAGCAAAAGCAGAATTCACCTATTTCAGAGATGAATGAATAGATAAACAGAAACTTGAAAATAAAACCTTAGGCACTTTGCTCTCAAATATAAAGTGTCTTATAGGAATAATAATTACAGTAGTCATATATATTTTAAAATCAGACTCCAAGATGTTAACAAAAGAATTTCCTGGAATTAAGTATCTACATGATTAAACTTCTGTGGGTTGTTTTCACCACGTGTTGTGGAAGAGTGGATGTCTTATGCTGTGCCTGTGTGCTTTGCTAAATTAATAAGTTGACTGGGCACTGGAAATGCTCTTTGAAGAATGGCACAAAAACCCTCCCAAGTTAAAGCAATAGCTAATGTATCCATTACGGTTTCCTCATATATTCCATTTAGCAGTTTGTGCTTCTTACCACTTATATCTGTTTAAAATGGCATAAAGTTGGGTGGCTGTTGAAATGAAGGCTGATTCCAGCAGATATTTTATGGAACAGAGAAGACAGCTTGGGAGTATCGGTGGTTACAGCTAATATTGTGATGCAGATGTGATATACTATTGCTAAATAGAAAGCACATAATAAAGTGGTTTCAGTAAAACTACAGGGAAACCAGAATAAAAGGCAAATTAGTTAAAATGTGGTTATGACCAGGAGTGTTCTCAGAAATGTGATCGGGAATGTTGTCTGAATGTTGATTTGAACAATTGTTGTGCATTCACAACTGACATCTCACCTGCTGTTCTTCAGTTGATCCCTGCTGAAGTCGCAGGGAAGAGCTCTGCGTTTGAAATTGGTGCATCACAAGGAAATGCATTTCCTTTATGTTTAATTTGATGATGCTTCTTATCAGTTAGCAAAAACCAAGCTGCAACATTGCGATAACAGTCTATTTTTTCTGTAATTATGAACTTAAGAGAGATGCAGTGAGTCCTGCCTATTCAACTACTTAAAAAATACCACATTTAAGGAGTAATTTTTAGAAAAACCATCCACTGTATTTACTTCTGTCCTCTGAAAGCTTTGTTTGAGTGGAGTGACTTTGGTACATCTGACTGGTGCTTCACATATGAGTATACCTGCTGAAGCCTGAATAGCTGAGTTAATGAATTGTTAGACAGCCTAAAATGTGTGCTGGAGAAAATTTTCCACAGAACAGACTTCACAATTTCTAATTAAAACTTGAAAACTTCCAACAAGTAGATAGCATATCGCACTGTCTGTCCATTACTGGTCGTCTTCTAGTTCTTAACAAATAGAATTTGTAAGTACTTGAAAGGAGATAACTTTTTAAAAATAGCAACCTGTTTTTTAAGTATTGTCAGAATACTGAAATGTTGACATTAAATATAGAAATGGAAGCATTTAGCTTTGACTGAATTCCTTTTAAAGTAAAATCTGAATACTTGTTTTCTCCACCTTAGACATGCAGAGCTCAATGGAACTCTGTACTCCTAAGCTCTCCAACAGTGCAGTGCAGTCTGGAATAAGAGCTGCTGACTGCCAATGTGAAAGTTTTTTAAGAAACGCCCCACATGTGTGGCTTCAGAAAAATAGTCTTTTCTGTTATTTCCTCACTTCTTTTTTTTCCTCTTCATTTCACAGTGGGATTAAGAACAGGCATTGCGGACATGATTTGTGGTATTCCAAGCTTCTGTGGTCTTTCATATGTCAGTTTGAATTTTTATGAAGCTTGTCTTTGAAACAGTTAATCTTGCTGTTACTCCACTGAAGCTTACCTTTATTTCAGACAAGATAGGATCAAATAACTCTTGTTATTATTATTATTTTTTTGCATGCATGTGTGTGCATGTGTTGACACATCTTGTAGTCAGAAGCAGTGTCGTTGGTGCTACATGAGGCTGCTGCTCTTACTACACAACAGTCACTATGTGGGCAAGTTCTAAGGTGCTCTGTAGTTCCAGTGTCTCTTGGACGTGCTTGAAGGATCACATTACATCAGGCACTAAATGTCAGAAGTGTCAGGAGGGACTTAACTATTCTTCCCACATGTGAATTAAGGTCCCTTCCCTCTAGCTCTTGCAGTGGGTAGATAATAGCACTTGTATCCCAACTGGTGCATACCAGGGAGTAAAATTCTGCCTGAACTACAAAGAGATCTGATGTCTACTTGCCACAGCATGTTTTTGATGTCTTTTGTGTAATAGCAACAGTTTAAGAAGCTTGTTTTGTTGAGAAAAATACAGTAGATCATAAAATGGGTGGGCTTGTTTCTAGTGTATGAGAACATTCAGTCTTACAAACATTGACGTTACTCCAGAAAAATATTGATTAATTTAAAATGTATTTTAGTTCTCAAAAAAATATGGATAAGAAAACAGAAGAGCCTGCTCCATCTGCATCCAGCCAGTACCCTAAGGAAGCAGTGAGGAAACATCACAACTCAGATAGAGGATCCAGGGGCAGTGACTCTTCCAGAGCCTCCAGGAAAAGCTTCAGGCTGGACTACAGGCTAGAAGAAGATGTAACGAAATCAAAGAGAGGCAAAGATGGGAGATTTGTCAACCCATGGCCAACATGGAAGTCACCAACCTTGCCCAATGTTTTGAAATGGTGCCTCATGGAAAAAGATAACAGCAATGTGCCATCTTCAAAACAGGTAAGCACTTACATGTTCTCTGCTTGTGGTTTAGATTGTTTTTTTCCCTACTGTAACATCTAAATCAAGACAATTTCTAACTAACCCATTGGACAACTTCAGGATATTTCTTGTTGGTGTTGTTTTTCTGATTTTGTAATTGCTTTCTTTATACTTCTCAACAGGAGGGATAATCCTTTTTGCTTCTTCAAGTTTTTGCCTTTCAATTAGTTTCTCAACCTTTGATTTAGTTAGTTCAACTTGTGTTTATGAAAACAACAAAAATAACCTGACTCAATCATAAACTACATAAACAAGTATACTGTTTCCATTTTAATGGGCGTTGCATTATGAATCATACAATAAAACATCATTCATTTTGGATAAAGTAGCTGTGGCACATATCATTACAATTTTTTTTTTTCAGACTACCATTAAATATATCTTTTTTTTTTAATATACTTAATAGTTCCTTTCTTTTACTTATGGAAGTGTTTGCAAATCTATGTTTCTGTTTCAGTAAACCAAGAGAAAAAAGTGCATATATTAAAACTAACCAGAACAAGTATTTGTATTGAAATATTAAAGGTGCAGTGCCAGTTTACTGGGAAACATCGTTATTTGTTCTTTGTGTGTTGCTTCTATCAGATGTGGTGTATAAGGAAGGCCTTAAAAAGCAGAGGTTGAAGAAGCAACCTCTGAGAGATGCTTCATTGCCATGAAGAGTACTGGATACTGGAAAACCACTGGTTACCTCTGTGGCCACAACAGTGTTAAGGTTCACAGTGTTAGGCTAATGTTTTGACAGGGTTACTTCCTTGTGTATTTTTAATGTGTTTTCTTGACCTACAGAAAAGCTGTGCAAAAGGGTACACAACTAGGGAAAGTCTTTTTGAACCAACAGGAGTTAGTGCAATGCTTTTAAGCATCCTAGGAAGCAGATATAAGCTATAAATCTCACAGTCAGTGTTTAGCAAGTAGCTTACATTTTTCATTTGTTATCTTACGTGAATTACCTGTGAAGGAAGCTATCTGATCAGGTTTCTGACTGGGAATTTGTGTTACTTATTAACACGGCCCTGAGAAAATTTGACATTTCTTTAAGGTTATGTGGCACAGGGCGTATTTAAGGGAGAATTAATCTTGGATGTAATTGTTCTACAGTAATAATAATTCAATTTCAGAAAAAAGCACAACAAACCTATTTTGGTCTTGGGGTCCCCTCCAGTGATTTACTCTTTTAAAAATGTGTCCTGATTCTATATGTTATCTGTATTAACAGCAGTTGTCTGGGTGTGTTGAGCTTTACTCACATTTATGTACAGTTCACAGCTTGGCTGGTTTCAGTTGGCTTTGACTGCTGACCTGTTCTGTATGTGTGCAGTAGCTGTAGTCATTGCTTCAGCTCTTGTCAGCACAAGTGAGAAACCTCGTCAGTGAGTGAGCTACCAAGAAGACAGTGCTCAGGTTTACTACCGAGTGCAGAATGCACAGCTTTGATGGCAGCGGAGACCTGCAGTGCTCCTCTTTAATTTACTGGTTATACCTGCAATAAAGGGTGATTACAAAGAAATCTCCACTGTCCCAGTTGTAAAGCTCACTTGTTCTCACTGACCCAGCTGGGATTAATTTTGGACTACTTTTATTGCTTTGCATCTGAAATTGTTGGATTAAGTACTTCTAATTATTTAGTTGCTTGGTGAAATGCATCAGAAACAGGAAAACACAGATAGGGATCAATGAAATGCACTCTTTAGGTCCTCAGCCATTCTGATGCTTGTTCCAGCTATGTTTGTTCCACACCTAAATCAAGCTGTAAAGCTCTTCTGAGCTTGTTTAAAATTCAAACTAGGTGCTTCATACTTTATTTAAAACTGCTAGATAACAAAAGCCTTAGAAGAGATTCCTGCTCCAGTTTCCAGCTTTTAGCATGTTTTGGTGCCTCCTGTACTGAGCAGGTTCAGTTTATCTGTACCAAATGCTTTGCATATGTTTTTAAAAAGTAATAATTCAGGTACTTCACTGTTGAAAAACTGTGTATTATAATCATGCTTTCTCAATAAGCCTCCAGCATTATCCAGAATGAATATAATTTTTGTATGTTTATTACAGGCTTTATTAAAAATTCATTGCTTTTCTTTTTTTTTTCCTCCAGTACCATTGAAATGTCTTTTAAGTATTTAGGTTTTGGATTAACAATATAACTTGTTCTTATTTCTGTAAAATCCAGTGGTATTCCAATATGTGCTAAGAACCAAAAATCCTGAGCTAATTAGCTAGTCTTACTGAGACCAGTCATGTGTTTCTCCTTGTATGCATTAGGAAGGACTTGGGCTGGGGAGTATGACACAATGAAAGAAAACATTGTAGAAATATTTTCTTATTCTAGAAATAAAGACAGGATGGTATTAAGCACATCTGCCTCTGCTGGTAGCTGACTTGAAATTGATGCTATATTTTAAAATTCTGTTATAATTCTTGTAATATTGCTGTTTCTGGTTGGTTTGATAGAGAACAAAATGTGCTATAGCAGGATAAGGGTTCTATAAGATTATGTATTTTGTTCATTATCCCATTGCACAAGTTTTAAGAATTTCATGTGAAGTATACTGCTAATAGAACTTGTGGTTTAGTTTGTTCTTATGATTTGAGAAGTGGTTACTTTTACTACCTGTCTCCTTCCCTTCTAGTTGAAGTTGAAGATGGCCCAGGGAGGAGGAATTGGATCTTGTAACTGAGTCTCATCTTGGTTTGTTCAGAATGAAAGTGAAAAAAATTTATATGCAGGCAGTTCCTTGCTTAGTAAAATACTGTCAGGCATTACTAGTATTAGCCAGAAAATTGGTTGATATAAATACTGAAGCCAGTACATAGAATGACTTCACTTTTACTCATCTGATGGGAAAGCCAAGCACTGAAACTACTCTCACCTCCAGTGCAAAGTAATTTGTAGTCCGACTTTAAAAACAGTACCTAAAAAGAATGTTTTCCATAACAGTGCACTTACTGACGTAAAGCGTGTTACAAGAATTATTACATTTCATACCTGGTTTTAATTTCCTTGACATAAACTGATGTATTGGCTTAACCACATGTAATTTCATGAGTTGACCTAATTCCTGTTCTTGAGACTTACGCTGCTTCTGTGCACTTAGAAGAAAATGTTTCTATTTCTTTCTTAGAGAATCAGTGGCTTTTCTCAGTCTAATAATCATACTTTGTTCATTCTTGTATGAGTTAATTGACTGTACTGTACTAACCATTCAGCTTTGGAGAAGGTTATCTGTACAGTGACTTAGTATATGTCTCTTTCCTGAAGGCGGTAGTGAAACTTTTTCAGTAGACATGTCTCGTCCATTAGCTCTCAGAAAAGCAATTTCATGAATATTTAATTACTTACAGTAAGATTTCAGTATCTTCATCTCAACGTATGCCAAATCAATAAAATATTGCAGGAAAAGTAACTTCTCTGAAGCTCTCAGGACTGTTTTAGCAAAGAAAACCCTAGACTCCTGAACCATCACAGCGTCAGCTGGGCTTTTAAGGGAGTAGGAGCTTAGCTCTATAATAGCTATCTGGTAGTGTTAATCTAATGCTAGAGACAGAGGGCAACAACCATCACAGGGAGAATCCAAACAGGAACCAGAAGTGCTGGGACATCAGTATCAGCAGTAGTAGGTTTCTTAGCCTCTCTTGAACTCTCTTCTCTTGAGAAAGGGAAGTGAAAATGTGACCAAATAAAAGATTAATTTAGGAGGAACTTGCTGGGAAAAGGGCCATTAAAAAGACATCTGTGTTGCAGTTCTTAAGTTGCCTAAAAATTTAAACAAATCACAAGTCTTGACTGTAATGATTTGTGCCTTGTATGAAGTTTTTGTTTCACAGCCAAGTACATTCTTGTATGTCTCATGCATATTTTGTTCTTTTTTCTGATAGGAACTTGACAAAGAGCTTCCAGTGTTAAAACCGTACTTTGTTCAAAACCCAGAACTTGTTGGAAAAACAGGAACTGGTATGAGAGTCACGTGGTTGGGACATGCTTCAGTTATGGTGGAAATGGATGAACTGGTATTTCTCACTGACCCCATCTTCAGCCAGCGGGCTTCTCCTGTGCAGCTGATGGGCCCCAAGCGCTTCCGACCACCTCCGTGCACGGTTGACCAGCTCCCCAAAATAGATGCTGTTGTCATCAGCCACACCCACTACGACCATTTGGACTACAACACTGTAAAAAGTTTAAATGAACGCTTTGGCAGTGAGCTGCGCTGGTTTGTGCCTCTAGGGCTCTTAGACTGGATGCAGAGATGCGGTTGTGAGAATGTGATTGAACTGGATTGGTGGGAAGAGAACTGTGTCCCTGGTCACGATGCGGTGACTTTTGTCTTTACCCCTTCTCAACACTGGTGCAAAAGGACTGTGACAGATGACAACAAGGTTCTGTGGGGCAGCTGGTCTGTCTTGGGACCTTGGAATAGATTTTTCTTTGCAGGAGATACCGGATACTGTGTTGCTTTTGAACAGATAGGTAAAAGATTTGGACCTTTTGACCTTGCAGCCATCCCCATTGGAGCTTATGAGCCAAGGTATGAAAATCTTATGTTTTGGTCAAAATAGGCAAAAGAGACAAATTGCCCGTTTTTCTTAGTTTTGTCAACCAGAAAGTGGAACTGAAATGCTGATTCACTTGCCTGTGTATTTGCATTTCTCAGAGGTTTTATTCTTCAGTCTTAAGTATAGCAAGGATGAGTTGGCTGAGTTCCATGAAAAATGTTGAGTCAAAATCTGAAATTACTTGGTGACTCTTTCTCTTAAATATCATTGCTCAATCCATGTCATTTAGGTACATGCATGTTACTGCATTTTTTCCTTGAAGTCCTTATGTTGCTTTTGCAACTTATCTGGAAACAAAGATGAATCCTTTGTAGTGTGTGAAAGCCCTATTTGTTCAGGAATCCGTATCTACTTACCATCTACATGGGGTATCTACACTTTTTAAATGGTAACATGCATATAATGCTGGTAGCAGAGCACGTATAGTCTGGGAAAAGAAGATAAGAAACTAACATGGTAAAAATATATATATATATATATATATATGCATATAGTGATTTTCAAAAACACCTAGGTCCCCTTCTCTGCTTTCTCATCACTCCCTTTGGCTATCTTCTGAAGCACGTACTTCTATGGTACGTGCTACTAGCATGAAATTAAGTGTAATTTAAATCTGTCGTCTTAATGGCCCCAGGTATCAATAATATGTCCTTATGCTATTAAAATTATAGGTAAGAAAATAACTTTCTGGGGAGTAAAAATACATGAGTTGTTGTTTGGGGAGTATGTTGGTATTTTCCAGTCTGTTGATTTTGAGTGTTCTGTATATTCTTAAGGCATATACAGTCTAACTTTTTGATTGGGGAAATGTATACTTTTAGATTCCTTGCAACTTGTTCCATGAAAGTAAAGAAGAAATCTGGTGACACTAAAAATATATGTTGTGTTTTGGTAGGTGGTTTATGAAACATCAACATGTGGATCCTGAAGAAGCAGTAAGAATCCATATTGATGTTCAAGCAAAGAAATCTGTAGCAATTCATTGGGGAACTTTTGCTTTAGCAAATGAGGTAAACTTAAGCACTACATATGAGCTCAGATTTTCTAACTACACAATCACTAACGATATTTCCTTCATGCAATTTAACCCATGTATCTATAAATGTATAATTAAAATGTAATATGAGTGAAAAGTTGTTACTATAGGTACTGTGCATCAAAACAGTATATAGTTCTTCATAACTAATGTGTAAAGTAGTTAAGATTAATTTTAAAGTACAGATATTAAAACACCTGGAGATCTATTAGCATTATTTTTTAATGGTTGAATTTCTTTCTAATAGAAAATCCTGTCACACAGAGAAGCATACTGGGAATTTTATGGCTATGCAGCATCTTTGAAGTGCATTCTTTTGTTGTCAAAGGATTTAGATACACAGAAATAGTTACAACAATATTCCTTCTGGTTTAGAGGAAGTAAATATATTGGGTAGTAGAGTTCTCCAATTGAGCACCTTATTAGTTAATTTATTTGCCTACTTTTTATTTAGCACAAAGTTTAAAAAACAAAACAAAATAGACAACATTAAAATGGAAAACATGGGGCAGAGAAAGATTGAAGCAGACAAGAAAGTTAGTCTGTAATCTGGCATTTCAATAACTTTCTCTTCTCTGAAGTTTTGAGCCTTTGAATCATTGATTCTTATGACAGCTCCTCTGTGTCCTTTCATCTGAAACCTGGGAAGAGAAATCGATGCAGTTGAGAAACCTACAAGTCTTTGGTTCTGAACATTCCATATTGAAAATAAAGTAGATATGATAGTGCGCTATCAGTTGTTCAGAATATCTTCTGAAGAAATAGTGTTTGTATAGGGATTTAAATAGCTAGGATATATCCTGTAGAGTGAATAATAAACCTGATGTCTGACAGCTGAGGAGCAGGGTAGACAGGGAAATTCATTGCCAAGTTTACTTTTTTATTGCATACATCTCTTGGAAGCTGTAAGAGTTGAGTGTCCTTAGTTCAGTATAGTTTTTATGCACCTTGTCAGTCTAGTAAATGCATTGAAGGCTATTTTTGATTCATGATTAATTATCAGCTTCTTTTACTGGCAAAACATTGAAAAACTTGGTTATCTTGAATCCTTGCAGATTCCTGCCCTTGCTCTGTATCACTTGTTGTAGTAATTAGTTACCTGAATACTGTAACAGTGACAAAAAGTAAAGTGAAAGGCAGGAAGTCTACATGTACTTGGAGCCACCTCGTCTGGTAGCTGTTTTTCCATCTTTCTTTGCAACAGTTGCTCTATTACTTCTTGTAATAGAATCAAACATG
This sequence comes from Chrysolophus pictus, assembly GCA_037305975.1. Taxonomy (NCBI): domain Eukaryota; kingdom Metazoa; phylum Chordata; class Aves; order Galliformes; family Phasianidae; genus Chrysolophus; species Chrysolophus pictus. Next base: position 183,484,702 of record CM074576.1, read on the forward strand.
GTAACTTTCTTCTGCTTCTGTTAACTATGTTTTCTTGACTCATAACATTTTCTACCCGAAATGTTTTTAATGCTCTGTCACTGGCACTTAAAAAAACAGATCATTTACTTCAAAACATACAAAAATGGATTATTCTCCCTTAAGATGCCTTTTTAAAAACAACAAATTCTGTTCCCCTGAACGTTATATTGAAATGGCACTATTTTGTAAACATTAAAACTGACAACTTTGTTTTACTAATGTGAGAAAGCGCCATCTACTGCCTATTAGCATTTCCCTCTCTGTGTTAGGAATGTCTAATGACTGTTTCTGCTTCTAAGAGATCTATTTACATTGAAAAGGACTGAATTTTGGATGATAAGTTATGCTTTACTAGATACTGGATGAGTGTAAATCAGTATTCTTATTCTTTAAAAACGAAACAAAACAGTTCAATTTGACAAATATATTTCCTTTCCTTTTTAGGTTATAGTTAATATGTATAGCAGTCTTTTAGAGCGATGATACTCCTCCTTATTTTCTTCTACCACTAAATGCGGTAGTGATATTTTTTCCTTGTATTGTTATTTTTCTAGTATTACTTGGATCCTCCAGTTAAACTGAATGAAGCTCTTGAAAGATACGGCTTGAGAAAAGAAGACTTCTTTGTCTTAAATCATGGAGAGTCCCAGGACTTGAGTACAAACGATGGGTCTGAATAGTAAACCAGCAGCAATTCCTTGTAAGCCTTGTTTGATTTGAACAAGTATTTAATATTGCAAATGTTAATTTGATGTACTTACAGAGTAGATTGAGTTAATTGGGTTTTTAGATTCCAGGTTTGTCAGTTTCATAACTAAAGTTCTCATACAAATTTCATTTTACTGTTGTTTTTGTTTTCATTTTTTAGTTATATTCATTTTATTAGTTTGTTTACAAATTTTGGGAGGTGATCCAAACACTGGTTTATATATGAGATACTGTTTGGATATAACTTGCAGTTTCAACTCTTGCCTGCACCAGTGATAAACATATATTTTTTTTAAACTCTTCCTCTATAACAGCAATAATACCTTCAGAACAGGACACAGTCTCATAATTAATGACTGATATTATTCATTGTTATATCTCACTCATTAATCGTTGATTTTCAAATTATGTCCTGTTCCTCGGTAGCTTCACAACACGTTGTATGGGGCATCTCCCAATACATCTGTGTTATTAAAGCACAAGCACAGTAAAATCATTATTTTACTGTGTGCTTCTACATTTTCATTTACTGAGGAACCACAAAAGTTGAATTTTAAAATGATCTAAAGAAATGTGCCTTTAGCAGAAAGAGAGAGCTTCAATACTGCAGCATCCATGTGTAATGCTTAATGATGACCAGAATATCTGTGCACTTTCATTGTTAATGTTTTTAAGTTAGGCCTGAACATGTCTAAAATAATTTCCTTGTCAAATACTGTACATGAAATGAAAGAGTCCATTAGTGGCACTTGTCTTTGCATCAACTCAGCCAATTAAATACTTTTTTTTTTAAAGTGAAAAGCATTAAGGGCTGTGGTAATTTTTCTTATGGCTTCCTTATAATCTTCAAGTTGAATGAGAGACTGCAAAACTACTTGCTATTGTAATACTTGGCTGAACGTATCTGTATCAAATTGCCATGCTTGTTTACAGAATTAAAGCCTATTGTTGCCAAAAACAAAAAGTAATAATGGTTGTTGTTTTGCTTCATAACTCATAAATAACTAAATAACTTGTGTTTTTTTTTTTTTTTTTACTTCTGTGTGTTACATTTTATGTTCATACTCCACCAAGATCAATAAAAACAATAAATTCCCTGCAATTTTAAGGCATTGATTTCTGCCAACTAATTAAAACCAGTCAAGAAGATCTCATGCTGCAAGTAAGCTTCAGTTTGCAACAGTTACCTTTTAGAAGCCTACAGTAGGAAGTGCTAGAAATCTTAAAGAACTTAATGCCAGCAAAGAACAGCACAAGGAGACAAAGATGAATTAGCCTAACTTAATGCTGAGAAGGCTTCTGGAATAGGTAATTGAACTATGTGTAACTCCTGTAGTAATTCATATTTAACAAACATCAAGATTTCTTTATTTGAAAAGGTATTTTTACTGTGAATCTAATAACCAGAATGTCTTCAAAACTGGTTTAAAACTACTCTAATAGTTCAGTGTTGATTTCTGCAAGAATATTTCAGACCAAGTCTGTGTTGGGCCTTTTATTTACACAATGGCTTCAGTAATGACTTGGATATGTAGTGTCTGTTATGTGTAATATTTTGGAGGAAATCAAGTTGCTGGAAGGACGATGTAATCTTTGAAGGACGTTATTAAAACTCAATTGTTTTTTTTTCATTTCAAAACTATTAGACTGCATTGTGTAAAATTCTGTGTTTTAGAAAGGAAAAAAAGAAACTGAAGGAGTACCTATTACATATAGATAAGCAGCAAGATACAAGGATCAGAGCCTTAAATGTCAGCAGTGGCATATGTTTTGGTTTAGATGTACTCATTTACAGTATTTTTATGTACAGCAGTGACAGCTGTTCTGCTTGGTGCTGATAAGATTCCACCAGGTGTGAGGCAGGAGATTAAAAAAAAAAAAAACCCTTTCATGAAGACATGTTAGATAGTCTTGCATTATTTCAAAATAGCTCAGCAGTATTGTTCTGTGAAGACTTTAAAACAGGTATAGACCAGAAGAAGAAGGCTGAAGCAGCAATGCAATATGTTTCCTTGTATTTTAGAGGACAATGGTCATTTGAATTCATTCGTATCCTCTGGCAGTTGACAGAAACTGATTTTTAGGTTGGAGAATGTAGAGAGGAACATCAAGGTATCTCCGCTGCTCAGATTAAGAAAGGAAATGTTGATAAAATCAGATGATATATCAAGAATAGGCTGATATCTTCCTGTCTTAGTAGACAAAGGTGGAATAAGTGACTCTTCAGTGTCTGAGCTAGACTTTATCTTTGCTATATACAAAAGAGTAAGAAATATATATATATATTAAAAACTAGCAAAACATTAAGTGATTATAATATGATTTGTGTATTGCAAAATGGACTGGTTTTGGACCAGTGGGAGGGAGAAAGAAAAGTTCACTATAAGTGATGGACAGAGTTCTATTTGGAATTCATGTTAATGTGTACTTCTGCCTTAATGATATTCCTGTTGAGTTAAAACTACTTGTATAGATTAATTGGCTTTACCTGTTCATTGATCAGGGCACAGATAAATTGTATTTTCCAGGTCATATTTTTCTTGCAGCTTTATCTATTTGGAAAGTGTTGTCTACTGAAAATAAGTAAAATATCTAGTGAATATACAGAAAGAAAAAGGTAGTATTTTATTAACAGCTGAGTGTATGTATTAACTTAAAGATGAAACATCTGGTAACAGTTTAGGTAACACACTTCTCTTAAAAAAATAGTACAAGGTGTCTTCATAATGTGGCATTCTGGAAGTTTTAGTAGTTTTGTTTTCGTGTACAGTATTTTCTACTACATGTTCTTTGTTCATCAATGAAACTTCCTTCAGTTTCCTTTGCAATGTTTTGATAATTCCATTTAACTTTGAATTAATGCTGCAATGATAATTGAAAATGTATGGTGGCTAACTCAACAGAAGCACTTGTTCTGATAACACTCCAGGAACAGAACTGTCCATGAGCTCTCATAGACCCTCTCCATGCAGGCTCGAGAGCTGCTACAGACCAGGAAGTTTTTATAAAAATGCACGTGATACTGCTCTTTCTGGCTTCTGTTAACAAAGATAATACAGAGTTGCATTTGCAGATTCTTTGACAGTAATATAATTTGAACAGTATGTATGCTTTCATTTAAATCCTTTGATTTTGTTAAAGTATAGAAACATATCATGTTGTGGTTGACTGCACTGTAGTTTAACTAAATGGAATAGATGTACTAAACATATGACTACATAATTTTAATATGCACTTTTCATTGAAAATACTGTTTCTGCAGGAAGTCAGTGATAGTTTGGCACTGTTTTTCAGATTTTCTAATATTTGCCTGCAGCTGTTTAACAGGTATCAGAGTAATAAAATGGAAACAACTAGCTCTGATTGCTGAATCTTTATATAATGATGCATTAGATGCTTATTCAACAGCTGTAAATATCTAAGGCACAAAAATTCTGACCTTAAGAATATCTAGATAGACTTTATTCATAAATTTAAAATGTTCACTGTACATGTAAAAGCTTTCATGTTTTAAAATGTGCCTCCCTCTGTTTACATATACCAGTTGTATAGTGGTTTCTCAGTGCTAACTAACCTGTTTCTTATCTTGCTTTTTACAAGAAATCTGTTATACTCTACAATGTGTTTAATATAGAGTCTCTTGTAATTGTTTTGTGCTAAGTACTATAGCAATATTCAACATTTTTTTAATATCTAATCTTAAGATTAGATATTTTTCAGTCACTAGTAAATCACTATTGTGTTAATAGTCTCACAACTTGCTCTTTCACATCTGTGTCACGGTGATGCAGTAAAGATGCCAGCTTCTGAGCAAATGCAGTAGAATCCCTGCAGAGTATAGAGAAAACCGAGTCTTCACTGTATTCATCCTCTATCATGCTGCCATCTTCATTGTTCATGTTCTTTTTCAAATTTGCTGCAAATACCAGGGCTCTGAGCAGAATATCTGTGTTTATACAGTTGTCAAAGAGTAACAACAGTGATGGCACCTAGGACATTAAATAAATCATCCATATTTAGTCAGTGTTAAGTACATCTAGCTAAATCTAGCTTTAAAAAATAGAAAAGAAGAAATCTGCACCTAAACAATCTAAGTCAGAAACCTTATGAAATACCAGAACTACATATGCTGAGATATTGTGCAGAAAACCTGCACAGCATTCATGTTTACTCTTTCAGTTTCTAAAATAGTGGTCTGGAAGTTTTCTGTCTGTAAGAGAGCCTGCTTTTCTTCAAATAATGTTACTTTTGCCTTCTGTGGTGATTTGAATGTTTGTTAACATGTCTGATAGAACTGAACAGGATACGCTTTTAACAGAGGACTGAACATATGCCTACCCTAGTCTTGTTTTAGTTGTGAAAATCCAGTAGTATCTAGACTAGTTCTGCTTCTGGGAAATACCTGAGAAGTAAGAAGTTTGCTTTTTAAATCAGCCACTGCATATTTTAAGAAACATATTTTAGTGAGGAGGAAGAAGCTGCAGAACCATTCCAGCCCCAAAAACTTTTGTTTTTGATATGAGAAAAGGATGCAACTGAAATAAATGTGTATGTGTATGTTAAGCCAGCAATGGAAAGTGTCAGATAAAGTTCTCCATGAAGACAAGTGATGCACAAGAAAAGTTAATTCATAATGCCTAGAGAAAAAGATTTATGGATGCATTTGGATAAAGGTGGGCATTTCAGTGGAATTTAATTTTCTTAGGTGCATTAGCAATTGAAAAGGGAAAGTGAGAACAGGCTTCTTCACCTTACCTTCACCTTACTATTTGGCTCTAAACTAAAAGAGGTTTGAATTAGACTTTAGGAAAAAAATCTTACTTATGAGAGCAGTAAGGCACAGGCACAGCTGCCCAGAGAAGCTGTGGATACCACATCCCTGGAACTACTCAAGGTTGGACTGGATGGGGCCCTTGGGGAACCTACTGGTGAATGGCAAGAGGGCTGGAACTCTGTGATCTGTAAGGTTCTTTCCAACCCAAAATTTTCTGTGATCCTATGATCCTGAATATTATACAGGAAGTATGACCAAGGGCCTTCAAGTGCATATGCCCTGTACAGTTGCAAGTAATGTAATCTGTAATGCACCACGATCTAGAATGCTAATCTGTGAAAGAATGTATATTTCTAATTACTTATATGAACCAGGTACTTACTAAAATTTTACTTCAGAGTTGCATATAAACTTGGATTAGAAGAATTTAAATATATTACACTTACATATCTACATACATACACGTAAGTAATTGCTTAAAAAAAAAAAAACTAAAACCTTACTTGAGCTTTGAGAAAATGTCTTGTTGTGGCTGGGTTTGCAGACAAGTTCACAAGGACTTTCAAAACTTGTATCTGAAATGAGAAACATGCATGATCGTTGCAGCCTCCAGAACCAAAATGTGTGAGAAGACATTAGTGCTCTCTGGCACCTTTGTCATGCCTCTCTACCCCGAGTGTACCCCACCCACTTTAAGTGTAGCCCACTTTCTTCTGGTTTCCTTTATTCTGATAGTCTCCAAAAACAAATTCTCACCTTCTTTCAGAGAATCTGGATTTCTCACTAAAGCAAGGAAAGTCATAAAAATCATTCTTTTAACATGGTCACCAGATTGGAGTCATTACAGTATAGTCTGTACTGTCTTCTTTTCTAACATGAAAAAAGATTATAGATCTTGGTTTTTCTCAGGACTTAAGCTTTCATATAATTACATGTGTAAGGCTTATATAAGTTTGAAATGTAGGACTGAACTTCCTTAGTGTTTTAAAGGCAGGAGGTGAGACTGTGGAAGGAGATGTTAATCTAAAGAATAAGTAATAAGGAACATGCATATCACATTTTTAATGGACTGTCAGCTATTGCCAATAAATACTTTAATAAATACTCTAAACCATGTTATAAAAACAGTAGAAAGGAGGCAAGTGAAACAGCTTCATAAACAGTTTATAACAATACAGTACTCAATACCTGTGTCCTTTCAGATCCTTCTGAAAGCAAATGAAGAAAGCATGGAATCTTGTTTATCATCTTATAGTGATAGTCATTGCTAACAGACATATTTGTCAACAATCGGAGTCCAGCTAGCTGCAGATCAGAGTTCAGAGGAGCTGATTCAATGTTCTTACAAACTTGCATAATATATACCTTGGGAAAAAGAGAAGATGAAAAGGAAAGACGTTTCTTTGAGACAAGCAGATTTTTTATTCACAAATAGCATCAACAGTCTAGCAACAGGAATGTAAATACCTACTGAACACTGCTTGTTGAATACATAATCTGATCAAGGTACTTAAAAACAATCACTTATGTTTTCTTTCATTTTTAATACATACGAATACTGTGATCTGATAGAAGCAGACAGGCCAGACTTACACTCCCTAACTTTCCTGAAGCATAAATTACTCTGAAAACTCAAATTGCTTTGACACCATCTCAGAAGTGGCGCATTTGCTTCAAGGGGTTATTTTGAAAGTCACCCATTTAAAGCAAATAAGGTCTTAAATGTTCAGAACAAGCCAAGAATAAGGCTTAGAAAGAAATCCTTTCAATTATGTGGCCCATTCACTGGAGTATATCTCGGGAATGGTGATGACAACTGACACTGGCAACTACTATATACAAAATTTTCTTCTGAATGACATCACACAATGAACTTTGGAGCTCTGACTAAGAAAAAAATTACTTTGCCTTCATCAAAGGACTTGTTTCCTACCTACACGTCTATATAAATATTTGCCATGGGCAAGCACTACTTTAAAAAAAGTTGCTCAGCACTAAAGATGCTATAAATGACAGTGTAATCAAAGTGTCTTTCTATCAAGCTAATGAAAAAGCATCCAAAAATCTTCAAGTCTGCATGTAAGCTCACTGCTTGGACACTTCTTAATCAAATAATGCCAAAAGAGGCTTTTTTTGATGGCTAGTCCCATCTCATCTGTACCATCTACTGTATTTATCAGCAGGACTCATTACCATTACTACAGACTTTTTTTGTTCTAAGAGTAAACAACACTGAGAAGTGAGTCAGAGACAAGCCCAAAGGATCAATTACCATTTTCTCATCCAGTTCCCTTGCCCAGGGAGTCGTGTGAGACTCAGAATGCTACCCATTTTATTACACAACCTTACTGATGTTCTAGGGATATTTAGAAATCACTTTGCCCCACATTATTTCCCTATAAACCTAACAGAAGTATCTGTTAAGCAGCACTTGATGAAAGCTAAATACAGCCTGCCTAGTTTCCTTGGTGCTTTTTCAAAAAATAAATTGCCAGTGATACAAATGCATTAAGTTATCTGTTTGGCCTTAGGGTGCACAGATCATCTACAGCTGATGACTCTTATGTCTAACCTCAAGACATTTTAGCATCCTCCCTCATATTTTAAAAATATGAGGAAAGCCCCATGCTATTTTCTGTGTCTCAGCTACTTTTATTTTTTCCCCTGTAATAAACTTACCTGTATCTCTTCCTGATTTTTAATATTCATACTCAAATTATTAAGTGCATTTAATGCTTTTTCTTTAACTGTGGGAGCAGAATCCAGGAGCATCCCTCCAATTACAGAAAGGCCATCCAAGTTTCGAATTATATCCTGAAATATAAAAGGTAATAAAATTGTTGCAAATTCTAAGTTAAATGCTGAAAGCGTTACTCAAAGTTTCTTTTTGTGCAAAGGGAACTGTGTGAATTAAAACTTCCAGAACAGACTACTCTGTTTAAAGTGTTAGTTTGTTATTTTTTGTATTATGATTGTATACAAAAATAAACTATGGCATTTATTTTAGAACTGCCACCAGCTCATAGTATCAAAATCACATTTAAATATAATTTCATTTGACAGACACCAACAGCATACAATCTTCTGTGGAGTTGCTCATAAAATAATAGAATTTTGAAGAGCTTGCAAATTAAGCAAGCTCCTAAAGCAGGCAGAATAAAACCCGTTATATTTTGCTAGTGCTTAATTGAAGAAAGATTTGATACAGCTTGTTAATTGTAAGACATGCAATCACTAAGCACTTTGACTTGGAATCTATTAATTCAACTGAAATTTTGAACAGTTCTGCTTAGGGCCAAAGCTTTTCTGCATCATATTTCCAACTGAATCGAAGAGAGCTGGACACTGTACAGAGTTTAAGTACATTTAATGTATACAAATATCAAGCACAGAAATCTTGTGAGGCTGATTAATTGCATTCTTTGGACTAGCATGAAATTAAGGCATAAACATAAAACACAAGATTTAGAACACGGGTTAACCCAGCTCTCAATCTTGTGACACTCTTAAGCAAAACAGCACCCTTCATTTTCTGTACTGATCGGTAGCGAAATGCTGTTGTTTTCTACAGAACAACGCTTACTTGATTTACAGAGAAGGCGGCACTGTTACTGAGAGTGATTAAAGCTTGCTCCTGAATTAATGGATCATCTGTGGCCTTGAGCAAATGAATAAGCTTCTGTAGAGCATCTGCATCCATGCTTTGGGACGATGGAGGAATTTCTTCCATCACTGTTTAAAAATTAAATAATACCAAGTTTGAGACATTTCATTTAGTTAGCAATGAATGCTTTTTCAGCAAGTTGAGTTTTAACTGTTCCAGTTTCTTCCCATTGTCCCTTGTTCTGTTGCTGCACGCCACTGAAAAGTGTTTGCCCCCAGTGACTCGACTCCTATACTTCAGATATTTATACACAGCAGTGAGATCCCTCTCCAGCCTTCTCTTCTCCAGAGTGAACAGCCCCAGGTCTCAGCCCTTCCTCATAGAGAAGGTGCTCCAGGCTCCCAGTTCATGACCCTCCACTGGACTCTCTCTGCAGCAGTTCCCTGTCTTTCTTGAACTGGGGAGCCCAGAACTGGACACAGCACTCCAGATGTGGCCTCACCAGGGCAGAGCGGAGTGGGAGAATCACCTCCCTCAACCTGCTGGCCACAAACACGTACATGTTCTATGCACCCAACAACCAGATAATGGCAAAAAGATTTTGCTTTACTACAGCACGACTTTCATCTTTTTTCCTGAATCCCATGACTACTTCTTCTCAAGGTACAAAAAGAAGGAAAAGAAAAGGAATGTGTAACAAGAGCTTGAAGTGTATTTCTCTAAGGTTAATTAAAAACAAACCTCTCTTACAAAATTTCAGGGAATATTCACCAAACGTTAACTTTTTCCTTGTGTTCCACAAGATAAAACGTGGAGATCTGTCTGGAATTGGAGGGAAAATGAACAAGCCTTCTGACCTGCAGCCTACTGCTTGCAGAAATCACGCTGGTGACGCTGTGCCCGCGCACTGCGCTCCTCTGACAGAGCCACAGCCCGCACGTTAAGAAGGCGCTGCTCCGCGAGGGAGTCCCGCGGCGGACAGAGAAAGGCCGTTCCGTCAGGATCACAGAACCGCAGGGGCTCCAGGTCCTGCAGCAGCAGCAGGCTCCCTACGCTACGTTACACGGGAAAGCGTGCAGGCGGGCTCTGAATTTCCCTAGAGGAGACTCCGGCTGGAAGCCCGCCCAGCAGCAGCGGGCCTTCCCGGCGCTCACTGCGGCAGCGGGATCACCGCGCTGCCCGTCCCGCCGCGCCGCCCCTCGTCCTCCTCCTCACCTGAGGGCGGGACGCAGGGCGCTCCCCGCCGCCGCCGCCCTCGGCCCGCCGCCCGCCTCCAGAGGCGGTAGCAGTAATAGCAGTAACAGGCGCCGGCGCCGAGCACGAGCCCCAGCACGGCCGCTCTCAGGATGCGCCGCTCGCCCATCTTCCCCGCCCGCGGAAGCCGATGCAGCATCCGGCGCCGCCCCGCTGAGAGCTGCGTGCCCGGCTCGAGTGGCGAGCCCGCCCCGTTCGGCCGCGGCTCGGCTCCTGCTTAGTTCTTACAACAACAGAGTGAAAGTACCGCCGTCTTCACAAAGCGCAGCGCGGTGTCCCGGGACACGCGTAAGCGCTGAGCAAAGCGGGAGGCACCGCGCCCCCTCTCCCAGCACGGACGCACCCGAGGGCTACGCGGTGGCCTCGCTTTTTCACGGGGAACCAACGCGTGTGTGGAAGGGCGGGGCGGGGCGGGGCGGCAGGCCCGGGGCAGCACCTCCATCCCGGCCCGTTGCTACGCGACCGCGACGCCTTGCGGCCATGGCGGCCCTCGGCAGCGGCGGCCCCGAGCTCCGCGCCTCCCTGAGGCGGCACAGCCTCGTCCAGTGACGTGAAGGCCTCTGCGCGGCCTGACGCAGGCGGGCGCGGGCCGCGTCTCAGGTGCCGCGCTGGGACGGGAGTAAAGAAGCTTCCGTGAAGTGTTGGGGAGTGGGGTGTGGGACACACAGTTTGCGTTTTTGGCTTCATGATTCTTCACCATCCTGTTCTATTTGTTTGCTTTCTTTCAGTTTTACCTAGCAGCCGTGTTTCAGTCTCCTTGAAAAAAGATGACATACACAGCAGTTTCAGAGGCTCCCTGATAGTCCTCAAGTACCAACACAGACACACTCGGAGGCAGCTCTTACAGCCAGGATTCCCATGGAAACATTCATAAGGAAATCTTGAGCCAATTAGAATAATGCCAGAGCAGCACACCGGGCAGAGTGAGCACTCCTGAGAATCTTTCTCCTGATCATTCTTTTCGGGTTGTTTTTCTTTAAGCTCAGAAAACCAAAAGAAGGTGAAACTGAAAATGAAATAATTAAGGTTCAGAATAAAGGGGGTCACTTAAGGGAAAGAACTAGTTACAAAATCAGCCTCTGTAAGATCTTTTCATCCTTTTTTATTTTTATTTTTTCCTTGTTTCTTAGGTGTTGGTGCTCATTGACGCCTACAAGAATTTTTTTTTTGTCATTGTCATTTTTTTATGAGGTTCCAGTATGCTTTGTATGGAGATAAATGAGATGATACTGGTCTCGGTATTAAGGCATACCATAGCTAAGCTGAGTTCTATAAACATTTATGTAAACATTCTCAAAATTAAGAAGGATATGGAGTCCTAAAGTGGACATCTGCTTAAGTCATTTATGGTTATGTTGTGGTTTGGACATGATCCACACACGTTTGGTGTCCAAATAGTCATGTCCAAATAACTTGGGATTCCCTGCTGTGTCGGATTCTTTCATTCTTGTGTGATTTCCCTCTTTCAGATCTCATCCAGATTTACTTTAATCAATAACCATAAAACATCAGGCAAAATGAAATCCTGCACGTTGTAAGCTTAACGTGACTTCACTGTAGCTGTGTTCATGCAATGTTTAAATTAAATGTGGAAGCAGAGCTGGATCACTGCTTTTCTGCCATATGACTCAGCTGAATTTTGAAGGATAGGTTGTTACACATTTAGGAATAGGAATGGGAAGGTCAGAGATTACAGCTGGAATGGAGAAGCTTGTGGGAGAAGTCAGGCATCTGGTGAGGGATAGCGAAAGATTGAAGGTCATGGCCAGGCCTCCTGGTTCACACACCCTCCTTTCTCCTTTCGCGCTGACAGGGACAGCAGCTGTAGCCAGACTTTGTGGGCCTCCAGAAGAAACAATGTTGACAATAGTTGTGCCACATTTGTACATCTATTTTGGAATCAGTGAAGCTTTAAGCTGCAGCCCACCTACTTGGAGCTCTTCCTGGAGATGCAGGCTTTCACTGGCTTTGCCAAAATACATCCGGTGTACACTGTAGTCTTCTATTGCAGGTAGATCTGAAATAATAATATGTAACGTTTATGATACTACGGTGACATTTAAGCAAGGAGTCATGGAGAATGTAAATGTTAGTGTAATCTGAATATGCAGTGAAAAGCAGATTTTCAATACTATATATGACAAAACTGCTGATTCTCAATGTCTGTGTATTCCCACACAAGGCTAGTGTGTGGAATAGAAAGTAAGGAATAAGAATAAATTTGAAGGTATGAGTGTATTTTTATCAGTTGTTCAATATATGCAGAAAGGGAGAGTAAGTTAAATAGAAGCTTTGCAGACCAGCCTGTATCACAGAATCACAGAATGGCCTGGGCTGGAAGGAACCTCAAGAATCATGAATCTCCAACAACCCCCGCCACAAGCAGGGCCACCAACCCCCTCATTTAATACTAGACCAGGCTGCCCAGGGCCCCATCCAGCCTGGCCTTGAACACCTGCAGGGACGGGGCATCCACAACCCCTCTGTGCAGCCTGTTCTAGCACCTCACCTCTCTCTCTGTAAAGAATTTCCCTCTGACATCTAACCTACATCTTCCCTCCCTCAACTTAAAACCATTTCCCCTTGTCCTGCAGTTATTTACCCTCTCAAAGAGTTGACTCCCCTCCTGTTTATAGGCTCCCTTTAGGTACTGAAAGACTGCAGTGAGATCACCCCGATGGCTGTTGTGGATTTTCTGTGTGTTAGACCTTTCAGAACATGAGAGGAAAAAAAAAGCTTTTGTGTTCACATCAAAGGGCAAAAGAAAAGAACATGAACTAGACTTTATACTAATGACAGGTATTCATATGGCAGACAGCTACTAGGTTGATCCAGGAGGGGGAGCAGCTGAACAGCCTTGGGATTGGCTTTGGGAAATCTGTCCATAGGAGGACTTTTGAGGAAAGTTATTTAAATGTCTAGATATTATTTAAAATGGTATTATTTGTCATGAACGACAACAGTAACTGTTAGAATTATAATATTTTCTTAATATATTCCCCCATCAAAGTATACATAGGAACTTGTGTTTGTATTAAGAACATCATGCTAAGGTTGTAAGTAGTGGGTTGATAAGTATTACCAAATATTCAATGTGTGTAAACTGAAGACAGTTGCCCTTCATTGTCTGTGCATTAAAAAATGTTTTGTTTTGCCTTATTATAGTGGTCTTGACTTGTAGGCATGTAAAGAAACAGCACAGACTCATGGCCAGAAGTCTCCATTATTGTGCTTCTGTGTTATAACTGTCAGTGATCTCTCTTCTGACTGCTCTGCAGTTACAAATCTTTCTCAGTTAGTCGTTACAGTGAGAAAGCCATTACATTCAGACACTGAGTTGATCCAGTATATATGTAGCAGTTGCTTCAGAGAGAGATATATATTTAATATATTTACTCATTTATACATATCAGTTGTTTTATAATAATAACATGAGAAAATCAACATGGATGTTGGAAAATGAAGTATTTTTACCCATAGGGTGCATACGTATTAATAAATGGTTTGGAAAAAATTAAAGATAACTGGCAGGGGAGTTGGAACTTAATGATCCTTGGGGACCCTTCTGACCCAAGCTGTTCTATGATTCTATGATAGTGAGTTGCACAGTCAGAATTTGTGTGATGAGCTTCCAGAGGTTAGACCAGATTCTGAATGGCAGAAATTAGACAGAGAGAGTTAGCACTATCCAGTAGTGGGAAGTGGTTTGAGACAAAGAAAAGCATGTTTTTAAGGGTCAGGGCTGGAAGAAAATCTAAAAATTCAGATGCTGCTTTTGTGATAACTGTTGAGAGCTACTTTATTGATAACCAGCAGAGGGAAGTATAAACATAGAGTGCTTTAATGTGGATTAATATCTCATTAAAGATGCACAGTCATGTTCTGAAATTTTTATCTGGAAATAGAAGCTTTCTAGTTTATAGCATTAATTTAAATAACTGGAGTTTGCCTATATGCTTTTAAATATCGATATAGTTTAGAAGATATGTCTGTATGTGAACTCACAATCCAAAAATAAATGAGCTGTAGATTTTAGATGAAGACAGCTGAACACAAGTGAGAAAAACTGTTCATCAGTTATTCTGCAGCATTGCTAAAATGCAATGCAAATTTGCAAATCTTATTATCTGTATTTTGTTTTCAGTATTGATTACTGGATTGATATCTGGTCGTGCTTCCTAATTCAACATATTCTATGCTGCACAGAACTAATCTTGTTTTACATTCTGTTTTTCCTTAAATAAATGAAATTATCCTGTTTCATGGGTGTTCTTTCTTGAATGCATTTTTAAAAAATGAAATTTTTAGTAGGAATATTTATGAAAATACCATGTATTTTATTACTGCCCTAAACCCAATGCTTTGAAGTCTAGCAACTGAAATATTCTGATGTATGCAATATTCTATTTAAGATATAAATGAAATGAAATGTAAGCGATAAAAAATTTGCTTTTATTTTACAATATTTTAAAAGTAACTTGTAATCTTGAGTTTATTTTAATGGTTTCACATCTAGATGATCCTTTACAGTTACCATGAAGGCATTAAATTACAGTTTCTTTTTCAGGCTCTACTTTCTGGTGTAACTGTTATGCGTCCAGAAGACCCACTTATATTTTTAGAGGAGAAGCTCAGGGAAATAATGGGAAAGGGAATAGATGTTGCTTTATGATCTGTAATAAATGCGTGCGTGTGTGTGTCTGATGTGGTTTATAATGTTGAACCTGGCCTTTTAAACATACTAATGCCACAGCATCTACTTCTGACAAGAAGTTAAAAGTAAATATTAATGGCCTATGATATTGCAAATGCAGTAAGGTCAATATTGGCAGTACCATGAAAACAGGGTTTGGTGTTTTGTGCTAGTTTTGAATATTTAAAGTTGTTTTTTACTCTTTTTTGAAGTGAAAGCTCATGCACAGCTCATGTGAAAGCTAGTTTCTCCTCCTGTTTTAGCTTTCATGTATAAGTAATTAATTTCATGGTTCAGATGTGTTTCTGTAAGTATACAATCTCTGAGATTATAAATTCCAAACTGATGAAGGTTTTGAATATTGGGAAAAAGTCTTCAATTGGTGTAAAGGAAAGAGAGCAAGCTGTACTGATACTTACATTGACAAGAGTCACTAAGAAGATAGAGTACCCTCTTTTTTTACTAACTGGAATTCATCCAGTAATGGAGTTTGTTTGTAGGTGTCACAGCTGTGCAATAATTGAGTATGATATTGTATGGTATCATCAGGGTTGGGCCATGAGAAAAGCTTTGAGTATCGAGAAGAACTTCTGAGATTGTAACATAAGGGAGGAGGAAGAGAGGAAAAAATGAACACAAGTTTGTAGCAATATGAATGACCAGAGACAAAAATTCAGGGAACGAAAGGAAGGAGATGGAAAATTTTAATTAAATATGAATTAAATTTTATGTTATATGTAAAGTCTATGCTATATAATTTTATTTTTATTTTTAATTTGGCTTAATTGGATTGTCTGCCATGGATACAGCCTTTTAGTAAAGGACTACTCTGTTGAGATACTGAGTTATGCATTAACCCTGTGCTGTGAACAAATCTGCCAATATCAAACCAGTGAAGCACTCAAGAACTTCCTCACATACTCTATGCATGTATCACTTCATTTCAAGTTCTTTGTAGGAGGTGGATCCTTACTATAGACCCACCTATGAAGGGACCTCAGTCATTGCCTGAAGCCCAGCCATTCTGAATGCTTTCAGACTGACTTTGGTACCGTATGATCACAGATGAAGTCATTGCAGTGAGCGATGCAGATTTGTGCCCTTACTGTGTCCTTTCCACAGCGTATCAGAATTCCTCATATCACAGGATATGTCAGCAGCCTGAACCGCACTGATGAGATTTTAGTGCTAATGTTTATGATGTCTTTCCTGTAAGTTGAAAAATGACTTGATTTATCCTTTAATTTTGGTAAATACTTTTCATTTCTATGTTTCTCGTGAACGCATAATGAACTGTGGTCTTTTAAAATTTATTTTGATTTTTAAATGTGTCATTTGCATTTTAAAACAAAAACAGAACACTTTACCTGCCTGGACATACCATCGTCTGTCTGTAACAGAAGGAAACATTACTCCAACTACTGAAAGTTCGAGATGTCTGTTAATTCAATATTAAGATAAGAAACAAAGCAGTATATCTGATTGAAAATGGCTGATGTTACATTGAATGTATCAAGCTCTGATTTTCACAGTATTTCAAAATTGTCCTAAGAGTATCAATGAAGTGTGGTCATTTGTTTTTTCTGTAAACATTTTAAAATGTCTTCTATAGTCAATTGTAACTAAAGTGAAACAGATCTTAATCTTTTTATTAATAAAGTGTACTTTTGTAATTATAATCTATTAACTACAGAGAAAATATGTGTTTTCAGGATACTTGTATGTTCAATGCAATTTGGTTTTGCTTTATGTAATGGTTATATTTAATGTAATTTCTTTCGTTTTTGAAGGTATCTGTGTATTGATTCATCTTTACACCCAAAATTAAAGAGGATTTCAGAAACTCACCTGGACACACTTTTTGGAGTAGATGCATAACTGGTAAAAATCACTGAATATATCATATGCATTAACTCTGTAAACAAACTTTCTAATACCAAATAACTCAAATTCTGTTTTTAAGATTTTCTCATGTTATTTTTGTTACATCTGATATCAAAAAAACGATCCTTTGTATTTCTTTCTATTGATACTGATTTGTAGTCTTCCAAAAACAAATTTCATCAAAGGTGAGCATAGCATCTAGGGGGATATTCTTAAAATAAAAGATCATTGCTCGTAGTCTTAAACAACCTTGATTTTTTAGAGGTTCAAAGAGGATTATTAAAATAAATATGGATTAAAGTCATGTAACAAATGGTGTACATAGTAATGGATCAAGGGAAGATTTATGCAGAGAGTGTTTATTTAATTTGCTTAATTGCTGGATAAAGTTGATCAATTGAAGGGAGGATATGAAGGATAAAAGATAATTTCAGTTAGATTGAGCCCTCCCTCAAGAACACACATTACTTTTGCTTCACATGTTAAGCTCGCTTTTCCTTTAATTCCGTGTATAAACACAGGTATGATTTGGCAGTGGAAGTACTTCTAACTGTACACAGAAAATAATGCATGAACATTTGTCTCTTTAAAATAGATACTTTAATTTGCACATGGACAATATTAATATAAGATTTCATATTTTTGTCTGATTTTTAAATATTCATAATACAGAACTGTTTTGTGTACTAATGCCATAAATTGTTTAGATGACTGAAGAATTATGTACCAAAGCGTGGAACTTTTATAGCAGAAACTTACTGAAGCTGTATTTTGGGTAAGTATTGCATTTTACATATGAGTCAGGAACATCTTATGAAACACCTTTTATCAAACGTATGCCTGTGTAATTCCTTTGGGCGAGGAAATGGTTTTCATTTTAATGGAACAAAATAAAGAGAGAACAGAGACTTCAGTTTGGTTTCACTTTTCTTCAGCAATGTTATTTTATGTTAAAACTAGTAAATTTCATTTCAGACAGGATCAAAGTCCATTGACACTTCTGCATTTTGATCAACTCTATTTGTTAGGGATATGTTAATGCACCCAAGATTGAAAGTATAGTTTGAGTTTCAGTCTGACCATAATAGATCTGGGTTCTCTTCTGCTCTTTATTCAGTTTCCTTTGTGCTTGGTGGTAGGTAATTTATACTTCTGGTAATCTCTCTTTTCCATTCAAACAATGAGGATAATACTTTTAAATCTTTTAAAACACAATAATCACAAATAAAGATATTCACTAGTTTCTTTGTTATAGACATGTGTATCAAAATTTAATGATCCTTCATTTAGAATAGATTAGAGATTTAACAATGCCATTTTATTTTGGAAATCATAGACTGATAATTATATCTGATATACAGCTCTGTTAAAAGCACTAGTGTAAATTCTGACAAGGAATGGCAGCATCATAGGATTGGTAGGGAGGTCAACATTTTACAAGCTGTGTCTGGATTAGGCTGGTGAGTATTTTTCTAGGCTGATTTTAGTGATCTTAAAGATCACAAGTGTTGGAGACATGACAATCTCTGCTGGCAGTTTATTCCAGGACTTCATAATCCTTTCTACTGGAAATATTTCCTCATAGCTGAATTTTCCTTGCTGCAAGGAAATTTTTGTCTTATACACCAGGGACATGGACAGTTATTCCTTTTTCACTTACAGCAGCATTTTGAAGATTGTCTGAGCTAACAGTTATTTTTAATTACCATAGAAGTTGGACAGAAGCAATAGAATGTTCCATTCATTAATGCATCCATTATATATTTTAAATGCAAAATGATAGAGATTTTTGCAAATGCAAGTGATCTGCTAAGATCTAATTTATTCAAGAAATTTCAGAAAATCAGATGAGGAGAAATGCTACATTTTAATGTATCAGCGACATTAAATGTAATCACATCTTGTTACTTCACATGGAACAGAAATGAGATTTTTAGCAAAGTTCAAAATTGTTGATAACAAAAAATAACTCTTTCAGTTGCCAGTTCAGAGGAATACTTAAGCGAATGCTTGCGTTTATAAATTTATTTATATAAATACTCAAAAATCCTTTCTTAAATATGGACCAAACATTAAAGAACAGTGGATGACAGCGTGCTGCATGATGGTGAAAGCAAGCAGGATTTTACTGTGTGATAATGTAGAAATTAAGAAAAAACAGAAAATTTATTAAAATGAATAACCAATACATACTTTATTTAAATTAAATAAAAAAACAGCTTTTACATTCAGAAATTTATATTGATGAGCTTGACTGCTTTGTGTTTCCAAGTAAACTGCAGTTTTATAGATTTTACTGCATTCAAATTGAGTTAGCCATGTTAAATTATTCATTCTGTTTCATAATTCAGAGGATGGATAAAATACATTTTGCTGAAAAAGAACAAAAGAAAAAAGGCAGAGCAGAAGATGGCTCTGGCTCTAGTTCATTATGACATCCAAATATTAAAAACAGTTACACAGAAGTGGAGCATGTGGGTTCGGATTCACAAGGAAAAAATTGCATGTAAGTCTACACAGTTATTCTGCATAAGGGAAAAATCCATGTCATATAAGAGAAAATAAATTAAATACACTTGGTCCAGTGATGTATCTGTCTTTTTGCTGGGTTGTATTGCAAGAATGCTGTTTGTTGACTGGCCTGTGGCTGCTTGGTTCCATGAATGCCATGAAAGGCAGAGTTTCCCTGAATTACTTTGCTGGGACAAGTGGTGGTGGTACACTTCTGCAAAGACTGAGCAGTGATGCTGATGAAAAGCAGGTATGGGAGGTGGTAGGAAAGTGGAGTGTATGTCTAAAGTACAGGGTGGTGTGGGCCAGTATTCTTTTCTGGGAAGAGTACAGTGATAGGGATAAAATGGGAGGAATCACAGAGTCATAGTCTTGGCTTCAGCTAAAAGGAATCTTCATGGGAAGTGGAGAAGGAGTGAAGACCAAAATGAAAAGTCAGAAAACAGAAAAAAATAAATGCTTTATTTGCTCTACCTGAGAATTTATGTTCCACAGATCCCGTAGGTATGTTTGTTTGTTTGTTTGTTTGTTTACAATGTTTCCATTACAACAGCTATTTTAAAGGTAGATACTATTAACATGAATCCTTTCAAATAAAAGTTCAGTAAAAGTAAAGATTGGGCCAAAAGTGCCACCTGTACCTATGGGCTTATGCTCAGATAGTTGTGTATGGATCACACAGTGCTTTTACAGAGCTGGAGTGCTACTGTCTCCCTAACTTAACATTTCAGAACTTTCCTGTTCTTTCCTGTTACTAACGTCTTTCTTCTCTTCTAAGTATTACTTCCAAACAAGGCAGCTTTTGTTAATTCCAAATTCACAGGAGCAGAGGAGGCATCTATAGTGCATAGTTATACCATATATTCCCTTCTATGACATATGGACAAACTCCATTCAGTGTGCCTGGACC
This sequence comes from Chrysolophus pictus, assembly GCA_037305975.1. Lineage (NCBI taxonomy): Eukaryota > Metazoa > Chordata > Aves > Galliformes > Phasianidae > Chrysolophus > Chrysolophus pictus. The sequence continues at coordinate 183,505,061 of CM074576.1, forward strand.
AATATGACTGTCTGGTTGCACTGTAAACAAGTTAACTGGAGTGACTGAGAATTAAGAAAAAAGGAAGAAGGAGTAGAAAAAGTCTTGATTTTTTTTTCTTGAATAAAAGTTGATGACTTCTGGGATCTGTTTATAGTAGAACTCTGTTACACTGTGACCCAAACCAAGGAAGGAGTGACACATGGAAAAAGTTCAAGAGTGAGCCATGTGTTTTGAGAAAGAGTTAGAGGAGTGTGCCAATGTGCTGTTAGACCCTGACTGATTTACACCAAAGCATGTCAGTGTAGGTGTAGTTTTAACTTGCTTTGCAGTCCTGAGAGTTTTTGTCTGCCTCCTTGGGTCTTCTAGATAATGAAAGTTTGGTATTATTTTGCAGGAATTCGCCCTGCAAATCTTTCTGGTTTCTTTAACTGACAGATTGCATAGCATAAAAAGGCAGTAAAGTTTATAGTTACTTGTTATAGTTATGTGCACTTGCTGAAGTATATAACTAAGTAGTATCTTACCAGAGATTCCCTACAATGCATTAGTATATGAGCATGACTCATTTAACAGAAAACAGACTGTTAACATTTTGTCAGATTTCAGACACATGGGTAGATTTTCCACAAACAAAAATGGGTCTTAAATATTCCTTTGTCATTTTTTGGTTTATTTTAGTAGGATTTCAAGACTTTTTTTTTCTTTGTTAAAATAACAGCAGATAAGTGATTCCATATTGTCTTTTTAATGTAACAAATTTTACATTTTACACCTTGAATGATGACTGACTTTTTTTGGCAGAAAATTGCGCTAATATCACTTATCTCCTCTCATCTTTTAGTGGCTATGAAGAGCATTTTTCCATTGCATTTGCAACACATTTTACATACAGACTACTATGGGTTTGGGGTTGGTTGTTTTTTTTGTTGTTTTTTTTTTTTTGCTTGTTTTTGTTTTGTTTTGTTTTTGTTTTTGTTGTTTTTTTTTTTTTTTTTAGATTGGTGCCCTGGACTAAAGAAAACTCATTTTTTTCAAACTTTTCCTAAAATCACTTTGTTGTTGTTGTTGTTTGCATTAATTCAGTATGAACTTGAGATCTTTCATATACTGCTTTACTTGACCTTAACATCCTCTATTCTTTTTGCATGTTTAATATTTTAGTATAACACTTAGTACCTACCTTTACTATATTTATTCTTTTGACTTGACTTCTATGCTATCTGAAATATTATTAAAGTTTTCTTCATAGTATTTGATTTCATAGAAGTCTCTATGTATCTTGCAGCTCCAATATGAAATCATTGTAGTGAACTGCCAGTGTGGTAGTTCAGACTGTAGATCAATAATGTCTTACACACAACTCTGGTAAGTTGGGATTATGTAATGTTTATGCTTTACAATCAAACTCAAAATCCTACTGCAAAGGTGTTAGTTGTATCTATTGTTGAGAGTTGTTACTTATTTCCTTACAAAAGCTGAACTGAATGGTTGATCTTTTTTTTTGTTTGTTTGTTTTGGTTTTGGTGGTTGGATTCTGTTGGTTTTTTTTTGTTTGTTTGTTTGTTTAAATACATTTCAATAGATGGCCATTCATCTCAAGCATTCAAACGATACCCTTCTTTTTACTTATCTTCAAACTGATTATTTATATTTTCAGTAGCAGCAAGCAGACTGCAAGATATCTTTAACAAAATAAATTTAAGTGCTGTCTTGAAAGCAAAGGCCAACAGCTCTTCAAAAACAAATGCACATTTTGCAGTAAGAAGTGGCATATTTTAAATATAAGCTCAGTGATTAATGATTACCTTCATTAATTCCAGCTGTTACAGCAAAGCAGCTAAATTATTATTAAATGAAGTAATTTACTGTACTACTGCTAATACTGATGTTTAGTAATTCTGATGTTAGGGAAGCAGAACATTACCTCTGTGATCTAGATTATCATCACATGAGCAAAAGTATACTTATATCAAAAGCAGCAAAAAGAGTTGACTGTTGTTGTCTATTATCAGTGATATCCCTGTCTTAGATCAGATTGCTGATGTCTTAGGAGAAATGTTACCCACTGAGGTGATAATCAGCAGTGAGGATACTTCTGGACTCCAGCCCCAGAATCCAAGAGATGTATACACATAAAGAGCAAGGAAAGGCCTCCGGAACCTCCTTCACACCCCAAAAGGATAGGGTAGCCAAAATGGGGAATCACCTGAGAGTAGGCAGCACAGGAACAGCCCGGTATGCCTCGCATTCCAACAGCCCTATCTAATCTCATTGTAAGAAATAGAATCGTACTTGTTATTTCTGGGGATATTTTTCCTGCCAAGGAAGAGAATGCTATAGTATGCTGTGATGCTCAGCAGGTACTGTGTGTGGAAGGAGACTGATGGGAGTTGTAAGACCCAGTCACAGCTGGTAGCATGGAGATTCCAAAAATCATGCTCACATGGATAGAATTTTTCTTCTGTTTGGCTCCTTTTGCTTCTCCACCTGTAGAAGGATTGGTCAGAATGGAAACAAGCTTTTGACTATTTACTCACTGCCGGCTACCAGGCACCAGTTGCCAAATCTTTTCTGGTGAAAGCCTATTTTTAGTCCGGATTCTTCTCTATTATCTCAAATTAGTTAGCTGACTCTTGCTTTTATATTTATTTCTTGTCCTTCCCATACTTTTGTTTTCTAGCAGGTATCTTAACATGCTTAAAAAGTTTGTCTGTCTGGATTGCATGCACAGAAGATGTCCTGTTTCTGGGCTGTATCAGGGCATACTCAGGACATAACATTCTTGTAATTCTTTCCATTCAAAACAGCAGATATAAGGACTGATTTGACATCCATAATTGAATCAGAATGCATATAGCAGAAAGCATATAAATGAACGCAAGTATTTTGATTACTGTAGAATTTTGTATTGTGTACAGTATCACAAGCATTTTGGGTGCAATTATGTTGCCTAAACATAGGCTTCTGATGTAACTCAATATGCCTTGGACATTGGGAAATACTTCACCAAAAGAGTGGTTGGTCAGGTGTTGGAATGGGCAGCCCAGGGAGGTGGTGGAGTCACTGGGCCTGGAGGTGTTCAAGGAACATTTGAACATTGTGTTGAGGGACGTGGTTTAGTGAGAGTTATTGGTAATGGGTGGATGGTTGGACTGGATGGTCTTAGAGGTCTTTTCCAACCTTGGTGATTCTATGATTCTATTATCTCTGAAGGTCATTATTTTGATTCTCTTTGGCTTTCCCTTTCCACTGTTTTTTTCCTTTGCATTTTCTTTATTCTTGAATTTTCCCTTTTTCCATATTCTTCCTTTTTTTCCCTCATCTTTTGCCTTTAGCAATGTTCAAATGAAAAAGAAACCAACCAACCAACAAAACAACACTTTATAACCCCTGGAGCTATTCTGTTTATAGAACTAAAATACAGGGGAAAAAAAAAAGAGATGCAATGTTACTCCTACGTAGAGATTATAAATTTTTCAGAAAGAGCATTTCATGTTGATCTTTTCTTGCAGTATATGTTGTTGGGTTCAATATAACAACAGAGAGATTTTTAATAGTAATATTTTTTGAAGTCTTGTCTTAAAAATGTGCATGTTTCTGTCATGTTGTACACACAAACTAGTATTCACAGTGTTATAATTTGGAAATGCAGATTGTTTCCTGTTTTTCTATACTGCATTGCTGCAATGGAAAATCACGAGGTGTGCTCTAATATTGTAATTATTCTCAGTAATAGCAGTTAGAAAATTTCACAGTAACCCTTATGTTACTACATCTAATTATATCTAATTAATTAACTATATCTAATTTAGCAAATTTCCTTTTTTCATTATATTTCAGAATATCTAGTAGTATTCAAAAGTTTGAATCTGCCATTATAAAATTATACTTTTCTTGTACCATCTTTTTCAGAGCCTGGCAAAGGAAAGTCAGAAAGGCTTTTCTGATTCAAATGATCCTACCATCAAACGTAAAACATACTGTTTCCCAGAAAAAGCCTTATTACAGGTTTGTGATTAAATAGAACGCTTCTGATGTACTAATTAATTTTTATATGTATATTTTATTTTTTGATGATTTTTTTTATTTTACATTTGTTGATATGCTTATGTGATGGAAACAAAGCATCCTGACTACGTTGTTCTAGCTGCTTCAGTTTGAGTCAGGTGCAACCTCTGAAGGGTGGAGGTATTCTTTTCTTCAGTGTCAGGTGAGCCCCATTCCGACATCCAGAAGCTTCTTACAAACTAAGGAAGAACAAGAAATCAGGAAACTTGTCGGGGAGATGAAGACTGGAACTTTTGAGAGAAGTAAAGGGGTTTGTTTACAGTGGGTAGGAGCTCTTAATCCAAGCCCAGAAGATGATAAAAAGCAGTTTATTTTCTCAAAGATAAGACTGTATGGAGATTATGCATCTTCGTAAGACTGTGTGAGCTCTGAAAGAAAAATTAGAGGAGGAGAATCTACTGCAAGGGCACAGCTAGTAGGGAGAGATTTCTTTCAAAACATTCTAAACCAATTTGTTTAAATTTGTTTGTTGAAGAGGTTGCTTTGCTCATTATTTTTGTGCCTTTACATAATGTAGCTGTTAATAATATACTAACTTGTAGAAAAGAAGGTAGTTCTACCCAGATGCAAGAAGCTCCAGATAAAAATGAGTCTTTGTGTTTAGACTGGTAACAATGTGTATAATCAGTAGTGCTTAATCTGTGGCAATATTTAAGAAAAATAACAAAATCATTAAACATTGGATGTAAGGCCTTCAGTTTTAGAGGACAGTTTGGCTATGTTACAGATTGTTACTGCAAGTAATTGCAGTTGGGTGATACACTGTAAGTGCAGGTAAAATGTTTTCTTCTGTAGCTTATGTAGAAGCTTTTATTTGTCCTATCAAGTCTCTCTGCTAATTTAACACTGAGAAAACATTTAAGTGGTATTTCAGTAAAACACAATGTGTTTTTCTTTTATATATTGTGGACTACGGCCTATAGTAAACTCAGAATTTGTTTTTTGTCCAACAAAGCTTAAAACTCAAAAACAGATACTTAATTTTCATCATGTGCCTAAGGCCACTGAAGTCACAGGAAACTTGAATCTGTAGGCCTTTGCTAAATCGTGTACGTAGTTCTACTGCTGTTATGCACATACAACACAAGGAGACTTTAGTCACAAAAAGCAACATATTTTAAGTCTTACTGATGTCATCTGTATGATTTCTACTATTGGTTGGTGCATATGGTTTTCATGAACGTGAGATTGGTTTATTTTGGCTAAGTCCATCAATGGAGTCCATCTGTGCTATTTTTTACTACTGGCTCATTCAGTAACCAGTGAATTTCTGCTGTCAAATGATTCAGCCAAGGGCCCCATCCAGCAGCAGTGATATCTCTCCTAAAGAACTTGGGAATCATAATACTCATACCTCTGATTTCTCAGACACTGATACATGGTAAGGCTCTCTAGTCTGAGCTCCTATTCCAAAACAAAGCACTCAAAGGGAAATGTTTCCTCCCATAGAAGTGTAAACTCCAATAACACAGAGGGAGAGATTAATTTTTGGTATGAGAAGTAAAATGTACAAAATTTGATCTACAGGGCCACATCCTAAGTTTCTGTTTTCTAGTAAGATAATATATGCCAAAATGATTATATATACTACCACAATATATAAAAGATAGTATTATATAAGACATTATTATTGCATGTGTCCATACCTATCAGACTTTTCATAACTGTGAATAAGTAACTGATCACATTTTCAGAAAGTCTGAGGTCTGCAATAGCATTTTTCCTTCATAAAAAAAACTCTGTGGTATTGTGATCTTTCTGTTAGTTCCATAATGAATAATATCAACAGTATCAACAGTAGCCCTCCTTGTTTTCCAGTTAGGGAGAGAGTTGTTTCTTTCTTTTTAATCCCCAAGCCCTGTTTTTTCAACATCCAAATCATGAGCTCAAAGTGTGTTATTCTTGTACCTCTTCTGTTTTGACTTAGAGGCACTTATCTCAAAGCAAAATTGATAGCACTTACTTATGGTTTAAAGTTATTTACAGCTATATTGGACAGTGCATGTAAATCTCTGCCACAAAATGTGGGATTCAGCTTGTAGGCTGAGACCTCAAAAGACAAAATTCTATCAATAAGCTGAGAACTAGTCAGCTGAGCAAGTACAGCTGTTGGTGTGACCTGCAAATGAGCAGCGTGGTGTAGCGGTTTTAGTCTGCCAACTGAATCTCACTTGAGAAGTAAAATTATTTTTATTAATAGCTCAAACAGCAAAGAATAGCTATTTATCATACACTGCCTGCAGTTCTTCAGAGAGAGTAATATTGATGGTGCATTCTTTTTCTTAGTTTGCTGGGATTCTCGGTACTTGAGGACAGGGTGGAGGAGTGGTGAAGACTCAGCCATGTGTGGGTGCTGCTGCTGCAGAGAATCAGATCTCACATACATAATATCTATGCACACAAGAGCCAGAATTCACATAGAAAAAAATTCTAAGAGTGACAACTATTTTGTGGTATGCAGCCGTTCTTCTTGATTAATGCTACAGAGCAGCTGTAAAAATACAAAAAAATAAGATTTATCTTCTGTTTACATATAAAATTAATTTTATAGCCATTATAAATCAAAAATACTGTCAAGCGTTACCTCAGTGGCTTAGCAGAAAACGTTAATGTTTTCCACTTCTCATGCAATTCCAACTCTGAGGTCTGGATCTTAAAAGCAAGATAGTTTGCCAGCCTAGACATTGGTCCCAACATAGAAAGTGATTTTATGTTCATTTGTGAGGAGAATCGAGTAGAAGCTGAGAAAAATACCGATTTTTAATAGGAAATAACAAGGTATAAGAAAAAAAAGTTGAATAATTTTTAATCCATATTTCTGTGATCCATATATAAAGGTGTAACTGTAGGAAGAAGAATTATTTTGGTAATTATTTAAATAGTGTTTGCATATCTAAAATCCAAAAGCGATATTTATTAAATTGTATTTCATAAAATCATAGAATCATTTGATCTGGGAGGGACCCTTAAAGGTCATCTAATCCAACTCCACTGTAATAAACAGAAACATAAAGCAAAATTTATTCTATCAATTGAATGAATTAAGATCCAGCCTCTAAATTTAAAACATATCCATACAGTGATGGTTTAGTATTGCTTAACCATGATCAATCAAGTTTTCAATATTCAAATTCCTCGTAATGTCAGGTTTGCTGAGGATCATGGACATGCAACTGTAGTTGAGAGGAAACTGTCTCACCCCTTTTTCTCATTTACTCATTCTTATCTCAACACCGTTCCCCCCTTCATGTTCATTACGGTCACTTATATGACTTTGTAATGAACTGCATAGGGTAACAAGTCTGTTCAAAAAAAACCAGCCATTTTCTACTTCCACTGAATCGGTTGGTTCAGTTCCTTAATCCAGCTGCACAAGCACTTACTTGGTACAGGGGAAGAGATGGGGAATGAGTGGTGGGGAAATGAGTGAAGGGGTGAATCTGCATTTTATGATAGCAGCTGCAGATTTTGCTGATGGAAAAGTGTCGAACTACTGCATGTCTAACCTAAGCTTATTGGGATCCATCACTGAGACATTTCTTAGTGATGAGGCATGCTGAGCTGCAGTGGGCTGTGTTGTGATGTGTGGGAGCACAGCTGTAATACATCTTTCTCAGTGCTACCCCAAGTGAAACTGGGATGCAGGGTAAGGGAGCCAATTCTCTGAGGTCGTTTTGGTGTAGAGAGGGTTAAGTACTGAAATGAATAAATACAGAGATACGGAGGCATTCCAACTAGGTGTGCCTACATGTGACTTGGAAGTGTGAGGCACTGGGTTGCACCTCTTGCAGGTTGTCTTAAAGGACATATGGAAGGACAGGTGGAGACAGCTGTGCTGGAAGTATTTTTGCAAGTATTTTTTGTGTGTGTGATATGAAATAAATGGTACAAGCTATTACATAAGTGCTCTTAAAAGTGCCTGTGCCAAAAAATAATGGCTTTATTTATGTGTAAATTGCAGAGGGAACAAAAATTATTAGAGAAGAGCTGGGAGCTGTCCATACACATTGAGAACCGTTGCTATGGAGAAAGAACACCAAATCCTAATTTAGATGCTTCCATTTTGTATTAAAAAAAGAAAAAAGAAAAAAGAAAATACTCTCTTGTTCCAGAGAAAAGTGCAAACCTGTATTTCTGTCACCTAGTTATTCTTTCTTTAGCTGTGTTTTATTCAGTGCAATAAATACAGAAAGAACTCTTCTGTTTACTAGCAACAGTTTCCGCTTGCTAAATATCTGTGACCATTTGCTGCAGAAAGGCAGAGAACTTTTTCTTTTCCTGCCTCCATAGCTCCTCCTGTTCTCTTTTTGGTAGATCCATTTACTAGATACAATCTCATTTAACGAGAGGTTTTTATTGGGTACCAGTTTGGATGTCTTCCTTAAAAGCAGTGGATAAGTTCCAGCAGGGGAGGAAAACAGCCAAGGTGTGACATAGTTGTTGAATTTTGACGTAAGAGCTCAGCAATTTCCATTCATATTAAGATTGTCAGATCCTTCATATTCAATAATATTTTTATTCCTTGTTCCTCTTTGGAACATATTCCATAGAATTTGTGTTTAAGCATTCGCAGACTGTGGAAAATAAAGCATTTTCTTGACGTTTTGAAACTTATGAGGAGACATTACTATATCTAATACTGCAGATGTATTTGTCTGTGGATCATTTGAAAACCACAATTGTTTTAGTAATAACCTTTATTAGTATGCTGTTATTTAGTGCAATTTTCTGTTCTGCTTCCATGAAAAAAAAAAGTCTTGTCAGCTTATATCTGATACTGGGATAAAGTCTGTTTTCAAAGCCATCTGGGAATCATTTGCTTTCTAAATGTCATCATTTTATGATACATTTTCCTAAGAACATCACTGCTACAACAGTACCCTAATGCTGAATTATTGACAGAAAATTATTGCACTGCTTTAGAGCTGTAATAGTGGTTTTGACTTTACATGAAATGCTTCAGTGGACCATTTCAGAACTGAAAATTCATAAGGTTGAAAAATACCAAATCAAAAGTTTGCTTCTGTTGTTAGGCAATAAAACTAAGCCCTAATAATAAATAATAATAAACAATTCATTTTCTCAAATACTTCTGTGAGCTGTATCAAAATTCCTTAGAATTTTAAGCTATGCTGAATTTTGAAGTTAGGGAAATAATCCACATGAAACAGAAGTCTGTGATGGGTCCAACTGTAATTGTCGTGGGATTCAAGTCTTTGAAGGTATGAGGTGTACAGAAGGAATTTAATGTTCTAAAGGGGCTGCACATTTCTGTATCTTTTTTTTTTTTTTTTTTTTTTTTTTTTTTAGAACAAATTGCCTACTTGCATTCTGAATCACATCAATATCTTTAGAATTAATATGGCTGTATCAATCAAAGGTTTGTACTTCAATTCCTCCATGCAGAAAAAATGACACCCACTGACATTCACTGACACTTCTGAATGTGTGTGGAGACCAAACAATGCAGGTGAGCACAGTGAGGTGGTGAGTGGTGCATTTCAGCAGTGGTGACAGTGATAGTGGGTCACCTCCAATGCTGCAAATGTTTACAAGTACAGCATGCATGCTGCTGATCATTGCTGTTGAACTTGCATAGCTAATAGTGGTGACTGTTGAAAAAGTGTTTTGATGGTGAGAATTTTTTCTATTAAACAGTGTTATTGTGCTCTTTGTATCTGTTGTGGTTTCCATGGAAATAAATAGGAGGCATTACTTTCAGAGAGACCTAGATTATTGTGCAGTTATGAAAGTAATTATTTACATTACAGGCATAAAGCTTTCCTTACATAGAAATTGGTTTAGGAAAAATAGTGTGCATTTTTTCTCATTATACTTCTTTCAGGTAGTTTCTTTTTTCATACTTTCAACTGGATATTTTAAACATTGAGTTTCATTTCAGATATTTTACTGTATTTTGGCACATGGTGTACTACTTCAGTTCTGCAAATGATATGGGTTGTGGAAGTTTTTACTATGTAAATCATAGAATGTCTTGGGTTGGAACGGACCCCAAGGATCATCAAACACCAACCCCCCTGTCGCATGCACCACCAACCTCCACATTTAATGCTAGACCAGACTGCCCAGGACCCATCCAACCCAGCTTTGAACACCTCCAGGGACGGGGCATCCACAACCTCTCTGGGCAACCTGTTCCAGCACCTCACCACCCCCTCTGTGAAGAACAACTCCCTGACATCCATTCTAAACCCTACCTCCTGCTGTCTTATATAATATTCAGTATATGGTCTTACTCTGAGTCTTAAATGTATTTTGTGTTTTCAGATGATTAGAATATAATACATATTTTCTTCTGTTGCAATTAAATTTTACCATATTTTCTCTCATTTTGTTTATTGAGTTTCTTCTAAACTGAAACATTAGATTATATTGGCAGAAATACAGTATGGAACTTGGCCTTAAAATGACAGGTGAAAAGCTATAGAAAAAGCTTGCCAAATGCTATTTACTTTCAGTCTCTTGTGGTTTGAGCTTTCTGCATCCAGTATTACCTATCTATCAGGGCAAGGTCTTTTTGGAATAATTAGGTGCCACAATCATTTAATGTTTAAGAATGGTGCTTGTGGTAACAATATTTTATATGCTAAACTATCAGTATAGCTTTTACAAGTGTTGTTTTAATGTAGATGAAATGAAACAGCTGACAGTCCATGGAAAACATCAGTTTAGAAACTCATACCCACCTTTCTTCATCACAGTTCTTGATTAAAGCCATCTTTTCTTATTCTTCGTTAAGGCTGTTCATAAGAGCAATTAGTGACATTCTGCCCACGTTTAAAGGGTGTTTAAGAGCTTAAGAATACTAAGAATTATTTAATCTGAAATTAGCTCCTGGTTGATTTTCTTCTTTTTAGAATAGATGTGTATCATTTACTGAAGCTGTGTTTCCTAATGAGTAGCTTTCAATACCATGTTTGTCTGTTTTTCTGACCTAGATTTTCCATTATGTAAATATTGTTGATCTACCAAGATGTGCTCAAGTTAGTCAAGCCTGGGTGCTACTAACTCAGAACAGTTCATTATGGAGTGATGTAAGATGATAATTGTCAATATCTTATTGTAATTTTATTTACTCTTTAAAAAGAATATAAAAAGGAGGCAAGTTATTTTAAGAATGCTGAAGACCTAGGATATAAATTTGATCCCAGAGTTTGACCTATTCTACTTGGCTTTGTGAATAAAAATGTTGGAGCAACTGAACCAAAGTTGCTTGTGCAACGTCATTATGAAACCAGTGGAACTGAAAGGACATTGGCTGCTAATCCTTGGCTACAGTCCACTAAATTTAGACTGTTAAGTGAAGTGTCTTAAGCTCCATCAGCCGTCTGAACAGCTGCTTACCTTTCCTACTTTCTGCTTCAGGGCATCTGCGTGCTTCTGTGTAAGGTGTTGTATTTTTTTTAATTGAACTTCTGATGTGTTTTATTTTTGTGTATATTTTGCAAAGTGCCTGCTCAAATTTGAAGCATCAACACCTAAAAGACACTGCAAAGTCCAGCTTTTAGGTGCGTGTAGCCTTTATCTGGTCTAATCTTAAATTACTGTGATGACTTCATAATCTTAATGAAAAATATTAAAATTCCTGTTAATTTTAATGTAAGAAGAACAAAATCCTAATAAAGAACTGGAGAAAATTCTGAATTCCTGTCTTTCTGACCTTCTTCTAAGTATTATACACAAAAATAATGGTGATTAATTTATTGAACTATTTGGGTAACAAGCATATATTATAAAATACACAACAAACAGATGCAGTGTAGCTGTAGCAGATTCTACAAAAAGGGAAGAAAAAGCTTTCCTTTCCTTTCCTTTCCTTTCCTTTCCTTTCCTTTCCTTTCCTTTCCTTTCCTTTCCTTTCCTTTCCTTTCCTTTCCTTTCCTTTCCTTTCCTTTCCTTTCCTTTCCTTTCCTTTCCTTTCCTTTCCTTTCCTTTCCTTTCCTTTCCTTTCCTTTCCTTTCCTTTCCTTTCCTTTCCTTTCCTTTCCTTTCCTTTTTTTTTTTTTTTTTTTTTTAATGAAAAAGAAGGCATGGAAAAGTCTCCTCCAAAAAAAGAGACATTTCTTCTTAATTTTTTTATGTAGTCTTTCCCACTATTATTTGAAACACTTAGTAGTAAAACAATTTTTAGCATTTTTTTAAAACTTCTTCAACTTGAGCTTTTGATAGATACTATGAAATATAATGTTTTTAGTCAAAGATCAGGTTATCCCTAGCCTGCAGCTTATATCAACAAAGGATTCTTCTGCTAAAACTGAGATAACAGGTTGCCACTTCTTGATACCTCGATATATCAGTAGGCCAGTAATTAGGAAAAATAATCTTAAACAGCATTAGGATTTTTTTGCATCTTAAAGACAAAAGATAAAGCCACAATTCAACTTCTTATTTTTATTATTGATTTTCATACTTATGTATATTTTGCATATGCACACATATATTTTTAGTACTGAATTACATATGAATTGCTTAAATTTTTAGATCAATTTTTCATCAGTAAAGCATAAGTTTCAGGACAAAATACTAGTAAATATATTGCAGAAGAGGCATCCTTGTGTACTGTGCTTGAACCTTCAAGATTGCTATTCTCTTCACTGGCCAAGCTTTAAAACCATCAGTAAGTACTACACACACATACGTGTATTTATTTATTTTCACTCTTTCTTTAAATTAAGTTTTCACTTTAGCTCATCTCATTTTGCAGCCTGCATTCTTTTTTAGAGTTGGAGTCATAATGAAATAATTGAGTATGGGATCTGTAAAATTAATTTAAATTTGTCCCCTCACCCCAATCTGTAAGCCCAAATGGCTGAATACTGCAGAGTAGTTTCTATTATGCATGAACTGCTGTAACATGACAAATAAGATTTAAATGCAAATGTATGCTTAAATATATTAGAGTGCCAGAATCCAGCTACACTGAGATAACAGAATTGCAGAATCTCAGGTTATCTGAGGATGGCAGGGACCTCTGAGTCCATCTGGCCCAACCCCTGCCCAAGAAGGGACACCCAGAGCAGAGTGCCCAGGGCCACATCCAGCAGAGATGTTTTCAAGCTATATGGCCCCCAGTGTGTCCTGGTGCCTGGGGTTGTTCCTCTCCAGGTGCAGGACTTTGCACTTCTCCTTGCTGAACTTCGTGAGATTCTTGCCAGCCTCTTTCTCCAGCCTCTCAAGGCCCCTCTGGATGGCAGCACAATTCTCTGTTGAATGCTTGGGGAGGAGTGGCTGGAAAGCTGCCTGATGGAAAGGGACCTTGGTGTATTGATTGACAGTCAGCTGAATATGAGCCAGCAGTGTGCCCAGGTGGCCAAGAAGGCCAATGGCATCCTGGCTTGTATCAGGAATGGTGTGGTGAGCAGGACTAGGGAAGTAGTCCTGCCCCTGTACTCGGCACTGGTGAGGCCTCACCTTGAGTACTGTGTTCAGTTTTGGATGCCTCAGAGCTGAAAGGACATGGAGGTGCTGGAGCAGTCCAAAGAAGAGCAACAAGGGCTTGGAGAATATGCCCTATGAGGAGCGACTGAAGGAACTAGGGCTGTTTAGTCCGGGGAAAAGGAGGCTGAGTGGAGACCTTATTGCTCTCTTTCAATATCTGAAAGGTGCTTACAGCGAGAGTGGGGTTGGTCTCACTGGTGACAGGTGACAGGATGAGGGGAAATGCCTCAAGTTGCACCAGAGGAGGTTTAGGTTGGATGTCAGGAAGAACTTCTTTACAGAAAGGGTTGTTAAGCACTGGAACAGGCTCCCCAGGGAGGTGGTTGAGTCACCATCCCTGGATGTGTTTAAAAACCATTTGGATGTGGTGCTCAGGAACATGATTTAGCGGAGAGTTGTCAGAGTTAGGGTAGTACAGTTAGGTTGTGGTTGGACTTTATGATCTTTAAGGTCTTTTCCAACCTGAGCAATTCTATGATTCTCTGTTTCTATGATAATTCCAAAGATTGAATGATAGCTATGTAACAATTTAAAGTCAAGTTCACGGAAAGTTTTGATTCCTCAAATACATTCCTTGTTTTACTCCAGAGAAATAAGAACAATGCATAAAGATCCACACTATCCAATTATAATCCTTTGGCACTTTGTAAAAAAATACTTGCCCGCCAGTCATTCAAAATAAATCAGAAAACATGCATGGTGTCTGTGTAGGTAATGTATTTTCTGACAGAAAACCCATGGAAAATCATGATTTTAGAAACAATATTTTTTTCTTCAGAACGAGATTAAATTAATAGACTTGTGAATCCATGTACACTGCATAGCATTGCCAGCTTTTGAGTACAAATATCTCAAACATCAATATTTTAGAAACAGGTTAGGATTGTTTTTGTCCATCATAATTTTTTAATTCCTCCTACTCTGTTTACAGAGTAGCACAACTCTGGCTCTTTCTGCAGGATCTGTTACCACCGAAACTGTATGGTAAGTGTTCATCCTTGTGTCACTTAGAGATGATAACTGCTGGAAATCTTTTAGAGAGGTGGCTGTGGAATATTTACAGTTCACTATACTCATGGCAGTTTAAGATCAAGTCAAATTTTGTCTACCCTAAATCTTCAAGTGTATTTTTCTAGACTAAAAGAAACTGAGAATCCCAGAGTTGGCCAAGATATTAATGTAGTGCTTGAACCTTTGTACAGATAATAGGTACTTGATTCTGCTGCCCAAAGAGTTCCTCTGGATGTGGAAAAATATCTTATTCCTTCCTGATAACATATATCGGAATACATATGATAATATATATCAGAGTACATATGACCATGTGATCAGAGGTTAATTCTCTTTGTGATAGCATTTTACAATAATTTCAGGCCAGTCATCTTTTTCCCAGGGCAGCTGATGGCTCCACTAAACAGGTAAATGGGAAGGAAAATAAAAGCCTTTATGATCAGTGATAAAGGTTCAGTACTAGCTGTGAAAGTGTGCTTGGTTCATTAGGAGTTACCTGCATCCTAACCAGTATTCAGCTATTTTATCATGAATAGTGTTAAAACATCCTTATAGTGTTTCCATGGGAAAAGTAAGTCCTCTGTTGCAACTGGGCAAAACCCCAAGGGATGTTTTTGATTCCCCTTTTATTCAATGTTTCTCTAACAGTAGAGTATTACCAATGGACTCTTTCCTAGACTGCGCTTTAATTGAATGCGTATGCATTAAAAAAAAAAAAAAGAAAGAAAGGAAAGGAAAATGTTTTTATTTTCCAAAAAAGCATAATTTGATATTTTGAGACTACATTTATTATTCCATCAGATAATACATTATTTAAATTGTTGATTTCGGTGTGTTTTTTTTTTTCTTTAGAGAGTGATTGTGTAATTGCGGATGAGAACAATTTGCTCTCTCAAGTGGTGATGGAAAAGAACAGTTGGCCAGGAATAAAAAAATATTTGATCATGGTTTTGGCTTTTAAATCAGAGGATAGAATAACATTCTCGATGATATCAGCGTGCAAGTGACTTAGTAAACTAATTGATTTAAATATTATAATGAACTTTGGCAGATAATAAAGCCAGAAAGCCAAAATGAATTATACACAGCCACGCTGTTTCCTTTCTGGGCACTGGATTTTGAAATGTTACATCCTTTTATGATGTTGTTTTCTTTATGCATATGAGTACAAAACTAAACCACAGTAGGTTTATTGTGTGACATTTCCTACACTCTAACATTTTGCTTTCCAAAGTGTTTTCTGGAAAACATGTCCATTAGTATGCTATAGTAATATATTCTTTTAAATTTTATGTTTCATTTCTGAGTTCTCTGTGAGTTAAAAGCATTGTTTCATACTTTGCCTATGAAGTTCTGGGAACTAATCCTTCAGTGCTTGTCATAAGAAAGACAGATCTTTTTTTTTTTTTTTCCATTTCAATTTTCACGAAGAGAATAACAGAACTTCTCTTATTCTATTGCTATTTTAGGACACTGTGCTTTTGTTAATAATGTGTGTGTTGATATAAATCTAGATTTTTATGGCATTAGAGTTGTTCACAAATGTATGTATTGCCAAAAAGCAAGGACATGAGTAAGGAGTGGCTGTAAAGTGAGAGATATTTCTCTCTGCTAAGAGAAGGATTATAAAAGTCTGGTAGACAGACATGATCAGATTTTTGAGTTGAATACCTGATTGTGAGTCTATACATTCACTTTGAAAATTTGCAGGTTATATATTTCATAGAGTCATGGAATCATAGAATGATTTGGATTGGAAGGAACCTTAAGATCACATAGTTCTAACCCCCTGCTGTAAGCTGGGACACTTCCCTCTAAACGAAGTTGCTCACAGCCCCATCCAGCCCAGCCTTGAGCAGTGTCTCACCACCCTCACAGTAAACAATTTCTACTGTCTAGTTTAAATCTGCTCTCTTCCAGTTTAAAGCCATTTCCCCTCGTCCTGTCAATACATGCACTTATAACTGAGTTGACTGAAAATGGAATCACAAATAAACAAACAAAAAAAAATTGATGACTTTTTCAGCATTTTTGAAATCTATTCTCAAATTCCTTCATCAGAACGAAAAGCACAGCTACATATTCTTTGCTGTTCACAGGACTATGATCAGCCAATGTGTCAAAATGCATGAACTTATTTGTCATAAAATTGAGCTGGCACTACTCTGGGCCCTATGCCATGGCTTCAGCCCAGATGGGGTTTGTGGTGCACCAATGCTTGGTTGGTGCTGAGGGGCAGTCCAGGCCGCTTGGTGGGGCAGAGCTGCCATCATGATGGCTGGGACAAGGGGCAGCCGCAGTGTAAGGCCTGCTGGCCATGGGCTGGATATGCCTGCTCTAAGGTGAGATTTGAAGATAAAAGCCTGTATTAAAAACAGTCTCCTCAAAGCTAAATCCAGATGTTGCCGTAGCATTAAACTTTATCTATGCGCTTTTCTATCACATGGTTTAAGTGATTCATATCTAGATAAAATGATTGAACTTAGAAACATCAGCATGTTGGATGTATCAGCTGGAAAATCAGTACGGTGGTTGCCATAATATACATGGATCATTATCTACTTACATCTTTAATAGGTTCAAAATCAAATATTATGTTTATTTTCATCTACTCACTGCTATTTATTATAAACAAATCATAGTAAATCTTGTGATGGTCTGCAGGGCTTTTAGAAAACAGTGAAGCTGTTTCTTGTAACTTCGAAGCAGTAATTCTTTTTAAGAACTAAAGATATTTGTGTCAGTGTGCTATTGCCAATTAGAGTAATAACATAGTTATTCCATTAAAGATCATTAATATTGATCACACATCCTATTCAATGCCATTTTTTTGAAACTCTTGCGGGTGACTTAAAATTGCTGCACAATGATTCCTCTGTTTCCTTTTAGTGATTGAATATCATATTGAATTTCTCTTCCTTTGACATTTCTTCAGCTAACAAACTGCCTTGAACTGTCTGTTCAGTTATATGCTCCAGATGTTATGAACCTTTCAATTGGAGCATCCCCCAGCTACAGTTCTGACCTCATATTTCTGAATAAATCCAAGATTACACAGATTTTGGCAATGGATTTTTATTGTTAATGGTAAAATCACAATGATGTTAACTGCTTTTTAGGTCTGTTTGCCTTGGTAATCTTGTTAATATTTTTTGTTTGTAAATTAACTGCAATTTTAAAACATTGTTTTTATTTAAAGCAACTTTGTTACGTAGTATATGCAAGAAATGGTAATTATTATTTAATATCTACATATGAATGTTATGTGATTCCAGCCCAGACTGTCTTTGGCAAATGAACGTGTTGTTGAGCCAAAGAAAAATGAGTACATGAAATACGTGGATTATAGCTTAGCTGTTTGTGGTGTTACTCCACCCACTCAGGGATCTTAGAGGATCGTTTCACCTCCATGTATGACTGGGAATTGTGTTTAAAAACTGCCATTCACGTTCATAGTGCAGGATCTGGGATTTCCTCAGAGGGATGAGAAGTGCTTTATTCCCATTAGTGGTCAGAGTATTGACATATGAATTCATTTTTCTTTCACCTTGTCATGGCCAAAAGTGATGCAAAATAATCCTTTTTGTGTTTAATGTGTGCTGTGCAGAGAAGGGCCATGCTGCGTTAGTGTAGTGTAGTTGTTCCACCTGGACAGCACTCCAAGTGTATACTGTGTTTCAAGAATACAAGCAGCACTATCGTGCAATTGTTCCCTGGATACGGACAGAAAAAGAAGGGGAATCAAGAGAGATTACTGAAATAAACTTAAAAAGCATGCAAAGGAAGAGAAAGATCCTTGGGTTGCTTTTAGATATGAAAGTGATCTTGGAGCCTTTGTAATTAAAGAGTAGGGAGATAAAGGAATTTAAGATTAAATTGTGACTTGTGACTGTGCTGTTTCATGGAGAGTATGCTTTCATTTACAGTAGATTCCAGAGAAGCTCAGAGGAATAAAAAATAAGCCCGTAATGCTGACTTGCTTATCAACTGTTAATTGCTTGTATTTTTTTCAAATAGATTTTTGTTTCTTACTGTGGGCTGCTTCATCTCTACTTTCTTCATTGTTCCTATATATTTTTCCTGTTCACGCAGTCTTTTGTCCAAGAATTTGCTACTAGGCAATGTCCAGAGAACATACACATACTCTGCATGTGCTCTTGCTCTTCTCTAATATTCTCATTCCTCTATTCCACTGTCTATTTTGACACTTCCTCAGTATGAGTGTCTGAAAATGCCGACATATGGAAAACTGCTTTTTTTTTCAGGCCCTCTCCCTCTCTCTCTTAGCTCTTTTTGTTTCCCCAGTGGGTTGTACTTAAAAGTGTACAAATTCTAGTTACTTGTCTGAAGCTCCAGAGGCTATCTACGGAAATTAATGGCTGTGATAGAAGTTCCACATGGACTTCAGTCCATCCTTTGATCCACTCTAAGTACTTGAACTTCAGTTTGGTATATTTGCATGAGTTTTTCTTTGTTATCCTCCTGGAACTTGTGGAATGACACTGATTTCACAGTTCCACACTGAAACTGTTATTTGTAAGATAGTTGTTGAAGCAAGATCCCTTCCTGTATGCACTGATATGTCCTTCACTTACACGCTGCATGTGTCTGAGGCACCACTAAACATCTTGTGCAGACAGATACAGACAGCATGTTCAGTTGATCACTCTCTTGAACCGAGGATCAGCAGATGCAACATTTTCTGGTGCCATGTTTGAGAACTTGTTATTTCCAACTGTTACACCACTGTTTGTGGTCTTCAATCTTATTTCACTGCTTTTCCAACTGCAAACCTCCTGCTGACCAAAAATCAGAGAACTCTCACTCAGCTCTCCTCCTATACTCTTTCCCTGGATTGCCTTTTCCTCCTCTGACTTTGGCCTACCTCAAGCTTTTTTTTTTCTTTTTTTTTTTTTAGCACTGACTCTGTGCAGAAATTATCCTGACATGGTTTATAAACTCATTTTTTCCTACTCAGCTTTTCTCTCTTGGCTGTATTGCTGCTAACAGATGTTCTACTGTGGTTCCATTGTCTGTCCTTTTCAATCATTCCCAGTAGTTCAATTCTGTACTGAAAAAATCCTCCAGAATTTGAGAGGAGGAGTTTGTTAGTTAATGCTGACCATGATAGATTTCTTTCTTTTGGCACTTTTAGAAGTTTCTAGAAAATGTCCTATTCAGTGCATATTATTGGCCAAATGGGAATTTCATCAGTGTTTTATCTTCCTAGGATTATCCTTTAAAAATTACTATAATGCTTAGGATATTCCCAGAAACAGAGAGGGAAGTAATATATTGTTGTATTTCCTATACAATTTTTTAAAGGTATATGCAGAAATAATGTCTGCATTATTCAGTTTATCTGCGCCATTAATAGATTTAATCTCAATAATGGAGATAATGAATGAATACAGTTAATAATAGCATGTTTTTACTTAAGAATTTTTTGGAATTTCTACCACATTTAATTTTTTTCTGAAATTTTCCTTTATGTTGTGCTTTTACTTCATGCAAGCATAAAAGTGCTGAGTACTTTGTATTACACTTCTAAACCAAAACATCTGACTTTTTCGGATTGTTGCTGGAGAACCAGAGCAACCCACAAACACCACACTTGTGTGAAGAGCTTTAAAAGAGCAAGATTTCACTCTGGAGTGTTCCAGAATTTCTTCCATGATGGCCAACAGATATTTAAAGTTTTGGCCCTGAATCTCTATTCTGCACTGCATATTTATTACTTGATCTAGGATTTCCTTGAGCTAGGAATGTTGAAGTTTTAATCCAGCATCCCCCTACTTGTCTGGGGAGTTACTTATCCTTTTCTTGTGTGGAAGAGTTTATAATACCTATCTTTAACAGGCAGTAGGTCTAGTTCAATAGTGCAGAAATTAAAAAAAGACAGAGGCATTATGTAAAAGCTAGTAGGAGTCTCTTAGTAAAAATAGCTCTTTTTGGTAAAGGAATACATAGTAAGGAACTTTAGAGATACTGACTGGTTAGCCAGGGCATTTCTATGGCTTTATACTAGAATAATCAGAGGTTTTCAAGAATATGTGTTCACATGGACAGCTATGTGATACTAAAATGTGCATTTTTACAATTGAGTTTTGGGAAGAGTAAGCTGTGAGATTATCCAGCTCTTCTACGAGCGCTTAGATGCATACTTACCTTCAGTTTGTGTGGGCATCAGCACGTGGAATGCAGACTGCAGCAGTCTATGTGTTCTTCTTGATCTAGAAGGGAGGTTGTGTAAACTGATATGATGACTGAAGTGCTTCCTAGGAAGGTTTCAGCAATATGAGCGTGTGGAACTGCATCTTGGGAACTAACCGTGCTTGGCTACTCCTATTTTTGGGCAGCTCAGATACAGAAGAGGCAGAAGCTGGGTTGTTGAGTTAGGACAGAATAGGAACACAGGTAAATCAGCAAATAGAACCCAAATTCTGGGTTTGAATGTTAATCAGTGTAACAACTACCATTCCTGTTCTTCTAGAACCGTATTTAAGATTTAAGTCCTCGGGGGTTTTTTTTGTTTTTTGTTCTTTTTTTATATATACAATAAAAAAACAGGAGGCTGATACAAAATCTTAAAAATGTTTTCTGGGAATATTTTAGGAAACTGATAGATACAAAGAACTGGCAATGCATTCAAGAAAGTTGGTCACAATCCTGCAGCGACTCCATGTCAACGCATAACCTGCATTCATACATAATGTTCATGCACAGCTCCTCCCCACCACGTCTACATTTGTCTATCTATTTTTACTGCATAGTTTTGAATTTCTACCAGAAAATTTCACAAAAGAGTGCAGAACAAACTGTCAGAAACAACTACTTATTGAAGGATTCTGTGTAACTAATGCCATTCTGTACTTATTTACTGCATTAAACAGAAATCCTTGTAGGCAAATAGTCTTGCAATCTGTGTAATTAACAAAAATGTAAACAGTGTGTTGGGTTCCTTTTCTTGCCAGAGTACCAAATATTCGAATTTACTAAAAAGAAAAGCTGTTCCTTATTAGCCTAGCACAGTGACAATTACACTGTGCTTTTTAAGTGTTTGAACTGACTTTTCTTTGTGTTGTTCCCATTCTTCATCGTCTTTGTCCAGATCAAAAGTTTCTGGATAAATGGGCAGCTTGTCTTTTGGACACTCCTCGTAATAACTCCGAACATATTTTCCAACAGACCATCCTTTGTATTCCTCAGGCATTTTGCATTCTAGGCCATTGTAGTGGACATTGTAGTGATGCTTCAACCAGTAGAAAAGATAATGAATGTTGTAATCACATCTCCAAGGATTCTCTCTCAGCCACAGAACTTTCAGAAAGTAAAGATCTTCCAGTACTCCATATTCAAAATTCTGCAAGCTGTTGTTAGATAGATCCAACTCTTCTAAGTTATTGAGCCCTGAGAAAGCAGCTTGTCAAAAGAAAGATATTTATTTGTAACTTGTAAAGATGAATTAGAGAAGACATGCTTATCTGCAAAAAGAAATAACTTTTTCATAACTTTGTTCATTTTTACTAAGGACTACAAAAAGACTTTTCAAACACAGATTTTTATTAAATGGTTTGTACCCTGAGAATTGACAGATATTATCCTGAAAATGTCAACATTACAGTGGTTGTATTGCTGATAAAGTCATAAAACACTTATGAAAATGCATGAGTGTAGTATAGTGCCAGTGGAGATGAATTAATATTTGATTTACTCATAGAATTCTTGTGTTCTTTCTATGACACGGAGTTTTGAGTCATATTTCAGAGAGCACTTCATACTTCTTGCAACTTTTGTTTCATGATAGAAGACTTAATTTGAATAAGTATGTTGCTAAACCTTAGAAATACCCTTCTACTGATATTACCAGTTTCTCCTATTTAACCTCTAAAATACTACTAGAGAAGGCTCTATTGCTTCATTATTTCTATCTGTCCTTGTGTCTGCTTTAATAATGAAAAATCAAATACACATATGCAATAAGCAAACTGCTAAACAAGGTCACTTGAGGTCTAATAATACATAACTTAAGAGCAACTATGTGTAACATTTTTTGATCAAAAAGAGTTTTAATTCTTTTGGTTTGTCTATTACTTCATAGCCATTATTACTTAAAAGCAGCATTCATTATATTACAGCTTTTTTTTTTTTGAACTGGAAATCGTAATTAAGGATATTCAACTATTTGGCACTTTGGTAAATGGTCAACCTTCAGAATTCTATTTTTGCATTGGCTTGCTTAGTGTTAAAGAGCTGCTGAAATCAGTCACTCTTCATTGACTTGATGATTTATACATCCTTTGTGATGATCTATACAACCTTTGTGAATTGAATGCTACAAAAGTTTAAATTTGCACCAACGTCTAAATTTTTAGGTCCTTTTTTCTTACACTTTTTATATGACAGAGACTTTACCAAGTTTATGAAACACAAATAACTGTAAAATGAATATTTAAAACTATTCTTACCAGGATCAATGTATGTTATTCCATTACTGTTTAGGTTTAGTACCTTCAGTTCACTGACGTCTTCAAACTCTTTGGGTCGAAGTTGTCTAATTTTGTTGTTGGACAAATCGAGTTTAATTATATCAGGAGGTATGTTACCTGGAACTTTCTTTAAATCTTAAAAAATGAAAAAGAGAGAATTTGTATCATTTTTAGGTTATTCTTATTGCTTAGGTTTCACACTTGCACACAGCTTTGTTGGTCTCACATTATTTCCTTCCCTTTTTTTTCCCCCGTTACTTCTATCAATGTTTTTTCAGATTCTGACTTTGGCTGCCTTTTTCTTTTCCGTCTTTACGTTTCATATGAAAGTTGCATTCTTCACTAGTGTTTATAGCAAAGCCTCATTCGGTGTTTTTTATTTTTATTCTGGTAGTACCATATTATTCATTTGTGTAGGAATGGGGTAGGTAGTAAAGACGCTAATGAGAGATGTGTGTGAAACTTGTAAATAGAGAAAACAATATGCCGAGTAAATAAATGTTCATTGCTGGGAACATATTCCATAATCAAATTACGATGTGCTCTATTACATCTTTTGTTTTATGTTGCCAAGAGGTAAAATTTCATTAGCAATAAAACCAGTAATAATCATATTATTTAGTAATAGGTGTAGTTATAATTGTACTTCTATAATTATAGTTGCTTACTATTTATAAAAATATATGTTTTGTTACAATACTTATTTGCTCAGGTGATATTTCTAAGTATTCTATCTATCTACTTCTCTACCCTACTTGTATCATTGGCATTTCCAGAGTAGACAAGCATATCTCAGTCATTATTTTTAAAAGTTCTTTTAAAAGAGTTACAGAAAGAACAGCTTCTAGGTCGTTAGTAAGGGCATGTCCTTGAGAAGTGCCAGGTGTGGTCTGAATCTTCTCTGGATAAAGTTATTAAATCTTATCTCCAGGCTTCCTGTCTACTAAATGTAGTTTTCTAATCCTGGGCTGTTAGAACAAAATGAGTGGCAGTACCCCTTCTTTAACTGTCTTTAAATATAAAGTATAATCCCTGAATCTGTGCTGAAATTGGTGTCATCAGTACACTTCAGAATTTTGAAGACGTCTCAAGCATCAGCATTCTTGAGACTAAAGCAACACATCGGAGACTTCCTGCCTTATATTTGAATTTCAGTAGAGCTTTGGTATGATAATTATAACCTGTATTATAAATATGTAAATATTATAAATGTTCCTGCCTGCTCTGGTTGGAATGTTTCCTGCTTGTGCAGATGTCAAAGTTTAGAGTCTAATTATTGCCAAATGAATGAAAATAATGCTTGAATTTATAGACATTAACATACTCTTCATGTCTGTGCTCTAGAATGCGGATTTTTTGAGCAGTTTTTGTGAGTCCAGATAATTTTGCACAAAAGCAAACAACTTTTGGTTTGTTCTTTTTTTGTTTTTCTTTTTTACAACAGTCAAGGACACAGGATGTTTTTGTTCTGAAGCACTGTCAGTTCTGGTGTATCACTGATCTGATGAGATACGAATAAGAAGTTCTTCAAAAAGGAGGAGATATATGTATTTATATATTTATTTTTAAGAAATATTTACATTTTTAAGATGTCTATTCCATGAGCTTTCTGGCATTAACTAAAAGCTCACAACCTGAGGGACAAAATGCAGGCCTTATAATTTCTCTACAGAAATGCATAGTAATGCTATCTTGCTTGTCGTTCTGTCCCCTCAATTGTAAAGAAATAATGCATTTCAGCTTTTGGGGGCATTGTCTGATTTGACAGGTGATAAACTCTCCTCCTACTCTGAAATCTTGTTCATGTGGATTTAGAAAAAATTTTATTTTTTGCCAGGAATTTGAGTCCATCATATTCCTCTTTCTGATGAAAATTCCAGTGAAATTGTGCATCTGCTGCACAGTAATCATATGCAGGGACAGATAAGTATGATGCTTTCATCAAAGATTACCATATGTTCAGATATCCCAAATTTTCATGAGATATGTGCATCCAGCTGTCAAGCATATGCACAGTAGATCTGGTACTTCCTAAATGAGACTTACTCAGGGTGTGCATACTAGACATTCAGGAAGTCCAGGAGTGATAGAGCTAGCTCATGACCTGAAGGAAGAAGTCCTGTACCCTTGTACACTAGGACTGTAGTACACTCCTGTGGGTGTTGATGTAACTTTATTTCTTCACCAGTAATTTATTTTTCAAATTCTGTGAAACTTCCATGAAGAGCAGACATGATTGAAGGTCACTATGGTTAGGGAAAAAAAACATAACATTTTTCTTGCCCAACATTTTTGAGTATACTAATGTATTCAGCTCATCTCTTCTATAATACTGAATGGGAAGAGATAGAAAGTCAGTATTATATCAATATTTATATTATAATAAATGTATATGTATGTATACATGTATGTATATATGTACATGTATAATATATGTATAATATATGTATATAGTGATAAATGTACATAATAATATATACCTCTTTTTGTTCAGCTTTTGTTCAACACTGTTTCCTAGAAACTTGAAGTAATTGATGATGTAATTAAGATCATGTAAAGAATAGTTAAGATCATAATTTGTGTCTAATAATTAAATTCTTATTCACAATGAGAGGAAAGATAAGGGAATATTAAGAAATTAATAAGTGTTAGCCAATAAAAACATAAATAATTAATAAAAAAGACACAGTAAGAGAGGATTTTAGCAGTGAGAAGAAGATAAAACCATCAGTATTTTTTATAGCATATCTAACAGACAAACCATGTCATCAAATGCTGAAATTATTAATTCTTTATATTTAGGTAACATCTCCAACATCAAAGTTCAAGAGTAAGAACTCACTAAGAGTTATATAAATATAAGTCACTGTTAAATAAATAGAAGTTTAGCAAACACATTGCGAGATACAAGTAGGCAAAACATACTGCAGTGATCTAGTTTTGCAGGATATACTTTGCAGAAGTTGGGAAAATAGTTCTCCCAATTTGGGCTACTTCTAGTAGTGCTTTTTAGTTCAGATTTTATAATGCTAAAGGACAACTCTCTTCAGAATTGCTTTGTTCCATGTTTTGTTTCATTGTGGTATAAAATATGAGAAATATAAAGCATGAATAAATGTGCATTTTCGTTTTGACACATGCCACAGCTGGTTTACCCTTAGGGCTTAACTATGGCTTTTAGGAGACTGAGATGCATTTGGGAATGGAATGGATCCAAGAGTCTGAAAAATATTTCTTAAAGACACTTCAGCTTTGAAGTGTTTGTTGGGTACTGAGAGGAAGAACACAAAGGAAGTATTTCTTTATGAAGAAAAGTATACAATTTCTTCCTTCGGAAGAAGAAACCTTGGAAAGTACACATGAGGCTGTAGTGACTCTTCTTTGCATTTAGGTTCCTATGGGGATTGTTAGCACAGCTGGGTGGTCCAATCCTGCTTCACAGTTAACTTTTGTGAAATCTTTGTGTTTATACACTGGAAAAAAAAAAAAGGAAATATGCTTCATGCTTATTTTTGTCAGTGCAGAGATTTTTGCACAGCTGCAATGTGACTGATTAGTATGCTTACCATTGTAGTATCAGATAGTTGAGGTGCTGATGGTTCAGTAAATTAAGCATAGACTTAATTTAACTACTGTTGATTTTCATTGGATATGTTATACTAGAGAACTACAGAATATTTGTGAGAAAAATATTTATAGTAAACAGACAAAAAGTTAAAGTATTAGTTAAAGTAAGTCAAGAAAGAACTGATGCCATGGATTTGTCATAAATAATATGTGCAGCAGTAAGAGGGCAAGAATATGAAAATAATTCATTTAGTTAGAAGAATAGATACAAACCTTTTCTCTTGCAGTTCAGAGTTGGTACAGGAAACACATACATGTGGCACAAAGAAGAATCAAATTCTGGTTTGGTAACTTCAGGCTTCTGTTTTATGTTTCGTGGATCTTGCCTGTCCTCTTCACTACATAGCTGTTCAGCTTTTATCTGTTTTAGCTTCTGATTTTTGAGTTCTATTGGGTACGTACACTTGGCATAGTTTCCCAAATTTCTGTTTGTTGGAACCTGTAGCATTGTAACGAGAGTTTCTAGTTCACAATTGCAATGCCAGGGATTATCATAAAGACGAAGGTAGTTTAGACTGGGCGTATAAATAAAAATCTCCTCAGATAAACTCTTAATTTGGTTATGCTGGAGTAGGAGTGTGGTAAGTTTATTCAAACCAAAGAAAGCCTGGCTCTCAATTTTTGATATGTCATTCTGCTGTAAATCCAGACTTTTCAATACTTTATATTTAGAAAACATATTATTCTTCAATTTACGAATCCTGTTTCTTGCTAGCAGCATGTGCTTCAAATCCTCGGGCCAATCAGGTGCCACAAAAACCAATTTTCTTTCCTGACAATCTAGATATTTCTCATGAAGGTAAACATATATCTCACATGGTTGGCCTTGGGCGTTGCGCTTAACGGTGCTGGACGCTCTTCTTAAGATGTTTTCCCTTTCATTTTTTCTCAGATTCCTATTCCTTGTCCTCCTAAAGTCAGATGCTTTACAGAGAAGAAGTAGTATTATAATAGTAACGACTTGCATCCTGACATTCAGCTTGCCCACTTATTTTTTTGTGACAACTTGGTTGTATTAATCAGTGTTGTCCAGATCTGAATAGGCACAGCTGGGGTATGTGGTATCCCTGCAGTGGAAGAAAAATAAAATATTAGAACAGATGAAATAAGCTTTTTCGTGGAGGCTTGTGCATAGTGTGCAGCCTTCAGTAAAGTACTCAGTCATTACACTATTTAAAACTTCACAGTTACTTTGATAGAGTCGTTTTTCATTGCTTTTACTATCTGTGATCTACTGTCATTTATGTTGCTGAAGCATGGAAAATTAGGCAGACTGCTTGATAATTGATTTTTTTCACAAGGTTCTCCAGTGCTTAAGAAACGCCATTGGACAGAATCTTCTTTGTATTTAAATTCATCTTGGTAGATAAGCTTGAAAAAGGAGCTTGAGGCTGGTATTTTCCAGCTTTCTGGATACTGACCTACTGGATGCTCCAGTAGGAAAAACATCCAGTAGGATGTAGAAATTGACCTGCATCCAGTGTTCCTATCATTCTCACAATATAAAGTGCATTTGTTTTCTGGTTGACTCCCATTTTATCCCAACCAGCTCTGGTACTACCAGGTGTTTCTCATGGCCCATGTCAGGTAGACAAAGTTGCATAGACTACTCTGCGAAGGACCCAAATATAGTAATTTTCAAAAGCATATGAGGTTATTGTGTTGTCTGAGGGTAAGCAAGATGCATGGGAACCTGAGGAACCTGACAGTGGTCTACTTCAAACTGCTCCCAGGTCTGCCCACTTGAGAAGACAGAGGATAGAGGGGTAAGCCAGGAGCTTTTACCCAGGGATTACTCTTAGAGGAAGATAAGAACTTCACCATGCAACCACATCCGAAATTGCGTTAGTAAGTTTTCAGCCGATGTTTGCTCCTGTATTTCCTGCTGTGGTCCTATGCACTTCCCTTAATGCAGTTAAAACAACAGTAAATTTTGGCCACAAAGTTGTGTTTCCTCAGAAACATTTTCACTCTCGAGATTTTTATATTGTCTGAATTTTTTTTCATCTCATTAATTTCCTACTTTCTGCTCATTAGTATTATTCCTTCTAAAACTTTTTTTTTTTTTTAATTCTCCACTGTTTGAATTGTGTACTCAGTTATTTTTTCTATGCCTGTAGACATCTTTGTGTTATGATCTATCTTTTTTGACCTTACTACTTAAGATGGTAGTAGATCCCAATCTTAAATACTGTTTCCCAGATGTTCTGTTTTTGAAGCAACATTGTTTTGGTCTCAAAAACCTTGTCTTTATTTGTTGGAAAGATTCTATAATAAAAAAAACTGATATTAAATATAATCCTTCTAAAAGAAAAGCAATTTGTCAGCGAATTGATAGTTTAAACCAATTTTGGACTAAGGGGCATTCTCAGCGTTTTTCTAGTTCTAGTTGTAGTTGTAGTTATTAAAAAAAAAAAAAAAAAAAACCACAAATAATCTTATCTGCATGCTGCTCCATAGTATCCCAACCAGCTCTGGTACTATCAGGTGTCACTCATGGCCCATGTCAGGTAGTTAAAGTTGCATAGACTGTAGTTTAGAGGTATACCCCTAAACCGTGTGACCTGCTGTCAATATCAACTTTGAAAACCCCTTAATTGGATTCTCCATTTTTAATGCTGTACTTGCCATTCTCTATTGGCAGTCAGATTCTGTCAATTTGTAGCGTGCATTACTGTCAAACATTAACTCTTTAACTCCCAGTGCACTACATGATGTTGTGATGTGGAATACCAATAGCCAAAGATCATAAAACCATGACATTTACACTGATGACTTTATTCCTCACATGAAAAATGAGATTCTTACTTTTTAGAAGCTATATACTAGTCAATCTAAGTAGTGCGTTTTAGTAACATCAGTCACAACTGGGATCCTCTGTGTTGTTTTAAACTTTTCAGCATTTTTCAATATTCAACATTCATTCTATTCTATGAGTGCTTGGAACTAGAAAAAGATAAGAACTTGGCTGATGAAAAATAATAAATAGTTATGAAATATTCTTTCTTCTTCCTTTCCACCCCCCGAATCTGAATTGGCATTTACTACCAGTATTATTCTGCCATCGAATTAAATTTTGCTCAGCTGTAATATCAAAACAAGCAACTCCTTACAGTAGCATTTACAAGTTCAAGTGTAAAATGTCTCCTTTAGTCTTAGGCCAAGAACCATATAAGAGATATGTAATTTCTGTGGCTTAGCAGGCTTAATGATGATTTTAACTGCTTAGATTCTTTTGAGTTGTGCAATCCCTGTTAGGGATCTTGATGGATCAAGCTCCTACTCTTGTAGGACAGACCTCTGTTGGACTAATGCTTGACTGCAATTGAAAACTGTATTTGGCTTACTATGTGAAAGTGTTTTTTTAAAATACTTTTTATGTACTTCTTATAACTCTATAAACATTTCATACTGCATTTTCCATGTTAGGTTTATGTATCAGGCCTACTTTTTATTTTCATTTCAGTTTAGTCAGATTGATTATTTTTAAAGATTGGAATAAGGTAAAAATATTATTACATAATTACCTTTGAGGATAGACTTAAAATTTGGCAAAGAGAGTGGTTGAAAGGATGTGTAAGGGCTGCTTCTAGTGTCAAACATCCGCATTTCATTACATAGTTAAAATTACAAAGATCTCTGCAAAATAGGTGTTACAAACAAGAAATTAAATGGATACGGAAGAGAATGTCTCAACTAAATTCTCCTAAATTCCATAGCTGCAGAAGATAAGCAGAGCATTTTGTATACTGTTCTAGTTACTGCTCCTCTACTTGTTCAAGGAAAAAATAGTTACTATATTTAATCAAATATTGGTATCATCATGTAACAGTGGAATGGAACAGACACATTTTAGAAAACTTATTCCTCATTTCCTAAAACTAAATTTCTTAACTAGAGAGCTTTCTCATCCTTTGGTAATGTAAGACAAAAAGCAGCTTGATTTATAAGCCAGATATTGATGAAGTGTTACAAAGACATTTTTCCTCTGGACAACTTCAGCTTTGTATACTATTTTTTTTTGTTTGTGTGTGCTTTCTTCTTGGTAATCTGATACTGCAATAGTTTCAAGTAGGATATAAGCTTAGATGGACTGAATCTGTAATAGAAATACTTAAGTTTCTATGGCACTCAGAAAATTTGAAATTTAACATTCAAAATGACTGTTTTTTTAGGTGAATGTAGGAATTTGCAAGATTTAAATCTCTCTGAATGTCAGGGGTTGAATGTAAGTAACACAAACTTTATCCACATGCCTATTACAGATGAAGCTGACAAATCAACCTTCCACTGTATTTTTTTCAAATGGATTAAAAAATAAGAAACTTTTCAACAAGTATCACAATTTGACAATAATTACTTTAGGATTATGCATTTTAGGATTATCCAATTATCCAGAGGCTAAAACTTATACTACATCAAATTAACCTTGTGAATAAATATGTTCTTGTCATGTTCAGAATGCTCATTTGGCATGGTCTTAAAATTTCTGATTATATGCAGTTCGCATCTGAATTCACATAACATAGACCTCAACCATCCCCAAGATATGATTAATTTCAGCACGTCTCTGCAACGAGCAGAAAAAAATTGCAACTCTTCTTTAAAATTTCTGTCATCATTTTAACAGGTATTAAATGTACTTGCTTATCTGTATTACTTCAGATGTGTAGTTTGTCATAGAATTTGGACTATTTTTCTAAAATATTGTTAGAATTTTAACTATGCCTAGCAGGGCAGTGGCTTCTTACCAACCATTACGTAGTAAATTTTGAAAGAAAAAAGAAAAAAAAGAAAAAAAGGAAGAAATCAACAGTAATGACATACCCACTGTAAACTTCCTAATATTGTATTTTGGCAAACTCAGAGGATTGGTGAAATTGGTGAACTGTTGATATTTGGAAGTAGAAGATACTTAACAATATTTGCAAGGAGGAAGACGTATTGACCCTCGAGGGATGTCAGTTGCCACAAGACACCAATGGTACTTAGCAATATTGGTGACAGTGCTTTGGCCTAGCAGTCCAGGCAAATTTTCAGTCACTTTGAGATCCACTTATCCAGCCTATATTTCACCCATTTGACTATAAGAGATACTGCGTTGAAGGCCTTGTTGTAGTCAAGATATACAAACTACTGTTCTCTCTTATCCAAATATTTTGTTATTTCATCATAGAAAGCTGTTACATCAGTGAGGAATGCTTTGTACTCAGTAAATTCTTTCTGACTGTTCCCTGTCACCTGTTTATCTTTCATTTGCTTGGTCACAGCTTCAGGGAGGGTCTGCTAAATAAACTTAGGGACTTTGGTGAGGCTGAAAGACTCATAGTTTTCTGGTTCCTTCTTCCCATTCCTGAAGGTGAATGCGACATTTCCTTCCTTCCAGTCATTTGAAATCTCCTGTTACTTAGACCTTCGAAAAATGAGGGAGGACTCAGTGACAGTGAATATGCAAATGTGATATGCTTCAGCAGCACGTGTTAAAAGTCCCATGTTCTTAATTGAACTGTATAGTGTTAAACATTTCTTTGAACTGCAATGTTAAATTTATCATACTTCATGTGAATAAAAGTAGTATCATATGTTTCATAGTATTCTGCTTAGAGATTGAAGAACACGGCTTGCATTTGTAAAAATAAATATGATGATTTGAAAATACTTGTTGAGGTGGGGTTTTGTTTTTGCTATTATATAAGGGCTGCTCTGAAAGTAATGCCTCCTACTTTATTATATTGGCACGTGACATCAGAGGCAGATGTTGACATGACAATAGAGGCTGAAAAATATCCTGACAATATCCAGTTATGTTTTATTGCCATTCGACTTCTGATAGCAGGGGAGCAATCTGACAGAATGGCATCTGGCATGGAAATGCATATGAAGCAAAAGCATGTCACTGAATTCCTCCGTGCAGAAACAATGGCACATACTCACATCTCAGTCAACATTTTTGAACGTTTATGGAGATCAAACATCTATGCAGTGAGTGCAGTGAGGTGGTGGGTACTGCATTTCTGCAGTGCAATATTGGCAGTGGGTCACCTCCGCTGGCGCAGGTTTTTACCATCGCAGTGTGCAGGCTCTTGTTCATCACTGGCAGAAATGCAAAATGCCAGTGACAGTGACTGTATTGAAAAATAATTTAATAGCTTTTTGTAGGTGAGACTTCGTTCTGTCAAATAGTGTTACTGCACTGTTTGTAAATGTAGTTTCCATGGCAATAAATAGGAGGCATTACTTTCAGAGAAATCTACGTAAATACAAATGTAAGATAAATTAATGTAAATATAATTTTAATGTACATCTGGATTTCTTTTATTATTTAGGATGAATCAATGAGACTCATATCTGAAGGCTGCAGATCTCTTCTCCATTTAAATTTGCCGTATACAAATATTACTAAGGGAACACTACAACTTTTGTCAAGGTAAAGTTAAAAATAAATGTTATAGTATATTTGTTTTACTCATACAGTAAGCTTAGAGGCATGTATTGTAGAAATACCCTTTTAAAGAGATTTACGGATTCTGTCTGTTAGTCAAAACTTAAAAAATACTCAATACATTTGACTTAGATGACAATTCTTTTTTCTTTTTCACTTTTTATTATAATTTTATTATATTTAATATTAATATATGCCAGGCCACCCTATATATTTCACAGATTTCTGCAGAAACTTTTAAGAGAATATGGTACTTAAAAAAATTCTGTGGCATGTCCAGCTACTCCTGATGATACAAGAAGTTTGCACAAAGGAATGTTCATAAAAATTCTTTTCTGTGAGAGAAGATTGTGGGTGGGTCTATTGTGTGAGCCAAATATCTGTGTGCCAACTGCAAGAGAGTTATTCTAAAATCTAATTTGGAAGATCAGTGTATGAAACACAAATAGTTAACATTGTTAGAGGTCTGTCATTCCTGTTTAGATGTGTTCCTCTGTAAGACATGAAGATTTGGTGAGTAAGAGGTTGGTTGCTGCATTAAAAGCTGGCATAAAGGAAAAGCATGAGGGTCAAGGATGTGCCTCCACAAAGATGTATATAGATTTTGAAGATAGATGTACAATATTTCTCTTTCCCATGAATAAAATTAATGCCACCCTTTCAGCGACACCCCCACAAAATCAAAAAATCTCTTTCGCTTTTTCACTGTCATCACAGTTTTTATTCTTCTCAATTTTGTGTGCTGCATCATTGTATTACTAAAATGTGCTTTGGCAAAAATTTCTCTTGAGTGTCTCCAGTCTTGCCAGTCACTTCTTCATCAGTATTAGTCTCATCATAATCTGTGCTTTGTCCACAGTGGCTGATATTTGTCTTTTTACATTTCTACATATTTATGTTGTAGTTTGGAAAAGTTATTCTACAGGTAATCCCAGTCTATTTTATTCTGGTTATCTAAGTATCCTATTACTACCAAGAGTCAGAACCATATATTTCTTTTGATGTGTAAATCACATTTACAAAAGAAAAATGTCTCCAGAGTAGACAAAACTTTCAATGCAATAAAATGAATAAAACAAAAAGGCAAGTTCAAATGCTAGTGTATATTTTGCAGTTAACTTCTACCTCAGAAATAGTAAATTTTTCTTTTCACACATGAAGCTTCTGGTTTAAAAGTATAAAATACCACTCTTTCTAGAGACCATTTTTGGACAAAAAGCAAAGTTCACTGTTTCCAAGTTTACAAGGAAAAAGATGCCGTCCTGTGAAAGATTTACTAGAAGACACGTTTCATAAACACTTCATGTGCCAGCTCACCACAGGTCTTGTGTAATAGTGTAACTATTACAGAGTTCTTAAAGGTGGCAGTGTTGTATTTTGTAGTACTGCACATGAGGTTTGCCATTGGATATCAAATGTCCATCACTGGAACAAGGAACTAGTGTAGGCTGAATGTGCTGAAAGCTATTTGGTGATTTTTGATTCTCTCCTACTTTTCCATGCTTTTCCTCCATACTGACACTGATTATTGGGTACATTTTCCCTCTGAAAAGTGCTTCTTTATATGACAGGCATGAATATTAGCTATTAAGAATAAGGGTGAGATGGTGATTTTATCAGATCGCATTAAAGAAATGAGCCTGAGACTGTTAATACCAAATTAATTTTAAAAAAGCCAGTATGAGAGCATTTCTGCAGATTTCACACAAAACAAGGATTTATAAGGAGTCTATGAGTCTATGTGCTCAAGCTTAAATTCTAAGAAAGCTGTCACTTTAAAGATGGCAGAAACAGTCATGAACTAAAATTCCCAGATCATAAAAATGAGTCATATGACCTATAAGGAAAATCATTGTCTCTTCAAGAGTACTGGATGGTTTTGTTCACAAAATCAAGTAAGAAATGCTTCCCTATATCTTAAGTTATGCAACCTTGTAGCACAACCTTATTTATAGAAGTCCATCACTTTATTATCTGTTTTGTTAGATGCATTTGGAAGCATCTAATCACTTGTAGTGATTTTTGCACTAAAATGCAGAAAAACTTATGCTTCTGTCAAGAAATGTATTTCTGTATTCAAGAAGAAAGAAATGTTTCTGTTTAACAAAAAGCAAAAAACAAAAATGAACACATAACCTCATATTCTCAGATCTGGCCTTGATTTACATTGCCTGCCTTCTATAGTGTTTTCATGAAATGTAATCTTACATTTATTTTTAAAAGGTTTGTTATTATCTTTTTTTTAAGGTTAACATTATTTTCCAGCTTCCTATATATATATATATGTATATGTATTCATATATATATATATGTATTTGCAGTTCAGTTCAAGTTACCATGTTTCCCCACTCTATGTGGAAAGTATAAAGTCAGCTCTGAAAATCAATGCCACTCCCTAGGTAGTTAACTCCTCAGTGGGTGTTCCTGTGTTTCTTCAAAAAGCTAATTTTTGCTGACTTGCAGAACTGCAGCACTGTATGCCTACAACTAAATATCTACCAGAGCAGTAGGTCCTAATTCTAGCCTCTGATTTTCTATATACTTTCATTTGTGGTGCTTGTGGCAATAGTTATTTATTCTAGTTAGAAATCTAGTTCAATAAAATGAATGGTTTTCAGTGTGCTATAAACCAGATCCGCTGATGGAAACTTAAATATATCCCAAGTTTAGATTCTCAGCTTTTACAGAGTGCTGCAGAAAAACATTTTCCATTTATACAGTTTACTTTCTTTTAGCTAACATTTAGTATAAAGCAGTGTTTTCCAAAAGAACTGGTTAAAACTTTAGAAAGCACTGAAAGATAGAAGATGTAGGTACTTAATTTGCTTTTGTATCTCTATCAGTTTTTTAGTAGTATTCTTCTAAATAACTGCAGGAGCAGAGAAGTTCTTACTGTGCGTTTTTATTGTCTGTGTTCTTTGATAGAGCTCTGGCTTTCATTTCCACCAGGCGCTGCTTGTAAAATCAATGGCAACGACAGTCCAGCAAGCTTGCACTGAAAAGCCTATTAGTTTTCAAAGTATGCATACAAGAATCACAGTTAATTAAAAAAGTATGGTTTAGTAGTTATTCAAAATAACTTTAAAATGCTATTGTTTTCATACAGTGAAGTATGTTATATGGTAATGCTATTCTCCAATAAACCGGAGTAGAAAGTGCAGTGGAAAAAAGTCTTTTAGCAAGAAGAAAATTCTATTAAATGTCTAACACAATTTTTTTACAGTAATTTTCAGAATAGTTTAGCTCTGCTATTTTGCCTTTCTCTGATTCTATAACATATTCTTGTGATAATTTTCTCTCTTTTCTATTTTATCTTGAAAAGAAACTTTCCCAATTTGCAGTATCTGAGTTTAGCTCACTGCAGAAAATTCACAGACAAAGGTTTACAGTACCTGGGCACTGGCACGGGATGTCACAAGCTCATCTACTTGGACCTTTCAGGTTGCATTCAGGTTTGTACTTCACGTCTTTCTTCCATTCTGTGAAGAAGAGAATCCTTTATATGACTGGCTGCATCCTGCATTCATGGTATACTGAAGTAGAACAAGCACTGCAGCAGGCTTCCAGGGTTTTGAATTACACGACTACAGCTGTTTAAATTTTACTGAGGAATAATAGCACTATAGGTTTGGATCACTTCCAGCAAACTGTCAGATCTATAAACAGCTAGTGCTTACTGCATAATGAGAACAAGGCTTACTTTTTGTGGCTGTAAATAACTAATTCTATGTTATGATTAGTTAGGATTTTGAATCAGGAGATTTGAAAATGCAGTTTTTACTAACACATTAAAAATAAAGCCACCGTGCATTGGAAAAATGCAAAGTTACACTTGAATTTCTGAAAAGGAAAGTAATTCAAATGTAATCTTTTGTTACTATTTTATAATGGTTTGAAACACATTTAAGTAGTGTTTATAATGATAATCTAAAAATAGTTAATGTTTTGGATTATTTCAGTCTCCAACTAAGATTCTAAAGATGCCCTGTGTTTTAGAATCTGGTACTATTTTAGATACTTTCAAATACATTCTGTATCTCAAAACATACTGTAAAAGCAATATCAAATACTAAACCATAAGGCAATAAAAGCCTGCCAATGTCTTAATAAAAGCTCCCACATACATTCTTGTTTACACTGACAGGCTTCTCCTAAGTACAAAATATGTGGAAAATGGTGAAGAGTCAGAGTCTGACAAATAGAATGGTTTAGCTTCCCATTTGACAGAATCTTTCCAGAGCCAAGGATGAGGGCAGAGAGGGCAGTAGCCTTCTTCTGCTTCTTGCTCTGAGTGTCTCTTTCCTGCTTCTTCAGAAGTGCAATCATGAACTGTAAGGATCTGCCTCTAGAAAGCATGATCTAACACCAGTCAGAGAAAAGTGGTCATCATTGAACTAGGAAAACCGCAATCTTTCCACTTTCCAGAGGAATGAAGTGGGTTTGCTCACCAGTGTATTTGAGAGCTCTGAAAGTCATTCCACAGCTTCCTCCATTTTGGGTTTCCCTCTAATTCTGGAACAGTATTTAATGATCATGACTGAGCAATTAAATAAACAGCCAAAACTAAAAAAGAGCATCAAATTGCATCACTGTTGCTGAAAGATTTTCAATAGGACAGAATGGTGGGTGGTTTTTTATCTCATTGGATTAACTAAGGAAAAGGGAACTTCTGTGTGGATAACATTTCAGAATTAGAAATTAGACCAGAAAATATGTTCTGTAGAACCCTGTTTTTTTTTCCTTCATTTTAACACTGATGTTCTTTGTAAATGAGTTCTTGTATTACCCTTCCTATTGTAGTGCTCAAACATCTATTTGGAAAACCCATCTGTAAAATAAGTGATTATGCTAATGGTCTTAGAGATGGCAGTTTGGGGACCTGAGCATTTAAATAACTCATTAAAGCTTGATTAGGCAGAAAAAATAGGTATTAAGCAAACATTTTCTAGACTATTGTAAAACATGACAGCCTTTGTTCTGATTGACTATTATTATAATTCATGGTAATAATATATAGTGAATTCTAGCTATGGCTTTTTTTGCATAAAATTTCAGAAGTTAAGGTTGTGTCTTTAAGACATGGATGGTAAACATTTTCATTAAAAAGTTTCATGCTTTTGTTGTAAAACAGAGATTTCCTTATGTCCTACTCTAAAGCGTCCTAATATAGCGCTGATAATCTCAAAGACATACTCAGAAAACCTTATTGTTTTGTCCTGCTCCTGGAGCAGAAGGGAATAGATGGAATATTTTCTGCTGTTGGTCACAAAACTAAGATAAAAGGTGTAAAGAAATTGTATGTCATTTACTGACATATTATACAAGTAGAAAAGTTTAGTGAGAGATATTTTCATTTACATTAGAAACATGGAGATTTTCAAAGAAATTGACTTATTTTTGGAGCCAAGATCTATGGCCTACTGATTTCTAGATGAACTATTCTGGCACAAAATATTTTAGAGCAGCCTATCAATTGCTGTAATTAACAACAGCTGGCTAAGAGATTACAAGGCACTGGGGAAGCATGAATTTGACCTGTTCATCTCTTGACATGCTGTAGTGTCTGTGGGGATGACAGAGAAGTTGCTAGCAAACATAGAGGCTTCACCAGATTTCACCAAGTTCTTTCTGCTCTCACTTCACTAAGAGAATTCTCTTTTTGGCAGCTACTGTCAAATTTTGGCTTCTTCAGACATATCAAGCAAGAAAACAGGCCAGTGCTTAAGAAGAAAATCTCAACTGTGTTTATTAATTATCAAAGATGAGGACTCTTTGTTTATATTTCCCAATTACAACATTGTGTAACTGAAGGATAAGTTACACATGCACTATTCTTTATTATTGGAAATGTGATCGTTTGGGAGTACACTAATATAAGCTATTTCAAGTAGTGGAAAATGTAAGAAAAATAACTTTTTCATCAATGTAAGAAACCAAACATCTGAATGTATGTCACAATTTGTTTTATCGTTCTTGATAAACTTGAAATAAAAAAAAAATGATAGCCCCTTGTACACTGCAAGAGTACTTTTTCAATGTGGAACACTGATTTTCAAGATTCTTCATTCAGAATGTGTTGACAATACTGGAGTCCCAGAATAATGATTCTTTAAAATATCTTCTGTGCTGCAGAGAGCATTCTGCCCTGCATTCCACAAAAACAATCTTTTCAGAGTGAGAACATAGGAATTTTAAATCAGTGATAGTGTGTGATAACAAATAAGCCAAAAGCCAAATAAAATTTCTGTGTTCCCACTGTTTGGAATTAAGAAAATATTTTTTTTTAAGATTAAATGAAATGCATTTTGACATTCCCACAAATATTTTTGCATTTCACCATATTTATTTTCTAGATCTGTGGGGACAGTTTATTAGGTTTTTATATTTAGCTGTAGTTTGCTCCATGTTGATTTTAACGTATTGTTTTAGATAACAGTATATTAGCATACAGTTAAGGAAAAAAGCAAACCAATCATGTATATATCAGACTGAGAAGTTGCAGACAAGGGATTATGTTTTATATAGGATCATTGTGTTGACTTCTGATCCTATAAATGATAAATATATATATAATATCATACTGAGTCAAGCAGCAAAATTCTGTTTTGCAGGATTTTATAACATCTTAGACTTAGAATCTTCTTTAACTTCAGAACATCACCCCTCACAGTTCATTTGAAGAACAAGGTTTAAGCAGGATTTTCTCATCTAAAAAATACGGTATTAAATTCCATATATGTTCTAGTGATGATTCCATGGTCAAACTGTAGTTCGTGAGGCAATCTTCTAAACACTGAAATTCCAAGTGAGTTGAGAAAGCAGTTGTTTTACTAAAATGTCCATTAGATTTCATTATTTCAACACCTTATTTTCAAGAGTGCCTGATGTTTGTTAGATAACCCACAGTGGCTTTAGAAAGGGAATTCGAGATTAATATTTATGATATTGCAACAGCATCTGAATGTTGAGTAATGCAATTGAATCTTCTCTGAATGCATGAGATCTGTGTTAAAAAACAGTTTGAGTGAAAAAATTAGAAGCAATCAGTACAAGAGTTTTATTAGCTGCTTCGGTACAATTGTTTTTGGCTTACATGGAGGAAAACACTAAATTACTGCTATTTGTGGTATTAAATTGCTATGTTAAGCAAGCAGTGCTTTTCCAAAGAAATTAAAAATTCTTTAGACTACAGTTAACTTTTTCTGTCTTTACTGAATTTCAGAAACAGATATGCTACATCTCTCCCTAAACATTGTTCAGTTTGACCTGATTCCTGCTACCTACTATCTATCCTTTTGAGAATGGGAATCCCACTTAATTTTAGATACCGTACAAAGGAAAAATGACCATTTTGTTAAGCTTATGAAGACACAAATATTGTATTTCTTACTCAGATTTCAGTTGATGGCTTCAGAAATATTGGCAATGGCTGCAGTGGGATTCAAGATTTGCTATCGATGAAATGCCAACTCTTACAGACAGATGTATTCAAGTAAGTAATTGAAATCTGAATTTTGGGGGAATATCTGATGTTAGACCTGGATTAACCCCTCAAGTGATTTTGAAGAAAGTATACAGATAAAGATGAAAATTTCTTTCCCAAAGCATTTTTGAAAGCTATTATCTAATTGTGTTTTAAAATCTTACTAACTCTTGTCCATTAACAGAAAATTTCAATTGTCTTCTTTTGCTATATAGGTATAGCTCAATTAAAATCTCCTAGTTTACCTGGTGTTTCAGTGTTGCACCAAGTATAAAATACGGGAACATTCTGCTGCTAACTTAGCCCATAACAAAAAGTTTTTCTGGCTTCTGCAGAAGTGGTTGTTAACTATATCACTATCTCAGGTGTTTGCCATACTTCACATCTCCAGTTACTTCTTTGCTTTGTGTTTCCAAAGATTATATATATGTGCAAAATTTCATTTATATATATTTTGAACTCGTATGTTATAAGTTACTGTTGAAATGGGTTACAACTATATTTTCAGAATTCTAACTACCAGTTCAGAATGTCTGCTGATCTTTTGTTATGTGACTACATAAGCATGTTAATAATTTATCTCACCTTTCTCTTCAAAGGCTCTGGTTGAAAAATATCGACAAATAACATCTGTAGTGTTCCTTGACTCTCCACATCTTTCTCATACAACTTTTAAAGCCCTTGCTGAATGCAAACTTGTTAAAGTCAGGATTGAAGGTTAGTACAATATTTCACAAAATTATTTTGAATGATTTTAACAATTAATCCACTTTAATCGATAAGAAATCAAGAAGAATCTTTCAACTGATTTTACTGAGTATTTGGATCTGGCCCTTAATGTATGCCAGATGTGTAACTTTATCTTATGTGTTTCAACAGGAAATAACCAAATTACTGACCTGAGTTTCAAGATGATGAGTAAATGCTGCCAATGCATCAGGCACATTCATTTTGCGGGATGCCAGAAGATATCAGACTTATCAGGTCTTAAGATGATTTCAAAACTGAAATATATTCTTGTCTTAAATATGGCAGACTGCTTAAGGTACTACCTCACATCCAATTTGCTATAAACCATTCTAAAGAAATTTTAATAACTTTAACTGTACTCATAATAAGTCCTGTTAACATATCTTTCAGTTTTAAAAATACATACATTCTTATACTATTAATACATATATATTAGCATTTAAATATATTTACATATAAGTAGGTTTTTTTTTTGTTTCTGTATCATGTTTTCAAAAGTCCATTCAATATTACTCCAGTTCAAGCAAAGTAATCAACTGTAGAAGTAATATTACTTAAAAATTAAGGTCTGTTTTAATGGAACATGGCAAGTGTCACAGCTCTATTAATGTTTGAATACTGTTTATTTTTGTGAATATTAAAATAGTACATTATATCTATCTATTACTAATATACAAGCAAAACTGACTGTTTTTGACAACTACCAGGACAATATAGTGTGTTATCTTGTAGAGGAACAATATAGTTGATGTGGAGACTTTTCTATTTCAATTGTGTCATGTATCAGCAGAGAAAGAACCAGTGATAAACCTTCCAAAGTTGAACACTTATTCCCAATCTATGGCATGGTGATGGAGTTAAGGGTGGATGGGAACAGGAAAGGCAACCTCCCCAGCATTCAAAATCAACAGACTTATAAAATATTATAAACAAAATAGAACTGTAACTGCTCTTAAAAATTCTATCATCATGTTAAGTTTTAGCGATTGTGTTTGAATACATAAAAATATGTATAGAAATCTGATAACGTTGCATGTAGGTGTGCTGAGAAGTGCTGAATAAAACTGTGACATCATTTTGAAAGTTCAGTTGTGCAGATGGGACAACTGCCTGAGTATTCTGGTTTAATGTTTAGAAGGCAGGATTTCCAGTGTGTTCACTTCCTGTGCTGTGATTGTGCCCATACACTTGTTCACTGCCTCTAACACCAAACATTTATTGAATTATATAAACAAAATTTTAAAAATAATTATAAAGCTATTATAAAACTGTATTTTTAAAATTATATTTGCAGTTACTTGTAAAGTTTTCACCATTAGCAGAGCTATAGATTGTAACAAATATAAACTTCGCGAAGTGTTTCTTACGAAAAGAGAGACAAAAGTATAAAAGGGAATTATTAGCATTTATCTGTCCTTTATTTGGATAGCATGTTGATATAAAAATTCACTCTGAATCAGCAACATATGAAAATTTATCATAGAAATCAAAGGGAACACCATGGTGGTGGTAGAATCTTAAGAACAAATTCTGAAATACTTTGTTTATAAGATATTCATACTCCTAATCAGTTCCCTTTTTTTGTTGTCATTTTATCTTTGTCTGTCCAACTTTTTCTAACTTAGGAGTCACATGGAATTATTATTATTATTATTATTATTATTATTATTGAGAAATGAATGGAACAGAAATAGCAAATCTAACAATTTAGAATTCTTAAAATTATACTAAGTGTTTGACTACATGTAAAAATGAAGAAAGAAACTTGTCATGATTATTAGAATTAAGGAATAATCATAGAATCATAGAATCACAGAATCACAAGGTTGGAAACGACATATAAGATCATCTAGTCCAACTGTCTTCACATTACCACTGCTACCACAAGCTACTAACCCATATCTCGCAGCTCCTCATCCAGATAATAGAGATGTGAGTAAAAAGCTGACTAAAAGCACAGGCAATGCAGTGATTCAAACTACTGGCATATTTTCTCCACCTACATGTGTTGTCTTCTTGTATGTTAATCCAAGTAAAGCAGTGTGTGATTTGTGTTCTTACATGATTACTCAACTGACAAAAAACTTACCGTATGTGTTCACTGCACAGTTATTTCAGCAGTGCTGTTCTTAACCCGTATGTTTCAAATTCTCTGGGATTTGCTGTGATTGTTTGTGCTGCAACAAACCGTACAAGCTAAAATATGATTCTGTCCCATATACGTTTTGGATATTTTGTTTGTCTATTAGGGAACATAGAAGAAAAACTGAGCGTGGGTTGGAGAGCTAAGTGTGCAAGTAGTATTAAACATGTCAAAGAAAGGAACTGGAGCACTTATCAAGTTGTAGTTAGCCTTCTAAGCCTCTCAAGTTGAATGACAGATTTTCTGTTTACCTAATCTTTCATAACTTCTTTGTATGCTAGAAGATGGAGAGTTGTGTCTGACATGCAGTTGATTAAGTGGAAGTCTCAAAGAAATGACTCTTCAGTCAGCGTGCATATACAGAATAGCTACTACGTGCACATACATGTACAACCTCTGTCTTCTGCTTCTGTGCTGGAAGATTATTTTT
The DNA here is from genome assembly GCA_037305975.1 of Chrysolophus pictus. Lineage (NCBI taxonomy): Eukaryota > Metazoa > Chordata > Aves > Galliformes > Phasianidae > Chrysolophus > Chrysolophus pictus. Next base: position 183,548,944 of record CM074576.1, read on the forward strand.
CATTTAAATTATTTCTATTATTTAAATTAAAAAAAAAAAACAAACAACTAATATCAAATATTATATCAATAACAAATATTACTCCAAAATAAGGGTTAGAAGAGTTCTGATACCTCGTAGATAAGTTTTACAAGCTGTCTTTGAGGTGCAATCATATCTGAAATATGGAAGTAATGGAAGTTCTCATAATTTCCAGTAGACTTTATTTCAGTAAGTTCTGTTTTTTAGCAGTCACAAAAAGCAGCTGAATCAAGCCATTAATTATTCTGCCTTTTTTTTTTTTAATTTAAAAGGGTATTTAAAATTATCAATATTCATTTTTCCTTATCTCTAATGTAGGCTACTGAATTTAAATTGAATTGTATAGAACAGGAAAAACACTTTCTATGGATATTGTTTGCATTTCTCACTTAGAATCAGCAATGGAAGTGTTCAGCCATTTGTACGAGGTTCTTCAGGAGCTAAGTTGAGAGAGCTGAATTTGGGTAACTGTATCCATGTCACTGATGCTTCTGTCAAAGAAATAGCACAAAGGTACCATTGTCCAGTACAATATTTTTCTAATGTGATTAAACTTTCAATATGTTTTTAATGTCAAAGTTCTTAATATGTTAATAAATGGATAGAATTATACAACTGATTATATACAGAAGTTTGCACTAGTCCCTTGCTAGTTTGTGCTAGTTCCTTGCACTAGCCCCTTGCTAGTCCCTTTTGTTATTGTAAGTCTCTTAAAATGATCCATTATACAACGAAGAATTCATCAATATAAATATGGAAACCTGAGACATCTTAATTTTATGAAAAAAGGGTTTAAGAGATTGTTGTCAGTAACAAAACTGCATTAAATGATTAGTATGTCTGTGTCTCATTTTTGTAAGCTCAATAAATAATCATGTCTGTATAAACAAAAATTATTCAATTGTTAAAGTCCTTCATTTCCTGGTTCTCAGAAGAAGTATTGGTATTGGCAATCAAAATATAATTTCTAAATCTCAAGAGAAGTTTGGAGTCAGTCTTTCCACTCATTACTTGATGTCTCAGCAGGGCCCTTGTTTATACTTCCATAACATTAGTTGTGAACAATTATAGCATGCTTGCTTGTAAGGGAATGCCATCTCTGTTTTTTTTTTTTTTTTATGGAGTCTTGCCCCTAAAGCTCTGAGCACAGATGCATTAACTTTTTGAAGGGGTATACTTTTTAGGCCTTTTGGTTTTGTAATGGGAACACACGACTTAGTTATTGAGGAAGTCTTCCATGTGGGCAGATTTGCAGAACCTTCCAATATCTTCATGGTTTGAAGTATTTGCAATACTTGTACGTTATGAGATAGTCTCTGGAAGTACCTACATAACATAGATGTCAAGAGTATGGTACAATCCCATGGGTCTAGAGAGTCTATTTTCATAGGTACCGTTAAAAAAATCACAGGGGTTATTATAAAAATGTACTTATTTACTTCATTTCTCTTTAAAAAATGGAGGGCCAAGATTTCTTGGCTCTCAATAAAAAAAAAATATTTTTTTATTATTATTATTTTTTAATTTAATTTAGATGTCATCAACTGACCTACCTTAATCTACATCACTGTGAAAATGTGACTGATGCTGGAATTGAAGCTTTGAGAAATATGTTGTCACTGATATCCATTGATCTCTCTGGAACCTGCATCTCAGATATGGTACATACATATATAATTAAAAAATTATAAACTTATATAAACAGATAAATAGAGAGAGAGAGAGAGAGAGAGAGATAAAAAAATCTGTTTACTATTTATCTAGACCTCCAGAAAAAAATAGAATCATAAATCACAGAATCATAGAATGGCTTAGTTGGAGGGGACTTTAAAGGTCGTCTAGTTCCACCCTCCTGCCACCCACCAGATGAGACTGCCCAGGATCCCATCCAACCTGGCCTTGAATGCCTCCAGAGATGGGGCATCCACAACCTCTCTCAGCAATACATTCCAGCACCTCACCACCCTCTGAGTAAAAACTTCTTTCTAACATCTAACTTGAATCTCTCCGCTTTTAGTTTTAAGCCATCCCCCCCCTTGTCTTGTCACTATCAGACCATGTAAAATGTCAATCCCGCTTCTGTCTGTAAGCTCCCTTCAAGTTCTGGAAGGCTGCAATGAGGTTTCTCCAGAGCCTTCTCTGCTCCAGGCTAAACAAGCCCAGCTCCCTCGACCTTTCTTCATGGGAGAGTACTCCAGTCCTTGGATAATCTTTGGGGCCCTCCTTTGAACCTGCTCCAACAGCTCTGCAACCTTCCAGTACTAGGGTCCCAAACTTGGACACAGCACTCTAGATAGGGCCTTACAAGAACAGAGTAGAATGGGACAATCACCTCCCTCTCCCTGATGGCTACCACTCTTTTTTTTATGCAGCCCAGGATACTCCTGGCCTTCTGGGCTGCAAGTGCACACTGCTAATTCATGTCCAGGTTCTCATCCATCAGGACCCCCAAGTCCTTCTCCTCAGGGCTGCTCTCAGTTCTTCTCCCAGTCCGTACTCACATCTGGGATTGCCTTAACCCAAGTGCACCTTGCACTTGGCCTTATGGAACCTCACTGGATTCTTGTGCACTCACTTTTCAAGCCTGTCCAGGTCCCTCTGGATGGCATCTCTGGTGATGGTGTCACTGGCAAACTTGCTGAGGGTACACTCAATCCTACCGTCTATATCACCAGTAAAGATGAAGAGCAGAGTTCCCAATAAAGACCCCTAGGGGACACCACTCATGACCAGCCTCCACCTGGACATAGAGCCATTGACAACACTCTGGTTGTGACCATCCAACCAATTCTTTATCCAGCCTTCAAATACATATCTCTTCAATTTAAAGTTAAGGATGTGACGCAAAACCATGTCAAAAATGTTGCACAAGTCCAGGCAGACAACATCAGTTGCCATTCCTTTGTCCACCAATGCCATCACTCCATCACAGAAAGCCACTAGATTGGTCAGGCAAGATCTGTACTTGGTGTAGCTGTACTGGCTGTATCAGATCACCTCCTCATCTCTCATGTATCCTAACTTCTCTTCCAGCAGTATCCACTCCATGATCTTCCCAGGCAGAGATGTGAGGCTCACCAGCCTGTAGTTTCCCAGGTCTTCCTTTCTCACTTTCTTGAATATGGGAGTGATGTTTCCTTTTTTCCAGTCATTGGAGACCTTGCCTAATAGCTGCAGTTTTTCAGATGTGATGGAGAGCAGCTTGGCAACCACATCAGCCAGGTCCTTCAGAATACTGGGATGTGTGTCATCTGGCCCCATTGACATCTACACATTCAGTCTTGTGAAGTGGTCTCAGTGGTCTTGCTTTCCTCTTACACTAGGAGGGATTTTGCTCCCCCAACCCTCACTTAGAAGTTCAGGGACACGAGAGGCCTAAAAAGCCTGACTGGATGTGAAGACAAAAGCAAAGAACCTGTTAAGTACTTCAGCTTTCTCCATGTCTGATGAGGCCAGCTCTCCCTTTTTATTTATCAGAGACTGACATTCTCATGCCTGCCTCTTCTGCCCAATATATCTAAAGAAATCCTTGTTGTTTTTCACATCCCTCAACTCCATACGCACTTTGGTGTTCCTAATCTGATCCCTGCACAAATGGACAGCATCCCTATATTCTTTCCAGGTCCCCCATCCCTGCTTCCACTGCTTATACTTTTCCTTTTTTTTCCCTCAGCCTGACCAGTAGTCCTTGCTCATCCATGCTGGTTTCCTGCCTTGTCTGCCTGATTTCTTATTCTGGGGGATCAAGAGCTCTTGTGCTCTCAGAAAGACATCCTTAAAGCACTGCCAGCTCTGTCCTGTTCCTTTGTCCCTAAGGACAGTTTCCCAGAGGATCTCATCCAACAGTTCCTTAAACAGCCTGAAATTCGGTCTCCTGAAATTCAGTGTCTTGACTGCTCTTTGCCAGGCCTGCGTTCCTTGAGGTCACAAACTTAACCAGTTAAAAACTCACATGTATATGAAGCAGTGGAGTTCCAATATCATTAAAACATTTAGAAATGTGTAATACAATATTTTCCCATACAGAGGGAGTACCTAATAAAAGGTAATTCTCACTTGGGAAATTTTTCACATTTGAAAGAGAGAAAAAGAAACAAACAAAAAAGATATTTAACAGCTCTAAATCTGATCCATAAAAAGTGTTTACTAAACAGATTATTATTTTTTTTTTTTCTCCAGGGTGATTAGGTCTGAGGAAAGCTGAAAAGTTGGTGGTTTTAAATGTTAAATTTTCAAAAAATGTACTTTCCACAAGATAGATTTTATGATTAAAGTATTAGTTCTAATAGAGGGACTGCACTATGCTGTGGTCTAGAAAAATAATCGCTCGTGAAAGAATTGCAAACAAGGTGTCTTCAAACTGTCAAGTTGCTAAGACTCTGGAAAGCAATATAGCAAGTTTAGGAGCCAGGTTAAACATAGCAGGCCTCCACATAAGATGTTCTTGGCAAGATCCTACCTTGTGTGCAGGGTTTAGAGCCAATTCTGCTGTTACTTTTGTATTTCAGGCAAACTCTTCGCTGAACACTGAAATCTAGCAGAAACTTCATGAAGTGAATGACTCTGTGACTTCATAAGAAAACTGTTGCTATATTTATTCAATTGCTGTTCAATCAGAATTCTGATCCAAAATTTTACAGTTAGTGCAAACAGTAAAGTTTTGTTTTGTTTTTTTTTTAAAAAAAAGCCCTTATCCCTCACAGAGGCCTGAAAATAATTAAAAAAAAACAACACAAAAACAAACAGAAAACAAACTAAGCTAAAAAAAAAAAAAAAGATTGGGAAATCCGTGGAGACTTTATTTAATGTGCTTATTTAAAATATTATAAGATATATATGTATGAAATTTAAAGTGCTTTGAATTACTGTCCCGCAGTCTTTCAACACAAATGTTTTCTTTCTCTCTGCAATCCATACATACCCTCTTAAAGTGCTGCATTGTTTCTTCCTCTAGTTTTCACAAAGCACAACCCATGCCGTCGGCAATAATCCAAGCTCTTCTGCTTACACTGCACTTCTAAGGCATTCAGTTTCTTCCCTCCCACAAGACAGATAAACTAAGCCGGAAATTGACCATTTATCATACTTGTCATTTCTGATCTCAGTGCCTTGCTAACTAGAAATCTGTAAGGTTTCCACTGTTTGCTGTGCTTAAAGTGTATGGCTCACATTTGTAATAAGTACATTTCCTAATCTTACAACATGAGTTGATGGAAAGAAATAGATCAATCTGCTTTGTAAAAAAACTATTATTTGTATGTTTTGACTTTATATTATTCATTTTATTAGCATATAAATGCAGTTGTATTAAGATTCTTTTTCAAGTACTGTGTCCAAATTGCTTGAAAAATGTAGTAGAAAACAGTCATTTATGTTCAGTAATTGACTCCATTACAGTATGAATGCTGAGAAAGAGAAGTTGTAAGACTCATTTATTTTTTTTTTTAGTCTGTGCAGTTGATCTCTTATTTTTGCTGTTTTGGTTTGTGATACATGCAGAATGTACAACATAAGTCTGCAGTATGCAAGAGAATGTTCATTTTTTTGTTTTTCAAATGATGGCAGAATCTTTCAGACCACCAAAGCAGAGCAGAATTTGCTGTAATGATAATACCAATATGTACTTAGGGGAAGAACAGGGGAGAAAAGATACATTAGAGTTAGATTTTCTTACAAATTTGTACCTCATGTATGACTGACTTAATTAAGACTTTAATAAAAATGGAAAGGTTTTTTTTTCCACTGTTGGTGCCTTTCTCTTCAATAGCTTCTTTGGGAGAGAAATGTTTCTGTTGAAGTCTGTCTTTCATTCAGAGAATTTGTTGCATTTGGAAGAAATATATTGGCTCAAACTTTTGCCTGACAAGAGAGCTTGTTAATATAGAAAAATACTGTAGAGTCATTGTAGACTCACAGTAATAATAAAATATAGTGCTTAGAAAAAAAACCCAAAAACTGGTAGTCTCTCATATTTGCAGAAATGTATCATATTTGTCCAGAATCTATCAGTCAATAGTAGGATAAGTCAAGAAATTTCATCACATACTTAACTTTGTATGTGTGCCTAAGTGTCTTGGTAAGTCAAAGCCAAAGGCCATTCATTCGTGAAAACAAATACCACCCTCAGAAGAGGATGTCAGCTTTATGTGTGTGAGGGACTGTCTATTCTATTACTGTGATGGGAACACTGTCAGTCAGCTCCAAAACCTATTTGCCATATAAAATCAGTGCCAGTGATTCAGTGAAAATGCTTCCATGAGATGGTGAAGCAGTTTTAGTTATAAGATTTGTTCTGTTACTCTCCATATTTTTATTAAAACGTTGTAAACTATTTCTGATGTTTGATGTGATACAGCTTTGGCAGGTTTGCTCCAGTTGTGAGTCTGAAAGCGAGCAGCTGCACGGCGTTCATCTTCAGTCTGACACAAGTTGCTAGTGCACATGGTCTGGACCACCCATCTTCTTTTGATAGAAAAGATCATTAAATATTGAAATATTGGGACTTTCAAGGAGAAGTGTTTAAGTCAAGCAGGATTTAGACAGTCAGAAGAAGCATAACAAAGAATAAAAAAGGAATGGTTAAAGTAAATCATTTGATTCCTGACATACAAATATACACTGTAGACAAGAAAAACTGTATATGCCCATCAGGAAAACTTGGTGTCACTGGTAAATTACACGCTGTGTAATAATGAGAGGGAATAAGACAGCCTTAAGTATAAAAAACAGATAAAATACTTTAAAAATTGAAGGAACTCTGATACACTTCTAAAATTAGAAGTCAAAAAGTAAATATGGAGTTTGTGAAGAAGTTTTCTATCACAGTTGTTTCTTCATCTTCTTCCATAGTGGCTGTTATGCATGAAAGTTTCTCTATGTAATGACCCAAGGTCCCATTCTCTCTTCTGGTTGTCATTCCTCCTCAAGAATCATATGTGACATCAAGTCACTTAATCAGTCACAGATTTTTTGCATCCTGGCCATGTCAAACTGGTCTTTAAATTTGAGGGTAATTTGTAATCCTTGGGAACTATGCAGTAGTGGTTACATGATGGCTGTGTAAACAATTAGTTCTACTTTTTCTTTTCCTATGTGTTTGTACTTAATGATTTTCAGATACTGGCTGCACCTTAAGGCCAAGCTGCAACATAAATATTTACTAATATATTAATAAAACGTTTCTAAACAGATCACAGGGGAAAAAAATACATCTTGGCTTTATGTGGTTGTTTAGAATAATTTTTTTTTTTTTTCTTTTTTTGCAGTCTTTATGGGATTCTGGATTTATGGTGTCTTGAATCCATAGCCTGGCTCCACATTTTGGTTTGTTAGAAAATTAGAGTATTAGGACTGAGGAAGAGCCTTGTGAAGGTTTGGAAGAAAATATTACCTATAAGCAGCAACAGACTGCAAATGAATTGGTTGCATTTGATTTCTAGAGAAGAGGAAGTGACAAATCACACATCCCTAAGGCAGGCAGAAGGAAATGATAAATATTCAAGCAAGCTCCAAATTCAAATGCTAACAGTCCAGTTTTCTTGGGAGAGCAGAGGAAGAGAATTTGGCCTGAAGAATTAGTAACTTAGTTCTGCCTAGAAATAGGAGACTACCACAGGGAGATATTGCAATCAATTGTTTTGGGCTCAATGTTTTGACAAAACAATTAATCACAGTAGAAGTCCTGTTGTCTGGACTTAGAATCAAGAAACAATAGCAACTGAATTTCACAAGTCAAGATTTTGTCTAGCCACAAATGGTTTAAGATACAGAAATTAAGTAATTAAGTAATAATACATTTAAGGAATGTATTATACACAAAGTCATATAGGGAGATTTCTGCATTGCAATTAAAAATGCGTTTACTGCCCCTCTAAACAGATCTGACACACCTTTATATTAGCTCAAGTACTGCAGACAACATAGCTACATTTGTTATGAACTTACCAGTTTTCCAGAAAGTGTTATCTGAAACAGAAGAAACAGAACTCTGTTCTGCCATCTGCATATTAATGTTAGCAAAATGATACTGCAATATCTCAGTTACGTTCTTCTCTGCTAGTAAGTGCTTGAAACTGGTGCTAGAACGTGGCTAGTATGTGCAGAAATCTAAGCATTTTAGAGAATGAGCTGAGCCATTTCAAATTAAATAACTCTCAAATGGAAGGTGGAAGCTACTTCTTAAGAGCTCTTCCAGGATAGGGGTGACTTTGAAGTCAGTCTCTTTGATTTAGGGAATGCACAGGAAGAGACATCTGTGTGTCTCTGGAACATGAAGACAAAGATACATTACAGACGCTGACCTTTAGGGTTACCAGGAGATATGTGAACAGAAATCTCAGAAGTTGAAAATAGCATAGAGCATTCATTGCACTCTGCAGTTGGAAGGCATGTACTTGCAGTTGGTGAATATAAATAATAAAGAACTGTTCTCTGGTAAGACATAGGTGACTTCCATCTCAAACAACTAAAGACCCTCACCAGATGTTGCAGTAAACTCTCATCTTTTCATCTACAAAACTTTGGTGAAATAATAACAAATGATGTTCTGCAAGTGTTTGTAGGTCTTACACGAAGTAACTGAAACAGAACAATGCTATAAAACTCAGTTACTTGAAAAAAACAGCTATTGGCGAAGGGTGAAATATTTCTTATAAAGTTGTTTTCTAAATAGAGATGGCAATAAATATGCTATACAAGAGATGTGGGACAAAATCTTCCCTTTCTCTGTGGCATTGGAGCATTGATCCAAGAGACATGAGGAGATTTCTTTATGTTAAAGAAGGATGGTTTTGAAAGCCTGTAGAGCAGAAGTCATATTCTGTATGCTGCACTGTGTTTGTTCTGCTAGCATATGTTTCCAGGAGTTCTGATGATAATATCATAGCTCTGACCATATCTTGTAAAAATGTCTGGAGGCTTAGTATAGGAGACAAAAGTCTCAGAAATAGGTCAGTATCCCAGATGGGAATCCCTGATGTTGTTTTTTAGAGAATAGTACTGACTAAATCAGGAATTCTAGAAAAACTAGGGATAACTAGCTACTCTTTCCCTTTCCTTTTCACCCTACTCATGGTATTGCTGTACGAAATATAAAACTCTGTTAGATTTAAATGTGATAGTTAAAAACTTCATATAGATTCCTGCACTGAACTTGTTTGAAGAGGTTTGTTGTTGGAAATGTCAGTTTCGTAATTTCTGTGTCTGATTGACAGTTCGTAATGACATTCCTTGTATTCCATATCTTCAGCCTTTTTCCTTTCTCAAATCTGCTGTTATTAATGAAAGCCCTCACAAGAGACCTTGATTGTTATCATAAAAATAATTTTATTGTGACACAATGTTAGTCACATAAAATTATTGTAGATTAGCTTTGAAGTAGTAGCAGCATTCATTGTGTTTTAGCAAGAATAATTATTTAATATTTCACTTCCAAATACCATAAAGTTGTGCCACTTTTAGATAAAGAGAACTGGGTGAAGAAATTTTGTTCACAAGGTCACACTTATCGCTGTCAATCTCTGCTGTAAGGAATTCACGTTTTGACATAAACGTATTTGGGGATAAAGTACGTAATCTTTTGTTGCCTTGAATAGGACTGCTCTGGTCAACAAAAATTTGAAATCTGTTGATTTTCATGAAGCTGTTGAAAGCAATGGTTACCATATAAATGTGTCTGCTGAGGAAAAACGCAAATTTCTCTGTTTTCATAAGCAGCCAGGATTGGAAATCTATTTCATTGTTCCATTTTTTTGTTTTGTTTTTATTCAGGCTGTGAGATTTCAGGCATTTGCAAAATTTGAACTCCAGACGCACTCTCCCAGCATTATCATTACAGTGTCCACATCTGGGTTCCAGACACTATTTACATGTGCTTAGTCTTTCAGTCTGATATTTCCTCTGTGCAGCACTGTTCACTGCCTAATTGTAGATAATTTTTTAACCATACAGACTGAAGCGATAACTTTTGTTTTTCAGTAAAGTTTGTTTAACGATATGAAGAACACACATCCTCTGCTGTAAATATCAAAATACATTTTACAAAAATCAACATTTAATTTTCCTTCAGATTTAGAGCTGAAATTCAGAACAAGGTCCTGTATCCTGATGTACAAGCAGTGAAAAAGACAAAGCAACTTTTGCACTCCTGAAGTAGGAATTTACTGAAGTTGCCACCTCTCAATTGTCCTTAATATGTTTTGTTGGTTGTTTTTGTTGGGTTTTTTTGAAGTAGAATTTGCCTATGAGTGTGATTCCACCATTTCAAGTATTGTCTTCTTGTAGTCAAAATTTGTAGTTATAATCATGGCTGTAATCATAAGAGCCCACTGATAAGCAAATCCTAAAGGCAGCAATTTTAAGATATTTTATGGTTGCAGCAAGTAGTATTTTCTTCTTTCACCAAAAGCAAAAAAAGTTCTTTCAAACTCAAATTTTGAAGGAGATCCATAAATCTATTTTCTTTTATGATTGTGCTGTGTCCCATGGAAGTATTTTTCACATTGTACTTTTTCTCCAGTTTCTTTCTTTCTGAGCATATATAATTTTTTTTTCTTTCTCCAGTGCACTATTTCTGTAAAGAATTCTTACCTTTTTGTGTACTTCAGGAAAAAATCAGAAGATAAACTACATGCATTCTGTTGAAGATGCTCACAAGAACCTAGCATTTATTTGTTCCCAATAGAAGTAGATAAAATAAGACTAGCTGTTCTGCTGGATTCTATTGGATTCATGAAAATCCTTAAGAAATGCTTCATAATAAGAGGTTAACTAGACAATAATTAAAATTACTTTTATTTTGATTTAGAAAATAATTACAGCCAATAGGAAAGTCATTTTCAATATCTTAGAATGGAATCCAGACTATAGTTCTTACTGTGTAAGGATTTCTATGTGTAACTTTAGGCAGCTCATTTATATAACATCTCCAATCCTCTTTGTAAAAAGCTGTGAAGTTCTGTGAGGGCGTTTCATGGGATTATTTTTTGTGTGTGTGTCTTAAAAGATGCTATAATTCTTGGATAGAACATTTAATATGCAAACATTGAACATATGAGCATATTAAAAGCAATTATATATAATTGCATGTTTTGATTTTTATTTTTTTCTGGAATTTTTTAGGGTTTGAGAGCCCTTGGCCGCCATGGAAAAATCAAGCAGTTTTCTCTATTGGAATGCAAAAACATCGACACTGGGATTCAGGTAAAGCTTAACCTCTTCTCTTGATGTTTCCTGGAAGCCTCTCTATTCTTCAAATTAACCATGTCCAAACAGATCATATTTTACTCTGTGCAACATCATTCATTCTTCATTACACTATTCTACACTTTTATAGAGTCATAGAATCATAGAATGGCCTGGGTTGAAAAGGACCACAATGATCATCTCGTTTCAACCCCCTGCTATGTGCAGGTCGCCAACCACCAGACCAGGCTGCCCAGAGCCACATCCAGCCTGGCCTTGAATGCCTCCAGGGATGGGGCATCCACAACCTCCTTGGGCAACCTGTTCCAGTGTGTCACCACCCTCTGTGTGATGTGATTTTCTTTTTACAGTCCTTTTCATTTTATTTTTCTTTACTTCCATGAATTTTAATAAATTTCAAATTCTGCCTTCTGCACTGACTCTGAACGATTGTAAGAAAGCTTTTTCTTCTATTGCACTGTACTGCGCAAATTACAATCTAAATTGCTACTATTATTCTCTTTCCCTTGCTCTACAAATCCTTTACCAATTTCTATCTATTTAAAACATATTTTTCCTGCTGCTAATGTGGGTTTTCAGGTAACACTTTCTGTTTTATTAGTCAGCCTTTAGTTGAATGTCACACTTACATGACCAAGCATGGCTAGCTCAATGGAATAGTTAAACTTCTTTTATTCTATTACACGAGGTTCTTCATGTGCTGCTATATATTGCTACATGCCATTGTCTCTCAGAGGCACAACAATATGCCTCAGTGTAATTCTGAAGTATATTTCTTACCAACAGAAATCCTTAAAAATAATAACTTATGTTTCAGTGATATGCACATGTGCTTTCTCCAGATTGAGTAGATTTCATAGCTGCTTTATGGAAAGAACAACACAAATTGTACTGTGCCATTTTTCAGAAGAAAAAACCTGAACCTTTTAAAATGTCCTATAAAAACATCAACTGAGTAAGTTGTTAAAATCTAATGATGAGATTAATCTGCTAGAAAACGGACTACGTGTATTTTAGCTAGATATTGTTATTCTTAGGATTTCATGCTCCCAGTGGGATATCTGTTGAATCTCTGTAAACTTCATTTTTACACTGTTTTTCTTATGAAAATTATATACCTTCTTTTGAAAATTTAAATAGTAGATCTCAACAATATGAAGACAGATGTTGTTCTTAAAATAAGAGATTAGCCTGAACTACACATTGTTTAGTGTTCTGACCTTAAACTTAGCCTATAAACTGAGAAATTTTCCAGGTCAGTAATCAGATGGGAAATTACTTCATTTGTTAAAAGACAACATACAAATTGATGTTGCCGCAGAGGCAATTATTTACACTGATGATAAGTTAAGAAGTTATACAGTAAGACAATATTTCCTCTTCTGAATAATCAGCAATTGTAGAATTTTTTAATACTAATATAGTATTTGAACTCAATTTACAATGCTTGTAAATTATTTTGTATTTATGATTTACCAATTCTTGCCTTTTTTTAATTAGCTGACAATGAGATTTACCATCCAAATATTTATCCTACTTACACTATCATTACAGCAGCAACTACATATTAAACTCTGATTTAGTAGTACTCATTATCTTGTTTTGTTAAAATCAGTTATGCCAGTGTGTTACACTGGCATAGTTGTGTTACTGGAAGTCTTTTTATGGGTAAAGCATTGACTGACGCCTGGAAGGGACTTGGAGGGGAAGCAGGGATGATCAGACGTACGGACCGCTTTCCATAAAAGGAGCAAATAAGCAAGCACAGAACCTGTGGTCTGGAAAGGAGATGGCTGATGGAATACAGCTGAGATCTGTACAATCACAAGTGGCACAAAAAGCGTATATAGGGGTCAACATTTTGCTGTTTGCTTTCATATGTTATCTATTGGGCATGAAGTGAATCTAGTTTGAGGTCTGAGAGGAAGAAAAGGAGATGTCTCCAAAAGGTACTGTTAGGCTGTGAAGTTCCTGATCAAATGTTGGTTCAATATGCTTGAAGCTTACTTATACTTAAGGAGATTTTACAGATTCAGTACGATTACATAGACTTACACCTTCATGTTTCAGAACAGTGCAAAAAAATAGGCATCAGTTGGTTATTTGTCAGTGGAAGAAGGAATTATCTACTTTGCTGGAAAGAAGAGAGGTAGAATTTACATCCAAATAAGAGCCCCTTTTTTTTTTTTTTGTAACTGAGAATTGATTCTAACCATACGGAACAAAAATAATTAAATCTTGTTGCTCAGTGGTACCAATTTCGTGCCCATAAACCCTTGCAGATTGTCAGGCAAGGTACAGTGCAATCCCAGTCTCTGGCCTCTACATTTTTTCCATTATAAGGCTCCAAAATCCATCATTTTATAACCATATATTATATGCATGAGTCAGTCGTTGTTGCACCACAAGAGATGCATCTGGTTTGAATCTTCTAGGGGCACATACATCAGGCCACTAGAATTTGCTTCTTTAGGAATAAATCTGACTGACCATTCATGAATGTTCTGTGTAAAGGTCTGTATTTCCATGTTTTTGTTTCCATGAAACAATGATCAAGTATGTACACCTTTTCTATTTCATCAAAAGTTGGTGCAGAGCCAGCACTGCTTCTTTTGGAGGAGAATGTTCAGTTCTATGTTCTGCTATGATCATTCAGTAAGTATCTCACTATATACTCCAAAAAAAGAATGTGGAAAAAAAGAAGCATTTACATTTTCTGTATCTGCAATATGAATTTGACTTGAGTCAAACTGATCCATCAGCAGCGAGCACAAGAAGATACAGGTGTATCAGAAACCTGTCATGCATCTAGGAAGGGCAGGAGGAGGAAGAGATAGGAAAGTAACTCAAAACAAAATGGCACATCTTTATTTGAAGATGGAATCTGAGTTCGTGGAAAAAAACCATAGAGAGGAACCTCACTGTATGCTGTGCATTGTGATTATTTTTTGATTACATAAAGTATACTTAAATTAAAAAAAAATGCTTATGGAGAGGACTTTAATATCACGGTTAGGGTAAAATGCTGAGGGTTATAAAATGGCACAAAATGATGCTGACCTCACAGTGTTAATTCATTTACTTGTTCATAGGCATTATAACAGTAAATTATAATCTGATCACATATTTTGTAAATAGGATTTCTGCTCATTCATAACTCAGACAGTGCTCACTTTATGTGCAGCAATTCTGTTTCAGATTTTCATTAATACTTGTGTGCTTTAAGATCTTATTTACACAGAATTAAAACAGTGCAAAAAAGATAAAAAATTATATTTCCTTCTTATGCTATTCATTTATTTTAATGTTTTGCAAACTTTATTTATTTTCACAACCTCTTCTGGATTTCTCAGGTATTAGACCCAAAGATGAAGATAACAAACCAATCTCCATTTCCTTTGATTGAAAATTGTATCTTAAGTGCTATTTGCAAAAAAATAATGTAGGGGTAGACTTCAAGAGCAAATACAGATCCTAACTCTGAAGGGTATATTAAGTACGGATGTAGGCAAACTATGCCAGTATAAACAAGATAAACATATCTCTCAGGCACTGAAATCTTGGCTTCAGCTTGGGCTGCATACCCTAGCTGAGAATGTAGTGATTAGATCAGCATGTCTGAGGATAAGTCTGAAGGGAGTTCAGTTTCTCTTACACATGGAAAAAAGATACATCAGTTTTGGATTTTAGAATATTTCTATATTGCTGTTAACACCCTGTAAAGCTAGAATTTAAACAGGAGAGGTACAGAAGCCAATTTTTATAAATTCTGACTTGTTCACTCTAACCAGTTCTATTTTAAAATACTCACAATCAAATATTTTGTAAGACCCCAAACCCAAGAAGCATTGCATTGGTACAGCTATGCTGATGGGGAAAAAAAAAAAAAAAAAGCACGTTTGGATACAGATGAAAAATGCTAAAAAATTTGGTCCATGAAACAAACTTTAGACTTAATAAGTTTCTTTGGATCTGTTAATGAAAGGCATTAAAATCACACACCTTTTGGTCATCAAAAAGCTAGCATTTGCCACTGATCAACTATAGGCTGGTGCCTGGGTTCCTGTTTAATGCAAGGAAAAAATGTCAGTAATAAAATTACGATGGACTTTTTTTCATAATGAAAAATAGCTGAGTGCATTTATGCATCTCTGTGTTCATGCACGTGTTCACTTATCCATGTAGTCCTTAGTCAATTCACTTCGGAACTAATTCTAGAAAGTTTTGAAAAGCTTCAAGCAGCCAGTATTTTCTGTAGAGGAAGATTCTACCTATTGAGGTAGAATCTCTATTGCAATAAATGCCAAATTGCACTGCCTTTAGACCAGGCATGGAAGATCAGCTCAGTGACAAGTTTAAGTTATCTTACCGTGTTTTCGGCTGGAAATGATAGAAGAGGAGAGATATTCACTGAAGCTAATTCCACAAAGAGTTCTGCTGCACTCACATCATGGCACTATTAAGTGAAGAAATAGCATTTCAGGTTACTCTGTTCTTGAGGAAACAAATCTACGGGCTCATAAAACAAAGGTTTCAACACACTGAATTAGAAGAAAGGAACAGAATTTTATTCTAATAACCACATAGCTCATATCAGCTCCAGCAGTGGAAATAACCTCTTAATGCAGCTCTCCTTTTTTCCAGTGAAATTCCCAGTCTATGGCTGAGAGAATTCACTGCTTTGAAGGCTACATAAAACAACTGAAGTGCTTAAGGTGGACCACAGGATGGATGTAAACGTGTTGTGCACTGAGAAAAGCAGAGTAGACACATTTCCAAAGAATGATTGCTCTGTTTGTTGCTCTTTCAGGTGTTCTGCAAAGGCACTAAGCACCTGGAATATTGTCATGTCTCCTGCTGCCATCAGCTGTCAGATGAAGCTGCGAAATCTTTGGCATTTCACTGCCACAAACTAACATCTGTCAGCATAGCTGGTTGTCCAAAGGTATGTATGAGAACTGGGGCAATAGTTTTAGGTTTGCTATTGCAAAGGAATACACAGTATTTCATTCAGGAATTGGGCCTACTGCCGTCTATATCTTGTCACAGTTCTACAATGCATTCATTTAATTTAAAAATCAGAGCCTAAGTTCAACTGGTTTATGTTCTGAGACTTGGTTCTTGAGTGTGTTTGGCATTCTTCTAATGGTTGTGGTTAGAACATAAAGATGCCTGCACTGGATCAGGCACAAGCCTGTCTCAAGGAGCTGATGTCTGGGAATGAGTAAAGAGAAGGGCTTTTAGAGATGCTTCCTGCAGATACTGTCTGAGCTTCTGGTGTTCTGGGTGCTCCCAAAGCAGGGAGCCTTTGTTTTAATAAGTCACCGTGTTTTCATGCTTTGTTATTTCTCCAGTGCTCTTTCTGAAGGAGACTGCTAGTCTCTACCTACTTGATGTTGTTCAAAACCTCCTAATGCAATGTATGAGAAAAACTAGACACAGAGAAGTACTTTTTCAGAAGTTGGCATTTAAGTGGAGAGCAAGCTTCATAACCAGGGATGAAGCACTGTTTGTACCAGATGAACCTGTAGAAACTGGCTGCTGAAGCACAGTGAAATGCGTTATGGACACGTTGTTGTGTATCTTTACATCCCCTCTAGGATGTAGGCCAAGGATGTTGCTCCATGTCTTAGAATAGCCCTTAGATTATATCTTAGGGATATCTACTATACAACATTAATTACTATTTATAGGTTCTCACTATTCTGTATTCTTTGCTTTTTGGTAGATATTAAGCAATTTTTTCAATAATAACAGAAATTGTGGATGTTTATCTTGCCAAAGTAGTTGAAGTTATTTTTGCAAGCCGTACATTTCACTGCAACTTTTAGGCATCTCACACACACATCAAAATTAGAATAAAATATCAGTGGATGCATCTAGGCTGGAAATTGGCTAAGTTTCTGATTAGCAGAGCAGTGAATTGTAAAACAGAATCCTGGAAAGGGAGACAGGGACAAAGTGTCAGGTAATGTTAGGATGGCTTTTAATAAAGGAATGAACTGGGTCATATTTTGTAGTTCCTTCAAATAGGAACAAGAACTAAACTCAGTGATCTAGTAATCTCCCTTTCTAGTGCTTCATTCCTAGATGATATCTTCCTTGTTAAATGGTTATTAAGCCAATCTGTTAACCATTGTATTCAGAAAAGAACATCAAGGCTTTTTCAAATAAACCTACACATAAGTTTACGAGTCTTCTTTTGACTTGAATCCAAATTGATGCTCCATAAAATGAAACTAATGGGTCATTCAAATCCTTTGGCAACTTCCAGTACAAATTGAAGCGGTCCAGCTGCTAAGTAAGGAAATATTTTCCACTCAGAGATATTTAAAAATGGCTGGGAGATTAAAGTAAGAATGTACCTTTTGCAAAGGGTAGATGTTAATACATCTAAATCTAGTCAAATCATGTCATGTCTGACAGTCGTGTCCTGCAACAACAGGAGCCAAACCCAAATGAATTAAGAAAAATCATAGCAAAAGAACATGAAAATACTATATAGAAATGTGTATCCAAAAAGAGTGTTTTGGCATGTGCTAGGCAGGTTACTATAAAATTAGAGTAGTTTTTCACTTCAGTCATATTTTGGGGGCAAATTAATTATCTGTAAATAAACCCCATTGGCTTCAGTGAGCCTTTCTGTCATGTATCTGCATACCCCCAGGAGATAAAATTTATGCTGATAATATAAAATATTCAGCAGTTCAGCTCTGAGTCTTACTCAAGGAATGAGCCTGATTCAGGAGTAATTCTTAACTTACTTCATAGGAAAAAAATGAAGTTGCTCTGGGAAACATATACATGAAAAAATACAGAAAGAATTGAAACTAAATCTCTGGCTGAGTGATTCAGGTATTTGAATAGCAAAGTTCTGAAGATGCCATTCAGTGGACAGTGAATTTAATAATTCAGTCCTGTGGCAGGATTAGCATTTAGAGTTTGATGAATGTGAATTTCCCTTAAACTCATATGACAGTGAAGTTCAGTCAGCAACTTCTGTTTATTTCAGTAGGAATATTAGTCCATTTATTAACCTCTAAATCTATTTGTTAATCTATTTCAGATCTTATCACTGAGCACATAGCTAAACTTTAATTTTCAGACACTGAAATTGTGTGCTATTAAGTGTTCTTTTTTTGTTTTTTTTCAACTTTTTTCTAACTTCAGGATCCCTTTTGCTTCATTTACAGATGACTGATACCTGTATCCAGTATTTGACCACAGCTTGCAATTATCACCACTTTTTAGACATCTCAGGTTGCATTAATCTTACTGACAAAGCACTAAAATGTCTTTGGAAAGGGTGTAAGCAACTCCAGATTCTCAAGATGCTCCACTGTAGAAATATTACCAAGTAAGAAGATACTTCCTAATCTTCATTTAGTTTTAAACCTCAAAGCATAAGATATGTCTTCACTGGTATTTTGCTGCTCCTTTCATCTCCTTTATCTGAGGAGTGGGAAGGGTGGGCAATGTCCACGTGGCTGCCTTAGGATTCTTATGGCTCAGTGTAGATATCTACATGTCCTAGTGTCAGCCTGAAGTGAAGGGAAATAGGGAATCCATCTATCTTTATGGCAGAAAATGCTCTGTTAGGAAAGTTTACGCAGACATGAGGTATCACATGAAGGAAATGTGGAATGTGAGGGAGAAAACCAGGCTGGGCCTCCTGCCCTCAGCCATCATTTTGACTACATGCTTGAGCTCACTCAGTGTGTTTGTGGGAGCCTGTGGGAGCCCACATCCCAACAATTAAATGTCAGTGCAGGGATGAAGTGGAAGTGAGCATTGATGTGGGCCTGTGCTTGTAGTGTAGCATAGTTACAGTGAATGAATCAAGTATCATAAGCATAGTTTCATGAAGTATAAGTGAAACATACTACAATTGGAAAAAGCAGGTCACCTACCACCATGTTTCCCCCCTGTTGTAAATGGACCTGCTCTGTTGCTTCTCCATGACATTCAACACCAGTCCATTTTGGTCAGGTTTAGATTTGAGTTTTCAGCTCTGGGTCTCCAAGATGCACACTTCTATTGTGTTTAAGAGCCCTGCAGAGTAATCACCTCACAGCTAGAGCTGCAAGTGACCAGACATACCAAGGGTACTGACACTTGGAAAAAGCTTGGAAAAGAGCTAAAATCTAAGTATGGTTGATATATCTGGGTATACAATTTTTTACTTAAATAACATTAAATATATATATATTAGATTATAGAGAGTATCCATTAAGAAAGAGTGTTAACCCCCACAGAGAACATTTACAGGACCACTGTAGATTGAGCACTCCTAGCTAAATCATTCCAGGGTTCAATAGTCACTTTATAGACAACAAAGCTAATGCAGACCTTAGCAACTTAGAAGCTATCTAGTGTGCTTCATGCTTTCCAAACCTTCCTTGGTTTATTTTCCTCTGTTTCATCACAGACAATTGTGTTTTCATTACTTTTATTTTTTTTACTTGTCAGGCCTCATTTTTGTCTCTCTGACTTAGTTTTCTTAATGTCATCTTAGAATTTCCTTCTCAAAATCTCTACTTCTAATTAAATACGTGTTAGCTATGGAAAATGTCTTGAAGGATTGGTATGCAACAGTGGTGATTAAAAAAATCATTCTAAATGAATTACACTTTATTTAAAAAAAAAAAAAAAGAAGAGGATTTGAAATACTTTTAATTTCTTCATAAGTTTCCAATCTACAGTTTTTCCCATGTTAAACCTCAGGGGTTTTTCCCCTACCCACAGATTACTGTTGACTTGCTTTTTCTCTCTCTTCATATCTGACTATGGAGCGCTTAGCAGTGTATCAGCCCTTTGGGGCTCTGGTTGCTTCTATATCTTTTTGTACAAACAAAACAATATGTAATAGGAATGGAAATTCAGTGCCTTCCAATTTGTTTAGTGAGCCACAAAGAGCTGACTTGATTTCTCAGAAACTCACTTGCAGCACTGTAGCTTTTGCAGGATGCCTCAGCGTCCCCCCATGCCGCGGATTCACTGACCGCCTTGATTAAACTCTCTTAACTCAGCCAAGGAATTTCCCAATTAGCTATTTTTACTGTAAAGAAAGCCTTAGAGAGTTACAGATTTTCACAAAACAAAAAGCAGCCATGAGACACAAATCTCCACCCAGTGTCATCTTTCTAGTTTATTTGACTTTTCAAACCAGGAAAAATACCAATTTTATTTTCTTGATCCTGACTTTTTGGTGTGTGACAGCAGTTGGTTTTTTTCTCAGCTATCCTCAGTCACTGATCCTTTGCACGTACATTCAGTGATAGGAAAGTCTTATCCTGTGCAGCTTGAGTCAGGGACAAAAGCTATCAAGTGGCTCCACAATGTAAAATAATTCAGCACTGATGATTTTCTGCTTGTTCTTTCTACCATAGCCAAAGATCCTCCTTAGACCTAGGCAGGCTGCAGAATGCACTGAACCTATTGGATCGGAGTGGTTTTTCAATTGCTATTAGATGGAATGATATGCAGAAAATAGAAAGGGGATCGCAGTTAGATTTAGATATTTTCCAGATCCTGTATGTGTCACACTTTCTAAAAAACTCTTTCCTTTTATTGTAATTCAAGGTCAGTGTTGGGAAGATAATACCTTTCTGCCAAGAACTACATCAGAAGCTTAGTAAAACATAATAGTGATTCTGCACTGTTAGTCATCCTGCAGCAGACTTTTATTGGTGACATCAAAAGCAATGACACTACTGTCACTTACATGTCACCTTATGTATTTATAAATTGTTTTTTAGTCACAACTAATGAATTGTAAGCAACAGATTGACATAAAAATGAACAACAGATCCCTGTTCCATGTTTTCAGACTGACTCTTAAAACCTTCTGCTGGCCTTTTGAGTCACAGAATCACAGAATCACAGAATCACCAAGGTTGGAAAAGACCTTCAAGATCATCCAGTCCAACCATCCACCCATCACCAATAGTCTCACTAAACCATGTCCCTCAACACAACATCCAAACGTTCCTTGAACACCTCCGGGGTCGGTGACTCCACCACCTCCGTGGGCAGCCCATTCCAGTGCCTGACCACTCTTTCAGAAAAGTAGTATTCAGAAAAGAGTCTCACAGAAGGTATTGGAAAAGTCTGTTTTCAGGTGTATTTTGTATTCTCTTGGTGTGATACACACATTTCAGAGACATTTCATTCCATATTCAAGGATACAGAAGAAATGAATCCAGAGAACCTGCTAAAGCAATAGAAAAAGTATGCTTTTAATTTGAAGCTGCTCTGCAAAATTTATAAATCATGTTTACTTCATTTTGCCAAAGGAATTCCCCATTTTTAAACACTACCCAGTCCTAGCAGACATCTCTTAATAGACTGAGCCATGCAAGCATTGAGGCACATCTCTTGTACTGTGTCATACACTTTTTCAGTGGTTTGTTTTTACTCTTTCCTGAGATTTAAATAGAAAACATATGGAGCCACTCTATATGGCTCTTGAAGTTTTGCAATGCAGCTTCTTTGGAAACAGTTACACAAAGATTGTTCATTCTTGCCAGTACTAGATAGCATTTGAGATTCTATTTGCCATCATACTGGTCTCTGGTGCCAAGTTTGAAAAACATCCTACGAACTGATAGCCTGCGGCATTCTTCACTATTTGGAGGCTAATGACCTGATTAATGCCACAGAGGATCATGGATGATCTGCCTGTGGGATGAAGTGATGCTCATACACTTTCTTTCTTCTACCAGAGGAAAACAAAGGTAACTCACTGCTCCTTAAAAGGTGGCTTCTGTAGAAAAGGCCATGCCAGCTTTGATGTGCTTAGGAGTAATCCTGGGGGAAGTCACTGGTGTCTTTAGAGAAACACCACCACTCTTCATTGTAACAGTCTCCTTACACTTCACAACTTCACAAGTACCATATGAAGTCAGCTAAGAGCTGAGAAAGCTGTAGGTCTCTATTAACCTTTTTGAGTGCAGAATGAATGAGGAAATCTGTCATTGCCATCTGAATTCCTTGCCAGCCAGTGTAGTGCTCTGAGCAAAGGATATGTAGTGTGCAACACTCTGCTTCTGAAGAGCAAGAATAAATGCTTCCTTCTTTCTTGTCTGTCCTAATAAGGAGCCAGTTACATTTCTTTTAAAGTCATGACCATTTTATTAACAAATGACTCACCAACAATTACATTTTTTTGTCTTTGAAATGGAAATGGCATTGGTTCTTAATAGCTGCAATACATCTGACACTCGGAGAACATTCTGGTTTTTGTTTCAGTTTTGTTTGGTTTGGTTTCTGATGGTTGCTGTTTGTTAGTAAGCAGATTGCAAGAGCTCTGTTTTCTTGAAAAAGCAATCACTTTCCAAATACTATCCAAATATTCAGGTTTCAGGAAGGATTTGGGCATCTGATAGCCTTGTAATCAGAAATGAAGGCAGCCTACACACGAGTTGGTAATGGACTAAGGGTACTCTTCAATTGAGTAAGCAACCAAAAAATATCATAGTGCTGTCTTCTCACTCACTGTTAAGTTGGTTTTCAGCTGTGACCTGAGTAGAAACTTCACTGCTAAGTGGGCTTCTGGAAAGCTACATTTCAGCTTTTGTGTGCACTTGAACTGGATACTCTAAAATAACACTACAGGATTGATACAGACTTTGGAGCACTGTGGATTGTATGTGGATTTATCATGTTGTGTAACCTGGAGGATGCTTTCTGCTTTTCTTGCCTCCATTTGCTTCTGCAGCTTCACTACACTTTGCCTTTGTTTACGTTTTTCTTTTCCATCACTTTTTCTTAATTGTTTTTTTAACCTTACCTCATTACCTTGAAATCTCTGCTTTTAATTATACTGGACCTGGTAAAAAAATTCTGAATCTTGGAACAGCTCAGAATTCAGACCACGAGGAAGAACTGTATAGCTAACTCCTCTTAGTAAAAGGGATTGAAACTTTGGGTAAGGATTGAATTATGTATTCCAGTACTGCTCAAGCCATGTCTGTGGTCTGAGTTTTATACCAGGAGACACTTGCTTCCAAAGATAATTGTAATAATTTACTGAAAAGATTTTATTCATCAGTGCATTCATTTAAGACTTTATATGAATGAATAAAGAGGCTCTATCATAGTACAGCACATCTTAAGTAAATGATGTATTTTGCCATGTGTTGGTGATTAACGAGTGGCTGTTTCTGGCAAACTAATCAGCTGTAGCTCCAGGCATGGGACAGCATAAGTTTCCAAAAAAATAGTAACAGCTCCACTCATACATGCTTCAGCCAGCCACTATACATTGCAGTTTCCATGAAAAACAGGAATTTGGACTTGGATGAGTTGATTTTGTTTTATAGCTTACAGCTTATAGCTCACATAATTTGTGCACACATTCCTCAGCGGCAAAGGCCTCCTTAATAGAAAAACAGTTAGAGCCTTGTGTTCGTGTGGCTAATACAGCGTGTCAGTGTTGTTTTTTTAAAAATACAAATCCTGCAATGGTGGGAAAGGAGCCCTCCCACCCCACTGCTCGTGTCCCTTTTGCAGCCCTCCTGCTTCCCCAGCCTGCTGCAGGGATGTGAGCAACACAGCTGTGCATGGCTGGGGCTGCTGTAACCAGCTTCATGGTTTTCACTTTGAAAAAAGAAATACCAGACTATTACTAATATTGTAGCAGCATTAGTCAGATAAGTCTGTCCACTTCAGTTTGGATTTTTTTTTCTAGTACTGTCTGGATGCTATGTATTATATTCTCTTACAGGGCTCAGTGGGGAGGAAGGCGGCCTTGCTGTGGCCATGACACATAGATAGGTTGAGCTGCCTGCAGGCGATGCAGGGCTGGCCCTTCCCCAGCAGCACATGAGCACGCTGGGCCCCAGGGAGCTTGCTGGCACGCAGGCAGTGAGGGGGAAGCCAGGGGAGGGAGCTGGGGGGCGGCTGCTCTGTGCAGCTGGGAGCAGGCCAGGAGCCAAGCTGCAGAAGGGATGGAAAGAAACAGGCTTTCAAAAGACTGCAAGCATTGGGTCGAGTTTCTTCAGCTCAAGAAGCCAGAGGAAGCTGCTGGGCCGATAGACACTGTCTGGAAAGGAGGGAGAGTTGCTCTTGAAGGTCTGTCAGCCAGCAGCCCTGATTTTGCCCCATATCTGTGTCACTTTGTTCACTGTTTCCAGAACACTGCAAAGGGGCATGGCCACAGAAGGGACAGATGAGTAGGAAATGAGTGACAGCCACTGGAAAGGAGAGACGTGACACAGTCTGTGCTTTTGGACACCATAAATAATATCCTCCTAGTTCAGCTGCCACAGGCTCCCCAGCCAAGCCAGACGTGGGCACGCCAGAACAAATCGAGATGAGGGCTACCAGGACTGCCATAGGGCTGGAGCAGAGGCTGGGAAAGGGCAGGCTGAGAACTGGGCTGGTCAGTCACGGGAAGACTTGATCAGAGTGGGAGAGACCATATTGCTGTCTGTGACCCTCTGATGAGAGGATACGAAAGAAGACGAGGCCAGACTCTCCTCAATGGTGCGTACTTCTGGGACAAAAGGTTACAACCACAAGCTGGTATATTTGAAGCTCTGATTACACAGAAGGAAACCATCTTTTAACCAGCAGGCTGGTCAAATGCAAATCCCAGAGAGGCTGTGCAATCTCCAGCCGTAGAGCTGAGCTCACCTAGCAGAGCCATACCCACCTGGTCTAGCTGGATCTGTTCTGAAAAAAACAGAACTACCAAGACTTCCATGGGTCTCTTTCAACTTGATTTATTCCATGACTCTATGATCTAACCAACTATCTTCTTTTCTAGTTTCCACGACACCTAACATCAAGAGATTCAGTTAAGGTAAGGAAACTTTTAGTGTTCTTTGTAGAAACAACTTCTGCAAAATATTTTTTTGTCTTGTTATTTTCTTCTGTTATTACAGACAAGCTGCCTTGAAATATACTGCCAAACTGGAGCAACAAGACTATAGTAATGCTGACCCTCCTTCCTGGCTTGGCTATGACAGGGATGGTAACATACCTTCACCAAAAAGCACAAGTGAGAACCTGATTGAACGAATTCTTCAAAATAGAAATGAAGAAATTATGCACCATCTAGAGTTGAAGGTTTGGATTTGTTTTTTTGTCTGTTTGTTTTTCATAAGAACATGAAAAGAACACTGCATTATTTTTCTTGCAATTAATCAGACTTCAATAAAAGACCACACTGGATTAATAAGGATGTTCTGTAAATCTTTATCACAGGGGCATGCACGCCTTCAAGCAAGACAGCTGCACTGAAACGACATCGCTAACTTTCACATGTTGATTCAAGCTGTCTTCATCTTTCAATATTAAGAGGTTTCTGTAGTCTCCTGCAGAGTAAGCAATAAATAAATCTGTGTGTGTTTAGGGCTTATTTGCCATCAAGGTTGTCCAGAACATAAACACTCAGACTTCCCACAGAACCTCCCCTTGACACGGCTGGTACTCATCAAGTGCTTCTTGAACATGGGAGAGCGATGAGGAACGGTGTCCAGGTAGCGACGACATGTTTGTTATACACGACTATGCGTGCACATTTAAGACTCTTCTACTTCTCAGCAGTCCGCTGCACGCTGAGAGCACTAATTCTTATGAAGGCCTCTTATGCTATGAGTTCAGCTCTGTAAGCAAGCCAGTGCCTATACTTTCAGTTCTGCACTTTCAGGCTAGCTGGCAGCTGACAAAGTCAGGAGCTTCAAAGGAAAGGGAGCACAGATGGGAAAAGTGTTATAACCTCATTTTTCTCCAGTTGTAAGAACTCGTCTTCCTATCAAAAGGACAAGAAAAATGAGCACATGTAGGGCTTGCCATTTAAATCCTGATTACTGATAAGAAAAGATTAATGGGTTATCTAGAGAAAAAAAATAAAAGTTTCACCTCATTATTAGAACAAGACATTACTCAGATGTCTTTTGGGTAATCTCCCACACATTTATTCTTCTTCAGCTCATTCTTGACCTTAATGTTAGAGTTCTAGTGGTCTCAACAGTTATTAACTTAGAAGGAATACCACCACAGTAGCTCTACTGGTAGTGTAACTTTTCTAATGGCTTATTTAAGCATTAAGCAAATAACTAGCTATCCTAATGTTTAATCGCAGCAAGGTTTAGAATGCATTATTCTGCTTAATTTTGAACAGAGAGGAAATCACATGCTTTCTTACTATGCCCTTCCTTTGATAGCCAATGCAGCAGTACCCCAAAACAAGACCTTAATCACAGAGGCTGACAGGCTTTGTAATTAGGGTGAATAATGGAACCAATAGCAGACTCAATTCTGTGAAATATCTACTACATATTTCATTTCCAAATACAACAATTTAGGAGTACTTCTTTCACTTTGTGTCTGCAGCTCAGAAAGTATTAGTTTCAAAACTTTTTGAGGAAACCATTACACGTTTATTAACTGTATATCCTTTAACAGTATAATAATATTTAGTAATATTATATTCCTTTTAGTAGTGACATTACTGTTTTATATACTAGTGTATTAAATATATATATAATTCGCCATAGATATCAGAACAAACTGAACACACAATGGGAAACAGAACGTGGAATTTTTAACCACTCTCAATTAAAGTAAAAAAACTGCCCTGGAATTGCTGCAGAACATTAGCAATGGGCAACTATAGCCTTGGGAAATCTCATTTTATAATGTTATGGTCTACAAACACATATACACAATTTAAAACCTGAGCTGACACTCCAAACTCTTCGTTTCTTCTCTCCATCCACTCAGTTGGCAGGTAGTCCTGCATTTCAGCTATAAAACACAAACTTCAGTACTTCTGTTATAAGAGGCCATATATAAACAGAAAGGCTTTTAAAAGCTCTTTTTAGTTTACTGTGTGTTTGTAATACAGTAACAAAATCCTCCACAAAATCATTGTCTCTTGTGCAGTGTATAGATTTCCCTTGCCTTCCTTCCTCCTCTGCCTTTCTGCCTCCATGAGCTTACAGTCCTGTCATGCAAGGCTGATGATAAATGGAAATGTAGCAAGGAGATTACAGTTCTCATTTATTAGCTCAGTAGCTTTTACTTTGGGGAGTCCATTCATATGGACTCATATCCAACATCCTGCTTGGTGGAGTGCTCTTTCTTGAAATCAGCGACACCAGTTGCACTTTGGAGTATTTATATTAAAAGCTTTTCTTTGTAGAAAAACTGCAGCATACATCGAGTTGCTGAATCAGTCCACAAGGAAGTGGTTCAGGACAACATGGAACATGTTTCTGTTTCATAGAAGCAGTTTTACACATACAGTGCCTGCTGACAAAGCAGAAACAGCTCAGGGGTTAAAAATAGATAAAGTGATGAAGTTTGAAAGTGGTTTTATCCTGTCCCCAATACACATAATTTGATTGAAAAAAGAATTCTATGTTTTGCATAAACAATGGAAGTCACACAGTAGAAAGATATTTTGCTAAAAAATATAAAACAGTTGGCAGAGCACAGCTCCTTGGAAGTAAATTTTCATGTTTCCAAAGACCAGGAGGTGAAAGTGGTTTTTTTTTCTCTAATTTTCTTATTTTAAATGATGACTCCAAACTTTTATTTGAAAGTTATCAGCTTTTAAGACTGATTTGGTGAGTGGGTCAGGTCATACAAATTCTGCATATGTAAGGCCTTGTAGTTTCTAAAAGGCACAAAAAGTAAACCAGACCCATTAATCACCAGCCACTGTCACCAGCAAATCTTGGGTTAAAAAGTCCTCATTTTTAATATTGTTTCTCTCTTACATTAAGAATATGTATCAACAAAGTTTCATAATTCCAGAGAAAATGTTCCTTTACAGTTTCTTGACTTGATTGTTTTGACTATTTCACCTTTAAGAAATCTTCAGCTTGACAGACTGAATCCAGCTTTGGCTTTTAAGATACACTTTGCCACTTTGTGTGTCAGCCTTAATCCATTTGTCTTTTTCATTCCTTTGATTCATGTGACCTGGAAAAGAGAGTCCTGTTTAGTTTAATTTGTTGCACAGTAAACATATCACCTTCACACCAAGCTCCCTGGAAACATTTCAGATTGTACCAAAATAGCCTTTATGCATTTTTAGTTGGGGCTTCTAACATTTCCTTTTTGATACAGTTCTTTGTATTCATCCCATTTCCCATAATTTGTTGTTACATTTCTTACTGTGTTATTTATTATTAAATATCATAGGCTAGAAAATATGTCTACATTGAAGGTAATTTGAAGTTGACATCTCTTTTGTAAGTATGGAAGAGAAATGCTGGTAAGACCCAGTGACCCAAAGGACAAAACATGTTGCTAATATCACTGCTTACTTATGCCATTGGCTTAAAAACAAAACAAAACTGAGATGTCTGTCTTCCATGTTTCATCTAAGCTCAGTAAGAAGGGTCACGGTCTGAAAACCTCACTCTGTAACAAAGAAGAAAGTTGAACTTAACCCCATTTTACAGATCAGAAACTAAGGCCAAGAGAGATTAAGTGACCTTCCAAATTTATGCAGAAGGTTTGTGACCAAATTGGGAATTAAACTGAGATCTTTTAGTCCCAAACCCATGCCTTTATCAGAAGATCAACCTTCATTTTGGCTTATTTTTACAACGTGCCCTTTATTGTTATTTCAGCGTTCGTGCGACTGAGTGAATTCTAAGTTTAGAACTAATCTGAGCTTGGAATAGCGTGTGAGATGGCAGGGAAGCAGATTCTGAAGCAACTTTGCAAACATGCTCCGCTCTGACCTGTAACAGAGCTGAAGTAAAATTCTGGCTGTGTCAAAAGCAGTGGCAAACCTCCAACTTACATCACTGCATTGGTTTCTACAACTCAAGCCAACGTGCAGAATTTTTCAATAGTATTTCAGCTTTTTGGTACAGCTAAGTGGGATTACTTGATGATTATGGGCCAAGGCCAATACGAGCAGGCTGAAGCACGGCTCAGCAATACAGAATTTTCAGAGGAGTCCCACGCTGACCAAGTTCTCCCACTGAATGAAGAAGGATTTCAGTATTCTTTCCTAACAGACTGCAATGTGCCTTTAGGGATCCCCATGTGGATGTCCCAGTACAACTTCTGCCCTCCTGGTTGCACAAGGTAGCAGAAGCCTCAACTACACCACATGCTTACTGCATCCTTTCCACCTGAAGGCAGTGGCAGTATGGTAGAATCCACTCCATCTAATCAGGGACTTGAAATACATCTATGATGATCACTACAAAGCCAGGCAAATGCATTGTATATGAAATCTGAAACAAGGAGAGTCTCCATATATAAAAATAAAAATGAACCAACAAAGTAACACAAAGGAGAATTCCAAGAATTCCACCTGATCCCTTCACAGAGTTCTGGAGCACTGAAAATGCAGCTGTTTTTCTAAGAGAAGACGACACAACATTTACAGGACAAAGACATTTTCTCAGAAAGCGCCTATTGAAGTGCTTGGCCACGGCCATTTCCTCTCTTGTTTTTTTGTCACCATGTCATGTTGTTCTGTGGAAGGAACAAAAGCTGAAGAACAGAACCAGCCCTGTAGATGATTTCACCCTGCTACGTTTCTGCTAAAATTTTAACGGAGAGTTTTGGAGAAACACAGAAACAAATTGAGTCATTTCAAAGCTCAGTTGTAGTCTGAGCTCTGTTTCTCATTTAGTATTTGCTATGTGAACTTAGAAAAATGTTTTGTTCCTTGTGCTTCTTTTGGAGATTTGCCCGTGAAGGGAATGCAGGAATATAAAACTGCCTGCAGCAAACTCAGTATCAAATTCCATTCCCCGGGGATGCAGATCTTCAAAGTATCTTAAGGTTATTAATCCTATTGCCAGTAGCAGGTTCAAATCAAGCTTAAGATACTTGAATTGTTTTGTGTAGGAGGTGCTAATCAAGCAACAAAGCTTAAGTTGGAGATTTCTTGATCACAATTGGATCTTAATGATACCCAACTGTCTGTGCTGTGGGAATGTTAAGTGGGTTCTGAGGATGACTTTTAGCATGATTAAATCACAAAAAAGTATTTC
The DNA here is from genome assembly GCA_037305975.1 of Chrysolophus pictus. Classification (NCBI taxonomy): domain Eukaryota; kingdom Metazoa; phylum Chordata; class Aves; order Galliformes; family Phasianidae; genus Chrysolophus; species Chrysolophus pictus. The sequence goes on from CM074576.1 coordinate 183,579,147, forward strand.
ATTTCAAAACCCACCAGTCAAGGCAAAAGCATGAACTCAGGGAAAGACAGATGCACCAGTATGCTGCATGGCCACCTTCTCAGTATAAAACTTAGGAAAAAGGAAGTTTTTCCACATGTGTCTAAGGCAGAGAAGGTCTTTGCAAAACTTTATGCAGTCAAGAATTGATCATTGATTTGTATGCCTTACTGTAGGCCAGTGGAGCTGAAGTAGTTCTATGTTCATACCATAACACGTACAATGATTTAAAATGCTTTTCACTGGTTTTCTAAACACTGTGGTGCATCCTAAAAATGCTGCGTACAGCTTGAGTTAAACACAAGCTGAAACCAATAAAAATCCGTAGGATAGCATCTCATCTAATGTGTTTTTTAAAAGTTGGATGAACTTCTTACTTGACTTAAAGGAATGTAATCTTTTCCAGATACAACCTGGGCTTTTGTTTGTTTTTTAAGATACAGCTTTAAGGATCAAGGCTTCACAGAGGGACAGTGTTTAGAGGGACACTGTAAAACAAAGCCCTTCCCACTCAGACCTAGTGGCAAAGATTCAATAAAAAGTGCTTCTAGAAAAGAAGTATTAAGGAAGTGCCTTGAGAACAAAGAAAACAACAAAGGACAAAACAGCTAATAGGGTTACTCCTGGGATCAGAACTGAAACTTTGAATGCAACAGAGAAAAGTCAGCTGCAAAGTGGGGAAAAGGAGTGCAATGCTTTCACAGCTGTTAAGTTTCAGAAGAAACTTAGGTTTCAGCTGAGGCTGTGATACATGTTCTTTCAGTTATTTCCCTTTTAAAGGCAAGTTGCTTGCCTCACATTATTCACTGCCCCTTCTACTGTGTTTGTGTTTAATTCTGGAATTCAGCACAGCAAAAAAATTATCTTAAATAATACAAATTTCTGATAACAAAAGCAATAAATATACCCATAAGGCTCTGCACATGATGTACAAGGCTCATGGAGCTCACGCAGTCAGCTCTCTCCTTGCATACTGGATAAGCCAATCCTTGAAGCAAAACTAAAGGTAAGCCCGCAGTACTACACAGGCAGCTCTTCCACTATTGCTGGATGAGGGGCCATTCTGTGAGCAATGAGAAGATCTAGGTAGGAAACAATCTGTCTAAATCCAATAAGGCCCAGACAGGAGTTCAGTCCTAACCTCAAGCAAACATGAAATCCTTATCATTTCACTGCATACCTAGTTATTCTGAGGGCAAAGGTGCTCCTTGCCACAGTTGTCTTGGAGAACCAGGCAGGGTAGAAAGACATGAACTAAGTTATAGGAGAAACCTGAGAAGTCAGAAATAGGATGGTGGTAGCAACACCCGTCCTACCAAAGGGATCTGGTAATTGGACTCACTTTCTCCAGAAGCACATGAGGAAGAAGGCCATCTAATGTATTCCTAGTGATGAAAGAATAATGAAAGATGGGTCAACGCATATTGTAGAGGCAACATGTATCTGGAAGCTTTTACGGGAAAAGAAGATTAGAAAACAGGAGATTCCTCTCCATCACCAGGACAGATACAATGGAAAAGGCATAAGTTAACATGAAGGAAAGAGTCCTGGTCACTCTTGTGCATGGTCAGGTGACGTGGCTCAGAGAAGCACCCTTCAGATAAGACTCAGCAAGGTGTCAGTGCTGTAGATTAATGAGATTAGAGCCCAAACTACAAATCCTGTTAGCTCTTGCAACTGTTGTCATGTTGGCTAAAATAAGGGAGCACATATGCTTCTCGACTTGAGAGAAGATAAGCATTCACAAAGAATATGTTTGTTATTAGTAAAAGAACAGAAGAGTACGAAGAGACTGGCTTGTCAGCTTGAGAAAGTAACAGTGAGATATGGTAACATGTAAATACAAACATCCACAGCCACTGAGGAGCACCTGTGACACTGTGGGACTTGGACCAAGGAAACTTGGTGCTGAAAGCCAGATGGAGCAACTGACCACCAAAATTAGCTCACTCAGCTCCAAGTAGATGGATGGCACCATGTCAAAGGTTGCTGCTGGATATCAATTTGGCACTAGAACTGGGCCGGGGGAAGAGAAAGATCTGGAATCAGATGAGTCACTGGCACCACTCAGAGACAGAAGATTTACATGTTGTAAAAGATGGATTATATTCCAGACAATTTGATTTGGAGATTGACACCATCAAGGAATGACTGCAAGACTTTTTTTCCAGCAAATTTAGAATTGTCAAAACATAAGCTTGCAATGTAAGCATGCCAATAGCTGCATTCATTTACTCCCCAGATTCATCCACACACATGCTTCATAACCTTCCTTGCAGTTACTTTGAAGTTGAGGGGAGCAGATGGCCACATCAGCTTGGAAGAAGAGGAAGTAGAGCTGAAAGCAGTCTCCAATGTGTTTTAATCTGACATGCTTGCTGAGGTCCTTCTTCAAAACCTGCTACAGCACAAGGATTGTGACCTTTCCAGACTATTACTTACTACTGGAAAGTTTATCCTGCTATTTAGCTAAGCTTTCTTTACCGTAAGATCAAATCATAATTTCTAGTTCCATCACCAGACAGAGGACATTTTCTTTCATCTCTGCAGCAATTTCTGACATAATAGAGAAGAGCATCTTCCCTCGGACTCCTTTTCTTAAGAAGAAAACAACACTTTTTTTTTTTCCTTTTTAAATCTCCCTCCCAGAAATGATGTTTTCGACCTCTGAGCATATGCTCTCTTTAGGAGTCCCTACGGTTCCTCATATCCTTTTTGAAGTGGACTACTCGAAACTGGACACATTCCAGCAAAGTATTACTAATGCCAAGTAAAGCCAAAGGATTATTTTGAGTTTCACAGAACAGTCCTGTTAATATACTATTATGTTTGGGTGGTTTTGTGTTTTTTCAACTGCATAACATTATTGCTTCCTGTTTACTCGAATACTCCTCATCTTAGGAATGCATACATTCCTACCTCCACACTTCAAACATAAAAATGATATACTGGAAAAATAGCTTAAAATGTAATCAAATCAGGATTATTTAAATGTTCATCAGTTCAGTTAACATGTTTGTAACCTCTTTGGCTTGAGAGTCTCCTAATTGTCTTATCTGCTTAAATTACAGAATCAATTACTAGCCTGCTACCTCTCCTGTTACCATTCATAGTTCCAGATATAGTTAATGGTCCCTACAGGCTTCTTAGATGAGCTGATTCCCAGATAAAGGCAGGCCTGAAGAAATGGGGAAGGCACACACATCTGCAGGAAGAGCTATGAGTTCCAAGAAGCTACAGAGCCTACTTGACAAGGACAGTCCTCTTTTCCTACCCTCTTTGCTAAGTGAAGGAAAAAGAAGCCTTGACATGATTACTATTGTAAATTACTGGAATTACTTAAACATTCTCAAACTAGGCAGGAAAAGAAATGCTTTCACAGATGGAAGTTGGACCAGTGCTTAGCATGAAAAATCTGTTTTTATAACCTTTATTGTACCATACTATAGGAGTGCCTACTGATGTCAATGGAAACAGATCCTTATTCCTGCAAATTACTCTGAGGAATAAAATCCCCAGCATGTTCTCTGGTTCCATCCCTCCCCTGACAAGCATGCCAGCTTTGTAGGCAAGTCCCTCACTCTTCTGAAAGAGGAAACACCTTTTGATAGTTTCATCACTCTGCCTCTGAAGTGCTCGCTCCTTTTATTCTTTTGCTTTGATGAAATCCACATCATCTTTTCCTCAGCTGCCTTGCAGAACTCTGGATGTGATTGCTCACAGGGCCATAGTGTGCCACCTTCCTCACTCCTGTGGAAGCAGGAGCCTCGAAGCAAGGTGAGGACACAGGTCATACCTGCCCTAACAGCAGGAGGGAAGGCTGTGTCACATAGTGCAGGTGACAACCCAGGTGCATATTTACTCAAGTCACAGAGTTCTCACTGGAGAACCTTCTCTCTCATATCTCACACAACACTCCCAAAGGCAAGAACAGCTTCCTGAAAGCAGCCAGTTCCCATTCTCATCCACATGAAAACTGGCTGGTTTCTGAAAAGCAATCTATTTTTAAACTAACCTCTGAGCTCAGAGCTGCCATGCCTCTTGAAGTTTTGTTTTTTTTTTTTTTCTAGTTGGCAAAACTCCTCTTCCTTCCCCATTTATATTGCTTTAGTTGCAGCAGAAAAACATCTATGATCTCCATATCTAAAACTTCAACAGTAAACAATGTTTTCATGATATAGAAACAGCATTAAATCCTTTTTAATTATTTGAAAATCTACACTTAAAAGAAAATTCTCAAATATCAGTTTCTAAAAGAGATTGTTGAGAATGAGAGGACTTGGCTGCAGAAAGAAAGCAGCATCCCTATGACGAGAAGCAGGAAGCTTCCCCCTTGCCATATCAGAGGAACATTACTGGCTTGGCAAAGAAAGGGAAAGTACAATTTTCAGAAGAGTAAGAAAAGGAACCAAGCATGCCTCAAAACCAATAAATTCATCTTCCTTTAGGTTTGGTGCCTTTTACAGACCAGAGAAGAAAAGGGCAGAAGAAATCTGCTAAAAATTGTTGACAAAATATTTAAGAAAGCTAAATGCCCAGTGTAAGGCAGATGAAGATGTGTCACTTCAGCCCAGCACTATACCCCGCAGAAAATCTGTTCCAGGGTTTGTTTTCCATTTACTTGTACATATAAATTTGTCAGAATACATTTTACAGGCTTCTTGTGCAACTCCTCTTTGAAAGCAATCAGTGAGCAGTGGCCAAATGCTGCTGCCTCTGCATAATTCCTGATGATTTCCGTGGCTTTGGGATACATATATCTGAGAATTAACTAATTGGAGCTAATCTACCAGGACCATTTAGATATGGTGTGGTAGGCTGAAAAATTGCTTCTGCTTCAGTGTTGATGGCACTACAGAAACACTGAGTGGATTGCACCAGACAAGCCATTGAGCTGTGTATATCTGAAACAGTAATTTTATCTTTAACGCTGCCAGAGTAGCAGGATGATTGGCAACAAGGAAATGCATTGCTTTGCTGCTGAGGCGCTTTATCACCTACAGCCTAACTGGAATTCAGGGCCCTTCCACAAGTTTCTGAGGAGTTTTGAACAAGGTTTTAAAAAAATTATATTTAATAACCAGTAATAAATTTAGAAGCACATTACTGTTCAATGCAGAAGGAGATACATTCATATTTCAAGAGTACAAGCAGGTTATGTACTATTAACAGACAATTCTAACATTTCTTACCTGTGAGAACTCAGGAGTTGTTACTTTACATGGGAGAGGAAAAGAAATTTTGAACAGATTTTCTTAGTTCTCAAACAAAGGAAAACTCAGAGCCTCACCCATCTGTTACTGTATCACGTCACACTGACATAATGCTTTCAAAAAACAAAGCTGGAGCCTTCAACACATTATATTAGCATTGCCTCTTGAGCAAACTGAGTAATTGGTAACAGTAAGAGCCTTAACTTGGAGATAGATGTGTCTGGAGAAGAGGAGACATACACACCCAGACAATGAAAAGCGTAACTGTTTTCTAAATCAGGAATCAATAAGACTTGGGATTCCCAAATCCAATTTTAAATCTATTAGAAGAATGACCCCAGAAACCGCAGATACCTTTCCATGGATCCTTCACTCCAACTTCTGGTCTTCACCATTTCACACTCATCACTTCTCAAACTACCCCACTCTGTTTAACATTCATACTGTACATTTATAAACATACTTTTATGTTTTTATGCACCTTTTAATTCACCCTCCTACCTATGCAGAGAAAACTTTGTAGTGTATTTTTAATTCATATTCTCTGGGAATTTATTACATGAGTTTGTTTAAGGCAACAAAGCAATGGGTCACATTCAGCCCTGGCTTACATCCCACAAATTCAATGGAATAATGCTGAGAGTGAGTTTAACATCTAAGATGTTAAAAAAGCAGTTGTTTGCATTCACAATCATTTACCAGACAAAATGAAAGAGCCATCTAGAAATATGGAGAGTTCAATGGCACAAGCAAACATCTGAAATCTGAAACAGCTGAAACAAGAAGAGGCCAAGAGTAACAAACTCATAAGAAAACGTGGATGTCTTCGACTGACGCCAGACAGACATTTAATGGTAGCCAAGCTTAGTAAGCCTTACCACTTAAAATTACGCGATCATCTTTGGAGGCACTCCGTGTTTCTTTTAACTCGATCTCTGAGCTCACATCCACTTTTCTTCCAGACAACTCTAAGTAGGCTTTGAGAGAGGCAGGTACCTTGACTGTAATAGAACCTGACAGATTTAAATGAAAGCTTGTTAGATTAACATTGAGATCAAAGCATGAAACGGGCCATTATATAGTAACTTAAAGCAAACAGTCCTTCAGACACTGTAACCTCTTCTTTTCTGTCAAAAGATTAACAAAGATAACTTCATTTCTCATAATCAGAATACTGTATGTCACATATAAAATAGAACCACAGTATTTCTTCAGGCAGCATGAGAATTAACACTGGATATACTGCCAGAAACAGCTCTTGCTAGAGGACCTTACTGCAAGGAAGGCCAAGGGGAGCAAATAAAACAGATCTCACAAGTATTATGACTCTGGTTTCATCTTATAGTTGTGTATTTGCACTCCTGAGCATGGACACAGGGTTTGATTTAATGAGTAATCCAGCTACTGCATGCAGCACAACACAAGAATGTTATAGAAGAACTGTTCCTCTGCAGTGATGGGATCCCACTTACATACTGTTGATGCTAGCAAAACAAACAAACCAAAAAAAAGGATCTATATGTAGGAATTCTTTTTCCTCTAAATAAGTGCTTCTGTGCAGCAGATTGAAGGCAAATACTGGGCCCCCAACCTCCTAATGTCCATCATATTTGGAATTACTCAAGTGCAATGTTTGGAAGCTGCACGCTGAAACAAAATACTAGCAATAATCAAAACACACATTCTACATAGGTACTTCTTAGTTTCTACCCAGCTCTAACATTCACTTTAGAGAAAAATAAGACACTCTCTTTAATTACATTCAAAAAGCTGAAGCAGATCACAGTTACAAAACTGATGTAATGGCTACGTAGGCAGACTGAAAGCAACTCGAGCTATGCAGTTTACATTCGCACAAATCAATTGCCTGTCACACTCCTGAAGAAGAAATAACTGCCAAGACTTTAGGCCTAAATTTTGCTGGATACACAAAAGCGTTAGGATAAAAGAGGGAAAAAGTCTTTTCCTTGGTCCTCCCCTCTGGGAGCAGCTCAGTAACGTGACTCATAAAATCCAACACATGCAACTCATTTATCACAAATAGGACATTTTCTACTCGGCAGCTGTCAGCAGTTACTCCAAAGTTACAGAGTAAATGAAAACAGAACTTTATCAACTTTGCCTTAACTAAACTGTGCTGCCAGAAGAGCCATCAGGCAATGTTTTCAAAATAACATTAAATAGCTTTTGTTAAATACATTCTTCTTTGCTATTAAATCAAAGAGACATAACCTAGGGATTCAAAACATAACTCAGAAATAATATAAAAATAAATTTACTCATACCAATGAAACCAGGATGGCTTATAAAGAAGAATGGCATAAATGATTCCAATCCATTTTTTTCATTATTTCCCTTATGATTGACTGCTACATGTAATAGGGCATAAGATTCTCTCTCAGATAACCAGAGGAAGCTACCAAATACCACATTCATTTAAAACACCTCAACTGTCTGACATCATGTTAACATAAAGAGTGCTGTAGCTTTGGATTTCTTCGTTTGTTTTGCAAAATTAGGGCCAACAAGATGTCTTTAGTGTTAGTATTCACAATATCATCTCTTCTGAATGGCAAAAATGATGAACTCTAGGAGTGAGCAAAGTTACAGTGAGTAATCAGGAGGGAAAAAAAACCCAGGAAGAATGGTAGAGGGCACTCTCATATTTATTGCTCTGTCTTCCTGTTTCAATAACAGGACATTTCATCAGGAAAAAGCAGGGAAATGTCAGTGTATGGTGGTCATCAGTGAATATGTAATGTAATACATACCAGCAGCATGGATTATACCGTACTCAAGACAAAGATCACAACCCAAGTCAACTATACAGAATTCTACTGAATAGATCACCAAGAAAAAGTATTTAAAGAAGTAAAAAAAAAAGCACCAAAAACTGTAATCTGTTCTAAAGCATCACTGTATCTTACTGAGTTTACTACACTATAAGTATCTATATACATTTTTTAACCACGAGGTAAAAAAAAGAACAAATTACCAAAAATCATGTAATAATTATTTTAAATAGACAAAAAGAAATCCAAACCCTAATCTTCTTTATTTTATATCATAAATTGCCATTAAAAAATATATGTGCTGCAGTTTTCTAACCTTTCTGGGATTTCAGATCCACTTCTCTTAATTGACTGACATAAACATCTATTGCCCCATGAAGTGTAGAAGCTTTTAGACTTCCATCTGATGAATCTACAAAAGAAAAAAAAAGATGAAAGGATTTGTGTACATTTAGAAAGGTGCTATTGTTTATTTTTAGAAAAAAATTTGCAAGAATCTTATTTTTGCTCTTTGAACTAACTTTACAAATTCCTGTACGTTTAAGCAATATTCGCTGTTAATTTAATGAATCATCATAAAAAGGCTTGGGTTGGAAGGCCTTAAAGCCCACCCATCCCCACCCCCTGCCGTGGGCTGGCTGCCCCCCACCAGCTCAGGCTGCCCAGGGCCCCATCCAACCTGGCCCTGAGCGCCTCCAGGGATGGGACACCCACAGCTCTATAGGCAGCTGTGCCAGGGCCTCACTGTCCTCTGAGTAAAGAATTTCCTCTCAACATCAAACTGAAATCTTCCCTTTTAGTTTAAAACCATTCCCCTTTATTCTGTTGCTATCTAAGCATGTAAAAGACTCCTTTGAAGCACTGAATGTCAGACTTTGCTGGTTTCTGATCAAAACTTCTCTTCCCAAACCAGAATTATAAGCATGTCCACCTCCTTCTACAAGGATAAGTTCATATTTGTATGGACTATTTTAGTTGTCCACTAAAAAACTGCACTAAAAACCACTCTGTGCAGGGGGAGCTTTACCCACAGAAATACCATAAGCCAAGGACCAGCAGTTGTGCATTACAATGTGGAGACAGAAGAATATCTGAAGTAACTGCTGCAAATTAATATACATAAGAAATCAACATTCATTCTTTGCCCCAGAATAAATAGGCACACACTTTCTTCTATAGCTCACTAGCTGTCATTCATGAAAGCAGAACTTTCTGAAAAGCCCTATTCTCAAACAGAAAACATTTTTTAAAGGCTGCTTCTCAGGTATACAAATAATTCACAACCTATTCCAATTGGATTTACACACAGTTTTTCACAATATTACAGAGAATTCACTTTTGAGCTACCAAACAGACCTATTGTTGATAAAAATTGCAAAGGAATTACGAAGCAACTCTGGAGAAGTGTGAAGAAAAAGCACATAATGTAAGTGAGCAAATTAGGAAGACTGCTAGAAGTGAAAATATTAACCAAAAATATCTTGAAACACAGAAGAAGAATATTTTTCTTAGTTTCCACTAAGTAAATAACAGAACAAGAAGCACAGGCATGTTTTCAGAGGTAGCTAAAACAACAAAACCAAACCTGACTGAAATTTGTCATTTCAAAAGTGAAAATATTCATTGGGGAATAAACTTGATTAATCATAACAAGAATGTCCACCATTAATGCCTTAATCTCACATTAGGAGCAGATGTGGAAGATCAGTATATTACAAGCAAACATGGAAAGGGATTATTATCCCTCAGCTAGAACTGAGTTCTTTGGGGGGGGGGAAAGCAACAAAAAAATGGCCAATCCTGATTTAGTCAGCTGAAAAACTGACACCATCTTTGGCGTGCTTTTCCCATGCATGGACTGTATGTAAAAGGAGTTCTGTTCCAGCTCTGAAAGAACAAATAAACTCTTTGTTACCTGAAATTAAATGGATAAGAGATTTTGCTTGGGTAGAGCACAATGAAGCATTTTCTTGGTAACTTTTTAAAAGTGTATATTTAAGTTTAAAAATAACAGTCACAGTGAAACAGTTAATGTTTACATGAGTCAAACTTCTAATAAAAAAACTGGTACCAGCAGATAGACATCTTCCCATAAAAACTATTTTATTTTTTGCAATCAAATGTAGTAACAGGGTGAATAGTGATAGGACAAGAGAGAATGGTTTTAAACTAAGATGGGAGGTTCAGGTTAGATATTAGGAGGAAGTTTTTCCACACAGGAACAGGTTGCCCAGGGAGGTTGTGGATGCCCCATCCCTGGAGGCATTCAAGGCCAGGCTGGATGTGGCTCTGGGCAGCCTGGTCTGCTGGTTGGTGACCCCACACATAGCAGGGGGGTTGAAACGAGATGATCTTTGAGGTCCTTTTCAACCCAGGCCATTCTATGATTCTATGATCCATATAACCCTGACAGAGAGTTTGTCGTCAATAGATACAGGAAATATCCAGCCTCTAATTCTCCTCTTTTAAACAAAGCATATTATTAGTTCTTTTCTCTGCAGAAATGTGAAGAACAACGATCCTGCGGTGATAGGACACTGCTACTCCAGGATAGCAGTCTGGGCAGCACAGCTGGCTGATGGAATGATCAACAGAAACAGTAGGAAATATGTTTTAGGTAAAACAACCAAGTGTGACTGATGGAAAAAGTTTTATGGACATCAAATCAGACACTGAAAGACATAAAACTGCCCATGACTTCTACAAAGCCCATCTTTTTTAATGCTGCTTAAGGTTTGCATCTCTATATGTAAATAAGTGAGAAGCAGGAAGATGGCAGAACAGGAAAAGGGGTTAAAAACAGAGATGATAAAGTTCTACAACTCAAATAGGTGAATTCAAATAAATCAAGATTTTAAAAGGAAAAATTACCTTACATTAGAGAATCTGGAAGGACAAAACAGTTAATAGAGACAATATATAATTCACAAGTGAGACAATTAGTTTTTATATCTAAGTATATACCCATCATTAACTGAGGTTTAATGCAAATAACAGAGTAAAAGCAAGAAAAAAAGCATACTTCAGTTTCCTAGGGACTGACAGCTCAAGAGGAAATACAAGGATGAATTGTTCTGCTGCAGAAAGAACAGATGATTACTCTTGAGCAACTTCAACTATTTAAGAATTTACTACTACTACTACTACAAAAAAGTTAGTTGTTAAGCTTTAAGAAAAATAACTCTGCTGCAGTAGACATCAGCTACGCTACATTTATAACAGCAGCAAAGAAATCACTCACGTAGACAACTCTGTCGCTAACAAAGCTGTCCAGAACATTTTTCTACTCTTAATTTCCACACAGATTTTATAACTATAACCACTGCTTTTAAAGGCCATAGTCTGCTGTGAATAACCTGATGTTGGCAAAAAAAGAAAATCATTGCACACTTCAATCCTGCATCACAATACAATGTGCCAAGTATGACTTCATCTTGATAAGCCTCTGACCTACTGTAGGTCAGGTAGGATCTTCTTTCAGAATATCCAAACTCGTGAGGGAAGAAAACAATTAAGAAATATATCAATTGTTTTTCCATTTGTGGCAATTATGAAAAGCTTTCAGACATCGTATCTGAGGGAAAATATTGCATGTTAGAGGTTACTGGAATTGGATCATACTTGGATGCCTAGTTTTATTTTTCCTGCCTGGAATTTAGACTAGTTAGCTCTGCACTGGAACAAAAGCATCCCTTTGTGGGTGAAGCGATAGGACAAGGGGGAATGGATTTAAAGTGAAAGAGGTTTAGTTTAGATGTTAGGAAGAAATTCTTCACTCAGAGGGCAGTGAGGCACTGCACAGCTGCCCACAGGAGTGAGTATCCCATCCCTGGAGGTGCCCAAGACCAGGCTTGATGGGTTCCTGAGGAGCCTGATCTGGTAGATGTTAATCCTGCCCATGATAGAGAGGTCGGAACTAAGTGATCTTTGATGTCCCTTCCAACCCAAGCCATTTTATGAAGTGCGTAGTATAAATACTTCATTTTTCACCTATAAAGGTATGGGTATTGACAACTGTTGCAAGATATACATTCTGCAAATACATAATCTCTTATTAAAAGTTCTAAAAAAATATTGCTTCAAATACACTAGGCATCTAAAAGTTAATATTGTAACAAAATTGAGGATTTTCATTGTCATTACGTAAGAAGCTATGAATCATCGCAGCATCATCAACATCACTTAATGTTTGGACGCAACCAAAAGAAAAAAGTTTGTGGTTTTCTAAGCTGCAAGAAAAATGCTACTACACCCAGGCAACACCTACTTTTACTATATACTCAAAACCATTAACTGTTTTCTCCAGTACATAAGCTCTGTCCAAAATACACTCTACATTCAACAGGATATAAAAGAAAGGGAAGAGGAAAGAGAAAACAGAGGTAATAACTCAGTAGGTATTAAATCATACCATTAAGTCATAGCAGACTAAGTTTTTTAATTTTTTTTTAAATTAATTTCCTTTTTTTTTTTCTTTTTTTTTTAATAACCTGGCACCTGAGGGATGAGAAAACGCAGCTGACCCCAGTCTCTCCCTCTGGAGAGCAGGATCCTTTGTAAAAGATGGCGTGGAGGAAAGCATGGGTACAAAGGAAAAATAATTTGCCATCAGCAGAACCAAGGCCAAGTTCTGAGAAGAGGAGACTGGAAGACAAAGGCTGCTTAAAATGAGGACAAGTACATTAACACATTTCATGTAGATGACAAAGACTGGATCAACTGAAGTACTGAGACACAAGGGTGTGCACGGTTAATACATATGTATTTTAAAGTATATATGAGCAATACTTTAGGATGGTACAAAAATGGCCTCAATGGAACTCTGAAATAAGATTTTTGATTTAAAAATTCTCTAGAGCACATTTTAAAAATCGAATGCTCAAGGAGAGGGAGAAAAAAAAAATCAGATGCAACATTGCTAAATAAGCTGTTCATTGTTTAATTTTTCAGTTGTCCAAAAAAAAAAAAAACCCAACACACTGTTTTTCACATTCAAAGCCCTCTGAAAATAAGATTCTGGTATTGTGCCTCAATGCTAGAGAAGAGAACCACCTCATGACAACATTCTTAAATCAGAAGTCTTAGACGCTTCAGCTCATTTTCACGTGAGGATCATTCACAAATAGTAAGCAGCTACTCTGCACGTTTTCAAGAAAATTGAAATTCTGCTGTAATTGCTAGGTTTCAGTTCATTTAAGACAGTGAATCTACCATAGAAAGTCACTGAAGCCTTTTGGTCTTCCAGTATTGGTAGCTGAAGAAAAAAGCTGGCAGAATAATCCTAACGGACACTGACATCTATAAAAGGGTAAAAAACAAAAAGATAAGGGATTTCTTGGATGTTTATATACATTCCTGCTTTCCAGAGTAAGCTCCTGCTGCTTATAAAGCAGTGTCAATTTGCTGTCAAACCTGTAAGTCATTTTCCCTGAGTTAAACTAATACCATAAGAATTTTCTCTTTATTTTTTTGAGCCGGTAGGGGAAAATTTGGTCTGGCAGCAGAGTAGAGAATACATAGTCAGAGGATAACGGTGACATTGAGGAATAAACAAGTTTTAGCTGGAGTGAACACAAGTCAGCCTTGCACCCTGGCAGAAAAGAAGGCCAACGGTAACCCTGACAGTATTAATAGCACCATAGCCAGTATATCAAAGGAAGGGACTATCTCCACTTCTACTCACTCAGTACTTGTCAGACCACATCTAGAACAAAGCATCTAGTTTTAGGGCTCCTGATAAAAGAGAGACATCAATCAACTGGAGAGAATTCAGTGAAGGAACACCAGATAGTCAAGGTCTGAAGCACTTCTCAGTCAGGAGAGGCTGAGGGCTTGTGCAGTCCATAGAACAGGCAGCTTCAGAGCCTGACAGTAGCTCCCTACTATCCACAAGGAAGCAATGAAGATGATGAAGACAGTCCTCAGAATGGAAAATTACAAGAACACAAGAAACAAAAGGCTTAAGCTGAAACATGAAGGATTTCATCTGGATATACAGAAAATCTTTTTCATCCTGAAGGCAATTACATACTGGAACAGTTTGCCCAGAGAAGCTGTATAGTCTGCATCCTTGGAGATCTTTGAGACTACAAGATAAAGCCCTGAGCAACCTCACAGCCAATACTGCTTTAAGCACTTGGGTTGGACAAGACAACCTCCAGAGGACCCTTCTAACCTCAGCCATTCTGTGAATGACTTCCTGAAGTCTCTTCCAACCTCAGTTTTTCTATGAACTTACCAAATAAGAGTTTTAAAAGATCAAACAAATTCTTAAAAAAAAAAAAAAAAAAAAAAGCAGCCCACTATTTTTTGTAGTTTGGATTTCTAATAGTTACTTTAAGTCGTAACATACAGTAGAAGTAAAAACAGTTGCTTCAAATTAAGAAGTCATCCAAAATTCACAGAACGTGCTAGAAGTAAAATGCTTCTAGTGAAGGGTTGGCAAACAATTTGTCAGTGACTAACAAAGCTCATGGTATGGGAAAAGGCATTGTCACTACTTTCATATTTTATCAGTAACAGTGTAGAACACTGGCACATGCTAGGTACTTAAAATTACACTGAAGTTTGGAGAGAATCTTTAAATATATATTTTTACATAAACATCCCCAAATAAAAATAAATAAACTGGATAAAACTAGTCTAAAAACAACAATAAAAATTAGAGTGAAAGACAACATTGGTTTGCTTTTTCAATATAAAAGCATACGAGAGATTCCTCAAAATTGTGGGTTTTTTTTTCCCTTGAATACATTAAAAATAAATGCAGCATTCTCAACTGCGCTTTGCCTATTAAATAATCCTTCCAGAAGAATACATCCTCAAGATCTATGAAGGGTTGTATTTTTCAGTTATCTGATAAAATATTACTGCAGAGAATTAAATTATATACGTCTGAAAACTCAACTGAGGATGTCAGAAGATGCAAGTTTTTCTTCCTATTTCTATCAGCAAATGTCAGCTTGTTGGACAGTCAGAGAGTTATCTTGTGGCATTAATTCCTCACGTGCAAAAATTTAGCACTTAAACTTTACATTTTCAAGTTTTCAGAGTTGAATCACTGAATCTTAAAAGCCATTTGCCTTTAGAACAATTCATACAAAATTAAGGGGAGTAATCTTCTTTAGGATTAGGATTAGAATCCTCTTTAAATGTAACCAACGTTCTCAGAAATGAAATCTGAGAAATAAAGTTAGTTCAACAATCGCAAAGCTTCAAAATGTTTAAGCTGAACCAAGTTAATTAAGGGAAAATCATCATCTGTTGGTGGAAAAAACTAGCTCCTGTTAAGAAACCTTTAAGCACTCTTCATATTCTATGAGTTTATTTAACTGAAGGAAAAACAGTCTACCAAGCTTGATTTAATTCTGTGGTTTAATGACTAACTCATGAGAATGTGCATTGCATTCATTTTCCAGGAATATTAATATAGATTGCTCAGAAACATAAGAGGACTTGTAGCAGGACAGTGTGTCCCTGCAAGATGCTGTGACTGTAATAACCATCACTAGCCTTATTTATACCTTCTATTATTTCAGTTTAATACCAGAGAAATAACAAGAAAATTGTCAAGAAAGTGAGAAACTCAATATATAGAACATCGGGTTCTATATATATCTATATCAGGTTCTATATGCATATATATACATACACACACACAAACACACATTTTCTTAACATAATGCAACTGATAAGGTGTAACAGTTATTAACTAAGAAGAAATTTAAAACCTACTTTCTACTTCTGGAGGGAAAAGAGTCATCAACGTAGTAGTTTAGAAACACGAGGTTCTCATAAGCTTTTTTCCTACCTCACAATAAATACATCAATGATTAATGTTACATGATATGAAAATTAAACATAGCTAACCACTGATAACAAACATAACCAGAACTAGATTAAAGGCAAAATGATTACACTTGATGCACACTTAGTATTTTCTCATGCCCTTTTGTCCAGTCTTAATCTAAAGATACTCAGATTCAGTCTAATGCCTAAAGCACAGGGAGTATGGTGGCTTGCCTGCAAAAGGCTGTTAGAGCCAGCTTTGGAAAATATCTTTCAAATACACACTAGTGAATGCTGCTCTTGAAAATAAAAGGAATGAGGGCAGAAAAATTTGAAGATCAGAAAGCTATCTACTTTCTTTTCGTGTGAATAATCATATTTAAAAAGGAAAAGGGAAGAGTGAGAGAAAAAATATTATCTTAAAGAGAAAACAAAACATACCTACTGTGATACTGCCTGTTTTTGTCTCAAGGTTGGTGTTACCTAATAAGAAAAGAAAAAATAAGATTTTAATATTAAAAGTGGATTATTTAACTGGTTTCTCAAATCTCAACAGAGATTAAAGTAATGTGATCTCACAGTGAGATACCTTACAGTGAGATACATCCTTTGCATATAAAAACAAGAGTATAAACCAGTTATATTGCTTCAATACTATGGCTTTACAAACAAAAATCTCAACACATGGGAAGAAAATCCTGGAATGAAAAAACTGGTCTGAGTAAAGCGAAAAAGAGGCACAGTATTTTTTTATTTTTTTAAGTTGGTCAGATGCCCACATCAAGACTATAGATTATTCTAGTAGTTTAATAGGATGACTAACAAAATAGTTTCTATTTTCCTTTTTTTTTCCCCTCTGTGTTAATATGTATATATCCCTCATCCTCCAACACATTAATTTTTGCTTTATATTCAAAGGTTGTTTCCTAGACAATTGCCTAAAAAAAAATCACTGAATTTTACCTACTCCCTCCAAACTTAGTCTTGTTACATATATAACAACCCACTGACAATGCTCTTCATTGAATTCAGCGAGATCTGAGTGTGCTGTGCAGGCTGGAGAATCAAACAAGAGTGTACAATACCTATGACACAGAATGGTCTCTTACTGACCCTGCATTATAGAATCATAGAGTTGCTCAGGTTGAAAAAGACCGTAAAGATCATTGAGTCCAACCATAACCTAACCATTCTGCCCAAACTCTAACAACCCTCTGCTAAATCATGTCCCTGAGCACCACATCCAAACAGTTTTTAAACACATCCAGGGATGGTGACTCAACCACCTCCCTGGGGAGCCTATTCCCAGTGCTTACTTTGAACTGGCCCTGGTGTGTAATCAGTAAATCTCAAAATAAACACTCCTTCCACATCACATTAAGCACCAAGAGAACCTGGAAGGATGAGGGATGTACCTCATAACAGTATGAATGCCTCTTCTGCTAACTGTCTAAAAGTTGGTAGAAGCTCTCATATTTCCATTTATGCCATGCATACTGCATCAGAAGAAAAGCTTTAAGTGAAAAAAGTGAACAGTTCACTCTTGCTACTCCCTCATTATCCCAGAAGGATAACAAACCAAAATGAAAAGCTGATCACAGTAATTTAGTCTAATTTAACAAGGCATAGTATTCACAAAAGTTTCCAGATTCTGATCAAGTTCTGCTCCCCTCTTCCATAATTATACAGTAATTATACAGTCATTAGGGTAGAATGCATTCCACTGTATGATCTGTAATGTTTTCTTTAGCAGCCCACAAACTAAAAGCAAGAAACGAATCCTATCAATAGTCCTGAATTCATTGTTTCAAGCATATACTGTATAAAATACTGAGCTGTTCTGTAAATTACATTTGAAACAAAACAATTTTTCAGTGGATTTGAAAGAGGCTTGGCTTCATTGTTGGGTTTTTGTTTTGCTTTTTTTTTTTTTTTATAGCACACAATAATTACCTCATCCTTCTCCCCATCTTATTATTACTAGTATTTATTTTTATACAATCTACAAAAAAAAAAAAAACCCTAGAATTTCATCAACCAGCAACTCCCAGAGATTACACACAATCTGAATATAGCTCTCAGGATTTGTGGATTTGCTGCTGTTTGTTTTTGTGGTTTTTTTTCTCCCTTCTGTTTTGTTAAACAGATCCTTGAAGAACATTAAACATTTAGAAATCAAAATCATATCAATCACAAAGATTGCATATGACTAAAATTGCATAATGTACACATATTAGAGTGATAGACTGATTTCAAACATCTAGCTAGAACAGAAGTTACTTTTAAAGCAGATGGGAGTTTCCTACTGTGTCTACAAACAGTGCAGAGATTTTTAGTCAAATAATTGTTCAGCGTAGACCAACACTTACAATTGAAGTTAGCCATCTACTTTACGGATATATCAACAGCAAAGAAGGAAAAAGGTACTTACTAGCTTGATTTTAATGTTCTGTTGAATTCAGTATGGTAGTACAACACTGAGAAGTCTAAGACCTAATAGTTTCAACAGAAAATTGATTACAGTGGCTTAGTGGTTTTTGATTTTTTTTTTTTTAAATCTACTGCTTCTGAAGAGCTATCTTTTCTACCACATATGAAAAGCTTCAGACTATAGTTTTGCAAGACAGGGTCAGTGCAAGTCCAAGGAGAAAAAACAGCGTTGGGAATGTAAATAAGGGCATTACTTTAAATTATGTTATTTCTATTTCTTCTGTTTGTTTCAGTGACTCTCAAGGAGGTTGGGTTATGCTGATGAAGCATGCAAAAGAGCAATTAAGAATGCCTACATGCATAACATCCTACCTCTACCTTTATATTTCCTTGCAAGACTGATTCAACTGGGACCATTTATTCCCTTCCCTTCAGCTGTGGCTTAGACTACAGAAACAAGCATGTATATTCACTGACATTTCCATGCAAACTGAAATCCTCCATTCTGAGGGCATCTTAAAGAATATAGTGATGTCAGATCCAAAACATTCTTTAAGAGCACATTTCTGGACACTTCATTCTACCTGTCTCATTGAATAAAAATTGCTTAGCTTTTATGTAAAAAGGTGCAATGACCTGCAAAATCATAGAATTATAAATTGGTTGGGGTTGGAAGGAACCTTAAAGATTGCCTAGTTCCACCTCCCCTGTCATAGACAGGGAAAGCTCCCAATAGACCAGGCTGCTTGAAGCCCCATCCAACCTGGCCTTGTGCACAGCCAAGAATGAGGCATCCACAGCTTCTCTGGGCAGCCTACACCAGTGCCTCACAACCTTCATACTGAAGCATTTCTTCCTTATATCTAATTAAATCTACACTTCCTTACTTGAAAGCCATTACTCCTCATTCTATCACTACAAACCCCATAATACAGCCCCCCTCCAGTTTTCCTGTGGGCCCCCTTTAGGCAGTGGAAGGCCAATACAAAACCTTCTTAGCGTCTTATTTTTTTCCAGGCTGAACAACCCCAGCTCTCAGCCAGCCTTCATAGGAGAGGTGCTCCAGCCCTCTGATCACCTCAAAGCCCTTCTCCGGGCATGCTTCAACAGGACTACATCCTTCTTGTGCTGGGGGCCCCAGAGCTGAAGGCAGTAATGCAGGTGTGGTCTCACAAGAGCAGAGCAGAGCAGAAAAATCACCTCCCTCAACCTGCTGTTCACACTTTTGATACAGTCCAAGATGTGGTTCACTTTTTGGGCTGTAAACACACTGCTGGGTCATGCTGAGTTTCTCATCAACCAACACCCCCAAACTCTTCTCCTCAGAGCTGCTCCTAACCCATTCTCTAGCCAGCCTGTATTTGAGTTTGGGATTGCCCTTTCCCAGCTGCAGGACCTTGCACTTGCTCATGAGCCTGGCACAGGCTCACCTCTTATGTGAGTCAAGATCCCTCTGGATAGCATCCTTTCCCTGCAGCATGTCAACGACACCACACAGCTTGTGTTGTCAGCAAACTTGCTAAGGATGCACCCAATCCAACCATCCATCTTGTCAACCAGGATGCTGAACAGTGCAGCTCACAATACCAGCCCTGAGGAACACCATTTGTCATTGGTCTTCTCCTGGACATTTAGCCGTTGATCACAACTCTGAGCACAACCATCCAGCCCAATTCTTATCCACCAAATGGTCCATCTGCCTATTCTGTAATTTTGAGACGGTATCATTCACATACCTCCTAGCACGAGTGAAAATACACCCAGACAAGCATTTTTATGTTAAATTAAAAGTTATGCTTGTGGCATAACTAAGTAAAATCTGAAATTCTATTTAAATTTTAATAACTAGAAAAGTACAAATAACAGTTTTGCACTGAAAGAAGGAATGAAATCTCACAGACATTAAGAGCTAATAAATTAGTAGTCAGGCGATAAAACTACTACTTGTATTCATCCTGCTAACGGAGATACAGGTGCTCTGTAAAAAAGCAGGTTTTCATTCTCTACCAAAACCACCACATAATTTCAGCATTGTAAGACATGTAGACATAATACACACTAACTTTGTTTAATAAGAAAAGGCCAAGAGACTTTTGCCTGCTGCTTATTTGTACTATTCTGGTGGTGTATTTTTTTTGTGCATGTGTTTTTTGTGACAAGAAATTATCTTCTGACAATGTGCTCATGCCTCCATAATCTGAGGCACTGGAGGACAGAAGACAGAATTACCATTATGGGATTACTTAAGGTCTATAATACAGAATCACCATAGTATTTCTTTAGAGTTGTTTGTAGTCTTTCAGTTCCTTATTCTAATTCAGTTCAGGTCCTTCCAGAGCCAAGGTTTCCACTCAAGCCTGGGCACCAACAGAACTAGGCTTATACAACCCAGGTTTCAACTACAAGACAGGACTCATGCAGGTCTGTGAAATTTGAGTTGTGTGTGTGAAAACCATAAACTGTTTTTTAAAAGAAACTCTTAAAATACTGTTAGGTGTTCCAGACCCATTTAGTAGATGAAACGAAAATAACTCTGAAGTAATGTTAGAAATATCTTGTATAATTTTGAAACAGTTGAACTTATTTTCACACCCTTCCTTAGTGAAATTACAATGAAGCATCACAAAGGAGGTATGCCATTAACAACAGCTGTTATTTCATCTTTGTATCAAGATAAAAAGCTTCCGGATGTGAGGCATGAACAAGCACACAGAATGATTATTCCACAAAAGCTTAACTGACAGAAGTCAGAAGAAAAAGCAAAAACAAAAACCTCAGCAGCTTATTGGCTAGAAGTACTAGTAGCAGAACAACCTATGTGTTATAAAAATACAACAAAAATTATTATTTCTGCCTATGCATGCTGAAGTGAACTTTACTTAATGGGTTTAGAAAACAATTTTCTGTCTACTATAAATGGACAATGGAGAATTATTTCTGGAACAAGATAAAACTGCTAAAGATTGCAGCAAATTGCTTATAAAAATGTATAGCTAGAAACTTGAACTTGGATGGCCTGAGTAATTTTCACAGCCTGTACATCTTCCACTTTGCTTTACTTGTTAAACCATCACAATTGCATTGTGGTATAGTCAGGAAACTTCATTAAATTAGAAAAAATAAACATTAGGTTACAACCCTGACTATTGTTTATATCAAAAGACACTCAAATTAATTAAATTATGTTCTAGATAAATGACAGTAAAGGGCAGATGGATGACAGACTCCCTCCTCCATCCCCCCAGATAACAAAAGCTGTTACCACTCTGTTACTACACAGTGTCAGTACACACATAGACAGAAAAGAGACTGCTTTATTTTACTCATAGGTAAGATAGATCTTACAGCTTCTATGAAGATTTGTTATAGAACTTGGCTGTATGTCAAAGATTTTAGCAGAAATAGTCTTTTTTAGTATAATTGTCATCACTTCTTTGAAAAATATTTTGACCTCATTAGTATGTTTTATGTTTGTTTCCTATTTCATGTGTGCTTACAAAATTCTTTTCAAAAACAAATACAACATACTATGTGGTAAGTTCACTCTCCTCAATTAAGTACCTAGCAAATACGGGATTGCTTTGTTCACGTACCATGCACAGCTGACTATACAGAGACAGACTACAGCATTAGTCCTTTTGTTACTGTGAACATTACGAATACCTTCGAAGCAGCTACATTTTTGACAGAATTTCCCTAACTCAGCTCTTACCATGAATACTTCCCAGCAGAATATCACCAGCTACTGAAGAGAGAGTTGAAGACTCTGCATAGAGATACTTAGTTTTCAGGAGCCCATCTTCTGTGGATATGTTGATAGATGTTCCCTGCAGCTTCTCTATATTCACACTCTAATAAATAAAAGTAATGGAAAACATCATAGTGGTTTGAAAAGGCAAAGTGAAATAACAGCATTAGGAGAAAACCAATGGGCAGTTGTTGCTGCAGAACAAGCAAAGCTCTTCATTACAAATATTTTCATCTAAGAGCTTTGACAAACAAGTTGGTAATTCTCTGGTAATTCTTTACAACATTTCTATGACTTGTTGCATCCGCCAGATAAGTGAAGAACTGAAATAGATAAATGGAAAGAAAAGGTCAATTTATTAAAAAAAAAAAAACAAAAAAAAACAACTTTGCTTTGAAAATTAGCTCTCATTATTAAAGCTACTACTTTAATGTTCATGCACCATTAAGATGCTTAAGGCACCGGTAATCAGTTTTCTGGTACCAAATACCAAAACACCCACTGGCTTTCTTGTTAACATAAAAATCTGCACAAAGAGCTGTAATGTGTTCACTCTGTAGGTACAGCTTTGGTGAATGTTTGAGATTACAAAACAGCCACAGCTGCCCTTAGCTGTGGCTAACAATCGGCAAAACCATTCATTTTACCGTTCTCTATATTTGGAAGTAAGTCTCAATCTATAAAAAGCCTTAAAAACAAGTGAAAGCATCTGTTTCTTTTCAAGAGAAATGGAGAAAGTGGAGAACATTTAAAAGTTGCACTGTGGATAGATTTGGGGAATAAAAGGTGATAAGAGTTACCTACGTATAAGTAAGTAGTCACGTGATATAATCTAAGCCCATTTGAACAGAACAGAATAAGTTGCATTCTCATATGTAACTACCATGTAATTTACTTCCATTCTTCTTCAGTTAAACTTAGTTCACGATGGAATCACGTGACAGGTCATACTTAAACATTTTGTTGTTACTTCGCTTATGCCAAACTCAAGTGAATTGCACAAAATTATTATCATATGGCCTTCTTGATCAAGCTGTGCCTTAAGTCAACTGAAATTCATTTTGTCAATTATCATCTTCTGGAAAAAAAAGTCAATACAAAAAAAAAGTCTGTTGCCCCTTTCCTTGTTATGTTATATACGGAGCATGCTCTGGATGGAGTAAGAGGTACTCTGACAAACAGCAACCAGTATTACACAGATTCCACATAACAGTGTGTTACAAGAGATTAGCTAAAGAAACTGATTTGGCATGGGACTGCATGATAGCTAAATTATACTGTGATCATAGCACTCCGTACATAAAAAGCTTTATGGGATCTTTTTCCCTTAAGCAAAGTTACAGAATGGAGTTGCAGTAAGACATTTTACATTATATAATACTAGAATACACAGAATATCTCACATAGTGTAATAAACAGTGTTAATCTGTAAGAAATTCTGATTACAGAAGTGTAGTGCTAGAATTATAAATGTGACAGCCAGCACCTACAATCCCTGTAGATACTGCTGCTTATAACAATGCTACAGAATCTAAGCATCAACAGCAAACAGAAAATGATATTAAGGCGGCATAGTTTGAAGCTACAGCAACCTGTTGCTACAGAAGTGACAGCAATTTGAATTTTGACACTTGTAATAAAACTTTAACAATAGAGACATTGAAAAAAATTAATCGCATTCTTCTCACCAAATACTCTGCTATTCCCTTAGTCATTGGCCCTGAGGATGACAAAGAATAAAACAGCTGAGGCACAGACCCAAAGCAACAGGTAAAAGAAAAGCCACTATCACGTCCATAATCAACCATCTAACCTATTCTGAAGAAAGTTAAGAACAACTTGCAATGCGCAGAACCACTTTTTTGCAGAGCCATTCCTGCCATCAACAGGACAAAATTAAGAGCCAGCCATGACTTATGGAAAAAAAAAAAATAAAGAAGTCACTCAAAAAGAAATGCCTCCTGTCCATTTCCCAGGAAACTACAACAAAGAGCACAACACCACTGCTTGAGGGAGCAAATTCTCACTTGAAGAATACTATTTTTCAGCACAGTCACCACCATTAGCTATGCATTTTTGCCAGAGATGAACAAGCGCCTCATAAAAATCTGCACCAGCAGAGGCGACCCACTGCTTTACAGCTGCTAGGAAAACATTGCCATGCAGTCATCTTTCATCAGATGGAAGTCAGAAGGTGCTGAATTGGACGACAGTCCAGGACAGCCCAGTCAAGGTTGGCAATGTGTTTCACAGCCTCAAACTGGTATGGAGCATGGCATTCTCTTACTGGAAGAGAAAGGCTGTTGTCTTCTCTGGCCTTGTTGCAGTTCAATCCGGCAGGCAGCTGAGCACCACGCAGTTGTTGGCTCACCCTGCCCTTTCCCAATGTGTTATCAACATTGTTTTTTTCCTAACACTATTAGCATAGCATCATACCAGGCACTACAAACTAAAACAAGTCTGCACCAGCTGAAACTAAGACAGGGCTGACTCCAGAATTTCAAGCCTTCAGCTTAGTCAGTGTCACAATATAGTGGTCAGAGTTGATGGTTTGTCTGAGTTCCAAGGAATCCAAAAGGATCAACACTTTACTATCCCAAACACACACTGAGGGCTGTGTCTGAAACATTTTCTTCCATGGGGAGTTCACATGTCACTACTCCACATATTGCTGTTTTGGCTCCATCTCATAGTGGAGAAACCACATCTCATCACTAGTAATGATGCGATCCATGAAGCTGCTGCCTTCAGCCTTGTATAGTTCAGTAGGTCCTGACAAACTCGCAGGTGGTGTTCTTCTTGCTCCTTTGTGAACATTTGTGAGACCCAACACAACCTCTGTGATATTTCAACACTGCCACCATCGTTTCCAGCACACTGAAGCAGATATTCAGCTCTGTACACAGTCCCCTGGTTGTAATCCTATTCACGTGGATAAGCTGATCGAGTTGTTCTTCATTTCACAGGGTGACAGCTGTGCATGGCCATCCAGAACAGAGCTTGTCTTTCATGGTACTGCTATCACTGCTGAAACGCACCACCCACCACCTCACTGTGTTAATACTGTGTTTGGTCTCCATAGCCAAAAGGGTGCAATTTTATCCACACAGAGGAATTCAATTCCTCACCTTTGCTTTGCACGTACTTCCATGTCAGACGCCATTTTGTCAGACTGCCCCTCTGCTGCCATCTATTGTACAGCAACAGCACATAACAGAATATTGGCTGGAAGGTTCAACTTCTACTGCCATACCACCAACATCCGCCTCTGATGTTATGGGCCAATGTAATAAAATAGGAGGTATTACTTTCAGAGCAACCCTCACAGTCTGGGTGCAAACTGACTGCCCAGTGACAGTCTTGAGCAGGAAAAGGAAAGTTGGAAAAGCAAAAAGCTACGTCTATTGCCTAAATATTAATATAGCTAAAACCGTAACATAGTAAGGTAAATACCTTATGGGGCACCTTATTATAAACAAGCTCATTGATCAACTGATGGATCAATTGCACCTATCTTTCTTGAAAATGCAAAGCAATAAGATAAGTAATCTAAGTACATGATAAAAAGAAGTAACTGGATAGCTCTTTACTGAAAAAAGCTACCAATGCAATAAAAATTCGCTTTAAAATAACCTAAGTCTGGGAAAAAAAACATCAGACTGTTAGAAAGACAAAATATTCTAGATAGGGAAAGCATGGAAAAAAAAAAAGGTAGGGCTGCTTTTTACTGAGATTGAATATGTTTTCAATCTCAAATTATTCAACTCCTATGATTTTTTGGCAGAACACAGATGTTTGACTCTGTTAAATAAGCGATAGAGGAAAGTCCCTACAGACAGATTAGCTAATGACTCCCCAGTCAAACAGATTTGATTATTTTTGTCCATAGAGCCGCCAGGTTTTCTGAGAAATCTCCCTCCCTTCAGGGTAAAGCCTTGGGAGTTACAGTTACTGACCACATGCTCAAGTTCCATCTGTTTCTTGAACTTTAAAGAAAAAAAGTCAGCCTATCCTCATAAATCTGGTTGAATATTTTCACACCTGAACATATTTTCAAGATGAAAACTAGCACCTTGCTACGCTAAAATAAGATTAACAACTCCTTCCTCACATATTCTGTTTTCCTTGGCTTCGCTTTTTGGTGCTATTCTTGGTCAAACATTTTACAAATATCTTCTCCTTTTCCCCACCTTAAGAATATTCTCTCACACGTGTTCAATGTCTTCCACCACATCCTTTCCCTCCCCAGCTCCAGGAGGGCCTGGAAATGCTGACAGAGCCATAGCTACACAATGACTGCAACTGATGGAAGAAACATCTCATACAGTCACACATGGGAGACGTAATCTAGGCTGATGATTAACTGAAGTGGCCAAGTGAGAAAAAAAAATCCTGATATCCTAAGTATGCAACAATTTTTTTAAAATGAATTCAGTAACACTAACTTAAGTTGTTCCACAGCCACAAATTCTTGTTACAAATTTACTTATTGCACTCAAGTTACTTCAGTTTTGCAAACAGAAGAGTAGCTTCAAACAAAATTACTTACTATATAAATACATATGATCACAAATAAGAATTTCAGATTAATATGCATGAAGTTTTTTATTTGTTCAGGACAGCATGTCTGAAGGGGGAAAAAAGGCAGATGAATGATTTTAGGAATTAAAAGCAAAACCATTACATGTACTTCCACGTAGCTCTAGATCTCATTTCCCTACATATTTTGATCAGCATGATTAAGCTGCTATTTGAAATGAACTCCATGGATTCCAGTGGCATAACAAACTAGTTTTAGGACAAATGACCAGGTAGCTTGCACCTAATTGAAAGACGACCACCATGCTTGTAGGTTGTGAGGAGCATGAGTCCATGGTGGCCAAAGCACTCTCTAAATAGCATGAAATACTTTCCACTGGTAAGTATTTCAGTTTTCAAATCCTTCCAGTGGAAACCCTCTGTAAGAAAACATAAGATACATTAAGAAGACTGTAAACTAATTCTGCCTTCTTCCATTTCCTGTGGTCACCAGTGGTTTAGGACGGAACCTAACTCCAATGATTTAGTAAGAAGGCCCACATGGACTAATAATTGATCTGCACTGATGAGTCCAACAGTGGCAGTGACAGAGCACATTGTTGTCAGAACCTCCTCATGCTGCTTTATGCTGAGAGGTTTTGCTAGGATGAAATAACGTTCATAAAAAAACAGCAATAGCTCAGCTAGAGCAGCCCTAGGGCTCCTTTCTATATAACAGGAAGGCTAGCATCCACTGCAGAGAAACACAGGTAATTTAATCTTGGCAGTCTACTTTTCATCAGAAGTTCAGAACAGCTCACAGCTGGCTCTACCTAAGTGAGCACATGACCACAGAATCCATCTGACCAGGTGTGCAACAGCATCAAACAGCACCTCAGAGGCAATTTTGGACCTTGAGATTTTACCAGCTTGGTCTCAATTCTACCCTAAGCTAGAGAAAGCTACCTGAACTCTTTCTGATTCCTTTCAGTTCTGCTGGTTTTAAGGGTACTCGCTGATTTTGACAAGAATTCTGCAAGCAACCAAGCTACTTCCAGAACTGGCTCCATGTTTTCACATAGCAATAGCTTCAGATTTAATGAATCCTAATGCAACCAGTTGCACAGATATTACAATAGCTTCAATTACAATTCAAGCTGAGCCTAAGAACCAGATCAGGTGTGAAAACATCACATGGGGATCCTAGCTCTGCATTATCCTATATAATGAAGAATCTACTAGTAGTGGTAAGAAAACAAATTAGTGTAGTATCAGGCTTGTCTCATGCTGCCATCTGCTGAAAAAAAAAGGTTATTTCTCTGAAACTTGCTACTCTTGGGGTTCTTCTCACTGCATGTTACAGCAGGATTATGTGTGATTGCTTCCTCTGATGCAAAGAAATGTACAGAACTTTCTACTCTTCAGTTCTTACAAATAATATAATGCTGGAGGTGAAAAGTATGTGCACATGAATAACAATCTGATATGAGACACTACAATAAACTTAGGTGCCTACTGCAGAATCCTAGTGCCTAAACATCAGCCACCAAAAAAGCTCAAGACTCCACTTTAATTTTGTAGGCCCTCACAGATGTGTTGTATCTGCCAGCCCAGCCTCAAGTGCTGACAGAATGATCACATGTTCATTACTCCTCTTTCTACAGAGCCTTCTTATAGAACCTTATCCAAACGAAGCATAATATCAGGTAGTATAGTTAGACAAATATAAGTTAACAATGAAATGACAATCAGCCAGTGATGATCCTTAAATATTCCTCAGTGTATGCCCTTAAAAATGTCATCATTTTGCAACAGACAAGCTGAACAAGTGATTGGTGAAAAAGCCTCAATTCTTACTTACGCCCTTCTCTGTTGCATGAATATCTGTATTTCCATAGAGCGTTCCAAGACCAATTACTTTGCCACCATTGGTTCGTATATTGATTTTATGGCTCTGAAAAAAATAATTAAATTCACATGGTTAGGCAACCACAAATTACCTCCTTTTTCAAGTTGTATCACAACAACAAACTTACACTGCAAACTTCCATCTCACTGGTTTCTTCTGAAATAACTGCCAGATGCGTTGCTTGCTTCCAAAGCATTCAAATCCAAAAACATCTTTTATTCTAACCAGAAACACAGGTGAAAGAAGGCTGCCAAGTGTAACTTTATTCTCAATGCAGTGCTGTGTTTGTGTTTTTCTGTTTGTTTGTTGGGACCGGCTGCAAACCTCAGTGCTTATGCTTGGAGTAGTTTGTACAGCCATAAATCTATATGATGTAGTCAAGTGCTAACTAACTTTAGGCCTGCAAATAGAACCAGATCCTGCTGTGTCTTGCTCAAACACACGGTAAAGTTCAATATTTTACAGATATCTGTGTTACTATCTCAGATCTTCCATAAAGAAGCCAAGAAGTCAAAATGCAATAACCTTTATATTTCTGGCTGCTGCATAAAATCAGACAAGTAAAAATACCACAAAATACCCTCCCAAAAAAAGAGAAATGTAAGCAAACTACATTCAAACAAGAGATCTACCACAAATTACAAGACTCTCAGAAAGACTACAAATAAAAAAGTGGTCTTAAGAGTGGAAAGCAACTATTTTAAGGAGGGAGAAGGAAGAAAAAAAAAATCACAAGTAATCTTCAGAAACCACAGCTGGTGCAACTACCTGACTTGTCTCAACAGCAATGCTGTTTTGATTAATGTCACTACTATACTGAATTGGAATATCAATTTAAAAATATTCAGCATTTTTTATTCTATGTACTGGATACACAATTTAACATAGTCCTTCTCATGTGCCAACATCTCAATTTTCAGATATATTAATTTCTGTTGTAAAGGACATAATTCCTATAGACAATATTTGATTTACACTGCTATCAATTGACAATCAAACACATCAGACGTATTCAGGATACTCTGATAAACAAATAATGTTCTGCCTGAAAAAAACACAATAAATTGCATTAACTAGTTCTTATTGGGAAGCAAAAAGATTTAAGAAAAAAATGAAAAAAAATCAAAATTCCCAACATGGAACTCATGAATTCTTATTGTTCCTATACATTCTGATGAAATAACCCTATCCACGTGGCAGAATCAGCTCTTGTACTGCACTGAAAAATCCAGCCTGAAGCACTTTCAGAATCTTGGGAAAAAAGCCCATGAGATTAAGAACTCTGTTTTTTAACTACAGAACATAATTGTTAAACCTACACCAGAAAACTGAGTTACAGCAAACTTATTAGAACTATAATGTTTCTTAAAAATAGCGTTAGACAAAACTGCACACAAAAAGATATTGTAATCAGAATTGCTTGCACATGTAAAAACCAAGATGATTAGTAATTCTCATTCAAAATTTTTAACCTGCTACTTCATAGTCAAGAAACCAAGAAGACTGGCAACATCTTCTGTAGCAAATGCTGAAGCAGCCACAGTAACCAGAACAGATAATTCAATCAGAATCCACCCTCAACTCACAAGAACTCTTAGGGTAACTAATTGAGAAAGCCCGAATCTTGCAAGCTACTGAAGGTTTATTTAACAAGTACTTCAACTTAAATCCCCAGTTCACTCTTGATTCTTTGCATTTTAAATGATTTCTGCCTTCTGGGACAAGGTCATTCCTCTCATCTGGGGCCTAATGGAGCCAAGAAGCTTCCTGTCGCCATCAACACTGCAAACACACACACAGGGAAAGGATTATTCTTTCTACTTGTAGTTTTCCGTCACGTTTTCC
Organism: Chrysolophus pictus; assembly: GCA_037305975.1. Classification (NCBI taxonomy): domain Eukaryota; kingdom Metazoa; phylum Chordata; class Aves; order Galliformes; family Phasianidae; genus Chrysolophus; species Chrysolophus pictus. The sequence continues at coordinate 183,609,408 of CM074576.1, forward strand.
TTATTTTCTGAATCAAGCAGGCTCAGAGAGCTGATGGAGAAGAAACAGCAACACCAACCTCCTCTAGACTACAGTGAGGACACAGGAGCAGGCTCAGAAGCCTCATGTTGCCTACTTCACAGTGTTCTTTTCAGTTCATTAGCGAGCATCACTTCACTGCTGCTTGAAGTCTCTTAGAAAATAGGACTGTGATTTTTCCATTTTTAAAATTCAACTTTCCTCAAGTCTCTTATCTTTCAAGTATTCGAGAAAAGATGCTCATCACGTGTAATAGAATTTTGAGGGAGGACAACTTTCTCCTCAACATTATAAAAACTCATAGCAATTATGATGATATCCTGTGATTACTATCAATAATACTGGCTAAAATTGTTTTGTTTCTTATATTATGCAGTTTCTCATTTTTTTTTTTTTTTTTTTGTTGTTGTTAATATACAGTCCTCATTTTTAACTACACCTTTAGAATATCTCTAACATACAGCACTGTTAGCATGTCAGATTTTAGTTACTCTCAAAGACTAATATGATCAGTTAGAATCTGGAAGATACAGACAGACTGTAGTTCACTGACTATGGAGTAAGTCTGGCTCTATGGTATATGAATTACCATGTAAGCTGAACTTCACACAATGTAGCTACACACTACATAACTACCTCTTATTGTACAGAAAAATATTGGAAGGCTTTTCATATCTCAGAAATACTTAAAGGAATTACTCTAGGGGGAAAATGAAGTAAAAAAAAATAAAAATAGGGTGCAATCTTAATTATTCAAGTGAAATTTATTCCAAACAGCACTTATGTTGGATATTCTTCAATTACTTCCACAAAAGCATTGCTTCAGCAAATGTGAAGTTAAAAGATCAAGAAAATCAAGGTCACAGCCATGTCACACACAGTGTTTATCAGTATATTCAGTTGGGTACTTCGGACATGTAATTTCAATTTCAAGTTATACATTAATCTAAGGAGTTTCAATAGCACTCAGACATCAGAATTAAGAAAATAATATCCCACAGGAAAAAAAAAAAAATAATGAGGCATACAGCGAAGTACCTCATAATGCCATCTAAGCAAACATAATTATTAGGTCTGCTGTTCAAAGAAGGGAATTCCCAGCATTTTTATTTTGGAGGGAGAGTACAGTAGGGGAGGAGCAGAGCAGAAATGAGGTTCACTGCTTCCACTGTTTCAGCAGCTTTCAGCTATCAAAGGTGCCTGGACTTCTTACTTCATGTTATTTAGAGTCACTGACTTAGCGTTGTAATGGTATGCAACAGATGAAGGCACAGTGCTAACCACACACATTAATACTTAGAAATACCATGGTATTTCTCACTCATAGAGCTGGCATTCAGCACTTTGCTATACTACACTCCATCACATAGTACCTTTTGAAACACTGATGGCATAGGGAAGGGTTCACCATACCTTTATTGACTGCAAGACACTAGTCCCCTTCTCAGTTTCTATTCTGCAGTTATCACATTCCATTTTCTGAACCTTCACACAGCCCGTTCCTGATGTTTTGATATCCAAATCTAGAATTAAAAGAGTTTTATTAGCAACAGAATGGTAAGAATCAGATCTGTTAAATACAGCACTTGATCACAATACAGAGTAACTATACACAGTAGGATAAAGATAGTAGCTGCTTTAATATAAAGAATCTAATAACTAAGTTCAGCCATCCTTTCAACTGTACAACTAACTACTATCAGCAACCAATAGTGAAGATTGGCTGAATATTACAAGAGGCAGAGTGACGGGCAAGGAATCAGCAGTGTGTGGCCCATTAGTGAAGCTGTAATTTCGCATACATGAACACATACACACACACACACACACACACACACACACACACACACACACACAAAAGCACATTCCCACACTCCAAACCACCATATAGCCATGCTCATCACCATATTTACTAACAATTCTACCCAGACACAGGTAGTTTTGGGATGGGAAGGCTGACAAGTTGTTCAAGACCATACACAGAGTAACAGAGCTCAACTGCAGATGCTGTATTTGTACTGTTAGTCTTAAACCCATATTGCTTCAACAGCATAACATAAAAACAGGTATAGAAGATTTCACATGCATCATTCTTCCCTAGTATTCTCGAAGGCCTGCCTTATCCTCCTGGCATGACAGAGCCTGAATCACCTTACCTTACTAATGTTCATTGGCTCTCATAAAGAAAAGTTCCTGAGTACATAATCTGATTATCAAGTAAGTAATTCATGGGCTCAGAATGTTCCACACAGGACAGCATTTTTGTGCCATTTATGATCAAGGATGAACTCAAAGGACAGGGAGAAATGTGAGAACCTGCAGTCAGAGGATTCTGACCGTATTAACAATCATTTACATTAATGACCACCATAAACTCTGGCAAGAGTTTATTTTGTTCTAAGGAAAACGGAAGAAAAATAAGCAAGAGTAAAAAAAAAAAAATTAAAGATTTAATTGCCACAGCAAGCTAAGAGGTTAATTTTAGTGAAGGATACACATGCTATCTGAAGGCCACAGTTTCATCAGAAAGAGGCCAGCAGAGCTGGACTGGATAGGCAGGTTTCCCAAAAAGCCTATTGTTTGTACACCTTTTTCCCTTAGCCTACTCACAAAACAGGGAGATGTACAGTCCTCCAAGATAGAGATACAGTGACTGAGATTTTATCTAATTGAACATTTCTTAAACTTCAAGTCAATTTTAAAAGAGGTTTTGAAGCATGTAAAAGCGCAAAATCTGACACGTGAGATTGGTGGCTATCATCAGAGCCTGGAGAGCCATCACCATAATGTTTGAAAGGCCAAAGCCTAGACAGTTTCACCAGACTAGAAATATCAGAGCAGTATTTGAGCAATTTTCATCTGATCAGAGCTGGTTCTCAAGTTGCCAAGGCAGGCAGATAAAACTTTTCCAGGATGCTGTATTTCTTGGGGAGCAGCTGAATTGTTTAAGGCAGTTCCCAGAAAGACACCAACAGAAGCACTTTTCAGATATCTGAGCTTGAAACAGCATGTCCCTGCATGGCACAAACCTGAAGACAAAAAGGAAAACAAAATGGTTTTTGAAATACAAGCTGTCTTGCTCAAAACTGCTCAATTCACTCACTGGAAAACTGCACAGTGCTTGGAAGGGCCTATGTGTAAGACTTTTACTACTTTGCTTTCAGCGAAGAGAAGGGTCACAAGAAGTGATTTGCTTATGCAAACTTGTAAATTCTATCAGCATGGTAAGCCTCCAGTTCTTACCCCTTCTGTCAAAAAGACTGTCACAAGATCTTGGGGCCAGACAGGATCCATCTGAAGGTGCTGAGGGAGCTGGTAGAAGTGGTTGCTAAGTCAGTTTTAATAACAAAAGATTATGAGTCTGCAAGGTATCCTGGCTGTTATTTGAAAACTGTATTAGAAACATAATCCTAGATGTCCTCTCCTGGCATGGATCTTCAGTACTAGTCTGAAGGTTCAAGTGTAAGTTGTCAAGAAACACAGGATTCCTGCCCTGCAAACAACCATGTCATGATCCTTCACAGAGTCATAGTGCACTGCTAGCCTTGATCTAGGAAAAAATTAGCAGGAATGAAATGCTGCTGTCTTGTGAACAAGCTTCCTACACAAGAACAAATGACTCAAAAAAAAAAAAAACCCAACCAAATAAAAGAGCTGGGTAATACTGCTAATGAAACAAGGAGGAGGATATAATTTCAGTGCCAAAACTCCAAGAAAACACTGACTGCCAACTTCCGCCACACAAACCTTGAAGAACACAAATATCTCCGAGGTGCAAACAACTCACACCTTGATGTGAACAGGGAAAACAGACCACTAGCATGGGAATGTAGGCACGGGTACCCAGAAACACCACTTTAGCTATCATATTTAAACACTTTACCAGCATACTTCCAAGTGACTCAGCAGCACTGAAACACTGGAAGTACTTTATGGTACTGATCCAATTCTCAGCTCACAGCGGAAGTTTACCAGTACATGCATGTACATGTTAAAGTCATTCAGCTCCATTTATTGTGATGTGATAGCCTCAGTATTTGCTACTCTGAGGTTGCAAGTCTGCTACATCTAGTAGCTACATCTAGTAGGTGTGAACAATCTTTGCTTCCCTACTCAACTGTTGTTTATGCTTAAGAAAAGCAAGATGTGGATAAAACATTCTATCTGCTTTCTATTAACTTTCATGAAAAAGAAAAAGAATCCACATTATTTAGCTAAAACTGAAAGTGATCCTATGGGCTTTCATAAAACTAACGTTGAAGAGTTAATTTCTCCCAAGGAGAGAACTGACACCACAACAAAAAACACCACAGTGATTTATAAATTGGTCCTGCCCCAGAACACCCTTGAGCACAGAGTGCTGGTATTCTCAGTGAAGCTTTGCAACCACTTCAAGCTTCATGGTTCTCCTACATGAGTTTGGCATAGAAACCTGTGTTGTAAGCAGAATGTAACAGAAGAGCATTGGTACAGTCTGCTGAAGGAGCCTGTATAATCTTCATCCCTGGAGATTTTCAAAACCTGGAACTAGAAATGTCTGAGGTCCCTTCCAACCTGAATTATCCTATGATTCTAATAATAGAATACTGTATAGGAAGAAAAGACAGCTTGTTTACCTGAGCATACTACACAGGAAGAGGTGATTTCAATGTTGAACAGCACACGCAATTCTAGACACTAAGACACTGAGTTCTCTTCAGATGCAGAGCAGATTCGTAACCTACAGCTATATACCCACACTGCCCCTGGAATAAACAACTAAAATATAGATAAGCTGAAGTTAAATAAATCAATACAAATTCTGCTAAAGAGAAATTAATTGGCATCTGTCATCCATGCAGGCTAAATATGTCAGAGAGGATGATCAGATTGTGTGATTATATTGAAACACTGCCCAGCACAAGACTGGACACTGAGATAGAAACAGAGGGTCATTTAGTAGTCAGCCCAGTAAGGCAAAGTAAGTTGCCTTTGGTTTAAATTATGTATTTAAACTTGTAATCTAGCATCTTCTGCACATTTTCTTTGGGTTGTGTGTTGGAGCTTCCTGGATAAGCTCCAACCTAAACTGCTAAGTCTGTTAGGAAATACTTCCAAAACCGAAAGCTAGCTAGAATGCTGGAAAGACATAACGTAAAGACTACTCAATTTCTTACAGCTGACAGATGGGAGCTGAGATAAGAGTCTGAAGAAGCCGCTGTCAACATCCTCATGCACTCGAGGAAGGATAGAGAAAAGCCAGAATGTTCACATGGACTTGATGACCTTGAGAGTCTTTTCCAACTTCAGTGATTCTGTGAGTACAGAGCCATCTAGGATACATTCTAGATTGAGGCACACCTTCCAAGGACTAAGGCACAAGGAGTGCTGATGTACTGATGTTTGCTTACAAAACATTCTTTCTTAAACAAAGGAGAGGAACAACGCCAAAATAAACTTAGAGGACCCCAGAAAATCAAACCAGAACCGAGAGGACACAGAGAACCTTACTGACACACAGCAATTCTGTTTAACTGGGTACAAAAAATATTTGCATTTTAAAAAATATATCTCCGAATATACCTGATTAACAGCATGATGAGACAACACTAACATCATGCTAATTAAGATGTGACTAACAGCAAGTAACAGAATTGGACTATAATCCAGACTGTATAAGACACTTGAGTTGTGTGATCTTTCCACAACATTAAGTGGAACAATTAGCTTAGAGACCTAAAAGTTAATTAAGCCTATTTCAAGAATGTCAAAAGGAAAAAGACTATCATATGAGACTGTCTGCAGAGCTGGTGATGTTCCAAATATAATAAGAATATAATCCCCAAAACAGGACAAAGGCTAAATAAGTTCTTTGCGTTAGAATTCATTGTTGAGAACTTTAGGGAGGCTCCACGCACTGAAACTCTTCATCAAAGCTGAGATTCTCCAGATCTTAACACAATGAATTCTCTCCCTGCACTCCACAAGAGAGTAACAAGGAGCAGCACAAAACACCCCAGAGAAAATGAAGTATAAATGAAGCCTGATGAAGGAACCCTATCAGTGAGCTATAGAGAAGTCAAAGTAACGTTTGTAACTGCCAACCAGGAAAAAAAAAAAAGCATAAGAACATAACAGATAGGCAACTCTTAAAAAAAAAAAAGTAAAATCTACAGAATTCTGCTAGAGAGGGCATTTCTACCAACTAATGTCGCTGCAGTTCAGTAAAAGAGGCAACCAACAGACAACAGCTGATTTGTTTAGAAACAACCAACTTGGATTCTCAGAAGCCTTTGACAAGGCCCTTACTTCTATATTTGTTCTCTGTCTTTTTAACTATAAATGATGAATTATCCCCAACACTTGGTGAATTTAGAAATCAGTACAAACAGCCAGGTTCATCAACTGATTTATTCAGAGTAGTTAAAGCTGACTGACAAATTGTACACCTGCACGATAAAAATCAGAGGAAAATCAGTGGCACATCTATTGAATCTGGAGAAAAGAAGGCTGCAGGGTGACCTCAATGCAGCCTTTCAATATCTAAAGGGAGCCTACAAACAGGAGGGGGAATCAACTCTTTGAAAGGGTTGATAACTGCAGGACAAGGGGAAATGGTTTTAAGTTAAGGGAGGGAAGATTTAAGTTGGGTGTCAGGGGGAAATTCTTTACAGAGTGAGTGGTGAGGTGCTGGAACAGGCTGCCCAGGGAGGTTGTGGATGCCCCGTCCCTGGAGGTGTTCAAGGCCAGACTGGATGGGTTCCTGGGCAGCCTGGTCTAGTATTAAATGTGGAGGTTGGCGGCCCTGCATGCGGCAGGGGGGTTGGAGATTCATGATCCTTGAGGTCCCTTCCAACCCGAGATTCTGTGAATCTCTTTGTCAGAAGACATGGAGTTTGTCAAAAAGCTTTGCACAGAGAAGCACTTCTTCCCAGAGCTCCTCTGTGGGTCTATAACAGGCTACAACAGCTGACAACAGAGAGTACTCCTGGGTGAAGCATCGTTTCTTTCTGTCCTGTTCTTATTCTGCCCTGAGTAACTGCTGGACACAGCAATGGGCCAGCTGTACTCATCAGAGCAATCGGTACGGCTGTCCTGAGACAAAGCAGGTAACAGTAAAACAGATTAAAGGTTCAGCACATCTTTGCCATAAAAGCCTGGAGAAGCGGTAACCAAAAAAGCATAACGCAGTGGCCTAGAAACTGACAGGTGACACATATGAAGTGTCCGTCATACCTGGTCGGACGGGATTATTCACCACCTCCCATAGCACAACTGCAGCAGGGCAGCAGATGACATAGAGCCTTGAATAAACACTCGAAACAAAACAAATGACTTTTTTTTTTTTTTGGTACGCTGTGGAGTCGTTGTGCATCTCAGCTCCCCGCATTAGTGACCCTACCGGCAGCCCACAGCACGCCGTATCACAGCCCCGCCCCGTCACGCACCGAACTTCGCCGGCGTCCGGACGTCCACGGCAGCCTTGCCGTCCATGCCCTCGGCAGCGATGGCCAGCAGCTGCAGCGCCTCGTCGTAGCGCACCCGGACGTGCTCGAGGTGGCGGCGGGCGCTCCGCTCCACGCCGCTGACGGTGACCAACACGCGGTCCGCGCCCGGGTAGCGCTGCGGGTCGAGCGGCCGCACGCTCACCTGGCACGGCAGCCGCACCCGCAGCCGCCCCCGCGGGCCGACCACCAGCGTCCACTCCTTCAGCGGCTTGGGGCCGCCGAGCTCGGCGGAGCCGCTGCAGCCGCGGCACCACCCGCCCGCCGCTCTCAGCACGGACGGCGCCCAGCGCGGGGGCAGCGCCTGCATGGTGCCGGCGACGTTATGCCGTCCGGCGCCGCTTTGGTAAACAGGCGGCGGCCGTTGGCAAACGCCCCGCCCGCCGCGGAGCCTACTGGGAGTCGTAGTTCGCCGGCGGATGGAGGGCGCTGAGGGTTCGCCGTGCTCATTGGCTGAGGAGAGAAGGGGGAGGGCGCAGCGCGGCCGTGTTCTTCTCCTATTCGTCAGCGGGAAGGACGCTGCGGCCAATCGGCAGCCAGGATGAGAGGAAGGCCGGCAAAGGAAGCAGGAGGAGGCGGGCCCGTGTTGCCATAGCAGCGGGACGCCGCGAGGCGGGGCGCGCCGCGCAGGTAGGGCCGGGCGGCAGCGGCAATTCGCGGTCCCTGCGGGGATAATTTACTGAGTTCTCTACAAATAAGTCGTGAAACAGTTATCCCGAGAGGGCGTGCAAGCAAGTGGGGAGCCGCGGAGTTCAGTTAAAAAAACTTTTCCGGGATTCAGTGCCTGCAGTGTAGGATAGTTGTAACGGGGAGGTGGGGGTGCGGGCGTTGCTCCGTGTTTCGTCTCAGAAATCGTTAAACGAACACAAAAAGGTCCAACCTGCCATGTGCTGGTTTAGTGTAGAGAAATTGAGCTCTGTCGTGACGAAAATGCAGCAATAAGTATCTTGGGACGTGTGGAAGGGCATGAGTTAATTTTTCCAAGTCGTGAGGAATTGCCGGTCTTTGAAAAAAGGGAGGGAGGAAAGAAGAAAGAAGGAAAGAAGGAGAGAAGAGAACGGAGGAAAGAAGGAAAGAAGGAAAGAAAGTAGGAAAGAAAGAAAGAAAGAAGGAAAGAAGGGAGGAAGGAAAGAAAGAAGGAAGGAAGGAAAGAAGGAAAGAAAGAAAGGAAAAGAAAGAAAGAAAAAGAAAGAAGGAAAAGAAAGAAAGAAAGAAAGAATATGAACTGACGTATTGCAGAGTTCCCACTCTTGAGACCAGATCTGAATGTTTGCTGTACGAGTTGTCAGGGAAGCCGGGACAGAGCTGCAGTGTGCGGCACTGCCGCTAGGTGGCAGCAGACGCAACAGGTTGGCCGCCTGTTCCCGGTGGGGGCGCCGCTCACACATCGCTGCTGGAACGGAACACCGCCGCCTCACCGTGCTCACAACCTCTGGTTGGTCTCTATAAATGCTCAGCAAGCATCGATGAATGTCAGTGGACGCCCTTGTTTTCACATGGAGGAATTCAGTTTTTGCTTTATACGTACTTCCATGTCAGATGCAATTCAGACAGAGTGCCCCTTTGCTGCCACGAGTTGCACAGCAACAAAATATGACAGAATATTGGTGGGAAGGTTCAAACTGTACTGCCATACCACCAACATCTGCCTCTGACATTGTAGGCCAACATAATAAATTAGCAGGCACTGCTTTCAGAGCAGCCCTCGTCTATTTTGGCTGTAACATTGATTCCATTTCATATTGAATGCTCCCTGCAGGAGTATTCTTGTGTTAGGTCGTGTTGAGGCTCCTATCTACAAGAACCTGTCCTCTGAGTTTACACCCAGTGCTTGGGCAAGGTTAGCCTCATTCAGAGCTGGCTGTTCATTTATGTTTCTTCAGCTAAGGCTTAAGAATTTTAGAGCTAAGGCTTAAGAATTTTAGTGTCAGGATATAAGTTTTTAAGTTTATTAAAAATTCCATGCATTTCCACTGTAGAATATTTGCATGGCATTATTGTAATCTATTTTTTGTGGTTGGTAATTTATATTTTTCTATATCTTTCTGAACTGCTTCCTTGAGCCCTCAGATTTTTCAAATCATGAGTTGGTGGTTAGGCAGAGCTTGTTTTGTTTGTTTTCTCTTGGTGTTTCAGTGTGTGTGTAGTGATGGAAACGGTTTCTTCTCGGGGTAGAGAGGACAGATAGGCTTAGATTTCAGGGTTATTATTTGTTTGTCGTGCTACAAGAAATCTTCTGAGGAAATCAAGTTCCTCATGGAAACCAAGTGAAAAGGGAAGTGACAATTCTCACCATTCAAATCGTCCCTATCTAAGCCCTATCTATCTATGGCTCCAGCAGATGAAGTCTGTGGGTGGCTCAAGGTGATTCCATCCTAAACAGCAGGGACTTGAAAACAAACAGAAATAATGGAATTCATAACAGAATTGTTAAGCAATTGAAGTATGCAGTGTATTATCATCTCCCCAGAATAGTTGTCTATGTAGTCACATGTCTAATCAAACAAAGTACTCTGAATTGCATGGAATAATAAATAACCTATTGTAACTATGTAATTTTAATTTCAGCTGTTGCTTAATGTTGGTGTAGCTTTGTGTTTTAAAGACACGGCCTTTAGTACTGAAGCTTTGCCCAGTTAGTGCAGAGGTCCTGCTATTTAATAGGCTGTAAACTTTAACTATAGGAAAGAAGCACTAGGAAATAAGATGTTAGGAAATGAAAAAAAAATCACTGTGCCACTGAGTAAATCCCCAGTACTCCCGTGTTACCAATATTTTCTCCTCCGTCTCTTTGAGGAGGATATGATACAGCTGGAAAAGACTTGGAGAAGGATGACAAAGACAGCAGAAGGCAGAGAAGGACTTTATTACCAATAGCAGCAGGTAGGTTGAGTTCTTCTGTCCAGAGAAAGGATTACCAAACAGAGACTGTGCTGGAAAACAATTGCCATTGAAAGATTGAAATTGTTCAGTGACCCATCCAGTAAAAGAACTAGGAGACATCAAGGAACCAGATTCAAAACAAGCAAAAAGAACTGATTATGCATGTCATGAGATGAGAAACTCCATTCTGTCAGATTTTGCAGATACTGTAAGTTTTGCACAAGTTCAGGAAAACACCACTGATGGATTCTTCTGTCTGCCCCCTGGCATCCAGTGCTGGCTGGAGGTATGATGAGCTAAACCAGCTTTGGTCTCTCTAGGTATCATTGCTCTGATGTTCCAGCTGAATTGTATAACTTTTTTTCTGACTATTTCAGTGTAGATTGCTAAGCCAGTTGTCTCATTCTCAGAGCCATGTTTCTTTTTTTAACATTTGTATGCAAAACTAAGCAGCATGGAGATGCGGATAAATATCCTGTGTCATGCCCAGTAGCTTGGCTGAGGTCCTGTTCATTGTCCTCCTGCTCTGGGTGCTGCCTCTCAGCCAGCAGGACAGATGGGAACGTGCTCCTTGGCTAACTTCCATCAAAATTAGCCATTTTATCTCATACCATTGACTTAAAAATAGTAGGCTTCCTTAGCTGATTTTGCCTGAGAAAATGGTCCTAAAGCCATTCCTCCAGCAGGTCAGCACTGAGGGAGAAGAAAGGTATCACCTCCTGCAAAGGAAGGCAGTGATACCCAGCATCCACTGATGTCACTGGCTCAGGAAGGAGATCTGTGTCTATGGCCTTGGTTCAACTTAGTGTGGATTTACATCTATTCTTTTAAACTTGCCTAAACCTTAGCTTTGTGCTCTTGTATGAAACAAGAAAACCGTTAGTGGTTTGGAGCATTTACGTGTCAGTCTACATCAATTTAACTAACTTGGCTTAACTGTAATGGATCTGTTTTCTGAGATAACACAATTAAGACAAAATGTAAGGTGTTAATGAAATGTAGTTCCCCCAGCAGAGACTTTTATAAATTTGGTGCTTTCTTAATAAGTCTAGCTGATGCATCTTTATACATAGAGCTGTATCTCTTCATGTTCGGAATGAAATTTTACTGCTTTTACTAATGTTACTACTTTTCGCAGTTGTCATTTTAGAAAGAGCCAATAAAACTAAAAATGACCTTTCTGTATTCTTCACTGGCTTTTATATTAACACTGCTGATTGCTGGAGAGGAACTGAAGTAAAGTTGCTCGAGTTCATCTTGGAAATCTGCATTCAGACTTTTATTGCTGTACTGAAGCTATTTCACAAGATATGACCCAGTTTCTAAAACAGATTTGTAATTCTCTTTCTCAGCAATTCTCTGTGTCGGTTCAAGGCTTGGTGTTATTTGCAGTTCTGCTGTTTAAGAACATCCATATTTATTGAACTACTCTGTAAATTTAGAAATCATTTCAGCTTTCATTTCTATTTGAATTAAACTGTTTATCAGATATGGCAAAAATACTATTTTTCCACTTTGTTTTTTTGAACTCTATGTATGCAATTTTCTCTAAGTTGGATTTTAAATGTAATTGTATAGTGGATAGTTGAAGAATGCTAAACTTCATATGTCTTTTGTTACAGTACTACTTGCTAATATTTTGAAAAGGCAAATCTGTTTCCTTCTTTCTTGAAAAGCAATGGAGACCAGCGTCTATCACAGTAGCCAAAGGCTGTCTAGTTGTTTTCCTCTGTCCGATGGGTAACGATTTGTGTCTTATCATTATCTTACAAACATTTCAGATTCAGGAGATTTTTTTGTCCTTTTGCTCAGCAAAATGGAATCTCTGATGAAAACATTTTTTGTGCTGTCATACTGTGAAGAGGTGTTAACCTGGGTATTTTTTCACTTGCATCAAGTCTGTTTCACGTACAATTAAAATAAAGATGTCTACACATGTGAAGCTCCCAGTGTTTGGCATTGCTCTGCTTAGAGCTTTTTTCTCTTGAGCTTTTCACTCTTTCTCACTTCTTCCAGAAATTTGTGCAGAGGTACAAATAAAGTGACTGCACCCATAAAGGTGAAATGTGTATTCTCAAATATTCAGCAATTTTGTAGATGAGAAGCAAGTCTCACTTTATAATTGTGTATATGTGCAGTGCTTCAGGGCTATTTCTTGGCCTTGGTGATGTTTACAGCTGTTTCACAATGTTTTGACTCCTTCAGGAGTGACCATGAAGTTGCTTTTTCTTTTTTTCTATTAGCAAACACAGTTGCTGAAATCTCTAAAAGTCAAACTGTTCTTGAAGGAATTCCAAACAGTGCTGAATAAAGTGTGGTTGATAGACAATTTGTAGTCTACCTTTACAGACAAGTGATTTTTCAAAAAGTGGCTACGCTAAACAAAGCATCTTTATATCATTTTCCCATCACAGCTGTAAAAAGAAATCACATTTTGCTAACTGCCAGTTTTCTGACTTTGGAATGCAAAACTCTGGTTCTTTCATTGGAGAAACCTGATGCATACTATTAAAATATCACAAAAAACTTCCCTCATTTTTATTGTGGATTTTTTATTTATAATAAAAAGGATTTTTTTAAATGAGAATAATGACAAGACTAGATAATTTGATGTGAGTTCAGCATTTTGGCATCTGTCAGGAACTTGTTCTATCATTACTGTAGCAGAAAATAATGTTCTCTGCAAGAGTTGCTTTGCGTAATAGTTACCTTAGAAGGAACTGTCAGAGTCAGATGAATACTTGCAGTCATCATCAACCTTTCTCCCCACATTTTGAACTGAAATACCAAGACTGTGATTTGTCTGTCCACTGCATCTAAGGCCAACTATAGAGAACTTATGGAGAAATGCTTGACTTCCTCCATTTATATTCTGTCTCCCCTGCCCACTGTGTTTTGCTCTACAAACAAGCTCTGGTTCTCCTGTCTTGCTATGGCACAGCAAGACTTCTGTGTGCCAGATTTCATTATATATCTACCCCCCTGTTCTCAGATATTATACCATGTTTTTGCATTTTGTATGGCTTTGCTGTTTTGTTTCATCTTTTTCTTTCTTTTTTTGTTCATTATGACCATGCAATGACTTATGAGCACAAACAACCTTAATGATATTACCTACACATGTCAGACCATGTCTTTTCCTCAAGAACTCTACATTCTGCAAAAGGGCTTCTGTTCTGTGTAGGTACCCTACAAGATCAGGAGATGCAGCAAAGGGTGGGCATATATGGCTGGAGAGGAGGGGAGACAAATTCTTTGGTTAGTACTATGCAGACAACAGGAAATGTCATAGGAGTTATACCTGCAATAGTCCTACCTACCTCGAGATTTTTTTTATAAGGCAGAAACTGAAGTCTCCAATTTAACAGATTTTCAAAACTCAGATAATCAAAGCCCTAAAGAACTTGATTTAGGTTTGAAGTAAGCCCTGCTATGCAGAGGAGAGATGACTCCTGAAGTATTTTCCAACCTAGAGTTATTATTCAATGCCTGTTCTTTAAGAAGTATTGTTTTGCATATTCTCAAACGCTTACATAAAGAGAACTTAGCCAACTGTTTGAGGATTTTTAAAATACTCAAACAATGCTAGAGGGATAGTGCTGTTTCCTGTCTTTCATAAACTTACAGAGAATCCAAAATTGATAACATTCCAGTTTTTATTGTTTGAATGTGTGAGTCTTACATGCAAACATTGTGTTCTCTACACTACATATTTATTTTTCATAGTCACATGTATCCCAGGACTTAATTAACCAAATTTTGGTATTTTTGTTACTTCCTAGATCTCTAGAGAATGAGTCAAGCTGGTGATGAAAGTTCCAGTTCCGATGAAAAAGAATTGGAAGTCGAGAGGGAGCAACCTATCTGTGCTTTAGCTCCAACAGCATATACCCGAGATGAAGGATCCACTGATGTAACATCAAGTCCTGCATTTCAGTGTTTAGATGAGGTATCACGTACTCTAGTTTTCTTAGCTACAGCAGTGCATATTGTGTCAAAATCAAATAATTGAAAATGTATATATTTTTTATTAATAGTTGAAGCACATTACCATAGGCTATCTATAGCTTTCCTATCTTCTCTAATTTTTGTTCTAAGGCATAAGAATGTTTTATGAAGAAGGACCAAACATATACCTCTTGCTGGAGATGATGTGCCTAATGGATACCCATGTTGCTCCTTTCAGGGAGTGTTGCTTTAAGAGGTCACCACAGCGGTTGTTGCATCAATACTAGATTAAATCTTGGAATCTTTCAAAATTTTTCCACACAAAGTATTTTGTTTCATATTTTCTCTGAATTACTAGCTAGTCATTTATAGCTTTATACCTTTTGATATTAGGATTTATTTGAGAACAAATATAGTCTTTCTGGCAGTAAACCTTCCAACCAAACCAGTCTTGTATTTCTCGTGAAAATAGCAGAAATTTCAAAAAGTCAAGCTTGCAGAACTTTCTCCTTCATTTTTAATAACAAATAGTAACAGTGTTTAGTCATGTGGAGTTGGGAAAATTATTAAAAGCTGGCTAGATGTTTGAACAAAAGCCCCTCAGTCCATCATGACTTGCTTCTTTTCATCAAGCATTTTTATTTATCACCAAGATGACATCAAATATAACTCAATACTTCCACTGCTGTTGGTTAGAGGACTGTCACACATTCAAAAAATGAACTTTCCACTTCTTTTAGCCTTTGCTGTTATGTCCTTGAAATAAAGACCTTTGCTCCAAGACTTCTAATTGATTCTCTTGTCTTGTGTATCTTAACTCATAATCCTATTCTCTTCTAGTATATACTTTTAGAAATAAATAAATCTGTATAATGTGAATAAGTTTAATGGAAAACTACACATTCTGGTACCTGTTTGATGAAACAAATATATCACTTGGATAAATGCTACGTAAAGATTCTATACACTTTGCTAGTTAATTTTGAACTTTGTGCATTATGGACTAGGTATATGCGACTGTATTCTTAAAAGCAATGCAAATATATTGAATTTTGTCATGTCCATTATCTCAATTTTAAGAGATATTAACAATTTATAAAATAAATATTCTACTAGTAACTAGCTTCATCAAAATGATCTGAAGCTAGTCTTTCTGTCTTTGCTTTCAAATTGCTTTATTTTCCAACAGATGTTACAATTATATATTTCACCTCTGTCTGCAACTCTCTTTATCCTTATGTCATCATTGTTACATTACTTTCACTGCTGCAACAACACAGGAGATACTGAAATTGCCATTTGCAGTGAAAAATCTACCAAACATGACATAAAGCTGGTATAAATGCTCAAAATGAAGAGAGCAGGGGCAATGGAAACAAATTACAAACAAATTGCCTCCTGCCTACTGTCATAATTTCTCTCCTCATAATTTTGGCTCTTCCCTGTGCTGTAGTAGCATTATTTCCCACTAATTATTTTCCTTTCTTCCACTTGATCCAGGCTCCTTTAATAAGAACATAAATTAATAGAATAAATGTCTGCATGTCTGTTGTCATAATGCTGCTGCTGGTATTCAGTTTGTAATCTATTATAATCTCCAAATCCTTTTCAGATACTTAGGCCTTTTTTTTTTTTAACCCAATTAAGATTAAATCCTACATATAAAAAAGAGCCCTACTCTATATATCTTTTCAATTTGATAGTGAATCATTGACAGCTACACTCTAGGATAGTTTTCCAGCTACTGTATCTTTACAAAATTACAAAGGTTTGATAAAATTGATGATCTGCTTACAAAAGATGTTGTTTCATCTTTCTGATTCAAATGACTATCCAAAACTCAGTATTCTACAGGTTCTTTCAAGAAGAAGAAATTAGTTTGAGGGACTAGTATCTTTTTATTCTGTCTAGTTAATGCTATTTATTTATAAATACATACAGACAACCTGAAGGGAGGTTGTGGTGAGGTGGGGGTCAGCCTCTTCTCCCATGTAACTAGCAAAAGAATGAGGGGGAATGACTTCAAGTTGTGCCAGGGGAGATTCAGATTGGATGTTAGGAAATACTACTTCTAAAGAGTGGACAGGCAGTGACACAGACTGCCCAGGAAGGTGATAGAGTCACTGTCCGTAGGAGTTTAGTCATGAAAAGTTTAGATTTTGTACTGAGGGGCCATGGGTTAGTAGGAAATATTGGTGATAGGTGGATGGTTGGACTGGATGATCTTAGAGGTCTTTTCCAACCTTGGTGATCCATGATTCTATGGAAATCCTGTTTTTCTGGGGAAAAAAAAAGATAAAGGATAAAGAAATGGTGAGAGGGTAACTTCCCCCAGTTTGGGGCCTTCTTCACTTGTCAGCAGTTCTTGTTAGGTTTTGTTTGAGAGTAATGTCTCTAAGCTTTTCTATGTTGTGCTTTCTCTTCCTCTTCTGTTTGCTGGTGTGCTCATGCATTAGAAAGATACTTGTTAGCTCTCTCAGAGGCATACATTAATTTTTAAAACAATTGTAGAAAAAATATTCTACAATATTAATCATGCATATCTTTGTAGAAGACATTACAAGAGAGTTATTCATTCTGTAAAATGCTTCTGAATAAAAATAACTTTATTATTTACCGGAGGCAGTGAATTGGTACCTTATTTGGAAGTTACTACAGTAATCCCTTTCTGCTAATGAACAGTCCATTTATGTGCTGAATCTGAACCTGCGGAAGGGCGAAATCTCTCCTTTGGGAGATTTCTCTGGTTGGTCTGATACAAACTGCTGTACTCTGTATTGTAGAATGATAAAATGTATTCTGTACCATATTTGAAGGCAGCGCCATATCTTCCATTTGCACTGCTTTTTTTAATGGAAATTGTCACTATCATTGACGTTACTTTTTGCCAGTGTCCAAGCATCCTACTGCCATCATCCGTCAGGAAGGAGAAAGAGCCTTCCACAATACTCTATTAGTGACTAGCAAATATTTTTCATCACTATTTTGAATCTTTGAAGTCTTCCTGAGGTTAAGGAACTGAACAGTCAGCTACCCCTGACTGCCAAAAAGGAAGAACTGTTATTAAAAGCGTTAATATCTGTACCAGATTCCTGGTTCTACTGCAGACATAGAGCAAAGTCTCTGTGCTTACAATAGATGGAATAATGTAGTGACAGAGAATTCTCAAACAAGTTTCACTTCTGCTGATGTGAGGCTAATTCATATGGGTCTGTTAGCTGGAAGAGCTTTAAAGTCACAGAAGGATACATAGGTTCAATGTTTGAGTATGCTTCTTTTTCACCTGTTATTTGAACTTCAGCTACAGCTTTCAAATATGAAAACTAAGATCTAATATTTTACATATTTTTTTATAGTATTCTAACATTTGACAATGCCACTCTGGAAAATAGAGCATTTTATTTATTTTTTTATTTGTCTTTGCTAAGAAGTTGGTTTTTAGTTCATTCTTAACTCAGGTTAAAAGGCAGATGTAAACAACTTTATTTTTAGATAAAAACGTTGGTATAAATTTAAATGGAACTTTTCCTATAAAAGCTAGCTTGGTAGACTAAAATAGACTTCAGAAATATATTTCTGTAGCCACAGCAGTGGCTAATTTGTTTCAGTACTCCCCAACCATGTATATGCTCTCTCTCTCTATATATATAAATCTTAACATAACCATTGAATGCAAACAACATTTTATAACTTAAGCCGATCCTGGCGTACTCCACGTTTCGTGCTTCAAGAGCTTCTGGCACAGCAAAAGAGCTATATAAATATGTTGGCACAGACAGGGAGGACAGATGTTGTCTCCACCTCAACCCACAGGAATCTAACTGTTAATTAAACAAACATTTTTTACTTTGCTGATACGGTCACTTGGAAAGTCAGTTATGGATGATAATGTGGCTGTAAGTTTTCAGCTAGTAAGCAGCGTTCTGCATAGTGAATGTTAAATTCTGATTAGTGACTGTGATGGGAAAACTGATTGCTCTAATTGCTGATAATACCTATTAGAAGCTGTAAAGGAGTGGACTGAATTTACAGATGCCTTTAACCAACACAAACAAGAACAGACTCAATGTAGTATGCTCTCTCTATAGAGACATTCTTTTTGTTAGTTGAAATTGAGTATAAATAAACCCAGAAGGCTGTTGAATATAATGAGGTTATCACAAAGCAAGTAGTATTTCTGTTGATTATCAAACAGCATGTTTGATAGTGAGCACCCTTGTCAATGTGTTGTTATTTTTTGCTGTCAAGTGCAGATCTTGTGCCGCGCAGAGGAAATAGCTCCTGAAAGCAGTGAGGCTGAAGGAAAGAATAATCTGTAACTGTATCCTTCTCCTGCTCTTTCACCTTTCCACTGAAATTTCTGAGACTCTTGAAACTTAAAAAAACAAGTTCATTATTGTCTTTTGTTCCAAAGCTATCTCCCTCTCCCTCTATTCTTACTCTAAATTTGCATTTGAGACCAGATATCCCAAACTAGGGCACCCTTGTGCTAAAATCTATCTGGCCTTGACTTAGACCATTGATGTCAGCACAGCTGTGTTGCGAGGAAGCCAGAGCAATGCTCACTTCAGTTATGTGTCCAGCCATGGAGAGTCATCACTTTTATAAATCTGGTTACTTACGATATTAACAAGTTGATTTATAGTTTTCTAATTCAAAGAATCTGTGTATCCAAACACTCCTAAATGAGGAAAGCCTTTAAGATCTGTGTTAAAAAGAATTAATTATCTTTTGGGTAAGCTGCAGAGGTATGCACAGGGGCTTTTATGCTCTGTCCAAACAGAGGAATGGGAATTTCTGTTTCTCAGGGTGGATCCTACTTCTCTATAAAAGTCATAAGTTCTGTGTAATTCTTAAAAATCAGCACATAAAACATACTTACAATTTTCTGTTGTGTAATTCTGAATGCTGGCATACTGTTTGCGTAGAAGTGTACCACTAGTTTGACTGACAGTTTGTCATAATTGTGTGGACATAATTTGGTAATACTGAGGTCAGAAATAGTAAACAAGGACTTAAAAAATTACTGATTCACATCCTAATCTCATGACTTGTTTGAGCGTTGGATGTGACACATCATCTTAAAACATTTTCTGTTTCTGGTTAACACTGAGGCTGATGGCCAAATTCACTTCTAACAGAAATATTATAACTCCATAGAAGTTTCATGAAAGCTGCGAACGCAGCCTGGCTGCTTAGTAGGTGGAGTGTTTGCATTTATCAGGAACTGTGAATGGAATTTTTCTTTTAAACATATGTCAGCATTTTCGGGCCTATGTATACCATATTGCTTTTATTTTATCTCTTGGGAAAAAAAGAGGACAAAACACATTTATAAGAATAGATTTCAATATATCTTTTTTTTTTCTTTTTTTTTCTTTTTTGGTAGGCCAGTTTTTAGTTCTTGTCTTCTATCACTATGAAAACTTAAACACTTTTGCTGTTTTTTTGTTTTGTGTGTGTGTGTGACTTGCATGACATAGAAATTGAGTTAATTTGGCACTTTTAAAACTGATTTTGCTTTAGGTCATAAACATGGTGTTCTAGGTATGTGTTTGAGAACCATCTGAATTTCTTTCATAAATAATTGTACAACTGCAAATTTATTTTCCACTGAAGTGTCGAACTACAAGTTGCTCTTAAATCTTACAGAAACATCTGCTGACTGCAGTGTTTCCCCAGAAACACAAATAAGGGAATATATTTGCATAAACAGGACGGAAAAAAATATTTAAAAAACAATCATTTTAGATCTTCAGCTCTTCAGATCAGGTTTTGCACTTGAGTCAAGGTAATCTCAGATATGTATACAAGCTGTGAGAAGAACTCCTTGAGAGTAGCCCTGAGGAGGACTTAGGGGTTCTGGTTGATGAAAAATTGAACATGAGCCAGCAGTGTGCTCTTGCAGCTCGCAAAGCAAATGGTATCCTGGGCTCCATCAGAAGAGGGTGGCCAGCAGGGACAGGGAGGTGATTGTCCCCCTCTACTCCACCCTCGTGAGGCCCCATCTGGAGTACTGCGTCCAGGTCTGGAGCACCCAGCTCAAGACTAGGAAAAGCTTTTGGAGAGGGTTCAGAAGAGGGCCATGAGGACTGTACAAGGGCTGAAGCACCTCTCCTATGAAGTTATACTGAAGGAACTGAGGTTGTTCAGCCTGGAAAAGAGACAATTGCAGGGAGACCTCATTGCAGCCTTCCAGTATTTAAAGGAAGTTTATAAACACAAGGGAAATCTACTTTTCACATGGCTAGATAGTGATAGGACAAAGTATTGAACTAAAGGACGGGAGATTTAGAGTAGGTGTCAGGGGGAAGTTTTTAACTGAAGGAGTGGTGAGGTGCTGGAACAGTTTGCCCAGAAAGGCTGTGGATGCCCTGTCCTTGGAGCTGTTTAAGGCCAGGCTGGCTGGGGCCCTGGGCAGCCTGGTCTAGTGCTTGATCTAGAGACTGGCAACCCTGCCTGTGGCAGGGGGGTTGAGACTTAAGGATCTTTAAGGTCCATTCCAACCCAAGCCATTCTAGGATTCTATGATATGATTGATTCTTTTCGTTTCTTCTCTGTTGTTTGTTGTTGTTGCTGTTGTTGTTGTTTAAATGTTGCACAGAAAACAAAAACATTATAGCCTGCTTTATTAATTATGCAATTATACCATTAACAGATGGATTTGTGCTTTTTGGGGGGGAGGGGGGGAGGGGAACTCATATGAATTTTGCTAGCAAGTCAACTGTTGTTAATCTGCTTTACTAATACTCACATTTTAAATATTAGCAAGATCAAAGCCAAAAGATTTTCTTGTAATAATCTTTGTTACATAGATGCTTTCTGTACATTAAAATACATGTTTTTATTTATAAAGCCTCAGAGACCAGTGCTCTGATTTGTATATAAAATTGTATGCTTTAATTTTGAGTATTATATCTATCCTCACGTTTTCCTGAAACTTGAATGTTTTCTGAAATGTGCATAATTAAAAAAGCAGATGAGTTTCTGTCTCCTGTTTCATGACAAAGATGTGTGTTATACAAACACTTGAATAGGCAATTGATTTTTTCTCTTCCAAAATATGAATAGCCTGAAGAAGAGCCTATGCATTATCTGGCAGCTGAATGGATCTGTTAAAAATTATTGCTGACAGCAATTCTGTAACTCTCCTGTCACATGGCACATGCATCTTTGCAGGCCATCTGTAGTTGTCTTCCTATACCTGCGTTTTTTGACTGCTTCAATTTTTACAGAAAATCAGTAAACCATTTATGAGAACTTTTTTCTTAGTCCCCATAAAAATTTGTGACGACAGTATAGTTTTAATAGCGTGACAATTTTATTTACAACAAGGAAAAATATAAAATAAAGCTTGCAACAAATAGATGGAGTTACACTTCGTAAAACTAGTACACATTGCTGGAGATTCAGCTACAACAGTTCCAGGCAGGCTTTCTTTTTTTTTAATTTTTTTTCCCCTTTTTTCTTTTCTTTTTTTCTTTTTTCTTTTTTTTTTAAGAAGTTGATCAAGGCTTTGTAGGTGACATTAGTCTTATTTGTTTATCCTGATGAAATTACTTTTTTACAATTTTTCCTTTTAGCACAATAAAAAAGAAACTGTTTCCCTCCCAACAAATTAGCAGGAAAAAGACATTTTCAAGTAGAAGCTTATAGATACTGTAAGTCATACAGAGCTAGTTACCATGTAATGAATAGGAGAAAATTGTGCATTTCGTGCAAAACTATTAAATACAATCACACACAATTAGATATTTGCTCTTCTAACCAATATTTCATAAATTGCTTTTTTGTTGTTTTTTTAGACAATCCATTTTATCACAAAATAAATATTCTATGACTTCAAAACATTTTCAAGCACAGGTTATACATCTTACAATTAAAATCTTCCATTAGTCTTTAAAATTGAAATACAATAAACCAAATTATTCTTCACACTGAAATATCCTTCAAAGTATTTACTCTCTCAAATATATATATTAATACTCTGCTATTTAGTAATTGCCACTTTTGCTCATGTCCATAGCTTGTAACCATGATAGTTCTGGATATTATCTTAAAAACAATTAAGGTCTGATTTGTAAAGTTTTAGGCCAGATGTGTGCTCATAGGTTTGTTAGCACAGTTCTGTTGTTTACCATTACCAACAAATGGCTCTTATACCAAAAAATGCTGTGCCAGTAAAAACCATACTTTTACCAGTAAAGAAATTCAGTCTTTGTATAGTTTACCTGCATCTGAGAATTGCTATTAGCTATATAGCAAAATACCTCATGCTAAGATAATTGGCATCTTCTCTCAGAATATTAGTCACCGTAATTATAGACATGTCTTTTCTAGCATAGACAATAGGTATGTGTAGGCAAATTTGTGCTTGCTATCTACAGTGTGAAATATAATAACAGTTTCTTTAAATTGCACTTCCCAAAGTATAAGAAAAGTGCACTGTTTCTTTTGTTATGTTTTCAAAGAAAAAAACCCTCTGCATATTCCCTTTTCTGCATCTAATGGCCAGTGGATTACTCATGTTTCTTTGATTGCAAAAGCAGTGCTCAGAAAATGGAGAGAATGTAATCTTGTGTTACAAAATAAAATTTATGTATAATTTAAGGCCTAATGATACGTATGGTGAGAAGTACTTAAATAAGAGCTTGAGTCTCTACAACTGTCATCTTGCAATGTTTGGCTCACCTAAAAGATTCAGAAAAAAAAGCAAAATGTATTTCTTGTATGTATTTAGAGGGATTAATACAAAAACATGGATTCTTCTTGATGTGTCTTCTTCCTACCTGTCCACTCCCCTATATAAATCTGTATCAGCTACATGAGATTTACTTTCTCCCACAAAAGATGGAAAGGATATTGAGGTTGAGAAGAAGAAAACGAGCATGAAAGGTCATCTTTCATTACATTCTCTATGCGTTATTTCCACTTGCTTTTATCCAATTCTTTCACCAGCTTGTTTAAATAGTTTTTGACAAAGGGAATAATGTTTTAGGAACCATATTCACAGTCTAAGTATTCCTCAACCTTTTTTCTGTGCGTCTTTGTGCTAATCACGTGGCCCTCTATTCCTTTCTCCTTTTAAAATAATAACGTATTGTACTTTTTTTTGACATTCCCATAGTGCGTCTTTGAGGTTGTGAAGGAAAGACAATAGAAAGTGTTGGGCAGTATCCGAGTTATAATGTTTCATACTAAGTGTTTAACAAATTAGTGTGTTATCAGAGTGCCTCTGAGTTATATCCAGGTAAAAATGCAGGTGTTCATTGAGACCTTCATTTGTAGAAGATGTATCACATACAGTAAAAGCACCAAAAGCAATGCTTAGAATATTTAGGTTACAATACCACAACTTAACCTATGGTAAGTTTTAGCAACAATTGTTGTCTTTCATACGCTATATGGGAAACACCATCTCTAGAAATGCATGTGGAAATATATTACTTTGTCTAGAACTATGTTATGACAAATATAACTGAATATTTGAATTCTGAATATAATACTGAGTAAGTATGATCTTGAGTGCAATCCAATGCAAATTAGTTAAGAAAAGGTTTAAAATTATGGTGCAAAACTTTTGGGTCTGATCATTATTTTTACTGATTTTAAGGACTGCTTGTATCCACTGGGAGTATCGTCAGAAATACCATGCCATGTGCCCCAGAAAATTCCATTGCGAACGCCTTTGTATTTCTTGTGGTAGTACTTGCCATTGAGGTTGGCTGACAAGCATGCGTCAAACCACCAGCCAGAGCTGTAGAATGCACCACAGTTCCCTGATGCATACCTGTCATTGTCCTTGTCAGGAGTTGTGAAGAACTTCTGATCATGGTTGTAATGCCTGCTGTAGAGGAGGGCATCTCCTGCTGTGCCGCTATAGCCGTGAACACTCAGACGATACTTCAGGTACTCGTTGGCCACGTAGAAATGTTGGTATTTGGCATACTCTTTGATACCATTGAAATCTTCAAGGTCAATTCTCAGCTGCATTTCCTGGCTTTTTGTCAGGAGGTGAATTTTATCGTTCCCCAGCCAAAACTCCCTGCTGAGGTTTCCAAAGCCGTGTTTGTAGTCATTCCACGTTCTGTTGAAGTTAGTGCTACCATCCTGACGCCGCTGCAGCACCGTCCAGCCACCTCCCTGTGTTTCCATGTCACAGTAGACTTGGAAGGTGCTGTTTCTGGGGTCAGGGGTAATTGGGTAGATACCACTGCTCCTTTTGCCTGCTGCATAATGATCTGCACAGTCTCTCTGCATTACTTGTATAACTGGTGGAAAAACAGAGTTTGTAAGTTTACACACAGCATCAATTTAAAAACAAGCAAAAATTTTATTTAGACTGATGTGGCCTACAGAAGTTATTAAACGCTGTGCAGACTCTATTGTAATCTGTTCTTCATATAGGCTCTTTTTCTTACCAAGTTCATTATTTCCACAGCTATGGTTAAATAAGAAAAGTCAAATATTAACTAAAGTTGTCTGTTACATTGCCATGATTTTCAACTTGGATCTACTTTTAGTACATCTAATGAGTGAAGACCAAGAAATCTGTTTGGAAGAGGTATAAGCATACGTTCAGTCTTTTGGATTGGAAAGACTTCTAGATTGGAAATAGTGTTGCTGCAGTTTCCATTCTAGGACCGAACTTTTTCTCCATCAAATTTATTCTGTAATAGATATCAGCTAGGATCTCTGCATTGAATGACTACCAGAAGCCATTTAAATTATGTTGCTTGTTTTTAACTCAAAACTTGCCATTGGGTTCCATTTTTCTCTTTTTCTCTACCCTTTTCCTCATCCTTTCATCATCTTCAATAAATTCATATTAGTGTCTTCAGTCCATATTTCTAAATCTTGCTTTTTTTTTTTTTTTTTTTTTTTTTTTTGTAATATTTCACTTACACCATCACACTGTGTCTATGATACAAATCTTTATCTGGCAGTGTGTCAGAGAAAATCTTTGTTCATATGGGAATAACTTGAAGCTGGCTGTTTTTCAATAGCCACAGTTTGATTCAGAACACTGCATCATTAGGAATCTTTCATGTGTTAATATTACAATAATTAAGGAAGCAGGAGAAATGTTATAGAATTATCTCATCTATTGTAGTAATACTGCAATTCCTAGAAAGATGAAGCTAGAAAAGCTATGCGCTTTCCTGTGTATGTGGCATTTCTGGCCTTAAAGTAAGGAAAAAGGTTTGGCATCTGCCATTAACACAGTTTTTCCCCTTCTCAATGATACATTCTATTCAGAAGAAAAACACCCCCAGATGTTTCCTGCAGAGTAAAAATCCATTTTTGATCTACTAACTTAGTAATGACATTGTGTTCAATAGCATTCAGAATGCATTGTACTATAATTCCATGTTCCTAAACAAATGATGGAGATCTTTCCATCTGTCAGTTCTGAGTTGAGTCAAAACCATTTAGGCACTGTTGTTCTCTATTGTAGATTTGAATTTAGGAATATGTTCATTTGTAGAAATGAGTGTCATATTTTTACAGGAAAAGTTAAACAATTCAACTACTTTTTGTAAGGGACAAATGTTCTCAAGCTGGAGTGGGGGATGAGGCTTAGGACTCCTTGTTTGCTAGTGCAGAAAACCAAACATCTATGAAAGCATAAAGTGTAGGAATCAGAGACTTAAAGACTACATCTGAATTCACAGTCGATTCTCATTTATTTCACTGAATTTTGTGTAAGATCTTTACTGTACTAAGTTTCAGAGCAGATATTGACAGGGAGCATTCATTTCAGCTAAAATGCATTTTATAATCCAATTCAACACTTATTTAAATAAAGCTTTGTTGCTATTTTCAGAGGAGGTAGGAAAAACTTTTATATGTGAAAAAGTTGTAGCTAGTGTTCCATCTATGACATCAGTTGCTGTAAAATGTAAGGAACATCTACATGACTGTGTGCTATGAATAGTACTCAACAGCTCAGTAAGAAAGAGAAACGTCTAAAATGAATTTAGCCCATCAAGAGCTACTGTGCCTGAATGTGATTCATTGCCCATTATCATTGCCCATTCATTCTTTCTGTGAATGTTTTATATCTGAATTACAGTAATTAATTTATACTGATTTGTATCTGTTTGAAGCTGATTGTTGATACAGTTAAAGCATTACGTTTGTTATTATTCATTTGCTCTTTTTGCTCTTTTGGGAATTTCAACTGTACATACACTGTAGCAGTTTTCACTTTTTCAGTTTTTTATGGGCAGACAGAAGAACAGTTTCATTTTGAAGTGGGAATGCTAAACCACAGGGACTTAAAAACTGAAGTGCATTCTGTTATTTCTCTGTTTTGTCTGTAGAGACCCCTATCTTCACATGAATGGTATCTAAGTGCTAGAATGCACTTACAATCTTGTGGATATTTCTTGTTTGCAAAAGTTCTTATATGTTATAGAAAAACTATATGACTTTGCAAAAAATATTTTAGTCATAATTTATGAACGGTGAACATCAGGAAAAAATACTATTCTTTATTTTAATTAGAACAGGTAAAAAGTGAAAGAAAAAGCATTTGTCAGTGTTAACACTTCTTGTTTTCTATTTTATATTGGCATCATACTAAAGGTTACACATTAAAATGGTGGTATATGCATTACCCACTTGAGAAGTATAGTTAATAAGCTTTCTTAGTGAAGCCTTTCTGATATTTGCTGTGATGTTAGAAAACTTAATTATCCATCTCTTAAGAATTAAACATTTTACTAGATTCACTTGATATTTAATAATGGACTTGCAGACCATTTCAGAATAGCTGTAGTTTCACACTGAAAAAAACAGGCAGTATTATCAGGAATACCTAAAAAGGAAATCTGCCCCCTGACAGCCAAAGAGAAAATACAGATAGTTCACTGATATTTGATATCCTTAATGAACGGTGTAAACTAATACCTTCATTTTTCATGTTTGCTTATTAGAATGGGGAAAAATATATATCCTTCAAAATGTTGTGATTTTTGTCTCGTAATAAGGAACAACCACAGCAGGAACTGAACACCTGCAACTCTCAGTAACCCTCTAGTGGCAGGTGGAAAGTTGCACAGGAATATAAACAAACGGTAAATGGGCAAATACTTCTTTTGTAAAGTTAGAAGCACAGACATTTGATTAACATATATTCAGTTTCTTTACCTAGTATTTCTAAAATGCACAGAAAGCTTATGTTGCAGGCATTAAGAACAAACAGGTTACATACCAGGGCTTGGCTGCATTGCTGGACATTGAGAAGAGCACTTGTTATCAAGGCTGTTCACCACAAACGTCAAATTAGCAACTTTGCTGTCTACATAATGTTCTACATTGTTCATATTCACGAGGCTCATCTTCTCTAAACGGCCCTGCAGTGTCTGAATCTGGTTCTTTGCATTTTTTAGACTGGTTGCCATTCTGTTCACTTTGCTTTGCAGTTCCTTTACTCTGTTATCTTGAATTTCTGCTGGAGTTTCTGCATTAGGTGGCAGGAATTCATTACTGCTGTCTCTTTCTTGGTTGTCATCTGCCTGCAGCTTGCAGTCTTGGCAACACTTCTTCAGCTTGTTTACTGCTTCTTTAAGGGTCTGTACTTCCTTGAGAGTCTTCTCAATCAGTCTGAATTGTTTGGGTAGCTGGATGGTCATTGGCGGCAGATTTATCTGATACGGACAGTCCTCTCCTTCATCACAATTCCCATTAGTTTTGAGCTTTACAGGGCAAGTACCAGTAATTTTTTCTTCCTTAGCATCCTTTTCTTCTTCTAAAATAACTGCAAACACATTTGTTAAAGCCAGGAGAGCAGTCTTAAGCAAGACTAAGTAAACAAGCTGCTTCATCTTTGCAGAGAAACTCGCAGTATGAGGAAGTATGCAAAAGTGGAACAACTTTATAAGGGCAGCTTGAAGCCTGTGAGTTATCAGACTGCCTGCACTGTTCTCAGAAATGGGTGGGAGTTCTTGCATCACAAGTGATATTAATAGCAGAGCAAAGTAGGTAGTGCTTGGCAATAGTAGCGTGTTTCAGTGATTACTTCTGACTCAGAACTTGTGCATGTAGGCAAAATGATGAAATGCATGTGTGCTGATCATTTATGCAGTATAATTTCTCGTACACAGATTTGTTTGTTAGTGGGATTATTAGTTATTTGTTACAATATTCTTTTAACATCTGCTTCTTAATATTTGAGTTTCTAAAACTGTTTTTGAAAACCAGACTATAGTTCTACTACAGCAGGTGGAGAAGGTGAGAATCAACCTCTTTTCCAGTTTGAGCCTTATTGCAACAATAGTTTCACTTACACTGCGTCCACTTCTTCCTAAACTTTTTTTAATTGGTTAAAGTATTCAAGAAAATTAAATTCCACAGCATGTTGAAACACGTATAGTTTTGGTTCCAAGTATTTTTCAAAACAGAGTCACTATGAAAAGAGGACAAGAAGCTCTTTTTCCCAGTTCTGCCTAGCACTGCTTAGAATATCTGGAATATTCATTATTTGTGTGGGGCCTCACAGTTAAAATTCATTGTTATCTGATTCTGAGAACAGCTTATTGAACATTTCTATGCAACAACAAGAGATTTTAAACCCACAGCACCTCCTTGGGATCCTAAGTTTTGGCTTAGATATCCAGAAAACCCAAAGCAAAACCTGGTGATCTGAACGATGCCCCAGATTCTAAATCTAAAGCCATGCTGATTGCTGAGGAAGGAGCTCATATGGGCCCGTCGATCTGGAGGATTCTTTTCTGTTTTCCTGCTTTTTTTTTTTCTCTTTTATTGTGCCTTGTATCAGCTTTAAGAGTTATTCATGTACTTTGCCTGACTAATCAAACCAAACAGAATATTTCAGCTTCAGGTGACAGTTTACATCTACTTCCTTGTTTCTGTTCTACAACTGCCTTTACAAGTCTCACATGGTCCTTACTCAGTTTTAATTATTTAGGTCTTCTTCCTTGTGCCTGAAAGTAGGGCTGAATGGACACGTCTTTGTGCTGTCAAGAGGCAAATAACTTGCATGAATAAAGGATATTTACACAAGTTCTTGTTGAATTAGTCCAACCCAAATCATTTATTTTCTTAAACCCCATTAGAAATTACTCATCCTGCAGATTAATTATTAACCAGACAGTCACACACATACTCCAGAAGTTCATGATCTCTGCAATGTTACTAGTTTTTATAAAGCCCACAAGCAAATATTGACAATACAGGAGGGAGGCTTGTTTTGTTGTTTTTTTTTTTAAAGTACAAAAGAACAAACAAAAAACCCAACTAACTGTCTCACTTGCTAAAGCAATTCCTTCCACTCTCTACATAATGCAATTATCTGTGCATTCTGCTGGGAGATGTGCTTTAAATTTGTCTTCCTCCAGTTCCCCAGCAGTGAGGTCGCTAGACTGCAATATGGATGTAAGACAGTGCCATCACTTTGATTTTGTTAAAGGTGGATCAAATGGAGATGACACAGAAATTTATGTAGCAGCTGATGAAATTAAGGTTTCTAATTAGTGAATAAAATTTTACAATTTTTGTTTGCTTGATATGAACCTACATGTTTCTCTGTCAGACTAAAATCAGGTATTCATATTCTGCATGGCTACTATTGCCAAACTAAAGAAAGCTATACCAGCCTTTTTTGAGGAGTCTTCGAAATACAAAAGAGTTCCTAAATCCTTGTTATGTAGCATGCCACATTCCCTTTGCACACTGTTGTGCATAGAGTTTGCAGTGAACTCCACAACCTGTTGTGTGTCCTAAGACTGGACAAATTTATCTGTCTGTAAAATTAATAATAATTATATTTGTAGACCACATCTTATGAATTGCACTGAAATGCTTATATAAATATTAAAGATTATTATAGGTCTATTATGCTGCACTGCATGTGTCATCAGGGCTGAATGATTTCAGGAAGGGTAGAAATTTCTAGCAATGCTGAATGTCAAAGGAAAGAAAGATCAGATAGTAAGATAATGGTATCAAACCCTTCAAACATTTTTGTCTTAAGTCATTAATTCCTTGCTCCCTTACATACCTTTATTTTGGGAAGTTTACTTTCTTCTTTGGACGAGATTTCTGTAATCCTGAGATGCCTTGCTATCATCCTTGTGTTATTGTTGGTTTGGTGTTCTGCTGCTATACTACCAGCAATCTGTTTGGAGCGTGAAAGACTCCTTTCCATCAGGTAACTGCATGCTTCTCCTACCTGGAAAGTTCTTGTTATTGAGGACCAGGCTTTCTTCCGATTGTATGAGGGAATGTCTATTTCCAACAATTTGACAGGGTTTTTATGTGCTCCATGCCCTTTATTGTCCTTGGATTAAACAAAACAATCTTTAAAAACTCAGATTTTCTAAGTCTTTGCCCCTAGAAGTGTTACTTAGCAATCTTACACTGTAAAGTGCTGAAATAGCTTAACTAATGGCAGAAGTAATTAATGAGAGAAATAAACACCAGATCAAAACAGAACTGCAGAGTTTATTTATGAACAGTGTTTTTCTCCTCAGATGGGGCTTTCCTAGATCCCTCGAGTGTTCTGTATAATAACCACAACTTTAAGTAGTTAAGCAATCACAAAATCCAAACAAGAATCTTTAAGACATTTTTTCCAGCTGTATAAGGATCCAGCAGGAAAAGCTGATGATCACAAGTGAAAATTTTCTATCAAGATTTTTTGTCTGGTTAAAGGTCTTTCTTGTAGCTTTTCATTCTTTTTAGTCTTTTCAAGAACTTATTTATCTTTCTGTGTACTAAAGAGAGTTCTTAATCTTACAGACATGTCTTCCTGAAGATAAGGAAAATAACCAAGAGCTCGGGATATTTTTAAATTCTACTGAAGATTTTAATTCCATTCCCAGAGCTACCCAATGGTTGTGAGGTTAAAGCAGTAATATATTTTGGTTTGACAAACTTGTCTTAGGGCTGTTTATTCAATATTTATCAAAATAGAGTAACCATTTCCCATTATTTTTTGGAGCAAGTTTTGTTGTATTTTCTGGCAGATCATGGAATCTAGGTCAAACAAAAAATAAGAAAGTCAAGACTGCAAGCAGATGTTCATTGAGCTGGTGACTAAGGCAGTTTAAAACACTACAGCTTGCCATGTGATTTCTGGCACTATTCTGGGAGCTACCATCTCCTGCAATAGAGCTGCAAAACACCCTAGTTTGTTTAAGCAGTGTGAGTAGTAGGTATGAACAAACCTGAAGCACACTTGGGCTCATTCACATAAACCATTTTTGTGGCAGGGGTGGGAGGTGTTAAGATTCAACTTCTGCAGTAATTTTTATTATCTTTTTTTTTTTTTCAGATTTCAGTGGTTCTTTGTAAGCAGGATATTGATGAAGAGGCTGAAAAGTAATTAGATTCATCTTCAGTTTTTCCCACAATGTGGGATACATGCTAGAACTCCGTGCTAGAAACAAATTCTGATTTAGGGTTCTTCTAGATTTTTTTCTCTTTCAATTCAGCTGTCATTCTTTTCTTTATGAAAGCAGACTATATGTTGTCCAGTAAATTCTATGACTGGCTATTCAACTTCCTCATGTGTCTGGGAGAACAAATCAGAGCAGAAAAATGCAAACAGTCCTATGCCTTTTGATTTTAATTTTTAATATGATTATTCAGATGCAATTAGGTAGAACAAGTAGTCACATGTATTACTTACCATTTTTAATTGGTCTTCATTTTTTGTATAAATTCTGTTAACAAGCAAAAAGGTGATACTGACATAAACATAGTAGATAGATAGTTATATAAAAAAAAGTAATTATATCACATATTACCAAATTCATGTGGTCAGAGAACATCGCTCCTTCTGTTGAGGCAAGGACCTTATTTATAAACGAAGAAAAAAAAACCTATGAAACTATGTTCCTATGTCTTCATTCTGTTCGTTCCACAACATCTGCAGATGTGATTTTAATTTAACTAAAATTCCTCTTCCTGAAACATCCTTTCAGGAAAATTCAGTTTTGATTCCTACAAAGCCCTACTCCAATAAAACCAGATAGTGTTAGTGTAAGACTACCAGATACTTGGTATGCTTCTTTCAAAATTCATGGCCAAGCAGGCAAGCAAACTGCCTTCTCTCCTAGAAAGTCTGTCTAAGCAGTCTGGCACTCACTCTTTTAGTGAGCCACACAAGACACAATTGACTATCAGATGCAATGTTTTCTCATCCATTGTAGCATACTGATAGAAGGTAATTCGGATATTTTCCATGCAGAGAATGCCTTCTCTCATGAACTGGGATACAAATTACTGTTATGAATTATGCTTTGAGAAAGAATATATGGTATTTTTCCTAGTTGTTACGTTTTAGTTTTAGAAAGCTCTTTGGCAGTTTGTTTTTCATTGGAGGACGTCTGACAGATCCATACATAATAAAAATATTGAAGTTGTAGAAATCCTGCATGAGGAAACGTAGTGCTTTACCTACCATAGCAGGGTATATTAATGTATTTAATTTATGCCTTTACATGACTACAGCTCTCAGTGTTGTCTGCTTTATGCAGCAACATCTGCATATATCTTTTCTGTATCTAGTACTTTGTAGTAGACTATGAGCCTTTCGGAGGCGTATTGCTATAAAAGACCCCATATGAAAACAATGAATGTAGCTGTTAATCTTTTCTTCAGGTTCATCTTTTATAGTGTTTGACTTTCGTCAACTGAGTTACTGGGTTGTTTTATGAGTAACCAATGCAATTGAGTCACTTTCTTCTAAACAAAGTTCAAAGAAACATAAATTTTATGCATTCTCTTTAAGAAATAATGATATGCCACATTTGAAAACAGCTATATCTTCTTATTTGTTGCATTTAAAGTTTTAGAGAAACAGAAAAGGGCAAAATTTTGAACCATTTCATGAAATACAAAAAAAATTTTTCTTAAAATACTTACATTATTTCAGCTTTCAAATATGAGCAGAACCTGAAGAGAAAGCTTTGAGTCACCTACTGTGTTGTCGTGTGTCCAAGCATTTGTCTAATTTATTTGGAGGTATCAGACACAAACAAGTAAAACACCAGCAAATATCCCTAGCTCTCTTCTTCTAAAGGATGAAATCGATTCTCTGGAGACTGTTAACCAGCATTGTGGATAGAAATCCAAGAGTCACAGCATGGTTTCAGCACTGTTGTACCTGTTCTCGCCCTGCAGGGTGGACATAGTCTCTGAAAAATCATTAGGAGACAGCGCTGCTTTCTCCCCATGTTAATACCAGCTGTACAGTAAGTGTCCAACAGTGCGGACATAAGAGGAGTTGACAAAGATACAGAGCTTTCCTTTCAATGTTGAACATTTGCCCTTTTTCTTCTCCAAATGTTTAAACATTTAAATATTAGAAGAACTAAGAGGAGCTCTTCAAATAAACAGCTTAAAAAATCCCAAACCTCACACAGCAGGCTGGCAAAAAGAGCCACTTGCAAAATGGCTCTCACTGTACTGAAATCCTGTGTGTACACAAACTGTAAAATACCTTAATCCCTGGATTTTTTTCTGTTGTCTCATAATGTAAGACATAATACTTGTTTAAAGAGACATTTCAGATGTTTGAAATAAGAAAAAAATAATATGAAGCACTGGATTACTCTATGCAATAAAATGACAGTAAGTGTAGTCACAGTGCCTTGCTATAACTAAACAACCTTCAGCGTGGAATGAAGAGGTGGAAAATGGTATTGTTAAAGCTTGGAATACATTTTAGTTATTTTGCAGTATCTGCAAGCTTAATTAGAAACACATGCTGGCTTTATCATTCCTCTGAAATGCACAGGTTTTAGGGAATATTGGAGTCTTTTCTAGGAAGCTTGCAAATAATTCCCTTTCTTTATGTTATGAGTAATTGATATTAATCACTATTGCCTTTGTGATTTATACATTTAACCTCCATTCTTTTCCTGATGTATTTTCTTCAAAAGCATGTGAGGAATTAGTTCAGTATTCAGACAGCAGAATCTTAAAGCATGGCTTAGTCTTATTTATTTATGGAGAGTTTTGAAAGAAGTTCAAAACCCTTCAAATTCAAAAACGGGAAAGTTAGAGTTCTTACAGTTCTTATTTACGTCATATCAGAGTTAAAGAAAATGTGTTTTAAAATCACAGGTGAGTTTCTTGGTGCATTGCTTTGAGGTGGCTCACAAAAACATTGAATATAGTCTACTAAAACTAAGAAAGTAATTGTGGACAGAGTTTAATTAACTTAGAGATGGATTTCTCTAGCTGAGAGTATGTGAGAGTTGAGAGCATGTGAGGGGCTAGTGAACCAGAAGTCAAGTTTAAAGCATATGAAAGAACTCCGGTGTGTTCTTGGATATTGCTCACTTTTTCCTGGAATTTTCTGCAAGAGGTTTTCAAGAGAGCTCTGATGAGAAACTGTTGTTAGAAAGCTTATTGCTAGTAAGGTTATAGGAAAGAGTTATGCAAGTGTACAGAACAGCTACTTAAGAAAAAGTGATTTTGTTTTTTGAGCATAAGTATTATTCTGTTTCACTCATGGATTCCTGTACCTAAAAGGTTCCTGTCCTTTTCAGCAAAATCTGCATCCATAATCTTTATCATAGGGCAGGATTATGCAGTACTGGCAGTGCATTTATTTCATGGATATAATGAAATAATTTGTTCTGTTTTGCTTCAGATAGTAAAGTAACATGAAAAACATAACATTAGAAGATTCCACTCAGTGCTGTGTAATATGTTAATTAGTTAAAAATAAATAAAGAAAGGGCAACGTAATAGTATAAAATTAATGTAACAGAATAATTAAGTTAAAAGAGAAAGGTAAAAGTAAATCCAATAAAAAGATACATGCTTTCCTATTTTTTATGTAATTACTTTTATGGGAGTATGGGGAAAAAAGTAAAAAAGAATTTCCAGGCAACCACCTACCAGCAGCTGCCAAATCTTCATCCAGTTTTCCAATTATTCTCTATTTAGATAAGGAAAATTTATTTTAGCTTACCCAGATTATCTAACAAATTTGAGTGTGTTTCAAAATGTATGAAGTTCTGTTGTACTGTATAATGAGAAAGACAAGCTGAGAAAAGCAAATTACAGTTTAGAATAACTGATACAAACAGGGACTGGAAGACTCAACAGTTACAGAACTGGCTGTCTGTCAGACTGCGGATTTCAGCTTCACTCTGGCCAGCATAACCAAGTGATCTCAGTTCTTTCCAGAGCACTGTAATTAATACAGAACTGAAAAAAGACACCTTCAGTTGCCATTCCCAAGCTCTTTTTCTTTCTCACTACTCCAGCTTCTCACTCATTCTTTTCCTTCATTTCAATATAGACCATTATTAATGCAGCAGAAGACAACTACTGTAGTAGTTAGAAATGTGCGATCTTACAAGCAGTAAAATGAGCTATGATTGCATCTTAGGGAATGGGAACATTAACTATAGCTTCTTACTTAAACATTGGACTTCTGTCTTGTATGCATCTCCTTGCTTGCTTTTTTTTCTTAAAGTGGCCAATACGGATCCAACAAACTCAAAGAAAGTTATCACAAACCTGTGTTTAGAACTGTTTGTGTGTGTGGAGGAATGTAAATAGCATTGTCTATTTTATCACTAGTTGCTTTAATTGTGTGTTGTTGAATGACGACTTTCCTTGAACAAATTTGTGACTTTACTTCCCTAAGGTTGAAACCTGGAAACACCTACAGTTACCACTGCTCAAGTACACGGCTATTTTTGTTGTGTCTGTTATTATTTATAGAATCACAGAATGGGTTGGGGGTGCTACTAGACCAGGTTCATTGTAAGATGGGCTATCATTTATTTAAACAAGTGATTAACTTCATTTTGCTTCCAAAATGATATATGAGAGACTGTAATGTCTGTTCAAAGTCCATCTATATGTATATATTTAATTTAATAATAAGTCTTACTAAGCTTTGTTAATCATTTTATGTAAAAACTTTACCCGCAAAATCAAATGTAGCCTGAATGGGCTGAAAAGCATCAGCAAAGTGAATATTTGTTTAATCCATTTCAAATAATTTTTTTTAAATTATAATTATGCTGTATCTTAAAACATGGTCGAGTTAATGATTGTATATGCTTTTTATAATAGATATTATGGAAAAAGTATATTTTTATTTAATTGCTGATAGATATAGTGTAACTTTATATAATTTTTACAAAACTAATATAATCAGATCAATATCAGATGCAGATTTGAATTATGCAGCTGAGCTACTCTCTATTTACCCTGCTTCCGCAATGTGTCAGATTACGTGTAACAGTTGTTACTGATCAAATGAAATGGAATAGGGCCTTCTCATCTGTGTGCAGAGGCAAATTAATGAAAGTGTATATGCACTTAGGATTTGCACATACCTGTGTATTTAACATATGTTAGTTGTCTGAAATTTTTACCACGATATAGAATCCTGGCTAGGAAAGAATAGTGTTTATACTCCATCTATCCCCACAGCCAACATCAGTTTGCTGTAGAAAACAACATTTTTACACTTAAGAGTTAATTTGTTACTTATCCTGTGTTAAAATATGCCTTTTATGATAAAAAGACAAAGGTGACCCTAATTCAAATTAGGCAGACTCTCAAAGGAAAATATGAGTCATCCATTGTCAACATTCAAAAATAGAAGTAAAAAGAAATATTTATGAATTCTAGTTCCAATTTAGCTTTCAGTGTTTAAAAAAAGACATAAAAGAAAGAAATCTAATGCTGAAGCTGAGTAACAAAGCTGTAAAAATGTTTTATATTATGGCATCTGGTTATAAAAAAGACTTTTTATATACTTCTCTGAGATCCAAATGTGAAACCTGTAGTTTAGAGAGGCGGCTGGCATCCAGGAATTCAATATATGAGTTTAATATTTCTGGTTGAGATTTTTACTGTTCTGACTTTGGAAGAATTACTGTTATACA
The DNA here is from genome assembly GCA_037305975.1 of Chrysolophus pictus. Taxonomy (NCBI): domain Eukaryota; kingdom Metazoa; phylum Chordata; class Aves; order Galliformes; family Phasianidae; genus Chrysolophus; species Chrysolophus pictus. The sequence goes on from CM074576.1 coordinate 183,646,636, forward strand.
CCATACAGCTTTACAGGTCCTGTTAGAAATGTTACCCCTGTCTCTTATTTGAGAACAGAGTAAGTCTGTGAGCCAAGGAAAGGAGGACTATTTATATAAAATTAACCGTAAGATTAAAATACGTCAGGACTCATGGCAGTGTTCTTGGGTAAAGTCTATAAAATGCAGTTACATGGTACAAGATTTTCCTTCACAAAATAAATGTTATTCAGTTAAGAATTGCTGAGCCTTTTGCAAATTGTTCTTTCTTGCAATAAATTACAAAAAGGTCTTTAGTACCAATGTATGTGTATCAATATAGGCTTTTTTTTTTTCCTTCCACAGTTGTATCTGTGCAATCTATAAAAATAAAATGGTGGAAAATTGTCTTTATGCAGAGATAGATAACCATTCCTAGTACAAATAAATGGAGTTTGTGAGGCAGAGAAATCTTTCAGTTTTATTACAATTCTTCTGGACTTTGTCTACAGTGTACTTCTTAAAGCTGTATGCTGACTAATCAGTTCAGAGCTTTATGTTTCAGCTAAATTCATTTAATTTATTTTTTTATACTGTTGATATTTATATTGGCTTCACCAGAATTCAGAATTTTTTGTTAAAAGGTTAAATAGAAAAAGAATGCTCATTACATCTTATACAACATTTGGGACAAAAACCATTTTAAGCCCAAACACATAAAATTATCGACATGACTTAAATTTTGATCCCAACAGCTTCTTTCAAAGCCAAATGAAAGTAAGCAAAAAGAGCAAGATGTGGATTTTTGTATGTTTTGATTTGAAGGTTGTGTAGTAGGAATCAGTATTTCAACCATTAGCTAAGCAAATAATGCTCACTCTTTCAAGTATCCCCATTTAAGTCAGTTTGTAAAAGGAAGATTTCTCCTCATGAGTACAGATTTGCTCTGGATTATTGCCCTCAGATTTTTCCATGTGGTATTTTTTTGGCTAATAATAAACTTAGATTATATTGTTCTCCACCATAAAATTTTTGCCCTTGTAAAGAAAAATATGGGAAAGATATGTGATGAGATGACCTGGAATGGAATGTCAGGGGCAGAAGCATGTCACCACAGAAGAAGATATGCAAGGTCTGCAGTTACAAGCTATGAAGGAAAAATGTCTTTGTTTCTGTACTATGGAATAACAAAATATTCTACGAAACTCTGGAGAAAAACAAAAGAATAGTTACCGTACTTTAAATTTGAACTTTCTGAGAATCCAAGATCATTTTAACTTAAGTTAAACCCATGAACTGGGCTTTGGTGTTGGGTAAATCAAGTCTTTAGCAATAGCAGTGCACATGACTCAACACTATTGGAATAAAGAGTAATTTGAGATCATGTGCTAATGAGGAGATTTAGCAGGGAAAATACTTTCCTGAGAAAGAGAAAACAGTTTGATGGGAGTGAATAGTTTGGTAACTTGGTGAAAAGTTAGTTGACACCAGGTCACATCCTAAAATTCGTGTGCTTAAATGAAGGTAATTTGGCTTTGTGCTACTCCTATAACTCAAGAGTAAATCCTATATATATATTTATCATATAGATATATATCTATGTCTATAATGAAGACTAAATTTAGGTGAGTGTTGTATACATGTAGGCATTATCTCTTCTTTCTTTCTTTCTATTTCCTGGTGTTTGAATGAAACCAGTTGTTTGAATTAGTCATCATTTTATATCATTTGTCATGAGTTTCTGAAGAAAGAATCACAGATGTTCAGTCAGACTAGCAAGGTAATGAACACGTGACTTTGCCATCACGCATTAGTTGCAGGAAACACATGTGAAAAACATATCCTCAAGCAGTTAAAAACATAGTTAAGATCACTATGATTGGCCCCAAAAGACAAGTATTTATGTTCAAGGTGACTGTACCGTCTTTCATGACTGTGTCCATATTTATGTTTGGGTTTCAACATGTACATTCATATTTTAGAACTTAGCTCATCCTTGGTTATGCCAGTGGCATCCACCTACAGCTGACAGAAATAATCTGCTGTTTTGTAGCTATTTTATACTTCTTTCCATATCCCACGACAACAGTTAAGTATAACGTGTATGCCTTTCATGATTATGCAGTATATATAAAAAATAATATATTTTCATCTCAGCCTTTCATTGTTGCCTCATGCTGCTGACATTAAGCTGGAGTATGTTTATGACCACAGGAGATTTGCTTCAGGGTTGTTAGTAGCCTTTCCAGCAAATAAAGGGACAATTTATTGGCCCTATTTCCATTCTAGATTCTAGGAAGAAAAGTCATTCCAGCTGCAAAACTGCTTACATCTTGGCCATCTGGTGGCAAACAGCATGGATCCTATCTGCTATACTTTCTTTAAAAGTGGCTTTAAAAGGAGACAGATATCTTCAGCATCATTTGCAGAAAGCTGTTACTCATCTTCCTATTACTATGCACAACAGTAGTTCCAGGTCCAAGAAAGTACCTATTGTTATCCCAGTCTAAACCTTAATTTTTATTACTAATTTTTATTACTAATTACAATGTTTTTTATCATCATTATAGAAATGTGTAAGGAAAACAGTCAATGCTATCACCTTTCTGGGCATTCAGTGAATTTTTGGGAGTAACCACTGATTCAGCTAGCATAGTTTCTGAAGTTCACTTCATTCACACATCATATACTGTCACAGCTGTGGGAAAAGAAACCTTGAAGGAAGTATGTATCAATATATTAGCAGCATCATCACTCATCTGGTTTTATCACCAGATAATTTTTCTGCAGTTTTTCTTCATTTATCACCAGATAAATTTTTTGCAATTAACTCTCGCTCTTCTTCCCTTCTTCTACAAATATTTTTCTCCTCAAGCTGTTTTCTCTTTCCTTACTTTCTTTCCCTTCTTCCTTCCAAAGAATTTTGGAGAAAACAATTCACTGGGCTTTAGTAATAAATCTTTGGATCCCAGGTAAAGTGATGGTAATGAGAACTGTATGGAGATGATAATTTCCACAAGCATTGCCCCATTTTGACATGATGGTTATGCTATCCATACAGCCTGCCTTATAGAGTTTTCAAGATTAGGTGTCTCCACACAGTGTAGGAACTTTTTGGAACAGACTACTTATCTCTGAACTGAACTGTGAAATTAGGTGTAAGACATGTAGAAAACTAATGCATATAAAGGAGAAAATACAGACTCAAGGACAAGGAAGTTTATTTCTGAGATGTTCATGACCTATGTCCACAGTGAGAAGCTAAGTGGGAAGAAAAAATGGAACTCAGAGGTATGGATGAGATGTACACGAGAAAAGGACAATAATGAGATAATACCTAATTAGAACAACAATACTTTCACATGAGGCTAATGAGGGTAGAGCTGGGGAAATACTTTCTTTCTCACAGAAGAATTAATCAGTACTGTGAACTCAAGTAAACAGCATCTTTAGCTTGAAAAAGATGCCAAAATAAATATCTGAGAGTTGCTTATCTTTAATCACATGCAAAGAAATGAAAACCAGATTAGATCTTCTTTCCTTTTCTCAGGGCTACATAAAATAAAGATTGTCCTCGTTATCCTGAAATATTTCACAGCAAATCTTAAATAAATAAATAAATCAAACATCTATCAACACAATATTTGCTTCCTCCAGTACATTCACATGCTGTCCACTTCCTAACTGTAGGACTAATTCTGGACAATTTCTCTTGGGTATTCAAGAAAAAGGCATCTATAGAAAAGGCCACATATGAGTCTCTTAAATGGTCCTTAGCTCACGTTGGGAAAAGGCACTTCTATGTGTGCCTGAAGGACTAAAGGACATAAGTACTTTGGGGTTTTTCTCCTGGTGCTGCGTCAGAAGACAACTAAGATTTGTTTCTTGTTTCAGAAGATCTGCACAACCAAAATTTTGGCAGATTTCCGGGAAATTGCATATTTGACTTGCTGCCCCAAAAGGCTGACTATGGCCTCCATGAACTCAATACAACTTCAATAGAGCCAGATCATGTGGCATTGTATTGCTGCTGTGGTTTCTCCCATTGGCAAAATTGGGCCCGTATTCTATTTCTTATTTACATTAAGCATTGGTTCACTGGGCCAAATTACTGCCCTGAAGACACCTGAAGAATCTTCACGAGATGTCTAAGCTGCAGCTCAGATACATGGCTTTTGTAGCTTTGGATTAGAGGAGCGGTTTGCTCTTGGAGTTTGCTGAAGGTCTGCATGGATACATAAGGCAGCTTGTGCTGTGGCCTGGCGTAGTCTAGCATGAGCCACACTGCTTTTTTTTCATAACCAAAACCTCTTTAAATTACGGGAGTTAGTTATGGTTATAAAAATTAAGCATAATGAAAATATTAGTGCTTAGCAGATTTCATAACTGTCTGTTTCTCTTCCCTAGCTGTTTTCTGCTGGAAAACTTACTGGCTCCAGAGTAGCTGAGCTGAAAGCAAAGTACACCCTGCTGCATGAAACTGTGAGAAGGTACAATATTTACAGTTTCCTAAGTATATCCTGAAGCTTCAAAGTCTGAAGTTAGGTGTGGTAGCCGTGAGTCTGCCGTGCTCTAGTGAGACAAGAGAAGGGATTGTGGTTGTAGTTGTGTGCCAGGCTTGAGCACTTCCTTGAATGGAAGGAAGAACAGATAGTACTGTGTTACTGGGCTGAATAGAGTGGCAGGACTCCAATATTCGCAATAGTCTTTGTGACTAATATATTTGATCCTGAAAACACAGGATTTTAAAGTTAAAGGTCTTATAGCTTCATCCTAATAAAATGGGAAGCTAGAATAAGGGTTTGGCTATGTAAAAAGTCATTTGACTTTATTCAGATCAGTGCACATCAAATATTTTGGAGATACAACATTTAAAGCAGCACTTCTAAACCAGTTCAGTGCTGTAGAGTCTCCAAGGCTGATGCTCAGAGCTAAACATATGATGTGGATTTGGGGTTAATGCAGAAAGAAGTGATGCTGGGTGAGAAAGTCTTCAAACTGAGTGTAGTTCTATCTTTTAGTCACTGGTATAGCCTAGGGGAAGTTCAGACTGAATATTAGACTGGGCTAGACTAGACTAGACTAGAGTAGAATAGTTCAGTTGGAAGGGACCTTCAGAGATCATCTAGCCCAACTCTTAGAGGCTAACCAGAAGTTAATGAGGATATTATCCAGATGCCTCCTGAACACTGACAGGCGTGAGACATCATCCACCTCTCTAAGAAGCCTGTTCTATTGCTTGTCCAGTCTCACAGTAAAGAAGGCTTTCCTAATGTTCAACCTGACCCTCTCCTACTTCATACCATTACTGTGCCTCCTATCATTAATTACCAGGAAATGGTAACTAAGAAACTTAGGAAGAAATTCTTCACCAGAGGGAGATAGGCTTGGAAAAGGCACCCCAGGGCAGTGGCCATGGCTCCAAGCTGTTGGAGTTTAAGAAGAGTTTGGACAGTGCTCTCAGACACTGGGTTTGAATTTTGGGTGATCCGGGAGTTGTACTCAACGATCCTTGAAGGCCCCTTCCAACTCAGAATATTCTGTGGTTCGATGATTTTATGAATACAATTTTACATACATCTATCTCAAAGGGAACAACCTGAGATTTATGCACCATGAAGAGTGTATATCCCTGCGACAGTTCTGTCAAACTATTGCAAGTGATCTCTTGGTATATAACGCAGGTCTGTCTAATGTGATGAGTGAAATTAATAAGTGTGCAGATCGTTTTAAGGCTGCTGATGAAGTACACACTGGTTAGGGCATACTGTGGTCCTTTCCTTAGTGGTAAATACTTCATTATTTCTTGGTTTCAGTTTTACTTGGTATTTACTTTGGTATTCTGAAAAGTTGAGAGATGTCACCGTGCAGACAAGATCCTTGACACACCAAGTCAGGCTGTTACATGTTGCTAAAAGTCTGCTGCACTACTGAAATTCTGCGAACAGGCTGCCTTCCCTTTCTGCTGCTGTCTCACCCATCTGCTTTGCAGTGAGGCTGCATCTGAAGCTTAAGTACCTTATCTCATATTTCATCCTAGAAAACCTCTTTGGGCAAACAGACATGTGGCTTCACTGTGAGCTGTACAAAATGATAGAATCATAGAATGCTTTGGGTAGGAAGGGACCTTTAAAGATCGTCTAGTCCAGTTCTCCTGCCATGGGCCAGGACATCTCTCCCTAGATCAGGCTGCCCAAAGCCCAGTGAGGAACCAAATATGAATATTGTCACACAACAAGCTGTAAGAAAGTAATTATAGTTCACTGACGGATTTGAAATCCTATCTTCTTAAGTCTATATGAAATTGTTAGTCACTTTAATGTTTAATTTATGTTTATGTAAGAATTATTTTATAAATGTGTGTATTATTGCATCCAATTATATTTTCTCCCCAAATCAGTTGCATTATTTTGAATTATTTAAGTAAGATCTAAGCATTATTTAGGATCTTGCATAGATACCTCAAACTATTTTTGCCTTGAAATATTATTATATAAATACATCAAAGCATGAAGTTCATGATAAAGACACACTCTTGTATCCTGTTTCTCTGTGGTTTTCTTATTTTCTGTTCTAAAAAAGGAAGTGGTTATTTAACTAGAAATGTTACACAAAACAAAACTCTTCCTTCTTTGTTATTTCAGCCATGTTCGTACCATGTAGGTAGTTGTGTATTTTATGTTTTACAGTTACCATTCCAGTTCTGTTCTTTGGTGTGATGTAACTTTGTTGTTACTTAGCTTGTAGTGTACTCACAGTTGTCATCTTTGAGCTAGAATTTGGTATAGAGATTCTCAGTATACGAGATAATAAATTTTTAAACATAGTAAGTTACGTATTTTTTTTAATTAATTAAGGTGAAGTGATTGAGTTCTTTATTCTTCCTCATTACTTCTGACTAACTGTAGCATGCCATTGTATAAAGCTTACAATTTAATAATATTGAGAAGGCATGTACAATGATAGCAATACCAAGAAGACTAAGTTAGTCTGTCAAACAATGTATAAGAATTTTCATGCTGCAGTTCAACAAGACTCTTCCATAATTACCAGTGTATTTTAATAACGGCTCTTAAGATACATTATTTGGCTATCACCATGCAGGCTCATAAGCATAGTGTGAGTACCAGTCTCATAGCACTGACAGAATATTACAATTTGTTGTTTCCATGAAGCCAGACACAGGTGGCACAGGTGATTTCAGATAATCCATCAGTCCCACTAATATGTTTCCAGATAAGTCCACAAATGTTGCAGCCTGAGATCATCAGGTGGACTGCTTCAGCTGCTGATAACACTCCAGCTACAGCAACACATGGCTCAGCACTGGGTACATGTCCAGCCATTAGCTAAGAAGGTTCAGGCGTTGTACAGCCCAGGCTGGGCCCTGTACTGGTGAATACTGCCCTGATACTGGTCAGCACACTGATATGATAAAACATTTTGTATTGTAGATCAAATCCCTTTCTTATGTTCTTAAGACAGTAACTGGTGCTGAAAGGGGTGCATTTACTCTCTGTGAATGGGACTTTTACTACTGAATTTAATTGTTTAGGATTTAGCCTTAATTCTGTTTTTCATCTTCATACTTGTCTATTGTCACTGCTGGTCACGTAGGAAAAAAAGTGCATTTTTCTCATGCCAGGAAACAAAGGTTCCAGATTTTAACTTCTGTCCTTTTCTGCACACTGTGTAGTTACTGAAGCTAAGCAGTAAAATGTTGCTCATCTCTCCAGAGTATTTCAGTTATTCAGAATGCTTTCCATGTAACCCATGAGTTGAACCACTACCTGATACCACACACCCTTTGGGATAGAAGGAATTGCTATCTCTTCACTGATTCTAGGAGGTGCTAGATGAGTAACTTGTATATTATCTAACTAAGTGACCATCTTTCATCTGGTTAAAATTAAATGAGATTAGATGCAGAAAATCCCCTTTCAGTAAGACTCACTGTTCTCATGAGACCACAGAACAATGCAGGTTTGAACTGACCTCAGGAGGTCTCTGGTCCAACCTCCTGTTTGATCAGAGTCAGCCATGAGATCCAACCAGATTGCACGTGACTTAATCCAGTCTCATCTGCAAAACATTGCTTTATATACTACAGAAACGTAAAGAATGTAAATATAATGCTTGTGCTTCCTATTGCTTAGATCTAAGTTTTTCTACTTAATGTAGTTTACAGGAATCTGAGATCCAGCTGTTGCAGGAAGCCAAACGTCTTAGTGTAGACCTGGAACAACAGCAGCATGAACTGGAAAAAGCAGAACAGTTCCCTGAAGAATCTTCCAGTGAAGTCTGCCGAATAAGGCAACAGCTTCTTAATTGCCAAAATGAGTACAACGCTATTAAAGAAAGAGAGCATGAAATTCAGTTCAGGATAAAATGGTAGGTGATAACAATCAAATCTCTGCTTGTTTTATCATAGTTTGTCTAAAAAGACAATAACAGAATGTAATTCAGTTTCCTCTCCACCTTACATGGATCTATTTCTTGACAGCTATTTTTAAGCAAATTGCAACAAACTTGCCTAGTAACAACATCTCAGTGATTAATAAAATTACTCCCATGTTTGGTTTGTAGATAATTTTTATTTTAGAAGGTATCTTCTGAAATACAACTTCAGTTTTATCATATTGTACCATTAGTGTTTAGAGAGGCAAAACTTTCAGCACCAATTCTAGTCTAGGACAACTTCAATACTAAGGACATCTTCATTACTAATGGCTAAAGTATCTCAGAGCCCTGGTGACTGGGATTTTATGGAAACAATGTCATAAATAGACTCAACGCTAATTTTAACATCAAAAACACATTTTTATTCAGGATTTTCAATTTAGTTATTTAAAGTAGGAAAAGCATTTCTATACTCTCATATCTCAGAAACGAGAAATTTGCTGTGAAAGATGTGAATACTTGAAAATTTTATAAAAATTTATTACACGATATTGTACTGAATCATTTATACATCAGTGTATTGTACTTGGTGCTTCTACAGCAAAATTACAAACAACACTATTGTACTTTTAAAAATACGTACCTATGGAGATGAGCTTATATTTTCACTTTGTGGGATGTTTGCTATTTTTACCCTTCTTCAAGCCAGCAGTACTACTTCAGTTGGCACATAAAGCTAGATAAGTAATGTCAGCAACTCAGCAGTTAAAACTAATCTTCTACAAGGAAATCAGGAGCACAGTATGAGCTGCATGGAGTAGATTTTTCTGGCAGTTCTTCCTTGATATTTTTTGAAGAGCCAAATGTTTTCTCTAAGAGGGAAACTTGAGAAGGAAGCAAATTGGGAGTGGGAGAAATAGAGAAATCATCTGGAAAAAATTATATTTGCTATGAGATAACTAAGCATCATGAGATTTCCTGAAATAATTATTAAATACAGAATGTATCGAAATTTACAAACAGTCCAGAAACACACTGTTCAAAATTTCATGCTTTTTGACCCATTTCCCCTCATGCATTACAAAGATTTCTTATTAATTTGTATTACATTTCCAAAGAAATGGTGGGTTTTGTACGATTAGGGGATATCTACTCATACTCTATTTTTTACCTTTAGTCAAAGGGAGATTTCTATGTCCTGCAGAAGCACAATTTAGATATTCAACCACCCTTGAACATTTGCTTCATTGATCCTTAAATATGAATTTAAAATCTTATAGCGTCAATTAAAAATATATATGGTTTGGGTCAGTGATAGTGTGAAAAATGTTATTTTTTATAAGAAGCTTGGTGACACACTGGAACAGGTTCTCAAAGAGGTTGTGGATGCCCCATTCCTGGAGGCATTCAAGGCCAGGCTGGATGTGGCTCTGGGCAGCCTGGTTTGGTGGTTGGCGACCCTGCACATAGCAGGGGGTTGAAACTAGATGATCATTGTGGTCCTTTTCAACCCAGGCCATTCTATGATTCTGTGATTCTATGATTTCTCTCTGTGGTCTTATGCTTTGCATGAGATCAAACCCAGCTGTACAGTCCATATGGTGCAGTACCTAAAGAGCAACCAAAAGCACAGCAGCCATCCATTTGTGAGACAGAGATTTCACGAGCCAAATGCATTCCTCTTTATTTAGGAATCCTCAGCTGATCCCTCTTCCTTCAAGTTTTCCTGTCTCCTCCTAAGCCAGTATAAACTTCTGGCATTGCAACACACTGGGCAATGAGTTCCACAGATTAACTCCACAAGCACTTCCACCACTTATCTGTTTCGATCCTAACTCATCTGTTTTGACTCCTAGCAGCTTCATTTCATGCCGGTAGTTGTACTGGATGTGGCCAAACATCTGGACCCCTATTCGTCCTCACTGCTGCGGAATGGTCTGATGGATCTCTGCTGCATTCCCCCTCATTTATCCACATTCTAAAGTGGACAGCCACAGGTTCTTAAAACATTCCTTATTCAGCATTGTGCTTCATGGCAGCACCAGGTCTCGTGCCTGTTGTGGGGTTGGTGTGAGGTGAACATGCCTCAGTTACCTGTAGATTTGCGTTCTGGGGGAGAATACACTAACTTGCCAGAGATGAGAGGGATTTTTTTGCTAAAGAAGGGTAGAATGAATAGGACTGGCAGAGTAACATATCAATGTGAGGAATGAACAAATGAATGTAGATGTGGAAACCAGAAACAAGCTATGGAGAAAAAGAAATAGCAGATGTGAATATGTTTGTAAAGAAGGAATGTGTTGGTTCAAGTAAAATAAGTGAAACCGAGGTTGCAGAATAGAGTAGTGAGTAGCAGGTTCTCTAAGAAAAGCATTGATGCAAAATGAAGAACTCTGTGCCTGATGGTGTTCTCCTCATGATAAAATTATTCTGTCTGACATGCAGCTTCACATGAGCAGTGTCACAGCCTGAGGGCAAACATCACCAAAGATACTGTAAGGTGTCTTAGAGTCATCCTAAGGTGTTAGGTGTCTGCTTGGTTCCCTTCATTTCTCAGGACAGAATCTCATTTCATGGTCCGACCTCTCTTGGCCATCCATCTCTCTGGAGCACAGTTTCCCTTGTTGTCCAACTGTGTTAATATAACAGTCCCAGCTGTGCTTGGCACTTATAACAAAATTTTGGGAATTATGACTAATGGCTGTTTAGCCTGAAAAGAAACATACTGCTTATTTACCTTCTTGAATGGAACGTGAAGGAGAAAAGCCTCTGAAGGGAATCCATGTCTCTTATCTTTACCTTAGGAGTCCCAAGTAAGATCTTGCCTGCTTAGATGGAAGCAAGTGAGAGCCTCTGCAGACCTTCCACTTCCTTGTTTCTGTAATCCCTTCTTTTTCTCTTGAAGAGAGATAGTGATATAGCATAGCTCTTTGGGGGTTCTTTGTCACTTGAATATTTTGTCTATGTTCCTTAGTGTTTCTGTGTTCTCACTTCCATCTTTCATTTCCTGTCTTCTCGCTTCTGTAAACATTTTTTTTTCCAGATCAGATACATTTTTCAACATCTGAAGGTGGTAATTTGTTTTAATTACTTATTGTTTGGAAGTGCCTCAGCAAGAATATAGACTGAAAAAGGATCGATATGATCAGCAAAGATGGGTTCTGTCTTAAAGAAAAATTTCATTTTAGTGCCCATGTGAGCACTGGCTTTTGAGATAAAACAAGGAAGTGCTGCTTTGCTTTATTAGGCCATAGCACCAATTATTGCTCCTTACTGATAAATAATGAATTTGTCATATAAATATGACCTAAACTTTAGAAAGTAAGCAATTAATTTAAAATTAAATTATTTATACCTAGAGTCTGTGTGGTTAAGGGTGCCTGATTCTTGAAAACAATTTTCTCCCAAAGCCCCAGTCTAACCTACAGCCCTCATGGCCAGTTACCCAGCTCGCAAAATGGCTACTCACTCAAGTCCTATGTGCTATTGCAGGCAGAACAGGATTGCAAAACAGATTTTGTCCTTGTACAAGCATTACAAGTATGGAAAATTACTTCAATGCTTGCAATTATTTCAGTATTAGTCACTGAGCAATTAAAAAAGAAAAAGTTTTTATCCATAGTTTATCTAGTAAAGAATTACAATTAATGAATAAATTGGATTACAGTTTGAAGTTGATACCAGCTCATCTTGTGACTGCATTCTCCAGTGTGTACAAACTAAACAGCGTTAAGAGCCTTACAGGAATGCCATGCTGGCAACATGTCAGCTCTGATATCTTCTTGTGGTCACTAGTTGGGAGGTTTGTAGTTGTGAAGTGCTGAGCACTTTCCATGGTACCTCAGCAGTACTAACCATATGTAAGTGTAGCTGAAAGAGTTCACTTCCTTGGGATTCATGTGTTGGGATTCATGATGTTAAGAATGTTCTGGCTCTTTTGCCTGCTGAGGAACTTGAAATGGACCTCTGTTGACAACTACCACTGCATTTCTTAATCTCTCTGACAATTTTATTTTATTTCTGCGGCAGTTTGCAGCTGTAGACATCTCTGAGGGAAAAGTCTGGAATGTATTTTCATTAACGGTCCAATTTTCCACATGCTTTTTTTTTTTTTAACTCATTACATCTGCACCCATGATAGCTTTAAATGCACGGTACTGCTATTGAACTTCACAAAAATAAGTAGAAGAAGGGAAGAAACACTCGCAAACACTCCTTTCCTGCTCCCAGGTGTATGCTCCTCTCCCCTTCCATTGCCCGAGTCCACACCCATAAGTCACTTCAACTCTGAGAGCCAGTTTAACTCACTAAAAGAGAAAAAGACATAAAAAGTCTGATTTGGTGATTTTTAGCTGTTTTAATGACTTATGTTGGCTCACAGAGTAGTTTCTTAGGAACCCTGGAGCTGCCTTGAGGGTTCTGTGGCCAAGAGCTGAGGAGAAGCCTGGAGATTTGAAATGCTCAATATCTATTGGTGGTAATCTATTAAACTGAGTCATAACAATTCATGAAACCATATCCTCACAAGGGTAAGATAAATCACACCAATAGCACTCACTGAGTGCACAGAAAGAGTTTTGTTTTAGCACCTAACTTAAGTCCAGACTTGAAACATTCATTTTAAACTTTAAATGCAATTTTTAAAGGCAGTTTTTCTAAAGGGTATCCAATGGAAACAATTTTCAAAACTAAAATAGTGTTTTGCCAAAAAACTAACAATGTCAGGGAGAAAATACAAATTTAAGCAAAAAAAAAAAAGTAAAAAGCAATCCGCAAAAGTGAATGTTAAGTATGCAAAACTAATGTAGTAAATTCTCTGAATGTTCACATTTTTTGAAATTATTACATGTTAACATTCAAAAATAATATTTCCCCTCTTCATTTTTCTGTTCTTTTTACGCTCTTCTTTCTGCCCCCATTTTCTTTTTATCCCTTCACTGTTTTCTTGTAAAAGAAGTCAGCATGCCAGCTCCTCTGGCAACTTCACTTGGTGTTTGCAGTGTTTTGTTGCCCTTGTTTATGTCACAGAAAACGAGGTGTTCAAATCATTTTACTTTTGATGGATGGCAGAGTCTTTGTTGTGAGGTTGGAATGGCTCCACAGGAATCTGTCCTCATGAGTGAAGAATGTGACAAAAGAAAAACAGTGTCAACTGTGTTCTCCTCCTGATTTTTTGGATTGTTCTTTTGATTGTCTGGCACGATATAAAAGAGGGCACAGTGCAGACTGATGAGGACCACTGCAGTACCTCTTTAATCCATTTGAGCAGGACTTATTTAATCAGGTTCTGTGGCAGTCACACAGTTGTGGGTATTTGTGCACAGTGAACACTCATTACAATTAGTGTGATTATGCCAGTCCCAAGGAGTCCTGCTAGGAACCCTGCCCAAACATGCTGGGAATACAAATTGTCACTGTTAACTTATTAATACACTCAGAAAACCTGTCAGTAGGTGGAAATATTGAGTTTGACCAGCACAGCATTTCAATGTAGGCCTCAGCTGTAGGTCAGAGGCATGGCACACAGGAACAAATATTCTATCACCAAATCGAAGTAGCTCAATTTTCATCACAGTTTGATCCCTTGTTGTCTATAACCAGTGGGACATAAAAGCAGTAACTCCTGAATCCACTGCAGCAAAGAAACCGCCTGATGTTTCTGTCTGCTCAGTTATACTTGCACTGTACACTGCAAGATATGCCTGTGTCTGTCTGCAACCTTTGTCTGTGCAGTTTCTCAATTTTGAAATAGAACTTTCCTTTATAAATATTTTTATCATTTTGGGGGGCAAGATTGATCTAAAATTATCTGTTTTCTTTGAAAAACTTGTCCTACGCTCATTCACTCTGGCATTCAGAGCAGTTTTCAGACATAGCAGTTCCCATGGAGGTATTCTTGCAGTCTGCGCAAACAAATATACGTATGTACTGTAAATAAAAAGTTCTACTCTGTGACTTTATTTCCTCTTTGCTCTTCATCTGAGTCAGAGCTTGTTCTTCATGAACATTTGAATTGCAACACTGTCAGCTCAGTTCTTTTAACTGTTTTATTCCCTTGACTGATTGAAGACTTTATCGGGGGCTTATGCATATAAGTTTTGCTCCTTTTGTTTGAGATAAGAAACCAGTTATTTGGAAAAACAGCAACAACAACAACAACAAACAAACAAACAAAAAAAAACCAAAACACTGATAAAGAATTGAACAAGAGAGCCAAAGGATTCTCCATGAGGAGGAAGCCAGCAGTCAGCTGATCTCTCCCCACCACTGCTACCACCCGAAAAGCGAAGTACTGCCTTGCAAAGGCTGAATCTGCCCCTGGAAGGTGTCAAAGAAATACTGATGGGTGGCTTGTCTTCAGTGTGATCCACATTCAGAAGAACTGTAGTATCTACCTGCTCTGCGGGTAGTCAAGGCTGCTCCAGGGTTCTCTTGCCACAATTTACACCTTCAAGTGACACAACTATTTCATGAAAGCCTGTCTGCCTCTGTTAATACTCCCTTTATTTAAAGAGAGAGAGCAGATTCTTGCAGACAACCCTGAGTCTCCAGGAGAACTGACCAGCACATCCTCATGTTGGAGGAACAAAACACAGATTTATTGCTTGAAGTGGATTCTTTTGTATATCTGGGACAAAGAATTTTGTTTCACCTGCTCCTTACTTGTAATCATTACTCATTTATAGCTTGAGACTCAAGAAGTGTCATCACAAATACTAATTGCATTGAGAGAACCTGCTTACTAATTCCCCTGCCAGTGCTACAATGACTAAAGCTCAAGTTGGTTGTGCTAACATGCAAGCTGCTGTAGACCATATGCCTCATTTAGGTTCAGAGTTGTTCATTGCATGCACTGGGGTTGTACTGATGTACTCCTTCACTAATTCCAAGCCTAGTTTGTGATATTTGGCAGTTTTTACATATCTGCCATCAGAAGCTCCTGTTTTAAGTCTAACATGCTTGCTCACTCAGCTCCATTTTTGTTGCACACCTTCAACTTTCTCAGGACAACATGGCTAAAAACACACCCAGAGCTCTCCTGTATTTCCTTTCCTCATTCTGCTCTCCTTCATCATCTGTCTCTGTTGTCAGACGTGAAATTGCAATAGTGTTGGACATGGATGATCTTTAAGGCCCTTTTCAACCCAGGCCATTCTATGATTCTATGATGACCTTGGCTATTCAGTTTAGTTTGCTACTATGTCCTTAGTCTACGTTCCCGGTCACTTTTCAGGAATATTTTGTCACAGGAGCCCATTTTAGACTTGAGGAACTTTACTTTCAGCTGTTTACAGTGTGAATGTGAACAATCAAAGGAAGAAAGTCTTATACCCCCAACTGCACTTTCATTGACTTGTGATCTCTTTGTGGGTATACATTCTGCACCTGCTCTTTCCTTTTCCTCAGCTCCATGCTGAAGTATTGTGATCTGCAGCAGAGAGGACCTGTGGGTGTAGCATGTTTCTGATCTTCTAACTTTGTTAGTGTTAGCACAGGGGTGAAGGAGGCACAAAAAGCAACCCTACAGGAGGTGGTAAGACTAAGAAAGTCCAGATCAAACGATTAGACATGTGAACTATAAAAAACGCTGCTTGTGTATGACCTATCTTCCAGTTAGCAGACAGCAATCTTTGTTTACATCTGACCACCCTGATGATAGCTCACCACCATATGTGTTAGTCAAGGCTGCAGTACTTGTTCCTTGTTTGGCATGTTACTAATACATCTAGCTCTGCTTTGATTCTCCTGCAGTTTGCAAGAAGAGAAAAGACTTCTGGAAAAAGAATATGAAAGAATTCCAAAGCAAGGTGTAAGTATGAAATGTGAGAAAAGCCATGTTTTCTGTTCTGTCTGCTAATATACCAAAACATCTCTGAAAATATTTTCACAGTGCATGGCTGTAAAGTTCTTTAACTTACATAGAAAGATAGATAGCTTGATTTTATAGGAGAGATGATAGTAAATAATTCAGGTCTGATGACTGTAGGGGAAGCAGTGCTTATTTGGTTCATAAAAGATCTGGATATTTCTAAGTTTACTCAGTATTTTTTTTACAGTATGCAGCAAATGGGTAATGTAAAGATAGCTACAAGTTATAGGATGTGAGTATGCAAAATACTTTTGCAGTCAAATTCTGATGAACACATGCATATTTGTTGGAAATAAAATTGTGCTAATTATCAACAGAAGAAAAGATCATATTTCATACCTTGTTGTAAAAAATGTTAGCATCGTTCAGTGTCAGTGAATTCTGTAATATCTGAAACGTCAAAAAATGTAAAGGGAAGAATCTCATCTCCTACTTCATTTTTAAAGGAAGCGGATAAGAAAATTAAAAAAATGAAAGAAGATTGTGATGAGCTCCACAAAGAAGTAATCCAAAGGAAAGCAGAAGTTAACGCAATGAAAGAAGACATTTTATCCAAGCAGAAACTGATGTTAATGGATAAGAAAGAAATGGAAAAGCTTTTGGAGCTCCAGGATAGTTTAAAAGTAACACAAAATTAATTATGCACATATCTTTGTGTTTGTGCATGTATGTGTGTGTGGGTGCCTGCTTTTGTCTAAGGATGCAGTGAATCTACTGGATGTTGCCTGTCATTCCAAATCATTTAATGGCATTACAGTATGGATTTCATCATTTTCCAATAAGCATGAGATATACTGCTGTCCCAAATTCACTGTTACTTCTATAGAAATAATAGTAGTCATGGTTTTGATTAAAAGTACTTTCCAGAATGTCATGTTTGCTACGTTGTGTTATTGTAATGCTTCTCTAACGCATCCAACTTAGTACAGATTTGTCCAGAGAATTTTTAAAAATGCACCCAGGTCTTTGCAGCTTTCCTTTTCATGATGTAGATGACATATGCAGACATATTAATTGCATCCAAGTGTGAATCTTGTTTTTCAGACGTAATAACATGGTAAATAAGTAATTATTTTTAAAAGCAGCAGCTACAGTTCCCTGAGATAAGCTCAAATAATTTCAAAATACATTTCTTGCCAAGTTTCACAGCAGTTCTGTATGAGTTCTGTTAAATCACCCAAGATTGTGAAGCTATGAACCTAACCTTTGTCTTTTGTTGCTAGGATGAATTAGTTAAGATCCTTGGTGTTCCAGTGCAACTTAGAAAGGAAGCTGAGAAGATAAATCAGAAAAAAATGTATGCTTTTAATAAATAAAATAAATATATGTATATATGTATTCCTTATTTTCAGCCATTTGTTATACGGGTATTAGAGAGTAGCTGTTGATTAAAATTAGGATCATAATTTAAAACAGTGTTGAAAATCAGTGCACCCTTCTAAAAAATGTTTCACAGTGAAATACTTTCCATTTAAATACTTTCATCTATTGGAAGATGTCCCTGTCCATGTCAAGGGGCTGGAATAAGATAATCTTTAAGGTCTATTCAACCCAAACTATTCTTTGTATATAATTTAAGCACAAAAAAAAAAGAAAAATTGAGAACAAAGCTTAGATGATAATTATTTAACCATCCTACTGCACTACAGTAATATATATCAGATCTGCTTAGTAAATTTTCAATGGTTAATAAGTTAAGCTGTTATGTATAGTGTGTAACGTAGCAATTAGCCTGTGTTACATGTTCTAGATCTCAGTGAGTGCACATAAGTTTATTTACATTGGCCCCAGTGAAACTGCAGGAGTTTTCACACAGGTGGAGGTCTGACCCAAAGGAAACAAGCATTTTCCCTCCATGCATACACAGCGCTTTGTCAGGCAGAGGTGGTTTACTATAAGCTCCCAGTGTGAACTCTGTCAAATATTTCAGCTGGGAAAGCAAGCCAGCCAGCAGCCTTTTCTTTCTCTGTTTCCATGGCTGTTTTTTCCTCCATCAGAGCACGATGTGCTGCTTTCCGCATGTGTAAAATCTATCTGGTACCTGCAGTGTCAGCCTGGTTGCTCCCAGCTGCTGGAAGCCAGGTGCCCGTCCAGCTGAACAGAGCACACCTGCCCTGTTAGCACACAGGGATACACAGAAGGCTTTGTGTTGCCTGCCTGCAGTCCCTGTCAAATAAAGTTATTGGTTGACTGTGTTAAATTTCTCAATTTTAAAATCCATGTGATAGTTTTCTTTTATTTTTTCCTCAGTACTCTACTTAATGCTTAATGTGACTCTGCTATTGTACATACAAGAAGTTTTCCCTATTGTGTTACAGAAAAGCAGTTTTAAGGAGTGAGTGCACTGAGTAGATTATTAATGGAGTATTTAAATGAGCCTTTCTACCTCACATGGGTCACAGAACAAACTCAGAGCTTCCAGCCTTGGAAATGATGGCTGGAAGCATCACAACCCTGTATCCAGTGATGCTGACAGAGCTCCATTACCATTTTTTAATATTGTCCTGGTGCTAAGATCCCCACGATCATTTGTAGTTTGATGCAGAACTGTCTTGGAATGTGAAGATGTTCACTGTCTGTAGCTTGCTATTGTACATATTGAGTAGATAGCTGTGGCTTTGAAATAATTTTGTGCTCCCGTGAACACTGACAACCTAAATTTTGTCATTTAAATACAGATATAGCAATGTCAACCTCTACTCTTTTGTTAACACGTATCCACAGCGATGCAGAGAAGAAAAATGAAGACCTTAATAACCAAATGCAGGAGTTAAGCAGTACCCTGAAAGACATTGACAAAGGGACAGAAAATATCTTGCAAGAAAGAAAAGATGTAATGAAGGAATTGGATGGAAAACGAGCTTTGCTGGAAAGCCAAGAACAAGAATGTGCTGCTTTGACAAGATTGTTAGAAATTGGCAGAGAAAAGGAACTGGCGATCCTGGTAGAGAGGTAAGAGCAGTAGATGTAAGCTGTGTAGTGTGAGGGAGCACTTTGTTCTGAAACATCTCTTTTTGTATTGCATTGCTTATGTTTTCAAGTTCTACACGGCAACCATGATGGACCAGAAATATCAGGGTTGGTTTTGTCTTCAAGATTGTTTCTATAAAATGCTGGTCTCTGGGATCTGGCTCAGAAAAGAACATCAAGAAGTAGAAATGTTTGATAAAGTCCTGGGAGAGTGAAGCTCTGCATTTTGCTCTGAAAGGGAAAATGGTTCTCCCTCCAGTGAAAATATCTTTTTCTCTGTGTAGCCCACAGAAAGCAAACTGAGCAAAAAAAGTTCAGCATTCTCATTTTCAGATGAGAGTCATAAATTTCTGCCCCACACTCCATAATTTCAATGGGAATTGGCCACTCATACCTTTCATATTCTCTTTGAAATTTTGATCTTATATGTACTTGGTAAAGTAAAATAAGCTGTTAGGTCAATCACAAGCTTCAAATGACTCCTGAGGAAGAAGTACAGGTATAATCATGGTCATATTCTCAGCACAAATGCTTTTGCTTTTGAAGTTTTATGTTAAAGGATAGTGGCACTGTGAATTGAAATATTTGAGGTACATGACCATGCAAATATACTAAAAAACTGTGTCTTCTTCCTACAATTCATCTTCTACAGACTTGTAGCAGATTTAGAACAGGTTGTGAGCCCTCATTGACATAATTAGGAATATTATCATTTCTTAAAGTTGTAAAATTGTTACCGGCTATTTGTAAGGTGGCTGATGGCAGTACTTCGTGATTTTGTCTTACTGCTTGGAGATAATTACATTGTACTCAAACCCCATTAAAATTGTGCCTGATGCAAACACATCTTGCTCAAATTACCTGTCTCTGAAATTCTCTTTTTATCTATATAGAGACTCTCTGAACCATGCGTTAAAGGAACGAATCTTTAAGAAAAAACAACAACAGGAAACTCTCATTGACATACAAGTAGAGAAGGATAAAGAACTGAGAAATCTGAAGAAGATGGAGCTACAGCTGAATATGATTTATGAGTCCTTAGAACAAGATAAATCACAGCACAAAACATTCAAGTTAGAGGTCTGTATGAACACATTGATCATAAGAATTCCAAACTTTCTTGCAGAAAATTCATGTATGATATATTTGGACTGATCCTAACAGAGGGAGTAGGATAAGACTTTTCTAAGTCTTATGCATAGAGAAGTGTTAAAAGTGCTGTGGCTACTGACTAAGGATGCTCTCAGTTTTTATAGCTGTAGTGAGAATACTGTGTGAACCCATACTGGGGCTCTTATTAAGAAACAGTAATTAAAGGAGCATCCTAATCAGAGCTGGCACTGATTATATTGGCACTGTGGCATATGTCTTCCTTTGAGGCACTGCATCATTTTCTATATGCAGTAGCGCAGTGGCCTGCTGGCATCAAAGAAGTTTGTATCAGGCAAATAAGGCCACATAGCCACATATTACCCAAGTACTGTGCTTTACATCGGATAACAAACAAAAATCATCTTTATTAAGTTTGAAGATTGCTGCAAATAATTTATGATGTATTTAACATTATTCTGGGGGCAGGAAATCAGCACTCTATATAGTCTGGTAAAAAACTATGTATTTCCTTATGTTTCCTTCATTTCCACTAAACTTTCTCTTTTCTCAGCTTCCTCCTCGCTTTAGTGTATCACCTGTTACTCTTCTCATACTGATTTACTCTATTTTTTGTGCCTTCTATTATGCTGCTATTAAAGAGCAGTTTTAGTTTCCTTGTCTACTTGAAGCATTTCCTTTCTTTTCTCCTTCCCATTCTTTTTTAAAACATTATTTTGTCTGCTTTTTCCCAATAATTTCCTCTCATCACTGGTTCTTCTAGTCCCTCTTTCTTAAGCTTTTTTCCTACATTTCCTTCTAGACTGTAAGTCACTCATAAAATTCGCTTTGCTTAGTTGGTATTTTTTTTTTGCAGGATAATAATGTATCAACTATCTGATTTGGAAGTACAAGGAGTTGATGTTTCTTAACATGACACTGTGTCAGCAGCATTTTTCTTGGTCCTTCTAAGCAATTCAGGCAGAAAAAGGAACTCTTTGTTACATCACTATAAAATTCTTTACATAACTTTATGATATCAGAACCCACGTATACTTGGCTTTGATATTTTTCCAACTCTAAACATTACTCAATAATATTTAATCTTTGTCAATCAGACTTTTTTTTTAATGCGTTCCTCTATACATCGATGAAGATGAAATTTTCTCCTGAATTCACACATGCATTGATTACCTGGTAGCACACTTGGGAAGAGGAAAAGCTCTATATAACCACACACAAACTTTTCAACTGAATTTCCTGAGCTATTGGTTAAAGGGATGCACATATTCCAGAGTTGGATCTTAAAGATCATGCTGCATTTCTATTTGGTATCAGCTCAGAGAATCTGGGAGGCTGAATTTTGTCTTGTGTTGCTATTGAAGAAAGAATTCTGGAGGGAGGATCACAATTGTTCAAAGTCATGTGATATTAAAACCAAGCCCCGTAATTCACTGATAGATGTGGTTAAAGTTCACTGAGCTGGGTGAGATCCCAACCCAACCCCTTTACACTGTGTGAAAGGGTCAGAGACCTGCAATGGAACCATGCAGGTTTAGTTGCATTGCAGGGGATTCCCTCAGTGCCAACATCGGGTTACACTGCAGGCTTGAATTTGTGTTGCAAGTTGCAGCACCACGAAGTGTGGGGGAGAGGGAATGCCAGCAGAAATAAGGCTGGAGCTCAGAGTAGAATCATACTCCAGAAGCTGCAGGATGCTGCTGTGTGATAACATGAACAGGCCAGGACAACACAGTCTTTTCAGCTCATCAGTCCCATTGTCTGTGTTTTCTCTGATTGCATTCTTGGCTCTTTTAGATGAGAAAATGTGAAATCACCTCTTCCCTGCAGCACAGTCAGCTCACATGCAGTACTGGAGTGAGAAAGACTGCAGATCAAGCTCAATTCTGCTTTCATTTGCTATCTTGAGATGATTTTCATTTGAAAGATTTGGGAGCACAAATGTTGACGTATTTTAATATTCAAGTGGATCGAGGTGATTCCAAGCAAAAAACTCACCAGAAATTATAGCTAATATAAGCATGTGATTGCAGAGGCAGCAGTCCATCAACATGCTTCCCCAGATTTCTCCTAGTTTAAGTGATGTACTAAGAGCAGAGCAATTGGTTTGTAGAATAAGGAAATCGCACGAACACTTCCTTCAACTTTTTTTCTTCTCAGTAAGTGTTCTTCTTCTCAGTAAGTTGTGAAAGGTCAGCTATTGCTAAAGTGACATTCTGTGTGAAAGAGAACTGGCGGCCCTGGCTGCCTCCAGCCCTGGGCAGGGCTTCTGCTCCTCTCCCTGGCCATGTCTCCTCCTGCCAAAAGCGCCAAACTTGAGTCTTGTCGGATGCCAACAAAAGCCCTTAATGGATGCACCAAAAGATGTTGGTACGAGCTTTCTGCTTTCAGACTCAAGAGCCTGACGGCTCCTTTAGAATCCCATTTTGGAAATGTGTGTCCACATCCGCCACAGCCAAAAGTGCACAGCAGAAGTGGTAACAGCACAGCAGAAGTGGTAACTGATGTACACTCTGCAGAAATGCTGTGTTCACTCCCTTCATGAGAGAGAAAGCAATTTGCTTAGTGTGGGTTCTGTTGACCTTTTAGCAAATCTAAGTCAGATCCGACCTCTCCCAGAGCTGGAATCAAATAGCAAATAACCTCAGAGCTTGACCTTTACCATGCCACGTTATCCTTTCTTTTAGTGCAAGTGAACAATATCTAATTTTATAATATTACCACTGAACTGAAAACCATGAGTGCAGAACATCTCATTATTGGTGTGAAGGTTTTCTAACATCTGGTTGTGATCTGAGAAAGATACCACAGTGCTGTGAGGCCAAAAAAACCTGGTGCCAAACAAGATCTATCACACAAATGGTTTTAGTTGGATTGTTCAGATTTAATCAGAAAGTAATTTCTTCCTTCTCACATTTCTTTTTAAAATCTGTCTGAATAAACAGGTTCGCCCATAATGTACAAGAAAAACTTGTACATAGCTATGTTGTTTGCTTGGACTTCCTGGAGCGTCAGGGGGAAACAAGAAAATCCTTCATAACTTAAAGCCAAAAACATAACACTTATACATTCCATCACTTAAACTGGGCTTTGTAATGTTTTAAGAAAACCTTCAGAAACTTGGACATGGTGTTGAGGAATTTTACTCAACCACCAATAACTCTTGGTTTAAGAGTTGCAACAAGACAGAAAAACAATAATTTCATCATGTATAAGTAATTTAAATAGGTTTTCTGCATTTTATATTTTTCACATCTCTTGTCATCATTGAGAATGCCTGATTTATTTTTGTAGGCAGAAGCTATCCCTAAAATTAATGGAGTATTACTAGAAAGAAGACGAGAACTGCAGAAGGAAATTGAAATGAAAAAGAGATGTTTAGCTAAACAGGTGATGAGTTCTTCATTCTCATATTAATTCCCTGTAATGGTTGGTTTTCTGTCATGAGAATAAAGGAACCGTGTTTTTTTGTTTTTTGTTTTTTGTTTTTTAAATGGCGATAATTTCTAACTGATCTTTATGGAAGGGACCTTAAAGATCCTCTAGTTACAGTTCCCTGCCATAGGTGCAGACATCTTCCTCTAGATCTGTGGTCAAATATGCTGGAAATGCAGATGTCTCATTCACAAGAGTATTACCACTTGCCACTATATGGATGACTTTATAATAAGCAATAAATTTCAGACATACTTTCTTCCTAAGTTCATATTCTCTCATCTTGTTCTCATATACATTTTCTTCTGAGCTGTCTTTGAATTCATTAGCATTATCAGGTGAAATTCATCTTGTGTTTGAATATGTATAGGTAAATACATGTCACTGTTGACGTCCTTAATGGTCCTCCATAGCTGGTGCCATCCATTCACCTCATCCTGAATTAAGCTGATTTGAAGGTTACATAAGGAACCGTCCTGAATATTTGAACTGAGCATCAGTACAACACAGATCACAGAAGTTCCCTGAATAAACTCTCCTTTGAACTACAGCAAAGACTTAGGGAAAGTCCAAATCCTGATTTGAAAATTATCACTGGGAGAGAAAGGACCAGCTCCTGCCAAATTGTGTCAAGGGTTAATCCATGTTAAAAATGTCTGGCTATTGTCATCAGAGTTTGACTAGTTTCAGCTTTCAGTCACTCTATTTTTTAAGTGTTTGACCTTTGATTTGAGGAGTTTGTTATCAAACTTCTGTTCACTGTACAGCTACAAAAAAAAAATCCAATCTCGTTATACTGTTATCTTGCTTTAAGGAGACAAAGCTCTTTGAGATTCTTAGCATAGAAGGTGTTTTCCAAACCTTTTGCAGCACAGTTTACTGCATGCTCTGATTCTGTTGCTTTTATATTCAGCAGCTGGAAGTGCTGCTGGATGGAGGAACAGAAACTTTGTTGGTGCTAAAATATTTTGATGTTACCACAGGATTGTGCGTGGTGCTTCAGATGGTCTTTTAAAGTCAGTTTTGTTACTCATTTATTTTTAAATCCATGTGTGGTGTGCTTTGTAAATAAACCCAAAGTGTTTCAAATGCTGGGTTTTCCAACACTGATAAGATGGCAGTGCATAAGGAACTGAATTTGATTTCCTTCAGGAGGTGGTATTGGGAATGGATGCCCGCATGTTAGAGGAATGTATTGCTGAGGAAGGCCGGCTGTTCAAGGAGCAGGAAAAATGCCGCACTGAGTTATCCAGACTTGCACAGCTGACTTGGCTAAAAGTTGAAGAGAAGGAACAGAAATCTAGGGAAGTTCAGAAAGTCCAGGTATCAAAATATCTCATATAATTGAAAGTCTGCTCTAAAGCAAAAGCTGCTCTATGAAGAAATTAAATCACTGATGAGAAAAACCTTACAGACTCTCATTTCCCACTTTCCCTTGAAGTTCTGTTGCAAATGTTCATCACAACTGTCCCTGTCCATTGCAGGGGAGTTGGATCAGATGGCCTTTAAAGGTCCCTTCCAATTCTAAGGATTCTATGATTAACACAGGAAGCTCACAGTACTCTGTTAGTTGGTGCAATTTATGGTGCAGTACAACAGTGCACTAAAATACCATGCTACAGTTGAAATAAGTGTTTGAAAGGATGTTTTCTTTCAAGCCTACAGAACAAAATGAACAATTACAGAAGAGGCAGAAAAGCAGATAGCCTCAACTGAGATTCTTGGAAGTACAAGAAGGTTGTTTTGTTTTGCAAATATATGGACATCAGAAGATACCCAGAACTACTATTCACTCCAAGGGGAAACGCCATTCTTATTTTCCTGATACATTTCCATATGTAAATCACTCTGTTAATTTGAAGGAAGAGGGAAAAATGGAAAAATCCCCCATTCTTCCAGCTAAATACCAGAAACAAACTATTTACACTTCCACAATGTACATCCATATTAAAATAAATCGGGTAGGCTATCCTTATAGCACATTGTGAATTTTTGACTGTCTATAGAGATAGAGTCAATGGAGCAGTTCAGGCTTTGCAATTTGAATTAAAATAAGTCCATAAATGGACCAAATCATTAAGAATATAATTTTGCTAGTAAACACTCCTGTCCAGAACTGCAACCAGGCATCCACCAGCTTTTTCTAATACATATATTGTCCTCTTGATATCAGTGGGAGGTGAGAGAAGGTCTGTCCATTGAATGTTAAGGACACAAACTAGTAGGGACTGAACAGAATTGAAATCAGATGTGCAGAGCCCTTACAGAATGTAAGCATGCCATGCTACTCAACCACCAGTGAGTACTGAGAAGGCAGAAAAGTAAAAAAAGAATTTTTCTTTTAAAAAAGTACATCATGAATTCAGGGTGAAATTTCAACAGTGCATATGCACAACTACATTATGATGGAACTGGGAGGCTGTTTAACAAAAACAGAACTACAGGTAGCAGGGATCATTCATTTCAATATGAGCATGAAATAAATTATCTACATTTTTAGCAGTCATTGTAAGACTTGTAGCATACATAGAGAGACCGTGTTGCTTAGTGTTATTGCAATAAAAGCATCTCATTGTAATCAAAATAAATTCTTGGAAGAATTCTGCCTGTATTTTCCTCATCTAGGAGAGCTGTTCCGTTTCTCTTTGAAGATATTTCTTTGAAAATCTAAAACATTTATTGAATTCTATTTAAATTTCAGATACAACTTCAAAATATTATTAAAGAAATAAAAAGAAAGGATCTTGAAATAGAAGAGTATAAAAAGAGGAAAAGAAGAGTCCAAAAACAGTAAGAAAACAATTACACATTAGATAAAGTAATTCTTATCCAGATAATGTATGCATAAACTTATAACAATTATTTCTTTCACACTTCTCCTCAGACTCCAAAGAGTTACTACCATATGTGATATAATCCAAAGAGAAAGGAATAAATGTATACATTTGGTGAATGTTGCTCAGCAAAAAACAATTGAAATTAAAGACCAGATAAAAGTAAAAGCAAGTGAAAGAGAAACTTTAAGGAATACTCTTATGACCCAAGAAAGGTGAGTTTTAACTAAGCTGTAAATCACAGATATAGAAATGGAAAACATTTCTTAGAAAGAATCCTATTCTCAGTTATTACCCTGATTTTTAATACCTGATCCAAAGAAAGAAGTATTGCAATACCTTTATAGAATCTGCTCCAGTTCTAACAGTTTACAATTAGTTCGGGTATCATTGCATGGGAAGGAAACATTTTTGAAGTTTGTCTGCCTTCTTTCTCATTTTCCTATCCTTTCAAGTGAAAAACTGTATTTATACTTTCTTCGTATAACTGTTCTCACGCCTCTAGCATATGAATATGAACAATTTTGTTGTACTCATCCTCTGGCAAATAGAGGTCCAACCCATACACAATTGGCAATAGACTGGATGGTACCAGTAAATGAGTCACTAGCTAGTAATATGGCCAATTAATTATTAAATTAGAAGTGAGGTTCTTGTTTCAAACTCAAATTGTAGTCTATTGGATAATATTTATTTCAGATCAAACAAAACATGGCTTCAACTTCTAGGCAAGCCTGACCAAAATGAAAGCTTACACTGACAGCTGGTGTGTGTGATTCTGTTTTTTCGTCAATCATTACTTGGTGGAGATGTCTTTTTGCCATCTTTTTGTCATTCTAGTGGTGATTTTCTGCTTGGTGCTATACAATGACAGTGTCTCTGAAATCAGTAGCCAGGAAAGCAGAGAGCTAGGAAAGGGTTAATTCTGTAAGCAAGACAGCACAGCCAAAAGTTTATAAATAATTTGTTTTGCCCAAAACTTTGTTTTCTGGCATCAAAAAAAAATTGCACAGCCAGGCTTAAGAATGCATTCAGGATAAATTCAGTCTATATATGTAGATAATTCCATGTACCTTGACTTCAAAGCCATGCTGGAGCAAGCTGAAAAGAAGTGGCACTTCATGGACTGAAGGGATTCTGATGACAAATGCAAACTGATGTTTTGTGCTAAAATTTTTTTAGGCCTTCCCAATAAATTACTTGTGAGACGAAGAGGAGAAGGAAGGGTAAAAATCCATCATGGTATCCCTGACTTAACTGCAAACTACTCAATTTGGAAGACAGAGTATCAGTCCAAAAATATAGTGTTTTTCATATTCTATTAAATAATACACTGCAATTCTCCAATGCTGCCATTCTGTCAATCTGAAAGTTGATTTACAAAAGCAGAAATGAACCAGAAAGAATCTCACAGCTTTGCACAGAGTAATTCAGCAGCTTCATGACGGAACTGAGAATGGGATGCAGGGCGTTTCATCTGCAGTTCCATATTTTAATAGGAGACAGTGCTTCTTCTTTCACTACCTCTTTAGCACATTAACAAATATCTTCCCAGTGTAGACAAAGTAGCCTCAATCCAGAAGTGACGCTTAGTGCAGTTGAAATGCAGTAAGTCTGAATTCCTGTTGTTACCAAGGAATGTTCCATGTGGCAACAAGAAGCTGTCTTCTGAGCACAGGCACCATCATCCAGTGGCTGGCAGTCTCCGGAAATAACGCCTTCTCTTCTTCATTTTCATGCATAGTTGTGACTTTGTCCCTAATCTTTTGTTATGATGTTTTTCCTATCTTTCAGATAGGAGGATTGATAACATTCTATCTCGTGTGAATGTTGGGATACAGTGTATTATAAGCTTGGAGACCTCAGAGTCACAGCCGTGTTATTTAAATATTGAACTGTAAATGAAGAGAGGGACAGGCTTACTGCACATTAAAAATTTGCATTCCACACTTCTACTCTTTAAGTTTTTTCCCAGGGCAGAAGAGCTGTGGTGCAGGCTCCAGTCATAGCATTTCACTGGGCCGTAGTCCAGATCTGCTCAAGTTGGAAAGAGCTCGTATAGAGGCGGTTCTCAGAAAAGGGTTCTTCTACCTTTTACCATGCTTCCTCGAAGCAGTGTGACATAGAAGATTCTTTGTGCAATTGAGCAGTTAGCTTAAGCTCTGCTTTTTTGTGCTGAAATTGCTTTCAAATTGAAAGGACTCAAAACTTTCCTACTTTTCTGTTACATTAAAGAGAACTGCAGAAACAACACATGAAGAATAAAAATAACATAGCAATTAAAGAGAGTCTCAAAAACGATTGTTCCAAAGTCGTACAAGTCATTTATGAAATGAATGAAAAGAAAAAGCAGCAAGTTTTGGATCTTGACAGACTTAGCAATATAGTCACCCGCATTGAAGAGGAAATTGCGCAACTGCACAAAAAGTACAAAAGAGCCATTGAGGAACAAAACGAGAGGTACGTGTGTAAACGTGATGCAATAAAGTGGGTCATTTTGAAATTCATGAAGTGATACTTTTCAATTTCTGAGCAAGTCTAACCAAGAATGCCAAAGACACCCTCACTCTGGTGCCTCGCAAGCAGCCTGCCCCACTGCAACGCCAGTGCTGCTGTGTCACGGATGTGTGCGCTGGTTCTCCACTGCTGGAGCCATTCATTCTTCAGAACTCTTACAGAGCAGCACAGTACCATGTCTGCTGAATGGCTTGAGAGCTCGTAGCCTCTGCTCTCTGTGCTTTGTGCACCACTCTTATATGGAAGTGCAGAGAAAAGCTCTCTGATCACGTTACTCCAATTTCCAAATGAATGCTGTAGAGGGCAAAAAAAGCTTGTAGCTACGGTATGAAGCACCAACGTAATCTTGGTAACTGTGTTCTCCAATTTTCAGCTTGCAATTCTTCTGTTATCTTTTTAAAACGCTAGAGTGATACTAAAATAGCATCTGTGAAATCTTGCTATATTTCCCAGATTATAGCTATCATTTTTTAAATTTGCCTTTTACGTTCTTGAATGGAATAAAATGAATATCAGCCAAAATTTAAAAAAAATCTACCTTTTCATTTTGGGCTTATTGCAGTGGCCTTCTGCTTAGAAGTCGAGAAGAAGAAGTATGTATTTTATATGAAAAAATAAATGCACAAGAGTTTTTGTGTAGAAAAGGAGATATTGAGATGCAAGCAATGGATGAAAAAATCAGTTTTCTGAAGATGAAGGTGGCTGAGAAAGAGAGACAGATTAAATTCTGGCTCAAAGCACTCCCAATGAAGAGAGCCCTGGATGCAGAGTTGGTCATACTTCAGATACAGGTTGGTACAGGGAAAGAAACCCTTTTTTCCCCCTTTTGGTCTCTCAAATTCTGTATTTAAAAACAATTATCATATAAAATATAAGTCAGCGTGTACAAGGCTTATTAAAATAGAAAGTTCACTAACACAGTATTAGTCCAGGAAAGCACCGATGTATATTTGTAACTTGAAATGTGTCAGTTTCCAGCTTGTGTGTAACTGACTCCATTTGCCATGCACATACCCCACGCTCCATCCCAGCTAGCACTCCCAGGGCCGTAAATGTCAAGATGACTAAGCTGGAGAATGGCAGTCATGGGGAAAATATGGGAACAGAGATAAAAATTGTTAAAGCTGTATTGATGGGGTAGGTGGAGGGCTGGGGAATATACTTAGCTCTTCACATTTCTAAAATAACAGCCCAATTCAACCTTGACCCCGAGCCTACTCTGGAAACTCAGCTGCCCACAGTGATGCCACGTACATTTCCTTCTACACAAAAACAGAGTAAGTTTTAGTCCTAGTTACAACATGACATTAAACAATTAACAAACTGCAGTGTTGGTCATTGTTGTAGGCATTCTTTCCTTGCTTTCTGAAATGGCCCATTTACTTTTGACCTTATCTCCAGATGGTAATTTTTTCCACACGTACTCTGTTAACATCTACACAAAATTATGGTGTACCATTGCCATCTGTAATTGCATGGATGGAGCTGTGCCTCGCTGTTAAATAGTGCTTGCACTGTTCTCTTATTTCTGGTCTTTTAAAGAGATTGTATACTCAGCCAATAAAACACAGTTTTGTGCAATACCTTATGCAAATCGTACCTCAAAGAGCTTCACAGCGCAATTACAGACTTACATGATGAATAGAAAGAACATAAAAAGAGATGACAGACTGAAGAAAATAAGAAATGCTTCCAGATAAGACTTAGAATGAGACTGAGAGTCACAAATGCAGTAACAAAGTGCAGATGATTTCTGTGTTAAGCTTTCTTTTCTGCATTCCTGAAACTTTCTCCTTTGTGATGATGATTTGTTAAGAGCTGAAGAGAGGCTGCTGTTACAGGCTTTTTAAATCTTTTTGCATGAAGTAAAACAGAATGAAAATAGTGTTGTGATATGGTCGCTATGCACGTTTCCAAGTCGGGGATTTTTGAGCAAACAATGGCAAATAATCAGTTGTCACTAGATATTGTGGTTATGGAATATTACGTGGTTCAAGCTGGCCGCCAGCCCAGCCATCTCCCTGTGCTGTCAGGTATTCTAGCATTAATACTCTTCCTTCTATTGGTAATAACCGTTATGACTACTGAGAATTTGTTCTAAATCATTTGGCTTTATCACCTTGATTTAAATAAAAGTCATAACCTACACTGAATTCTGGCATTGGTCAGATCATTAACTCCTGTCCTGATTACAGATCTGGCCCCATGTTGACGTCCAGCAGCATCACTTGGTTACAACGTGCAAAGTCTTTTACAGCAGTGCTCATTCGCACACGACCTTGACTTGATGTGGTCAGTACAGGTCTAAATCCATCCTTCCTGTGAACCCAACATCTGATGCCAAACTGAAGCCTAAAGAGGTGGTAACAGGCACTCTGACCTGAAGTTAGAGCCCACTGGGCAAATTATACAGATCAATGGTAAGGGCTCTGTATTAATGAAAAGAGTTAGGTGTCTTTGGAGGAGATCCTGACAACTCTTGGAGGTCTTTGTCCTCAGGGCACCAGCCTCTCCTCATGGATTGCACAGGAATCTTTGAATCGTGTAGGAAAGGTGTTTCAGAAGGCACCTACATTTGAAATACAATTTAGACTATTTGCATTCGGCAAGACAAATCCTGTCTCTGCACCTTTCACATTTTCTTTTTCCTCTTTTCCTACACTGCCTGCCTCCTTAAATCTCGGGTATTTTCCAAACTTTGTCATCTTATCCTTTTTATCCTTTCCTGTAGTGCTTTTCTTCTCTCCCGCATTTCCCAGTCTCCCCCCTACCCCAGAACAGTGTCCCCTAGATGTGAGTTAAACTTTCTGGCACTGAATGCAGAACAATCTTCCATCCACACATGCAGTTAGATTCAATACTTCAAACACACAGAGCCCTGAAAAGAAAACAAGCTGGTAGGAAATATTTCTGATTTTTTTTTTTTTTTTTGAGACATCATTTGAATCTAAGCCTCCCATATTCTCACCAGATGCTTCAGTCGTCAGTAAATTAACTATTCTGAGATGAGTTATCTACTTCCTTAGAGACACACCTTTGACCAGAAGGTGAATGAATGCATCATGTTCAATAGACTACAGCTGCTGACCCCATGCCCGATGGCTGTGGTACACACTCGGAAGTGGGGAAGCACAGATTGGGGGCTGCATGGCAAGACAGGAAAAACAAAAATGTAACGTGGTCCTCCTGTGTTCCACACAAGTTGCTCAGTCATCAAATGCATGGATATTCCAATTCTTACGCTTTCCATCAAATGCCATATAGTTTCTCAAAAGAATGACACATGCTGATAGATTTTATCTCAAGCAACACCAAACCTGTTCTAAGCAAAAGCGCTGCCAAGACGGACTAGGTATTTTTGTTACATTCAGTGTAAAGCAAGAAAATCAGAAATATTTAGAAGCACTTCCTCTATTTGACACAATAAATACCCAACAAGATTTTAAGGTAGGCATCAAACTATACAGCTTTTACTTGTGACTGCACATCACGTTCCTGCTGACTGAAACAACCCATGAAAACTAATCTACCTTCAACAGTGAGAAATACCCGGCATTAATCGTTAATTAGTCCAACAAACAGACCTGCTGAGCTCACAGTGCTCCAGGTGGCACTTTCATGCCTCTGAGCTACGCTAATGCACAGGGACTGACAATTGCATGGAAGCATTTGGCATCAGTTTATCCAAGTTTTAATGCAGCCTCTGAAAATCTATGGACCACAGCATCAGTTGTAGAAAAACAAGGCTAGCAAAGAGAAGAGCTTTGTGGCAGTCCTGCTTGTGCCCCAGGTGGGGCTGCCTGCCATTCCTGAGGGCAGAACTGCTCTTTCAACCTCTCCTGGTGGAAGTCCTATTCCCCAGGCAAGCTGTCCCAGTGCTTCCTTAACACAGGAACGATTTTCTTAATCTTTAGCTGAGCTTTTCTTGCTGCAGTGTAAGCCGATTGAATTCTTTTCCATCCACCAGGATGGACACAACAAACAGATCATTCTCTTCCTCCCTGCGGCAACATTTCATGTTCCTGGAATAAAGTCAGCCATGCTCCTCTCCCATGCTTTTGTTGGGCTGCATAGCCCTATTCGTTTGCATCAGCCCTTAGAGCTAGTGCTGCTTCAATCCTTCTTTTCTACCTTCCTTTCTTTCTGCCTTCAAGTGCAGCACCTAATGGCAGCAGCTGAGAGCAAAAGGATTCATTCAGGCAGGTGGCATTTCTGTTTACACGTCCTGGTACAATGGCAGCCCTTCTTGCAACAGTATGATGTAGTGATTCACGTTTGCTTTGTGAGTACATTTCCTGATGTAGTCCTTACCTTACAACAAGAGCCTGTTTCTTTAGCTTGTTTATGATGAAATCATGTGAAACAATATTGAAGTTCTGTAAAGATCAAACTGTATGATACCTACCATTTCTCATCCATGCTCAGGTTAAATAATAGGAGATCAGACTGTTTGGCACAACTATGTTAGCTATTATTCATAGTCTTTTATTTTCCAGCTATTTACAATGAATGCTTCATGATTTTTTTACATATTTATTATTCAGAAAGTGATTTATTAATTATACCTCTATATATTACATCTATAAATATTAATAACATCTATACTCTGCAGCTCCACTTCCCCCCATTTTAAAAACCAGATGTGATATTTGCTCTTTTCTAGTGCAAGAGATACCCTGAGGTTTCCAGAATCAGCACAATCCCTTCCCTCTCTGAGCAGCCCTTTATCTGCTCCGTGTTCCCTGTCATCTTTTCATCCTTCAGCAGTTCTTCCTATCTACAGTCAAGCACAGCAAAGCAATTCTTGTAGGGCCTTTTCCCACTCCCTGTATCAAACGCACTCCAAGAAAGGGCTTTTCTGGTTTTAAGTCTTACCTATCATTACATTGTTTAAGCAGACACGTGATGCCATGGTTATCTCCAAATGTGCTTTGCTTTGCTTTCCATATTTTTGGTTTAGCTTCTATTTAATTCCCATCACCTGTAAAAGTAAGCCAAGCATTTATCAGGAGACCTGGATTTTTTTTTCTTGGTTCAGACAGTGTTTGTTCTGCATCAGTCCTTCTCTAAAGTAACAACTCAAACCTGTAAAACACAGCCCAGGGAGCTGTGCTAATCCTACAGAGGTACCACTGCCTCCAGCGAGGTGCCTGCAGCTGCGCTGCTGCTGGAGACCTTTGGCCCCAGATCTCCGGCAGCAGCACTGCATCCTGTTGTTTGTGCTCACCCTGTTCTTGGATTCTTCCGCTTGTAGTTCTCAGGTACTGCTGGGCTCCATTTTCAGCTGTTTAAAATTAAAAAAAAATATTAAGTACCCCTGCAATGAGTTGCATGCAGAAGGGCGTGCATTTTACATCAAACCACGATTTGACAAGGAAGCTGCTCAACACTTTTACTCTGTCTGTTCTTAGACAAAGTGTAAAGGAACAACTGCATGAGTCTTTTTCCCAGAAAAGAGCTGCTTAGAGCAAGTGCAGTGCTGATGTTACATTATCACCTGCAAATACCTGTCAGTTTTCACCTTTGCAGTTGAACATGAATTGTTCTCTTCCAGTGAATAAACCCTGTCCCTATTGCAATGGTGAAACAATCACTTTGTTTTTGTGGTGACCCTTCCCAGAGCTATGAGCATCATTTCCTTGACAATGTCACCACCCCTAGCTGCAGGTTAGCACTAACAGGGAAGTTACCACTCTTGTGTTCCAGCAGATGCAGAGGGTGTGACGGTGTGCTGACAGATAGCCAGATGCACATCAGGCACACAGCAATCATAGCCTGCCCCGTGAGTCCAGACATGAGGAAATGTTCCCAGTCACTCCTTCAGCAAGCAACTCAGAGGCACGTGGAGTTCCATCTGTGTACTCTGGGAATCATAGAATGGCCTGGGTTGAAAAGAACCATAATGATCATCTAGTTTCAACCCTCCTGCTATGTACAGGGTTGCCAACCACCAGACCAGGCTGCCCAGAACCACATCCAGCCTGGGTACAAAACACATTTCATTGCTAGCAGTGACTTGCCTGGGCCCACCACACAACCACCCTTGCAGATGCAGACACTGTGCACTAGACTGGGCAGCTGAACCCCATCCAACCTGGTCCTCAGGGCTCACTCTCTTCCCTGAGGGTTCCTGCTCTCCTCTGCCCAGAGCTGCACCATCTGCAGCACAGATAGGCCCTGCCACTCACTGACAGCAGTGATGGAGGGTGGCCCTCATCCACACCCTTGCATTGGCCCAAGGGATGTGACTGGGCACAAACCAGCCCCAGCTTCCCATCCTGGCTGCGGCCAAAGCTGACCATCTCCCCCCAGGACTGCTGCTTTTTTCCTAACTTTCAGAAGGTAAAAAATATCTTCCAGTCAAGGCTCTTTTCAGGATACCTGGTGGTTCAGAGAAAAACCTTGGTTGACATGACTGCTGTGCTGATACAGAGGTTGCTTTGTTGCACACATAGTCAAGAGAATAAGAGCTCAAGAAATCATTGAGAGGAAATTGTATTTATGTCTTAGAAAGAAGACCTTCATAGAATCACAGAATGGTTTGGGTTGGAAAGGATCTCAAAGCCCACCAGCCCCAACCCATACCGTGGGCTGGTTGCCCCCCCAGCTCAGGCTGCCCAGGACTCCATCCAACCCGGCACCTCCAGGGATGGGGCACCCACAGCTTCTCTGGGCAGCACCTCACCACCCTGTGAGTAAATAATTTCTTCCCAGCATCTAACCTAAATTTCCCCTGTTTTAAAACCATTCCCCTGAAAGACCCCTTCTGTGGCACAAGCTCTCACATTCACTACCAATAGGACAGGACAATGCCATCTCTGACAGTGTAGGGAAATGTTCTCAGTGTTGGACCAGCACAGACTGACACAGGCCTGTGCCGCCAGAGCACCTCAGGCATTCCCAACAAGGCTGCAGTCCTGCTTCAGAGCTCGGGCAGTGCAGCATGGCCACGAGCTGTGCACCTGAGCACCCTGATTGCTGAGCACAGCACACCAGGCACTCCGAGACCTTCCCTCCCTCATCACTGCAATAACAGGGCTTTTTGTTTCTGGTCAGAAAAGTAACTCTTGCATGTTTTTGTTTGCCAGTATTCCCAGTGCAAGGACAGGATTAAAGAGATGGAGGAAATCTTTGTTGACCCCACGAATGAGAGCAGAAAGCGAGACCTGGGAGGGAAGGACCCGTCTCCACCTGAACTGCAGAAGAAGATTGAACAGGTAGTGTCAGGTCTCACTGCACAGCCCCTAACACTGCGGGTTGAGTTCTTTTAGAAAAAGCAAATGGTGTGCAAAATAATAAACCACTAATGCATGTGAACAAAAGGCAAGCCCACCATCCTCTCAACATAAAACCTGCACATGTGACATAGGGTTAAACTAGCATTCTCCACAGTGACTGGTTTTTCTGCTTTGTCCCCGCTCCAAGCAGAGCCCCAGAAGAGACTGGTGCCCAAAGACACCCTGGCCAGCTGAGAGGCTGCCTGGAGGTGCTCTCCCCGTGGGGCTGCATAGGAAAACATTAAGTCCAATACAAAAGCCAATTTCAGGCACCTCCTGTATTGCATAAAGTCAGAAAGGGAAAGAGACAGAAGGAGCAGCCATGATGTTTTCAGTTATTGTCTATCTTACTTACAGGGAAAAAAATCCACCTGCTCTATTCTGTGCTTCAGGTGGGTCTGAAAATCCCAGTGCGTTATCCCCTCTGCTCTGCAGGTATTCAGGTACTTGCAAGCACAGTGCAGTTCTCACCCACATCCTTCTACTGAAGGGCAGTTCGCAGTGATTCAGCATGAACACTTCCTGGGGCTCTTTGCATTGCTCCAACCTTTTGCTTTACTTCCCTGTGTCCCTTGGCAGGGGAGGGATCTCAGCAGGGCTGGGTGGGCACAGGGTCACAGCCCACCTGTACCAACCTCACCAACTCTAGAAAACTGGATTTTGTGAATGTGTAACATAGATTTAATGTTCACATTCAATCTCTACTTATGCTTTAAAGTCCTTTCAGTTGCACCTACTTTCTTTGTATTTGGAGCTCACATTTAACAGCAAGGTGTCAGGGGGAGACTACTGCAAGCAAGAGCTGAAACTTTTAATGCTGTAATTCAAAGAACCAGAAATTTAAAAACAAAGCAAAAAAAATCACTAGAAAAAAAATCATGGTTTTCACTAAAATCATGGCAAAGCAGTAGTAATGCTGATGTAATTTGGGAAAACTGCTGGTGAAAAATATTGCTGCTTAATTACATTAGTTCTGAAGCTGTCTCCAAGTAGCCACAGGAACACCTTCCGCTGCACTTTCCCCCAGCATTTACCTGTGCTGTGCATATTCCTCCTACTGCAGCTGGAGGTGGAGCTGATACAGAAGGAGGAGAAGCTGCTGGAGACAGATGTGATCTACGAACACGTTGCCAGGCTCACAGAGAAGATCCGTGCCACAGCAGAGAATGGGAGGCAGGGCACGCTGCTGCTAGCAACAAGGGTAAGGAGGGCACGCTCTGCTCACTGGCCCATAGGAAACAAAACTCTATCTGGGGAGCAGGTGAGATGACTTGCTCCAAATTACTAAACTAGCAGCTGGAATTAGTGACAGGCAAGCTGCATGTTAATCTTCAGAAATAATAGACATTTAGTAATAATAGTAATATAGGCACAGCAAGAGCATTAGGAATGGACTTTCTTTTTGAAAGAAAATTGTAGCATCAATTGAACTTTCACCAAAATGTGCACTAAGTTATTTCTCAGGTCGAGTGCTTCCAGACACGAGACCCGAAGCAGGAAGGGAAGCTATGCAGTTGGCAAATACTTTCATCAAGCAAGCTAATCCGGATATTAAACAAAAACTGCAAAAAATGGAAGGAGGCCTGATCCTTAAGTAAATTACTTGAGGCTGCTTGGAAACCGTATAGTAACAGAGAAGAAATTGAGAAAGCAAACAAAGAAGGACAGAGACAGGAAGTCATTGGCATTGGCCATAGCAAAAGAAACACAGTAGCAGCCAAAAAAAGAAGAAATCTTCCCACCTTCACCTCCTTGATGAAAAAGCTCCAAATAGCTCCAAACTCAGAGAGAGAGAAAAAAAAAAAAAAAAAACAGTGATGTAATTAATGTGCAACAAGGCCAGAGCTGACCATTCTTTTCTTTGTTGCTATCTCTGGCACTCAGGCTTAAAATCAGAACACATCTCTAGAAGAAATCTTTCATTTTCTACAGAAAGAAATAACATTGCTGCCATTTGCCTTTGTGAAATTACAGCCATTGGCTAATAAATTACTGTACAAATGGCAGTATGCCAGAAGTTACATGCTCTGGCTCTACCAATTCCCTATTAGCTACTTTAAAAACAGCATTTCAGCTCTTTTATGCTTTTTAATTTTAATTTTAATTTTTAACTTCTCTCCAGTCAGAATCACAGATTCCCACTCTGTTCCCTTTCTGTCCATCCCCCTGCTAAGAATAACTCAACACCTCACAAAACAGCCGTGTCATGTTATCACTACCTTGTGAGGACTGAACTTAACACACTTGTTAATAATGCAGTAATTGTGCACAGGCTCAATCAGAATCCAGGCTTGATACCTTCCTTTGAGGTAAATGGAAGTCTTGTTCGTCATCTGTAAGGGGCAGGATAGCATGACAAAGTTGATATTTTCTAACCTTACACTGGAGTAAATGTGACTTCTTATACTGTATGACTGCATGGTTCCCAGTATACAAAGGAAACAGACAGTGTTTCATTATTTTCAAGAATAAAGATGTTTTTTGAAACACGGTTGATTTCACCAACCTTACTTACACTTATCTGAGCACCACATCCAGTAAGTGTCTACAGATGTAGCTGTTACTAAATATCCAAAATGTACTTGGTTTCTGATTCCAGATAAATGAACTACAGAAGAAGATAAAAGACAGGACCCAGAAGATGATGGCTCTTGTCGCAGAGTTATCCATGAAGCAAGCACTTGCCATTAAACTCCAGCAGGAAATGAGAGACAGAGAAGAGTTTTTGATGATTGTTTCATCAAGGATAGATCAAGGCCTTCCTCCTCCTAAAGAGACAGAGATTGAATGGCTGAAGGTTTTACGCAATGAGAAGATGCACAAAGAAGCAGCAGAGGCCAGAGCTAGAGTAAGTTTTTTGCTCTGTGTTACACTTTGGCTCCTCCTTTTTTCTTGCTCTAGCTTGTCCTTCTGAAAGAGCAGCACTAACTCACTGCACAGCTGCTCACTGACAACCATGGGCTCCAGGAGCTGGTGGAGATGATGGGACAGACAGAGGCAACTACAAAACCAGCACACTGTGGATTTCTGGAGTTACAAATTGCAGTATGGAACACTGCTCAGATAGAACAGGTCATCAAACTTTAAATAGAGGATATGTTACGCTCAAATTACTTCAATAATCAAAGGTAGATCTTGCTTTACATGACAGTGTTTTGAGTTAACTGATAAGACAGCCAAATACAATTGAGATGTGTATAATTGAGGGAACACCTGCAGGTAGGAAACTGGCTTTGCTATATGATCCCTTCTCCAAAGAAATCTGAAATGAACACAAAGCTGGGAGAGAGGAACACAGAGTGCCTACATTTAAAGAGCCTGAAGACATTAAGAACTGTTGCAGGTAACCTGGTTTAGAGTAAGAAACCTCTGTCACTGATTCTTTTCATATTATAACCCAGTTTCCTTTCAGTACAGTGATAGTATTCAAGAACAGATGCTGTCAGCATAAATGCAAACTGGGCTTTGAAGCATCTTAACTATTATCTTGTTCCTGAGATGTCTGTGCACACTTATTGCAATTACTATAAGTTCATCTAATTTTCTTTCTCAACAACAGCAACAACAGCATTATGGGCTCAAACTACATACTATTTAAAAGGACAAACTCACATCTACATGGTCAATAGATCATGCTTTCCTTTCAATGAACACTTAAATACCCATCTGTATTTTCTTGTTTCTTGATTTGCTAAGAATTAGACTAATTTTATTTCCTCATTGGGCATCCTCTACTTTGGCTCAGAAGAGTACTGATTGCAGTCTTAAAACACGTAGGCACGATGTGCTCACAACGCATTTCTTTTACAGCAGTCTGCAGAAGAGGAACAAGCTGCAGTGCCTGGCCATGTCTTCACAACAGCTGAACCACGGCCAACTGCTTATGTCCCAGATGATGCATACAGCTTGCCAGTGCCACGACCCTATGGCGCTTTGGCTCCTTTCAAGCCAAGTGAACCTGGTTCAAATATGAGACATTTTAGAAAACCAATTATAAAGCCAATTGAAATCTGAGAAGACAACACAAGGAGGAAGAGAAGCCCTTACCAGTTGCTGAGTATCACAAGTCAATAGCATTTAGACTACATGAAAAGCCCATTAGAGTATAGTCAACTTCCACGCAGTAAACAAAGTAGTACTTAATGCCAGAAGCACAGCTAAATACTCAGTGATACAAGTTCCTTCCTTCTGACTAGGTGGAGCCTGGTATGCCAAATGCACTGCAGTGTTTTAAAATGAGTAATTATCATACTATGCTTTTGTTTTTTCAGGTAAAGTTTTATTGCATCTATCTTATAGCACATTTCATTAAAAATATAGGGTAGATCATCATCTCTGGCTATTAATAGCACACAAATGAAGTCTCCACATATTACACAAATACACCATCACAGCTTTCACAGTCCAAGACTGAAAAAAATTATTCAACTGAGAAAAATTTATGCCACTGTTCAAAATATGAAAAAGTGCACACCAAAAACCAAACTCACTTCAGTTATATTCATAAATAATGGTTGAAAATGAGGAGAAAAGAACCTCCAGCAGTTCTTCCTGAAGCTGAGTTTTGAACCGTAATGCTAAAAGTTGGAAGGAAAGAATTAAGTAAAATTCATTCGATGCTGCTGTGAAGGTACATTTCCAAAGGATTTTCTTCTTGTCCTGCACTGCATTCAATATATTATAAGCATCTTAAAAAAAACCAAACATAACATAAAATCCCTCTCCCATATAATTTAAGGAGACTACATTTTGTGCTAATTAAATAGCTGAATATATTAGAATCCCACTCCAAAGGCAGAACTACCGTAAAACAATACATGACCACCACAAGGAATGAGTATCATTATTGATGCATTATATACAAAGACTGATGCCTCATTTGTTATTCTTACCTATTTTACATCATCACATCAAGAAATGCTTTTATTAGTCTAAATGGGTAAATAGTGGCCAATTTTTTGTTACTGTACAGCTGGACTACCCTTTCCAGCATTGTCTGTCTCATTAAAACTGTTGAGAGTAATATCATTTTTCACAGCATGTTTTGATACTCACTAGGTTCCACTGATTTGACCACTTCAAATCTGAAACCCCAGATGTGTTGGAAACCCAGGTCTGCGTCAGATGCATTTCTCTACAATTTACCTAGAAGTCAGTAATTTCAGCCTTAGTGCACTAGACAATTGCTACTTTGAGTAGCTGATGTCAGTAAAGGTGGCTACTCAAAACTGCAGATCAATTAGCAAACAACACGACATTTAAGTTTAAAAGAAAAACAATGCACACTTCTATGTGAATGATTTTGATACCACAATTTACATGCAGTTGAAGAATGCAATTTCAGGAATATCTGAGGCCCAAGAGCATCATCGTGTGTTTCAGCGCTGCTTCCTCCACAAACCTGACATTAATATGATCTTGTTTTTCATATGAATGCACACCTAGAAAAACACCATTAGAAAATCAGTATTTGCAAAGCTAAGTGTTGTTGTACACAAAGTCCTGCAGTCCACTAAACATC
The DNA here is from genome assembly GCA_037305975.1 of Chrysolophus pictus. Lineage (NCBI taxonomy): Eukaryota > Metazoa > Chordata > Aves > Galliformes > Phasianidae > Chrysolophus > Chrysolophus pictus. The sequence continues at coordinate 183,688,528 of CM074576.1, forward strand.
CTGACCCACAATACCAACAGATAAGGCATTAGATGGAACTGTGTTTTCATCTAAATAAAATACATACAGCTTTCAGTGCAGTTGTCTGATGCTCACCCATGGCATACACTTTCCTGTTAGTGGGATATCAGTAAATTATGCCCCATGTGGAAGAAAGCTAGACTATCTCTGGAGGCTACTAGGAATTTCCATACTAATTCTACATTGGAGAGTCAAATAAGATTTAAGCGTGGCAGCTGTTTGTGCTAGTACGTTCTTATGCATCAGTATGTTTTAACTTTTTCCTCCTCCAAATAGGCTGATATCCATACATGAGAATACTGTATTAGCATTCAGGTCCCTGTCACATCTTTCCTTCATTTATTAGTAAAAGTATAACCAACTACACTAAGCAGTGTAATGCTTCCTTAGGGCATTTTGCTTTTTCAGTGGAATTCAAAATCTTTGGATGCATCTGTTTCACTGCATGAAGTACCGTGACTAATTTGATTTCATTTCACAAAAAGGAACAGCTTTGAAATGCACCCCCTACCGGAGCATTCTTCTCTGAAGTGGAAGATCTGACTTGATCTACTTACTGGACAAAAGGCAATGCTTTAGCTACCATACTGTATAAGTAATGTACAAGCCCTTCTCCCCATTTAAACACAGAATAACAGCTACCACCGCTCTGTATGCCAGTTTGGCAAATGCATTTAACACAGAGAGGATTCTGAATGAGAATATATGCAGTGAGGAAGCATTCTGATGATTCCTGTCAACAAGACGACTAAACTTACGTGTTCAGACATCACTAGTTTTATAGCAGCGTGAGCATTAAAAGGTAGCAATTACCAATATTCCAAAGTACAGAATTAAAGTTACCTTGATTCTCTATCTCTGCCAGCACATTAGTCAGGTAGTTAAGAGGCAAAAATTCTATAGGGACTGAGTGTCTCTCAGGGACAGGCCTGCTACACTGTAAATGAAAACAGTTCAGATTAGTTTGCACAGTACCAAGTTTCAGTGTTACGTTCAGTGCGTTATGGCAGACAGCAAGGTCAGGAATCTCAACAATGTCTTACCTGCCTGTTCCCCAGCTTCTCAAGCAAAAGTTTCACATACTTCCGTGCAAGGAAATTAGCATTTATTGGATGATCCCAGAACTGACGGGCCTTTAGACCAAGAGCCTGGTAAGTAAAATCCCAAAAAGATCAGTAACAAACCAGAGAACAGTGGAAATATAGTGGAAAAAAATAGGAGGGGAGAAAAAAAAAATGAAATCTAGGCTTGAACACAGACTGCTTTGCCAGAAACTAAGAGATTATCATAAACCTCCAGAACATGGGGAACGATCAAATCCTTGCTATTCAGCACCCACTGAGCTACTCACTAAGTTTCAATCAGTCAATCAGTTTTAAATCTGTCCCACTTTGCATGTGTACTGAAATATCAACTGAGGCTTAAAATGACTATTTATTTTTTACTGTGACTGTGGTTTAGAATCATTATTCTCACAAAGAAAAGCAATAATGCCCCATTTGTCAGTGCCGTGTTCAGAACAGGCTCAGTGGCAGCAAGCTTACAAAAACAGAATGCCAACAAGGAGAACAGAATTTACATCCCATTATTTAGGGCACTGTCTGGGAAATGGCAAAATTGATTCACATTCCCAAAGGCAAGAAATTCAAATCGAATTGTTCCGAAGCTTCCAATCCTAATCAATAAGAAAGCAAATATGAACTCATTGTGAAATTAGCTTTTCCTGCTGTTCTCCCAGTCTAGATTCTTTTTCTTCTCACTTCCAATTGTAATGAAATACAGACTATTGAAAGAGTTCATTTAGGAAACGCTGAAGGGTTTTCAGTGTTGCTGAAATACTTGCTTCTGAAGTCATCTAGTGAATGTAACCTGAACTCAAAATAGTCCAAGTCACCCCAAAGTGTCCTTTTAAGCAAACAAACTATTCTCTGCATTTTTTCCCAAAGCTGTAAATAGACACAATAAGGCACTGAGCCTACTGTGTGTAACTAGCAGTACATTTCCCCTAAAGCACGAGTCAGAGCACTTGGAATGGTGTTCCCCACCCACCAGGCTTGGGACTGACAGCTCAGAGTCCCCACGATGACCTCAGCTCACCAACCCCTGCCCAAAACAAGATACAGAGGACAAAGAATACTTTGTAAAGTTCTCCTTTCCTACCCCTTCTCAAAACTGCTGCCAAATAAAGAAGCCCTTGTTAAAGGAAAACTCTAGCAGCACTTCTGGCCATTTGAACTACACATAACAGTCCATAATGAACAACAATAAGCAATTTATGGCCAGAAAAGCTTGTTCTACAGCAAGGCACTCCCAAAGGGGGATCCCTGGTTTTCTTCCACTCACAGATGTTGTGCTTCCTCTGTAGTATTGAAAAGGGAAAAGAAAGAGGCAATCTCCCATTGCTGTAACTTTCAAAGGAATATCAACACCATGTGCCCAAACACCTTAGCAATGGGTAAGGCCAAGATCTTGTAATTCAATCACCACAGATCTCTGATTTGATCAGAATTGACTACTGTACCAGCTTTTGAAAGCATTTATAAATGAACAAACAATGCACAAGAAGGTTACAAATGAGAAAGACATTTGTGGATACTAAAAATACAAACGAAAATATCCAGAAACTCTCTCTAAACCCTTATTACTACTTTATGTGTGTGAGTGCTCAGAACAGCATCAGTCCTGTCTGATTGCTGCAAGGTACTGGACACATTGAAAACACTATGGACAAACCTAAAATTTAAGTTACCAATGTACCCTACAGGTTATGAGCAGCAGATGGAGAAGCTTTGGAGGTTCAGGCTGTTTCTGTGTCCTCTGTGAGTCACAGCTAAGTCTTCTGTTGACTGCATCCTATGCACAGGGAGGAATTTCATACCACTTCCAAATTCCAATAACTAACAACCAAAGTCACCTCAGGAAGCCTTGTCACAATACTGAATTTCAGCTTTTCATTCTTCTCATTGTCATCCAGATCTACAAGAGAAAGGTGAAAAAAACTCAAATTCTTTAGTAGTAAACACATAACTTTCAAATTCTGCTGAAGACACACCAAAAAATACTATTACTGTGATGAAAATTTTAATTGTACATAAGGGTTAGTAGAAGCATTACTTTTACAGTTTATAATATTCTTCTGTACATTTGCATACAGCTTCACTATTTTAAGTAATGATTTGTACAATAATTCAAATTATATTTATCAAAATCAGGCATAGATTAATATAAACATTGTGTCCATTGTGATTCTAACTGCATTTACAACTGCTACTTTGTATCACTCCCCATTTTGTTCCAAAGCTTCATGCCCCAATTATTCCTACTGTATGCTAGTTTGCTCCTAAGCTTCATTTGCGGAAACAAGCTGCTTACCTCCTGCTGAGAGGAAAGTCACAAACAGCTGCTCCTGATGATGCAGAACTGTTTTTTTAACCCCTGCTTTTAGTTAACATATTGATACATTTGGAATAGATCATGTATAGAGCACACAAGCTTGCTATTTACTAAAAACACTGGGATGCTAACTCAGGTTATGCCTTTGTTTGCTTATTTTGCTATTTAACTTCCTAATACAGGGCTTCTCGTTATAAATGACCACAGAAATCCCCCAATATTTCTTTGTTTGCTACAGTAAGGGTCAATCATAGAGTATGACCCTTACTTTTCTCCTTTCAGCCAAGCAACACCAACGGCTATACTCCTCACTGTAACAGCACTCACAAAGAAGAAGAGCTGAGTCTCCTGATCAGTATATATTGTGGCTGTACCTGAATGGCTGAAAGGACATCACACCCAACAAGTTGGCTGTTAAGCAAATGAAACATAAGAAACTCACAGTACCTTTCAGCAGTTTCCTGACACAGGTTTCGGTCAGATGTAGAACCCCATTATCAATATAGTGCAGGAGAGTATGAAGGGGAAGACATCGAACACCAAGCCCCAAGTGTAGAGTGTGAAAACCTATGAAGGAAAGACAAATTTGTTTGAGAAAAAGAAATATCTTTCACAGTTTGTAGCATTGACTACCATTACTGTAGCTAAAGCCAACGCTCTCCTCAACTTCTAAGCATTTCAAGTTAGTAAGGAAATGAGTTTATCTTTAAGCCTGTCAGAAAGAGGAAAGCTAAGGACTTGAAAACAATCATTAAACTTCTCCAAGCTTATTGTTGGCTTACATCCAACTTGTGTCACTAATTTATCTCCCTCTTTCTTCCCAATTTATCAAAGCTGAGGCCTCACCATGCTCAGTATATGGCTGCTACCTGCACATTCCCGCAAGCCATGTTAAGACTTCAGTTTCTGACTGAGCATCAGCCAGATCAGCACAAGACACCATCACATAGCAGCATTTGCTCCTCACACAGTGCAAGTTCGAGGCACGGCCTCATACCAAAACCAGATTGAAACCAAATCCAAAAATACTAACTAAAAAGAGATTCAAAGAGAATCAGAAACAGACTGGAATCTATTTTTTTCTAATAAAATTCAGAACACTTTTCTGTTTCTGTCATTCTGTAGTTACAGGCAGGCCAGGCCAGGCCTTGGTCCTAGAGCTTAACAGCAGGACAGCAAGCTCAATGTTTCTGTAAGAGCATTCTTAAAAGGATTAGAATCCAGTCCAAATCTAAAGCTTGGCTGTACATTCCCTGTCTGTATTGGCAAATTCAGCCACAGAAAACCTAAGTACTCAATGTTAAAAAGTCTTGTCCTAACAAAAATAATCAAGTGCTTTGAAAAGACTGTAAGCAATTACAGATCATCTCCTTCAGAAAGACCAGGGGCAATTTGTTCAGGATAAAACTGAAAAATATTAGCAGAGCAACAGCATGAGAAAAAACACCCTGGTTTTGCTCCAGGGCAGGATTTTCCCCTGTAGCCCTTGACATTTGAATCTAGCTGTCTTAAAAAATCTAAGGGAAAGTCATCTAAATCTTAGTTCTGAGCTATGGCTGTGCCCACATTCTCCACTGGAAACTGAAAACAGTGAACTAAACCTCTGATTTGTTATTTTTATTTGTATCAAGTATTCAGTTATGTTTCACTTCACTTGCACACGTTTATGGAGGACCTTTCCCTCCACAAATGTCTTGAAGAGATTTAAATACTGCCAGAGCTAATCTGACACACATGCTACAACTTGTATTCTCCTGGGAGGAATTGATATGCATTGCAACAGCAAAACATAGCACTTACCAGGAGGTAAAGGCATACACATGCCATTTGCAGCTTCCAGAATTCGACTCATTATGTGAAACACTCTGAACTCTGCTTCACTTCCTCTCTCATCACTATTTAACAAAACAGGAACATATTAGGAATTGAAATGCCCACATACCAGAGTATTGTGGTCAAACAACATGTGCAGTAAATGTGCATTTTCATTTAATCACTATGAAATGCTATCTTTCTTACTTCAGCATCTGTCACCCAACAGCACTAGATGTTCTAAATGTTCACACACAAAGTCTCTGTGATGCCCTCTCCTCCATCCCCCACTACTGCATACCTGAAAGGCTCTCAAGTATTACCTGAATCAACAGGTGAAATATTCTGGGTGCTGCTATGAGTGACCTGGCTTTCATAGCTGTTCAACACCCACTACCCAGCTGGAGAGCACTGTGAACCCAGCAGCTTTGAACTCTAGTAATAAAACTGCCTGTATGATTAATATCCATGTTGGCTTCAATAGGGCCAGCAGGACCATTAGCAAGACTAAATTACAGTCATACTGACATTCACAGCACCGACTGTTCAAGGCCAAAATTATTATGACCACATTTTAAAAAGTTAAAAAAAAAAAAAAAAAAAAACTTGCTTACAAGCAGAAGATGCAGGAATGAAGCTTATATATCTTCCAAACCTCTTTCATGATTCGATGTACCAGATTCAGCTAAAACAAAAAAAAAGATCAAACATTTCTAGGAGCCTGTATATAGCAGGTCCTCAGCTTTCATTTATTTCACTTACTAGTTTAGATTGTGAACTTATCATAGGACTCCTCCCACTAAAACTTCAGCATTTATATTTTTATTTTTCTATGGAGCTTAAAATGGTAAACTGTTACATTTGAACTGTAGCTGGATTGCTCCATTCCTGAAGTTTACAGTAAGTGCTCTCAGTTCATCCAAGCATTATGCAAGATATACAGCATTCTCACACATTCTGCTTCTCAGGAATCAACCGATCTCATGCTTTTGCATGAAATTCTTAAAGACCAATTTGCCATGTAAGTGAAAACCACATGTCCAACTGACTGAGCAATTGGCAAGGAAAGGTGCCTTGGCTCAGACAGCACTGGATGCTGCTGAAGGTGGTAGAATATTCAGTCTGCTGAAAAAAAGTCTACAGGGTGAATCATAGACCTAGCCCAGGCAAGGAGGAAACACGAGACAAGTAAATGCTTATCTGGCTCTACTGAGTTCCCTTCTTGTCTACAGTGAATTAAAACAATCTCTTGGCCCACATTCTCAATCCTTGTGCTCCCAAGCTGGCTTCCAGAGCAATGTCAGCATGGAAAAGCTACAAACTTGGATTTTCTAGCATTCTGCAGCTGAAAGAGAGAAACCACGCATGAAAGAGTTGAAATAATTCCCTCTAGCCAGCCCCTTATGGCTGTCATATGTAATGACTTCCACATCTCACTAACACAACTGAGACACTTCCTCTATGCCTTTTATCTCTGGGCCTCAAAGTGCTATTAATCAATCCCAGGAAACTCTCAGGAAACAAGGCTGATCCCTGTTTTGCAGACAGGTGTCACAAGAAGTAACAAACCTTCTCCCTTCAAGATGGCCAGAATCCAGGAATGCTTTTTCCTTTTTTTTCTCCTTCTAGTGAATTTTTTTCTTTTTTTGTGTGTGTGTTTTTTTTTTTTTTTTTTTTTTTTTTTTTTTTCCTTCTAGCCCACTCTAACCTCTAACTTGTCACAGGCTCTGAGCAAGATGGTGAGCAGACACACAAGAGAGATCAGTATGGAGAAGTCAGAGTAGGAACACTGCTCTTCACTACCACTCTCAAGTGTTCTCCTCTGCAGCACTGGCCAGAAAACTTAGCACCTTTCCCCCCACCCTTCAGAACTTCATCCAGCCTTGCACAATAAGGCTGAGGCAGCTACCTTAGAACAACCACCTGATACTTTCCATACTTGGTTTCTGGACATGGAAAGCTTCCATTTAATATCCCTGGAAAACAGCAGGTTCTCTCCACTCATTTTCCAGGAAATAAGTGATTTCCACTTTTCAGAGAAGGATCATAAGAACCACACCTGCTGCCAAAATGACTTCCCTCTCCAGCCAGCACAACAGAGCGCAGCGAAGGCCTCTGCTGGGGTTTCAAATGGATCTGAAGATAAGCATCTGAGGTGGAGGGAAAGCTTCTTAAACACCAGACCCACTCCTTATTATTTGTGTAACAAAAGTATTTTCACTGTTTGTTTTAGGACACAGCCAATTATGTAACTTTTGCAAAGTACAGAAAGAAAGCATCTTTTAAAATCATAGTCAACCTACTTATTACAACTTGCTTAAATCTTAAGTACTAACAACTTGTGACATGACAACCTCACCAAGAGCACAGCTCACCAGAATCAGCCAAAAATGACATTACACAGAACAAGAAGGCATATCCTGAACAGTTTTCAGCATACTACCCACAAGATAATGTACATACAAGAAAGGAAATGTCTCTTTTAAAGAAGGAATGCAGGCAGTCTCCTGTTGAGAGCCAGCAGCAGGTCTCCGGAGGAACAAAATGAAGCTAAACCAAAGCCTTCATGGCAAAACCATTTTTCATTCAGTCAGGAGGTACAACAAGAGGCAAGTATCAGAAGCCATTTCCCTTAGACAAAACTAGCAAGAGAAACCATGATCAACAGTGAGACTGGGCACACAGCAGGCCTTCAGCTGTTGTTTGCAAAGTACCTTGCTATCTTGAATATTTAGATTTTCAGGTAAAGGTGCTGAGTGAACAGAAGTTTCACTGAAGTCATTTGAAAAACATAAATCCTCAACTCTTACAGCTGTTTCTACAGAAAAGACATGGGAATGACTAAAAGAGAAAAATCAGGAGCAAAGGAGAAAAGGGAGAAAAATAAGGTCTTGTTATTTCTTGATTCCCTTCCTGGAAAGGGAGTATGAAGCAGATGTTCTTCTGAGAATAGCCAAATACAAATGGTGTCTTCCTATTATTTGTCTGCAGTTGAGAACACATCTGGGTTATCTACTAAAGAGGTGCACCCACTGCAAAGACTTACAGCGACAGAGTTTATCCTGATCCATTTTTTCCTTGTGTCAATAGGTCGTCTGATCACTACGCTTCCTTTGAGAAAGCAAACAGACGAGTAAATCTTTTTCATATCTCTTCCTGCTTCATTGGCTCAGCTACACACTGCTGAGGTTATAGAAAACTTGTAAGAATTAAAACAATTCATTTCCCAAAAAAACTTCCCAAAGGTAGGATATAGTTTCACCCTTGGGTGAAAGGAAATGCAAGCCTAACAATTAAATGATTTTTAAAGATGTCAAAAGAGCACTCAGCAACATGTACCCACCAAAGACCAGAAGTAATTTTGAGAGACATATCATCTTTGTTTATAGCAGTTTCTCCAAGAATAAGAAATCTGTAATGGAAATGAAAGAATTCTTGCCTTAAGAGAAATTTAAAAGAAAAGAAAAAATATTAATCCTAAGATTTCACTGATGATGGGCGTGTGAAGGGCTGAGATTTGTTTTGACTGTAAGATTCAGTCTACAATAATTTTGTCTAGCAGATCAAGGCTGCTAAGTAGGTTTTGCCTTTTTTATTTTATTTTACTTTAGATAAATAATAAACAAATGATAACTGAAAACCAAATGAAAGGAGAACGAGCATTCCAGTTCTGCGTCTTTCAGCACTGCTATCAGCTATGAAGCTTTTGTTCAGGCTGCCCTGTTCCTATTTTCATCAGCCACTAGGTTTTTCTTTTTTTCCTATAAAGACAGGGAAAATATACTCTGGTGACTGCAAAGCTCTAGAGCAAGGCCTGAATAAAAAAAGCCAGTAACCCCAGCAGGTTGTAACATTCACAACATAACTGATCTTTCAAAGGACTTCACAAAAGATGCAGGCACCACAGCATCGTGAAAATTTCCTGAGCTGCATGGATCAAATTCTGAATCTGGTGACAGAAATAGCAAGAAGACAAAGAACATGATTTCCCTGCTGCCACATGAACTCTTAAGGATTCCGCATTGTGTACTTAAGGATTTGATGCTGAGACAGATAAGAACAGGTATGATAATTTCTATGCACAACAGTTTTTACAGCTTTTTTCCTTAAGTTTCTCTTAAGGTAATGAAAAACAGAGAATCTGGAAAGTAAGTTTTCAACATAGTTCATATGGATTCAGGCAGAACTGGATCTGTTACACAAAAAGCCCAATGAAGTCAAATAGGCAGGAACAGTAATAATTAACTCTCATTTCATATTATAATGAAACTTTTTTCCTAATTTCTATTTCCCCTGATCACATTTTCATTACTTAAAGTATGCATCAATGTACTGCATAAGAACCAAAAAGAATCCAAGTTTCTTCCAAGTTTCAGGACGAGTTCAGATTTTCACTTCCAGGAGCAGACCTTATTTCTACAGTCTGTAAAGGAAATTTTCTTTTGTATTCTGAGAGTCCAGAACAACTCTTTTTTAGTTTTAAGTATTATTTACCTTATCAATATACACATTACTGAGCAAAAAACATATGGTTTAACATCTTTAAAATCAACCCCCTCCCACTAAAACATACAAGATACACACACAGCACATATCCAACACCACACATCCCCAGCCAGCAATACATGTTTGCTCACATCAATAACAGTGAAATAAAACTAACCAGGTTTGAAACATAATCCAGCACTATTTGGTCAATCTTCTTTTTTCCTACATACTGCAGATGTCTCATAAGATGATCCTTTAGCTGAGCAAACATCTAGGAAAAGAAGCCAACAATTCAGTGTCCTTGTGGTCTCTTCAAAAAGATGCGAAAGCCCCACCAGTTGCAGGGCCTGACCAACAGCAACCAGCACAACCCTCTTCCTGCTTGGACTGGCAAGATTGTGTGAGAATTTGGGGTCCCAAAGTCAACAGTAGATCTGAATATTCAATACGGTTACTTGGTATAAATTCAGAAAAATGGGTGATACTGTCAATGATGTTGAAGAGAAAAAGCTAACATTTCTTAAATCTCTCTGGGTCAAACCAAGGGAACAGGGTGAAATAAAGATTTTAACACGAACACTGACTTGTATTTATTACATGTAAATAAATCTGAGGGATTTTAAGAGAAAGCTAGCACAAGTACAATTTGTGCTAGCAGTGACGGAACAGGACTTAGAACATGAGTGAATAATGACAACTTTAGGTTAAATATTCATTGCAAAGTGTTTAAAATCAGCTACTTGCTACCATACAGCCCATGCCACTACCTACCCTCTCCTTTCTGAAATACTCTCTGACCTCACATAGCCTGTTCATTATGCAGTCTTTGGTGGTTCTTTGTTGAGAATTACAACAAAGTGCCTTTCTTTTTCTCTTTTTCTTTTTTTTTTTTTCCTCCAAAGCTCAAATTAAAACTGAGGTAAATAAAATCTCAGACTTGAGAAATTTTCAAGTAGATTCATCTCCACAAATCAATAAAAAATACAGGTGGCAGGAAAGCACAAAGGACAGCAATGATTTGCTTTTTTGGATCTCACTGAATTTACTTAAGGTAGAGAAATTTCAGAGGATGAGAGGCAAAACTTGGGAAAAAGATGGAGCGACTGCAAAGAATGAGAACTTGCCTTAGATTTGGACTGACAGAACAGTGTTGATACACTCTTCATATGTGAAGACCTTCCAATACAAGCTGAGGAGCTGTATTTAGATCTGACAGCAAGAGATAAGCAAAGATGCATATTTAAACAGAGGGAGGATAGGTAGCGATTTAAGAAAGGATTTAGTACCCAGAGGCATAAAGATGGTAGATACTTGGTGGAGATCATCAGGGGGGAAAAAAATCAAAAGAGGAGTGACCTCAGAATAGCCATAGCAGTCCTATCGTGAGGCAGAAGGAAAGGAAGACAGTAAAAAGGTGTCGAGAAGCAAGATCTGTCATATTTTTGAGGGAAGTAGAAGGTGGAGAAAGTTAGAATGATGTGAAGTAGTCCTAAAATAATTGACAGATTAAGATGAAATTTGGGGGTACTGAAGAACAGTTTAAAAAAAAGGTTGTAGTGGAGAAAATCACTTGGACAGATCAACTTTCCATTCCTGTTATTCCCTTATGCCTTATGATATCAGGACCTATTAAGATCATACTGTGATATCGTGATGATGAACTCCAAAACTTAGGAAACACTGCTTTTGTCCCATTGCTGTTCTGAGTGAGCTTCCACTCAGCACTGGAACTGATTGTCTTACTCCTTACACTTGTTGAGGTTGTGCGTCCTCTAGTGCACACTGTGACAAAAACATACCAGTCCCATTAGTAATTGCTGCTGATAATCTTCCTCTTGAAAGAGAGGTACCAGTCTTTCCTCTAAAATAAACAGAGCAACAGTCATTCAAGGGCATGACACTGAGAAAACTGAGAAACACAAATCTCCACCTTCTGTTAACATATCTACTCACATACAGAACTAACCATTGATAGAATCAAGGACTTCATAAGAGAGAACCAAGGAATGGAACATAACCCCTTATTTGCCATCTTTGCACTTAACAATGTCCATGAAGGAACACAAGCTGTCAAACTGTTTTACACTTCATTTTCATTACTCTTTTCTTTGATATTTAAGGGAGATGCACTGCACTGTGGTGATTCTGTAGAGAAGGAATACAAAGAGAACCTCCCAGCCACACAGTGCAAATGCATATATTGTTTAGACCTTGTCATTTACTAATAAAAGGCAAAAGAGCTGCATGGGTTTTCTAAGGAAAGAGATAGACACAAAGTAGAAACACCACAGAATCACCTCCCACTTGCCTGGTTCTCTCCCACAGTTGCTTTTGTTTACTCAGATTTCACAGAATCAGAACCACGGAATAGCCCAGGTTGGAAGGGACCTCAAGGATCATGAATCTCCAACCCCCCTGCCACACGCAGGGTCACTAACCTTCACATTTAATACTAGACCAGGCTGCCCAGGGCCCCATGCAGTCTGGCCTTGAACACCTCCAGGGACCGGGCATCCACAACCTCTCTGGGCAGCCTGTTCCTGCACCTCACCACTCTCTCTGTAAAGAACTTCCCCCTGACATCCAACCTAAATCTTCCCTCCCTCAACTCCAAACCCCCTGTCCTGCAGTTATCTCCCCTTTCAAAGAGTTGATTCCCCTCCTGTTTATAGGCTCCCTTTAGGTACTGAAAGGCTGCAGTGAGGTCACCCCGCAGCCTTCTTTTCTCCAGGCTGAACAAGCCCAGCACCCTCAGCCTGTCTTTGTAGGAGAGGTGCTCCAGCCCTCTGGCCATCTTTGTGGCTCTTCTCTGGACCCTAACAGCTCTCTGTCTTTCTTGTACTGGGGACTCCAGACCTGTTCACAGTACTCCAGATGAGGCCTCACAAGAGCAGAGTAGAGAGGAACAATCACCTTGCTGTCCCTGCTGGCCACCCCTCTTCTGATCAAGCCCAGGATACCATTTGCTTTGCGAGCTGCAAGGGCACACTGCTGGCTTGTGTTAAGCTTTTCATCCATCAGGACCCCCTGGTCCTTCTCTGCAGGGCTGCTCTTAAGGACTGCTCCTTCCAGTCTGTATGGATGCCTGGGATTCCTCCGGCCCAAGTGCAAAACCTTGCACTTGGCTGTGTTGAATCTCCTTAGGTTTACCCAGGCCCACTTTTCAAGTCTGTCGAGATTCCCCTTTTGCAGACCACTAAGGAACACAACCCTCCAACTACATGGAAGGAGACTATAACAACTACTGAAATTTAATACTCTATATTTCCTCATTAGTTCTTCCTGTACTGAAAGCAAAGGAAGAGAAACAAACTCCTATTTCACCACATAACATAAAATCAAGTCAGTATTTTAGAGAACGGCTAACTTTTTACAAAGCCCTTTCTAATCATCTCTGCTCACCCTGAAAGACATTTATTTCACCATTTAGCAGCTTAAATGGTGGAAAAAAAAAAAAAAAAAAAGAAAGCTTAAAAGACTTCCATTGCTTTATTTTTAAAGGACCTGAAGGAAGATCTACAGGCAAGATGCACTACACTGACACTTATTACTTGTTGGCAGCTACCTAGAAATCTTTTATAAACAGCTGAACATCATTATCAATATGCACCTTTGGAAAGCATGCCAGTGGTTTCAACATGAGGCAACCAAAGTTGATACAGGGCCCTAAAAATCAGAGCTCACTGCAATAATCAGCAGTAGCACAAACGACAAGCAGAGGCTGGCAATGAACACAGTGAAAATTCTTTGCAATAAAATATGTGATCAACACTTAGATCAGTATAATTTCACAGCGCACAGTAGCAGATCAGATAGAAGACACTGATGGATGGACAGGAACATAATTTTCCGCTATATTTAGTTTTCCTCATTTGTGACAGAGGAACTGAACTTCACTTATAATCTCAGGTGTTCCTGGCCTAGGCAAGTCCATTACATGCCTCCATCCTTCACACTCTGACTTTCACCAGCCATGTTCTCCTACCATACACAAATTCCGTATTTGTGAAGGCAGCTTTAAGTGGGCAAAATACAACAGTAACATCATGTCGCTGATACTCTCAGAAAAATCCTGAAGAAGAAATACTTAGGCAAACAAGGTCTTACTGCTTTTATTAAGCGAGATCCACTATGAGAGAAGAACCTTATTTTGAAAGATTTTCTGGCCAGTATACAGCCTTAGAGGAAAGCTTTATAGTAGTGTTTATTTAACAGCTCCTCATACTAATGCCTCAGACTCTGGCAACACACACTATTTACTTTTAGCTGACAACAGCTAGATGGAAATATCCTAACAAACACTAGAGCTAAGGCCTACATCAACAAAAGTTTTACTTACCAGAGTCCCAAGCATCCAGATGAGAAAGCACCCTGGGGTTTGAGACAAAAATCAGTTTATTTCACAACCATTACTCTAAAGGGTTTTGTAAAGACATTAAAAAGCTTAAACAAACCTTTGGTCTTTCAAAGGTAGCTAATGATATTAAAGAAATCTACATTTGGTCACATTTACAATAAATTCCTGGGCTCTAGAAGCCTAGATATTTCAGATCATCCTGCAGCGACTACAAGAATTGTCATAAGTGATCTTCAGCTGGACACTCATCTTCAGAGCAAGATACCAGATCAGCTATTTAAATGACACATCTAAATCCTTCACCACATTTCAACAAAGTAAGAAAGAGTAAATATACAAAACAATACCTACTTTTTGGCATTTTCAAATATATTCCTTAAATATGCGGTGGCTCTTCTCTCTTCTGGCTGTTTTTATAAATAAATAAAGATCCCAAAACAAATTAAGTAGAAGGTCAATTAAAATACTTCCTGATAAAATGCAGACAAGAAATGACGCTGACTTTCATTTTAAATGGAAATAACACTTAGTGATTCTTCAACACACCCCCCAAATACTGATGCCACAGACACACATAACTGACCCACCCAACAACACAGGTATTCTAATTCTGCTTTTGTTTACATTCGCATATTAATTTCACGAAGTAAGAGCTACAGGCAACCACCTTATAAGTAAATGATTGCAAATCTTTGCACTTCTCATAATCAGATTCTCGTATCTTTATCCCCATTGTAAAAAACAAAAAACCTTTCCGTCTTTGGGTTTAAAACATCCACTCTTCAGCAGCAGCTCTGGAGAATGCTTGAGTGCACACATATTTACCTCTTCCGAGAGATTACGCCATTCCCTCCTGAGCACATTATTGTGGTAATGCAAGTGTGGCTCTGCATACTTCACACTCTCCAAGTTTGAGTCGAGTTTCTCCCAGAAGCCTTTAGAGTTTTGGATCTGCAAAGTATTGCAGGGAAAACATAAATACATTGTTGCACTGCTAGAAATATCTATTAGAAATATTAGAAACTATTAGAAATATCTAATCACTGTCCCACAAAGTAATTGGAAAGAACTGCAATAAATGTAGCTTCACCGCAATTTAAGTGAAAAAATTAAAAACAAGATCAGCTGCATTATTTTTTTTCCAATAGTTTTATTTCCTTAATTTGACAGCAGGAGTAGCACTTATCTACTTGAGCTCATGCCTGCAATGCATATATTTAGCTGCCTTAGAATTCTTTTACTGGGAAGACATGGATACTTCTAGGTCCTATTTCATCTGATGTACTTCTGATGGCTGGTTTTGGGTGGGAAGAACTGCACCACAGATTACATTGGCTCTACTGTCCAGAGTTCCACTTGACTGTAAAAGGAACCTCAGGCACCTGACTCAGAACAGGAGTGTTTACATTTGGTCAAATAAGCCCCACTCTGAGTTTCTGTTCCATGATTCTGGCATCTGGATGGAGGCTTCCACTATCTTCAGTTTCCTCAAATACTTCAATTGCCAACTCCCATTTGCCAGCCTCAAGTAACAGAGCCTTATCCTCAGAAAAGAAACAAAATCCCAACATTTCCATAGCAATTCCAAAGCCTTAGACTGTAAGGCTGGAATTAATTTAAACTCAACTGTAAACAAAGAGGAGGAAAAAAAAACCTAATTAAACCCACACTGTCTTCCTGAGCTAGTTACTGACTGGGTATGAAGATTAGGGCCACTGTTAATTACTCAAGAGCAATGTGGTCATTGCTGAGGAAGAGCGCTGAGATTAACGCACTTCTTTGTAGCAGTTTTTTAAAACAACTGATAGTACCAACAGTTCTTGTCCCTTTTAAACACACTTATCTCCTCAATACACACATTACAGTATTGACATTTGAAGACAGAAATGTTTTTAAAACTACATAGTCCTCAATATTCCTCTGACTTGCTATAGTATACCGGATTTTGCTCTATCCTCCAGTTTTTCACAATTACAATAACTTCAGAAAAAAACCTCAAAAGCCCTTCAAACCACTTCCTACTATGAAATACAATTAGTCAAGGAAAATTAAATGCAGAGACTCAATTCTGCTAGCCACTTCTCTCTTGCTGCCAGAGCTAACTGCTGTTTTACTGCTGTAAATGCAGCAGAAAAATAAATGTACTTTTTGCTCTATGTTATACTAAGCAGTTGAAAACTAGGCATGCATACGGCACCACGTGTTCACCCTGATGGAGGCAACTATCAGATCTACAACCTACTACAACAGCATGTTGCCTATGTGTTACCAACTCAAAATTAGACAAATATCAAAGTACAGTGTAAGGATATCATCTAGTGACCAATTCATGCAACTGCAACACCACAGCAAAACTGCTTTCAGACCACAGTGAATTTTATTTGATGTGTGATGGGGGGGGGGGGAAATATAGTGTATTTCTTTAATACACTGACTATGTAACAGGAAGTGGTAAACGTTAGAATTAAAAACAGACACCACTGAAAACCTGCACTGCATTAGATCTCATTAAAGAGTCAAAAGTTTAAAACACAAGACTATTTTAAATCTGTTTGTTCTTGAGGATTATCAGCCCAGAAGCTGGTAAGAGAAGGTCCCTTTGTCTTAGATGGTACTTATTTTGCAGACATCTCAAGAGTCTGAGTTAATACCTAAGCATGAACACCTTGAAAACACTGTACTATCAGAAGTCAGTCAGGTCTTTCCAGTTTGCAATCCATGAAGAACTTCCAGGAAGCCTTTTTATACGCAGTGCTGCTTCAGCTGGAGACAGAGCAGTTTGCTGTACATCAGTGAAGGGCTGAAAGATACCAATGACCTCTGTGAGGCAGATGTGTTCTCCTGAGGAACTGCATGGACATGTCTACCTAGCAGCAAAGGTACTCAGAGCCATGTAGCTAATCATTTAACTGCACAGACAGCTACACTATAAAGCTTCACTCTTAGCCTCTTCAGCTCAGCCTGCACTGATCTGTGTGATCTGTGTGAACTGCTTGCTCAGTACATCTTTACTCTTCTAGACTTCCTCCCATTTTCTTCCCTTCTTTCTCCCACCCATTTCTTCTCCCCTTCTCATCAAGCACTCCTTTAAGTTTGCTTTCTGTGCTCAAAGTTAAATATCAGGCTTGTATTAATCATAATCCTTATGTAAAGCTTTCTGACAATCTTATTCTCTCTGTTGCCCTTTAGAATCACAGAATCATTTGTGTTGGAAGAGACCATAAAAGGTCACCTACTCCAACTCCCCTGATCTCCTTATCACTTGCTGAACAGGAACTTAGTGATAAAAAACACTTTCATCCAAATAACAAAACTTTTTTGTTGTGAATATTAATATAGACCTCCCAAAAGCTCTCAACAATTCATGGGCTTAAGGATACTAAAGAGCTTCTCAGGTCAACAATTCATCACTGTTTCTCTGCAATACCAGAAGATCTGCTGCGAAAGAAATAATACTTGTATAGAACCAGATTCATCACCAACACCTGACTTCTGACAATGACTAAGTGAACCCACCTGCTATGGTGCCTCTGGAATACAATGCAGCCAAAGCATTAAGCTTCACCGTGTGTACTACCATAATTGTACTTAGTAGACAGAGCAATTTGCAGTCAAAAGTAGCAGGAAATATTTGTCTTTAGTTCAACTCTGACCTTTTAAATCTGTTTAGGTTTCAGACAAATAGGAAATGAGTTCCACAATCAGGAAGTATAGCTGCTAAAGGCATTTGCCCCCAGGGGCTTGAGGTTCAATCTCAGACAAATTAAATACATATAACTTTGGCCTCAGCAACTGACAGGGATTATCTAGAAGCAAAATTTCCCAAGATCTGATTCTCCCAGGTGGCCCACCTCTCAGGGCAGCCTTCTTCCTAAACAAAGCACACAGTGCCCAATTCCCTGATAGCAGTCACAGGAATCTGCAAGCAGGACAGCTGTGGCACTGCTGAAGAGTGAGTGAGTATGGGGGTAATTTCACCAATTTTAAAAGATATTATGAAATTTAAGCTTTTTGAGCTAATTGCAAGGGTCAGGGAAGAAACAGTCTCTCGCCTTTCTAAAGTACTACAAGAAATAAAATTATCATGTATCCAGAGTCTATTGCTGCATGCTGCCTGTACTGCTGGGTTCAAGCACTGACTCTTCACATTAGTCCCCCACAGCACGCTGCTTATTAAAAGCATCTTTCAGATCTTGTGGGGAGCACTTAGAAAGATTTCAAATGTTTCTCCAAACTGGATCTGAGGGAATGGAATGGAAGACATCATTCATCTTGTTTTCAATGAAAAATAGAGTTTCCTACACATACAGCATGTGCTCTCCCTATCCAGCTCAGCACCATTTCTACACAGTGCAGGGATTTGTCTAGATTTAGACAGCCGAAGACCTGACACTGTTGCAATCACAGGATGCTTTGGACAAAAAGTCAGGTCATGAACCACTGGTACCAACAGCAGCACTATGAATTAGCCCTCCAGCACATCAAAGTGGGGCTATGTAATCCTACACATTCATCGTGTTGAGGTTAACTCAATCTAACGAAGTCACAAATGAAGAGGTATCAATTAAATTTAAAAAGAATTAATTTTTGAAGAACCTTCCCTGATGAATGGAAAATTTCTATTCAGAATAGGCATGTAAAAAAACCCCACCATTTAGCAAACATCAGCATGGCTAACCAACATCTTACTAAACATATAAGCCATTTCAAACAGCAAGACTCTGCTCACCTCTATTTTTGCACAGGGCTGTGGTGACACTACTGCATTAGTATTTAGCCCACACCCACCACCACCATCATCCGTTTTTCCTCCCCACCCCCCAGAAGAGCAGCTCATAACCTGCAAATATGAGCAACTGTGGCAACTGTGTACTAGAATTTACCTCTAACACAGGTAGAGAAATAATGTCTGTTGCACATGCTACTCCAGGGATAACCTATCAATAGAAGTGATAAAATATAAATAATTTCACACAATACATGTACGTGTGTAGGTATACAAGTGAATATCCATTACTCGTTTCCTTTGCAAAATCATCTAGTTAGCTAAAACTGTACATTCAGTTTGCCGAAAAGAAGAAAGGAAGATATGTCTCTCATTCATCCCATCTAGAAAAACGTAAAACTAGAACAGTTATAGACCAAAAAAAGTTTTCTATTTGTTGTGTCATTTGCTCTTGCCTAAAGTTACCAATCTTAACTCTAGTGATGCTGGTTGCCTTGGAAGCAACTTCAGGATTTTGCTGGTCAATCATATTTTGTATTCATTATAAACATAACAAAATCATCCCTAAATTAGTATTTCATTACGAAAAACAATACATTTAATTATCCATTCCATTATGGTAGCTCCTCTCATTTCATAAATGCTGTTTTTTGTTGACAAAATACAGGATTCATGGAAAACACCCCTGGGGTTAAGACTTGACAATATAAAATGTGCATAAAACATAGATGTGAATTGAGACTATGTCTAAGAAAAGGCGATGTATACAAGTAAATTACAGGTTTTATTATAACAGGAAAAAACCAAACTTCCTCTAGTTATTATAGTGCCAGCTGTTGTCTTACCCCAGTCCAGTCAAGCAGTGATGTGTAGGGCAAGAGTTTATCCAGGTTGTTGGTTTCCGGACACATTCTGCAGTACAGGGAGGCTGAAGGCAACGTAAAAAGATTTAGAAGGGTGAGATTTGTATGAACTACCAGTTATCAAGAAGAGGCTTCACAGTCAGTTCCTTATCTATGTAACACTTGTTTAGGGACAAATCCTGCTGCCATCTCTGAAACAGCTTCCTTCATGGTGGAACTCATCCCATTCTCTGCACAAAAGGAGGAAGGGAAGTCCAGATGGCTGCGGGGCCCAGTCAGCTGCTTGGCTACAGCTCAGCACTGCAGGGGTTCTTTGTATGTAGGCTTACGGCACACAATATACACACTAGATAGGCTGACAAATCAGCTATTATAGGAGAATGTCATGATATGCCAAATCCTTATGAAAAAAAAAAAAATGGTTTGGGCTGGGCTGAATGAGATTTGTTCCTCCTCTCCAATCCCAGTTATTTACACCCCAGATATCAGACATAAGCCAGATGGAGAATTCGCTCTCCAGTGACCTTAAATTTTGATAAATCTATTTGCACCACTAGACAGAAAAATGCACTTGAAAAGTTATACTACCATCTTCATTTTGAGAGGATGTATAACCTTCTAAACTACTGAACCAACACCACAATACACAGGTCAGCTAATGTAGATCATAACAAACAAGTTGGAAGAGAGTTAGTTTACAATACTATGGCTTCTCCTTAAGTCATAATTAGGTTAAGCAGGAAAAGTTAATATACAGGAAAAGGAATACCTTACCAATGATAAATTCCTGAATAGGATCAAAAGAATGACATGTTGATAGGTTCTCAGAAATCCACCAAATAATCTGTCAGAAAGAGAACAGAGGAAATTTTCACATTTCTCTGTTAAACCACATAAGGGTCTTGAAAATGGACTGTAGAAACCTTGGTTTCATTACTAACACTTTGCATGAAGTCATGACATAAAGATAAATGTTTTCATGTCAGCTTTGACCAAAAAAGCACCTTGGGTAGCCTGGGTGATGAGCCTCTTGGCACCAGCAAAAGGTACATATGAATCAGAATTTTTCTTCTTTCACTGATATCGTAACCCTGACCCGGTTCCGTATGAGACCATCAGTCACTAAAAGAACTCAACGAAAATTCTTTTCCCACCTTCATTTCCAAGTCTGTCGTACTTCTGACACACAGAAGAGCACAATGTAGAGCTGCCAACCTCTCACTGTCTCGTTTGCTGTTCTGCAGGAACTTCAGTAAGGCGCTGTCACTGATGCTCACTGCATACATTCTTCCTACGCAGCAATCCAAGACTGTTGACACGAGTGGGGACTGGATGGAGCAGTTTGGCAACATGTCAATTCTTGCATCCTCACCTGAATAACGTAGGTTTGAGAAGAAAAAGGACTAAGAATATAAAATTTGCCTGCTACCATTATTTCTCTCAAGACTCCCAGATCCCCAACAGTAAGAAACAGTTTGCTTCTTGCTCTAATTGCCTGATATTGCACTAGAGAGAAGATGGAATAGTTCTGGCTAAGTAAAGGAACTAAATCAGGAGCCCAGTCCACATTCAATCCTTTATTTTCCTACTGCTGACGTGGAGATGCACAGATTTGAGGCTCACAACCCAGTCATAACACAAATCAGAGTACACAGAATGGAACAGAGGAGGGTACAGGATTACTAACAGGGATACAGTAGAATTGATACTTAAGCACAGTTCAGAACTGCCTAAATTCAGAATCATAAAATAACCTTGTGCTGGTGGACTGCTTACCATGTCTCCCAGTGGCCAGAACAGAAAAGTTCTGCACTACAATTACTTAATGAACCATCAGACAAAGCCACTACAGACCTTGTTCATCAGAGGAAGTGGGCCCACCACACAATAGTCATGCTTTGTATTCACCTCTAGCAGAATAGTTTTTAATCAGGTATTCACAACTATTAGCTCCATATGATACCCCTGTGCCAGTCCCCACTACTTACCTTTCCTTCATCCAACTAGAAGAATGGATTTCTGTTTCCAAACAAAAGTCCTCCATTTCCAAAAATAACCCACTTCCCATAAAGATATGTTTATTGGAAATGAAATAACATGCTTCTCAGATGAGACTCTAAATCCAATTGCATCAGCCTGATCAGGTGAAGGAAACACAGATTTCCTTTCCCCACATCCTCCAAACACACACATTTAGAGCAACTCAATTGGAGGAAGGAAATGTAAAATCAAATTTACATCTCCATGTGAAATTTGAGAACAGCAGAGTACTGAGAAGCATGTGCAAAGATGGAGGAAGGGAAACTATGCAACTAAAGCAAAGAATTTCTAATTCAGTGAAAGGTCTCCTTCCATTTCATAATAAGCAAGAAGTATGTAATCGATGAAGTATGAACTGTCATTTCAGAAACACTTTTTAAAATTGGAAGTGGCAAAACGTCACTTAGTCATTTTTCAGTCTCCCTTTTTCAGAACACTGTGCAATAAAACAAGTTTTGACCAAATGCAACGTCCCTATAAAGAGATTTTAATAAGTTTCCTATAATGCAATAAAATTTCACATAGCAGTCGTACTATACCTGTCAGAAATAAACTATAGCACAGCAGGTCAGGATGCTGAATATTCAGAAGGTGCAGGAACTGTCCAGGCAAATAAGCAGCCACATAATAGTCTATTTAAAGAAATCACAGTGGTCAATTTAGCACTTAACTTCTTAAAGCAAATAAGTGAATGTTTCACTTGATTCTCATCTTAGCCCATTTCTCCTTTATGGATTGATTACATCTAGGAAATACGAAAGAAATTAATTAGAAGCTCTGTTGTATTAACACAGGAAATACTAGCAATACATTTAGACTTCCAAGGAAGGTTTCAAGAGCTTAAGACGCTCAAGAACTCAGCAGCTGATCTCCTGAGCAGAAGTTGAATCAGTTTCAAAGGAAGTTGCTTACTAACAGTGAGGTAATGCAATATCAAATGCCGAGTAATGTAACTACTTAAGAAAGAAAAAAAAAAATCCTTTTCTTCTAGAAAAAGTTTAGTCCTTTGTCTCCCCTACTGGGGACAGACAATAACAAGCAGGGAAGTAACATGGGTAGCTTACCAAGATTCAAAAAGGCCACTTCCTTCAATTGAGGAGTTTCTGGTCTTTCTAAAGAAACTGTAAAAGTTTTGCTAAATCCTGTGAAAAATAAATAAATAAATGGAAAAAGAAACATCATCTGTTACAAGATGAGTATATAGCACTTTACAGATTGAAATTTCAGCAGTCAATATACCCAGTAATGTTTTAAGACTGTTTTACAGGCTTATATGTACAGATGGATTTACTTCATACTAAACAGAGTTGCTGCATTCTTCGTAGATATTCACCTGCATAGCCTATACTCATGCTTAAAGAACCATCCCAACCCAGAGCAAACCTGTGCAAGGATATCACCCTTTGCAAACAAACAAAACCCATCAACAACAAAAAACCCACCACCAAATACTTCAAATAGTTGAGCTCCACATTTTGGTGACCTCTCAATTGTTTTTAAAAATTTCCAGTCCAATCATGTTTTATTTTATTAGTTTACTTCAAGACTTGTTTAAACATACGCGAATTTCAGACCCTCCTTGATTGCATGGGTTTTTCATCAGCACAATCATTTATTTTATTGTAGGCTTGCACCAAACTTCCTCTGGCATCCAGTAGGAATGACATACATTGCTTCCATTTTCTCAGTCTCTCAAAAAAGTTAGAGATTAAAACAGCTAAAGAGAAAGTGACTGATCTCCATGCTCTGACATCCTAAACGCTGAATGATGCCATGATCAGGATGCTACTTAATACTGCGTGAAAGTTCAAGGTAACAAAGGTCTACAGTCTACAGAACCACCAAGAAAAAATATGAACCACACTTCAGCAAATTATCAAGGAGACAGATTTTTATTCCTGACCATAGCACAGAAACATGCTTTCTCACTGATGAAGAAAAAAAAAGTGAGATCTCCAAGATCAACACTGACACTAACGGTGAAGGGTTTTCTAAGAAAAATAGCTTTTCATACAAGATGCCAACTGAAGTTTGCTTGAAATGAATCAGCATACTTCACCACCCTGTTCTGCTGCTTGCCAGCCTGAACACACATGCAAACCAATACCACCACTGCAGAACCTGTGGCATCACTTCTGTTTTTACGCTACAACAAGAAACTGAGGGGACTCCTGTGGGGACAGCATCCTTCCCCCAGCCCTCCCTGACCTTCCACTCATCACCCTGCTCAGACAACAATCATGAGCAGTGTCTGCGATGGAGGTGTCTGGTTGTGACTGCTGAACCAGGATCAGCGTGGCTCTGTGGGAGACAGCACACACTCACCACACGACTGGTATGCAGATAGGACCAGTAGTCAGCCTCCCTAAACAGGGGACAGCCCAGAGCTTATTAAGAAATCCCTGCACGTCCGCATGCCATGATCTTCCCCTGGAGCAGGGATGCCTCTCAAGGTTACTCCTCAAGGTCAAGAGATTCCTTACTTGCCACAGATATGGATGAGTAATAGCCAGCTTCTTGAAACTTTAATCTTGGAAGACTGAAAGACTTATCTGCTAATAGCTTGCTAACTTGCTATTCAGTATTGAGTGATATGAAGGAGTTATTGCACATATAATGGGAAGTGATTCTTCCCCTCTACTCGGCCCTGGTGAGATCACATCTGGAGTACTCTGTCCAGTTTTGGGCTCCCAGTTCAAAAAAGACAAGAATTTCCTAGAAGGAGTCCAGTAGAGGGCCACAAAGACGATCAAGGGCCTGGAGCATCTCCCTCATGAGGAATTACTGAGTAACCTGGGTATGTTCAGCCTGGAAAAGATGACGAGGGGGTCTAATTAATGTTAATAAATATCTAATGGGAGGAAGGAGATAAATGAAGGAGGGCAGGATCTCCTCAGTGCTGCATAGCAATAGGACAAGTAGTAAAGACCTAAAACTTGAAGATATAGTGCTTTACACATAAACAATTGGCCAGATGGTCCATGCTAAACCTCGAGACTCAACAAGAGGGTTTTCCTTACAGTTTTGTCAGACTTTGTTCTCTGTTCAGTAATCAAGTAACCTGGTTATCACAAATTTGTTAAGTTGAAAAAGCTGCTTTGTTAAATCACTACTTAGGGTAACATTCATCAGCACATTGCTGCGTCTCTCCTACGAATGAAGTGTGCAGCCTCACCTGCACACTTGAATCTACAAACAGTTCTGCACCAACAACTCCATTTCATGAAGATTATTTCAGATGCAGCTTGTCAGCATCCCAGCTATTTATCCTCACTCTGTTCCCGATACAGATACGGATGTAGTAAGGGTCATGATTGACTCCAAGCAGTGCAATGCCCCTTCAGCTGAAAGTTGAAAAAGCCAGTCCTTCACTGGAGATAAGCAGTAGCAATAATGCAGAGTACTGTCACACAAAAAATGGACTGTTCCAATTCTTTAATGCCTTCAAGAACCAAAAAATGCAGTTTGCCCAATCCCACAACATTCCAGCAGCAAAGTGACGTGTTAAAGCAACCAACTCACAGAAAGTTTCCCCACACAAGAGAGCAAAAGCTTAAAGTAAAGCAGAAGAAACATGTTTTCCACTTGAACATGGTTACCCCATATTATGCAGCTTCTCACTCAAGATATAATTCACCTCTCTCCTCCACGTATCAAATGAGAAAGAAATCTTGCCAATCAGAAGTTTTATGCTCTGAACAGAATAATGTTATTATTTTCAAGGAAAAAGACAGATTTTAAAATTAAGAGCTGAAACTACCGTTTTTAAAACCAGTGGGTGTTGCATCTCTTGGTGTGAAAATGACATGCTGAACTGGAACTCTAAACCCACATTCAAACTAAGAGCTGCTGGTTCTGTTTCCCATACAAATGCCTCACGGCATCAGTACAACACACCTGCAGCTCCCACAGATTTCATTGATGTTGTTTGTGCTCAGCATGTCAAAAAATCTGGCTAGAACTAAGGGATCCAACTAATAACCACTCATAAAGTCACTGGTTTCAATCTATTAGCTCAGCATCAGGCAGGAAGTCTGCAGCAGGAAAGATGAGTCTGCAGACAAACGCAGCTGCAGTCTTTAAAACATCAGCTACAGCAGTTTATTGTCTGCAGACTTCAGTGGTCGTTTCGCAAGGCATTCTGCCACTCTTTCAGCAAAATGTCATTCTCCAAAACAAAGTAACTATAAATTAACAAGTCAATTTTACCTTTATGTAAAAAATATATGGAGTATGTTATTTCCCCAGGAATATCCAAAGCGAGACTCCAACACACACACAGTCCTCCTAAAAAGACAAAAAGGAAAAGGAAATTGACTGGTCCACTGTCCACAATGCACAAAACTAAAGCAAGACTGTTTCAATTTAGAAACTAACAATAACAACCTCTCAAAAAAAAGTAACAGTTACAGAAATATAGACCACATATCTCTAAGCATCATTTACCTAGTGAAACACAGCAAAGGAGAAGAGAAGAGGCAGAGTGGCACAATGGAATTCAGAGTTCTGACATGACCAGTTCTTTTTAGAAGTAGCACATTTTTAGACCTTGTCAGTAGAAACCTTGCTTGCAGCCAGAACACTGACCAAGCCTTTCTCTCCACAACCTGCCTTAATATCTAAATATTTTGTTAAGCGACTGTCAAATATGCATGGAACACAGCAAAACACAATTTGTTTACTTTCCAATCAGTAGTTCCATATTGGCAGCAGCATGGCATGTTAGTAGAGCTTTCTGACTAAAAATCGTTGGCACTTCTTCCCTTTCCAGTACAAAGCACTATCACCTCTTTTTTTCTTTTTACTTTCTTTTCATTTATTTACTTCTTTTTTTAGGGAAAAAGTCAGTTTGTCTCAATTTTATTTCAGTCAGTATATTTCAGTACGGTACTCCATGCAGGACTGATTCCCTCTACTCCATTCACCTTAATTCCAAATCAGACTGACAGACTGTTTTGATTCCATTGGCTGGTAGCCCTTCATCCATCTCTTATAAAAACTTTAATCAGCTTTCACCAATGCTTGGCAAGCTGCTTTGGCATTCATACCAGAAACAGCTTCTTAACCACATTATCCCAATACAGTTGGGAAAGAGAACTGTAACTGTTGGCTCTTTTACCTTTGCTGAAAGTTTATCACTTAGGACAAAATAAATAAATAAAATTAACAACAAACAAATACGATTTTGTGAAAAATAAAGGCTTGTATATACAAGGAATACACACATACACACAAAAAAGCACAAGAAAGAAAAAGCACAAGTACAGAAGCACAGTTACCAAGGTATTCTATTGGTTAAATGCCTAGTACTTCAGACCACAGCCTTGGTACAGCTGCAGAAGCACACCACACTTCTGGAGAGGTAAATCCTTTCCTGAGGTATCATTTTTTTGTTCTTACCTGACTGAATATTGTTGGGAAGCTTGATACAGTTTTGCTTGGATATCTGAGTCATTTAAATGGACAGGGCATGCTGCCAGAGCACTTGGCATCTCTCAGAGAATGCATAATTTTTAAAATAGCAGCATCAGGACTCATGAGGAAGACTGGAAAAGCTCCAGCAACCCACAATGCTGATTTATTACCAACAGCTCCCTTCCAACTGCAAATGTCTTTCTTCCATGCAGGAGGCTACTGTATACATTGTTCTCTAAATTGTACAGCAATTGTGCAAGTTTGTTCAGTTTGTTCAGACTGAAGTGTCAGTGAGTGTATATGCAAGTTGATCACAAAAAACAGTGGCTATGGACAACTGTTAATGAGATGTATATATTCAACACCAGGATACTGGTGAAATATCAGTAAGTTGGACTACAAACAATAGGAAATACCAAATGGTTTTGGAAATACCAAACTAACAAAGATGAAAACATAAACAACTCAGATCAGCAACTGTCCAAGCAGTATTACATCTCATACTGTCCTGACAGTCCTATTAGTGCAGTCAAAGACTGAGAACGAGAGAAATTCCTTTCTTACTCTTACCAGCAATCTCTGCAAATGAGAGTTGGGGTGTGTTGATGCACAGAAGGCTTATTTTGTTATCCTATTGCATCTCTATGGTAAGACCTTTCTGCTTTGCATAACCAAATCTCCTATACTATCAACTTCAAAATCCTTTGCAAACAGATGAGCCACAATATCAGAGGACTCACATGAAGACATACTTGGACAGATTCGCATCTTCTCAGAAATAAAAGGGGGAAAATAACTCAATCACGACAAAGGAAAAAAAGCAGCGTTTAAAACAACACTTTAGACTGCATTTGGCAGTGTTAAGAAAACAACAATTACAGCTCTGCCATTTCAGAAGCAAACATCATACCACTGAAACAGCAAGTCTCACAAGAACACACGAAGACAGATAGTTTTCTGTAGGAACCTTAACTTCAAATTCATGATTCTGGCTCATGCAGAACAGATGTAAGGCTGTAAAAATTTCTCAGCATGGCGTTTGAGCTCCACAGGTCGAAGATGACGCTGCACTTGCACATTGCTGAGTTGTACTGGCATGGGAGTGACTTGCTTTGTCTAACTTCAGCCGCCCATCAGCTCTCATCTAGACTTCCACTACACAGCTAATGAAGAAATACGGATAGAGGCAACCATCCTCTGGAGATGCCTATTTCTCTCCTTAATTATAGTCCAGATGCTTAGCTTTTAGGCAGGTAAATTTTAGTGAGAGTAATTCTCAGTTTATGCCATCTTACTTCCTGCATTTTTTTCAGAACCAAACAAATTCAACTGAAAGGTACTTCTAAAGCGTTAAAAGAAAACTTTACAGTCTAGTGCTGTTTAAATAACAATTGAACTCTGAACATACAAAGGTAATTCTGAGGCCTGATCTCAGCTAATCTGGAAGTACACAGCAGATCTTATCTGGAGACATTTTGTCTTGTGTGTGGTAAGGAACAGGGCTACTTTTCTGTTACTGCAGAAGTTTGAGAAAGAAAGAATGATTTCATTCAGAGGTCAGCTTGGTGGTGCTCAATAACAATTAAAAGGGAAATTACATTGAGTATTTCATTATGAAGTTATGCCAATTATTTTCTGCCAGGAATATCTAAATGATACAAATAGGGATATCAGCATTAACAGTTGAAGCACGCTAGCAGCTCCACAGAAGGCACAGTTTGTGCCTTAAAGAGCATGCAGTCTTCTTGTAAGCTACCACAAATGAGAAATACAAAAGGGAACTTCAGTGTGATTACCCACACTGTCCTTCAACAACTAGATATGGTCCGAGTATCAAAACCATTTTTTTCAAATTGTCATTACTCAAAATGAATTGTAGAATGTAATCCTCACTTTCAAACAACATTTAGCAAAGAGCCAAATGCAATGAAGTGATTCAGTAAGTGTAACCGTCAAATTATGTTTTACATTAAGCACAATGTTCAGCCTGTGAAAGGTTCCACAAAGAACTTAAATACGGTGTTGTCTGATGGAAAAAAACCTTTTACTTCAGGGTAATCAAATAATAGACTAGAGGGAGGAAGACTGAATTTCATCCTGATCTAAAAGGTAGTGCTTGAATCTAAAATAACCTTAGCAAACCACAGTTTGAAAAGAAAACATGTATACACAAATCAATAACTTCTTCCATTATTGTACGTGCAGTCTGTATATGAAATGCAACTGAAAATGTCTTGCTAACAGAACAAAATTAACCTAACCTGTATTTGGTAAATGGAAATGCGGTTTTCTCTTACCTCTAATTCCTTCCCTCTAATCTTTTTAACTGTATCATCTGCCTTTGTATGAAAAAAGGAAACCGCATTTCAGTTTATTTGCATTAATAGGCACTTCAGTACAGTCTCAGCAGTTCACCAGCGTGCATAAAAGCATCCTTAAAAAGCAAGATGTGAAAGCATTTCTGCAACACATCGCACCTCTAGATGACTCTGCAGACCATTTAAAGGTTAATCATATACCATCTCTGCTTGGCCGTATGGTCTAATTTAGAAATTGAAATTGCAGGCATCTGTGATGAACAGATGTCTCGAGTCCAGTATTTAATAAAAATAAAAATAAAAAAAAAATCAACTCATAACATGCATTAGGATGCAGGCAGAGTCCTAAATCCTAAAGGCTTCAGGAACATCACAACATTCACATATTAAATCACTAAGTATAAAGTCCTAAATTTAATATCACATGCTTGAACCTGTTTTGCTATATGGGCACACTGCATCAGTTTTTTGGAGCTAGGCTACCAGAAAATTTCTGGGTGACTGCTTTATTATTAGTGTCAATATATAAAACCCAAGTTAGTCTCCAGCTCAACTTGCCATGAAGCTTTCAGAGGGTAAATAAACTCAACAACAAAGTGGTGCACAATTGCTGCCTTCTCCCCAGTTTTCTGTCAAGCATAATCTAAGGAATAAACAAGTCACACACTTGCAAAAAAAAAAAAAAAAAAAAAAAAAAGTGTATAATGTCTTACAAAGAAATTTGTAGTTATCAATTATGATTACACTATATAACAATTACATGTGGAGATGACCGTAATATCACAAAATTTGCACTTATTAATTACCTGCTTTACTTGTAAAGACCTGAAGATTCAAAGACTTGGATGCAACATCTTGGTCTTCACAGTCATCGTATCCAAAATTCACAAATCTAGGAGCAAATAAAGATCACTACATAAATCAGTCCTTCTCCAAAGGGATTTATCACAACACAAAGACCACGAGAACAGTTGTAATGTAATGAAAACGTATTAATTGAATTATAATCAAATACTGTCTAATGAAAGTTAAATCAGGCTCAACCAATGATCTCAGCATTGCCAGAAATGATAATCGTAAGGCTGCACTGTTAGTAGAAAATATTTTTTTAATACAACTGCATGATTTCATATTCATTTATTGCAGTATAATCCAACCATTCCTATGCTTGAAATGTAAGTTAGTTCTGATGAAGCATCCAAAATCCAGTAACTCATCGTGCCTGAGAACTCAGAAAGTTTTGCAGCCCAACTGCACCATTCTTGTACCTCTCAAGCTACATTTAAATCTGCAAGTAAGCACACTAATTTCAGTGGGTGTACTTGAAAAGGAAAGGATAAAATCATGCTCACATGGATCCTATGTTACCACAACATTCTTTTTCAATCTTGTGCTGGCTGTACTTTAATGGTTTTTCATGGAATAACAGAAAATCCCAAGTTGGAAGAGACCCACAAAGATCATCAAGCCAAATTTCTGGCTTCACACAGACCTACCTAAGAATCAAACCCTATGTTTGTGAGGGTAGTCCAAACACTCCTTGAACTCCAGCAGCTTGGGGCCGTGACCACTGCCCTGGGAAGCCCATTCCAGGGCCTGAACACCCACTGGAGAACTTTTTCCAAATATCCAGTCTGAACCTCCTCCCCTACTGCAGTTCCATGATGTTCCCATTTTCATATCTTCGAAAGAAACAAGCATCATGTTTCCCACATGGAACATGCAATAGAAAACTGCAGTCCATCTGCTTTGGGTTGGTTTTTATTTTTGCTGGGGATTTTGGGATTGATTGGTTTGGTTTCCCTCTGCCCCTCCCAAAATGATTTTGCTCCTATATGGATACTTATGCCTTTCTGCAAGAATATATATATATATGTTTACGTATATATATTTTATATTTATGTATAAAAACATATGCATATACATAGTATTGAAGCTCTTACAAGACTTGAATTTTTTTCAGTACTAACTGCAAAACATATAGTACTCATTCAGGGCAATCTGCAACTGCAGCAGCACTGTACTGAGCCTTCTGAGACACTCTTAGGGATGTAAGACCTCCAGTTACTGACATCTGAACTTGTAGCTTTCACCTCCATTTTTATTGACGAAGAAACAAAAGCCCTTCTGAAACATAAATTCAACTGAGTGTAGAAAGATGAGAATGAGATGAATATGACTGAGTGACTATTCTGACTAGATTCTTCTTCACTTCAAAGGAAGCTTCAAGGAGACCAGCTCAGATGCACCCATGTGCACTGCAGACACAGACAGAATCAGAAGTGTCTTAGCCTTTGAAACTGCAGGCTGCTTGGAAATAGCATGCTGGAGAATGAAAAGAACACAGGCACTGCCTCGTGGACAACAAAAAGGAGCTACCAATCTGGTTAACTCCCCAGTAAAACATGTAACACAACAATTAAAATTGAGAGATTCGCTTGACAGGAATCTCAACATCACTAATACAGCATGTCCAAGAATGAAGCAAATAGGCACCAAATAGGCACCAAATACTCAGAGAAAGGACTCTTTAACCTATGGCTAGGTTAAATTTTCTCCAGAAAAATTATTCTCAAAAATAGTACCAAAAAAGCAGTCAAGGGCGGAATTATATTTTACTGCTATCCTTGAGGAAAATACGAGGTTTGGACACAGCGTTCCTATAATTGTTATGTACCAGTCCCACGCAGGTAACTCCAAACACAGATACATGGTTCTAACAGTAAATTTACCAAGATTTATAAAGTATTAGACCATATTTTAAAAGGAAAACAAAACAAAAAAAACCTTACTTTACTCGTTTGTCATTTACAGAAATATCCAGTTGTGATTCCAGCTGTTAAAAAAGAAAATTGTCATTTACTGATATTACTGAGTTATGATTAATACTTCATCCCAGCGAAATGTGTCACACACATTTCAACAGGTTGAACATTTTAACAAAGAAGTTTATCTATCCTCTAATCACCATCACAAAAAAATCAATCTGAAAAGAGATCCTTTAAAAATATATATATCAACTGCAAGTAATTTGCATCAGAGTGAATTTCAGCTGCTGGGAAATCTTATGTTCAGTAACTGTAATTCTTATGTTCTGCTCTCTGCCTTTAAATAGTTAAAACTGTCACAGTAATCCAGTTTTTGTCTAGTGAGTTTGATAACCCCCACTTTTCAATACTTGAGTACAGTATCAGCATAATGTAATGAATGTCACTTACTTTTAGGTCAATAGCTGTCTAGTGGCACAGAAATTACCTTACTATGGCATAACCTGAATCTGAATGTATTTTTGTCCTTGTTTTATGTTATTTACAAAATAACTGCCCTCCCAAAAGGCAAATCCAAAACCAGTCTCCCTCTGCAAAACATCCACTATTGGAGATTATACAGACACTGAGATTGATCTCATTATTAGTGTTTGGAAGACAAAATTACAACCAAATCAAAACTATCATACAAAAAAAATACTAATGACTTACTGTTGAGTTAAAATTTTCATCAGGGTAGAACTGGACACATTTTAAAGTACTCCTTGATTCCTAAAATTAAGAGGATACATTTTGTAGCTAATAAAAAATTAAGTATATCTCACAGACTGAAAAGTGACTGGACAACCCACTGTTCCACACACACGCTTCTTTGCTAACAAATATGTAGAAATTAGGGGACAAAAGAAGACATTAAAAACCACATATAACCCCCCACAATAACACTCTGACAAGCTTCCTTCCTGTCCTAGATCATTATCTACCAATCACCTCTAATTGCGTGGGCCCTCACTTGAAGCACATCTCATACACGCTCTCTCTCTTTCTCTAGTAGGTTAAAAATACTTCTTCACAGCTACCTATGAGGAAAAACGAACCATATCTGGCTTCAGTCAGTTCAAAAAGGGTACCTCAGAAACAAAACCAGGAATGTGTTTCATAATCGCAGTTGGCTTCCTGTTATTTCCTAACACACATATTTGGTGGCTAAGAGGTGAGAAAAGCAGATTTTCATGTACGCACAATACATCAAGTGCAAATTGTCCTTCAGTCAAATTGAAAAGAAAAAAAAAGTGAGGAACTTGGGCATTTCTAGCCATGAACTTGTCCTCATTTGGACTCAACAAGTCCGTGTACAACACACTTTCTGAATATGAACTCTGTAGAAAAGAAGGAACATATTCACCGGTTTTTAGTAGATTTAGATCCTTTTGAACAAAAGACTTCTCTAAAGCAAAGAAAACTACCAAATTCACCAATCTTTATAGGAACCACTAAGACTATCAGACTTTGTGCATGCACACAAACGGCGGTTAAGGCAAGTGCTGCTTTTGATTTGGGTTCTTTGAGACACTGACAATAAAGACTGCTATAATGAAAACCCAATGAAATTATTACACCATACACTCAAAACTTTGCTGCCATGAGACGGGAAAAAAAAAATGGAATGACATTTAGTTCACCTTTGGAACAATGTAGAAGAGTCTTTGTTCTGTCATATCCCACTGTGCCCAAATGAGATCATCTGCAACTCTGGCTCTTGGAAGCTGACCTGAGTTCTGAATCACCTAAAAGGAAAGAAAGAACATTAGAGGTCATCAAGCACAGTTCTCTACTGATGATTACGCACAGAGTTTGCCTTAAAGAGAAAAGCAACAACAGAATGTGCTTGAAGGGAACATGTCACTTGTTAGTAGCAGCAGAACCACCTCTGCTGTGTGCAAGATGCTCAAGTTCAAGATCAGTTTTCAGGGTATTCCAACTGTCAAATATTCTGAGATATCCTTGACTTCAAGAAATTCACCACTTTTGCTGTGCAAAGTGCATGAAGAAAAACAGATGTCAGCCTTCATCAAAGAGAAGGGGTGAACAGTGAAATACCACAGCCAGTTTAGAACCAGCTACATTAACTATTTAGGGAAGATGGCTTAGCTCTGAAAAGGTTTTCAAACTAAAATCTCACTCATGTGACAGAAAGGAGTACTGGTAGCAGAATACAAGCCAGAATTCTGGACAATTTTTAGGACCGTATGAATGCTCATTTGAAAGATGGAGAGACATTTCATATCATCACAACAGATTTGTTATTCCACTGTCAACTACCATGCAAAATCCCCTCTAAAAGCAATGATACACTTTTAGAATACTATGAAAGACTTCAAAATGATGAAAAATCAGGATCCTAATATTTTGCCACCAAAGACTAGTTTTTCTCCATGAAATGAAACACTGGATTTTATGACGCAATCTGTCACTGTACTAGAAGTATGCTGATCAATAATTTAAGCAGAATATCCACAATCAGTTTGCTGAAAACTAACTGATGTTTAAAATGTGAAAAAAAAAGATTACAGGGAAAAAAAAAAGGTTGAAACATTCACAGTACTTAGAGTACTGTGTTCTAAGGGTTTGTTTTAAATAAATTCTTTCCTGGGATACGTGGGCATTCAGAAGGAAAACTTAGGAAGGTGATTTTACAAATATACTGAATGATTTAAAAAGAAATATATACAATTTCTTCTTCCAAATTCTAACATCCAGACAAGTTTAGATCAACAGCAACAAAAAACCCCAACTTTCCTCACAAATTACTTGTTACATAGTTTTTTTTAATCAGCTTTGTGGTTAGAAGAATACACTGTCAAATTACAAAAATAATCAGCTAGAATTACAGAACAGGCCCTTGAACTGTCAATTAAAGCAAAATAAAAACCCTCAAACCACAAGATTTTTCAAGACTTACCACTCCGTGTTCCTCTTCTGCAACGACGTGGATATCGAATTGTTCAATGTCTTTAAAACAACACAAAACATTTAAAGTTAAAGCCATTCATTTTTATATGTTTTTATATAGTTAATCAATCTAATCTCCTAGAACCTATAGATGACATCTAGGTTAGCAGCAAAGATGGATTTCTCCAAAAAGACGGAAAAAGCCATCTCATTCTTTGATATGAGGGAAAGGTAAGAGGGATGAACTGCCTTTTGCAAGTGTCCCCCTCTATCCACTCACTCTCATCAGAGTGAAGTTCCCACTAGATTAGGCTGAACACGCACAATCAGCTGGATTCAAGGTGCTTTTGTCCCTTTCTTATCTCCTCTGTTATGCTATAAAATCATAAACCATCTGTCATAATGAACTGAGCTGCTCTGAATTTATACAAACAGCTACAAAAGTCTAATTCAGCTTTTCTAAAAATTAAGATGACTGATGAATGCATGAACTAAGGGGAAAAAAATGCAACGTTGGCCATTCTGCTAACACTGGAAAAAAGCCTCAGTAAAGCACACAGGTTTTGAAAGACATTCAAGATACCGAGAATGGTTTTCTTCTCATTGTTTTTTTTCCCCCAGTAAAAGATTATGAAAAAATAATCCATGATGAGCACACTGAAGTAAAAAAATGACAAAGTATTCTCAAAATATTAACTCACATTTATCTTCTGAAACGAGCAAAAGATGACTTTCTGTAGAAGTATTTCTGCCTTCCACTGGATAAAGAAACTATACAGGAAGTTTTACAGAAGTAAGTAAATAACCAAAGTTGTTTACAACACTCATCTACAATATCTACTTAGCCAAATAGTTATATATGTTTAAATAAAGCCAAGCACATGTATGATATTCAATTAATAAGATCTAATATTACAGACTATAAGTTATCAATCACTATTATTGAAGGCGTAGGTGGATTGCAGAGAGAGAGGTAAAAAAAAAAAAGTAGGCTTCATGTTAAGAGAAACGTTTGAAATAGAACATTTTATGATGTTTCTCATCTTTTCAAATTTATGAAAACATTGGCACACACTCTCTGTAACAGTTCCAAGAAACATGACACATTTCTGCACTCAATCACTTTTGCACAGAGAATTACTAAAGTTTGTATTTAGATTATTTGAATGATTTACCTGCACTCGAACACAGCTATCCACAGCCTTTAAGACTCTCACATTATTAATGGGATGAATTTCAATCAGCAAGGTTAAATACTTGGACACTGCAAAAAGGACACGTTTTAGGTAACTGTCTTTTCTTACAATACAAAGTTGTATTGCTAAGGGATAGAAAAAAAAAAATACTTCTAACAGTTTAAAACAATGCACTTGCAGTACCTGACTGTAACAGGTGAGTCACTCTTTCTTCCTCTGTATACTGACGGAAGCTGACTGCTAAGCAAGAGAAAAAACACAGCACATTTGCTATTAATCTTACTGAGCATTCTTGGAGAATAAATATCCCAAAACTTTTACAAAAAAAAAAAAAATAATAAATCTGTATTTTAAGGACCAGCAGGAGCTCCACTACATGTAGGAGGCATATATAAATGCAAGCGAGGGAAGTAAGCAAAGGGTATTTTACATTTTTCTTCCAATAAAACAGCAAAAACAACAGCTGTACTGATTGTACATCAACTACATTCTTTGGTGACGCATCCATTCAAATGCACAGGCTGCTGTGAGCAACATATGGCTCAAAACAGACTGAAGTAATTCAAGACACAAATATAACATACTACTAAACTACATTATCTTTGCCATGACAAAAAAAATTGATGAAACATATTTACCCAATAACGTCCTTTCACTGTTGATTGAACAACTGATTATGCGTAGATCTTTCTCAAACGTATAGAGATGCTACAGAGAAGTACATTAAGGATAAATTATATTTTAACTATATCAAGAAAATCTTTTAATTACTCCTCCCTAGGAAAACACTGCTGAACAGTTTTTTTGTTGTTGTTTTTTTTTTTTTAATTTCAGAACCAAATAATTTCAAGGCCAGAAAAACCGTATTTTAAGCCTCAACTGTACCACTTCTTCTTCTCATTTGTTTGTTTCTTACTAGCTCTTCTGAGCTCCATGTTGCCACTGGAGCTGCACAGCAAACTTTTACAGCAATATGAAATTTCACCCATTTGCAAAGGACCATCATCATGGTTCCAGCCACAGAACTGTGGTACCTTCTATTTTAGAACCATAAATAGAAGCACCAGGCAGACTGAAAAGGTATGCATAACAAAACAGAAGAACATTTATTTTTAAGGACACGTGCTCAGAGAAAAAAGAGGTCTTCAATTAGTTGTACAGAAACAAAGACTCAAGGCATGACACAGTACTGCTCCCAAGTCATCCAGAGGTTCTTTACCCTTAATAGCACTGTGTAAAATTTGAGAACCTTCCCATTCTCTCCTCTGTTTCAAACAAACCTATAAATTCCTTATGGACATAACATACTGTGTTGTAAGGCACCAAAACCTAAAATGCTACAGCACTGTCCTTACTAGGCAGAAGTATTGGACTCACCTCATTTTCTTTAGTTTGAAGGTCATACAATCCAATATGTGTACTTTTCTGATTTCCCTATGGAGGAAAACAAATCAACACTGACAATGCATATACAAATTTAAACACAATTTTTGATAATTTTTTTTTTCCTACTCCTCTCCCCTCTTTTTTCTCCCCTTTCACTGACACACATCCACTTACACTTCCCTTGGTAGCTAATTATCTCATTCGAAGAAGAGGAAGCAAGAACAATTTTTTTTTATTTTTTTTTTTTCCCTGATTGAGAATTAACACACGGGGCAAAGCTGAAACACAGTCAATCCACTGCCCACGAGCTCTGCTATATGCCCTGTGCCCCTCTCTCACTTTGGTTCTCAGCTGTTTTTAGTTATAGGCAGTATGGGAAGGAAGAAATAACTCTAAGAACAAAAGGGGATCACAGAATGCTTGAGTTAGAAGGGAACTTAAAGATGATCACACCTGGTGAGGTGTCCCCCATGCTGTGTCAACATGCTTGGTCCTTAAAAGGTGCATCTGAGATCACAGAACCCAAAACCCTGAAAGCAGCACCAATCACACAGCCAACCATTCACCCGAAACTATGCTGGCCCAGGAAGCCTGCAGGCTGGGAATCCAAACCTCAAAAATGGAGCACAGAAATATCATCACACAACAGCTTCCAGTGACCTCACTGCAGGTTGGAAAAAGGATTTCAGCTCTATCTTAGGAAACAATTATTTGAAGACAAATATATTTCATGAGTGCAAATTACACCATTAGCCTGCTGCTTATTGATAAAAACATACAATGATTTATTTTTTTTTTTTTTATACGTCTAAGGCTTTACAGAAGACAACTTTCTTCCTGGTACATTTTACCATGCTTTAAATTTTCAAACTACATTTTAATTAAAAAAATTTCAATTCTGCCCTACAGTACACATTTCATTTCAAATGAAGCTGAAATTCACTTGCATACTGTAGGTACATGAGCTAAATTGAAATTACATCCATCTACATAGCCTTGTACTCAAACAGTAAACATCTTTGTTTTTAACTGCTGCTTGAGGGGTGGGGGGAGAGAGTAGAAATCTATGGTTATTTTCAAAGCTACGGCATCTTGCTTTGTGATGTTAAAACAAAAGCATGAGTATTCTCTTTCTCAAAGGTCTATTTGCAATTATCTCACTATTGCTGTGGCAGTGACAAAATTCTCTGACTCCTAATTTAAACAAGGAAAACAAAATGTCTTTATGTTAAGATGCAAGCCTCAGGACTACTAACTTAATATCAAGCAAATGATTTCACAAGCAGCCATTCTTTCCAAAAGTGTCTGAAACTCTTACCCACAGTACTTAGCTACTGAAAAATACACTTTACAAGATTGGTAGCAGCACTGTCAGTGCCCATTTCTGTGCATAAGCTAATACGCTTGCTATCAGCTTCTCTGCAAAGATTCTTGCTACAGCTTTGCAAAACAGAAGCATATCTGTTAAAAATATCTTCCTTTAAGCCAACTCTGAGTGTAAGGAAAGACAGACACTTTAAATCTATGGTATCATGCAATACTCCAAAAGATGCTTGACATAAAGCTCATTCTCCACCTATCCCTGGTTTTAGGGGAATGCACTTGGTTTTCTTCTATTTGGTAAAGGCTGTTTTCCATTTGTGTTTATTAGGGGACAAGCCAGCTTTGCTTAGTTTACATCCTGGCTTGTGCACTGTCCTCACCAGCAATGTCACTGATAAAGTTTGCTGCTACAAAACCTAGAGGAAAGAATCTCGTATAGCTGTTCTTGCAACAGTGGTAGCTCATGAGTTATAAATAGTTTATAGAGAAAGGGGGAAGAGAGAGAAAAAGAGAGAGGTTGAACTTCATTCAGGAACTGAGTAAGATCTGTAGTTGGTTGTAGTTGTAGTTACAGTAATAGCGATTTCTCCAAAGTAAGTTTAAGGAAACAGATAGATAGTAAAGGCAGTCTGTTTTCTTCAAGTAAGCATTCTAGTTTGATGACACTCATTAATAGAACAAAACAGCCAAGTGTAATCAATAGTTATCACAGAACAAGCCTGTAACAATCTAAAAGAAGCATCAAACTGGGGCCTAAAACTACTCCTTGTTCACAAAGACGCATACACCGAGACTCTTTTCCTTTCTTTATAAATATGAACAGATACTCCTTCTAAAAGGTAAACTCCAGAAGCACAGAAGTGTATCCATACATCATCAACGGACTGTATCAGTAAAGAAAACAATTGGATTGAATCCTTGTTAATAGCAAAGAGTAAAAAGACAAATGTAGACACACAGCCCCACCAACACCTGTCTCTTGTTTTTTTCTCCTGAAGAGACTCTTTAGAAATATCATTCTAATCTTGAGACAAAAAAATCAGCCCCAGTATTTCAGTACTGCTTTAAAGTATCACCATCCCAAGGTGTTCCTCCAGCTAATTTAACAGAGCACAGGCATCAGAGAAGGCTCAGCGTTAATAACTCAGCTCCCTGTCTGTTCCACTCCCATCTCCTTCCCAGTAGAGGAAGAACCTAAGCACTGGTTCTTCTGCCAGCTGATTCACTCAAGAAGAGAAAGTAGCAGTGAAAGAACAGGAAAAGAAGCAAGTCGCATCTCCTTCGGGCTGATGTGTGAGCAGTAACAACTGCAGCACAGCTGTGCACTTTGCTACCTTCAGCTCTGGGACTTTCTCATCCAACCAATCACACCAGCTGCAGAGATCCCTTTATTCCTCAGATCAGGAAGCCACAGCAAACATGTCCATAACTCCTTGTGTAGACTCCACTTCCAGATTCAGGGAACTAAGTTTACACATTTGAATCCTCCACTGCATCTCTGGCACTTCAGTCAACAGAGCCTAGTGAGTACTTGTCCGCCTCCTCTACTTTGCACAGCTTCTCCCAAAGGCTGTGGGAGGTGGGATGCTACAGGTGGCCACTTCTCTAAATTCCAGCTTCCGTCACATCTGCACCAACTACAACAGCAGCTCAAACACCTAGCATGCAAGCAGACACCCACACTAAGATGGGGTGCCCAGCTACATCTCACCCTTTTCACCAGCTGCAAAAGCCCAAACGACACTCAAGGCAGTTGGACTCTTTAGTCAAAAGTCCAAGAAAGGAAGGAGTCACTCAAAGCATAGTGTGAGATTCCTCTGGCACTGCAAAGCAGCAACATCACACATATGCAGGTTTCCTGTAGAGAGCTAGATGGATCCGTTTCATTAAATCTTTATAGAACTTCAAGCAGTGCAAAACTTGACACTTTCTTCAGTATTGTTTTTATGATTACTGTTGTCTTACAGATTCTCCTCCCTATGCTTGTACTAAAGGAAACATCCACCCACAGTTAAAGTCTGTTATACCTTGATGAAGGCCTCACCTCTTCCCTTAACCCTAGGTAAGCTGGAGAGTTGAGAGAGAGGGGAATGAAAAGCAGCTCTATTCTGCTGGAGTCTGCTATCTCCACTTCGTGCTTTCTAAGAGCCAAGACCCTCCAGGATCCACCCAACTTTTCAGATTACTCTGAGCTGCACAGCAAAGAACCACAGTTTGTCTCCTCAAGGGGAAACCCTTCCCAAACCATCCAGAAATTTCTTGGAACTACATGAGTTTCAACCTGATATGAAGAGGATAGTCTAGTATTTCAATACATTGAATAAGCTAAGGTGATTTGAGACTACATGTAATGAAGTGCTACAGATGCATCTCAAAGCAACAAAAAGGTAGTAGCAGAGCTAGAGTTACAAATATGGCATCTTAACACACACATTGGTACGACTGAATATTTAACTGAAGCAATGCATATGAATCTAGCAGTCAGACTTCCCTAAGAAAATCTCAGGGTGAAAGAACATGCTGCTTATGAAGAGTTTATCTGTTATGGAAATGGTTTTTCATTCAAGGAGAGATTCTGGCCCCCAAAAATCAACTGCTTTACTCTCCACTTCATTACTCTTCATGTTTGCTTGAAGTGGAGATGGGTATTTTCCCATTGCCTATATGTCCAAGTTGCAACCTAAGATTTCATGTTCTAGTTCTTTTTGCAAAAAAATAAATAAATTCATGCAAGGACTCCAGTAAGTACAAGCAAACACGCGGTAATATTCTCAGGAATACTTTCACAAAGCTTCGAGACAGACTTACCTTCCAGGTATAAATAATTTTTCCATTTCTTTCAACATTTACAATGTAAAGTGCTGATGAATTCTCTGGAGTATCTGAAATTATAACAAAAGGCACAAGGTTTTCACTTCAGTTCCTCATACACAGACACATTTTAAGGAAAGATACCAGGTACATTTTACATATGTGTATTTGTACATGCCAGAAATTATTACCTTTTGAAAAAAAAAAACAGATCAAATATTTCTTACACTGTGATTTAACTCTCAAACTTCAAAACAAAAGGTCCTCAGAACACTACATGGAGATAGATGGAGCATGAGAAAAGTGTCAGCTGCCCCAGCTCCCTAAGGAATGCTTAGAAATAAACGATGCCTTCAGAGATCAGCTCTACAACAAAAACAAGAGCCACAACACCAAACTGTATATACATGCAATATATTTACAGGTACAAGAGAATTAAGCAATGCAGGACAAGAGAAAGGAAAACACTGGGAAACAAAATTAAAAAAAAAAAAAAGATATCATAGCACAGATGACAAAAGTACATCTTTTCTCAATTCTTTGTATTCTAATCACAGTAATCACCAAAAGTGTGTTTATCTTGGATGGAACTTATATTTAAAGAAGAAATTTTGCTCTTAGTAAGCTTGAGAGCTGCATGACTGGCCTTGAATTTAAGATAAAGGTAGCGTGTAAATATGAACAAGAAGAATTCTCTGCAACTCTAGGCAAGCATTACTTTGCAGTTACCACAAAGCCTCGACTGGAGAAAGCAACGTGAAACTTAGTTTCACAAGCCTAATACTATGAACCTTGCTAGTGCAGATTGTGGTGGTAACAAAAAAAATGTTCAGAAACATTATCAGAGGTGAATAATTTTGAGGTGGGAGGACAGAGAAAATCCTCAGCCAATATTTAACAATATATCACTTTCTACTGGCTTGATGTTTGATACAAATTACACATCACCATACACTGTCTGTGGGAATATATAACCAAAGGAGAAGTGGCAGTGATCCCTGGCTTGGGAAAGTCCTGCAGTAAAGCTTTGCATGCAGAATTACAACTTCTTCCTCATCTCACAGCTTCACCAAGCAGATGAAGGGCTGCAAACAAAGCCAACCCAACCTGCCTGCCCAGCAAACAACCCTTATCAACATGCTCAAGAGAACGCGTTTTGATTTCCTGAAAGCCATTATATGGAAATCATACAAAAATGAGTGGAATTAAGAGAGCTGGGCTGGTTCTCTTCACCTACCACTCCCCTCCCTTGATCACAGCTACTCCCAGCTCTCACACCATTAGGAATTCTCACATGCTATCACAGGGCTTTCAAGTCTTCAGAAAATAAAATAGTAAATACAGAGCACTGAAATATCTGAAATCATTGACACAAAGGCACCAGGACACCTAAAAATGACTTGCTTTCTGCAAATAGATATTTTTCTGATGTTTAAAGTAATCTTTAAATATTCCAACCTCCCATGTATGCATTCCTAATACATCAGCATCACATTCAGAGGAAAGGAAGAGTCTACACAAACAGAAGTTAACATGCAATGCAGAAACGTTAGTATTGTGTCAGACATGCCTTCCAACCCAAATGCTGATTCTGTATTATCAGGTGCATTTATTGAACAAAAAGTCTGTCACTTCCCCAGGCACTGGTGAACACCTTCCTGCTACCTCCACAATGAACACAGAGATTAATTGATCACATGGGTTTCAGAATTTTACCTCAAAACGCTTTGGGGGAAACCCTATACCTCACAGCTCCTCAGTAAACTTTCTGGTGTACGTGAAATAAACGTTAACAGATTTTGTTACTGGCAGCATGGGAAGCACCTTGGTTCATGAAGCCAAAGGAGCTGATACACTCTGACTTACAGCCACACAGCTTTTCTGTGGGACAGCAGACCTTTAAAGAGGGAGGTAGGTTAGTTAACTAAAAACAACCAGCCCGTGTTCCTACTACAGCCACGGTTATTGTGCTGTTCAAATCGATGTTCAGACGAAGGCTTTCAGCATTTCAGAAAAGCAGAACTCGTCCGGCTTCCTCGCAGACAGATGAGAACCACGAGCACAACAGCGATACCACAGGGCCACCGACACGGCACAGTCACTCCGTTCCCAACCACCTGCTCTCGCCCGATTTTAATTAGCACTTATTTACCACACACACAGAAGAGGAGTTTTGGTTGTTTTTATTTTCGGCTAAGTGTTTTTTTTTTTTGTGTTGTTGGTTTTGGTTTTGGTTTTTTTCTTTCTTTCCCATAAAGGGCTGTGGGGCAGAAGAAAGCGGGACGTTAAAATTCCTTTTGGAACAAAGGGGAGGAAAGGGCCACGCGTGAAGAACCAAACGATGTGCGAGGAGCACCACAAGCTCCTTCGGACGTGAGAAGCGCCTCGAGGGCACCGGCTCCGCCACCTCGGGCCGCGCCAGAGCCAGAGCCACAGACACAGACTGACAGACAGACAGACAGACACACACACGCACACAGGCAGTGTCAGCCCGCGCAGCTCGGGGCGGCCGCCCGCCCCGCCGCCATTTCCCGTCCCCCTGTGGCCTCGAGGCGGCCCGGCCCTGACGGAAGGAGCGGGGAGGCCGCGCCGGGAGCGGCTCGCGGGGACTCACGCCCGGTCCGGCTTCTCCGCCCGCCGGAGGACAGCGGCTGGAAGCGGAGAAAGAGAGGGAAGGAAGGAGCGGGCTCTCCTCAGCGCTGCCCCGCGCCCGCAAGCGCAGCGTTACCTAGAGCCGCGGCCCAGCCCCGCGCCGCCAGCCAGGGCCCCACGTCCCTCTGCAGGTCAAACTCTGCCGCCAG
Source organism: Chrysolophus pictus (assembly GCA_037305975.1). Lineage (NCBI taxonomy): Eukaryota > Metazoa > Chordata > Aves > Galliformes > Phasianidae > Chrysolophus > Chrysolophus pictus. Next base: position 183,733,198 of record CM074576.1, read on the forward strand.
GTGAAGCAGCATGGCAGCCCCGCGGCCCAACCCGGCCGCTCTCTCACCGCGCCGGCCGCCGCGGGGCGGCCTCCGCCATGGGCCGGCCCCTAGGGCCCGCTCGGCGCCTATTGGCAGGGGTGAATGTCAATCAACCGACGGCCGCGCGGAGTGGCCGAGCGTGGTCCCGCCCCCCTCGGCCGAGGCGGTGGTGCGAGTCCCGCTAGCGGTCCGGGTGCTGCCCGGGGCCTGGCGGCTCCAGTTGCCACCTGCGGGGCGTAGGCGGTGGGAGCCGTGCTTGTGAGTCCCCGCGCGCTGTCTGCAGCTGGCTGGTGGCTTCAGGTGGTCTGGTTTGTCCATTAGGGAAGAGGGGCTGAAGGAGATGTTTCTCCTGAGATGCACTGCGAGGAATATTGATATTTCAAGCTTTCCTCGCAAAAAGTTTCAGAGCGCTTCAAGCAGTTGCCTGTGGGTGAGGGCTGGTGTCAGAGTTGAATGTGGAAGCGGTGACTGACAGAACGCCCTGCTTGTGGGTCTGCAGCCCCACATTTGGCTGAGCAGCGTTTAGCATTTCCCTTCCCCTCACAGTCCCTGCTTTCTGTGATTACACACCCTGCAGGTGTGTGCTGGGCAGACTGAGCCTCTCAGCACAGATGGCTTTGACAGAGCAGCTCAGAAGTTGGGATGCACCCTGAGACCAGGCCTGGCCTGATCCTATCTTCCATCCAATTCAGAACAGCAGAGGAGGAAAAGCTTGGTGAGATCCTCAGGGTCTTCAGGCTGAGTTACTGGGTTTTATTTGCTTTGGTGGGTTTTTGTGGTTTTTGTTGTTGTTGTTGTTGTTTGTTTCTTGTTTTTAGAATTTGAAAATACTTGTAGCACTGATAAGATGCTGTTCATGGCTATCTATAGTCTGCCTGTAATTACCATTTCCCTTCTGGCACGCACTGATGTCAGCAGCTAAAAGTGGCACAAATGTGGACAGGCTGTAGTAGCACGTACCAAACCACTGCACTGCAAGGACAGAGCAGCTTCAGCCAGTTCTAACAGCCAGTACTGAGTTTTTACCCTCCTTGCTAAGCTTGGGCAATATAAAGATCAGACCAGAATCAGGTAAATCAACTGAGTACAGATGAGAAGCAGGTTGTCACTCAAATGCGAAGCAGACTTGCTTTCTCTCAAACTATTGATAACTTTTACAATTCTATCACAAGTTTCAGGATGAGTATTTTTCTTAGAGAAAACTGGATCAAGTGATTGTGCAAGAATTTAGCTGATGTTTTCTCTGTTTTGAAATAGATCTTGACTGGTATATTTATTTTAAAGGTAAAAGCAGAGAACAGAAATAAGATCACAAACTGATGCTTTTTCTAAGAGATGAGGTAGGAATAATTCATGGGTATGACTATTTGGAGTTAATGCAAAAATGTTTGGAGTTGATTCAAAAAGAGAAGAAAGCAAAGGAGGGAAGCCAAGCCCAAGAAATGACTGATTCTCTAACTATGTGCAAAAAGGAAAATTTTCACATGGAGAAAATCTCCTGTGCCATGAGCTGTAGAGTTCAGCTAAGGCTAAGATGAGGCCCAATAGCAGGATTTTACATTGTCCTACTATAAAACAGAAAATGTGGAGGTGTATAAGAGTCTGCTCTCCAAATGCAAAAAGGAAAAAAAAAAAAGAAAGAAAGAAAGAAAGAAAACTAGACAGAACTCCCCAGTTTGATGGGTTTTTTGTTTGTTTGTTTTTTAAGGAAAGAAAGAACAACTGTCACTGTGCTTTCGTTTCAAAATCAATCCTGACAGTACAGTTCTCAAAAGAGAGTCCACAAAGCTGATGAATAAATTATTCTCTAACATTTACAGACTGAGAATCAAATGATGATGCTGTTCTTCTAACGTATGTCATGCAAAATGTGAAAGGCCTTTAAGCATGAGGCAGGAATTAGCCTGAGTAACTGCTGAGTGTGCCAAGGAACTTAAGCTGGTCAATATGATAAAAGAAAAAGAAAAATGTTCTCATATGATATAAGCAGGTGAGTAGCTATACAAACAATTGGGTATAGAAGAGATCCATCCATTCACTTATGGCTCGTGCTTGGGATCCATTCCACAGTCCTTAAAACTGCTGTAAAAGTTTGTACAAGGCTTCACAGTCAGGTGTGAAAGGAAAAACCTTTCTTGTTGAGATATTTAAAACAAAATTTCTGCTGAGTATGAATTCCCACTGCAAAGGATTTGCTTTTCATTATTTTTGTACAACCAATATTTGTATTATCTCCCTAAAGTTACCACATTTTTTTCTTGAGACTGCTGGGATAGAGTGGGACCTCACCTCCTTTGCACTGTCCTGGGAACTTGAAAGCATCTCTGATGTTTGTCTCTGAACCCAAGAGAAGCGCTCTCAGAACTTATCAGTCTTTGCAGTGAGACAAAGGAGGAAATGGTAGCTTGACAGATGAAAAGATTTGAGAAACTGGAAGGGATGAAGTGATACATGACTGTCAGGCTTCAGAGATACAGAAAATACAGATAGGAGATACTGATAGGAAAAGCAACAAAGGGAAGATGGGATCCACAGGAGCTGAAGGAATCAAAAGGAGCAAGGAGCCAGAAGAGAAGAATCTGAAAAAACAAGACATAGGCTTATAACCTGTTTAGAACACAGTCACACAGTCCTCCCAGAAATTAAGTTGGAATTCCTGAGTTTCTCTGTTGATTAGCAAACAATTTGAAAACCACTACTTTCCAGTGGCTTATCCATATAAAAAGGCATGATATTACTTCCGGCTGTTTTGTTTTTTGTTCCAGTGAGAGGGGCTTCCTTGTGACTCTTCAAGATCCAACACTGCTGATGACCCTTGGGAGTGCTTAGGAATGTCATTTTGATTCTATGGAGTAATTAGCTGTTCTTTTTGTTCTTCCTCAAAAAAAATTACAAAAATGTACATGAAAAAAAATGACAATTTTTTGTTTCAGAAAACACTTTCATTTGTTATATTTCTTTTCATTTCTAAAACATAATCCACTCTATTAACAAAATAAAAGTGAAATCTGAAGGAGCAAGAATTGTATATTACAAGATGAATGATATTTCAAAGAGAGTTATCTAGTATGAACAATGTTTTTTGGCAGTTTCTTATTTTTGAATTTTAACTTTGTCATTATAATTTACAGTAATGATGTACATTATACTATCTATGTCTGCATTCAGTTCCTGAAAACATATCTAGGAGAATGGTTTGCCTGCCTGTTCACGTGTTTATCTAACACAGATAATACCAGAAATACTTCAAATAAATGAGCTTTGCAGTAAATTCAGAAAGTAATGCAGTTTCTGATTTAATTTTTAAAAATATTTATAGGAAAGATCATAAAATGCTGAGAACTCATGTCAGCGTTAGCCTGAAAGTGAAACTCAGAGTGCCTGATTACTAACATGTAAAAGATAGCCCATCTTTCAAGAAACAACAGTTGCAGATTTGGGGCTGTACAGTCTAACATGTAAGGTGGGGCAGAGCAAGCAAGCTGTCTTGCATGAGAATTTGCAATGCCACAAAAGAAACTACATGTGCTCTTTCTCCTCAGGATAATCCCTAAATGTTCACAACAGCAGCTGTCACCTGAATAGTGCCAAATACTTTTAACTGGGATGGAGTTTCTTCTTTCCTTGTTATCTGATGCTTTTTTTTTTTTTTCTCACTTCCACCTTTAATGTTCAAAGCAAATATCTATTTCCTCTACAACTGTAAAAGATCATTCACAGCTTTAGATCTCATTATATAAAACTTGTGATTTCCTGAAGTGGCAATCTAGTTATACATGTTATAGGCCGTATCTGCAGGACCAAATATCCAGACTGAATTCCTAGAAGCACAACACATTCCTTGGAAACCACAAAACTGACTCATTCAGTGTACTTCAAGTAACAGTGCAGTGTGTGATACCACTTCAGTCCACATACAGAAAATTAAAAGCTTGACACAAAAACCATAAACATCTAAAAAAAATAACCCTTAACATTTTCTTCTGTGAGCTTTGCATTAAGGCAGAGATCCTGATATAGTCCTAGTAACGTCAGCTTTGCTAGATAGAGGAAGAAGCTTTTGTTTTTAAGAAAAAATGCTTATTCTTATCTCTGCCAAGTGAAATTAGTGCTATAATCCATTTCTGACTTTTTCTTCCTTTTTCTTTGCATTGTGAAACCAAACCAGGAATTTCACTTTCTATTTCTATTCTGTTTCTCTTAGAAAAAGTTCTTAGAAAAAGATGACAGATTAAAAAAAAAAAAAAGTAGAAAAATTTAATCAGGAATCTGTTCCTTTCCTATTAATGGGAGGACCTCCCTGGAGTTTTTAGCCAAAGTGGTTCTTGAACAAAGTCAGCATTAATAGGCACAGCTATCATCAAGGGACAGTGGCCCTACTGATTGCACTGCAACCTGCATCAAGATTTTCTGCCGCTGGCAAAAGTTGTTGTGCTAATTGCACATGTGCCTATCATCACTTTACAAACAGTTCATGAGGCAGGAATTACAAAATCATACCTTTAAGCAAGTGTGAGGCTGATATGATTGACTGCCAACTTGGCATTAACCAGTCTAACATGCCTTTCAGCTCTCAACAGAATAAAGGCTCGTTCATGCCTATCAATGAGAAGGAAAAAACTATATACAGAGCCATAAATCATTGATGTGTTCCATCAGGAAATTATACTTAAGACTTCTTATCTTAGTGGGAACCGACAGAATGAATATCTGAAATAATTATTTAAACTCATGACAGCCTGGCAAACAGCTCATAACTTCTTTTGAAAGTACTGCTTACCAAGGCCACCCTCTTTTCCCACTGCATGTGCAACAGAGGATTTATTGTGATCTTGTCTAGACAGTTGTTTCCTTGAAGAATGTTTTAAAACAGTTGAACACAAAATGTAAGTCAGTTGGTTTCCTCAAGGAGATGGCCAATATGTTTACTTAATCCTCTAGGAAAAAAAACAAATAGGATACCATTAGTATTTTGTAGTAAGAATTAAAGCTGTGATTCAAGAGTGGTAGAGTAAAAAATCCTTATCTCAGCATATGAAAAACATCTCATTCATTATCTTTCATCACAAAATTTCAACATAAAACAGAGTAGATTCACAGAAGTCAGTCAGCATCCATTACAGATCCAGTGCTCCATGGACGTGTTTTTCTATGCTTTGTTTAATAATTAATCATAGGATAAAATCTTCTAACTACTAATGATAACATTTCTGCTGTGCTATTCATGCTTCTATTGAACAATACATTATTCTTTAAATAGTTCAATTGAAGTCCATGACGTGCTCAAGCCAATAATGTGTTTCAAGTTGAGGAGACTTTGCAAACAAGGTATTCCTCAAAGTGAGGGAGGGAAACAGACCAGGGCCTAACACAATCTGTGGCCATATCCCAAGTGGCCTTTTTTTTTCCACCAGTTCTCCCCTCATGGCCCAGGCACTAAGGCTCCTTTGTTCTTCACACAGAATAACCCCTACTAACACTGATGAAAGCTCTGTGAACACACATGGTCTCAACAGCTGTTGAAGGAACTCTTTGCTTTGTTTAATCTTCCAGCTACAGCCTCATTAGGTCTAGTCAGTAGTGTTTTTTGAAGCTTGCTCTTTTTTTCCTTTCTGATCTTTCAGTTTTGACTTCGTTTTTCTTTGTAAAAGAACACTGTCAATACTCTGCAACAGATTCATCACTGTTAAGAAATAAATGTAATAATGCATTTATCATCATATTGATTCCAATTAGCTTTTAGATAAGTTTTTATTTTCAGTGTTGTGTTCATTTTAAAATATAGAAGAAACATTTAACACGGTCTTTCAAAGGACAGGATACACTGGAGACTATGAACATGGACAGCCCAGGATGAACATATTGGTTGAATTTACCCTCACTGAGCTTCACCTTCTTGAAAATAGGATTCTGGTGCGACTACTTTTTCTACTACTAGTTAATGAAGAAAGACAAGAACCCCAGAGAGCAATTGATACAGCCCACGACTAGCACTTATTTTAGGGCACAGTTTGTAAATCCAGCCCAAAGGCCTCCTATTCCCTCCACCTGCAGTCATACCTACCAGCCACATACAGCTGGAGAAAAGCAAGGCTGCAATTAGAAAATATGTCTGCAATTAGATCACACAGTATAATTTGAAAAAGAGTCCCTGAGGGTGTGGTTTGATGAACAGCTGATCTAACCATTCATGGCCTTGAAAGGAGGTGTCACACTTCCTCCCCACCTTGCTTGCTTGCTTTTTTTTTTTTTTTTCCTCCTTCCCTCATCCACAACTCATCCTGCCTCTGTTTACCAGCCCTGCTGCACATCTGGTGCTTCTGTGATCCAACTCTACTTGCTAATCCACAAAGTCTGTTAATTTTTATTTAATGATTTAATTTTCTGCCACGTGATTAAGGTGTTTCAGGTCACAGAAAGCTGTTACAAGTGCCAGTTATTGTAAAAGGAAGTACTGTTAATGTGCAGCAGGGGAGGAAACAGAAGAATAGGAGACCTCCCTGTACTGGCAGCAGTGAAGTGGCAGAGCCGCACAGCACATTCAGAGCCTTTGCTGGAGGTTGACAAACATTTTCCTTTTGCTTTTGGTGTGAAAGAAACAGTCATTTTCACCCAGCATTTCTCTTGGCCGTTGCCTGGCCACCACTGGCATGGCTTCCAGACCAGAGAAGTGATCCAACTGAAAAAGAACCCTGAGGGAAGAAAGCAGAAGGTGGTTTCTGTAATATCACCTACCCATCAAGTTTCCTCCTTAGAAGGAGGAAATCCTTATACCCACAAAAATATTGTATAGAAGTGGGAACAAACCACTGGTGCTGGGCAAAGGGCCTTGGGGCAGTGCAGGTCTCAGTGCTGCAGCACAGTTAGGACCTCTTCCATTTCTGTCAAACCACAACCTGGGGATGGGGTTACTTGTCTGCAGGTCATGTGCTTCTTTCCACTTACAATGAGCACAGTCCAGGTATTAACTCTTAGCTGATGTAAGTAAGATGACAAAAACCTATACTTGTATCATTTGCCTGATTTCCTGTTTCCACTGGAATCCATAGAAACTAGTTTTTAATACCTTATTTGTATCTCATAACAACCTTTCCTTTGATACAGTAGAGCAATTCAAATATATTCAGATTAGTCTCTCAAATCTGAATGCATTTCCCTGGCACATGCTAAAAATATCTTTAATTTATTATGCACATTAGTTCCAATAAGTGCCACATTAATAAACAAAGAGGGTGTACTTCATTAGTCACGCAGCAGTTTCTTTTTCCAAAATACATTCAGAATTCTATCATCTGACCTCTTTTAACAATGAGGTATTTATAGGATCCGTAAAGGCCTTATCCTCCAACCATGACTCAGCCAAAACTCACAGCTGACCTTATCACCTCCTGTAGTCTGTTCTTATAGCCTTGCTCATGTGAAGAGCTTTTATTCACTGACCTGCTTTGGGGAGCATATTCTCATCAGTATGATGTTGCAGGCTTGATGCCCAGTTCATCTGCGCTTGGTAAATGTCATAGAATCAAGTCCTAAGCATGCATATATTATTTTCACAATGTTATATATACAAAAACAAGGGAAAAATATGCAGCCAATTTCGGCTTCCAGTACCACAGGGATAAACTGAGTCTGTGTACTTTAGATTTTCACAGCTACAAACAAAACAATTGAATTCTCCTTATTTTGGAAGAGAGTGCATTTATTTTTAGAAGAAAGCAGTTACCAAGTTTCTGAACAATTATTACTAAATAAAACAGTAATGTTTTTCAACGGTGCATAATCATTTTAAAGTAAAATACTCTTGCAGTGTTAGGCGACTGCACTAGCTCAACATGACAACAGTAAATTGTATTATTTAATGTCATAATTATGCCAATATTCCTATGTTAGAAGAGCCTAATTTTCTGAAAAAAAAAAACCAGAAGATTAAATTTTGAAGATGCATAACAGCAAATTATTGTAACTGCTTAAAAACAGTGTATCGTGATCATGAATTAGCCAGTAAATCATACATAACATCATTAGAACATTTCTGCCACATTGGGTTAGCTCAGTTATCTATATACACTGGTATCACAGATGTGGATACTACTAGATGTTAAAGAAAAAGATGCAAAGAGTCCATAGCAAACAGAAAAAAAACCCACCCTCATGATCTATAACTACTATTGTTGTTCCTAATAATTATTTTTCTTTACGATACAGGATGATAACCTTTCTTAGAAGCTAATATCTCATCATTAGTGAAGCTGAATAGAAAGGTGGGTTGGTATCAAAAATACTCTCAACAGTCTACTATCCTTCAGTTTGTTTGAATGATTCTTCCATTGATAAAGGTTTTAAATAGATAAAGTTCAGATACCATCTTTCCAAAATATATTGTTACATACCTGTCTCATTTTCTTATTTTGTCCTTTTAGAGCGGAAGAATCCAACATTTCAGGTGCTCTTCTAAGTCCCCAGTGCTTTTTTTGACTCAGATCTGAAACAGTACTATTTCCCTGCACTGAATTATACTCATGGCAAATCCACGTTTATTAAATATATGAATCATTATTATATTATATGAAGGTGTTTTGTAGCTCCTGTATTTTATTTGTTCTTTTGGATATGGGTGAGCAGTATAACGGAGTCTTCAGTTAGCTGGCTGTTACAATGCCTAGGCCTTTTTCTTGAGTAGTTACAGTAAAAGTAGACTCAGTTGTGTTTATGGCAAGTTGAAGCAGTTCCTTCAATAAGCACTGTCATGTATTTATCAGCATTTGACATCATCTGTTGATATTGCCAGTTGGGATGCTTTCACGAGCCTTTGGAGCTTTTTTGGTTTATTTTATACTTCTAATTAAACTTAAAAAAAATGAACACTGGCTATCTGCAAATGTTACCAATTTAAAACATGCTTGCTTTTCCAACTATTCTAAAGTATACATTGATACCTCTCCAAAACTGCATAGTAGCACTTCATCCTTCTGTAGTTGCCTTCTTCTGTGTACTTAGTGGGATGTATTTCATCACTGTGATAATAATGCAACTTCTTTGAGGTTAGCTCAGAGAAAATGTATAGGATGATTAAAGGACATATATAGTTTAGCATCCTTCCTCCTCTTTTTTTTTTTTCCTAGTTTCTTCAGATTCGCAGAGTAACTGCCACTTTCATGAAGGAAGGCTTGTAGGTACATACATCCTTCCTGGATTTGAAGACACACAAGTAGGAGCAGTGGCAGAAAGGAGAGAAAGGAGCAGCCCCTACTCAGCCATGCTGCAAGCTGAGATTGAGCATTTTTCCCCTCCCAAGAATAGTCCATGGCCATGGTGGAAAGCAGACCATGTCTGCCCTGACCATTCCATTACTAGCATCAGAGGAGATCGCCAGGACAATCTTTTCAGCTAATATTAGCAAGTTCAATGCTCACAAGAAATATCTACAGTGATCTACAATGGGACCTGTTTATTTATTAGTTTTATGAAGGCTCCATGTGGATAAATGTTAGTTTTAGATCTGATTTCAGCTCTTTTTTTCACTCCAGCTCTCTTATATAGTCCTGTTTAATGACATGAGCCTCATGTCTGAAAGGAGCAGTCTTTATGCCTTGTCGTTTGTTTTTTTTTCCCCCCTAAGGTCTCCAGGTTCACTTCCTTACCTCCAAAGCACTGCTGCTTTAGATTGCAGTGTCAGTTTCCCTTCGAGCATGGACCAGCCAGCTTCCTCCTTCATCTATTCTTCTGCACTCCACTTCTTGTGCCTTCAGAAAAGGTCAGCTCCAGATGCTGCACAGAAAGTTGCAAAAAGCACTGTGGTTGTCAACTAAAGATATTCTGCAACTGTCTTCGAAGTTGAGTTTCATCCTGATCTCTAAATTGTCAGATTTCCCCAGAAATAGACAGATACATGATACAAAGATGAACATTTAATATTACAGGATGTCCTGATTAATTAGAACTCTGTGTCTTCTTGTAGTCCATAAAAATGTATAATTCCTTTTTAAATTTTGCCCTGTGATCTTTTTTTATCTATGGCCTAATTAGTGAGTACATGAGAAGTAAGAGAGAGGTACAAAAGAGAATTATTTAAGAATTACTCTTGCCTTCATTTAATTGCTCTGAGTAAGTTAAATACAGTCTTTTAAATTTGTCTTCTGACTAGAAGCTTTTTATTCTTATAGCCTTTCCTGGATAACTTCTGAATAAATGTTTTGGAATACTTTCTTTAAAAGACAGAAATAAGGTATCTGCATTTGATTTTCCATTTCATCATCACATCTGATGATAAAGAGCATAGTTCTTTATAGAGATAGAGCTGCTGTCCTATCACGCTGTGTTTAGGCTTATTTAAGTCTGTCATTAGAGACCATCAACAACTTGACCTTGTCCTAAAAAACTCTCACTGTATAATTCCTAGAAATCTTTTTAGTGTTAATTTTGTAGATACATACACATGCTGCACAGCAGACTTATGATACTATTAGAAAATTAAATAGAATGTTAGCTCATTAGTTTTTTTCATTCTTAAAAGTGAAGTTGAATGTATCGTGCCTGTTTCTCATTTTTAATTGATCAGTTTATATTAGCTTCTGTGTTATTTCCTTTGCAATCCTTCTGCTGTTGCCTTATTTGTGTTACAAGAAAAATGTGATTTTAGCCATTGCTCTCTCCTGGGGAAAAAAAAAAAAGGCTAAATGGAAGTGATTATTTGTGTTGCATAAGACTTCAGATTAACTGAATCTGAAGGTGTTAGATTAGATCTAATTCCATCTAAGCAGCATCTTGCTTCTGAGAGTGGTCAGTGTCCAGTGCTAAGAGATAGCATATAAAAAAGATGAAAGGCTGTGTCTACTATCTACTTCTGTTTCAGAAAGGATCAAAACAATTTGGAAACTATTGATTATTTTAGCATCCAGAAATTCCTGTGACATGTTTCATGATATGGTAAAAGTGCAAAAGTACATCTGTCTGTTTAATTCTCCCATCTGATAATCCTGTTCACTGTACCCTATTTTTTATTTGGAGAAAAATAGTGCATAATTACACTTTAATCAGGATTTTAAATATATTTATCACAGTTTCTTTACTTGTCATCTTTATTTTAAGGCAAGGAATCTGTTTAACGTCTCTTTACAAAACTTATCCTCTACTTCTTATCCTCATTACTCTTCTCAGTGCTTTTCTATGACTGCATGTTATACAAATGTTTATACAAAGGTTGTTGTTTTTTATTTTGCTGGGAGACTCATGGATCCAAAATTTGTATCTCTTTCACTGTAATAAGATTCCTTGTGACTTGTCTTTATAAATCTGCCAATTTGCTTGTCAAATTCTTTCCTAAGACTTCTAATTTCCATTTACTACTCTACTTTCCATAAGTATCTTCTTTGAAGGCATGTAAATCAGCCATTTGTTTTTCACATGCACAAAACTCATCTAAGGTTAATTACCAATTAGAAATCACACACTGCCTTTGTGCTGCAGCTCCTGTGTCAGGAGCTGGCAGGAACTGAAAGGCAGCTCCTGCTAGGGCAGCAGGCTGGTGTGAACAGCCAAACTGCTGTAGAAGCAGACTGCACGTGGTGCGGTCCACACCGAAGGCTTCAGAACGGTGACATGAACCGACTTCATCAGTTCCAATAGGAAGCTGTATAGCATCACTGCTTGCCAAATGCATTTTCTTGCCTGCTTGTGCCCCCTGAGGAAGATTGGCCACACAGACCAGTCGTGCCTGGCAGTTTCAATAGAGTCACAGAATGTCCTGAGCTGGAAGGAACCCACAAGGATAACTGAGTCCAAATTCTGGCTCTGCACAGCACCACCCAAAAATCAGATCCTGAGAGCGGTATCCATACGCTCCTTGAACTCCAGCAGCTCAGTGCCGTGCCCACTGCCCTGGGCAGCCAGTTCTGTGCCCACCGCCCTGTGGTGCAGACCCTTTCCCTAAGCCCTTCTCCCGCCCCTCCCCTGACACAGCTCCATGCCGTTCCCTCGGCCCTGTCGCTGTCACACAGAGCAGAGCTCAGCGCTGCCCTCCGCTCCCTGTGAGGAGCTGCAGCCGCCATCAGGCCTCCCCTCAGCTCCTCTGCTCTGGGCTGAGCAAACACAGGGACCTCAGCGTTCCTCATACACCTTGTCTTCCAGACCCTTCTCCATGTTTACAGCCTTTCTGTGGAAGCACTCTAATAGTTTTATGTCCCTGTATTGTGGGGTTTACATGTTTGCATGGTCCTGGTGGGTCTGTGCAGAGAGCTGTGCAGGGAGGTGCTGGGACACAGGGAGTGGATCCTGTTGTGGGGAGCAAGGTGCTCACCCAGCATTTGTCCTCTGAATTATTCAAGGGCTTCAGATGAGTTGCTCTGAACTGCTTCTGCACTGAGCCTAAAGACAGTGCTGCTGTGCAGTACTGTGCAGGGTGAACGTTTCTTCACAATTTTTATTTGTAAGGACTCCATGAATAATAGCTTCAAGCTGTGTTCTCGGCTGGAAAAAAAAAAAAATTACATCCAAAATTAAATATAGCATTAAAAAAAATTTTTTTTTGAATTATTTAGGAGCTAAAACATCAAAGAACGCTTTAACTCTAATGAATTGATTGCTGAGTGACTTCATGCTGAAGTGAGGTTACAGTTGTTAGGGTACCTTAAATACATATTGCTATTTTTTATTATTATTGTTGTTGTTATTTCTACTGTACCTAACCTGAACTCTGAACGTTCTGAGCTCCAGAAAGCTTTCCTTTTCCATAATTACGCAGTCTTTTCCTTTATTCTAGATATCAATTCTTTATTCAATTTCTTTATTCTAGATAACAGTGTCATCACTGACATTCCTTCTTCCAATTAAACCAAGCTATGATAGTTTTTGAAACAATGTATTAAACAAACAAACGTGTATCAATATTAATCTCCTTTTCTAAAAATTCTGAAATGCTATTATTGGCTCTTGATGTTAAGATCAGATTCATAGGTCATTTTAAAAGTCAGCACATCTCCATTTACCTGAACTAAAGCCAGTGAAGTCAGTGGAAAGTAATTCAGCCCACTGCTGGTATACTGTTTGTCATTTCTAGAAAGGTTCAAAGTTGTTTGATGTATGGAAAGTTTGCAGAGGAGTAACTGTTCTTAAAATCAAGATGAAAGTAGAAAATGTACTGTTGTCCCCACAGTACAGTGTGATGAAGCCACTCCGAAGGGCAGGCAGCGTCCTGCAGAACCGCACTGCCAACCCACAGATTGGGCTTTGCTCACGCAACTGAGGCTGATCTGAGAGCACTGAGCAAATGCACAACGTGCAGACCAGAGTTTTATCCTATGTCCACTGATCTAAAGATGGGATCCTCAGGGCATCACATTCCCCAGGACACAGAGATCCACCCCAGTGCTTCATTTTAAGATGTGGAGGTCTGTAATGCCATACCTTCTCCAGCATGCAAACAGGCTCACAGGGTGAGCACTGTATACTTCTCATTCTCAAACCACCAGTGTAAGAATAGCTTTCGGTGGACGGAAAACACCGTATGAGTATATTTGCTTGTGCCTGCTAGGTTCAGTTTTGTCCAGTTCTGCAGTTCTGCTGTAATTATTTGTCTTTGAGCACAGCTTTGATAACAGTCATGTTATGTGCAGGGGAAGCTAGGAGTTTTTAAACACACCGCTGTTCTTGGAAGACCAGTTTTATCAGAGCAGACTGGCTCTTTCAGGTGAAATGCCATGAATCTACTTGTGAATTTTGGACACACAAAGTTTGCAATAGCTATGTGATTGCTCCAGAGAGCAAAGTAACAAGCAGTTCTGTGGTTAAGGGGGAGGAAGAGCCCTGTGGTTAATGTGAGGAGGAAGGCTTTGTTTTCTCCAGGCTACAAAGGAAATTTTCAAGAAGTAACCGAAGGCTAATGAAAGCATCCAAGCAATTGAGAATTACCTAGGAAACTAAACCTCTGAAGCTGTTTAGCCAATAGAGCAGGAAGGGAGAGAGTTGTTCCTTCACAGCAGCTTTATAACTAGCAATTTCATAATGTAAAGTCATGCAAGCAATGTGTGCAAATAATGAACTAGCAAAACTATTGCAGCCATGAGTGGGGAATGCTGCTGAGCTAAACTGGGCTCAGGCTCAGTAGTTTGCTAAGGGAGTCGTGTTTGTAAAGGTGAAGGGGATCTCATTCTTCCTGGTTCATTAGGATTGGACTAGATGGGGGTATAAGTGGTGTCAAAGCAAACAAGCATAGGAATTACTACTGGCCTGATGGATAAATCTGCAAGTTTTAGCACAAACTTGTGTGTAATCAGTTTTGCTTAAAGCAAGTATATTTGAACAGTAAGATGTAACTGTGTTAGGATCTGCATGTACCACACATTATCTTCTATTTTTATCTGTCCAACAGTTGAAGCCAATGTCACAGTAATTAGTTGGCTTATTGGTCTCAGACTGTCCCAAATGCTGCTGGCCCACAAGCTACAAGAACTTAGATTTTACAGCATGAATTTTAAATACCATAATCAGGTCTTTCTTCAGATTTTCATCTTTAAGATCTCATATAGAATAAAAAATAAATGCAAAGAGAATTAGAGGCAGCTATTAAAGTCTTGGAAATACAACTAATAAATATAAAAGCTGGAAAAATTATATGCAACAAGAATAATTTAACATGATTAATGCAGTATATGCAGGCTTTCCTTTTTAATGGAAACAATGCCAGAATTAAAGTCACTTACAACTTGTCTTCAGACCAGACTCACTGGGAAAAGCTTCAACTTCAATAAAATGCTATTTGGTTTAGTCTAAAACTGGTAGGACATGAAAAACCTCAACAAAATCTCATTTAAATATAGTAATGTCCAATTTCAGTAATGTAACATGTATAAACAAGTTGTCCATCAATTTGGTTGGCAATTTTGAAAGTTTTCCACTAGATGCTCTGCAATCCTCTGAAGCATGTGAGAACTACAAATACTATGCACTTATTTTGTCTGCTATTTAGAGAATAAATGTAGCTTACTTTTACTGCTTTTTGTGCTAGTGTATTTTAGTCCTGCTTTGGCGCGGTTGGTTCAGCAAGCTTTTGCTCAAAGCTCAGCTAGAGTCTTCTATCCTCATGGCTACTGCTTGTGCTTTTGACCTGCACTGGGAATTTTTGGTGTGAAACTGGAACATAATTCAGTTTTGATGCGGATAAGAATTTTGATGTAACATTTGTAATGTTTGCATTCCTTTTGCATATTCATGAGTTGTACTTATGGTGAAAGTATGGATGCACATTTAAAATCAGCTGTTAGTTATCCAGAGCCTACATGGACAGGTGTTTTCCTGGTGGCAATGGAATCATATTTTAAAGGGAACGTGTCTGAAATTTATCCACTGGTTCCTTTTTTTTTTTTTTTTTTTGTGGTTGGGTTTTTTGTTGATGGTTTTCCTTATTGTTGTTGTTAAGTAATTCATCTAACTTAGAATAACTGAGTATTTTCAAGTATGTCATTTAAACTTTCAGTTTCTAATTTTACCATATGTAACAGTCAAGACCATCTTTAACTCAGGAGTTGGGATTTTTACAAAAAAAAAGTTGTAAATTTGTGAAAGCTGAAGAGAGCAAAAGTCAGGTTTACACACAGCAAAGGAGTACCACCAGTGAAGACTTCGGTTCAGAGGCCAAGCCGTGGCTAGTTAAATGGGTTTGTCCTGTCTAAAGGGTGATGCAGACAAAATAGCTGCAGTAGGGCGGCTGTTTTCGGTTTTGTTCATTTCAACCATGTATTTACCAGAGCTGTAGGCAGTTAGTCATAAGAGTGGACAAAACAGGAGTGTACTGTTCAAATGTTTATAGAATCAAAGAAAACAAGAAGAAACCCTTCAGCTGGCTTGTCCCACTCTGTGGAAGTCCCCTCAAGTCTCGCAAAGATGGGGTGGAGTGAAATGTGTTGAATTTATGATAAAGCATTCCCTGAGAAAACTCTGAGGGCATAAGCCACATTTCTGAAAATTGCAATGACTCAAATGACCTCTCGTTCTGACAACTGCAATTTTAAGCCTCTGCTGCTCAGATCTGTAATCAAGATAGGGGGAAAAGAAACAGTGATGTGGGTAACACAGGCAGAACTGGATTGCATCAGAATATGGTATTTGTTTTCTTGGCTGACCCAATATAATATGCAACCTTGAGATAAAGAGTAGGAACAAATCTGTAAGGGCATTTCCTTTCTCTTAAATTTATTCACTTATATAATCATTTTGAATTAGTCATTTAGTTCCAGGATTGATTGCAGCACTGCAGTTTGTGGACAGTCCTACCCTCATGCAACTACAGTAGAGAAAAGCTGAGTGGGATTTCAAGGATCAGTCCTCATCTGTCCCTCCAAGCTGCACTGGTCAGCTCTATCCTAGACTATCTTCAATAAAAGTGTGCCCAACCATTCTTAAAACTTCTGGTTCTTAAATCCTTCCTCATCTGTAGCCTCTTGAGGTAGCCTGTTTTGGTGGAATTTGCATTGGAATTATTTTCCTACTGTCTATAATAAATCTCCCATTCTATAAATTAAGTCAGTTACTTCTTGTTTTTCCTTTTGTGAACAGAAATAGTATTTCTTGTTGGTGGCAAAAACAGCACCCAAGGTCTGGTCTCACCGTGACACGAATGGTGGCTCTTCCCGGTGGTGGTAGTTTTGCTGCAGTTTGTGGGGATATGACATGGGCATTCAGGAGAGGAATTGCTCAAAGCAACTCAGCAGGAGTAAAACTAGCAAAGGGTGAGTACTCCTGCCTTTCCTTAAGCCTCCTTTGTACCACTTCAGTAGCAGTGCTGGATAACTGTTTAAATGCTTGGCTTGATCACTGCACAAATCCTTCTGCAGTATTACCTGAGATGAGACTCATACAGCTGCAAAGTACAGACTTGCAAATTCTGCATTCTCTTAACCTTTCTTCAGCTCCAAACCTCCCTGCTGAGATGAAACATCATATTCCTGAATGTGAATTGGTGATGGCATCTTCCCTGAAGGGACACAGGCAACAGAGTCTTCTCTATCTGTTTACCACAGATCTAAGTATTCTGTTTAAAATATAGTGGGACTTTCACAGAAAATTCAAATTAAGTGCATATTTTAACGTGGGTTGGAAGAACAGGAACAAATAAAAAATGTTAATAACTCCACATCTTGCATTCAGTTCTCTAATGGAAAACCCAAGCACTCTGTTTCCCAGCAAAATTTCTTGGTGCTAATTTTCCTGCAGACAAATTAGTACTTGGAGTGCTAATGTGTGTTTTGCTGTGACTTGTGAGACATGTTTAACTGTTTTATAATATTCTTTTGTAGGTGCAGTAGCAATGTATTGCCTACATAAGATTAACATTTTCAAAATGTAGATTTTTTTTTGTTTATGCACCATTATTATAATTTGAGTTGCATACAGAAATTAGGATGGACTTTTGCATTGTAAATTGACTCCTAATATGCAAATTATAGTGCATACATGAAAGTTTTTAGTTAAAACATTGGGAAAATAGATACATAAGGTGCATTTTTTCAAATGAATCGATAAGGAGTTATGTGAAATATGCAAAAATATGTAGAGATAGATAAAGAGTCAGCCTTGAAATTTTTGACACTGATCATTTACATTTTTCAGAAATGAAAATCAATAAAATGCCAGACACGCTTTTCCTTACTTTGAAGAAGTATTTTTTTATGGTTAAATAACACTTTAAATAGCTAAGCTCACGCATTTACTATCTGGAGAAGAATGGTCTTCTGCGGTCCTAACTTTAAGCAGTAACTTTCAGTGCAGTCTTTCCAGAGTAAAGACTTGGAGATTTGGTTCCCCTAAAACAAAATATGACATAAACCTCATGGAAAAATTCTTACTGCTTGGAATGGGCTTTCCTTCTCAAACCAAACAAGCAATGGGATAATACATCTGTATTCTGTGCCCACTGAAGTCATTAGAAAATCTGACACTAACAGAAGGGAATATTACAACCAATAATTAGCATTTTCTACAGCCCAACCTGGACTGTAAATATTTCTTTTCATCAAACACACAGTCACCTAAAGATCTAAATGCATTACAGCTCTTTGGAGTTGAAAGAAAACCTCACATATAGGCTACGAGTTAGTTCCAAGCAGCCTCCAAGCCTATTTCTACAGTTAAACGTTTATTTGGAGCTCTGCAAATGCATTTTATTATTTTTTTTATTAAAATCATCTTGAGTCAGTATGCACACAATGCAAAAGATTGAAAGATAATTCAGTAAACAGATGAATAAATGATAATCAAATGTTAATAATCTTTCTTACTTCTGTTATTGGTAGAGGCTACAGAAGACAAGTCTTCAGGTGCTGTTCTAAAATACAGGAAGGCCATATAAGGAGATTGGTAGAAGCTACACAAAATAATACAAAAAAGTAAACACCCACTTAAGATATGTTGGAGAAAAATCAGCAAAACCTCTGTAGGTGATGTGCTGTTTCATAAAGTTATTAGAGATCCTAGAAGGCAAGGGTGGTCCAGTGTTTCTAGTATCTTTATGTTTTAAGATTTTAAAATCTGAGACCCCCCCCACCAAGTCTTTAAATTGAGATATCATATAATAAAAGAAAATGTTCTCTTCAGGGTTCTCAGCTTCATAATGAAGGATATTATGAGCAGTCCATGAAATGGAGGTGGATATACTACTCAATAACAGTCATAAATATGAAAAGATCATGGCTCTCAAGACTGAGAATGATGAAAAATTATTCAACATAGCCAAGTCTAAAGATGACAGCAATAATTACAAATACTGAGCAGCTAGGATATCTTCTATATGAAGAAAGATAAAATAGATTTGGACTCTCCAGCTTACGAAAGAAAATTTAAGGGATTTGGGAGAACTCTGAATTTGTGAATGCAGAAGAGTCTAGTCACCATTTGCTGTTGTGCAGGGAAGGAAATCAAACTGTATCCTATCAAATAACAGATTTTAATTGAATAAAGTTCATTTTACTTTTTTTGCATAACATATTTACACCATGGAACTTAAATTTTGGACAGGAAATAGTGTCAAGAACAGAAGCTGGCCAGTTCTGAGATGCTGTTTGGTAACCGTAGCGTGGGATGGTCACAGAGCAGGATTCCCTTCAGCTGCAGTGTGCCAGTGCCTGTGGAGGAGTGCTCCGTGGAGGTTTCCCAATGGACTGGGATCTAACCAGCTGTGGCTGTAACTACAAAAATGTTCTACTATTTACTGAAATTTTAGAAAGAAACACAATTAAATTTAATATGTTTGAGTTGCTGAAATTTTTCCTTTGATCTCTGTGTCTACCAAATACCATTACAAAAAATAATGAAGGGGCTTAAAAATAGACAAGTTGATAACTGTAAGGCTTTTAGTAAGTATCATTAGCAGACTGTTACCTAACCATTGTGCTGGGGCACCATTATCTATAGCATGTCCCACCTGTTGAATTTGAGAAGGAAATGGGGAAGAGGATCAATGGATGTCACCTGTAGTTACGTGTACACTGATGTGTTTCAAGTGCATTCAGCAAAGCTATACTTCCTGTACTTAAACTGAATTCCTAATCCTAATTTTATCCTATTCCAACTGACATCACTGGAAAAACCTCTCTCTCTGTTAACTGTTTCTCCTAGTAAAAAAATTGACCGGAAGATATTCCTCCCTGCCTGTCTTGTGAACAGTTGTTTAAAACTTATAGAGTAAGACCCAAGCTTTTTAAAGCTTGGCTCTTGAATCTCATTCAACTTGTAGACATGAAAGCTATTAGCAAGTAAAAAACTACATTTAGTTACCATCTACCGTAATCCATTATGAATGATCAACTCAGAAAGTGGCAAGAAAATAGTAACAGAAAGTGTATTACCACAAGCATTGCTAAAAATCAGCTTTACCTGTGAAAAACACCTGAGATCACTGTCAGGATGGAGCAAAGAAGTTTGCATTGGACAAGTTTGTGATGAATAATGCACACAAAAGGAGTGAGAAGATGAAATCCTTAGTGTTCATAGGCCATTACACACACCCAACCAAATGAAGTAATAACATTCAAAAATACTCAAAATAATTATTCAAAAATAATTACCTTCAGAAAAGGCCATAAACACTATCCCCACACTGCCCTGGTGGGGCCTTGGCTGTGCAAAAGACCTGGCATAAATGGGAGGGGCCATTAGCAGCACATTTGTCATCTGGGGCATTTGTCTGCTTAAAACATGATTCTTTGTAAAATATGAATTAGTCTGTTCAGTATTGATGAATTATATTTGTCAGGCTGTCAGGGATGAAATGAAAGGAATCTGCAATGAAAGTGTATTCACAAGTATAATGCTTCCTTTCAGAGAAGCCAAGCATTTGAAACCAATGCAGGCCCAGCTTACACTGGGCTGACTGCTGAAAGCAGAGGGCATGCAGGAAATCTTGCTCACTCCTGAGCATGTGGAAGTAGGAGAAATGCTGCAGGTATCTGAGCTGCCTCATAAGCAGCCCTTGGAGCAGCCTTGTGGCAGGAATGGAGCAAATGGAGGACACCAGTGCTGAGGGAGCAGAACTGTGGTGCTTGAGCAGAGAAAGATTTGGTTCACCTTGTCCCCAGAAGGTTTATCTGTTGTCATGCAGCAGCTGGCAAAAGCATCAACCTCCTCACAAAAGTAGGAAGTCATATTAGGAACAGTAAGGAAACTTTCCATGTTTGGTTGTGAGATGCATGAAAATCACAGTGCATCTGCAAAAAGCTTGAAGTCAGACAGAATGAGTGACAGCAAAGGCAACAGTCTGGGCCAGCCCTGGATAGGTGAATTGTGAAACAAACACCTCAAAAATATTCTGGAGGAAGGTTTGGTTTCTTTGCTGCCAAGTTTTCAGGGAGAAAGCTTAAAAGATGAGAAAGTATAGTATGTAACCTTATGTAGCCCTAGAAAAGAATTTTGAGGAATAGGCCTCCCTTACTCAACTGCAGATGTAGAAGACATGCAGACAAGAGCACAATGCACTTACCTCGACCTACAGATGACCTATCAGAAATAGACACAAATATTGCTAGGATTTAAATGAAGAAAAAGGCCCAAGTTTCTGGATGGCTGGTGGAAAACTCATCAATTCTTACAGACATTTGAGAGAAGAGAATGAGCTGTAGGAAGCAGTCTGAAGAAAAAAAGTGCTTTTTCTGAAGAAAATGCACACATCTAGAGAAAATCCCACAGAACTCACGTTGGTATTGCATTGACGAAAGAACATACAAGAATAATTAAAAGAAAATACAATATAAGGCAGAAAGAAAAAGATTTCTTCACTCTACAGAGAATACTAAGGATAAAGTCCTAGTAAGCTTATGCTGATGTGTGAGGCTAGTAGAGCCTGAAAGTGTTTGGTAATGAAATTATTTAAGCACACTTGTGACCAGGAACTGCTCGGAGTGGACTATTGCACTGCTCTTATTGAAGAAATTCAGCTAAGTAACTTGTTAGTCAGTGAGGAAATGAATCACAACAGGACAGCGTTAGCAAATGACATCCATGATAAATGTATTTCAGATAACAGGACACATTAAATACCTCAGGAATTTCAAATATTTGAAAGGTATGGAGATTTCATAGACACACTTGCAAGCCTGTATTATTCAGAGGTCAGTGGACTTTGAAAACTGTGTCGAAATAAAAAGCAAACACTAACTAAGCCAAATGAAGATGATTAAGACCCTATCCGTCTTGGTTTACTTCACTACCAAGCCACACCTCTACCCTTCGTGAGCCGTGTTCACATGTACAGCGCAGACCAGAAAGATCAGTTTGGCAAAAATGCAGATGTATGAGCGTGTTCTCATGACCTGAACCACCTAAAATTGGCAAGGGTAAAGAAAAGAAACCAAACTAAACCCTAGGAACCTACCACCAAGCAGAGAAAAGACAGCTCATTTGCAGACAATGAAAACAACCACTAAATGGTAGAAAACCTGTCTTTCAAGTCAGAGAAGCCTCATTCACTCCAGATTAAAGCTGATATTCCAAGTAGAACTACCATCCTTCTGTTTTCTCATGAATATCTCTCTTCCTCACTTGGAAATCTTGTCTGGTCAGATGCAGAGATATATTCATCTCGGATTTGTAGATGTGCAGCAGCCCATTTCCCTGTACATCTGATGACAAGCATGCAGTTGAGCATGTAGGGTTGACATGGACATCCACAGAATATTGGAGATTGCGGGTCCAGATGAACAATAGGTTTGATATTTCTCCGAAAACAGCAGCCATGCCAACACAGTTTGGTTACACATGCACAGAAGGGATGACACAACCCAGAAATTCCAGGATCATTCTGCAGGTCCTGCAGGAAGCTCTTAGTTTATAATCCTAATTCAAATTATAGCAATATATATAAGATCAGATATTTACCTGGCCCTGCACTTTGTTTCCAAGAGTGAGCACTAAGCGAGTGTCCCAAAAAAGTTATAAGGATCCCATACAGAGCCTTCCCAAAACATTTTCTGAGCTTCTAGTGATCAGTCATTCTAGGGTTTCCTAAACCAGATGCTGTGGGTTTATATTGAATAGACCTTGGTGTCCTTTTCTTTTTTTCAGCAAACTAAGTGGTTTTTTTTGTTTTTTTTTTTTTCAAATTCAGGTACATTTTCAGCATCCACAATGTCTCAAGTTTTACAGGTTAACTGTTCAATTATATGAATGAAGACTTTGCTCTTTATTATTATTACTATTTCTTAGAGGCTGGCATCTTGCTTTTACTTGATTTTTCATATTTTATACTAAAAAAAATTATTTCCTACTCACCTTTCCAGAACAATCCTTATTTTATTTTTTTTTTTTTACTGCTTTTACTGACAAAGGCCTTCATCTATTCAATTGTTCTTTTTACTACAACTGTTTCATATCAGTAACCACACTTGCTAATGCACATTCTTGCACTAATTTGTGTGTATCTCACCATACTTCTATCTTTCTTCAGATGAATGCATAACCATAAACACTCTGGAAGTTGTGGGTGTGTCATGTGTTTATACAACAGCAAATTCTCACATGTTCTTGATTCCTTTTCTAGTGATTACTGGCATCCTGTCTGCACCCCCTTTGCATCTCCTGACAGGGAGCTCTCGTTGCCTAGTCATTAAGTGACTAGGTCAGAAGTTCTGAGTCTGCAATCATCTATAGTCTGTATCACTGACTAATTCACTGTTATCAGCAAACATTTTCATTCCTTTTCTACAGTTTTCTGACCATTGTGACCTGTGTTGAGCAATGCAGACTTCAGCATAGAGCCATGTAGAACACATGTGATTCTTTCTACTGTGAGAGGCAATTATTTGTTCCTCTCCCTTATTCCCATCCTCTGGACATTTCTTCACATCTGATTATCTTCTTCTATAGCCTCTAGGGAGGCGACTGTTCCAGTGCCTTCTGAAAATCCAGGCAGATGGTATCAAGCAGATCTATGTTGCCAACATGGCTTATTATCTGAAGACTTGGGTAGATTTGTGACACATGACCTCTCTTTACAAACACCACAGTACCTCTTCTTCATTGTACCATGCTTATCATGGTGTCTGCTAACGCTGTTTTTTTTGGATGTCCATTTCTGTGAGCAGTCTAAGAGACCATTCAAATATCATTTAGAATGAAACAAGAGAGAAAAAAGGCTCAGGCAGCATGCAGATATGAGTATATGAACTTAGCCATAGATCAGGCTTTTCAGGATCTACAATTTTACAGAGCTTATTAAAAGGCAGTTTATTTTGTTCTACTAGTTTTACAATACCACATCTGTTGACTTCCCTGTCTTTCTATGATAGAAATAAAGGATAAAATTAAAAGCATGTTAAAGCCATTAGGCAGTACAACCATCTTCTTTAACATTCTGTTTTAGGAGTTCCTTGTGAATCTGAGAGTACTTTGGTTCTCTGTAGCTTGATATTTAGCATTCAAAGCATTCAGCCATTATATTACCTATTCATTGCCTCTGCCAGACAGTAAAAAAAAAAAAATAATTGGATTATTATGTTACAGGCTCTCAGGTTCTTACTTATTTTGGAGGAAAAGAATGTACTCCAAAGAGATTTTAATGGATTCTGCAGGTATCTCCAATAGGACAGTCTGTATAGGACAGTCTGTATGCATTTATAACAGATTTGATCTGTGAAATGTTTGTCAATTACGTGGCATATTGCAGGAGACTTCCTTGCCATTTCTTCTGTGGATACATCCCTCCAACACACAAAACCCATGGCCATTTGCAAAAAAATACCAACATTTCAGGCACTGCATCTATCACAAGGCATGTGCTGAAACTTCAGAAAAATATTAATGGAAAAGATTTGCTTCTTATACTGTGTACTGCTTGCAAATATTGCCATCATTAAGAAGTACTCAGGTGTGTTCTCTATTGTGCACACCTTTGAATTGAGTTTGTTGTTTCTTTGACATACGACAAGATGCTGACTGTAGCAAAGCATAACTTTGTTTGCTGCTCTGCCCCCCTGGTAATGCTGAAATGTAGCAGCTGCATTGGATTCTACCCTCATTCTATGCGCAAATATTCTTTTATCACAGCTGAATCATTGTTTTCTTCCTCTTTCTATTTTAGTCCATGAATTTATGGATTTTAGTATGTATTTTAGTTACTATAAAACAAAGAAGCCCAAAGTCTCTGTACTCAGAAAATGGAATTATATTTAACTGCTGAATGTTATATAGGTCATACTAATATTTTTGATTCTACTAATTATTTAATTCCATCACATTTAGTACAAGTGTCAATAGAATTGCCAGCAGACAAATCTGCTTTTTTGAAAGAATGTTCTATCATAATAGTCTGCTTGCAGAAGCTGAAATTTCATGACTTTTTTTTTAAATGGTCACATATTTTATTATGCAGCTTTGGTCAGGGGTGATTAGTTCAAGTAATGTAAGGTAAATAAAATCTCTAAAACAAAGAAAGCAGTGGGCTGTCCTTAAGAGGTGATCTCCTGGGATGCTGCTTAGAAGAGAAATCTCTCAAAATACAGCCTTGGGCACAGCACCATTCAATAGTTCTGTTCACTAACAAACAAAGGTAATAATGTACTAATGACATTTTTTATGGCAGAACATGAAAGAAATATTTAAATCAATATGATAGCAATAATGAAGAAAGGAAGTCCTTGACACTGAGAATAGAAACAGACTGGAATTTCAATTGAACTGCATTGTCATAGAGTCTGCATTTACATCTTACTATCATCTAGGCTGTGTAAAAACCCTTACCCTCTGTGCTTCTACACTCTGTTATGTCGTGATTCCTCTGTCTCATGGTCACTTCTCAAATTCTGCCCGTGCCACTGAAGATGCCCATCTTGAAGCCTCAAGTGAGCCAGGTCCTCCTCAAGGCAGCTTCAGAACAATGGTTCCAGAACCAAGATCTTCAGTTCACAGCCAAAACTGTGTCCCTCATCCCACAGGCTCATCTTCCTAAGAAAGCTCTCTCGGACTCAAGGGAAAGAAAATACAGGGTGACTTATTTACTTATCCAGCATTCCCACTGGGCCTGATGGGCCAGGATTGAATCACACTTTCTGAGAAAAGACACCTCCTCAAATACTGGATCAGTTGGCTTCCTTGGCTAGCATGTCCTACATCAGTGTCACGAAACTCACACCAATGATTAGCTGTTACTGGAATGTGCTAGAAATGTCTGTGGTTAACTGATGCCTGCTCCATATTGCTGCTGCAATACAGGTTTTATGGTGGGATGCTGATGGCTACCCATTAGGGTGATTCACTTTGCTCCGGTGACCACTCCTTGCTGCTGTTCTCAGGCATCAAGAACAGTCCTCCAGGGCCATGCCAATCTACTCTTACTATTAAGCAGACAGACTCTAACCTTCTTCCTGTGCTCTCTTCTTTTCCATCAACGTTGCACCTATTCATTATCTTTTAGCCTTCATCCCTGGCAAGCAGACACAGATAGTAGGAAAATATTTCAATAAAATATAATCTGAAACTTGGCACATATCTAATAGCCCTTATTCAAGAAAGATTGATTCAGCTTAACAATTTAATTCAATTCTCCAGATAAAGAGGCAGCATGTTAGAAGCAATTAGAGGTTTATGGCATTAGAGAAGAGTAAAAGTGTAGCTTCTCTAGTGTAATATGACAAAGGTGATTACAGTGAAGGGATTTTGGTGAAGGAAAAAAGGTGCTTCCAAGCTTGAGGTCAGAAGTCAGAAAAGCCTCCTAACACTATGGCACTGATACTCTGGATCAGTCACCCAGCATGGCTAGCAAAGGCAAGAATGATTTATTTTGAGATAGAACTCATTGTTACTAACTAAAATATGTCCAGGTATATATATTTACAGCAGGAGCCTGAACTTAATGACTTTTGCTAGTCCTTTCCCATTCATACCCTATGTCCATCTATTCTTGAATTTGAGGGAGTTATGGTTCAAAACTTCAGTTCTACAGATCTTATCTATGTGTGAGGTTGTTTTCTCTTCTTTTTACTCTATCACTAGTAGTTTGCCATGCTCCAAGCTTTTACTGTGGCATCTGGCATATCTGATGGAGACAGTAAAGTATTAAAGGCCTGAATGAATCGCCACATTTTTTCAGCGTTCCTATTAGAAATATTATATGCATCAAACCATTGTATCTGGGGGAAAAAAAAAAAAAAAGAATTCTGCAGAAAGAAATCTTCATTAAAGGTTTGTGTGCAATGCATTGCTGAGTAATCAATGAATATACAGATGTTATAATTAAGAAAAATCCAGGAGAGCTAGGCTAAACAAGTTACCACACTAAAGAAGAACGGATAGAAAGCTTACCATTATCCTGAATTCTCTGAGAAGATTCCAAGAACACAACCTCCAAAAAAGAGCCACCTCCAAAAAAGAGCCTTTCCTACTAGTAGGCAGTTCTTAAATGGGGTCTAGGAGAGGTGGAGCAAGGCTCCACCCCTTCTGGTAGCACAGGTGAATTACCTTCACCTGTGCTCCCAGAGCTGACTCATTGCTCACCTCAGGTGGTCAATCAGAGGATCAGGCTGTGATTCAGCAGTTCCCATACAGTTGCTTAAATACATGCTGTAGAGTTGCTCCTTTTCTGAAAGACTTATCTTCTGAGAGAGGTATGGTTAGAAATCAGAGAACTCATGAGGAAAGAAGGACTGTGTAGGATGCCCTGAGAAATATGCGATGCTATTCTGCATGGGCTGCTTTAGAACTCCTCGTTCCTCTTGAAATATGGTGCCTAACCATTTCTAGGTTTCATACTCAATAGATTTAATTATTCTTGTGACAACGTTGTCTATTAGCTGAAGTAAAATCTTCTCTTCTTTTTTTCTCTTTTTTAAAAAACCTTGATGTGTGTATAGGGCAGTCATACCCGCCTTCGACTTCTGTCTCCAGGGCCTAATTGTTCTCTGAAAGAAAAGACTTTCTCTTCTCCATTTCATGCAAGCCCCTCTGGATATAACTGCAATCTCATCACAGGAATATAAGTCAACACTAAGACTTTTTAAAAATATAATCTGAAACGTTCTGTCAGATCTTGAAAACTGTAATTTTAAAAATGAGTTCACAGAGAGAATTGGCTTTCTTACCTCTATTCAAGCTGTTTATTTTTAGCTGAGTGTTACTGAATATGGAAGCAGTCCAGTTTACATCCTGGTTCAATTTCCTGTTTACTGGAGCCAGCATGGTGTCACCACTGTATTTCTGGACCACTCTGGAAGCCCGTGTGCAGCCTTCCTTCTGCATCTGAGCAGCACTGTGCTGCACAATGGAACTATTGTTGTGCTCTCAGATAAAGAAATATGAATATAAATGCGTATGGAATATGTCAGGTTTATGTCATTTTGTTAAAATACATATGTATGTAACTGTAAACCTCTTCTTGAAATGTGTGAGAAAACAAAGTCAGAACCATACCCGTATTTGTTTGAAGTTATTATAAAAATAAAAATGGATCTGATTGAACATAGGGTGGCTCCCTATAGTACAGGTTAATGGGCTGGCAGGGGAGGTGTGTCTTTAGCTTACTTTTACTTTTATTTTATTATTATTTTTTTAAAATACTTTAGTCTGCTATTGTTTCTTGAATTGTAGAGCTTGCTGCTTCCCTTAAGAGAGTATTAAAAATATATATTTTTAAAAATCTACAGACTAGCTGAGAATCTGAGCTGGCCAATATTACTACTAATGGTCACGACAACAGGCAGCTCGCACAAGGAACTCTTGGGGAGCTCAATCTCCTCAGCAATTCTGATGCATTGGTAGGGTCTGCAGCCTCAGACCTTGTTATTATTGTTTTATTAGGATTGTCAGAATGAAATGGCATAGTGTCTCTCCAAGGGATGTCAATGCCAGGTGAAAGAGCAACGTTTTGTCATTATGGCTCAGATACTGTCTAATCAGCTCTACTTTTGTTTTAGTAAAGACAAGTTTTAAAGAAGTGAAAATATTTTAATTTCTATCATTTAATCCAAAAGGATAGGGTCGATCATTAACCTGAACTCTATTTAAGGACAATACAAATCTTGTTACACCAATGGACAAGAACCTTGAAAGAGAACTGATAAAAAACACATTAATTCTGTTGTTGCTGAAGTTGATTAAAAAAAAAACAAAAAACAACTAAGCAGCAAATGATGTAAAGCATATTTGCTTTTTACACATCTTTCAGATTCACTTAAGCAAGATGTCTGGATTCTTTTTAAAGAGGCACTTAAAAGCTATTTTTTGTTTAAATAACCATTTTCAAAACCAATTTTTGAGTGAGTGCCTCTGATTAGAACACCCAGAGCCCTTCCCTTTATCTTCCTAAACATGCTGATTCTGTTAATGCTTATTTCTGATCCCTATAGGTAAAGCTTTGGGAGCACTAACATCTATCCTGCCCTGTGCGCAGGCTTTCCTTCTGCTGCTGGTATTTCCATTTCAGATTTGCTGCTGCTGCACCTGGGGAATACCCTTTACAAAGGCTTTGTCAGAAGCAGGCAAATGAGGTTCCCCTGGAGCAGCCCCAGAGCAGCCTACAACAGTGTACAGCTGCTGGAGCAGAACCGACCTGTGTCAGGTGGGCAGCGTCATCCAAGGACAGCACTGTTCCTCTTTTAGAAATGTTATGCCCAATTTGAATACCGTCAAAAGATACAGATGGAAAATAGCTGCTCATTTTTCCCCTCATGTTCAATACCACCGATCAGGTCTGCTGCTGATTTCAGTGTTCCTACATGAGGGTGAAACATAAGTAACAGTCACATCTATCTGAAATAGAGCAAAACCATTGAAAAGATAGTCATCAAAAAGCACAGCAATTTATTTGTGTCCCATGTGCTCTTTATTCCCACATGGTTAAAATCTTGCAGAAAATACTAATTGTATTCTGAAATAAACTTTTTTATTTTTTTTTCTGATCCTTTTTTCTGTTTTTTTGTTTGTTTGTTTGTTTTTGTTTTGTTTTGGTTTTTTTACATCTGCAAGAATCAAACAAAATACCTCAGCCAACAGAGTGCATCTTTAATTATATGAAAATCTGAAAATGCTAAACAGAAAAGTTCTATGTCTGGACAGTACTGCACAGCTGCTTTCCTTTTGTAACAGGTCCTGGTGGAGGCTGAGGCTGCTGATCACGATGCACGTGCTTATTTTAGTGTAGTTAGTTTCAGTTGCATGTCAAAAACCACGTTAGACTCGAATGCTGTTACAATAAGGACCATAGCAAGAGCAAGGTTTGTTCTATGTATGGAAACTGCATGCATGTGGGGGTAGGGGGACATTACACTTACAGGGGAACCCAAATTATTCGCAGCTTATGAATGTCAGTAATTATGATCTAAAATATTTATTACATGTATAAGAAATATTGTATTTAATGTGTTTTAGTAATACTGAGCAATGAATCCCAGAAGAGCTGTAGTAAAGACTGCAAGCAAATAATTAAAAACTGAGCAAGCCAAGTAAAATCCAATTGTAGCAGCAGTATTTTCAGAGGTAATCATAGGAGTCTGTCATTACCTGACTAAAGGTTACAGAGGCAAATGTCAAGAAATTCAAGAGTCACATGGCACTTAATTGGTATGAATAGAACATATTATAAAGAGATCAGGACTTTATGACTCATTTAAAAAATGATTAGCTTCAGGTTTAAATCTGAAACAGTTTACTTGTTGTATACAAAAGTTACAATGCATCTCTCTCAGGTTTAATGTTCTTGGTGTTCTTTGTGTTCAAAGTACTTTAAGAATCCATGGGGATTCCCATTGCTTAGTTCGTTGCTTACAGTGTAAGTGGTTAAAAGGTAAATTGGCCTCAGACAGAAAACCTGATACGATTTTTTTATCCTCGTCAGAAACAAGTGACTAAATGCAAAAGTGTTCTGAGGGTCAGAGTATACAATAAGTATTTCATGCTGATATTCTTGAATGTTTCCTTTAACTATTTTCAACCAGCATGAAACATTTTGACATTTGTGGAGAGACACAGTGCTTTTTAGTTTGTCAGATCAAAGACAAATGTTTCATTTGGACTTTGTTTAACATTTTATGTGTACCCTTGAGCTGTTGAACAGCTTCCTGGCATTCATATTCTACGTTCCAGTTCTTTCTTTCATGTGTTGGTTCCCCATCCCAAATTGTGCTGTCTTCAGTGGTAAAGACATTTCTGCATCTGTAAATATTACAGTGCATTGTTTTTGTCAGAAAAAAAAAAAAAAAAAAAAACTGGGGAAAAAATTGTTTCCTGTGGGAAATTTAATTTACAGAACATTTTCCACTGAAATACCACAGTTTTAGAAAACTTCTAGCCAACTGTACTTAAAGCATATTCCAGGAGTGTTATTTACAACCTATGAGTGTCAGCTTCTAACTTTTATTCCAAATGATCTCGACTATAAAAAAAACTTTTCAGATTCTCAGTATAGATAAAATTAATTGAGATTCTATGTACAAGATATGTTGATCAGAATGTAGCTATAATTACAGAAATACATCAGCATTACTAATAGGTTACTTCATACTGGTAGCTGAAATTGGAGAAACTGAACATTCTTGCAAGGAGGAGGAGAAACTGGTGATGAAGCGATCATTGCAATGTAGTCATGCTGAACTGCAGGGCATGCATGATGTCTTGTTTTGTTGGACAAAGGAGATGATGTCCTTACTTGGCCTGTAGGGGTCTTCCAGTCTCCCTCCCAAGCAGTTCTTTGATGTCTTCCTGGAGCAGAGTTTTGTGCAAAAGTGTACAGTTTTCTGAACATGGCTCCAGGTTTACACCAGAGCCCAAATTGGCAATGCAGCCAAATAGCTTCAAAGAGTCCATTTTGCATCACAGCCTTTGGGAAAACCAAAGGTTGGTGAACTGGGAGATTTGTAACTCGCATCCATCACCTGGGTACAGGCACAACCTGGACACAAAGCATTCACTCATCAACACAGATACCTCGTGGGAATCTGGGAAGCTGCCTGCGAACAGCAAACCTGAATGTGCTCCTTCGTCACGGCAGCCAAAGCAGTGCATGGCAAGGCAGAATGCAATTTAAAGCAGATAGGCTGTGTGTGATCCATTTGACTTCCTCCAAGGACCATACTTGTATGGATTGTTAGGACAGTTGTTAAGACAACCCGATTTACTTGTACAGATCTTATTTGCAGCTTCCTGTTCTGTCTACAGTGTGAGTAATTCAGCTTGTGTCGTGCTCTCTTTTTCCACCTCTCTCCTACAGTTACGCAAATACACACTCATGCACATATGCTACATTGGTCAGATGTCTGGGTTAGACCCAGACGGTTTGAGTTTCAGATCAAAAGTCTCTGCTAAAGCATTGCCTCTGCTGCTGAAAGTTTAGGTTTCTGTGCTCACAGCAAAGAGATGAGATAGATGTGTGCAACATTTGCAGGGCTGAGCTAGGTAGAACTGGTGCTGTTGGGTTGAAACACACATGCATATGCAAACAGTGCTAAGCAGAGGTCTCCACCCAGGTATTTCTAATTGCTTTGTTTTGTAGAAATTTGTTTTGGTCAGTGACACACTTAGACAACACCTGAGACTCTGTATGTTCTTATCACTTAATTCAGAGGAAAGGTCACTGATGCACTTGATAACTTATAAATTTATTACACTGTGATATCAATTATGAACTAGGCAAGATGGATAATTTGGATCCTATTAATAGGCGGCAAAAATGATGTGAGAAACCGCGACCTTTCCCTCTCCTAATCAAGTCTTCTGCAATGCTGTTGCATAAATAAATGAGTGAAGACTCATGCTCAAGACTTTTCATCAATTGGTTGCTTTGTCCCAGATACCACTTTTCTAAATTTACACGCCATCTGGCACTGCTATCAGGTTTGCCAGGATGACTGCTGAGCAAACACAGCAACCTTCCCCGAGGCAGAAGGAAATCAAGCAAGGTGCCATGAAAAGGTTGTCTGATGGCACCAGTCACAGCTCACCGGCATGATCTCTGTGCTCTTTTTATCTGTGGCTATGCCTTTTTTTATTTACTTTTTTTTTTTTTTTTCCTGTAATGCTCCTTGTCAATGGAGAGGAAAAACGAGGCCCAGAGTAGGAAAAGGAGAGGGTTTAAAGCAAGAACGCAAGAACAGCAGACGTCTGGGTGGCTCTTCAGGACTGATTAGCTTACTTACAGAGAGCAGTGCCAGGGACGTGAAGAGGAGCACATCTGACAGCCGATGTGCTTGTGTGGATGCTCAGCCAGTGCTCACATGCAGTGGAACAGAGGTTCCAGCGCAGCGGGGAGAGCTTCAAGCCTCACTGCCTCAGCTCAGACATGACTCCCTTCCTCAATTCCTTGATGCATCTTTATATCTGCCATACGTTAGTCCCCACGAACATCAACTGCTTAAAATAACCCTTTTACAGGAGGTTGCAGCCTCTGGCAAATCGTGCAAGAACACTAACCCTCTGCATTTCCCAACCTCTGCCAGAGATGACTGCTACTGCAGCAGATGCAGTGGGAGGAAACGTGTCCAAGTTCAGCAGCCACAGTTCAGTCCTACACAGCTCGACATTTTCTTTCACTGGGAAACTGGTGTTAAGTGAATGGGCACTGAAATGGGCTGCGGGTGGTAACATGCCATTTAGCTAATTGTTGGAAAAGTGGTCATCTAAACCAGTAATACCCTAGATAGCTACAGGAAGAACAAGCTAACGTGTAGTTAGCTTGTGCTACAGCTAACTGAATCACCTGAGAAGAAAAAAGCTTTTGGTGCAATTATATCACAGCTCAGTTCCCCGGCCTGCTTCATGGCACAGCCCCACACGGTACATGGAAGGAAAGGGGCAACAGGGCACAGTGCCTTCAGCAGGCAACGCTCCTCAGCACTGAGCTTTGGCATTAGACTGTTACAAAGGACTGAATCCACCACGTCAGTGCACGCCCTGCACCTGCCCACCATTACAACTGTACTTTAAGAGACTCGATGTGGTATATTTATTATTTTATAAGGCTTCGTATGCATGCTTCCAATCATTTTGCTATGCTAACGGGATGTTCAGCAGAAGTTACACATGCGATCAGGGCGCAAACACAACGTTTTAAACAGGCTGACTAATTTTTCCTATGAAGAACTGACATACATTTGTACATACGGTGGAAAATACCCAGCAGCTTTATTCTCAAAACACAATAAGTCACACTTCCCAAAGAATTAACTTTAAAATCTCTCTGCTGGAGAGCGTTTGTTGTCTTTTTAAAACCGAGACTCCGAACGTCGATCCTTCCTTTTTGCTTTTATTGAAGCCCACTACAAAGCAGAAGCAGCATTTTAAACGCGATATAACTCAGGTTAGCGACACGCCACCCTAAATAGCCTTCCCCGCGTAAAAGCCCGGCGGCAGCAGCGCTCTTCCCTCCCGCCGGCCCTCGGCCGCCGCCGGAACGCGCGCCGCTCCGTCAGGAAGACGCGTCCCCAGGACGCGCAGCGGGCGCTCCGCGCTCCCCTCAGCCCCGCCCCTCGCTGACCCCTCCCGCCGCCCCGGGAGCTCCGGCGGCGCTCCGTCCCCACGTGGGGCCACTTTTGTTAGAAGAGCGCATCGGCAGCGGCGGGACGCGGCGCCCGGAGCGGCCCGTTGCCGCCGCCCGCCATCTTCCCGCCGCTCCGCCTTTACCGCAGCGGCGCCGCCCGCCCGGCCCCGCGGCCCCTTTCCACGGCTTCGCGGTTGCCGCCCCGGGGCCTTTCACCTCCGTGGCGCTGGAAGGGATGAGGACGGGTGCCGGAGCCTCGCCCCGCGGCGCCGACGCGACCGCGGGTCCCGGCGCGCCGCGAAGCACCGGCCGGCCCGGAACGGCGGGCGCCCACCGCCGCCCCATTGTACTCCGGCCTGAGAAAGCGGCGCTCCGCTCCGCCCGGACTTCCAGCCCCCCTCCCCCGCCTTCCGAGTGGTCCCTTCCAGCGCCAGTACAGCGCCCTTCGGAAGAGCCCATCCGTGGGAAACGGGAGGGGCCGACGCCGCGGGGCGAGGCGAAGAGCGGAACGAGGTTCTCTCCGGGGGCCGAGCCGGCCGGTGATGAGCGTGCCGGGCCGCCAATAGGACGAGGCGATCGTCAGAGAGAGCCAACGGGCGCGGAGGGGGCGGGGCTTCCCCCGAGAGGGGCGGGGGCGGGGAAGGCCGGGCCGGGGGCCGCTGCGCCTGCGCGGGGGGAGGAGGTGGGGACTTCGTCGTGTCCCTGTGGCGGCGGCGGCGCCTGGGGAGGGTCGGGTGGAGGCAGGCAGGATGCGGGAGGCGGCCGGGCGGCCGTGAGCGGAGGGAGCCGTGCGAGCAGGCCGCGGGGCGAGGCGGGGCCGGGCGGGCTGCGGCGGCCGGAGGGGCTCGAGGCGGAGAGCGGGCGGCCGGGGCCGGGGCTCCGCACGGCGGGGCGGCCGCGGGGCAGGATGAGCCAGGAGGAGATCCTGAGGAAATTCATTAAGCGGGTGCAGGCCATGAAGGACACGGACCACAACGGGGAGGACAACTTCGCCAGCGACTTCATGGTGAGGGGCGGCGGCGCGGGGGCGGCGGGCCGGGGGTCGGGGCCGTGGCCGCGCCGCCTCCCTCGGCCGGAGCGGAGCAGCCGGGCTGCCCGGCGTCGTGCGGCCACGGCGTGCCCCGCGCTGCGCGGGGAGGGGCCCTCGGTTCGCTCCGCGGGAGGATCTGCCCCGCTTCCCCGCCCCAGGGCTGTGGAAAAAGGCACCGGGAGCGTCCAACCCCCCCACACCCCTCCTTCCTTCGGCAGATAAAGGGGACGGCGAGCTGTGTGGGGGGGATGGGGGGGCTCAGCCTCTGCGTGCGGGGCCGCCGCGCTCCGTGTCACAGGGGGATCGCCCTCCCAACCCTCCGTTGGCCGCGCTGCCGCCCGCGGAGCCGTGCCGGTGTTCCCCCGGGGATATCCATCCTCCTTCCCACTCCCCGCTCCCATCCCCCACCGGCTCCGTCCCTTTCTTCCCGGCCGAGCTCGGTGTCTGCCGGGGGAAGCCGTCGGGAGTCGCCCCTTCCCCGTCTCGTTCCTCCCGTTCTGTTAAAGGGCCGTTAAAGGGCCGGAGGCGATCTGCTCGGGCTGCCGGCCGCGGCGCTGACACCGCTCGGCATTGTTCAAACAATGCCAAAACGCGCCGTGACCCGTGCGGAGGTGAAGGCGAGCGCCGCGTGCGCGCATCTCCGCCTCTCGCTCTGTTGTTATCCGCCCGCGTTCGGAGTGACCCCGCATCGCCGGCCATCCGCAGCTGTCAGCCCCGCATCGCGCCGTGGCGGCGGGAGCGGCCGCGGATGTTGCGCAAGGCGCGGGCGGTGGGAGCGCGGGGCGGAGGGCAGCGCCGGGCGGGGGCCCGTGGGAAGCGGCTGGCGGGGCCGCGTCGGGAAGTGCGCGGCTGTGGGAAACGGGGGGGGCGGCGGGAATGGGGGGAGCGGGGCGGGGGCTGGGGCTGCGCCGCTGGGCTCGGCGTTTTGACAGAACCCCGTCGTTTAAGTGATGGTTTTAGTGTCGTTGCTGTCGGACGCGGCCCGACTCCTTGCGCTGCGCTCTTCGCTCTGCCTCGTTCGCACGGTCTGGATGCGCTTTATGGGAAGGGCGGCGCAGGATGCCGGGGCTCTGGCGGCCTTTCTGCTAGGCACTGTCTGCCTCACATCTGTAATCGGCTTCTGCCGTCTCAAAGCTGATCCGTAGCCTAATGCTTGAGCTTCCTTACTGCACAAACAGTTGTGCCATCCTTTCTTCTGCGTAGCGACGCCTCTGTGGAAAAGTCGATTTTGTTTCCAACACCGTGTTTATTTCGCTTTCACTTGAATAGCCCAGCCCTAAGCCTTCCTATTGCTCGCATGGAGCACCAAGTACTGCTAAAAAGGAAACATGAGGAAAAGGAGCTCAGAAACCAGTTGTTAAGGCATTTCAGGATAGAGGTGTATTGCCTGAAATAGCGTTAAATGCCCAAAGCGGTATCCCAAAAACAGGTTACATCCAAAACGTCTTTTTTCTATTTCAAACTTTCTTATTTTATTTCTGCATAATAAATTACAGGAGAGCCAGGAAACCAAGATGCTGCTCCTTGGTGTGAATACTCACGTTAGTCTCAGCGTTCGCCTGCATGTATCAGAGAAGATAAAGGTTACCGTGGCGATGTGAATCACAGTTA
The DNA here is from genome assembly GCA_037305975.1 of Chrysolophus pictus. Classification (NCBI taxonomy): domain Eukaryota; kingdom Metazoa; phylum Chordata; class Aves; order Galliformes; family Phasianidae; genus Chrysolophus; species Chrysolophus pictus. The sequence goes on from CM074576.1 coordinate 183,769,800, forward strand.
CTGATTATTTTCACTCAGATCATGCTCGGCTTGTGGTTGTTGTTGTGCTGTTGGGATTTTTGTTTATATATATATGTATTCGTTATTTTTGCAGCACAATCACTGAAGTGATTGACGAGGAAAAAAGAAGAGAGCTGAAGGGTGCAAAAGGCTTCTCTACTGTTTCCTTTAAGATTTAGCAATGATGCTGTGGGGAGGAAGAGGAAAGCGTTATTTTCTCATGTAAGCGCAGGATGTATTGTTGCTGCAATGCAATGGCATGTTTGTAGAAAAGGAATTGCTGTTACTCATCCTTTCATTTCCAAATCAAAATGGAATCTAAAAATAGGAATGGAATAGTGGTGAATGGAACTGAAGGTGGTTCTTTGTGCCACATCTTTATTGCCTTTGAGTGTCGACTAATTGGCTTACAGAATTATGGCTAGGACACAGTGAATGAACTAAATGTGTCTGACAGGTGGGTGCCAGTGAGTTCTGGAGGAGGTGCTAAAAATGCTGGAGCTGTAGTCAGGTAGGCTGGGTTTAGCTGGAGTCACCTGCTGGGTCTGGCTCAATGTCATTCAAAGTCCAAAGTGCAGATCAATACAGCTGCTATTTAGTGATGCCCTGGGTGTCCCTGAGAGCGTGCTCTGCTTGGGAGGGGGAGGGCTGGCATATTTGTTTATACTTCTGCTTACAGGGTAAATGATATCGTCTTTTACTGGCGATCAGATGGATTTAATCTTAATTGCTTTGCATTCATAAGTAAGCAGGACTTTATTAGGAGATCTCTTGAGTGTGGCTGTGTACAGTTGGGTTTAAGTGAAGCGTGGGTCTGACAGCAGTGGAGACTTGCCAGCGCATTTTGCCATGGGCAGATGTCTGTGGCTCTAGGGACAGGTGGGCCTCAGGTAATCAAGGTTAGGTTTTCACTCATGTGCTTGCAGTACGTGCAGGCTGACACTGATACCTGGGTAAGAATAGGAGATTGCTTCCTCTTGGTGCTTTGTTGTATGAGTACAACTCACCTGGCCTGGATTCTCATTTCAAACAAGGATTGGAAGTCAAACATTTTCTCAATGAAAATAGTTTTTTTTAGCCTTTTTAGGAAAACTTCAGTAAGTACCATTTTGCTGATGTTCATTTAGTAAGTCCACAGCTATTATTTTTATTTTTCTTATGTGATATTCCAGACAGGAGTGTTCTGCTGCTGACATGCTGTCATTTCTCTGATGTAGGTTGCCATTGTAATAGGAGAACTGAAATATGAGTGATGAAACAGCATTTGATTTTTTGAGATAATGCTTTACAAATGCTTTGCAGTATACATCTATTTGACAATATTTGGGGTTATATTCCTGACTAATCTGTTCTCATGGAACACAGAATGGCTGAAAGTCTTTCTGCTTTTTGCGCTGTAGGAGACCCTCAGCTTTCTGGAGACAGTGGTACCAAGACCATCTTGTCTTGGATCATCAGTCTAATGCTGATGATATTGCTTAATGATTTTGCAGAGAGTTATTGGGTGCCTACATCTGGTTGTCTTATACCTTTTATTCAAGAGAACGCTGGTAATTAATTCATACAGGTGAGCATTACCTCCTGTCTTCTGTTCAGTCCATAAGAGCGCAGACTTCAGGGTTTGGAGATATTGAAGAACTTGATGTGCTGTTTTCTAAAGTACGAAAGAGATCTTGAATAAGTTGTTCATTTGAATTAATTAGATAAAGAGGTTTTTTAATAGTTTAGATATCCCTCTTAAAATCCTGGCCCTTTTTTTGTGTGTGTGTAATTCAATTTTAGATCCTGCTCTCTCATTACTTCATGAAAAAAAGAGGAGGTGGGATGTTATTTACTTCTGAGGAAATTGCATCACCTCAAAAATAGCTGAGACTACCAACAGTGGAATGACAGTCCTGGCTATTCTAAGTCACTGATCAGGACGATTCAGATACAAAGTAAAAGTCCACATACTGATGATAAGCGAGCCATTGATTTTTTTTTTTCCTAATTCTTGTGCAATCTAATATACCATTAAAGAGAGGACAATACATTCAACCATAACCATAGCACTTAGGGAACACTCTTCTTAAAAGCTTGTCTGTACATTGATGTGCATTTGTGTGAACTTCCCTGATTCAAATACCACTGATGTACCTCTGGAGTACCTGTGAATATAATTGTTTTAGAAGACATATAATAAGGAAAATTAGCAGAGAGGGGTAAGAGTCGTGTGTCTCCAGAACACGTTATCAGTTACTTTTACGTGCTCTTAAAAAATGAAGTGTATAGATACACTTCATGTATAGGATGTATAGATATAGGATGTGGTGTTTTGTAGTGTTTTCTTACTGGATGAGTTTCACGCTTATAACACAGTTTGAAGCATGAGCTTTCCACTTTGTCATATGCATTACAGAATGCACAGTGGCTTTTTAAGAGAAACAGTTTGTATTTGCTCTAGCTAAACTAGGAAAAATGCTTGGGAGGTGTCCACTAAGCCCGCTGGCCTCTGAAGTTTTAATTTATGAAAGTGCTTGCTTGTTTTTTAAAGAAGACTGAGACCAATTTTAATTAGTATAAGTACAGGTTGTTAGGAAATTCATGTAAACCGGGGGGTTTGGGGGAAACAGCAACAGTTCTGAACGTTTGTCTTCCTGCAATTGTGATAGGCAGATGTTGGCCTTGGAGAACGTGCCCATAAGTACGCTGATGTGTCATAAGGAACTCTGCTCTTACAGATGTCAGTAGGTCACAGACCACTGGGTCGTGATGAAAATGACTGTTCTTTTTTGTCTCCCACGTGAGGCTTTGCATGGAGTGTTAACATATTCTTGAAGCTTTATTCCCGCTAACCGTGTTTCAGTTAATGCTGTTAATTCGATCTGGGACGTGTGAGGGGAGCAGATTTCTTCCTTGTGAGCGATGGTAAGTCATGCACACCATTCCCAGGGCTTCCTGTGCAGTACTTCTGCTCGGACCACTATGACTGCACGGTCACTGCAGTCACCCTCAGCTTCAGAGGCTTCTGGAATTTTGGGAACTGCTCTTCTGGAGACGGTATATGAAATGCAACGTTTTGTGAACGCCGTGAAACTGAAAGCTTTGTCCTCTTCTAAGTGCTTCTCCTGTTTGTTTCAAAGATTGCCATTCTGAGCTCTTGTAGGGGTGGCTGAATACAACCACAAAGCTCCTATAGAGACTCTGGGATATAAGATCTTGCAAACTAAAATCGCAGTAGTTCTTTCAAGCACATGGAACTAAAAGAACTTGGTTGGGCAATGCTGGGTTTTGTCAGAGAAAATAAGCTCTGTTTGCTCTGTCTCTCCTATTTTATGTACTGAGGGTTTGTGTACAGCCTTTGGATACTGTAAAAATGTCCAGGAGGAGCATATGGTAGTCTCATCATTGCACTTCGTGGCATGCACCATGCACCCCAAATAATGTAAATGGCATGTCGGGTGCTTAGATTTTATTCGGATCTCAATCCTACAGTGCCTTATGGTGTAAGCAGTATGCACAGATACATACTTCCTATATAGGCAGATGCTGAGAGAGATGGATGTCTGAGGGCACCGTAATTCATTTGCCCTACATTCTAATCTGGAGCTCTGCACAGCCCCATATGTACATGTATTGGTACACGTCTGTGTATTTCTGCATATGTGTGATTGCTGTAGAAATAGTTTCTTTTGAGGTGTATACAATTTACCTTAAAACCATGATATGTTCAGGCTATTTTTCCTGTGTGGAATTGTTACTAAATAGAAGTTAGCAGCTCTGCAGGCAAGGAGAGGTTAATCTGAATATGTGCTTATCTAACACATTTGTTAATAGTAAGTGCAATGAAAGTCCAAAACTTTTAGAATTAATCTGGAAGCCATTAGTCTGTAGTGATTAGGAATTGTTTGATTTTCTTCACTGTTACTATTTAAAATTTGTGGGTTGTGTGCTAAGGAACTCGTGGTGCTGCAGTTGTGCTGTAATATGTTTAGTACGTAGGAAGCTTTGGCCCAGAGAGAATAGCAATGCATTTTTAGTGCTGGGAGCAGCACCACGAGTACATGTGGTAGCACTGAAAGCAGAGGATAGATGACAATTTTCTTCTTGATTTTTCTGAAATACTTTGTTCAGGGAGAGGCATTAAAGGTCGGTTGTGGAACTGAGTGGAGCATGAATGAACTGAGTAGTGCAAAAGCTCTTGGTGCTTTTGGGAAGTGTAGGATTTTCTTTAAGTGAAGCATGGATATTCAGTTCTAGTTCTGCTAACTAGCATGGGGATGTTGCAGAGAGGTTAAGCTCCTGGTTTTCCTGCTTCATCTGATTAAGAACTTGACAGTGTAAAGTCATCTCATGAGCAAACATGAAATTTGGTCAGATTATGTTCCTGGAAGGAGAGCACGCTGATCCAGCTGAGGGGGTTTGGATCCAGAACTGGGAGCTGTGGGCTGTGGCTGCACTGTTGGGTCACTGCCTCAAATCCTGCACCTTCCAGGCACGATGTGCGGCTCTGGCCCGGCGCCACTGAGACAGTACAAGAGTTAATGAGAAGCTCTGCTAGGAAAGCAAGTTCCTCAAAAGGTGAGGAGAAAGAGAGGGCAGTGAAGGACCATTGTTCTGAGTTGGGAGCCATTGTTTTGAAGTGTCTTTGAGTAGTGATCTCAGAATGATTAAGTCACGTGAGACTTTCAGAGGAAAGTTACAGCTTGTATCTCGGAGGGCCTCTTCTAGCTTCCCTTCTGCCATCAGCTTTAGCTGTCTTAGGAGTTACGTTCTAAAAAAGATAATATAGAAAAAAATCCCTGAAGATACTAAATAAGAGGTATAAATGGATGACCTAGTTTGGGTGACCCAATTTTTCTGTCTTGCTACAAATGGATATTTTCATTTCTTAAGAAGCTGATAATCAATTTGTGGGAATGCTTATAGGTAATGTTGCTGTAACAGAATCGTATTTTAAAAGGACAGTTTGGAAGAATTGACTTAGCAGTTTAAAAAACAAGTAAAAAGTAGCCAGCTGATGTAGCTACTGACTCCAGTGAGGAAAAACAGCTACTGTAAGAGGATTGAAGCTATGAATGATGTTTTCTTGTGGACTGAGAGGTCCGTGAGATCAAAAGTGCAAAAGCAAATAAAGATAAGTTTCATTCATTAGGATTTCTAGAAGGAAGCATCAGCAGTTCTGAAGGAAGTTCTGCCATTATGTTCCTGACAGTTAATTGTTTTATTTATTTTACTTCTGAACTCCCTTAATCTAATAAAAATAACCAAATCGGTGAGTGTTATTAATGTGCCACGGGCAACTAAATCAGTAGAGTGAAAGTAGTAAGTGCTGTATGGATTAGTTGCCTTGTTCAATGTTTAGGTTGCTATCACAGACTTTCTAACACAGTTGTTAAGTGGTCATAAGCTTATCCATGTAATTTAGATTTCTTTCTCTTTTAGGGGAAGGGCTATTTCCTTACTTCTGTGTATGTTGGAGGGCAGGCCTTGATTGTTAAACGTGACTGAAATGTATTAGTTTTAGGCAAGAAGTCTCAGTTATCAGTTTCAGTGTCTAAAGTGATGGACTGGAAAGCTCCCGAGGAGTAATTAACTTAGTTAAAGCCATACTGCTTTAAAGAACGTGTGCACTACCTTCATCTCTTATTTAGTTACAGTTTTGAACTTGTAAATTTTAAACAAACTTGTCTTTCATTAACTCCCTTCTTATGTAGTTGTGTAAGTCCCAGCTGGTTTTGTTTATTTTTCTGAGGTCGGTGTTCAGTGGTGTTCTCTCAAAGGGTTTTGCATCTTGCTGCATTTGTGTAGTGAGTCTGTCTTATTGCCTCGTCATTCCTACTGGCTCATGTGGATGACATCTGCTTTTTGTTTTTATCTAAAAACACACAGATGTTTTGTACCCTTTGTGATCGCAGGAAGGGCAGCTTCTGCATGGATCAGTGAGATTAAGAGCAGCGCTTGTTTTGGTTCTGGAGAGGTACTGACTGTCTCTCGGTTGTGCAGCAGGACTGCAACAGGAACGAGTGGCTGAAACTTCTTATTTTAGACAAAACTATGCAGGGAGAGTCAATGGGAGGCTGAAAATAAAGCGTGGCGTACGACTGACATGGCCTATGCTTTGTGCTTTTGTTGAGGATGGGCTGTAAGCAACGTAGCAGAGATGTGCTCTGTATCTTACCTGCTGCTGGGTGAATAGTGTGGATGAGAAACCAGTTTCATCAGCTGAACTGGAGAGCTGCAGCTGTAGGTTCTGGTCCATGCAGGTCTGGCTGCATTTCAGAGTCCAGAAGGTGTGGTTCCAAGCTGCTCACCACCTCTGAGAGCTTTGAGGGGGCTTGCTGGTCTGGAACAGTGAACTTCTTCCATTGTTTGGTTGCTTTTTTTAATAGCTGTTGTCTATCCTTTATGTTAGAATTCTACATTAGAATTATGCCATGATGGTACATGATAAAAACAGCAGTCTGGGTCCCCATTTTGAAGAATGTTATATGGCTTTCCTGTCCATAAGTGCTCAAGGGACTCACCAGTGTGTTATACATCATGCTGAAATGACTGATTGCTGTGGGAGCTGCACAGCTCCTGAGAAGCATGAGTGGTCTTCCTCTCTGTCCTAAATGTTTTACTTTTTGTTGGACTGTATTTGACTTTCTAATGCATAACCCTGTGATGGAATGATGTCTCTTCCCAATGCACTCGGTGTCCTGGTAGCACGTATGGCGCTTGCATGTAGCATCCTACTGGTACAGATGTTCTTAGGCTTGTTGCCCACTATTTGTACAGCCTTACTGAACAGAACTGAATAATCAATAGAATAAGCTCAACAAACAAACCCAAGTGATGGGCACAGGGTGCTGCACTTCGATGGGGGATGTCTGGGGTTTGTAAGGTGTTGATGGGCTGCTGTGGTGGGAAATATATTGGGGTTTGCATTTCTGCAATGCTCAGCTTCTTTTTACTTTTTACTTAGAAATCAATTTTAAATCTTCTTTTATTTTCTACTTCAGTCTTTGCCTTCCTGTGTTGAAAACAGGATTGTGAGTTGTAGCTGTTACTGCCTCTCATATAATCTGATCATTTTAGCAAATAGGTAATTGTTAATTGAAATGAATACAGCTGTCCAGAAGGAGTACTCAGTGGGATCATTTAATTCAAAGCTGGAAAATGAAAACCTATTCTGGAGGGAAGGATATATGTAGGTTAGCTTATCTGCTTCAAGAACCTGGGATTTCCTGCAGAAATGAATTCATTATAAATTGCCTCCAGGGCAGCACCCCTCTTGCCCAAACTGTGAAAGGAAGGAAATAATTTCTTACACGGTGAGCCTCCCCAGATCACTGACTGTTTTGTCGTTCACTTTTTGTCTGAGACTTCCATTTTTAGCAGTGTAATGCACAAAGTACCTTGTTGGTTTTCTTAATGACCAAACCAAGGTGTAAAACTAATTTTAAGTTGTTTTCTGTGAGGTGGCATCAACGTAACTGTGTGTTAATGGTAACGGAGAAAAATGACTGCTTTTAGGCACGTGGAAGGATCTTGTGAAGTGTTTCAGGCACTCACTGAGTTGATTGTTCACGAAGAAATGTTCTGTTTCTTATGGACACTTTTCTGTTCTTTCCAGTTCATGAAGTGTAGGCCCAGAAGGGGAAATGTTACTTACTTTGCTTTCTCTAACAGATTTTTTGCAATGAAACTCTAACATCAGGGCTTTGCACTTAAACCTTTGGACACCAGTGTGTTTTCCAAACTCAGTGCTCAGGGTAAGCCGTCCTTAAGCTGGATGTCAGGCCTTACAAAAGTTGCTCACAAATCTGCATTTTCAACGTTTTTATATTTTCCTTTACAAATGGAAGAAGCTTTTCAAAGGCTGTTCCACAGAACTGCTGTGGGAATTATCAGAAAATTGCTCTACTGTTCTGTAGAAATGTTGCACCAGTTGTTTTTTTAAACTGGTGCCAGATACTACTTAAGCATTTTCATCAAGATGATGAAATTTAGCCTTTTAAAATTTAATTACAACGAAAATGCAGACTGCAAGTTGCTTAAACTTCAACTTACTATTTTTCTATCTGAAGAGAACAGGTAGAAACCGGAATACGTTGAGCTGTGGCTGAGGGAAGCCTACCTGTATTTTTATTTTTTACTAATTCAATGAATCTGTGCCCTGTAAATAAATGCTTTGCATTGAGAGACCTTTAACAGTGTCGTTTATAGATTGCCATTTCCTAAAGGGAGATATTTAATGCTAAAATTGCTCACTAGTTCCAGTGGTGGTGAGTTTCACTACAGACCGCCCTGAATGAGAGCATGGCTCTGGCCATGTATAGGTTATTAAACACGATGGTACTTCTGGTACAAAGCTATAGCAACACATCCTCCTGGCGCAGCACTTAAAAAAGCATTGCACTGTTTAAATGGGTGATTGTGTGAAAATGAAGCCAGCATCCTGTTTGTACAGTCTTATAGCATACATAATAAGCTTCCCTTCCTGTATTCATAGAAAAAAATGTTCCGTGTCTGGTAAGGTAAGGCAGTGTGATCATCCAGTGAAAAATGTGTGCATATTAGAAAAAAAACTTGGTGATAATTGTATTTTTTGCTCTTATGGGTGAAGATAACTTCCAGACGTTAAATATACATCAGGCCAGGACATGCTTAGAATTGAGGAAAAAATAGTAGGCAAGTAAAAAGAGAATTCAGTCAAGGATATAACGAAGTGATGAACTGACACATTTCAGAGATGCTAATGGTACTTCGGAGGTAAATAGGAGCGTGGATTTAGTTTGATGGGAGGATCTTGTAGGGCACGTCAGGGAATCACTGGAGCTAGTTTGAGAAAGCAGATGCGGAAGTGAATCCTCCTATTCTCGCGTTTCATAGCTGAGTCCTTTAGATGTTGTGGGGTCACTGAAGTAGTCACTGCTTTGAAATCTCCAGAACTCAGTCCTGAAGTGGTGAATTCACTAGACCTTGCTGATTGTGTGCATTTTCCAGCTGCTGTTCCTTCTGGCCTGTTCCAAGAGGAGCGACAGTCACAGAATAGACAATATTTATTTTAAAGACCTCTGTGATTTTTTTTTTTCCTTTCCCTGTTAACATAACAGATTCCTGCTAGTGTGGTTCTGGAATTTAATGTCGACAGGCAGCAACTGAAAACATGAAATGCTCTCTTCGTAGGAATTCATCTCGCTGCTTTTATATGCTTGTACTGCTGAAGATTTGTTTGGAGAGATCACAACTCTTCACTTCCTGTGTTAGGCCAGCTTAATGTGTATACGAGTGTCATACTGAGTGGAAAGTACATCAAACCTTTCAACTTGTGAACTGGGCTCGAGAATGCCTCCGGAAAAAACTGTGTGTTGGGGAACTTTGCTGGTGCAAGGTGTGTATGTTAAAGTACGTGTCCTTCAAAAACCTCCCCTAGCATTTGCAAGCTAGAAGAAATGCGAGCGCTTGTGGGCTTCCTTTGGCATTCGTCTGCTGCTGTCTCTTGATTTGTCTCGAGTTGCTGGATCTGTCTTCTGAGCACTGCATAAACACAGTACCCTTTAGGAATTCTACAATTGTCAGCTAGTAGTTGAATTATCCCCCTCAAGTGTGTAGTTTTCCACTAGACTTACTACTTGTTTCAGATCTTATGCAAATTGCAACATGTGTATTTGATTGAGCACATATCAGCAGCGATCCGTCTTGGATGTTTTATTTCCAGTCTGCTTCTGAATGCTTCTTTTTTTCCTTTCCCTTTACTACTACTCTCCTTAGCACTGTACTTGTGAAATAGTTTCCTTATTTTTAAACCATCAGTTTTTACTTCTTTGGGAATGCTGAGTGGCAGGAGGGAGTGGAAAATTATGTGAACAATGTGCCTGTCTTCATCTTTATCTTCCTATAGTTGAGAAACTTCAGAACAAGCATTAGGTTTATACAAATTATTATGGATTGAATGAACTGAAGGCAGGTGACTTGGTGTAGTTTGGTATATTTTAAGCCTTTAAGCCTTCTTTGGTTGGTGTTGAAAGTCGTCTCGGTAAGAATCATCATGCATGCTGTTCCTGACAAATTGCCATGGTCATTTCACTAGGATTAATGTTCCAGAGTTAGTACTAGGCCAGTTAATATTGCTTATGGATCTGTCTCTGCAAATAGAGTAACTGCAGTTTCAAACCATAGAACCATAGAATGGTTTGGGTTGGAAGGGACCTTTAAGATCATCTAGTTCCAACTCCTTGCTTTAGGGAGGGATACCTTACTCTAGATTAGGTGGCTCAAAGCCCCGTCCAGCCTGACTTTGAATGCTTCCTCTTGACACTTGCTTATTACGAAGATTCCTGGAGACCAAAGACCTACTTTGAGGACCTTGAAATATGTGAAGCCCTGACAACTGCAAGGGTTCAGTCAATGGAAAGAGAGCAGCAGTGCAGTTTGCACTAGGGTCATGATTCAGTCTTCCAGTACATTGTGCCTTCTTGGCCGTACTTGGCATTTCCTGTGTGAGAGTCTGTCCCCCATCATGTATGCTAGAAGAGAACTGCATCCTGATGAGACTGTGGTACTTCAGTGCTCCTATGAATGGATTCTCCTTGGCTGTAGAGTATGAGTCTGTAGTTGGCATTTTAAAGTCAGGAGGCAGTAATGCTGCACATCTCATCCTATTGCTTGTCATGCCCTTGCTGTCTCTTAAGGACAAATGTGTATTCCTGTCTGGACTCATTAGCATTAATAGCCATTCTTGTTGCTCACTGGAATACTGATGTGCAATGCTAGAAAAAGAATGAGGGGAAGAAAGCCTTCTAGGGAAGGCACCATGCAATGATGAAAGGTGCCAAAGCTTTAGGAAAATGCTGCTATTCCTACAAATGAAACTAAAGCAGATGTTGCTGCAAGGCTCAGCTTAACTGACTGTTGGAATTAAATTGAGGTATATTAAAGCTATTGATTTTGTTTGGAATGCTGCCAGGACCATTGAGGGAAAGAAAGATTAAGAAACTGGATATGTGTCCTACTTGGATAAAATAGTATCTTTTAGTGAGTGTGGGATGCCTTTGTATTTGGAAAGGAACACATCTCACCCCAATGCAAACTGCACACAGTTCCTGGCCTATTTCCTTGCTAGAGGTGTTGTAGTAGGCAGTGAGATCTTCAGGATTTTAGAAGTTGATTTTTTTGCTGACTTAAGACATACCTGTTTCCACACTGAAAAGCAAGTCAAATAATTTTTGTGGACATAAATAGCAGTACAACCTGTTCCACTGAAGTTATTCAGTACTGTGCCTTGCTTTCCCTGTTCTTTTTTAATGTAATGTGAAAATCCAAACTCACTTCACTTCTACTATTTCCTACCGTACTCTAACATTTCAGTCTCTATTCTCTCTTATCTAGCTCTTCCCTGTGTAGCTTTGATAGATCCGTTCCGAGGAAGTAACTTCATAATGCAACTTTCCTCTCTTGCTGTGTTTCATCTGCTTGTTTTGTCACTCTGAAGAGCCATGACCGGTGCTTTCCAACCTGCTTTTCCATTACCTTAAAGTGTAGTTAAGTGTCAATTCTCTACTTTGAAAGCTGTACTCGGTAAGATGCTATAAACTATACCCTTCTTGAGGGAGGTAAAAAAAAAAAAAAAAAAAAAAACTATCACAAAACTAACACAGAATCACAGAATGGCCAGGGTTTGAAGGGACTTCAAGGATCATGAAACTCCAACCCCCTGCCACATGCAGGGCCACCAATCTCCGCATTTAATGCTAGACCAGGCTGCCCAGGGCCCCATCCAATCTGGCCTTGAATCTCCAGGGATGGGACATCCACAACCTCTCTGGGCAGCCTGTTCCAGCACCTCACCACTCTCTCTGTTAAGAATTTCCCCCTGACATCCAACCTAAATCTTCCCTCCCTCAACTTCAAACCATTTCCCCTCATCCTGCAGTTATCTACCCTTTCAAAGAGTTGAAGAGAAATAAGCAGTAAGAAGTTTCAAGAGGAAGATGCTCAAAAGCAAGATGTTCCCTGTGGGGATGACGTGGCGTCAGGAGGGTGCTCACAGGTTAGCGGGCTGTGATCCCTCTGGCTGCAGGGAGGGCACGTCGTGCAACGCTGAGTGAAAGAGGCAGCAAAGTGAACAAGCTGTGTTTGTGCCAGGAATTGTCACCGGGATTTTACCATCAAATAAGGCATAGCTCCGGTTTCTGCAGACAATGAGCTTTGTAATGCTAATCTCCCCGGTGTCTCTTCTGATTTGTTGGCAGTCAGAGCTTCTCACCGAGTCACCTTGTTAATTCTGTCTTTGTCTTCTGTTTCTCCAGTATGAGAATGTGAATTTTACCACAGCTGTAGCACAGCCTCAGAGTTTGTTGAAGTGTCTGTAAACAGAGAAGAGGCATTTGGAATTGAGCAACCTTCCTGCTCCTAGATGGGCAATTGTGGGCTGCAGCCAGTGTCAGTAACGAGTTACTGTAAAGACAGCCTTTGGTCTGATATGGGGAAGGAATTGCAATAAAGGAGATTAGTGGCTTAGGAAAAGAAGATGAAAGAAAAGAGAACTGAAAGAAAAGTCTAAGAAAATGTTTAAATTGTCTGGGGCGACTGTGAAGTGATTGATATGAAAAACAATAAATTGACTGTATAAGAAGCTGTTGTTTCTTGTGTTAACTGTTGCTTCCCAGACAGTAAAAGCAGTCAGACTGCCCTTTGTCCGCAGCTGCTGGGGAAGGAGCTCCATTCTAATGGCAGTTCATTGATTGTGAAGGGGGTTGGCTGTCTTGAAGAAGCAGCATGGCTCACTCCAAGCTTTAACACCTCCACATCTGCAGAAGTAGGTTATACCTCTGTCCACATTTTAGAATCATATTGATAACCAAAAACTGTTCTTCCCTGGATTCCATGTGTTAGCTCCCCTAATGTACCATGGAGAAAGGCAGATGAGCGCACATTGTGCACTTCTAGCTGTAGCCAGAGAAAACTTGGCCTAAGTCTGAACTGAGCCATAAGAATTGAACACAAAATATTCACTTTCAGGTGTTATAGCTGTAATTTGCCTATGAAATGTGAAGGCCTAGAATCTATTTTTGCTGCCTTATTTTTGATAATGTCTAAAGAAACTGAGGAGTTGTATCAAATCCCATTAATCCGTTAGTGTTTGTGATTCACAGGGTTTTCATAGTGTCTAAATACTTAATACAGAATTATTAATTCTAATTTACTAATTATTAAACCAGAAAGGAAGTAGATGCAAGTACAGCATAAATAAAACTTGTAGGAAATGTTGTTGGAGTTGGGACTTGGTTGGGATGCTCTCCTTATTGCTGTTGTTGCTTTAGTGGGCCACTTGTTCATTTAAATTACCAAAATAATTACCTTTGGACAAAGAACAGCAAGCAGAGTATTCTCATCATATGTATGTGCACAAGGGTAGAAAAGCCTGAAATATGCTCAACTGAGCACAGTTGAGAGGTTTCTTTGTATTCTCAGCCTATGAGCCAAGAGGTAAAACTATGAAAGACTTGCTCAGGCAAATGTGAGTTGGTAGGAGATGCTGTTTCTTAAAAAGAAAACACAACTGTTTTATGAAAGAACAAACAGCTGAAGTGATCTGAAGGCTGTCCTGATGGCAGCCATGATACTTGGGACAAAGCAGTAACATAGAGGAGATGGTATAAAGCTGTCAGGAAAGTGCAATGTCACATAGTGCAGCAGATGTATTCTTAACTGGGGAGAAAGATGATCTAGATTAATTTTAGGATCTTAAGGTATTACAGAGTTTCTTTCAGAATATTAAAAAATGTCATAATATGTTCCAGCCTAATGCCTTATTCCTGTATTCTGACTAGTGGATAATGAGAGAGAGAAAAAGGAAAAAGTCATCCTCCCCATTTCTCTCAGGGCAGATTGAGTTCCTGCACTGATACTGCTTCACAGCCCATCCGTGCCTTGCTTATAAATGCTTTACTCTTTTACCGCTGTGTAATTTCTTTTTGTTCTATTTCCTCTTTTTTTTTTTAGTTCCCATTTTAAAGGAAAAAGTTGTGGTGAATGTGCTTTGCCTGTCTGGCAAGGATATGGCATACTGGTCCCAGTGGTTCTTCTGTCTGTGTCTTCAGCCAGGTGCTGCACCTGCTCGAGCCCAGACCCGGATGGCTTTCCTGCTGGGAGTCTGAGTGAGAGGTGTCTCTGGGAAACTGATGTGATTCCTTTAAAAAGAGAGAAACCTGTATCTTGTGACTCATTGGGTACTTTCTAATTTGGCATGTGTTAAGGTTCTAAAATGAATTTCTTGTTTTCTAAGCTTCATAGTCTTCCCTGTCTCCTTCATGAGAGCTACCACGTTTCTTGTGCTTGCTGTCAGTGTTGTGATTGGTTCCTTAATAGCAGAGGTCTTATGCAGTCCTGGTTGTGCTCATGTATGTTACAGAATCTCAGCTTGACTTCCCTTCAGACCTTAATGAACCTTGCTTGCCTCTGCTTTTGTATGGAAGCTGCTTCCCCTTTGGCCTGTCAGTCCCTTGTCAGTTCCCCTGTTGCCATTAATTTCCCAGTCTATCCAGAGTTGAAGATTCTTTTTATATTGGTGTTCTCCTAGGCTCACACATACAGTTCATATGAGTATCTAGGTTTAGTGCAAACTCATAAAAGCACTCACCCACCCATTTCTTCCTGCAGCAGGCACACGTGTCTGAACTTTGACTTCTGCTCTCTCCCTCTGTAGGTGTGGTGTTTCTATGTCCATTACAGAGAATTTCACTCTGTACTATAAGCATCTAATCCATTGTTTCTGAACCTAAGCCTTTAGGCCTGGCTTCATTTAGGTTTAGAGAAGTACTATTCTTTTTTTTTTTTTTTTGGTCCAAAAGTGTTCTTTGTGTTGGTTTAACTTTCGTGAACTTTAGTTACTTTTTTTTTTGTCATCTTAAGAACTAGGAAGCAGAAGTGTCTTTGTCTTTCAGCCTTTTTATCACCAATTCTGAGTGCCTTTTTATCTGTTGATATGTGCTGTATGTTTCCTCCATTGTGTTCTCTGAAGCTGCTCGTGATCTTCAGACTCTCCTCATAATCCTAGGGGTTGAAAGGGAGCACTGGAGATATCTAGTCCAACCTGTGCTAAAGCAGGTTCTTGAGACAGTACATCACATAGGAAAATGTCCAAGTAGGTCTTGAATATCTCCATGGAAGAAGATTCCACAGCCTCTCTGGTCAGTGTGTTTCAGTGCTCTGATGTCCTCACAGTCAAGAATTTTTTCATTACATTTGTATGGAACTTACTGTGTTGCAGTTTTTGCCCATTGCATCTTATTCTGTTACTGCACATCACTGAAAAGAGCCTGGTCTCATTCGCTTGCCTCCTGCCCATTAGCTATTTATAAGCATTGATGAGATCTGTCCCCACTCCCAGCCTTCTCTTCTCCAGGCTGAACAGCACCAGGTCTTTCAGCCTTTCCCCAAAAGAGAGATGCCCCAGGCCCCCATTTGTTCTTTGTGTCTGTCTACAGATATGTTCTTTAGAAAGTAATGATTTTGAGTCTGTCTTGATGGTTTTGAGACTTAGGTTGTGCAGCAAGGAGCTCTGCAGAGACAATTCTCTGTAAATGGTTCAGTTCCAGTGTGTACTATTTCAATAATCTGATTGAGTTGATGGAACAAAACTGATTTATAGGAGTAAGTAAGTGCATATTTGGCTGAATCTTGGGACCGGGGCTGTGTTAGTGTTCTGTGTGACAGCCACAAATATTACTTTTGCTGTTGCTGCTTCAGTGGGGGCACAGGTCACCGTAGGGGATGCTTTGTAAGGATTTCCTCCTTAACAGTTGAGCTGATGAGCAGGAACTATATGTCGCCTTCTTTTCATTGGCTTCTAGTGTTTCCTCTGCCCAAGAGGACACTGACATCTAGTGGATGGGTTCCATAAGCACTCTGCAAGCAAACTGCTGTTCTATGGCCATCTCTAGTCTGTTAGACTCTTGCCTAAATTTGTTTAGATCCTTAGGATTTTTCTCAAAGGGGAAGAAAAAAACAACCCAAAACAAGTGAGAAAGCAACCTGGCCAATGTCAAGTAACTTCTTTTGGGGTTTGAGATTTAAGGGTTGCACTGTCAAACCAGTTGTTGCTTGTTGGGAGCGTTTTGTTCAGTCCTGCTGAGTGCATGTGAGCCTCAGATGTTTGTAATACAATGATTTAAGATATTGTGTTCTTCAGTCGCCCTCCCAGTCTATGAGGAGCAGCTGCTACCTGCGCTGTGAGAAGACGGGACAGTTTTCATCTCTGAGACAAAGAGTCTCTCTAAGCTGCCTTCATGTCTGGGCCTTCCTTTTGATGAAGCTCAAAGCCTGCTGACACGCAGGAGTGTTCTCTGCAGCTTGTCCCACATATCTGGTGGCTTAGCTGGGATCTGAGTGGCAGCACAAGTTTTAGCAAAAGCACAATTTCTTCTGAAACGTTTCTAAGCAGAGGACAGCATTTAGCTTTTATTTTAATGTTAATATTACTTAAAGATAAAAACAGAAATTTCAGGTGAATTAATGAGATCCAACTTCTTTAATGAAGGAAATAAACACTGCTTGAAGATAAATAGTGGAATGGCGAGGTACGATACCTTAAGGGTGCTGCTATTGAGCTGTCGTCTGTGAGCGGGTAGTGCTCCTGCTGTGGGTTATTGTTTCATCTGAGGGTTCAGGTCATTCTGCACAAGCACTTGTTAAGCAATAACATACTGCTGGGAGGCTTGTTTACCCTCCTGCCACTCTCTAAATGAGGTTAAAATGAGGCAGTTCCAAGGCATTTAAAATCAAAAAGAATTGTCAGAGAAAATGTAGACTGGCAGTGCTTAAAATGAGAGTGTTAGACTGAAATGCTTGGTGACAGTATTTAAAAATGAAAATACTGCTTCCTCTTCCTGGGAAAACATTGCATTTTGTGCTGATGAGTGCTAAGGTTGTTTCATTAATTGCTTACATTCTTTGGTTACAGCCATAGCTTGTTCATCTCTGGATGTCCCTTTCTCATTTCTTTGTGTGACAGCTAGAAGCAGTTACAAACTGTCACCCAGCTCATTTGGTTCTTAGTCACACGGCCACCATCACTGTTAGTTCTCACATGCTGCTTTTATCAGTATTTTCTTAGTGTACTTTCTATTGTCTCAATAGTCTACTTCATTGCTTCTTGTAATATTTTCATCTGCTTTATTGATTGCTTTCTAGCTTTGTCACCAGAAAGTCTATTAGCGTAATCTGCTTTTAGTGATAAGTAATTAATGAATATGTCTGACAGGACTAACAGAGCTGTGTGTGTTGTTGAGTTTTTGTGATGTTTTTTTTATTGTTAAGAAACTTTATTGGTGAAATCCTTTCCATCAAATGGTTTGTTTGGGATTTTTTTTCCAGTGTTTCTCTTCTTAAAAACCCTGGTCTGGCCTGAATTCTTACGAAAATTCACACGCTCTTTGCAATTGGCACTGAGTCAAACACTTCTGCAGAGCTCGGATGAGAACAGCTTCCTTTCCCAAGAAAGGAAACGGGCTCTTCTTGCTGTGTCACTTACTCCAGAGATGAGAATTGCAGATAAGAATCTTGAGGTTAGATCTGAAAGTATTCCTGTACATTTCTGAAATTCCTGGAAGTAAACCTGTCATCCAGAGGCTGGGTGTGTTGAATAAAGTTGTTTGTATCCCAAATAGAGGCTTTGGCTGTTGTTTACCAAACAACGGTCTTGTTCTACCTTCTAGATTGTAAGCATGCAGCTCTGGAAAGCAATAACAATTGAGGTTTACTTGAAAAACATGATCAGCACCTTGACTGACAAGGTGCTTGCCTGAACCAGGTTCATTTTACTTGTTGCCTTGAGTAGCTTTATGGTTTTTGAAATTTGGTGCTGTAGAAGGGCAGTGTTTGACAAAGGAGCGGATAGAGAGGCTGCCTGTAGGGTATGGCATGGGGGGAGGCTTTGTAGAATTCTTTGCAATTGAGCGTATGCCTCATGAGGTCTGCAACATAGAAGAATTTCTGAGATATCCTGTTAATTAATTAATTAATCCTGGGCTCCATCAGAAGAGGGGTGGCCAGCAGGGGTGGGGAGGTGAATGTCCTCTACTCTGCTCTTGTGAGGCCCCATCTGGAGTACTGTGTCCAGGGCTGGAGCCCCCAGTACAAGAAAGACAGGGAGCTGTTGGAGAGGGTCCAGAGGAGGGCCACAAAAATGATCAGAAGGCTGGAGCACCTCCCCTATGAAGACAGGCTGAGGGAGCTGGGCTTGTTCAGCCTGGAGAAAAGAAGGCTGTGGGGTGACCTCATTGCAGCCTTTCAGTACCTGAAGGGAGCCTACAAACAGGAGGGGAATCAACTCTTTGAAAGGGTAGATAACTGCAGGATGAGGGGAAATGGTTTGAAGTTGAGGGAGGGGAGATTTAGGTTGGATGTCAGGGGGAAGTTCTTTACAGAGAGAGTGGTGAGGTGCTGGAACAGGCTGCCCAGAGAGGCTGTGAATGCCTGCTTTTGTCTGAGTAGTTTCTTTATGGCTTTCTGCTCTGAGAATGGTGTTGGTTACTACATTCCCTGCTCTTTCTGCTTAGTCTGATGGAAAGGTGAGCTCTTTCAAACATATAGGGATGCATTTCTTAACCAGAAATGGACAGGTGCAACAGATATCCCCAAGTAGCATGCAAAGTTTCTTTGCCTATGTATAAGTATCCTGGTGGTGATTGCTATGGCTATTGCAGTTGAAGTCTTAGTACAAGTTTGTATCTTTAACGAGACTACTTCTTTCTGGCTCTTAAAATGCTATTGAACTCCATCATAAATAGCCTCTTTATAACTAGCACATTCCTTGGCTTCCAGACACAGCCTAGAAGAAGGGGTGAAAATAGTTCTAAGCATGTTTTCTACAGTTAATAGAAATGTATTTTCTATTTGATACCTTTATTTCCCCCTCCATCTTCCCTCTTCCTTTTTTTTTTTTGTTTTGTTTTTGTTTTTTTTTTTTTTTGCTTTTCATGTCAACTACATACTCAAACTCAGCTGTAGTATATATGTATCCATGTTACTGCATGGATGTATTGATGTCAAAAGTGTGGTTTTGTGCTTAAGTCTGGAAACTTAATGAGTTTTTTTTTTTTTATGGGAACAATCCTTAAAACCTTGTGGCTGCTATACTTGCCAATTACAAACTAACATAACTAGTGAAGGGTATCCTCATCTTGCCTGTTGAATAATAGGGGTTCTACACTTCCAAAAGTCTCTGCAGATAGTGTGTATTTCTGTATAAGTTCAAGCCTGCTTCTGGGAAAAAGAGAAATTTATTGTTAGACTTCTGGTGAGAGAGGAAACCAATGCCCTTTTGTTGCTTGCATGTCCAACGTCAGCATGTTTCACACTGAGCTCATGTCATCACATAGTAATTCAACTGTGATTGAAGTTGAGTCACAGTTACTAAAGAAAGTCACATAAATGAAAGGAGTAGCAAGTTTGAGTTCCACAGATGTTTCAGGAAGGTAATTTGGCCCCCAGGCTGGATTTTAGTTGCAATGCTTCTTGAGTATACACAGCTATGCTTTTTGCTAGAGGATTTGCTAGGCTCCAGCTTTTCAGCATCAAGTAGTTCTCTGTGAGCCTTGCTGGGCAGTGCCTCTGTCTCAGCTCCGTGGGCAAGAAGAAGCTGATAAGAGCCATAGCAGCCACAGCTGACTTTGCTGCGGGAGCAAGTGGGGTCAGGACGTAATACAGCTCAGCAGTGTGGTAAAGGCAGTGTGCAGTTGGAGTCTGACTATTATGTGAACCCTGTCCAAATATTTGACTGATGATCTTTGGAATTTGATGCCTCATTCTGCATACAGTGAAGCCAACAGCAAGGGAGTGGTGAAGGATGTTGGGAAGAAGCTTTAACAGCAGCAGATTGTTTAACCATGTTAATTCTCCCTGGAAAAGTTTGCAAACTAAATGTTCTTCAAAGAAGGAGGTTTAGGTGATATCTACTTAGTTCCTAACGTTTCTAATTTGTCTGGGCTGTACCGTATCTGCATTGTCTGTTACAGCTCCTGCTGTCAGTGTGCTTTTTGCTGTTTGGGGACGTAATGTGTGGTAAGGCAGAAGCATTGAAACGAAGGAGCTGTGGAGTTGCTGCCAGTGGTCACTGGCTCTGCCTCTCGTACAGCTCTGAAGCTTGGGTTCATTTCAGATGCTTGACTGAGCTGGAGTGAAGGCTTCTGCCTTTGGGGTGTTCTCTGAGGAGAAAATCTCAAGTCGTGCTTAGGCACTTCCTTCTGTGCTTCCATGACTTGTTTGTGGTAACGCTGCTACTCTGGCACCTGTTTTTTATTCCATCATACCCATCAGGTTTTGACTTCCCCATCAAACTTTAAGAGTGCTGTAGGAGAGGTAGATAGGACAGTTATCTGTTTTGATTTTTTTCTGCTGAAGGGCATGCTCCTTATAAGTGGTCACTCAATTCAGGTATGATACTGACAGTGTCAGCATCACATTCAGGGCTGTCAGTGTTTGACTTCAGAGCTAGGTCTGTCTGGGTGATGTCTGTGCTGTGCTCTCCTCTCCTGGCTGAGGGAAGAAGAAAGGGAGGCTTTGAAGACAATGCTTACCTCTGCCTGTAATCAGTCTGGGGCTTAGAAATAAGCATAAATGCTCCAGCTCTGATGGAGTGGAGTGGAAAGCTCATCCCACTTCTCTGGGGTTTGCTTAGGGCCCAGCTTCTCAACAGACCTCCTCTCTGTTGGTGCTGCAGGTTTTTCTCCTTGCCTCTCTCAGTTGGTGACTGAGATGAGGACATTATTCAAACTGCTGCGTACATCTGTGTATTTATGAGTACATCTCTGCCTAACATCAGTGAAACCACTTGCAGTTATGTCGTATGAGCAGCTGAAATCATTGGGACATAACAAGACTGAGCAGTCTTCCTCTTGGTTCTGGATGCCTTACAGCAAGATGCTTGCATCATGATTCAGGGTTTTGGGTACATTCCCAGCTGACCTGTGGTTGTGCTGCTGAATCCTACAGTGATTCTGAGGGCTCTGTAAATGCCTGTGCTGAGTGCACATGCAGATGACATCCTGCAGAACAGCTACAATAAGCAGCCTGTCCTGCTCCCTCCCCCCACCCAGTGTGCCTGAACCTTTTCTGTAGGAAGCTGCTGAAGGTGGGAGGGTTATTCCTCTTTGTACCCTTGTGCTGTGGTACAGGGCTTCCTGCTGCTAAGGAAGTACGCATGTAATGAGAACCGAGCAGTCAGCCAATTCTTTGTGCCAGTTGTTTATAGGCATCTTATGATAAGACCTTAAATTCCTAGTCAGAACTGAATGCAGATTCAACTGAAATGAGACTTAAATGTGTCTGGTTTCTTGAACAAATCAGCTGAGTGTTGGAATGCTGATGGTAAAATTGTGTAGCACTGATAGAGTTGGCATCTACAGTCTCCTGGAGAAAAGGTTGCAAAAAAGGTTTGGAGGTGGGAAAACTTTCTTTTCTTCTTTAGTGCAAGATGTGCGTTGTATTCGGTAGGTTGATATGCACAGCTAAGCGGCAAGTTTTAAGAGTTCTCACAAAGGAGGAAGTCGTCATTTGTTTGCACTAACATGAATATTTTTTTGAAAGCTTGCAGAACGTTGTATGGAGGACAACTCAAGCCCTTACTGTCTTGACTTGAAAGCTGAACTGCTTGTGAAAAGGGAATTGGTGTGAAGATTGGTATAGAAGGCTGACATACAAAGATGGCATATGTTGTATGTTACAGTTAGCTCAGTTTTGAACTGTATTTAGTAGCTGGTTTTTTTTTCAGTAAAAAGCTCTTGGCCCTTTTTGCAGCCCTGCTGATTGATCCCATTGTAACAGTTAATCAACTGGAGTGCTGTAAAAACGTTCTCAGAAATTATTCACTGTAGCTTTCTGTAGGAACATGTTACCTTTGTAATCACACAGCGAGGTAAGATGGATAAAAGCTGCGTGCGTTCCAAGGAAGACTTGAGAAGAAATTCAAGGTTAGATGAGAAGTTCTTAATACACTTATTCTGTCAGTGCACGCACAAAAATACTAGAACCTAAAGGCTAAATGAATTAAGAGGATAGTAGCAAATCCAGTCACTTGACAGTTATGCTCTTAAGTAGGAGGGTTCTCTGGGTATGAGTTTTGTTTCCTAGTGTCTCTGTGTTTTGTTTCCTTATTCTGTTTGTGTTTGTTTTCAAGAACTGAAAATCTTGTGGAAAATCTCGGACAAATGTGAGGCTTATTTCTGTTAGGAATTATTTCTGTTAGGAATTATTGCTGAGCTCCTTTCGTACTGTTAAGCAGCATGTTATTTGTGGGATGTGCTAATTATAAATGCCTTTTCTGTTTTTGCACTGAAACTTTTTGAAGTTTTCTAGACTTCAAACCAAAAGTCAGACTGCTTCCTCATGACATATTTTTACATTAATGAAATCATAGAATTACAGGGGTTGGAAGGGACCTCATGGATTGAGTCCAACTCCCTGCTAAAGCAGGTTCTCTACAATAGCTTGCACAGTTAGGCATCCAGCTGGGTCTTGAATATCTCCATAGGAATCTCCACAACCTCTCTGGGCAACCTCCTCCAGTGTTCCATCACCTTTATCATAAGGAAGTTCTTCTGCATGTTTGTATGGAACTTATGATGTTCCAGTTCTAGGCCATTGCTCCTTGCTGGCCATGCTTTTTATAAAGCACCCCAGTGTAACACTGGCCTCCTTGGCCAATTCATCACTCCCTGTGATTGCTGGTGTTCTGCCAGCTGTATTGTCCTGCACATTTTCACTTGATGCATTTGTAGCAATAGATCATGCTAACAAAACTGCTTCATTCAGGGATAGAAAAATTACAGCTTCAATTTGAACGTGTGAATGAAAATGCTGTGGAACTTTTAAAAACATCTGAAGTCATATGTTAGTAACTTTGGACAGGATAGTGAAGTTTTGGTAGTTCAGTGTTTTGCTTTGTCTCCTTTAAGCAGGGGGTTTCCTTGTGTGTGGTGTCTGCCTTGACTGATGCTTGTTTACTGAATTTAAATCTCTAAATGATGCAATAAGGTGAACTCCTTTTCTCTGAGGAATCAGCCAGCCAAGTTAACACAATGCAGTATGCCACCTAATACTGGAACAGTACAGATCCCAGTTTGCTACCTAATTGTAGAGGAACTTCTCTTTTATAAGGTTCACACAAGCTTCCTTGAACACAGTGGTGGTTTTCATATGAGCTGTCTTACTGCAGTGAAATACAGAAGATGGAACTCCCAGAAGACTCTTTATATCAGTCCTGTCTATTAATCACTTCAGCAGTCTCCTGGAGGAGTGCCCAGAGCTTGAGAGTCAGTGGATTTTGCCAGAAGGGAGAACTGAGCTAGTACAGGCTCCCAAAAAAATTTGGTTCTTCCAATCAGTTCAGCTTGCAATCTGTCTTAAATGGCTGAAACTACAACACAATCCCATTTCAGAGAAATGGGTTCAGTTTGAACTATTTCTTGCAGCCAAAGCCACGCGGAAGTGTTGAGATGCAGCGAAGCTTTTTTAATAGAATTGGATCATTTTCCTGTCATTGTTTATGCTTAGTGTTTGGGAAAGCTTTTTCCTTACAGCACGAAGTCTAGAAATTCTTAAAAATAGTTCTTTGCAAGCTGACAGGAATAACTGGGAAAAGATTGACATTTGCCACAAGCATGGGCTGTTTTTCAAATGCTCCCAAGACTCGGTGGGAAAAAGCATAATCCCAGAAATGCCCTGTGCTTCCTGTGCTGGCAGTGACAAAAGGCAACCAGGTTTCTGCATGTGTTTGTGCCTTCCTGTGCAGCCCGGAGCTGCAGAGGTACCCGTGGCTCCTCTGAGAGTCCATGCTCCAGCTGAGCTCATTCACATCATCCTGCCCTGGTGTTTCCCAGAGCTCTGAGTGATCAGAAGATGATGTGGAGAAACATCCCTTAGATTTGGAAGGACTGTAGGCTAAAATACTTGCAGAACCAAGATGGTTTTAGGAGGGTTCCTTACAGGTATAGTTTTCTCTCTGCATGAGAGGACTGGGAATTTTCTTCTGCCTTAGTAATGTGTATTAAATTACTAGGAGGAGAGCACAGCTGAACGTCATGCACGTGTTTTTCTTCCCCTGTGTGCCAGTAAGCACAAAGAAATGTTAAGCTTATGCTGGAAAGAGCTGTCTTAGGAAATGAATGCATTAATACATCATTTCTTTTCAAGTGTGTCCTGGTGTCATTTTATGCTTTGACTATTAAGAGAATTATTGTAGAAGATTTTCTTCAGTGTTCAGATTTTTTGGGGCACTTGATACACTGAAGTGAATTTTGAGAAACAAAATACATTCTTGTGTGATCAGTGCAGTCTCCCAACCCTGCTGCCACAGCTGTCCGTACAGAACCTATGAAGCCTGTGGCTGTTGCCTGGTATCACGTGGCAAATGGGTTGTGGAAGCGTTGGAGCACTCCAGCAGCTGAGTTTAATGCTGTTGTGTGTTGTTCCTTAGGTACAGTCAGAACAACAATGCTTGCTTCAATCGGTTTTTCTTATGCTGAGGTTTTAGAAAGTAAGTCTTAGGAGAGCCACAGGGGGCTTTGAATAAGCAAACTCCTGGTGAATATTTTTCACGTTTCCCTTATGGAGGATCCCAGGAAGGAGGCACAAGAGCTTAGATAACTTAAATAAGGTTCAAGCTTTCAAACTTTCAAAGTGAGTATAAATATTTTCTCCAATCCACAAACAGCAGTTTTCTAGAATTAAGCTGTGTGTCTTAACAGAATCATAGAATGGCTTGGGTTGGAAGGAACCCCAAGGATGAACAAGTTCAACCTCCTGCCACAGGCAGGGCCACCAATGTCCAGGTCTGGTACTAGTCTAGGCTTCCCAGGGCCCATCCAACCCAGCCTTGAACACCTCCAGGAATGGAGCATCCACAGCCTTTCTGAGCAGCCTTGCCAGCACCTCACCACTCTCTGTGAAGAACTGCCCCTGACATCCATTCTAAACCTTTCCTCCTTGAGCTTAAAGCCGTTCCCCCCTGTTCTATCATCTGAGTAAAAAGTTGATAAGTTGATTCCCCTCCTTTTTATAATCCCCTTTAAAATACTGGAAGGCTGCAATGAGGTCTCCTCACAGCCTTCTCTTCTCCAGGCTGAACAAGCCCAGCTCCCTCAGCCTGTCTTCATAGGGGAGGTGCTCCAGCCCTCTGATCATCTTTGTGGCTCTCTTCTGGACCCTCTCTAACAGCTCCACATCTTTCTTGTTCTGGGGGCTCCAGACCTGGATGCAGTACTCCAGATGGGGCCTCACAAGTGCAGAGTAGAGAGGAACAGTCACCTTCCTGTCCTTGCTGACCACCTCTCTTCTGATGGAGCCCAGGATACCATTGGCCTTGTGAGCTGCAGCACAATGCTGGCTCACGTTCAGTTTTTCATCTGTCACGCTTTCTGAAGTGTGAAATAGACTCACAGTGTTGACTGTGAAAGTCAGAAATGTTTTCTAAATTGCCTGGACGAAGTTCTTTTTCGTGCAGTTGGATTTCATGTGTTGGATTTTAAGAGTTGGTTTGTCTCACTAAAAACACTGAAGTAGAACTTTAATCATATTACAGAATATAAAACCACAGTGGAAGTTGGAATTAGGCTTCTGAAACCAACCTTGTTCCTAGGACTCACCCCAACCCTCACAGGGTGTTTGTCACTATCCCAGTACCCATTTCACAGTACAGTGAGCAAGCAGAATTAAACTCAAGTATTTTTAATGAGAATGAAAGTTAAGGCCTTGTGAATGTAGTTCTTTGTCACAAATATTTGGTTACTTTTTGTCAATTTTATTCTTAAAGGAAGATGCGAATGAAGGTTTCTGAGGTCCTGGAATGACTTTGTGGTGAGTGTGGAAGGGGTGCGGGGCTGGTCTGTGTCCCTGTGTGTAGCTGTGCATCTCCTGGCAGTTCCACTGCCTTACTTAGCCCAAGTGAGTGTTGCTTTGTATTGCAGACAGCTCTGTATGATGAATTAGCATGAAAGTAGACCGTGACAGATCTCACTGGATATCTTTCATTGATTTAACTTAGTCTGAACAAAATTCTTTCTTTCTCTGCCCTGCCATTACCCCGTTCTGTCACTGAGCACATTCTCCTTGCTCTGGTCACTCCAGGCTGTAGCCTAGGAAGCACTGCATTTCTTGCACCCTGAAGCAGGCTGTGTGCACAGTGCAGTGCCTTTGTGCAGAAGCCTCCTTTTGTATGCAGTGTGAATTCTGCTCCTGTGGTCCAGCACTTCTCCTGGTGATTCAAGGCTCAGTTTTCAGAATTCTTTCTTTACTTTTAAGTCAAGACATTCCCTTCTGAAGCATAAAGTAGGTACTATTCTGTGTAGCTCAGAATACTACGCTAAGGAAGCACAAAGATACTTATTCTTTTTTGGTTGCTCTCACGACTGTGCTTACTTACCTGCTCTTACCCATATCACAATGCAGCGGACAAATATGTGTGACAAGAATGAATCCAACAGTAACTTAGGAACAGAGATGTGCATTCTGCCGCATTTCTTTCCTGGTCTTTGCCTCAGAGCTGGCCTGTGCTAGTCCTGCTTTCCACTTTATTTTGCAGATTTTGTAAGAGAAAAGGATATGATGAATTATCTCATTGGTCTCCAGAGAATGAAAGTTGGTACTGGGCCATTTCTGGTGTTTTCACCTTGCAGTAGATCCATATTATACCGTGATACTGTTTTTTTTTTTTTTTTTTTCCTTGCCCACCTTTAAAATAGGCAGAACAGAAATGACCATCTTCCTAGGGTGCTTTTTGATACCTATTATTTTTCCTGTACCACTTCCTCAAGTGTCTTTTTTCACAGGAAACAACTTCTGCTTCTATTCACAGTGTTTAGATGGTTTTTTTTTCCCTCTAAACTTTACTCTGTTACTTTTTTGAAGTGCAATCAAAGCACTTGTCCCAGAAAAATAAGAGGAGATGAAAAATAAAATATTAAGATGGGGAGTATAATTGTGGCTATGCTTGGGAAGAATCACTTTGTTTTTGTGGGGTTTTATGTTTTTTGGATTGGAGGCTCATCACTTATTTCAAACTACTTTTCAGTCTTACAGCTGTTGGCTGATGTAGCTGAATTATATTCACTATCTGTAGACTCCTGGTTCAGTCTTAGCACTGCCAACTTTTGTTTTAATTTGATAAAGGTAAGGGCAGTGTTAAATAGAACAGTGAGTCCTGTGTGCATTTTTAAGAGGAAATGTTTTTCTCAGAGGGCGGTGAGGCCAGCTGCCCAGAGAAGCTGTGGATGCCCCATCCCTGGGGGTGTTAAAGGCCAGGTGGGGATGGATGGGGCTTTGTGCAATCTGATCCAATGGAGACGTCCCTGACCCATGACAGAGGACTGGAACTGTCCTGTACTGGTCTTGTAAGGTCCCTTCCAACCTACACCGTTCTGTGATTCTGTGGTTCACCATTTCCTGGTATTCTTTGTCTGTACCATGTTATAAAACTAGAGTTCTCCAATTGTCTACTATATCACAGAAACATCAAGGTTGGAAAAGACCTACAAGATATCCAGTCCAACCACCCACCAATAGTTCTCACTAAACCATATCCCTCAACACAACATTCAAATGTTTCTTGAACACATCCAGAGTCAGTGACTCCACCACCTCCCTGGCCATTCCAATCCCTGATCACTCTTTCAGAGAAGTATATATATATAAGTTGTGAATTTGCTTTTAGTGTTGCAAAGGTTAGCATGGTCTGAGTGGAATCTTCCTGCCTGGGACTGTTAACATGTCTGCTCAAGAATCGAATCTTTCTTTCTATTCATTGTATAATCTTTGCAGGTAATGTATTTAGCACTTGAGTCAGCATTTGGTCAGACTTTCTATTCCACCTAACGTTGGAAGTTTTACAAGAATAGTGTTAAAAAACAAACAACAAGAACAAAAGAAAACAATCCAGTGCACTAATTCCATTACTCTTCCTAGCATTCAGTGGCTTCATCCACCATAAAAGTCCTCTGAGAATTATCAGAGCTTCTCTCTATGCTTTTTTTTTAACTTGTTATTTTTGCTCTGTAAATACCTCTTTTATGGACTTGTGTGCATATTAGCAGAATCCATGCAGTTCCTGTCCATCGTTTACATGTTTTTCACTGTGTCCAAATTTCATGAAAGTATTTTCCGTAAGTAGCAGAAATACTAAATTTTTCTTTCCTTTCTGTTTTTTTTTGGAAGAGTTATTGGAGGGAGTTGAATTACCAGCTCATTTTTCCTTTTTGGTTAGGTTGATTGCAGTGAGTCTTCCAAGTGTTCTTGTAGTCTTAAAAGATTTCAGGAAGAAAAGTGCCTTTCCAACTGGTTCAAGAGCTGAAGCCCTGTCTGTATGTTGTTGTGCAATCTGTGACAAACACGATGTGCGTTTCTAATTAACAACCAGCCTTCCACAGTTCCACAACCTAAAAGAAAGCCATAAATGTTTTGAGTGTTCAGGAATGATTTTCAAGCATCAAAGATGAAGGGGAAGCATAAGCAACCTGTTTCCCACTCCTTGTGCAGGACACCCCTCATTGGAAATACTGTCCTTTAAAATTCTGTCTTCCTGCTGCCTGTTCTGTGTGCTGCTACCCTGGTAGTGACAATAGTGACTGTTTAGCAACTACCTGGTGTTAGCTGGAAGCCAGCATTTTATTTTTGAGGCCATCTTTTTGAGGTTCCTTCTTAAATCTGTATGTCAATTCAATATAAAATTAAGTACTTTTCTCCCTTCTCAGTTTAAGTTTGCAAGTGCGTACCTTGAGTGGGATCAATGAAGCTGTACTGCTTTTATTTCCTATATTGGAGGAAGGGATGGGAGGGTTTTTATTAATAGAGGCTTTGCTTATCTCAAATCTAGAGGATTTGCAATAGATGCAGGATGAGAAAGTTGGACATAATGTGAGTTCAGTAAACCTTCTGTCACCCACTTCATTGAGAACAGTGTATAACTGAGCAGCAGGGCCTTCGAAAGAAGGACCAGAGAAATCTGGATGAGAAACTCAGTGGGAGTTGAGTGTTAGGAGCTGATAGCTGCCCAAAGCCAGGTTCTTCCTGCTCAGTTGTCAGTGTGAGCTCAGCAGCAAAATAACAGCTGTTCTTAAACCAGCCTGATCTGTGATGTTCCTCCGGGAATCCTGGGCAGTAACAGATGTTTGTTTCTCACATGTATTCTTGATAATGCACTCCTTATTCCCTAACATGGCAGTGTGTGTGTTCTAATTAAAATACAGCTATATTAGCACGGTCTAGCAGCTTTTTCAGAGTTCTGTATAGAGTCTTTCCAAG
This sequence comes from Chrysolophus pictus, assembly GCA_037305975.1. Lineage (NCBI taxonomy): Eukaryota > Metazoa > Chordata > Aves > Galliformes > Phasianidae > Chrysolophus > Chrysolophus pictus. The sequence continues at coordinate 183,799,062 of CM074576.1, forward strand.
TTGGTTGTAAACTGCTGTTGAGCAAAAAGTACCTACTGGGTAATCAGAGTTTAAAAAAAAAAAAAAAAAAAAAAAAAAGGTGAAAATTGTAAAGGGATAGAGTGTTCTGTTTTTTGAGTGTTCTGTTTATCCATATACATTAATGAAGATGATACCTAGCCATGTCTCTGTTGCCTTAAGACTTGCAAAGATAATGTAAATGTTTTATTTCAGAGGTTAAGAAGATTATCCACAAAATACAGAACAGAGAAGATCTATCCAACAGCCACTGGTGAAAAGGAAGAAAATGTGAAGAAGAACAGATACAAGGATATATTACCATGTAAGTCTGATTTGTTTGTTAATAGAGGATTAGGGAAAAGGTTTGTTACTCTTAATGTACTCTAAATTTCATTATGTAGTTAACAACAACAAACAAAATTGGAGATGCTTTGAAAGATCATTTTCTTGGAGTTTTTATTTTTAACTTGGCAGGTAAAGTGGAGATTTATGTGTTTTGCTGGGGAACTTATCACCCAAATACACAATATTTGGGTCTCAAGCCATATCAAGCTGAGGCTTTCATTTTAACTCAGAATAGTCTAGGACCTTGCTGGGTCCTTAACTGTATGTATTTTTTTCATTTTCATGATAGAAAATGAACGTCAGCATAAGATCTCACTGAGATTTTAAGGAAGGCTGTGTTTGTGGTTTGAAGTAGAACTGATTTTTCCTTGCTGGTTCATACTCTGAGATCAGTCAGATCAGTGTTGAGTATCTTCTGTTTGTATTTTGCTGTGGCCCAAGTAAAATGGTTTCATGTTCAAGCACATAAAGTGTGACTCAGGGCAGAATTTTAAATTCTAAAGCCAAGTGTATAGTTATAACAGATTTGTTGTGACAAGATTGTGTGTTGCAAGTTCACTTTGTGCATCTCATGAGGCCACACATCTCAGCAGTTCTTGCTGTGCTTCTCAATACGAGTAACTGTCAGCAAGATTAAAGGCTGGTCTTCTGACAAGTGCCATTTTTCATATCCCAGAAGATTAACGACAAGTCTGTTCCACTTAGCTCTCTCAGAAGTGTTTGAAGGCTTATAATCCATTCGAAGCTGAAAATGTTCTTAGGCATCATTAGCTTTCAGCTTCAAGATATATTCTGGTAATAAACAGTGTGTTTCAGACTGTGGTGTACCTGTGGGTTTTGTTTCTCTAGAGACGGAGTTTTTACCCCTTTTCAGAGCTTGGAGCTATGCTTCCAGCAGCCAGCTTCACCACAGAGCCACAGGCCCCAGACTGTTTAACAAAGTGGGCATAATGGCTGCTGCTGTAGTGAGAAGGCAGGACATGCATGGCACTGAACTCGAAAGCAGCAAAACAGTGAAACGTTATTGGGCTTTGTTTTAATTTGTGAGGAAAAATGTTAAATGGGTACAGTGAGAGAGAGGAAGCTGTTGTTACAGTACCTTTATTCTGCTTATTCCATGCGGGCTTATTGATAATTAGATAGAAATACATAAAAAGTTCAGTAGCACTGAGGCTGAACCCATGAGACACAATAACCACTGTGGCAGTAGGTGGCCGTAGCTAGAATGGGGGTGAGCTTTTCTTTTAGTACATTGAAAAAATCAAAACATGAGGCATTAGGATCTGAAAGGATATATAGATCACAATGGGGAAAATGAACAAACCTCAAAGCTGATGGTGAGGAAAATTGAAGGTAAACATTCAGTTGAAGTGAGAATATTTTTGAATGCTGAAAAGTTCTAGCAGTGAAGCAATGGGAGACCAGCTTGACAGAGAAACAAAGAAAAACTAGATGTTTGTGAGGAAAAATGTGTATGGTACTTTAGTTTTATAAATCCAGAAGGTAGCTTACAAATGCAGCTTAATAGGAGATTAACCCTGTATATCAGAAATGATTACTGCTACCAGAGAGATGAGTACTTCAATACTAACTTGATGCAGTCTTCAGAGTAAATGCAGGATGTCCACGCGTACTCTTTTACTAAGCCATCCTTAATGACACTCAAATTAACCATGGTGTTCACTGATTACTTGAAGACACCAATTTGTAATTCTGAGTAGAGCCTTAAGCTATGTATAAAGCTTAAAAAAAAAAAAGAAAAGAAAAAGCCAAAAACAGTTAATCTCCTGAACCTGAAGCTTGCTATAGAATTTCCTTTGGAGAATTGTGTTTTGGAGCTAAAATGGGAGAAGAGCTGAGCTGTGGCAGATGAAGGAAGGCTGGAAGTGCTGACATCTGGCAGCTGCTTTAGAATTTTGGATCTACTGTGCTGGAAAGATAGGAGCCCTCAGTAGCCTAAAGTTATAATTATTTTAATCGTTTAAGAATACTTTTTAGTATTACATTTGTGACATTACTGTATGTTTATGAAGATTTCATGCTTTTACACTGTACATATGATAGTGTATGACAGTGTAGTATATTGTAATGGTTTCTCTGGGTATTTATTTTAGTGTTACCTTTGCATTCATCGAGGCTCGTCCCGTTTTAGGAAGTACCACACAGTGACACAAATGTTTTCTGCATGTTATCAGGGCTCTGGAAAGAAATTCCTTGTCTTGGGCTTTTTGGAAGAGTTTTTAGTAGAGAATTAACACTCAGCATGTACTTCTTGAGGTTACTTATATTATCAGCGATGTTTTGCACCAATAAAACATCCCAACACCCCAAAACCATTCATATTTCCTCTTTTTGGATGGACTTGTTCTTTTTTATTTAATTTAGACTCTTAATAGAGTTTCAGCTGCCTTATAGCTTAGGAATCAATCCTGGGAGCAGGAAGTATTAGAAACTTGGGCAGATGCTGTTTCTGTATATACTCCCATTCTCCAATTCAGATCTATAGGGTGCTTTTTTCATTCTTCGTTTCCAATTTATTGTGGTGCTACATTAAATTGGTTCTTATTGTGGAGACATTTGAATGATGTTGGTGCTTCCTAGGAAACACCGGTATCAGTCAAAATGTTAGCAGAACAAATTTAGTAGTAAAGGATATTTTTAAAAGATTTCTGAGAATTTTGATTTCCAAAGATGTATTCTTACAGGAAATGTTCTCCGAGATGATTCCTTAATGACCAGTGTTGAAATTTGAAATGTCAAAACCTTGTAAATGAAAGGAGTTGGCTGCTTCTGTTTGAGCAGGGGAGGGTTCTGTGCCCCAGCCAAGTGCCCAGCGCGGTGTTTGGGGAGCAGAGGTCAGGCTTTGCTGAAGCAAGAAGCTACAGTGCATGTTTTGTATGGCAGTAGCTGATAGGCTACTGAGACCTGCCCACAGCTTTAACTTGGCAGTTAGCTGTGCTTTATTCTTTCAGCTTTATGGATACAGTAAGCATTCGTTTAATTCTGTCTGTCGTGGTCTGTGATAATGTTGTGTGACTGCCACTTGGCTTACTTCTAATCAATTGAATTTCAAGTTGATTTCATTAACTGCCTTGTTTCTGTGATGCAGTTTTTGGGAACACTTTTTCAAGGCTTAATCTGTCCTTCTGATACTCTATTTACAGTGTGTTCCATATTTACTGCTATATATCGATTTACACATTGTAATTCTTTACATTAAAAAATGTATTCTTCTTTTAGTTGATCACAGCCGAGTTAAACTGACCTTAAAAACTCCCCCCCAAGATTCCGACTACATCAATGCAAACTTTATTAAGGTATGAATTATTATCTTTATGGGTTTAAAATTTGGTCGAAGCTTTTACTTCAGATCAGTGCAGCTTTTGTGTTTTACCCTGAGATTAGAATTCAGAGCTGGGAGGATAAAATGTTTTTTTTACAATGGCTTAAATAAATTTACAAACTTGACGTCATTTATTGGGCAATATTGTAACTTACGTTGCTTTAGGTTTAAACATAATATTGAAAAATCTCATTTTAAGGTGACAGACAACCAAACTGGAACTTTATACCACAGCAAAGTTGAGATAGAAATATTTTTAAAAATTGATGCTGTTAAAACTGCTAAATATTAAGAGAAGCTGTTTTTAGAACATAAGAGAGGCACTGTGTGTGACAAACTGTGCATGCTTATATGCACTTTTGCTGTTCATGGCAGAAGTGGACTTATACCTAACACTCTGAAAACCAAGCCACTGTAAATGTCTTCAACCTTTTTATATCAACACTTCAGAATCTTTGGTTTTTGAAATATTGTATTCCATGAATTTTTCAAAGGGAGTGCTTTAACAGAAGAAATATTCCAATGTTGATCATGAAATATGTAATAAAGTGTGCAGACTTATAGATACCTTCAGGTCTGCAGCATACAAAATTGGTTAACTCAGTGCCTTCTGTTGCAGTCTCTGCCAGTACAGTAGCTGTTATCTTAGGCCCACTTGAAATCACTGGCAAAATTATGACTAATGTCCACTGGATTCCTATTTCATGTTCACCTTTCCTGTTGGATGAAAAACAGAATTCTAATTTTACATAATTATAAATGAAAGCTTTTTATTCAGTGCAGATAAATTTTCTTTGTAAACATTAATGGTTCCTTTGTGCAATCCTAGGGAGTACATGGGCCGAAGGCGTATGTTGCTACCCAGGGACCATTAGCAAATACAGTAATAGATTTCTGGAGGATGATATGGGAGTACAATGTGGCTGTAAGTACCTACTTAAAAACAGGAATTGTGTATTACCCTATTTCATGGTACATCAATTGTATTTCTTGTTGAGCTAGCTATTAACAAGAATTTTGACGGTGATTTAGCAGAGGTTTGTCTTAGAATGCTACTTAAACTACAAAATTAACATCTGTGTGTCATTATTCAGTTTAATAAAGTAATAAGATGTAATAATTTTGATTATATATGAAATCATGTCTTTTTATGAACAGGTCAGTACTTAACCCCTTCTTCTGCAAGAGACCTTACCATTTTGACCCTTCGTGTGGGCAGACAATCAGATGCAGAAGCAGCATTAGAAACAAAATGGGTGTCTAACTTTTAGTTATGCTAATTCTGGATAACTTGTTTTTCTGTATTTTCTGTATCTTTTCAAACAATTATTGTCAGGAGTTAAATTTTAAGTACTATTCAAGTTGGATTCAACAAAGAAATTTTTGTTTCTGAATTTTTTTTTGTTGGTTTGTTTTTTACCAGACCCTTTAAAGATAGTTGCTTACTATTGTAACAAGTGGGTTACCTTTCGGTGTTTTTTGGTACTGTTATTCAGATTATCATATCTGAAATTTCTTTGCCTAAGCAATCTTGTTTTGGTTTTTGACAGTTTTTTGCATAGATTTAAACAAACAATCTATGTTGTTATAAACAGGCACAACTGTGCATTTTCTTATATTTAGCAAATGGTTCTACATTCTCACAGTAGTATAGTCTTGCTAAATGAATAAGATATTTATATAGGATTGCAGTGATTTCAAATGGTTCAAATTAGGTAGGCTTTGAATATTTTACTAGTATTTTGGCTTGTTTTGTGCAGAATAAAACTTGGACACTATTTTAGTATTAAAAGAATGTGCAGCTACAAATCAGTCCCTTCAGTGGCAGCCAGTTAAGGAGTATCTGTGTTGTCTTAGCTAGGAGCAAGCAGTAAAGTATTTGTGATCTTTCTTCTATCTAAAGCTAGCTAACGTTTTTCCTTTTCAGATAATTGTAATGGCCTGTCGAGAATTTGAAATGGGAAGGGTAAGTGCACTAAATACAAAACCAAGTGAGCAGTTCCTGTGTAGGACAATATGCCATTACCTGTTAAACTGTATGTGTGTGAATTCCGAAACTATAAAAGTAATCTGCCAGGATTGAATGAGAATACACTTATTCTTATGCACAGAAGAAAGAATGAATGTGACTGCTCTTCTTTGTTCATAGTGTTGTTTTATTATCTAGGAGTTCTGTCAGGATATGCATTATGTCTTTGTATATAGAACTGAACTGATGGTCTGTTTCTGGTCGTGTTATTTTGAGCTAAAGAAGTACATCTTAGTGAGATATATGCCAACTATCAAAACACCAATTCCTTCCGAATTTCCTCTCAATTGATACAGCTGCAAAAACAATCCATCTTTTAAAATCTATTCTTAAGACTCGAGGAAGAAAAGCATTCTGCAGTTCTTAACTCTGAACTTGGGCAAAAACTAGATTAGCTCTTGTTGCCTCCGTCTGTACGATGCATGCTTGCACATATGCAGGCAGTTCATGTTCTTATTTACAAAGACTCCACAGGCTGTATTTATTGATCTAGTTGTTTGTGGGGTTTTTTTGTTGTATTTGTTATACCAAAACAAAGGACACCTTACTTTCTTAAGAGACAGCTTCAATTGAAATAGAAGAATAGAAAACAAGGCATTAGTAACTGTCATCTTGTCTGCTCTTTTTGTTGTTAACCATCTTTCAATATCATGTACCAACTAAATTAGGATTCTTTGCTTCAACAGAAAAAATGTGAACGTTACTGGCCATTGTATGGGGAAGCAGCAGTAACTTTTGGACCATTTCGTGTTTCATGTGTAAGTATTAAGCTTTATAAAAGAGTTTTGTGGAATCATTGCTCCATTAGGTTATAGTAGGTACTCAACTCGTGTCAAGCCTTGTATTATGGAAGAAACACTCAATTGTTCAATATCAAATTTTACCAAAGACACAAAAGAAAATGAGGGAAAGCAATATGTGCATGTAAGTCTTACAGGATTTTTGAATTCCTTGTGATTTTTTTAAGCGGGGAACATGTGCAGTGGCTTTGTTTCTTTTTGTGCCGTTTCTTTAACTTTACATCATGTAGTTTTGAATGTCTGTAGCTGATCAAGAATGTAGATAATATTCAAGTAGCTGTTTCTTACCATTATCGCTTATGCTTTCTAGATGTGTAAGAGAAATGAAAGTAACACTGGATTGGTTTACTTTTTTTGAGGAACATGAAGTTAGGTATCATAAATAGAGAAAGTAGAAACTAGACTTTTTCTTCTCTTCTCCTGACAGTATCTTTAGGTTTACAATGGCATCCTGGCTTGTATCAGAAATAGTGCTACCAGCAGGAGCAAGGAATTTATCATTACTCTGTACTCAGCACTGGTGAGGCCATGCCTTGAGTACTGTGTTCAGTTTTGGGCTCCTTACTACAAGAAAGACACTGAGGTCCATTGGTGTGCCAGAGAAGGGCAACAAAGCTTGGTGGGGGGTGTGGAGCACAAGTCTCATGAGGAGCAGCTGAGGGAACTGAAGTTTAGTCTGGAAAAGAGAAGGCTCAGGGGAGACCTTATGGCTTTTTACAACTGCCTGAAAACAGGTTGTGGCGAAGTGGTTTTTGACTTCTTTTCCTGCCTAACTAATGATAGGACTAGAGGGAATGACCTCAAGTTGCGCCAAGCGAGGATTAGATTGGACATTCAGAAAAATTTCTTCTCTGAAAGAGTGGTTACATGCTGGAACAGGCTGCCCAGGAAGGTGGTAGTGTCACTGTCACTGGAGGTATTCAAGAAATGGGTTAGTGGAGAGATATTAGTGGGAGGTGGACAGTTGGACTGGATGATCTTGAAGGGTTTTTCTAACCTTGGTGATTCTGTGGTTCTATGATTAATTGTTTGTGAGGTATTCAGGGTGTGAGTAAGAATGAGGTATGCAGGAGCATAACCACAGAAATAATTATAGGATTGCAAGATAGGTGTTTCCTGGGTGGGAAGTAGTATCTGATTGCCTTTGTACACATCTGGTGGTGTATCTTTGTTTCTTCCAAAAATTGAGGCCCGTTTTGTCCCACTTTGGTTCTTGGAGCTGTGATCACATTGTCAGGACTTCATTTTCAGATCATGCCAAGATCCATCCAGCCTATCACATTGTGTTCAGTGATAGATGAAGTCTTTAACTAAAGAAATAAACTGTATAGGATGATCCTTCTGCTTACACTTGCTGCCAGCTTTTAGCAATGAATTTGTAGTATTTCCTTGATTGGGCATTGCCTCTGGATAGTTAGTGTTTATAAATGCAGTGGACCATGAATTTGACAAACATTTTTGGTTTGGGATTTTCATTTTTTGCTGTGATTACTTCTCATTGTATCCCACTGAAGCCATGTAGATTCTGAGCTTATTTTAAGATGTCTGACATCACTCACTGCTTGTAATTTTCATGGCTGCTATATAAATGTAAGAAGATATCAGTGTACCAATGTCTCTTCCTCTTAGCCTGAGGCTGATTTAGCCAGTGTGTCTTTGTCATTTTCTCTTATTGCTGTCCTTACAGGTCAGTAGAACAGCCTTAACGCTGTATTCTTCTTAATTGTTTGAATACTTGTTTACAGCAATTCAGTAGCAATTCAGTAATATATTTTAAAGGAAACTATTTCTGGGTCCTTGCAGTCCATCTGTCTTCTATTCTTCCACTCTTCCTCAAAGTCTCGAAAAACGCCTTTCCAATGCCAGTCCTCTTTTGTCATAACCTCTGCTACTTTTTCTTACATGCATCTCTCTTTAGACATGTATAACATGTGCTGAAAAAAGGGCTCCTGAAATTTCTGCTGGGTCCTTTAGATTGTACTGATATGAGAAAAACCTGAATCATGGATTCAATTTGTACTTGAATAGAACTGTCAAGTATCATAAATCATCTTACTGTGTAAGGTGGTGTATATGGATTCTGTTGCCACTAGGTATGCAATATCTGCTTTAAACCTGCAAGGCAGTGCAGTTGTTGTCTTGATGGAAAATGGTAAATACCCAGTAGGAGGAGGAAACAAAAACACATATGCAGTCTCCTAAAATTCACTGTGGAAAGCTGGAACACTTACGATTTTTAAAGTGTCTTCAAATTGTGCTATTACTGATGTTTTAAGTAAAACAACATTGCTTAGTATAGGCAGTATAAACCTTCTTAGGAGTGTCAGCAGTGGATTTGAAAATTCTGAGAGGCTAGAAGATTTGTTTTTTTGGCCACAACCAAGGTAATGACAATAACCCATTCAGATGCCTCTCTCATTGAAAATAATCCCTGAGGAATGGATATCAAAATACAGATTGCTAAGAGGTTGAAGTTTAGACAAGAGAAGTGCTACAGAAGGATAACTGGAAGAGGAAAACTAGATGAACAAAATGCATAGAGAAATTAAGCAAAAGTAGTATATTATAATGCTTGTACTTACTGACAGTTTCAGGTGCAAGTTATTCACTTGGAAAACCCCAGTTTTTATTTTAAGAAAAAGCAAAATCTTCCACAAGTATATTGCTTACAGCAAGATATGTTGCTTTTGGTTTAGAATCAACATTTTAATTGTACATCTTTGGGAAAATAACAGATATGAAAACTATAAATTCAAAAATGAAAACAAATCCTGAGCTTGGATTTCAGTTATGTCCTGTATGTGTTCTAGTTACATATGTTTGTCTCTTTTGTCCATTCATTACTGTTTTATCTTATTTAGGAAGCTGAGCAAGCAAGAACAGATTACTTCATTAGAACGTTATTACTTGAATTTCAAAATGTAAGTACATGAGGAATTCTGGTCTTATCTGTGACTTAATGGTTGCCTAGAAAGTTCTCTACAGTGATAAGTGAAGGGAACTGATGAAAATCTCTTCACTTTTTTAGGTGATGATTCTGTATGTATGTAAATTGTCAAACATAGAGGTGATGTTAAAAACTATAGTACATAAGAAAAGAGTAGTGAAACTACCTTTCTTTTTGGTTAGACAAAGGCATGTGGTCTTTAATATCATGCATTAACAACTGGAAAGCTGCTGCGAACCTAGAAATATTTTATTCTTTACCCAAACTGAAAGTATGACCACAGACTGAATCAAACTGTCAAAAGAGACTGCTTCCTTGTAGCTTTTTTTTTGGGCTGAGTGTAAGTACTTGTTAGAATTCATTCCGTAAACTTTCATTTTTAATCAAGAGGGCTTTGCAATGCTAAGGGATATTTCTTATGCCCATTAATACACTTGTCTTGCTAAATAAAACAAGAATGACAATTTGATGATTTTTTTTTTCAAGATTTCTATTTGTAGTTTTAGGGGAAAAAAAGTATTGTGCATTTAAAATGGTAATATTTGTGGAAAATGTGGTATGTTCTTGCTGAAGTTGAGTTGTGTTGTCTTTTTGCTTGGTAAAGTTCTGCAAGGGGAGACATGGGAGAAATGTGTGTAATTATATAGAAGGATAAAGTAGAAATGTACTTCTAGAAGAGAATTAAGCTGAATTTTTGAAGAGTTATCTTAGTGTCCAAGAATGTCTGGTAACTCAATTCATATATAATATTTGTTGGCAGTTAAACAAGATTATAATTTGTCTCATTGTGGAAAAAATAGTTAATTTATCTTGGTTAAAATCTTTAGTCCCAAAGAGCTGCTGTAAAGCATGAAATGTGCTTTATAAACTGAATATCAAATGTGTTGATTGTAAGGAGGAACTGTAACCTGTTCAGTGAAATAAGAGCACTTGTATTTTCATGTAAGGGCTAAGAATGAATGAACTTAAATGCCAAATTTGAGGTGACTGTGTTTTTCCTACAAGGAATTCAGTAAATGAAAAAATAAACGCGGAACACTCCTGCAAAAATGGAAAGGTTGACAATCTCTTTTTCTTTAGGCTTGTCATCCTTTTTGGCATAATGTATTAAGAAATAATCTTTTACAACGTAACTCACGTTTATTTTATTTAGCAGTACTTTATTCTATTTCAATAACTGATATCACAGCAGTTGTCAAAACTGCTTATTAATGCGGTGCTGTTTGAGGGGTGATTTGTGTTTGCTGTGGCTTCCTAGGCGTTGGCAGCAAGACGTGTGCTTCTGAGCAATTCATTTCTGTTCATGTTTTCTGAATCTCATAGCTGACCATCCTATGAATTGTTTGATATGGCAGCAATTAACTGCATAACAATAACTGTTTTTTGCAGCATTTACTGGTATGGTGAATTAAAAACCGAAAAGATTAAAAACCCCAAAGCAGAATCAGGTATTTTCATTACCCAAACTTTGAGAACTGGTTACTTCAGAAACTGTAAGGGGTTCATTATTTGCTTGTCCATACCATACATGCAAATCATATTCAGCTGCTTGACTTGTGTATTTTTTTCAGGATTTCTTTGAGTTTTTATCCTCTTGATAGTAAAAGATCTATGCTGTATATGTAAAACACACATTGACAGAGAATTACAGACTTACCTTGAAGAATTCTAATAGGCTTGGACCAGGGAGGTAAATGTGCTTTTGTGGCAGAAAGATCCTTCAACACACTTCCTAGAATATTTTCTAGTTTTCTAGAATAAGGACAACTTTTGTTCCTTCTGTAGAACATTCAGTGGGATATCATTCAAAATCCTATATATGTACTATATCCATTAAGTTATGTGAATACGGAAGTTATCCTAATTGCCATGAGGAAAACTAGTTTGAAAGCTGAAGATTATTATGGACTAAATCAACGGGTTTCTTACAAAGTTACAATAAAGAGAACAATGAAAATTTCTTTTCGTTATTAATTTATATATAAAAAGCTTAGATTTAGAAATTATTTTTTCTGACTGTTCTGCCCATGTGGAAAAATGACTCATTAAATGTAATTAAGTGGAAGTTCTTGATGGACTATAAAGGGATGTATTTGTCTTCCCTGCCAATGATATTGATTTTATATAACCAGTTGGATTTATTTTTGTTTTCTTACACTGGGCATTCTTTTGCTTTTGCTAGCTACAGTGTGCTCACAGATTTAATAAAAGGAACATTTCCAAAATAGTTGTTTCAGTTGGAAGATCATATAAATTTCCATGTTCAAAAAGTCCACCAGATTGCTTCTCAGATAACTAAACAGGAGATAGTATAGGTCCTTTAACCTGTAACCTGTAATAATGACAAAAATTTCATGCTCCTGCCTCTCCAGTGTATTATTTTGTGCACGTGCTGGAATCAAGAGATGTGACAGCATGGAGAGCTGCAGTAACAGTAGCTTTTCTGTGGGGAGTTTGGGTAATAGTGAAAGTGAGAATTTGAGCTGTTCTGTAAGGAATTCTGGTAGCTGAGTAACTAATGTGTTTTAAAACCTGCTTTTTACCTAAGTCCTACTGTAAAATGAACAACTAGGATAAAAGTATACGACTGTTGCAAGTGTGAGCCATCTTGAGTGTAGCCTGAATTATTCTAAGTTCCTTAATTTTTACCTGCATGCACACTTTATTTTGCAGTCTGTCAAAGTGACATGACGGAAAATTTCCAGTTACTGGAGCATGACTGGAAAAGGGGGTGGTTTCCTCATGGTCTTTGCCTTTCTTTAATCCTTTCAAATTTTAAGACTGTAGAGATGGAGAATCCCTAAGATGGTGCAGCATTATGGGTTCTATATCCCATATGTTCATGAGGTGTTTTCTTTACTCCTTCAGCAAACTGTCTTGCAGTGTTTTCACCCATACACTAGTAGTACTCAAACATTTCAGAATTTCCTGGTTTTTTTTTTTTTAGCTGCTGTAAGTTGTAGGGTCTTTATAAACTAAAATGGCTTCAATTGTCTGGGCTACTAAGGAACCTCACCAAATAATTTGTTTCACACAAGCTCCTGAAATAGGTATTACAATTAACAACTTTCATTCCTCCTCCCTTAGGAAACTCGTAGTGTCTATCAATTTCATTATGTTAACTGGCCTGACCATGATGTCCCGTCATCTTTTGATTCTATTCTGGACATGATCAGTTTGATGAGAGAATACCAGGAACATGAAGATGTACCAATCTGCATACACTGCAGGTATCAAGTACATTTAGTTTTAAACTTTATCTACATTTTAGAAATTTAGACTTGTAGTAGGAGATGGGCTAGTTTGATTCCAAATTGCAATTACTTTAGTTTTTTAAGAAGAAATATTTCCTCATGTTAAAACTTGGCTCAGACTGATACAGTCCTCATTGTCTTTAACTCGTCTCAGTAGAATTCTATTTCAGTTGAGAACATTATTCCTGTGGCTCTTAAAACATTCAGATCCTCATTAGGACAAACTTTCTGAAGATCATTTGTTGTGGCTTAACCTGGCAGGTGGCTTCATACCACACAATTATTCATTCACTCCTCCTCTTCCAAAGGGAATAGGAGAGAGAATCAGAAACAACAAAGTAGGACACATGGGTTGAGATAAATTATTTTCTAAGATAGAGAAAAAACAGATATGACTATATATATATATATATATATATATATAGCCATATATATCATTCATATCTCTCCCTGGTTTATATATATATATATATATATAAAATTTATATATATATATATAAAAAACAGCAAGTGATGCACAAGTAATTGTTCTCCACCCCTGGAGTGATGCCCAGCTAGCCCCCCAAGCTGCAGAAGAAGCTGAGATTAACTCCCTCCCTTCCAAACTCCTCCTGCTTAATGTCATATGGTATGGAATATCCCTTTGGCCAGTTTAAGTCAACTGTTCCAATTCTTTTCCCTCTCAACTTGGGCCCTTTGCTGTGAATTGCCTTGGCTTAGTAGGCAACAACAAACATTAGTGTCTTATCAACATTGTTTACTGTACTGTATGTAGGAAAATACTCAGTTTGTGTTAGTAAGCCAGGGAATTATAAATCCTTAGAGGCTTATTAATTCTGGATGTCCTCTACAACTGTTATAGAAATCTTCTGTCTTAAAGCAGCATGCAGATAACTTGCCTTCCTGAGGAATTGGGTCTAAACCCAAAAGGAACTTCTTTAGCATGGAGATTAGTTTCACTTTGTTCTGTTTTTCTTGAATGCCAGTACAACTTCACAACTATGTAATGATACATATTTATTGTGCTTTAACTCTATCTGGAAAAACAGGTGTTTATGCATTAGGAAGAATAAGTGCTACAGGTCACTGTCACTTTTTTCAACTTGTTTGCTAATAACAAGCAGAAAATAAGATATGCTGCTGAAGCAGAAAAATGTGGAAACTCTTTAAATGTGTTCCATTCTTCTGCTTAGCATCTGTCATTAAACTTTGATAAAATTGCTACTGTTAAAGCAGTGATAACTAGGAATAGTGCAAGGAAAGAAGCAATGAAAAAGTCAATATCAAAATGTCTTTCATGACTGCAGTTCTGGTCAGCCACAAAAAAACTTGTATTGAAAGCTTTAATTTTGCTCTACTAAATTTGTTATTTGAAAATGTTACAGGTTTAAGTGGAACAAGCTTAAAATGATAGTTGGAGGAATTAAATGTTTTTGGTTTTATAGGGGTTCTGAAAATATGAAGCTTGTAGTGCCTTTTCAGCCATTTAAAACAGTTTCTAATGTACCTGTTCATGTTCAAAGTGCAGGGTGTGGAAGAACAGGAGCCATCTGTGCCATAGATTATACATGGAATTTGCTTAAAGCTGGGGTAAGGAACCTTATAAGAAAAAATTGTGGCATTCCATCATTTCATAACAACAATTGATTGAGCTTCCAAATGTTCTGAAACTGTGAAATGTCTCTGTGTTCTAAAATTCTTATGACAGTTTGGATGTTTACCTTCATCGCATTCATGCTTTGGTGTGAACTTTCCTTTGACGTCAGGTTTTTATTTTTTTGAGGAAAAAAAAGCATTGAACTATATTCCACATTTGGATATATTTCAGTTTTAAGTGATTTTGAATGCATCTCTGATTTTGCGGCTTTTGAAGTCTTGATATTAAGAACGTACAAAGAAAATGTCTTCTGGGGGTTTCTAGCTTGTGAAACGTTAATGTTCAGGTGTCGTGTTAATGCTTCCATTGAATGTCTCATTTTCAGAATGCTTTTAAATGCACTCATCTGGTCAAAATGAAATGTCTAAAAACAAGTTCTGGAGAAGAATTGCTTTATAAAAGAATTCTGAATGGCTACAAAGTCAAAAGAATTGATTGTTTACTTGCAGAAGTTAGACATCCAAAAGTATTGCTATTTTTACAAGCAGTTACAACAATATAATTGACTTCCTTCTATATTTCAGAAAATACCGGAAGAGTTCAACGTATTTAATTTAATACAGGAAATGAGGACGCAAAGGCATTCTGCAGTGCAGACAAAGGTATAGTTTGTTTTAAAATGCATCTTATGATAATATACCATTCATTCTATATAAAGGTCCTGTGCACTAATTTTTATCTGAAAAACTACTATAGGAGCAGTATGAACTTGTCCATCGAGCCATAGCACAACTGTTTGAAAAGCAACTGCAAAAGTATGAAAGCTGTACGGACTGGAAGATTGCAGATGGAGTGGTATGTGCCTTTCCCATATGAGTTTTCATCAGTTGTAACTGTGGCTGAGTTTTTGTTGTGAAGTCTGATTTTTAATTGTTCATTCCTGTTAAGAAAGACTAATAACTTAGTTTGCACTACAAGTGATTTTTGCTGAGTAGGGAGTTATCCTGTACTTAGCTTACACTTAAATTTGATTATAAGAGTTAAGTCCGATAAACAGCGGAATAGTTGCCACATATACCAAATGCCAGCTGTGTTGGGAGAAGTAATAGAAAGAATTTTAGTATGGATGAAATGCAAAACTTAGTATGTACATCAATTTAGAGTGAAGTATCTTGGTGAAGTGATAGTAGTTGACAGCTGAACTGTTTGGCATTACTTGCCCAAAAACTGATGACAAAATGAAAATGTCTGACTTTCTGTGAGTTACTTGTTAAATGGTATAATGAAAAACACATTAAAGTGAAATGCTCAGTTTGCATGTAAGTTTGTGTGTATGAACTTAGCTTAATTCATCCAATTTTATTCTCCCTTCCTCCCTGCCACCACTGTAGTGTTGGACCCAATTTTAACTCAGTAGATTTGCATTTATCTTACTACTGCACTTTGCTGGAAAAAATCTTTAATTGGTAGGGATTTAGCATTTTTACATGGATCTTTGTAGGAAGTCTAAAACACTTTCCATTCCCAGAAAAAAAAGCAGGCATTTTTCTGTTAGTTCTCTTAAGACTCTGTCAATTCATGCAATAGTTCTGAGGCTTGTAGTCATCACTGAAATAACCTAATGGGCTAAGTACAATGTGGGTAGGGCAGGTTGCTTTAAGTGAGTTGAGTTTGATATTCAGCATAATTGGAGTGGGAATTTTCATTTTACTTGTGATAAATAAATGTGGTAGCTTTTGAAATATGTAGATTCGTTAGGTTTGTACAGAATAGATTCCTAATGACATTACTTTGTCTTTAAAAAAAAAAATAAAAAGGCATAAGAGTCTGCAATATCTTCTAGCTATTTGACTTTGATCTGACCTGTATCTGCACTCTTCCTAGAATCAAAAATGTTTCATATTATTGACATGTATTCCTGAACATCTGTGGTCTGGAAGAAGTGCTAAATGAGGTGACATAGTTTTTTGATGCATGTCTTAGTGCCCTGGAATGCATGTTTACTTTGAGATGAAACTAAGCCTGCTGCAGAAAGTTTTCAAATCACTGTCAAATGTAGTGGAATATGTTCAGGTTCTGTCCTAGATCTTAGTCTGCCTATCAGAAGTGAACATTTATCATTTATAGTAATAGTGGGGCAAGTGAGAAGCATTAGAATGGGTATATAGGAATAAACACATTAAGTTAATGGGTGGTTGGAAATAAGTAATACGTGGAGAAGTTCTTGAATATTTTGGTTGTGTCTTCTAGTTTTGAGCATCTGTTAAACATGGACAAAAATGTTTTCTGTTACCAAGAAAGTACTTTGCTATGAAACAAAATCGTTACTTTATACTTGGGAAAGTATGGATACTACAGCGAGTGTAGAATCCTGCTTATGTGAGGGGTTTTAATTCTGTTCAGTGAAAACAGATGCAGATAAAAGAATGGCTCTACTTCTGATGCAGTACTATTATAGGATGCTGAAAGGTGCTCTCTTTTGCCTGCTTGTTATATTATTAATATTATGTATTACCTGAAGTTTTGGAGTACTCCGTAAGGTTGACTTGGTAGTTTTATTGTCCAGTTGCTTTTCTTGAATTGAGTTAAGCTTTGTAAGCAGTGTTTGCCAGCAACATCACAGTAAAAAGCTTATCTGATTGGCAATGAGTAGTAGTATTCATAGAGATGTAACTTAGACACAATGCTGAACGTGTGTTCCTGTGAACTTGCCAACTCTGCCCTGCTGGAAACAATACTGTACAAAGTCAACAAAAATGCACTCAACATTTAGAGTTCAGTTAGGGTTGTATCTTAATTACAACATTTTGAGAGAAGAATTCAAAATCTTGTAGAAAATGCATGTATGGTATAATATAATAAATTACTACATACTATTACAGCACAATTGTACTTATTGTGAATTCTTAGAACTGTAAATGTGCTTTAGACACTCCGTATTATTTTAAACACAAGAAAGTGGAAGAAAAGGTTTCTTTAGACACAGGCAGTGCTTTCAACTGTCCCAATACTAGGCGAATTCCAGGGCAAAAGTGAAGTACTGCTCAGAAGTAGGAATTTCACAACCACGTAAGAAGTGAGTGAGATACTAAATTTGATGATCAGAACTGTTTTTTATTCCCTCCTTGAATAGTTGGACTCTTGATATCTCAAATGGCTAACTGGGGGCTGAGTCTAAGACTTGATGACTCGGTTTGGAACATCAAGCTGAGTCTTAGACTCAGCCTTCCTTCCATTGAAACTCTTGGTCATCCTGTTTGAAAGTTTCCATCTCTGTTTTTTTCTGTTAAATCAAAAGATTACACTTGGTTTTAATTTTGGAAGTTTGCAACAGATGTGAGCTGAATTGTGTTGATCATCTGATAAGATATCAGTTATATCAGAATATTTTTGAGTTATTTGAGGGGCATCTCTGTGGGCTGAAGTGCATACCATGGTTGTCATGGAAAAGTGAATCAGATGGATTTTCACAAAGTTGAATGTCTTGTATGTAGAAAAATCAAAATTGTTTAAAGGACAAAAAGCCAATAAATATACAACTGTCTGCTGAGAGGTATTTCTTACTGAATTTTGTCACATCTTGACAGTAAGAACCATATTATAGTACTGCAAGTCTTTGTGCTTTTCCCTTATCCACTTTATTAATAAACTTTTTCTCCAAAATGTGACATTGTTAGTGCTCTTAAGGATCACTCATTCTTGTAAAAGTGGCACGTTTGTTACTGTAGTTCATGCTTTTAGAAGCTGTGGAAGAATCTGCTGCTGTAAGAAGAATGTGAATATTCAAAACATTAATGGTTTGACAACTAGGCCAAAAGTTTTCACCAGTGAAATTATCATCACTGTTTTCCATCTTGGAAAGAGCTTTTGGACCATTGTAGCATTGTAAAGAAATTTAAGGTGTCTTGAGAGACATTTATTTTGCTGTCTGTGATCAGAAAATTGTATTCAATTTGAATCATTCGAGTGTATTATTTCAGTCTAATATTTCCTTTATCTGCTGATACACTGTGGTTCTCAGGCAATAAGGACTAAAGGAATGCCTTGATTCCTTTTGAGGGAAACCATGAGATTACTTCTGGAAGAGTCTTTGCAAGATATCTTCTAGTAATTTACTAGTACAAAAAGCTTCTGGCTGACATGACATTTTCTGTGACTTCTAAAAGAAAATATTGCAGTTCCTGGGCAGATTCCTCTGTTGTAGATGATGCCTTGGAAGTCTTGGTCTAGAACTGCGATTCTCTATTTAGTCATTTAGTGACAGCTCAGTTTCATACTTTGAGCACAGGAGGTTGCAGATGGTGAAAGAGACTTTCCCTTGGGAGATGATAGCAAAATTTAGGTCATCATGCCAGGTTGAATTCAAAAACGGCATCTGCTATGAGAATTCCTTGTTTGTCTTCATTAGCAAAGGAACATGAGTTATTCTGCACATATTTATACAGACCACATAATCTGTGCTTCTTGTCCAAGTGATTACCGTGATTCTGATACAAGCCAGGATGCCGTTGGCCTTTTTGGCCACCTGGGCACACTGCTGGCTTGTTCAACTAACACCCCCAGGTCTGTTTCTTCCGCAGTCTTTCAGCCACTGTGCCCCAAACCTGTAGCATTGCCTGGGGTTGTAGCAAAAGTGCAGGGCCCAGCACTTGATCTTGTTGAACTTCATCCCAGTGGCCTCAAGCTCATTGATCCAGACTGT
Source organism: Chrysolophus pictus (assembly GCA_037305975.1). NCBI lineage: Eukaryota > Metazoa > Chordata > Aves > Galliformes > Phasianidae > Chrysolophus > Chrysolophus pictus. The sequence goes on from CM074576.1 coordinate 183,818,079, forward strand.
TTAGATCCCTCTGTAGGGCCTTACTACCTCCAGGCAGATCAACGCTTCCTTCCAACTTGATGTTGTCTGCAGATTTACTGTTTTACTGTGGGTGCATTCAATCCCCTTGTCCAGGTCATCAATAAAGATATTAAGCAGGATATTGATCTCAGTATCAACCCTTGGGAAACACTACTTATGATTTAATTCCATTCACCACTGTATTTATATATATGTACAGAACTTTAGTATGTGTGTATAGGAACACTTGAACTGTCCAGCATCTGAGGAATATAGAGGGTAAACCTAGGAGAAGTTCCTATTCTTTTTTTATACACGTACTGTTACCTGTGTTTTCTTATAGTGAGAAGCTTGCCTAGATAGCATAAGTAAGAAAACTTTCTTCAATAAGAAAACAGATCATTCTGCACTCTTACTAATGAATTAAAAAAAAACCAAAGTAATATAATTCTGTATGTTGGACTTTATAAAGTATGTATGTTGTCCTGTTTTTTTCCTAAGCCGATGCTTTTCAAAATAATATTCTGCCCTAAAATACAACATCTGTTCAGACAACTAACAATGTTGGCTGATGCCAGTAAGCTGTGATTAGGAAGGCTGGAAGGCTTTTTCTTAATACTGCCATCTGCTCTTCTTAGTGATGAGGTCATTCCTGTGAGATACCCTACATTTGCTTTTACAGTCATACTTCTCTATCTAGTTGTTCTGCATGGTTATCAATGCAGTTATTTATGACAAAAGGTGAAATCTGTGAGTTGGTATCACTCAAGGATGCTTAAGATGCTGGTTCTTTGCACCTTTCATGACAGCTGAGAACAAGTAACAGACTTGCTCTGGAGCTCAGTAAGCAGTATTTATTCAGTTAAAAGTAAGAAGAATAGGTCCAGTACTAACTGAGCACAATTATTTAAAAATGCTGCAGCAGCTTAAAGTTAATGCAAAGGCTTCTCTCCTACATGGGTTAGTGCATCTGGCCTTCCTTCTTGTTGTCGACAACCTTTTAAGTAAAAATCCTTTACCTCCTGGGCTATGAATTGTATAAAGGTGAATCAATTTATCTTGAAATCCTCAGTCTGTTCAGCACAGTGTTCCTCTTTTTTTGGTGACAATTCCTATAATGTTCTCAGTCTTAATTTGAAGTGACTGAAAGTGAACTGATCCTGATTTATAAGCTAATGCAGAACCGAAACCTCTTAAACATGTAATGTCTGCCTGAAGCCTTCCCAGTGTGTGACAGAATACTGCAGCAACTCTTCAGTTACTGTTGCTTGTCTCGAGCAGAAACAGAGCTACTCACTGTATGCATATAGAACTTGAAAATTTTTTGGTCTATATTAGCTTCTTCAGTAGGCTTTTTCTTCTGCCTGGGAGAAAAGTGCGTCTCATGCAAAATTCTGTTCAGAAATGCTTCTCTTTACAAACAGAAGAGCAGACATGCAGCTCCTGGGTTATGTCCTAGACAAGTTGAAGTTTATGTTGTAGGAGGCCTTTGCCAGTAGCTCTTTGAAAACCAGAGCTTAAATGTGACATCAGTGTTACTGTAAGCTTCTGCTCTGGTGAGCTTTGGTGCTCAAAGGTAGGAAACCCTTTCTGTGCAGTCTCACGCTTTCTGGTATCTCTGTCTGATGAAGCTTTGAAGTGCTGTGGTGAAACAAGGCAGAGCAGCCTGCCCTCCAGCGTGCAGTTGCATTCATTGTTTCTAACTCTAGTTGCTAGTTCTTACAATTAAAAGTGCCTTTTAAGCCCTAAATGCATCCATAGCGATGGCTATGCACAGGAGGCAGTCAGAGAACTTTCATAGCTGGGGATGGAGGTGGAGGGACATGACACAAGTAATGAGCTGAGAATTGATGTTGGATGCTGTAACCCCCTGCTTCTTTGGTCCCAGCCTTCTGAATGGTTCTGTGTCTGAATGCAGGCAATGAAGTTAGTTTTCATGTATGTTAAGGACAAAATCAGTGTGTACAGTTACCCAGTGCCTGAAGCAAAAAACTTAGAATTTGCTATTCTTGGTATTTGACAGGAAAGTAGTAGAGGGATCAGATGTCCTTGTTACGTGGTAATTTTTCGTTCCATCAATGTCTGGAATGTTGTTATAGAGATTTTTCTAAAATTTGCTTGTCTGGAATAGTTTGAAGCTAAATTTAAGAAAATTAAGGGCCCAGAAGACTTCTAAAATGTTGTGGGAAAGCAAGGCATCAAGACGTTTTTTTTTAAAATATGAAGTCCTGCATTCAATTTACAGATATAGCATTACACTGATGTTTGTTTTTTCTTACTATCTCAACAGCCATTTCAGTTGCTCTCCTTTTCTGGACAGTCAGTTTCTGAGTGGCGTGTTGTGCTGTCAGCACTTTGTGTGCTAAGAATGATTGCTGAGGTAGTACTGATGTAGTACATCTCTGAAGGGGTTTAATTTGCAACGAATGTTATTGTTTTAGCTTCTTAATAGGTACAAAAAAGTAGTGCATTAAGTGTGTTTAATCTGTTTCACAGTACATTCCACATTGTTATCCATTGGGTAGAGCTTATTCAGAGTGCAGTTAGGTGCAACGTCATCAGTTGGTCAGATATTCTTTATTTTTCTATGTTTCTTTGGGAAAAGAAAGTATCTATTTATAGTTTTCAACTGAGAGAGACTTAAAGAAAAACTTTCATAAAGATGTAGGCTTTTTGGCAAGTTGAGTGAGTGTGCTTTATTGTTGCAAAATGTAAAATGTGAGGGTAGTTAGCAGTTGAGATAACTTAGTTATCGCCTGTCTTCCAATGCAGAAAATATTTGTCAAACATTAATTTGACAAACATTAATTAACAAGGAGTTTTTTGATTGTTTTGTATGAGCAAAGGAGGTCAGTCTCTGTCATCTTCTATGAACAGATTAGCTGAAAGAGGGTAAGGGTTCTGTTGTCTGAACTTGGTATTGTCCTTTGAAATCCATTGCATAAATTAGAGATGTTTGTAGTTCTTTTTTTTAGATCACTTTTCAAAATGAAATTATTAGAGATTGAAAACTAAACTTGAGAGCACTAAATTTGTCTTTTGTTTCATTGGATTTTTGGCTGTAGTGTGTGTATGGAAATGATTTATCAACTTCAGACTCCTGCATACTGTTTTTCCTATGTAGAAATGTGTGTCTATAAAAATACGTATGCGTGCAAATGCATGCATATCTAATGCATATCTTATGTAATGGTTACGTATGGTTTTCCTCATATGTGCTTTATCAAGTAAGCTGAACTTTATGGTAGACAAATGGGAGATGATTTGAAAATGTTTTAAGACAATGCATTAAACCTTACCAACTTGCAAATTAAGTATTTCCTTGTGTTATGGATCTTCAGAACGTAGTTATTTTGCTTATCAGCTTTACAGCTATGAAAGAAAATGTTTTCTTTTTATCAGGATGAAAATAATACAGAGAATGCTGTGAGTTCTTCAGATGCTCAGAAACAGGATTCTCCGCCACCAAAGCCTCCACGGACCCGCAGGTACTTAACTATCATAATACAGTATTTTAAGCTCTCAGATTAACTTCCTTTGTATATTAAGAAGTAGAATCAAACTACTGATACTACAAAGACTTTAAGATGTTTTTTATTCTATTTATAAACATATATATGTAATGAAAATAGAAGTCTTGTAATCAGCTCTGTAAACAGAAAGCTTTGATATCTTTGTAAAGTCTGTGTTTGAATTTATCAGTCTTGCAGTAATGAAATACAAGTAGACAAACACATAAGATTAGATGTATCTACTTGATCCACTTGATTATAGCAGCAATAAAGCACGGTACTGCAAAAAATTAAAACAGTAAGATAAGCTAAAGGAGTGTTAGAATCCTCATTTTTGGAGGCGAAAGCATAGTGGAAAAGATTATCTGTTTATTGAATAAAACATTACCACACAAACAGGGACTGTTAATGACTAGGACACGTTAACCAAATAGTTTCACTTTGTAAGTGGAAAATTGGTCTCACCGGACCTTCCATTCAACAGAAGAAAAATAAAATCCCCTCTCGTTTTTGAAGTACGTAGACTTTGAGAGAGTTAGATATTGTCTGTCCATTTGCTTTTACCTTTACCTAAAATGGTACCCAACCTGAGCATGAGCAAAGAAGCTCTTGTGTACCTAGCTAGTATCTGAAAGGATGTGGGGGCCTTTGGCAGGTGGTCCTGCCTGTTTTCAGTTGTCTGTAGTTGGATGGACGGGAGTTTCTTCAGTGCCTGCAAAGCACTGGGGTTTCAAGATGTTTTGCATGACACAATAACCATCCACTTACTAAATTCTATGCAAGAATGCTCATATAAGGAAAGTAGTCAGCTTTAAGACTGTGATCTAACTGGTGTAGTGCAAAGTCAGGTCAGTAGCAGGATTTTTTTCTTTCCAGTCCTGTATTTGGCAAGGGTCCAAGTAGTGCCAGAAGATGAGTGTATTTTTTGAGGGGCTGACAAGATTAGATCAGTGATTATATAATAAAACAAATTTTAAATTCGAAAACAGGTTAGGTTTGGTAAAGGAGGAAAATTTACAAATGTGTCTTACTAAAATATAATTGGACATAAGGAACATTTGAATATTGGCAACTCAAAATGGGTAGCAGTGTGCATGTCCATTCAGTATTGCAACGTCATCTTGTTCAAGGAATAAATATAGGTATGGTAAGTATTGTACTCTAAAACCAGCTAGTAGTTTAGACCAGATCTGGAATACTATATGGGATTCTAATGTTTACTTACCGAAGATACATGCAAACTACCACAAATGAATCTCTCTCTCAGCTCCTTTTGTTGTCTGAGAATGATGTTTGCAATAACGTAACATTGGAAATAGTAGTTGGTAATAATCATTAGTGATTAAATAAGAATGTTAGTAGTTATTACAGTTAACTCATTAATTGTTACTTGAAGCAGAAGTTAGAGAAGATGACATTGAAAGAGAGAGATGAAAAAGAGTTGTAGCTTTCTACAAACAACAGTTTGTGCTGTGTAGATAACACCATTTAACCTTGTTTAGATCGAAGGTAATGTGATCATATCTAATTATGTAGATAAAGATTATAACAGTGAAGCCTTGTAATCTGTGTTAGTGGTGAGATCTTAACTCAGATACTATTTATAGAAGATATGTTTTCTATCCAATAGGCAATTCCCTTACTAGTTAATGTTTCCTGAAATAATTTTAGGTCACTACTTGCCATTTTTCTGTAGTCATGTAATAATCATGTATATAATTGATACTTAGGCATGCATCTGCTCTCTTATCTGCAGATCATTGTTCTTTACTGCACGGTTAAGTTAGTATCTTTTCATCTCTGTTATAAAACCTGGTCTTTTTTGGGCTTTCTTCCATAAACTAATACTTTCCCATCTGCCAACAATGGCAGGAAGGTTGGTTTCTTGTAGGTGAATAGATGGAAGTGTTTAGCAAAGCTGCTGTCCTTTCAAAATGGAGATAATTTTTTTTGAAAAACCATTAACTGCATCCTTCATGGAAGAAGCTTCTGAGGAAACACTTTGTTTTCCAATAGTTGTGTGTACACAAAATACTTGCGTCTTATTTTCTTGATGTGGGAGATAATTTTACAAATCTGTAGTATGATACTGTCTGTGGTGTTGGAGGGTTTTATGAATTATGAATGTTCTGGAATAGGTTAATACTTCTTTCCACGGTAAGGACAGCAGTGGAAGATCTGAATTTAATCTTAGTATGAAATATGTAACTGTTAAATGTGTGTTTCCATCCAGCTTGCATCTCAGGACTACATTTCATGATATGGTGATGATTCTGACTCCTATTTGTTTCAACACACTTCAGCTTAATGATTGGATGAGGTCGTGGCATCTTTTCTGTGGCACTTTCCAATGACTAACCACTATAAATTGTAGAATTTTTTCTCAGGACGGTGTTTTTCTTGCCTCTCTTCTCTTTTATTACCCCCGCATGTGGTATCTTACTGTACTTTTTACACAGGTTCTGGAATTGTATTGCCTTCTGACCTTTCATTTTATCACTTTGTAATGCTTTAGTGTAATTAATTTGCTACAAGACTTGTGAACATAACAGGTTCCGTTCACGGAATTTGCATTCAATGTTAACATTTAAACAACAAAAAAAGGAGACTATTACTCCTTCATTATTACTGAGGTAAACAGGAACAACTCATGCTTTGAGAACGTATACCAGCACCTTATTCTAGAGACTGCTTGGCTTTGTAATTTGCAATTACTTGTGAAAATCACCTTGAAGCTTAAGTCTGTGTTAAATATCGCTTGAAAAGCATTCTTTCCCTCTTAATGAGACTTGTATAACTATTTTCAGTTGAAGGTGGGAAGAGTGCATGACTAGATTTTGTCTTACATTTACGACTGTAGGTAATCAAACTGCATATATATTTAATTTGCTATTTAAGATGTATATTTTAGTTGAAGCTTTTGCTTTAAGTCCACAGGAGATAATTGGTACATCAGAATTTGGAGAGATGATATGTTTAGCAAACAGTCTCTGAGATATTTGTGTGTTCAGTAGTTCATTTTAAAATATTTGGGAGAAAAAAAAAAAGGTTAATTTTAATCAGGTTGGCTGTAGAAAACACTTGAATGTACACAGAAGATGACACAATTTGAAAGAAATTGAGAAACTGAGGCATAAACACAAAAGTTAACAACTCTGTAGTGCTGCAGTGCACTGAAGACATACAAGCTCTGAAGGAGAAAAAAGATAAAATATTATAGCTGCTTGACTTATCTTTCAGTTGTGCTTGCAATTCTGTCTAATGACTAAATTTTGCTCCCCCAAAATCTCCAGTAGGTGACTTCCTTATTTATTTCTCATGCATCCTCTATACATTATCTGTAGTACAGTTGATGATAACCTCACCAAATTGCAGCTGTTCTCCCACATGGATAGCCGTGATTTAATGCTTAAGTTCTCTACTGCTGCCTGCTTATACAAAGTTTAATTTTCCTGTTTCATTTATGAGGGAGGATGTGGAGTTTGGTATCTATTTTTAGTTGATCAGAGCCACGTTCCTTGACCTTGACATCACTCTCTTATCTGACAATAAAACCCTACATGATGCTTCACAAAATAGCCATGGATTGCTTGAAGTGTTTTTTTTCTTTTGACCACTGGCCAACTTTTATTTAAATCTGAACCCGCAGTGCCCTGCTTCTAATAATATAGCCCTTTTTTATTAGGGCTAGAGGAGCCTCTAAAATGTTCCAAAAAACTAGAAAAATAGCATTCCTCTCAAGATTATGTTATAACGACATGTATGTAATCAAGTTGAAAACATGTTAAATCTTTGTATTAGCCACTGCAATTTTAAACAAAATCTAGTATCGGAAAGTATTTTTCCTGTAATAAGTCTTTTGTCTTGCTACAAACTCCTTTTTTTTTAATCACTAGTAGACTCTTGACTTCCAGAAGGAATAGATATATGCCTCAATTTTCTCATATTCTTTTAACTTCTTGTTTTAAAATGTTTTTTTAATATTTTGGAGGCAAGTGCCAAACTTTTTGAAACAGGCAGTGTATTCAGCCATTCCTCCTACCCCCATTCGGTGCTGTCAGTTACTTCAGCAAATAACTAAATAGTCCTATGCTCATAAGCTTTTATCACAACTGTTCAAGCTCTGTTTCTTAAATAAGCCTTTGAGTAACTGTCTAGAAATATCCTCACAGTTCTCATATGCAGCTTCCCACCACTCAGTCCTTTGGCCAGGTGGTAGATGGAGATGGCACCTGGTTCATGGTTTACCTGGCAGCTGAGGGGTCAGTCACTGCGTTTGAAGTATTTGGCAAGCAGGACTTGGCAATAAGATGCTGTACTTGCTGTTCAGATTGTGGCAGTAAAAACAGGTGAAAGAGCTGTCTTGATTACTGAAGGAAAATCCCCAGATTGTTACTTCTGTGGAATTGCAGAGGTGGTAGAATTACCAGGCAGTCGGTAACAGTTGCATGCAAACAGACATTGTCAAGGTTGGGTTATGAGGTTTTCTATTTTTTAGCGTGCTGATTTTACAACTGAACAGGAGAAATTCTTGCTTTAGCACTATGTAAAAGCAGTGCAGGGTTAACTTGTATCTAACACAGGAAAAGTATTTTCGAATGGTCTGTCATTCTTCAGTTCACTGAATCTCTTCTGTCTCAATATCCACCCTCATGAGCTTTCCTGGAACTTTCAATCAAGCTATTTTTATTATACCGTCTTGTGTTTCCTGTTGTTGGAATAATGTTAGCAGTTGAGATAATTTTCTGCCTTTTGGGGGAGAAGTGTCTGTAGAGCACAGCTGTTGAAGGAAGTGCCCAAAGAAAGCATTATGCATCAGACCATAATGCCCAACATTGTCTGGCAGGACTTTCAAAAATAGCTTCTGCTTAGTGAAGAGCTTTTAAAGGTATACTTATCCCAATATTTCTGCTTTCCATAAAGAAACAAAAGCATCATTTTTAATGCAGAATGTGTGTAATAATAATCCTATTATGTCAGTAAAGTGGAAAAAATCTTGCATGCTCAGAGAAAGCCAGGAAGTCCCTGGTGACATCTATTTCCTTTAAGAAAAAAAACCTCCCAAATACCGGTCACCTAATTTTCAGAGAATGAATATTCTTCAATGTTAATATGATAGGGAATGATTTTTTTAATGGAGCGTTTCCCATTTGATTACTCTGTGCTCTCTTTTATGTGTAAAATAATTAAATTTAATAAGTAACTTAACTCTGTTAAGCAGTGTATGAGGAGGATGACTAAACAGGAGTGTGAATTTTGAGTTGCTGACTTGGACGGTACTGCTCTATCATCTGTTCTATGCATAACTTCAACAGGGCAGTTTGATACAAGAGAATCAAATGGAGAAGAAGAGATTTCATTAAACAGTGGTCAGTGAAGATCTTAACGAATTCTGAGCAGTATTATGAACCTGTGGTTCTTGTCATATCTGATTTAATACTAATTTGTTAGCTAATTGTAATGATTAATGGTATATCTCTGCCAGATAAGGATTTAGTTTCACTGATTGTAAATGTAACAGTGGGTCAGGAAAATGAGGTCAGTCAGGGCAAACCTTGTTCAGTAGGAGGATTTAGTGGTGATTATTTAAAAGAGTCGTAGTTGGTAAAAGGGGAGCATGAAACCATTTCTGTGTGTGAACTCTCTTTTCTGGCACAGGAGGGGGAAAACTGAAGGGACATTTTCCTGTTGTCTTAGTGTGCATTAAGTTGGAGTAAGACTTTTTTTGTTCAGCTTATCTTTACTAACTCAGACAAATAACTTATTCCCTAACTTGTTTATTTTTCAAGAACAGCAAGAGCAAAACAGTTCCCAAATGATCTTTGGTGAAGTTGTTTTTAGAAGCAACACAAAGCACATATCTTAATGTAAAGTGAGATGGTAATATATATGGTCACATGAAGAGGAGAAGCTATTTGAGGCCCAACTCTGTATGATCAGGCAGAGAATGGAAGAAAGTAACTTAGAGAGCTGCAGGGGTCGGGCTTGGGGATTTCCAAATACAAAGATAGTAATTTTGGAGAGAGAGTTTGAAAGCTGGAGAGCTTGCAGCATTTCAGTGGGTGGAGATATTGATAAATGAAAATCCAAACAATTCTCTCTTCAGTTTGGAATCCCTTGTATATGAGGGTTTTGGTTATCTATTCCATACTGCTATATCCTAAGAAAATCACAAGGATTAAATTCAAGCTATAGTCTACCCTGGATCAGGTAAAACTTTCAGAATTGCAAAATATCCAAGTGGGGTAGCAGTCTGCTGTTTTTTACGTAGCTCCTGATAGTCTCAGCAATTTGTTCTGGTTAAATTCTTTTCAGACCTTATTTGCAATTTGGGGAGTTAATAGTATTGCTTTGATTTTTATTTGCGACATGTAGGCACATGATGATGAAAGCCTGCCCGATATCTTTCACTTGTGTATAGGCTGTCAAGAGTCATTGTGCAGTGCTGTGCTCTCTAGCCCTATTCACTATAACTCTTACAAGCAAGTCCACTGTGTTTTTATTCCACTGTAGTAGAAGTGGTGTGTTTGCTTTTTAAGTGATAGACAAAAGAGGCATGTCCTTGGGCAAGAGGTAGAGTTCAGTTTTATAGCTGTTGGGGTTTTCTGATTGTCCTCTGTGCTTTCCAGTAACCTTTCTGAAAATGCAATTGGGATTTCTGAATCATTCTTGCTTCTTGTTTTGCTGGCAGACAAAGATAGACTGATGTATGTAAGCAGTGTGAGAAGAAACCTCACCATAAATTACTGGGTAATACAGTGCTGAAAGGATAATGAATGTAACTTGGTGCCTTGTGATTTCCATATAAGCCTTTTACCTTTTTAATGAGTACCTTCTTAACAACCTTGGCTCAGGAGGTAAACATCCTTTGGCCCATGGTGCTGACACTAGTCTGCTTTCTTTCAAGTGAGGGGAAGAAAAAAAAAAGCTTTTTCAGTTTTCTGATTGCAACAAAAGGGAAGTGAAGTTTCTTCTTGTCTAAGAAACCTGAATGCCTTGATCAACAAGGCAAATGTAATTGTTAATAGCAGCCCTTTTCCTTGGTCTGGTCCATGTTTTGGCAGTACTCACAGTCTCTCTCTGTGCAAGTTACTGTCTGATTAAAAAACTTCAAAAAGATGCATCTTGTTTCTGATTGTCTTACATGAGTTTTCTGAACTTCCTTGCAGTTGCTGAGACTTACTTATGTTAGACTTCAGACTTCAGTCAGAGCTCCCTTTATAGAAGATATTTAGGAAGAAGAGATCTAGTGTTAGAGCTGTATGTTTCCTGGCAATTGAGTGGCAGCCTGTATTTGGATACCAGGCTTCACTTACAAACTTCGGAGGCTTGGTTTCCTTGTTAATTGACGGCACGTCATGAAATTTTTATCTTCTCTTGACAAAATCTGTCAAGTCTCATCCTTCATCAGCATGTTAGCACTGTATGATTGGCTGTTACTGAGAGGATGGCAGCTTCATGTCAATAGCCTGAATGCCCAAGGTCTGGGCAATGTAATCTGCTGATCCATATGCTGGTCCTTAGAGAGTGAGGTTTGTTATTGGCACACCTTCCAGGTCTGTTAGATGTGTTATGTTCTTTCAAGTTTTCCCCAATTGCAAATACTGTCAGACAGACAGGTCTATTTCACAGAAGTACTGTGATGGGTTTCTTTGAATGGATTCAGTTCTATAAGGTATTGGAATACAAAAGGAAGCCTAAGGTCTAGCAGTAACCTTTCAAGAGAAAAGAATGTTCGGCAATAACCTTGTCTGCAAGAGAAGGTTCTAGGCCTCCTGCTGCTGAGCTGGGTTTGGGTGATTTATAGTTATCCCAAAAAACCTAAGGTGTATGGGATTTAACTGGTTGTTGCTTTACTCAAGGTTACCCTGATACTGGGACCACCTGAACCAGTCAGTAAAGACTCTGGGAACAACCTGTCTAGCACGGGGGGCTGGGAGCATCTGTCTTCTACTTAGCACTGTCTTGGACTTTGTGCTGGCTTGTGACTCTGCACAAGTGTACTACTTTCTCATGAAGATGAATGTCTTTGCCAGCATTGGGCCAGTTCCTCAGTCTGAGCATGTGGCCAAATTGAAGGCCTTTGCAAACCTTAGTTCATCTTGTTTTGATTATATCTACCTGGATCGGAAGCCGTTGTTTCTTTAAAGTTCTTAACTGTTTTTCTGTTCTTTTCCCTCATTTGCTTTGTACCTCAGTTGCTTTGCTTACGTGATGAAAGGAAATATTTTTAAAGGCTCTGAAATGAAAATGATTCCTATTTGTAGAGGTCTTAGTTGTGCAAAATATTTGATAGTAAATATTCTGTATATAATGTGAAACTCAATTGACTGTATGCCTGTAGAGCTGCTTCTTTGAAAAAGCTGAAAATGAGCTGCAATAATTATCAATGATCTTGCTAATATGCACTATAATTTGAATGATACTCTACTGTGAATGTTTTTATAGTGCTTCCCTTATGTCAGTTAAACTTGATCTGCACTGCTAGCCTTACATCTATGGTGAAACAATTAAATATATAAATACAGTGAAATCCTTCTGGACATATGAAGGAAAATGAAGAAATATGTTTGGTATTGGACAAGCTGTATTCCAGCTCATATATGGTCTTAAGAATTTTTTCCTAGCTGTATTGAAAATTATATTCTGTATGCTGAATTCCTTTGAGCTACTTCTTAAAAAAGAAGAAAGCCACGAGTACTGGAATGCTGCCGCAAGAGGGCCTGGCAGACAGATCTCTGAAAGAATGCTTCTGGGAAAGGATGTGAGCAATCTTTAAAGCATCAGTGAGGATTAGCTTTGGCCTGAATTTATACCCCTGTTAGACTGAAAAACTTTTAATGTGTGTTGACATAATTCTTGCCTGTTCCATTAGTCATATTTTATAAACGTCACTTGTATGCAGTGGAAGTGCTTCTTGGAGTTCAGTATTGGTACCAAAGCATTACTATGGCAGAGACAGATAGATGGTTATCTAAAATGTTATCAAAGTACAGGAAACTTACATGATTGTTTCTTGCAGTTGCCTTGTAGAAGGAGATGCTAAAGAAGAAATATTGCTGCCTCCAGAGCCTCAGCCAGTACCACCTATCTTAACACCATCTCCTCCATCAGCCTATCCGACAGTCACTACAGTGTGGCAGGACAATGACAGATACCATCCAAAGCCAGTTTTGCACATGGTTTCATCAGAGCATTCAACAGACCTCAATGAGAATTATAATAAAACCACAGAACTTTCAGGAAAGAGTGAACCCAGTGAACGTATGGAGAAAAGGCTGGAGCGCAACTTGAGCTTTGAAATCAGGAAAGTACCTCTTCAGGAGGGCCCACGAAGCTTTGATGGGAACTCCCTGTTGAACAGGGGACATGCAATTAAAGTTAAGCCCACATCATCCTCTGTAATTGATAAGAACTTGAAGTCACAGGAACAGATTTCAGGGGATTCATTTGTGGATGCTTCTAAAAACTCATGTGTGGAATGCAGCGTGCCACAGTCTAACACAGCCTTAATACCTTCACCAGAAAGTCTGCAGGGCCAGCAGGTTTCTGATGCTCCACCAAGACCAGATCGTCTGCCTCTAACAGAAAAGGGACATGCCAGGTGGTCGCTGCACGGGCCTGAAAATGCACTGCGTACATCAGTGTCTGAAGACGTGTCTTCAGATGGCTTATGTCATGGGGTTAATACTCTCTCTCTAGTATCGAACACCACAGTTGAACTTCCTTCCAGTGATAAAGGTGATCATACTGCTATTTCTCTTCGAGCACCCCTCTGTTTTACTAATCCTCTTCATTCGGATGATTCGGACACAGATGAAATGAACTTTGATGGAGCCATGAGCAGAAGTGCATCTAATATTTCAACCGCAAGTGCCACTGTTTCTGCTGCCACTACTACCGAAAACATTTCTGCCAGAAAAGTATTGCCAATGTCAATTGCTAGGCAAGACTTAGCTGCTGTAATGTGTTCTGAAGATGGCAAAGGTATGTGTTACTGTGTTTCGGAAGTGCTAGTCTTTATCCTGGTTACATCTGTAGAACGGGGCTACTTTCTTTACAGTGCAGATTTTAAAATGTGGATTTAAACGTTGGCATAGTGTGGCAGCTTTGCAAAGGATGTAACTCTTCTTCAGTTTTTCACGAGAGCTGTGTCTGTTAGATTATAGGACTACAGACCTCACTAACCTGCTTCAAAAGCATTATTGCATTGTTTATTGCTGGTTTCTGTGTTACTGGTTGCCACATTTTTTTCCTTGTGTTAGAATTTTACTTTTTGATTTTTTGCTGCTTTGGTTTTAGTGGAAATATCTATAACAGTGCCAGCTTTGGGTAGCTGAAGTATGGTGTATGTGAAATTCCTATAGAAATTCATGCTTAGTGGGTGGTGTGCTAATCTTAAAAATGTAGATGCAATTTCTTCCACTGTAGCAGTCTTGGAAGTTGCTCCTTTTTTGGCTGTTGTGTTTTCATAGCACTGTAAATAGTTAGCCCTACTTTCCTTCTCTTCTGTCTGTGGCCAGGAAGACACAAAGTAACAATCCTGTTCATGTGAGATTAATCCAAGTTCTGCTCCAATAATTATTTTAACCAATGAACTAAGCAATGCTTTGAGAATCTTACTGCTTTTTGGAAATTGTTTTAGCAAGGAAAGTTTGCCCAAAATGAGGCAGGAACGTTTCTGCAGAGTGCCAGCACACTTCACTAAAGGTGAAAGGGTCCTAAAAAGTCCAGCTTTGGTTTTCAGTCAGGCTGACACACTTAAATCACATGAAGGACATAACTGGGAAGAAAATTAGGCCTCAGAAACCGACAATGCAAAGTCCAAGAAAGGAAGTGCTAAGGCTGTGCAGCTGGAAGGTGACAGTGCTTCTCTAGGTAGATGAGACATTTGTACTAGGCAGTCCTTACAGTGATGCTCTTGCTTTAGAACTGTGTATGCCTTGTGCCTTTTTCTCTGGCAAGAATGAGTTCAGTTGATGATGCATAGTGTGGCCAGCTGCTTCAAAGCTCGCATATTCAGAAAGGTGAATTATTTCCAACTTTAGAAACTCTATAGATTCTGTAATTGTTATTTACACACACCAAACAATACAAGCATATAAATGTACCTGCAGTTCTTAACCCTGAGGCACATTAAAAGTGTTCTGTAGAGCAGAGAGGCAGAGAACTGTCATAGTTTCTGTAACATTTAACTAAGCAGTCCTTCTCAAATAGCATGCAGGTCTTCCAAAACCAAGTTACTGTGGCAGTACTGACTTTTTTCCTTATTGCCCAAAGCAGTCACTATTTATCACTGTTTGAACACTGTTGCTTCCATACATATCTCTTCATGTTGTTCCTCTAAGAACACAACATGCAAATGTAAAATAAGATGTCAGAAGTAAGATAAAGAATGGGAGAAACATCACACAGCATCTTTTTCTGTGTAACTGCATATGACAGTTAGTCTGAAGTAACAGTACAGCCTTGGTGCTGCCGGTATGTTGCTGAATTCACAGGAATGGCATAATTTTGTTTTATCAATTTTTACAGTGTGTTACTTGTTTTTCAGGTAAGTCTGTTCCTTTTTGTGTTATATGGAACTATTATTGAGCACTTCTCATTTTAGCTTAGCGTCATCTCTCATATCAAAAGATTGACTTCAGAAATGTGTTCTTTAACTTAACTAAATGTCTTAACTAAATTTCATTTAGATGCTGATAATAGTGAAGACTCTTCTCCCCCACTCCCAGAAAGAACACCGGAATCATTTGTATTAGCGAGTGAACCAAGTGAGTTTTTTATGCTCTGTGATAGTTGTGGAGAAAGTGTGAAATCCTCTCAGTGTTATATTTGGATGCTGCTGCTTTTTGGTTAGTTTTGAGGTGTTAGAGCAAATTGTAAAATGGAATGAAATCTAGCATATTTAGTTTGATTATTTTGAGCTTGCTTGATAACTTCCACAAGCACTTGAACGCAGTCAAATTACTTCTCAACTTCAGACCAAGTGTGCTATGATGTGGTACTTAAGTATGCTGGAGATGTCATTGTTGCTTTTAGTGGAGCTGGTTTTCAATCTGAACCGTATGGAAATAAGGTAGTTCTTCCATTTGGAGAATTCCCTTGATATTTTAAGTGGCATTGCTACTGCAGGTAGGGAACAGGAAAACACAGGATTTCCTTTACCCAGAATCAGATTAGCAGCAGAAAGTGGAAAGGAAAGAACAAAAGATAATGACATTCTATAATGCAGTGCTGTGGTGAACAAGTCCTGTTATGCTAAATACAGTTTGCTATTTGCCTGAAGCTGCAAGAGAAGAATGATACTTACAAACTTGCTGATATCTTTGCTTTTCACTCATCGAACTAGCAGCTGCAGAGAATTAAAAAGATAAATGAAAATTAAGTCACAAAATAGAATGATGTTTGGTATCTTACAAACAACCAAGGAGAAAAACATGAAAAGCCTGGGGTGGAGTAGTTTTTTACTCATGTTTTAGTCTGTTATCACTGTGTGGAACTTCCAGAACCATTTCTGAAGAAGGTAATGCAGGTACTTTCAGCTTAAAAATATTAGTGCAGTAAGTGTGTAACAACATACAGTAAGTATAGCTGGTTGAGTCGAAGGGATCCTTTTGTTTGATAAGTTGTGGTAGGAAAATACATAATTTTAGGACTTCTGTAAGAACACAAGAAATACATCTCTTCAGGCCTGAAGCCACTAAAAGTACTTCAGTTTTGATTGTGTTTTTTCATTATTTCAGCAAAAGCTGATAATGGTGCCCTTTCTTGTGTGGGCTTTTTTCTGCTTACTGTGCCTTATTCAGATCTATAGTTGCTGAGCAAAATTTTAAAAACATTACTAAAAAATTCTTGCACTGGATAGGAACCCCTAAAGATACAAAGTGTAAATAGAAAATGAAGTCCTGTGTTTGGCTTCTGCTGTCGAGCCTTCCTGGAACTTGAAAACTCTTCATGAAGAGATTTCAGGTTGTACAAGCTTTTGATGAGAATAAGTTGCTTTATATCACATTTCTAATGCTGTGTTCTAATGCCTCATCATGAAGAGGATTCAAGTATGAAGATTTTCATGTAATTCTTCCTAGGCACACCCTTACCGAAGTCAGCTATGATTGCACAGTCTGAGTGGAGCATATTGCGTGATCAGCATCTCCCTGAACAAACAATCTATACGGTAAGCAAAGGAGATGAGTCTGTACTAATTATTCATTTTTAGTTTCGTTTGGAGCTACAATGAAAAAGCAAAATACATACAAAAAAACCTAGGACTGTTGAACATCTGCAAGGCAGCTGATTGTTGCCTTGCCTTAGCTGCTGAATTGATGTGTGAAGAGCGAGCTTCCAAGAAAACTGTTTTTCAAAGTCCAGCAGTGTCATCATTTATATGCCTTAAACTGCACTTTCTAGAATGTAAGTAAACTGCTTTTACAGAGTTGCTCCTGCCCTTAATCAATCATAGCACAATTTGAGCTGGAAGGGAATTGCTGTTTCTAATTGGATTTCCTGCACAAAGTATGTGTCAGACCAGGGCTTTATCCAGTTGAGTCTTGAAAACTTCCAAAGACAGAGAGCTTGTAAAATGTGGACAACCAGCTTCATTGCCTGAAGATTTTATTGTATCTATATTTATTTTTAAGCCATCCTTCTCTAACCACTGAATTTCAGTATTCACATCAATTGACTAATTGCTCAAAGTCAGTCAGTGTAAACACTTGGTAAAAAGTTACAAATTTACACAAATTCTCTTTGCATTTCTGCCTTTTTCTACGCCTCCCCCCAAGACAATTTACTGCTGCCTTTGCACGCTATTTAAAAGATTGCCAAAAAGGCAGATGTGAATTTCCAGGACCTGTAGTTTGAGAGAGGAACTGTTCAAGTTTGCAAACAGTCTGTAATTTGTTCCCTTCAAATTTTTATGGAATGTAAAGTGCAGTCCTGATAGTAAAGTGTTAATTAGCTACTGTAACGTTTTGTTTGTGTTATAGCCAGTCTTTAGTGTAGGAATAAGCAGATATTCTCACAGATGTTGTATATTCTTTGAGGATATTTTCATCTTAAACTACTTTTGTCTTCAAACTAATGAAAAGCATTTAATAAAACGATTGTAAATATTTCTCGTTCACAGGGTTTGAAAACAACTTCACCTGTACTACCTGGTAAGTGATGGAAAAGGTTGTGGCCGTTTTCATTGTTGTTTTTTTTTTCAGTATGAAAAAGAATGCTTTTTCCACTTAACAATTTGTCTAGCAACCCTGTAAGAGGAGACAGTTCATGTAACTGTAACACTTGAACTGATAGAATGGTTTGGGTGTATTTTTATTAGAAGATCAGAAAATAACAATTTCTTTTTCTGGAAATGCAAATATTTCATGTCTAACTTTGGAAAAGAAATGTATTTTGCTTCAAAAGCCATTTCCAGCCCACAGTGCTTCTGTTTCCTCAGCACGTCTCTAAAAATGATGGTAGGCCTGCAACAAATGGATCTCTCACTTCAAAATACATATTTCCTACCCCAAAAAATGTTTAGGCCTTGACTTGGCTCAGCAAGTATTTTAGGCATATTTTCAAAACATTGGCATTTCTGAAAGGGCTGTCTGTTCCTTTAACTTACTACCTGCTTTCTCAGAAAACGCTATGTCACATTGAAAACTTAATATGCTTTTGGTATGCTAAAATAATTAAGACCGAAATTACTGGATTTTCATCTTTCTTAAAATAAAAATATCTTTATTAGCTAAACTAAAACCTTCCTGTGTTATTGCAGTAGTAATTGTGGAAGGTTATAAATTTATTTCACGTTTACTAAACTGCAGAGTAGCAGATGTGTGTCTGTGTACGCATTGCATAATTAGCAAAGCATTGCAGTTTTGATCTTCTGAAAAGGTTTCAGTAAGGAGAGCAGTCCATCAGCTGTTGTTCAGTGGTGCAGCAACCTGATCAAACAAACGGCTTCAGCTGCGATCTTGGTTGATCTGCCACGCACCTTCTGTGCATGCTTGAATGGGCTGTTACAGGCCATTTGGGCATGTGGTAAATGCTTGGTAGAGCTAATTTTAAGCCGTGAAATAGTGTTCCAAAATATTACAGATTTGCTAATAGGTGATTATATAAATAATGGAATACATAGTTATTTAATGTGTCCTTAAGCACCTTCCATTTAGAAATGACGTGGACAGATGAGTTTGTATTGATGTACTAAATGGTACATTGTGATCTCTGGGGGTTTTAGATATCCTTTCAAGCTTCCTTAAAAGGAAGTTTTGTATTTGGTAAGCAGGGATGTATCACTGGAATTGCCGAGCATCTGGATGTGAACAATTTTGAAGTGTTTTTTTAAGAAAAATGTGCTGTTCAATCTTTATTTTTGTAAACAGTATTTGATGCACTTAATGTTCCAAACTGAGCTGTAGTTAAAAATAGCACCAAGTGCTGCCTGAATG
The DNA here is from genome assembly GCA_037305975.1 of Chrysolophus pictus. Lineage (NCBI taxonomy): Eukaryota > Metazoa > Chordata > Aves > Galliformes > Phasianidae > Chrysolophus > Chrysolophus pictus. The sequence goes on from CM074576.1 coordinate 183,837,034, forward strand.
AGCACTGCATTCAAGGAGTGTGTCTTTGTTTTCCAGGTCGTCCTGAAATAAGCAACAAAACACCAACAGATGTTTTACCTCAGATTTCTTTTTCTGGTTCCAGTGATCCAAGAGGTCAAATTTCAGATCTTCCCGCAGAAATAACAGATATTGGTAATTGCAGTTCATTCAAAGCTAACCACTTGATATTTGAAACAGAAGATTTCATTAACGGTACTGGTTGTTTGGATAGCTGCTGCTACCTTCCTCCAATTTACCAGTGTGCAAACCCAACCAAATAAGCTAGCCCTGTCTCATCAGTATCACTAACACTTTTACCCAGAATGAGAAATGTAGGTGTTCTTGGGCATTAATCACTTCTAAAGTTTTTTTAAGGAGGGTTAGGTTGCGGTTGGACTTGATGATCTTTAAGGTCTTTTCTAACCTGAGCAATTCTATGATACAACCTCTGGAGAGCATTGGAAGCTTTCAGAAATAACATTTGGAAAAACTGCTTTGGTACTCAGGAGGAAGAGTATCAGTAAATAATAACAAAGGCTGAAATACTGTATGTATTGATACGTACCTTCCAAATGAAGTTTAAATAGTGGCATACAGACATGGGCAATTTGTATATAATTGCATTTTCTATGGCTTTAGTACCTTTAGAGTTCTCGATACCAGAAAGCAGCCTTTTTAGCCCTGAGAATATAGCTGTTATGTAGGAGTAGGAGCACATCTTACAGTGGTCCTTCTGACTGCTGCTAACATTTGTGAGGTGGTGTTGTCTAAGTGCACAACAGTATTAAACATGTGTGTTTCTTTAGGTTTTGGTAACCGCTGCGGAAAGCCCAGAGGACCAAGAGAGCCACCTTCAGAATGGACATGATCCAGTACTTATGGACATACTATCAATAAATTATACTGGAAAACTCAAGTGCCACTGAACTAGAAAAATAGTATTCCACTCTTCTGGGGGGCAACTAACACAGAGCAGTGTAGATCTAACTACCAAATGGTACACCTTTACAGTACATCCCACGCAAAACCTTAAACGTTGTTCACAACAGTGGATTCCAGTATTACAACTTAACTTTTTGCTGGGGCCATCTACCTGCCTTATTACACTTAGGAGAAAGTATTACATATGATTTATTTTGTAACTTCAAGTATTATTGCCTTAATGTCTTTTAACCCTGTTACACGCTGCTTGTAGACATATGTTAATATAGTAATACTTTGGACAGATTGTGTTTATGGACTACTTTTTGCTAACGTTTGATTACCGTGTATGCATTATTTTGTATATGTACAGGGCAAGTAAGTATATAATTTGATAAAGTTGCAATCATAAAATATTAACAGAAGATGTAAGAAATCTCTGCATGATCTAAATTTTTGTGTACCTTATTTGTAAATTATTTGCCCTGAAGTTTTAGAAAATAGTTTCTGGGGTTTTTGTTTTTTTTTTTTTTTACAGAATTGCTGGACACACACAGCCAGAATTGCAGGTTAGCAGAGATAAAGATTGTAATACATTTTGTAAATTGTAAGCAAAAGGTTATTTTTATATTATATACTGTTTAATTGTCAGACCTGATTTGTTCTGGTTTTCATCTAGTCACAGAGATTCAGTAAGTGCCTTGGAACAATATTGAATTCTCTTAGCCTGTGTATGTTACTTCAGTGTTTTGAGTTCATCTGGAATTAGATGATTGAAAATGTTTGTATGTTTCTAGTATATTTGACCTGCCAGTAAAAGAGAAACCATTCTACATCTTCAACACTCCTTAGTTTTCATTTTAATGTTTCATCATTTGCAATTTGTAGAAAATTAATCTGTCAACTTTCTGTAGCATAGTTTTACAATTTGAATGTGACATGTTTCTAATTTGGGGAAAACCAGAACACACTGGTGAAAGGACTGTTAAATACCACTGTCTTCTCTCTCAATGGTAAGTACCATTTTTGTTGTTCGGAGACTCTGTATGTAAGAAAGCAACTTATATGAAGGTTCAAGTAGAGCCCTTGCAGCTACACTGTATCTTGGCAGTATGTTACATCGAGAGTTAATCCTTATAAGGATTCCTTACTTTAAACTTTTCTGTAATAGAATCTTTAAATTAAAGAAAGTAAAAATTGCAGTATGGGTGTTTTTACTCTTAGGAAAACAACTGTATTCAGAAGTCTAAAACAGATGAAGGGTGGCTGCCTGGTTTAGCTTATAGCTTTTGTATGTGAATACAAATAGCGATCCTCAAAACTTCATCTCTATTAATGACTTAAAGCTGTGGCTAGCAGTAATGCCTGACATGTTCAGAGTAAAAATGCATATTTTATGTAGAGGAACTGTCTATTAATCTGAACTTTAGCCATGGAAATGTTGTGTCAAATTGTCTATTTGTACCTTTAGTGCCTCTCTACTAAAGGAGAACTAATGCCCAGGTCGCAGCCCTGCAAACCATTTCCAAAAAATATATAACCTGCAATAGCTGTTTTGCACTGTGGAGAAATCCCTGTGTGTTTGGTACACACTACAGCCTGCCTGCCTGGGGAATGCTTTCAGAGAACTGAATATGCTTGAAATACTTCACCTTAGCTCCCCCTAGGTATGATTTTGCATTTACTCGTTTAACAAAAAGTCACTCACAGATGCCATTTGGGCTGACCTGTATCAATGGCTGCCTTACTTTGTAGCAGCTGGCACAGCTGGACTGTCCTGCAGCCTGCAGAATGAAGGTGGCCCGAGCTCTCTGATGCTCCTTGCAGAGAAGATGAGCTTTGCCTCCCTCTCACAGACCTCCTGCAGTTCTGTGATGGGCTGTTGTTACCTCTGGACAGTCCAAAGCATAGACTTCTTGAAGCAACTGCTCCATAAGAAAACTTCCAAATATATGTTAGGTGTGTACTTTCAGGGTCATTTCTATTTCTCTGTACCAGGAATATATAAAACTATACAGATTGTGGATAATCGACTTCTAACATTTGACTCTGATTCAGATTCATGGCTATCAGAAATCGTGTGTACCATGTAGAACTTCTAGGCTCATATTTTTCCCCTTAGATTTGCATGAGTTTTATGGTGTCCCAGACTGATTTTGTCATAGCTTTGCTTTAGCAGATATGAAACTGAAACCATCCTGCATTGATTTTTTTTTTTTACTGATTTTTGCAATCTTTGGCAGATCTGTTCTACAGCTCATGGTTGTGTGCTTACGTTCATCTGAATTTAATATTTTCCTATTTCATTTCAGGAAAACTGACAGCTTTAAGTGCAAGGCCAAAGCTGCCCATGTCGCTATGTCACTGTGGGCATACAGAGATGAGCACAGTGTAACTTCAGACTGTCTAACACAAAGAAAAGCATGTCAAAAACTCAATCAGAGAAAGCAAGACCTTGCTCTGAGCTGTGGTTCAACTGAAATTGAGTCTGAGGGACTTAGATACTATGTTACCATTCACAAAAATTATCATTGGATCTGAACTAGACCAAATAATTAGACTATGTGTATTGAAATCAGTCTCATACCTTCTTTCCCATAGTAGTGTAGCTCCAGTGTTAGTTGTTTCTCCGCCACCTCCCAAGGCTCCTTAGCCTTAGCCTTCAAAGTGCAGCATGAATCAGGCGTGCAGTTGACTCAGTCAGTGACAAAGGGCCATGCACTGCTCAGCCCAGTTACATTTCTTACTGTCTGTTAAGAAAGCCTGCTGCATTTGCATGCCATTTTTCCTTAAAGAAGCTTCTCACTCAGACCTGTGCAAAACAAGAAGTCTGAAAGGATCACCTCCGGGCTTCTGTGTATTGCCATCAGGGCTTGGTTTTCTTGGGAAGTGGGCTTTTATAAGGATGGATGCAGATGAAGGACAGTACACAGGCAGGCTCCCAAACTCTGTGCTGCCACAATAGCTGCTTTTAGTCCTTAGTTGTACTGCCTTGGAGCAGCGTTTTGCTGCTTTGTACAAGTGTTAAACCGTGCTCCAGGTGGTAATTCCTAGTGGGCAGAAAGCTGCATCGCTTTCTGAGGGCAATTCTCTTTGATTTAAACACATTGGGCAGGACATGACCATGGGCTTATCTAACTTCAGTTTGGGGACTGTGTGCTCTCAGCTCCTGTGTGATATTATGTACATCCAGGAAAAGGTGATGACAGGGACTTGAGCACCTCTGAGGGGCTGAGGGATCCATGCCTGCACAGCCTGGGGAAGAGGAGGAGGCTCAGCAGTACCTCATCCGTGACCCTAAATACTTGAATGGAAGGCACAAAGGGGCTGGAGCTGGGCTCTTGTCAGTGGTACCCAGTGCTGGGACACGAGGCAGTGGGCACAAATTGAAACACAGGAGATGCCGTCTGAATCCCAGGCAGCACTGCTGGGCTGTGCAGAGGGCTGAGCACTGGCACAGCTGTCTGGAGGCTGTGGATCTCCTTCTTGAAGATGTCCAGAAGGTGCCTGGCTGTGGCTCTGCGCACCCTGCTCTGGGTGAGAATTCAGAAAAAGGAATAAGGCTTTCAGGGGAGTAAGGAGGCATCTGAAACCACAGTGATTTAGAAACTGGTACCAAAGAGTCTGAGAAGGGAGCCAGGCTGACCATAATCCAAAATGAAATTTCAGGAGATAGAGTGAAGCAGAAAGCATGTAGGTGAAAATACTAAATGTTTTGAGAGGCAAAAAGCTCAAGCATTACATACACACACCCCCATGGGCACTGAAGTGTCTCTGAAGCTCTGCTGGGGCTATATCCATTAAGGTATGTATGTAGAAGCGGTGGGCCTCTCAAATGTTTATTGTAATCTTTAGTGACATCATGCTAGCAATGTGTGGATGTGGATGTGTGTTCATTGCAGCCATTAGCTCTCCTGATGCTTGTGAAACAGGAGAATGGCATTAACCCAGTTATCTGCCTGGAATGAAGAGTAATGTGGGTGATGCTGGTGTATGCAATCTCAACAGCAAGGGGATTTACTATCTAAGAACTTCTAGAAGTGCAAACCATTTTATAGTGGTCTAAGTAGATGAAGCGTGAGTTGAAGCTTTCTACTGAGCCATATAGAATTCATTTCCCTCTGTCACAGGGTTTGCAGGGCAGCAGAGGTCTTTTGAAAGTCACATGCTGAGCATTGCCGGGGTCCTGCTTTTTTAGCACAGTTGTAATTCAGTCTAAAAGCCTTTGAAGCTGCATGGGATTCCATGCTGCTGCCATAGGTGTGTTGTGATGGGATGCTGCAGGCAAAGGGCCTTTCACACGGCGTCGCTGCTCTCCAGACACCACCTGAGGATGGAAATGACTCCAGGGAGGGCTTTGCTGCGTGGGCTGAAAGCTGGGCTAAGTGCAAGGAGTGTGTGAAATTAGGGCACAGTGCGGCTTGGGCAAGCCAGTGCAGTGCCCTCCTGAACCCTCAATGTGTTCTGGGCCTGTTAGGTAGCACAAGGCCTGCACAGGGATGGAAACAATCCTCAGCAGCAGCCAGTGAATGCCAGGCTCTTTTGATGTGACTTTTTCTGACCTTTTCAATGCAAGCACTTGATCAAAAGGTGCATTTGTGTGTTGTGCTGTTAGTAAATCTAGAATTCCCCACTTGCCCTGAGGCAGTGCTGTGCTGTCCCCAGTCACCCTCCAGCTCTGAACCAAACACTGAACTTCCACTGTCCTGAAGGCAAAGCTCAGAGCTCTCTTGATGCTGACCGTGAATGAAGAAAGTTTCATTGGCCTGGTGCTCCCATCCAGCAATGGGAACTCCTGGAGGGCTGGTGTCCCTGCGGGGCTTAGCTGGGAACAGGTCTCAATTTGTTATGCAGCTGTATATCTTGGCTCTCTCCTCCACAGACCACTGCAACATAGCGCGTCCCTATGAAGTACTTACTGATGCCAAGCCAAAAAATCTGGTTTTGTGTTTTGGCTTAAATCCTGCAAGCAGTTGTGTGAGTAACTTGGGCATGTAGGCAGCCACAGGGAGCTCAGTGCGGGGCTGTTCAGCTGTGCAGGCTCTGCTAAGGGCAGCAGTCAGTGCTGTGCTGGGGATTTCAGCTGAGGAGGTGGACATTTTCACATTGAGCAACAGAGATACAGTCCTCTGGATGGACCTGTTGGAACGTGCTGAGAGGAGGGCTGCAAAAATGATCCAAGGGATGGAACATCTCTGCTACGAGGATAGTCTGAGAGAGCTGGGGCTGTTCAGCCTGGAGAACAGAAGGTTCCGGGGAGATCTGAGAGCAGGAGGAAGGGGACAAATTCTTCAGCGGGGTCTGTTGCGACAGGACAAGGGGAAATGGTTTCAAAACAAAATGGGAAATTTAGACTGGATGTAAGGAAGGAGTTTTTCACAGTAAGGCTGGTGGATGCCCCATCCCCGGAGATACTCAAAGTCAGGCTAGATGGGGCTCTGAGCACCTGCTCTAGCTGTAGGTGTCCCTGCTCATTGCAGGGGGAGTGGACTAGATGACCTTTAAAGGTCCCTTCCAGCTCAGATGATTATATGATTCTAAGCAGATCACAGCTGAGATCGCACGCAGGACTGGGCTTTCCAGTGAAGTGAAGAGCTGCACTGTTTCGAGAGCGTGCCACGTTTGTAACACAGAGCACCAAGGGCTGCCCCAAGTGGCTCAGTGTGCTGGATGTGCCACGGGCCAGCAGAGGAGAGCTGTGCTGCAGGACTCTGCCTGCCTGCATGTATCTGTCTCCAGCCTAACGGCAAAAGGAAAAAATCAGCTTTGTTAATCCAAAATTAAATCTTCAGCTATGCTTATTTAATTCTTTTTATCAGCTCTTTCTCTCTTGCTATTCCTTTTTTTTTTTTTTTTTCTTGCTGATCACTGCCTTGCTGCATCTCTGGAATAGTTTTGTGGTTTACTGAGAATGCTGTGTGCTGAATGCAACAAGGTGATGTCACTCAGATGGTGTAATACCAGTGTTGCCCAGCACACTTCTCTTTGGGATTTTACCCCTACTAAAGGTCTGTCTTCCATGCCCTGACAGCTGTTAAGTGAGGGAAGGTTGAGGCTGGTGGAGCCAATTCTTTATGTTGCTGTGATATCTGAATACCACTGAACCCACCAGTTGAAGGCTGGGAATTTGACATAAAATTAAAATAAAATAGTTCAGTATTTTACACAACGCAGTTCAGAAACTGCAATAGCCTGTGAGCTTTGCTAAGGAATGTGGGGTTACATTTCCAGTAGGTGTGAACAACCTGCACCACTGGGGTGGTTTTGGGGAAGTGCGCGTGCTGTGATTTTGTAACAAGTTAATCAGGTGGTGACTCATAGCCCCGTCCTGGGGTGAGCAGAGAGCAATCTGTGAGCCCTGCAGGAGTGGGGCTGCCTGGTGGGAGGACCTCGTCCAAAAGAAGGAGGTAACGCATCCACATCTTTGCCTGGTGCAGAGGGAGGTGGGTGCAGCAGGAGGAGCAGGGAGCTGGTGGTGGCTCAGGAGAGAGGTGGTGGCTGAGCGGCGGCGGGCACAGGGAGGGAGCTGCCAGTGCCTGCAGGTGGTGGAAAGCCCAAATGAACTTGCTGAGCAGGTTCCCAGCTCGGAGAGCTGTTCGGAGGGCAGGAGAGGTGTGGTTAGGCAGCAGGGGTGCAGCACAGGGAAGTCTCTGCTGTTAAACAAATTGCTGGGGTTTGAGTTTTTATAAAATCCACGTGTGGGGATGGGCATATCTGTGTCTGAACAGGTCCTGGAGAGATCACTGCCCAGGTGGGAGAGAAACTGGTGGTGGCAGCCAGCAAGGATGGTGCTTTGGGACGTCCTGGGGAGGTGGGGAGACCAGGGATGAGCTCAGAAGCAGTGATTGGCACAGTGATTTTCAGACCTTTAAGTGTCACCTGAACATGGTAATTTGAAGTCATTTCTGTGCAATGAATGTGTATTTATCTGAACGTCTGCAAATGTGCACTGCGCTGATAAGAAGGAAGCAGTACAAGTAATTATTTTGATCGTGTAAATCAGCTGTTATTGTACTGAGACTAGTGCAACAGCTAGCAGTTCTCAGCAGTGCTGCTGGCTGGCTCCTTCCCCTTCTGTGTCCTTAGACAGCAAATAAATACAAGTTTAGAGAGGCTGAAAAGAACATTGAAGTGGTAGATTTTTTTAAATTTTTTAAATCTACCTCACAGAACTGTAGGTAAATGAGGGCTTTACATTGTGGATACTGCATGGTATCCAAGCTGGCCCTGAGTTTAACCCTCTTACTCATTTATTTCTCCTGTTCAGTTTTTCAGGTTTTTTTTGTTTGTTTTTTGTTTGTTGTTGTTGTTGTTGTTGTTGTTTTACTTTTCTAATTAAAAACCAATGAAGGAATCAAGCCTTTGTTGGAGCTCAAGTAGTGCCAGCCTTCTCTTGGTTGCACCAAGCATGGGGCTCTTCACCAGCTCCGCCTGGTAGATGGGCTTGCAGCAGGCTTTGCCTCCTGCAGGGAATGCTGCTGAGAAGCAGTTCTCTTCCTGGGCTTGTCAGAGCACCCAGGCCGTGCAAAGTGTTGTTGCAAATCTCTGTGCTTTGTGTTCTAACTCAGGGCTCCTCTGCATCACTTGTGGCAGTGGGTCAGCCCTGGAGCACCATCTGCCTCCCCCCGTGAAAACCACAGGAGTTCTTGCAGAACAACTCATTGTGTTGATGTGCCTACCTCAATATTTGAAGCAATGAAACACATCCCCATTCTGCTAGAGAGCAGAACACGTGAAACAGTAACCCTGGAGAACAGCACTCTGCGTGGCTTCGCAGCATCTTACAGTGAACCTCAGTTATGATATTCAGAGGGTGAGCTGGGGCCAAATTTAGCTCCATGATGCTTGAGTATCAAGTAAGGCCTTCCCAGCATCTTCCTGTGCTGAAGCTCCATTTTCTCCATGAAGGATGGTCTGGATGCTTTCTGGCCCTTGCCCTGCAGGCACCAGAGCTTGGAGGCTTGCCCAGCAGCCCTGCTGACTCCTGCCCCTGCGCTCGCTGCAGGCCGGGGCTGCCCATGGTGTGTGCAGCATTCCTGCCTCCAAGCAGGGCAGGGCTGTGCATGTCTCAGCACACTCTGCCACTGCAGTGTGACGTCAGCAAGGCAGGGAGGAGTTGGGTTATTTGCCTGTGTTCAGGATCCAGGTGTGGTCGTTCTGTGTTAGACTTGCTTTAACATCATTTATTCCATCGTGACTGGATCCCAAAGCCCTTCTATGCCACCCAAGATGTACATTTAAATGTTTTGGGTGTCCTGATTTCATGTAGGTATATTCTAATGAGATGTAAGTGCAGAATCTTCCCCCTAGCCAGCACTCGTGTGAGGACTTTTCTACTTGCATGGTCTAGAAACTTCAGGCACAACAATCCGGTTACATCAGTACAACAGAGACAACCCAAGGATTCTTGCAGCAGATTTGTCCTCCCTGCAGCACTTACTCTGAACCAGCTGCTTCCCACAATCGCTGTGGCCATTGGCCCAAAAAACTCCAATGGGAGCACGACCTGTGGGCAGACAGAAAGCTCTTTATTGTATAGCTTTCCATGTAGCTACTGTTGTTTGTGTGAGTGGGAAGTTGAGGTGAACAGTGAGAGATGAACTGCCTTCAGGTTGTGCAGTGCTGGGATTTTACCCCTCAGTGCTACCTGGCCTGGGCTGCAGTTACCCTTTCCTCCTTGTTCAGCTGCTTCGTACAACTGAGTATGGGCATACTGAGTATTGCTTCTGTATAGAAGAAAAAATTATTACAACATGTGGAAAAAAAACAAACGAAAAGAGAGACAATGTTGCTTGATTTACTTAGATAAAACTATAGCTTTTTTCTCCAGAACAGAAACAGCGGCAAAAGGCGGAGATAAAGCATTAACAGCCCGAGCTGGGGAAGCCCAGTAACCTCAATTCAGCCCAATAAACGAGTTCCAAGGTTTTATGAGAGGAGAACTAACAGCAAGAGCTTCTCTCTAGGGAGTTCTGGGCGGGGATGACAAAGAAGGCACATTAATGCCTCAGATTTCTGAGCTCTGTACAATCTCTTCAACTAAAATAATAAAGCTGCTTATCGTCTAGACATTTTCTGTATGAAGTTTCCTTCTGCTTGCTGACAGTTACCCACAGCTGCTGGGCTGTGCTTTATTCACTTCAAGGGTACATGGAACACGTAAAAAGAAAAGGTGTTTCCTAGCTTTGTGATAGAACCTTTCAGATATAACTTGATTTTGCTTAATGCTGTCAGAGACCAAATAAAGCACCTCTTTAGATGGATATAGACTTTGCCTTGATCGCACTGCAACTAAAACGGGTTTGTTGGGAGTCGTTTGTAAATGGACAGTAATTGGAACCACTGTTACTACTCTGCCCGTGACATAATACAGGCATGTGCTGGAGGTTACGTGGAGCTCCCACTGAATGCAGCTGCTGCAGAGATTCTCACTTTGATATGAAGTGTGTAAGTCCCTCCAAATGTAATGCTTCCTTTTTATTTCCATGGAAACTACAATGGATACAAAGAGCTCGATAACAGTATTCAATAGAGCAAACTGTCAGCTACAAACACTATTTTTTCAACAGTCACCACCATTAGCAATGCACTTTCATCATCGATGAGCAACAGCCTGCAAGCCATGCTCACAACAACCTGCACCAGCAGAGGTGCCCACTGTCATTGTCAGCAGCGCTGAAACGCACCACCCGCTGCCTCACTGTGCTCACACCCACTCTTCAGCTCTCCACAAATATTCAGCAAATGTTGATGAATGTCAGACTGCAATGTTTTCCACATGGAGGAATTCAACTGCTCACCTTTGCTTCATACATACTTCTATTTCAGATGCCATTCTGTCATTCTGCCCTTCTGCTGCCGTTTGCCACACAGCAAGAAAATGTGATGGGACATTGGCAGGAAGGTTTGACCTCTACTGCCATACCACCAACATCCGCCTCTGATGTTGTGGGCCAACATGATAAAATCGGGAGGCATTACTTTCAGAGCAACCCTCATATATATACATAGGCATATGTCTTTTTTGTAATGTCTGCATTATACTTGGACAAAGAACTTTGTTTACACACAGAAAAGTGTGTGCTGTTACAGATATCTTGATATCTTTACTGCAGTTACAATGGCCTTTGAAAGCCTGTAAGGTATTCCTTCATCCTTCAGTTACAGCCCTAATCTAGCTTCATTGATCAATTTTCCTCATCTTTGAAAAAGTTTTGGTATTTTCACTTCAGTAAAGCAACCAATGATTTGACTGAAGGACATGCTGATATAAGGGTATCGGTAAAGTGAGATTTACAATACTATTCACTTTTGCTGTTGTGTTGTGAAGCCCACGGCTCTCCTGCCGCAAGGCTCCTGTAGAACAGACAAGCTGGTATTGAAGGAACGATGAGCTATGTGGCTATTTTAAGTCCAGGCAGATAGAGTTCAGCTTATTTGTTCCTGGAAACGTGGCTACAGCAGCCCCCTGTCCTGGAGAGCAGATACGGAGCCCTCTGTCACATTCAGAGCTGGAACTCCAGTCACAGACAGGCAGCTGTGTTTGCAGAAGACTCATTTCTAAGTGAATATTTGCTGAAAAAAAAATGAGTAGGACTTCTGTTTCCCTTTCTATTCCCTTCCCTTCCTAAATGAAGGGAAGTCGAGTTTTGCTTCACTTGCATCCTTTTGCATACTGATGTTTCTGTCATTAATTACACTTTTTTAAAATGAAAATTCCTAGGGACCCCTTAAATAGCTTACATTATTTTGGGTCCTTTGAAAACACCAGCAAAGCAAATTGTCTTTTCAGTTACAGGAAGGTATTATTTGAAACTGTGTAGGTCAGTACTTCCCAGGTTTGCTCCATTGCTTCAGAAAAGAACTACAGGAGCTAAGTGAGAAAGAGCGAGCCATGACACAGCTTTAAGAGCTGACTGGCAGTAAGATGATGTTTGGAAAAACATTAAATGATGTGATTATTTCAGGTCCTCTCTGCAGCGAAAGCTCCCTTCTGTGGGTTTGATGGATTCTGAAGTGTTGGCAGATGAATGCTGTAATAATTCCTGGCCCTGGCTGTCTGCCCTGTTCCAAATGTCTGACCCTGAGCAGCCAGAAAAGGGACAAGTTCCTCAGCTGCTTCTGAGAGGAAAGGCCATGGGGAAACTTCCACTCCTTCTGGCCTGTTGTGAAGGGCGTGAGAGCACAGCACCAGCATGGGGTGGGAGCTCTTCAAGTGCTGCACGAGGCTCGTGCTGTCAGCAGCTGCCACTCCAGGGCCACGCCAGTCCTGGCTGTCCCATCGAGTTCAATTGTTTGGGTGCTAATTGCAAAGTGCTTGGATGTGCCACTGGTTGTTCTGAAAACTGTGGCTATAGAAAACAATGCTTTTCTGGTCTTCTAAAATTAATGACACTGTGACACGATGTGAGCACGTTCTGTACACACAAGAAGGCTAATTTTCCTCTCGATTTCCCAAGGTGAACAGATTGGCTTTTAATGAATTGCAAGAAAAAAAGTAATAGCAGCAATAATTGCATTTCGCTTATTTTGTAGATTAAAAAAAAAAAAAAAAAAACAGTATAAAGATGCCTAAGTGTTATCAAATGTTTTCAATTTACTCTTGGCACACTTATTTCCACGCTTGAGCTAGAAACTGAACGGACGCCAAACCAAGGGAATGGGTGCATGGAAACCAAGCTGGTGGGGCTGTCAAGAACTGAAATAATGTTTCAGAAAGCAGTACTTTTATTTGGAGACATCAGCAAGGTTCTGTTACATTGCTCTGGTCAGCAGCAAAGAGCATAAAGCCAAAAGCATTTGATCGGTCTGTGTGCACTTAGGTGCAACAAGATGGTGTATTTAAACAAACGTTTTGATTAATAATCCATTACATTCGCTTTAATTTCATTAAAATGGCAATACGTTTGTAGTAAGCAGTACTCTGCCAAGCTTATCCTTAATGTGTGTTGGACACTGAACTGATACACGTCTGGCATTTTTACTGTCATGGCTTTGCCTCTTTTGTTTTTTATGGTCTTGAAAATGATCACAGATGTCCCTAGGTGCACACAGAAAGATAGAGAGAAGCACGTCGATCCAGTTCCCACAATCCATTTAAAGTCTTCTGGAAAAACTCAGCTCCTATTGTCTGCGCACTGTGGGTTCCGTATCCTGCTGCAGCCACACAGATGAGTGATTCCCACAGAGGCTCTCAAGCTCATAAATCTCAGAGCAGCCACTGCAGGGTGAGGGCTGCCACACAGCCACTGCTGTACTGTTCTGTTACAGTCTAGTTTGGGGCAACATTTTTCACAGAATCGTAGGGGTTGGGAGGGACTTCTGCAGATCTTCTAGTCCAGCTCCTGCTACAGCAGGCTGTCTTCAGCAGTTACGCAGGAAAGCAGTTGGGCGAGTCTTGAATATCTCCAGAAGAGGAGTGTCCTCTCCAGGCAGCTCCCAGCATCCTGTCCTCCTCACAGTAAAGTTCTTCTTCACGCCTGTATGGAACTTCCTACAATCCAGTTTGTGTCCAGTGCGCTGTTGTTGGGCACCACCGAAAAGAGTCTGGCCCCATCCACTCAGCTCCCACCCTTTAGATATCTATAAGCAGTGATGAGATCACCCCCCAGCCTTCTCTTCTCCGAGCTGAACAGCCCTAGATGTCTCAGCCTTTCCTCACACAGGAGGTGCTCCAGGCTCCCAGCCATCTTCGCAGCCTGGTGCTGGACTCTCTCCAGCAGTTCCCTGTCTTTCTTAAACTGAGGAGCCCAGAAGTGGGCAGTGCTTAATGTTTTACTATAAACATATTTATTCTGCTGTTTCTTCTTTACACTGGAATGGATCTGTGATTCTAAACAGGTATTTACGCAAGATGCACTCTTTCATTGCTTTGTACAGATTTTGCCTTCCCAGTGCTATCAAAGTGTAGTAAAATATTATGTGCAATACTGAAGGTAGGTCTGTCTTTTTATTGTAACGCTGAAAACAACCTGTTCCCAAAGGGCCTGTATTTACAAAGAAAGACACACGGATATTTGATTTCAGTATTTTGGGATGGATGCTCACCATAAGGGTGGGCAGCAATTTAATGCGTTTTGTCACTCTGCAAGGGCTGAGGAAGGGCTGAGGACAACACCTATTTCACACGAGCCACGCTGCAGGAGGATCGGGGGAACTTAAACACAGAGCCGACACTGGAATTTCAGGCGTCGTATAATTTCCCTTGCTGACAAACGGGTAGGAGATAGCAGCAGAAAGCCTCCAAACATTAGTCACGCTGCGCTCCAACAAGCAACAATTACACATAATTGGGTACTATGTCACCTCGCTCTGCCATCGAAATTTCACAAGAGCGAACTCATAAGAACTTGGCGTTGTGTTTACAAGCAGAACGTGCTGCCTGGGAAAGCAAAGGAAACGCCGCCGTGCTGCCGGCTGCGCCGCCTCTGGGCCGCGGGGCTGGGCGCGCTTCGCAGGGAGGCTCCGGAGACCGTGCCAGCTTCCTCCGGGCGAAAGCACGAGGGCTTTCCCCTGCTGAAGATCGAAGCCGTTGGAAGCGCTGTTCTTTTGTTTCTCAACGCTCCCGAAGCTGAGAGTTCGAACACGCGGTGGTATCTCATCCAAAGCGCACGCGTGCCGAATGCACTTGACGTTCCGCTGACGTGCAGCGGGGACTCGGGGTTTTAAAGCCTGCAGAGTTGGCACGAGGCACGCGCACTCCTGGTTTGGAGAGGTACGAGGCGGGGCCGCTCCTCCTGCCTCGGACAGGCAGTACGCTTCTGCGAGGGCCGCGTCTGAATGCAAGCAGTAGGTTACCGTGCCGCCCAGCAGCTGCAGCTCAAAAGGAAACAAGGCGCGAAGCAGGAAAGAAAAAAACAGCGCAACCAACGCCAAAGCCGAACGCCGCGCTTTATTCATCTTCTAACACAGCAAGCATAAAACTCGACACAGCGCGCCGACCGGCAGCGGCCCGACAGACAAAGGCCGCAGCGGGAGCTGCTCTGCTCTTCCCACCGGTCGGGAAGGAACGTTCCCGGGAGAAACTCGCCGCCACGGGCGGTCACTTAACGCGTCCCAGCGCCTCCCCGTGACGCAGCCGCTCGCGTCGACCGCCGCCCTGCGCCACGGCCGGCGGCCTGGGCTTGGGGTTATGGCTGGAGCCGGGCCCCGCCCCGTCGAGCGCCGCCCACCCCGGAGCTGCAGCGCCCGCAGCCCCCACTCCCCAACTACGCACTCAGCCGAGTTCACCGCCCCCAATCCCCTCAGAGCCCGCCCCTTCCACGCCACGCCATTGGCCGATCGCGCCGTCTCTCCGGCGCCGCCTCCGCCGATTGGGCGAGGAGGGGGCGCTCCCTCGTCCCTCCCGGTTCTGTCGGTTGAGGCGAGCCGAGAGTAAATAGAAGCAGGAGCGCAAAATGGCGGAGCCGCCGAGCTCCGGTCGTGGCGCGGCGTCGCCGGAGCGGGAGCTGTTCTGCGTCAGGCCGGGCCCGGACGCGAAGGCCTCCCGCGGGTCGCAGCCAGCCTCCAAGAAGCTGAAGGGAGCCGACGAGAGGGGCCTGAAGGGCGCCAAGCGCGTCAACGGCGAAGGGGGCGGCGGCGGCGGCGGGAGCGGCAAGCAGCAGCCGCTGCCCGCGGCGGTGCCGAGCTACGGGAACCCCGCGGCGTGGGGCTTCGCCGCGCTGCCGCCCGGGCCCTCCGTCAGCGCGGCCGGCTTCGCCTTCCCCTCGCCGCTGCCCCGGAAGCTGCTGCCGCCCGCCCTGCTGCTGCCGTCCGCCGCCTCTCCCTCCCCGTCCTGCCCGCAGCACCGCCACCACCGGCACCGCCCGGCTCCGGCCGGAGAGACCGCCAAGCCCAAGAGGCCGAAGGAGAAGCGAGACAAGGAGAGGAGGAAGCACGGAGCGCTGCCCGCGCTCGGAGATGGCGGCGGCGGCGGGGCCCTAAACGCGGCGGGCCGGGAGGAGAACGGCGAGGTGAAGCTGCTGCTGCAGAAAGGTGGGCGCCGCGCCGGGAGCGGCACGGGGCGGGGCGCCGGGGGCAGCGCCGTGCGCCGCGCGGCGGGAAGCGCTGTGGTGCGGGGCGGGAAGCGGTGCGGCCGTGCCGAGCGGGGAGGGGGGGGGGGCGCGTGTCTGCTCCGCGGGAGCGCGGAGACGTAACGAGCGGGAACGTAACGTAACGAGCGGTAAGTGCGCGGGAAGGCGGCGGCGGCCCGACCGTCCTCAGCGCTGTCAAAAAAGGGGGTGTGGAATTAGCTATGGCGTCAGGCAGGAGCCGCCAGAGGCCTGGGGTTTTCTTACCTATTAGGGAAGTCAGGGTGTCTGGTGATCGCCTGGAGATCTGCGAGCAGAACTGAGTTTCTGCCGTTGCTACGGAGAAGACCGCATGTTTACGCAAAACATATTTCTGAAGAATTAAAAGCGATCTCATTGATCGGGCCGTTAATTTGACGGGCGAAGTCGTGGCGTGTCAGAGAGCAGAGCGCGTGCCCTTTGCGTTGAGGCGTGCTGACCTGCGCAGCTCCTGCAGCTGCTGCCGGGGCTCCCGGCCGCCCTCGCTGGCTGGAAGCTGCTGAGCGATGCTGCAGGGCTGGGAGCGCTGCCTTGGCTCCTTCCTGGGAAGGACTAAAGCTGCCATTCCAGGTGGGATAAGGCGTTAGGTCGAACTTGGTGCTGGCAGGGACCGACGGTGGGCGCTTAGAAAGTGCGAAGCAGTGCAGGAATCTGTTTTTGTTTCTAGTATATCCTTTCCCGGTCTTCGGTGACCTTAAAGCAGATGTTGGTGCGATTGCATTTATGTTAAAACCGAAGAACTTGAAACATTTGCTCCGGCAAAGTTTCTTTCAAAGGAAAGATAAATTCTAGCACTTACGTAGGCCGAGCTTGCTTTGGTTTTGGCTTCTACGTTGTGCTTCCAAGGTGAGCCAAATAGGTGAAGATGAATTCTCAGTATGCTGCTTTTTGTCCAGCTGCATTTTCTGCTAGTTCCCACTAGTATCTGAGTTTCTGATTCAGCTTTAGGTATTCAGATTACATTTGAGATTTTTTTTTTTTCTTTTTTTGAACTGTGTGTGTTCTTCTTGTTCACCACCTTGTATGCATCTTCCTTTTGGGGTCTTGATTGCTTCTGTGCAAGCAGGCTCAAAGTGCATCGCTGTAATGTTTTCAAATATTTCAGTTCTGATGTGCTTCTTTTTCTTCATTATTATTTGAAAGATGAATTGTGAAAAATCTTTAGAAACGATTTTTATTACACACTTAGTGTTGGTGAAACCTTTTTGTTTCCACGATAGCTGCTGAGAAACTCCCACTGTATCTTCCTTGCCAAAATATGGAAATAATAACCATATTCACTTGGATTGCCATGATGTCCCTACGCCACTGTGCTAATAAATCTCTAAGAACAATATTACAGTAATGAGATGAAATATTCTTGCAAGTTGGTGAGAGAAATGATGACACTGATGGTGTCAATGGAGTCATTATTTACCTTGGTAAAAGCCTGATAGAGAACATCCTGTAGCAGGGAAGGATGCTTTTTGTGACAAGCACGAGTGCTTAAAGTTCTAACTGCTGTTTGCTCAGAACAGGTGTTTTTAGCTTTAATTTGTTTTTGAAAGCCTGAATACGGGCAACAAACAACGTTTTTCCAAGGCAAACGATCCCTTCGTGGCATCAGGGTCTCAAGATTTGTTTAGAGGAAGCGGTTTCTGTAGCTGTAACTTGGTGACAGTTTTGTGCAGGGTTGGAAAACTTTGTATTCACTGAACTGCGTATTTTTTTTTCAGAGGTGAGGGGTGCACTGCGTTCTCTGCCGTGAGCATCCTGCCTTTTAGAAGTGGCTCCGTATTGGACTGTAGATTAAAGATCAGGTTTGTGCTGTTGATAGTGTGAATAATTTACTTTCGAGGAAGGAAAGGAGGAAGGCAGTTATGATGCAGGAAGAAAAAGAATGACCCAGGGGAAGGAGGGAGGGCATTCAGAATGCTCACTGCAGAGGAAGATGAAGAATGATATGGTAAGGCAGGATGAGGGCGACGTGTTCTAGAGGAGGATACCAGAGGATTTTGGGATGCAGCAGTATTTTGGAGTGAGTGAATTTAAGATCCTTCCATGAAGGAGGGAGAAAAGCTGTTCAAGAGGGAGGTGATTCTGATCTTGGTATGGGGTGAAAAGCTCGTAGCTAGATGCTGTGGGAAAGCAAGGAAGGACAGAGGAAGAAGAGGATGGGAGAGAGAAGTGTAGGCAGCCTGCAGGTGTGATGACGGTCAACTTAAAGGATTTCATATAATTAAAAAACAAAACAGCCACAAAACCAAAAAAATCTGAGGGGCATGCATGCACAGATTATATAGGGAGAAGGTAGGAATAAAATGTGTCCCTCCTAAATGAATGAGTTTGTAAAAGCTGTCGTATGTGCAGCTGGTAATACTTTCTGAAAATCAGCCTAATGCAGGCAAATGCAGTCTGCTTTTTTTCTGCAGTCTGTGGATAGACAGCCTTCTTTGCTTGCAGTGCCATGGAAAACGAGCTGCAACATGGGATTGGCGGTACTGTTCTTTCTCAGCATTCACAACTGATAGATATGCCAGTTTCTCGCCTGCCAGAAGGAAAATGGTGCAGCTTAGGAAGCTGTGATCTAAAAGAAATGAAAGTGATTGAAAAATAAGCAGGTGGGAAGAGGTGAGACTTCCATCGTTGTTACGATGTTCTGAAGGTGCAAAAACTCCGCTGTCTCCTTTGCAACCGAAGTGCATGTGGATTGCATGTAAGTACAAGAGGTGCAGTGAGCTTGGTGCTGAGGAGGCTGCTAAGAGTCGGGCTTCTGATCAGTGAGCTGTGTGCCTGCCCTTCTGCGTGGAGCACTTATTGAGCTGGGAGAAAAAGCTGGTAAAGGAGGAAGGGTCTGGGTGAGCTTAGCGCAGGGAGAATGAGGGTTTTCCTAACTGTAGTGCTGACAGCGTGGTGTGTTGACAGGTGGAGGAAATGGTGAGGAGTTAGCTCTTCTAGAGAAGATAAAATGGTAGGTGCAGAGTATGAGAGCTGATGTCCTTGGCCTGCAGTGCGGTTCTGAGGCTGCAGAGCCTGGCTGTGAGGTGCCCAAGGTGTTGAGCTTGGTTATGACATAGATGGATGATGCCTTTGAAAGGTGTTTTTGTATTTCCTTGAACAAATGTTCACTCAATTTTTCTGATCTTTTCCTTCGCTGGAAGGACCTCAAACTTGCAGAGTCATAGCCAGGCCTGCCAGCCTGTGACTGGAGCAGAGCAAGTCTCGGGGTGATGGTCTGGCATGCAGAGAACTGGGAAGAGCACTTTGCCATTTGTGTAACTTATCCTGCAAATGAGAGATTGAGTCTGTCTAAAATAAGCTTAAATTTTACTTGGCCAGTCCATTTTGGATTGTGGAATTAAAAGTTATGTAACTAGTTTTGTTTTAAAAACATGGTGTGAATCTGATGGAAATGTCTGCCTTACCAGTTTATTGCTATACCAGTTCAGTTAGTTATTTAACTGATAGTCTGCTCGAGCAGTTCATAGTTGAAATAGTTTTGTTAGCAGTGCAAAGCTCAGATGAGCCACTCCCCACTTCATCAGCCTAGGGCGGCTTGTTTTTGTGTTTTGTTTTGTTCCAGGCTTACTGCAGGGCCCGAGCCAAATTCATCAAACATCTTCTCTGTTTCCTTGCCATTTCTGCATACAGCTTCCCTCTCTCTCCCTCGCTCCTTCAGTTTTTTTTTTTCAATGATGTCTTTGCTGATAAGACTGCCTCAGTATGCAAGCAATTACAAAACGAGATTGGTATTTTTAACTTGCTGATGGGGTTTTCCCATGTGAGCAAGAAAGCAAAGCTGAGCATGGTTCTGTAGCTCTTAGTATTTTTTTTTCTTCCTCCTGCTGCCTTTGAAACATATATTAAATAGTATTTTAGAACAATTGCCAGTGATTCTTCAGATAACTTTGTGGCTTTGACTTGCATGACAATTCTGGTTTGTAAACCTGTAAAACATAGCGCTTTTCAGACTTCTTGAGTTCATCTTGCATCTGGCAGAGACTCATTTCATGGTCTAAATTGGGTTGGAGAAAGCTTTGGATATTATTCTGTTTCCCTGCTTTAGATCTGTGGCCATCATCTGATGAGGTAGGTTGTCTTTTTCCTTCTGCTAAACGTTACCTTTTTCTGATCTCTTCTCCTTCCTTTTCCCTGTTTTTTTTTTTTTGTACTGTCCTGTTTAACTCAAACACTGTCTTTTCCCCCAGCTGCTCTCAGTTCAGCAGTCACATTTACGCTTGTGAGACCTCCTGAGCATTCTCCTCTGAATTCTTTATTCCTGTCTGGATACACCACGTCCTTTGGTTGTAGAATCGTAGGTCGTTTTTCTCACTCAAAACGAGAGGAGTGGATTGAGTGGTCAGACCTGAAACCTCTTTGCAGGCCGTGTTTGCAGCTGCCACGTTCTCTGCTGATGATTTCTGATGCAATTCCCCAGTGCTTGTGCTTCACATTGGCTCGTGTGCCACTGCGTGGAGAAGGTCTCCTTTCAAACTGCAAAGATCAGAGGAATGGTGGAGATGAAGCTGAAAATAATTGCAGGTTTTTTTGTTTCTGAAAAAGATCTTCCTTCCCTCCCGTTTGTGGAGGGGTTGGGGCAATGCACTCAGCTGGCAAGGGGATTTCTTTAGTCATGTTGTGTGTTTTAAACTTGAATTACTGAATGGGATGTCTATCAAATATTCCTTTTTTTTTTTTTTAATAATAAACCGCTGGGACTTTTTTTGTCTCAGAAATATTTCTTTTTGTATGATGAGTCAGGAGTGTGCTCAACAACAGTACAGGAGTTGTCTGACTGGATACAAGTGCAGGTGACAAAACCGTTAACGTGGTTACATTAAAAGCACATAACGTGTCTGTGTACCACATTGAGGTGAGTTTTTGAGGTTTTATTTTATGGATATTTGCATTCAGAGTAGGAGAGAGCAATGGAAAGAGGACTGAAGGGCTGCCCTCCTCATCCCCTTTACCTTTGGTTCTGGTACTGCTGGTGTTCTCTGTACTGATGGTGTCCATTAGCAGTAGTTTGTAAATATTTTGCCTGATGTGCAGTGACAGCCCTTAAATCAAAGGGAGGAGGGAGAGGCAGGATACTTTGAACATAATCTCTGGCTGACGACTAATGTGGGTTACCATCTGGAAAGCTGATGCGAAGCAGCTGCAGCTTTTGGCTCCTGACAAGGTTCTGAAGCTTGTCTCGTAACGCGCAAACGGACTTGTCCAAGCTGCAGTGTAGGCCTGAAGGTGCAAACTTCACAATGTGACAGCTGCTACTTTGTGCATTATCCAGTGCAGAGCATTTTTCACTTATTCAGTATGATCTTGATTTTCCTTTTTCCTCTTGAAAGCTTGCAGTAAAGAACTGATCACGTCTCTGAAATCTCAGTGGTACGATCTGTCAACTTGTGTTAGTATTTATTGTTCGTGAAGGCATTACAATCTCTGTGAGAAGATACCAAGTTAGGAAGTGGAAAACTCCTTTTACAGCCTGAATTAATTCAGTTAGTTGTGTGCATTCATTTAGAATAGGAGGTACAAGATGTCTTCACAATGGAATTTTTTCTGTCTGTACGTAGCATTTAGGGCACGCTGCTGTTGCTGCATTTCAGTCGTGGATGTGCTGTTTCTAAACCACAACCATTCTGTGGTTGTTAGAAGACTGGCAAAAGTTGCTGCTATGGCATAATGTGAGCAGGATCACCTGCTCCTTGGAGACAGTCCCTGAAACGCATCCAGTGAGCCGTAAGTCGGGCTTTTGTGGACCGCTGGCATCCTTGAGTGCTGTATGTCACAAGAAGGTTATTGTAGCAGAAGTAGGCATTGGGCTAATGGGAAATAGCTGTCAGCTGTTCTCTGTGTCAGGACCTGGTGGTGAGCAGCATGAGGTATTGGTCATCCAGCTGGGTTCTCACTGTGTGCGTTGCGTGGGTTTCTGGTTGATGTTAAGGTCGAGGACTGTAGTATGAGTGATGTGCTGATGAAGCTGGAGGTGTTAGTTCAGATGTCCAGCAGAAGGATTGGTATTTTCCCAGAGACTCGTTTCATTGCTTTTTCTTTTTTAAATTGGAATCATATATGGTTTATTTTTTTCCTTTTGCTTCCAAGGTGATGGATAGCATTGTGATTGTCGTCTTCCCCCCAAAGCCCTGCAATGGTAACATTTAAGATTGGTATATTTTCCATTTTCTGAGCAGACAGAGCAGACTTAGGAGGACTTTTTAAAAATTATTTTGATCCATGGAATAAAAAAAAAAAGTCAAATCCTCATATTCAGTACTTGAATAATCTTTTGGTTATCCCTTACCAGAACAACTTTGTTAAAAGAGAGAAAGAGAGCACATAAATCAGCTTAAATAAAACTGAGTTTTGTATTGTGAAAATGCCTGCTGGAATGGGGAAGGAGTTATTAATATGTAGATATGCTTAGGTGGCTTCACTTATAGATAACCTACAAAACCTGACATTTTGGCAGGGTGGTCATAAACCTTTCTGTGAATCTATACTGTATCATAAAGCTTAGTTTAATCTTCTACTTAGACTTGAGCATCTTTTTGTGCATTAATTTTTTTATACACTTTTTAATTAGCTTTTAAGAAAGTGCCTTTCCCCCCCCCCTCCCAAAACAGCAACCCTGTGGGAGAAAGTTCTACAGCTGTTTGGTGACTTGTTCTGGTGACTAACTTGTGCCTTTGTGTACTTTCTTCTATTTAATTTTGTTATCATAACTGAAAAAAGTGAGTGCAGTGGGATGGTTTTTGGAGTAGGAGTATTGGATGTCAGGGGGAAGTTCTTTGCAGAGAGAGTGGTGAGGTGCTGGAACAGGCTGTCCAGAGAGGTTGTGGATGCCCTGTCCCTGGAGGTGTTCAAGGCCAGGTTGGATGGGGCCCTGGGCAGCCTGGTCTAGTATTAAATGTGGAGGTTGGTGGCCCTGCATGTGGCAGGGGAGTTGGAGATTCATGATCCTTGAGGTCCCTTCCAACCCTGGCCATTCAGTGATTCTGTGAATCCAGCTTTCAGTCACTGGTAGCTCTGCATGTGCTGTTTTTTCTTTTTCAGTGCAAGACCTTTCTGTTAACACTGGTCTTCTCCCTTTGAGTCATATGAGCCCTTCACCTTCCTTTGAACTCAGACGATCTCCTCATTAGTATATGAAAGTTCTTCATTCATTCATTGCTTTTCTGAGTATTCAGTACTCCATCATAGTGAAGGCAAACTGTTCCCCTGGCAGTGCTGTGACATATCAAGGTAGTAGCTGGTGGTACTTGATGTTCTCTTGTCCCAGGTTGCTGCTATTTGTATTACATTGTCACCGGGGGGACTGTCTTATCCTGTTTACTGCTGCAGCTCCAGCCGCAGCTCCAGCCTTTTCTTTCTTCCCCTTACATCTCTTTATTAGAAGTGGTATCGGTGGAAGACTATTGCAGAATATCCTATGGACGCAGGAGGGTTACTACAGTCACCTCTACCTTTTTGCTGTTAGGAGGTAGAGCTGCTCTACACATGAAGCAGGGACCAAGCAAGGTTTGGTATCAGTAGTAGCTGCTAGAGCTATATGAGAAATTCCAAGTACTGTTAACTTGTTCAGCGGAACAAGTTTTGTCCTATTAGTCATTAATTGTACAACATGTAGGTTGTAAATTGCCTACTGTTGGGTGCATTTGTCTTAAAATGGCTTTTCATGTTGTGAAGAGTTTTCTTGTTTCTTGGTTGAGAAAGTGAGATTTGGATTATGTGGTGTACAACTGCAGGGGATTGGTCCTTTCTATTGGAGAAGCCACTCAAAGGGATGTTGTTCTGGGGCATTTTGGAAACTCGTAGGGAGCTCCAGCCTGCACTGAACTGTAGCAGATGCTCTGGGCAGCACCTTATGTTGGCAGAAGTTTGTGTGGAGACTGGAGAACTGAGCTTGTCCATCCTTGTTAGGTGCCAGATGTGTATCTTAACCATGTGTACGGACTGTACTCTCTGTTGGGTGCTGTACAAGTTACTGACTGCAGTTTCCTTTGTGGTGAACTGAATCTTATGGGATTTTGGTTGTGTTTTTTCTCTGCGTCCCATTGGAAGCTGTGAAATGGGCCATCTGTCACTGCAGAACTTGAGAGCTGTGTGTGACTTCTGCCGGTTGGGGTAGAAAATATTTTCCTCTGAAGATGTTTGACCTGAAAATTCAGTTCAGAGGGAGGCAACCTGACAGTTTGTACTTGTAGGCTGGGATTCTCAATTGTTTTTACCCTCTCAGGCTGTGCCCTGGTCCTGTGGTAGCACTGTCATTTCTGCAGTGGAATTAGTTGTTTCATACCTTTCTTGGATGCATCTGCAGTTCCTTCAGGTACCGTGTGCTTGTGGCTGTTGCTGGAGGAGGTCACAGGACACTTCCATTGTTTCTTTTGTCTGGAACTTGCTACCATCTTCCCTGCTAATTACTTTCTAGATCTGAAAATGAAGTGGAGGTTCTTTAGACTTCTGGTTCATTCTCTGTTCTTGCACATTGCTTCTATCAGAACTGCAGGATTCCTCAGCCTGGGATGCTTGTCTCATGCCTACAATAAAGGATTCTTTCATCCTCTTTCAACCAGGCTCAGCATTTGTATGTGCTCTTCAATCTCTCTTTGATTTCTAAGTGATAGAAGTCAAGTGTACCTCTTAACAGTATGCAAATACTGGGAGAAAATCTCAATTTTTTTCCATGATAATGGTAATCCTGGCAGAGCTGAGCACTGGTGCAGGCTCCAAGTGAAGCCTGCTGTTACTCCCTCCTTGCAGAGTGAATGTCTGCTTTCAGAGCGGTCAAATCTGTTGTATAATTTATTGCCTACTTCATACTTTTGTGTTGCTGGGATTTACAATTCGGTGGTTTGTCTGTTTGGGGGGAGCTGATTGGAGAGGAAGATTAACGTCTGGTTCATGTGCTGCTAGGAAATACAGATTTGTGCTGCTGAGAAAAATGTCTGGTACTGTGGTCTGCTGCACAGATCTGTCTGATTTAGCATCCCCTGTCACAGAACCATTGGAGGCCTGGTTTTGGGCATGGTTGTTTCAGTTGCTTAGAACTAAGACTTCAAACAGTTTGAAGCACGGCTACCTTATTTCTTTGGGTTTTTTTTTTTTTTGTGCCATCAGAGATTTTTCTCGCTTGCATTGATCTGTGCAGAGGCAGCAGACATACGTCACTTGCCATCTCTCTTGATTTTTTTTATTTTCATTTGTTTTGACTCTATCCAAAATGCATTCTTCCTGGCTGCTGGGGACATGAGTTCCATGGCTTTATTAGAAAACTTTAGAATGAAAGGTAGGAATGCTGCAGAGTTGTTGTTACAGCATTTGTTTATGTAGATGGCTGTCAAACCCTTGCACTTTTTAACTATTGACATGCTTCAGAAATAGTTTGCATATATTGCATTACAGAACCGAAGGCTTTTGTTTGGTTTTGATAAGTATTTCCAGTTTGTTAGTATTGAAGATACCTGCTTCTATTTTCTATGAATGCATGGAGTAAAATAAGTAGGTTTCTGCTGATATCCATGTGGGGTTAAGAATTCAAGCATCATAAATGGCACATCAGTGTTACTGACAAAGTGTCCTGAAACACACCATCATGTAGAAGCTTGAAGTGGGGTTTTCTCTTTCCCTGTGGAGGTTAAAAAGCTCAGTAAACCCATAGAGGAGGTACCAGGCTTCTGTCTGAGAAATGAGACCTGCAGTGTTGGTTGTGAGGCTTACATGCTTCACCTCAAAGGTGATTCTAAAGTCTGCTTGAAAACATAAGTCCTAGAAAGGTAGGAAGCTTTTTTTTTTTTTTGTGGGTCTAGTATTTTCATGTAGAAAGCATGCTTAAAGACCTTTTTAATGACAAAGAGATGACAATGTGGGGTGATTGGCAATAAAGTGTATTAGATATTCTATGAAAATAAAGATTTTTCCAACAGATGGTAAACTGGCATTCCTTTCCATCTCACATCTGATTCTCTTAGTCATACCTTACTGCTGTTTACGTGTTATGGGTGTGGCTGGTGAACGTGACAAAGATTTATTTTGTCAGTTGAAAACCTTTCATATTTCATGCTCTCTGTGGAAGCCTTAAGTTAGGTGAGATTTCTAGTGCAGATGCACGTCCAGGTAAATACAAACCCCTCACTTCTCCTGTTCCTAATCTAATGTGTGTAACTTGAGTTTCTAGAAATAAGAGCTGCATCCGGATGAAAAATAAGGACAGAGGTTTGTGTGAGTAAATAAAAATGGTTGTTAACTGTGTAGAGCTAACAGGCTGAGTTGTTGGATACAGTTCTGGTGTAATAGGAACAAAACTGGTCTAGGTTCTATAAGCTTATGTTGAATTATGCAACAGATAAATATTAGCTTTTCATATTGTAAGTCCTGGGTTTTCCTCGTAACTCCTTTTATCCTCTTAATAGGGCTTGCATAATACTAATGCAAAATGTGCACGCGACAAAGCTTGCTGTTCCCACTTAATCATAAAATATTTGCATTTCAGCTCAAATCAAAGAGAAAATGAAAGAAAGGGAAAAGAAGCAAAAAGAGAAGAAGAAGCACAAAATAATGAATGAAATAAAGAAAGAAAATGGAGAAATCAAGTTACTGCAGAAAGGTAGGTTAAATTGCATAGTGTTTTTTATTGTGGTATTTAAAACCTTTGTAATTGGATTGAGTGCTGAATCTTAATACTGAGTTTTTTATTTTAACTGAAATGCCATTTTCTCAGCGTAGCTGCTGTCATGCTTGTAATTTAAAGCTTTAATTATAAACTTGTCAGCTATGTTAGGTACTGCAATTAAAAAGTAGAACTGTTGCCACAGTGCTTCTTGCGCAGTGGTTCCTGAAGGACACCTGAAGGATGGTATGGTTGTTGGTCTCAGCTGACACGAGTTCATGAATGGAAGGTCCTGTTTAACTAACTGGATTTCCTTTTATGACAAAGTCACCCATCAGGTTGGCCAAGAGGGGCCAACTGATGTTGTCTTTTTGGATTTCAGTATAGCTTTTGATACTGTTTCTCACACTATCCTTCTGGACCAAATGCCCCTTCTGCAGCTAGGCAAAAACATAATGTGAGCAACTGGTTGACAGGTAGGGCCGAAGGGTTATAGTAAATGGGATTACATCAGACTGGTGGCCAGTCGCTAGTGGGGTACCCCAGGGCTCTGTTTTAGGACCAGTTCTCTTTAATGCTTTCAATAAATGACTTGGATGTTTTGAGCAGGTTTCGTGACAATACTAAACTGGGGGTAGCTGTTGATTCTGTTGAGGATGGAGAGACCTTGCAGGGAGAAATCCTGCTTCTCTCAGCCTCTTTTTCTATGAGTGATGCTGTGCTCCCACAATCATTTTTCTGGCTCATTGCTGGACTTACTCCAGTATGCCCATGTCTGTCTTGGACTGCTGATCCAGAGTTCTGTGTGACACTCCAGATGTGTTACATCAGTGCTTAATTAAGTGGAAGAATTGTCTCCATCAGTCTGCTGGCAGAGCTCTTCCTAATTCTGTCCAGGAGGCTGTTAATGATGGCTTATGGTCAGTTTGTCATTCGTGAGGACCCCCAACTCCTTTCCTTCCAGGCTACATTCCAGGCAGTTTTGTCTTCAGCCTGGATGGGGGCATGGCTTTATTGTTCAGTGCAGTACTCTGTGCTTCCCCGTGTTAACTGTGTGAGACTTTTGTTGGCCTAATTCTCTGCAGCCTATCAGGGTCCTCCTGGCTTGGCAGTACAAACATCTTGTGCATCAGCTGCTCCCTCCTTCCAGTTTTACACCCTCTGCAGACCTGCTGAGGAGTGTGCTTTGTCTCATCATCCCCATCATTAATAAAAATGTTGTGTAGCATTGTCTCAAGGTATCAGCACCTGGAATTTTCTAGTAGTGGCTGTCCTCCTACTGGGCTCTGTGCTGCAAATCACAGCCCTTTGAGCATATTAGTAAAGCCAGTCCTTGATCCACCTCCTTCTGCATTTATTGAGGATGTTTAAGTAGATCCAGTATTTTTTATTTTCAGACTCAGCTTTCATAGTTAAAGAACAAATTCCTGATAGATTTTTCTGCTACTATATCTGATATAGGATTTCATTTACAACAAGAAATAAAACCCTCAAATCAAAACATTATCTTCAGTGCATTCATATGAGGTCATGGACATGCAGTTGTGTGATTACTGTGTCACAGTTCAGAGTATAATTGCAGCTCCAAGTAATTGCATTAGCAACTGACAGCTCATCACCTGTGCTGATCAGATCTCATGGTATCAGCTTAGACGTTGTGGAATGTTCAAGCTGGTGACTTCCTGTGAAAAGATGCAACTTGTCTTTGTCAGTGTGGAAGGAAGTTGGTGGTTGAGATACTGAGCAACATGTAACTGCCTTAACAGTGAGAATGTTCAGGTTGTGTTTTTGTGCTGTCCTTTCCTACCTCGTGTGCTGAATGGCAATAGAAATAGGGCACAGGGTAAGAACTTGGAAAGACAGCAACTCTTGTTACACAGATCTAATAAGAGACACATAATGAGGGTATTGCACCTGAAATGGTGCTCCATTGTTTAAAGTAGGTGTCAAAAAAAAAAAAAAAGGCATGTGCCACAGGGGTTGCATAAGATTACGTCTGCTTGTTAGAGCTAGTTGAATAACAGAGTATGTTGTCCTCACACAGAACAGTGCTGTAAGTAGGTTAAATGCCTGGTCTGTGTTTCACAGTCTCCTGGTATCTATTATCAGACAAGAATCATATTTTAGGTTTCCTTTAGAAATTGTACAGAAATGTTTTGTAGAGGCAGCGCTTGGTTTTGCTGTGTCTGTGGTGTCCTGCAGAAATGGCTCCTGTTTCAGGGAAAGAAAGGAGAGCAGTCATTAGGAAAGCAGGCAGATTTCCTCCACTGGGTTTATATCCTGTTCAGAACAGCAGTTCTGGATTTGTCTGTGGGACTCCTGAGATCTGGCTGGCTGTGCTTAAGTGGTCTGTGATGATTGTACAGCATTTCCTGATTATTCTGCTGATGTAGCTTTATGTGCTGAGCTGAGGGCTAGAGAGCAAAGGCTGATGTGCTTGAAGGCGCAACTTGTATGTGTCTGTGGTCAGCACCTCTGTGACCTTCTGAAAGGTTAGTAACTCTTCATCTAAGGATATCTTCTTCCTGGAACTTCCTGGAAATTAAGCTCTAAGCCCTTTTATCCTCAGCTCAGAATTCACTGTGTGGACTTGAGAGCAAAGACAGACTTCAGTGCCTGTCTGTGAAGCCTGCTCGTTTCCTCTTTCTAGGTGTCAGGTCCAGATCTTGTTCTAAAAATGTCACTGACTATCTGCTGAATGCTTTTATTCTTAAGTTGTGAAGGTGATGTTAGTGTTTCAATTTGTCTTTTTTCCTTTTCTTGCCTTTTGTTTGAGACTTTCCTTAAGGTGATGGTGGTGATAGGCTGCGTAGCTTCAGGCAGTAAAACCAGGTGTCCAAGATAAGGGTGGCTAGCTTTGGGAGAGGAAGCCAGAACTGAAGGTTTGGTGCTTTTTTAGGGAGTTGCTGTCCAAGCCTGATTTTGGTGCTTTGAGCTGCATGCTGGCAGAGTTTGCTTCTGCTGTTTGAGAAGCTTAGGGATGTGTGCTGTTCATCTGCCTGAATTTGTGTTGCTGTTTCTGTTGAAAGCAACTTGTCCTAGTTTGGAGGACAACTCTGAAAGGGCTTTTTTTTTTCTCAGCTCCTGACTTTCTAAAGGAAATGTTTTACTCTTTCAGTGAGCCTGGTGGCTTTTGTATGCATCTAGGGCTAAATGCTTTTTTTTGTCATCGTTTTACACTAGCAGGTATGTTTTCTGCAGAATAAGACTACATAGTTGCTGCTGCTGCTTCTCTCTAGTTTTCTATTTGGAAGAGAGACCTGTGTTTTTTGGAAAAGAAGAAAACTTAACACAAGCATATTGTTAAATGTTAAGGAAATATAAGCAATTTAATTTTTGCTCTTCCAAAAATCTGCATGGTTGGGGAAAAAAAAATTGAAATATTTTGTAAGGAAACACTGCTGTGATGATGGTTAAGGGCTACTGGAGGACCTGCAAGAAGAAGAAGGGAGAAAGAAAAAGGCTTATTTGTAAACAGTACCATTTTTTTTTTTCCTTCTAAAAAAAAAAGTAAGCCCTATTTTCCCGATATTTGTTATTTCTAAAAATGCAGTAGGAGGAATTGTCAGTGTGTGTCTACAAGGTTAAATATGTTGGCTCATGGAATGTCAAAATACAGGGAAGAGCTGAGAATAAACATCTTTATCTTACTGGTATTAAAATCTGTATGTACAAATTATTTTCGAAAGCTTTTTTTGTTCTGGAATTATATTGTACTTTCTTATGAACCTTCTAGATTTTTTTTATAGATGGGTTTTGCACAGAAGTGATTATAAAATCTGTATGCATGCGACCTCCATCTGAGTCATACTGCCTGCTTTTTTTCCCACTTGCTATATTTGGTCTTTGTGTTCCTCTACAAATCCTCAAACGTTTTCCTTATTTAATACACTTGAGTGGATGGGGATGGAAGAGGCTGAGGTAAGAGCACAGGAGGTGCAGCCCACCACAGTCTGTACGCAGCAAGTTGCCAACTTCTACCTGTAAAATAGATGGATGCAGAGTTAGACATTGTAAAATAAGAGGTATGGAACGTGTGATGAGATCATCTGGGAGCAGAGCTCTCATTCCTGTGGGCCTCAGACATTTTTCAGAGATAATACATGTGCTTACCTTGCGTTGCCAGTAGATTGCTGTTATGAAGTTTTATGCAGACATTTTTGCTTCCACTTGCCCTTTGTTCCTCCCCTCCTCTTTACCTGACTGCCTCGTTTCTACTGCTGAAGTTGTTGCTGGCTGTGCTACTCCTGCTCAGCTAATGCCTTCAGTTGGCATGGATTGCTGAGAGCCTGAGTGGATCCAACAGTGCTGGACTTGGGTGATCCCTGCCGTGATACAGGGTGACACCATGACAGCAGCTGTCAGCTGGAGGAAGAGGAAAGCTGCTCTGGCATCGAAGGAGGTGGGGAAATATTTAATCAGAACAAAACAACCCAAACCCCACGCTGCTACCTGTGAAACCTGTGCAGGCTGACAAGTTCTTTGTGTAATTTCTTTAATTGAAAAATATCCAAATAATTCATCTTAAGGAAATACGTACGAATCATAGGCAAATGATTGTGGGCTGTGGCTATAATGTGCACACGTATCATTGTGAAGTAATCTTAATTTTTTTTAATGATTCTATTTCAAATACAAGGAACTCAAAGGCAGGATTTGCCAGAGAATTGCAGCGCTGTCATACCTACAGAAAGCTCTTCCTTTGAGATCAGTGCTTCTGCCCTCAGGCTGTTATTGCTAGTAAATTGTTTTGGTTAACTTGCTGGGTGAGTCCAGGCAGAGTGGATGCACACAACACAATCACAGGGCAAAGGATAAACATTTGGTATGTGTGAAGTAGACTTCATTTCTGGAGCTACTGGAGAGAGCCTAGTGTGGGACCATAAAGACTGATGGGACTGGAGCACCTCTGAGGACAGGCTGAGGGATCTTGGCCTGCACAGCCTGGGGCAGAGGAGGCTTAGGGGGAACCTAAATACCTGAAGGGAGGGCACAGAAGGGCTGGAGCTGGGCTCTTGTCAGTGGTGCCCAGTGCTGGGACATGAGGCATTGGGCACAAATTGAAACGCAGGAGGTGCCATCTGAACCCAAGCAGCACTGCTGTGCTGTGCAGAGGGCTGAGCACTGGCACAGCTGTCTAGAGGCTGCTGATCTCCTCTTTGAAGATGTCCAGAAGGTGCCTGGCTGTGGCCCTGTGCACCCTGCTCTGTGTGTCCCTGCTGGGGCAAGGGTTGGGCAGAGGGGCACAGGGCTTCCTGTCAACTTCAACCACTCTGTTTCTGTGATTATAATTTCTATGTCATAGATTAATTAAAATATTTTTTTCTCTGAACTGACCAAAGTCTTCAGGAGATCTGGTATGGTTTACTCTGCCTGCTTTGAAAGTGTGCTTTTTCCATAGCAAGGTGAAGGAAGACTGTATGCTTCCTATGCTTCTTGAAGTAAAAGGCTTCATTGGCTGAAGATAATGAAATCAACACTTCCCACTCCATAATGTATTTTTAAAATCCAGATGTGAAGTTGTACAGAACTGTCATTATTGTCAGCGGTGATTTTTGTTGTTCCTATTTTTCTATTTTAAGTTGCAGTACTTCCAGTAACACTCCTGCTCTCTAGGACTGTGTGTTTTATTTATTTACAGGTCAGTGAAAGGGGTCTTGACTATTCCTGTTCTGTGCTATTTTTTTGTTGCCTGTGGCTATGAAGCTTAAAGTCTCTGGAAGATGAAGGGTAATTCATCTTTCTGTGGCTCCAAGTGGAGTTTCTGTGCTTATTCTTTGAAGACACAGTCTAAAGAGGTGGAGCGGAGCTGAATCTTGATTCCTGTATGTCAGTACCTTAAATTTGAGTTGAAGTGAGAATGGCATAATGTGCTTGAGCCGTGTGCTTGACTGGCCATATGGGACTGTGGGAGGAAAGGAAAGACCATTAATGAGTGTACTTCGTACCTGTCCCCCTACTGGAGAATAGAAGGGAGAATTTCTTGATGGTGCTGCAGTAGGAGATGGTTGGTACAGCACCAAAGACTTAAGTAATGTTTTGCAGCTGCTGACAGGAGTACCCAGGTTGATGTTAAGCTGCAGAACAAGTAGTATACCAGCAGCTGATTCATACTTTTCATGCCTCCTAAAATGAGCAGTAAGAAGACTCAGTGTTTCTGTCTTTGAGTTAAATTGGAAAAAAATATGGAAAAAATGGTCCCTGTTAAGGCTCTTTGCTGATGTTTTTTCCTTTGTGTGGCCTCCCACCAAGTGCTCTGCAGTTTTGGTGACTGAGTTCTCCCAGAGCAGGGAAGTGAGAACTGACTTCAGTGGCTGCCTGCAGTTATGAATGGTTATTCCTTGCTGCTGCTGGCAGTCAGCTGGAAGGCTGTGGGGTTAAAGGAACAACTTAGCATTATTATTGATGTCTTCTGAAACTTCTGAAGTACTCCCTACTCTGCCAA
The DNA here is from genome assembly GCA_037305975.1 of Chrysolophus pictus. Classification (NCBI taxonomy): domain Eukaryota; kingdom Metazoa; phylum Chordata; class Aves; order Galliformes; family Phasianidae; genus Chrysolophus; species Chrysolophus pictus. Next base: position 183,870,035 of record CM074576.1, read on the forward strand.
TAATTTTGAGGGCTGTAAGATCAGAGTTGAAACAATTGGATGAAATAAGAGCTCTGTGGCTTCTGCTAATGTGCAGTGTTAAATAAGTCTGTGGATAAAGCAAAGTACTGTAGGTAACTGTGGAGTTCTTTTACTTATACAAGTAAGTACATTTGGAAGGAATTAATCTGCAGTTACCAAAGTTGAAGCTGTTTGTTGTCATTTTAAATTACAAACTAGTACTATGTAATAATAATGGTGCACTAGAATATTTGTAAAATTCCAAAATTTTGGATCTCAGTCCAGCCAATAGATCCTGCACTGCGTGTGCCAGGGGTGATGTGGCACTGCAGTAAATAAGTTTTTAAGCAAAGTTCTCTCTTGAGAGGGAAACTTCCCGTGCAGGTATTTGTGGGGTGTTCGTAGAATCATAGAATTACAAGGTTGGAAAGGACCTACAAGATCATCTAGTCCAACTGTCCACCCATTATCATTGCTACCACAAGCACTAAACCACATCTTGTAGCTCCTCATCCAGACGCCTCTTGAACACTGCCAGGGATGGCGACTCCACCACCTCCCTGGGCAGCCATTCCAGTGCCTGACCACCCTCTTAGAGAAAAAGTTCTTCCTCATGTCCAACCTAAACCTCCTCTGGTACAACTTGCAGCCATTTCCTCAGGTCCTGTTTGTTGCCTGGGAGAAAAGGCCAAACTCCTCTTCACCACAGCCTCCCTTCAGGAAGTTGTAGAGTGCAGTGAGGTCTCCCCTGAGCCTCTTCTTCTCCAGACTAAACAATCCCAGCTCCCTCAGTCGCTCCTCCATAAGACTTGTGCTCCAGACCCCTCGCCAGTTTTGTTGCCCTCGTCTGGGTTCGTGCTCACTGACTGATATTTGTGGAACATTAGGCCTGATTTGCGTAGAAGATGGTTAAAAATCATCCAGAGGGAGTTGTGTTATTGCTGAGTATATGCATGCATGAGCAGCATGTGAAGAATGGAAATCTGTATTCATTCCTTGACAAATACGGTTCAAGTTCTATAACTCTAATCATGCAGATATTGTTAGCCAAGCAGTAACACGACATTAAAATGTAATTTTCTTTGGTCTTTTGTACCCCAGGGAAGTGTGAGCTCAGTCTGCTTCTTAACACCAGGTCAAGGGGAAGGTTTCTCTAAACGTCTGGGGGCATTGAGTTTTTCTTCCCTGTTATTGTTTGTTTCTGGAGTCCCAGAGGAGTTCTCTGACTCACCTGAAGTAAGAAAAAGGCTTTTTTGAACACAGATGAAGATTGTGACTTCTTCCTTATGTTTCTGAATCATACAGTGGAAAAAGTGCTTTGTTCATACGTGCTTGCTTAATGCATCTCAGAGTACAGAGACAAGATGTTGTCATGCAATTCAAAACGTTTCATAGCTTGGTTGATACTGGATTCCTGCAGTTCTGTGTATATGTATGTATGTACAAATATGTTGTGATTGCTAGAGAGGACCGAAACACCTATTTTGAAAGCTTTGGGTTGTGAGTTACTGCCTCAGTAGTAATTAGGTGAGAAGTGAAATAAATGAGCTTGCATCAAGCACTGCATTCATACTGCTTAAACCAAAGCTAGTTTGGATATGTCAGCGTTAGTGTTAAGTTCTTTATTTTGCCTTCTGGATTGCTTTCTTACATTTTTACCAAATTCAAGACTGCCTGCTATGAGACAACTTCCCTGGCATCCTAGGAAAGAGGCACTGTGTGTATGTAGCTCTTCTTTTTTTTTTTTTTATGGCAACCTTTCTCCAAGTGTCAAAGCAGCACTATAGGTTTTGGAAGAAGCAGCGCATTTTGCTTTGCAGCACTTATATATGTGTAGCAGTGAAGTGACTGAATGGATGTGGTTCTGCTCCTCTCTACAGATAATGCAGAAGAAGAAGATGGAAGCACTTTATTGGGTGTTGCTGATAGGAATTGTGGTATTTCAGCAAACTGATTCCTCTCACTGTTCAAGTCTTGGCAACTTCTGAGCAGCTATAAACACCTACTTCAGAGTGTGTGTTTAAGTTCAGCAGAGCAGAAGCCTGAGGCTAAAAGAATGCCACATTCTTCTTTGGAATTCTGTTCAGGTTTTGCTGAAGAATACTACTACGAGAAGTCATTGCTTTCCATTTGGTGTTTGAATTCCTCAGGAAAGTGTCAGCTGTGTGCTATAATAATTGCATACAAGTACTCTAAAGTTGGGTATAAGTGGATGTCAAGGCAGTATGAAGAATAGGCACAGTTCAGTGGATGTGTGTGCTGTAGTAGCTGAAGGAATTTTCATCCAAGGTATTACAGTTTAATGTACAACTTAAAAAAAAAAAAAAGCTTAAAAATCTGAGCCTTTGCAGTGAGGTTTGCTAGGAACTTGTTCTTAGTTTCTGTCTGTGTATGTTAAGGCAGTACTGTGTGTACGGAGTTTCTTCCACTTACGAAGTCAGCCTCTTTTAGGGCATGGAGTGGGCAGTGGGGGGGGTGAGCAGCCAACCTGAGCAGATCGGACTGCTACTGGCAGGAGCTGGTTCTGCTGCTCCTTTCCTCTTTGCACGCTGTCACTGTTCTCAGTGCTTTAGCTCCTGTCAAGCAATGCCGGGAAGCAGTTCTGTTCACTGATGTAGCAGCAGACAAGCAAATAGTTTTCTGCTGAGCCGTTAAGTCGAGTCGATTTGTTTTGCAATCAGATGAGCATCAGTCAGTACAAGGAGGAGGTGCTGTGGAATTGTGTGCCAGGAGCTGTGGGAGAGAGATGAGCGGGGAGTTGGGCTCTGATTATCCATGGCCATGAGCCATGCTCAGCTATGTCATGCATCCATATTTGAAGGCTGAACAAATAACTGAGAATCTGACATTTTTCTCATCTGCCAGTATTGAGTTTATAATACAAAAATCTTTCTGTGAGAAATATGACATCCGGAGTATCAGACTGGTGCATACTTCAAAAATAATGTTTCCTAAGTACATCATTGCTGCCAATATGAAAATAGAGCTCTTAACAGAATTGCAGTCTTGTGTAGGCAGTAGCTTAAGCCTGTGTGAATTTGAGGGAGGCTCAAAATGACAAACCAGCTTTTCAAGTAAGGCTGTCTTTTATTTTCTGCTGAAGTGCCTTTACAGATGTTGGTATGTAATTTTTTCGGATGTTTGATTCTGCTATTATTTAGAGTCCTACCTGAAGTCCTCTTTCTTGTGACTTTTGTGTCTCAAGGTCTTTTACCTGTCCATTGGCATCGTTATTCTTGAAGAGAGCATTCATACGTTGTCTGCCAAGGGTGCAGACAGCCATTTTCATTTCTCTCTCTCCCTGGCTCAAGCAGCAGTTCAGGCAGCTCTTTTACTTCCCATCATAGTTGTTCTGGTGGGTTTTTATTACAGCTGTTTGATCTTTCTGTGGCTGTTGCTCTTTTGGTTTTCAGTTATTTTGGAGTTGAAAATGGCTTCAGTAAAAGATGTGTGGGAGAGGTGTTTGGAGATGAGGGGTTGCCAGCAAGTATTTGTTTGGCTTGGTATTTTTGTACCATCGTGTTACCTGGGTATGCATGTACAGATGAACTTTTAGTACTTGATATGTATGAGGAAAAACTCCTGCAGTCTGTGAGCAAAAGTAAAGCAAACAAATAAAGCCTACGAGCAACCAACTAAAAAACTTGCAAAAAAAAAAAAAAAGAAAAACAAAAAAACCCAAGCCAAATAACTCCCCCTACCCAAAAAAAACAAAACCCCACAACAGAAACCCAGTCTAAACTGTTACTGAACTTGTGCTCAAAGTGAACAGAAAATCTCCTTTAAAGCTGGAAGGGCATATGTGTTGGATACCAGGTTTAAAAGAAAAGTCCTGTGGTTAGGTGTTTTCTTTCCTTCTGAAAGCTTCATGGAGATGGTATGAAAACAAACCCAGGGAATGATAGATGTTCTTTGTGTCAAAAATGCCTTAGTGTGTGTAATCCCTCTTGAGAAGGTTTAGAGTACTTAAGTAGGTGTAAACCAAGTTAACTAAACTTGTTTTTACAGCTGGGTTGACTGCAGACCTTTTTGGATACATTTAAACCAAGTTCTTAAGTTTGGTAGGTTATTAATATACTGGCTTACATTCAAGCTATCTAACTTGAATTGTGTATGTTAAATCAATGTTTGCTTTTAGTGTGTTTTAAAAGCACCACTGCTGTTAAGATTTTACTTAATTAATTTAAGTGCTGTTTTGTAATCTGAAAAGTTTCTGTTTTGTCATTCATTCATTCATTGAGCTGCCTCTGAAATGTATTTGGTGTATTCAAAATGAAAAAAGTTAACCATGGCACTTTGCAGAAGGCATTGAATTAAATAGGTTGCTACTTGAAAAGACTTTTCGGGAGATGCAGTCAAAGAGAATGGAACAGAGTGGAAAAAAAAATCGGGTAGTCTGTCTTCTTCTGTCTGTATGCTGTAGTAATTGAAGATGGCAATTTTTGAGATTGTTTTGTGCAAATACAGGTTCACAATCTATTCCAGTATCCTGCGTTGCAATTAGTAGTAATTTAAAGTCATCTAATTGCTGGATGTTCAGCTAGGACATATAGGTACTAATTTTTGGTCTCAGGGCTTCTTTTGATGACTGTAGATGTATTAAAATATAAGAGAACACGTAGCAAGTAGCTTCTTGCTTTAACTTCAGATTATGTTGTATTTGGTTGCCAGTGATTGTAACCCTGGTGAACATAACTCCATCCCTTTCCTGGCCTACATCAAGTCCTGGATCTGAGTTGCTGGTCCCTGGAAAGATGTGGGCTCTGTCTGAAAGCAAGAGAAACAGGTTGGCAGGTAACCCCTGCTATCTCTAGCTCTACCTTGCTACTGCATTCAGCACTCAAACTCCATGTTTTATATATGCAGATGGCCATACTGTTTGCAAGTGTTGGACTTCAAGTATCCTTCAGTATAGCAATGAATATTCATGTTTAGAGTGATGCAATTTTTTGGATACTCTCTTCTGGTGTGTTGACAGTCAGGAGAGAGAATGTCTAATTCTGTAGTCTGTGTTCTGAGGTTTGGGTTGAGATTTTATGGAATGTAATATGGAACTGTCTTCTTGTCATAAGCCACTGAAACTCACATGAAACTAGTGCCATAATGACGCCAGTCCAGTACCACAGTGTGGGTTGCAGTTGATTTTTGTCAGGTGATGACGTTTTCCTCAGGTACCTTGGCATCCTTGATGAGTTATTGCTTACTCCTGTAAGGATTAGGTAGCTGCTTGCACATGTGTCTTTCCTTCCTGGTCTTCCCATGCCAATAGATTTAAAAAGTGCTGTGGCAGAAAATGTTAACAAAGAAATAGTGACTTTTATCTACCAGATGAAGCAGTACTATTGCAAAGGTCTATGCTGTTTTACATTAAATTTAGTCTAATGGAAGGACAGATTTTCATGAGGATCCTGTGCCTTCTGACAATTGAATGTGGTTAGCTAAAAATGAGATTGTGCTCGTAGTTTGCTACATTAAATCAGATTTAGATGGGAGTCTTTGTAGCTCTTAACTGTGTGGATTAGGTTAAGAAATCCCAGAGCCCACTTCCTTGTTTAGGCTAAGTAAGCAGCAAGTGACCTCAGGGCACTTCTTCCCACTACAAGATGAGAAAATAGAAGATAGGGAGATAACAAGCTTGCTGCCTGCACTTCAGAAATCCCGGAGGCATTTGTAACTGCTGTTGCAAACCTCAAGAAACTCAGAGGCAGGAGGCTTAATTGCTACTGCTTCTTTCCAATATCTGCATAAGTTCCAGTTCCAAACCTTTTAATTACCAGCAAGAATGTGTGATTCTATTCAACAGAAGTTGTGATCTTTTTACTTTTGTAAGGACTACTTTGTGAATTACTTGAACTGAGGATTGTAAAATTAAATTAGTCTACTGCAACATAGCAGTAGAGGCTGCCTTGAAAATTAGTATGCTATCAAACATTTGTAAATTTCAGGTTACTTAGAAATTGTGTATTTCCTTGCAAAACTTCTCTAAACTGTGTCTGAACATGCTTATTTAAAATTGCTGATTGTGAGTGTGACGTGTTCAGTAATTTGGTTCTATCAGATCATGATATGAGATTGTATCAACTGCTTTGTTAGACTGCCCTGAAGTCTAGAAGTCTTTGGGTTATTCCATTTATTCCTGCCTTTGGCAACCCACCCCCAAGCACTGGAAGAACAACACTTACAGAGAGGGTGTTTATCTTCAGTACTGCTTGAATGTGATGTCTATTAACGACTACTTGCACAAATGTGCCCTTACATCTTATTTTCAGTTTAGCTTGCATATTATGTAAACTAAAGTGTTGTGAGTTTTTTTTTTTTTAAAGCCTGTGGTCAGGTTTTTGATGTTTCCACATGTGTTTCAACAAAGTTCTGTTTTGTTTCTGGAAGAATGCCATGTAAAGCCATCTGACAAGGTAGGTCATAGCAGCAACATTTGTAAGCAGCTTGCTGATGGTTGATATTCATTGACTGTAAATCTCTTGTTTGGCAACGTTTATCAACAGCTGTTGTGTAATTGATCTGAACTTTCTGCTTTAGAAGTTGCTGATGACCACGTAGTGTGGTTGTGGTCTGTGACCAATTATGAGAGTAGTCCTAGAAATCTTTTTTTTCTTTTTTGCTTTGTTTTTCCTCTCCTGTATGTTAATCAGTAGTTGTAGCCTGATCATGGAGGTTGTCCCTAATAGTCATTTTCGTTAAGATACGCATTTTGGGATGCTTGGTGCTGGCTTCTGTGTGCCTTGTTGAATACTTTGATAACTGAATCCTAATTTCTGGATAAGTGTTCTCCATCTGAAGGTGCTTACAAGGTCTTTTTTTCTTTTGACAGCTGGGAAGGAAAAACCAAAAATGAATGCAGAAGAGCTACAGATAAAAAAGGTTAAGAAGAAAAAGAAAAAGAAACATAAAGAGAATGAGAAGAGGAAGCGTCCAAAAATGTACAGCAAATCCATTCAGACTATCTGCTCAGGACTGGTTTCTGATGTTGAGGATCAGGAAGCCAAAGGCATCATAGATGATCATCTTAAGGATTTCAATGGGAAAAATATGGATCCCAAGAAGGACTGTGAGTCCAAGATACCAGAGAACAGTGAGTTTCCATTTGTCTCGTTAAAGGAGCCACGGGTTCAAAATAAACTCAAAAGGTTGGACACATTGGAGTTCAAACAGCTGATTCATATTGAGCACCAGCCTAACGGAGGTGCATCAGTTATCCATGCCTACAGTAATGAACTCTCCCACTTATCTCCTGTGGAGATGGAGAGATTTGCAGAAGAGTTTGTGGGTCTGGTTTTTAGTGAAAATGAAAACTGTGCAGCTTACTATGTAATGGGTATTGTTCATGGGGCAGCTACATATTTACCTGACTTTTTAGACTACTTTTCGTTTAATTTTCCCAATTCACCAGTGAAAATGGAGATTTTGGGAAAGAAAGATATAGAGACAACGACTATGTCAAATTTTCATGCTCAGGTAAGAGGTTATATATTTTACTTTCTAAAGTCGTGTAACGGTTTCAAACAACTGTGAATGGATTTTTTAGACTACAGTCACCATTTAGCTGTGCTGGGTGGATGAAACAAGACCAGAAGCAAGGTTGTTCTTTGTTAGTTCTGCAGTGTTAAGGAGCTTATTAACTGAGGAAAAGTTGCATTTCATGTGGGAGGGGAAATGTTTGCATGCACATGGTTGTAGGTTTCTTTGGATTTGTCACTGTCTGAAGCCTAACCGAGTTTCTGAAATGACTTAGATGCCCAGAGAGCTGCAGCTAAACTGTAGCTTTTCTATATGAACTTCTTCATAAAAACTAAAATACTTTAATACATCAGAAAAACGTTACACATAAAACCTTTCTAGGGAACAGTTAAGTAATTTCATATGTAGTCTGAAGCTTCTAAATCCGTTCATGAAGGAGAACTTGACAATGGTTCACGAAGCTATTAATTTGATCCTTCCTAGTTGCATTTGCCCTCAGTTAGTTGTATTCCCTTGAAAGCAGTTAAGCTGTATAGCAAAATGGCAGGCATCTTCTGAATCAATTTCTTTCTGTTTTCATTTTCAGGGAGAGATGACTGTGTAGTCTCATAACAGTAACTACTGGTTAAACACCACCTCTGCTATTCATAAACTTGCTGTAGATGATACAGATAGTCTGTATGCAACAGTAATGTATTTCAGGTCCTGTAAGTTTAGGAAAAAAAGTACTTTCCTAGATCGCAACTTGGTAATGAGAGTATTGTATAAAGCTGTTAGAGATAACCCAATACTATTATGAGGATACTTAGTCCAATTGTTCTGTCTGTATCAACTTTAGTTCACAGTTAACTGTTTAAGTTGCTTAGAAATAGATTCCTATTTGTGAATATTAAATGTTATTTGGGACACCTATTAACTATTTTAGTCTTATTTATTTAGACTGTTATGAGGAGCTCAAATGTGAGTCACACTGTGTTTGATTTAAAAAGATATGCTTCTGTTTTTACTACATAAATATTTGTGTGGAACACTGCTGAAAAAAGTCATGCATGTCACCTCCAAGTGTATATGGAATTGAGCTGTTGCTGCAAGGGAATGCTTGCAGCCCTGGTTTAAAGAAAACAAACAAAAAACCCATCCACTGCCACAGAATGTGAATGTTCTATAAATCCACTAAAATGTTCCTGAGTTTCACCAACAAAACAATGCTTCTGTTTACAAGATACATTATGGGAGCTCCCCGGAGCTGTTCTGATGTCATTTCACATAAGGAAGCTGGATCTGTGTATGTATTCTCTTGGGCAGCATTAATGGAAACATAACCATGTGCTATTATCATCTTAAAGATGTACTTAGACTTGGACTTGATTTCTGTGAATTGTAATGGAACTGTTACTGACCAATTTGATGTTACAACAGTAATATCCACAGCTAAATCAGTTCTGTGGTCATTTCCTTTGAGATTTTTTTCCTACCCTACTGTAAGCGAAGGAGGAACAGAAAATGTAGTAGATGAAAGAAGCTGAACTTCACACTGTAGCATTCAAATCATTCATTGACTTTATAGTCATCAAATCTACATTTTACTTGCCTAGAGGCTTAGTTCTGCTGTCTTCCTTTTGTTTTCTCTACTTTTCAGCAAGCTTTTGTAGCTTTTTATCACTTGTCAGGATTTGGTTGCGTGAGAGAGTGCTTGGCTCCAATTATAGTTTTGCTCACATAAGAGATGCCATGTGTATAAATGACGTATATGCATGTATGCCAGACTTCTTCATATGGTCTTTTACACAGCATTACTCTTACCTGGAATACAGTGGTCAATACCTTGGTTGCCTAGCTATTGATTCTATTTTTCCTTACTGCTGTTATTTTAAAATCTTCTTCTGTTTGCATACATTCTCCATGTTACCAGGTGACTTGCTGCAGCTTAGGTTTCCTTAGCTCAGTATTTCTTTTCTGACTGGAGCCAGTATCAAAGGTGTTTGGGAAGAAGTATGGGAACATAGCAGGTATAGTGGTACTGTGCCACAGGGCTCACCCGCCACAGGTGCCAGGGGGCCTTTTCAGATCTGAGAGTTGTGAGTTGTGGTTTTGACCTCTAGCTGTACTTCTGTTGCATGAATCTCATTCATTAGTATCAGCTACCTCTTTTTCAGTTTTCTGTATCTAAATTTAAAAAAAAAAGTACTAAATGATTACATAACTTGTTACTTTTTTGGGTGCAGTTCAACACTATTTTCCCTTCTTTGTTGACCTTGAAGAGATTAAGTGCTGTTGTACTGTATTGCCTTGAAATTTTAAGTGTAGTTTCTCTTTCTGTATTGTAAAAGCTCTGTACTCATGTGTTATGTGGTGCTCTGAGCTGCCTGTGCAAAGGTGAGTGGATTTCTGATGCCCAGGTAGGAGCTTAGTTTGCTTTGAATATCTGTCTCAACCTTCTGTAGTATTAAAAGTATTTAGTATTAAACTCAGCTGTTGCACTGTTAATTTAAACTAAAACACTGAAATGAGGCTGACATTAGTAGGTTGTTTCTTTGGTTGTTTTTGAGACCTCTTTGTGATGTGTGTAACCAGTCTGACAAACCTGACACGTATTTAGGAAGACCAAAGTGTATGAAAAGAATAGTCCAGAGAAGGAGCAATGAGGTAAGCCTGTAGCAGAAGTATTGGAGTGTTGTATCAGAGGTGACTTAATTTTTTTTTCCTTTGCTGGATTCTTTCAGTACTACTCAGTGAGCTCCAACCCCGTTTTATCAATTTCCTTTTCCCCTGTGTCAGATAAAGGTGTATTTTTTCTTGTTGAGAGATTAGAAATAGGGTGAAGCTTGTGAGACAAGTTGAGTTGGAATTGGTTCTGTCTCATCAGAGTGAGCTGTTAAATTTTGGAGAGAGAGAAACTGGAGAGTTGTACATCACCCATCACTTTGGCTGGAGGAATCCCAGGCATCCATACAGACTGGAAGGAGCGGTCCTTGAGAGCAGCCCTGTGGAGAAGGACCCGGGGCTCTTGATGGATGAAAAACTTAATATAAGCCAGCAGTGTGCCCTTGTGGCTCAGAAAGCAAATGGTGTACTGGACTCCATCAAAAGAGGGGTGGCCAGCAGGGACAGGGAGTAGTCCCTCTACTCTGCTCTTGTGAGGCCCCATCTGGAGTACTGTGTCCAGGTCTGGAGCCCCCAGTACAAGAAAGACAGGGAGCTGTTGGAGAGGGTCCAGAGGAGGGCCTTGAAGATGATCAGGGGACTGGAGCACCTCCCCTATGAGGACAGACTGAGGGAGCTGGGCTTGTTCAGCCTGGAGAAAAGAAGGCTGTGGGGTGACCTCATTGCAGCCTTTCAGTACCTAAAGGGAGCCTACAAACAGGAGGGGAATCAGCTCTTTGAAAGGGGAGATAATTGCAGAACAAGGGAAAATGGTCTTAAGTTGAGGGAGGGGAGATTTAGGTTGGATGTCAGGGGGAAGTTCTTCACAGAGAGAGTGGTGAGGTGCTGGAACAGGCTGCCCAGAGAGGCTGTGGATGCCCGGTCCCTGGAGGTGTTCAGGGCCAGATTAGATGAGGCCCTGGGCAGCCTGGTCTAGCATTAGGTGGGAAGGTTGGTGGCCCTGCATGTGGCAGGGGAGTTGGAGATTCATGATCCTTGAGGTCCCTTCCAACCCTGGCCATTCTGTGATCACATCTATACTGTGATCTAACGTCTATACTTAAGTACTGCTAAGTAAATTAATTTTTTTGTTGTTAATATAACAATTCTTTTGTGAATCATTTCTTGGTTGAGGCTTGATTACTCTCTTTCTATAACTAGACAAAATGGAATTAGCTTGGGTGTCCATCCCTGGATTCCTTCATCCTTGTAGAATGATAGCTGCATCAATTACCTGATAGCTTTGAATCTTGTCAAGTTCTTAGGAGCATTATGAAGAATGCTCCTGAATGATCAGCTTTTGCCACCTGCTTGGAGCTCGTGTCACTTGAGATTAGCTTGTTAGTGCTGTTGAGGCAAATTACTTAACGTTTTGAAGCTGTGACTGTGTCCTTGTTAGGCAGGTGCAGACTTTGTGTCCTGCTAAAATCTCAGAGCTCACACTTCATGTTCAATTGTGGCAATGCTTACTGGGTTGATTTTTCTTCCTGCTCTTCAGCCTGGTTGGAGAGAAAGCATTATTTGTGCGGGTAGAAGAAATCCTGAGCAATACAGAACAGTTCCTATGCTTTAAGGCAAGACTTGACTGTGTTTGAAGCCTTATCTTACAAGTCCTTATCTGATGTGATGTGCTTGCTGAGATCTCTAGGTGACTCCAGGCTTCCCAATGGAATTTGGTGAACAATCTCCTTTTCTTGTTTGTCCTCTTACCTTAATCATCCCTCTAGTCCTTTTATTCTTATCAGTAGCTGACAAGACAAGCACCACATGCCTCTCTTTTAGTGTTTTCCAAGTTTGACACCTTATATCCTTAACTGATACACTCTTGCTGAGCCCTCTTTACACTCTCTTCAGTCAATCCTTCTTTTTGGTGTTGAATTTTAAAAAAAGAACAAACAACAGTGTCTGTCTCATATGTTGCTGTTGTAAAGGAGTATGAGAGGATTGCTTCAAGTGGCTCACAAATGATTGCTCTTTGTTATTTACTCCTGCCTTTCAGAGCAATTTATGTTCTGTTGTAGCAGCAGCTCTTGCAAAGTGAGTCACTCCTCTTTTCATTTTTATGTGCAATCAATTATGTGTAGATACAGCTGAGTATAGTTCTTTGTTTTCATTCAAATTGAATTACATCCTGTGCATTTAGATCCCTGTCAAAGATGTTGTTTCGAACCTTTCCTGTAGCAGGCTTGGAGCTTTGTTTTACCTGAACGTTTTGTTAAGCATATACTGTTCAAAGGAAAAATCCTTGCCTAGTATCACAGTGCAGGGCCTTTCGTATTGATATTCATGTGATTAAATGGTTCCACTGTATGCAGTTACTAGATTTTGTTTCTGTTCTTTGAAAATGCCTGTACTGTTATTGAAAGGAAAGTTTGTTTTTGTTTGACTTGATTGTTCTTTGACATATCCATACTTTTAGTCTTTACCATTTTATTTGTTAGGCTGAAACACTTAGCTTATTCCCCCCTCCCCCTCTCCCAGGTGCATCTAGGATAAGTGTTTGTATCTTGCTTCTCTCACCACCATTTGTATAAGGTTGTGTGTTTATCTTACAGCTTGAAGAGTGTGTTTTGAGTTCTCACTGAATTGCTGCAGCTTGCTTTCTCTGTTGGCTACCTGTTTTGTTACTCTGGGGGAGGTGAGGATGATCATCCTGAAGCCCATCTGATCTGGGACAAGCATTGTATTTTGCTCCATGGTGTGTTTTGCACCATTTGAAGTGTGGTTGTACAAGTTGTCGGAGCCGATCCAGCACCTCTTCCTGCTAAAAGAGGATGTCTTTGTTCTTACTTCCAGTTGTGTGTCCTTGAGCCAAGCTGTGGCGTTTCTCAAAGCTCTTGGTGAGCCAATTTGGTTGTTAATCCAGCTGAAAATTTTGTCTGCTCCCATATGATCGGTTTTATTGTTAAGTCAGCAAATGATTTTAGTTTATGGTGCCAGAGGGACAAGTGCAGGACTACACAGTCAATCTCATTCTGTGACAGCAAGCAATTTACTGCTTCAAAGATAGAACTTGACCCCTTGCACCTTTGGAAGTCTCATATTCCATGTTCCTGTGTTAATTGGAATAGATGCTGGGTATTTGGGTAGCGTAAAGAACAGTGAGTGTGCTAGAGGAAAGAATGCAGTGGTGATGACTCTGATGTTCATGTAGTCACTTTTCAGGTCAGTGGTCATCCTTTCTTTCTGCCAGTTCTGGGAATCTTTATCTTTTATTTTTCTTTTCCATCCTTCTCTTTTAGTTCTTGCAGGTTTATCTTTGGAGAGACTTTCCTGATGTTCACTCCTTTTGATTTGTCAAATCCTGCTTGCTTGAACATACTTTTTCTGTTCTTCTTCTTGAGAGGACTTGTTGAAAATGTTTTTCTTCCACGAAAATCTGAAGTGTTTGCATGCTATTTCATTTTCTTTTCATTAGAGATTTGTCTGTTTTCATATATTGTGGTGTTTGCTTTCAGTGGTCAGAGGAATTCTTTATATTATATGTTATATGCATCTCATCAGTTGTTTCAGCTTTCAGTAGAATTTCACTTTAGGTAGAATTCACCTTGCTTTTAAGCTTTCTGAATGTTTGATTGTTTAAAGCTGGAAAGATTATTAGTAGATGCTTGCTGTTACACAAGTTTCCCCAAAATATGTTTTTTTTTTTCCTTTTAGATGATGACAAAATAGAATTTTTAGCTTGTTAAAACACATATGTTGTACCATTGTTTATCTCATAATGTGTAAGATTCTGCAAGAGACTTCTTTGGATGGTGGCAGCCTATTGTCTTCAAAGCAGAACTGTTCTCGTTTATAAAATGGTGTTGAACAGAGAATCAGTTCACATGAATGACATCAGAAGCCTGCATTATTTGTTTTGCATGTAAAAATTACCTTTCAAGATTGCTTGTAAACAGTGTTACCAACAGATACCAAATGAGTTGTATGTTGCTTATTCTCACTGGGGTATTTTGTATTCAGGGAAAAACAAACTAAACAGAACTGTCAAGGTATGTATTGGAAACCTGGAGAGAATCTGAGACTGAATGTTGTCAGAGGTCTTCTTGAGTTAGAGGTGTGTAATAGCTACTTTGCCTTGGCAAGATTGTTTTATGTGAAGGTTGGAATTCTTTGTCAACTACTGCACTGTTTTTTGTGTCAGTAGAATACAGAATATTAGGTCATGTTGCTTCTAAATAGTTGGATTTCCTGTCCTTTGTTATTTGAGGATTTCAGCTGTGATGTGAATGAAGTACATGAAGTGATAGTATAGACTGCAGTCACAAAAGAACACTGGTGGAACTGTACTGTAACAAAAATGCTGGGATGCATCTTCTGAAACTTCTGTTCAGGAAGAGGCATACCTGTGTGTGGTGTGAGGAGGTGGATGATCATCTGTCTGGTGGCACGGCTAAAGGAGGAGATAGAAGGATTAGGGAGCATCATGGAGTGAGAAAGAGATAACGAGTGGAGCTGCTCCCTGCTATCCCTGCAAGAAAAGCACTGGGGGATGCTCTGCAAGTAGTGGTGGATTTCCTACTCTCTTGTCGTCAAACAGGAGGAGGGGACTTAAGAGATGGGGAGGAGTGGAAACAGGTCCCTGCTTGGGGGTGGCAGGTAAACCCTCTCCCTGCCTGCCTTGCCTTGCCTTCCCAGGTGCCCTTAGACAGTAGGTATGAGGCTCTGCAGTGTGAAGGACAGCTCAGTGAGGATGTTGAAGATCCACCCAGAGAATTGTCTGGGGCTTGTCAGCCACGTCCGTGTTTCAAGAATGCCAGTGTATGGAAAAAAAGAAGGGTGATATATGGCTCCCTCTGAAGGGAACGAAGGGCCAAATAAGCTAACCAGACCCACAGGGAAGTCTGCTGTCTCCCTGGGGCCTGGGTTAGGGACATTACTAGGAAGCTCCCTGGTCTGGCATGGCCCTCTGGTTATTACCCACTTCTGGTAATTGGCAGCAATGAAGTCATGGGGAGAAGCCCAAGGGCTCTTGAAAGGATCTTTAGGGCTGAGACTCTAGTGGGAAAAAAGTGTTTACTGTACTTGGAAGAAAGGATAGCCAACTCAGGAAGAGTACAAAAGTGTTGCTAGGATATGCAGAAGGGATATTAGAAAAACAGAATCATAGAATGAATCATAGAATCATAGGATGGCCTGGGTTGAAAAGGACCTCAAAGATCATCTAGTTTCAACCCCCTGCTATGTGCAGGGTCACCAACCACCAGACCAGGCTGTCCGGAGCTGCGTCCAGCCTGGCCTTGAATGCCTCTGGGGTTGGGACATCCACAACCTCCTTGGGCAGTCTGTTCCAGTAGCCCAACAAAGACTTATCTGGCTACCACTGTTAAAAATAATTGAAAATGTTTTTACAAATACATTAACAACAAGAGGAGGGCCAAGGAGAATCTCCATCAATTATTGGATGTGACAAGGGATGTTACCACTAAGGCTGAGGTTCTCAATGCCTTCTTTAATGGTCAGACCAGTTACCTTCAGAGTACTCAGCCCACGCCCTTAGTCTAGAGTTCGGGATGCTGTAGTCCTGCAGTTGGGCTAAATGGTCTTCAAAGGTTCCCACCATATGAACTTTTCTGTTTTAATCCAGCCATGCGAGGGAGATGAGAGAGCAGATTCTGAAGAGCAGCTGAAAGTCATTGTGTGCTTACTTGTAGCTCTGAACCACAGAGCATGTGTGCTGCTGCAGGAAGATGTAATGGAAGAGAGTGAAGAGCTAGAGCTACTTCAGAAGACAGTGCTCACTGCCAGCTTCTGCCTCCTTTGGCAGACTTTGTGTTCTTTCTGGCCAGGCATTCGTTGTTATGGCCTACCTCTTATTTAAATCTCTTTCTTAAGATAAAAATAAATAAAATTCAAGGATGTTAATGCAAGTGCCAGCTCAATGTCCTGACCTAGAGTGGCAGAATGCTAAGAATGCTAAGCTACTTATACCAGTGGAAGACCCATCTACTTGCATATTAGGTTTGTCAGTTAACTGTGACTGATACATTTATGTCTGGCTGTACCTTCAGAAAGTGTTGTTTGGGTGGTGCAGAATGGATCTGTTCAGTAAGCCATAAGTGAAGTGTGTATGCCTTACCTATCCAAGTGCCTTCGTTCCGTGAGCTCCTGCCACTTAGTGCCACTGCAGACAACTGAGGACTGACTGATGGAGATTCAACAGAAATGAGTATTTGCTGTTGTTTTGTAACAAAATCAGCAATGTCAGTGCAAGAAAGCTGCAGGAATGTATAATTAAGGATTTGGGGAATGCTGCTCTTCTCAATACGGCTGTCATGGTTTGCCATCACACTGACTCAGACATTCTGTAGAGTCGTACTGTTTGTCAGTCCTCTGTGGCCTGAGTGTGTGTGACTGAGTTGATTGGAAGAGGGTTTGGCTCTCAATTTCTGAAAGGCATCTTGTTACATCAGTGTAGCTTCTAAGGAGGGCACAGTATTGTTCTGTGTTGTATGCTTAGTCTTTTCTAGAGTTGCTGCTAATTATCCTCTGCCCTGCCGTAGTTAATGGGAATTTTAATAGTCTGTTTTGGGTGAGGACCATAATTAAGCTGTGCTTCATTGTTTTTCCTGCACTTTTTTTTGTTTCCTTGCTTTGGATGCAGAATATGTAGAGATGCAGAATGTGTAGAGATGCAGTGCAAGAGAAATGCTGTACTTGTTTGTGCAGTAATCCATCTGCTCTTCCCTCTGTTTTGATCTTGGTCATATTTCATCTGATAATACTGCTGTGTTGTTTAGCCTGTTAAATAGGAAACCAGAAGGGGAAGTGATCCTGATCAGTTTTGTGTTTAAGTATTTTATTCATGTAACAAG
Organism: Chrysolophus pictus; assembly: GCA_037305975.1. Classification (NCBI taxonomy): domain Eukaryota; kingdom Metazoa; phylum Chordata; class Aves; order Galliformes; family Phasianidae; genus Chrysolophus; species Chrysolophus pictus. Next base: position 183,886,969 of record CM074576.1, read on the forward strand.
ACAGATAAGATTACTTAAACAGAACAACCTTAATGCTGTGTTTCTGTTTGAGTTTTAAAAAGCTTTTTTTTTTTTTTTTTTTTTCAAGAAGTGAATGCTATGGCTTTTAAAGTGGGAGGAGAGCAGAAGTCTTAGCACAGGAAGAATAAATGAGTGGTTGTCAATGTCACTTTTCCTGTACTAGCCCTTTGGTGGGCCTTCACTTCGCTGTGGAGTTAGTCCAGTTAATGGACTTGCAGAGTGGCTGTATTGGAGAGAATGGTTAGCAGAGGAGCTATTCAGAATGTAATGATCTGTAACTCAGGATGTTACATAACTTACAGAAAAGGTAACAATTTGGTTAGACTTTAAGTATGCAGATAGTCAAGGTAAGAACATTTATTTATTTCTTAACTGGTTAGATTGCACTTGAATGGTCTTTCATGGTTACTGCTTTCAGAATATAATTTTCTTGAAAGACAGCTTTCACTCAGTCTTGCATTCAGATATTGTATATGAAGTACAATTGTATATGAAGTACAATTATCATACATCTTTAATGGGAGCTTCTGTCTTTGCTGACTTTGTAGTAATTGAATTCTTAATAATATTAAGTATAATGAGGATTTATGTAGGACTTGATATCAATCAGAAAAGGTAAACACAGATTAAAGGTGTTTATTGAATGCGGACTTAGAGTGATAGTGACCTTAGTGTAACTTTAACTGTCATATTCTACTTATAGGTAAAAAGAACATACTCTCATGGTACGTATAGAGCTGGCCCAATGAGACAGATCAGCCTGGTTGGAGCAGTTGATGAGGAAGTGGGGGATTACTTTCCTGAATTCCTTGATATGTTGGAAGAATCACCTTTCTTAAAAGTAAGGACAGAAGGGAATTGGGTGGGTGAAGGGGAACGATGCTCAGGTCGTGTAAAATGAAGTGATTGTGCTATGATGTTCACTTAGATAATTCAGTTGTTTAATAAACATGTTCACTGTGACAGATAAAGACTACTTTAAATATATATATATTTTTAATTCACTTCAAAATTGTGGCTTGTATTTCCCATTAGTGTACGCTGCCATGGGGAACACTTTCTAGTTTAAAATTAGAGAGTCGTAAAGACAGTGATGATGGTCCCATTATGTGGGTACGTCCAGGAGAGCAGATGATCCCCGTGGCTGACATGCCAAAGTCACCTTTCAAAAGGAAGAGGTATGTTGACGTATTTTGCTTGATAAGTGTTTGGTTAGTATTCATTCTTTAAAAATTCATTTTACTTCTAACGTTTTGCTGGCTTATATGTAATCTTAATGTAAATTGTTGAAAGTGTTTGTCTCAGAAGATATAATTTTAAGTTGCTTTGCTTTACAAGAGTTGTTTTGATTGGTGATAGTGTGTTTTTTGGTTTTTGGGGGTTTTTTGTTTGTTTTGTTTTTTGTTTTCTATATTTTTGTTTTCCGTCTGGCCAAGCGCACTGCTGGTTCTCTCAGGAGCTTTAAGAAGAATTTGAGGTTACCATCTGAATATTCCTCTTTTTCCTCATGCGGTGAATTTACAATATAGTGAGGCGAAAACAGCAGGGAAATGTAATTAGGCATACAACTATTGATACATGCCTGGAGACTGGTGTTGACATTCCTCTTCTGAAGTGTGATTGGATCTTTAAAGACCTCAAAGGACAGAGGCTTCTTTCTCGTCTGAAAGATGACATGTCCAGCCTTAAATGCTGTTTTTAAGTTTTCTTGTAGTACTGGGTATAAGCACTAGCTTGAGAGTGAGGATGTCTGCTGCAGAAATTGAAAATTATATGGTTCTTTGGGGCACTCTTCTTCAGGATTCAGGTATAGAAAGGAAGCAAACAAGAAGTGGACGCAGGGTCACATGCCTCAGGAATATACTGTGAAGGGGATACAGGTGAAGTCTGTGTATCTGCAGATGAATTTGGTAAGGTGTAAAGAATGTGAAGGGTAACAAAAGGGACTTCTGTAGGTGTATGTGCAGCAGGAGAAATACTAGGGAAAATTTAGGTAATCTGCTGAATGGGGCAAAGGTCACAGAGAAAGAACAAGTTACTCACTGCTTCCTTTGTGCTGCTCTTTACTGGTAAGATTAGTCTCCAGATCTAGAAGACAATTGGAGGGCTGGAATGAGGACTGTTTGCCTTCAGTGGAAGTGGATTGGATTAAGGAATGTTTTAAACAGATGAGACATGCAGAAGCTCCTGAAGCATGGCAAGATGTACCTAGAAGTGCTGTGGGAGTTGGTCATATTGCAAGGCAGCTCTTGATTGTCTTTGAAAGGTCATGGCACTTGGCCAGTGTTCTTGAGAACTGGGAGAAAGCAGATATCACTCTAATCTTTCAGAAGGGCAAGAAGCTGGACCGGTGAGCTACAGGCCAGTCAACCTTGCCTTGACCCTGCGACTTTGAAACATGAGGGATAATAGAGACTGGGTGTACTAGCATCAGTTGATAAATGGGAAATCATGCCTTATCAGCCTGATGGTCTTTCTAATGACAGGGAGTAGAGAGGCAGGTGCTGATCTCTTTGGAGATACCGGTAAGAATCCAAGGGAGTGGCATGGTGCTGTGTCAAAGGAGGGTCAAGCTGGGGAGTAGGAAAAGGTTCTTCACAGAAAGCTGGTCAGGCACTGGCATGGGCTCTGTAGGACTGGGGTCATAGTATCAAATTGCCAGAGATCAGGAAGCATTTGAACTGTGCTCTCAGACACAGGGGTTTGAATTTTAGACTTGATTCTTATAGGTCCCTTCCAACTCCATTTATTCTGTTAATCCATTCTAATCTACAACTAAATGATTGGCGTAATGGATGAGGGTGATGCTAGGGTTGTTGTTTATCTTGGCTTTAGGAAGATTGGACACCTGTCTGCCCTAACTTCCTAACACTCAAATTAATGGAGGAAAAGCTAGACAGATGAAGAATGAAATGAATCAAGAACGGGCTTAATTTCTGTGCTCAAAGGGTTGTGATCAGCAGTTCAAAGTCTAGTTGGAGAGTAGTCTCTGTTCAACATGATGGGACAGTATACACCATCAGCAAGTCTGCAGACAGTATAGAATTGGAAGGAGTGATTGATGCATGAGAGGGTTGTGCTGCTAAGCCAGAGGGACCTTGACAGGCTAGGTTTTATGAGCTCAGCAGAGGGAAGTTTGGGATCTTGCACCTATGAGGAAGTGTGTGTTAGTTCAGGCTGGAGACTGGCTGAAAAGCAGCCTGATAGACGAATACTTGCCAGTCTTCATGAACAGCTACATTGACTGTAAGCTGTCACTGTGCCTTTGTAACAAAGCAGGTCAGCAGCTGTTTGGACGGGATTATGAAGAGTACTGTCAGCATGCTGATGGATTCTGCTCTCTTACTGGTGTCACACATCTGGAGTGTTGTGCTCCTCTCTGGGCTCACCAGCCCAAGGCAGACCTGGGCATACTGGAGCAGGTCTGGTGATATGCAGGTTGGTTACTGGAAGAGCTGGGATCTAGTCTTTTGAAGGAAAGGCTCAGCTGGGATCACAGCAGTGTTGTAAAAGCGTTTGATAGGAGGGGGAAAAAAAATGGAGAATTGCACTTTTTCAGCAGTGCCTGGTGATGTTATGAGGGAATGGGCACAAGCTGTGTTACAAGAAATTTCATTTAAAATAAGAGTAACAGAACCAAACCCCTTTACTGTATGGGCAGTTGAACCCTGGAAGAGGTTCTCCAGAGCTTGTGCAGTCGCTGCCTTCAGACTCTGCTCAGAACTTGACTGGCGACAGCCCTGAGCAACCTGCTATAGTTGTGCATGGGAAGGTAGACCACATGCTCTCTAGATGTCACTTTCAACCTGGCATTCTAAGTAGCTCTTGAAAAAATGTTTTGTGGCACGCAGTGCAGACTCAAGCTGGGTACAGGAAAAGGTCTTGTGTCTCTGTTCACCCCTGTGTTGTGGCATCCATGTTCATTAAACTCTGAAGAAATAATCTTTCGGTTTCTTGTTCCTAGTTTTGTAGTGTGGAATTAAATATGCATGCATGTTTTCTAACTGTTCAGTGGAAAGACAAATAGTAAAAACTGCTTGAGGAACAGTTGCGGTGTTTATCAAACTGCTGCACACATTGTTAGCTGAGTAGAAAATGAATGCTCTTATAGCATGGCTCAGGCAAGGTTGAAGGCCCAGGCTTAACCTTAAATGTGAAACTCATGGGCGCTTTGTCAGGGTGTGTAGATGAGAGAGGCTGAGTCATCAGGGCCTTTTAATGTACTTAGGAACCTGACTAATTTTTTTATTTGCATCAGTATTCTGATTTTTGCTTAGCTTGCTATGTATTTTGTTTGCTGTAAGGGTTACTGTCTTTCTCATTTGACTGTATAGTCTCACAATCCTGTTGGCTATGGGTAGAAATTAGATAATTAAGGGAAATTTATCACCAATACTATTTTTCTTCTACAGAACTACCAATGAAATAAAAAACTTGCAGTACCTACCTCGAACCAGTGAACCACGTGAAATGCTATTTGAAGACCGGACACGAGCCCATGCAGATCACATAGGACAAGGTTTTGAAAGACAGACTACAGCTGCTGTGGGAGTGTTGAAGGCTGTGCACTGTGGAGAGTGGTATGTATTGACTAACTTACTCAGCTAGGCATCTGGAAAATATTTACCTCAATTTCCATCTATTGTCAGAAGGCAGAGCACTGAATAGGCTAATCTAGCATTAGAGGTATTTAAATAATACTTTGTAGATAACTGGATTTTTTTCTCTTTGCACCAGCTGTGCTTGTCTGCCCTTTAAAAGATTGCATACAGCTTGCAGTGTGGCTGAAGCTGGAAAGGTGCCTTGAAGTAGCAGTTTAGTAGCTATGATTGAATTGCTGTAATCAAGTTGATGTTGGATGTAAAAAATAGTTCACACTTCGTTTTAGTTTAAATAACATGTGCACGTTGAGCTGAATTTCTGCTTCAGAGGTGAAGGTGTTTTGGCAATTTTGTGTTGTCTGGAAATGAGCGGAACTTTTGTTGTTACTTTAAAGTCGTGGCTGCTATAACTCTATTATTAATGGTAGATTGCATAAGAAGAATCTTCTTGGAGTCTGTCTGATGGCCTTGAGCGTCTCTCTGAAATTGCCACGTGTGATTCAAGAAATGAATTGATCTTGTTAGAAGCTATTTACATTTTGACTGAATAAAGAAACCCCAAAAGCACGTGGGCTCTGTTGCCCAAAATAAAGAATAATTGTTTCAGGAACTTCTGACCTTGGTTTGGAGGAATGACCTTAGTTTTGGAGGTTACCTTTGTATACTTAAATAGAACCACCTTTTGCTCTTTCTATCTTCCTGCCCAGAATTCCCTTTGGATGAGATAATGCAAATATATGTTACAGTGCAAGAGTTAATTGAGATAGGAAATAATTGCCCCTGGGAAAGAACTAGATTGCTCAGAAGTTAACGTATTCTTATTTCTGGCTCTGAGATTTTACGGTTTACTTCCTCATCAGGTTCATGACAGCTGGAGCTTCAAAATCCCAGCTTGTTCTGGTTGCGAGAAGTTGGAGTGAATTAAGATTGAGTGGTAGTAGAGCAAGAGTTGAGCGACTGTGTAAATCTGAGGGAGGTGTGTATGAGGGAAGGGGGGAGAGAGCATTATCAAAGCTTTATCAAGGAAAATGTGAGAAAACAAACTTGCCCCTAGAAACTGGGGAGAGTTTAATTTGATTTAAACTTCCCCGGGAACTTCCTATCCTTTCCCTGTCCCTCTATAACATCATCCCCTCCTGAATATCATTACATTTTCATTTATATTCTTCAAGTAAGTTTTATGCTTTTCAGAATGAAACCACCATCTTCTCTTCTAGGTTGGAGCTTGTAGAAAAGAGAATCTGTCCAACCTCATTGAAATTCCTTTTAAACTTACTTATGTGTAAATTGAAAAGTGATCTGGAGATAGGCAGAACTACCAAACAGACTTCAGCCTAAGGGAGAAGAAGAGAAGAAAGAATCAGCATTTCACTTCAGCATAGAGACTGAAAATGCATCCTTTAATGCAGGGAGAAAATTGGAATTGATATATGTAATAAATTGCCTCTCACTGCAAGAATGAAATTGAGGCCCTGGAGGTGGAGGGCAACAAAGGAATAAGGGGTCTGCAGCACAGTCTTGTCAGAAGTGACTGAGGGAACTGGGATTGTTAGGTCTGGAGGAGGCTCGGGGGGTGTCTCTCTCTGCAGGGGGTATCACTCTCTGCAACTGCCTGAAAGGAGATTGTGGTGAGGTTGGGGTCAGCCACTTCTCCCACATAACTATCAGTAGGACAAGAGGGAATGGCCTCAAGTTGTACCAGGGAAGATTCAGGTTGGATATTAGGAAATTCCTCTTCTCTGACAGAGTGGTGAGACAGTGGCACAGGCTGCCCAGGGAAGTCACCATGGGATGGTGTTTGAGATGGGATCCCTGGAGGTGTTTGAGAAACGTTTAGATGTGACACTGTAGGCCATGGGTTAGTGGGAAATATTGATGATAAGTGGATGGTTGGACTGGATGATCCTTGGGGTCTTTTCCAACCTTTGTGATTCTATGATTCTCTGTAGAGGAGAGAAAAATACAACACAATTGATGGAATAAAAATGATTTATTTCAAGCTAGATTTGACCTCTCTGATAACTTCTTTCCCTTTCTACCTGTCGGTACAGTTTTGAAAAGGTACCATGCTGTACTTATAAGCCCTGTTTAGTTTCTTTTGTATAATGAGACATCCTTACTTTAATGCAATACCCTAAAATCATTTCAGCTATTGTCTTTACCACAGCTCTCAAACTGTGAGGGGTTTTATACTAAACAAAACAATGTGTGTGGAAATTTTGAAAACTGTATTTTACAACAAAAGTAAAATTTGGAGCTATGCCAGGAGTGATGAGGGCACAGTGGAAATAAAAATGCACGTTGTAACAAGGAGATACCATATATTAAAATATTTTCTTTCTCGTGAGGAGAAAATAAAGTAATTCTTAGACTTGCTGAACTGAGTGGTTAGTTTTGTATTTAGTGTAAGATTGAATTGAGCATGGAAAGATAGCTTCTTGGTGCTTGTAGGGGAACATATGTAGAAAAGCACTTAAACATAAGAAATTGCTTTCCTCAGCTGCTGAATTGTTCAGGATGCCAGCCAGTGCTGGCTATGGTTGTGATGCTAATCTTGGGTCTTGTGGTCAGAGGGTACTGAAGAAGAAGCATGCTTTATGTGCAGAGAACTAGTAAGGGTGGTATGCAAGCTTGTTTTGGTTGGGTACTTCTTGGACAAAATGTATCTATGTTAGTATTTAAGGGACTCTTCTATACCTAAAACTGAATGTTTATATGGACAGCTTACCTTACCTTGAAGAATTTTATTTGTGACTGTGCTTGCCAACTTGGAGAAGCAAAATAAACATAATATATCCTTATCAACTTTATGAAGGGATTGTGCTGTTAGGGGATTGAAATTTTTTCTTTCTCTGTAGGGCAGCAACATCGTTTTCTCCTGCAAATCATTAGGACTGTAAAACTGTTGTTACTGCTCAAGTGATAAAAGTGGTAATTACATCTCTGGCCTACTTGGATATTTTTAAAAGATTTAAGCAGGAAGCTTTACAATCCCTTGTGCTCCTGGTCTAACTATGGAAGTAGTAGTGTGGTAGCTGACTGTGGCCAGGGCATCTCATAGTTTGGATTGAAAATCTCTTTGGACATCTAAGTGAACTGTTTCCTGAGCATTTCACTTGCTTCAGATTGTACAAAATAGAATATTAGAGTTGTTTAGCTAATAATCATGTTTGCAAACGCAGAATGGAAAATTCCCTGGCAATTTTCTGTGTTTACAGGAAGAATGCCATGTTTTGTGGTATGATTGCAGTACAGAGTTGATAATGCATTTCGTTGTTTATGTATATAGGTAGGAAGAAAAGTAATGATTAAAAAAAAACACTTACTGTCCTGTGTCCTGACATAATGCTTAAAACACTGAGTAAACACTGCTGTGAGAACTTGGCTTTGGGCTGAAATCCTTTTTAGTACATGAATATTCTCTGTATGTACATCTGAATTGAGTTCACTTAATTTACAAATGACATTAGCTCCAAATGCAGATGCATGTCTTCCTTTAAAACATAAAAATGTACCTGCATAACTGACTTATAAAAAGTACATTCATACAGCAGGTGTTTTCATGCTGTTGAAAGCTTTTTGCTTTCAGTGCTGAAAACTTCATGAAGATATAGAAATGGAGGATGTAGAAACAAATGGATTCAGAAAACTGGGAGTAAGATATGTGATGTAAAAAATTTCCCAGTAGTTAAACCAGGCCTTTTTTTTTTATCTGAAAACAGCTTAAACTGTTTTTTTTCTTTGTTGAGGTCATGACCTGAATCAAATGAATGCATCTCTTCAGTTTAAAAAGCTCAAACTTTGCATCACTGCCTTCTTAGGACAAAACCAATACCATACGTATAAAACCAATACCATACGTATAAAAACCACAAATAATTATCTTCTTGTGCTTTGAAAACATGGTCAACAATCTGTGTAGTGCACTCAGAAATGCATGGATCTGTTCTGCCTTAGGGAGCAGATCCCACTGGTGGCCCTGCTGGGAGGAGGAGGGCACCCAGCTCCCCAGGGACATGTGGCCTCTGTGCTGTTCCTGCATGGCAGCCAGATGCAAAGGACATCTCATCAACAGATGTTTCTTAAAACCTTTTTTTTGGGGGGGAAAAGGGGGAGGGAAATAAATCCCTCAAAACCACATGCAAAGCTTAGTTTTATGTAGAAGAACTGAATTTTATTTTTTGATTGAGAAGTGGTAAGGATTGTAGTTGTCATGGCATTTGTTAACTAATTCAAGATAATTCCTTTAGAGACATTGTTATATAAATGGTGTTTCTTTCAGAGAGGTGCTGTGGGATGAGAGGTGAATTCCTGTAACAGTTTGAATACTCAGGGAAGCCATAATTCAGATCTTGCTCCTCTGTAGCTGTCTAGTTAGAACAAGCACCGGTGTGTTTTCAGGGGATACTGTGAAGGATGCTGGTACTTGCCGCTCACTGGCGTTGTGGCAGATGAATTAGAACCAGCTTTATTCTCGAGTCTGAACAGGGTCTGTGAGGCTGAGATACCGAGCAGTGCTTGCAGCAGTCTCACTAGCGTTATGGTGTGCTTTGAGGTACCTGATGGAAGTACCACACTAAAAAGTGTTGGCAGAGTAAGCCTGACATATCTGGGCCACCTGTCTTTGCGAGGCAGATGGAGGTCAGTAAAAGTATGGAGCTTTGACTTTTCATTTCTTCTTATACTACCACTTGTTTAAAAAATGAAAAACTAAGATAATTCATTTAATCGGCATCCTTGAACTCATGATTGAGAACTAGCCACTTTAGTCAGCTTTTATTCTCTGAAATGTGGTCTTTGTTAGAATTGCTGAGTTTATGATTACATGATTCCCTTTATCCTTTGCAGATTTCCTGTATTATTCTCTTTACCATGTTAGTTTCAGCTTCTGACTGTGCAGTTCTTGCCTTCCTGTAGGTCTGAGCAGCCTCGTATAACCAAAGATGTAATTTGTTTTCATGCTGAGGACTTCTTAGAGGTAGTTCAGCGCATGCAGTTGGACTTGCATGAGCCTCCACTCTCACAGGTAAGCACACTATGAACCATTAATTAATCGTCCTCTGCAAGTCCTCAAAGTTTTCACCCTTATTTTTCCTTTTCCCTCCAGTGTGTCCAGTGGGTTGATGATGCAAAACTGAATCAGCTGCGAAGGGAAGGCATTCGATATGCCAGAATTCAGTTATTTGATAATGACATCTATTTTATCCCGAGGAATGTTGTGCACCAGTTCAAAACAGTTTCAGCAGTGTGCAGCTTGGCATGGCACATCCGGCTCAAGCTGTATCATTCAGAAGAAGAAGCTTCTCAAAATGCAAGCACTCTCGAAGCAGGGACCTCTGCAGACCCCAAGTCTTCGGTTATGGGACTTCAGGCTGACAGCAGGATTTGTACAATAAGCAAAAATACCTCCGAAGACGCCAAACTTTCAGACGTTCTGCAGCAGGAATTTATGCCGATAAAACACGAACCTATTGCATCTCACCGAATAAAAGAAGAACCCATGAATGTTGATCTTGCTGAAAAGACTGTGGCACCCCATGACAGCAGGGGCCATAATCTTCAGACTAGGTTGGATCAGGTTGAATTGACGGCGTTTAAGTTGGAAAGTGATTCCAAATTTGAACCTGGCAGCAAGGACTTACAAGGCAAGTTGTGCCCCAGCAGTCACGTACATCCGGATGATACAAGACAACATAGTTCATATCCAAAACTGCATGGACAAAGAGAGGATGATTTTTTGTGCTAAATTTGTATATATTGTTTTAAATTCCTTTTTAAACTTAATGATGTAATAATGTAAAGATTCATAAACTCTGTGAGGCGAGTTTGTGACTTGCCTTCGCATCTGTTACAGAAGATAGTTATGTAGCTTTGTAACATTCCTCAGTGCCTGTCCATAACTGTGAAGTATCAAAGCACTTAGGGCCAGATGCACTGTAAACACTGCAGGTTAACATAAAGAAGTCTTTAAATAATTTTGAGTTGTAGGTTTTAGAGTAGAGCTGACATTTAACATATATATTTTTTGTAAGATGAGCCAGAATTCTTTTTGACAATTCCAGGCTTTTCCATAGAGCTTATTTATACCAATTTTTTCATTTTAAATGTGTCAGCACTGTAGTGTAAATATCTTTTTTAAAAATCTTTTTAGTGTGATTTATACTGAAACGTGAGCCGCTTAATAAAGGTTCATAATAACAGATTGGTTTTATTTTTGGGTCTGCAAAAAATAATTCAGTTAAACTGCCTCTGTCAGTGGTTCTGTTCCTACCTGCACTTGAGGCATAGGATGCCCTCACTCCGTTGCGGAGCGAGGAGTTGCAGCAAACTGAGGTAGAGCGGAGGCATTCTTTGTCAGCCAAGATTAAGTCAGAATGCAAAATCACTCCTCCCTGCACAGCTGCTCATTAAAGGCGCTCTCCAAACCCTGTCATCAGATGTTAATGTGGAACAGAGACAGACATTACCCACAGCCTTCCTGTGGCAGGAGGTTGGACACCCAATGGGCTCCAGGAGCGCTGTCGGCATCTGTGCAGCTGAGCCGGGCAGGGTGACAAACTCCTTTTGTGCTCATCTCCTCCCCCTGCACAAGCCACGATTCATATATTTCTTTCCACATTTTAAAATCAAAGCTCATACCAGTTATCTGACTAAATTAGAACAAAGAATGTTTTTAAGTGGTTACTCAAACTGAAGCCAATATAACTTGAGCTGTGGCCTGATGCTCACTGAGGCAAATTTGGATTAGGACTGCTCCACGTGCTGATAGTGCAAGGCAGTACAGATAGACTGGCCAATGTGTCTGGTAGGAAGATTCCTCGAGTCCCAGGTTAGAAGTAAAAATTGCTTCATCAGGAAAATGATAGTGGTTTCCAAGTTTGACTGTTCACCTCTTTCTACTCTGTGGAACTCTATAGTTTTCCTAACCTGTGTTCTGAGTAAAGAGGATACAAGACTAGCTAGCGTCTGATGTGGTAATGGCAAACACTGTAATTTAACTTATTTGTTGTAATGTGTTGCTGTGTAGTACAAACACATCTGAACGCTGTTTCTTTTTCAGGTAGCTACAAACAGCAGTAACCTGCCCTGCAGCCTGTCCTTCAACTAAATATTTAAAACTTGAGATTCTAGGCCTGTTATTATTTCTGAAGCCCTAAAGTCTCCAGGTTTTTGGGGGAAATTTTTTCCCTATGGCTTCTTGAAAATTACACATCCTTACAGGCACAAATCAAGACCTTTGATATGCTTAGTGATCACTTTGGCTTCAATTGTAGCAATAGAACAATGTGTTGTTTTCTTTCCCAGGTGTTGTCTAGTTCAACTACCCGAAGGCCTTTTGGTGCAAATATTTCTTGCTCCTAGGTTGTTAAAATTGTTACTTTGTACTTATGCCTGGCACTGAAATCAGCCATTTACCTGTTGTGTGCCCTGATGTGTTTAAATCTACAATAGGTCTGTTGAGGAATTATTAATTAAATCAGCATTTGAATTGCTAAACGTTACTCTTACGTAGCCATAATTATGTATTAGAGAAGCAATAGAATCATGAATCTCTTGGATGTGGCGAAATCTAATTGCTATTTTCATGACTTCTGGATAAGAGATGACTACCAGTTTTGCAGCCTCAGGGATCTTGCTTCCCCTCACTCCATAAGCAAATGGTTCAAGTGTGACGCGGTAAGTTACGACTCCAGCATACTCGGATTTGAAGTGTTAATTGGTTCATGTAAGGATTTGAGCCTTTGTGATAGGAACATGCTCTCAGCTCCTATTGTGTTCTTTGGACAATCTGGAAATTTCCACCCATAATCTCCTGGCTTTGCGAATGCACGCCGTTCTGTTCCATTCCTTTTTTTTATGCCAGCCATCAGAGAGCAGGGAGGAGCTGCAGCTTGTAGCTTAAACCCAGCACGCAGCTTTTCAAATCCATTAGTAGACAGCTCCAGCTTTACAAGAACCACCCAGCTTTGACAGGTGTGGCTTTTTTTTTTTAAATTTTTTCCCCGTTGAATCTCATTTGTGTTCTGTCGATCCGTATGCTGAGCATTCATTCTATTTTTTTCCTGTTGGATTTAGTGAAATGTGTACATCACCCCCCCCCCTTGATGGCAGACTATTTTCTGTACTGGGGGTCCTCTCTAGACTGAAGAAATCAATATTTGAACAGTGTAGCAAATACGACTTTACACTTACAGTAGAACTTTTTTCCACTTGAAAACCTGCTCAGTGGTCTTGGCTGGTGTGCTCTCAAACTTCTGCTCAGGTATGTCTTCATTCTGACATTTTGCTTCTTAACTGCCCGTGTTTTAAACTCATTTTTTGTCACTTTCAGAATTTTGAGAGAGAAGTAGCAGCAGTTCTTACAATTTTTATGCACTGTTTATTTTTGAGACAGTTAGATTTTGACTGTTAGGCAGAGCTTGAAGAGAGGACTGTACGAACAGTACACAACAATGGCTGTCGGAACTGCCATTGTACACAAATGTGCACAGGGTTTGCATCGACCAGCTGCAGTGGGATACACTTGGCTAGCTTTGAAAACCAAACTTTGTCCTCTACCTGTGGTGTATTTCTCTTGATACGGTTGCTTTTCAAGTGAGAGAGGACAATTTCTAAGAATTTCAGCTCCCAAGTTGTTCATTAGTCTGACAGAAATCTTGGTGTCAAGTGGTCCTATGCGATATCCTCTGCTCCTGTTGCATACATCAGCTTCACATGCAGACTTTTGCTCCAGCAATAAATCTTTCCTGCCCTGCAATGTACTGACACCAGTCTTTGCTTGTTGCTTTTTTCCTCCCCCTGGATTTCAGTTTTTTATGACTGTTACTTTGGCTGAAATCTCTGGTGTTCTCTTTTGGCCCATGTTCTTCTGCAGATGGGAAAAATCTGTGCGAGGCACAGTGCCTGTATTGCAGCGGTGGTCAGATCCGTGTGTTTGCTGTGCTGTCCCAGCTAATGACACAATGTGCAGAACCTTAGAGATGTTTCCATAGATCCCGTACTGTTTTTGTGGGTAGTAAAGAGCTGCGTTGTTACTGACCCTACCAATAGCTCTTAAGATGGTAGTTACTGTTTTTGTTATGATTACTGGAGCTTTTGCATCTCACTGGCAGCTGGCTTCATGTGTTACATACAGGTGTTACTGGTGTTGTGTCACCCCCAGCCCTCCGATGCCTGCAAACTGACTCCAAAACAGCCTTTTCATTACAGGTACTGCTGGCATGCAGATTTCCCCTTCCTTGTTACTATAGTGAATATTTCAATACTTTAATGGAAATATTAATTCTATCTAGTATTAGAAATAAAGTATTATTTCAGAGGGTGATGATTTAAGTATTCATCTGTGAAAGAATTCCTTGGTGATGAATAAAATTGATTTTTAAGCAAAAATACACGTGCGCAGTAAATACATTGGCATCGCAAATAATGTAGGGAATGGAAACGTGGAATGGTTGACTGCTGTGGAAACAGATTGGCAGAATGTTATGAACTTGGAACACTGAAGAAGTCTTCCAGGAAACATAAGGAAAATATTCTTTGTTTCAAAATGACCATTTTCTAATATGTGCATGTGAATAAGAATGCTGAATTGATGAAAAAAATCCATGTTTTCTTTATGCTCATGGGAGAAAGACCCATTGTGAGAGGGGTTACCACCTGACCCTATTGATGAAAGCTGTACTAATTCTGATCAAATGGTATAAGACATCTTTGTAGGCCTCTCGGCTATAATTGCATTCATTTTTGTAATGGTCAGATGAAGCTGAGAAGTTCACTTGTAGGCAGCCGGCGCCTTTGACCTGAATGTGAATGTGTACGAGTCAGAAATGGGAAGGATGACTTCTGATTGCTGTGTGAGACACTCTTAAAAATGCTTTCCTGGGTTGTGAGTCCCTGCTACTACTCATTTGGTACCTTATTAGGTGGATGAAACGCACTTTAAAAACTGTGTAATAGATAATGCTGATGTTTTGTGCCGATCCTGCTGAGTTTCCTGCACACGGGAACACTTGGAAACCTTTGACTCCCATTGGTCACTCATTTCTTTTTTCTTAAAAAAAAAAAAAAAAATAGAAACAGTTCTGCTGTGTGTGCAGCTTCTCATACAGAAGCAGTGATTAACTTCACGGTATCTAGGTTGCTAGTTCTGTTAGAGTCATTGGAATGTGGACTTTCCCAATCTCATGTATCAGATTCGGGCCGCTGTGTTCCTTTGTACTGTAATGCTGTTATTGCTTCTGCTTTAGAGCTGTTCTGTACTTAAGTGCCAGGGAACCACTGGTTGCCTTGTGTTCTGGTCACGCTGATAGACAGCTTTCTGATGAGGTCATTAGTCCTAAATACTCCTTCAACATTTGGTGTATGGATGTGATATTCTGATGCAGTGATTAAAGGAGCAGATTAAAGTTCTATTTTTATCAAGTTTTATTTTGCAGTAACTGTTTCAATATGTTTCCTTCTACCGACTGATTTCCGTTTCACCTGAATGACAGTGTGGTGTGTCTCAGAGGTTAGGCTTGTGTTTTAAGGGCTGATTTCCATGGAATTTTTGTTTTTTAAATCTGGCTGCATTGTAGGGCAGTTAGCTGAGAAAGGCGTTCCAGAGAGTCCCAAGAAGAAAACCTTGCCAATTAGACCACTTTTCTATTGGGCAAACGTGAAAATTTCCCTGAGATAAAGATTTTGCTTCTGTACTACTGTGTGTATTTGTCAGAAATAGTACTGCTTTCATCTCTTAAGTCACCCTGTAACTCAATCCTGTGCTATCTTATTTTGAATGTTGTCATCTGTGCCAAGCAGTACATTTGGAATGCATGTATGCACATTCTTAAAGTGTTCAGGTTCAAGTTTGGGATGTATGTTGCACAACTGTATCTTCCAAGTACAAGAACAGAGAACTTCGTGCTATTTATGATGCTGACAAATCAAGAAAAGCAATAGGAATAAGTAATGGAAAAATTTAGTCTCATGGTCTTTTACACATGTGCATTGAGTATTTATTTTCCTGAATCTGACAAAAGTAGATACTCATCTATAATGCATGCTGAAGTGTTCAAGCTTGTATGAATGATTTGAATAGAAATAAATGATGTAGAATATTTATCACCATATATATGCTATCAATATATATATTATCTATATAATATATATCAGTCATCAGGATATGATCAACAGTGTTTCATTTCAGAAGAGAAAACTTTTCAGTCACACTCTGTGTCACAGCTGTGCCACATAGCTGGGACAGGCGTTCTCTGCTGTACCACCATGTAACTGGGTGTGACTTCTGGCAATTCAGGATGAGCCATCTCAGCATCAGCTTTCTGTGTTCCCCGATGCTTTATCAAATCTGCCTTTTTGTTTCACTCATCTTGGTTCAGTGCTGCAACCAATGCCTTTGAGAATATGGAAGTCATAAACAGCTGTAATTCCTGCATCAGCTTCTGCAGAGTCACAGCAAACTTTGGATTGGATTTTTCTGAATGAAGTTCTGATAGCAGAAACAGGCAGAAGAGAACGAAGGTATCGCAGCAGCAGCTCTAAGTCAGCGTTAGAACCAGTGCAAAGTACCAAATCAAAAGGGATATTTTTCTCATCAAAGTACCTCTGAAATGACCAAGAAAAAATTTGCAAAACTCAGTGCTTTCAGATGGCTGCATCCTAAGAAGGTCTCTTGATGAATGAAATTGTGCATGACCTATGCAGGATACCAGGAAGAAACTGCTGCTTCAGCACTTCAAACCAGAGATTTATTTCAAAGTTTTTAAGTAGACCCTTAAAAAAGGATGAAGAACAAAATCTCCCCAAAACAAAAAAAATTTGAGAGTAAGCAGCAATTCTGAGGAGATTTAGAATCATAGAATTGCTCAGATTGGAAAAGACCTTAAAGATCATCAAGTCCAACCACAAACTAACCATACTACCCAAACTCTAACAACCCTCTGCTAAATCATGTCCCTGAGCACCACATCCAAACAGTTTTTAAACACATCCAGGGATGGTGACTCAACCCACCTCCCTGGGGAGCGTGTTCTAGTGCTTAACAACCCTTTCTGTAAAGAAGTTTTTCCTAATATCTAACCTAAACTTACCCTGGTGCAACTTGAGGCTATTTCCCCTCATCCTGTCACCAGTGAGAAGAGTTTGAAACAACTGTGCTCAGTCCTAGTAAACTGGGGATGCCTAGTAAACTTGAGATAGTAAGTGCATTTGTGAACTAGAGGGGATTTGTGAAGGAGGCGCAGTCACTTCTGCAGTTCATCTTGTAATATAGCAGGTCCTAATGAGACTGGTTCCTATTCTTCCATCAGTTACAACCATCTGTTAACATCAGCAGCTTCAGTGAGGAAATCTGTACTGCTCTTCTGAGCAGGAGGGGTTTGGGCTTTTTTGCTGCTTGTTCTATCTTCAGCTGTGGAAAGGCCATGGACGCTCACTCTTATGCTTGGTGCCCTAAGATACCGCATCAAGATAAGTGGGGCCTGGTGGTTCTGACATGTTCTCCATCAAGCCTTATTCAGGACTGGGATCCCCTCGCCTAAGTTCAGGTGCTGGTTATGTGTTTGTAGCAAGTGGTTCATAGAAGTTCACCATGATTCGGAGGTCGGTGGATCTTTGCATAATTTTCACCTCCATCATTTTTTCAAGCATCCAATAAACATTTTGCATGAAGCCTAGCTTGCCAGTCATAAGACATAACAGAGAATGCATCTCCGCCATGGGAGCCAGAGAAGGTGCACAGACTGTTCCATATGTCGTGTATGTATGTGCACTCATTTTCCATAGCAGGCAGGCTGAGGAGCTTGCATTGAGGTGAATGCCCTTCCTCCTCCCCCCAGCATCCCTTAGCTATGCCCAGCTGCAGTGCTGTTTTCACTTCAAGTTCACAAAGATGCTAAAGACTGTTCTTCAGGAGTGGGCAAGAGTCTGACTTGAACGCGTAGGCATTGCTGAAGGCTCTTCTAGAGCTAAGCAGGATGCCTCCCAAAGAGGAATGCTGCTACCGAAGGAATGAAAATGTGTTGTTCCATTGTTTTTTTTCCTTCTGGAGGGCAGAAAAGTTCTTATTTCAGCTTCCCATAAATCGCGATGCTTGTAAACTGGGATGGAGTACACAAATGGGCTTAGCAAAAGCTGATGTTTTACAACATTCTTTACAATGGCTAAAGAATAGAAAGATTTCCCATTCCCTGGTTTTCCCATTTACAAGATAGGGCAGCCGACCACACTGAAGCAGCCTGAATGGATGCTGAAAAATCCTTTGTTAGTCTGTGTTCCAAGCCATAATCCAGTGCTTCAGGCTGCAACAGGTCCTGGTTGCTACGTATTTATTCCAGGTCTGTCTGTATGATTGAAGAGCAAGCAAAAAATCTAGGGATGGAGGATGACCTTTCCTTTTTAGAGGACATACAGTTGAACACAATCAGTTAGTATTTTTCCCATGAGGCATTTTAATCTAATCAATTGCTGTTACCTCAGAAGTCTTTCCCTGGCTCTTTTCACTCACTGAAACTTTTTTTTTGTACCCAGAAAACGTAAATGGATCAGCATATTCAGTATATTATGATGTCCTCATCATAAGAAGCTCTTAGACTTCAATTTGATGTTATCCTGGCTCCAGGCAGAGCACTTCCAGCCCACACAATAGGATTCTTGTTCAGATCTTCCCAGGAGTCCCATTCATTGTATTTGTTGTGTGAAGAAGTACTTTTGCTCATATCTGTGTTTGCTGATGCTCTGAAAAGCCAAGGCTTCACCTCCATGGATTTAATACACCATAGCATTAAAAACTATCTTTTTCCTTAAAATACTACTTCCTGCAGGTACAAATGCATTACAGCAGCTGCAGTCTCTTAAAGCACAAGTGACTTGCTAGGAGAGATGATCATAATTATTCTGTTCTTCCTCTTCTCTGAATGTTAAGCTGCTGCCATAGCTCAGTTACTAACTTTTTCCCTAGGTGACCATATTGTTTATGTTTCAGCACTTAAGAATTCAGTTTAGGTTCAGGTTTTTCATACTAAAAGAGGATTCTTATGTCAAAGAGATGTCGCTAAGTTACTTTTTTGCTCTTTTTATTGGCTTCCATTTGTTACCGACTCTTAAATTTGTGTGACAACATAAGACATAGATAACATCCTTACAGGGATCCCATAAGTGCTGAATTCAGTGGGATGAACACCTGTGGTTCCTTCTGGAATCTATCTGCGTGGGAAAAGGCTTGACTTTACTCCATATAACAAACAGCCACATTAAAACACCTTATGTGGAACAAATACTTTTATTTACAAGAGAAAGTATGACCATTTGAAAATAAAAAAATGGTACAAGTCTACTTCTGGTCTTCAGCCTGGCATAGGTCACGTCTCCAGCATGTTTCCTTAGGCGGCATTCTGGCTTAGGGATCACATTTGTGGCAGAACTAATAATCCAGCAAATTGGTACCAAATCTCCAACTGGAGAGCCACGTACAGCTTAGTCTCTTCTTACGTAAAAAATATTGTATCCAAGTTCAATCATACCCCCAATGAGCAAGGCCCACAATGGGATAAATACATAGGCTAGTTTCATCGTGGTGAATTGCTGCAGCTTAGCACAGAGGGCAAGGCAGAAGGCCAATTTAAGCAGCATTGCAATGAGATACCAGGTTTTCTTCTTGATGTTCTGGGAGCCATTGCGAGGGTCAAAGCCAGACTTGCAACGTCCAGCCATCTTTACAATTAACATAACTAAAAGAATAGTATCAAATATCCAGACTGGAATGAAAATGAGGAACCAGTTCCATGGTGCTTTCTCATCCAACTTCAGCACCAGCATGATGAGGAAGAGTAATGTAAAAAGCCATGTCAGTAGTACTCTTTGTGCCAGGGACATTCTCATTTAAACAGCTTGAAGAGGAAGTCTGGCAAGTGGTCAGCAACCTAACAAAACAAAACGCAGAGGAAGGCCATCAAAAGCTGTCATTATACAACCACCAGGTATATTCTGTGCACACTAATAGCACCTCTTTCTGTCAAACAGCAATCTTAAAATACTGAAACTTATGGATAATGCTTGCTTTGTGGCAAGTATCTAAAGTATGTATGCTGATAGGAGTACTTCTATTTAGTGGCCTGGTAGTAAGTTTAAATCGCAGTGTAGTCATGATGAAAGAAAAACAGGAACGAATTATCAGCCATTGCACTCATAAAGGTTTCTATATTCCTAAATGAGACTTAACCACTACAGCTGCCAGAAGACTTTCACTGCAAGTCTAAAGTACCAGTTTTAAAGCAGGAACAGGAAGAACTATGATCCTCCTTAGTCATCCAAGCTACAACAGTGAATAATTACATACCAGTAAAACAGTGCCAAAATAGATTTCATAAGCAACTATTCTCAATATTTGAGATTTAGATATGTCATAAAAATTAATTCTGTAAAACCAATATTGTTTTGCTTGAAACAAACTGAACTTTGCTTTGTTCTAGCTGACAGAACCCAGCACCTGACCTTCCTGCCAGCTCCCAGAGGGGCAGGACAAGCCCCTTTCCCTCCCAGGCACTGCTGGCTCTTGCTGTGGCTGCTGTTCTTACTGATGCTCACCAGATCCACTGAGTCTATTCAACTCCCTGAACAGGCAGAAAACTATTAGCAACACTTCCCTTCTAGTTGTTTCCTCCCCCCACATTAGAATACTAAACTAGACTAGGGGACAAGCATAATGTATGCCACTAAAATCATCCCTCTGTCACCTGATTTGTGATTCAACTAACTTTCATTTTTGCTAAGTCTTTAAGGGCAAAAGTGGAATTTGTTTTAAGGAACAGACCCAGCCAAGCTTAAAATAATCTAAGTTGGGGTTACTGTCAGTGCAGCTCTCCCCTCTGATCCTTGGGTGACCCCAGGCCAGTTTCTTGAGCTGAACAAGTGAAAATAAAGTTTTAAATAGTATTTTTGTAGCTTGCTCAGTCTGCCTAACAGTGTGATGAAAGCCAGTTACTGAAGGGCAGAACTGGGACCCATCCTCGAGGATGGGGCAGAGCTGACCAGCAACATATACATGAGATTTAAATTGCTGGGCAGGCTGAAAAAAGAACAGATGGAAGTTCAGCTAGCATTGCTCTGGTTATAGGCACACACATAAACCAGCTGGCAGACAGGACTACAGAACAATTATCATAATCCACCTTAAGTATTTCCCGCTCTTTGAAAGTATTTCCAGAATCCTCAAGTACAAGTTGATGGCTACAGTGAAGACAGCAGTAATCTGGAACTGTCAACGTTCCCTTCATGAAAACATTCCAGAGAACTCGTTCTGGAAATCATCACAACAGGCACTACAGGGAGAAGAACCTCTTATTTGCAAACTGACGGAAGGAGAAACCAAAGAAGCAGACTGGAAACTTGTGCCTGAAAGGCAAAAGGAAATTCAACACTCTTAGAAGTATCGGATTATCGGATACTCGAAGAAGGTGCTATCAACTGTCTCTAGAGAAAACAGAATCAGACTCATGTGAATGGGAAGGGACCCTTTAAGGTCATCTAGTCCAACTCCCCTGCAATAAACAGAGCCATCTACAATTAGATCAGGTTGCTCACAGTCCCATCCAGCCTGACTTTGAAATGTCTCCATGGATGGGGCATCCACCACCTCTCTGGGCAGCCTGTTCCAGTGCCTCACCACCCTTCTTGTAGAAAAGACAAAAAAGAAAGCTAGAGAAGAGGTGTTAGGTGGAACTTCTTAGTTAGAAAGTTGCTCATTTCTTGAGGTTCAGAACCACCTTGTAACACAATTTAAACAAGCAGACAAAAGCCTCAGCAAGGGACATGACGCTGCCTTTCATTTCTGTAGTTAAGAGATGTACCTGCACAACTGGATAAGAACTGCAAGGCTCCACAGTTCTATAGGTGTTTTTGGGGTGAAAATTCAAAAAATCCAAGGGTAATTCTGAGATCTCACAGTCCTGCAGTACAAGCACGGGATGCTAAAAAAAAAAATCTAAAACCTGGCAGCTAGGGACACAGATGGCAGTGATGGAGGGATTGATGACAAGAAGAACGTGACCATATTTTGCAAGGAAAGAAAGAACAGCATCTGCAGACAGCTGGAGACGAGCTGTCACAAGCCTTGGGAAAGGGATGCAAATCTGGTATGCACCTGAACCAGTTCTGTGAAAGCGCTGAAGTAATGTCAGTGGCAGAGTATAAAAATAAAAACGCTGTTGGCTCTTAATAGGACTCCTGTAATTAGCAGGAAGTGAAAATTATCAGTGATGAGAGACACTATGCAAGTAGTATTACTGACCTCGGTGGGATGAGCACAATAATTAGAATATCGTGTTAGCTAATTATGTCCTGTTTAGAAGGAAAACATAGAAAGGGAAATTTAAACACAGCATTCAGCTCTACATTGACAACAGCAGAGCTACAAGTTTACACGTAAAGCTCAAAAGTTACTTACAAGCTGTAGGAACTGAAGCCCAACTAACCATAAATCTAACGACTAAATGACTCAGTGGGTATCTGAGCAACGGGACGCGTTCCCGTAGGCCCGCGTTAAGCGCTTTCACTCGCTCTTCGTTGCGGCGCTCCTTTCCCTGCCGTACAGCCGAGCAGCGCTGCGGGGACAGCAGGGCCCGCAGGGCGATGGGCAGAACGACGCGCAGAAACACGGGATGCGCCCAGCGGGAAGGGGCCCACAGGGAGCACCAGACCCGGGCTCCCCACAGGAACACTGCAAACGCAAACCTTACGCCTGACAGCAGGGACTCCGGCAGCTCGGAGCCGTTCCGCGCCGACCGCCCGCAGCTTCGGAGCCTTTTTTCCCAACCCCCCGCGCTCGGCACCCGAGGCCCTTCCCTCAGGGCCGGGCCGGAGCGGCCCGCCCGGCACGGCCTCAGTCGGGCTTCCCACGGCCGAGCCGCTCACCCGACGGACCCCGATCCCGGACGGACCCCGGAGCCGCTCGCCCCACTACATACCGCCCGGCCCGGGGCCTCCCGGCGCATCCCCGGCCCGCCCGGCTCCGCGCAGGCAGCGCGGCTCCGCCCGCTCCGCTTTGCCACAGGAAGCTCCGCCCCCCTTCCCTCTCTATTGGCCAGCAAGGGAGCATTCTTACCGCGCTCCCGCTCTCATTGGGTCGGCGAGACGCCCATCGAAACGAAGCTGCCCTCCTATCTGTCGGCCGTTGGTGGAGATTCGTCCTTCAGCCCGCCTCCCTCCCTTCCCCTCGTCGCCAATTCGCTCAGAGCGCCGTCAATCACTCCGTTTCCGCCCGCCCGCCACGGAGCCCCACGCCCTCAGGGGCGCGCGCTCGGTGGCTGCGGCTCGGGCGCGCGCCGGCTCCTCCCCCCTCCGTTCTCTCTCCGCTCCCCCCGCCCTCAGCTGTTGCCTCGCGCGCCGCCGCCTCCTCGCAGTCTCGCGCTCCTCTCGCTGCCCGTTGTTTGCGGCGCGCGGCAGCGGTAAGGTCGGGGCGCGCGGGGGGAGCGGGCGCCAACTTCACCTCGGGGCTCGGGCCGGGGGCGGGCGGGAGGGCGAGCGGGGGGCCGGCAGGGCGCGGCAGCCTCGGCCGCTCCGATCGGAGCCTCCCGGGGAAGCGAGGCCCTCGGCCTCCGCGGCGCGGAGACCCCCGGCGCGGGGCGGGGCGCGGCCTCGGGGCGCGGCGGGAGCGGGGCGGCGCGGCGCGGGGTCCGCGGGCGGCCGCGGCGTCGGGTCCTTCCCCGCCCGGAGCCGCGTGGGGCCGGTGCCGGGCGCCGGGCCGTCGGTTTTCCCCGCCTTTCCCAGCGCTGGATTTCAGCACCCCCGTCCCCGAGCTCGCCTCGCTCCGCGCGCCGTACGCGCCCGCCGCTTTGCCCTCCCTCGCCTCGTTTCTCCCCTTCCCGCTCTGACCCGCGGAGTGCCGGCCGCGTCCCGCCGCTCGGAGCCCCGTGCCGCCCCCCTCGCCGTGCGGAGCGTTGCTGGAGGCGGCCGCGCGGTGCCGGCGCTGTCCCGGCGCGCGGCTCAGGTGTGCGGGAGCGCCGCCTCAGCGCCCCGCGCCTTTCTCTCGCGGCGCTCCCGCACGTTGCCCGTCAGCCGGCGAGCAGCGCCAGTGCCTCGCCTCTCGTTCCCGGTCTGCCCGCGCCTTAATTAACCCGAGAAAGTAATTAATTGGGAAACTTGTTGAGAGCGCTTAAATTAACGCTCCGAAATGCTTTTTTTTTTCCCCTTCTTTTTCTTCTGATGAAGATGCGCCTTCCCGCAGAAGACGCGGCTTGTTTAACACTTGTGGCGCTCTGCTTCTCTGACAGGGACGATGTGTGTCATCGGCACCTCGCCCGCTTCCATCTTCCTGTTGATGCCGGCGATTCCGTTGCATCAGGGCCTCGCTTCAGGCAACCTGCAGCCTCCCCGGATGCCCTCACCGCAGCGGTGGTCGCTAAGGGCTCCGTTCCTGTGCTGGGCCGTTTTTGTTTTGCTGGGTTGGAGGCTAAGAGTGTTCCTCGAACAAATCTCAGGGTTATAAAATAGCCCCGTGCACTTGGCTATTTCTGCGGCTCTGAGGGTTTTAGTGATCTTCTTTGATTTACCTCTTTCCTTGTAACTCGCTGGAAAGGATAATCCTTTCCTGAGAAGCCTTATTTCTGTCCTGGTGAGGTGTTTACAGACTGATGGACTTACACACGTTGCACTTGTGTCAGTTCTTTTTCTTTCTTTCTTTCTTTCTTTTTTTTTTTTTTTTCCCCCCAGAGCTCTCCCTTACAGTATTTGTAAACAGTTCTGAAAGCAAAGATTGAGAGCAGCATTCAGATCTGAGCCATTTAAGCTCCTGATCCCCTTTTAAAGTGGAGTGTTAGTGCAGCTGAATTTTCAGTTGCGATGTTTTAGTGCCAGTGTATGTTTGTATTCTGGACATAAATATTATAGAGGCTAAAACAGTCTGAGTCATCCGAAAAAGAATTTGGAAACCTGGTTTGTTTAATTCAGTGTTTGCAGAAGGGTTTTTTCCTCTTGCGTTATGTGGAATGTGCCGTACAAATAAATTGCCAGCGAGTCTGAGCCCCATGGAACGTTTGGAGCAT
This sequence comes from Chrysolophus pictus, assembly GCA_037305975.1. NCBI lineage: Eukaryota > Metazoa > Chordata > Aves > Galliformes > Phasianidae > Chrysolophus > Chrysolophus pictus. The sequence continues at coordinate 183,911,627 of CM074576.1, forward strand.
TCCAGCGGTGCTGGCCTTCTCCCAGAGCAGACTCAGCTCGCCTCGCCCTGAAAGTTTGTCCCAGTGGCACACAGTGCTGCGCAGTGCTACCCTCTGGGAGAGCTTGGAGGGCTGTGAGCCGTGGAGTGGGGTGTGAGCTATCAGGCTGGCGGTGCTGCATTGGAAGGGGCACGTGGCTGCATTTGGGTTTCCACTGGGCTTTGCTTCAGCTCCTCAGGCTGAGCTGTGTGGTTTCTCTTTGAGTTGGCAGGGGTCACTGGGAAGCAGGGGATGTGATTTCATTCCCAGTTCTCTAAAGCTGCGTATATCGCTCCCCATGCTTTGTCTAAATACCATGTCTTACTCTTTGTTTATAGTAGAAATTGGGAAGGAAACAGTGAATTCATTTATTATCTTTTTCTCAGGACTCTTGTGAGTGAGAATTCCGAAACAGTCTCTGTTTCTGTGACAATGCTGGAACAGTTTCTCTGGGTCTGTGAGGAAGTTCTTAACATGATTGATGCTCTACAGATTCATGACCTGACAGTTTCTGTGAACTTTGTGCTGGGCTTTCTAAGTGCACAAAACCTATGCAATTACTTGACCAACTTTTTACATGGTTTGATAGTGATGGAACACAGGGGAATGGTTTTTAACTGAAAGGGGAGATTTAGGTTAGATGTTAGGAGGAAATTCTTTACTCAGAGGGCGGTGAGGCCCTGGCACAGCTGCCCATAGAGCTGTGGGTGCCCCATCGCTGGAGGCGCTCAGGGCCGGGTTGGATGGGGCTCTGGGCAGCCTGAGCTGGTGGGGGGCAGCCAGCCCATGGCAGGGGGTGGGGATGGGTGGGCTTTAAGGTCCCATCCAACCCAAGCCTTTCTGTTATACTTAAATCTTTGTCAGTCTTCTCCCATTAAAGTGACTTCTTCAGTCAGTCAGATGACACAACCAGGTCTCACGATGATGAAAGATGTTACCTACATGGTGACAGATTTTTGTGAAATTTTTGACAGGTATTCCCAGCAGAAGGGCAGCTAGAATAGAGCCCCATATTGCATCAAGGGAGCAGCAGCTGTGTGTTGAGCTGTGAGCCATCGTGGTGTGCTGCTTGCTCAGCCCAGTTGTTTGTGCAGCTGGTAGTGCAGGTGAGATGGGGCTGGTAGGACACCGGATGGAAAAATGACAACAGGCTTAAATTAATTCTGCCCACAGGGCAGCGTAGGCCTGTGTTGTTTTTCTTTTTTCTTTTTTCTCTCTTTCTTCCTTTCTTTTCTTTTTTAAACATTGTTTTCTTTTTTTTTTGTGAAGAAAACAAAATAAAACTTTTGGGCTGCTGTTCAGTGACAGCTGACCACTGCTTACTCTGAGATATGGAGCAGCATGATAAAGAAGAGGCTTTGAATGCTTTAAATGTTGTGTTTTCTTGTTTGAATTTCCAGTGCTGCTGTTCCTAAAGGTCTGACTGGTTACAGAGGAAACTACTTGAAGAAGTCAAGCTCAGATTTTTGAAAGAAATACAAAGAGGTTAATAAATAGCCTATGGAGGAATCCTAATTACAGTCCCTGATTGTAATTAGGGTTATAATGCATTGCTATGTAATTTTTGGGAATACTTTCTATGTAATCATGGGATAATATAAGTTGAAAGGGATATCTGGAAGTCACTTAGCTCATTCGAGCTTGGAAGCAGGGCCAGCTTCAAAATCAAGCAAACATTTGTGCATATGTACAGATACCCATTGTGTTATCAGTACATTTGGAAATATGATTTTTTTTTAATTTTCAGTTGAAGGGAGGATATGAAGAGTTTATAGAACTGTTCTCTTTTTTTCTTAATTTGTGTCTAAAGGGGATTTTTTCAAACTCACTTTTAGGGGGGCTGCTGCTTAAATGAAACATGTGGTGTTCAGTCTTGACTTTATTCTTGTGTCATTTGAGGTGGGCTTGATGGGTGGATTCAAAAGTCTGGGTGATGCACTTGCTGGATTGACTCCAAGTTGCTGGAGACTCCACACTTGCTGCATTGACTTCTGTTTGCAAATAAATCTCTGGTTCTCGCTCTTAAACACTAAAATTGCAAGGTGGGAGAAGAAATTAAAACCACTTAGTGTCAACTATGAAGTCATGCACACCTTGTGTTCAGAAATTGGCCAACAGCTGCTTTTTGGGGTTAGATGGTTAGCAGATGCCAGCCTTAAGACGGCTGAGCAGCGTTCTGAGCTCAGCTGCCTTAAGGGACAGTGTGTTCTCTGCTTGCCATGTTGTACTCTTGTACTCTTTCCTTGGCATTTGCTGCTGGGTGCTGTGGGCTCAGCGAGGTACAGTGTTAGTATGGCCGGATGGGTAGATCTTGGTCATCTGTTTGGATGTTGTCTGACATTCTGGGCTGTGAGGCTTTAGATTCCTTCAGCTGTGTGTGTATTTTTGTTCTTAGTGTTATTATGTGTTTAAATAGCTGTTTTCTTCTGGAGTCTGAGTGAAGTCCTTGGCTTCAGTGACTTCCTGTGGCACTGGGTTTGTCAGTCGCGTTGTGTTGCAATATAACATTTCTCTGTTAAGAGTTTGGCTTTGCTTTACTTTAAGCTCAGAGAGAAGTTCCCTTTATTATTAGTTGCTATTTTTTTTACTATGTTTTCTGTGTATTTCTTAAAATCTCAATTTATAATTACTTCTCTGTTCATTCTTGCTGATCTCAACAGGAGAGGTTTTAGATTGTTTAATAATTCACAGCCCTTCTCAGAGCGTCCTCCTACCTTTCCCCAGTATTTCTTCTCCCCCAGTATTCATCCTTAAACAAAATACATGCATTTCTGGCCAGGTTGCTTAACAGCAATACTGCAGTGTTTTCATTCTTCAGGGGATTCCATGCTCTTTTGGCTGTAGAATATTGAATGGCAGAGCACACACCTAATTTCCTTTCCAGATTTGAGATGCCTGATTTTAAAGTGTAGTGTAAGCAGATCACTTTACCCACCCTATAATATGCATTACTGATATTAGATTCTCTTTATATTGCCTATTTACTGTTAAATTTAATCTATTTTCTTTAGTGTTGATAATGTAATTGTAATAGCCATCTGGAAATATTCCTACTTCACTTTTCCTTTTCTCCAATACTTAACAAATGAAGTGAGCATTGCTGGACCTATTTACAGCAGCTTGAGGCTTGCAGTAATAAAGCAGATCTCAGTTCACTCAATTTGAGAGTTTAGTACTTCACAAAAATTCTCACTGCTGGAGGGAGAAGGAGAGGGGAAATCATCTGAACGGGTTCCAATGATCTGCTAATGACAGGCGATTGGTACTTGGGGAGGATGCGGGTGGAGAGTGGGTGGAGTTTGCTGCAGTCAGAGCTGCCTCACTGTGAGAAGTGACATTGGCCATGGCTTTTCCCAAGTCAGAAGGTGTGTGGAGCTAATTTGGGTGAAAACTAGGCTTTTGTTGAGTCATGGCAGTGAGTTCCTTGATGTTATTTGCTGTGCAATGGGCTCCAGTGCTGGTAAAAAGAGCAATGGAAATGACTGGGCAGGAAGGTGGGCTATGGCAGTTCTGCTTCAGGATGGTTTAAAAAGCGGTGAAGACTCACTAGGCCGCAATGACTTTATCCATCTGCCATGGGAGTACCTTCAGTGTCTTCAGGGAGTGATATCTGCTCCAGGTTCCCTTGTCAGAGCTCAGGGAGCCAGCAGGAATGTGGGGCATCTCCGTTTATTCAAGCCGCTGCCAACACCTGCTGGAGCGGCTCTGTGATGGATGTCTGTGGGTCTTCCTCACAGAGGTGTAATGGTTAAATTATTTGAGAGGTGCTGCTTTCTGAGTGCTCTCATCCCCAGTGCCTTTAACTCGGTGTCTCCAGAATGAACTCATCGCCGGGACAGGTTTGTACTGGACAAGGCACCTCTGTCACTGCAGCATGACCAGAAATGAGGAAGCTGGGGAAGCATCAAGAAAGCAGATTAGGAAGACTGAATGTGGTTTTGGGGTTGGGGTGCTGCTATCTGAATGAGAACTTGTGTTCCCAAGCTAGCAGCCTCAAATTTGTATGCACTTTGCATTGGAGGTGAACAGGAGGGCTAGCAAGTCAGCTCTGTGGGATTTCAGTAGCTTCTAGGCACCTGAATAGGCAACAAATGGGCCGTTTTATTCAGACTGGATGCTGCTAATTAATCTTTATTATCCAATTAGTCTATTGCAGTGAAGAATATTGACCTCAAAAATTTGTTCAATTTCCTGGCTGTTTTTCAATTCTTAACAATGTTTGCTTTTCACAAACAGCAATCTCCTTAGAAGACTGTGATGTCCTTGCAAAGGCTCTTTGATAGTCCATGTATGATTTATCACTTGCTCTTGTTTATCACTTAGATGTCCAAAAATACTGATAGTCTTAAGACATAATCTTCATTTGCAGAAACAGGATGGATTGCTGCCCCTATCAGATAGTCTTTCAGGTACAGTGGTGTTCCATTTTTAATGATGGTACCGAGGAGCTTGCCAGATACACGTGTAAGGCTCGTTACTCTGCCATTCCTTGCTCGGATCACTCAGACATCTTAAAAAATCCAGGCTCAGCATTCCCTGCTGTATTCCTGGGGAAGGGTGGCTGTTAAAGGAGCCTGCAGCTTTCTGACAGCTCAGCCGCTTCGTGCCTGAGCTGCTTCAGAAACTTGCTGGGTAGCTATTTGTGGAACATGATGCAAAGATGGTCACTGAGGAGTGGTTTTTCACTTCCTGACTACACTCATCGAGAAGCCACAACTCTGCTTTGCATTGCCTGGTGACAGAAAAACACTCCTTACTAAACAGCAAGTAGATACTTCCAGTGGGTAAGATTTATTGCGGGAAATCACCGGTGTATTTGGAGACACAAGGAGGAGAACAACAGTGCTGCATTTCACTTCAAGGTGGCCGCTGTATTTTGGAATTGTTTTTGAGTGTTTCTTAAGAAGAATGCAGGTATTAATGAAATGATAATGTTGAAAGAAATCATATTTCTTAATGAAGTTGTTTAGTTCTAAGAGCAAATGTATCCTTGCAGTATTTTGGAGATTTCTTATTGTAAGACTACAGATATTTTTAATGGTGTGTGTATGTGTTTGTTCAGTATTCAGCACAAAAAAAACAGGAATTAAAAAAGAGCAGACCTTGACATTGACCATAGAGAGTTCTATTATTTTTTAAAGCCTTTTTAGAGTTGTCTTGTAGATCTAGCATTCTGACAGCTATTACTACATTTGGACTGCAATTTTATAGCTAACATCTCTCATAACAAGCAAAATTGTCTTGATTATAATCCCCTTTAAGGGCTTGAATTTTCTCCACTTTATCGAACGATAGAATATGTTGAAGTTTTAGAAATGTTTTGCTATTTAAAATACATTGCAGCAGGCTCAGGAGTCACTCTGGGAGGTGTAGAATCCCGATGTCTCAGTTCAGGGTCCTTCTCCCCCCTTGTTGTCAATGGGGCAGCTGTGAAATAGCATCACGGTGTTTCCAGTGGAGCCATGAAAAGAAGCCAGTTATGGAACAAAATTAGGAAACTTACACAGACCTTAAGGCTGAGGACAGAGATTCCAGAAATGGCTACAGCAGTTGCAACAACTGCACTCAATGTTCTTTTCCCAGAACCTGAAATAAATGTTGGAAATCCTGATACTCAATATTTTGCTGCTATTTCACACAGTTTTGCAATTCCTTGGTGAAACAAGCATTCCCTGGAAGGCAGTTATTCCCTGTGCTATTCTGCTGCTGCTTTGCCCTTCAAGTGCTGGAGGTTTTTAATTGCGGAAGTGAAGATGCTGAAGCCAAGCCTCCTTTCCATCAAAATTCCTTCTCACTGCTTGCTCTGTGCTATAGCTGTATCATAGAATCATAGAATGGCCTGGGCTGGAAAGACCTCAAAGATCATCTAGTTTTAACTGATTGTGTTAGTTCCAGGCTGCAAGCGCACACTGCTGGCTCATGTCCAGCTTCTCGTCCACCAGGACCCTCAAGTCCTTCTCTGCAGGGCTCTCTCAAGGAGATCTTCTCCCAGTTTGTATAAATACCTGGGATTGCCCCGACCCAAGTACAGCACCCTGCACTTGGCCTCATTGAACCTCATTAGGTTCACGTAGGCCCACTTTTCTATCCTGTCCAGGTCCCTCTGGTTGGCTTCCCTTCCTTCCAGTGTGTCATCTGCACTGCTCAGCTTGGTGTCATCTGCAAACTTGCTGAGGGTGCACTCGATGCCATCGTCTGTGTCACTGATGAAGATGTAGAAGAGCACTGGTCCAAAGACTGACCCTTGGGGGGCACCACTTACGATTGGCCTCCAGCCTGACACAGAACCATTGATCACAACCCTTTGGCTGTGCCCAGTCAGCCAATTCCTAATCCATCGAACAGTCCATCCTTCAAATCCACACCTCTCCAATTTAGAGAGAAGGATGTAGTGAGGGACCATGTCAGAGGCCTTGCAGAGTCCAGGTAGATGACATCCAGCACCCTTCCCCTGTCCACCAATGCCATCACTCCATAAGAGGCCACCAGATTGGTCAGGCACAATCTGCCCTTGGTGAAGCCATGCTGGCTCACCTCTTTATCTTGTATGTCCTTAACATGGCAACTAGAAGGATCTGCTCCGTGATCTTCCCAGGCACAGAGGTGAGGCTCACGGGCCTGTAGTTCCCAGGGTCTTCCTTTCTCCCTTTCTTAAACTTTCTGTAACTGCAGTAACTTTCTGTTATAGATGGTGATAAGGGGTGTGAGCTTCTAGGAAAGAATAAGCAGTGGAAATGGGATCAAATATCGTGGCTGTGGGCAAAATAGAGAGTCCTGAGGGATTATTTCTCTTTTTAAAACTGACGCCTTACCTGAGGCACAGGCAGGTGTGGCTGTGCTGCCAGATGCCTGGTGTCATGGTAAATGATGTTTGTTAAGTCTGTGTTCATCAAGGGCAGGGCTTGATACGAAGCCACGAGCATGGAGCCCAATTCACATCTTAATGTTGCTGTTGTTGGCCTCGTTCACCCCTCAACTAGACAAGTATCTCGGGATGCTCAGTGCTTTTTTCCCAGGTTATTTTTTTGGTTGGTATATATATATGTTTAAGTTCTATTATAGATGGAGTGAAAAACAAGGCTTGAGAATTCCGTTCATGAACAGTATCTCAAGAATGCTGGTATCCAAATTTAGCAGCCTTTATGTTCTGTTGGGAGAGCAAGTATGTTAATTCCTTTCTGTTTACAAACTAGCCTGACCTTGGATTACAAGGCGACGTAGGGGGCCTAAGCTGGCATGGCAGCAAGAGTCCTTGTTGTGCTGGCTGCTAGATGGAATCCTTAGGTTAGCAGTGCCTTGTTTTTTATTTTGTTTTAATTTAAATTCTTTTTTTTTTTCTTTCCTCTTTCCTTTACCTGGTTGGGATTCTGCTAAGGCTAGCTGAAAGCAATGTGAGAAGGTTTCCCCTGAAAGGTGTGACAAATTTCTCATTTGTTTGTATGCTATTTGCAATTCTGAAATGCTGTTTGGAGGACAGTACCGCATAGATAAAGTACTTTAACAGAACACTGTGTGCATTATATGGTATTTGATGTTCCTTTTAAAAAGGGAAATGTGGGCTTAATGATTTATTTGTAATGCACATGAAAAGAATGTCATTTGAAACACTGCTTCAAGGATGTGATGGTGGCACAACCCCATGGATGTGTGCAGAGGAAGGATGTCTCTTGGTGAGTGCTGGTGGTGCAGCTGCATTCCACTGATATTGCAGTTGGTTTGTTCCCTCCTGACATAAGAACCTTCAGAGTTAACAGGGGATGCATAATGTGAATAAACTGTTTGTTGGACTTACTTAAAATAAAGTATCAAATAATGACAACAATATGATGGTAATGGTAACTTCTATTTTTGTGTTGCTCTTGGAAAGTAAAGAAAGAGAAAGGATTTTCTTCTTTAAATTATCAGCTACATTCCAGCAGGTACAGTTTTATTTATTTATTTATTTATTTATTTATTTATTTATTTAGAGTATGTGATACAAATGTTGCTTCAGTGGCAGTTAAGGAAAGCAATCCAAACCAAGTTCTGTTGTTCTCATGGTTTTATAGTCTTTTTTTTTTTTCCTCCTTTTAACCACCTTCAGCAGCTTGCTGCATAGGAAAGTTATTCCAATGAAAGTGGAAAAATTCATAGCATTTTACAAACCTTGTAGGACAAATGCCACAGCTGTGTGGTTGGACTGCTGCTGATGTTTAGTGATGGTGAGAACTTCATTCCTATTCATAGTGAGCTGAGATGGGCCCTCAGGCTCCGTGACCCGGTGGTATCCTGACCATCCACATTAGCACTTTTATAAAGGAAAGATATTCCTTGAGACATTTCCAGTATCTAGAAGGAAGCTACAGGAAAGAAGGGGACAGACTTTTTGGCACAGTCTGTGGTGACAGGGTAAGAGGAAATGGTTTCAAGCAGAAAGAGGGGAGATTTAAGTTAGATATAAGGAAAAAGTCTTTTACAGCGAGGGTGGTGAGGCAGTGGAACAGGTCACCCAGAGAGGTGGTGGGCGCTCCCTCCTTGGATGCTGTCAAGGCCAGGTAGGTGCAGGCTCTGGGCACCCTGATCTGGCTGTGGTGTCCCTGTTCATTGCAGGGGAGTTGGACTAGGTGGCCTTCAGAAGTCCCTTCCAGCTCCAGAGATTCTAGGATTCTATTCTATGATTTAAAATAAATCATAAATATGAAGTTAGTGATTCACAGTGTTTACTGACAAGAAAAGCAACCATTTGCTACTATTTCCTTGCCTGCGTTGTATTTTCAGTGATGTTTTTGTGCTCACTTTGCTTATTTAGTCTTCCAGTATTTCTAGAAGTCTTTATTTTGGCCTCTCCCTTTGGTACGAGGAGCACAGCTTTATTCAGAACTTCTGAGTTCAGAATAGAATTCAGGCATTCAAAATAGAATTCAATTGTTCAAAATAGAATTTGTTGTCTACAGACTGTCATTTAGGAAGGTTTGCATTTGTGTCTGACTGGGGACTCCAAAACATTTTGGTTATGAGTAAAATATCTGGTATCTAATCCTGTGTTACACAATAAGCACTGTGTGCTGCTTGACTGAGCATTTAAATTGCTGGAAACATCTAAATGTACATTTTAGTGGCTTTTGAAAAAGTGCTTGTTTGATTGCAGGGTGTAGTGTGTATTTATTTAAAATGGAATATGATTATGCTCTGAAATGGAAAAGAAACAGCTACAAAACCCCACGTCTGAATAAGGATCAATGTAGTCATCTGCTTCATCCAGAACTGTTGCTTGTTATTAATTTTAACGGTGGGTTTGATGAAGTGGTAATAAATGTCTCAGGTAAGTGTTGCAGAAATGTGACTGAGCTTATGTATTTGAGTGTTCCATCTGGAGTTACAGCGTGTCTTTAGTATTGCCTAAGTCTCCAGCTAGTTAAGATGGAGCTAATCTTGCTGTAGTGACTTTGCACAAGACTTACAAGTGAATGTGGTGCAGCTGAGTGTAAAAGCAGGCCCTTGTCAAACACACCTGTGTGTTTGATGTGTGACATGAAACAGATTCAGAGAGAATCAGATGGAGGACAAGTTAGAATAGGCAGTGCTCTGTTGTGTCTGTGTTGTGCCTGTGTTATGTATCAGCTGCTTTGATGTGCTCATTTTGCCCATTTGATGGATCTTAGAGCCCAGCACATACAGTCTGACCTCAGGATTGACAGCAATACAGACTGTCAGCTAAATAAAATGTGAACATGCAGAGTTCTGAGCTTGTTGAAGTCTCTTGTCAGAGAGCTTTTTTAAAGGTCCCTTCTAACTCCAGAGATTGTGATATATCTTACCTGCAGGCCAAATGCATTAAACTCATTCTGCTGCCTTTAAAAAAGGCAGACAAATCTCAGCCTTTTCAAGCAGAAACATTGTCTGGAAAGAATTGAATGCATTTTTTCACCTTTTATTTCAGTGTTGCATCAGAAAGTGCCTTATGTCTATTGAAGAAAGCGTGTGACATCTCCTGGTGGAGGTATTTCTACACACGTGTTTAGCTGAGGTCGGTGAGCTGGGACATCATTCCTGTGGCCTTGTGTTTCCTCATGTGCCTTTGTGGTTGAGTGCTGTGGAATTCAGTAGTGCTTTAATTAACATTAAAGTGGACTACCTTTGGGGAAATGAAAAGGAATTTAAGATGTGCCCACACTGTATTCACAAGGCAGGGGAAGGCAAGGGATACAAGTGTGGTCAAATCCTGTATGTGCTGTTGGCATGTAGATTCTTTCTTGAGCAGCGGGGCTGCCTTCGTTGTGACTGAGCAAACGTGGGTCACGCTGTGTGTGGGGGCTGTACGTGTCAAAGGAGGTGGCACTGGTTTGTCTGTACTTATGTAGCCAAGTATTTTATATTGAAGTTTATGGGAATGTTTGCAAACAAGAAAACAAATCCTGTTTTAAGCTTTGTGTGGGTGAGAAGGAAGGGTAAGCAATCTGTAATATGCCAAGGTATAGCTGGGTCTGTTAGATAGAAGTCAGTGATGGAAGTCTTTATTGTGCTGATAAATTCTTAGTTGCTGATAGTCGCTCTTAGTTAAACTTCCACTGTTATTAGAAACCCAATTACAGTTCTTGATACAAGTGGTGGCTTTGCGTTTTAACTGACGTGATGTGGCTTCTGTGGTGCTGTTAACAACAGTGGAAGAATGATGCTATTCTGCTCTAAAAGCACTGTTGTGACAACTCTGAAATGAAGCTCTGAGCTCCTTCAGAGCTGTTCCTTTGTACTGTGTTGTAATCTTCCTTAACATTGTATGAAGGATATTGAACTTTTACTGTTAAAAACCATAAGTAAAATACTCGGAAGATGCTGTAAGTATTTATTAAACAAACAAACAAACACAGAACTTGGTGAAAGATGAAGATGTATTGCATTATGCTCCTTAGAGATTCATAGGAGCCGCTATACGAGTCTGTTTGTTGAAGATCTGTACTATAGTGTTTGTAATACATATGCCAACTTAAGAATACAGCATCTCTGAAGTAGCACACAGTGTGCAGCAAGAGTAGGTGTCAGTGCAAATGGAGTTTTCCCATGCGTCTGCCCTCTTGTTCCAGGAGTCTCTGGGAGATGGGAGCATGGATGGGCCGTGTAGCGGTATTACCTGCGGTGTTCTTACACAGAAATGTATGATGAGGAAAATTCAGTGCTACTTTTTTTCTTTCCCATAAACCATGTCAAGTTCTTTGTGGTGAAAAATGTATCGTACTGTGTCACAACTTACTCTAATGCTTTGGCATTTCATAAAGATTTGATCTCAATCTATTGCATAGTTTGTTTCCATCTATAGAGTGAGGGACTTCGGAACGCCCCACTGGCTCTTTGGTAACTGGGCTTCAGTTTGGAATACTTGTTAATACATACATAGAGATTGAAAAGGAGTCGGCGAATTGAATGGTTGTTAAACACAAGTACTGAGATGTTTTGGAAAATATTTGTTTCCAGTTCTTTCTTCCTTTTGCTTCACTGGCTGCTTCCTGCTTTAATTAACAGCTTGGAATGTGAGCACTACGTACACCTCGCTGTTATTAATCTGTTTTTAAGTAGTCTGTGAAATATTTGGTTTTGGTTTTAGTTGTAATACATTCATATATAAAAGAACTTGCATATTATTATAAAACATCCGGAAAGGACTCTGTAATTCTCACGTGTGCTTTCAGTTAATTTTACAGGATGTCTGCTGTGAGAGAGAACGTGCGATTCGTTCTCTTACTCTTCCACGTAAAAGTAAAAGCAGAGTGTGGCCGAACCGTGGCAAGGGTGGAAGAGTGATTTGTAGGAGTGCAATCATTTTAAATCTGCAGCTTTGTATGTTTATTTTCTTTATGCTATTTTTTTTCAGTGCTAACTCTGACTGCACAAAACAATACTTCGTAGTCATTTTCAAGGGAGAAAGTTTTACATAGACTGAGTTCCTCCTTCTCATATCACTGTCATTTGGTTCAATGCTTAAAAAACCCCAAAGCCTCTTCCTGTTTGTTACCATTAAAACAAGTGTGCGACTCTTCCGTAGCTTCTTCTGCCTTAGCTTTGGTCTCTCTTCCTGAGTGGATTAATATTGTAATCAGAACAGATTTTTTTTATGATCAGTGCTATTTTTGTTCTTCCCCAAATGCCTACTAGTTTGTATGAGCTTTTCTTCACGTTTTATAACTCGTTGATCTCTTAGCATCAGAATCCTTACATGGCATTCTGCATTTAATGAAACTTCCCCGAGGTTCTCCTGAGATAATACAGCACCGTCTGTGTGCCACTTGTCTTACACTGGAAAGTGGAAGTAAAGTTCTGTTTCTTTCTGTTAACAGCCTAAAATGACTGGGTGAATTCAGTGGAATAAATGGCGTCCAAAGTAACTGATGCTATAGTTTGGTACCAGAAAAAGGTAAGCTTTCTGTTTGTTTTTATGGTGACTTCAGGGGGAGAAAAAAAAAAAAAAAAGTTGGCTTATTGCATTGTTGCATTGTATGTGTAAAGTATAATAAATGTAAAGTAGTGCTGTGTTGCTGGTTAGTGTTCTGTGAAAGGGAGTAGCTTGGAAGTCTGCCTCTGAAAGTAAATAAATGCCTAATGACAATACCTTGCAGGATAGAACTGCTTTTGGTCTGGCTATTGATTTCAGTGTAATGTTGATTAATGTACTCGTGTGCAGGAGGATGCTGTTTCTATAGTACATAAAAGAATCATTGTATCTAAGTAGAAAGTAAGAATTCAAACATTCTCTGTTAGTAGCAAGGATTGATGTATTTCAGAGCCAAAGGAGGCTTCTGTAGAAGTCAATTTAAAAAAACTGAGAATGGAGAGAAGCAGTAAAGAAAAAGAAGATCTCACTGGGAGATGTGCAGTTACAGTATCTCCTGATAGTGTATTTGTTTTGTTTCATATCTGTACAGAGAAATATTGATGTCTGATTAACTTATTATTTTGTTAATTTCAAGTTATTGTATCCTCTTGACATTCGTGTACTGGTTGACTTATTCAGCTAAATTGTTTTTAAAAGCATGGAGAATTTTACTGAGTTTGGATGTAGGATTTAATGATGAGCTTGTTCTTTTTTTTCTATATCTTCCTGCTTCGGTAGGTTCCTATTTTCCTTGGTCCAGTGGCTTTCCTTTGGGGAGTACACATACTGCTCTTAGAGGGAATAACGACAGTGGTCTTCAAAATAGAAATTGTGGTTAACTTTTACTTTTAAGCACCTGTAACTTGTGGAAATCTGACAGTACTGACAACCTGACAATGTCATCTGCTCAACTGTGAATTAAAGGTGCAGTTGGAAAAGCAGAAAAATGAATTCTGCTTACTTAATTTATGCTCTGTATTCAATTATGTATTAAAAATTTGGGAATCATTCAGAACTTGATGAGGATTTTTTTGTGCTTTATACTCCTTCCCTTCCCTCATTCAAGCTTTAGAAAAACTATTTGTGTCCACGTAAAGAAGATTACATGGGCAGATTAAAGCACAACCAACCCTTGGGTGCCCACGAGAAGCTTGCATCTCCTCAGCACTTTGTAGAGTTGTAGATGGCAACTTTCTTATTTGTACATTTAAAAAAAAGAAGTCAAAAAACATATTGCTGAATTTCTTCAGTAACAAGTTTGGAATGCTGTTACATGGCTTTACTTCTCAGATCCATTCTATGTGCGCACATAGCTGTAAACCCTTGAGAGTGTCCTGGTTTTTCCATGGTAGCACAGATGAGGTGCATAAAGGCAGCCATGTGCAGTGGAATTGCGTGGTGTTTTCAAATTTCTTCATTGTGGGTCCTTTCAGCTGTTACAGAGATTTGTAGGGTGACTTGGAGGAAGATTTAACGTACCGAAATTCAGTGGAGGATCTCATGGAAGGGAGAAGTGATGCTTATTGTAAAAATCTTAGATTAAGCTGATTTTACCTGCTCCTCAAGTCTCTGAGGTTTTGTGGTTGGTGATGGTGAACAATCACAGACAGATTTATTATGGCATTCAGCTTTATCTTTATGTAGAAAGTGGTCATTTGATGTGAGCAAGAGTCTCAAGCCTCCAGAAATCTTAATCAAAGGTCCTGCTCTTTTTCTTCTGTTGTCTGTTGTTTATTTTTTTTTGGTTTTTTTTTTTTCCCCTGGTTTGAGGTACATCTGTGGTCCTGTTGGATGCTTAGGAAAAGAAATGTTGTTTGTGATCACCACAACTTTTCCTCCTCTCTGTGCTGGGAACGCAGGGTCTTCTGATGAGTCCCTGTGCTGTGATGGTACAGGGAGCGGAGCAGACCTTCTGGTTTGGATGCCAACAACTCATTCCTCAGTTTTACTGTTCCCAGGAGGCTGCTTCTGACAGAACACCTCACTGTCAGTACAGGTCGTTCTTTTAACCCTGGTTCCGTTGCTTTTTTCCAGTGATTGCACACACATGGTTCTGCTTAGGGCATTCAGATCAACAGCAGTATTTCTGCTGCACGTCTGCAGGTTTTCACAAAGGTCTCCTCAGGCAGAAAGTACAAACTGTCTTTGAGGCGAAGGATTGTGATATGTGACCACCATTACTTCGTGAAAGACTGGGCTGTCTTCAGGAGAGATGCGATGTTGCGTGGACCTGATGTCAGTGTTTTCCATGGTGTGAACAAAGTTGAATTGCAATCAGTTGCAATCAAAAAGCTTTCAGAACTTCTTTCTGAATGAGAGAGTGGAGTCTTACTTTGGGACAAATTCAGAGATGTTGCATCTCATGTAAGCGTTCATGATAATTAGTTGGTGATCTCTAAGTCCCAATTTAGTGAGAGATAGCCTGGATCAGGCTGATAACTCCTAGAAGTTGTTAACTTTGTAGTGCTGTGTATGATCCTTTCCTGAGAAGATCTTGAACTTTCCAGCCACGTCCCTGATTTTTTCCCCAATCATTCACATGGCACAGTATTTTTTCCCCATAGATTCATTGTTTGTACTTAAATTTTGAACTGGGAAATGGAAGAACTGTGCTAGAGATGGGTGGGTAGCAGGCATGTTTCTTGTTCCTCTTGAGACCTTTCTATTATGTGATTGCTTATGATGGCAAAATGCTGGGCTTGCTTTCAATTCTAAGTGCATCACATTTGTCCCTCTTGCTTTGCTTTTCAAGTCTGCTGAATCCTCACTGCTGTAGCTGAAATTGAAAGTGGGGAGAAATCAATACTTAGCAGTAAAACATTGTTTCTGGGTCAAGAGAGAACTGGGGTTGCAGTAATTATTGCTCAAACTGATGGCTTGCCTGTATGGTAAAATGAGGAAAAAACTATTATTTTGGAGAGGTTTTTTCACATAAATGAGTTGATATATGAAAATCCTGACGAAGAACACGAAGAACTTAGAATATTGATAGCCAAATATAGAGAAACAGCATACTTGAATAGGCGGCCGCTTATTGTGAAAGAGATATTAAATAGATAACTTACTCCATGTGGTTTTGTTTTTGATTTTGGTATATTTTTAAACTTGCCTTTATTTTGCACTTGATTCCCCTCTATTGAATTTCAAAGGTCTGCTGTCTCCTCAAGAGCCAGGCACTTCTGGACTTCTGTGGTAGAGTTATGCAGCTGAGCTCTTCCAGCCGCACTGGCACGCAAGTTCTCCAAGGGGCAGCACCCAAGGCTCCTTGCTCGTGTGACTCATTCTATTGTCTGCAATGGAGCTTCTCACGGGAGGATGATTTAGTAATGTGCTTAATCGTTTAAAGGTCAGACTTTTTATTGTGTAAACTCGTGCGTTGTTTTTGCAATAGATGCAGTGTGCTTATAGTGCAGAGGAGCTCTTTATGACTGCCTTGTAAAAATGCTTTATTAGTTCTCAATTACTTTTATTTGGATTGTAGGGTTTGTTAACAAAGGTTTGTTATCTGAGATTAGGGCCGCACGGACGTCGCTTTCCTGGTACGTGGTAGTGTGGGCTTCCCTGCTGCTGCAAGCAGCGATGGCGCAGGGCATGAAATGTGGGCATGCTGGCTGTGTAGGAAGGTGTATAAATGAGCTGCTGTGGAGCTCCTGGGCGTACGGAGGAGCGCCCTGCTGAGATGTTTGCGTGTGTCAGGGAGGTCAGACAGGCGTGTGTCGGCTTGCTGTCAGCACGTGGCTGCGCTGCTCTTGCAGCGGCGGGTGTGGCGGGGCTCCTGCATCCGTCCCTGGCAGCTGCCGAGCTCAGCGGCGCCTGTCTGTGCTTTGTTAATAAATAGCCTTAGGATTATGTGTGCGTATTCGAAGTACCGTGTCAATAACAGCACCTGAGGTTAAAAACAATGAAATCAGTGGTAACCTGAAATACTGCTTAGAACTTAAAATCTTTGCGTTCATTTATTATAATACTTTCAAGGCTTACAATTAGTAGTAGGTGTGCAATTTCCACTCTGACTTCCAATTTCACAACTATATGTTAAAACCAAGCATATACCAAGGAATAATCAATGGTAAACCAAGGAATTTATCATAACAGCTTTTTGATTTTTAACGCTCGCAGGAGTTTTGCTACAAAAATGGAGGGCTTTGCACACATTTGTTAACAATATTGCAGGAGAGATTTAAGTTCTTCCAACTCTTGGCGGTGGTTGTCGGTGAAGGCAGAATGGAACTTAATGAACCTGAATCCTGCATCTAATTGCTTATCATTTAACTTTGCCAGCACAGCTTTATGCTGCTTTGGATGTCCTTTGGGTACTGCTGTTAAAGGGCGCAATAAAGCAAATGAGATGTTTTCTTTGCCATGGTTTTAAAGGGCAAAATTAGAGTTGTAATTGCATTAAGATCTGTAATGTTTAGTGTTTTATAGCTCATTAGCCTAAGATTATACTTTCCAGCTTAATAAAGAAAGCAACAGTAATTATGTCATACCCTGAAACTACTTGATTTCCCTCATGGTACTGAATTAATGTGATGCGTTGGTGACCCTGGCACACAAACCAAATTTTGCACAATGGTCTGGGTGTGTGGCTGTATTACTGAGAACTTGGGATGCTGAAACTCTCAAAAAGGTCAGTCTTCAAGTGCCAAAACTTGACAAGAATCAGAGCTGACTGTTTTTGAAAATGATGTTCCCCAGGGTTCAGTTTGGGACCAGGTTTGTTTATGTATCAGTGATGAAGGGACGGAGGATCGAGTGCGCCCTCAATTAAGGTTTGCAGATGACACCAAGTTGGATGGGTGTGTTGATCTGCCAGAGGAAGGGAAGGCTCTGCAGAGGGATCTGAGCAGGCTACACTGATGGGCAGTGTCCAATTTTATGGCATTCAGCAGGGCTGCTTGCTGGATGCTTCACTTGGGTCGTAACAACCTCAGACAGCAGTACAAGCATGGGGAAGGGTGGAGAAAGTTGTCTGACAGAAAAGGATCAGGGGGTGTTGACTGACAGCCAGCTGAACGTGAGCCAGCAGCATGCCCAGGCATCCAAGAAGGCCCACGGTGTTCTGGCTTGCATCAGAAGTAGTGTGGCTGGCAGAAGTGAGGAAGTGACTCGTCCCTCTTTGCTTGGCACTAGTGGGGTCACACCTCAACTGCTGGGTACGGTTTGGACCCCTCACTATGTGTTGCTGGATGTGTTTAGAGAAGAGCAGTGAAGCTGCTGAATGTGCTAGAAAGCAAGTGCTGTGAGGAGTGGCTGAGGAAACTTTTTAGTCTGAGGAAGAGGAGGCTCAGAGGAGGTAATAGAATCATGATTCCATTATTCTGTGAAAGCGCTGAAAGGAAAAATATGTATTTACCAAAGCTGCTTTTCTATGTAGTACTGAAGTTGTCAGGTTGTCATCTGACCCAATAATGGGGATTACCTTTCAGCACCTTATTTCGGTGTGTCAAAATTCAAGTTACTGAATCTTATGCAATTGATCAGAATCGCTCAAACCCACAGTGTGGCTGAGCAAAGCAGCTGTGTGCTGTGCCTGGCTGCTGACATTCATCACTTACTGAGTGAATTTGGTCAGGGTGTGAATGCAGTTTAAACTGTAAGAAGCTGAATGTATCTGTGAGAGAGAGCGAGTGAGCTGCAATTCCCTCTGTTTGTAAGAGCAATTCTTGAATTGTTTTGTTATGCCTCATCAAGCTATAATTTAGTATTTCTTTTCCCGAGAGAACTGATTTATCTCTCAGTCACACAGCAGGATGTTGCTGGCACAAGGAATGGGTGCTGTGGGAAGTGGAAGTATTCAGGAGTAAGGGCAGTGCTGTTTCAAAATTACAGCGGCAATGATGGTGAGCTTGCTGGATTTTTGGTGGTCTTCAGGGAACAATACTAAATAATGAGGCTGTCTGTATGGTTTTCTTTGTCCAGTTATTTCTTGAGACTGCTTCGTTTTGTGCAAACGCATAACTGTAAGAAAAATGTTGCTGAGGGCTTAAGTCTTGAAGAATAACTGGGCTGTAGCCATAGTGTAGGCAGTGGGTCAAGGGAAGGGATTGTCCCTCTCTGTTCAGGTTGTGATACGGCGTGTAGGGTGCTGTGCCCAGTTTGGGGCTGTCCAGTAGAGGAAAAGGCATTGATGTTCTTTGGCAGGCCCAGCGGAGGGCCACGAAGATTGTTCTGGCTTGAAGTGTGTGATGGACACTGAGTCTGGGACACCATGGTTTGTTCTGTCTGAAGAAGAGAGGGCAAAGGGAAGAGCTCACAGTTGCCTCAGCTGTCGTCTGGGTGGCCATGGAGGGACAAAGCCAAGTCTTCTCAGAGGCACGCAGGGATTGCAAGAGAGGCAATAAACACACATTGAAATAGGGGAAATTCAGGTATAGGAAAACTGTGAGAGTTGCCAAGCATTGAGTTAGGGTCCCAGAAAGGCTGTAAAATCCCCAAACTTTGGACATGTTCAGAACTTTCTTGGATAAGTCCTTGAGAAACCTCCTGTAGTTGGAGCTGCTCCGCACAGGAGCTGAGTGTCCTCCAGAGCCTGCACAGTTCTTTGATACCTTTAGTCTGAGATTTGAAGATGAATGAACTTCATAATGCATTGCTCTGTACTTCAGTGACAAATGGAATCTCGTCCAGTTTGTGCTTTTTTTTCTCTTTTTTTCCTGGGTAGTTCTTTTAATGCACAGAAATGGTAGCCTAAAGAAAGTTACTTCTAGTGTCCACTATATGTCACTAGGAAGTGGCTTAGGGTGAGTCTTGGTAATTCCTTTACTGTATATTCTGAATATATAGTATAATATATACAGTGTTTGTGTCTGTATTTATTTCTGCATATTCTTATGCATAAAATTTTTGTTTAATTGTGAGATGAAAAATAAGGTCTTTCATATTTTTAGCAGATCTGCTAAAATCTCCAAATTATTTCTCGGGACAATAAGGAAGGCTGGCTAATGTTAAGAAGAGTTAATATGTATTGACTGATACAGAGAAAGTATTAATACATAGATGATAAATGTTTAATTATCCATTATTGTACTCTGAAAATAGTATCTTCGAAGGAAGCTTTGGTAAAATTATTGTTCAGTGGGATGGCTCTTAGTTCACTGCAGTTGAAGTTATTGCCAGCTCATTAGTTGGTAATTTACACAATTAAGAATAAACAATTCTTCATTTTTAAGCTGAAAGAAGGTAGATTTAGGTTAGATATAAGGAAAAAGTTTTTTACAGTGAGTGTGGTGAGGTTGTCTGGAGGTGCACATCTGTAGAGACTTTCAAGGTGAGGCTGGACCAGGCCCTGGGCAACCTGCTCTAGCTGTGTGTCCCTGTTCATTGCAGGGGGGTTCAACTAGATGGCCTTTAAAGGTCTCTTCCAACTCTAAACATTCTGTGATTCTATGATTTTACTCTGCACAGTTGGTTTTGCTTCTCCTTCTGGGAGTAAGGGAGGAGGAAGGGAATCCCAGAATCTTTTAGTAACTATTCAGCAGTCCTAAATTCCAAGCTTTGTACATAAGGTTATACAGCTTTTATTTCTTCATTTTACTTCTACATTTGAGTAAAAGTTTCTAAACTCATCCCTATTGACAGACAGTGCTAAAGCTATTATATTATACATCTCTGGCTATGAACTAGGTTTGTCTTAGCTTAGCTTGTCTTGTCCATGTATCAATGATAAAAGAAAT
Organism: Chrysolophus pictus; assembly: GCA_037305975.1. Taxonomy (NCBI): domain Eukaryota; kingdom Metazoa; phylum Chordata; class Aves; order Galliformes; family Phasianidae; genus Chrysolophus; species Chrysolophus pictus. The sequence goes on from CM074576.1 coordinate 183,931,664, forward strand.
GGGGGAGGATCAGGAAGTGCAACAAACACCTTGAAAATGGAAAAGCAGCCTGAAAAAAAAAGAAATCTTAGTAGTAAAAAATCAAGAAAGATAACGACACTGCTGAACTACTAAATTATTGCCTTTACTGCAGTGATCAGTTAGGTAGAAATAAAAGAGGGTTTAAAGTAACTTCTAATAAACTTGTCCTGTGAATTGAGAAAATAAAAGATGTTTTGTCTGATATCCATAAATGTATACTTCAACATAAACTTAATACGAAGCTTTGTTTTTTTAAATGAATAATATTTCATGTATATAAATTATTTACATATCAGTCTCAATGTTAAAAACATTCTGTTGTAGGTTTGTACGGTTTTTGAAAAATGTTGGACTGTAAAAATTAATAAATTGTAGTAGCTAATATACTAATACTAAATATTTTAATAAGATGTTAAAAACTTAATTTCCTTGGTAGACAGCCTAAGGAAACAACATCACTTTTTATTCACCAGACTGTGTATCTTGTGTCCTTTGGATTTGTAGTAGTATTTTGATGTTGCTTGTAAAAATGTGTAGCAGTTTTAATGGACAAAGCTTAGCGTGCAGATTTCATTATGGATAAACATTAAACTTTTAAGATCCTGCAGGAAATGCGATGTATTCTTAGGATTATAATCTTCATTAGCCTTCTTTGTCATAAATTATAAATGTCTCCTGAAATATTGATCGATTCCATTAGAATCCGAAGGCTCTGTGAGTATTGGGCTACACGTTGATACCATCGCTGCATTAGCTTAAAGCGAATATCAGTGTCATTCACAAAGCTCAAATTCAGTCTCGATGTACACGTGACTATTGATCTGTTTATGAGAAAGACACTGGGAAGCAATAACTTGCAGTGCAGAAACCCTTAGCGTTGGGCTTTATTTGAAACCAGAATGAGCTGTCTCCAGTAGCTTAACGTACTTAGACAAATTGCATTTAGTTGTTAGAAAAACTAGCTGTAAAAGTGTCAAGCACGTTTTAGATAGGCAAGGAAATGTGCTGAAATGCTGTCTGAGCTATTTGGTTGGAAAGAAAGAAGCGCAAGTGTTGCTAACCTCCTGAGTTGATTGCTGCTTTTCAAGCTACGTGACCTTCCCCTGCTCACTTGAAGTAGTGCAATTTATGAGATCAAAGTTGAGCTCATCTTGTCAACTCTTGTTTCTGAGAAAGGTTTGAAGTATATTTACATTTATAGTGTTTGAATGAGTCCAGTGGCTTTTGATGCTTTCAGTAAGTTTTCAATTTGAGACAATTTTTGGAAGTTGCAATAATGGTTTACAGTGTGTTTTCACCTTCAAATAATTCTAAAAATGAGGTTAAATATTTCTAAAAAAATAGATTAAGATTTAAAATGTTGCAACACCTTCTAGGTGGAACTTGCTGTCACGCCACCCCCACATCTCTTTTTCTGTCCTTGATGTCTCTCTGGCTACATCTGAAGCAACATTTTCCATTGTGAAAGAACGTTGGCAGGATTTTCAATCTTCAGTAATCCTGCATTTGCTGAAACTTGTAACAGCTGCATGGAGAATAGTTGGTAATTCTACAAATACGTAACGGAGCAGGGTTCTTTAATCTTCTCATTGGGGCATTTATTGAAGCAAGCTGTCTTGACTGAATATTTTAGAGTTAACTGGTTTGGATAGACTGGATAGAGTCTTCTCATTGAGGAAGCCTGTGGTGCATGATTTAAACTAAATTAATACAAAATCTTTGCTCCAAAATATCTACAACAAACAACAGGTTTGTTGTAACACAATTTATTTCATCTGTAGCATGCTATTGACATGTTTCCTACAAGGGGGATGTGCTGTTGCGCGTGCTTGGTGATGGAATCATGGAATCACCACGTTTGGAACAGACCTACGAGATCATCAGTCCAACCATCCACTTACCACCAGTATTTCCCCACTAAGCCACGTCCCTTAGTGCCACATCTAAATGTTTCTTGAGCACCTCCAGAGGCAGTGACTCAAATACCTGCCTGGGTAGCCCATTCCATTTCCAGCCATTCAAGAGCAACAATTAAAAGATAGACTTATCACGTTACTTGAATTAACAAATTATTAAGAAAGAAAGAAAGGAAGTTTTTTTTTTTTTTTTTAAGGTTAATTTATTTTTTGTTAAATCCTTAAACAAACAAAAAAGCTGTAAAGTACAGCTTATGATCTACTTTTGATTAGCTATTTTGTAAATGAGGACAAATTCTGTGACAAATTAGATAAAAATTGGGATAGTGTTGTGTACTTTGCTTAATTGAAAAAAAACAACCAGTTGTAGGTTGGATTAATGGCTTGAAAATGCCAGTGACAGACTAGTGTGGCACAAAGTTTTAAGCAGATTTTAAAAGCTTTAGTTGTTGTATACTTTAAAAAAAAAAAAAAAAAAGGCATTTCCAGCCTTTTTTTTTTCAGCCTTCTTTGAAGAATACTGCAGAATTTGCAGGTGTAATGGGAGAGAGTTGGTGTAGATTTGGGAGCTTCAGGTATATGCAGGTCTTGATATCAACTTAATAATTCCACACATAGGAACCTTGAACACCTTTGTAGCTCTGGGAACAGTTGCTTATGAAGGAAAACCTTGCTTTGATCAAGTTTTGTGTATATTTAAATTCTTCATGATAGAAGCATGGGCAGTTCTATCTGTAGAAGCCTATTTCCTCATTGCCTTCAGAAATTAACTTTTTGGGCACTGTTAAGTGTTTTTCCTTTTGGTGTCCCTCTGGTATGTACAGTTTCAAAAAACTGAGCAATGAAGAACCAGAGAGAGCTTAGATGTAAGCCTCAGACAACTTAGTATTTGGATTTAACAAGGAATATAATATATATGTAAATACTTAAAAATCAGAACTCTCCGAGGATATAATTGTCTGATGTTCTCAGTTTAAAACTGGGAAGGCTTGCTAGTAGTAACTTTAGTCTTGAATTCCTTCATTCACTAACTCTGGTCATTTAGCATGTTCTCTTCTCATGTCCAGTATTTATTATATATTGCAACTTGTTGTCAATGAAAATCTCTTCTCAGTGAATTCTGCTGGATGTATTGGTGAGAAAATAGATAAGTTTTCCTGTTGTTGAAGAAGAAAAGATTGAATGTCTCTGTATTTTACTTGTCTTTTCTGTCAGTAACACTGGGTCTACGGATTTTTTTTTAATGTGTGAAATTAAGTGGGCCAGTATGTTACTTTACAGTGATGCCCTTATTTGCTTGTATTTCCTTTTGGTAGGTTTGCAAGAGAAGCACAGATAGATGCTTGTGCTGTTTGAGAGAAGGGAAATTGAAGATCAGGTGCAGATTTGATGGGCTGAGCTTGTATGTGCACTCCCAAAAGTGCCTCAAAAGGTTTCCTAAAGCACAAAAATGCAAAATTGGGTGGATTAAAAAAAGTAATAATAATTTGCAAGACATTGTAGTGATAATTGCTCTCTATAGCTGTCTCTAGAACCCTTTTCTGTTTGCAACAGTATGCCTTTATTTAACAGCCTTATACTCAGATTTTGATAACTGACCATGATCAGAAAAGATTGGCCAGGCTAGTACATACTGTAGAAGACCATCTTCCTGCTCCTTTTCTCTTATTTTACCTACTGCTGAAATAATTACGTTATGGAGTAATGTTAAAAGAAAAATATCAATGGCAAAATCCTGCTTGTGTGTTTTGGAGACAGAAGCTGCTGCCTAGGATGTTTGTGGGAGAAGATGAGTAAACCCAAATGAAATTTGTTCGACTGACTTGCTTCACATGTCTTCTGGGATCTGTTTCCCGGAATTCCTATAACAAGTGATCTATTGTTTGTTTAAGTGAAGGACTCTCTTAAAGACTCTTTCAACTCTAAAACAGTATCGGTCATGAATGGGATTAGAAATACAGAGTTTGCTTTGCAATTTTCTTGGCACAAAGGCCTCCACGTTTGTTTCTTGTGCAATGAAGTGGGAGGCAGACTCTTCTGTCTTTGTAGAAAGAAAGCTTGTTGGGAAGCGAAGGGGGGAAAGACCCAATATTAAGCCATACAAAAAACTCACTTAGGACTCTTTTCAGTAAATGTCATGAAAAACAGGAAGATCTGAAATGTCATTTAAAATGTATTTAGGAAGAAGCCAAAGCAATTTGATGTAAACATCTGGGTGGAGTGCTTATTCAACATATTGACTTTTTAATTGCTGGCGGTTATCCAGATGGAGCCAGCTCTTAAACTAGCTTTAATTAGTTTAATTATAGCAAGTGCTTAATCTGCTCAGTACAGTGCCTGACTTCTCCATTATTTTCCATGGTATATGTGCTTTTTCTAAATGCAAGGTGCTAAGTATGTCGTCGTCTTATTACTAAAAATCGGTAGGTTTTTCTTTTGGTATGTTAGGATAGCGAGCTAGAAACTGGGTGTTAGTATCTTGTGAATAGAAAGTACTAAGCAGGTATGAAAATGAGCCATGGAGTAATCAAGCAGTGGGCTTTTTTCCTTCCCATTGGGTGTTTGGACCAAGCTGGTTGTATCAGTTTTCTTTACAGTCAGTAAAGAGACTTTGAGTAAGTTTCCTTCCATACATGCATCTGCCTTGCTTGTGACACAAAATCAATGTTATGCTTCAGAGCTTGGTAACAGGAACCAAGGTTCAGGTACGAGGCAGTAAGTGTGGGTGCACGTGTCTGTCTGTATGTATATCTAAGGAGAAAACTTTAAAAACATTTGGTGAGGGCACTGGCTGCTCAGAGAAGCTGTGGGTGCCCCATCCCTGAAGGTGCTCAAGGTTGGATGGGGCCCTGGGCAGCCCGAGCTGGTGGGGGTTGGGGCTGGATGGACTTTGAGGTCCCTTCCAACCCATGCTATATCTTGGTTCTACACTGTAAAACAAATCGTAGAATCACTAAGGTTGGAAAAGACCCACAGGATCATCCAGTCCAACCATTCACCCATCACCAATGGTTCTCGCTAAACCATGTCCTTCAACACAACATCCAAACGTTCCTTGAACACCTGGTTCTCTTTGGTAACTTCTTAGAAAGTTGCATTATCTCACATATTGACTTATTCTTGTCATTTTATCTTACCTTTAGTCTTATAAGTTTATAACTGAAGTTTTCTACAGAACTGTGATGAGAGTAGAGCCTGAAGAAAACCAATTCCTTTTTACTACAGCTTTTTAACTAAAAGCTTGTTCACATTCAGACAAAACTAAGATCTTTAGAAGAGCTTTGGGAATAAATAGACCGGCAGCTTAATGAGAGTCTTAGAAACCTTAGAACTGACAGTCTTCAAATAATGCTTGTTCTCAGGAAAAGAAAATAGTTTACAGTATGGTATAAGGAAAAGATCAGTTAAATTTCAAAATAGGTCTACTAGGAGTGTTATTTCATCAGTGATTCATTGGGGAAAAGGGCAGTTTCCTGATATTCTTTGTGCATTTTGAGTTTTCCCTGACCTGGAATCTAGCTGCCTCCCAGCCTGTTGGTAACTTCTGCTGCTGTGCAATCTGAAGAGATGGAACTCAAGACAATGGAGCTGTAAAAGTGGGTGGTGAGGAAAAGGAAATGTAGAGGGAGCCGTTCTAAAATAATGAGTGGAAGATCTGGCTTCAACTAACTGTGAATTGTATTTTCTTTCAAGTTAGCTGGCGGCAGCTGCACTGAGGCCAGGCAGCCCTGCAGTGAGGCTCTGGGCTGGATGGCCTCAGCCTGTCAGGCTCAGCAGAGTTCTGGGTCAGCCGGGTCCTGCCCAGTAGAAATGGAGTGTGGAAGGTGATGATTGCCTTGACAATAAGTCTCCCTGAGGAGTTAACCTGCCGTCTTCATGTTTGTCTGAAAGATAGGTTGATTTTGTACAGTCAATTTATTTGAAAACCTAATTTAGATTCTGTTTTGTGTTCTTTTTAGATTGGGGCATATGATCAACAAATATGGGAAAAATCAGTAGAACAAAGAGAAATCAAGGTAATACAGTATATCAAGTCTTTTTCTTTTTTTTTTTTTTTTTGCCAATTATCAGTAATGCTGTAATTGTATGTGCTGATATAATTTACAATGTATGGGATATTCTTTAATGCTGGTGAAGCAAAAATAGACTTCTGGAGTGTAACCAAATTAAACATAGTATACTCTATTTACTTTATATGACTGCTAAATCCACAGCATTTAAAAGTTCTACATCCGTCTGTACTTCAGTGCTTTTTTGTTATTATCTTAAGCCAGAGCTTAGTTTATGAGTGCCTCTCTTTCACTCTGTGATGAATTCTAACACCGGTTATCTGAGCTCTCCTTACTTTCAGTTAGTTACCTTATCCTTCCAGTTCACTTTTCCTCCTTTATGATGCTGTCATTGTTTTGTACAGTTTATTAGACTGGTAAGTACTTCAGGCTTTGTGTCCTGAGAAAGCAGTTAACAGCAGTTTTTTGCATTTTGGTTTAACTAACAGTGCCATCAGTGTCTGCTGCATTGCTACAGCGTTCTGGGGAAAATAGTCAATCCTATGTGTAATACTTCTGCTGATTGTAGATTGTGTCATACTCTGCAATGTTAAAATTAGTTTCTCTGGTGTTTTCTTGCAATTAACCTTTTCTCTTCAAGTACTGCACACAAGAAATATGCTATTACTGCATGAGCTTAAAGGCTGTGTTAATTCTTAGCATCAGTAAAATACACATTTCTTCAGCATTCCTGTGGTTTTTTGATTATTCTTCTCCACTACTTCAATAGCTAAATAGCAAGTGTTAGGGAGATCATTCATGGGAGCTCTCACCGACCAGATCTCTCTACAAGTCTACAGATTAGCTTTTAAATCAGAGATGATATTTTCAGATGTGCTTCCGAGCCCGATAAGGGATCTTTGTGACACCACACCTCCAAAGTTGTGCAGCATGCCCCTTAGTTAGGCAGCACGAGGAGAAGTGGGCTGCTGCTGGTGCTGAGCTGGCTGAGTGCAGCTGCGGGGAGACCTGGGGACTGTGCAGCTCAGGTGCTGGGTGCTGCCAGGCAGCCCTCCCTGGCACAGTAGTGCTGCGTGCCGCATGAGGTGCAGCTTTGATTGCTGCCATATGTTGGTGTGATCAGGAGGCTGTTGCACGACAATTGCATCTTGTGGTACCTGCTGTCTGAAGCATGCAGAGAGGAGGTGCAGAAATGCTCTTGATATCAGCACAACTAATTTCAAACGAAGGTGTTGGTGTGTGGCTTTATTTTCAGTATCTTTTCAGTGACTGTGAAAACTATTTGCCATTACGACGGAAGTTCTTGTAGCTGCTGTGTAATAGGGCAACATTCAAATCGTTTATTGCAGCCTTGAGCCTGTGGGAAATTCAGCTTGTTTGGGTTATAGGTTGATAATTAACAAATTAAACAATGGGAGAAATGATAGCGCCCAGAAGAGTTAGCATTGATGGGCAGGCTGGACGGGGCTCTGGACAACCTGGTCTAGCTGTGGTGTCCCTGTCCATTGCAGAGAAGCTGGACCAGGTAGCCTTCAGAGGTCTCTTCCAACCCTGAGGAGTCCATGACTTAGCATAGTGAAGGCAGCACTGAAACAGGTTGTTACGTTCAGGAGTCATACCTTTAAGCTTCTATCTCAAAGCCATTATAACGCTGTTTGTAAATGAACTTAACTAAAGGAGTTAATAAAGAACTTAACAAAGAAGTTATTTTTAGTAAAAAAAAAAATATATATATATTGCCAGTAGTATAAATTAATATTAATAGGGTAGTTTTAACTGAGCTGTTAATTTTAAACTTTGTGCAGTGGAGTTTTTACAACAGTACTATTTTTAAGACCTTTTATTTTATATTAATTTATTATATTTATTAATATTAATATGTATTTTATATTAATATTTAATATAATTAATAATTATATTAATTAATAATTATAATTGATTTATATTAAACTTTGTGTTTTTTATATTATGTAGCAGAAATGTGTTAAGTACTGAATAGAAATTATGTGAGTTAATTGGATGGACCTGAATAGTATGGAACATAATTATTTCTTAATTAACCTTATTTTGGAACACTGCTGTTTTCTGCATACGTTACACAAATTTGTGACACATGAATAGAGAGAAATTGCATCTTAATAAAAGGAATTCTTTCACTGTGTGTGGCAAAAAGTAGAGCTACCAGTTTACTATAGTTCATGGACACTGAAAGCATTTGAGATTTGACCAGTGACATTTTTTAAGAATGTCACCACTGCTCTCCCTATGAAAGATGCATTGAGTTCCATTGTTGACTTTTTTTTTCTTTTTTTTTTTAAAGTTCTTTCTGTAGAATGAAAATAGGCACAGTGGTAAATTGTTCATAGGACTGTCTGTATTTCCAGTGGGTTATTTCTTCTAAGATGCACATATCTGTTTATTAGACTTTTGAGGAAAAAGTCATGAGGCCCATAAGCAGCAGTACAGTTGAAATGTATTGTATCATACAGTATCTTCTATTTTTAATCTTTAGAACCTTTTATGAAATGGAGTGGCTTGCTTATGCAAGAATTCCCAGCAATATATAGCTATTTATGGAGTTACAGTAATTACAATTTCTAAGTATGGTCTTCCACATAAAATTACTGCAGTTTTAAGACTGCTGACCTATGAAAATCTTGTACATTAAACAGCTAAGTCTGCAGTAAAACAGCGTTTGTCATCTTAAGAGCACATTTTGTCCGAACCACCCATCAATTCCATGTATTAATTTTGTTTAATTTCAAGCAAACTCTCTTTTTTCTAATGGATCTACCAGGTCTTGACTATACAGCTAATTCCTGGCCAACAGTGATTTCTTCTAGTTGGTTTTAGTTTTTATATTGTAGTGTTATTTTAAAAGTAAGTCCAGCTGAATTTAAGTGCAAGAAATATTTTGAGCTGCGCTATTTGAAAACATGCTTTATGTAGTTGCTATGAAGATTAACACAGCTAGATGTCATTGATCTTTCTCTCATTTTTATTCATTTAATTTGTATAATTTTATCTAAATTTAATGCTTATACTTAAGTAATACATTTTTTTTTTTTTAAACATGAATGTAATATGACTGTGTTGGAAATCTGCAGTTCACCAGCAAATGGAACTGCTATTTGAATGAGCGCAGTTAAATCACTTCCATTATAATTCCATTTGTATCCTCAATATTTTTTTGAATTGCTATATTTTACTATGTCTGAATTGTACGTGGAATTGTTATTAGCTAATGTGACCAGGAGCCTGATCTGAAGGCATCAAAGTAAACTCACAAATATCTGTTTCTAAGCATCACATCTTAACATAAAGAATAAACTTGACAGTTTTGTGAGGAAGTTTGGCTCTCCCATAAGGAGAGGTGCTGTTTCTAAAAGAAAGAATAAATAGAAACTTTCTCTTTTTCCCTGCTGCTTTCCTGTGTTGTTTACTTTTCCTCTTCTTTTTAATAGGCTGTTCTATATTCAGTATTGGGAATACTAATAGTTTTCTAGAATTTGGACTTCTGACAGCAGAACTTGCTGTTGATTAGTGGCTTTTACATTACAATGTGATTTGCTGTTTAGTTTTAGAATTGAGGAGTTCTAATATGAGCATTTGAAGTTTAATTAGATATCGAAGGAGAAAAGATTCAGAAAAGTAATTTGTGACAGAAGTTCTGGAAACCTAATATGAATGTACTACTAATTGTTGCAAGTGTGTGCAGATTTTGTCTATATAACCCGAAGCCATGAGGAGTGTGTGCTCAGTGCTTAACAACATTTTGGATCTACGTAGTTGGGTCAGTAATTGTTGAGGTTTTGTCTAGATTGTCAAGTGTGAAAAAGGCATTGATTTGTGCCTTGTACCTCAGAATGTTTTATAGTACTTTTAGTCTCTGAAGTTGACTTTTGTCTGAATCGTTAAGAACAGTATAGATTAAACACAATTACTGACCACATCATTATTACCACATCACATTATTTCTGTCTTCTGTGTCAATATATGCTGATGTTCAATATTTGCGTATTTCAGGGTTTGAGAAACAAACCAAAGAAAACAGGACATGTAAAACCAGACCTCATAGATGTTGATCTTGTACGAGGTAAGTCTTGAGCTAGAAGAAGCTAGATTTCTCAAAATTAAATGAACTACCAGCCTGTCTCATAAGCTGAAGGCTCAAAAAACTGGATTTAATTTTTGAATAGACTTAGGTTTTGAGAAAAAGAAATCACTGGATTTCTATGGATGATAGTTTGGGCATTATCAGTTTAGCAGTCTATTATTTCCATACTTCCAGACTTCTTTCAAATCTTCTGATGCTTTGAGGCAAGATTATGTTAAAATTTTGGAAGAGTAACAGTTGTATAGGCATTAAATATTCCTTACGCATTTTCAAGAGCAAAACAACAAGAGAAGGTCAAAGTGATGTAAGACTTCGCAAGAAGTATTTAATCTTTATTTGATCTTTATTTAATTTTCCTCATACCTCACGAAGGCTGGGGAAAATGTTATCTAGATTATTTTTCCATGAGCCCAGCAGCCAGCTTGTCCTCAAAAATACATTCCTGTAGTGCTTGTTGAATTCATATCTAGAATTAGCAGACTCCTTGGTCTTTGCTAGCAGTCATGGAGTTGCTTATGCATAGGCACACTCTCCAGTTGTGGGTGACATGGATACACAGACTCTCTTAGAGCCATAGGTCTAAGCAAATACTAGACAGTTTTCTAGGTGCCAGAGAAGTGGGAATTTGCAGGAAGCAAGAAGGGAAAGTAATGGAAAAACATGGAAGAAAGAGAGTGTTTGAATGAGTGAGGTGAAAAATGGTATAGAAGAAGAGACAGATAAATTAGTCTTTGGGTGTCTTCCCTTCTCCTAGAGCTAGGAGTCATCAGTTTGACTGATACTGCTCCATGTTTCTCAACTGTATTCCACTTTCCTGAATGATATGGCTACAACAGTGCTCTATGTTGATTACCATCAACATAAATGCATTTAGAACTATGTATAATTACATTTAATTACTTATCCTCTGTCTATAACTACTCAGCATCTCAATTTATTATTAGTCATAAAATGAAATACATACTCTTTTTTTTTTTTTTTTTTTTGAAGGATCTGCTTTTGCTAAAGCAAAACCTGAAAGTCCTTGGACATCTCTGACCCGCAAAGGAATCGTGAGAGTTGTTTTCTTTCCATTCTTCTACAGGTGGTGGCTACAAGTGACGTCGAGAGTCATCTTTTTCTGGCTGCTTGTTCTTTACCTTCTTCAAGGTAGAATTGGATTATAGGATCAGCTTCGACTGAATGCCTTAATTTAACCATTACTACTTCTATATGTTGCTTTGTTCACTTAATACTGTTAAAACTCCTTCCAGTGTATGCTGGAATAGATTACAAAAGTGTCTTATGATTAGTTCCTCTTTTACAATTATATAAAGGGGACATTTTGAAAATTTAAGCATTTCCTCACAGGTTTTTTTCAGCAATTGTGTTATTTTGGCATATATAATTTCGGTTTCAAGCACTGATTGATTTCAAGACTGAGAGTCACCTAAGAAACCTTTGATTTTCTGGATTAGAATTAGTCCTGTTACTTGTGCTTCTTGATAAGAGCTCTTGGTCTGTGCAGAATGCTGAACCTGCCACTATGCATCTTGCACAGCCCAGTAGGATGATGTGTGATCAATTTCCAGTTCTTCCATGGGTTATCTTGTCACATCAGAGGCAGTAAACTTTAAGCTCATATTTCAGTCATACCTCAGCCATGCTTCTGGATGACTGACAAATCTATTACTTATTGTTCTATATGCTTCTGCTAACTTTTCCATTGTGCACGAAGGGAGTATGCATCTTAATTTTACACTTCCTAGATTAACAGTTGTGCAAAGTCATAACAAACAGAAGGAAGTTCTCAGCTTTTAAAAAGGATGATGAATCATGAGTTCCAGTAATAGAAGCCTGTGCTCCTCTTAATTATATGTAATATAAAAGGGGAAAATTAGAGAAGGAAGAATGTAATGTAATGAGTCAGTATCTAACAGTGTGAAAGTCAGTAAGAGAATAAGTGTATTGGAAGCACGTACAACAAAAAACAAATCAGAAGCTTAATGCACGTTGGGAGCAGTTTAAGCACTCTGAAAAACTAAACGACTGATAAGTTATCTACTGTAATCCAATTAAAATATGATAATTACCTTTTCAGTTTTGCTGTCAGTCCTCACAGTCACGACAGGCTGTATCAGTTGGAAATTGTATCTAAAATTAGAAATGGAAGAATAAAAATACAGTACCTCTTGTTTGATATTAGCAGCTATAGAATTTGTTCCACAGTGACGGTGCCCCCAAACTTGAAATATACTGACATTCATGTAAGCTGTCAAAAATTCTCCCTATTCCAAATTCTTAGGTAGGTGCTTAAGAATTATTATTGTAAATGTTAGCCTCTGAGGATACTATGCTAAATAGTAACAGTAAAGGAAAGAATTTTTTTCCCTGACTGTAGATTAAAACTCCTGATTTTACTTACATTTGTTTACTTTATAATAAATTATGAGTAGAAAACTATGTGATAAGAGAAAGGGAAACAAAGAAATGTTTCTGTTCAAGGTCATTGAACAGGCTGGTAAGTTAAGGTAGAAGTAAAAATTTTTTTCTTCTGACTCCATATCCATTTAGGTTATACCACTACCTCATTTTCACTTTTAAAATGTTTTATATTCTAATACGAAAACTGATGTGTGAAATTAGTGTGTATGTCATACTGTGTATTTTAGTATGAAACAAGAAATGTGAATATTCATAGCAGTTATAGATTTATTTTGGTGAGATATATGTATATGTATGTATGCATTTTTAAAATTCTTGGTGATACAACTATTTCAAAGCTTTTAGCAATAAAAAATAAATGGTTTGGTCTTTGAAATGTAGTTGCCTGCTTTGATACAGCTTTTTGGCTCTACATGAAATCATTCCATTTGTTTGTTTCACAAAATACAGCGCTGTCATTTAGGAAAATACCAGTCCAGATGTAATAAATAGGTAAAGAAACTGGTAGGAGAAATTTTGTTTGAAGCCTAAGCTGTTGGTAGGAGCCGTTCTGTGGTAGTCTGAACCACAGTATGTTGGCATGTTGTGCAGAAATTTGTGCATTTCCTTTCTGTGTTACTGAAAGGATTGGAGAGGTTGGTAATGTTTTGTTAAATCTCTGTGTAAACTTCATGATAGGGGCGTGCAGTCTATAGGTTCATGTTTTCTGAAATCTATAGTGAAGTTTGAAATTATTTTGTGGATATGTTGTCCTGAAAATAATTTCAAGTGGATCTGTGGAGCTTGTTGTACTCAGATCAGTATACTTACACAAATTGCATAGTAGGAGTCAAAGCTGGCTCTTTGTTTACATTATATACATATATATATTTTATATATGAATCTAACTGTGTGTTTGAGAAACTCAGAATGTGGAGTTCAAAATGCTTTCAGCTAGAGTATTAAGAATTTCTCATCACTAGTCTCCGTTGAAATAGATGTTTGATTTCACAGTCCCAAGTTAGCTGAGCTTGGCAGGCACTTCCTGGGGTCACCCAGGCCAACCTCTGCTCAGAGCATCATTAGCTGCCATGGGCTGCTCAGGGTGATGTCCAGCATGGTGTTAAGCATCTCCAAAGTGGAGGGATACAGCCTGTCAGGGAAGCCAGCTCCTTGTTTGGTGTCTCCTATGCTCACCTGACTTGTTGGATTGTGCTGTGTTGGTTTCAAGTGATACACGACTAATTGAAACAAGGAGGACTAAATACAGAACTGATTGAAGCATAGCATTTGTTGCTTGATTTTGTTTATTTTTCCTCCTACTGAATTGTCATCTTAATATGAATTTGCTTCCTGTCATACCTAGCTTTGCAAGTGCCTTTCCCTCTACCCTTCATTCTGCTACCTTTTTTGAGCAATATTTATAATATCACGAGTGTAAAAGAAGACATGAGCATGAGGATAAGTCAAGTGTTCAAATTCTGATTACTGTCTTTCATTTTATTGTAATTGTCATTCCATGCTCTGAATTTCAAGGTTGGTTTAAAATGCAGGTAAAGAACTACATGTGACTGTTTCTCATTTTAAGATAAATCATATAATAAGTTGGACATCCCAGACATTTCAAGTACTGAACTCAACTTCATCTTCCTTCTTTTCTAGTTGCTGCTGTAGTGTTATTCTGTACAGCCCAGAGCCCACATAATATACCTCTGACTGAAGTAATTGGGCCAGTATGGCTCATGTTGCTACTTGGAACTGTACACTGTCAGATTGTTTCAACACGAACCCCTAAGCCTCCTCCCAGCACAGGGGTTAAAAGAAGAAGGTATAGTCTGTATTAAAGTACTTATCATTTAGGTTTGTTGAACTATTCTGAAGAATGTGCATAAAATTGTAGGGATTTACAGTCTCTGCTTCACAAGGAATGAGAAATTGAGGCTCCGTTTTTATCTGCAACTTTAAAATGGGTGCTTGGTTAGTGCTCTAACATTTGTGCATTTACTAATTTGTGCACTGTTTTTTTTTTTTTTTAATACATTAAATCTGATGTTTTTGCCTCAAAAGAGCTTGTGACTGAATACTGATGGGGTGACATATTACTGCAAGTTTTGCTTTAGAACTCTGTGCAGTACTGACCAGCGATCTGTGAGAATTGTGGTAAAGGAGGTTCTGGAAGCATAGACCTGAAAGTCTTGCAGCACTGCAGTGTATATGGTTTGCTACAGTGAATTGTCCCATTACAGTGGGAAAACCTGCAATAGTGAAATTTTGCAGGTTTTAGCCTCTGAGATGAAATTTATTTTATCTTGTATTTAAGTGTTAAGATGACGAATAACTGTTATAACTTAGTTTTTGTAAATGGAGTTTGTTAAATCAACACGATAAACCTTTAGCAACATGTCTTGAAATTTTGCTTGTTTTTGCATGCCTAAAACTGCTGAACACGTTATAGAAGTAGTAGATTGCATTTATAAAGCTACCTTCCAATTTTAATCTCTTCTGATGAAGGAAATTAAGGAAAGCAGCACATTTGGAAGTACATAGGGAAGGAGATGGCTCTAGTACCACAGATAACACACAGGAGGGAACAGTGCAGAGCTACGGTACAAGCACCTCTTACAGTATTGGCGCTGTCTTCAGAGATATCTGGCATGCCGCTTTCTTTTTATCAGGGTTTGTATTTATTCAAGGCTACATATGTGTGAGATATGCACTATCCCTTTTCCAGTGAAGTAAACATTAATCTGCTGATTAGATAAGAACAAAAAATAAATCGACAAAAAACTTTATAGTAAACTCAGCTCAGTGTTTGAACGTGCATTAACCTCTTCTTTTTTGACTTCTGAAATTGCTGATGAAATAACTGTAGAAATGCAAGGTAACTTTGGCTGATTTCATGCTAATTGTAGGACTACACTTTGTGAGTTATCAGGAACAAACTAGCTTGATTTCTCAATTTTAATCCAACGGGAAAATTTTACTCTTACATTTTAATTGATTGCATTACCTGATAATTACACAGAGAGAATGCACATAGATCTCCATCACTGTCATCAAATCACACATTTTTCTGAAGGAAAAACCTTCAGGACTCAAGCATGACAGTTAATCTGTCAGTGAGCTATGAAGATGCATTTTCTAATGACTGGACAAAGCATTTAAGCTTGTTATATTTCAGAGTGCTATACATCAGCATTTATTAGTAAAGTTGAATACATGCTCATGAGCTGGTACAAAATAAAGAAAAGGGATACTGCAAGTTACTACATTGTTTTGTTCTGCATGCTGCATCTTAAATATTGCAACACTAATGTGTCTGTTGTATTTGTGATTTGTGCTCTTAACCTCTGGTAAAGCTTTATCTTGTGTTACGTTACATTCTGGAAATAAAAATCTGGAAAAGTTTTTAAAATATCTAAGAATGCTGCAGAAGTTAATTTGGTCTTCCTGTGTGTAGTTTAAGCTGGTTTAACAGACTGTGAGCAATAGTAATAGACACCACAGCTGTTCTTTTGTGCAACTCCACATCTGTCGGTATTTCTTTCTGGTACATTTGGAGTGTGATCTTGTAAACTTTTGAGCATTATCTGCTCAGTGAAGGTACTGATTTTCAATCAGTATTGTTGGACTACTGAGGATTGTTGGAAGACTCACTTTCTTCCTTACCTTCTTCACTTCCTTGGAGTGACTGAGAATGCTATAAGCAGCCTTTAGTCACTCTTCAGCTGCAGAGGTTTGTATGTCTGAGAATGAACCATGGCAGCATATCCAGATGAAAAATAACCAGATGAAAAAAAATATATATTTTTTTCTCACATCAGTTTCGTCATATAATTTTTCTTTTCTGAAGTCATGCAGATATTTTTGTTTGCAAAGTGGGACTGGGAATGAGGAAGCAGGAATGCAACATGGAGAGTGTGGGCTAACTGGCTTGAGATTGTGATGTTACTGAAGATGTTCTTGTGAAACTCCAGTGCCAGGAATTTGTCCTTACTCCACCTGTGGAAATCTTTAACTTCTAAAAGGTTTTGCAGCTCAGATGAGTTAGGAGAGTTTTTTCATAGTAGTTTGATCTGATTGCCCAAAGCCTCAGTACTGTCCTAAATGATCGTCTTTATGGATTTTGAAAATACAAACTGTGTTTGTATGCAAGCTGGCACATTGCTGATCTGCAGACAGGAAGAGGCTTGCAATCTGCACCACAGAGCCCATGATAAAGTATCTTGCTGTCTCTTCTTTATAAGCTTATAATAAAATCTGATCCATGCAAATATGTAAAAACTGCCAAAAGTATTTCAACTGATTTTAGAATCATAGAATGGAATCATAGAATCATAGAATGGCCCAGGTTGAATTGGACCACAATGATCATCTAGTTTCAACTCCCTGCTATGTACAGGGTCACCAACCACCAGACCAGGCTGCCCAGAGCCGCATCCAGCCTGGCCTTGAATGCCTCCAGGGATGGGGCATCCACAACCTCCTTGGGAAACCTGTTCCAGTGTGTCCCCACCCAATGTGTGGAAAAACTTCCTCGTAAAAAAAAAAAGTACTACTCACTTATTTAGAAATAAAATCAATAATTTTGGAACTAGATGAGGGAAAATTCTATAGCTTTCTACAAAGAAAGTGGAGTAGTAGTTGCTGCTTTTTTAAAAAATAGTAATTAAAAAATGCCACTTAGTGTTTTTCTTGGAATGCTTGAGGGAGGGTGGAATGAGACTAAAGAAGATAAAGAAGGATGAAATGTCTCAGTAACTGCCTTTTCTGCTTGTTACTTTGTCCATAGTCTTGCAGATTAATTGCTCCTTTTTGGATTTTCTTCCCTAGCTCGTGAGTCTCCACTGTATATATGGAGTACCTTATCTTAGGTATGATGTAAATCAACTGTCCCAGTTCATACGATGTACATATTAGAGAGAAATTTAATTTGCTGTGTAATCCAAGTTCTTACGGAGCTTCCTGAAAGAGAAGGGCAATGCATGTTCCCCTACAAGAGCAAAAGAGTAGACCAGGTTCTTGATAGTTTTATCAAGTCTGCGTTTAGTGGTTCTGTGGTTCTTTTGTTTTGTAAATGTAAAGAATAAAATCTGGAAACTTCATTTATAATACTACTACTTTTTTTTTTTTTTTTTTTTTTTCCCCCTAGAAGTGTTCTGGGAATTACTAACTGCACAAGATTTTATTGCTTTCTGGGTAAAGATTTTCCTTGTTATATATTTTGAGATATAGAAGCCCAAGTGAAACTGCATTAAAGTGATCTCTGTCAGTAAGGTAGAAAGCTGCTATTCCATTTTCATTCCTTCATCAACAATACTTTCTAATTTAGAGATGCAGTCATCCAAACTTCTGCTTTTGAAAGGCTTTTGTTTTTTTGTGGCATTAGATATTCTTGCTACTACATCTTCTGATTAGATAGTGGCCTTGACTTTTAGACAGTGTTATGGAAGATGATAGATTGGTATTAAACTTCTCATAAGAATAATAATACTTAAGCATAATTGATAGGTTTGTTATTTAAAAACAAGCTTAATTACTGTGTTTGTTAGATACTATTGAATTATGTCACTGGGGTGTTACTGCATATATGGAAAAGGGTAAATCACATTCTGGTTAGCAGACTTGTCAATACACAGAGTGAATTTAAACAAGCACGTTCAGAAAGTACTAACAGAGCACGCTCACAGCTGTAAGAAATGAATGGCACATTTGCTTTGAGTTAATAACATTTTAACTTTTTTTTTTTTGTAAGAATAAAACAAACAATCCTCATTTACATTTGGGGCTTCTGTTTCTTCTGTTGCCAAAGATACTTGATGTTTTAGTTGCAAAACATCGGTTTCCTTTTCTCTCTGTACCTAATAAAATAATTTTCTTTTGGATGCTGTTTCTTTTATGATGTTTATAGGAAAGAATAGTGAGTATTAATTAGAAGATTAAAAATAAGCTTACAAACATTTCATCAGATGTTAATCTTTTCATTTGTTTGTGTTCATCTTAATAAAACTAAAACATGGGTTGAAAAGGGTGAACAGGATTTAGTCTGGGAAAAAAAAATCATTAATGCTTACATTTGTTTCAAATATAGATCTAAGAAAGCAAAAAGCTCAATAGATAAATCCACTGAGACTGATAATGGCTACGTGTCCCTTGATGGGAAAAAGACAGGTAAAAGCAGTGAGGAATGTGCACAGGCCCAGGAGCGTCTCTGTGAGGTGATAAAGCCAGAAGAGTCAGGCTGGAGCACCACAACCATGAGAGAGACCTTCAGCACCCCCAGTCATCACAAGGTAAGTATGCCATGTTGCTTTCAGAGCAGGATAGTTTGTTTGTCTGGTGATATGCAGGCTGTATTTGTGTGATGCTGTTGATGTATTCTCATTTACGTTATCCTTAAAAGTATTTTAAATGAAATTAAGCTTAGAGTGCTGTGGCCAAAATCCTGTTAAGTCTTCCGATGTCATTCCTTTTATATGTAGCCTTTCCTTTTTCTTGTCAGAGGCCCCTTACTGGCTGACATCTAAACATTCTTTGCCTTCAGTAATTCAGTGCACAATTCCATATGCTGTCACTTGCATCTTTTTTTCAGTCCAGCTGAACAACACACGTTACTCTTTATTGCCTCTTTGATGCTCTTGGTGTACGTGGGCCCGACTTTGTGCCAAAATGGAACAAATTTGATATTACCAGCAATTTGTAATTTTGAGTTTATTCTGAGCATTTACCTATGAATCAGGAATCATCTTTCTTTTCTTCTGGTTTGTCCTCGTAGAAGAGGAGGAAAGAACAATTTTCCTCTCAGTAAAATAGACATAGCTTCCTGAAGCGAGAAATAAGGATGAGATGGAAGCAGAATAAATGGTTGTGAAAGAAAGGAGAACTTTTCATTCTGGATTTGTTTATCTCCTAGATGTACTATTTTCATCTTGCAGTTCTACAGAACAGATTTTCCGAAGTATTTTTTCCTGGCTCCATTATCATTTGCCTTCTAATGGCTGCCATTCTGCTCTCTTACTTGACTTTGGCTTGGTAGTATGTATAATCATTGATCAATCACTGCAAGGTTGTTTTTCATGATAATATCAAAGGGAAAGGTTATTCTGCTGGAAGTATACGCATATACATCTTTATAAAGGAAAAGCATTCTGTGGGGGGTTTCATAGCCAACTTATTTAACAACTCCCATGAATATCCATGTGATTAAGTCAGACTGGGTGTGATGAAGTTCATCTCAGGGCAGTAACCTCAGTCTTTTGGTCTGCTCAGCAGCAACAGCAGAAACTGTAATTTAGTTACTGTGATTCAGTTGTTTTCATTAATTCCAAGCATTTTGCATTCTTGAGAAATTCAACAAATGAAGATTTTTTTTTTCAAAGGATTTTAATGATGAGTTTTCTACATGTTTAACATCATTTTGTATAGATATCTGCATTAAAGAGAAGCTGTCAGAGGCTAGAATAGACTCCTCATCTCTGATTGCAAAGGACAATATATACATTTTGTTGCCACCTTGAAAAATAGTAGATAAGCCACCACAGACTGTATTCTGCATGTCCCTCATTCTCTATGCAGCTCATGTGTTAAGAAAGTGAGATGAGTTGACACTGACGCATCTCAGAAGCCAGAGCTCATTATGGAAGAGAAATAGATGCCTGAATCGCAGGGGTAAAGGGATCTTCTGTCATTTCACTGATGACAGTGCAACTCCTGAAGGAAATTTTACGAGGTTCTGTGCAGTGGTGTCACAATAAATGAGAGTATACACAAGGTTTTTGACAGCTGACCAATCTTCTACTGCACTCTCTTCTTCCTGTTGCTGTCAGGTCTGGTTTCACTTCAGTTTAAAATCAGGGAAACAGTGTAATAAATTTATTATCTGGATCTTCCTTTCACAAACAAACCTTGTAATGTTTTGTAGTTGAAAGAGGTAAATGCTGAATTTGTACCATATGTGTTGGTAATTAAGCGTGACTCTGCTATCACAAATTTATTTTCTCAAACCTTTTGGATATCTTGCATTTAGGCTTTCAAAATGTGAATGACAGCGTTCATGAGCTAAATATGATCTAGTTATTCATTGTCTGAGAAATGTTTATTTTGATACTACAGTTTTATTTTGTAATATCTGCTGTATCATTTCTTACAGTTGAAAATGCAATATCTACTTTAACAGGGCATACATAACATTGCAGAAAGAAATTTGATTGTAGTAGTTCAGAATTGGTAAGTATGAGTGTAAGTCTTACTAATACTCTACTTCTTGCACCAGGAGACTCACAGGACTGTGACAAATTTATCAGATGAAGTTTCTAGTGAGGAGGGACCTGAAACTGGATACTCTTTACGCCGCAATGTAGAACGCACTTCAAGTGATGGCACGCTTCGAAACAGAAAATCTCACCATTATAAGAAACACTATCCTTTGGAGGTATCTATTCTTCTGTTGCCTCTTTTATGTAAATTGATTGAAGCTCTAGGCTTCTTGTTGAGTATTTATTTTTTTTCTCCTATACTATGTAAAACATAGTATTATGTTAATTTGAAGCCATGCTAGCGAGGGAGAGGGATTCCTTTTTGTATGACAGAGTTTTAACTTTGAGGTTTTTATTCAGCTGATTTGAGCTTTGTCAAATTTTTCAATTTGTTAAGATCCTTTGATATATCTTGCATCAGATTTCAGTTAACTCTATTGCTATCTTTTAACAGCAGGTATCTCTTTTGAAAACTTGATTTGTTACAGAAACAGCAGTAGTTGGCAATAGTAACATTTTCATCGTAGTAGTGCTGCTGCTTGTCTCCATTTATATTGTATTTTCAATTCACCAACCTTCTTGTGAAGTCATCTGCTAGTTTGCCTGGCTTTTCATTCCTTCATGTTTGTTGAAAGCCATTAAAATATTGGCATGAAATCTCAACAAAATTGCTAGTGTTATACTGCAACAAAAACACACAAAACCCTGAAATTTTAAGAGATCTATTAACATCAGAGCTAAGAGGAGGAAGGCAGCAATTCCATATTAGTAGAGTCTTTAGTTGTAAGGGTTCAGACACTGAAAGACAGAAGTGGGGGAGGGCTTTTTTTTTTTCTTTTAATTCTAAAGGATTTCCGTTCTTTTTGCTGATGGTATGCAACTTAGCAGATAAACAAAACTTTGAGGTTTTTGCAGTGTTTTTCCTTTTTAACAACTGTACTTGCCCTCCTACCCCCCCCCTTTTTTTTCCCCCCAGCTAGGACTGTGACAAAATGTGCAGAGTAATTTTGATTCTGACAGGAGTGTGCTTGTGGGTGGCTCTAACAGGCAGAGCATCGTAAGCAAGCCTTCCACTTGATAGAAATAATGCCTTCTTAGAAGGGTTCATATAATGCTGCTTTCTCTGATAATAATTACGAAGTCTTGAGGTTTATGCTTTGCATAAAAACATGAACTAATTTTCTATTAATTTGTTTCTCACAAACTTCGGATTGAAAGATCTAGAAGAGTAATTCATTTTTAACTGTTTGATGTCCTGTGTATGTTTAGTTTAGGCTTTCTGAACAGGGTGATACTTGGAAATGTTTCGTATTGCAGAAAATGTCTCCTGACTGCATGCTAGTGCAGCTGGACAGATGTGATTGCAGATGATTTTTTTTTTCCCATCTTAAATGTATTTTCTTTTCCAAAAGGTGTCTCAGAGCTGTAAAATCCTAAATTGTTGTCTAGGGAGGACTGTGTGTAGATACCTTCAGAAACTGAAAAAACATGAATTTACTCTGTGTGTAGTAATAATTCACACTTTTCCCCTTATCTCTGTGATTGATGCTGTGAAAGAGGAAGCTTTTCTGTGTTGTTAGCAGCTCTTTTCCCTCAACGTGATTACAAAGGAAATGAAACAGTAATTTTGAAAACTGAAAGCTTTCTTTCTATTTAAAAAAAATAAGTATATGTATATATAAAATATAATATATATATGTAAGTGATACAGTGGATGTGCTTTCAGCTTCTGTCCTGTTTTCCCTTATCTTGTTACTTACTTGTCAGTCATTGTTTGAGGTATAGCTTTTTAATCTGCTTGCTTCATTCAGTTCAAGACTCAGCACCCTGTACTGACCACGTTCTATGAAGAATAAATATTTCAGATATTATCTTTGTTATTGGTGTTCTATCATCTCACTAAAAAGAGCTTGGAGCAAACTTTTGCTATTTATTTCTTTACAAAATTGCTTGCATAAAGTGTACAAAGCGAGGTTTCCAGGAAGAACAAGTAATTCTCCTTCAGCTGGTAATGCATTACAAGTCATGTTAAATTAATAGGTCTGCTGCAGTATTTCTTGATTGTGTTTTTCAGTGAAGAAAATTGAGCATAATCTTGAGATAAACTGTAGCAGAAAGAAATGAAATTTGCTCTAAGAAGGAATGGAAATTGGCAGATGATAGTGATGAGTAGGATGGTACTGCATTTTAAGGCCTGTCTTGCAGGAAATTGGTTCATCTAACCATTGAAAGGAGCTTAGGGGTCTGCATTTTCATTCTGAAGAAAGCATTAGATTGCATTATGTGTATGCACGGGGCAGTTAAATCTCCCAAGTGTAATGGTTTTCTATGTTATTATGTAATGGTTTTCTATGTTATTATGTAAGTAGTGCACAAAATTTAAAAATAATGAGGCATGCTTGCTTCTCAACTACACTTTCTTTAAAATAATTAGTTTTTTATGCATGACTGTGTAGATCACACATCTACCTAGTACTGGGTATGGATACTCTCAGTTATTCTTTCTACACCTGTTGCATGCCTGTCTTCAAAGAAGCTCACACACTGTCTTTGGAAAGGTACGTGAAGCGTAACAGTGGACACTGAGAATCAAATTGGTGCTCTTAGAGATTATTATAGGCAATTAATTTTAGAAATGTACTTCTGGGACATATTAACATTTCTTTTAGAACTAGTAAGATGACATCCACTGGGTTGCTATTGAGTGTCTTGGATCTTGGATAGCTAGAATTATCTGTCTCTTCTTCCTCTAGGACCTTCTTTATTCTTGCCCATTTTTTGAAAGAATCCCTCACTGTGTGGTGAGAAGTGAGTCTGGCAGTGCAAGTCTGAATCTACATCTGAAGTAGACACAATCTGCAAATGCCTATCTGCTGTGTCTCTGTATTTCAGGCTTATTTTTTTTATTCCACATGTTCTCAGTTTCTGTGGATGAAGCTAAAGAGGAAGTATTTGTCTTCTAAATCCCTTAGTCTTGCTTTAATTCAATTTATCCTTCTGTGAATTTATTTAAAAGCTATACTAACAGGTTGGGGGGACACAGATATGTTGATAACTAGGTAAAGTAGATCAAATCAAACAACATAGGATAGAAAGACAAAGTGGTAAATCAGTTTAGAATACTTAGTGAATTAGGCTTTTCTCACTCTACTTTTCTATACTAATTGCAGATCAGTGTATATGCCTTTAAGCCTTTTTTGTTTCTTCAATATTTTCACTAAAATAATGAAGCTGTAATGTATTTGAGGGGACTTAATTTATCACTAATTAAATCAGAAGTTGGAGACAGGCTTGATAATTGCTCTAAATTAATTAATTTTAAAAATCTGTAAAACAGTTACTTCTTTCTAATGTGTATGAATTGAGTCTTCATTGTGTGACCCATCCTCCATAAATTGAGGACCACGAACTATTACATGCATGTGTGATGTCTAACTGTGCAGTAAACACATAATACTTTCTGATTTGAAATGTAATGAGTAGAACATAAAAAACTGATGCACGTGGACTTGCTGCATTTGAACTTAACAACTCTTCTGTTAAGGAAATAGAGTACAAAAACAGTATTAATTCCAATGAATATTTTAATTTCAGGATACACCTAAATCAGGTACTAGCTGCAGTTCTCGATGTTCAAGCTCCAGGCAGGATTCTGAGAGTGCAAGGCCAGAATCAGAAACTGAAGATGTGTGGGAGGACCTCCTACACTGTGCAGAGTGCCACTCTTCCTGTACTAGTGAGACAGATGTAGAAAGTCCTCAAATGAATCCATGTGTGAAGAAAGAATATAGAGATGACCCATTTCATCAGGTTGGTCGTTTCTGCTGAGTTTGACTTTCACAGCATGTACATCTTCAGTCTTATCAGCTTTGTCATGTGCTCAGGAGGCCTGGGAGAAAGAACTCTATTAAATGGAAGCAACAGAGCCAAAGTGATTTGGTAGAATTAAAACAAGGAAAATTGAATTTCTGCTATGTGGTAATTAATTTGTCAGATGAAGAGGATATGACAGTGTACTGTAATAGCCTGCAGAATATTTTTGTGTTGGGATTCTAGTTCAGGACAAGTACTGATTGAAGTTTCCTGTGGTAGAATCATATATATATGTATCTGAGGGAATATTTTTGTTTGTATATGCATGTGTATATATATGAAATTACAGAGCAAGATAACATACATAATATCTGATGTTATGTGTGTATTCTTTATTTTCTTTATACGTTTACAATATCCGTATTCTTTTTAGAGAAAATATTTATTTCATTTTATTTTTACCTTAAAGCTAATCATTTATTTTTCTTAATACTATTCTATAGAAACATCTGGGCAGTAATTTCTGAAAATGTTAGTGTTTGTTGGGCAACACTTTAGTTGCAGCCTGCCTTGGGTTAATTGGACAGAATCCGTTGTCCGTATTTAATAACTAATGATGATATGTTAGTCTTCCTTTGATTAAAAAAAAAAACATTCAGATGTCACTGCCAATTATGTTTGTATTACAGGGTTTTTCACTAAATTGCATGCTGCCTGCTGTGAAATATTTTTCTTGTTAAATATGCAGTGTATGTTGGCACCGCTTACATCAGTGCTAAGGAATTTAATACAAGAGATGATGTTACTGATAGCTGAGAAAAAGAGTCTCAAAAGATAGGCTTGTTCACTCGTAACTGGAACTGAAAATGGTGGATTTGTTGGTATCCCCCCCTTCAAAAAAAAAAAAAAAAAAAATCAACCAAAAAATCCACCCCCAAAGCAACAGAGACAGCAGATTGAATTTCTGCACTCTTTGTTTTTAAAATTTATTTTAGTTCTTGCTTGTATTCCATGTTTTTTTGAAGTTTAATATTTTTGTTGGTTTGTTTCATTGTAGATTGTGAAATTTTTGAATTTCAGCTCCTGGTGTAGATACTCCCTCTAGAGGAAAATAGTGGAAATCTATGTTTAAGAAGGTCTTTCTGCAGCTATAATTTATGTTAACAATATAGGTGGTTTTTTTTTCCCCTCTAATGGAAAAGAAAGGAAGCAATTGTCTACTTAGCAGTATAGTAAGATTTCGGGTAAATACTGATAAATCAAGTTATAACCCCCCGCCACTTTTATTAAATGATATGATAATATTTGATAATATGCCCCCATCTCAGCCTTTTTATTTGATTCAAACAGTGCTGGTTAACCTGGCAAGGCTGAGATCAATTTTGATCCCCTGTAGCTGAGAGGAGTGAGACAGGACTGAGGGAAATCAAGAAGTGGCTGCAGCAGTACTTGTTACCTCAGCATTTTCTGGGCCTTTCAGTTCTCACTTAGTTGTTCTCTGATTAGAGTAAATAAATATGTGCATTCATTACTTTAGGCTGAAATTACTTGACTGCTGGGGCAACATACATTGATCGGAGTCCTAGAGACACACAGCTATTTATTGGGAAAAGAAGTGAATGACTTTGAGTATTTAACATACAGTAATGCAGGAGAGGTAAATTCTACGTAACAACATTTGTGTCAGTCTAAGCGCTTTTTTTTTTTGTTAGTGTATTCCTGACAAAGAAACACTGACACAACAGTATGTTGGTATTACTGATGGAATGTATTGCTTCTCTTCCCCAGAGTCACTTGCCTTGGATCCATAGTTTGAATCCAGGACTAGAAAAAATAAGTGCAATTGTATGGGAGGGGAATGACTGCAAGAAAGCAGATATGTCTGTGCTTGAAATCAGTGGTATGATAATGAACAGAGTGAGTATTCTTTTTGCAGGTATTGTATCTAGGTTCAAAAATAAGTACCGCCTCCACTGTTACATGACCAACATCTGCCTCTGATGTCATGGGCCAACAAAATAAAATAGGAGACATTACTTTTGGAGTGGCCCTCGTACTTATAGCTCTAGTAGCTATTAGTAATAAGAGTGGTGTGATAATAAAATCCTTTTGCATTGCTGGGTGCTTAGTAACATAGCCAGCCTCTGTTTTATTGTTCCAGTGGCATATGCTGTGAATATTTATCTCCTTGATTCTTATGGACAACTAATGTGTTGGGTTAGAAGTACATATATCTGAGTATTTGGATGCTGAAGTTCAGATTAGAAAAGAAAGCTTTTCTGTTTTAGGAAACAAAAGTTTAAAGAGGATGAATGGAATGTCTTCTGATTCTCAGCATTCCTTATGATTGATATCATACTGTTTTTCAGCATAGATGATTCATATATTTAGCATGGTTAAATGTAAAATCTTAGCATAGTTTATGACAATTGTCAGTAATTCTGACAAGTTGATATGGACTTTTCCAACTTGTCAGAAAGCACTGAATTCACAAAGTTAGTTCAGATCTCTCTACCTGCCTCAGAAACAATATAGTTTTGGGTGTAGTCACAGTAGAAGTGAACCTTGATAAAGCCATAGCAGCACAACAGAATTCCAATCCTACTGCACTGTGAAGGCTTTGATTCTTTTAAAAATCATATAACCTAGAAGCAGAATGCAATTAGACTATTAGACTAAGATGCAGCATGTAAACAACAAAGTCTGATTGGTTGAATTTTGCTAATTCAGTGTTGAATCAATTTTTACAGCAAGAATATACACTGAAGCATTTCAATGTTTTGTTGCTGGTGTTTATTTGTGATTGTTGCTGTGTATAAAGTGCTCCTCGAGCATTTTCCTTTTATTAGTAGTGGACTGCAAAGATGCTTGGTTGTAGGTTTCATATCATGTAACACATTGTAAAGTGTTTGTTGCAGTAGTAAAACAGTGACATTAATAAGGACAAGATAAGTTCCAAACTTTACAACGTGCTTTGTTTTCTTTTGCTTTTAGGTGAACAGCTATATACCAGGAATCGGTTATCAGATTTTTGGAAACATCATATCTTTAATCTTGGGTTTAATTCCATTTGTATTTCGACTTTCCCAAGCTAAAGATTTGGAACAGCTAGCTGCACATTCTGCCACCGAACTTTGCATTACAGCATTTGGGTCAAATGGAGACATACTGGTTCTCTCAATGGTTGTTATAAGTTTTGTGGTCCGTGTGTCTCTAGTGTGGATTTTCTTTTTCCTGCTGTGTGTAGCGGAGAGAACTTACAAACAGGTACATAAAATAAACTAAGAGGTTTAGTCCAAAACAAAACAAATAATTTTTTTTGGAGTTTCATTTTTTTTTTAATTTTATATTTTATTTGGTTTTGTGAATATTTTCATCTTGTGTTCATAGTTGCCCCAAGATTTTGTAAATCAACAGTTACAGATACTTCAGTGGGATTACAGATTAGCAGATGACCCAGATACAAAGGACTTAAGTGTCCTTCAAGCTCTGTAGCTAAGCATTTTTCTTGCATAAGAGCATTTTGGAGGTAAAACCTCTTATTTCATAGTTCTGACTCAACTCATTGGCCACTTCTTCTTAGTTATGACCCGTTTGTCTTCAGTTTTCCTCAAGGAGAAAAAAATTTGGTAAAAGAGCTCTCTGAATTTCTAGATTGTTCCACCTGTGTGTTTCATTCAAAACATTCTTGAGAATAATTGGAAATAGTCTGGTCCAGACCCCAGCCCTGTCTGCTTTGCTGACACCGCTGTCCCAGAGACTGGCAATGTTGCTATCTGATATTCTCTTACTAGCTCCCTAGTGTAGTTACTTTCTAGCCTGGAAAAGAAAAAAGATAAATAGTTTTCCTGCGCTGTAGCCATAAGAAGGGATTCAGTACAGTAGAGTAGCATTGAACTGCTTTAGTTGCCAAAAAAGTTGGAAAAAAGTTCTGGGTTAAGCACTCTTTAATGCAAGTGATGGACTTGTTGGTTTATCTTCCAAATTTTAATAGCATTGTAGATCTGTTGTCTGAAATTTGAAAAGAGGAACTGTACTTCTGTTTTGTTTTTCATTAAATTAATGTGACTTTTAAAACTGTTCAGTGTATCTCTTCTTTTTAGGACTCTTATTTCTGTGTTGTAATTAATGTTTTACTTTATCTCAATACATTGTACATGGGTATATTAAGTGAGGCTTTTTCTCCATTTTCTTTTTAGCGCTCTCAAAAATGACTTAACAGCTTCATTTTTTTCTTCCCTGCAGAGGCTACTTTTTGCTAAACTTTTCGGTCATCTAACATCTGCCAGAAGGGCAAGAAAATCAGAGGTTCCTCACTTCCGTTTGAAGAAAGTACAGAATATAAAAATGTGGCTTTCTCTCAGGTCCTATCTAAAGGTAAAATAACAGAAATTTTTGCTACCACTTAAGTAGAAACAGTCCCATGTGCTGTTGGTGAAAAGTAGGTATTTGAGTCTGAGTTGTCCTCTGTGTGCACTTACTGGTGCATGTGTGCCCAATCCGCTTTATTTTGCCAACTCCTGGCCAGCAGCATCAGCAAGCAGCCAGATGGTGAGAGTGTTTTTCACCTTGGTATGAGATATGAGTGTGTTCAGAGTAGGAGTCTTCTGTTAAGTGATTAGAGCAAAGATGTGTCTCAGTTGAGTATAGTGGGTAAATCATCACTTGTGGTAAAACACAGACAATAAATCACTGTAAGAGCTCCACCAGTTAGTGTCATTAACATACAAGGAATTTATGAAGCAAGGCAGCTTGTGTGCATATTTATGCTGAGTGCCTACATACCACACGAAGCTAGAAATTGTGCCCATGACTTGTAAGACATTCTGATCTCTTTGCTGTTTGTTCAACTGAAATAATGAGATGTCTCAAGTGATAACCCTCTAATGCTCTTTTCATCCCAGAGTATTTTGATGATCCTAGCTCATTTTTTGAGTTTGCAAGTTTTTTTTCCATTTTTCTCTCTGCATTAGGTAATGAAACTTTGGAGCCTACAGCATGGCAGGCTTTTTTCTGTCTAGTCTGTAATGTGTTGCTGTGTGGGAGGAAAGAAGGATAACAGCATTTGTGCAGTAGAATGTAGCTCTCATGCTTTAAAAGCTATGTATGTTGACATTGATGTGGAGACTGTCTTGCCGTCTTTCCTCACAACTGTCACCTATGTATTCCACCTCCTCATATGCTGCAAGAAACTTCTCTATAATTCTGTTGTTGCAAACAGAAGCCCAGTCACACAGTGGTCAGAAGTAGGTGCAGAAGAAACTGAAAAATAACCAGTGAAGGACAGTCATTTTCACCTCCGTCTGCTGATATATGTGCTTCACTGGGCAGCTCCATAAGGTCTGCACTTGCATAAGTAAAGGAGCGGAGACAAGCAGCTAAGGAACTTAACCTTCTCACAGTGGTGCTACTGGCAGATACTGCCATAGCATTTGTCCATATTACACTTGCATGTTACCTGGTTGTGTGTCCATTTGTAAGTAAATGAATTGAAGTATGTGCACATCTTGAGTTTCATGCAGGCAAAATACCGTGTGTATAAGAACGTATATTCCTGAAGTACCAACTTGTATTTAATTTTTTTTCCCCAGTAGTTAACCTTCTGTCTCTTTCTCCAAGTTCCAAGATTATACCTTGCATATATGCACCTCCCACTTTTCTCCAAACATACTGCTAATTACATAAATATGAGAACAAAGTTGTGAAATAGATGCATCTTGTGACTTGGACGTGTTTCATTGCAACAGTGGGTACTTAATTCTTCAATTAGAAAGAACGTGGAAAATGTTCAGTGGATGGAAACATTTTGTTATACCAGTAAGCAATTAAGAATAAAAGAAATACTGGATACGGTGACACTGAATCTTTCATCACAGTGTATTTGTTTCCCAAGTTTTCCTTCTTGCTCTCTTGGAATTGTCACATGGGAGAATTGTACCTCGATGGGAGAGTGATGTACAACTATGATTTTTATATGTTAGAAAGATGCAAGTGATGAAAACAAATTGCTATGTGAAATTATATCTTGCTATTCCCTTGCAATCTGATGTCCAAAATGTTGTTAGCACTAGTTTTATACTGGGAATGAAAGCCCAGTGCTGTATTGAATTTGCTGCTTCTCATCATGAATGAGCTGACTAAACAAGTGGTGTATATATTCTTTTATCATAGCTGTCCTTAATTGTCTGCATCTGAATTATCTCAAATGCCTTTGGGGGTATTTGGTAGGAGCTGTACTTTTAATTCCTATATGTTGTGTGAAACTCAGATTACCAAATTGCAAGCTATGAGCAAACTATGTTCAAAGACTAAATATAACTGGATGCACTGAAGGTCAGTGCTGGTTAGGTGGATTTTCACTCACATATGCATCTCTGTTATTTTCAGCGTCGAGGTCCTCAGCGCTCAGTTGATGTAATAGTTTCATCTGCCTTCCTCCTGACTATCTCAGTTGTATTTATCTGTTGTGCACAGGTGAGGAAATCACGCATGACTTAAATAGTTTTTTAAATAATAGACTGCCTTTTGTGTGATGGTTCCTATTACGATAAGAGACCCAATGAAAAATCACTAATGGCTATTAGAGCTTTTCAGAAGATTAAGCTACATTCATTGTATTTATTTATTTACTTTAGAATATTATCAGTATGCCACTCTGTAATGGACAAAGAAACTCACAGTAATTACTGGCATGGTATTATTACTGTTTTGTTTCTTATCTGTCCTCTTTCATTGTTCATTTTGTAATTGAAACAAAAGTTTTTTCTAACCTATTGCGTCAAGATGTGCTTCATAAAGATATAACAACAGTTATAATTTGAGGATGCTGATGAATTTGTTGGCTGTATTAGCCTGCCCTCTAGTGGAATATCTTTTTGGAAGCACATCTATGCTTAAATCAGATTTCTTGTTAATAAGGAGTCTGTGCTCGACCTTCTGTTTCACCGTACAGGTAAGCTTCTGAATGACTTCTGGTTGTATTTTCCACTTCCTTCCCTAGTTAATGTTAATGTGTTTTCACAGTAGTGAACTATAAATACATTAATAAGAATGTAATTCAGCAATCACACTACTTGAATCAAATTTTCTATGTAATTCAGTGTATTTGAAGGCATATTTTGTTTTTCATCCCATACGGTGTCTTTGAAATTGTAAAAAAGAGTTTAAAATTGTCATAGAATGTAATACATTTTTCTGTTACTTTAGAAATATGAAAAAAACACTTAAATTCTGATTGAAGCTTTAAATTCACTTTCTTTCAACTTTTTCACTTTTCAACCTTTTCTCAATCCTAATATCTTTGACAGAATTTTGATTTTAAATTATGATTAAAGATATTTGATGCCTGAAAACAGCCTTATACTTATTACTGGGAAATTATTTTTTGGTGTTGGGAAGATACATAATTCTTTTCTTACATTGCAATATAAATATTAATCTGGACTCAATTTTTCCCTTTTGCTTACAGCTGCTTCACATGCATGAGATCTTCCTTGATTGTCACTACAATTGGGAACTAGTAATTTGGTGCATTTCACTAACACTTTTTCTATTGAGATTTGTTACTCTTGGATCTGAAACCAGTAAAAAATACAGCAATACCTCAATATTACTTACTGAGCAGGTGAGAATTTGTGCAGATATACGTTTTTCTATCTAAGTAAATCATTTATCTATTAGCTCTTAGGCATGCATTCTAGATGACTTAAAATGGTTTGAATTTAATAGTTAATTGTGGTGTAGGGAAACAAGTTATTCAAGATCCTTACAACCTGAAGTTCTGTTTCTGTAGATACTGAAAAAAATGCAAAGAGCAAGGCAAATGAGAGACACAGAAACTCTAGATTTTATTTTGCTTTCATAGGTTTTTAAACTGCACTCTTTCTGAGAGTCAGCCCTTGAACATTTTAGCCAGTTCAAAAGCTCAAGTTGAAAGCAACTAAGTCCCCTGAACTTTAAATAAATAAAAGTTTAACAAGTGTTATCACTTAACTTTGTACTTGAATCCAGCTTATCCTATTATAATTCATTTCCGTGTAATAAAAAGGAGAATATAATTCAATATGAGACCCTTTCTGAGAAAATAGAAAAGATATACAGAACTCTAGGTAGAACTCATTTTGGAGTGGTTACGTGTACAAGTTCAATAGCATAATGTATTTGCTTTCATCTTATGCCAGGTTCATAAATGTCTGATATTTTGGCCTTTCATGGGTCTAAGCCCATACTTTGTCTGACAGACAGTGATCTATAAGTGTATCTGAACTGATATCCTTGAAAATGGGACAGTGGTTTGATGTGTATGAAAAAGAGAATAAAGTTTCAGAACAACCACGATAAAAACAAAACAAAATAAAACAACCCAAAGAAATGTTAGCCCTCAGATTCAAACATGTGAAGTGAAATTGTGAATTCTTTTTTCCGTCAGCCAAGTTCCAAGCTCTTCAGTATACTTCAGTATATTCAACCTATGACTTTAACAAATTGGAGTTGTGACTGGAAACTAAAAGATTCATCATTTTTGACCAGGGCATTTTAGATTGTATGCTGTTTGTGAAAGTGTTTTTAATTGCTCTTGTAGATCATGTTTACTTGTGGCATTCTTTGTTAGGAAAAACACAGACTGTGTTCTGATCAGGTTATCTTCTTGCCACTTTCAAGCCTCAGAATAGGTATGTAGGTGTGTGTAGATATATACACATTCAAAATCCCCTTATTTTTCAAAGGATGCAATTGAACGTGGATGTTTTTGATAAATTAATGAAATCATAGTAAACATTAAAAGAGATTCGTAACCCTCCTAGGGTTTGTTTTCTACCTTTTTTTTTTCCTTTTTTTTTTTTAAGAATTTCTATTTTTAATTTATTCCTGTTTTTTAAATGCTTGAATTGCTGAAAAATGTGATGTCATATTTAAGGTCTGATATTCCTTTGTCTCTAAAAACATAATTTACTTTGGAATGAAATAGATTGGGAGCTTAATTTGCCTTGCAATGTATTAGTGATCATTTTGATTTTAACTTAATTGTACAAGCTTACAGTGAACTTGCCAGGGAGACGCAATAATATTCAGTTATTCTTGCTTACATGATGAGGTCCTTACTTCAGTAACCACTTCACAACAAACCTCTGTAACAACGCTTCCTTTCTGCAGCTTTGTTGCTGTAGCTTGGTAGAAGTTTGTCATTTGAAGGACAACTTGAACATAATGCTGTTTTTTTTTTTTAATGTATTGTCAATGGCTGTCATACTGAAATGAAAAGTCAGATTTTTTTTTTTAATTATTTTTTATTTTGCAATTAAATAAAAAACGAAACACTGAACTTTGCCAGGTCTAGCATGTATATCAGACCAATTGAGAATGAAAGCAGGAGTTTCAGGATTTCCAAGGGAGAACTAGTATTCATAACTAACTTTCTCAGAAGCAGTGTTCTAAAGAAGTCTGGATTCCAGAAGCATTGAAATGATTGATACACTGTTCTTCTACAGCAACAGAGAGTTTAATTCAATAATAATTCATATTTTTCAAGGCACTAGGAGGATTTTCTGCATTGAAGGTGTTCGTGAGGTATTCAATGACACAAATCTTTTTGAAAGAAATTATACTTGAGCAGAATTATGTTCTATCATTTCAGTCAATGCAAGAATTTCTGGGAATGTTAAGCCTATAAGGTGTGCACACTAAAGAATTACATCTGAAAATGAATTGGCAAACCTCAAACAGTTATCAAAGAAAGAAAGAAAATATGCAGACATTGCATAGGTGGTGCTTTTTGTCTGATTTGTAGATGACATTAAACTTTAAAATTGTTCCTGTATCACAAAACATTGTCTTTTCCTACAGATCTGGGGCAGTATTTGTCCTTAAAAATTAAGAACAAAGCAAAGAAAATCCTGTGCTTGCAGAAATGTCATTGCTGTTCTATCATGTATACTGAATAATCACTTCAGTTTATTATTAAATGCTTTCAAATGAATTCCTTTAGATTCTGCATACGTGTTGATACTTGTGTTCTGTTTAAATCAGATAAATCTGTACTTGAAAATGGAGAAAAAGCCTAATAAGAAGGAGGAACTGACACTAGTGAACAACGTTTTAAAACTTGCCACTAAGTTATTGAAGGTAAGAATTAAAACAGATTTACTGTATTGTTTATAACTTAGAAGCAGAATGGATGACTTCATGAATCATTTGTGTTATTTCTGCAGTATCCTTTGGTTTAAATCTGCTCTGTAACTGTCTCAGTGATGCTACTTGTTCATTCTTCTTCAGTCTCTTATGTTGCTATTGTTGTGAATTAAAAACAGTTATTACATGCAGTAAGTTCTGTTCTTTAATGTAGAGTGAGAGAATATGCTATAGGATGTACAGGATGAGGAGCCCTCATGAAATGATGCAATTTGGTTTTGAAACTCGGTGTCTATTTCTTGTAATAAGCTACTAAATTATTTGTATTCTGCCTCAAAAATAATTCCTTTTAAAACTTGATACTGATTAGCATTTCAAACTACAACTTGATTATACTCGCTATTGTCTTTACTTACTGTCACAGAATCACTTCTTCTGTTATGTGCAAGTTTTAAATTAAATTTGTCTAGCTTCCACTTTCAGTATTCAGATCTTGTCATGCATTCTGCTGTTACAGTGAAGATCTTAAAATGCTGCCACTGATTCATTTATTCTTGGGTTAAGAGGGAATGTAACAACTGCATTTTGATTTCACCTTCAGGGAATCAACTCTTTCATTTAGTCAAAGATAGCGTGGCGATGTGAAAGAGTTCTTCAGAAATGATTTGCAAACGTAAAGGTCTTTTCTTCCCTTTAAATTCTTTTCAAAGCTGTGCTACAAGCATGTCCTGCCATGTTTGAGTGTAGCACAGTTGATGCTTATTCCACATGTAGACGATAGAGAGAATGGTTGGATTATCATTCAGTAAATCTAAGGCGAAGATTTCAGTACATGTACCTTTGCTCTGCAGTCAAAATAATTCAAGAACATTAAGATTTTTTTCTGTTTTAATTTTATTACTTATTTATGCATATAATGGTACTTTAAGACCTTGCTGCTTGGTTCTTCCACACACTGAACTCCAGTCACTTACCCCTTTGATTCCCGTGTAGTTAGCTAATAGCTGAAATGATGGAATGTTTCCTCCAGTCAGCTAACTCCCCACCACCTCAACTTCAACAGTGTTTGTGGTTCCTTTGTCTCAAAAAAGCATGTGGAACTTCTCATGTGAAAACTGACTGAGTAGCCTGGGACTCAAGATTGACAAAGCAATTATCTAAGTTGAGGGTGTGGACCAGAGTTATGGAGTGCTTGGATGAGTCAAATATTGAGGATATCTCTATAGTGAGGGACCATAGAGCTGTTTTTCAAGAGCTGTTTTTGGAACAAGCAGAAAGAAGGAGGCTTGTAGAGGTGTTTTTGTCAAAAATGCTGTGGATGTAGAAAGATTATGTGAATTCAAGGGGAGTCTGGACAAGTAGACAAAATTCATCACATTTGGATATCTGATGAGCTGAAATGTTGGTGTTCTATGAGAAAACAGGGTGAAAAGTAGTTGACAGGATGCTGAATTCTTGGTGTGATTCGCTCCAGTGTTTTCCCTGCAATTCATGCTGTTTTCAAACCACTTTTCATGTTTTACTCTTTACAGAAATGTGTCAGCATCATGATCTTTCCAACAGAGGGGTGGATTTCATGACACAAATCCTACACCACCCCTTAGTTTCTATGAGAATGGGCCCAAAAGTGAGATGGGATTTCCAAATCTCCCAAACAGGAGGATTAGATGAATCCCTAGTAGTTAGTGATCAACAGAATTATTTTGTGTTCAGCAGTTAAGTGGACTGGATTGCTAAGAGCTTTTATTGACAATTAAATAATAATAATTAATCATATAATATTGACTATGCTTACTTTTTTATTTTACTCCCAAAGATGAAACCACAAGCTGAAAGTGTTTCCTTAAAGAGAAATTCTCTGCTGCTCTCCTTGGAATCTTGCTTTTTGTATTTGCAGCAAAGTTTAATACCACATTGCATTTGAATGGGATGGTTGTTCATTCTCATTTCACCTTGTTACGGAGAAGATTCAGAGCTGTGAAATACTTTTTTATTAAAATAGGAATGATAAAACCTTGTTCAAGACCCAGGATGTAATGCAGGAGAAAGATTAAGAATTGAAAGCGCTGATGGTTGTTATACTTCATGTAATCCATTATTATATTTAAAACATATTTTCTTCTTTCTCACGTATTTCAAGGCCAGGAAAGTTTGGATAACTTTGATCACTCACTAAGAATTGCAAAACTGGTGAAAAAAGGTCTTTGTTCAAGTTCATTACAGATTAATTTTGGCTAATGTTTTGATCATTCTAATGAAAGTGTAAAACATTTGCAGTTAAATGATCATTAGTACTTTTTAAAATCCTTTATGTTCATTTTCTATCTATGTTCATTACTAGTTATTCTCTAAATTAATAGAGAAGAAAAGGAATTGTATTAGGATAGACATTGTTCATTTTTCATAGTAGTGAAGTAGTCTTGTGCCACTATGGAATATCTTTCTTTCCTTTTGCCTATCTATTAATTTCCTCAGTTAAACACTGAAGGTGATTTTTAGGAAACTATAAGGAATTGTAAAAAGCTGGCAAACGAAGTAGTTCTCTGCTTTCCTGGCTCCACAAGCAAACTGACAGATGTTCTACATGGGTAGCCTCTAATTTTTTGAAGGGTTATTCAGTTGCTATCGATCAACAGTCAGTGAACACAATAGCTATTTTCTTTCATATTTTCATAAGCAGAAGAACAGGGAAATGCTTTACTCCACTGTTAATTGGACACTGCCTGAACTATCTAATAACAATCAGTATGTGCATGAACACAAATAAGGTGTACAATTCAGTGCAGTTTTTTATGCCAATTTTTCTGTTTAATTGAGACACTAGAAATCACTGGCATGAATTCTTCCGTGTGTAGTGCATGTAACATTGGTGAGTCAGTGTGGAGTCCACAACATATCATTATTTTTCATAACAAAAATATGAAAATATGGGTTGTTAATTTGAATGTTGCTTGTTAACTGGATGTAATGATGCTACCTAAATAGACATGAGTCAGTCATATCATTAATGGCATGACAGTCTATAAATAAATGATAGTTTATAAAGTACCCAGAGAAATCTGACAATAAAAACATGCTGCATAAAGCAGAATTTCTCGTAGCCTGCTCATTATGACTGAAACATTATGACTGTTTTCTCAGAGTTCAGTATATTTTGATGTTTTAAAGTAAATAATGGCAAGAGAATAAGTAGTTTGAAATGGAGGAAATACTCATTTGGATACTTAAAACGAAAACCAAACTGTGTAATTTCTGCTTTTTAAATGATATAATTGTTTCATGTTATTAGGAACTGGACAGTCCATTTAGGTTATATGGGCTTACAATGAATCCACTCCTTTATAATATCACCCAAGTTGTCATCCTGTCTGCTGTCTCGGGTGTCATCAGTGACCTGCTTGGATTTAATCTGAAGGTAACTATTTCCCAGCCATTTTTTTTTCTCTTTACAATGGCGTTCAGAATGTTATGATAGTTGAATCTTATATTGTAAAATAATTAACTCTTATCTGTGTGAGCTAGCAGATTTATTATTTGAAAGTGGTTATGAAATTTAAGCTGTATCAGAAGAATAGTGATGCAGTTGTCAAAGGAGCCCTCCTAAAATTTTCTGCAGTTTTGTGGTGTTTTGACTTTATTTAGGACACATAATCACTAAGAATTCCTAGACATGAATAAAGAGATGCTTACATGGCCAGGTAGAAGACCTTGTTTTTCTTCTTGTATTCCAAATCTGATTTCTCTCTCGAGTTCCTCATTGTTTTTGTATCTTTGTCTTGTATTGCAGTGAAGTACTACAGTAGATGCTGTGTCTAATGTTACATTCTTGCTTTTATGGCTTGAGAACTGTCTTATTAGGTCATACTTTCTGAACCTCTTTGAACTCTATAAACTCTGGAAATTATTCCAAGATTCAGGGTATGGGACACCTTAATTTCCACAAACTTGTAGCATAAAGCCTTCAATTACCCACTGAGTTTGCTTACATCTACTCTTTTTCATATTACAAGTAAATTAATGTAAAATTTATCTTTTGTATTAAATTTTGCATGCAGCTCATGTGATAAGAAACAGACATGGTATTGCAACTTTGCTAAATAGGAACTGAACTGGAAATACTGCTGATTTAACATTTTTCTAACTTTTTCAGCTCTGGAAGATCAAATCTTGATAATATGCTAAGAAGATGAGATAACAGTGTTATAGAAGAGCTCATTCATTGACAAAACTGCCTCAAAGCAGCCACTGAATCTGTATTTCAGAAGCTACAACCTCTTAAAGGATGTTGTTTGGAAAACTGAAGTGTTTACATCTGACTGTCTTGTGCAATCTTAGTATTTATTTCATCTTCTCACTATTTTATTTTCATTTTAGTTGACATTTTTATTTTCAAAAATATTTGTTTAGATTTGGAAAGAATCAGAGTTGGGAAGGTCAAAAACTGAGTGTCTGACAACTTGAAATCCTAGCAACTGAATACACTATATTACTGTATTTGTTGTTAAAGCTGAAGCCAATGTTGAACATTTTTAGTTGTGGTAGTGTTGTATGGAAGTCATTTGAGTTTTGATTAAGTGTGGTAACATGGCTTGGGATTTTTTATTTGCACCGATCGTTTATGAGGACAACAGAACATCAATAGATGTTTGGTTGCAATAAAGAGGGCATAAAAAATAAAGTACTGACAATACAGTATGACAGATAGCAGAAATATTTTATATTACTATTAGAAACAAGTGGGAGTTTTTAATATTTTGAATAATTCCAGGATCGAAACTGATTTAGGCTGCAGTTTAAATATCCCGGGATAATAATAAGGTATTACGTAACAGGTCAACAAGTGCTCTTTGTTAACACTTTTATTAGAGCAATAATTGTAAATGGTTATCATACTGTATAATATTTTGATAAAATTAAATATTGTATTTATTTGAAATACTGGGCTGTTCTGCGCAGCTCTGACTGTGCATGCTCAATATCTGCACTTTTTATTGTTACTTTTAATGAGAAACTTTATATATATACATATAAATGTATATTAATTGGAATATATTATGGTGAACGATGGAGCAGTATATATTATATGTTAAAGCTAAATATTTAAATAGGCAAAAGACATACTGGTGGAAGGAAAGCTATAAATGACTGAGCGTAAGATAGATGCTCTCCTGATGTACACTATAGTATATGCCATTCATACCACATGGAAGTTTAAGAACAGCTAAAATAGCAAACGAGTTCTTCTGGTGGACAACAGAATGAATGAAGCCTCATATTCTCATAGTTGTGTCTTCAGATTAATCTCCTTTGCCCTCCGCCTCCCCAGCATGGGGTATTCCCTCATGCTTTCCCAGTGAGTGTGAGCCTCTCCCCTACCTTCTGACACTGCCTCTCACATGGACTGCTCAGACTGACTCATTGTGAATGTTCACCTCATATAATTAATGTGTAAGTGGAAATTTTGTTTCAAGTAACTTACATTAGGAGAATTAATGTCACCAGGCTCAAGTGTTCTTGTATTTTTTGTTTCTAAAATAATGGCTTCATGCTGAAAAATGATGAGTAATTATAAGAGGTGGGGCATTAC
Source organism: Chrysolophus pictus (assembly GCA_037305975.1). Lineage (NCBI taxonomy): Eukaryota > Metazoa > Chordata > Aves > Galliformes > Phasianidae > Chrysolophus > Chrysolophus pictus. The sequence goes on from CM074576.1 coordinate 183,971,914, forward strand.
ACTATATTTGCTGATCTTCAGAACCTTTAAGCATTTACAGTAATGCATCTTAAACTTCTGTGGTATAAAACTATTTTTATATATAAAGCAACACAAACAAGCATTTTGTATTTTATTTGCCTCTGTACTAATGTTTATTAATGACCAAAGTGCATTCTGGTTTTTGAAAGAATGTATTACTGGAGCTTTAAGAACATACTATCTTTAGTTTCTCATGTGGAAACTTCAGCTGCATCTGATCTGTTTCTTCTTTTTCTGTTGTCTGATGCTGGGATTGTTTTAAAAAATTAAGTACATTTTATATACAGGTTTTTCCAAATTATGGTACAGACCTACACAGAACTTAATTTTGCACAAAATATGTTTTAAGAAAAAAGTGCAGCAGGAGTTCTCTAGGGGATAGAAGATGAGGCTGTTGCTTTTACAGCTTGTCACTATTTCAAAGCCACTCTTCAATTTAGAATGGAATTATTTGAAAAAAAAATCTTGAACAGTGAATATATTGCTTTCAGTACCTAAAGGAAAAAAAAAGAAAGTGGGAATGTGTTGCAGTTTCGGTTGAATGGGAAATTAGTTTAACCACATATACCTCAGCAACTATCACTGTGCTGGATTGTTGCACTAACAATGGTTATTTGGGAAGAATAAAATATGTGTGAAATGAAATTAAAAATAATAAAAACCTTTTATTTGCTACCATTAGATATATTCATTATCTTAAAAATGGGAGAGGTTTATCATATCCCTCGATATGGAAAATCCAGTATGAAAATGGAGGCAAGTAGAAATATGGCAGATCTTGCATGTTAATGGTTACTTTTGCCACATGTTTTGTAACTGCGAGTGTGATCAGGCGTGGAATAAAGCTTTCTATGGTTGATGGTGAAAAAGGAGAAAAAAAGTGCAGCGAGCTGTATCTTTTAGTAATACCCAGCACATTTTGAGTCTGCCTGTTTTGATTTAAGTCCATGCTTACGAATATGCGTTGTTCGATTTAAAACACTTGGGAGGGAAACGTTGCACATGGAGTGCAAGTGGTGGCTGTCAAAATTGAACTTTATTGCAAGAGCAGAAGCTTTCCAACACATGTTAGTTATACAAAGTAAATTTTTAATAGGACTGGAGATGCAGATTCCAAATAAACATTTCCATCTGAAAAATACTGCAACAGATTCAGCCCTATTTCACAGTTGTTTAAGGGATTAATTTTAATCCCCATTTTGACTGTTTAATATAACATGTATATTTTTTTCTTTCCAGAAGCTTATTCTTTGGACATGTTTCACTTGTGGCATCTCCCTGGCCACTGAGAATTTGGCACCAGATTGCACCACGCTCTTGTGTTCGTTTGCTCACTTTCTAAATTTGCTCCAAACGTAGGTGGTTTACAAATAAAATTTTCTTTTGAGGGTAGTGAAGGACAGTGTTATACAGTAAGAAGTTAACATCTTCTGAGAGCCATTCTTTTAAACATTCATCTCTAGATGGCACCTTAATGTGACAGAGTTCTTGTGTATGTGTTAAAAATATTGTCAGGAAGTATCTTAGACATAATGCATGTTTACTTAGTACCTTCCAAAATGCTCATGGAACTTGAAGAGGATAGAATATGACTGATGCATCACTGTTTACTGGCTTATTTCAAGTTGTGTTCTATTTTTATGAGTTCTGACTTCCTTAAAGCTGTCTCCTTCAATAGAAAGTTGTGTGTGGAATCCAAGCATCTATCCGTTTTCAGGCAGGAGTGTGACATGAGATGCTGACACACCAGAAGGCTGTGCTGGCCAGGTCTCACTGAATGGCAGCCTAGAGAGCTGGGGTGGAGAGGAACTTCAGCAAGGGTCAGTGCAGAGTCCTGTGCCTGGGGAAGAGTAATTGCATGCATCAGTTCAGGTTAGGGGATGGCCTGCTGGAGGGGAGCTCTGCAGAGAAGGACACGTGTGTCCTGGTGGACAACAAGTTGGCCATGAGCCAGCAGTGTGACTTTGTGGCCAAGAAGGCCAGTGGGATCCTGGGGTGCATTTAAAAAGAGCATGGCCAGCAAGTCAAGGGAGGTGATCCTCCCCCTCTGCTCTACCCTGGTGAGGCCACATCTGGAGTACTGTGTCCTGTTTTGGGCTCCTCTGGTAAAATAAATATATAAAAATAAAAGACAGGGATCTCTTAGAGTTCAGCAGAAGGCCGCAAAGATGACTGGGAGCCTGGAGCGTCTCCTGTATGAGGGAAGATTGAGTGACCTGGAACCGCTCAACCTGGAGAAGGCTGAGGGGGATCTCCTTAATGTTTATATAAATATCTAAAGGGTGGGAGTTGAGTGGATGGGGCCAGGCTATTTTCAGTGGTGCTCAGTGACAGAAGGAGCAATGGGCACTAACTGGAATGCAGAAAGTCCCATATGAACACGAGGAAAGAGCTGTGTTCTGCAACCAGTCTCAGTGTTGGTCAGCTGTTCCCCAGCAGTCATTTGTCCTGTTTGGTTATTTTGAACCCTATGAATATTGAGAGTTGAGAAGCTGAGGAGCAGAAAAGAGATCTGGCTGGCAGCAAGTTGAGTCTGAGGAAGCAGCCAAGGTGGCCAACCGTACCCTGTGGTGCAGCAGGCCCAGCACTGCCAGCAGGCAAGGGGAGGGCTTGTCTGCTCTGCTCTGCGCTGTGCAGCCTCACCTCCTGCACTGGCTGCAGTGTGGATGCCACAACATCAGAGGGGCATAAAGCTACTAGACAGCGTCCAGAGGAGTGACGTGAAGGTGGGAAGGCTGAGCCGAGGCCTGATGGCGGCTGCAGCTCCTCACAGGGAGCGGAGGGCAGCGCTGAGCTCTGCTCTGTGTGACAGCGACAGGGCCGAGGGAACGGCATGGAGCTGTGTCAGGGGAGGGGCGGGAGAAGGGCTTAGGGAAAGGGTCTGCACCAGAGGGCAGCGGGCACGGAACTGGCTGCCCAGGACCTTAGTTCAGCAGTTGTTTCAAACAGCTCCTGCCTGCTGTGCATAATCTTATTGTTAATGAATTTTATCGGGGATTAGGTGGCTGCCTCCTGGCAATACCACAATCCAAACTCAAGTCTCTTGGCGTATGCTTGTGAATTAAATGGCATATTTTGCTTTTGCTCTATTTCATACCCACGAATGGATGGGAGTTGAATTACTTGGCTAATTGAAAAATGCAGTTAAACAAATGGAACTTCAGCGGTGGCTTGGCAGTGAAACAGTGAGGATGTGAGCATGTGCAGAATGAGCCATTTTACTTGGTCATGTCAAGGACTGTGCTGATCTTTCATTAAACCATCTCAGCAGTAGTTCTAATGGGGACCAAGGCTGAGTACAGCAGTCAGGGGTAGGAGATTTCCCATTAAGGAAGTCACCATCCAACAGCTCTACATGTGCCTCTCAGCATACCCATGGCTGGGCTCCCAGGTACAGAATGTTCTGTGTAGAACTCATTGGCCTGAATCTTGAATTGATCTAAGGGCTCCCTTTGTATTCAGCAAGAACACTTACCTTCAGAATGGAATTCATACAGTTGATCCCTGATGTCAGTTCTAGTGATCCTCTGGGGGTCCTTCCCTCTTGATTGTAAAGGAAATGATGTGGGTAATTTGGATTCAGAAGTGAAACTTTGAGACACCTAAATGAGGGCAGATTAATCCTACCTTTCCGTTTTGTTCAGTAGTGCAGCCTTCGGCGTCCACAGCTGTGTAATTGGTTCAGCAACCACAAAAATTGAAGACAACCTTTATTATTATTATTATTATTATTATTATTATTATTATTCTCTTTTGCTTACTCCTAGAAATGAAGATTTCACATACAAGTTCTGCATTGCGCACTGGTGCTCAGGAAGTATTCACCCTGAGCTGGGTACTGCCTTTGGTGAGCTGCCCAACTCCATGCAGCTCCGTGCAGCCACATACAATGCTAGAATAGCATGTGGATGTAAACGAGGGTGAAAATGCAATGTTACAAAGGTCTACAACCTGCCCAGAAACACACCCTCACAGTTTGTGCAGGGAGGACTCTGTGGTGTGTGTTCCCCTAGCACCTGGAATCTGATTACCTACCTCTAAAGAAGTAGAGGTGACAGAGATGAGACTTTCCCAGCACCTCTCCTGTCTTATCTTCAGGCTGCAGTTTTACAGCTGAGTCACAGATTCTCCTAGCAAGCCTCTCACTAGCTGGCCAAGTGGCATTTGCTGGGCAGATAACAATAATGCAAAAAAAAAATCCAGCAAGGCTTCCGGTTCCAGTCATTTGTAAACCCATACTGTGAAGTTATTCTTCTAAGTGTATCTGGGAGCTATTTCTTCATCTGACCAAAATCGGTGGGCGAAACAGTCCCACTGTGACACCCACTGTGACACCACAGGCTGGTGCTTGAGTTCCATGCCGGTAACAGGCTGTGACCATGTCTGTGCCTTGTTTTGCTGCTCATGGAGCTGGCTTCAGCAGTGTTGTCCTCCCCTGAGTGCAGCTGCACGTGTTTGCTGCCATGCTCAGTCTGCTATTCCAACACAGTTGTGGTTTTCTCTTAGCATGGTTTGTTTCGGTGCTGTTTACACCACGAGCATCTGCACCATTCCAGCTGCACTGCGGTGAGGGGATGCAGCCCGAAGCGGCCTTTTTGGCTGCAGATAGTGCATTGTGGAGCTTCACGCAACAGTGGTCACTGGCACTGACCTTGGAACAGACTGGAGCCAAGCTACTGAAATGGGACTAATTCTCATTGTGTACAGAGTGGAATTAATACGGTGAGTGCAAATAGTATGGACAGGCAAAAATGTTGGCCTTGAGGTGGCAAAGCACAGCAGTAAGAGACCTCTGTTATGTCCTATTCTTCTTTGCCGTGCACGTCTGCACACTGTGCATTCCAGTAGAGCCACAAATCCCGCCTTCCTGGATAAAAATAGAAAATTAGAAATTCAAAGCATGCAAAGGATAATTGCAAAATGATTATTATAACTTGGAGGAAGCAACAGATGCTTCACTTGTTGCTGTGACTTGCTGAAGGAGTACTAATTTTCCAAGCCTATTGAGTACGTGTTAATCAGAGACATTTCTGTCTGTTCAGGAGCATGATGAGATCCCTCCAAACATCCTTTGTCTTGGCCCAGTAACACAATGCCAAGGGATGCACTTCTGGGACCAGCAAAATAGATTTTGCCACCACCTTTATATTTTGTTTCTTTCAAATTTTCTTAACTGAGCAAGTAATCTATCTGGACATAAAATGCAAAGTAATCATTGGTGCTTTAAAATAACACTGTAAAACCCCAGATCCAGTTGTAAAAAATAACTCTAAAAAAATCTCTGTTTTCACTAAAGATAAGGTTAATGCCTGTTGAAATCAGTACTGCTGATAAGGAATTAACACCTGGAGCTCATAGAACCTGCTGTGACTGCTGTTTAGCAAGATCCCAGCCCAGCTCTACAAAACCAATGGCTGTCACTGCAGTACAAGAAAATGAAAGAGATTGAACAGTTGGGACAGTGATTGTGGTATTGCTGGGAATGTAACAAAAAAATTCTTTGTACCTTAATGAGAAGGAAGTCTGGAGCACAAGTCATATAGGAGCAGCTGAGGGAACTGGGATGGTTCAGCCTGAAGAACAGGAGGCTCAGGGGAGACCTTACAGCTCTCTACAACTGCCTGAAAGGAAGTTGGGTTGAGGCGAGGGTCAGCCTGTGCTCGTAGGTAACAGTGAAAGGGCGAGATGAAATAGCCTGAAGTTGCACCAACGTTCAGGTTGGATATTAGGAACAGTTTCTTCTCATAAAGAATGGTGAGGCACTGGCACAGGCTGCCCGGGGAGGTGGTAGAATCTGTCCCTGGAGGTGTTCAAGAAACATGGAGATGAGGTGGCACTGAGGGACACGGGTTAGTGGGCATGGTGGGGATGGGTTGGTGGTTGGACAAGATGACCTTAGTGATTATATGATTTGAAGTCCCCTGTGGAATTTCCGTAGTGTTATACTGAATTTTCCATGCCTGGCAATGTGAAGTAACTCAGTGACATTATAGCCATGTCAGCCTACAGTATGGGTGTAAAGCACTGCACAGCTATCTCTGTGCAGAGGTCATTTTTATGCACACTTTCTCCATGAGTTGGAGCCAAGGTCAGGAAAGGGATCACAGGGCAGGCATCATGAAACCTGTAGATTTTCCTATTTAGGGAAAAATAGGATGGAAGAAGCGAGGGGAAGTTGTAACGTTCTACACTAAAAGTCTTTGAAAGTTCTTACAGCCAGAACAACAACTTAGCAGCAATAATTCTCCCAAACACTGGTTTACAATCCTGGATGCCTCAAATAGTCATTGACAAAGCAGTTTCTAAAAGCACAGAATTTCTACTTTGTAACGTATTTTTTTAAATGACATTCTCCACTGATTTTTATTTTGTAGTAACACAAATGCTTCATGTAAGTAATAACTGAACCTCTATTTTGAAAACCAGTTTCTGTTCCTTACTCAGCAGGATATCCAAAATTTGGTGCTGCGTGCCTATTTCAGATTTCCTTCCATACACAGACTCATGTTTTCAAACTGTGAAGGTTTTCATTGTCTCAGAATACAAAGTAAAGCAAGAGATAAAAAGCGACTGAGATCAACAAGCAGTATTGCCAACTCCCTGCAATGCTCCTTTTCTAATTCAGCTATTGGTGGAGAAATTGTTTCCAGACACCTCGGGATGCAGTTGTGAGCATAAGCCCAGACACCATACTGCAGGATGCAAGTGCTCGGAGTTATGGGCAGTACGTACTGAATTACAATCTTGGAGCATCATTTATTCTTTACAGTGCATTTCTGAACATGTTAAGTGTTAATTTTTGTTGGCTTAAGATGCTAGAAGGATTTAGCAGTAGTAAATTACTGGATGTTGGACTAGAAGCAAATGCTCTTAGTGTCCCAAAACTGCAGCAGGTATGGTTTTGCAGGTAGTAATAACCAGCCTCAGAGCTATCATGTTCAAAGATCAGAGACAGGCTGCATTCAGGTGCACACAGCCTGACTTAACCAGGATGTGCTGAGGTTTGACAACCATGCAGGTGAATGCTGTATCAGCTAAAAATAACAGGAGATGAGGTTGCATAAGCTGTTTGGATGCTCTGCTCAGTAACATAAGGATTTTTTCAATGTATTCAGAAGTTTTGAGAGTCCTCACGCTACTCCTCACTAGACAACAGCTGACAGCTCCCTTCATGGCTTGCAGCAAATGTTGGTTTTGTGACAGAGCAGTGTCCTGTTCCTATGGGAATGAACTAGGGGCATGAGGGAAAGGGATTGCAGTTGGGAGACAGAGAGATGGGTCATGGAGACATAAGGAAGGAGAGAAGCAGGAGGTGCGTGGAGGAGAAGGAAGCTTGTGTCCTCGTTCATGGGTTTTCCTCCCATGTTTCCCAAGCAGCGGGAAGGGAGAAGGCTGTCTGCCTATGGGTCTTCATTCTGCACGAGACGGTGTGGCACACCTGGAGTTGGAAGACAGGAGGTACTCCCTGTGGGCAGGAAGAGGGCAGAAGGCAATGAGCACTGGGAGGGGACGATGTGGTAAAGGAGAGGTGTTCATCTTAAAGACCCTGGGAAGCTCCACCTTCTTGTTAGTGCACCTCTGATCTGTAGGCAGCACTTCATGTGATTTTTCTTTTTCTTTCTTTCTTTCCTTTTTTCTTATTTCCCTCCCCTCCCCTCCCCTTCCCTTCCCTTTCCTTCTATTTTCAGCAGTAGTGCATCTCCAGGTACTTACACCACATTCTAAAACATATGGCAGAGCACTTGCCCATATGGGTTGGAAGAGTGATGTGCATTCAGCAGATCACGCTCAGAACAATCAAAAGCGGTGTTTTTCATTCCAAACAGGAAAACATGGCAATCATCTCACATTGTCTAGACTTTCCTCTCTGTGTCATCTTTACATATTTTGCAGCTATTACATTCGTTTCCTTTGGCTTCCTTTCTGCCAAGATCCATCTGCAGCTTGGAATCAGTGAAGATAGCTTTTCATATTCATGATGTTAGTCACAGCGAGCATATTTTGAGTGAGTGCTTCTGATGCTTCCATCCGCTTTTGTTATAGTAAATTAATCCTGTTCTGCTGGGGTGATGGAAACGGGTTGGGGTTTGTGTTTATTATTATTTATCTATGCAGATACTGTAAATGAAACGAAAAAAAATCATGAAGCCCATGTTTTAAAATAGCAATCACTCTCGTTTCTCTTAGAAGATAAATTATCAGACAGATATAATAGAGAAAACTCATTATTTCAGCTGTGAAAATGTATTAATTAAAGGTCTGCGCCACAACAAAAATAGGATGACAAACTTACTGCAGAGTAATTTTCATTCAGAACTAGTGGAACTGTAGCTCGCAGCTAGCTGGAAGTGGGGGTTAATGTTCTCCTTCCCAGACTGCTGCTGCTGCTGATGGGATTTGAAATGACTTTTGACAACTCCAAGTAACCCTGCACCGGTGAGCAGACTGCCCGTCAGTGGGCGAGGGAGGGGGCTTGGCTATTGCTGGAACCCTCTCACATGTGAGAGGGCTGAAGGTGAACTTGAATTAAAGCCTCAAGTTCCTGGTGCTTCCTCTGCTGAAGAGAATGTACCTTTGTGATTTCACTGCCTTTGGGTCTGTGCAACAATTTACCAGGCAGCCAAAATCTTTGGTGCAGACAGGGGCTTGGTGAGTGCTCAAGTTTGAGGGAGCAACGGGGTGCTTCACCCCATTCCCAAATTTCCTGCGTGTATATCCCATTGGTGCTCTGGAAATAGGGGAATTGGTCTGATTTTGCTTGTACAATGGGTACATCTCTGCTGTGTGACTAATTTGCTTTCTTCTAGTTAGTTAGAATGAAATTTCTGTCTGACATGAGATCAGGAGTGCTTTGCACTCAGCCATTTTTCCCCAGTTAAAAAATGATTGCATTTTGTCATTTTGCCGAAATACACATATATGCACGTATCAAATCTGTGCTTTTAACCCCAGCCTGACACCCCTGTAGAACAGAATAACAGGCAAATTGCAGCACCAGGGCCTCGAAAGCTCTGGCTGCTGAGGAGGCACGGCTCCTGCAGGTCCCATGAGCAGGTACTGGGTGCTGGGCACCAGGAGTTGGGCGCTGCCTCGTCCTGCCTGCAGGTGGGGACGGAAAGCTGCGTTTTGAAGGCACGGCTCCGCTGAAGTGCTGCAGTTCGTCGTCACCTCTGCGAGAAATTGGCTTAAATGTATGTAACTGCATGCAGCTGTAGATCCATGTGTGCATTTAGGATGCTTTGTGTTATATATAAAGTAGGAAATAGTAAATAAAACCGTGGCAAATTGTCCTTAGTCTATCCAAGCTGAGTGACAAGCAGCAGGAAAGCAGGCTGGCAGCTCTGCCTCTGGTTCCCTGTGTTCACAGTGATACAGGTTGGACTTTGGGAACAGTTTCTTCTCAGAAAGAATGACGAGGCACTGGCACAGGCTGCCCAGGGAGGTGGTGGAGTCACTATCCATGGAAGTGTTAAAGAAATGTGTGGACATGGCACTGACGAACCTGGTTTAGAGGACATGGTGGGGATGGCTTGATGGACACTGTGATCTTAGAGGTCTTTTTCAACATAAATGACTCTATGATTCTGTGATAGGGCTGCAGAGTGGCCAGGCTGTGATTGGTATGGGGATAGGGACCGCTGCTGTGTGTCACCCCCATGAGCCCAAAACCACAGATTTATGTTTGATTTCAACTGAGTCAGTTTTATTTATTTCATAGGGAATTTGCTCTGATTTATATGATTTTGAGCTTTATAAAACTTATTCCTGTAAAGATACGATTAAAGTATTTTTGCCCCTCTAGAATTTTCCTAAACATGGAGAGACAAGCTAACCCCTAATTTACTTCCCCAAAAAGAACATGCTTTGTAAGAAACAGTATCACTAAGCAGAGGAAAATCAGGACTACTTCAGCTGGCTTGCATCCTGCTAGGAAGAGCCCATGGAGCTCAATACATGTCTGTGAGCACTACTGCCATCAGCTGTTCTCCTACCAGGTAGCAGCATTATGGAACAGCCCTGCTGGTCACAGCTCGCCCCACACATGGGTGTGAACCTGGGTGATGATCTCGTGATGTTCCCCAAAGCCTTTTCCTCCCCTTCCCATCTCCATGGTGTCTCTGTTTGCTCAACCAGAACCACTGAAGCCCCCACCCATGCTGGGCTTTACGAGCCTTTTTGTCTTTTGTTATATATTGAAACCTTTCCTGTCCCTTGGTTAGGCTTTACAGGCTCCTGAGGGAATGAATTTCCAAAGCCTTTTTTGTCAAAAAGCCCAATCTTCCAGCCCCAGCCATCTCCCCAGCTTGTAGGCTTGCTCCTCCAGCTGTTGCAGCCTTTGATCATCAGATTCTGTTATGCCACCTGATTGAAGGCATTCAGAACTCAAGGTGAGAGCAGACAGAAATTTACATCTGAAGTGATTTATTAACCTTCTGTAATTTAAGGTCATGCTAGTTACAGAATATTGTTAGTCCTTAATGTCTGTCTCTCTTTGTGCAATCTGGTAATAGACAACTGGCATTAGTTTAGTTCAAAAGTGTTTCTTTTTTCTTTCACAGTGGAAACATTAGAAGGAAATAAAAACTGTTCCTTGTAGAAGTGATTATGAAAAAAAATAACTCCTGAATTCCCATTCTTAAAAATCCGTATGTTACAAACACAGCTTTTTAACGTATCTCCTATGTAAGAAATTGAAAATTACCCTATTAGGCAGCAACTGAATGTCAACCTGAAAGGTATAAGTACATCATATCTGCAGACTTTGCTTGGTCTCCCTTTTTCTTGTGAGACAAAAATTCCTGGATGGGTTAATTCCAGGATGGACATAATTCAGCTACGATGCTCAGCATATCATGACCATACTCTTCTACCAGTTCTGCCATGCTGTGCAGTGGGGTAAGTTCTATTCGCTTTGTCTCTTTATCATCCCTTAAGCATCCTTTATAATACTCAGGATGTTACAGAGTACCTTGGCATTCAGGCATGATGTAGATGGCACTCACTAAGCCCTCGCTTTGTTGTTTTTATGAGAGTTGTCTTTTAATTCCTTGTGAACAGAATAATTATTTCACATATACAGTGAAAATATATGGATAGCCAAGCATTGAAATGCATTATAATGTCAAATGTCTGGTTTTATGATAGAAAGCCAAAAATAACCCCAATATGAGAGATCTTTAGGCCCATAGAGGTCTTATTGGCAGAGGTCTGGATGAGCAAGTCTCCTTGTGTAGTTTATGGATGTGTTTGTATGAGTGTCCATGTGTGTATGTGTGCACATGTCCCATTTGGACAGCAAAATTCTTTTTCATTTTCTCCTCATCAATCATAACACACACACAATGATGCAGAAAGGCTTTCTGCTTCTGCCTCTGTCCTTGATGGAAGAACAGAGTACCCAGGCATGGATTTCCTCTACAGTCCAGGAGGACATACTCCTACTTCCTTGACAGACCCAGGCTGAGATTTTTTAAAGTATCCCAAATTCTTTTAAAACAACAGAAATCCATAAAGGCAATTTGGGGAGAAAAAAAAGTGGACCAAATAATCACCAAAATCACTCAAAAAGAAAGAAATTGGCTAAGCAGTTGTTAAAGTTGAAATCATGGGCTATGTGCCAGGCAGAGACGTGCTAATGTGGCACTGAGTGGTGTGGCAAAGTGGGCATGGTGGTGATGGTTCAATGATTGGACTAGATGATCTTCGAGGTTTTTTCCAACCTTAATGATTCTCTGATTCTATGATGTGTTGCAGGCACAACACTTGGAAGAAAGGAGCTGTGATGGTCTGTGCAGGGATTACACTGTGAGGGAAACTGTTCACTCCCTGCTAGAAAGAGACATTTTTCTCTGACAGCTTGTGTCAAACTCTGAACTGCTGTCACTTTGCACCCGAACACACATCTAGTGGAAAGCAATGCTGTCTCGCTGGGAGGAGGACAGAAGTTCTGTGAAAAGAATGCGAACTTCAGAAAGAAAGTCTTTAAGCTACCAGCATACTGCTTTTGCAAACACGTAAGAAATCACTTGCTAATTAGATGCATTGGGAAATATTTGTTCTTACAAACCTGTTGCACCCAGAGTTGCTCACTTTTTTTCTAAATTTCCAAGCATCTTCTTCAAAGGATGAGGGCACAGGAGCAGCAGTGGCTGTGAGAGCAGCTTTGGTTTCAGCAGGACACAGGGTGGGCAGGTCCTGACCCTCACAGAACCCAACCCCCTTTGCCGTCTTCTGGGCTGTCAGCTGCAGCTCAGCTGCTATAGGGCTGCAACCCTTCATCAGCTAGAGGCAGTGGGGTGGAGGTGTTGCAGATGAACCTTTGGGGTTTCCAAAGGTTTCCATCTCCTTCATGCAGCCTGATCCTATCGACGCTCTCAAGAAATGCTTGAATCTGAAGATATTTGGGATCATTTCAGTAGGGATGAATCTGTTCTGAGTTCAAAAATTGAGAAGTTTGGCATGACTCTGCACATTCTTCCAGTCAATGGAAGGAAATTGATGCTTCTGGAGAATGATTAATCTCACCCTAAAAGCATCATATTAATCTCTTTCAAAAGGAGCCTGTTGTTCTCTGAGTATAAAAAGCCTGTTGGTGCCAATGTAGAGATCTAAACGTGAATGAGATGAATCCTGCTCTGTATTTGTATTCTGCCAGAATCTGGAACAGGGACAGAACTTGTGACACCAACTTTCATCTTCCTAACCACGGAGCTGCTGAGTATTCTCAGTCTTACTTGTTCTGCGCTATATGAATGTTTGCAGGGAGTGAGGACTTGCTTTGAATCTTGAATTGCTTATTATTGTGTATGAGTGTTGCAGTATCAACTGGACATGAAGGAAAGCAGGAGCAGAAAACACATGCACGTGCAATGCATTGCTCTTACCATACAGTGACAGTAGAAGACAACCCTTCAGAAATGACTGCTGCAATGGCAAGAGTGTGGCAAGTGACAAACCAAAAAACAGCTCACTTTTTCTGCTAGAGGTGATGAGGAACTGCTGCATGTACACAACAGAGTTCTTACCCAAAGGGGATGGCATTGTAGCTGTTCCTTTGTCTCTTCCTTCTATCTTGTTCTTGCAGAGCCCATGACTACCTTTTGTACCCTCTTGCTGCCTTCTTTGTGCTGCCATCCAATGTAGAATATTTCATGTTATATTTTTTTGCTGTGCCCTAAAATGTGTGCTTGCTAGCTTCTGAAGTTGCATTCCCTTTGGGACCACTAATTGGTATGCTGTGCTCTGTGTTTGTGACCTTGGGACTCTGGTGTCATCCTATTCCTGCAATGCATCCTTGGGGCAGCTCCTCTGCCGTCAGCTCTCTGGCTCTCAGGAGCCTCTGCTATGTGGTACAGCATAGCTGGTTTCTGATTCCCAGTATTGATTGAGGCTATGTGTCCTTTGATCTCCTGACAGTGACTCACCATGCAATTGTTAGCTGCCATTCTGGCAGACATAGGAATACTCAAAAAAAAAGTTATGAACTGGAAAACTAATTAAAAAAGATAGTGCTTAATGAACAAAGAGAGTAGAAATTACTTGGTTGAGAAGCTTTATTCTTGTGAAGTTAACCTCAGTTGGTGTTAGGTTGACCAGATATCAGCCTGGGGGGTGACATATGTTCTCCAGCAAAGACTCACATTTGGAGTGGTATTTTTAAAATATATATAACCACTTCTTTTTTCATCACAGTTTTGTAAATGTATCTAGTATTAATTTTCTTCAGTGTCTCTGGATGCCATTCATTGGGTTTCTTAGGCTAAAGGTCAGTCTATGCAACTATACTGCTGTGATTTGAGTTCTTATGACTTGGTGATTTTTTCCTTTGTCAGTTTTATTCTGCATTTTCATGCCTTGATTCCATTAGATATCATAAAATATCTGCTAGTACCCTAAGGTTACATACTTACAAAGTAATTTGGAGTAATTTCTTAAAATGTATGATATTAGCTAATTATGAGTGTTCAATGACTATATATAGTATTTATGATTTTAAGGACATCTCCTCTTAAAGAATTATGGCTTCTGTTATACTGGAGAATCACTTTTCTACTGAAAGACCTTAGAAAATATGCTATTTGCATTTTCTACTTTAGCTTCCTGCTAAAGCCAAGAAGATCACCGCTGGGTTATAGAGTCAATTTTCTCTTTCCTATAAGCAATTCTGCATACAGAGTTGAAGATCTTTAGCAGAACCATGCCAACGTATATCCCATAGGCTAGAACGGAAATGAAGAGTTCAAGTTTATTCTTTGACTCAAAGATGATCTGAATTCCAATCTCATGTCTGATTTCATACATTCTGGACTAATGCCTCAAATTACTGGGCAGCCAAAGGCTTCAGTCTAGATATTCCATTTGAGTAAGAAAGTCAGAATTAGGTCTTTGGTGGCAAGGGATTCACAGCTGAATGTCAGCTCTGGAGAACAAAGCCAGGCTGGCTCAGAGGGATGAAGTCAGCCCCTTCCTTATCTAAGTTCTGCCAGCCTCCTCAGTGTTCCCTGGCCATTGAGTTTCTTCTCTGAGGTCATGATCATAGAGCCATGCCTTGGGGCCTGCCATTTCTGTCAATGGGTTCAGCACCTGCATGTATCTGAGGGGCTGGGGCTGTCCCTGTTGGACCCGAGGCCATGGGGAGGGGGCTCTAGCCTGTGGTGCTGCTCCCAGCCCAGGCTCCATGATAGGCCACAAGTAAGGATGATTGAGGCCTGTAAGGGGTCATGGAGGGACAAGGGGTGCTGCAACTGTGCCAAGAGGCAGAGAAGCCATTCAGATGACCTAAGACTTCTCAGCTGCTCAGGATGCAGTCCTAGCTCCTCTGTGAAGCCATTCATCCCCTGTGTTGTGACACTTGTTTTTCTGCTGTTACCATGTCTGTAACCATGGCTGTGAGGAGGTCTGGTTGGCAGCAGCCAGCAGAATGTGTACCACCAAAGTCACTAACCAGACCTGTCCCTCCCAGTGCTGTAGCCAGGGGAAGTCAGGAGCAGAGCTGTTGGCCCCTCTGCCGTTCCTATAAGTCAGCTCCTATCACTTCTGTGTCCCATAAAAACTAGCATGAATTGACATTTTGACATACAAAGACTCTGACTGCAAGAAAAAGTACTAAGAGATGCCATTAAAATGAGTGAAGTAAGAGAAGCCATTAAAACTAGTGGATCTTTTAATACTGTGTATTTCACATGCTATAACTGCCTTTTTGCTTCTTTATGTATTACTTCAATACAACCTTTTACACAAAGATGTGATAGTTCCTTGCAGTACCTCAGGCTACACTGGCTGAGGTTCCTGCACTCAGTAGTTTGATGTGAGCATAATTGCGGCTGCCGCACAGCAACAACTTTTACTGCTCTGCTTTGCCTTGTAGGGCCCATTTATTCCATCTGAGCCTGCTGTGCTTCCACAGCTAGTCCTGGATAAAAGATTCCAAATACTCTTCTACCTTAGTCATGTCACAGGATGGCAATGGATGGCAATGCAAACTGACTGGTGAAAATCAGCATCTTCCTCTCCAGGGTAAGCAGTGACTCCCCAGCCAGCCTGCTGCTGGGCTGATGGTGGCAGGGCTCTGCGTTGCTCTGCATACTATTACTGGTCCTACTGGTGTCAGGAAAATGTCTGAAGTGAGTGGGGAGAACAAGGGAGGTTTACACTGTGGTGGCTCATCATTTGCACCTTTGGACTTTGAAAGCTCCATGAACAAGGGGAATGGATGGGTTCTGCAGAGCAGAGCACGGACACTTGAGTCAGAAGCTGTAAGCATGGATCTCTGGTGGAATCCAGGACCAACTCACTTGTCACTTTGTCACCTCCAGCTACTCCCACTGCTGGGGTACTTGCTGGCATTTTGCAGTAGCAGATGGAGCTCATGGATGCTAGAGCTTATAAGTGGGGATGAAATATAAATAAGTTTTCTGTAATTTGTAAAATATTTTAACAATCAGTCTTAAAAATGCTACTAAATCCTCTGAATTTCTTCCAAAACCACTTAGTCTGAGAAGGAGCTGATAATGAAAGAATATAGTGAACCTATAAAATTGTGAAGCAGAGATGTAATTGTTGACCTCAGGAGATCAAAGATGTAGAGATCAGTTCAGGCTGCATTTGCCTTTGTATGCCAGGATAAGAAAAGTTCAATATATAGAGAGCAGGATGAGAGAAGAGAGAAGAGAACTGGACAGAGGCTGATGGAGGAGACTGCCTATGGGGAATGGGGCTGTTCATGCTTTATCAGCAGAGCCTAGTGCAGGCTCTTTCAATTGTGTTAAGCATGAAGGACTGTAGCATCTCAGCTGGATGCTGTGCAGGAAGGCTCTCCATGCTTCTCAAGACACTGGTGATGCTGCATGCCGGTGGAGGTGTCCTGAAACAGCTTTGTGATCTGCTGCTGCTGGCATGGTGTTACTCATGGCATGGCTTTGCCAGATACCACCCCAAAACCCATCACAGCATCATAGAATCATTAAGATTGGAAAAGATCTGTATGATTATCTACCATCAACCCATCACCAACCCATGACCAACCCATCACCAGATTAACCCACGCCCTTCAGTGCCACAGTTACAAGTTTCTTGAACACCTTCAGGGACCGTGACTCCACCACTTCCCTGGTCAGCCTGTGCCAGTGCCTCACCACTATTTCTGAGAAGAAATTGTTCCTACTATTCAACCAACACCTAATACCCACCCGCATTTTTCCTAATATCCATCCAAAACAGGGATGCAGAAAGCAGGAGCAGTTCAGAAGACATGCTTGCATTCCTCTTACATGGAGTGATTTCAAAGAGTAATCAGTCAGTATTGTTCATGGTGTGTGGAGCTTTAGGAGGTATTCTGAAATATTTTATACTAACACTGCAGTGCTCCACATTGCCTGCTGGGCTTATTTTTCAAAAACTTCTGGTGTGAGTGAAGTGCTAATTGGAATATATGTTTCATACACAGAGAGCTTTGTGGACTATGCAGGGAGAGGTTTGATTTTCCTGCTGAATTAAATACCTAAAGAGCTACCTAAGTGTGGCTCTTTGTAGTCTCTGATTTAGAGACAGGGTGAACAATTTTCTGGTTTACGGACCACAATTTTTAAAATACTTTAGTTAAAGCTCTTGGCATAGCTTTTAAGCACTCTGGGGGAGTACAAACACCAAAATTCATTAATATCATACATATGTATGAAGAGAAACTTTAGTGCTGTGCATGAACCCACCAATGTGAGAGGACAGTATTTGGATCGTTTGTGTTTCATGTGGTTTTGCACTACTTTTGAGCAATCCAGAAATCAAAAACTATATATTTCTTAGTAGATTGTTGGAAAAGCATTATAAAAATTCAGATGACTTCAGTGACAGCAATGGCCCATATTTACCAGGAGAAGAGAGACTGATGATTGCCTGTGTCTCATTCCTGCAGACTCCTGGTGCAGGTCTCTCACAGTACTGCTGGCTTTGCTGTCCTGTTTTATCTTCTCCTTCCACTGTCTCCACATCTGCAACACCTCTGTACAAGAAATAGGCTTATCCCTTGTTAGCATGCAGTAATCCTTGGGGAAAAGGAGTAGGAAGAAGTATTACAGGGATGGCCTTTTGTTGGTCCGGGACATTCCTGCACGGATGGGTGCAATTGCTGCTTCCATGCAGAAATGTCACAGCAGTCAGCAGCCAGCCTGCTGAGGGGGCAGCTCAGCACATCTGTAACATGTCACATTTTATTTGATTGTAGTTTTAATTAATTTACATTTTCATTTTAATTCAAGCTTAAAAGCTTGAAGTAGCTGAAAATTGAGTAGGTCAGCCAGTGGTCACATCACAGAAAGAACATTCATCCCTTGTCTTTCTCCTCCCATCTGGTTTGCCTGTTGCTTTTTTTGTTGTTGTTGTTGTTTTGTGGGTTTTTTTTTCCACGTTTCTCACGTTTAAAATATTTACAACGGTTCATCTGTGGAAAATGGATAGCTTCCTGCACAAGTCTAGCTTCCTGTGTAAGTTACATACTTACATATATATATATGTGTGTATGTATGACTCTATTTCCTGTTCATTTCAGGGTAGTTGGACTAGATGACCTTTAGGGGTTCTTTCCAGCTCATGATTCTATCATTCTATGATATTTTTTTTCTGAGAGGGAAAACCACCCATCTCAGACAGGACGTTGTAAATTTCTGAGCAGGAGGGCAAGATGGGCTCCAGGCCCTGTGTGTGAGTGAGGTTGGGTCTGTTTGCTCCAGCTTTCCCCCAAGTGTTTAGAATTGATGTATTTGTACCTTGTGAGCAAAACTTTCTTTATTGATTAACCAAACTGGTAGAATGACTTATTGCCACAGAGGCACTAAAAGCAGGAAAGGACAGAGCATCATTTTTAGACTGGTTACAATTCAGCAGTATTGCTTTTGTTACTATGTCTCGACGACATATTAAAAACAACCCACACTCTTGAAGCTTAGGGACCAAATAGGGGGATAGCGTGAGATAACACCATTACTGTTAGAAACACCAAGACAAATACTCTGGGACCCCGAAGAGCAAGCTGAGTGTAGTAGGCGCAGCGAGGAGGAGCGCGATATAAAACACGAGCCATTATCCGTCTTAATTTGTACGGGAAGGCCTAAGACCGCGATGGCAGCGGCCCAATGGGCTTGAGCTGAAACAGAATTAGCTCTCGCGTGCTGAGTGGCAATCAATACCGTGGACGCTGCCATCGCGGTCTTAGGCCTTCCCGTACAAATTAAGACGGATAATGGCTCGTGTTTTATATCGCGCTCCACTCAAGAGTGGTTGAGCAGGTGGGGTATTCAACATGTTACAGGTATCCCTGGTAATTCACAAGGCCAAGCTATTATTGAAAGAGCTAACAGGCTTCTCAAGGACAAGATTCGTGTCCTTGGGGAGGGGGAGGGATATAGAGACAGAATACCCGTGACAAGACAAGCAGAGATTTTAGCACGGGCTTTGTACGCTTTGAATCATTTCGAAAGAGGGGATGCCAGGAGAACACCAGTAGAGAAACATTGGCAACCTAAAGTTCTGGAAGAAGGCCCACCAGTCAAGATTAAGACAGATATCGGAGCATGGGAATCAGGATGGAGAATCTTGGTTTGGGGAAGAGGGTATGCCGCTGTAAAACAAGATGTTACAGGGAGGGTGGTATGGGTTCCGTCCAGAAAAGTTAAGCCTGATGTATCTAAAGAAAATAATAACACGGGACACTGAGCCCTTTTACAGGTATGGCTTCTGGGCACACCGAAGAAAGAGAAGACAGAGAAGAAGGAGAAGAAAGAGAAGTTTCCGAAGCAAGGAGAGAACAAGACTGGAAAACAGGAAGATACTCAACCGCTGTTGTCATCGAGAAGGCATACTCTTGCCCGGATGGGGCTTACGTGTGTGGTGGTCTTTGCGTCGATATCTGGGACTGGGGGTGATCACCTTTTAACACAGCCTGGGAATTTGTGGGTCACCTGGGCAGATAAGACTGGTCAGAAAGACTTTTGCCTTAGCTTGCAATCAGCAACCTCACCCTTTCGCACTTGCTTAGTAGGCATTCCACAATATAAGTTAGAGGCTTTTGCGGGATACACTACAAACTATTCTGTCTGCCGTAACGATGCCGATTTAGCCAGCCAGACGGCATGTCTGATAAGATCTTTGAATGTGTCTCTTCCATGGGATCCACAAGAGTTAGATATCTTGGGGTCGCAAAAGGTACGCAATGGGTCACATAATGGCACGCGTACTTGCGTTACTTTTGGATCAATATGCTGGCAAGAAGGTATCTTCATTGTATGTGATTTGTTTGACAGGGTGTTCGATAGATCAAAGGGGGTAGAGAAACAGTTGCAGACCTTAATCACCCGATGGGCGGGAACGGATCCTCGATTGAAACCATATAATGAGACCTCATGGACAGTGGTCAGTCCTGCAAACACAGAGGCCTTTTCCATCCGGTCAGGTTACTGTGGGTACACTAAAAATGAAACGCGGACCTTTAGAGGATCCAATATAACTTGCATTTCAAGAGGTGGGGTCCCTCTCACTAGCAAATTTGGATATAGCTGTGCAGCAATTTGGGAGTTTTATGGGTATGGGTTTTCTTTCAAAAGAGGTGCCAAGGAGGCACTATGGAATAACAAAACAGCCAAGGCATTGCCCCCTGGGATCTTTTTAATTTGTGGAGATAGGGCTTGGCAAGGCGTCCCGCGAAACGCATTAGGAGGGCCTTGCTACTTAGGACAACTGACAATGCTTTCCCCTAATTTTACCACATGGATGCAATTCGGTTCAGACATTACAGGTCATCGCGTCAAAAGGTCAAATCCCGTTCCAGAGGACTGCAACGACGAGGTAGAATTATGGAGCACTACTGCTAGAATATTTGCCTCAGTTCTCGCTCCTGGCGTTGCAGCAGCTCAAGCTTTGAAGCAGATTGAACGCCTGGCGTGCTGGTCAGCTAAGCAGGCCAATTTGACGACATTAATCCTGAACGCCATGTAAGAGGATTCGAACAGCGTCAGGCATGCAGTTCTACAGAACAGAGCAGCCATCGACTTCTTGCTCCTGGCTCAAGGACATGGGTGTGAAGATCTGGAAGGAATGTGTTGCTTCAATCTCAGCGACCACAGCATATCGATTCACAAGGCGCTCAAGGCCTTGCGAGACCACACAGAGAAGATCCGAGTGGATAACGACCCCTTTGGAGACTGGCTAAGAGGCTTGTTCGGCGAGTTTGGCACATGGATCGCGAAAGTTGTTAGAGTGATAGCTTTAGTGTTATTCGTGTTAATCTGTATTGTAGTGGTAGCGCCGTGTGTACTCATGTGCTTTCAGAATTGCTTATCGAGAGTGATGTATCAGCTTATGGATCAGCGCATACAGTATCATCGGGTTAAGGACCAACTATAGGGTTTGCGTTCGCGTTGTGACGGGAAATGTGAGCATAGGGAGGGGGAGATGTAGTAGGCGCAGCGAGGAGACGGGATGTGACGGGGTCAGGCTCTCCCTATGCTCTGGCCTGTGCTTGCCAAGTATTGTCCACTGATAGGTAGATGCGCTGTACACGTATGTAGGGGCTGTGTATTTAAACGCCCACCACGTAGCAATAAACGCCATTTTGCCAGGTTTCCTGCTGAGGTTATTTGGCACTCGGCCCCGGCTGGTTTAGGTCGGCTTCGCTGAGTTGCGACTCCTGGGCAGACAGAGATCGAAAGCCACTCGCTTGTGGCTGAAGTCAACACTGAGAGCATGTTTGTTGGCTGCAGAATGGCGAAGGTCTCTGCAGAGCCAGGCTATGGACAGGTGGGCAGTGGGAAGACTGATGGCCAGGCCTGGGTGCTGAGCAGGGCCAGAACAGGCCTTGGGGCATGGCTGAGGTCTGAGGCTGCTCCTTTCCAAAGCACAGCTGCTGCTGTCCAGATGGAGGGTTCTCCTTTGGGAGGAATGGCTAATTAAAAAAGCTTTCTGTTTCCATGACAGCTGTGAAGGTAAAGGTGATGTTTGGCTCTGATGTGACAGATGGAGAAACAGCTTTGGGAGCCTCTGAGTCTAATAGACATGGAACCCCACGTGGATGGTCTCTTCGAGCTCTCTCTCAGTGATGAGAGCAGGCAGCCCGCCTTGTCTGCATAGCCCTTTCAGGAACAATTACAGAAAATATCCTAGGAGTCAAGGGATGAAAGAGGGAAAGGAGTCTTTTGGGAACTTACAGAAGTAAATCCCTAATGAGATCAGTCATCCCTGGGCAAGGCCAAAGCTTTTTCTATCTTTCAGCTCCATGGCAGTGCACCAAGAGACTTCTCCCCTTCACAAAAAAGCTTCCTTCTAAGTACAAAGAAATGTGGAAGGTGATGTCCTCCTTAGCTGAGCTGTGTTCTTCTGCAATGTCTTAATCAGTAGCTACTGCTGGTTTCTAGTAACAAAGGCAGGTGATTTGGGTTAGCCTTCAGTACAAGCTGTCAGGCGTGTCTAAATGTTTATATGACAACAGGAGTATGTCAATGAATTGGCCAACATGAATGATTTAGCAGAGGTGTTTAATGTGGAACTTCTGAGATAGAGAAAGCAGAGATTGGGTGAGCAGTAAATGATCAGACGGTGAGAGAGGGCAAGACAAAGTTCTGAAGGATACGAGAAAGCAGAATGGAAGAATCAGTCCACTAAAAGGCGACAGAACTGATTGCAAAGGTATGATTAAGAACAAATTGGTGAGGAGCTGTGAAGGAGGAGGAGAGATTCAGGACAGATTTGGTGGTACCAAGGGCATCTGGGATGTAGAAGGCTAAGTTAGGATTACAATACTCAGTAGAGGTGGTGGACATCAGGCTGAAGCTCTTCTTTGATGCAGATCAGGCATTCCTGGCAATAGTGGTGGGCTGCTCTTTAGATGAGAGTTGAAAAATACTGGGGGGAGAAATGGTGCTTGAACTTCTGCACCAATTCCTGGCAGGCAACTGGTGGCATTGGTGCTAAAGTGTTAGCAGCCTTAGCACTGAAGACACAGGGAAGGTAGGCGTGTGGGCTGTGGCCCACAAATGTCCCTCCTGCAGGGGATGATAATGTAGTGAAACGAGTGCAGCCTGAGCTCTGTTGTACCTACATGATGAGAACTGTCAGTCCAGCAGATTTCTATAGGGAAAGATGGCATCTTTGGCAAGACCGAATGGGAGTTTTTCATTATTTAAATTCTTTTTTTTTTTTTTGCTTTTTAATGAAATTTTTGGGCAGAGACGGTACAGCTTGCCTGACAGACCATGATGCCATTGGAATGACCACTTTAGTCTCACTGCATTCCCCCATGCCACCTTTATTTGTTTCGTGTAACATCCAATGAAGATACTCCTGGAACACAGGCTTGTCCACATGATCTGCTGTTCAACCTCAAGTGTGGCCTTGCCCAAAGCTCATATGTGCTTGGATACTGCAATAAAGACTAATAAAACACTACTGGCTTATCAGAGGTGGCTGATAGGGGGTGAAAAAGTTCAATTTTGAATAATGAGAAGCAAAGTTCTACTTTCCTCCCTAGACCTGGGGAAAGACAGCCGAAATTAGAAATTGGGCTTAGAGGAGATGGTCAGGAACCACTGCTGACATTTTTTCTGTAAAAGATCCATATGGTTTAGTGGGCAATGCTGGTGGTAAGTGGATCGTTGGACTAGATAACCTTATGTGTCTTTTCCAGTCTCGACGATTCTATGATTCAGTATTTTTTATCTTGAGAGAAGTGCAGCACTCAGGAGAAGAATGCATCCTTTGATGGTTTCCTGTGTGTTTCCTGTGTTATTTCATACATAAAAAGGGGCCACAGGAATGACAATACAATGCAAACACTATGCCACTATGCCATGTTGTTTACAGGAGATGGGCAGAAGCATGTAGGGGTGAGTCTACACCGCATCAGAGGTTTCCCTGTGTTGCTGCTGGGGCTGAGTCAGGCCCATGCTCACAGTTCAGGCTATGCAAATGGAGCTATTTAAGGAGCAACAACTGTTTTTGGAGCATTAAAGAGACTCAAATTTGTTACGTGTTTATTGGAATGAAAAATTACGTTATTAGTTCAGCTGGTTGATTTTCTTTATGTGGAACATCAATCTTCTGAAAAATGCAGCTTTGCTGAAACAGGCTCAGTGGATGAAGGCAAATAGTTACTTTTTAAACATAATTTCTAAGGAAAAAGGAAATGCATATATTATTTATATGTCACATTTTTGTGGAAAAAAAATCAGTACTTTTCCAGACAGCCCAACTTACAGTGCCTATAGTCTATACGTGGCAATTTATTTTGCCTAACTGAAGGTAAGGAGCACGTTTCTGCTCTGCTCAGTGGGAGATGGATTGGGCTCCAGAACGGACTGTCTGGTCACAGTTCTTTTGACATTCTTATGATGCTTCTGTAAAGTAAACTGGAAATCAAATTATCCCCCTTTACCCAGCCTGTGAACAAACCTTTTTTATTTACAGGTTCTAACTAGCACTTAGAGCCACAAAATTCCTTTTGCTTGTATTGTATATGCCCACGATGTGTCTCTGTGATGCTGGGATTCTGACCACCCTGTTCCCAACTTTCCTGGGACTGGAAGGAAAATTTGAGTTCGTGCCTTTCAATCCAGGCAGACATTCCCTGCACCTGTATATCCTCCTGCACCTCACTGTGCCCACACAGAATTGGTTTGGTTGTCTGCATGTAATTCATTAATTGTTCCCCTCTCTGGAGTAAGAAATCAAAATGGAGATTTCCCATTTCTATCACGCAGTAGTTCATTAATTCTACTCATCTACATGCAAATGATGTTTTTTGGTGTAACACCGAAGCGTGTCACTCAAAATTAACACAGACCATGTACAATTGAAAAAAAAAAAAAAAAAAAGATTTTTTGGATATATATTTTATTTGACAGTGGTTTAGAATATCATACAGTAAACAAGATTTCTGTAAAAGTTAATTTATCCATAGTGGTGCGTTTCATAAAAATAGTTGCTCACTTACAGCCTTTCTGTGACTATTAATACATGGAATTATATTTATAGAGATAGAGCTGTACAGGGTAAATTCACAGCTAACACTACACAGAAATATTATTTGGAATGGGGTTTAGATGATGTGCTGTCTTCACAGGTTATCGATTACAGCCGCATAAAGCAATTACTGCACAAGGAGTAGCTGTGAACTGTGCAAATTAGAGTTTATGCAAGCATAATCTCCACTGTTTTTTCAGATTTCATTGTTTGCTTTCTTTATACATAAAAATAAGATACTGGGACATGCATCTACACTACAGAAGCATTGTCCAAAATCAGATTCAATAAATTAATGGCAAATTATATTGGAATTAAATTGGATTCTGGTTCAGGGGATAAAGATTTGTTGGTTTTTTTTTTCTGTTTTTTTTTTTTTTTCTTTTTTCTTTTTTCATTAAATAATAATTTTATAAACAGCTACGTGGACTTGTGCTTTTTCAGAAATTATACATGGAATTTCTTTTTCCAAAAAAAAAAAAAAAAAAAAGAAAGAAAAAAAAAAAAGAAAAAAAAAAAGAATTCTTTGAAAGCTGCAAAATCCTTTACTTGAGGCTTTTCAGATAATGGGACAGGAAGAAACATGCCTATAGATTTCTCAGTCCAGTGCAATGTTTGAGACATACAACCATGTGCTGATTTCTTGGAACAAAGCCAATCTTAATCTAACGTTTCAGCAGAGCATGTGAGGAACTAAGATTGCTTGAGAACAATCTTTTTGAATTTTTGACTACGTGATTGTTCTTTTAATTACCAATATATTATTGCCCAGGATTTTCTATTTTATTTTAATTTTGACAGACAAATAAGCATATGCACACCTATACGTACACACACGCATCTTTTTGAACCAAGATAGTAACTGACTGACTGAACTTAGACTTATCTCCTGTGAAGGCAGACTGGAATGTTTACCTGGCACTTAAGGCTTGAAATTCAAAACAGACAAGCAAGAAAGACTAAAATTAAAAGAAAAAAAATGGAGGTAGGGAAGAAATGATAAAATGTAAACCATTTTAAAAATGGAAATATATCGAATTTACAGATTGAGGGCACCAAAAAGTGTATTTCTGTCTAATTACTGTTACGTGCCTCAAAGACACCTGCTCTGCCAAAGCAAGGGAATGGAATGTGAGAGCATCCTAATGAAATGGGGCTGGGTATGAAACATAGCACTGTTGATGAGTGAAACTATCATTTTCTGCAGGAGGGGAAGGCCTTTCCTTAAGGAAACTGCAGCTTTTTCTCTGTAGCAATCTTCCTTTCATTGCAAGGGCCTTGGGGATATTGGAGTTTTGAGCTTGACCAACTGGCTTGTGTGCTACTCTGCAGGAATTGGGGAACCTGTAGTAAATTGCTTTGGAGAATAATTTGCAAATACAACTCCACCCTAACTCCTTTCCAATGTACAGAAACATGGTTGGTTCACAAAAATGGCAGTAGAAATGGTATCACAGAAACTAATCCACTAGATTCCCAACTCCTCCTGTAGCGTCCAGTGAACTGTGCTACAGGGTATCACGTGGACTATCCCAAAGTGGTGACAGTGGAGACGTGTCATGGGCGTACAGTTCCAAATGCTTCAAAGAAACCCTTTAACCCCTGTCTAGATATGTCAAGAACAATTTATTTACAACATTTTAGCTCCGTGAAAAGATTCTCTCTCAGTTTCAGCTTGCTCCGTGCAGTTTTATTTAAGGCGATGTTCCAGTTTGCGATTGCTCTAACTTCTTCCAGTTTCTTGATATAAAGTTTGAATGAAATCCAAGTCCTTCATGCAGTGGAAAAATATGCTAAAGCTACACTGCACTATCCTTCTCTGTTGTACTGTCCTTCATTTGTTTTGGTTTCTTCCGTAGCTGCCAAAGTCCCTAAAATGGAACTGGGACTTTAGGGTCAATTTCAAATCTCCGTGTTGACTATATGCTTTTGAACTTATTAGATACTGTGCACATTGTCATGGAATTACACACTAATGTTTTCATCCCTCAATGCTTTGTGTATATGTGTGGTAGTTAAAATAAATTAAAATAAATCAACGTGAGACAACAACTAAGAAGAATGTTCTGCGTCAATTTGAGACAGTTAGAGGGCAACAGTCCCGTGCTTATCTGCTCATGGCAGAAGTACCAGACTTCAGGACGCCAGGTAGCTTATCTGAGCCGGGGATTTTCCATGGCCCCGGGGAGACCGTTGCCTTCCGAACTGTAGTGTTGGTGCTGCGAGTGCTAATGGGGTGGAGATGTCCCTTCCTGGGGAACTCGCTGGGTTTCCCATCAGGATCCCTCTGGCTGTGATCCATATCGCTTCCAGGTGAGCTGCAGCGATTGCTACTGTATGTCTTGGTAGCACCTGCATCAAGCTTGGCATGGTCAGGTGCTGCAGCTGACTTCTTCTCACAGGTATTTGTGGATCTGTGATCTTCTCTTTTGCTAAGAGATCCTCCCCTCTTGCTTTCTGGCTTCTTCAGCCTCCCAAACTGTTCATCACTGCTTCCAGCACACACGTGCTCTCTCGCGCCAGCCTCCATCATAACGCTGTGTCCCACCGCTCTGCTTTCCGAGGTGAGCCTGCCACCATCCGTCACCTTAGTTTTGCCTTCCGAATATCCTTTCCAAGAAGGCTCGTCATGCTTTGACCTGTCTGCCTTTTTAGGACTTGCTGACCTTTCTCTTTGTTCTCCTAACCTTTTCTTTTTGTGGCCGTTCACCGAAAGCTCCTTTGGTTTCCTTCCATCGTGTTCCCTCTTGATATCCCATGTTGGTTCTGGGCTTATCTGGTGAGAAGGGTCAGAGGGTGGGGCTATGTGTGATGAGGATAATGGTGAGATTATGTCGTCGAGGGACAGAGCTACTTCCTGCAGACCTGGGGAGGTGGCAGCGGGAGCGCTCCAGGAGCTTGGCTCGTCTGTGGTGGCAACAGAGAGAAAGCATCAGAGTGTGCTCAGCACATCATGCACATCACACGTGTAGCAACATCAGCACCCGAATCACGCTTGAGAATCAGACTCAGTCTTTTAGGGGAAGTGGAACTCCCAGTGGGGTCAATGGGAGGGAATTCTTTACTTAGAGGGCACAGCTGAGGTCCTGGCACAGCTGCCCAGAGAGCTGCGGGTGCCCGTCCCTGGAGGTGCTCAAAGCTGGGTGGGTTGGGCCCTGGGCAGCCTGAGCTGGTGGGCCTGGAACTGGGGGTGGCTTTAACATCTGTTCCAGCCCAAGCCATCCTATGGTTCTATGAAAATAAAACAGTCCCACTCTCCCCCAAATAAATAAAGAGCCCAGGAGAAAGTAAGAACCACGGGGCTGGTACTGCACATGCTGGAAACTTCTGTCTTTTTTTATATAGGTTCTACTTTTCTCTGCCTACGTTAAATTATTCTTAAAATAATAACGACACACTCATGAAATCAAATTGCCTCTTTTGTAGCCGTAAATGTATTTCTTAGCTGGGCAATATCAGTGCTGTCTCTGAGGACAAATGAGGAGGACTTTCTGCCATCTATAAACATGTCCCCACAAGCATATAATAATTGACAAGAATTTGTAGCTCAGATAAGGTCATCATTGAATTCTGTCTCATATTTTTTCTAAATAGACATAATATTGGAGTGTTTATGGCACCACAATTCTTGCAGGGTACTTACAAAGCTCCACCTTTACATCACAGCATCAGCCGCTAAGGCTCTTTCTTGGCTGTGTTTTGAATGTCTCCTGGTTACTTAGCCTCAACACAGTATAGTTGGATTGTGCAGATTCTGTTTAATTTAGCTAAATAGACATGTCCTTTGCTGAATCATGATGGTTTTCTCAATCCACTAGTACAAAACACAATATTCTGCGACAGCCAAATGCTTTCTTTTGCATATCTGATCCTCATTTCTTTTGATTAACGTTCAGGCAGACAATGAATCCGTCATGACTAATGACAGCACAGCTCTTATTCTTACCCGTCTACACTGAGGTTAGAGAAATCACTGAACTTGGCTAATGTCATTCTCTATTTAGAGAATGTCTCAGGGATCCATGGAAACGAGGTAGAACCTGTGGCAAGAGCTGCATATTTCACGGGGGAGAAAACATAACCTTCTAGCTGGAAAACAAGCCTGGGCTTCTGCGGGTCTGGACTGGCATCCCTCAGTGATACCAAGTGCCCTTTAAAAGCTACATTTGCTTTTCTCGGTGCTGTGACTGCTTTCAAATTATCACGAAGATGCACCTCATCTTGAAAAATGGAGCGGGATTTACTGCCCAGTCTGGGACCTGCAGCTTGTTTGACTGAGACAGCACATTTAAGTTAATAGCTTGATTGAGTGATTGCTGTTTTGTGGATAAAAATAGGAGAGACAATAGAGAGGTGGGTGACGTAAGGGGAGGGAGCAGCGCAGTTAGCTGAGGAGCTGTTTATTTTCCCAGATGGTGTTTGTCATATGCTTTTGCATAATGAGCATATGTGTGGAGAGGATTAGCATTTGAGAGGGGAGAAAGTACAAGTTCTGTGTAAGACAAATAAACTTTGAGCTTAGAATCTAAATGGACTGAGGGTCCCAACTGATTTTTTTTTTTTTCAAATCACACTTCCTTACCCTCCAGTTAAGGCTGAGTAATGTACCATCTGCTCCCTGCTTGGCACTCGAGGAGGAAAAATAAATGGGAGGATCAGGCATGTAGAGTTATCAGCTCTTAGGCGCTTGCCTACAAAAAGCATTTGCTTCTGTGGGTTGTTCTCAAATTCTGTGACACTGCATGCCACAGTGGTGAGGGAGAAGCAGACCCCACCCAGGCCTTCCTTAGATCCCAAACCAGGAGATTCTGCTTTGGTTAGCCCTAAAAACCAGTGCTTCTTCAGGGGGTCCCAGTCCCTCCGCCTGATCTCTTTACATCTCGAGTGGGACCACACAATGCAGTGCAAATCTGTGCATCAGCAAGGTGTCTGAGCCAGCGCTGAACACCACCTTGGGTCTTCACAAATTAATCAATTTGCAGCAGCATGGAGCTCGGTACAAGCTAATTTATGCTGATCCCTGCAGATTACATTAGCCTGAGTTAACCCCTGCAGAGAGAGGTGGATACACAGGGGTCCCACAGCACTGCACACTACTCAGGTTAAATCATCAGTACATGATTGGTAAGAATGAAGAATGGAAACAACCTCAGCTCAGTTTCTGTTTCTTATGGCATAGTTGCACACCACCGCACACCTTCATGGGGCAGAGGTGAAGATCATTTTGATTTAATTACAGTCTTTCTTTCCTAGTTGTTGTAAGATGCTGCTTTTCACTGAGGGGTAGTGAAGGTCAGAGGGCGATAATCACATCTTGAGTGAGACCCAGAGAGCAGCTGAAGTTATGGAAACAGCTTGTTACTTTGGGAAACGTTAACTGAGCACCAGCAGAAGCATTGAATGGCCTGGAGCAGGAAGGTGCTCTTGGAAGAGTGCTACTGCACAAAATGTGCCCCTGTTCAAAGATCAGCTGTTCTTGTCCAAGTGGAAGGAGGACACCATGTGAAAACAGGGCTGCAAACACTGCTGCTGCTCCTCTGGGGCAGAAAGGATAATGCTGTACTTGTTATCTATGGGAGCAGTCTGCTGTTTTATTCCCCGGAGATGGGGTAGCGATAGGAAATCCTGCCCTGGCTGATTAATGGACAATTTTGAATTTTCAATGTTTTTTCACTTTTTTTGTTTCTTTCTTTCTTTAAGAGGAATCGCCAAATATTGCAGTGAGAAACTGTAGTGGGTTAGAACCAACTTCAGAGTGAATCAGCAGGAGCATATTTGTTACACCTAATAATATGCATATATATATATCTGTAAGCTAGAACTTGCAGCATGATAGATATTATCAGATCTCTGCTTCTCCTCTAGAAAACACCAACAAAATTAAAACACAACCAACCAAGCAAGAAGTCTTGCAGCTATAGCTTGGGGAAGAGTTTGGCTGCAGGACAACCCCATGTGAGCCACTGGCTGCAGTGTGACATACTGAGCCTGACTTGCTCACGGGGCAGACAGCTGTGTAAGTTCCATTTCCAGTAGCTGAAGGAAAAAGCTGCCGTGAAACTAAATTGCCATTCCTACTCTCTGGTGATATAGTACTTGTGTGTAAGAAGTTGATGAAGTGACTTTCCGTGAGCTCCAAGCACAGCAACCCAACCTAACTTGCTTTTCCTTCTAAATAAAAGGAAATTAGATTGAAAGTCTTCTTCAGTTTTGATAGATGTCCATGACAGCCAGCCTTTGTTGCAATTTGCAGGTAAGGACGATATTGATGAGAGAATATTGTAACCAACTTTTCTCTAATATTTGAAAATTATGGGGGAACACCAACATTACTAGTGCGGGGCAAAGCACAGTAATGTAAGTAATTTATAGCTCAAAATATAAATATTTTTAAGAGTTCATTCGGAAGTATTCAACCAACACTGAAATGGTTGCTTTTCTATAACAAACATAAACACAAGAAAAATGCCAAATATTATTCTTTGAGCAACTTAATGAGCAATTTCCTTTTGCACGTAATCTAAGGTTATAGCTACATTTTGGAGATACTTATTAGTATGTCTGAAGAAGATAATGTTTTGTCCTAATTTTTAAGCTTTATATAAAACCTGCAGTGTTAAGTGCAAACATAACCTACATTTAGTGTCTGTTATTCCAAAGTATCTCAAAACATTTTGCAAGCATACTCTACCAGAGACAGAGCAATGATTTTATGCTTTTTTCCCTTCAAGGACAAAATGGAGACCGCGTATATTTAATAGAGCTCGAACTACTAATGCCCTAACAGCTTCCAAGCAGAAGTGAAGGATATTGAATTCATTTGAAACTACAGGAGAGATTTAGGGATGATGTAGTTTTAAATTTGTGCTTTTACTTTGTCACTCTGGGTATCATACTTGCTGAGGGAGAAATGAATTTTCAAAGTTATACATCTCACTGAAGGCTAATAGATGCCTTCCTCCTTTCTCTGACGGGACAAAAGCTCCCTTGACCTACCAATTTAGACAAGATAAATGACCAGGGGGCAGCACTATCATCAGTCACAGTGATGGCATTTGATTTGGTGTAATTTAGTAGGTGTTTTCTGGGTGGTTTTTAGTTCCCATGAGTGACTGGCCTGCAGGTTGATGGCTCTTCTATGGGATGTGCAAGAATAACTAACCTGTGACCTGTTTCACATAACTCTTAGGCAAGGCTTCAGTTGCTAACTGAGTTAAGGGACACTATAGACACACGATCTCCAGTGTGTAGGAGGACAAGTAAGAGACAAAGGCAGCCATTTTGGAGGAAGAGGGACAAGGGGAAAGCATCAGGAACAGGAGTTTTCTGTCCCAAGGCTTTTTTATTTGAAGTAGAACTGACACATATGTGAGTAACTTACTTTGCTGTGCCAGCTTATGTGTATTTAACAGACAGGAAATGAGGCTATCACTCACTTAATCCTCTCCTAACAACTAGTCCTTTCTCTGGATCCAGTGTTTGCTGGTGATCATCTGAACCACTAGCAAAAGAAGCCCATAGCCTTACTGCTAATTGAGAAGCGTTGTGCCTGTCTTACTTTCTGAGCATTGCCCAGGTACCAAGTCAGGAAAGAGCTCAGCCTACTGATGTATTTATTTAGTAAATTTCTGTAGTAGATTTCATTACAGTTTGCCCGTCTGAGACTGAATCTAAATCTGGCCTTGCTCTTATCTGCTCTGCTGAGATCCCAGATCAAGAGAGATCACACTTTGGATTTGCTGCTAGGTTCTCCTTTTGCATCAAAATGTTTTAAATAATTGCTCAGCAGTTTATCAGCAATATGGGATTTTTCACCAGATAAAATTAAGCAGAAGATAGAAATATTAATTTCTTTAATATTTAATAAATTAAATTATAAAAATAAATTTAAATAATAGAAATAACTTCTCACTTTATTAATTAAATACAATAAGATCTCAATGCCATATTATATTTCCAAAGTGTGAGAATAATGAACAATATTTTAAAGCTTTGCATTCTTTCATTAGTATGAATTGCACATTTCCTGAAATGTCTAAGCAGCTGTTTTCACATCTTCCCAGAATTATTTTCCTAGGGAATCAAAGAGTTTTTGATTACATACAAAATATGGGGCTTTTTTTTTCCTTCTTTTTGTCTGAAATTATATACTGCCAGAAGGTGGCAAACAGTTCTTAGAGATGTTGCTAATAACAAAAATGGGACAAATTGTCCCCTGGTGAGTATCCACTAATGCTGGCAGTGTTATACTAGGAATGCATTTGGCTCTTTCTCATTACATCTTGACATGCTTGTGATGTTCCTGATTGCATTGGCCTCCTGCAGTTTTCCTTTAACGCTCTCTAAGGAGGGATATTTCAGAATATTTAAAGAATCTTTAATCTTTCATCCTGGAGCTTCCACAGCCCAGACGTACCGCACCCTTTGTCTCCTGAGATAACTGATTCCCTGAGGTGTGGATTGTTAGACAAGCTCTTGATGCCTTCTGTTCAGCTGCCAGGGCACAGTACGCCATTCTCCTACTGGTCCTTTCCCCAAATTTCTGTGGTAATGGGCAGCACACCCTCCTTACTTCTGGCTATAAACTTCCACCTCTCGTTAATTATTCAATAGCGCTATACAAATATTTTCTCACAAATCATCCTTTGCTTGGCTTAAAAGAGAGAAATCCACTTTTCTTCCACTGCTGTTATCCACACCCAAACCCCTCAATGCCAGCACCTTCATAGGATCCTTCTACTGTGACACAGTCCTTCCCTTGCCCGGGCTCCATGGCCATGTGGGTCAGCCCTTTCTTCCTTAGCACTGCCCTCATGCCTTTCTAACAGCGTGCTGTGGGTGCCACAAGTTGATTCTGTGTACAGAAACGACATGCATGCCATTTACCTTTACGACAATAAATCTAGGTCGTACTTTTAGTTAATTTGGCATATAAACTCTTTTCCTTTCCTACAAATACAGTTAATCAGTTTGATATTGTGAAGTCTTGTTTATGACGCAATGAAAACCTAATACAATTTCTTATAATCATGTACCATGCCCATCATCCTGCTTGCTTGTTTGGGCTCAGTAATGTCCCTGTGACCCTGAAAGTTTACAGTAACTTGCAAATGTGAGTGGAATTTTTCTGCTTTCTGTTTATTTGTTATTTTGAGTTTGCATGTTGTTTTTTACAAAGGTTGAGGATGGATGAGCAGAATAACTGGAATGATTCATATAAAGACATGAACAATCACAGGAAAATGAACTGGCATCTCAGTCCCTGTTTATTTTATTTTTGAATTTTGTGCTGTTGTTTTTTCAGAAAAGTAGGATGGTTTGTTAGGAAAGATGATGGGGGAGACTGGCGTTGGAAGCATAGAATAATGCCAGCTCCAGTCTCTCTGTGATCAAAGTCATCACCTATTTTTTTTGTTTTTTTTTTTCTAGTGTTGGTCTAAAACTGGGATGGGGGGCACCACAACTCATGGGAGCTACTGGTGGCACGGCTTTTGCAGTTGTCCACAAGAATTGAAGATCCACGACTATAAGCATAGGGTAAGTGAAGGATTTTTATCTCCTCTATATCTTCAAAAATGTAGTATTACCTGCAGAAAATGTGTCACTGACCTATTCCAACACTGGTAAGCACAGCTCTGCTTCCTGCTTTGTTCTCTTCCCAGTGCAATTCATACTCTGATGTCCTACTTCTTTTCATGTTACTAATTATTACCGATGAGCAATAATTCAGTTCCTTTGGGTTCATTATATCCACCTTTCATTTTATCCTTTATCTAGATGCCTCAAATATTTTTACAACAGTGATGGTTCATAGAGTCTTCGCAAGGGCCATCTGATGAAACTTTGAATGATCTCAGCTCAGGTAAAATTCACTTTCATCACCATTTCTGTACTGTGCATGGAGTTTTTATAGAAAAAGTGCTTTCATGTTTGGAAATCTAATTTAAGAATTACAGAAACACACTTCAAAAAGAGCAGATTGTTAGTTATGCTTAGCAGACCAAATCTGCAGAAGCTCGGGAGATGATGTTGGTTGGGAACTAAGAGGAAAGAGAGAAAGGAAAAGCTTAGACATTGCACAAAGAGGGCAAAACAGCACTTTGTAGGGAAAAAAAATAACAAATCGTTTAGAAAAATGTCAAATGCTTTCTTGAAGCAGGAAAGTCATCACACGCATTGATTTGTGTGTCAGTAATCTTTATAAAGTGCTATGGAAAAAAACAGGTACAAATTTTTATGTAACTTCTACTTTAAGAGTGGTTAACAAAGAAGCATGAAGTGATTGATCTGGCTTGAGGAGTTCCTAGTCTCACTCTATATTGTTTCAGATTCTACTCTATACCCAATGCATCCTCAGTAAATCTTGTTCCTTGAGTTAGCTGTTTAATTACAGCACTGCTTCAGCAGTTTTTTACTGGCCTAATCACGTGAGATAATCATTTAACTGCCTCACAGAGTCAGAGAGAAAGAGAAGTGTCTCTGAAGATCTCTGAGAATACATCTGCTCTTCAGCTGAACGCGTATATAACTGGTGCTGCAGAGCTCCTTCTGGAAAGCCTTTCTGGAAGCCACAGATCAAAGCTGAGTTGATTGCCATGGTGATTTATAATACCCATCGCTCATATCAGGCCCTTTTTAGCAAGCACGGGTGACTGCGGGTAAGTGGCCTGACAACTTTCAGGTTGATACAGGAGATAACTAAAGAATTCAGAAACACTCAGGGTGTGAGCGTCCCAGAAAGCACAGGGCTGTCTCTGGAGCTTGGATTACTCTGGGTGCTGTGTCTCCCACTTGATCATCCCGCTGTTGTTCAGCTCTTAAATATAAGGTACATCCACGAGCAATTAACTGTAATTCTGTTGTATGTACCTAAGCTCTGGATCATTTGTCTATCATCTCCAACAGGACTGAGGTGATTTTAACACTGTTCTTACAATAGCAAGTATAGAAAAAGGAACTTTTCTTTACAGAAAAAAATGACCTAAACTTACAGTGTAATGGGAAAGGGAAAAAAATAATGAAAGCAAGCCACACTATACAAATATAGTAATATATTTATATATTATATTTCAGAACTTAAACAGGTTAATTGATTTAGTAATTTATCTTATGGTTTTGCAGTACTAGTCTCCTGGCTATGAACCTTAAGGCCAGATGATTATGAGTGTACAGCTTATCGCTCATTCCAAGAGCATTTTTAGACAGTTCAATAGATATGGATCTAATAGATATTCCTAGTCATTAAATATTTAAATAAGTAATCATGATCACTAATCCAAGTGAATCTGGTAAATTGGACTTTTCTTTGAATTAAGTTAACGCATCTGTATAAATATTGCAGGACTACTCGCTATTACTGTGAACAGCTGAAATGGAAAGCTCCAGTCTTCGCAGTGCTTTTATCCTACATCGATCACTGCTGTGTCAGTGTTAAGTCTATGGACAGCCTAAGTGCTAGTCTTGAGTGATGCTACTCCAACTACCCATTATGATTCACTCGGTCCTTCAAGTTGTTTGGTACACCTTTTGGAGTGCCAAACATCTCACATCTACCAGATCAAAGCAACTAAGTCAATTGAAACTCATCCCTTTAGTAAAGAAGGTTTTTTATCTTCTGAGTACTCAGGCAGTAGAATAGAAGCTGCAGAAAACTCGGCAGTTTTCTTTCAGAACCACAGTGGAGCTGGAAAATCTATCTGCATTAGAAGTTACTGTATAATTAGAAAAGATAATGACTTTTAAATTAGTTTTTATTAATAGAATTAAGCCACATTAAGTCATAAAAGGTGTTCATAAATATGTTAATAGAATGTGTGGTATTAATGAAAAACATTCTGTAAAGTCTGAATAATTTAAGAGATAGATATTACACATTTAATTAAAATTAAATATTAAAATTATTAATTACTGCAGCTAAAAGGGGTGTTGCCAGTAGGCATCACATCCTGTCTGGTCAATAAATAGCTGTCATTATTTAATATACATAGATAATACATAAAATTTAGTTAATAAGTAAGGAATTCAGAGCATTTTGACTGTTCATCAAATGCCCCTCAGAAAGCTGTTCCCAGCAGGTGATGTGTTGGCACTTCTCACCTAAGATCGCAGCAGGATCTTAAGCAAAACACATAACTTGGTTCAAATGCATCCTTATTTACAATGTTCATGCATAAATATTCCTATCCCGCTATTGTTAGAAGCTGTTGAATTAATTTAGTCTCTCTTCAGCTATCCCTTTTCAGACTCAAGGCCACTGGGCACTGAAGGGTCAGCCCTACGACCAGGCTTGCTGTTGGGATCACTGTGACATCTGACATCTTTTGGACACTGAGACAAAGACAATTTTCTCTGAAAACTGTCTAATGAGATGGAAGTAAATGAATAAGTGAATGCAATATTGTAATGCTCATCTCCTAATGAGCAAACACAAAGTACGTGTTGTCAGAATGAACCCAGATGTTTAAAATTCTGAACTGCATATGCGTTGCTGTAGCTAAAAAGATGTAATATTCTCCATGGTCACGTTTGCTAAACATGAGTTGGAGAGTGACAGTTAGCATATACTGTCAAATAATAATAAAAAAAGCATTTCATTTTCTGAATGATTTCTTCCAAGCAAGGAGTAACGAGCTGTGAGAAGTCTGGCAGGGTCCACAAGCTCCCATAGCTTCTCCCTACTGCGGGGCCACAAACACCAGCTGGGAGCTGCACCACAGGATGCTGGACCAACTGCAACCAGTGCCTTCCATGGAAGAAGCTTGCCTTCTCTTCAGTGACTGGAATATTTTTTTATGTAATGCTCTATATGAGCATTTAGACATATCAAATTTTACATGCTGATGACTAGAGCCAAAAGAGGCTCTAAGTTTAATTTAGATTTATGTATCATAGCACCAGGCCTCTGGCAAGGATTTCCCAATAAACCTTGACTGCTGGTTGTTGTATTTTATATAACTCCTTGTAGTTTCATAGCTGTGCTTGTGTCCCGAGAAGAGTTGACAGCTGTTTAAGGAATCTTTTAAGCAAACTAAAAAGCTGAACCTCCTACACCTGGATAACCACAGATCACTTAAACAATCACTTAAATGAGTTCATAGTCATCGTATCCCAAGTTCAGCTGATATTTTTAGAGATGGAGACTATTGGGAGGTGCAAAGATAAAATGTTCTTGTGCATTTCAAGGCAGAGGTGGGTACGCAACACTTCTGGCATCCCTTCAGAAGAGTATGAAGTTTGACCCCTCCAAATCAATGTTCACATCAAAATATGGATGAGTGGCTCTGCTCTTTTGAGTGAATACATGCCATTACAGAAAACTGGCTGTGCTGAAGAAATGTGGAATGGACTTTAGAACCCTTAATGTCCAGTAATTAAAGAAGCTACTGCATAACCTTTGTTATGAGAATGATTGGGTCATGCCCCAGGGATGACAACTTATGACTCTGTACTGTTCTCATTGATACAGTGGATTACTGTTGTAAGGACACCACCATAGACACTGTGAAACTAACTCTGATGAACAGCACCATGGAGCAGTGAAGCCTTTATTTTATATTAATTTGGGGGCACACTGTGAATTTGCGAGTGAGAAAGACAAATATGAGTGGTAAGAGAGATTGTGTGTCATGTTATGCTGCAAGAGCAGAAAACTGGACTTAGTTCTATGGCAAATTGGAAAGTCACAGTCACTGAATTCCATTTTTTTCTGTTTCTCTGTTTGCAAGGAGAAAAGAAAAAAAAACAATGCAGTGAAGACTGGGAGAGACAGTTGTGTTCTCTTAGGCCCTTTATTTTGAATGCTTATCATCTAATATCATCAACTGAACAGAAATATAGGAAACTGCAGAGAAAATGTTATAAATAGGCAGTTCATGTGAACAAAACCAAGGATAATGTTTGTTCATCTGTTTTAGCCACGGTAGTTTAGATGTAATTAGCTACTCCTTACACCACATTAGTAAACGTACTCCAGTATATTGTATTATAATAATTAAACCTTAGTAATAAGAGAACTTACTCAACATCCTTATTATTAAATCTCTGCTCAGATGTGGAGGAACACTGCCAGTTTTGGTGTGGATTATAACACATATGGATTAGTGAGGTTCTGCTTTAACAATAATGCTCAGCAGTCAACTAGGAATTTTAATCTTTAAAGTGCTTTTCAAGCATTAAATAATTAAGGTCCCATAACACACTCATGAGATAGGTAAGTAAGTAAATACTCCTATTCCCTTTACACAGACTGGGGGAGTATGGATTAGAGAACTCAGCTGGACTAACCAAAGTCTCTGGAGGTGTAACTACAAAAGCAACATTTAGGACTATGCACATTTAAATATTGAGAAATGGTATCACTCCACTAGAAGCTCAAAAACATACCCACAAAACTCACTGAGTCTTCCCATCTGTCTCCCTTTCTAAAGTGCATTTTCTATTTCTGTATCAAGGATACCTATATAAAAGGTCCATGTGTCTTTCTTTTAAAACAGAAAGTTGCTGTGTGTATACCTATACATACACTGTTACTTAACAGAAGGATGTTCTACTTCCCTGCCAGCTGCTACATGTTTATTAAAAAAAAAAAAAAAGGACATGTTTGCAAAACAAATTTTAATATTCAATTTTGTCCTTGAACAGTTTTCACTTGTAGCAATAAAAAAGCCAGAATCTGTGGGGGCTCATATTCCAATTGCCTGATGGTTTTAGACCAATTTTATTAACCAGTGTTTCGATTCATTTGGTTAAGTTAGTGGGTTTTTTT
The DNA here is from genome assembly GCA_037305975.1 of Chrysolophus pictus. Lineage (NCBI taxonomy): Eukaryota > Metazoa > Chordata > Aves > Galliformes > Phasianidae > Chrysolophus > Chrysolophus pictus. The sequence goes on from CM074576.1 coordinate 184,011,200, forward strand.
GTTTTTTTGTTTTTGTTTTTTAACACACTGCAGGTTCCTGAAATTAAGTTGGTGTTGCTAGAAACAACAAGGTGGTATTGGAAATGCGGCGTGAATATGAATGAATGTTCACAGTTCCATCAAGGTGGTCCCTGAATGAAAGGGCACTTCTCCAAAATGACTATTGATTTTTGCATTCACATCAAATGAATGATATATGGGCTAGTTCAAGTTTCAAATAACACCAACCTCAGCTCTGGAGATTTGTAAAGTGAGTACTAAAAGTAGGATGAATAGGATTATCTGATCAGTACTCTGAACAGGTAGACGTATCTGGCTTAAATGTTCAGGCCCAGATGCTTTAGCCATGTATTATCCAAAGATAAAAGCTTCTGGCATACTAACAGAGTTAAAGAATTAGAAGATTGAAGTTTGCAGCTGCCTGAAGATTTCTGAAGGGTGGAGATTTTCGGTATCTAAACAACAAAAACACAATGTATGCTCCCAAATTTTTCATACTTTTTTGCAAATACAGATATACAGTGCTCACTAGCTAACCTGTCCCGCATGAAAGCACAGAACCGAAGCAGATATCACTTATCTGGATATATTTTCTAAACCGCTTTCTAGCAACTGCATCGCTCCGTTGCTATATCTAAATTCAACTAAGCCTACTGATAACTTCAATAAATAATTATTTACACAAACTGGGACAACTCCTATGAGAGAAATGCAGACTCATAAAAGGCTGACTTGTAATGTCATGAGAGGAGCTTCTGCTAAGACATATCAGAAAGGCTGATATACCTGTTCCCTGTGCTGGGAGATTTGATTCACATCCTTGATCAGGGCTCTAACAGATGGGCTTTTTACAATGAAGGTAGCATGTACATCTGGTTGGGACAAGCCTCCTTGCAAAACTGACTCTTTAGGAAAATCCCTCTCTGTCCCACCACACTGTTCCATTAAAAACACTGGAAAGTGAAACGTTATAAGACAGATGTTTTAATTTTATCTGCCCCAACACTTCCTGCCCAATAAATAATCAGCTGTGTGGCTGCATAACTAAGCTAATTTATAGAGAATTTGAATTTCTACCTGTTTCAGGAAGACTTATTTCCTGTGTCTGTTATGCTACCAGGGAAAAAACAAAGCTAACAATTTTTAATGTATAATACTTATGCTAGAACTGCAGCTTGCTGTGACAATGGAGACTTGTAAAGCGGCCCCACCACCAGGACAGTTTCTAACCACATGATCTCTCTGAATGACTTTTCTTCACACACCAAGAGCAGCAAAGCAGAACTAAGGTAAGGATGACTGCAAGCACTGGTGCTGTTCAGGGTTTTATGCTACCCAGGAACTTCTGATGTGCTGCTGAGGGATCTCAGACCAGATGGGGAAAGACACTGATGTATACAGTTCAGACTCTTGAACTACACTGCTGCAATTTTCCAATGGCCTCTACACATGTCCAGTTCTGCACTAGCAAAACGCAAGGGGATATTTGCTTTCCAAACATTCTTCTTTGCAGGCACAAGCCAGAAATAAGCTCTAACAGGCAACACCTGCAAGCAATTGATTAAATTACCCTGATTTGCATGCCTCAAACTGGTCACTTAAACACAGCTTTCTGATGGGGGTGTTGTGGGCAGGAATTCTGTGAGGATCTGCTCAGAGCACAGTAGCTGGAGGGTAGCTTTGGGAATAGCCTTTCCTTTTCCAATCTATCTGCTTCAGTAGTGTGAAACTTGCCTTATAATTAGAGCAAATACAGTACGGTGTGCAAAGTCAATAATAGCAGGGTGACTGAATTCATCTGAACACTGCTGGGTTTTCTATGATGACAGCAATCAAGAAAAGTTAGGAAAAACACATTTTCCTTTTCCTTTGCTTTCCAGGTATCGTTTCTGGGCCACAAGCGTATATTATAAATTTTTTGTATCTGAATAACTTGTGCAGTAGGATCTCAGAGAAATAGCTTGAAATCATGTGCAAAGTGTTATGTATAAATTCAGCAAAGCCACCAGGTTTAAAAAATGCATATTGCCTTACAGACTGGTCCCCAAATAGTCTTCAATTTTACATTAGTTATTTCTTCAAGAAACTGCATATAAATATGAATTAAGATCAGCATGTAACTTCCACCTTCACATCACTGCTATTTTTGTAAGCCAAGGACCATAATGATGGGGGTAATTATGGCTCTGGCTATCTGTAGTTTTGTCATGAGGAAAAACAGATATACAGCAGACCTACGGCTGTGCTTGTTGCACTAGCAGTAGTGGAACTCTAAGAACCAAATATGCAGGATATTAATTCTGTAAAATGCATAGGTGTGCTTTGTTATCTAAGATAACCAGTTATAAAAGGAGAGTTGAATTTAGAAACTACTAAGAGAGCAAGAGTGTAAGAAAAAAGTAGAAAAGACTCAATTAACAACTGCGAGAAACAAAAGCATATTAGAGAAAGATAAGATATACATGCAGAGTTTACAAACCGTGTCTTTAGGGTGGCCCAATAAGTAGAAATATGGGGACCCATGCTTGTCACTTTTCATGCACATGGAGAGACTGGAAGGTACCATTCCTAAAGGAAGGGGAGGAACAGCCTAGGACCAATCATTAGAATTAACAGAACCAGTGACATAAAGATATTTCATTATTGTTAGAGCAGAGAATTCTTAGTAAGTTTAGAAGACCCGAGTAAAAAGTGCATATGTAACAGGAAAGAAGTATTTCTGTAAAGCTGACACAAATAAGCATGCTGTAAGTCTAAGTATTAGTGAATCATTTCAACTGCTACATGTATATACTCAGGAGGTAGAGTCACCTGAACAGCGTGTGTGGAGTACATCTCGAGGTGCTTTTTGAAGGAGTCATAACAAATGAAAAGCAAAAGGTTTAACAAATTTTAGAACTGTGCCAAACAGTTTGCATGAAAAATCCTTGCATTGGTATCAACTCTGACATTTTTTGTCTCAGTCAAAGGGGCAGTGCTGGAACATGAACAGAGAGTTACTTAAGACCTTTCAGAAATGACTCCTTACTAAATAACTGGCAACTTTCATCTATTAGCCAGCAATGACTTTATATATACTGAAGCTTTACTTTTCACGTGCACAACTCTTCCTCAAATAACTACAAATGAATCTAAACCCTAGTTTGCAAAATCATGTCATAAATCTTATAAGGGCACGTAGCAACAGGACGAGGAGAAATGGCTTTAAACTGGAAGAGGGCAGATTTAGACTAGATATTAGGAAGAAATTCCTTACTGTGAGGGTGGTGAGACAGTGGAACGGGTTGCTCAGTGAGGCTGTGGATGCTCCCTCCCTGGAAGCCTCCCTCAAGGCCAGGCTGGATGGGGCTGTGAGCCTGGTTTAGAGGGAGGTGTCCGTGTCTATAGCACGGGGCTGGAACTACATGATCTTAAAGGTCCATTCAAACCCAAACCATTCTATGATTCTATGATGGTCCATAGAGTGGGTTTTGTTCATGACAGCCTCATGTGAAGCCACCCATCTTGAAAATGCACAGAGAAAGATAAAGAAAAGCCATTGTACAGAGCCACCAAGTTGGAACCCGACGATCCTTATGGGTCTTCTCCAATTCTGGATATTCTAAGATTCTGTGAAATGACAGCTAGTCATGATACACAGAGCCTTTGTGTGCCAGACCTCACTGATGCTGATCATCCCAGCACAGCACATGCGAGGCTGGACCCAGATTTCCAAAGGACGGAAAGGGGATGTTTTTCATAAACATTGATGTGAACGGACTGGAGTGCCTAAAACTTTCAACTTTCTGCAGGCTAAACAACTTAAAACTAAATGAAAAATGACAAAAATTGATAGAAACTTGATAGAAAGTGAAGTCCTGCTGTGAAAGCCTTGATTCCTTGGCTTTCGTTAAAATGTTTCTCGTGGGTGAAATTCGGTATTTCTATCTTTTGGCACCAGCAGGGAAGCAGGCTGGGGGTGGATGTTGTGCCTTGCTGCTGGGATAGAGTCCACCCACAAATCACCATTCAGAGGTTAATCACGCCTCAGCCTCCTCCACCTTTTAGCCCAGATTGCAGGTTTTTTTTAATTGTAAAATACATTACTTTCAAGCACTTCTTATAATTACTTACATATTCTAATGTAGCTTTATGTAATGAAAGGAAATGCTAGCAGCAGTAAGCCAGAAGAAGCAAGTTGCCAGCACTGCTGAGACTTAGAGTAAAACATCACAGGTTTTCCTAGGGACCTTCTTCCTCTGATATTTAGAATAATTCTGGTTGTTGCTGAAGAAAGCTGTAGCTTCCTGGGGCAGATCCGTCATCAGAATTAGCCTGCTTCTTTCAGAGCTCATTGTTGGATGGAGAGGCTGCGATTTGTTAGTTTTATTTAAACCTGAATGTAATTATTTTTGGATGTTGTGAACAATTTTCCCTCATTTTGCCTTTAGGGATGCCTCTTCATCCCAATGCTCAGCAGTGCAATATAGATGTGTTCCTGATGGTGTTCTTATAGATAGGGATAAGGCCGGAAAAATACGAGTGCCTGCAATTAGACAACCACAGTGTGAGCAAGCAGCAGCTCCTGCTGAAACCATTAACTTTGACAGATGCATAAATTGAGAATTAAGCAGACATTTTGAGAAAGATTTTGGTCTACTGCTTTAAACAAGTTGTATTTATTGCTGGGCTGAGAAGTGCTCAGTGCCAAAACGTTGGCTGTGAATGTTGTGTATCTTGACGTGTATGAAACCTGGCATTTCCTGCAATCCCTGGGCACTAAGGGCACTACTGGATTGGGATTTTTCACTGTGGTCTTGATTCTTTGGAGATCGAGTCTGGAAAACTATTTTCTATGAAACATGATGCTGCTGTTCTTTGGGTTTGGATGAGGTGTGGCAATTCACCTTCTGTGGAAGTCCAGTTCCTTTGGCTATCCTTATCCTCAGCAAACATTTCAGCAATTCTGGGTGATAAAATATCCATTTTCTAAGCTTCTGTTGGTGTACTCTGCTGTGAATCAGCTTCTGTTTCAGAGCATTTACCATATCTCTACTTTTTCACGTATCTTCTGATAGAAGAGGGTACACAGGATTTCTGGCTATATGGGACCTTCTCTCTCTGAAGTGCTCTGGGATATCTGGAATTTGCAGAATTTGCAGCTGGCTTTGAAGCAAATGGTGCTTTTATAGCACACTTTATTCCCTTCCCTAGATTTAAGCAGTGCCTCAGCTCAGCCGGAGTTTCCTGGGATGTACTTACAAGGACGGATTTCCAGGTGGCACGAGCAGACATGTCTCATTCAGATTTACACTCTCTCAGGAATGCTCTTCATTTCTTTGCTGAAATCTTTCTGCTTTTCAGAGTACATTTTTCTCTTTCACAGATCACTTTCTTATCAGTGTTGTCTTTTTCTTAACACTGCTTTCACTGATGCCAATCACAACAGCATTCCCCCACTGATAATTCTTATACTTAAATTCATGCTGTCATATTTTGTGCTAACAGAACAATGGCTCTGAAATTTAAAAAGAATTATGTTGCTCTAAGAAAATACAAAGTTAAAGACTGAAAGACAATAACGAGGCATTTTTTAGCCAGTTAGTTTCAGCTATCCTAGGCAACCTTCCTTCTTAACACCATGAGTCTGAAAGCCACTGCTCTTGGAAAGGGCTTGAAATGCAGCCTGCCTACAGCTGATTTAGGAAGCCCTGACCTTTCACTTGTCAGAGACTGAAAGAGAAGAGCAAGAAAGCATCCTGATATGCTTCTTCTTTGTTTCTATTCCTCTCCAGTCATCTGTGCCACACCACTGCTGCAATCCAGTCAACCCTTCAGCCTTGCATTTTGATGCTCAGCCAAGTCCTATTTCCATCTGAGGGGCTGCAGATCTGGACACTGATGGTGATAAAAGAGATTTCTGACATGTACTTGCTAAGAACAACAAAAGAGAGTGATTCTTTCAGTAAAAAAAAAAGCTCCAATTAGTCTGCTCAACAGAGCAATTCTGGTAGGAAGAAGAAATAACTGCTGTGTTTGAAATACTTGGATGTCTTCAGATCCACTTTGTCCTTGTGCTTACTTGTCACAATCTTACTTGTGCTCAGTTTTCCTTAATTTGGAAAATACATTATTTTCTGGAGGTTTCTGTCATCAGCACTCTGATAAACACTCTTTGCAGCATGTTGTCTTATCCTTGAAATTCTGTCCTTCTTGAGAAGTGCCCTTTGGTGTTCATCGTTTCTATTTGTTTATAACTTTCAAAAAAGATGCTGTTGATTTTTATGTGCACATTCTGTTTATTCATATAACACTTTTTATTGCTTTGGAAAGGACTTAGGGAGGACTGAAATATCAGATCTTTTCAAAAGCAGCTGCTTATTTTGTTTCCATTTCACCTGCAGATTGATCGCAGACCTGTGTTTTCTCTGCCTGTGTCACGTTCACATTAAGAACTGCAGACATGCAGATATTACTCTGCTCTGATGCTTTCTGTAGGCGATATGTACGTTACAAAGTAATTTTTGAACACTTTTACTGCTGTTTCCGTGCAATAGGTAAACATGGATTTCAAGCACTGCTACTTAGTTCTCCCATGTGGAACAGTAAGCTGGTGATGCAGCTAAGAAAATGATTAACTCTCTCATTAAACAGCAATTCCTGATAGCAATTTCTATCATAGAATCATAGAATCATCTGGGTTGGAAAAGATTTTTAAGATCATCAAGTACAACTGTCAACATGACATACAAAGTTCCAGCATTAAACATGTGCCTTAGTGCCAATAGTTCCTTAGAGCATATATCATAATAATCTGCATTTTTACATCGCCTTTCCTCTAAGCCTTTCTATATGGTGAACAATACTTTAAACTTACATCTAATTTTTGTTCTGCTATTAGTACAAACTGCACCCAGATCTGTAGTGGTTTATCCATATTTCCCAATCAGGTACTTTTGGGGAGAGGAAAGTTCATGCTCCTTTACATCTGTTGGAGGATTTGTTTTCCCAGAACAATGCTATATACACCGAACATTTTTTTTTTCCCCATTTATTTATATTTTCTTACGACTTTGTAGTAAGGTACAGATCTATACACTGTATGAACATTTTAGATCTCCCATAAGCCTTAGTTTAAGTGCCACCCAGAAGGTGGAACTTAAGAAAGGCAGATTTAGAAAGGCTCCAAACTATAATCAAGTCTGGCATGGACTCTTTGGTCTCAGTAGCATCCCATGACCCCCATTAAGTTATATCATTTTCCAAGGAACCTGAGAATGGCTGGAACATGGCTCTGCTATTTGAAAAGGATTACTACTGCTAAGTCAGTAGTGGACTCTTATTTATTTTTTCATTAAAAGTGATGAACCTCTCTCTACAAAAAAGTTTTGGAGGTGATCTGAATCTCTGTTGGAGATCTTCCTGGAGGGGTTGGCTAAAATTGTTTTTAATGATCTTCGTACCAATTTCCCATAATCACTGACAGCCATTTTGGCTTTGTTTCCACTCACAAAATATATGACTGACCAACTTTATCACCAGGCGAGCAGGTTCTGACCCAGAACCTCTTGAAAGCTGGTAAAAATGCAACCAGCGCTATCCCAAGTGTTGCCTGAGCCATAGGATTGGCTCTCGTCCAGAGAGGAAAATAGAGCAATTACCACATAGACTGAGAGCTGGCAAAGCACTGGCTTTCAGTGGAACTGACTTTAATGCCTCCAACTGAGGTAATGAGCTTTTGTTGATAACAAAGGCTGACCTGAACCTACATTTAAACCTAAGTATTACTTTGCATTTTCATATGCTACTGCAATTACTGATCCTAATGGGAAATGATTCTGGAACTTCAAACAGAATATTAGAAAAATTTAAGGGACTTTTGGAAGAACTAGCATAAAGATGTAAAGGAACGTTTATTTAAAAAACATTTTTCTATGATATTTAAGGCCCAGCTGCATACGTCATAGAACTTATGTAAACATATGACATGGTCATGCTGTTCTTTAAGACCTAATTTCAATTTAAAAAAAAGTGCTTTTTGTCTTTGAATTACCTTTGGATAACTTATTTTTATTTCTTGTCATTTCAGCAATGAAATAAGGTTTCTATAGTGTCTAAATGGCTCGCACTTCGGAATATTTGAAAAAGTCTCAGAAATGAAACGTGAGAAGAATGAATCTTGCTTTCTTATCACAGTCAGCAGTCTCCTTTTCTATTCAGACTTGGCTTCTACTTGATTGTCTGTGTATAGTGTCAGAGATAAATACAGAGGGTAGGGTTGTCAAAGTACATTCTTTTTAATGCTTGGAGTTTAAATCTGAGCCTCTAAATGATGTGGCAACAAGACTGTCTGCTGTGATTGAAAATGTGCAGAGAGGTACCAATAGAGGAAAGGACAGCTTACAGGCAAATCAGCAACTCCCAGCACACTCAGAGATATCCTCTAAAGAGTTCAAAGTGCTTCCTCCAATGCACATCTTCTAAGCCATTGCCTGTGTTGGGAGGGCAGCAGAGGACAGTGATGTACATACATCTGTGTGTGGCCTTGAGCCAAGAAAGCACTTAAATGTGAACAAGTCCATCGGTACTCAGGTAAGCACTTAAGTTCATACTTAATATACCTTAGCACATGACAATATATTAATTCACAACTGCTACTTAACACCAAAGCAATATAATTAACTTATATAGGTTCATGCACGTAGAAAATCATAAAGATGAAAACCCACCATATTCAGGGACCTGGCCTGTTCCACGTTTCAACAACAGTCGCACTCTCCTGCCACCAGACTTGATTAGCTCTATTGCTCTGGCATGTGTCATGTCCCTTGTGCTTTCTCCATTGATTTCAATTATTTGATCCCCTACCTGTCAGGTAAGAAGAACATTGAGTCAGACAGAATTGCAGGAAAATGAGCGTTTCAGGAAGAGACATATTCAATGGATCACAGGTTACTTGAATGACAGACAGACACATCAAGGCAAATTTGTTCCTGTCTGTCTGAAGGATATCACTGGCAGATTAAATAACCTCCAAGATGGATTCTGAATGGGATGTATCAAATGCTGCTCATCTGCTACTGAAATCAGAGTATGTGTTTGTAACCTGTCTTGTGCCTTATATACGAAAGAAGTTTTGTGAATTGCTTGATACGTTGGAACAACTGGAAGCATGTTACCATGCTACAGTTCACCCTGTGGTGTTGTACTAGCCCGAGAACACCACTGCTGCATGGAACTGGCTGTTTTCACAGAGAAAAGAAAGCATTGGAGTACAAACACTGAGATCTACCATTTGACTATCCAAATCTTGGCAGCAAGGCTTCACACCAAATTTAGTGTTGCAGACTAAAGAAGGAAAGGCAAGTTGCTGCAGCAGCCACTACCAAGATCAAGCACGTGTGCTGGATTCTCAGGAGTGTGATTTGCAGTAGTAACCCACAGGTGATTTTCACTGGGGTGTCCTGAGCAGCGATCCCCACAGCTCTGATTATAGATTTCTGTTGCTGCTCTCCTGGTGGCTTTGCAATCATTCAGCCTCCTTAGTACTTTTCTGCCTCTATCTCTCTAGCTACAAAGCAGGGCACTGCTGTCTGTGTCTCCCTCCTTGAACTCCCTCGGATATTGCCTTGTTCTGGTTGTGCCCTTCACTCACAGAGAAACCAGCTTTGGGTGCAGGAAACCTCCGCACTGAGCAGCAGAGTGCTCACTTTGCATGGTCAGCAGGGCAGGCAGCACACAGAGCAGGTAGTAGCTCTATTGCAGCTTGGTGCAGTACCACGGCCACACACTAACTCTGTGGGACGGTCCAGTGAGCAGCATGGCAAGATGACAGCCCTGTATGAGCAGCACTGCAGCTTCCAGAGGTGAGGTTTTGCAGCTGCATTGCAGAAGGAACACCTGGATGGAGATCCTGGTGTCGGTAGAGGTGCGCGTCCAGGAGGCAGACTGCCGAGAGCTGCGAGAGGGTCTGAGCTGGGTGGGCTCAGCAAATTCATTTATCAGTACTACGAGAGCACAGCTGCTCGGGGGGGAGGGGTCACGCTTGCCTCGGTCTGCATCTGTGCATCCCTCACTGTGGGGAGCTGTGCACACCCAACACACTGAAATAACAATGCTGCGTACATCCAAGAGAGGGTTTTAAAGAGACTATAGAAACCTCTGGATGATGAATGCTTCCTTTTCCTCTTACAAGCTTCTGTTGACAAAACCAGCTCTTTGCTGGCCTTGGACATTGGAATGCTTTCTGTTTTGTGTGCTTTCTTTTCTACTATTGTATTTCTGACAACTGAAAGTGTAATCCTCTGGAGGCTTTCTTTCCTTCCTGAGTCTGCAATACAGTATTTACCAAATAAACTTGCATAATATGAAATGTCAACAAGACTGCTTGCATCAAAGAAAACTGGAAGGGATGTCAAGAAGTTATCTAGTCCCTACTTCTGTTCAGAGACAGAAAGAATGCTACTAAAAGCACTATGCCAGTGTTTCTCAATAGGAATTCATACCTTGTCAATAGGAGTTGCAGTCTATTTTAAGAACTCTTCCAGGGTACTGCATGCAATCTCCTCCAGTACTTTATTTAACTAAAAAGCCATTGATTCAAATAAAACCTCAGAGCCTTGCTATTATGTTTGGTATTTGCTGCAGACTGAGCAGTGGAGGAAAAATTCAGGATTATTTGATGCCAAAAGGCCATATTTTTTGCAGTGCAAATTTCTTTCTTAGAGGATTTTCTCGTTAGGAGTAACGGATGTAGCATGCAGTATGGATTTTTAGATACTTCTGCCGACACCCAGCAGTGACACACAGCAGTTGTGCTCCTGGGATCACGCAGTGGTTGGCCATGATGGTCTCCGGTGTCACCCTGAATTTTGCAGGCCAGTTGGATGTAGCTGCTTCACGTGCTCAGAGCAAGACCAGAAAATCCCTCTTACCACTTACATCACACAAAGACTGAACATAGATTTATAGCACTCTCCCCACAAGGAAGGACAAATGCAGACGAAATTCCACCAGCTTGAGAGAGCTTGCTTCCAAATGCCATGAAATAACAAAATCCTCATAGAAATCCTGTGAAAGTCAGGCTGCACTTTCCAAAGGTTTGGGAACAGTTCTTTTTTTGTGCCGTGCTGCCTGGATATACCACGTTTTGCAGAAGATATTTAGAATGATCTTGTTAGTGTGTTTTGAGAAAAGAAGTGCCAGATTAGATCAAATGAAGGAGTTGTTTTTACCGCTCCTTGATAAATAGCCTTCAAAATGAGAAACAGTGAATGTTGTTCAGAGAACACACAGTCATTCAAATAAAATCCCCTGCACCCCAGAGCAGAAAGACAGAAAGAGATTTTAATACAGTTTAATATGCAAAAAGGTTATGTTAATACCACATTTTCCCTTGCTGTTTGCCTTTCTTCTGTTCTCATTGGTCAATGTACAGGAACTACTTTGTATTACTGTAACCTTTTCTGTATTTCAGTAGGTTGTTTTTTATGCGAGTATCTGATCTGATAGTTCCTCTTTTTAATACAAAATCATATGTGCAAATAACCTTGGAAAGCTTATAGAAAAAAAAGCCTAGCATCTTTGGTATGTGAGTGAAGGATAGTAAAGAAACAAGTTCGCAAAAATTGGGTACTCTGAAATTTCCATTACAAGGATTGAGACCAGAGGAAAAATAAATAGTGGCTGGAGCAGAGGGTTAATTGTTTTCCCTGCATTTGTGTCTTGTGGCTGACTGATGTGTAACTGAATTACGGCAGCTGTGCAGCACAGGTCCAGCTCAGATTAGATAAGAAAAACAACACAGAAGAGAAATGCTATGAACAGCCTTGCCCTGGGAAGAGCTTCAATTAGACTTCCTCATATCTGGGGAATTCAGACAAAAAGAAAATCTTGATTGAGAACTGGTTTCCTGTGCATCTAATAAAGTACAAATTCGTATTACTTTTTCCTGAAGTTAGCATTTATAACCTCTCCTTTCTTCCCCCTGCCCGTATGGATTCTCTGATACAAGGCCTTCACGCCACACGCCTTCTCTCAGTCCAGGCATTCAGAAGTGCTTTCTCCTCTACTCTGCTCAGAAAGCAAAAAGCTTGTCGTAAAACAAACCTTTCTCTCATGACCCTTGACAGATGCTGCTGGTGTAGATCATTCATTCGGGAGAGAGACAGACCTAAAATTTTGTTCCGGGGATATTTCTGCCTTTTCAAGATCCAGTGATTATTGAAGAGGAGCTTGGATATACCAAGGTGAGGCCAGAGGTAAGGCTAAGATGAGGATGAGCAGGTCTAGAAAGTCTGTCTTACAGTGAACCCTCAATGCTCTCCTTTCAGGATCAAAAGCTAGTTCCCACAGCCTTATCCCCATGATCTTTTTTAGGTAATTCTCCTTTGGGTACTTCCAAGTTCATACACAATCCCCAAACTGGAGTTACTACTAAGCTGGGGGCAGGCAAAATTGATCAAAATGATAAAATTCTTCTCACGTGGGAGAAGCATTCTGGTTAATAATGCTTCCATAATGAGATTTTTGCATTTTTGTAGCACATCAGATTTGTGACTCATGGTTAGCTTAGATTCCAAATTTATCCCCTACAGTCTTATTCCCTATTTTAAGTAGTGAATCTGATTTCTCTGCCCTAACAGAAGCACAGCGCGTTTCATATTGACTACTTCAGTACAAAAAGTTAATTCTGAAATCTAACTCAAAGTCTTTTTAAGTTCTCTTTGACTAAGGACCTCTTGGCATCAATGAATTTTGCTATTTAGCAATAAGTCTCCAGTTATTAATGAATTTGTTGAATTGAGCTTATTTGGTTACAGACCCCTCAGAAGTACACTTGTAATTCAGGAGCAAACCACTCAGGGTATCCTTTGAGAGTGATTATTTTCAGTAACTACCTGACAGTGACTCCACCTAGGTGCTATTTTTCCATCCCATTTCTATGAATTTCCTCTAAGGGAGTGCTGAAAGGTGAAAAGAAGATGCCTCCTACCTTCTTCTTCCCATTTTCGCACAAAGAAATAAAAATGAAAATAAGAAATGAAAATCAGACTTATCTGACAAGGTTTATTTTTTGCAATTTTTGTTAACATTCTTTTTCAACTTTTCGATAACTTTTTCAGATTTTCAGATTTTTTTCTGAAAATGAAAGTTAAAGGAACTTTTGCTATTCTATTTTAGATGTAGAGGACATGTTTTCCTTTCTTGAGTCTGCCACTAACTTCCTTGTCTTCCATGAGTTCTTGGAGAACGAATCACAAATAGTGTAGAAATTATTTTCTCTAAGTCATTGAGCATACACAAACATCAGCAAGTTCAGCTGACTTTAATCTCAAAATTCTTTAAGCATCTTTTTCCTTACTCTATGTCTACTTATTTGTTTTTGTTGAAATGTGTACTGTTGAAAAGATGATCTTTCTGAACATTTTGATGAAGATTGATAGGAAGAAAACACCGAATACTTCAGGCTTTTACACATTCTCAGTGAGTGATGGATCTGTACTTTCCTTCTCTTCATATTTATTTTAATGTATTTCCGTTACCTTCTTACCTTTTATGCTTTCCTTGCAGACTGTTTGGATATCCATCTGACTCACTTAAACTTCCTTCTGCATTTAATAGGACACCAGCCACCTAACAAGAGTTGTAGCATCATGGTTTGAGTGTCTGAATGCTTTATTGGGTATGCCCCTATGACATTAGCTCCTTTCATTGCATGTGGCACATTTGAATATCAAACCATTATTTTTAAGAGGAATTTCAGCACAATGCTTTCTGTAGAGAGATAAAGCTTTTAACATGAGACACCCAGATGTTCTGAAAGATAAGCTTCAATGTAGCAGCATTATCATTTTGCAAGGTGTTCAGTTTCTCTGTCATTTTGCACTTATAGATTTCATTTTTCTTAAGAAATTAACAACAACAAAAATTCCCCAAGCCTGTGAAGTCGCACCTCCAGCTCCCACACAATTCAGGTACAATTTTTGCATGACTGTCTGAGAGGATGCATGCATCCTAATCGCTACATTTCAAACCCAATAACAGCACAGGAAAGGTTTGAGAGTGCTGCCCATGAAGCCCAATATTTTAATCTCATAAAGCCTTAGACTGTCTTTGACTCTTTAGACTAAATGCTAACTTGAAGATGTCATTACACAGAGGTCAGTGTGCAGAGCTATACTGAACACAACTCATTGCTAGCCATCAGTGACTGGGAGGCCAGTCATGCAAACCAGTCAATGAACCCCTTCCTGTTCTCAATAGCAGGCCTTGCATCATGGCACCCCCAGAAATGGCAGCAGCTCTGCTTTGTAACCTTCCTGGCAGTCTTCAGCAGAGACGACAAAGCCTTAGCAATCAGACATACCCACCAGCTAAAGGCTGAAGTGCATTGGCAAGGTAGCCTGGGAAGCTTGCACAACTGCTGCCATCTGTATTTATTCTCAAGAAACATGCTCGTTCCAGCTATGAATCTGGCAGTTTTACACAAATTAATTTCCCATTGTGTTTCTTTTTTCCTACCAAATGTGTCCCTGGCAGAATATGCATTTTGTATAAATGCTTACCCAAAGTCATCGGTGCTTCTCTTGATGTGATGGCATTTGATGAAGACAATGCTCCTCTCTTATATCCTTACAGTGTTCAAACACTGAAAGCTTCCCTCTGCTTAATGCTTTTAAAGTTGAATATTAATGACTTAAATGTAAATAAGAAAGTAGTTTGTGTGTATGGGAAAATTCTCTTAACAAAATCTGCTTCAGTTCAAGTTAATTCAGACTATCCATCCATGCATAAGAACAACTGAGGTATAAAATTGGGCACCATGTTTTCTGGCAATAATGAGAAGATAATATTCCTAAGGAGTGTTTAAGCGACATCACCATTGATAGGTTAATTAGAAAGAAAATTGTAAAGCTTCTCTGAATCATTAGAATAAAGAGTCGCAAATATATGTGAGCTTTGCTGCAGAATCTTTGCTCTGGCCATATTTTATAATTATTATTAGCTGTGTTGTTAAAAAAAGCCAATCAGCATATACAAACAGAATTTCGGAAGCAGGCAAAATCGGAAAGAAATATATATAGTTTTACTGTAATTAAGATCCTTTTCCTTGTTCAACTGTTTCTAAACTGCTTGTGATAGCCCTGTGTACATTTGCCTCTGCTAGCACATCTCTAAGCAGGTGTATAGTTCCCTGTTGCACAAAATGAAATTAATTGTGGATGCACATTTTCATATTCTGTTAAATGAGGAAATCTAATGAAAAAAAAAAAAGCAGTCTCAAATGATTTGTGCAGAGGGCATTGCTATCTGTCATTTTATTAATGAGTCTTCTAATTAAACCTCAGGAAAGAGACTAATTACACTTAATTCCTTTTTATATGGGCTTCCATTTTTATAACTGAAGCTTGGATTTTGCATATTATTTGTTGCTGTTGTTATTGTTGCTGAGTCCAAAAGGCCGAGAGATTGTCTGTTCTTGGAAAATGAACAAAATAGCAACTCCAGAATATCTACCTTGGTCAGTTTCCAAGTGATGTTGAGATCTAATATCATTGCCTTGATCTAGGCACACACTGGATATCTGCTCTGCAAATTTCTCCACTGCAGAGAATTTGTTATGCCTGGAAATCCCCTGGTGTATTTCCAGTTCTGGGCTTCCTTGAGTGTACTGTTGGTACAAAAGCTTGGACTTATTGGTGAGAGAAATACATTTCTCTTTGGAGGAAGTACAACAATGTGTTCTATGCCTCAGCTGAAGCAAACTCCAATAAGGGTATCAAGTGACAGCTTCTTCTCTTTGGTTGTCAACCAGCAGTTTAAGCTGGGAAGACGCCTTTTCCCCTTCTTCTGAGAGAAGGAAAAACACGAGAGCTGTTATTACAGAAAGAGAGCTTGGAAACTGGAAAATGTGTATGAGTACATGTCTGTGTACAGTGAGGAGTGCACAAAAGAAAATGAGGTTTGCAGTGGTTGGAGGCTAACAGGACAGCAAAGGGGACTTACAGTTCTATGGTAGACTTGATGCCTTCTGCAGCACTGCTGCAAAATAACTCATGTGTATGCGAATTAAAGATGTAAAAAAGGAAAATTCATTACCTTACTAGTGTGTAACATTACATTTTTAAACAGAGCTAGAATGACTCAGTGTAGAATAATGTAATGTTAATGGCTATTTCACCACCGCAATCATGGATGGGAACCAGTAGAGTCTGTTAAAAAGGAAGAAAAAAAATTTTGCTGTCTCCCTGATGGACTCAGATAGTCCCATTAGGGAAATGCAAAGCAAACTCAAGATTTGACAAGCATAAATGTTCATAGGGAATGCTTCATCCAAAGTTGCATTCAAACAGGAAAACAGAAGAAAAACATGAACTCTAACAAGGAAAGTGCTAAAACAAGAATTAAGAATATACTTTCAAAGGACCAGGGAACCAAAATCTCAAAAGATAAAGAAAGGTTCCAAGATAAAAAAGACCACCAAAAAAAGAAAAACAAGAATTATTTGCATCGACGTTCGCTGAAGAGGAAGCAGCCAAACTTATGGAAAGGGCTAGCTCAACAGAGGTCAGCCTGAGAATGATTCCAACAGCAGTGTCAGTGGGAAAGTCTGCATAATAAATCGATCAAGAAAATAGGAAGAAACCACCAGATGTAGATGGCGCTCATCCTCAACTCTGAAGGAATTTAGATATGAAACTGCTGAACTATGGGATGTAATCTGTTGTCTAGATCAGTTAAGTGGCCTAGTAGCAGAGGAGTGGGAAGTGGCAAGTGTGACACCTGTCTTGGAAAGCAACCAACTGAGTCTCCTTTTCATTCCAGCAGACGGACGGAAGCAATAAGGAGGCTGAGGAGTAGCTGGCACATGGATAATTATGATATACAAGAGAAGGATCAGTGTACCTTTTGTAGAGAGAAGCCATTCCTCATGGAACTATTGCTGGTCACTGAAGCTGACAATGACTATATAGATAAATGTGATCTGGTTAGTAAACTGACATTTTCAGAAAGCTTTTAATAGTAAGAGCCTTCACTAAAGGCTCTGCTGTGGAAGGAGAAAGAATAGGGTCTGTTAGGTAAGAGATTAAATTCAAAGGGAAAAAAGCTGGAAATAAGTGGTCAATTTTCACAATCAAAAGACTTTACCATAGTGATTATTCTGTTCAGTGTATTTGTAAATGGCATGCTGAAAAGGCTGAAGATTGAATGACAAGATTTGCAAGCAACACAATACCATGCAGTACGTGTGGAAAATTACACACACAGTCACTCTAAATTAACCATTACTCCTGAAGAGACAGATCTTACACCCTTGTGATTAGTTCTATGAGATGTCAGCCCAGTCAAAAAAGCAAACAGAATGTTAACCACTAGAGAAAGAATAGAGATTAAAGGAGAAACTGTTATTTCATTTAAGAGCAACAGAATCTTGAAAACTGCAGGTTGCTCTGGCACTTTCACCTTCAAAAGAATGTGATAGACCCAGAAATGGTTCAGAGGCCAGTGAGGATGGTCAGCAGTAAAGAAGAGCTCCTTTATGAGAAAGATGAAACAGACTGTTAAACTCAAGCCAAAAAAAGATGGGTATGACATTGGTCAGTAGAATAAGAGATATGGAGATGAGGAAGAAATCATAGTATTACTGTTGTAGCTCTAATTAAAAAAAAAAAAAAAAGATTTTTTTTTAACAATACAAACATTGATCTTTGGAAACTCTTGATAGAGTATATCAATAATGTCAAAAGCACAACCACATTCAAATAAATGGATAGAAGTAATTCTGAATACTAAAAATGAAAATTCCAGCGTAACAAATCTGTACAATGCTGACTGCCATAACATGCTTCGCTGTTATACCCAGTGAGAAATCATTTGATATTTGTTCCACAATCCTTTGCTAAGGTAAGCATTATCTACTCATCCTTTCTGGAGCAATTATACTAGACTGCGTGGGATATAGGAATGGGTCCAATATTCATATTTTTTCACCTTCATATGTGAAATCTTCCAGTTCTGGCTTGTGATAGTTTGGAAAACACAGAAGAGAGGCTGCCTTTGTCATGCCTGTGGCTGGGCAAAATGTTTCAGGTGTCAGAGCAACACAATTTGTTCTATTTTCATTTTTTTTGAAAACTCCAGACACTAGATTTTTGAACTGTGAGCTGATTCATTTTTAGACCCCGAAAGATTTATAGAGCTTCTAAAAAATACAGAATTAAATATGGTGCCTGCTTCCAAATAAGTATCTTATTCGTAAAAATTCATGCTAAGACATTTTCAGCAAGATTATTATCTTGCTCCTTTGAAGGACTTTGCTATTAGACATTGAGTTAGAAAGATGCTTTGACTGTGCCCAACTGAGTACATTTTTAAGAGAACAATTTTAATTACATGTGATAGGAATGTTCTTTCACCTTATCTTTCTCCAAATAAATTTAAAAAATACAACATTCAGCTTTTTTGAGAAATGCTGAATAATAGTTCACATACAGTTAATCCAGCCCTGATTTATTAAGGTTTTACTCTGTCAAGATATACTTAGCATCCTGTAGGACATTATTTTGCATTTCTTTGTTGCAGACACAAGAACGCTGATCAGCTTTATATCTCCATGCCAATATATTCCTTGAGTTTCACCACTTACATTAACCCAGTACCCAGCTCTGCTCATCACAGTCTGACTTACATCCAGCTCAAGTGCTCAAATATCCCAGTTGAATTCCCAAAGTTCAGATCAATCACACCCACTCTTGCTACAAGTGAGGATGGACAGTGATTTATGTAGTAGGAAAATGGCACATGAATGAGATTACCCCAGGGGGCTGTGCAGTTCAGTGGGAAAACATAGCTAAACATCTTACTGTACTGTTCAGATGGATCACAAATCATAGAATAAGTGGATGGGACAAAGAATATCTTTGTCTTTATGTTCCACTGTAATGACAGTGTTGACATTCACTGAACGCTTACTATGAAGGTAAGATTTATATTACAGCGTAAAGTAAGACAGGTATGCCACAGGATTTAAGGGTAAGTGCTAGTTATGTAGGAAAGATTGGCTACTGAAGTGACATGAATCACTCTGGAGGCATTTGTCTGTTAGATACGTGCACAAGACCCTAGTCAAACAAGCTGGTGGAGCACTGTATGCTCCAGGGGCATTCCTCTGTCCCTTAGGGTGTGAACAGCATCCATTTTTAAATAGCTAAGCATCTTAATATTAGTGACTTTTCAATGTAATTTCTGACAGCCTTCTCAGACCCTTACTCCTGTTGAATGATCTGCAGCTGACTCCCTACTGTGACTACTGTATGTATATACATGTATAGTGATTACTCAATGCACACAAAGAAGACTTTTCATGCTGTTAGGACCTATCACTGCTCCTTTCACCTTTATGCTTTCTGTAACCAGCAAGAAGTCTTCCAACATCTGCTTATCTGTGTTATTCTTAACATAGTCTTCAATGCTTTTTAAGAACTGGAGTTTTGCCGAAGTCACTCAGGACTGTATCTCAAAGACTTTGGTATTCTTTGTGATCCTGAATAGGACTGCAAAGTTTGCTGTGACAAAAATTAAGTGTTACACTGGTTAATCCTTGGTTTTTTTTTTTTTTTGTTACTGTGATTGCACTAAATGTTTGTAAGCAGGTAATGACTGATCAAATCTTTTCTCTTTTTCCAATTTCTTTGCTGTAGATTTCTTGACTGGATAAGGAGATGCCACTATCATCCATTATTTCTACTGTGTGAAAACCACTTGTATTTTTAATACTTTTTCTTTAATCACTTCAAGCTGAACTGAGCTACTTCTTGCTCACCATACTTATGGACTGCAACCTCTTCAATTCCAAAGGAATTAGCAAACAGCCCTCCGAAGTGGGACTAATGGAGCACCTTAAACAGACACTACATTTGTCTTTAATAAAAAATTTTGGTGAGGGTTCATACCAGTGAGGAGCCAGTGCAAACTGTGGGGTCTGCACAGCAACATCCTCTTACAGATTTCTCCTTACTGTAAAGAAATTTTTCATTCTTCCTCCTGAGCTTTTTCTGTGGTATTATTTCACATTTACCTCTTGCCTTTGGAGCTACAGAAAGCTCCAAAAAGCTGAGATAATCCTACAAAAACGTTTTCTGGAAGGACTGAAGGAACAAAGCAAAATGTGTGGAGAGTAGAATCACTAGGATTAAGAGGCAGCATCTCTTCTTCACCTGTCTGAAGCTACAGGTACTGCATGTGACTGCTAGAGAGTATTTCTGGTACAGTGTTTGGCAGTGGATCAGGAATCTCACAAAACAGAACATGTAGCAGTCCTTCCATTTCATCTTGGATTTTTTCTTTGAGATGTCAGACACTAGCTACTGAAGATGCTTTTAATATAAAATAATGATACACTGCACGAGGACATGCATCTATGGAAGATGAGTTAAATTTAAGCCTCAGAAAGATAACTGCACTGGTGGAAACAGATGACTATCATCTTTAAAAACCTATAAATCAAGGTCTGCTATAAAGTAAACTAGATGAACACCAAGCAAGAGGCAAAAAAGAAAGCCAAAATGAGAAAATCCTATGATGAACATGGAAGAAAAAGACTTCTGCTTTGCTTGTTATATAAAAGCCTTCCCAAACACTGCTGGGATATAACTACCTGAAGCTGCTCTAAATTTTGCCTACATTTCAGTTCTTGTTGTTTATATAGTGAAATCAATACCTCAAGTTTATTTCTGAATGTATGATTTGAGACATGTGGGAGTGTCCAGCTCTGAGGAGATGGTTTACATTCCCTTCTTAAACTCCACTGCTGTACAGTTTATGGAGTCCAGACCTGACAACATATTGCATATTGTCTTGAGAAGCCTGAAGAGTTGGTCTTGATCCTAATTAGTTTCTTCTAGGGGATACAGCTAGCAGTATCTAACTTTATCTTATCACCCTACTGTTTTGAAGCCCAAAATATAGGCTTTTTTAAGTGGTCTTAAGCTTATATCTCCCATGGCAGAAGAGAGGGCTTCAAGGTATGATTTTCATGAGCACTCTGCCCTCTTGTTGTAAGTAGCAATGCAAAGGGTATGTCATCAGAAAGAAAAAGTAGAAGCAATTGCCCGACCTTTCATTTGAGACATTTGCAAAGAAGGAAATGACAATTTTGAACAAGGTTGAATGTTTATACATGGGTTTTGACAGTAATTTCAAATGAAATGCTTATGCCCTCCATGATCTGAAACCTCATTTATGTTTCCTTCTAAATAAGAGACCAGTTTCCTCTTGGCTGCTTGCCTTTTTTGACCATTGGCTCTTGAATATTGTATTCCTTTTTCTAGGAATGATCCTTGATGTAGGTGGATGAAATTTTTTGAATAAGGTGGTGTGAACTCAGTTATCATGGGAAAGGATTAAATACACAGATTGCTAGTTTGCAGAATGCCATGAACCTGCCTACATCACCTATTAGTTACTATTAAAGGGTGAGTCTCACTACACTGCTCACTTGGCAAGCTAGAACAGACTGAAGCCTCACAAATTCTTATGCAGCAACAGCATGGAAGATCACAATAAACACTGTAGGAATATTTTGTCCCTTGTGTCTATTTCTAGATCCAAGTCTGTACTTGAAATAAAGAGTAGCACTGGCAGCAGAAAAGCAACAAAACAAAGAGCCAAAGAAAGAATGAGAAGCATGACAGATATAAAATTGTGTGTTGCTTGCGTTTCAGAAGTCTGTTTTACAAATATATTAAAAAATGAGAAAAATTGTGTTGGTAGATATGAGAAAGTTAGAGATAGGGCTAACTGGTGTACGTAGACTGAGAAAAATGTGTTGACAAGGCAATGAAGCTAGAACTGTCAGAGATAAGAAGTATGACTTTTATGGTAGAAGTGAAAAAAAGGATGTAACTCATGAAGAGACAAATGACACAGATGTACACTGTGTATTAAAAAGCAAATTTTGTCCTCATTCTTTATGAATTTCACATTCAATAAGCCTAATTGTGCAATATATTCTGTATTCTTGCAGTCTTCAGCCACGGGTCTTTGAAGCTGGTTACAATGAGCATGCTGGCTGCTGTAGATACCATTCACAGCAAGAAGAGATCTGTTGATCATATCTCATACATCTTGGAAACATTACGAGTATTTGTAACAATTCCTCTGAGAGCAGTTGATGGTTCCCCTCCCATTTTCAAGAAAAGGAGAAAGGAAGACGCAGGGAACTACAGAACAGTGCGCCTCATACCCGTGCCTAGGAAGGTTATGAAGCAGATCCTCCTGGAAGATATATCGAGGCACATGTGAGGCTAGGAAGTGAGCTGAGACAACCAGAATGGCTATACCAAGGGCAGATAATGCCTGACCAGTCTGGTGGCCTTCTACAATGGGGTGTCATCAGTGGACAAAAGATGGTCAACTGATGATATCTACCTGAATATGAGCAAAGCCTTTGATATGGTCCCCACCACAGCCTTATCCTAAGTGGAGAGATACAGATTTGAAAGCTCTATTATTTGGTGCATAAAGACTTGGTTGGATGGCCACAGCCACAGGGTCATTGTCAACGAATTTATGTCCAGGTGGAGGTCAGCCATGAGTGGTGTCCCCAAGGGCTCCGTCTTGGGATCGGTGCTCTTCAACTTCTTTATCAATGACATAGAAGGATCGAGAGCACCCTCAGCAGGTTTGTGGGCACCAAGCTGATTAGTGCAGTTGATACAATAGAGGGAAAAGATGCCAACCAGAGGGACCTAGACAGTCCTTAAAAGTGGCACTAATGAGGTTTAACAAGACCAAGTGAAAGATGTTGCATTTCAGTTGGGGTAGTCCTGGATATTAGTACTGTTTGGGAGAAGAACTGAGAGCAGTCCTGAGGATAAGGACTTAGGGGTCCTGAGGGATGAAAACCTGGATGTGAACTGGCGGTGTGTGCTTGCAGCTCAGAAGGCCAATTGTATCCTGGACTGCAACAAAAGAGGGGTGGCCAGCAGAGAGAGGGAGGTGATTGTCCCCCCTCTGCTCTAAGCTTGTGAGGCTCCATCTAGAGGATTGCATTCAGGCCTGGGGTTCCCAGCACAAGAAGAGTGCAGAGGAGGGCCACAGATATGATCAGAGGGCTGGATCACCTCTCATGAAAAAAGGTGGAAAGAGCTGGGCTTGTTCAACTTGGAGAAGAAAAGGCTCCAGGAAGACCTCATTGTGGCCTTCCAGTATTAAAGGGGAGCTTATAATAGGAGGGAGACTGACTTCTTATACGGTCTGGTAGTGATAAGACAAGGGGGAGTGCTTGATCATTGTTCTCAATATGAGATGAAAAAAAATATGAGCTATCATGAGACTCATTTAAATAGACCTGTAAAATTGTTGCTGGTAGAGTCTGAATCTCCAACAGCTCCAAAGACTGTGCTCCACATCGTCAGTGTTATGTTCCTCAACTCTGATGACTGATTCAGTTTACTACTGTTGTTTCTTACAGCATCTGCCATATTATTGCTCTGCTCTGGGGCTAGAACTCAGAGGGTCTCAGAGAATCTATCTCACGTTTAAGGTTCTTGATAATCATTTTCTCTTTTATATCATTTTCCTTATATCTAACGAAAGTTTTCTTCAATACTTCTAAGCTATCTTGCTATTTATGAAAATTCATTTGTTTTACTGAAAGTATTTTAAGCCACATTTTTCAAGTTCTGTAAACAGTTGCTGTAGTAAGCTTCAAAATTACCAATTGTAGCTTTCTGCACCACGGATAGAATTAAGAGGAATTTGTACTAGCTGTACATTCCACGGAAGTCTTTTGCGACGCATCTTCACATCTCTTATTTGTGATTTTCAGTAAAATCCTGACAATATTAACCATAATTTTTGACTTGACATATGGATTTATATAAAGTTATGTAATTATAGCTTTGACTATCCAACACTGGTTGAGAATAGTTTACCAGCCATGCAGGCGGAGGACACTTGCATTGCAGACTTTTGTGTCCTTTGATGGATGTTTCCTTCCCATGTCTTGTGATGGATGAGTCCAAGTTAAATGAGGATTCATGCTTCTGCTTTCTACAGAGAGTATATGAGCCCAAACAAAAGACTGAGTGCATGTAGAAGTACCAGGACCAAGAGTAGGGCACTAAAACTGTGAAAGTTTTAAAATTGTTTTTTAAGGCAATAACTTGTTAAATCTTTAAATGTACTGCAGTATATATATAGGTTGTCAGAAAGTGGTCCTGGTGGAAAAGCAATATGCAGCTGAGACTGATGAACTCTGTATGACATCAAATCAGTAGTCTTCCACCTTTCAGGTTCCCAGAACAAATCAGCAGAAAATTGAAGAAGGAGGCTCAATTGGTCATGAAGAGCAATTAAAGACTATTTTAGATCTTGCAGTCCTAAAATGGAGAGCTCCTCTGTGGATTTGTTTCCAATAAAAACACTAACTGCCTGGCGTGCTATTCCCAAGGGAAAGTAAGATCAGGACTTCTAGCTGGAAATGCAAACAGGGTAACAAGCTGTATGAAACCTTCTCCCCCTTCCATAATTCTTTTCAGAGACAGACAGTTCTGGCAGGGCCAGCGGAATCCCATGAATTACAGCACTTGCCATCCTCAGTCTGTGAGTCTGTTCTCTCATCTGCACCCAAGCTTCACTGGTACTGAATGGTACTGAAGATGAAACTAGAAGGGTGCTTCAATTAGTATCTCTCTTCCTATCATCTGTCTTCCAGTATTTAAAGGGAGTTTATAAACATGAGGAAAATAATTTTTTTACGTAGACAGTGTGGAGTAGATATTGATAGGACAAGGGGGAATGGTTTTAAACTAAAGGAAAGGAAATTTAGATTAGATGTCGTGGGGAAGTTTTTTACTGAGGGGGTTAAAATAAGTATTAAACAGGAGAACACAACCCAAGCCTCAATGACTGGGATGGAGGGTAAAGCTGGTTTCAAAGAGTGGTGCTTGTGAGAGAAAACTCTGGGTAGAGAAAACCCTAAGTTTCAGCTACCTGTCCAGAATGAGACTTGGCTATGTACTGTGGCCACATCAACAAGATTTAAAATAAGCTATTTTAGAAAATAAATTAACATTTCTCATGGTAAGTTACAGGACTTTTCCTAATGAAATTGAAGAAAGCTGTGTAATAATATATATTAAATATATATATGTATTCACACACACACATATATATATATATTTGTATATTTATGCTGCTCACATAGTGAATAACTTTGTTCTATGGTACTAGTTTATTCAAATGATGCACAGATTTTAATGTATTAGATTATTTTTGACTGGTACACATTATTACTTGAAATGAACCTCTCTAAAAGCATTGTACATCAAGTTCTGTTGTCTAAGCAATATTTTTTCCAAATATGTGATTCCAGAGTTTATTAAATGCACAATTTTTTCCAGATCTTGAGTCACATTGTCTGATAATGTACATCTTGCTTATGACCTTTTATTAAGAGCAGTTAAGTTTCATGGAACTGTTTAGTGCAGGAAAGAATGATAACACCAAAAATACTCATCAGCTTAAGTTCTAGCTGCAACATTAATGCACCTTTAATCAGTTTCACACAGCAAACATTGTGGAAATAGTTCTCAGCATTGTGTTGCCCATCTGGCTTCCATCTTGCAGAGACTTTATGCCATTTCTTCTCTATGCAAGCTCCCAGCATCACGAATTTATACTCCATGCTACAACTGAGGACTAAATTAATCCTAAAATTCTGCAAAGTGGCAGATTAAGAGTGAATCAAAAAATAACAAACAGAAAGATACTAATTCTATACTTAGACTGACGGCAATGCTTTTTCAGTATGAAGTCAAACTTGATGAGATTGTTATGACTGTGAAACAGAATCCATTTAACAATCACAGCATTTGCAAAATTTGTAATTACTACTCTAAAGGACACAAGGGCAATAAGAGGTGTATCAGCAAATAGTGAAAACCGACCCTACAGCTTGAATTATATCAATAAACAAAATCATCAAAGAATAGAACAGCAATTCGATTAAGTTAGTAAATTAACACAGACCATGTCTTCAGTATCATAACTATCAGCTAAATGTCTCACAGTTAATACTGCTTTTGTGACTAGAGAAATAACTGTTATTTATGCCAATATTACTATCAAAGATGCACTAAATGCTTTCACAGAGATTCTGAAGATGCTTTGATATGAGTACAACAAAATAAAAGCTATTATCAACAAAAACTAATGCATTTCCTCCACAAAGAATCTATGTAATTTCAAGTTCTTTCTTCAACTCATTCAGAACAAGATTGTCTTATTGAAGGCATATGGTATTGGTTCTTTAAGACATAATCAGAAAAAAATTACTTTCTATTTGACCCCATCTGTCTGATCCCATCCCAAATACATCTGTTAAAGTTGACAAGCTTTTTATAATTTATTTTACTTACCCTCATCCTTCCATTTCTTATTGCTGGTCCATCTTCTGCTAACCTCAGCACAAACAAATCCATTTTGTACTCCCTTCCTCCTCGAATACTAAACCCAAAACCTTTGGCTCCCTTCTCTAAATCAACGGTGAAATAATCAAAGTCCTATATAGAAAAAAAAACAACAACAAAATGAAAGACAATTAACCATAATAATAATCAGTGACATAATAGGCATTAAAAAAACTTTAAAATACATCTTTTCAAATATGCATCTACTCATTAATACAAGCAAATGCACCTTCAAAGTATAATTCTGCACTGTCAGGATAGATGAGAATAAGAACAACTGTTTTGGTCATTAAAATCGGATTTTAGCAAAATGTAAATGCCTACATCTAAATTATCCTGAAATGATGTCATGCAGCAGTTACCTAGAACCAAAACTCTCAGGGTGATTTCCACATTCACCCTCAATACTGTCATGGTACCAAAGGGCAAGGTTTTATGTCTATACAGAAGTGCTGATCTGGCAAGTGGGATAGCAGGCAGTTCCTGTACAAATATCATTATAATGCAAAAATTAGTAGTAGAGGCACCTCCTAAATTCCTGGCAGAACTTATAGGATCATAGAACTGTTTGAGTTGGAAGAGACCTTTAAAGACAATCTGCTTCAACTCCCCTGCAATGAACAGGGAACCTGCAGCTAGATCAGGTGCACAGAGCCCCGTCTGACCTGACCTTGGGCGTCTCTAGGGATGGGGCATCCAACACCCCTCTGGGCAACCTGTGCCAGTGCTTCAACTCATCTTGCTCAGTAGGTTGGACTGCATGGAGTCACAAAGTGCAGCACCTCTCCTCACTTCAAGTAAAATATATAACTTGAGGAGGAGGTGGGAAGTGAGGGATTTGAACTTCACTTCTTCTGCATCCTGTAGGGACTGAGATTCATATTTCCAGGTTTTTCCTTGGCAGATCTGAACTACTAGTACCACAGAGGGGTCTCGGTAGGAACTTGCTCTGTTGCTGCTGATCCACTGGCAGCCAAATGTGCAAAAGTCATGGGATCAAGAGGAAAACAACAGCAAACTTGAGCTATATGTACCAGTGGACAGAGAATTAAATAGAATGGTGAGAAATGGGCAGCCTAGGCATCTCTAGATGCTAAAAAGTGTCTTTAAGGCTGTGGACATAGGGACAGATATTTCCTTTTTTGAAGCAGAAATGAATAAACTCAGAAGTTTCTCTGGATTCCATCTAAGAATTTGAATATTTTCATTGCTAGAGTTCATGTATCTGGCTTGGAAAACACAGACACAAAAATAACATCTATACATGGTTTCAGCACACAGTGTCCAGAAAAATGTACTGTCTTATTTAATATATTTTTTACCTCTGTGGCCCTTTTTTTTTTTTTTTTTTCCCCTTGCATACATGTAAGAAGAAAGGAGGATATTTTCATCAGGTCTTTAAGCTAGATCCTTAAACCTTCACAAGTGTCAGTAACTATTTATCATGAGCAGAGTCTTTTCCAAGGTTCATCTAATATTTATTTATTTGAATTTGTGAGATCATGCCTCATCTCAAAGAAACTGGTTGCACAAGCTTGTTTCTCCTCATCCAGACTACTACCAATCAAAAAGTAATTTTATTGATCAGGATTCACTTTTACTTATTTATTTATTTGGATTAGATAAAATCTTGATTTTCAACAATGCTTTAGAAATGCCATCTCACCTAAGTACTTCTGCTGATACAAGGACAGCTTATTTTAGAACTTTGATTTTAACTCTCAAATAATAAAACCTCAAAAATAGCATTTATTTAACACTGTAGTCGCACAATTAGAAATGCAGCGTTATTTGGCAGATCACAAGGTTCTTCGTTAATATTAATGGCTCTGCATTCATGTGCTCTACACAAAAACAGTAACTCAGTGTAAAAACAATGAAGGTGCCTTTTCCTCTTGTAACGTCAGCTGCTTTAATAATACATGATCTCTCTCTTCCAACTGCAGTGCTTTCCGTTGAGGAGAGCTGTCAGCATTTTGTACCTGGGGCTGTCTGTAGTCTGACAGGGGGTACTGCCGGGTGTCAGGAGAGTGCTGCCTGTAGTCCAGCAAGGGTGGCTGCCTGTAGTCAAGGGGTGGTGGCTGCTGGTAATCCATCACGGGAGGATGCCTGTAGTCCAGGGGAGGCTGGCGGTAGTCAGTTGAAGACTGCCTGTAGTCTGTAAATGGAGGTTGTCGGATATCAGGTTTCACATCCTGTCTGGCTTTTACTTCTGACCTATAACTGAGAAAGGCAAAATGGCTTCGTTTCAGAAAGCAGCGAAAGTGTGAAGAAATATGCATTACATGCCATATCCAGGAGTGAAAGCAAATTGCCTGACTGCAAAATTCCATAGAGCAAATTTTCACAGATAAGCAAAACTTTTGAGGGTAAATAGTTGAGGCATCCAAAATCAGTGAGCACTTCTGAAACATGAGCATAAGCATTTCTTCCTCAGGTCATGCTGTGAAATTTTCCAGCTGCTATCAGTGAGATTGGGATTAGGCTCAGAGGAACAGACACAGAAAGAAGCATCCTGATTCCCTTTTATCTTGCCTGCCTGGAAGATGAAACTGCATGTAAACACCTCCACAATGCTTACCATAAAAGAGTCCACTAAGTTTATGAATTCTTTCTCCAGAATTAAGATTTCTATAGAGTAAATGAAACAACAGTGCAGACCTTCATAGCCCCTCTGTTTCAGTGACATAAATCATCATTATTGTGAACTTCTAAAGGTTAAAAAAGGATGCATTCTTTTTACTAGCTGTTAACTTTTTAATGAAAGGCATTTGATACAAAACACGTTAATACAGTGTTTATTATTACTGTGCACACCCTGCAATAGTGTCTGGCTGCAAGCCCACAGGATATAATCAGTATTTATTGAAAGAAGTCACACAAGGTAAAAGAAAAACAAATTTGGTTAATGAGGAATTAATAAGAAATAAAATATTGCTTTAATTGTCAGCTGGTTAAAAGAAGATGAGTTCTAACATTTCAAAGAAAATGGGACTTTCTGTAGTGCTGCAGTTGACCAAGAGACTGTGTGTGTATGTAACTGTGAAAGCGATTTTGGAAAGAATGTATTGATTGAAATAAATGGCAGTTTGGATGAAGGAGAGCATCAATTTTGCTCATGTTAATTTATCTCTGAGAAGATAAGTAATCAATCCAAACATTCTGAATATTTTAGATATGTTTCATAATGTTGTTACTTTGATAGTGCAGTTACAAAACCACTCTGGCAGGTCTTCCTACACACTAACTTCAATTAACTCCGTGTCTGACCAGACACGGAAGTACCAGAACCACTACTTCCCTTTAGCATTTATGAGAAGATGGAAATAGCCCGCTGCCAAACAATCTTTTAAAACCTGTACATCTACAGTATCTACAGTAAGACTTGCAAGTATACATGCAATCCTCTCACTTTCTTCACTCAGCATCTTAATCCCATGTAAAAAGAAGATACAGAAGAAGAGGCTCAATGTGATACTGAGCCTTATTAACAGTGAAATAAAGAATACTGATAGGATCCCTAAGAGTTTTAAGCATCTTTTAGTATTTTAATTTTGATACAGAAGCAATGTATGTGACTAAACAAACCAGATGTAATCATATTTATAAAATCTGGTAACAGTCACTTTACAATTAGCAATAGTGGACCTTTTTCTGGATTAAGAGTCAATCTTAGGCAGGTTCTCAACGTTCTACCACAGCTGTATCTAAGATGATAATGCTTTTATTTACAGCTGTTGAGTAGGTAAATGGACTAATGACCAATTATAGATCATGACTATCAGTTAAACCATTACAAAATTTCTTTATGAAACTTTAATTAGTAACATTCACAGATCACCTTTGAAAATTCCCAGGTCAGCAGATATTAAATATTGACTTACAGCTACCCTGTAAGTAGAGGGTAGAGTAAGTAGAGAGACTTTTGTGAAAGCTGTACACTGCATTTTGTCAGAAGTGCATGCCTTTTAAGAAATGACTACTTTTGGAGAAATATTCAATAAAATATAATGGAAAGAAATCTGCCAAGTGTGACTAATTGAGAGAAAACTCTTCTGGGCAAGTGAAAGTACTACATCTGCTGAACAAGAAAAACTGGAGGGTGCAGTGCATAACAACTGAACTCAAGTATCACCAGAAGCAAAAATTTAAAATTCTGTAAGCAGTACCTACTGTTTGGGGACAAGGGCCTTGATGTATGTCAGTTGCTGAAGATTAGCATAAAGACAGTGCAATCAGCTTCATTTCACATACCAAAAATTAATCTGAAGACTAAATAGTGTTGATTGGAGATAACAGAAAGCTGTATCATTGCATAGCATGAGTGTGCTTTTGACATATTAAGCATTTAATACATCTGTCCCCTGCTATTTCTTTTCCATCTCTGATAAACTTTTTCAGTGCACATAAATAAGTTATACATGAGAAATTGGCTGGAAAATTATGCACCGTGGAGAAAACCTGTTAATAAAAAATATCTTCATGACTCCAGAACTGCAATGAACAAAAGAAAATGACACGTAAGATAATGGAAAAAAAAGGCCATATCATCATCATATGTTGATAGATCTGCTTTGTGACTGATAACATAGTAAGAAAGTACTATGCTATTGATGAAATTATTAGTAGGGAATATGCCAGCATTCAGTTCCCTAGCAAAAATATGATCCCAGTGGATATTTGAAGAAGTTTGGGCAGTTCTCTATTGAGAATAATATTAGTCACAGAATCACAGAACTGGGTTGGAAAAGACCATAAAGACCATTTAGTTCCAACCCACTAGCATATGCAGGGACACTTCCACAGATTGTCCAGGACTCCATCCAGCCTGGCCTTGAGCACTTCCAGGGATGTGGCATCTATAGATTCTCTGGGCAGCCTGTTCCAGTGCCTCACCACCCACACAGGAAATAATTTCTTTCCACTATCTAAGGTAATTCTTCCCTCTTTTAGTTCAAAATCATTATACTTTGTCCTTTCACAACACTCCCCTGCTAAAGAGTCCTGCAGCCTTCCTGTAGGCTAGTGAAGTTATGGCAAGGCCCCTATAAGGTTTCCTTTTCTTCTCCAGCCTGAACAATCCCAACTCCCTCAGCCTCTCTTTTAAGGAGAGGTGCTCCAGCCCTCTAAGCATCCTTGTGGCTCTCCTCTGGACTCACTCCAACAGCTCCATGTTCTTACATTGGGATCTCCAGAGCTGAGTGTAACAATTCTAGATGGGTTCTCACAAGAGCGGAACAGAAGGGGACAGTCTTGACCTGCTGGCCACACTACTTTTGATGCAGCCCAGGCTACTCACAGAAGACATGTTAGCACAGTTTACCACCTGTGAGCATGATCCCAGCAGCACTGGATGTCAGAGCCCATGCCATCTCCACAAGGGCACTGCAGGCCGTGAAGTTGCTATTTTCTTACCTGTTCTCGTGTCCCTGCAGCTGCAGGGGTTGTGGGAGTGTGGGCTGTGCCACGGGGCTGTGCTGGGTGACAGGGCTTTGCTGTTGGGCCAGGGGGCTCTGCTGCTGCTGCTGCTGCTGTTGCTGTTGCTGTTGCTGCTGCTGCTGGGCCAGAGGGCTCTGCTGCTGCTGCTGCTGCTGCTGCTGCTGGGCCAGGGGGCTGTGTTGCTGGGCCAGGGGGCTCTGCTTCTCAGAGCTGGGTGCTGAGGCTGGGCTGTTCAGCTCTGCGTAACGGGAAGACAGAGATTAAAGAGCTGTCGCAGAATGGCATTTAACAAAGGGCAAAGGTAGATGATGACCATTGTCAGTCGCACTCCAGAAATGTATGATTTGTCCCTTTTGTTCTCAGGTTATAATCACAATTTAAGATGTCTGAGGCTAATAGGCTCCTCTTGGTATTCTCTGAGATCTGAAAGCCTGGCCAATTCTGCAGCTCTCGTTGACAACTTCATTATTTAAAACCCAAATGAACAGGGCAAATGGCTTCCATGTGTCATGGTTGCTACAAAAGCCTGGAAATACTGATATTTGAAAACTTTTCATTTTGAGAAAATGAACGATTTTAGTGCTCTCAGCACTATTATGGGATGACAGATGTTGTCATGAAAGCTAAACCACTGGTGCATTGTGTTAGCTCTTGCTCTTTGAGCTCAACAAGAGTTCCCTGTAGTTTTTACATCTTTGGGGACTGTGAACAATAAAATATTATGACTAACCAGCAAAACCAATGTATTTCCCTATATTGATGCCAAATGACCAGGGCTTCACCCTGCAGAAAACCAGCCTTCCTTTTTCCAAGCAACGTAAAACTCAAAAAGATGGAGAGGCTGGACTGGGAGATGGCCTTCTACAATCAGGCATGGCACTCTACCTTCACATTTCCCCCTGAAGACACATTTGGCATCAAACTTATTTCAGATGTATTTTTCCCAACACACTGGCTCAGCATTGCTCGGAAGCATATGAGAGACTCCTATTGCCAGAGGACAGAGAACTGCACAGGTCATCATATATACATTATCAACAACAAGGTACACACTGTATTTTTTTTTTTTATTCCTGCTTGCAACAAAATGAGTGAGGCCAGTGTGGCATGGTACCCAGACAATAGGTAGACAAGATCCAGATCTTGCCCAGATCTTTGCATTTGAATCTAGTTTGAATTTTGAACTATTTTATTTTACATTTTGTAATGAGTGAGTTTGTCCCATTTGACTGTGCTTCTAACAGCTTTCTGCTTCTTTAATTTATGCTCATAATTGTTCTAAAAGTTTAGGATGCTTTATTAAAAATCTTTTCAATTTAGGCTTAATCGTCAAAAAAGCTTGTATATCTGCACTTAAAGCGCTCCTCATGCAGGCATAAGCAATACTTGTCTGTGTAATTACTATGCTTAAGGCTTTAATTGCCCATTTTGCATCTGTGAGCCTCTTTTGTACTGCAGAGTTTCAGAGGCAGAGACTGAGAATATTGTCCTTGGTTTCTACATTACTCTCATAACTATGGATGAACAAGTCAAATCATAAGCTGCTTCTAAAACTGTTTTGCATTTATATGGCATTTTTCACCTGAAAGTACATTACAGAGGTATTAGATTTTTTCCTGATTTATAAATTGGGAAGCTAATACCAGAAGGCAAATGAGGCATCCAATGTCACCCAGCCACATGGGGCAGCCTTGCCTTGCACACATGCTGCTCCACCAGCAACCAAGAGCAGCTTGTAGCACTGCATCCCAGGGGTACATCTGCTTTCCTTCTAGTTTAACGTTCCCATTTACTTAAATGGGAAATACTTAAATGTCAGTAATTTGCTAATATGCATTATTCAGTGTGCAAGGAAGGCCTAAATAAACTGCATGGATTGCATACAGCAAAACACTTGTTTGTAGCTGCTCACAAAACTGACCTCTGGTGATCATACACTACTGTTCTTGCAGCTCTCTGGGGTGAATTCTGAGCTTGTGTGTTTATGTGTTCTTCCCTTCACAGAGTTCATTTAGCAAAATAGGCACATTCCCTCAGTGGCAATCCATGGCTAGTGTCAGGCTAATTCCTCACCCAGTTGCTGGATGCGACAGCAGAAAGTGAGGGTCACTTAAGTAATTAAGTAATTGCATTACCTCGTGTATGTGACTCTCTTGGTCCTGATGGTAATCAGACCACTAAGCTACAAAAAGTCCTGAAATAAACCTAAAAACCCATGAAGCCAACATCAAAGGACCTCCACTGATAAGCTGTGCAGTAATGATCAGAATAATTAATCTGTCTTCTTATCCTCACCTTATAAAGGAGATGTTTAAGGTTTCAGGTCTTTCCTGCCTTGTGCTCTTATCCTTGCACATGTGGAGGAAACTACCAAATCTGAACTCTTCCTTCACATCACTTTGTCACAGGCAGCTGATATTGGAACATGCCTGGTGACAGCCTTTGCAGTGCCTTGTCAGTCACTTTGCTGACTTAAAGGTTTTGTTTAAAGGACAGGAACTTGAAATCTAGCTCTCTATTAGGATGCTTTTCCATGTAAAAGGCAGTTCTTACAGAAGACATGAAAACCGAGTTTCTATTAATCTGTTCTCTCTCAGATTTCTCCAAATTTCCTTTAAATACCTTTTGCATAGCAAGAAACCTTTTCAAGTATTCAGATATTATTCCAGCTGATTCTAAGGCTGTAATTTTGGTGTACTGTATGTTACAGCTGAGAATGTGAAACAAAAGATGTTCTTTCAAGCACTGACATAATTCAAGCTAATTGGAGGCTACTCAAAATTTTCTTCCTGTTTTTAAGGGCCATTGACTTACCCTCCTGAGGAATGATGCGAAGTGTTACACTGAGACCTGCATCTTTAATTAGCTTCACAATATCTGCATGAGGCATGTTAATGATAGACTGGCCATTCACAGCTAAGATCCGGTCTCCGACTTTAAGTTTTGCACAGCGATCAGCAGGACTTCCATCAATTATCCGCCCTATTTTATGGGGTACAGCTAGACAAGGAAGAATAGTCACAGTTAGCTTATGCAGCAGTAAGTGGTGGTGCTCGCAAACAGAAGGGCTAAACTGAGCTAATTTGGGAGAAAGTTCCACCTGAATGAAAAGATACTTTGTGCATAAAACACCTGCCCTTATGCAATGCTATCTGTATTAAAACAACACAGATTTTGCTAGAAAATCGGAATCTATATGTACATGGCATATACATATGAAGTCCATCATCAGTTTTATGGTTCAGCTAGTTTACAAACCAGGCACGTAACAAGACAATAAACAGATCAGAAGAAGAATAAGGCATTAAAACACTGAAGGGGATAAATTTGCACATTAAGTAGTAGTCTTAAATTGTCTCCCACCTCTGAGTTTACAGAATCCTTTTGTCTGTATTTTGTAATAGAGGCTCTACAGACATGATTTATTTTATATACAAACAGATTTTATTACTGAAAGTACCCAGGGTTCACTACATTGTTCTCCTCCTCCACACAAACATGTTAATTGATAAGCAGAAATCATACTGAAGATTTATAGAGATGTGCAGTTTTCTAATTAGATGCATGCCAGCATGAATTTGCAGTTAATTATGTATGTGTGTAGACACATTAACTACATCAAATAGAAGCACACAAACACACATTCTTAAAAATGTACAGATCAACTTTGCTGCTTTTGCTCTTTGTGGTTCTCCATCTCCCTGTGTGCTCCATCTGTTCTCTTGTCCCATTTTTTCCTTCATTTCCCACTGAATTTTCTAAATATACTCTCTTTCTCCTGGTGTTTCTCCTCCCATTTTTACCTAAATGGATATGCTATAGCCGATTTTTCCCATCTCTCCATCTTCCCCCCAAAGAATATGGTATTTTTCTGTTTTCTACTTAGAATACGCTAATCAGAATTTCATA
Source organism: Chrysolophus pictus (assembly GCA_037305975.1). Lineage (NCBI taxonomy): Eukaryota > Metazoa > Chordata > Aves > Galliformes > Phasianidae > Chrysolophus > Chrysolophus pictus. Next base: position 184,047,004 of record CM074576.1, read on the forward strand.
TGACTGTTCATTCTCTTAATATCATAATAGTGTCTGAGAAATCCCTGCCAATCCCACACTTCAGTCATAGCAAATTTAGCCCAAAGCTGCTCTGCCTCGCTGTCCACCTCCAAATGGTGTTTAAAAGCAATTTGTTTTCTTTTAAAATAATATATCCTTAAACATTCTAACATCTAAAGAGAAATTTGAAAAGATAAAGCAAAAGATGAATCAACATTTCCTTCAGATATCTTGGCTATCAATGCTATTATCAAACAAAGCACTAACAGGGAATATTTTCAAAATACTCCATCACTGCAAAACAAATTTCTCAGTCCCCTGTAAGTATTTTCTGAAGGTGATGATGACAAACAGAGACTGCACATCTCATGCAAAGTCACAATATACACTCATCACAGTGATTTTTGTTTCTAATAAGGATGAAAGTGTCACATACAGTGTTAAAAATTAATTTTCTGAGAACTAGAAATCGAAATGAACACTCCGAAGCGAAAGCCATAACCAGATCGCGTGCTTCTCATAATTATCTTTCGGGCAAGAACGTAAATTAAATTACAACTTCAATAATACAGGTAAGGCTAATATACTTCAGAAATATCTTACTGCTTAGGAAACAAGCAAATAGTTTATGTCACAGTATCTGAGGTCATTCTATACATTTAAATATAAAACTGGCCTCACTTTGTAAAGAACCTGATTTTATTTTGCCCTTGATGCCTAGACTACCCAAATAAGTAAAAGTGTAAATTGACAGTGAAACAATTTACATTCACAGAAAGCCCCTGACCAAATCATTTCTTAAAGCACCACTAAAAATCATTTAAGCTAGGACTGAATCATTGCTGTTGCTGTTATGCAATACAGGAGCTGTCTGAAATTACCCTGCCTGCGCTACACATCAGTAGAGATCTGAAAATATGAATGCTTATGTGAGTGAGCAAGAAACTGAGAAGGAAGAAAGAAGAAGAAGCATCTTCTCTGCAGCACTTTGGTTTTTGAGGATTTAGTCCTTCTCATTCGAGGATATACTGGTTCAGTGCATTGCCACATGACCTTGCTGCAGCAGAGAGTGGAAAGCTTTCACAGAAGGAACTCATGTCCCTGTTAGAGTTTGCCAAGTAGACCACTGACATGCTACATCATGGCTTAGTGGACAGATGCAATGAATTACTATTGAAACCCACAACAATTCAGCAGAAACTGGTTTCTGTGCATTTCTAGATAATATGAGGGGAAGTTTGCCTCATGGCTCCTGCTCTCCTAGTAACATCCAAGTTAGCTTCTAGTTGCTGCTTGCTCTTTCCAGTGGAGCTCTGCCCAAGCCTCCTCCTAAACAGCAATACCATGGCCATCATGTTTTGCATAAGGAAGGGAAGAATTTAAGTATTTTTTTTCAAGTATGTATGCTTCAAATTGGATGCAGATTATCCTATGTGCAAGTTTATGAAAATCTGACTACTACTATGTTAGAAAACTTCTAAGTTTTGAACAGTCTTTGGTGGCAGAACATGTATTGCGAACAGATAAGAGGGAGCTACTCATAGGGGATTAATTAGGTAAAAGCTAAGGAACAAAGGTAGACATGAGCTGTGAATTTCCATGATGGAGAATTTTTATTATTCAGAACGGTCACATCTAAAACTGGCAGTACTGAGTGGGCTGAGTGAAGTGACAGACAAGATTTCACAGAAAGAAATGCACAATTATGCACACGGAGAAAAAATACCCATTGCTAAGATTAAGCAGGGAAGGGCCCTAAATTAACTATTACTGCCTAGAAGATCTTGTAATTAGTGTGTCTACTTTTCTAGAAAGAACAAGCTGCCCAAGGAGGTGGTGGAATCACCACCCCTGGAGGTGCTTAAGAAACTTGCAGTGTGGATGTGGCACCGAGGGACGTAGTTTATGATGTAGTTTATGATAGCATGGTAGAGATGGGTTGATGTTTGGACTTTGTGATCTTAGAGGTATCTTCTGACTTTAACAATACTAAGATTCTAAGATGATTGCCACAAGAGAACAGTAAATATAATTTTAAGAGTTTGGAAAAGAGTAGCAACTGAAATGATGTATTACTTGTCTGTTACCATGCACCTGAAGTCTGAGCATTGCTGATGGATCCAATATCCCCATCCTGAAAAACAAAGCACTGAACTAGGAAAGACTGAGAAAAAGACAGTGTGGAATCAGAAGCAAAAACCAGACTCTGTTCAAAAGAATTGTCCATGAGCATGGTATCATTGATGAACTTGAACAAGAAACAGAGGAGCAATCCTCTGGCCTTCCAGAAGAACAAATGGATTCAGGAAGGGATTAGACAAATCCATAAGAGCTGGCTCCACTGTTGCTGCACACTTATCCCATGCCACATGCCTGACCAAAGGTAATATGGAGCTGGTATCTCCCAGATATCTCACTGGCATTGTCCATCATCACAGCTCTGTTCCTAGGAAGCACCTTCTGGGTATGGCATTTCATGAGGGCTTTGTTAACACTTCAGATCTTTTATTTAATCACACCTTCAGGGCTTTATTTTTATCTAAGTAGAACAATTAATAATGTAACCTTTTAAAGGAAGTCCCAGATCACTTGACTGGTGATAAATGACTCCACTTGACCTTAAAAAATCTTACAAACTTATTCATACTTCTATTCAGATCTCACTATAAACTTCTCTCCAAATGTGTACAATTAGAACAGTGGCACCACATGCCTGGATTAGACTCTGCAGAGAATTTGATCCAATAATTTACAGCATTAAAGACTAGTAGGCTATACAGACACTTAGGGTTTTTTTAGCTATTATTCAAGATAGGAGTGAGTACAGAAGATAAGATGGCCTTTTATAGGACAATTAATTTCTTACTTCTCTCAGACTATGCAGTGGATGAGACTGCAAGGGAAAAATACTATGCATAAATAGTGATCTATACAGACATCTATTGTCGGAAATAAGGGAAATTAATGAGATACTGTTCATGTGTATACAAAATATACAGTCCTTCAAACCAGATACACATATATTTTTTTCCTACTACCATCAGATGATCCAAAATGTGATACAGTTGAATAATACATATGGATATTTAATTTAAGAAAAACAATTACTCCAAGGCCATAACCCTAGACCCAAAGAACCCAGCAGAGAACAGCAGTGCTGCAGGAACAGTTCCTAACAATGGATCTCCAGATGGGATCTAATTTTTTTTGCAGTGCACTTAACAAAAAAACTAACTTTAGGGAGATTTGAATATAGAGAGCACGTAAGTTTCTAGGATTTTTGAGGCCATCAACCTCTCTTCCTATATCTCTCTCAGATATTTAAAGTATTTGTGTCAGGAATCCAGCCTGACACAGAGCTTGCACCTAGCAGATGATGCTTTCCCAGAAGGTGGTTAATTGTGCAATGCTCAGCTCTAAGCTCATCATCAAAAGAGAGCTTAAATTAAATAATTAAGAGGAAAAGTGAATAAAAAGAATTCTTTCTATTTAGGAAGTGGGAAAGGTCTGCTTTCATTAAATAGCGGATAACTACAAATTCACACATATACATTAATATTTTTATTTGATTAAATTACCCACTTTTACTCTTCATAATCCAAATCATAATATTTGCCATGCCTTCATATCATAGAAAAGACATTTAGTGGCTTTACACCTGAAGGTCCATATGCTTGGGTCACTTTTACACAAAGCCAGAGCAGCTGTTGAATACCAATACTTCTTCTAACACTGTTTATTTCAATTAATTTTTTGCTCTTTTGGAAATAAAAATGGTTTCCTCTCACTTGTGAGACTCATGCTAGAAATAGTAGATTCTAACAGGATGTTAACATCAAATAATGATTCTTTTTTTTTTCATCTAGAATTTTCTTTATTCAATCCTTTTAGTTGTAACTGCTAAGACTATATCTTATAAAGAGTAACTTTTGTGTTTTTCCTTTACATAGTGTTGAAATGTCAAAAATGATCAGTTAAGGGGGAAAAAATTGAACCTCTATTAAATTCTCTGGAATATAAATTCTCACAATCTTTTTTTAATATTAATGCCTATAGATAATAAACCAAGCAGTGAACCTTTCTGAGCCAGCTGTCCTTTTCAATGTAATACAGCTGATCACATGAATATTTACTATGTCCTCAATTCTCAAAAGGTGCAAGAGTTTTCATTCAGCCAGCGGACTCCAACATACCAAGTTTTAGTTGGAAGAATATATTAAATGTAAACATCTGTAATTTCATTGCTCCTGAATAATCTGAAATTTGGGAAGATTTAATATGGTAGAGTTTCTGTCATGGCTAATTACAGAATCAAGAGAAAATATGTTCCTGAAATTTATGGTTTTTATTAGTCACACTCATTTGGAGAAAAACAAACAAACAAACAAACAAACACAAAAAAACAACTACCAGTGGCATGCTGCATACCTACAGATGTCAATAATTCCTTTTATTTACAAGATTAATGAACCTATGACCTGAAACTTGCCTTTGTGTGCTAATACTGAGCATATTGACTTGAGAGCATGATTTTGTCACCAGCCTAAGAAGGCAGGAGGGAAGGAGTGCACAAAGCTTAGAAATCTGAAGACCTAATAAAAATTGGGCAGCAAAACATTGATGTAAATTGGGTACATTAAAAGGCTTGTCATCAAAGCAAAATGAACTCTGACAAAACCTTGATTTCCTCTCTAAGTTTGTTCTAAGTAAACTTACACAGAGTTTGATCTTAGAAAAAACATGAGCAGCTCCACTAGTTCCAAATGACCAACTCATGAACATACTGGAGGATAGGATTCATCTAGAGTGGGGACTGATGTGGTTAAGATCCTCCATGCTTTATTTTCCAAAAATATCAGGTAGCCAATTGAGTGATTCATGCAGCAACGTGCCTTCAGTGATATATAAAAAAAATCTTTTTTATCTCTTGTTATTTTATTCTTACTAATTACAACTATAATTAGAATTAGTTCAATTGGAAGGGCCCTCCAAAGATCATTGAGTCCCACTATTTGGACACTTCATGGCCCACCAGAAGTTAAAGCACATTAATGAGAGCATTATCCAAATGCCTCATGAACACTGACGGATGTGGGGCATCAATCACCTTGATAAGAAACCTGTTTCAGTGTTTGACCACCCTCACAATAAAGAAACTTTTCCTAATATGAACTCTGAACCTCCACTGGTACTTATTTGTGTTCTAAATTGTATATATTGATTTGAAAAAATAATACATGAAAAATGTCTTTCAGCTCCAAATCTTAATATCAATTTTAAAAAAAAAAAACTTGGAAAGTACCTATTTGAAGCTGAAGAAGCAGAAGAACAACTCAAACCTGAATATCAAAGCCAAGCAGAAATGAGAAACCAGACCCTTGGCCCATGAGTCCCTGTTATGTCCCACAGAAGACACATGTTGCTTATGTTTTCTCACTGCCATGTTCCAAAGAGCTCCAAGCTGCAGTAGATGGATATCTTATTTCGAAAGCTCTGTTTTCTTTTGAATTTGCAGGTTGGTCACAGAAAAGGTCCCCAGGCACCTTCTTACTCAGAAAGAAGCATGGGTTAAACTGCAGCACAGATAATTGTCTCAGATCACAGTCATCATTGATCAAGAAACTGTTTTTTATCTCTAAACTGCAACAGGCTCAAAGGAACTTGGGCTGAATGGGACTTATTTCAGAACTCTTGTTTTCTGTAGCCAGCAAAGGCTTATCTTGGATTTTTAGTTAAAACTGCATGTTCTGAGAAATGAGAGAGCCTTCTTTCATTAGTGTCTGCTTTCTAATGTTTTTAAAATCCAGCAGTCATTGCATAAACAGTATACTGGCAAATTAAAATCTATACTTTCTCTTTTGTTAAACAAGAGAAAGATCATACTTTTTTTTTTTTTTTAATTATTTGTTTATTGGTTACTTATGAAATTTCAATTTGTTTTCACCTTCTAATTCTGCTAATTGCCAGTAACTGTTAGGGTAAAATACCTGGAAATACTACCAATCTTCACTGGCAGTTTCCAGTTAATGACATCTGCTTACAGTACATGGTTATTTTTTACAGAAATTAGGGTATTCAGAGATTTACAGGGAACCACATGTTCCCCATGTTCTCTCCCTAGAAAGACCTCATCAAAAACAAAGTAAAAGTAACAGGACAACGTGAAACTTGTAGGAACAAACACATCCCATCAAGCTCGAGGAGAAATTCACTGACAGTGTCCCTTTTGGCAATTTCCATTTGACTGCAAGTGCTTTTCTATAAGGATGCAGATAGAGAACTCATCATGATGCCCTAAAAACCTTCACAAAGAGTTTTAACCATGAATGACACGCACTACTAAGTATTCTTGTAAATGTAATACAACAGCTAGATTAATGACTTGAGTTTCAGTGACTTCAGCTGTAATGTGACACTCACTGTTGTCATGTGAGGCAATGCCACCCCACATCACTGCACCTCCAAAGCCTCCCACACTGCTCGTGGCAGGATGGCAGGGACTTGGGGGAGCTCTGCCTAGCAGAACCACACGTGTTGGGAATATTTCTCCTAGGAGAAGCATGAAAGTATTCCTCAAGGTGGGATGTCAATTATAGGCTATAGTTATTTAACTTGAGCCATCAAAGCCTCCATCACAGCCACAGAACCTGTGAAGATGCTCATGGAGCCTCTGAGGCCAAAGTTGTTGGGATCCACATCAAACTAAAAGTGAAACACTAAACTTTATAGCTTCCAGGCATTCAGCTGGGCACATGACACTGAATATTTCACAGAAACCACTGGAGCTGACAGAATTTTGACAAACCATGTAGCTTGCCTAGCGATAGCAAGGAATAAGGTCAAATTTAGGTGGCCCATCTGGAGAAGAAATGAGAGCCAAGGCACCCTTTAATCTTGGAACAAAGTCTAAAGGAAAGCATGATAAACTGTACTGGGGGCTATGGAAGTTAATCTTTTGTCTAGGAACAGGCCAGGAGTCTGGCCAGATGAATTTATTCATACATTTATTCGTTTAGATTTCTTAACACTATGAGATCCTCTGACTCTGTACTAGGTAGAATGACTTGCTCCTGGATGTACCACTCAAACAGAGTTCTTTACTTATGCACTTTATCTTCTTTTGCTGATATAATTCACTCAAACAAATCCTTCTTATCTTTGACCTGAAGATGCTTCCAGTGAGATGACTTTGAAGGCTATGCTGTTCCTATCAGCATTTGGCACAACAAGACATTATTTTTCTGATCTCTTCTGTCCATTTTGATTCTTTCAGAGCTGCCTTGCAGTTGCTACATGAAAATTTAAGTCTATGTTTAGGGTATGTCTGCATAGCATTGTTTGGTGCTACAATGCATACAATGCAATGCTGGGAATACATAAGGTGGCAATAAGTGGCTCTGAAACCAAAAACACTGGAACTATAGCAGAACCTTTGATCAAATTAATATACTAATGTGAGAAGCAAGGTACAAGACACAATACAATGAAGATCCGCATTCTTATATTGATGTAAGTTATATTTTGGATATTACTCTCCAACTCCGTTAGTATGCCTTCTGCCTCAGGCAGTGCATTTTGATCAAAGCGTTTTAGGTTAATTCAGGCTGTAAGGACCTCAGGAGGTCTAAATATCTGCTGCTGAGCTTGTTCCAGTTTACAATATTCAGTACCAAAGAGCCCAAAACTTGGATGCCATATTCTGGATGGAGTCTAATGAGGGCTGGGTAAAGGAAGATAATCACTTGCCCTCAGTCTACTGGCTGTGCTACTGGTAATACAGTCCAAATTACTTTGCCCAAATAAATATTAGTGAAGTAAAACAAATTTCCCATAAAATTCAAAAGGCCAAAGTTTTTTAGCCTGTTTTTATTGCTGCTGACAGATTGCCATTTTCAGCTTTTTTTTTTCTGTTAAATTTTTGGTACAGAATTTATCTAGAAATATTATTTTCTGTTCTGCCACTGTCTACAGTAAATGTCATCTTTAGGTTCATTGCTGTTCTTTCAAACTTTGGATTTGAGAGCTTCTTGGGATCACTGAAATCCAATGCAGTTATTATTTGAATAAATTTGTTTGTCACTTGCACAGCCAACTGCCATGTTCAGTTACTGCTGGAGGTGCTCAGCTATTCTTCAACGGTGGCTACCTACTTGCTTGGGGAGAAAGAAAGGCATACCACGATATGATGGAGGTCAGGAGGAAAAGTGGGATCTTGAACCTGAATCTGTTGTGCTCCTTAGAGTATTTCAGTCACAGAACTTTTGGTTGGTTGGGCATTTTCTCTTCCTCTCTTTCCATCTCCCCCAACCACATATCTTATCTGTGAAATAATTTTCTGAAAAATTCATGACTAGCTTAGCTGATTAATATGTATGTATCACAGTGCCCCTTATGGATTTTTTTTCTATCTGGTCTTCTGAAAAGAACTTCCAAAGGGCTATTATATTCGATAAAGTTAAAACTCAGAGTCCCAAGTGGCTAATTATCCATGTTTTGTTACAATATTCATTCTAGCAATCATGGAATTTTGAAATTCAGCTGAGGTAATCCGAAAAGGAACTCTTTAAATAACTGCATGGTCATGAAATACTGCAAAGAAGTTTTCTGAGGTCATTTGCTATTATAAGACAGGGCTTTCCATATCTTCTATGCTGTCTTGTGCGCTTTTCTCTTCTGGATGTAGAAGACTGCAGTGTAGCCCCAGCCTTATTTATTTCCCCAGAAATCACTTTGGGCTAAAGAACAGATTCTTCTAAACATGTTTGGAATGCGGGGAAAGGACTGAATTAGGCTGTAACATGCAAAACGACGAATGGCCTTGCTTGCCTGATTTTTCAGAAGTGGCCAACAGTCAAAGTTTCAGATGGCTTTAGTGGAAGATAGGTACCTCTTTCAAAATAAAGCTTTTTCTGACCCTACTTCCAAGAGACTCTATTCAGCCAGTTAAGCTTCAGGTGCTATTTGAAACACTCAGGGGTGCCTCTGTGCCTGTAGTTACCACTAGATATGGCTATAGGTGCTCTGCTCCAACTGCCTGTGCTCTCCCTTGATGTACCTGGTGCATCTCAAATGGCACCAGATGCCTGTGTCAAACAATGAAGTTGAACCCCAGCAAACTTAAGTTTTCCAGATGGAAAGTGAGCTATAATCCTTCAGATTTGATTCTGGATTTATCAACTCCTGTACTCAGTGGCAACTTCTGTGCTTTTTATGGTCCAGGCGATAAAAAAAAAAACAATCTCCCTGTGCCTTTATCTGACAAGTTTTCAAATATTCCAGTTTCTTCTGCAATGCCCTAACTGGACAGGTGCAGTCATGACCTCAGCTTTTATTTCAAATTCCTGAACATCACCTTGATTAACAATAAATACATAAATGAATAAATAAATAAATACATTTGCATGTGAATTATATCCCTGGTGGTTATCTGTTGAGTGTCTCTTTGGAATAAAAGAACAGAAAAAATCTTTGTGGGTGAATTTTGCTGTACTCAGACATTCAAATGCATGTATAAAGCAGTGCTTAGAGGCGAGAACAACCTTTGGGTTTGTCCAATACACAGCAGACAAATAGCGTCTCTGGAAACAACCTTGAGGGTCCCTTCAGCTTTAATTAGAGCAGCAATTAATTAGCAGGTGTCAGCTTTTAATTACTTTTTTTTTTTTTTTCTTTTTAAACTCGGGGCAGAACTGGAAAAACAAAGCTGCAAACCTGATTTACTTACTGATTGTGGACCCTGACTCGGGCCTGTTCAGGGAGCTGATGATAACAAAGCCGAACCCTTCGTTCTCCTTGCGGTGGATAACCACGTCGCTGGTTTGCAGGCTGTGGGATGTGAAGCCCTCCGGGGGAGTCGCGTTGCTGCTGGAGACAGCGTGATTGCTGTTAGCATAAGTCGCGTAGTCACTTCTTGGAGAGCTGTGGTGCGTGGACACAGAGCCTGGGCTTCTGCCATTCTCTGGGCATGGCTCTCCTAAAATATAAGTCACGCCAGTTTTACAGTCTGACTTGCTCAGTGGATCTCAATTTACAGTACATTTGCTAATGCAACATGAACACAGTTGGCTGTCTGTGGCCCAGACTGCTGCGAGTATTAAGCTGGGAGCTGTAATAGATGCAGAGAGACAGGAATCTGCACGATTATGCAGAGAATTCAAGGGCAATCAGATAAAGTAAGCATGAATACTCAGTGCTAAGCTGTCTAACAGAAGGGAGGGGGAAGTAAAAACAGTGGCTATCTGGATGGCTAAATGTTAGCAAGCACCATTCCCTTGTCTGCTGGTGGATCTGTCATCAAGACGAAAATGTGACCGTCTAATCCAATATAAAATTATTTGTGTTTGGATTAAAATAATTTAAACAAGCAGCTAACATAGAGTAATTAGGATTAGCTGCATAATGTTCTTCTTACAAGTTGATTAGCATGCTCACAAGGCATTTATGGAACAGAGCAGTTATACAATGACAAATAATCACAGTCTTTCTGTGGGTGTTGTCACAGAAGCAGTGCTCATTTAAAGGTTTGGAAGATGCTCTTGTGTGATGAGTTGGAAAGGGCAGAAGGAATAGTGGTGTCCTCTACTGTTGTTTTAAAGTAGCAAAACCAGAGAACAAGTTCAACCTTTAGGGAGTAAACAGTTTTTTAGTACAAGCATTTTAGCAATTAGAAACAGTAAGGTAAAAGATGAAAAAACAAAAGGAGTAATATTCCTTGCAGATCTAAGTTGTTTACACAGATCATTACATATTGAGATTTAATGCAGAACTTTCAGTTAATTCTAAGTAATACGTCTTCTCAACGATGATGGGCTCTGAACGTGCAGAGCTTATGCATGCATACATGCATCCTAGGAAGAAAACTCACAAATTAGACCTTCAGTGTGTATGTATTAATAAAATAAACATCATCCAAGGCCAGGCTGCTGTTTTCTCAGTCAAGTGTGTCCTTTAGTAGTCCTTGTGCAACTATGGAATAAAGTGATTAGAGAGAATAAGGAGGAAGAAAAACAAACAATTATTGCACTCCTGTGTTAGAATTGAAAATCTCCAAGAGTTATTGAACCAAATCTGCAACTAAATGCCATAGTCGGTGACAAGAGAGATCTCATTTTCTGGCTGTCATGTTTCAGAAAACTGAATGCTGTTTGTATCAGTATGGCTGCAACAGAAAGGAAATTATCTTACCCTGCAGACTGACCAAGAGCTGGCTTGGACATAAATAAATGCAACTGAAGGCCATTAAGCAAGCATAGGAAAACAAAGATAAAGGAAAAAAAGTTCAAACAGCTACCTGATTGTTAACTCAGCAAAAGATATTCATCAGAAAAATTACATTTTGCTTCTGCCTGTGAAGAAATGGCCTTTCAATCTGTGGTTTCCTAATCAAATTGTGCTCATGGTTGGTGAGAGTCTGTTCCCAGCCTGGGAGAGGTCTGTGTGAGGCGGTGGACTCAGGCTGGATAATACACGGACATCAGCTGTCAGCCATCAGGTGAGGGCAGGGCGGCCCCAGTGTTCTCCACTCCATACAGCCACCTTGGATGCAATGTGGCTAAGGTGCTCATACTTCATTTTTCAATTATGCCTGCATCAGTCATTTTTAAAGTCTCCCACTAAGCTTATGTTGTAAGACAAAAGATTAAAACTCTGTTCATCTATAGAAATGCTTAAATATTAACGAGTTATATACAAAGCTCCCCAGCGTGGCGCTCTCAGGGACCGAGGATAACTCCAAGTGTCTCACTGGCTTTCTCCGTTCTGTGTGCCAGGAGACAGGACTGTCTCAGACCCTGAACTTCAACACATACCCCTCTCTACCCCTACATAGAATAGCAGAATCACAGAACTGTAGGGGTTGGAAGGAACCTTTAGAGATCACCTAGCCCAAACCCCTGCTAAAGCAGGTTCCCTCCAGTAGGTCACACAGGAAAGTGTCCAGATGGGTCTTGAATATCACCAGGCAGATCTGGGTAAGGAGCTGGCTCGCAAGCACCCGGCGCATTACCTTGGTTATTGGCCATTTTCCTAGTGCTTGGGGAGCTGCAGGGGGGCGTCGCGGCGGGCGGAGGGGGCCCTTTCTGGCTGCAGGCCTCTGCAGTTGGCAACAGAAGAAAGTCAGTCCCGCGGCAGCAAAATCTGGCCGCAATGGGGGGCTGCAGGATGAGGGGTGCGTTGAGGTTGGCTTTGGGGCAGGGGAATGGGGGGGAGCAGCTCAGGCAGCGACAGCAGTCCAGGGCACAGGAGGTGGGTGACAGGACAGGTTGGAGATGTGCTCATTTCTGGTGCCTCAGCAAATTGCACTAACCTCGTCCGTGTTAGAAACAACACACTTCTTTCTTGGATAAGGAACAGTAGCAGTCCACTTCGACAGATGCTGCTGCACATTTTTCCAAATTTGTATGTTCTTCAGCCTATTCTAAACATTTTATACTTCAGATCATTCATATTGTTTTAGCTCTACTCCCTGGAAGTGTCTGCTTGAAGGGAGGAAGCGGCCCTGCTTCCTAGCAGCCATTTCCTCCCTATAGAACGATATCAGCCAGCTGACCTTGTATTTGGGGCAAAAATCTCCAAATGGCATCAGTGAGACCAGAAATGGGCTTTTAACACACACGAGAGTGAAATGAGTCCTTGTACTAGACAGTTAACAGTCTCTGAGAATTTCTCTGGTTGCTTATACACACAGTCAGCGTTAACAGCTTTAATTCAGTGTGAATATTTTGTCCCAAAAGCAGACAAGAGGAGACAGCACAGACCAGGACAGCACAGAACAAACCCAGAGCAATCATGGCACACTGGGGCTGCCAGCAGGACACCCACTTCTGCAGGAAGCAACACTCAGCATTAGTATTTTCATCACAGAAACAAGGGACACATATTTACAACTATTTGTTCTTCAAATGATGGAACACATTCACTTCTATTTGTCAGCACCTGCTCATGCTGATAGCAGTGAGCTGTTTTTCCCAGTCTTCTTTACTCACCCGTGGGTAGCACCTTTCTCCGCACAGTAAGATTCACCTGCCCGTTTCGGGCAGCATTATGCATAAGATCAATCACGTATCGGTGAGTTTTGCCGGCCACTGGAATCCCATCCACATACACCAGTTCATCACCGGGATGGAGGCGACCGTCCCTGTCTGCTGAGCCCATTGCAATTACTGCTCCGATGAGGATCTAGGCAGCAAAGGAACAAAGCCCTGATATATATACAGAGCACACAGACATTTCCCCCTTGAACGTTACAGACATTTTCCCTTTCTGTTAAGATACAGTTTGTGACTCAGTAAGATCTGTGTATTTCTGAAAGCCATGTTCTTGCACTGCAGGTGTGACTGAAGATGTTTTCTTGCTTTGGGTGAGAAAGCAAAATCCCATCTAAGGATTATTAACCTGCTATCTTCAAATCAAGACAATTTATCTGTAAGGGATGGTGAGTTCATATAGCCTACATTTTGCAGAATATCTAAACAGATTAATTCAATTCAACGGTCCTGTTGATTCAAATTTAGTCTGCATATTTCTTACTTGAAGCTACTTACTGCTGCACTGTGTAAGCAACTGGAGTAATGTGGCATGGTTTAGTGGACATGGTGATGGAATGATGTCTGTACTAGATGATCTTAGTGTTTTTTTCCAACCTTGATGATTCTATGATTCTATCATTCTGTAATGCAGTTGAGGTCAGTTGTGGAAATGTCCCCTTCACATAGAGTTTGCTTTGGGACTCGTTAGGGGAAAAAAAAATGCTGTATTAAATATCACTACTCAGTGATATTTAATTGCTCAGGTAGTAACTGATTAGCAAAATGAAAAAATGTCAGCTTACTCTGTGCAGATGTTGTTTTCCCAAATCGATATTAAAAAGTAATTTGTATGGGACATATAAGCTAGTAAAAAATCTGTTCAGAACCTTTTAATGACTTTCTCCACTTTCTATGCACATAAATCCACATAATTTATTAGAGGAAGACATATATATTTTCCCTGTGGAATAACTGATAGAACAGTCAGGACTGATTCTAACAGATCTTGCTTTCTTTGAAAGAATATTAAAGCATTCACAGAGCAAGTTCCAAATTTTCTTTTCTCCTCTTCAGTGCTAGAGTGAGCCCAGAATGATGGATGTGACATGCTGTGTGACAATCCACTTTAAATAATAAAAGATAAAAGCCATCTCGTATTGCTTTTCATGAAGAACTGAAAAGGCTGATGTCGTAGTCGCACAGGTGGTCTTGTTTTTTGCGGTCTCAGCTACAGAGTTGGAAGCACCCCAACAGAGTGTTTAAATGAAACTCCCCGTGTGGAGCCTGCAGAATTTTCCCCATTTTCTGTCCTGTCTTTGGCTCACTTTTGCTTAGAAAATGTAGCAAGGACAGAACAAGATCTGGCATTTTCCTGCTTCCTGATGTTATAAGCAATACCAGGCTGAGTTCCCAGAGATGTTCTTTCAGGTTCTCCATTCTCTTCTTCAAACACTGAAAGAATATACCTCAAAGCTTTGGAAAACACTTTGTGAAAAATCCAGCTATGAAATATGCAGTTTTTCTTCACTGAAGAAGAAATGATCTGTGCAAAGCCAAATTTAGCTGGATCTCCACAAAGTACCTCAAAACCTTCGCATTTGTCTATCTTGTCAAAACTTTTCTTAATTATCTTGGGAAGCTTCTTTAGCTTGTAGGATTGTAGGGATTATCTTCCTTCTTTTGCATTACTGGATATTTGCAGTTTCTTTATAATTGATTCTAGGCTGCCAAAATATTGAACAATTTGTGCATCTTTAAACTTTGAAGAAGCATAAAGGCACCTCGCAGCACCAGTACCTACTGCAAAATGCAAAAACTCTTCCACTTATGAGAAATCAAGTAATTAATTCTTATCTTTTCAATGTCTACAGTGGAATGTGATTGTGTGACTGATCTACACAAACGGACACTGCTGGACAAAAGCAGCAGTGCTACTTTGAACACTGCAGGTAGCTTGTTCACCAAGACGACGGCCACCGTATCTGTTACTGGGCATATTCAGAAGCAAGTATGACTTCATTCTCCTTTTTCATTTTCCATGTTTGAATTTGCTTCTTATCCACTATGTGCTCTCATTTCATGGCTAAGTAGTTTCCATAATAGCTATAAATTCTACAAGCAAAACACAAATTAAACAAAATATTTATCAGGATTATATTACCAGCTATGAGATTACTTTGAATGCATAAGGAAAAGGATGATGACATTTATGGCAATAAAGAATTGTGTTGTAGAGAAAAAGGTAATTTTCACCCACTGTTTGAGATTAAGCATGCAAAATGGTGGGATTAGGAAGATCGTGACACAGCATAATCTGAATATGAAGCTTGGGTTTTATAACTCATCCATGTTAATGTCTGTTTTGGTACTGAGTTTCTTTGTGACACTTGCTAATTATTTGACTTTATGTTTCAGTTTCTCTCAATATAAACAGAATAGATTCACAGGCACGCAATAAAATTTATGAAATAGACATCTAAGGTGTGATAAATCTCACCTAATTTTAAATGTCTGTGATGTCTACATCCAAGATAATCTTCTGAACTGCAACCAGTGCTAAAAATAGGAGCTCCTAATGTGTGGTCTGAATTACCCTAACATTCTGCTCTGTAGACTTCTGCTGTGTCTTAGAAATGTCTCTTTCTTGGCACTGAGCATAAAATACTGCAGGTCGCTCTGAAAGTAATGCTTCCTATTTATTTCCATGGAAACTACAACAGAGGCAGTGAGCGCAGTAACGCTGTTTGATAGTGCAAATTCTCACCTACCAAAAACTATTTTTCAACACAGTCACCATCATTAGCTGTGTGTTTTTGCCAGTGATGAACAAGTGCATTTTGCACTCATGAAAATCTACACCAGCAAAGATGCCCTACCGTTGCTGTCGCCACTGTTGAAATACAGAACAACCAACCTCACTCTTCTCACATCCACCATAAACATTCAGCAAGAGTCAATCAATGTCAGTGATTTTATCTGCACAGAGGAATTCAATGATACATCTTTGCTTCATACACATCGCCACGCTCGATGCCATTTTGTCAGACTGCCCTGCACTGCCATCAGTCACACAGCAACAAAATGTAAGAGAATATTGGTGGGAAGGTTCAATCTCTACTGCAATACCTCCATCTACCTCTGACATTGTGGACAACATAATAAAATAGGAGGCATTACTTTCGGAGCAGCTTACGTACATCTTGCAGGCGTTTATGAAATGAATCCCACCCAGGTCGTGTTGAAAAGGAAAAACTCTTACTGAAATTATGTGCATGATTTTGAGTTCGAGCTGTTTGAATGTATTCAAAACACTTCCCCACTCTGGGATGGCAATTTGTAGCTTCAGCAGTATTATACCCTTTAATAGAGTCATTATCTATAATTTGCCAGGCCACAGGGAGATGTGATAAATACCTTTGGTGCCTTGATCTCATGAGATTCAAGAGGTGACTGGAACTGCACAAGCCACAGTCATGATGCTTGAGATACCTTCATAAACGTAAGTCTTTCTTTTGGAAAGCATCTTTATGCTTACAAATATTTAAAGTGGACTATTCCAGCAGCATTTTCTCCTTCTGAGGTGCTGAGCAGCTAGTGTAACTAGAAGCAAACTATGTTACAGTTTCTCTGCAGTGCCAGTACTATTGTTTTGAAAAATTTTATGTGGATTCTGCTTCTTTGAGAAACTTAATGCCTTATGCTGAAAAATCCATACTCCTTTTGAGGCACCAAACCACAAAGACAAAAGGCAAGGAAAGTTTCTTTTTGTTCTGTGTTACCTGACTGCACAGCAGGAGAGCTGAAACAAGCATTTCAAAGAGTCTCAGTTCTCGTTTTATAGGAAATGCAAGGTTTGGAGCACAGGCAGAAGCTCCTTTTCTGGAGGAGAAAGGAATGGGAGGCTGTGGGTGGGCTGTCTGTGGGGGAGCAGGGAAGTAGTGGAGGTGAGAAAACAGAGTTAAGAGCTCTTGTATTTGGAGTACAAATGAGATGGAAACTTTTTTTCTAAGTGGAGCATGCCTGCCTTCTTTACTAGGGATGAATGTGGGCAGCGAAATGGGTGGATGGGCACAAAGGGAGTGAGAGCTGAGATATTTGGCACTGCACCACCTAACTCTAAGGTTCCTTTCTGCCTCGTAGGCTCCTCAGCCTCAGGCTAGGTTCTCCTCATTCCTGGGAGCTTTGAGAAATGGTTTGTGGGGAGGCATAAATCCTGTTAGAATGACACATCTGGGGGTAAATGCTTTTGTGTTTGCAAACCCTGAAATAGAGGCAGCTGCTTTGAGGGTAAGTGCAGGCTGAGAGCAATTGTTAGTTGGACAGAGAAGCATCTTAGGAGGTGGTACACAGAAGGCAGCTCCTGCTCTTCAAAAATACCAAGTGCTTATCTCTGCATATGGTATCCAGCTATGAGCATTTGTTTGACTTCAGACAATAAAGCCAGGACAGTCCTTTGCTGAAAAGAAATTTGAAAGAGCTGCTTCCTCTGCGACAGTTCACTGCATAATGCCTATGGCTGGGGGGCAAAGGACTCCTTTCAGAATTCCCACTCTGCTGGGTTTTTGAGCTGAGACATAAATTCATGTCTCTCACAACTCATGCAAGTATTCCTAACTGTTAGAGTACTAGATATTCTAAATCAGTGCTCACTCCCTCCTTTAGGTGAAAATCATTTCATTTTATATAAATGATCATCTTCTGGATGAGGCATTTCAGCTGCACTTTTCCCCTTGAGAATGTCATAAACCTCCAAACTGCAGAGCCAAACACACTCTCAGTGACTACTTAATTATCCATTTGTAATGAAAAAAGGAATTGAAGGAGAAACCAAGAGAGACTTCCAAAAAATGCCTGAGCAGCTCTATAGCCAGGGGCTGAACTTTCCCGAGAGCTGGGAATTGCCATCAGGTGCTATTGTCTTAAGCAGGTAGAGATTTCCAAATCTTCCACAGGTGCCAATTTTCTGCAGGATAAAACAGACCGTTTCCTCTACTTCCTAAGAGACTTCCTTTTTAGCTGCTTTCAGTGGGCAAACTTAAAGAATGCACACTGACTGGGCCATACAGAGAGGACAGGGAAGATGCTTAGGAGATTGTGAGGCCGGTGGCTTCATGGCCTTGGTTCTGGTGCACTGGGACAAAACACATAGTGAAGCGATGCCAGAGTGACTTCAGGCACACTTGCAAGTGTTGGTAATGAAAGTGTCATTTTGATACTGAAGTCCTTCTGTATAAACACACCTTGGTTAGCTTTGAAAATCCATTCCAAATCTCAAATAGAGTCTTTGTGTTTCAATCTGTGCTTTGTAAAATATCTTTTCCAGAATACAGTGCACTTGCTTCATTTTACAGGAGGCATCAGTAAACTATATTTGATATTTTGATATATTTCATACTTCGATAGATGTTGACAACTTCAGCACAGAGGATTTTCTGTGTTTCCTAGGACCATGTATTTGTTAATGTTAACGCCTGAATGACAATGGTATCTCTCTGTAAGAATCCGAATACAGAATATATAAGCCTATCAATTAGTTATACATTTTTTTGGAAATGGTTCACAGTGGTAACACTCAGAACTCAGACTACACATAAGGTTGTGATAATAAAATGTCATCGGTGCAGACCTGGGATTAGTTCTCACTAACAAACTACTTACATCATTATGATGTTATATCATCAAAGTTATTCTGAGGAAGTACCAATTCTGCCTTCCCTCCTCAAATCATTTTATTTACATACACATCTCACTGTTTTACCAAAATACATACTCATTTATTTTTAAAATTGTATATATTTTATACCTGTTTTCACCTGTGATAAATCTAAGTGGGCTTTGGCTGGTATTTTAGTTAAGGGAGCGTTTACTTCCAAACAGTATAAAGCTAACACTGTTATGCTAGATGCTTCACATGATCATATTATCTAACCTGGAGCACGGACTACAGCTCCCAGGTGGGGCCTTTTGTGTTTCTGGAAATAAATGGCATTATTAATGGTATCTTTTGAACTTATGTATATATGTATACTGCCTGCATTGTACACAATTAGGCACTGTCTTGAATAATTTGTCTTTTAAAATCTTCTCCCCTGAAGTTAAAATAGTCTTGGAAAGTCAGGATGGAAAGTAAAGTGTTGAGTGGTGCACTGTGTCAAAGCTGGTGATTCTAACTTAATTTACTGAGACATCTTTCAGATGCTGACAACCTGAAAGCTCTGTCTTTATCTACAGATGAACAAAAAACCATTATGCTTTAGCGGTAACACAATGCTGAAAGAGTCACAAAAATCATAGAATGGCCTGGGTTGAAAAGGACCACAATGATCATTCTAGGTACAACCCCCCCGCTATATGCAGGGTCACCAACCACCAGACCAGGCTGCCCGGAGCCACATCCAGCCTGGCCTTGAATGCCTCCAGGGATGGGGCATCCACAACCTCCTTGGGCAACCTGTTCCAGTGTGTCACCAACCCCTGTGTGAAAAACTTCCTCCTAATATCTAACCTAAACCTCCCCTGTCTCAGTTTAAAACCATTCCCCCTTGTCCTACCTCTATTCACCCATTTAAACAGTCGTACTCCCTCCTGTTTATACGCTCCCTTCAAGTACTGGAAGGCCACAATGAGGTCTCCTTGGAGCCTTCTCTTCTTCAAGCTAAACAAGCCCAGTTCCCTCAACCTTTCTTCACAGGAGAGGTGCTCCAGCCCTCTGATCACCTGGGTTCAGTTTGTATTATTACTATGCATTATTTTTTTTTTGACTTTTACACAGAATTTAGACACAAAACAAGGAAAGTCAGGAAGAAATAACTCACAGGCTGTCCAGGCTCATCTCCTCCAAGGATCCTGAAGCCAAAACCGGACTCCATTCTCCGAAGGTGAACATCCAACTCCTTGTAATCAGGACCTGGTTTAAAGGGAAATGCCACTGAACAAGTCATTTTTTTTTTTCCTTCCAGAGAATTTTCATCACCTTCCCTCCCCTTTTGTGTTCATTGCACATGACTAATGGCAGCCTGGTTAGAGCTGGTGGAAACAAATGGGACACAATGCATTGTACACAGACAAGGAAGAGACACTTGAAAATGTAGGTGCCCTACAGAATGATTGTGTTCAATAAAATACACTAAACCCAAGCTACAACACATTCACATGTGAACAGTACTGAAAAAGTCTTTCCAAAATAGAGGTTATAAAGGTGCCTTCCTCCTAAGACTGCATAATATTTTTCTATTCAGCCACCTCTGGCATTTAATCTGTATTTTCCTTGCAGTTTGTTAAAACCTAAAGAAAATAAACTGAAATGGGAGATAAAGATACATAGAAAAATTATCAGTCCAACTTACAAAGATGAATAATCATTACATGCCATTTTAGTTCCACACACACAGAAACCAATGTTTCTTTTAATATAATGTAGTTTTTAACTACACCACTTTCAGGTACTACCTCCAATAAAGAATTTTCATGAAAGCTATCATTGTAAGCCTCTAAGTCGTAAGGTTTAAACTGAAAACTAACATCATTTACTTGAATTCCATAATGCTACTTAATTAAGGTCTCAGCAGCTTTACAAATCATTAAAATTGCACTTCCATATGCCTGCATAACATGCCTGTAAACATATGTTCTGCACTAGAATGTCTCAGTTCAGGAATGTACAATTTTCTAAAAATCGGTTTCTTTTAAAGGTATCTTTAGTTTTATTTGAAAAAGCTAATTGTTTTGGGTCTTCATGACCTCAAAATACAAAAGAGAAATTTTAAATAAAATTTCAAATAGTATAAAATGGAACCGTAAGTAGTTATGGGATTGTGAGACTGTTTTGATTATCGCTTTGTCTGAACAATCAGAAATACTTTGAGCTCATCAGCAAAAGCAGGACAAGCTAATAGCATGAATGATCTTTTCTACAAATTATACTCTAGTCTGTAAATTGTGACAGCTTTTGTTGCATGTCAGCTTGTTGCCAACCCCAAAAGACAACAAGGGTTGAGTAGGTTTATTTCAGCAAACTGTTCCTAATGTCTCCAGTCATGCCATGTTTCCTCAGGAGGGGTGGAACTACAGATGGCTGAAATACTGTGCTTCAGCCACTCTCATTTACTCATTTCCAGAGAGCATCAGTGGGCAACTCACAAACTGCAGGGTTGGACAGATCCCAGATCCAGTTTGGAATTAAAACTAATTTAGTTTAGTCAGATCATGCAAAGGCAGACACAGAACTACATGCAATGTCTCTATACTACGATCATGCCATAAAAATCCTCTCTAGAAAGCAGCATGGTACATTGCTCCAGCTATGTATATTGGTAGGAATGAGACTGAATCAGTCCCAAATGCTTCAGCTGGTAAAATGCAAGTATTACCACTCCAAAAAAAACAAACATGCTCTTCATATATTTAAAGAGAAACTCAAACAGATCCTAGCAGCTTATTATTTTGACTTTCTTTCAACTTATTTGATGTTTCTCAACACTGAATAAGAGAACATATGAAGTGTGTATGTTAATTTAATGCAAAGGTTGTTCAAAAGTTGTGAGAGGTAAAGCAATTTCAAGATGAAAACAATACTCCATCCTTACCTGACTTGCTTATACAGCAAAGAACTTGGCTTATTATTAGAGATTACCTTGCAGATAGACACAGTAGGATCTAACAGTAGGTCTTAACAGTCAAAGGCACCGCTTCCAGCAGTTGGCTACAAATTAAGTCATACTTTTTTTTTTTTGGTGCACACATGAGTGGCTATGCAGAGTTGGGCAAGTATAAGAAAGTTCAGTTGTGAAAAACACATGCTCTGGCACACAGATGAAGAATTCACTCGAACACGTACGTTTACAACACTGATCAAAACCAATGTCAGTATCAGACTCTAAAATAAGAGGCATTAATTTTTTAAAATGAGTCTATTTTTCTATTTGTCTAGAATGGACCACATAAGACAGGTTGGGCATGAAAAGGTATGTGGAGATATTCTTGTTTTCTGAATTCTAACACAGTTTTGGATTAGCTAACTGTAGCCATACCCTTGCTCAGAAGGACCTTTGTTTCTAAAGAGGTGAAAGTCTATCAAACCCACTCTCTGCCAATTCCTCTCAGGAAAGTGAGTTGCCTTTAGAAGTAATGCTCTTTTTTGTTCCACTGAGCAATACAAATGGAGTAGAAAGAACTATCCAGCTCATCATCTAGTCCAGCTCCCTGCTATCACAATTTTTTTTGTGAGCGAACAGCTCAGAAACCTTTTCAGTGGAGACATAAATGAAGAACGCACTGTGTATCTGAGCCTCTTCATGATCTCTGTCACTAGGTTGCCTGCCTCCTCCAGCATTTTTACAGGCCATGATTACACTTGTTTTTTCACTGAGATACCATATTATCTTGTTCACTGACTAACTAATATACTTGAGAGCATTTCCTCCGTTGCTGTTGCTGGTTATTTTACCTTTCATGCTTGTATGACTGTTGTCATACATGATGCCATTGGCTGCACCGATGCCTCTCCATTGGTCTGGAGACAACTACTCCACAGATACCTGACATCACATGCCTAATATGGATTTGACTTCCACCATTTGTTTTTGTGCTTAGATCATTAATAAAAATGAAACAGAAGAGTTACTGCCAGGCTTTCCACTCATGCCTTTAGTTCAGAAACTACTCTTTTAGTATAACTGCTTATCCACTTTCTAGACATTCCTCTTTATATTGCGTTAAGCACTGTCTTCTACAGGCTAAAATGGAAGTGCCTCAGTTACAAGTGGCAATCAGTAAACTGTCCAGCTGAAAGCTAGATTGATTAAACGTGCCATTAGGTAGAAAAAATCAGCTATCAGGTTAGTCTGTTGCAAACAACCACTGGTTTTTTGCATTATGTCTCAGTCCACCACCATACTGGTAGTTAATTCTCTTTAACTGAAAATATGCTGTAAAGTCTTGCTGATCTTTTTTCTCCAATTCTTAAGGCTACATAATTCATTCAATATGACATGTTCTTACTACAGCAGCCCATGCTTTGTAGATTTACCAAAAATCTCTACTACCATATGCTAGCTATTTCAATATTCCTAAATGTACAGTGGTCAAGTACTCCTAACTGTATAAGTGATTACATTTCCTCTGATATATCTTTAGAGCTCAGTTCTCTATGATTCTGGCATTTTTTGTCATCACAAAGGATTGTTAGATAAGCTGAATTTTGCCTTTTCTTGCTGGAGCTGATTTTCAATTGATCATACTCACAAAGAAAATTACCTATACTTAAAGTAAAATGACACTTCTGGGCCTTGCAATAGACAGCAAGCTGTTGGTTAATATGACTTTGTTATGGAAAATATGCCTTTTTATTTTTTTTTTTCCTTTAGTAAGCTATATTGGAACCTCATGGTTTGTGTCAGATTGGAAGAAATGAACAGGTTTGCAGGCAAAGGAGTCAAGCCGAGTCTAAATTAGTATAGTCTTTACACAGATTACTTTTACTTCCACCCAACATACATCTGAATATCCTATGTCCTACCAGATTCACTGTAAAGAGACTTTTAGCTTGAAGTCAGTATTTCTGAATTTATAATACAAGTATCTTGTGCAAGAATAATGTTCCCTGCCCTCCTTTACTTTTTTGCATGTGTGCACTGGAAAAATAACTTTAGGTTTTCCCGTTAGTAAATTTAATGCCTTTTTATAATTATAGCATCTTGTTTATTTCTTTTCCCTTGTGTAAAAAAATACTCTTTAAAATAATCATTTGGCCTAGAAGAGACAAAACCAATTCTCTCTGCTACATTATAAAACCAGCTGGCTCCCCATGAATTTAAGAGTGGTATAGGAAAAGCTGCAATCTAATGATTGCTGCACAATGAGGATGATAAAGAACACTGAGAAACTCTGCTTTTTGGTTCCTGACAGAGAATTTGCTTCAAATGTAAAGGCGCCAGAACAGATTACTTCTGAACAATAGTGAGATCTTGTAGGTGCAGATGTGATTATCAACTCCCAGGTACATTTCTGTACTGTATTCACTTGAATTCCAACGTGGATTACACATTGATAAGTGTACTTGCAATTGTTTCTAAAATGTGTGTTGAGAAAATACATTTTTGGCAATGATTAATTCATTTTCTGTATGAGTCAACTTGCACAAATGCCAAATGATTTTTACAGTGATAAAGCTGGTATTTGAAGCTATGCTATAAGTGTTGAGAAGGATTTTTTTGTTTTAATTAAAACTCATCTACACTGCAATTAAAGCAAAGACGAAGAGCTTGGCTGTAGTAATTTTATAGTCTTTCTGGATGTTTCCTCTTCATATTTATAGAGAGGAAAAGCTAGTAAATATATATATCATTATAAAAAATAATTGAAGTTTATTTAAAAAAAACATTCAAACCTATTCAACCTATAAACTCTACTGGGGTATGCAAAATCAGCCCCAAATCATTTTTAATTTAGGAGCCCTATGCAAGCTGCGTAAGGCAGGAATAGACTTCAGAGGGACTGTCAAAACAGCCTTCTTTGTACGAGATGTCGTGTTTTAACTGTTCACTTAAGATTACATCAGTAAATGAAACACTGCTGTTTTTCAATCACATCCATTGCCACTGTACAAGACTGACATTGATTCAAACAGCAGAGAAAGCTTTTTTTGAAATATTTTGCTTTTACATTTTTATAGAATAAGATGTAAGTACGGTAGCAAGGACTGTTTGGTCTGCATAATAAATCAGTTCTGTCCTTTAGCAAATGATAGATTTAATTTCATTTTTTGCACAAAGTAGTGCTTAAGATAAATTCTGGACATGAGCTATAGAGAATTATTAAGTGAACGGGTGAACACTAACATGCGAAAGCAGATGTAAAACACTAAAACATACACAAAGACTTGCTGAGGAAAAATAAATCCTTCTTGCTCAATATACAAACCTATTGTATAAAAAGATTAAGACTTAGCATTCTATAACTCTGCAAAACTCATACAAAGATAAAATGGTGACTGGTCAGCCGTGACTGGCCACAATCTAGAGAAATGATTAAAGAAAGAAGAATTACTCAAACATAAAATGAAGGACAATTAGTTTACAGGACAATGAAGACTGAATAATACTTGCCAGAGGAATCCACTCGAAAACCAGTCCTGGGCAGCACTTGTTCTGAATAGGAAAATGGGGAATCAAGATGAAATAAATTTCTCAATTTATTTAAAGATGCAGCATCACTTTCTCTGTTGTATTTTGAATTACCAAAGGGCAATTTCCAATTTTTATTGCACATCTTTTTCCTCTTCCCCTCCTTCCTGATTTTATAGATAGAACATGTATATGTTTCTGCTACATGTAGAATGCTGTCCATTCAAGTAAAGTGAAAGAGACGGCATGATGGTAGCGTTCCTTTAACAGAAGATTGTTTATGATGAAGATAAAACCGTTAATGCATTTATAATTATGGAGGTTAGTGACAATATTTGCGCTTATTCAAGCACAGCAATAAAATGAAAGGTTTAATGGCTGTATTTAAATGACTTGATCATTGCTTCTGTCCAACTCTACTGCAAACTGTCTTTTATCATCATGAAGAACAAGATTTTGCCAGGGGCCAATAAAAACAAATGACTGTATGTAAAGGCAAATACAGGTGAATTCACTTGGCATGCAGGTACTTTCAAGGTAGCTGCATTTTGCATACAGGGCACTAATCATTAGTTTGTTTTCACATACAGCTATCTTGCTGGCATTAGAGGAGTCAGGAACAAATGCATAGCTAAATTCACTGTCACATTTCTTCTATGATTTTGACATGCTGTAACAGACTTTGTGTTATGATCCCTGCAGTATCCAAAATGGAATGCAAAACATCCTAGACCAGAAGTTATTTGCATTGGCCTACTGAGAGTAAACAGGTAAATAAAGCATTAGCATCTTCATGTGACTCTAAACCAAAATATCATTACCAGTCACATTACCCCAAAAACAGATAGATGCCACCAAATGCCTTATTTCTTTATTTTTTGGTAAATGTATTTACATGATTGACATGACCCGCTCATGGCTTCTATTTCAGAAGACTGATACCCTGCTTATCTAAGGTCTAGAGAATCGAGTGGACAGAAACACCCCTTTGATTATTGTTCTCCAATTATATTTGTGTTCGCCTGTTGCGTCATAAGTTGTGTCATGTGGGCCACAGTGTTTTAGCTTCGAGGCGATTGAATGTCTTTACTTCAGAGGTGAAAGGTAGTTCCTTCACATGCTTTAGATTTTATAAACTGATTTGAGATATCTCAAATGAGAAGTGCTATCTAAATGTAAATTATTCCACCAGTACAACTCTTGAAAACCAGCACCTTAGACACAGACGCTGCTCCACTGGATGGATTGGATGCCCCGTTCCTGGAGGTGTTCAAGGCCAGACAGGCGCCCTGGGCAGCCTGGTCTAGTATTGAATGTGGAGGTTGGTGGCCCTGCATGTGGCAGGGGGGTTGGAGATCCATGATCCTTGAGGTCCCTTCCAACCCTGGCCATTCTGTGATTCTGTGATTTTACTGCAAACTTGGAGAAATGATTCTTTTTACTCACATCTTTTCAATGATTTTAATGTACAGAAAGCAATTTCATCTTAATAGTCTCAATAAGCTGAACACCCAACCCTTTTCTGTTGGTCACCCAGCTGGAATTACTCTTATGAGCTGCTCTAAGATTAGTTCATTCTGTTTCTGGTTCTGCTTCCAAGCACTCTAATATCCCTTAGATTTGGCCTCAAGAAGCAAAGTGAAAGAAGAAAAATGTGCTCAAATTGTGACAAATTGGGGAACAACATGTTAAGATAGTAACTTTTTTTTTGTCAGTTAGCAGTATCATTTGGCAAACTTCTGACTGTACTCAAGCAAAAGTGCCTGTCAATAAACTAGTTTCCTTCACAGATGCTGTCATTAAGTCCTACCTGGCTTTTGATCCAGTATGGGTATCTTTTTTCTGAAGAATCTCATATAGAGTCCCTTGGTGTTACTTGTCATTACTACTCATAATCTACCATTCAACATCTAGCATTTGTTATTGTTGCAATTTAGAAATTCACACATATGAAACTTGTTATTTTGCTATGCTGAGCTGTTGAATCAAGCCTAAAAGTTCTTAAACATATGACTGCCAGAAAGATAAATCAAAGTGCAGACCTTCATTTTTTGTAAACACAGCAAAGCTGCGTTCCAATTAGGAGGAATGTGCTACCAGCAGTAGGGTCTAGGATCTTTGTAATTCTTTCTGGCACTTCGAAAAATAGAACATCATCTTTAAGTGTCTGGGCTCATGTGATAGGCAAGCTGTTAGCAACTTGTAAAAAACGTCAAGAGAGATGAGATCTGAAGAACATTTAACATAAAATAAGAAGTTTTATTGGCAACATCTGCCCATGTCAAATGCAGGTTACAGGTAGTTCTTTCCAAAACTCATGTAACCCCAGGCTCAAAGACCCTAGAAACAGTTTTCAAGACAAGAAGAAGGACCACAGCCAGGCAGAATGCATACCATTTCTACACATCCTGATGTCTTCTATCTGCTAAGAACAAACTGAACTGGTAATTTTACCAAATGCTGACAGATTCTAGCAAGATCTTTTTTATAAAAACCTGTGAATTACTTTTTATAGGCAACTAACCTTTATGTATGGCAGTTCAAAACTTTCCATGTACTTCCTGTTCTATCAGTAAGTGCATTTTGGCGTTTTCTAATATTTGACTACATTAGACGTCCTGTCTCCATGTTTCAGGAAATGTGGCAGCAGAAGGCATGTTCTGAGAGGGCAGCACAAAGAGACCAGGCTGCCCACCACCACAGCTATGAACAGACCTTTAAAGTGCATGCAGACAGCACTGCAAATATAGAATGCATTATGATTTGTGCAAGTCTTAATGAGGGAGATCGGAGGAAGGAGATGATGGAGGCTGGGTAGAGGATTCACCAGTATGAGAAGAGCCTCTCCAGTGTCCTCCCTGTCCACACCCTACATTTTTTTACTTCTGTAAAATTAAAGCATAATGAGAAGAATGAGTTCTTTTTTTCATAATGTCTCAAGAAATCACTATCAAGGCATCTATATTAACTGTTTTTTTCCTCTTTTTTGCCTTTTTGCATTTCTTGTAGATACACCTCAATAGATTAAAAAACCACAATCCCAATTTTTCTTTATCTCAATGGTTTAAAAAAACACAATCGTAGACTTTTATCTATTTACTCAGCATCAGTGCGGACTGACGCAGACATCAAAACATTCCTGAAATGAGTCTGCCTATCTCCAAGTGATCCAGTTCTGGTAATTTCAGGGGACAGCTTTGGATAATAGGAACCTCCAGTAGCATCCTACACACAGAGCCTG
Source organism: Chrysolophus pictus (assembly GCA_037305975.1). Lineage (NCBI taxonomy): Eukaryota > Metazoa > Chordata > Aves > Galliformes > Phasianidae > Chrysolophus > Chrysolophus pictus. Next base: position 184,075,392 of record CM074576.1, read on the forward strand.
TCCTTCCCATGCAAATATGTCTTTTCCTTTCCTCTCTCCTTCACAGCAGCAGCTGAACATGTATGTGATGGCTGCAGAGCCCTCCCTGCTGTTGCATGGAAAGGGTGCAGCTGGAAGGGAAAAGAGGAGGTGTTTTTGTTGGGACAGACTGTTTCAGCAGCAGCAGCAGCTCCAAGTGCTGTTTCACTGCTGATACTTTGCATGCTGGAGTAGATGGCAGTGCAAAAGGAAGCTCTGAATTGTGAGGCTGTTTGCTGCTTGTATGGCCATTCCCGGCTTTACCCCAGCCCATCTGCTCCCTGTTGGATTCACCTGCTGTAACCTGTTCTTGAAAACTCCCACTTACTGTGGCTCTAAGAAATCCCTAGAAGTACTTATAAAATATCCTTACATCTAGAGTTGCTTTTATAATCTTTATCAAATGTAGCATGCTGCAGTTTTATCCCACTACTTCTTAACTGGGTAGACAAGGAGAACTTCTTACTGCTCTTTTCTTCTGTAGTAACTTTTATACTTGAAGATTTCTTCTAGACATTCCTCTTTCATGGGCTAATCCAGTTCTCTCAATAAACTGGATAAAATAAAATGGAGATTCAGACTTGCAAGCTCAAACAGTGACTAAAATACCAGTCACCTGTGAGATTACTTCTCTATCACTTCTAGGAAAGGAGTGAATTCACAATAAATAGAAAGAAAGTTTGCTTGATTTGTTCAGTTCTGGTTTCTTTTCCTTATTGAAAGTGGTTAAGAGCTGCTTCCATTCTTGTTAGAGTTGGTCACCTCACCTGAACCAAATGTCTTACAGTCCTGTTATCCATCTGTCTACAGGAGGTGATAACAAAGTTTCTAATTTGGTAAGGTTGTGTTTCTAGACGAAAGAAGATTTGTAGTATCTTTTATTAGACCAGTTGTTATACTGGAAATAAAAGACAAGGTATTGGCTGTAGAATTACCTCTATTAGAAGTCATTTCTAAGGTTCCTAGATCTTATTTCTAAACATCATAATATAAAGTGAACCTTCTAGGAATTTCTAGACATTCAGAAGCAAGGAGAAATACTACCTTACTCATAGCTAACTCCAAGTTATGCACACAGTTATATAAGGAATTCTTACTTTTCTCTGGAGGAGCACAGGACATACTGGTTTGGAAAGATTTGTGGTACACCAAGATTTTGTCCAGGTCAGATGAAGGGTTTGTTATTAGAAGACAGGATAGTAAACAGCTTGCAGGTCTGGATTATTGTCTAATTTAAAATAATTTACAGAATCTCGATTCATTTTAAGTATTTGTAGTTTTGAAACTGAAATAATAAATATTTATGAAAATGAAATGAACTATAAAGAACACATTCCTGAAATGAAAGTGATGTTTCAGCTTCTCAGTTCTACCCATGCTTTAGGTAAATGAGAGTTTTACAAATGAACAGGATGAATATGATCACATAATGATGCCCTTTCCAAATGTGGGCAAGGAGCAGACTGAAGCTGCAAACAGGTGGTGCTGTTCCCTTTGGTCTCATGCCCTGCTCTGCAGGAGATGATAATCTGTGACTAATTTCCAACGCTTGCAAGTCAGTAAGTACTTAAACTAGTACTTTGACTTCTAATGTGCACTCTATTACTTTACAGATGAAAATCTATTTGTTTACCCCTTAATGAACTGTAAATTGTTTGAGAGAAAGGAATACTGCATCTTTAATACTGCAATCAATTGTAAAACTGACACTTCAGATTAGTGTAGGTCATTTGGGGTCTACTTTACAATCCAGCAATCAAAAGCATTTTACATCCACAGTACTGTGATGACGGTATTCTTATAATTCCATTTGAAAATGCTTTTGGTTTTACTGTCAGTTCTTATAAGCAACAAATCCATTTTGCCATGGTGAGTAACTCTTCCTGCAGTGATGAACAACATGAAATTATTTGAAGTTGGTCTGCTAAATTTCCTCTCCTTTCATTAATAGTAAATTCTTACCAAAACAAAAAGAAAGAAAGAAACAAACAAAACAAACAAACAAAAAAAAGATTGCATTCATTTAGTAATATGAAGTCTTAATCTTTTTCTAACTCTTAATCTCTTGCTTGGGGTAGAAACAGATGTAAGGAAAACAACTTGTTCTGTCTGGAAATTACTCAGAGAAATTATCTTCCTACAACCCAGTTGTTCATACTCTAGGTCAAGGACCAGTTTGATGCTAATACACAATAATTAGTAAATTAGTCTATTATTTACTAAGTGAAGGCAGGCATATCTCACCGAGACAGGAACTGCTGAGCAGAGAGGCTGAGTGATATGGCAAACTGAGCACAAGGAAAATTTCAAACTAGAACCCTTCACCCATACATTCATATTTCTATAATACATCAGATTACTATGTATTAAACACTATCATAGCACTATGAATTACACTGATTAGTTTCCAATTAAATATATTTTAAAGCACCATAAACAAGATGTGACATTTCCTGCACTAAAGGTAAGCAAAAATGGAAGAAAATAAGAGGATTTTTTTTTTGCGGGGGGGGGGGCTGGTGAGGGGCAGAAATACTGTCTGAAAAAATGGTTCCTAATAGCGACGTGAAAAATTTCCTTCAATTTTTTAAGAGCACAATTGTGCAGGCCTTCAGCCAACAAGCACCAAGTAAAAAATTCTGGTTTGATGTAGGCTGTGCCATAGACCCTCTCAGGTGATAATGCATTCGGTTCTATACACTCCATCTTTTTAAAATGTTCTATGAGTATCAGAGTTAGAAAACTCTGATGGCCTTAGTACTTTTCTGCAAAAATGGTATTTTCAAGGTTACACATTATTGATCTGTATAACACTGTGTGAAAAATCTTTCCTATTGCTGATACCTGAAATTGTATTTGTTCTGAATTTTTAAAATTCTATTTCAGAGGAAAGACAGCTTGGGCATTTGTAAAATGCCTGGTGTGACCCTTAGTGAAAGTAATTCATAAGTTTCTATAAGAAAACACTCTTATTTCATAAAGGCTAATAACAAATTATGCTAATACATTTACTATCTATAGGCTTCACAGTTGTTGGTGAACTTTGTTTTTTGGTTGCTTTCCAGAAGAAAAAGGAGTTACAGTACATAAGACAGATAGATGGTAAATTTGAAAAGAACTTGGGAAATTCGTGATACCATGGTGAGGAGAGAAATTAACATGGGAGATTTTGAAAGAAGGCATCTTTGTTCTTCTAAAGATGGAGCTGTAATTGTCCAGAATTCACTTTTAATGAGAGCTTATCACTAGCTTATCTTGTTCTTCCTACTGGCATTTCTGTGTCACGTTGCCACTCTTGTACTACAACACTGACTGAAAGAGAAATGTAACCTAATTACTACGAAGAAATGTTTCATTTCGCTGTTTTCTTTAAAGAAACTTAAAGCCAAATTTATATTAAACATTTTATAATGGGAGACTATGGCATTATGATTTCCAGCAGCTTTGAGCTCCCTGTTTGAGTGATGTCTGCCTATGTAGGCTTCTGGACAAAGTCTGTTTTTGACTGTATATTTACAAAAAGCAGCGTTCCATATAAGTAATAAAATAAGGAAGATCTTTGAAGGCAAAAATGTTAAATTCAGGAGACTAAGTTCTGCAGCACTCATTATAGCTGTAACAAGTGGTTCACATGGACTCACAATTTGTTTTATTAACATGATATTCCTGATCTGATGTGTCACGTTTGATTTTCCTCATGATAATGAGGTATGATTATCCTCAGAGTCACAGTGCTGTCACTTACACTACAAGATTTTTCAAAAGGAGGAAGAAGTTAGAGGATTTGTCTTTAAGACATCTAAATTGTATATTTGGATGGAAAAATGAAAAATAATCCAATTATTTGAGCAGGGATTCTCCTCCATTTCTAAGTCTGGTGGAAAATGTTGACAGCAGAGAGCTGCACAGGTTCTCTTTAATGGGGAGAAGAAAAAAAAGCAGAAGAAGAGATGTAGCTGCAGAAAGGAGTGAGAAAGAGTAAGAAAACAATTTCCGTTCTTTTACTTTCAGACAGCTATTTTTGAGGATGTGACTTCATCAATCTCGGGAAACACTTTATTCTCCTTTTTGGCTATTTTGAGCTGCTGAACAGAGCTGATGGCAGGTGACAGCAGAGGAAGGTGGCAGCTGATGGGTAAGAACTGTCAGGCAACAGCTAACAGGTGACAAACAATTTTCCAAGGAGCTACAACTTACAAAGTACTATTGCACTCCAGTTTTCTAATTATGCATCATTTGATTCATTTCAGATCCATATTGCCAGAACAGCCTCTACAAAATCATTTCAGGTTTTGTAGAGGTCCTTTGTAACTCAAGTGTGATCATTAAAAATTGAAATCTCCCTACTGCATGGGGTCATGCAGGCCCTTCATACACCTGGGGCAGAAAAACACTTCTGTAGAATGAAAATGATTTTCTTTTGTGGTGACTTCATGCTTGGAGACCCTCTCCTGCTATCAGTAGGTAGGGGTGAGCATATCTAAGCGCCCAGAGCAAAAGCATGTGATAAAGTTTCTTGGCTCTAGCTCTTGCTCAGGTTTGAGTCGTGTCACTTGCTCACACCACTACACTGTGATGCACAATGCACCCATTTCCTTGATCGGGAAGTGGGAGGCTTTGATGTGGTCCTGGTGAGTGCTGCTTGCGGTGAGATCCTCTGATGAACTGATCCATAGAAATTCAGAGCTATAGTGGTATGAAAGTGAACCGTTTAATAACAGCCCCCCAGTGAAGGGAACCAAAATCCAGCACTACTTTTTCTGAGTTTTCCAGGTCATGATTGTTCGCTTTCTTGTGCTATTTTTAGGAGACAAATCTCTTTCTTTTCAGGTCTTGCCAAGAGATAAGGCAAGCTTGCTTTGAGATAAGGAGGACTTGAAAAAATACCAAAGGCTGAACTTTTCTTGTGCACTTAAAGACAATCAGCTTGACACAGCCACATGGCAGGAAACTAAGTGTGTATTATCTTGGAACTGCCTCCCATATACTCAATTTGGATGACAACTTCTTGACTCAGTAATGGATTTCCTGCCTGTTTTTCTTCTCTCACTTCAGGAAATGCTAGCATTATGTAAAGAAGCAAATCAAAATAAGAAAACAAACAAACAAAAAACAAACAAACAAAAACCCAACAAAAACAATGGCGTGACAAACTGAATTTGTGGATGTGCTGATGGCATTTATGAAAGAAAAATGTCAGGGACATGAAAGATGCTTGAAAGCAGTTGCTTATGACCAAGGGATATGAATGAATGCAGAAGAGATCTGGTTGGGAATAGTGGAATCAAAGCATAGTGGAGAAGGTTTTAGCATGTGAGTCAGAAGAGAAGAGATTAAAGCTTTCAAGGTTAGCTGGAAGATCAGGACACTTAGAAATCTGAGAGGAGCGGTTACTGCTGTCTTGTTTTCATCCCTCACTTTCTTGTTCTGGGCCTAGGAGTTTCATGATTTTAATTCTTATTTTGGCTAAGTTGCCAGTTTCCATTTCCCTCTTGTACAGAACTCAAATACAGTTATATCATCTAAACACAGGTTTTAGCATAATTTCAACCTATGAATTATCCATTCTTCCTCTGGCACAACATGTGCTCCTGTACAAAGTAGACTGTACCAATCAAAGACTAGAGTTCATGTTGGTCAAGGAAGCAAACAGAAAACTCATAGAAGGCACCCACGAATGATAATGAATCACTTCATTCTTTTATTGAATGGTGCAATGTATCTTCTTCTGTAGTGTGTCATTGGCTTAGGTTGTAAGCTAATCTTTGTCCTTGACATTAGGTCTATATTCCCACAGTCCTATGAAGGGCAAACATTGACTGAGCCTATTTGCTTTCATTAATACTTATGAAAATTTTATAGGTAAGGAAATATTCATACTGAGGATCAATACCAAAAAAGGTGCAGTATAAATATTTCATATATAAGTATGACATATATAATTTTTTTCTTGTCTTTCAAATATATTTCTTTCGGTATAGGAAATCTGTACTTTTCCACTCTTGTTTTGGTGGCTTTAACCACACAGGAGAGTTGTGACCTTGTTGAATGGAAAGTTCAGATTTTTGCTTAAATGCTTCACATATAGAAACTATCCACATGTGAGGCAATTATTTACAAAGGGTTTTCCTTTCCTTAAAGCAATAAACAAAGACAAGAGTGTTTCCAGTAGAGAGGATTAAAACCCTTGCTGACTATGAAATACTTCACTTGTTTCATTTTTCTTTATAGTTCCAAATCCCAGCACTCTGTGGAATGGCATTTCTGCTCTGGCAAATCTTAATATTCTTTATATTTATCTATCTACCTACCTACCTACCTACCTACCTACCTACCTACCTATCTATCTATAAAATACACTGAAACAGTTCATAATCAAAGATCAAACAGTTTTTACAGTTTTTATAGGGGGTCTGCTGTAAGTCCACAGATCTATATTTAAGGTAAATAAAATACATGGTATTGCTGAATAATGCCATTAATGTGTTTTAGCACTTAGATTTCAACTTTGGAACTTCATTATAAGCACTTATTGAAAGAACGGAAAAAAAAAGTAAAAAGGAAGAAAAATCTGGACTGTGAAAAGTGAATTTTTAGGTGACAATTTCTATTCAAGAAAGTTCCCCTTACACGGTGGTGAAAGATGGTGGCACTTGTCATAGTGGCAAACAATAGAGGAATGTGAGATGCAATTTAGATACTAGGATTAAAATTAATTTAGAGTTGGTGTAAAATGAACTCTTACTTTCCTGCAGTGTTGAAGACTGGAAATACCAAAGCCAAACAGGAGGTGCTGAATTTGTAACTAAAGAATTAAGGACAAGGTACTGAGAAACCCTTGTTGAGGACAACAGTATATTTCCTTCCTTTCCTTTACCATTTTGCACCTCCCAGAACACGGATAATGATAGATTAGGGCTCATCTAAAATAAATAAGTTTATTTGCTGTAGTGCAATATTTCACGTGTAATTAATAATTATAATAATAAATAATAATTAGTAAATTAATAATAGTAATTTGGGTTATCAGATAAAGTAATTTATAAAACGAATTCAAAGGTGATGTGTGCAAGTAAAAACTGCAGAGAAGAAACTCCCAATTTTGAAAAAATGCTCTTTATGGGAAGGAATACATTAGTTTAACCCCTTTTATTCTTGTTGTGGAAAATATGTGGAATATTACTTAAAAACAAAATTATGATAGGCAACTTAGCTCAGTACTGTTTTATTACTATGAATTTCTTTCTAACTATCAAAGACAATGTCATAACTTGTCACAGCCATGTTTATCAAGTGAAAGGAACTGGAAGTTTCTTCTATAAATGTTGGTCTGAAAGCAAATGTAACAACTATATTGATAATTTCACATCCTCTTATTGGTTAATCATAAAGAAAACTAGCACATCAAAATAAAGTGGCATATATACTATTCACTAAGGACTTCAATCAAAATGAGGAGAATGGAAATATTAGGAAACAAAACCGTGAAAGAAGCTTTAAAATCTAGGAAGATCTTGGAAAATATGTAAGTGCTGATTTTTTGAAATGCCTTATATTAATTGGAATTACAGTTTCTTTCTTTAAATCACAGAAGTTAATTAAGGAGAATTGTGTCAGCAATGGCACATTCATAGGAAAAAAATTAAAATATTAAATGGCCAGCAGGATGAACAGGATTTTCACTTACGCCTACTTTCATAAATAGCTCTTGATTTCTCATACAGCTCATATGGGTCAGGTTTCCGTGGATCAAAGGCCTCTGTTGAATCGGGAAATGAACTCCTGTGAAGAGTGGGTGGGTAGGGAATATTCTGTGGCATAGCTGGAGCAGATAGGCTTGTCTGAGGGCTGCCTTGATTCTCCCATCGTTCCATCACCTGGAATAAAAACACACAGAGAATAAAGCTGTTTTGCAAAAACTGCATGTGCCACGAGACAACAATTTCAGTATACGATAAGGCATTCTGTTAATTATCAAATCCCTTCACTGTCTTTTGAGAGGAAAGATGTGCATTGTATGCTTTAAAATTACTTGGCTGAATTTGTCATTTGTCCCTCATGGAAAGGCGTGATCTTTCTCGGATAATATGATCCTGTGTGGATTAAGACCCACTACCCTGCAGCGTGTGGATTGTCTCTTACAGAATGCCCTGAGCTATTGGAAAGCACTCTACTAAAGGCAAAATTTGCGTGACTGTGAAGATAAAAACTATCAGATTCAGCAGAATACGTAACTGAGGAGGAGCGCTTAACAAAGAAGTGCCCAGGCTGGACTGCAACTGAATGATCTTAATGTCGTATCTTTTGAGAATGCATGAAGATACCTAACTGCAATGGGTCAAATAAATAGATTACTGCAACTGCAAACAAAAGTTACTGCTTCATGTGAAGAATAGATAATTCCCACACGCAAAATTATCAGAGCAGATATTTGAGTAGCTAGTTGAATGATACACTACAGAACAAGGTGAGCATTACTCTGATGCAGATTTTCTCGTTACTTGCGGTTTCTTTCTTTTAACAAAAATTACACTGCTGTCATCCAACCATGTTCTCAAGCACAGGATAAGTTTTTCTGTTCTTCCAGACCAGACGCCTGTGAAAAGTACACAGGAGTGTATCGTCTATTCATGAAAGCCCCCTCAATCCAAGCTTTCTTGAAGACTGCCTTTATTGGTCTCTGAAGCACATCAATCTAGAAGGGAGATAATATGCACTGTGCAAAGACGACTTAGGGATACTGGGGATTTCTTTTGAAGGAGCTGGCTAGTAATTAAATTCCATTAGCAAATATGTTTGGAAAGATTAAGTTAAACAAAACACAAACGTTTATCCCAGGCAATGAATATTTGACTTTGCCTGTTACCCCTGCTGAAGCAAAGGCTGGCAGAGGCTCCAGAATAGTGTATTCTTTCATATGGTCCAACAATCAGTTAATTCCGCAAAAAATTACTCTCAGAAGCAAACTGAAATGTGATTAAGCTTCTAGTATTCATCAGCAGTGCTTTGTCAAAGATGACTGCAAGTCCACAGAAAGTCTGCTCTATAAATTGTGATTATCCTTCAACTCCAGTTCCTTGTTTTCAAAAGATATTTGGCTCAGCAGGTAAGCTTTGTTCAGGCTTTTTCAACAACTACTGCACAGACTAACAATGCTTGAGAGTCTTTGTGAAGAATATGTAACTCACTCGGCACATCCCAAAGTGTCTAACACTGTTAACTTCATATTTTGAAAGAGAATATTGGCCATTTTCAGTTGTTGAGTACCTTACTTATACTTCAAGCTACATTTCTGCCACAGTTTTTGAGGAAAGTACGTCTGGTTCATCAGAAACTGAAGAAAAGGAAGGTGTTTCAGTAAATAACAGATGACTCACACACTTGTATGTATTGGGTATAATATTTAAATGGAGAAGGGGAAGTATTAATGCTAATAATGAAGATAAGGAATATTGTATTCAAATCATACCAACATTGTTCAAGAAAGAGGTGGTGGGTAAGATATAAAAGATGTGATATGAGAGATGCTCTGGGTGAGTATATCCTGTGCAATAAAATGCCATATACTTGAGTTATTATTGAAATAACTTCAGTGCAGGAAGGTACCTAATGTACACTCAGGTATCTTTTGCAGAGCAATAAATGCATCCTATATTGAGTAAATTAGCCTGAGTGGCAACCCACATGAAAATCACAATAATACTTCTGATAGTGCCTCCAGCTCTAAAGGAATTATCTAAGATATACATAAACATAGATGCAGGATATAATTATATTGTGGAAGTGGAATTCAAAGGTTTCCAGAAACAAATCTGATTACGATCCCAATGCTTAAGCTGGGGTCAGTACAAATTCCTAATATAATAACGGAGAAAAATGTTTAGGGTTTGCCTTCAGTAAGGAAAATGAAAAAGAATAAAAAGTCAATGAATCAAACTACCTATCATCACTGTGAAGAGGAAAGATGGGAAACCCAGACTAGAAGAAAAAGTTTCCTAGTTTTTAGGAGAATAGCAGAGTAATAGAACAAACACTTACCTCTTTCAAAATGTGAAACAGAATAAAATTAAAATAATTAAAGAAGATTTTAAAAAGAGAGAGGAAAACAATTATCTTTGATGAACGAACCTTTCCCTGGAGGAAGGACAAGAAATGAGATCAGTTCACAAAGTCCTACTGGGTCTTACACATCTAATTCTTGTTTGCTGGTTTCTGATCTCCAAATCTCTATCTCTACTGCTTTGCAATGGGTAATACTACTAACAAAAGTAGTCCACATGCAGATAAAGATAAGAGGAATTATGCTTCCCAAACTCACATCAATTAGTTAAACAGTCACATAAAGTCACATAAAGTTTGGCAACGAGAGTCACGTCATCATAGTCATCATGCTAACATACAGATAAGGCACTCTTGAAACTGTGTAAGCATGGTGTTGTATGCAGTGCATGAAATCTAAACTGGGTAATGGTTTGGTGCCATTGCTCAATTATAATTTGAGCAATGATTTGAACCAAATCATTCTAGTTGCAATAAACATGCCACCATCCAATATGAATGGATGTAAATTTGTGCTGTTTCAGCATTAAAACACCCTAACACAAAACTAAGAAAGCTATAAAAAATTAACTCTAGACCTACTAATGTGAAAAAGAGTAAAAATTACTCTCAAAATGTCAAGCTTAATCCATTTATAAACAGAAATTTGCATGTTTTCTACTCCAAAGAAATGGCCAGCGAGTGTGGCCTCAATGATGGCGCTTCCTGCTGCCTTCTCCTCCAGACTCCAATTTTTGAGCCACTATCTTTTTGGTTCCTGTCACCCATCCTAAAGTTCCTTTCTCCAAACAGTGCTCGGGAGACTCCAAGTGCATAGATCTGCAGAGCTTATTAACAAGGCCACCCCTGATGCTGTGTCTCACCTAGAGTTGGGGTACTGCTGAGAGGTGTCTCACGAGCTGGGAACGGGTGGGTTAGATGAAAGTCTACACAAATTTGCTTTGAATGATAGTCATCTTACGAACTCAATGTGTATAATTTTGAAAGGGAACTTACAGGCTTTGGAGTTTTCCATGGAGAAAAGAAACCTGAAATAAACGAAAAATAACATTAGCAGATTTTTCTGGTGCTTAAAGGATAGAGGCTCAGTGGTGTCTTTGCTCCCATTCTCATACGTGTCTGCTGACAATATCAACATATTAAATAACTTTGTACACACACAGGAAGAAATTACAATCCACAGGGGATAATTTCTAAGAAAAATACATGTATACATATATATGTGTGAACACATATATATATATGCATGTGGAGCCATTGAGATCATTGCCATACTTTACAAACAGCATGGAAATTAAAAGAATTAAACAGGACTTCCAATTTTCTTGGCGGACATTGGACAAGACACCAAATGACCTGATAGTAATGTGTCAAATGCAAGCACACCTTTAAGAAGAAGCAATTCAGAACATCATATTAAAAGAAATAAATCTAACAGAGACTTGTTTAGAGGCAATGCCTAGAGAATTGTTTCATCCATCTAGGCAAGGCAGCGAAGTCTTGGGGGAGTTGCTTGTGTCTTCTGATATTGTTTTATTTCTTTTGCCATTAGCAAGTGGTCACACACTTCCATCTCTTCTAAACAACTACTTACTTCCTTTGTTATCCACTGACTGATACCTACTGTACCATAGAATGGCTTAGGTTGGAAGGGACATCAGGGATCATCCAGCTCCAACTCCCATGCTGCAGGCAGGGCCAGGGTGCCCAGGGTGCCCAGGGCCCCATCCAACCTAGCCTTGAAGCTATTGCAATTACTTCTACTGTACTTCTACTTGAAGCTACTATTTCTACTGTAGCTTACAAATGTTTAAAACTCCAGATATGTCATTTTTCATAGAAGGAGATAATTTGAAATACTAATTGTAAACAGTATTTGTCTCTTACACAGCACAACATTCAAAAAGTTAAACACACCAAGAATTAAATAAAAACAAGCATTTCAAAGGATTGGGGCACATTTTCTAAAATGCATGTTTTCCACAGAGCTTTCATAAAAAAACCCCCCTCATTCTCATTTTAACAACAGGTTAGAAAAAGCCTGTGAGATTTCTAAGATTAAAAGCTCATGACAAATAGTTGTGTTAGAAACACAAATGTTGAAAGATCTAAACTGAGACCTCCCAGAGGAAGGCTGCTCTTTCATTCCAAAAAATGAATTAAGAGTAGTATGGACTTCATTATTTCATTTTCAAGGTGAATTTAGAAAAACAATTAAATTCACAAGGATACTAGGAAAAGTATCTTTCTACAGATGAAAAACAAAAGGAACTGGGTGTGTAAATAACATTTAACATTTATGGAATTCTGTGATAATTAGGTAATGAGTTTGCAGACAAACACTGGCTGTTTTGTAACAAGTGATAGTGTTTTTAAACAAAAAGTATATTGCGAAAAGTAATCCTGGAAAGTTTTATGTTCACTGACTGCCATGTCTAGATAGAAACTTCTTTACTAAAGAGTAGACATATTTCTTCCCATCTGCAAATTCAAGCTGAGATTACAGATATCCTATATAGATCTGGCTTGTGTGCCACCACCAGCACCTGTAGTAGAAACAACCTTAACATCTTGAATGGCAGAAATTCAACATTTTTCATACCTGCTGTTGCTCTGTACAGCTAATGAGACTGAAAGTTAAAGAACACTTTTCCCTTGAAAGCTAAAAATAAGACTTGAAACTCGTAGGACGTCTGCAGAAAGATGCCTCAAATCAACCTGCACTGATTTGGTGTTTGAGGAATATTTGTAGAAGTAGCCTTCCCTGCCCACTGGTACTGCTGCACATCCCATAGCTTATCATCAGCAAAAATTACTCCAGGTCAGATTGAAACGTTTTATTTCCTCCTCTGTTTACTTACTGTCTCTACCTAAAAATTTATACTGCTGGACTTATCATATTTTTACTTGATAGTAAAAATTTCTGATAAGTATTTATAAACCAAATAATGACATATTGCAACATAAAATTGATAACATTTACACTCAAAACAAAGAAAAGGCAACATTTATTCACACAGCATGAAATTATATTAAGAGAACTAATGGGTCTAGAGTGCCACGAAGGTAAAAGATCCAATGAGATTTAAAAGAAGTACTGGATATCCAAATGAGTACAAAAGCACATCGGAAAGATGAAACCTCTAGAGGTAACATACCTTGGAACTGATATTAAAATTAATTTTTCAGATTTCAATTCATATATTAGATCAAGGCCCCATATAAGATGAGACAGTTGGCACTTACGCCAAACACTAGGTGCTTGACACAAGGTCTAGTTCCATAATGTTCTTTCTATCTTACATATATTTCATGACGGTTTTAATTTTCCTGAAGTAGCATGTCTCCTCAGATGAACTGTATATCTTTTTCCTAATCTAAACAAAAGTGCCTTTAGTCATTTTATTCAACATACGCTGACTATGGATAATAAATGTGAACCATAAGTGCCCAGAATTATAACTGATATACCAATACATATGGCTATTGCTGCAAATGAAAGAATTCAAGAGTATAATGCATATGGAATACACTGTAAGCATAACAGAAACTTCACATGGAAAAGAATAAAAAGAAAATGTACTTTCCTTTGGGGTCTGCAAGCTCCCTTCTTTCACCTTTTAATATTGTTCTACAGAACTATAGAACTGATTCCTATATATGTTGAAAAATGAGGCTTGGAAGCTTATCTGAAGAATACATTCTAATGATTTGCATACTTAACCGTGTTGGCCTTCTGCAGCCAGATTTACAGCTGGCAGTGAGAAGGAGTAGATTTGCACTTGGTTTGGCCTCACTTCTCAGTATCGCTTTTTTCCTTGGTTCCATTTCCTGCTGTGTTTTCTCCAAAAGAGATGGTGGGACCCTGCCTGGATGGCAGCACTCGGCAGATGGGCATCAATCCATTACTGATTTAGAGACAAGACTGAGAATTGTTGTCCAAAAGGTACAGCTTTCAGTTTCTTGAGTATTCACGCAGTACTAATATTACTCAACCTTTTAACCAGCTTGCATTTAACTACACATGCACACACAGGATAAGCTCTTATAACCTCCTTAATCCATTCCCAAATTTCTATGCCCCTCTCCAACTCCCAACCCTCAATAGTCCAACTTCATGGGATGCCTTCTAGAAAAAATAGAATAACTGAGAACATTATATATACATACATGTATACATACACATATAAACACATACAGAGACATATACTTTAAAATTTGAAATAATAAAAGTCAGCTTAGAGCCACCTAAATGTACTTCACGCAATTGATTCTTCCCAGAGGGGGTTTCCTGCTTACCCATGTGACTGACAGCCATTCTTTCTCATCATCGCTTTCCTGCATAAGCTGCAGCTCACCTGAATTATACCACATCACTTTATTCATTTAAAGTTTAATTACACCCATAATTATGTAGTGAAATGTGATGTAATGTGTAACCATGTGACGATAAAATACGTAATTTCCCACACTTCTCCAAATTTACTTTTCAGTAAATAATGATTTATTTTTAAATAACAGCTAACTAAACTACACTAAGATACAGCAGCTGTTGGCCATTTATAAAAATGTTAATGTTTCATTTTAAATAAGTTGAGGAAGCAGTAATATGGTGTTTAAAAATCAGAATTACATTTTCTTGCAAAGCAGTGTGGAAATAATATTTCTGACATTCAGTTATTAATTATATTTACCACCTTTCAAATTGAGCTTCTCTGCAAATCAGAGCAGGGAACTGTTATTACTGTACTAAGAAATACCAGGAAGAGAAAACAGATATTGGATTATAATGCTTTTGGGGGAAAATATATATATGTATATACATTTCTTCCCTCAGATCAAGGAAAACTCTAGTTTTAGGCTGCTGTACTTCTTTTTTTTTTTTTTAAATGAAACTCTCCTATAAGAAAAAACAAATCACTTCACATTTACTGTCTTTATTTCCTCCTATATACAAATCTAAGCATTCTTTTATGATAAAATATGATTACGAATTTCATATATGTTTTACTTCCAATTCAGTAAGTATTCATTGCAGCAAAGCTCGGTTTGCCAAAAGACTCTTACCAGACAAGGCTTAGAACGTTTGCAAGATATAATCATGCCTTGATTTGTTTATTTCGTTAAAAATACTATTTTTGGCATCAGTCCAAACATCAGCAATACAAAACGAGCCTATGGTTATTAGTCTGCTGCCCTGTGCATGACTTTTGCTAACTTTTCATCTCCATTTTCTTCCAATCACCAGACAAAGCAAGTTTCCTCACTACTTCGTATTGATTCCGGGAAAACTTGAGGCCTTGTTAAGTCACAAGTAACCAATGTAAGTGTCACCTAACCACAGGACCTTTAAGGATGTTCATCTCTGAGGCAGACATGTAATTAAACTGAACCCTGTGAACACCTTGATTTCTGCAGTGATGGCATGTGGTAATGCTGCAGAGAGGAACTTAGCAGTGTCAAAAACAAGACCTTTTCATCCAAAGCAGTATTCAGGGCACGTCATCTTCCTTCCACATCGCCTGTCTCGCTGATGATACAGTGAGAGCTTTGCCCATTAGCTTTCACTGGGCTTCTTGTACATTTTTTCCTTGTTTTTTTTTTTTCCTTTTTCTTTTTTTTCTTTTTTTTTCTTTGTGTGTGTGTGTGTGTGTGTGCTAAAAACCTTGCTGCATATGGCTTTCTGAGCCAAGCTGTCCCAAGCATTACACAGACCTTTCTCATATAGATGTTTGGAAGTCAATGAACAGATGGCTGATGAGCACTCCCAGAGCATTAACTTACTCCACAGACATCTTATCAAAGTCCCTGTGACAACACTTCAGCAAAAGTTTTCCTTCCTATAAAAGTTTCTGTATAAATTTACTGTCACAGTAGATTTTTTTCCATGCTTTTTCTGTCTTTTACTGAGATTGGTGAGAGTTGCCTACAGTGGGCCTTAATTGCAGAGGTTCCAATAACCTGTTATTTTTAAATGGGTATGACAGCATATGACTACTCCAAGAGCTGAGACTCCTGGTACACATGTTTAGCAGGATGCAACGAACCATTTCTTGTCATTTTTGTGACACCTGACCCCTCCTTCTGTATGTTTACATTTTGTTGATCTGTGCTTGGTACATGTGGATTAGGTGCACAGAACTCGAGCTACAACTGGGCCCACTTCTTAAGACATAAAATATTTTCAGAATAATATTCAAAAAGAACTGCTGGGAGAGAAAATGGGTTTCTCATGAACCTCAAACAAAGACATAACATTAATGCAATTATTCAAATATTTTCCCCTATTCAGGTAAACAAACCCTACCAAGGAGAACAAGTACATTCAATTAACTTGTATGCTATCGTAAACAAAGCCTAAAAGGAAACAATAACTTAAAACAGATGGAAATCATGAACACAGGTAGGTGTTTGAAATGATTGTGTCATAATTAAAACATCAGGTGATGTATAGGGAGGGGCAATTAGTGGCTCAGGTTCTAATAAAAACAATCATTATTACATCTTTTTTTTTTTTCCCCCAAAGGTTTGTTTTTTTTTTAATAGCCTAAAGAGCATCAGGCTCTTATTCAAGCAATGAGAGAAAAAATATCTACCTTGAAATAAGGAGTAGGTATAAGAAAACAGGGAGATTTAGCTCCTCAAACATAGTTAGCTAGTCCAGATGTTAGATGTACCTCAGAGTGATGGTGCCGTGCTGTGGAGGATCCATTTGGTCTTTGATCAGAATTTGGCTGTTGATGCAATGAGTCAAAAACCAACACAGCGCACAAAGGGAGGGGGAAAGATAATAACAAAGCATCAGGTTTGACTGGGCACTCAATGCTATATATGATTAAATCTACAGCCTTTTGACAGCCCAGCTAGCTTCTCCCTACAGTGGCCTACATACTGGCAGCATGACACGTAACTGATGTAGCGCTGTGCTACGCTGAAACAAAGGCTGGACACAGCCACCAGTTATAACAAATGCAGGTCCAGATTAATAAAACTGTGAACTACACCTGTTTTCTTTAGTGCTATTTACATATGCCCAGATGTTATCAATTAGCTTTGCCTAAAAGAGACACACAATGATAGAAACTGATCCCAAGTCCAGGTGTGGTAGCACTAATAGAAGCAGTGCTCCAACAGAAATCAGCAGCTTTTCATTCTCTTTGGCCTATTAAACTCATGAAAAGTGACTCTGAAGAATGAACATGTTTCCTGACCACAGAAAATCACTCCATTAAGGTGCAAGGAAAAGAGCAAACACAGTCCACAGGAAGTTCAGCTGAGTCTTTAGAACTCATCAGGGTACCATCTTCTCTGGCTCATGTCCAGGTAATTTGGGGGCAATGTGAGTACAATGCTGTATTTCATCCTTTCAAGCTTCCACATTTTTTAATGAGTAGCATAAAGTGTGAGACAGTGAGGTATATCAGAAATGATGTGGAAGAAGAGGGGCACTTTGGGAAATTAAACTGGATCTCATCTCATTGAGATCTATAGAACTGATACGAAAACTTAATTGACTGTGAGACCAGATACTAAATCAATAATCATCTTTTTATATATAAGGAACATTTTTTGTGCTGTTCATAAAATCTCATTGACCTTGTCATGTCAAGCAACAATTTCTTGATAACATTCAGTTCGTCACAAATAATTAGAGAAAGGATAGCTATTCAAAGTCATATCTAGTAGAAGTGCTTGCTGTTCAAGCTCTGACCCTCCAGTCACCTGCATCTATGAGAATTTCCTTTAAAATACACCAGAGAATCTCAAGCTACCACCACTAAGTTTTTGTTTTCATGAATAGCAAAGAGTCTTTGTTAGCAAGAATGCAGCCATCAGAAAAGGTCAGCAGCTGGCATAGTAATGAGTTAATTTACATTCTAATGGACATACATCTATTTATTTTGCTTGTCTCATGCAGCTCTGTGAATTGCTTATCGGTCAGAGACTTAAAATAATTTCTGGAACTAAAAAGCCTCAACAGACCAAATATTGTCTCTTGATTAATCTGGAAGTGAAGCAGAGCATTTCTGTGTCATAGTTAAAACAGCAAGAGGCAAATGCAACACTTTCAGAGAGAAATTTTGATGCTCAAGTATACAAGAGGCAGGAAAAAATGATAAAAATTTACAATAATTTCTGGAAATGAGAAGTATATATTTGAAACAAGCATCTTTTTATGTGGTCAGGAAGAACTGATTACTTTCCACAGATGATATTTTATAGTAAACACAGAATGTCGTATTGGGCAATAAGAATGTAAGAACTTCTCTGGTGCCTATTATCAGAACAATGTACACAGTTATAGATTTGTTTTCTTGTTGATTGAAAACCACATTGTCTGAAGGGCAGCTATGTGTCAGAACAGAGAAGATGTTGCTACAGTACAATTCAGAACAGATTTTATTGGGACAACATAACCTGAAATGGGAAAAGACATTTTTATAGAACAGAGGAAAACCTCTGTCTCTTGCATTTTATTAAAGAAGATTCCACTAAAAGTTCAAATCCCTTAATCCATTTTCTGCCTTGTGGTTTGCAACTGCAATTAGCACTGGATGAAGTGTTATTTTTCTCACTGAAGTGTGTAATAGGTGCACTTTATGTAAATACTACCCCAGTTAGCTAAAGTCTACATTCTTTGGTACTAACACATGAAGTCTTGAGAAAGAGATCTCAGAGGTTTGCAGGTTGTATATTCTCCTGACATCTTGAAAAGGTCAAGAGGATTTTTCTGTACATACAAGCAAAAGAACCTTTTGCTTGGCAGAAGGAAATTTCCTCTGAAGTGTCTCCAGTTTTGCTCAGGTATGTACTCCAATGACTGCTGCCAAAACCTATTCCAAGTTCACGCATCCGAGCCAGGCTAAGGGTTACAGTTTCTGCCATACTGTTCTAATGCTGTACAAACTAACAATGCAAATAATGCCCTTTCTTGAGCAAACATATTGTGGCAAGCAGCTATCCTTGACCACAGCAAGGTGAAATGATTTGTATATGACACATATGCTGGATCAGCAAGATAATTTAGAATATAAATTGCTCTACCGAATCTTGGCAGCTTCTAGATTGGACTGTGAGTTTTGCCATTCCCCTAAAGACTCTATGTACTTGCTATGAACGAGTCTGACAGTTCAGCTTGACTTTACCAGAAGCTAATTTAAGCTGCAAAACTAACTTTTCAGGACTGCAGCACTGCATTTTCAGAGTTCTCCTGACAGTCAGAAACTTTGTCTAACTATGCCACTGTTTTTGTTCCTATATGTGTTTATAATCTCCTTCTATTTAAGCTTTTACAGTTTCTAAGCACATTAGAGAAAATTCAGTTTACATCATGGCCTGTCATTTTGATGAACATATTCACAATATTTTCCATTAAAATGTAGATGGAGAATACGGTCTTTGTACTTGGAGTCCTAAAGGCCTTTTCCTGAAAATGCACTCACAAGAAGTCTTCAGCAATTGTTGGGAGAAAAAAAGAAGAAAAAAATTTTTCAATTTTAAAGCCATTCATTTACTTGCATGAGAATTTCACATTAAGATATGGACACAAAGGAGTCAGAAGAAATTTAGTGTTGAGATCTATACTACCAGTTCCTGCTCAATTCATTGCATCCCTGTTTTCTCCCAAATGTCT
Organism: Chrysolophus pictus; assembly: GCA_037305975.1. NCBI lineage: Eukaryota > Metazoa > Chordata > Aves > Galliformes > Phasianidae > Chrysolophus > Chrysolophus pictus. Next base: position 184,095,103 of record CM074576.1, read on the forward strand.
CCCAAATTCTTCAGGTGCCTGTTCTCAAATTTCCACACACCTTTGTACATTGTTGCCAAGCTTCCATGCCCAAACTTGAAAACCAGCTAATCTTGAAACAGAGATCAGAAAACTCCCTAAAATAAATAATAAAAATAAATGTAGAGAAACACTCTTGGTTGCCATCACTAAACAGTCATGGAAATGGGAAACCTTGCAGTGCAATGCTTCATTCTAATGGGAGACAGAAAGACAGCACAAAGGAAGTAGGGATAAACCATGCTGCTGAGGCTGGACATCCGAGAACCAAGTTTAGAAAGATTTCAGCTAACTGAACAGAGGTGGCAACAATACAGTGAACTGAAAAACTGTCTGTACTTTGTTGATTGTACAGAAGAGTTTTCCAGATATCATCTCAGTATCTTTTGGGTTGCAATATGTATCCCTGTGGTATTGCTAATTGTGACAGAGGACCTATAGGTGGGAGATGAGGTGGAATGCACCAGGGCAACTTAAGCAGCACTGAGTTATTTTGTGCAGTCTACTGAAGACTACATCAGCTTCAGTGGACACAAATGTAGACTAGAGCAGAGTAGAACAGAATCGAATAGAATACAATAACTTCAGGTGGAGATAACCTTCAAATATCATCTAGTCTGGCTGTCTGACCTCTTCACAGTTAAAGCACATTATTAAGAGTGTTATATAAATGCCTCTCTATGATAGGCATGGGGCATCAACCAGTTCTCTAAGAAGCTTGTTCCAGTGTCTGACCACCCTTACAGTAAAGAAAGTTTTCTCAGTGTTTGGACCTTAGCCTGGACCTTCTCTGGTACAGTTTTGTGCCATTTGCTTGTGTTTAAAGACTGATCTGCAGACACCTAACTTTCAGTGTTGCAACTTGTGAGTTAGAAACTCAGATGCACTTCTAGAAGTGTAGGTCTAGTACCAAGGGTGCTGTACCTGACGCTGCTCAGAAATCTGTACTGGATTGGCAGGTGTGACACAACATCTATGAGAGAATTTAGAGCTTTGGTTATTATCCTGGATAATCTCACTCACTCTGCTGCTACAGTAAAGTTTATGATAGCACAGTGTACCTCAGATGGCCCTAATTGTCTGCTAGTGAGCTCACAGCTGAGCTCAGACTTCCAGTCCTGATTTCTCTGAGGTTTGGGAGCATTAGAAAAAAGTTCATCATAAAGGAACAAACAAGTTAAATTACATAATCTGAAAGACCCTGCTAGTTTCATCTGACTGCCTTTCTGAAATGTTATTATCAAATTACACTGTAGTAACTTCAGAATTTTGTTTTTAATATGGATTAAGCTGTCACCATGGTTCTGAATTTTATTGACTTGCCTTTGAAATCTCTTCTGTGACAATGTGAAATGTCAGGAGCCCAGGTGTGTTAACTAATTGGCTCATTTTCAGACCACATGGCAGAATGATAAACACTTGATGGCAATGTAATGAAAAGGTAATCATACTGCTTGGGCACAGTGGTAGAAACTGGAATAAGCAAGACATGCTTATTTGATTCTTCAAATCCAGACTTGATTAAAAGTAATAATTGCTTCACACTTTCTAGCTCCTTCACACCGGTTTGATAGACCAGTTCATTCATGGTTACTGGGATTCACGTAGAACAGAAAGGCTGGCAGACAGTGGGAGACTGAAAGACAAAAACAATGGTAGAAAGAAAACTAATCGCAAGATTAATATTTTCTTATGACTGAGTCTTAGCTATGAAGCAATATCATTTAGTTTAGGAAAGTGGAATATGTGCAGGGGTTGTTAGCAGATGTACGAAGTGCAAGTATTTGTCTAAATGAATAAGAAAACTGCAGAGAAAAATGCATTTCTAAACACGCAGTTCTCTGATTGAACTTTCAGGTAATTTACCTGGCTTAGAGCTGCTGAAGATTTGATATTGCCCACAATTACACATACCTAGTAGAGAGAAATCTCTTTGCTTTCATGTCCACAGAGTCAAGAGGTAATTCTCAGCATTTGACTTATGAAGTACAAAGCTGAATTTAGTAAAAGCTTTGCAGTGACTGAAATTATAATGGTGAAACAATGTGAAGTTCAGATTTAGTACAAGATCATAGGAGTCAAAGAAAAATTGGAATGACAGAAATTATGATTGATGGACGTGATACTATTGCAGTACAGAACACTACAGAGCATGAAGCATAATAAATTGGTCAAGATGATCAAGTTTGCAAAAAAAAAAAAAAAAAAAAACAACCCAAAATGAGAAATGTCTAATTTTTTTGAATCCCTGTGGCTTCAGAGGCAAGCAATTAGCATAAAGAAGGGCTGTGTCCTTAACTCTAATGAGTGCAGCAGTATTGATGTGTTTTATATGATATTTAGATTGTGTGCTGATCACATGTAGTCCTGCATAGTTCTTTAAAAACTTCATGAACAGAACATTTAAAAATGATGTTGATAAAGGATCCTGACAAGATAGATGGGAAGTGCTAAGTAATAAAAGAATGCATTACATGGAAAAGCAAGAAAGCTTTAAGTAATTTTTTGTTCACTATGACAGTACTCTGTCTCTCAGAGGAATTTAAATTGATTCCAGACAGTTGGGATTTAGACGACATGTCTAACATAATGGAAATAACCTCTCAATGCTGAGAAAATTGGAACAGTGCATAAACATGACAAGTTAAACAGAGAAGATTATGGTGCTGACAACCGTGAAGCACCTTGTGGTCCCTGCAGCTGGCCTAGTCTTCAGAATTATCAAATTTAGAAAGAGTAAAGTACATATCATGTATGTCCTCCCTTTTCCAGAATTGCAACTTCCTGTATAAGAAAGCAAACTAAGTTACACTTGTTTACTGCCTTTTTTTCTGTTAAAATTTTTAGAAGATCTTGAAACCAATCTCGCTAGGATGAGTTTTAATAATATTTCACAGGCCAGAGGAAACCAATCCCAATCCTACTGTAATTTCAACAAAAGTATACATCCAAGTATTCAAAATTCATGTCCTAGTTTCAACTGGGATAGAGTTTGCTTCACAGTGGCTGATACAATTCTATGTTTTGGCTTCAGGAGAAAAACAATGCCTTTATCTTAACCCATGAGTTTTACTTTTTTCCTGATTCACTCCCCCATTCTGCTGGGAGTGGGGAGTAAGCATACGGCTGTGTGGTGCTGAGCTGCCTAGCAGGTTAAACCATCACAATAATTCAGAAATTGTTGATGCAACTTTAAAATATTAATACACACTACAAAGCACCAAAAAGTAAAAATCTGATCTTCTATTGAATACTTTCTTCCATGAAGAATATTCTGAAAGTTGTGCAAATATTCTGCTGTACAAAGAAAGATTCTACAAGGGAGCTAATAGCAACGAGTAATTCCCCTTAATCCAATAAAAATTTACTATTGACAACTGAAAATAAGTAACTTATTACACCATGAATAAAAACGGGTACATCTGTGTACAAACACAAATCATGAGTTTATCATTCATCCCTTTGCTATTATGAACAAGTCAGAAATGCATCCAAATTGCAACTTCTACACCAGCACTCTGCAATAGATGTATTTTGATTTAGTTCGCAAAAGATATATCTTGTTATGCCACAGTACTTTGTATCCCTACAGACAATATAGGAACTCAAAAACAAACAAAAAAAAACACCCCAAAACCAACAAAAATGCATGTGAATACTACAGAATTGACTCATATTATCTAGAGACTACACTTAATCCTCCTCCTGCAGAATTTCACAGGCATTATTTTTATTTCCTGAAGTTATTAGGTTTGATTTAATAGTTTTTTTTTTTTGGTAGAGAAATCCAAAGTGAATTGAATGCTTTCTTATGTATTATACTGCACTTTAAACCACAATTTTTTATTTTTACTATTATTTGCCATCTGTGTATATTTTGAAACACAATGTTTGCAGATTTAGATTTCAAATGGGAAAGTTTTGGAGAAGATATAGCAGCAGATTTCCATTTGGAATTCCATTACTGACTTCAGATTTACCATGATGCACACTATCTTTGCATTTTATCATCATAAAGTGTAAAACTGATATAACAATACTTGCCCTTTTTGTAAAAATCTCTGAAATCCCTACAATTTCTGTGTAATTCTGCCTTTTGTTTTTACTAACTCAAATTAAAACAGGTACACAGAAATGATTCTGGAGTTACTGCTCAGGGAGAGAAGCATCATCATTCCTTAGGTCCTGCATTCAAACCTTTGATCTGCAATACACAGAATGTGCCACCTTGGAAGTTCTTGAAAAAATTACTTTTTATTTTGTGGCAGTGTATCTGGCTTCGATTTGGTACTTACTTCCCACCTGAGATGGAATACCAACCGAGCCAAAGATTTGAGCTAGATCTCCTAGACTTCCTTTCATAGGCAGCTTCAAAGCTTTTACATATACATACCATAAAAACCGGACCAGCCAAACAAACAAACAAACAAACACACACACAAAAATACCAAACTGCATTATAAAATTATTCAAATATATAACTTTTAAAATTAAAAAATATTACAGAATCATAGACTAGATGAGGTTTGAAGGGACCACTGGCTCTGCCCTGTTTGCACTCTCCATTCAAGTATTTATGAACATTGATCAGATTCCCCCTTGAACATCCTCCAGGCTGAACAGTCCCAGCTCCTTCAGCCTCCCCTCACAGAGGTGCTCCAGTAACGACCCTTTGTTGGACTTTCTCTAGCATGTCCAGATCTCTCCTGTACTGGTAGGCCCAGAACTGGACACAGCACTCCAGTTGTGGTCTCACCAATCTGAGCAGAGGGGAAGCATCATCTCCTCAACACTCAGTTTAATACAGCCCAAGATATCATTATTCTTCTTTGTGGATAGATGCCTAGCTTAGATCAATCATAGATCAATCACGGAATGGCTTAAGGGCTTAGAAGGCACCTCAATGATCACCTAGTTTCAGACACTTGCCATGGGCAGGGTTGCCTTCCACCAGCTCAGGCTGCCCAAGATCCCATCCAACCCAGCCTTGAGCACCTTCAGAAATCCCCCATCCCCAGCTTCCCTGGGCAGCACTGCCAGTGCCTCACCACCCTGTGAGTAAGCAATGTCTTCTGAACATCTAAACTAAATCAAATCTGAGGTTCCTGCTCCAATTAGAAAGTTCCTGGATTAGGCTGCAGGTCTCCTCATTTTGCCCGGAGCACTGTTCCATTTGGGTAGAGACTGGCAATGTGTCTCCTAATGTGTGGAAGGGGCCTTCAAGGATCCAAGATTATGTTAACCACAAATTTCTTTAAAGCACAGGTCAGGGTTGTGCCTTACATCCGGTTAAAAAAAAAACATCACCCTAGAACATGACTCCTTAGAGAGCTGTTTATGTGACCTAGAAAATGTATTTTCTGAATCCCTTACTTTTCACTATCTGGTTTATATCCTTTCAGCTTTATTTTAGAGCATTTTTTGCAAGCCATGTCCTCTTACCATTTCTACAAGCTTTCAATGAACAAGTGCCTGCATGACAACTCACAGGAAATTCTGAGATAACATGCTTAATTGTTGGCACAGGAAATGACACACACTGTAGGAGCTGGATATGAAGGAAATATCTTCAAAACTACCTTGCATCTGAATGACTGAATCAGCCAGTACTTTTGCTAATAAAGAATCATATAGAAAATCCTAAGAAACGCCAAATTTCAGGTCATTACTGACCGTAACAGAAACCAGTTAAAGGCAGAGAGAGACCTGACCTTTGCACAGTATAAATAAGAGTCACAAAATAATGTTGAAGTAAATGTGGGAAATGGAAAAAAAGACAGGGAAATGAATAGGATTTTACAAAGCAGAGAAAAATGGAACAGCATCTCATTGATTTTGTTACAAATAGTTTACTAATGGCATCTTACAGAGAAAAATACATAAGGTAATTTTTAAGAAATGGTGCTGCATTGAACTTTTTCACTATAATGTTCTGCTCAACTAGCTGTCTTCTACCATTCAGAAGTGCTTTGACAAGTTTTGACTGCATTATTTGCTCTGTATTTCAGGAATTAATGTGCGCTGACTGCATAAAAATACTTACACTTACTGTTTGCTTGATTTTAAAAGTATTCCACATTGCTCTTTAACAGTAACATCATCTGCCTTAAGACAATGACCCATCTCTCTGCCATCTGCCAGCTTCACTAGTACTGATTTTATATTTTCCATAGCGTTACATAAGCAAAAGCAAAGAACTTACTTATTCTGGAGGAAGCTCAATAAAACTATATTCCCTCACTGATTTTCTATTTAGAATTACATTAAAAGATCAAACAGTTAACCAGTTTCTCTATTCAACGTAAGCCATACTAATTTTACTTTTATTTTTTGAGTAAGGAGTGGGAGTGTTACATCTAAATCCTTCAAAAAAGTCCACTTACATAATAATTTGATTTTATACTCGAACTTGTAATGTCAATGTAAAGAGATGAATGTGTATTTAGTTGGAAGTAATACATTTTCTGCAAGGTCATATTTATAACTACCCTTTTATACACAAACGTGGGTTACATTCTATAGTAGTGTAGGTGAGATTCCTAATTTAGCTATGGTGCACGAGAAAAGTTACAACTTTGTGGTAATATAGATATTTAAAATACAGTCAGTTGTTCTGTGCATACCTCTGGTGAATGGGCATGACACAACCTCTTGCTTAATGAAAACTGACCTTAGTGGAAAGAACTGCTATAACTGATGGCTAAGTAGTCCCTGTTAACTGCATCAGGTTACCTAGTTGCTCCCATTTCAGAGCCAACACCACAAGCCTTGGGTCTCTTGGGTATGCTGGATAATAAATAAATAAACAAACATCACAGTACTTTTTAGTGATACTGTGAGAGTAATTTGCTATTTGTGTATGTAATCTCAATGAAGCCTGAGAGCTGGCAGGCTGAAGTCAAAAAGTGTGTCCTTATTCCTTCTACTTAAATAGATTTTTTGAGAACTTCCATATATATGTAAAAAATTGTTTATAATACACATTTAATATGGTGTAATAACAATTTCTCTCTCTCTGAGAAGTACTGTGGAAGAAGTTAACAATTATCCGGATGATCATTCATTCTTCCCCTGAGGAACGGACTAAGACATCCTCAGTTACTTCAGAGACACTGCTGTGTTTATACTGGGATGGAGAGGCACTGCTTGGCCCCAGATCCCTAGTAACATTACTTTTATTGAGAACAAGTTGTTTTAAATACAGAAATAATTTCATAAATAATAAAATGTTACAGTGATAAACATATTTATTAGAGGTATTAAAATATATGCATATACTACTGAGATATTTTCCATAGTCAGTAAACCTTCCCTATGATGTTAACTAAACATTGAAGTATTACATAATGTATTATTTTTATTCTTTAAGAAAAACTATATTATTATTATTATTACTGTTATTTTCATCATCATCATCATTATCATTTTTTTTTCTTTTAAAATATTAGCACACTAATGGGGAAATGGGAAATGAAACAACTAATGGAAATGAAAACTAATTGATAAAATAATTTTAAAGTAATTTGAAAATATTTTTTCATTCTGAAGTTTTAAATCTGGGATATTACTTTTCTTGCACAGAGCATCTTTTTCTAGTTATGTCTGGATCTATAGAAATTCTCAACTCACCTAGAACACATGAAACGCAATAGATTGCTTACATGACAGAAAAAACTATCCTATGATGCCCACTAAATATAATTTGCATGAAACTGGAACATAAGCTAGAAATAAGGTAATCTTACGAATGTGTACACTGAAAGCTTGTGTTCTTTTTTTAGCTCATGTTAATAAAAAGTAAAAAATAAATAGAACTCAAAATTATTCCCATTTACCAAACAGGAAAAACTGCACAGTATGTTTCTCATACACTGAAATACTGCTCCAAGTTATGACAAATCTGGCTTTGGAAAGGAATTTATTTCTTTTAGAAATGTGTTTTGACACACTTGGGAGTCAACTTTCAGGGTTTGTGCCTGACAACTTTGGCTTCCATGTTGTTCTTATATTGTAATCTGAAGGTGACACAGCAAAGGTTGATGCATCCCTGGTGTTGTTTTTGATTGTGTTTGAATTATGAGTCACCCTAAGGCTTTCTGAGAAGGGCAGTGTTGTATTTAATAAATGTATGCTCTTGGTTTATAAAAAAATAAAGATGAGCATTACTCATAGAGGGTAAGTATAGCCATGTTAAAGTCTTTATTCCTCTTTAGGAAAGTAAAATAAAATTGCTTAAAGAATTGCACAGGGAAAAATATTTCATATAGAAGACCAATTTAGTTTCTGCATTTTAACTCAATAACAGGCAAACTGTAGAAGCCAAGAGAGTTTTGTAGCTTATGTAAATGATTTGGGTGGTGCCTGAAAATCACACCTCCACATCTTCCCAGTGCTGTGTCTCATATCTGTAGCACAACAGATGATGTACTCACTTTTTTTTTTTTTTCACAGTGTATTAGCTTACTTTATTACTATTAAATATTGCACTATATTACAAATCACCATGTCACAGTGTCTACACAAGGTACTTTGACAACAGATTTGGAAACCCAACAAATGTCTTTTAATAGGACATTTACATTATACTGAACCAACAGAAACGTTCTTCAACACATTTAGACTAAATTTTAGACATGCCTTAGTACACAAGCATAGGTTTATGGTAGTATTAAGAGTTCAGCTATGCAACTTTCCCTCCCTAGACTGAGATCTTTCAGATTTCCTGTGAGGAAGGGGGAGATCACTCAGAGCCTAGACTATGGGGAATTAGGAGAGAATGAGTTTCTTCATGCCCTAGTATGGCAGTTGATTCTCCCACGTACCATGCTTAGGAGATATCTGATTACAAAAAATGTACTTTTTATCAAGATACATACAAAATAGACAGCTTTCTGATAATATTACTGGCAAAAACAGAGGAGAAACTCTTCTGGCCTGGTCAAATTTCGATATTGTCAAGCCAAAACATTTTTTTTGCTTTTCTCAAACAGTTATTATTTGTTATTACTTTATTCACCTAATATCGGTAAGACTGAAAACAGTCTGCAGTGTGGCCAATAGAGCTACCAGACACAAATGTGCTCTGTGCTCCCCAGCACAAGGGAGCAGTTGCATGGCAAGTCTCTATATGGACCTAATAATGGTGCCTGATTGTGTAGGTCCTTATGGAATGCCATGATGGGAGCCTGTGTCCATAAGCTTGAATTTCTTTTTGCTCCAAGACTTTCTGAAGGGACCTATTTCTCCACTCAGTGTGCAAACTAACTCCTCTTAATATCAATAAGAGTTAGGCACACACATCCCTAGGAAAGCATTCCCATAAGTTCTAATGGAAGTACTGTTCAAATTTAGTACAGACCATATAAGTTCATACTAGAAAACAGTACCACTGATAATAAAAGTACTTCTGAAACAAAATGCTTGTTAATAGTCATTAAAAATCTCCTATGCAATATATGTTAAAAAGATTTATCTAATGCTTTGCAAAATTATCCACAAATGTACCACACAGTGCACGAACATTAATAAGAAAGAAGCAGCAAAACCATAACACCACCACTTTGAAACGCAATGCAATTAATACTATTTCCATTAATACAGTCTAATAGCTACTAACTGTTATTGATGTCTATTTTTTCAGGAATCCATATTCATTAAGGAGATCTATGGTTTCTTTCCCTTTTATTCAGAAATATGGAAGCAATTGCACACTGTTTCACTGCTCATCAGAGCTATACAAGAAAAAATATGGAAGTCTCATTAGTGCAAATTTGAAGGTAGCTGATCTCCTTCTATAGCTCCCTCTGTTTAAATCTGTCATTCCCTGTGCTTCTTAGAGGTAACCATTTCTCTTACTAAACTAAGCTATATATATAATTGACTTTTTAGTTTACCTGCTATAACATGTAAAACATTTCTTAAAGCAAATTGAATATCAAATAAGTACAAGGTACTGAAAAATATTTCAAGATAATCCCAAGTATAAAACAGTTGTAATGCATAGGACAAAAAGTAAATAATTTGAAGGTTACTAGGAGAGTACATGTTCTCAGAGATAAAAATACAATACACTACAGGGTGAAATGTGCCTTGTGAAAATGAAGCAGAGTTTTCATATTAAGTTATGTTAATATGAAAGCAGTATTTCTTGCATGGTGACAATGTTTTCTAAAGATCTTTCAAAGATTTTATTCCTGGAATTAACATAGGAAAGAGGACTGTCTCTCTCAAAAAGGTGTTATTAAATTACTTTGCACAAAATACCAATTTCTGTGCAGGAAAGATAGGAAGGGACAAGTAGATAATGGTAAGGGGAAAGAAGGGCAGTACAACACCTAATAAAGCCAATGAAATGGACAATGCAGCATGACTCACCAGAATTTTTATCATCGCTAGCAAAAAGCAACAATAAAAATAAGCAAAAAAAATGAAACAACTAAAAACCCAGCACGAGAAGGATACTTTTAGAGAGAGCTCATGCTGAGGAAATTGCTGAATTTACGATGTCACATGAAAGAAAATAATTTTGAAACAGGCAAAATGGGCTGATGAGTCAGAAAGAGAAAATTGAAATATGATGTTTTAGGAGCATGTTGGACAGAAATTTACATCGCTGACTTTTAGGTGTCAGCAGTGCCCATGGTTCACCTCTAGGCTCCTATGGGTTCACTTCAGATGGTTCAGTTGTTCAACTGTATGTTGTCAGGCACATTCCCTCTGAGGGACCAAACTTCCCTTAAACTCAGAAAGAAGTTATGTGCCATTTAAGAACACAGCAGGACTAAAATTACAGACATCATCAAATGGAGTTAACTTCCTCTCAACAACAGAATACTTTCAAAAAAACCCAAGAAATAGGGATCAAGAGCAAATGTACAGTTGGAATAATAAAAATCTGGAGAAGAGACAATGGGGTGGGAAGCAGGAGAGTTATTAGACTTTGCATATCCCAATATCTCTGGTTAGAAACAACCTACCTTCATGAACAAAGTATGAACAGACTGCTCTTAATTCGAATATAGCACTCATACAAAGCAATGAAAACAAGCCCGGGTTGCTTTAGGGAGAAACTGGAGGGAAAAAAAATCACCAACATCTCAAGAATCCAAAAGAGAAGAGCTAATAAGATAATAGAAAACATCTGTAAAAACCCAAATAAAAAAACTACGCCAACATGTCGATAATTTAAACTATTCAAACCCTTAGACTGTTAACTAGAAAGTCTGGATTTGTGGATGAGTAAGCCATGAGATACAGGGTCTCTGGTTTGCACCAGGCAGTCAGTGACATTTTAAATGAAAAATTGCAGAAGCAGAGTCAAAGCTATGAGATCTTGGAATCAAGGGAACCATCTGTGTCAGATTCACGTTAGCTGGGAGATGCTACTGCCTTGTGAAGCATTTCCAAAAGAGAGGAGGAGCATGAGCTTTCTCGACCAGACGAATTGAAAGCCATCTTGTAACAATTCTGGATTAAAAAAAAAAACTTTCTATCTCTGTGACAGAGAGGTAAATTTGGGGATCAGTGAAAGGAAAGGGTACTCAAGATATCCTTGTTATGATATCTGATATCTCCCTGTTATGAAGGACTAAGCTTATTCACTAAAATAGGCAGGGATGTTCCTTTTGGGTGAAATTTCTGTTGTGGGAATTGCTGATGCTGCAAGTGATGTAATGGTATCTGTTAGCAGTCTGGAGGAATCATAAACTTCTATGGCGGTTTGTACAAAATCTAAGAAAGAGACCTGGCCATTCCCACAGTTTACATCTACATAATTTAATCTCTTCCTCATTTTGATTTCCCCTACCCTGTCCAGGTGAAACTGGCTGCTGGCTTATTCGAGTCCCATGTCAGAAGTTGTTTAACAATAAAGTAATATAGATGATGCAACTCTGGCTCTGTTTCATACTACCAGTCTCAGTTTCTCAGAGCCTGTTTGGATTCTCCACTTATAAAGCAGCTGTCTGAAGTAGGAACTTTGTCAGGTTCACATTTCTTGCATTTTTTTTCTGATTTTCTAATTTTTTTTTTTTTTTTTTTTTTCCACTCAGCAATGCTTGTTTAGGTGTTGACAGCTTCATGCATTTATCTTCAGATTTCCTTAACAGCAATATTTCAGACATTGTCCTGACAGTTCTGCTTTTGGGAGTGCCAGTTTGTTTATAAATAGAAATAATTTGGGGGCAGGTCTGCTGTCTACAAGTTCATATATTTCAAAGTTACGTTCAAAAGATACAGTACACATCAGGTACTTTGATAGCTCATTTAACGGAAACATGCCACAATTTTGATATTCTAATCAGTGAATATTTTGCTTTACAAAGATTTGGTATGTTCTTCTTCAGTCACTCTCTTACTGCTTTTTCCAGTTGTTCTGGTCTAATGGAGAGTTTCTGCTCTATCCACAACTAGAAAGATAGATATTTCATACCTTCAGTGTTTCAGACAGTATTCAAACACTGAGACAGGCTTTCTAATAAGGTGTCTGGTGCCTGGTGAATGTCAGTGTTCATCAGAAGACATGTGAATAATGCCCGCATTAATATGCTTTAACTTCAGGTCAGTCCTGAGTAGGTCAGGCCTCTGGATGTGGGACCTTCAAAGTTCATGTTCCAGCTCTCCTTAGCAGGGTCTGTTGTGATAGGACAAGGGAAAATGGTTTCAAACTAAAAGAAGGGAGATTTAGATAGGATATAAGAAAAAAAAATTACAGTAAATGTAGTGAAGCACTGGAACAGGTTGCCCAGAGAAATGGTGGATGCCCTCACCCTGGAAACATTCAAGGTCACCAGGCTGGATGTGGCTCTAGCTGTAGCTATCCCTGATCATTGCAGGTGGGTTGAACTAGATGAGCTTTAAAGGTCCCTTCCAATTCAAATGATTCTATGATTTATGAACTATTCTATTCTATTCTATTCTATTCTATTCTATTCTATTCTATTCTATTCTATTCTATTCTATTCTACTTTACCATAGTTTCATACTATTTCAGCAACCTGTCCTCAAGATAGAGTGCTGAAGAAACTGTGGTTTAAGTGTAAAGGCTGAAACAAAGCTGGAGAGATAAAAATCTGTTTAGTAACAAAACACTTTCATATATTTTTCTTCCTATCTTTTTTCTACTTTAAGAAAATAGGAAGAACTTTTCCATCATATTTTCTTTTCCATTTTTGTTTCTTTTTCCTTTAAAAAAATATATGCATTTATCAATATGAACACTTATTTCAACTTATTATAATAAATGGGAATTATATGGCTGGTCAGCCAGAACATATGCAAAGAAACTGAACCAAGCAGCACGTGTATTTAGTAACAAAGCAGACTGGTAAAAAGAAAGAAGAGTGTAAGGTCTCTAATATAGAGTATCACAGACTTCATCAAACCAATGCTGCTCAGTATTTTCTGAGACATTATATATCCTATTTCCCTTTGTTGTGAAACACACAATCAAACAAAAACGAAGCAGGAGTATGACTACTGTTTCCTTAGAAATTTTAAGAGGACTACACTAAAAAATTCAATGGTGTATCAAGCATTTTGTTGTATCCAATGCCAGGTCTCCACTTACTGATGGTTCAGGTACTCTCTTTTTGGGATACCATCACACTTGAGTACAGTCATTCCCTCCATCCTTTTTAAATATGAAGTCTCTTCTTTCCCTGCATATGGTGGCTGTTGACTTCATAAGCTTGAGGGAAAAAAGCTTTTTAAATGCTGTAGTATGCATATTATATGCATAAGGGAGAACATTCTTTTTGTCTGTAAAATATTCTTTTTGTCTGTAGTGAGAATATAACTAAGCCAATGTTGATCTGTTTTGTCTCTCCAATGTAGCAACGATGACTGGATGAGAGAAAAATTGAGTCACTTACAAAAATGAATTTGTGACAGTAAACTACGCAGTCAGGCCATATTCATTTCAAAGACAGAACACATTACAAGGCAACACACAACCTTATGCAAAACATCCTCCCTCTTCCACAAGCAGGAATATTACTTGGGTATTAATCTTATAAATGGGATGCTAAACACAGGATGCATACGGTAATGATGAGAAGGGATGGTACTATCCATCTGTCACTACATTAAAGGGAAAAAAATAAAAATTGGAAATATGAGTAATGAAAAGGTATGCCCTGCTTCAACAAGGCACATATTAAATATTTTAGAATCAAAGCAGGTTTCTCAAAGAACCAGAATTCTGTTTTATATTCAGATTATCTCACGTCTAAATCATACAATCAGTTTTTATTCATTCTTTGTAAGAGATACGTGTGAACCAGCTATCCCCAGTTTCTCTTACAGTCAGTCAAGCAGAATATGTACTTTTAGGGTACAGCTGACTTATTCGAAACATCTACACTGAAATGACATGAACTATATCCTAGAAAGGCCATTTATCTTCTGTGACTACTAAAGGAGATGTGATGACTAGCGTAGACACCACTACCTACATTATAGGTGTATATTTGGTCTGCCTTTCTCTACAGCTTTGTGAAACCATAGGTAGTCATCCTACAACCGTTCTCCTATTTCTTATAAGCTATGACTTAGTCACATCTGAGGTAGTGAAGCTTTGTCTCATACACCATACTTTTTAACTTTTTATTTTGAATCATTCAAACAAACGGACCTCTGCTTTTCATTTATTGAGACTATTTCCAAGGCTAAGAAACTAGTAGTGAAACATATTCCTTATTTATTATGTACAGAAACGTTTAATGGTAAAGTTAAATTTTCATTTGCTCTGTCTTGTCCCATTAAGGTTCATCACTCCATAGTGCTTCCAGTCAGTTCCTCTAGACTGGGTCACTGTTTTGCCGTGAACAAACCATGCTCTGTTTCTCTTCACTGCATAGCTAAAGAAACAAACAAATGAAGAAAATCCAACCAATGTTTACTCCCATCAACAGAAGGCTGAGACTCATAAACAAGTTACTGCATTTGGACCATATATTTTGCGTCAGCCGGGCTACTTTAACTATCTGCACCTGTGTGTTCACCTGAAAAAGGGCAAGAGAGTATAAATATACACATATATTTTGAGGATTGAGTCAGTACATTATATCTCATCTTCTATGCCGTTGTATATAAAATAACCATAGCACAGTTAATGTAGCAGAACCTGTTAAAGCAACACGTCGATCAACTTGTTTTGAGCATGAGTCTGTGTTCTCAGAAGAAATTCTCTTGAGAGAGAGAAATTATTCTCACGGGCCTGAGTATATTTTGCTTCAGGTTTTTTTTTGCTACTGTCCAGCACTGATTGCTGAAATATCTATTTTGGTGTCTATTATTACTCAGGCTTGCTCAACATACTGGATTTCACACTCCACTTCTCTCTGAAGATTGGTGTTCTGAATTGTTTTCCTCTTGAGGTGGATTAGGTTTCATTTTTCAAAACAAAATGTCATCTTTTGGTGTGCTATTAACCCTTCTAATCCCCTTCATGCTCATTATTGCCATGTAATGCTCCTTAATTTGTGATCATTTTCAAGGAAAAAAATGCAGCTTACTCTTTTTTTTTTTTTTTTTCAGATTCTTAATATCTGTTAAAGAAAACCAGACTGAATAGCAACTTCTATAGCACCTCTGCAATGATTAACTTTCTCTAAGTCTACAACCTTCGTAACACCACTGGTTTTACTCATCAGTATTAATTAGGTTTTCTTTCAAAGAAATGTTAGATTCTGTCATCTATAAATCATTCCTTTATACACAGCTATTAAAAATACTTTACTGACTATGTGAATCTGCAGATATTTGTAATCTACTGTTTATTATTTCCGCTTTTTGATAAAATATTACCAGATTCCTTGTTCTAAGGCTCTGTTGGTTTTTAAAACATTTGGCACATAAAAATACTAGAGCTTCACTTTCCAAACTCTACTAGTTAGAAGGAAAGTAACAGACAACAGACATTTCTGTATAGAATCCCCCCCTTTTTTTTCTTTTTCTTTTGAAGCACAGAGTAACATACATTCAGTGAAATGAATGACTTGAGAGGAATAAAGATCTGTAATTAAAGAAATTAAGTCTTACTGTTAAATTAAATGCTCATAACAAACCATCATGAAAATGTGTTTGGCTAAACTGTTAAAAGTAGCTATTTATCACTGATGAGGTGTTCAAATTTGTGTCATTATTGTTTTCTTACAGATAAGTATTGACTCTCCCCCTCTAATTGTGTGTATTCATGTTTACTGCGTCAGGTTAATCCCAAAAACTAAGTTGCTAGAAGCTACTTTTTAAAGGAGAGAAAAATATGCTTTGTTTGATCTTTGTTGTTCAGAAAGAAACAAAACAATTGCTATACAAGAATTTTACAAGGAAAAAAGACACAAAACGGCTTATACAGACTAATAATCTTGTAAATGGCTGAAAGACTGCTCCAATTTTGATCTACCTTAATTATGCAATGTAAGAAAATACATACAAAGCTTGCAGCACTGGGTTGGGGTGATAAGAGTTTGCTGCACACATCACACATAATATTGAAGGGTGAAAGGTCCTGAAATACTCTAGTTTTATCCTTATACAGAGTAGGGATTGTTGACACTCAAAACACAAACATTTTGCCTAGAATACTTAATTGCAGACATACTTATCCAGTACCAATAGTGTTACCTCCCACAACATGGATATTAATTTCCCATCTAGCACACAAGGATGTAGTGAATATATGGATGTCTTACGGTTTAGAACCTTTTACACACATTTTTGCAATTGTACAGACTTTCCAAACTTACCTCCTCTATGGATAATCAAAGAAGTTTCACTTCCAACAGGACATTCCTTAAGTATATCCACTACTTCTGCATGGCTCAGGTTCTGTACATTCTGCTGGTTGATCTCAACAATGAGGTCACCTTCACACAAACCAGGACATCCCTGAATGTCTAGAATTTGCTTCACCCTCTGTCCTGTAGGACTGTCTGCTATAGTGAAGCCAAAGCCCTGGGCCCCTTTCACAATGGTTAAGGTCATAAGTTCAGCTTGGGTGGCCCCAGAAGAAGCCATTGATACATTATCATCATGGGCAGGTGGTGGGAATGTGCTATCAAGCTGACTATCTGCTGGAATGGAGTGCAAGGAGTGTGGTGGTCGATCTGTTACGTCTGGAACAGACTGAGAAGTCCTAGAAATGTATTCCAAATAAGTTTCATAGTTATGTCTTCCATTTACCACTACCGGAGGCCTCTCCATTACTGCAAGGGGTGGCACCATGCTGTTGGCAGGATCTTCAGGATCAAAGGGCAAAGGGTATCCACGACATAGCACCAAGTTGACACTCTGACCAATAGGAACAGACTGGAAGAGTTTGACTACATCTGCGTGAGTATGTCCAAGGACACAAACTTCATTAATATAGACAATCACATCACCTAGAAAGAGAAGAAGAGAGTGACAATAAGAGAAAACTTTAGTAATTGTACACTGTACAATTTTTTTAATGATAGAACTCTATTAAAAAAATAAAATAGATTAGACCAACATGTTGACTCAAACAGTGGAGACAAAAAATTAGTTTGTCAGCCAACAAATGTAATACAGGTAGACAATGGTAGTACTATTTCTTTTCTGTGGTAGCTCACAGCTGGAGAATTAAGCTGGATTCAGGAATATACCTTTTCTTAACATTTCTTTCCTATTTTTCTTCTCTTTTCAGTGTACTACACAAATGACTTTTTTTTAAGATACAGCGGTAGCTTATTTGGAGGGCTTGTTATTAAGAAATGTTATTGTTTGTTGAAGAGTAAAAGTAAAGAAGAAAGGAAATAGTAAGTACTTGTGGACATGAGAATCAATGAACAGAGATGAAAGGTTCAGCTAACATGATTGAAGAAATACTTTTTTTTATTGGACATGATATTGACAGTTTTCTATTAAATGTTGTTGCTATCAAACACCCAGAACTACTATAGTCACTTCCTATTCTAGGCAGGAACTAAACTGAATCTCGCATATTGAAGTAAAGTTCAGTGGTATTTTGCCGTAGCTGTGATGGTTTAAGCATGATGACAGGACAAATTTGGTACGTAGGTATAATAGCTTTTTATTAGACAAACTGTTTTAGTTGAGGGAATCTAGACAAACACCAGAAAGACAGCTTAAGATTTCCAAATTTCGAACTAAATCAGCTTGTCAAATGAAAATAAAGATATTACTTTTATGTTCAGAATCTTGTACAGAACTACAAGTCAGAGCATTATGCATGAAAGCAGAGTGCTTCAAATCAACAGGCTATTTGTGGGTTATTTGCTCCTGCACCAATCATATTTTTTAAAGGAAATTTCAGAAACAGATTCGCTTTCCTTCTTATTGTTAGAATGGATATATGTATTAATATTCATAAATAATTTTAAGGTAATGTTACAGTATGCACTAAAATAAAAATAAGTGATTTGTAAAAACAATATTCAGAATAGTTTGTTGACCACAGCTGGTTTGCACTTTAATGAAACAACAATAGGTAGGTTTGGTTAGAGAACTCTGCAAGTTGAAGTATTTTTTTTTTAAATCCTCTTATTATCCTACCATTAATTACAAAGAAAAAATCATTTTTACAGACAACATGATGAGGTGTCTAGAAGGTATACAGTTCAATAATTGATTTATCACAACATATTGCTTTATAATGGTATTTCAAAACTCAGTAATAAAATGAGAGTTATTTAGGGAGGAAGAGGTAGCTTGTGTGGAATTGCTTCGAGTATATTTATGAAATTCCATCTTTCAAGTGCTCAAATCAAAAGATCTAATCAAGCAAACTGAGGAAAAAAGAGCATCATCAAGATGCCAGTGCAGGAAAAGGCAAAGATTGTTTATACGTGAAAATGAAATGGTCAATTCCCACACAGTCAGACTATCTAACAGCCTGACAGTAATTAATTGCCTATGCACAAATTGTGATTTGTTGAAAGATTTCTTCAGAGGGTGTTCAGGGAAAAAATGTGAACAGAATTTGTTAAAGTGTTTGTGAATAATATTCACAAATAATAGGAGCCACAAACACAGTCTTAAATGCGTCATAAATAGATTTCAAGCTATAAGCAAAAGCAGTATGTTCATTTCATAGGTAGTGCAGAAGGAGCTCCAGTACTTCTGTCTTAAGCAGCTGATGCTATAAAAACAGTTTTTGAAAGTCAATATATTAAAGAGAGAAAGAATTTGCTGTATGACATTATAGTGGCAGCAGCTGCAATTCATTGTGATTTGATCATGCCCTGCTATAGAAAGATCTTACCTGCACTCTCATCCCTGGCTTCCACATTAGCAGCGAGGCTGACATTGCTCATAATAGGATGGATACTGTTGAACTGAGACCTCTTCAATACATGCTCCTATTGCAGTAGCTTATGCCTTCATTGTACCCTTGTAACTTTCTAATCCATGCAGTCTTTATTTCCCTGAGTGCTGGCAATGCAGATATATAGTGGGAGGAGAGCAATCTGTTCATCCTCTCTTGCAACACTTAAGCAGAGGGTGCAAAAGGATCAAAGCATTATTTGTGCAGGGCAGGGAAACCTCGTCTGCTTCACTTTATATACTTGTACAGCATTGGCTGTGTTTTAAAACTTAAAACAAGATGTTTTTCAGAAATCAGGAGATTAGATAAACTAACTGACATAACAATAGCTATCCAGTGAAAAGAAATTAGCCAGTGCACAAAAAGCATGCTAAGAAAATATACAGCTGAAGTCATCCCTTCCCCAGTCACTGAAAAGGCAGAAATGAACATTCAGAGGTCTTGGGTAAGAACTACTCAAAACAATGGAGCTGTATTATCCCTCACAAATTCTTCAACATTTCCTCTATCAACATTTTTAAAGATTCTTATGCTTTCTGAGGTTTAATGTGAACAGTGTATCTAGGGCACAGTCTGAAACCATAACTCACAGTTGATCTGTTTGAGACCCATAATGCTATATTGTCATATGGTGAACATATGGCTGAAGGTTAAAAGGGATGAGGAGAAAGGCATGAGTTACCAAGTTCAATTCATGGTGAAGCTGCAGTGGTGTCAGCCTGGGAAGGAGTTTCAGATCATGAGACATGAAGAAGGGTTAAAAGGAGTTAATTTCAGAAATTGTTCAAATATATCTCTGGATTGTAGGAGTTTTTTCCAGCCTAACTCAGTTGCCAGGCTGAGAATTTTTTATTACTGACACAGAAAGAAATACCCAGCATTTGGTAGGAAGAGAGAGATAAGTTAAGAGCATTACAGAGATGGTGCCATGTTAATGCAGAGTTCAAAACCTTCCTACATTAGGAAAATTTCCGGAAAGGTTCCTGTAGTATCTTCTCGGACTGTTACTTCCTGCTGCTTCTAATAATAAAGGATGCATACGGACAAGCATAATTGCTATCCCCTTTATAATTCCTGCATGAGTATTTGAGCAAAACAGTCTGCCTCCAGAAATCACAGGTCCACAGTGAGTGGGTCCTCTCAAACTTCTGCAGAATGTTTAAATTAAGCATCATACTTTGTCTGGCTTTTAGAACTAAATGTACTAAACTGACTAGAGTTTGTTTCCACAGTCAAAGACTGGCAGAGGTTTGATGGGACCTGGGTCCATCTGGCCCAACTCATACCCCCGCATGGACAGCCAGAGCAGCGTGTCCAGGGCCATGGCCATGTGGATTTTGAAGATCATCAAGGAGACCTCACAGCCTCTCAGCAGCCTGTGCCACTGCTTCATCACCCACACGGCACAGAAGTGCTTCCTCATGGTTAGATGGAACTTCCTATGTTCCCATTCGTGCCCACGGCATCCTGTCCTGGCACTGTGCAGCTATGAGAAGAGCATGGCTCCATCCTCTTTGCATCCTTCCCTCAGGTACTGTAGACACTGATGAGATCCCACCATGTCTTTTCTTCTCTAAATTAGACATCTCTGCACATCGGTGTCCACACTATGAAGTCTTCTGCCACATTTCTCCAACATTTAAAAACTCTGCACACGCACTACCAATCCTATCTGACTACAGGGATAAGGGAGACAAGGCTGCTATGCAGAATAGTCAGTTGAATGGCACTCTCTTGATAAAGTGGCAGCTTTGCTACCCAGTAAAGTGGGCAAAAAATATTCTGTCCTTCATTTCAAACACCTGCACCATCACAAGAACAGATTCCACTTTCCAGCAGTCAACATCCCAATTCAGTATTGAGTGAAACAATGCTAGAGGATACTGCTGGCAACCAAATTTGTCAAAATGTCTTAAGAGTTCCCTCTGCCTTATTCAGGCTCTTTCATTTGACTGACAAATTTAGGATCGTAGGTTTGAACCTAGTTCCCTGCTGTCAAATACAATGCAGTATGTTAGACCTGGAGAAATTCTATGTCTTGTTCACAAGCATATCCATCAGAGTCCAGAATATTTCACTTTGAATAGCTTGTTTTGCTTTTTAAAGTTTCATGATCATTAATTATTTTTTCCTGTAATATAAATGGAATCAATCCCTGTTTTCTTGCTCTGTTATCTATATATTTTAAAGCAATCAAACAAACAAAAATCCAGGATTAAACTATCATTATCTTTTGTTAGCCTGGTGACTAATAAAGAAATCTGTGAGCTTTGACACCTCTAATGACAGATTATTACTTACATTCCTGTCCTTTATAACATTAAGAGTCAAATCAGAATCTGGAGACCTGTTACTAACTCTGCAAAAATACTTTTTTCATCCATGGAGTGCTTGATCCAAATTGAATCTGTGAGGGTTTTTTTTTTGACATCTGTAAATTTCTTATCATTACTGTTTCTTGCACATTCAGACCCCTAACTGGAGTTTTTATGGTACCTCAGTGAACTGAACTGCTTCCTGGTAGGCCTTTCTCATTGGTACTCGGACTCCTTTCTACTTCCAAGTCTGAACTCAAAGAAAAGAAGGCACATTAGGTCTTTGTTGTTAACTGATGACCTCATTCACAGTCTAGAAGAAACTCTGTGATTTGGTGGGGGCAGAGGCAGCCCTGCTCTCCCCACATAGCCAGCACAGCCTACAGCAATGGAGCTGAAAACAGCCCACGGTTTGGCAAGTCATCGTAGGAACACAGAGAGAACCAGCTCTGCGAGACTCAGGATGCTTTTTTTCTTCTTCCTTTTCTGCATTTATACCTTTTGTAACGACTACTAACTTCCGTATTACTCATATCTACCTGTATTTCTCAACCATACACTTCAAATTCTGCATGTGCATATATTGCATGAACTTCAGAACTAACAAAATATAAGGTGAACAAAGTGATGACTTTATTTTTGAAGTTCTTCCTACACCTGACCACCCACGTTATGTACTGCTATTGCTAGCTGCTTCTGTCACTTCCCAGCAGTGACCTTGTCTTCTGTTTTTGCAAAGTACTGCAATACTGCTGGCACTGTAGCCTATTACTAATAAATTCTGAGCTGCTGACATGTTTCCAGCACTGAGACACAAAATGTCACAGTAATTCCAATAACAGCACGTGACTGATGGTCATGGAAGAGAAGACTCAGAAATGAGAAGTTTTTGTACATGCACATACATCTACCAGCAGCAGCACAAAGAAGGAAGCAGCATGTGAGGGACCAGGTGATTAAACAGTAGAGACAAAATTATATTCTGAAACTTCGAGCCTCAGCTTCACTTCCCTTTCCATAGGCTTTAATTCAGTGTGTGAATAGTTTCTGTTATCAGTGGGTATAGTCATTTGTTAGAACACACGAGATTTTGAAAGGCTCTATGTAAACAGAATTTCTCTGTTTTCTTCTACTGTGACCTCCCAAAGAACCTTATAACATCGACTCAGCTCTAGATACTCACGCTGTAGCAGCATAAGTGTTATAAATGGAAGATAAAACCTGGGACCCTGCAATCAGTGGTAGCCTATTTTTTTTTTAATGTGGACCTACTTTTGCTAATTTTAATCACATAATTACCCCTGTTTTGAAAATAAAAATTACTGAATTATAATCACTTCTTAAAGAAGATTGCAGCGTGAAGTGGCTATTGCATATTAATACTGAAGTAGCTAAAATACCTGCCAACCAAATTCTGGCTTCTTTTAAGAAGGACTATTTTTTATTATATATATATATTTATACATATATATAATATATATATATTGCTAAAACTTACCACGCATGTTACTTGGGAGATGTGCATTCTCATCATAGCCACAGCCACCAACTGGAAGAGGGCTATACATTTAAAACTGACCACTTTGTTGTTGGCTCTGTAACAGTTTTATTTCATGGACAGTTTATGCAGCCATACTGAATGAAGAGAGCTGCTGGGACACACGATGCTCAGCTGCTTTTAGCTCAGAAATAATTTCAGGACAACTTGCTGGTGTGTGAGCATGCTGAACAGCCCATTAAAATAAATCTTTTTAGACTGGCAGAGAAGAGCTATTTCCTGGTCTTCATCTTCTACAGAAAGTTTTACCCATGTGCTGACAAACAGCGAAGCTGACAGGTCACTGCCTTACAGATATCTGTCATTCACTCACTGGGCTCTCAGAACTGAGGTTTGCAGGAAAAATCAGAGCATAATACAAATAATTAGTTATTAAATCTGGCAAAAATGAAATAAAAATGTTCTTCTGTGCATTCAGGCCCTCAGACATGGTCAGATAGCCCTGACTTTTCCTCTTAATGAAACCTGAGCAATAGAGGCAAACAGCTGCTTATCACATTTTCAAGTCAGCAGTTCTACAGAGGATCACTGCACAAGTGCATAACTCCGGCTAAGATTTGTCCCTGCCGTAGGAAGGACTGACGTGAGAGTCAGAATAAAACTTAGTGCCCTTGTTCAGAACGTTGCTTCCTCTTCAAGGGGGAGGATTTAACACAGACATGACTGCAACTGTACCCAAGACCCAGATCTGTTGAGTAAGCAGGTGCCATTTTTATCAAATCAAATTTTCAGAACCCGTTTTAGTTCTGCTCTGACCCAATGCACATGCCTAATTAAAAAGCTGTCTATTCAAAATTTTTGTGCTTAACCAGCATGTATCATGTAATTACACCCAGCCAGATGTGGATTAGTGGAAGAAACTATTTACATTTCTGTTTGTACTTTGCATACAGTGGTAAAAGCGATTTAAAATAGAAGCATTTAATTTTTTATTTTATTTTATTTTTTGGGGGAAAGGAATAAAACACATACGAAAAAAAAAATCTAAAGACCTTGATTATTTGCTGATCCAGTGTAAACATGAAAAGTCGCAGAATAAAATGTAAGTAAGTAAATAGCAAAAGAATACTTGAATGTTGCTCGTAAAGTGCTAAAGAGCAGCAGATTCTCATATGAGCTAAATTTCTCATTTCTTCAAGCATCTGAAAGCATGGTATAGATTTTAACAGCTACTTTCAAAAAAAAAGTAATTGTCTTAGTTTCAGCTGGGACAAAATCGTTTTTTTTTTGGAGTGTCTGTTATGATGTTTTGGTTCTGGGAGGAAAACAATGTTGATAACACATTGATGTTTATAGCTGCTGCTAAGCAGTGTTGTATAGAGCCAAGGCCATCCTCAGTGAAGGGCCCAAGGAGCTGGGAGGGAACAGAATTAGGATTCATACCGGCCAAAGGAATATTCGATACCACATGACATCAAGCAGAAGGCTCAAGGAAGTTTATTTCTCTCTTCCCCTGTTCAGGGGCCAGCTGGGCATCGGTTAAGGGATGGTGAGCAATTGCTTGTGCATCACTTGTTACATACCTTCTATACATATACATGTATATAAATAGGCATAACTATTCTCCTTTTCCTTTTCTCTATCTTAGTAAATAGTTTTATCTCAACTCATGAGTTCTACATTTTTCTCCCCCTATATTCTCCCCCATTCCACTGGGAAGGGGAGGAATGAGTGAATGACTGCGTGCTTCTCAGCTACCTGCTGGGTTAAACCACAACAGTAATTATTCCAAAGATGAAAAGTAATTT
Source organism: Chrysolophus pictus (assembly GCA_037305975.1). NCBI lineage: Eukaryota > Metazoa > Chordata > Aves > Galliformes > Phasianidae > Chrysolophus > Chrysolophus pictus. Next base: position 184,120,051 of record CM074576.1, read on the forward strand.
GGACACAAGACCACATTAAAAAAAAAAAAAAAAGTCAAATTTCCAAGGCAGCCTTTTATTTACAAATTACGTAAGCCTATTGTATCTAGGTTTTGCTTGCTTGCAAGAACCAGTTTCTCATCCTGAAACTCCTGGTGTGAATGAACTGAATGACAAAACATCAGTGGATCTGAAGAGCAAGATAAAAAATGCATGCCATGTTCGCATAGTTATTTGGGAACACTTTGAAAGGCGTCACCGTGCAGAGGCTCATGCAGAAATCAAGTCCTTTTTTTCTTTAGAAAAAGAAGGTCAGAATTTTCAACACATTTTCTTTTGTACACACAACATTTTATTTCCATACTCGGAGCATCACATTTATCTAGGTAATGGCTCCCAGGAGGGGGAAGTAGGCCCGTGAGCCTCCCAGCAGCCTAAAGGCATTGGCTATGGTAGAGCATGATGTAAATACTGAGCAGCACCTCTCCCTGCTGGGAAGCAGGCAGTGCCTCCTGTTCCTGGTGAAGGGCATTTTCTGCACGTGTACGAATGGCTTTATATGCTGAAATATATATGAAGCTGAGTGTTTTTAGTAACAGGCAGTGAGGTTTGATTTTGATCTTCGATTGTGACTTTCAATACTGTTTGTTCAATACTCCATTTTTCTTGATCCACTCACAGTGCTTATCCAGATGCCTAACTTCAGCTGCCAGTGCAGACCTTCTGATTTTGCTATCAGGTTTAAAGCTAAGATTAAAAGGTGTGATATGCTTTTTGTGCCATCACTCAGGTCTCTGTTCTACTGACCACAGCATCTGCTGGCATTCAGCACCTGTGGAAATCAGGTACTTGTTTCAGAGTCAAATTGTGGCTGTGAAGCCAATGGGAACCAAGACTGCAAGTGCTGCCTTAATGTGTTTTTTAGCAAGGTCAATCCATTATAATATGTGTCCAAGTTCTTCCCACAAGAAATGTTTATAATTACTGTTGTCCCAGGCACTGCTTTTAACACCACTAAATCACTTTCAGGATTTATGCTGAAGAACTTGTCTCTGGCTAAACACTTTGTGCCAGTCATAATGAACTGTCTGATCATTCATTGCCACCTCCTTGGCATTAGAGCATCTACTGTGTTGCCAAACTAGAAATTTAGAGTATCTATTTGTGTGTGTGTGTGTGTGTGTGTGTGTGTGTGTGTGTGTGTGTGTGTGTGTGTGTGTGTGTGAATATACATAAAAAGAAATCCTCAAATCTTGCTGCATCTTGAAGGCACAAGGTTGCACCTTGAAACCACCACAGGCAAACGCTTCAAAAAAAGTCTGGATTACTACAGGTTAATATTTTTATACAACTTCAAGAACAGGAAGTATTATATTTGTATTAAAAAGAATTTACATTTTTCAAATCAGTAAAATAATTCCCAGTGAAATATATGTATTTCAACTACTAGCCTACTACCTGTGAGTACCTCAGTATATTTAATACAGAGTCATCTATGATTACCAATTCATTAACAAATATCTACTTCAAATGTAAGTCTAGTATGAGAGTCCCTTCTTACTCTAGAGTTTTATAAACTCTTTTCAATCTTTAGTTATGTTTATCTCATATATTATCTCTATTTTCTTTTTTTTTTTTAATAGTAAAATCATGAACATAATTACTTATACTACAGAGAACTTTTAACATCATTTCTATACCAGGAAAGCTACACAATAGTTTCTTAGGAATGTATAAACATATTACTTTAAACTTGTGTAGTAAAGAGCAATAGAGGAATTCCTTTTTTCAGGCTTTACTGTAATTTTTCCAGGCTAATAGAGGGTAATCAATTATCTAACTGACCTTCCTTCCAAGCAAATGTTATCTGAATATCTCTGGAGCCTCTTTCACTACCAATCACTCATTTTCAAGGACAATATATTTTTATTCTTTGCAAAACAATTTAACACCTTCACCACTGATTAATTTCTCCTTTGTTTTTCAGCCTACACCTGAACACTACACTGAATCTAAACTACAAAGTCCAGCTTTCTTAATTTGTTGGTGAGATGGAGGAAATCATTTAAAAAAATCTCACCTACCACATTATTTAAAACTCACCTGTTTTATAAAAAAACTGAAATTCCAGCCTACCGTTTGTTAGACAAAAGTCAATTTTCACTGCTACAGTTGCATGGCTAAGAAACACATTTTCCTTTTATAAGGTTTATCCAACCTCCCACCATTTATTCTGCCTCCTCATATGTCTTGTTCTCCTTCTCTATGTTTGGTTTATTAGCTTTCTAAGAAGGAGACTGGAATATTCAGTATTCCTGTACAGTTTGTAGCACTGGAGAGACACATTTTTTGTGTGGCTTCCCTTTTCCTCTACTAAATACTTGAACAATAATAACACCACTGCAGGGTAAATATTCTTCAATTTTCCAATGAGAAGGAAGGATTCAGCTTAATGGTTGGAACCTAACTCTTACAGCAATGATGCTGTGTTATGGATATACCAGTAAGTGTTCAATAGACAAATCTCAGATTATATAAATAAAGGATATTCAGTTTATAACAACACACTACCTTCCTCTTTAGAAAAGAATTAATTTTCTACATGTTTGAATTTATTGTTAATTAGCTAATGAGCAAATGTAAATTAAAATAAGTTATTAAGAATGACTGTCATCCCATATCAGACTTCTCTATTTGTCCATACCGAAAAAAGCAGTCTCAGTATGCTTGCCATCTCCTAGTGTTCTCACTGAGAATCATCCCATGAGTGGCCTTTAGTTAAAAAGCCCTTCTCAAAATGTACATTATATTAAACTTTTCCTTGAAAGATTATCACTTATTTTCATATGCTTCCATACAGTATTTCCACCCTGCTCCTGAGAAAGTAGATGCCACTACCTCTCCTGAGAATCATAGAACAATTAAGCTTGGGAAAGACCTCTAAGATCATCTTGTCTAACCATCATGCCCACTAATCATGTCCCACAGCAGCACATCTCCATGTTTCCAAGGACGGTAGCTCCACCACCTTCCTGGGCAGCCTGTTCAATGACTCACCACTCTTTTGGAGAATAAATTGTTCATAATAAACAACCTGAACCTCCCCTGGTGCAACTTGAAGCCATTCTTTCTCATCCTATTGCTGTTACTTGGGAGAAGAAGCCGACCCCCACCTTGCCACAACCTCCTTTTAGGCAGCTGTAGAGAACAATAAGGTCTTCCACCCATCACAAACAAAAACAGTTGTGGCCAATTGGAGATAGTAGCTACAGTGACAAGCTAATTCTTGGAAAATTTAGCTCAAGCTTATTTTGTGCACAACTTACACTTATCTGGGCAACCTATGAAGATGGTGAGGAATGAGATGGCTAATTGGCAAATTTCCTTTTAAGAACCATCTGTTGCATGAAAAAGTGCATGGAGAAGCATAGAAGAGAAACACATGAAGGAATGCAGCATGTTAGACAGGAGATAATTATGGAGAAGCAACGAATGAGAGTATACACAATAGGATACAAGGATGGAAAGATCAGGAAGATCTGGAGATGCAAATGTCAGCAGCAGAATGATAGAGAAAGCTGAAAGGAAACAGACTTGCGCTTGGTGCTCTGTTCTTCCCTGTCTCTAAAAATGATTTCCTAACCACCTTATTGACTGTGTTTCTGCCTTGAATATGCTCGTGAATCTTTCTCACAGAAGGACTGTTTTAAAAGTTGATAGTAATTTGTATCAAAGCTACCTTTGTTCTTTTTGCTTCTTATAACAGTTCAAGTATGAAATTGTTAATTTTTAGGGTTTGCATGTACACAGTGCTCACATAGATGCCCTGTCAGAAAGCAATTTCCAGACAAAATTCACAGTAGGGTGACAGCTGCAAATATGAGTCATTTTTAGATGTACAGTGAAAAGTTATTAATTCTGATAGGGATTACAATCCCAAGAAACTCACTGAAGGTTAAAATAAAATGTCCAAACAACCCTAGGTACAACAATGAAAGACTCCTTGTCTATTTTAATTCTTTCTGCATTTAGTATAATCAAGAAATTGCAGGTTCATGAAAATAAACACCAAATTGTCTTCATGAATCAGTCAAATCAAATCCAGACCTGCTGACAATGGCAAGGGAGACATCACTATAAATAACTGTGTCCTACCAGCAAAGTTCAGCATAGCTGAGGGAATGAATTCTGCATTTGTTTAACTTAGTGTGCTTTGATTTCACAGGGTTTACAATGGATACTTCTATAGCAGGAAAAAATGTGTCCTTGTTCATAGGACAATAAACCAAACTGTAAAATCTATTAAACTTTTACAACAATTGAAAACAATGAACTAAACAGTGTAATTACAAAATATCACAGTTACATTTCTTGTCCTAATTTTATACTAGTGAAAGAATGTGTATTACATTCCTAGATAATATTTAGAAGATCACAGCATTTTCAAACTGGCAGAAATTTAGCTCTCCTCAGCAAGGAACCCCCAAATTGTTTAGCACTGACAATTTTTACAGACATAAAAGCTAAATAAATCAATGGGTGTATTTAATGTCTTGTGATTTTGGCATATTGTAAAGTGCTACTGAAACGTTGTCAAGACTGGATCTCCAGAGTTAATATTTGGGATTACAGTTAAATACTGGGAAGAAATAATTTCTGACAAGTTCTATCATTTTTTTCATTAGGATAGGAACTATTCCGTCTTTCCACTATTATTTCACAAATCATACCATATTATCATACCACATGAGAGAACTGCGAATTCTCTTGGCAAGGCATATTCATATTCGTGGTGCTGATAGGTTGATTGTTGGACTAGATGACTTAGTGGTCTTTTCCAACCTTTACGATTCTGTGACTCCGCTCTGATTAACTGGTTACAGTAGATGGGGTTTATGCAATAAAAAAGTCTGAAATGCTGTTAATGTCATTACAGTGATATCAATCTATGTATAATTTCATATGTTAGGGATAACGAGCATCAAATGCTTCTCAACCTCATTATACAATGTTATATGATAGAGATCATAAATAGAGAGGGCACTAACACTGATATTTGTGGTAACCCTATTCATTTTCCTTCTCAGAATTTACCAGTTTCCAGAATTTATTACAATGATTTGCAGATTGAATGCTGAGTATCGTGAAGCACTCCTAGCAGAACTTGTCTGAAATGCACCTTAGAAATATAGAGGTACACAGATTTTCACATTTATTCAAATATCTTTAGGTGCTTCAAAAGCAGTAATGATTTAGAAGGAGTATCAAAGTTCCACCTGGTCTAAACTGCTACTGATAACCAAAGGTGACGCTTTTCTTCAAGCTGTGTTTTCTTGTGATTGAAGGCACAGCACAGCCTGTGCACTGACGAGGCTGACACCCTCCCCCCCCTATGATCAGCTTCAGGCTGTGGCTCTCAGCAAAAGCTCCTTAGGATGAGAATTCCCTGCAAGCCAGCATAGGACTTGGAACAGGGAAAGTGAAAGCATCACTTAAAATGGAAATACTGAAAAAAGTTAAGAATACTAGCAATGCAAGGAGAAACATGGTGCAGAGGATGTTTAGAATAAGATTTATCCAGTATCAGCAGCCACTGTCCTATACTTTGGCCAAGGAAGCTGAAGGATATTTGCACAGTCCCTACATAGATAACCCTTCATGTACCCCAAACGTATCAATGCAGGAAATATTACAATAATTACAAGTCAGAATTGTCAAAGATGAGCTATGAGTCAGATGGCAAGTTTTGTGCTCTCATGAGGAAGAACTGTGTGCACATATCAGATGTGCTTTTCCTTCCCTGGGTGTAGTCAGCTTTTACTTTGGATTCTAATTAAATATTTTCCCAACTTGGTTCTTAGACAATCTCTAAATTTCTTCTAATGAAGGATTCTTTCCCTCTCCACCGACTCTGAAAAGAAGTAGAACAAATCCTGTGTTGTTATTGCCTTGTAGCTATGGGGAGTGTGTTAAACCAAAACTGTTTAAAATGAGTTTAAAATGACTGATAATATATCCTTTTTTTTTCCACTTGGACAGGGAAGAATGCTCTAGAAGCATAACAAAGATTTTGAATACCTAAGTAAGACCCAGATGTGCTCAGACACCAATAAGACGTGAAAGAGATTAAAAGCTGTCACCATTAAAAGATAAATTAGTTATGTGAGCTCTATCAAATTAGAAAACAGAATCAAACACAAAAATATGAAATGTGCATTCAGCTAATGAATACTGTTGCACCAAATTGACTAAAGTGTAAAGAGATAGAAAAAAGAACAAAAATTTTACAAGCTTACTGTTATTTCTCTTTTCCAGCTAAATAAAAAAAACCATTTAATTCCATCACTGATAGAAATATAATAGTAAGGCTACAATGCATGAAACATTTACATTATTCTGAAGGAGTTGGTTTTATATATACATACCAATTCTAAGAACTGCCATTGCAAAATGCAAAATGCAAACAAAGGTAAAAAAAAAAAATTATCATGGTAGACTCTGTCAGATCTGAGATCTGGGAAAGGAACTTGCTGATGCTGCAAGAAAATGTAAAATTCTTGCTCAGTCTGCTGAAGCAGATACAACAATGCTGTACAACATATATACAACACCAAGGAGTAAGTATACCACAGTATTGGATGGAGCTGCTCTGCTGCTCTTACAACAGGAGGACTAACTGGCTTAACCCATCAATTTTCTCCTTCCAGTCTCCACCCAGAGAGGAATTGTTTCAGATTTCTTTTATGATATCTATGTCATAGCTCAAAATAAAACAATCATATGTGGAGAACAACAGACTAAAGGTTGCCTACATGCATTTGATGCATTTGCATTGTTCAGACAGATCTTGAAATACCAAGACAGCACTTCTTATTTATCCTTTGATTTAGAGCCTTTTGTGTAATCCCTTCTTGCTCCTGCACTTGTCCTGGTTTCTCCCCTTCCCCTGCGTTAAAGGTTGCGTGAGAGAAATCGAGAGAGACCTGCTGCTCCTGTGCTTATCGGATAGAACATCCAGTAGAGGGAAAGCTCAGCTCTTCCTGTCAATCCAAGGTGGAGAGTGTTTAGTACAGAAGCTACAGTGGAAGAGAATTAGTTCCCAGTTCTCATGCACAACCCACAAAAGGCTACATCAACATGTGGATGCATTTCTGTGTGGGAAATGTATTTTGGGACCAGACTGTCCCTCTGCAAAAGTGTCTGATCCCTAACACAGAGGCCCTCAATGATATTTGGGAAGAATATCTGATATTATGAAATGAGGATATAGTACCTCTGTCTCCATGAGATCCTAGAAATGGAACTTTTTTTTCCCTGAAATTGACTAAATTATATATATATTTAATATATATTAAATGTGTACATATATTCATACTTATTCACACACACATACAATTATACAGAATTATTCACCCTGTGCACATCTACACACAGATAAACACACATAAAAGCAGTGTGCCACAAACAATTCAAAATTCAAGTACAGAACCATTATTATAGTACTATCTATTGATCATTTAAAGATACATTCAGATACTTTCACTATATAGAATACAGTATTGTTTCCTAATGGATTGTCTCTAACAGACTAGCTTAGAAAAAAATGTATTTGGAAGAGTGACATAGAATTGGATTATTCTAGTGATACTCTGGCTGAGATTATGCCTTTGAAAATGATTGTATAAGATGTTGCTGCAAAAAGACCCAGCGTGCAGAGCAGCCTTAGGGAGGGCTGATACTGGTGTCAGTGCTGGAGCCACAGTCACACTGGGCCACTGTATCTATACCTACACATATTCTACAGATAAACACGCTGCTTTCCAAGCTTTAAGAGAATCATCAACTTCAAGAGTCCTGGTAAATATAATGTTAAGGTATTGGTGGTAAGGAAGTCACACAACCATGTATTTTATGAGATGTATTTTCTGGGTTGGGATTAGATAAACATTGCCAGTCTGTGATCCTTTGGCTGAACTAGATCAATTAAAAGTCTATAAAATTAAGGAACATATTGGTTTTGATTCCTCACTTATCTTTCTAAAGCAAACGTTCCTTTCAGTTCAAACAGTTTTAAAGAAAATTTTGCATGCCAACATTTTTGTTAAGATGTTACTTCCATTTGACTTGAAATTACATATCTTAATCCTAGGAAAGGAGGATTCATTATTCTTGTAGCAAATGTAATGTTTAAAATCTCACCATCCCTCATTCAGAACTGAACAGTCTATCAAAAGACAGTATTTACAGCATGATAGAGCTTGAAATAAAAATCCATCAGGTCAGCACCTTGGATGGAGTAGCATATTTGTTATAAACAGTAGTTCAAGCATAATTACTATTATTATCCTTTTTTTTTCGCAAAACAATTCAGAAAAAAAATGTTTAGATAAGTAGAACTGCACTAGATATGATTGAATCTCTTATATAATAGCTGACTGTATTTCCTTCTGATGAAAGCAACAATGCAGTCAAATGTGGCCTAAAAAATATACTGTCTGATATACAGAAAATAATTGGAATAGAACAGACTAAACAGACTGCTCAAAACAATCCAGCAGAGTACAGAAAGCTTTTTAGAACTCTGAATAATGTTGCTGCCACTCTAACCTGCTTGGAAAATGACCAGAGGTAAAAAAAATAGCATTTTATACTTCTCCTGTTGATATCACAACAACAAAAAACCAAGTTCAAAATAGATAGCTTCTACAGTGATACAAAAAGAATGAACAAATAAATGTGCGAAGTATTTTGGTACAGTGAGTCGCACTGAGACACTGCATGATTTTCCTGTTGAATTTACAGAGGATCTAACCAAAAGCCTACCAATAAATTGGTGGGCTAAATGCAAGGGTGATATCTGGTCTGGTAGTATGGTCTGTTGAAGGGCAGTGCCTGTGCTGCAGACAGACATCTTCCCTTTGGCTCACCTTGAGGCCACAGCTCAGGCATGTTAGCAAGAAATTTTCATTACAGGTTTGTAAACAAAGAAGCCTTTTATTTTATCTTACTTTTTTTAAATGTCAGTATCATCAATTATAAAGAGGCAGATATATAAGTGCTGAAATAAACTTTGCATTTCTTCCAAAGGCTAAGTGAAACAGGGTCAGAAAAGTGCTCTGCTCTAGTATCCCAATTTGGGTAACTTACAGCAAAGGATGCCTTAGAAGTGAAGTCATAACAGAATTACATGAAATGCCTCTGTAACCTCCATTAGTTAAAGGTTCATGAAGTTCCTGGAATGTAATTTATATGCCTGAAAATGTTTTTTCTTCTATAATGCAACTCTGGATGTTTTTACTTTATGTCATGCATCAAGTAAGAGATTCAGAATACTGACAAAAGAACTGATGTACATGTGATTTAGCACAGACTTCTGTTGTAATGTACACCACACAACTGGATACGTATAGCACTCAGTCTAGACATCTTGCTAAGATAAACCTCCATCGGGTTTCTTTTCTTCACTGTTTGAACTAGTTATAATGGGGGATGCTAACTGCATTACTCACTACACTTTACAAAGCTCTGAATTGACTATTTCTCATTTTTGATGGGGAAATTGAAGTTCTCAGACGTTAGTCTGTTCAAGAAATACATTTGATAAGTGCTAAGTTGAATTTTTCCCCCTCTAAATAAGGAGCAGAAACTGTATCTTGAAAGTAATTAATTAAACAATGCTCAAGTATTCAAAGATTTTAAAATTTGCTTTAAATTTTTGCTTTAAAATTTGTACTCAATGAACTGTTCAAGACAAATGAAGAGCTGAATTTCTGAACGCTTGGGTTTTATGCATTCTTACTGTATTTAATTTTTAATACAAAATGAAAAAAAATCTGAAACTGAGCTGAATGTTTACATTTTGTTTTGATAATGGAATGCTATAATAAAATTATATACAAGCAAAATTAGAAGAAAATTGAAGGTGTAATGGCTGATGATACTGAAAAGTACAGTTCTAGGTTATTAACCTCATTAGTGCAGTATGATCTCACTTTCCCCATCATCTCTTTATACAGAAAGAAGTTTTTTTCCCCTCCTAGATTATTCTTTTTATAAGGAATAAGATGTCATTATTTATTGAATGAAACTGCACATGAGATGATGATGACTATTATTTTCAATGTATATTTTTGTCTGTTCGTACAAATAGCCAAATCATGCGAGACAGATGTTAATTATACTTGAGAGGAGAGAAGTTATTTCTGCAACAGCAGCATTTTTGGCAGGCACTGAGGTCATTGCACACTGCTTACTCAACTGGCAACTTCCAAAACTTACAAAAGCTGTCCTAATAAATATCAGAATTATAACAATGTATTTATCAGCTACCAACCTAAAATGTCCAAACGAGAGAGTCTGCAGATTTTGTATGATGGAGTTCAGACTGAAGAACAAATGTATGGTCTTCTGAGAACTGTCGTACGCTCTGGTCTTGTGCATGGCATAGTTTGTGCATATTGTGATGCGTTCATGCTCCAAACACAATTTCTGCTTTTTTTACCTTTACTATTTTGTATTTTATTTTGCTACCTTTCTTAATTTCTTTATGATCTCATTCTATGCTAAAGGTATAGCACCTGGTGGCCTTTTATGATGGTGTAACTGTATCAATGGACAAGGGAAGAGACACTCATGTCATCTATCTGGATGTCAGAAAGGCCTTTGACACAGTAACCTACAACATTCTTCTCTCCAAATTGAAAAGATAGGGATGTGATGGGTGGACTGCTCAATGGATGAAGAACTGGCAGCAGGATAAAGTCCAGAGAATGGTGGTTAATGGCTCAAAGATCAGTGAGGAGTGGTGTCCCATATGGGTCAGTGCTAAGATCCCCATATGGGATCGATACTCTTTAATATCTTCATTGATGACACTGACAGTGGGGCAGAGTGCACCTTCAACAAGTTTGCTGATGACACCAAGCTGTGGGGTGCAGATGACATGCCAGAGGGATGGAATGTCATCCAGAGGGACCTAGACAGGCTTGAGCAGTGGGCCCAGGGGAATTTCATGAGGTTCAACAAAGCCAAGTGCAAGGTCTTGCACCTGGGTTGAGGCAACATCCACTACCAGTACAAGCTGGGGGATGAAACAATTGGGCACAGCCCTTCTGAAACAGACCTGGGGATAATGATGCATGGGAAGCTGGATGCAAGCCAGTAACATGCCCTCACAGCCCAGAATAATGGCCAGCAGTTAGAGGGGGAGGTGCTCTTGTCTCTCTACTCTGTGCTGTGAGGCCTCACCTGGAGTACTGCGTCCAGATGTGGAGTCCTCAGTACAGGAGAGACATAGACAACCTATGTTGGGGCACATCCAGAGGACAGCCACAAAAAATGATCCCAGAGATGGAATACCTCTCTCATGAGGACAGGCTGAGAGAACTGGGGCTGTTCAGTCTGGAGAAGAGAAGGCTGTGAAGTGACCTGAGAGTGGCCTTTCGGTATCTAAAGGGGAGTTGCAGGAAAGAAGGGGACAGACTCTTTAGCAGAGTCTGTTGTGAGAGAACAAGGGGAAATGGTTTCAAGCTTAAAGAGGATAGATTTAGGTTAGATATATGGAAAGTCTTTCACAGTGAGAGTGGTGAGGCACTGGAATAGGTTGTCCAGAGATGTAATGGATGCCCTGTCCCCAGAGACTTTCAAGGCCAGGCTAGATCAGGCTCTGGGCAACCAGATGTAGCTGTGGATGCCCCTATTCATTGCAGGGCAGCTGGACTAGATGACCTTTATAGACTCCTTCCAGTGCTAAGGATTCTATGATTCTGTGATGCTTGTAGCACCAGATCTCCTTTTACTTACATTACAAAGACCTAGATTGGTGGTTTAGGTTAAACAGAGTAAATATGTCTTACATGTATCTTTTGTATTCTGTTTGCCCATAAGAAACAGAATTGTTCATAGTACTGCAAGCCACATCTGCACTGTGCTCTCTCTTCTCATTAAAATGCTTCAGCTTTTGTTTCTTGGTTAAATAAAAACATAACAGGTGTGACAATCTGGGCAAAGTTGAAGCCAGTAAGTGCCATACATGTGGAATCTAGCATGGCTGGACATGTTCAAACTTCAGCCATCTCTATTCAAACTTCTTCAGTTTTCTACAGCCGGTACTGGAAGAACTGTCTAATGGCTTAAGCACTAGAATTAACTTAATACATACAAGGAGATCTGCTTGTATACAAAGTCCTGCAGACATCTATGCTGCACATGAACATAACTTGGAACCTCATCTACTTGTCTGACTAATATTTTACTGTTTTAAGTAGAAAGCATAGATAATCATTCTTAGGAATAATAACTGAAAATCAAAATGTTCTGTAATCTGTGATTTTTTTTTTTTTTCCCCAGAATGAATTAAATACCACAAACAATGCATACCAGAAGTTTTGCCTATAAATATGGATTTTTTTTTCAAAGAAAAATGAAAGATTGTTAAACTGTCCAGATTCCTCTTTCACTTGAAAAAACAAGTTTGTTTTGAGCAAGAGTCACTACAAGAATATATAAGAACCACATAGATTGTCCAGTCCTAAAATTGGTGTATATTTCATGGGCACCAAGAATATCTGTTCCAAAATGAGAAGGAGGAATTTATAATCCTTCTGGATTATAAGAAGAAAGTGAATTCATAACCTCCAGTATATGCCTGAGCTCAACATTTATTCTTATTTGAATAGCCAAAGGATTTTTGCTTGTTATTTCAAGTGTTCATAAACCACGCCCGAGCTTTGAATTAGGCTAGGGAAACATCCTTAAAAATTGTCAGAAAAGAGTCAGTAGTACACTAATGAATCAACCACTGCTTGCTGTGATAGATGACTATGAAAGACAAGGAAGTTCACTAACTCACTCTTAAGGTATTAGAGGAAATTGGTTGCTTATGCCATTCAATACCCTTGGCCATTTAAGATGTGTATCTGGAGTTACAGGATGTACAAGAGATTTTTGCATTTCTCAAATGGCATCAAGAGGGTAGGTAGGATGTCTTGCACTTTTTATGGTCCTAGACACCCATGTTAACCATCTGAATTGCACTCTGAGTTTTGGTATTCTCAGTTCTCTAGAAATAACCTTTCCCTTCTGATTGACATCTTATTTAGGGGTCTATGATCCTTTATGTGATGCTTTTAACAACCTTTAAGTAAGGTACAATGCTTAAATATTATAGAATAACACGGAATATGGAAGATTCCTCAAATTTCCAAATTATGGCAAAATTTAGGGCTAAAACACAAGACACAGAGACAGGTACCACTGAGTCCCATAATAATGAGAAAATAAAATCATTGCATGAGGTGAGACACCATGTAAAGTGAGGACAAGAAATTCTTAAGAATTTGTTTTTTTTCTAATTATTATGACTTAAAGAACATAAAGTCCTTTCTCAGAAGCATTTTGAAATCCAAGTTAGATGTTCTGCTGTAATTGCTCTTCCAGTTTGTATAAACAATTTTAATTGAAAACTTCAAGGGGAATAGCCAAATGACAGAGCTAAAAAGAATCAATAGCTCTCTTCATACCTCGAGGAATATTTATGCAAAGTGGGATGGTTTTAATAGGAAAGATTTGTATGCAGTGCTTAATGAATGCTGAGTAGCTTGACAGATAAGCAACACGGACTCAAGCTCTAGCCCTGTATCAGGCAGAACAGATAGTGACATATGGATTTTCTGCACCTTAGGGAGAAAACAAGACGACTGAATATCCCACCAGCCAACCAATGAAATTGGAAGGATGTGCACAAAACCCTCAGATCTAGACAGTAACAGAGTGTGGTATAAGAAATATGGGTAGGAATTTTTTAGTGCCTGTTCTGCTTATCATTCAAAGTGTACCCTGAAATTTAGTGAGTACCAAAATAAAGATGTGAAAAAAACACTGTAATAGCACCTCATCAAGATTAGAACTCATTACCTTTGTGAGGGAAGTGGGCACTTTATCCCAGGTCTTTGGCTACTTTAAATTTACAATATTACAGTGACCAGTGTAGAAAGTTTATGAAAGCAACAGAAACACAAAAGTATAATTAAAAAATGCTTCAAACAATCATTCAAAATTTCCAGTAACCTAAGCGCTCTCTATTTACATACGGAGTTAAATCAATTGTTTACTTTAGAATATGGAAGGGAAAGGGGTTGCAAAAAAAGAAAATCTTTCTGCTGCATTGTTGCCCTATTGCTATTAATATTCTTAAATGCAAGTATTATTTTTACTGTCACCATTTAGAATTCAAAAATGCAAGTCATATCACTTCCGCCAGCTGAAGTGACAGACTAAATATGCGAAATCAAATAGAAAGTTTGTGACATTTTCATATGTTTTTGGACTGAAATCTCTTAAGTATAATTGGATCATACTTACTTTTGCTTTTTTTCTGCAAGCAGAGGAATATAAACATTTATATTCTAAAATTTAGCTAATATTCACATTAACTTTTTTGCTTTTTTTTCCCCTTCCCTTCCCTTCCCTTCCCTTCCCTTCCCTTCCCTTCCCTTCCCTTCCCTTCCCTTCCCTTCCCTTCCCTTCCCTTCCCTTCCCTTCCCTTCCCTTCCCTTCCCTTCCCTTCCCTTCCCCATTAGCAGCACTATGCTAATTTGCCTCAAAAGTCAGAATTAATTTTGCCTATATACATAGGTTGCTCTGTAAGTAATGCCTCCTATTTATTTCCATGAAAACTACAACAAAGAGCATAATAATGCTATTTGATAGAAAAAATTTTCAGCTACAAAACACTATTTTTCAACACAGCTGCTACCATTATCTATGCATTTTTGCTATCAATGAACAAGAGCCTGCATGCCATGCTCGTAGAAATCTGCACCACTGTCACTGTCACTGTCACCACTGCTGAAACACAGCACCCATGACCCCACTGTCCTCACATTCACTGGCTGGTCTCCATAAACCTTCAGCAAGCACCAATGAATGTTAATGGGTGCCAATTTTTTCCATATGGAGGCATTCAATTCCACACCTTTACTTTGTACATACTTCTTTGTATGACACCATTTTGTCAGACTACTCCTCCGCTGCCGTCTGTCTCATGGCAACAAAATGTAATGTAATATCGGTAGGAAGGTTCATCCTCTTCTGCCATATCACTCTGACTTAGTGGACTAACATAATAAAATAGGAGACATTAATTTTGGAGCAGCCCTCATATATCTTGAGCTGTTTTGGCTTTAGTCACATGACACTTGCAAGCTATTCTGGGGAGAAATATCATAGAATCCCAGAAACAGAGAGTGACTGAGGTTGGCAGCGACCTCTGGGTACTTATGGCCCAACCCTGCCATAGCAGGGACACCCACAGCAGGGTACCCAAGGCCATGGCCAGATGGCTTCAGGAGATTTAGCACCTGCGCAGCACAGAAGTGATTCCTGTTGTTCAGATAGTGCCTCTTGTGTTTCAGTTTGTGCCTGTGGCCTCTTGCCTTGGTACTGGGCATCACTGAAAAGAGCCTGGCTCCATCTTCACTGCAGTCTCCTTTCAGGTATTCATGGACATTGCAAAGGTCTCCCCTTATCCTCCTCTTCTCCACGCTGAATCAGGGGAGTCTGATAACTCAAAATGATTTGTATACATTGCTCCAATCTCATACACTTGCTGCATGGCATAAGATTGCATCTGCAAGACTGACACTTGGTGAGGCATTGTTATATATCAAAACAGCATTTCAGTCTGGAAATTCATAGGAATACTGATGACACTCCTTCCTCAGAACTACAAGTAGCAATGCAGTCTCTAGTGTTCAAAAAACAATGCCTTAATTTGTGACACCAATCTTTCTGGTGATGTTGAGTGAGCTGGTGAAAGAGTGTCAGGGAACTGGGCTAACTATATTCCAGACAACTTCTGGTATTGCTGGAAATGATGTCCTACATATGTGTGTGAACAGTTCTTCACTGAGCTCCTTGTCAGTGAACTTCTTGATAGGACAATCACAGAAACCAGCTAGGTGCTAGAGGAGGAAATACTGTGAAAGAGAACAATGTCAGTGTCACTTGGATCTTGACTGACAGCATCTAAGAGGGAATTGATCTGTTTGAAAAAGCAGATATGTACTGTAGCATGTGGTCATGATACAGTAAGTACTGTATGATATTAGCTTACAGTATTCACTTTCTTAGTTGACTGCCGAAATACGCATTTTTAAAATTTAGATTTATTTATTTGCACTGAAGGCATTCTTCATACATATATAGTTCAACATTTCTTCTTTGCTGTAACTGGACAGAGTGAATTTCACTTGATCAGATACTGGATGAGATAATGGCTTGTTCATCTGAGTTGACAATGGATAAATGCAATGGACAACAAAATGGAAGCAAACCAGTGATAAGTATGAGCTTTTTGCAAACGTACTCGATTCCTTCTCTCTTGGGTACTGTAATTTTTATAGAGGTTGCGAACTATTAGTGTTACGATGCAGAAAGATGCATGAATGATGACTAGATAATTATTCCCTAAGATTAGGAACATTGTAGGGTCAACCTCCCTGTTATCACTTCACGTTTGCTTATTTAAATGAATAGCAACACTAATGAATTTGTAGATCAACAAGTATGCACAGACTAATTTGCTTGCATTTAGAGTAACCTCAGCTTCTTGAAGAATTCCTTATCTATAGGAGATTGGTACAAAATCTGATGATAGGCCCATGGATATCAATGAGGCTGTGGATCTTTCCATCAAGTATTTCTAACAGTGAGCTTATTCCCTTGGGATATCTCATAAGTGCAGCAGAAATTCGGAGTGGTATATGTGAGACAGACCTCACCTAATTCTAGACTTCATCTCTCTACAGTCATCTAAAAATGGTCGTACAAAAGATGGATATTTTTCTCCACTGATGAGTAGCTAACAAATACAGAAATCTACACAAGTGTCTACACCTACTGGTTAACACTACTTAATCTGCTGGTAGTGTTAACCAGTAGGTGTTAACACCTATCATGTAGACATTTATATTTGTATTAGCTAAATTTTATCTTAAATGTATTATTATTTTTTTATTTCTAGAATAGATTAACAAATATAGTAAAGCTACAATTTCTGAGAGAACAGATTCTAAAAAACAGCTGAAGTCTGCATTGTTTACAGATAATTTAGCATCTTGCAGCTGGCCAAGTGTATGCTTGGCTGATGAAATGAGAGAGGATATTTCCCATTCTTGATTCAAATTCTTGAGCTATCTGACTTCATCACAGATGTGGATACACTTCTGGGAAGTTCATCCTGCAATGACCATAGCTATTTATCAGTCAAAACGGTCATCAACAAACCCAGTTAGTTACTAGTGCACTATTGTTGTTTCTCGAATCTTTTACCAAAGGAACTGAAGCTTACGAAAATGTGCTTAGTGAAAATCTTTCCTGTGCCTGTTTATGTATGAGTGTTTTAGTTTATCTAATTTATCTAATCCATTGAATCACCTTGAGAATTGGAAGAGAGTTTCAGCTTTTGCAGCTTAAACTTTGATCTAAGTCAGCCGCAGGCCTAACTCTGCCTTAAAATGGCAGTCACTCAAAATCATTCAATATATAAAAATCTTTACATGTTCATGCGATCTTTTACCAGTGACTTTTACTCAGCATTTTAATGGGATTCAGCAGCCCCTTAAATGTAGACAGTTTTCTATTGGCAGTGTGAGGCTTCAGCCAAGATAAAGCAATGGAACCTCGCAGGAAAGCATGTGGTTTCAGCATCTCCTAGGCTGTCTTGAGGTAGATGGAGATGCTGTGGGGTGTATTGTTCATATTCAGCAGCTTGATTGAACTCCAAATGCTAAAACTTGTCCTAGTAATACTGCAAACGCCTTTCAAAGAGCCATTAGATCACAGATGCCAGATTTACACAAGTGCATAACAACCCTCAGGAACTCCAAAACATCTGGCAAATAGGATCTAAAATGTAATTTTGTCTGTTTCTGATGTATCCACTGAGATGTGGCTCCTCTGAGTTTGCTTGTGAGATTTGCTGTGGGTCTGCAGCAATTACAGCAATACCTCTTAATGCCCAGCACTGTGCTCTGAGCAATGTTGTATGTCAGTGCACTCACTTCGCCTTGCTGCATTAATTGTTTCATAGCAATGCAGTGATGACAAGTATGTCAGGCAGCAGCTTCCATGTTCGAAGTGATGAAATCCAAAATTGTTTTGTTTTGCTGGTGAAATCACTGTGTTGCCATCAGGTTAAAAGGATCACAATGAATCTTACATAGCTTCATCCTTCTCTTCTTGTATCTGTACTTGTATCTGAACACTAAACTAGCTTTTAAGTAGAGAAGTAAAATGATTAAAAAATTTACAGTATTAGTTTTCTATGAATTTGTTTTTTTAACAATCAGAGTAAGTACACCTGGTGTCTTCAAGCATACAGTCAGGATCCTGTAAGGTGCATGAGATGTGCCTTTCCTTACTGTTTTCTCATGTCTGATGCCTGTCTGAAACATTAGCCTCTTGTTTACCAGTTGACAAAATAAATAAATAAATAAATAAAATAAAAGAGCATCAGCCTTGCAAGGGAAAGAGTCCAGAGTTATACCACAGATGGGTACACCAGCACCTGTGGTTATCCCTCACATCCATGTTGCTTCACAGATTGTAGAGCCATTGTCCTCAAGCTTTTTACTATGGTACCCTGCTGACACAATATGATATTTTGATTGCTCATTAAAGCCTCCCGTGACTGTGATTGTAGCAGGAGTGCACATAAATTGCACAACACACCGTTCATGTCAAAAGAATAAATAAAATCTATTTCAAAAGCTCTGTTTAAAACCTATTTAAAATCTCTGTTCATCACGTAATGATGTCTACCTAACAAAACAAAAGATCTGTAATCTCAAGTAGTTTTGAAACATAGGATTTTAAGAGCTTTATCAACAAACACTGTTAATGGGACTTGGACAGCCATTCCTCCAGCTAATTAGATTGTACAATGTTTGAATAGGTAGAGAATCATAGTTTGATTGGTAGTTTGAAAAGTACTGAGTATGCAATCACTTGGCTGAATAGTGTTTTTAAGAATATTCGGACCTTAAATAAGTTTTCCCAGTTTTCCATTATCATATTTAAGAATCACTGCAAATGTTCACAGAAACCATGCTAGATGCCACAATCATTAGCCTGAGATTCTCTAATTACTTTACAACAGAACTCTGTCAGTCTTCACAAAAATGAAGACATCTGCCTACAGAATTTATTCAGAGATTTAACTTTGCACATAACAGACTAACATGATTATAGAGCAGATTTGAATGTATATTTCTATCATGTATTCTTAAGATGAATTAATTACCTCAGGAAAAAAAATCTATTTAAAGATTCATTTCAAAGCTCATTTTTTTTCCCCATGTATTCCCATTACAGTCTGTGGCTACTGTAATGAACATCAAGGACATCTATATTGAATTTCAACATCAGAATTTACATAAGATGTAAGGACACTCTCTTCTCCATAGTAAAGTACTCCATATGAACAATTCCTCACAACCAGTTCCCACACCAGACACACTTGTAGGTATTTGGGTGTTGCATCTGAGAATGCTAAACTACAAGTAGCAGAGAAAATCTGTCATGCAGCATATAAGGTAACAACAAAATCTTAGAAGATATGAAGATCATGTTACTAAGCTTATCTACCACTTTAATTTTGCCTTTGGCAACCAAGTTGCATTTTGAAATTAAAACAGTAAGAAGAACTGAAAATTAAAAAGTCAGTAGACTTTTTTTTTTTCAATAAAACCAACAAAAAACAATCTATGTTCTGCTTCTTACATTTTATTATTTGTAAAATACGAATTACTTGTTAATTCATTAATATGGCATCAAAAACATCATGCCAACAGTAATACAAGACTTTGGGCAAATTATAGTGTTTTAAAAATAATACTTTTCACAACCTTCACACTTCCTACTTGCAAAGTCCTGCAGATTCCTACAGAAGAAGATTAGGAGGATTTATTCCAATAAACTATGATGGTCTGAATTGTTCCTTTGCAGTACCAGAACAAGGATGAAAGGAAATTTCCAGAAGAATCACGTGGGACTACTCCACCTACATTATTTGTGCTTATGTGCGTGTACATGTTTGCTCCCTGTACTGTAACAAAATATAAGGAACATTCTCTGCTGCTTTGCTCCATCCACAGTGAACTGCCTCAGGCTAGAAAATTCTCTGCATCTCCACGGTGACTCTGGCCACCACGAAAAGGGTTTTCTGCGAAGATAACATGAATCCCAAACTACTACGTTCTGTAACATGTTAGTGAGAAATGGATGGAAAATTATGTTTAAGTCCTGATGTCTAACTAGTATGTGAGGAACAAGGACTGCTTGAGAGAGACTGTGCACAGTGACAGGGCTGTGTCGATGCGGGATGACAGTCTCCAGTAAGCAGCTGTAGCAGTGGGAATCCACATCAGATAAAATGAAGAAAAATCTTCACCATGAGAATGGTTGCAGGACAGGAGCCAGCAGAGGCTGTGGAATCTCTATCCTTCAGAATCCTCTATGCTCCTGTGGATGAAACCTTATCCAACCTCGAAGTTAGCACTACTTTGAGCAAATGGGGCTCAAAGTGGCTGGGGACCATTCCACTTATTCTATCGTTCTGCCACTGTATTTTCCTGCAGGAGATAATCGCTGACAAGGAAACTGACTTCATCTTCCTTCAAAAATGCTTCATCCATGCATAGACCCTAGAGACATTTAAGGCATTTTGCAATTTTTATCAATCTGTGGATATGAAAGTATTTCCAGCAGTGATCCAGATCTTAATAGCAGCTTTAGATCTCTTCAGAAGTTTCTTTTCTTCATTTAGTTTTCACAGATTCTTTATTAGTAGTCCATAGATGCCCACGTCTCCATATGTCACACTGAAAACTCATTTTGATGTTCTAATGAAAACAAGGTTAGATCAGACTCGACTTTGATTGTTTTGCAAAGCTATCTTTTCTAAAGCCAGAATTTTTCCCTTAGTAGACTGTGCTCTCTCTGCCTGTCCATGCAGAAATTCCCTTGAGTAAACAGGCCAAAAACCAAAGAACATTATAACCAGATTTCATGTAGTAGAATGGAGAACGTTTCTCAGCCTATTTCAATGTAGGAGAACGGAGAGATCTTTCTTCCCTCAAAATAGTGTGAAAAGATGAGCTACTTGGCGATTTGAGAAAAAATAAGAGGAATTTCTATCTGAGGATTTATCTTTTCTTGCAGAGGAACTGTTAGGCATCTACACAGCAACTGATATAGAAAAATGCATGCGTTTACGGACAGAGCGAATCTCAGAAATCACAAATCATTGTATTTCTTACATTAAAAGAACCATCTTAATTACCTGTTTCCATTTTCCCATCTTGTGCTGCAGGCCCATCAGGAATTACACTCTTCACCTGAAGAAACTCATCTGGCTCATCCCCACCAATGATGGTAAATCCAAAACCCATGTTGCTTTTCTTAAGAGTGGTGCTGAGGAAAGTCCCCTTCAGCTGTGATGCATCACGGGTGAAGAGTGGTTTTTCTACATCAGTCAACACAAACAAGAAAGACAAAAGTTCTGATCTAGTCAAAATATGGCAGGGACAGCAGATAACAATACCAGCTGGCAGCATGTGACAGCGTATGAAAATAGAGGAAATAAAGAGTGCAGGCATTCCAGGAAAAAAAATATTTGTGAGTTTTTATATTAAAACAAAGCTTAAAAAGTGTTTTAATCTATGGCAGATCAGCCATAAGTGGGGAGTTATATTCTTTCATATTAGAAATACATTTAAAAGTGGATACTGTGTAGCTAAAATAATTACAACAATAAAAATGATAGGTGAGGCAATTTTAAAACCTCTTCCCTAAACTATAAATCGAGCTTTGTCTACAAAGTAATAAGTTCTGTACAATTTCCCTCTCACTTGCAATAAGATAAATATCCCTTGTATTTCTCATTCCACGTGTTACAGACAGTGATAAACATTCGGTGATCTCCCCTCTCCAAGCACATGGGATTGGTGCCAGGTCTGACCGCTGTGATGGCGGTGCCACCTTCCCGTCCCCTTGCCGCGTGCCCGGTGTGCAGTGTGGGTGGCTGCAGCCTCCCACTGCCTCGCTCCCATGCTTTGCTGTGTAGAAGGGTAGGAGGAATGTGCGAAGGTGGTGGTTTCCATTCATCTGGCTAAGTGGGCAGTGCAGTGGGGCTGGCAGGACATACCGTACGGCCCGCGTGTCCCAACGGGGTTGCGCCAGCACTGGGACAGATCATTCACACTGCGGGACCGCTGCGGAACGGGGCGCAGGCAGACGAGTTTGGGCCTAGGCAGGGTTGATGAGGAGCTGCCTACTATCACAAAGGAGAAGAAGCCTCATTCTCCGGCTGGAACCTCATGTTAAAGTTTATTTGTCTCTACCAGTACTCTTTGCTGCTTACACAGCTCATTGTAAGCACATTAATTTTCACATTACGCAGAGGCTGTATTTCTGCAAATTCCTACAGCATAGTGCCTGAGGCTTTTAACTTAATTGATGCTTGCTAGATGAGCTAGCTAAGAAACATACCAAACATCAACTAAAGGTAATTTACAGAAAGTACAATTAATTATTTCAGTGTTGCCAACCTCAGGTGCTCAAGAGAGAGTCACGCATTCCCAAGAATAGAAGTTATTATTTTATTTAGAAAATTACTTTGGGGCTCTTATTGTGCATTCTGTTTCTCAGCCTTCAGGAAACACTAAGGTCAACTGGTCTCTTTTTCCTGCAACTCTGGAGGTTAGAGTTTCTTAGGTGTCTCACGAGTCCCGCAACTCCAGGAGCTGGAACTTTTAGGAGAGAAAAATGCTAGGAGGCAGGTGATAACATTGTGAGAATTGGCAACACTCTTATTTCCATCAGACTAGGACAAAATCATTGTCGCGTAGCAGGAGAGCAGGATCTTTCATCTTAACTAAGATAGGCTGACATGGTACTGTACCTCGGAAACCTTGGGCCTGCATAGGCTTTGTTCCAAGTTCTGCGTTGGGCATGTTATGCTGCTGTAGTTTCCTTTTTGCTTCTAGCACAGGGTTTTCAAATTGTGTTCTTCTATTTATGTGGCTGGAAAAAATTTGGTTTTGATTAAAAATTGGGTTCAGTTGGGGAAAATGATTATTTTCACAGTAGGATGTGACTTAGGTGTGTGTGGTTAGATAGCGAAACTGTCATGAAACCCCAATGGGCCTGAGCATGTCCCTTATACTCTGCATAATTTTTGTAGGGATGAGAAATGCACAATCTATGCGCATAAAATAATGAGCAGCATTGGAAAGTGCCTTATCATTTCAATATGCTGAACTCTGCTACAGGCAAATGGTTTTGATCTATGGGACTACATGGTAAATTGCAGTACTGCTGAAGCGTGCTACAACAACAGTTTCTCATGTCTTTAGTACAAACATTGTTCTGTGCATGATTCAAAGGGACTGAACCAATATTTTTTCATTGTTATTGATTAGCTGTAAATAAAATTACTTACAGAAAAGGTAAAGCCTGCCACACAGAGGGTTTTAATGATGACTGCTTAAAAAAGAAATATATGTAGCATAGGAAAATAACTGAGGATTATTTCTTTTTAATTCTGTTTTATGTACCTGCTAAGCTGTACAAAAAAACAGGACGTTTCAGAAACTAAGTCAGGTGGTAGATTAAAACTATATGCATAAATAATGAACTGTAGAATAAGTTACCGTTGTACACCTTTTTTTTTTCACCTTAAAAAAAAAAAAGTATTACATTTCTTGTAGCAAGTCAGGAAATACATCTCTCGTTACATCACTAATTTTCTTTATTTTGCTTGGAACTACTATCTTATCTACTTACTCTAATCTTATCCTTGATTTTTATACTTTAACTTAAAGTGTGCATTTTACCAATGAACAAATAGTCCTACAATTCTGTTACATGTTTCTCACTTTTTCTGAAGAAGTCAAGGGGGTTTAGGAGAAAGTATTGAACAATTCTAAAAGATAAGGTCATGATAGGATCACAATTAAAAAAAAGTTTTATGCTGCAGATAGTGTTCTGAGGAAGTAAATACACAATGCAAAATAAGGTCTTAAACACATCAGTCCTTATTTGTTCTTACTAAGCTACTCTGTACTAATTTTTTTTCCTGCAAAGTCAATCCTGATCTTGGGCTTTAAGCACTTGGAGAAGTGACCTGAGAACTTCTTAGATCTCAAAATGGGTTGAATTCCTTCTATTTATTTTGAGATGACCTTTTATGCCCAAACATTAAGCATTACTCAGGTCCCTCAGGATTCAGATCCTAACATTACTACAAAATGAGTGGAATTGACATAAAGAAGGAGTTGAAGGAAGTCATTAAGTCCTAAGGGAGAGTATTATTCTTGGAAAACAAAGATTAATGCAGTGAGAAGATACTTTGATTTAATGACAGGAAGAATATATTATAAATTCTGGAGTTGCTACTTTGTTAACATGGCTATCTCTCATTCAAGTGGCAGCTATATCACTCTCGTACTGTAAAATTTTGATTAATAGCTTTCTTATAAATATTAATCTATACCACAAAAATAGAAGATTCTTTTTGATTCTTTCCTTCTTTATACTAACGGATTAAGATTGCAGGCTTTGCTTTCCCAGGCTTTAGACCTTACTGGAATTGTCAGGGTCATTTTGCATCACCTTTGTCTATTGCAAACCTAGATACATATGATGGAAGAGAGAGAAACTTCATCAGTTAGAAATGAAGGAAGACAAGACTCACATGCATTAAATGATCATAGGATAATTGTGAAATACCAATATGAGCATGAAAATGGTAGTTTTCATCTACTATCTATCGCATGATATATTCCAGTACTATAAAGGAAATACTACTTTTGTCATTACAAAAGGAAGTTGTGAAACATCATGTGAAATACTAGATGAAGTTCTGATCTCCCAGGATACAATAAAATGAATCCACAACCAAGGTTTTTACAGGAAGACCAGTGAAAGAGTATTCTGTGACAGAACACCAAGTTCAAGCTTTTTTATTCAAGTGGAATGAATGCTGATATATGGTTGCATTTTGTGAATATATTTGGAAGTAAATAGTAGTATATATTAAAAATGTTGGAATTTCAGTCATGAAATCTTTAGGCTTCTTTCAAGCAGAAATGTGAAATTATGAAACAATAGCATATATACGATAAAAGTCTAGCTTGTTTTATGATGGCATTTGATAAGACTGAAAACAGTTTTCTACACAGGATATTGAATTAGTTGCCCAAACAAAGGGATCAAACACTATTTTAGAGGCTCTAAAATATCCTATCTCAGTCCTCAGCTGCCCTTCCAGAAGACCTTGGGGCTCCTATAACTTTTGTCTCTTACAAACTTACACGTGGTCCTGTGATTAAAAAAGAGGGATTTTACCTAATACAGGATGTATCAATGGCTCAAAGAAAATCAGCTTCTGTGATACTGCCACGACAGCTAGAATTTCTTATCAGCTGCCTCTCAGCAGTTTCTAGTAGGAGCTGTAGTTGTGGTTTAGTATATTTAGACAGAAATGTTTTCTGTAATAGCTATCTTGAAAATGACCTTTTTGTTCTAACATATCAGACAGGAGGACTAGCAGAGATACTTGAGGCACCTCAGGGTGTTGATGCAATCTCAGTAATTCTTAACTCCAATTTATTTTCCTATTTTGACTTTTATAGTAGAGTGCCATTTCAAAAACACACTGTGAAAATTCCATCAAATTCATACAGCTGTGTTACATATTGGGCCCAATAAGAGCCAAAAAAAAAAAAAAAAAAAAAAAAAAAACCAACCCAAAAAGAATATCACACAGAAAATCAGTCCTTTTTATCAGTTACAGTGGATCTATGCTCCTAGACTGATGGGACAAGAAGCACCTCCCTATCGTGCAATTTTAAGTGCTCTACAGCTCCATGGCTAAATCAGAAAAATTGCTACTGATGAGTTTAGCTGAGAATGAAGTTATTAAGCTAAGTACTTTCCTTGAAAGGAAGGACATTCTAAGCTTTCATCTGGGTACTTCAACAGCATACAAAATAGGTATCACTGAACTAGGCCTTAATAAGACAATCTAAATGTGAGTTTTAGAGATGGTTACAAATAAGTGCTTCGGTGTTTAGTTGTATTGCTCATTGCCCTCAGCACCTAATTCAGTGAGCATTTCTCTCTTGACTTGAAAATTTTATTTCGTACTCTTCCTACCTAAAAATCCCATCTCTGCTATTCTCCTAACTGGGGTTCAGAAGGAAGACTGGGGACTGCCTATCTAGAGGAACATAACTAATCCACACCTGTGGGATAAGACTTCTCATCAACTTGTGTAAACAGTTTTTTTTTCTCCCTTTGTCCCCTCTCATAACTATTTTTTGGGTCCTGATTCAACTTTATTTTATACTATGAATATTAAAGGTAAAAGCCTTATCCAAAGATAAAAATCCTATTCCAGAGATAAAATTCCACATGATAAAAATCCAGAGAAGAATCACGCTGCATTTTGCTCACTTTCTGGCTCCAGGATCCCCGATCATCTCCCTGCACAGAAGAACGAGCAGTCAGTGCTACTGTTAGCCCACAGCACACAAGCTGTAGGGTTTGGGTTTGGGCTGCTTTTAACTGCAAAATTGAAATAGTGAATTTTGTGTCATGAGGAGTATGGTCAGCACCAGATATCCCGGAAACATGTGCATCAGCAGAAGGATTTTTGCCTATTCTTCTCCTTAGCTACTTTAATGGATGGTTGTTTATTAGTAGTTTGTGGTTAAAAACCCAACAAAGCAGTTCTGAGGATCAGGATGCCTACAAGACAGAAATTCTGATGGATAATTTATTACCGAGTCTTCTTTACATTCACATTTTTCAGTCACTACTATTTTATGACAACAAAAACAAACTCTGGAAAGGTTTTCTTCTTGAGTAATAACAGAACATTGTCAGAAATTGTAAGTTAAGGTGATGCATTTTTCTAGAATAAATACCTGTATGGCCAATTTAGCTGTTCTATTACAGAGGCTGTGTCAGGAAATTGAACTCTGTGTTGTGGTTAATCATCCTTAAAGGGGGAAATAATCTTTTGTCAATTAGAATGCTGAAAGACCCAGTGCACTTTAACAACCACATTCTCTCCATAGCCTTGTGCAGATAAGTGCTGCTAGCTCTTAGTTTATAAATTAAGAGAGAATTGCATTAAAGTTAACCCAGGTATACCAAACACTTCTCATTCATGTGAGATGTCTACACCTTACAAATGAAGCTCAGATCTTCATAACAAGCCAAATTAAAATTTTAATAGTGTCTTGAACTTACATTCATGCATGATTTATGTGATGAAGTTATACTGGGGACCTGATTTTTCAACAGAATTTGCAAATACGGTATGATAAATCCTAGTTAACTTTGCCAGCAGGTCCTTTTTATTTTCTTTGTTTTTGTTCGCTTGCTTGTTTTTCACATTATCTCTTAGTCTCAGGTTCTGGAACTGAGCATAGCTGACTCACATAAAGTGAACCTGAATCTCTCTGCTCCACTGTCCTTCCTTACAGTCCTCCCATGTGATACAGATGAGTCAGTGAGTGGAATACGAACCCTTTCTTCACTGACAGTTTTAAAGGTCTGCATATAGACTTGAACTGGACTTGAATGTGAAAAAGTTCATAACACAGATTGCCATGATTTACCCCACTATTATGACATAATTAGGACAGTTTCATGTTAACTGATTGTATCTAGTTAAAAATGAACTAATCCATTGAATACTGGTAATAAAAAAGGATAACTTCTACTTTTTAGAATGAAAAATGGGAAGCAATTTTTGTTTCAAACTTATTGAGCTCAGACAGCAAATTAAAGTACAACTGTGTTTCACTGACTATAAAACTCCTTATGAACTTAGCATGGCTGCAGGTTTAATGCCATCCTGTGAACATTTATTCCACTTCTTAAATCCTCTGAGCCTACAAGTAGGTTTTATATATCTTTCCACAAATCTTATCTGCAGTAGGATGAAGAAACCTGGCAGTAACGGCCTTGAAATATGTAATTGCTTGATAACATCTGCGTTGAGTACTTTGTGTCTATTCACCTGTGGATGGACATGAAATGGGGATGAATACTTGCTCCTTACGCAGGGGAAGTGTGAGCCTCACCACTGCCACAATGCCTTGGGTTGCACTAATAGCAAAGGGGGCTCAGTAAGTAATACGTAGAAGTTGCACAACACCTTTTACTCACCAAAATACAGTAAAAACCACCAAGGCAGAATACACCCAGCAGCTTATAACTGTATGTGTAGAAATCTTCAGCGAGGTTAAGTACAAAGATACACAAACATCAACCACTAACTACTCTGAGGTTCATAAAGGATCTCAGGCACAATTTGATGGCATTACTTAAGGACTTACCTTTCGGTAGAGAAGAATAACGACTAAGCTGGCTTGGGCAAGCAGCAAAGCAGATGGGGTTGCTGCTCTTGCAGCTGGGGGCAAAAAGCAGCAGAGCAGATGCTACTGCATGTGGAGAATGGGACAGAAGGACTCAGTGTGGCAGTGGCCAGACACAGTTTCTATTTGTTTGTCTGCTTTGCATGGGGGCCAGCGAAGCTGCTGTTATAACAATGAAGAAAGGTGAATCTCTCAGACACATCTTCTAACCCTTCTGAAACCTGATCTTTTTGTGATCCTTCTGTCCAGCTCTACCCTGTGCATGTTAACAGCTGCATATCCTATGGTCTGGAAAAATCTGCTGTCCTAGCATATGTCCAGAGCAATCCTGTAATCAAAGCACTGGTATGGATTCAAGAGACCAAGGGAATGATGTGATACGCAAATGAACATTTTCTATTCTGTCTGAAATGAATAATTTTACTGCTTTGTGCCAGGATCTGAAACTGAAATTTTAGGTCAGGTACTATCCTCTGTGAAGACTCTCTTCTTCAATTAAAAAAAAAGTAATGGATAGACCTTTCTCAAAACAAATAGTCTGTAAAAATGCTGTGGCTTTCTCCATCCCCTGCTATATATGTGGGCTGCTCCAAAAGTAATGCCTCCCATCTTATTATTTTGGTGGATAGATGGATATTGGTGGTATGTCAGTAACGTTTGAACTTTCCTGCCAATATTCTGTTATATTTTGTTGCTGAGAGACAGACAGCAGCAGAGGGGCAGTCTGACAGAATGCTGTTTGACATGGAAGTGCGAATGAAGCAAAGGTGTGGAGCTGAATTCCTCTATGTGGGAGAAATGGCACCCACTGACGTTCACTGACATTTGCTGAACGTTTATGGAGACCAAGCAGTGGATGTGAGCACAGTGAGGGGTGGGTGGTGCATTTCAGCACTGGCAAAAGGGATGTGAGAGACAAGCCACATTCCAGATGGCCATGCAGATTTGCATGACTGCGGCATGCTGGCTCTTGTTCATCGCTGGTGAAAATGTAGAACTAATGGTAATGACTACATCGAAAAAGTGCGTTTTGTAGCTGAGAATTTGCTCTATCAAATAGTGTTATTATGCTCTCTGTATCTGTTGTAGTTTCCACAGAAATAAATAGATGGCATTACTTTTGTAGTGACCTATGCACTTGGAGTAGATGCTAATAGGAGAGAAGAGAATAAAAACTGACCATTCTGAGCACATATCACAGGTTGAATCTACAATCACCTTACATAAATCTGATTGACTCTGTTAAGCTAAATAGCAAACAAAATCATCTCTCTGATTTACCTATCTTATGTAGTAACTGCCTGGAATAGGCTTTCTCTATTACTTTACACAAAAGCTTTCTATTCCCCTTCGCACACAGGAGTTTCATGTTCCACAACTAAAATAAAATATGAAAAATGAATGCAAGGACTGTGTTGTGAAATAAAACATAACAGACCTAAAATTTTATATGCAGAGTGTGAAGATCTAATTTGTGAAAAGGAAAGCAGTCTTAAATGAGCTAAACTGATTATGCTTTGCTTTATTCATTGACTAATAAGATCTGCACCTCACTGGATGTCCAAATTTTACAGAAGTACAACATTTATTTAATTAATACATTATTTTACAAATTCCAACTGAAATCAGACTCTCGAGAAACAGAATGACTGAGTCACTGATTTGAGACACACTGAATATATTTGGTCACATTAACTGTACTGATGACTGACAACTCCTGGTATACCTTTAGTTTAACATTCAGTGTTTGTACCCATTTGTATCCAAATTCGGTGACTGCACCCATGTCTTGCCAGCTAAGCACTGCAGAGGATACTAGCATTACATTATGACATATTAACAGCAACTTAATATTGAACTTGGGAACTTACTCAACATAATAAGTGCCATAAATGGGATCATCAATTTTCTCCCAGCCATATGGAAGCTCTGAAAAACAAAGATTTATCTCTCTCAGTAAATGAAATACAGAATGCTTCGATTTCTGATAGTAAAATTGCAGATCTTTGCTGGATGTTGAGGGAAATAACTGGATAGTGAGGTCAGATAAAGTCACCAAAGCAAATGCCAAACATTGAACACACACTAGGGTGACCACAAGTAGCAGTAACTAGAAAACTGGCATGCAAACAAAGATCTCAGTCTTGAGAAAAACACATTTTAGTTGAACTACTTTACTGTTCCAACAGCTGTGCCAGCCAACAACAGTAGCATATCTTGTATGACATCACTGCAAGAGGAAGTGAGGGATTTTTTTTCTTCCAAATAGACACACAAACACTCATATAGACACACACAAGCACTTTGCTTTTTGAACTGTTTTTTTTTTTTTTTCTTTCCTATGAACCCTAGATATGTTGGTCTAGAAGAAAGGAAAAGAGTTTAACTCCTGTCACTTATGTATAAGAATATCTAAATGCTCCAGAAAGGGTTGTTCTATTTGTCTTACTATGATGGCAATTCCATGGTCTTCAAAGTTATGCTATTGCAAAGCTTAGTTATATATCAGAGACACATCATGGTACATAGAAGTACACGGAAGTGTAAACCAAAATAAGGCATTTTAACATCTGCCAACCTTAACACTTGAAATAGAAAAGACACCTAAAACATTCCGATATTAACAATTATTAAATCCACTAATGTAATGATCTTGAAAATGCTGAGATAGCAGGGCCAGTATCCTGGACACAGTGAGCAGAGAAGCCAGGCAGATGTTGGATCCAGATCTGCCAAGAACTTCAGTAAATTCTGTAGGAAACTATCCCTGCGCTGGTTCCCACAGTCCTGTATATCCTGGGAGAGATCTTGGGATGTAATTCATAAACATTCAAAAAGAAAGCTGCAAATCTTGTTCTGCCCTTACAGTAAATTTAATTCCTAGTGTAGTCCTCTTCATGACGCAGAATAAAATATTAGTTGAAATACCACAAGCCCACTTTATTGTAACAATATTGCACAGTTTTGTTTTGGTTTTTTCCATCTAATTAACTTCATGTTGCTTTTGTATCTGTCCACCTAAAATTCACTTAGTGCAGTAAGCACTGATAAATTCCATGCATAATCAGAAATACACAAACATGCATACTGACACACACACACAGAAATGTGTGCATACATCCCTTTTCCAACGTGAGTTAGTACATGGAGCTTGTTTCAGCTTTGCAACTAAAAAAAAAAAACAACTTAGCTGTTCTGTGAAAATTTAAAAGTAGGTATTATATTTCTGTAAATATATACTTTAAAGTGAACAGACTCAGAGGATACGTTTTATTTTACATATCTATAAAAAAAACAAAATACTTTGAGAATTTACTGTTAACATATTGGTCTATTTTTCCCTAAAGAAATGATGCATAACATCATAACAGAGTATGGACTGAAAGAGTTGTGAGAATGCAAACGCCAAGTCCAATTTTCTAGTGTAAAAGTCTGTAAAAATTTAATGAATTGGAGATATTGTGGAGAACCCACTTTTAAATGAACCACTGATTATCTAACATCATGAAATACTCATGGGTTCAGAAGAAAGGAAATAAAAGAATACCTTGATGTATATGATGGATACTAACTCCATGTGAGGCTATGCTCTGATTTTATTTTTCCAATAGAGATGAAGCCTGTAGAGCTCTATTTCATTTCAAAATTCTGTGTTGACGAGTAAAAATAAATAGTTACAAGACAAAGCCCAAGCCCCCTGCTAAAGTATGGCAGATCGGGTTAGCAGAGTATAGTTTACTACAGGGCTTCTGATGAAAGAATCTTCTGCTACATTTGCTTTAGGAGTGCTCTGATTATTTTTCACGACATTAAGTAGTGGCATCTATTCCATTTTTCACTGTTGAAATGAAAGATTACAGGACAGGAATACTTTATTGCCTCATCAAATAGGAAGCAAAGTGTTTGCCAAATTGAGGGTGAGGGCATTGCATTTTCTCTTTTTCAGTTCACTGTGTCCAATGATGATCATTAAGGATGAGAGTGATCAGTAAATGTTAATAAAAGGAGATTACTGTTGGCCATCATGATTTGAACTGGGAGGGAGAGTAGTTTACAGATCTCTCTGATATTCATTTGATAGCTCTAGCACAAAGCATTCACCTACAATTCCTGCAGCCAACAGTTTCATGATTACTATGTTATATATGAAGTCTTCATTTTCATGGGCTTAACACTTCTGTCATTCAAGTCTTCAAATTCTACTGATTGCAGTAGAATTTCTTCATAAAGCAAGGAAAAAAACTTTATGCTTTATTTTGTATTTGATACTATATTCTCACATACCCCCACATATCATCCATTTGAGGCCCTCTTCTTGAGCATTTGTAAAATCACTATTTAAAAATCAGTAAAAGGTTTTACAGCATTTGGCAATGCTGATACTACAAGTGGATGGAAAGATGCCGGATAATCTGTATAGAATGTATATATGCTCCAGATTTTTGCATTTCATATCCCTCACGAGAGAAGCAGCATCTAGCTGGCACTGCAGCAGTCATCCAAAAAAAGATCAAAAAGGCAGAGCTGACATTCAGATACTTTGCTCAGAATGCATCTGGGTAGGCTTTTAAATGCAGGAGGAGCTGTACTTCTGAAAGTTAGATGCCCAGTGTTAACAAAGGCTCTTGTATCTTCAAAGAAAGACAGAAAGAAGGAAGGAAAATAAGAAGGAAAAAAATAAAGACTAATGTAAATTCAAACAGGTCATTTTAATAATCAGTGGCAGTGCCTTTTCATCACAGCCTGCTTATGTTAATGGTCCAGATGCTCTTATTCTGCCTTCTGAAGGCTGTTGTGTTTCAGAATGATTTTTGATGGTGCCACTTAATCTTCTCTGTGGATAGAGGAAGGGATACATTTTAGATCTTGATGTGCCAAGATGAAAAAAAACAAACTAACAAACCCAGAGATCAATTTTCCTAAAGTTAATGTATTACTAACTACATTACAGAATCATAAAAACCTTTCGGGGTTTCAGAACAGCCAGCATTGTGTCACTACCCTGCAGACAGGCTGGAAAGAAAGATGAGAGCATATTTCTGGAATCAGTTGTAATCAAAATATTTATATAGTAAAAACAAAGTGTAGTATGAGAGAGAAAAAAAACCTCCATCGTAAATATTGTCAAAAAGGAGGTGGAACAGTTTGGGTCATCTGCCCTGCCTTGTTAACACCCATGCACAGGTGAGGAGACCCCTAACCTAGATATGATATTTTTCAGAAAAATGCCACACCTTTCCATTCAACAGCCTGTGTTTGCTTTATTTCTTTTTCCTCTCTCCTCCTTTCTTCTCTGTTCTTTTTCCTAATTTCAAATTCATTTTTTGCCTTTTCAAGTAAGCTACCTCCTACAGAAAGTAACAAATGATTTGGGTTAAAAGTTAAAAAATACAGTGCCACTCCAAGGCTCACTGCAGTTGCACACTCTTCCAGTTTCCTTAAAAGATAAAGTCTTTGCAAACATTTATCTCTGAGCCTAAGCCAGCGGTCCTCATCTCTTGGCTTACACAGAAACATGCAGCCTGCCATACCCTCCGGCACAACACGCCGCTTACCAGGGAGCGGGTGCTGCTCAGGGGGTGCTGTGCTGCAGGAGCAGAGGGCTGGAGATCTCTGGTTTGAATGCTCCCCTGTCTACATTGCCAAGCTGATATGCAAAACAGATACAGAAAATAAGTCTTATGAGGAGCAGCTGAGGAAACTGGGATTGTTTAGTCTGGAAAAGAGAAGGCTCAGGGGAGACCTTACGGCTCTCTACAACTGCCTGAAAGGTGGTTGCAGAGAGGTGAGGGTCAGCTTCTGCTCCTGCATAATAGTGATAGGACAAGAGGGAATGGTCTCAAGTTGTGACAGGGGAGACTCAGGTTGGACATTAGGAAACATTCCTTCTCAGAAAGAGTGGTGAGGCACTGAAACGGGCTGCCAAAGAAGGTGGTGGAGTCACCATCCCTAGAAGGGTTCAAGGAACTTTTAGAGGTACTAAGGGACATGGTTTAGTGTGAAGATATAGTGGTGGTAAGTGGACAGCTGGACTAGATGATTTTACGGGTGATTCTATGAATTGGGCTGCTGCTTCTGAATACTTTTCTAATAGGCTGCCATAAGAAAACAGAGGATAAATTGCTCAATGAAAGTTGGTATTTAACCTAATATTCACATAGTGATGTGAATTCTGGTAGGAAACATCACTGCATAACATATGAGAACTCCGGAAACCAACCAACCAGCAACAAAAAGCATTTACATGCTACAGTAAAATTTTTGCTTCAGCACTGGTTCCTCCGCTCAGCCATGTTTCAAGTGTCACTGCCTGAAGCTGAAAAACACAATCGCTAACATGGATTTCTCTATGCCAGCACACAGTTCAAAAGCCATGAGAGACGTACATGAAATAAAGAAGTTAGTTAGAATTGTTCAGCATCTCAGTGAGAGCAGCAACAAAGGCAGGATGGATAACCTCACCGCCATAGCAAAAACAAATTCAATCTTCCTATCAGGAAAGACCTAGAAAGTTAAAGCATAGTGTACCAACTCCAAGCCATGTCAGCTCAACTGCAATTAAATTAGTGTTCTCCAACTGCCATTCTCATACCAGCAAGTTTCACAGTGTCATCACTGTTTATGTTCCGTCTGTAATCACAAACCATTCATGTGCAATTTGTTCTCATGAATAAAATGACGTTATGCATAATTTATTCTTGCACAATGGAAACAAAATGTCTAAGTAACATTCACATCTGATAAATGCATCTTCTTCCTTCTGTGCGGCGCATTGTGACATGCTAGATCCTTAATTATGCAGAATGTAGACTACTAAATATTACCCTCATTTCAAAAATACTTTCTCCCAGGATTGTTACCACATGAAGCACTGCCAACAGCGGGGATATTTTTAATGTTAGCTGATCCTTCTGATGTGCAGACTTGTAGATCTACTAAGATTTGCATTAATACAGGGAAAAAATAACTGAATTACTGAGCTACAACAGTCACTGCAGTGGGGCAGTAGCGGAGGAGCACCTGAAGGGTGGGCACTGTGATACAGCCCTACTTTGGAGCAGTGCTTGAAAAGCTGCAGCCTGTGGGAACCCCATGCAGGGTCAGTTCAGGAAGGATGGCATCCTGTGGAAGGGACTCCATGCTGGAGCACAGGCAGAGAATAAGAGAATATGGATGAAGAAGCAGTCTGACTGTGATCATTATCGCCCATTCCCCTGGCTGCTTGTAGGAGGAAGAAATGCAGGCTTAAGACTGAAGTTGATTCTAGGAAAAAAACAGGGTGAGGGGAAGGTGGTTTTAATTTGTTCTTTAAGTTCTCATCCCTCTACTCTCTTATTAGTAGGTAACAAATTAAAGTGATCTTCCCAAAGCTGAGTCTGTTTTACTCACAACAGTATCTGGTGAGTGATCTCCCTGTTCTTGCCTCAATCAGTCCTTTTTGTTCAGTCCTTTTTCTCCCTGTCCTGCTGAGGAGGGAAGTAGCAGGAAGGAGGTTTGATGGCACCTAGCTACATGGCTAGCCAAGGTCAGCCCACCACAAGTACCCTCCATGGGTCTTTTCAAGAGTGAGCTAAGTTTCTAATCATAGAATCACAGATTGGCTGGGTTGGAAGGGACTTCAAAGCCCATCTAGTCCCAGCCCCCCACTGTGGGCTGCCTGCCCCTCACCAGCTCAGGCTGCCCAGGTACAACCTGGCCCTGAGCACCTGCAGGGATGGGGCACCCACAGCTCTATGGGCAGCTGTGCCAGGGCCTCAGCCAAACAAACTACGAACTACTGTTTTCAGTATATTTAAAAATAATAAATTTAAGTAGAAATACTTACTGGAAAGTGTTCATTATTAAAATTGTTTTTTTCCCTCCAATCTTTGTTTTGCTCTCTGCTTTTACTCCAGCATTATCTCTGCTGGGCATTTGGTTTGTATGATAGACTTTTTAGGGAGAGCGTTTAAACTCACTTCTGATCTCAAAGTTGCCATTGATGTGACTTCTGCTGAGGAATTTAATATTACCATGAATGTGGAAAAATCCATGTTTTAGCTACAAGTTCTTGCCCTAGAGAGTGGATATAAATGCATCCAAGCCTTCACGGAATAATTAAACAAGAATAGTTGGGAATCATTTTCTCATTGGTATGTTCATTATCTCATTTTCAATACAACAAAGGGTCAGTCTAAATGGAGACACTGAAGCCCTTAGCCTCACAGCTCCTAGCTCTGAGCTAGCAAATGTGGGCACTGCCAGCAGTAAAGTCACTTTGGTGCTAATCTTTGTGCAGAATGCAAACCTGTCAGAGAAGCTCAGCACATACCTTGAAGGTTGCTCACACACATGCAGATGAGTTCAATGCCATCAACAGGTGGTTCAACGTTCAGACATGCACATAAAAGTGACTGTCACAAGTGCACTGATTTCACCAACAGAAAAGGAGCCCTGAGTTCATCAGCTTCGCACCTCATTATAAATTTGTGAAGTTTAGCTGATTGGCTCTACTCTACCTTCAACTGATTTTATTAACATAGACTCTTCATGCTATATTCTTTGCGCTTTGAAGAAAACAGGATGAAAATAAACATTTTTTGATCTTTTGGATGTTCACATCTTTCAGCACTTGTACTTCATTACGGACTGTATCGATTTAGACTTATTACAAGACAGTGTTTTCTGCCTAACAACTGCCTGATCTTACGAAGTTCTCCCTTTCTTCTATTTGCTTTTCAGCTTCTTCATTTATTTATATTATTTCCTTTGCTGTTAAACTTTTAATGCATTTATGGAGTTACTGAAGTTACTGTTATTATATAACCTAAAACCTTCAGTTTGGCTACTGACCTAAAAAGCCCCACAGAAATACATATCTGCTAATAGCACAGGGTAAATCTCACAGAAAGCAGCCAGATATTCTGTTACTAGCATCTTCAATTCATAGATAAACTTCAACAAACTAAGGCTAGCTGCAGACCTCCTAAGCTCCAGTACAAGAAAGGAAAAAGCCCTTTATTCTTTAAGAAACCCAAATTACAGATTGTATGTTATTTTCAGTGCTGAAATTTACTAAGAGGGAAGCAGGACTACCCTCAGCCTCCCCTCACATGACAGGTCCCCTCACCCCTGACATCTTAGTGGCTCTCAGCTGAACTTGCTCCCATTTATCAAACTGAACTGAACCACTTGAGTCCCCCCCTGAACTAGAGTCACCAGCAAACTTAACTTTGCTGCCTCCTTCAGCAGCAAAGACTTTGATGAAAAGACATCAAACATGACAACCTCCACTATAACCCCCCATAATACTCCCCCAGCACCATAATTTGGTATAGTATGACCCATTAATCACTACTCTGAGTCCTGTAATTCAAACAGTTATTTACCTATGTAGCTCTAGATCCATTCGGATTGTAACACCTTAACTGGGACACACAAATACTGTGGAAGACAGAGAGAAAAATCTTGCTGAAGTCACTGAAGTCAAGGTAAAAGGCACTGATCACTTTTGCCTCATTCAAAAAATCAGTATCACAGCAGTCAAGTTAGCTTTTGCACTGGGTAAATTCACACTGGCTGTTCCCAGTCACCACCTTCTCCTTCAGGTACACAGAAACATATTTACAGAAGCCTCACTTCTTTATTTTGTCAGAGCCATCTCACCAGGGCCTAACATCTGAGAGTTTCCTGAGCTCCTCTGCTACAGCACCTTGAAATTCTCCACTTCATGGCCACTACAGCCAAGGCTGCCCTTGATTACCACATCTCCCATTAGTTCTTGCTGTTAGTTCTAATCAGGTCCAGGTGTGCACCAACACCCGTGGGCCCATCTGATACCTGTATCAAGAAGTTATCCCTAAGAATCTCCAGAAGCCTTTTTCCATGCTTGCCTCCTGCCCTGCTGCCCATCCAATGGATGTCAGGGTTTTTACAATCAAGTAAATTTCAAATCAAGTAAAACAGAATCTGTGAACAGAATTCTTCACAAATTGTTTAAAGAAGGCTTGGTTGTGATCTTCACCTGGGGGTCAGATTAGGGGGTCCTTGTCAACATCCCATCGTGATGTCACCCTTCATCAGCCTCTCATCTGATCCTGACCCATAGGCTCTCTACCAGCCAGCTCTTGTAAGAAAGCTCAATATCTCCAAGCTGCTCTTTCACATAGAGGGCAACTCCTTTTCCTCAACTCCCCTGGCCTTCTTCCTTAGTGAAACAGGTAATTTTACCTTGTTCCTGGAGAATTTTTAAAAATAGTGAAAATTAAATTTTCAGTCAACTTTGAGAATGTATGACTCATGACTTCATTGTTTCACTGGGCCTTGAAATTCTCAAGTCAAAGTTTCAAAATAAAGCACATAGCATGTTTTTTTTTTTCCTCTAGCTTGTTTTTATGTTAAATTTTTATTACCTGATTTGATATGACAGGCCAGAAGGGAAAATGAATATACATGTAAAAAGAAATGGAAAAAATGTAGCATCTATAGAGATAATGAAAAAACACAGCTGAGAACTATCTTGTATGCTTAGAATAAACTAACAGTGGTCCACTGATAGCAAGTTTTCCCGTCCAGACTGTAAAATTGCACAGGTGTATTACTCATTTGTAATGAGCCACAACAGCCTTCCAAGTATCACATACTGGCCTGAATGGAGATTAAATAAACCAGTTCTCCTTCTGAATAGAAGACATCTTACATTTCTTTATTTCATTTCCAATAAGCTAATGAAGTTGCATACAAGC
Source organism: Chrysolophus pictus (assembly GCA_037305975.1). NCBI lineage: Eukaryota > Metazoa > Chordata > Aves > Galliformes > Phasianidae > Chrysolophus > Chrysolophus pictus. The sequence continues at coordinate 184,159,208 of CM074576.1, forward strand.
AGACCGAAGAATGCTCTGCAAGGTACTTCCTACACGATCTGTTTCCATGACTACCATGCTCTTAAATAATGTTTTCACAACTCTGAACAGTAGCTGGGTGGGTGTAACCCAGATACATTAGTTGTTTAACTAATATTTCATGAAATAGATAAATCAGTACAATTGATGAGATATTTCTGTGCACTGTGGAAAATTCAGGTTAACACTGGAGAAGCTAAGGCAGCAATTTTTGACTTATACTAGTAAAATGCCACTAGAATCTTATTTTGTTTCCTCATTGGCTTCACTGTCTTGTCTAGGGTGACAACTTTAAAATGCTCACATTTTATTACTTTTTGCTTTGTTGCACAATAGATAAAAATCTGCTTTAGTTGCATATAACTGCTTTCTGAAAGTTCTTGTCATAACTTATTCATCATTATGTATTAGTTATATTTATGAGGACACTGAAATTGAGTCACTCCATACTTTAAACATTATGTTAAAAACCCCTTGGCATTTGAATGACAAGGAAATATGCATAAATGCAGAAGCTTATTTTTCTTTATTTGAATTGTAATGCCATCTGCCAAAACTCTCTCTCAGAATGTTTCTGTGACAGCATCAGAAAGAAACTTTACACGAGAAACAGGAGTGTGCCCTTTTGTTAATCTAACAGAGACAAATTCTGTTTGCATTTATAGCGGCACTTTGCAAATGCAGCATCCAGTTAATTTGTGACAATGACAAAACAATTGTATTTGTGGGCCACTTTTCCATCAAGACTTTTAATAGTGGAATAATAATAAACAACATGTTTTCTTCATATTTCAACATTCATTAATATTGGCATGTAGTTAATGTTGAAGGAAGAACAAAAAAAAGGAAGGCCACGTAGTACTTTCATCTTCACAGTTTAATTTTTTTTTTTCCACTTTTATGTGAGGCAATGTCATGAAAAGCGGCAACACGTCCATCCTCCACTCCCTCTTCCCCTCCTCTTTTCAGTGTAGAACCTATATTACAGTAGAGAAGTAACCCAAACATTGCCTGGAGATGGAAGGAGAATAGAAGGATGGATTAAAACAGAGGGATGAGTGGTTTCTCAACAAGTCTGGTTTATCATTAAGCATCTCCAAAAGCCTTCTGATTCTTTTCCTAAAGAAAAGAGCCTTTTACTTCTCTCAAGAAAACCCCATTCTCCCCCAAAGAAGCTGCAGTCTATTTTTAATTTTTTTTCCAAACATTACAGTTACTTGCAAATCACACCAGCAAAGCTGTCCCCCTGAGTTCTGCTGTTCAAGAGCACCTCTGTTGCTCTGTTTGTCTTTCCTAGTCTCAGAATATCTGAGGGGAATTAGTTTATAGCTGCTATCTCAGAAGCAGCGTATCCACAACATTCAAGCGAAGATATGACTATCTGTTCACTTTGTCATTTATGTGGAGCAGTAGTCTATTTGCATAAATCAGGGGACTTTCAAGTTACTCAGAAGAATCAGTGCTGAGAGATGATATATCTTGCTTTCATGATTGCGTTAAACAATTTTTGAATCAGCAACAGATCTACCTAAATTATTCAAACAGAAAGTAAACTTTTTGCAGTATGGCCTTGCTTTGTCCCATATGATAGTTTTAATTTCTATGTAGGTATTATTTTAATTAGTTATTTTAATTAATTATATTATTTAAATTATTTTAATTGCTTTTGTACTTAATGATTGAAAGCCAATTTGAAACTGTTCCAGCTCAGTAGCATAATAAGCAAATCTTTCATTTTACCTCTTTTTTAATTTTCTATTAGTCTTCTAATTTCTGCTCTTTAGTATTCTCCAGTATCTTCAGCTCCTTAAATACCACGATGCCCACAAGTTCTCAAAAATCTAGACCCTCCACACTACATCACCTTATCCCAAATGGGGTACAGTCTACTACAAAGTTGGAACACAGTAGACCCAAGAAGACCCTACCGTATCACCAAACATGAAGATTAAACATATATGAGTTTCTCATTTCAGTTCAGCTTTATTTACGTCTATTTTATACTTCCTAATTCCTTTATGAGCCAGCTTAGAAGTAAGCAAGTGGCTTGCCTTTTATTAACTGGCCTAGTGGTACCTGGTTGAAATGTTCTGAGGATTTCTCCTTTGAGAACCTGAGAACAAATCGGACTGAGTGCTTAGGCGGGGTCACCTCAACACCAACCACTTTGTTCAGAAGCCTCAATAGGAAGGGCAACTGCATGATAAAATTAAGCTCCAATCAAAAGAACGTGTATGAGGAGAAAAATAGCCCAGAGAAAATATGTAAAACTTCCTGTTCAACCAAAGCTGTCCCTACATTGGGAAAAAGAAATCTGAGGATAACAGATAAATGAACTACAGAAACTACAAGCAAGCAGAAGTGATAAAGAAAAGGTGAAACTAGGAAACATGTTTTTCTAATTGATTTGGATGTCATCATTTACAACTAAGTATAGCTTCAATATAATGCAAAGAGCAAATAGACACAGTACAGAATAAGTTTTAGTGACCACTTATGTTTCATCTAACATTTGTAGTCCTTTATAATCAATGAATATATAGATGTTACATTTAAGAAATATACAGGAAAGTTAGGCTAATTAAGATTATTGCAACAAGAAGATAATAAATGGAAAATGCTTACCAATGTTGTAGGCTTGCAATATTCTCCACGAGGAGTGACCTCCAAAAAGAGACCCTTCCTCAGCAGCAGTCAGCACTTGAATGGGATCTAGGAGAGGTGCAGCCAGGCTCAATCCCTTCCAGCAGCACAGGTGAAGATAATTCACCTGTGCTCCTGTGGCTGACTCATTGCTTGCCTCAGGTGGTCAATCTGATAGGTTCAGGCTGTGATTCAGCAGTTCCCATACGAGTCCTCATAAAACTTAGTAAATTCTAACCATCTATAGGCAGAACTCAGAAGATGGGAATTTTGGGGGACTTCTTTGCTGGACAAGTGTAGAGACTACAATTATAATCTGAAAGAGCGGGAAGAGACTTCATTTCATGTCTCCGTGGATGAGCTCTCCTAACAATGTAACTACCGTGTTTGCTGTCTGTAGAAAGTAAGGATGGGGCTGTGATCCATAACTTTTAGATGCAGCAGAGGCTAATCATTTTAAGGAAAATGTTACGTGCCTATGGAATATGTATGCTCAGCTCCTAGGTGTGCCTTTTGTGTTGAGCTACAGTCAGGACTTGTGGATTTAAACTATTCTTTGAGATGTAATTAGGTACTTGCACTTCACAGGCTTGGTTTACATCTGGTTCACTGATCTGTTCCCACAGGAAAAGATTATTTCTGTATCATGGGACAAAATAAGCCTCCAATCTTTTCTAAGAAGTCCTACAAATGCAGGGAATTGCATGCTACATGCATATTAGGTGCATATTTTTCTCTGCTCCACTGATAAAGTCAGTTGTGAAACTGCCATGTTTGTAAAACAGTTGGCAATGAACACTTGCAGCACCTGTGGCAGAGGCAGCCTCTGCCAGCCTTTTTAGTGCACAGTAAAATGATAAAAATGTATTAGTTTTCCACTTTGCAGTTGCAGTCCTAATTACCCATTGCAGCTGGTGCTGCAGGAAAATCTGTGCTGTGCAACTGCAAAGGAAGTGGAAGGAGTGAAGATAGTGTTACTTTGAAATTGTCTATTTTTTTCTTTAATGTCTTTTCTTCCCTTTAATGTCTTTTTTTTCTTCTACCATTTCAAGAGTAAATGATGAGAAAGGGCACAGGGACAAGGACAGTACATAGGACGGGTGGAAATGAGAGAGGATCAATGTGAGAATGACAGGAGGAAGATGCATTGCTATGGATGGCACAATGGCGGGTCAGACCTTTCTTGAACTTGCCTTGAACTGCTCATTTCTCTCCAGACTTTACTTCTCCATTATTTGCCATTTGGTTCTCTTTGTCAGTTCTGTTTCCCACACATTCCTCCATTTCTCTCTCTGTGTCTTTTAAAATTCTGTTTTTAGCTTCCTTTCCTCTATTTATTTATTTTTTTTAATTAATTATTTGAGTCAATTATAAACAAGATATCTTTCCATTTCCTATGGACAACAGAAAGAATGTTGTCTCCTGTGAGTGTTCATGCAATTTGTACTGTGCACTTAAAGAAGGGAGAATCTTTATGTTTATAACTTCCGTGTTTGCAGAAGCTGAGTGTGAATATCTGTCCAGTATCAAGTCTGGAAGTGAACTGAAGTTAAACAATATGGTTTTAAGACTGTAGAATCATAGAATTGTTTGAGTTGGAAGGGATCCTTCAAAGGTCATCTAGTCTAACTCCCTAACATTGAACAGGGACATTGACAGCTAGATCAGGTTGTCAGAGCCTTGAATGTTTCCATTATGATTTCGCTGCTCCTTTAAAATACTTATAACCTGAGATGTTCACTCATTAGTGAATGCTTGTCATGATAAAGAGTTTATAAGATTAAAACTCTGTTTTTTTATGAGTGTCAGTATAAGGTTCTTCTAAGAACACTTGCATTTCCCTATGTTCTTTTAATAAAGGCAATTAGTACCACACAGTTGTCATCAGACCATAACTGTAAGCATGGTAAAAATGGTCTGTATCTGGGCTGTCAGTTGTAGACTGTTCTAAAATGGGTGGGGGGGGTTGGGGAGGGGTGAAGTTTACAACGCCTTATCATTATTTGCTCAGATTGCTAGCCACCTGTGCTCTTACAACAAATAGAACATCTTAACCTGCAAGAAATTGGGACCTCTTGAACAACTGCAGTCCTACAACCATTAAGATCACTCTCATTTCTGTTTAACGGGACTGTTAAAAGGAATTGGCGTCAAACAGTATCTCTGAGTTAAACCATGCCCACTGTTTGATACCCGGGTCAGACTTCTGCCATTCAGATGTCACCAAGGTTCTGAAATAATTTTATAACATGAAGTGAGAGAGCAACAATCAACAGCATCCTCATCAATATTTAGTTAAGACAGCAAAACACATTCAAATATTAGAATCATTGAATCTTTTGAGTTGGAAAAGACATTTAAAGGTCATATAGTCCAACTCTTCTGCAGTGAACAGGGACACCTACAGTGAGATCAGGTTGCTCAGAGCCTGTTCTAGCCTGACCTTGGGGACAGGTCTCCAGGGAAGAGTCTTCAACCACCTCTGTGGACAACCTGTTCCAGTGCCTCACTACCCTTATTGTAAAAAACTTCTTCCTTATGTCCAGTCAACATCTCCCCTCTTTTAGTTTGAAACCATTTCCCCTTGTCCTATCACAACAGATTCTGCAAAAGTGTCTGTCTACTTCCTTCCTATAGGCCTCCTATTGATACTGCCGCTCTCTCAGGTCTCTCCAGAGCCTTCTCTTCTCGAGGCTGGCTCTTCACCCAGCTCTCTCAGCTGATGGAAGGGTGTTCCATCCCTTGGATCATTTTTATGACCCTTCTCAGAATGCGCTCTAACAGGTCCACATCTTTCCTGTACTGAGGACTCCACATCTGGACGCAGTACTCTGGGTGAGGTCTCATCAGCACAGAATGGCAGGATCACCTCCCTTGCCCTGCTGGCCAAGCTTTTTTGAATGCAGCCCAGGATACAGTTGGCTTTCTAGGCTCTGAGGGCACACTGCTGGCTCCTGTCCAGCTTGTCATCCACCAGTACCCTCAAATTATTTTCAGCAGGGCTGTGCTCCATTCTTAAATCCCCCAACTTGTACTGATAGCAGGGGTTGCCACGACCCAGGTGCAAGACTTTGCACTTGGCTTTGTTGAATCTCATGAGGCTCACTTGGGCCCACGGCTGGGTTTCTCTTGATGGAGGATCCTGTCCTTTGAGCCACACCACACAGTTTGAAGTCATCCACAACCTTGCTGAGGGAGCACTTGATCCCACTGCCGATGTCATTGGTGTAGATGTTAAAGAGCGCTGGTCTCAATACCAACCCCTGAGGGACACTACTTGTCACCGATCGCAATCAGGACACTGAGTCATTGACTATCACTCTCAGGGAATGATTTTGCTACCAGTTCCTTGTCCATCAAACAGTCTACCCATCAAACCTGTATCTTTCCAATTTGGAGAGAAGGATGTTATGGGGGACTGTGTCAAAGGCCTTACCAATGTCCAAACAGATGACATCAGTATCTCTTCCCTTGTCCACTGATGTGGTTATGTCATGATCAAGGACCCATCCTTATCCCATATCAACTCTCTGTCTTCCACGTGCTTAGCACAGCTTCCAGGAGGATTTTGCTCCATGATCTTCTCTGGCATTGATAGGTTGGTAGTTCCCTGGGTCATCCTTTCTACCCTTCTTAAAAATAGGTGTGATATTATCTTTCTTCCACTCACCAAGGACTTCATCTGATCACCGTGACTGTTCAAATATCATCAAGAATGGCACAGAAGAAACATCCAATGAAAGTATGAAGAATAATCACAGCACTATTAGTATCAAAGTCCCAGTAATCTTGAAAAACACTAATTCAGTCCTGTCTGTTCACACAACAAAACGTGGATTCTGGAGGCTCTTCTTGACCTACAAATTACAGGCAACAACACTTTCTGCACAATAACGAAGACAATTCACTGCAAACAGACAACTCTACAGTTCCAAATATCCTTGAATGATGGGAACTTCTATTCATCTGTGTTCATGTTTTTGTTCTGTTATCTTTAACTACTATTAGTATGGAAGTTTTGCCATCTCATTTGAACTGTCCATAGTTTATGACTATGAGAAGTTTATTCATTTTTGTCCAAAAAGAACACATTAAAAAAATCTTTGAAAGACTAGACATTTTACTGTGGGTATATTGATGACTACACTGTTCCATGTAATCAGACTGCTTCCTCATGAGAAGTACTTAATAAAGGGCTCACGCTGTGATACAAAGCATACATTATTGACTTTGTTACAGATACTAGGTTTTCTTCAAGTCACAGCTATGCTAACAAGTCACTCTTTCATGCAACACAGACACATATCATGTGGAAATTCCCACAGCAGAAATGACTCTGTGCATGGACACAGAAATTAGCATCTCCCATACGCAATAGCTTTCTTGACTGGTGCAGTCTTTATGCCTGCACACTGCCCAGTACTTGTGGGATTCAGCTCTGCACAGACAACAGGGCAGTATCTGCCCCACGGCATGGATTACTTCTCCCAAATAACCTGAAACAGGTTCACTACCTTGAGGGAAGCAACAGGATTCAACTCATCATAATTGTCCAGTGTCCCTTACCTTACCCTAGAATACAAGAACACTTGATGGTGGTGTCTTTCTGTCATAGTTAATTTAATGGTTAACGGGAAGAAAATTGTTATGAGAAACTGCTGCTATTGCTGAAGCAGTAGGTTTGCCACCTATCATTTTCATTTTTGAAATGATAAATTAATAAACGCTTCAGCTACTAAGGGCAATTACAGACTGTGACAATAAAAGGAAAATAATTTAAAAAAGTAAAATCAAGGACATTAGCAATTGGTCTTGCAAGAATAAATTATATTAAAGAAAGAGGAAAATCATTCAACTACTGCGATATGAATGGTCTTGAGATGCCAAATATGAATATCAAATTCAATTTTCAATTTATTTAAAAGTTTAGATCTGCAGTCTTTGATTTAGACTCATGTCAAATGCAAATCACATTAAACAGAAGAAAATATTTGGAAGGAAGAAAAGAGAGCCAAATAAAATGTATAATCTGCTCCCTTCTCCCCCCCTGAATATGACCTTGATCTATTAAGGTTAGCGCAAAAAAGGACCTTAACATTTTTTACCTCTGAATCTTTTTTTTTTTTTCATAATGGATATTTACGATACCCCCTGAGTTATCAGGAGGCCAGAAAATGGGAACCTCCACTGAAGGTTCTATTTTCAAAGAGGTATAATCAAATATAATAAACAATAGAATCAAAACAAATGTGAATAAGCAGATTATGAAAGCAAAACTTGGAATCTGAATAGTGTCCTTTCTGTTGTCCTTTTTGAAGCAATTACTAGACTGGCACCTTTAGGTTATTTTTCATATTTGCCAAAGAAAACACCTTGTAACTCCATTTATATGAAATTGATGAAGGACAAAAAAAATTGAAATAACAAAATCAGAAACTGTGATCTGTTCCAGCAAAGATATGGTGCAGTGCAGAAGCAAATTATGGTACATTAACATCCCATCATTAGCACAACTAAAAGGCTGCAAAGATAAATGTTCCTTAAAAAAAATCTCCGTAAGAATTAGAGAATGATGAGCCAATGGTTTTAAATTTAAAATACAAAATAATATTGTTTTGTCTTGTTTTCTTTCTTTCTCCACGCTTTCTTCCTATTATTACTACTGTTACAGATTCTCTCATTACTTCCTTTTACCATTGTTATAGAACTTGATGTTATCTTTGACCAATGGCTCTGAGTACATTGTTCATATAATCAGTCCTTCAACAGCTATAATCTGAATTGCTCAGTATGTACACTTCTTACATCTGACGTATCAAAAAGTACCAGCCCACACATTAGAAGTCCTCAGAGTTTCAAATTACAGTGTTATATATACTAGTCTGTCAAAATTCCTTTTTAAAAAATAATTTAGTCTTAATAGAAGACTAGATTTTCTCATTCCAAACTCATTCCTTTTTCCTATCAAGATTTCTTCCTTCTTGAAAAATATCTGGGAGTAAGGTAGGTTGTGCTTTTTTTTTTTTTCCTACAATTCTTGCCACCTGTGGGTATTATTCTGTAATAAGAGTGTCTTTTACCAGGTTAACCTTCAGTTGAATACACAACATTTCACATATACAGAGGGATGGAATGTTAAAAATGAGCTAGAAATAAGAAAAGGATAAAAAGTTCCTGTATTCAAAGTTCTGCTTCTAAATTATATAGGTGTACTAGATTCATCTTCAGAAAAAAGAAAGGATAATTAGCTATATATGAAGTTCAACGCCAAACTTCACTGAGATTGCAGTCTTCAAAAGAAGATCAGAAGGCAGATCAGTAGTGTAAATGATTATGGAATGTATGAACGTGGTCAACTTGTCTCCAATAATTTCAGTTTCTCTACAGGTGAGTTACGTTTATTTCTTGTTCCTCTCCTCCCACCTCCCTTCTTTCTTTCCTCTAACTTTCCCAACCACTCACTGCTAAGGGACACTTTTTCCAGATCCACATTTCAGTCCTCATGCATCTTCCCAGAAATGTGCTCCCTTTAAAAAAGAAATATATATCTACCTTTACATTCTATCTCTATTAATGTGGATTGATTCATCCTGAATTAGAATGGGAAATGAATAAGAAACCTTAAGAACTGTTGTGATTTCCACAAAATCTGTGTCAAACAAGACTTTTCACAAGACTACTGGTTCTTGATGAAGTTGTGGGTGGGCCTCTCAGCCTGGCTAGGTGTGATTGCCACTGTTGTTTTGAAGCAGGTATAAGGCAAGTAATATATTAGTCATTCGCATGGCATTCTTCCACCAAACTAATTATATTAAAGCATCCTGAAGGTCTACAAAATGATGTAATGCTCAGTGTGCCAAACCTGACTGGACTGACAACAACCAATTACTGAGGCAGGGAAGAAGGAGTCTTTATAAGCCTTAAAGGAAAGACAGGATGGGAAGATGTGGAGGAGTTTCCCTTTATGGGAGAGCAGCTAAAGTGACTGAAGCTCTACCTGGAAATGGATGAGGAGTCAGCTGACATCATACATGACATGATTAAAGAGTGGACAAAGGTGACATTATACTGGGTATCTGCTACAAAATCCCTCACAGGAAGAACAAGCAGATTCAGCCCCCTATAGACAGATAAGAGCAGCCTCATGTTCATAGGCAACTGTTCTCATGGGAGGCTTCAGCCATGCTGATATCCACTGGAAGAACAACACAGCAAGGCATCTGCAATCCAGGAGGGTCCTGGAATGCATCAAGAACTTCCTTACCCAAGAGAAACCAACAAGGAGAGGCACTCTGCTGGACCTCATACTCATCAAAAAGCAGAAATGTGTTGGAGATCAAGGTCAAGGGCAGCCCTGGCTGCAGTCAACATGAAATGGTGGAGTTCAGAAGGAAAGGAGAAGGGTAGAAATCAAGCTCACAGCCCTGGATCTCAGGAGAACAACCTCTTCAAACATCTAACCAGAAAAGCCCCATGGAACTATTGGACCCTGGAAAGAAGAGAGGCCCAAGAAAGTCTGCTAATATGCAATGGTTCTTAGTTGTCTAGATTGTTGGATTATGTTTGCAGAAAATGTTTAGAGAACTGCACATTAACACCAATACAAGATATTGCAAGTGCACAAAAAGTACAATGCATGAAAATATAATGAATGAAATATATATATTTTTTTTCAACAGTTATTCCTCTTTTTGCTCTTTTCAGCTTTAGCCTTTGACTCTGATTCCAAGATGTGTTTCAAAGCACAGCCTATTCAGGGCACACACACCTTTGGAACACATTTGTGTGTTGCTGATTGCCAGCTTTTACTGTCTAGATCTTTTTTTTTCTAAATATTTTTAATGGCAATTTGTTGCAATTGAGAGAGAAATTCGCTTTTCTACTTTACAAAAATGCTCTCTTCATCCATAATTGTACACGCCATCTCAGTGAAATCTAGGTTATAGCACTTTTAATCACACTCACACACCCAGTAGGTTCTCTCTTGTCATGCAGGTAATGTTTTATTGACCTATTTCAGTTACAGCTCATTAATCACAGCTGTTGTAATGATTGAGAAAAGAGCAAAATGTTAAAAAACAAAAATCTGTAGTATTAAAGCAAATTAAGAGAAAAGGAAAATTTAAATTCTTTCATCTAAATTCTGCTCTGAGATCCACACAAGCCCTGTTTTTTTTTGTTGTTTTTTGTTTTTTCTTTTTGCATATGCAGAACTTCTTCTGAACATGAGGGACTAAATATTGTCCTAATGTTTGTATTCTGCAGACATATCTATACTATCCATGCAAAGGAGTAACTTCAGTACCAGTGCACTCTACTCCTAGACCTGGATAGACTTGGCAGCACAAAGCTGCATAAAAGCTATTTTTGATAAAAAAGACCTTTAATAGCTTGTCAGGCATTGCCTCAACATGTCTTGAAAGCTGATTTTATGCTGTTCTGCACTGAAGTTGTCAAGAGATTTACTTATACTGTAAGTTCTTCAGGGCAAAGATTAGCTAATACGTTTGTTTGGTATCTACAAAAAAGGGCTGTCTTTTACATTCTGTGACAATCCAAATTATTAGTCAGAAACCTATAGTAGCAACAGGTCGAGCAGGGTCAAAACATGCCATATATATATAAAAAAAATCCACAGTGGTAATAGAAAAAGATTTATCCTGGATAGCTCCTACGCAAACACAACAAAGTCAGGAAGGATGTCATAAAAGTTTTTATCTGAGAAATACAATAAAAAGAACTTTAGCTACAGTAAACAGCAAACCAGAAAACAACTTCATATTCTTAGCAGCAGGTTGAGACAGAAGCAGATGGTGACAATGCTAAAAAATGAGACAGGTTCCATTTTGGCTTCTGAGCCATTCTATTGAGCATTTTTGCTTTCCTGAGATTTCCAGGACATACAGGTATGTTTCTATTCAATTAAAACTGAATTTCCCTCTAGTTACAACTAAGCATTTATTGAACTGTAAGGATCCTTATATTCAAGAGTTTATGTGCTGACTTCAGGTAAATCACAGTTCTCTATGGCATCAGCCCTACTGCTGAGGTATTTTATGTTTGTTCTTTAAATTGCTTGCTCAAAGCAATACTTGTTTTTCAAATGCATAGTTGAATAAATAATCTCTCCAGCAGCTTTGCAGAATATTTTCCATATAAAGTGCTAAATCTGGCTATTGTGCTCAGCTTTCCAGTACACGTGGCTACTGATATGTATTTACAGATTACTTCAAAATATCTACAAAATGCCATAATGTTATGTTAAGAAGCATTTAGATATGGTAGCCTAAAGTGTGCTTTTGATTCAAGGTATTAAAGGAAACAGTTTAACGGGTGCAATCTGAAAACATATCTGCACCTGATTTTGAAGGCAGAATTGTTATTATTGGGGCCATCATTAAAGTTGCTTTGAGATTGATAACTATAGATTGTATTTATTCCCTTGGGTCAACTCACATTAAAGTCAGTAAAAAGGATATTTGTTTGCTCTGAATTCTTCAGAAATAAACCTGTGAAATTTAGAGCTGGCAAAACTGTTCATATTGGCTACTTATTTTACAAAAACCATAGATGTTTTACCTGTGAAAGAAATAATAATCAGTGTAACTGCTGAAATACTAAAATGGGGATACTTTCAAAGGCACAAATAGCAGTAGGTGCATTGCTTTTATTGAATTTCTCTTTATATATTCCTTTTAATAACACGTTCTGCTCACATAGAGGGCAGCCATGCTCAAACAAAAAATGGATTTTTTCCCCATTTTATTGAAAGGGAAAAGCAGCAGATTTATATATTTTTTCCTTCTCTGAATACATCAATGATTTTGAATCTCAAATAAAGAAAGCAAATATTATCATGCTTACTTTTGCAGATGAGGATACTGAAGTGCTAAAAGATGGAATTTTTCACAGTTACACATCAAATCAATAGCAAAGCCTGGGTGTACAGGACTCCTGATTTTCTGTATGACGGTAGGCTGTGCTACCTCCCAGCAGTATAATGAAAGATCCACCTCCAATCTCAGAAGTTAGCTTTGTAAAATATTATTTTGTAAGAGATTCTTAGTAGAGTTTCATATACAGTAATGAAATTCCATTTTTTTTTCCATTTATCTTATTTCCCAGTATTTTCACTTCATAATATTCTTTGGGATTAGCTCTTAAGAACGTTGAGTTTCAGCCAAACATGGATTATGGATCAGATAATGCTAATTACAATTAATAACATGGACAACACTATTGTAAATTTAGAATTGAACAGGGAATTCACTGTCACTGAAAGCTGAAATGATGGTTAAGCTCTGGAACAGGCTGCCCAGGAGAGTGGTGGAAGATGTGCAGGCAGAAGATGTGCAAACACTAAAGGTCATAGCAAATTGATGGGACTCAGTAGGTCAGGTTGGTGGCCAGGCTTGATTATCTTGAAGGTCTTTTCCAACTTAGATGGTTCCACAATTCTATGATTCTACAAGAACATAAAATCCGTAACCAGGGACCAAATGTAAAAAAGGCAGAATTTATACTGAATATTTCTTCTGAAAAGAGCTGGATGAGAAGTAAATTTGCCTAAAGATCATATACATTTTTCAACCCACATCTGTTCAGAAGTTGAAAATTGGGCTGCTGATATTTTTTGTGGGTGAGATTCATAATGGATAATATTTGTTTGCTTTAATTGAAAAGTGCAAGTACTCCTCATCATGGTGATGTATTCTTGTTCAGAAGAGATTTGAACTAAGATCTGCTTCTTTCCAGAAGTATGGTCTAAGCAGTGTGCTCAGCTAAAATGCAAGAATTTTCATTTGGTCTCTCAGTTTTTATGAATATTTATGTAAGTAAGTAGAACTTGGAGTTTAGGTCTTTTCTTCAAATGGGAGTGTTCTTCTCACTAGACTAAGAAATTACGCATACTCTGCGTTTTTAGTGGTTGACTATTGAATTTACCCTTCAGTATTTATTGAATATTTAATACGCAGTGTGCAATATGTAGATAGGGTCATTTCATGTTCAAGTCAGTTCTTTTTTGTTTGTTTCGGTTGACTTAAAGTTCAGTTGAGTTGGCTTTCAGGAATATCCATAACTTCCACACTTCTCATCAGTAAGTTATCTTCAGCCAGTTCTTGGGAAGAAGGGCATTAATATGGGGAGCAGCTGCTCTGGAAGACATATGATTTCCTAACAACAGTACTCCTTTTTCCCCTCCTGCAGCTTTTATTGCTGAGCATGACGCTGTATGGTATGAAATATCCTTTTGGTCAGTTTGGGTCAGCTGTTCTGGTTGTGTTCCCTCCCCAGCTCCTGCTTACCCCCAGACTACTGGTCTTCACAGGGGGAGCGGGTGCTGTGCCAGGGCTGCTCGCTGCTAGACAAAACTTCAGTGCCATGACAATGCTGCTCAAACACATGCAAAGCACAGTACTACAGGGAATACTGTGGGAAAAGTCAGCTCCTTCCCATCCAGTCCCAGTACACTGAATTAGGGGTTCAATTATTTTCCGTGCATTAGTGTCATTCAAGGTCCCATGCCTATGCGCTAATATTTCCTCATTCCTGGTTATAGTATATTATCTATAACTCTTACAGTGGAGTCTGTTTGTCCAAATAAAGATTAAAATAAAAGGATGAAAGCAGAAGTTACCATAAGGATATTCTTCAAAGCAGCAAGGCATTTACTGCACCGATTCTGTCACTAAAACAGCTGAAAAAATTCTATATGCATGAATAAACACTTCAGAAAGAGAGATTCTGTTTTGTATTTTTCACTCTTCTATTGGGAAGCACAAAACTAGGTAAAATCATTACTGTGGAAATATACAGAGCGAGCTTTACACTTGCTCATAGTTCTTTGGCTTTCTCTCTTCATCATGTCCTCAGTCTACTGTGGCAATTAAGTTACATTCTAAAATTGCTGTGAAATATAATATTATTCACTTTTGATCACTTACTGTGAAACACTGCTTTGTAAATATTTTTGTTATTGATATCACCACACATTTACTTCCACGTTTGGTGGAAAGAAAATGTGTGCCTGATATTAAGAATTGAAAACGTGAATATGGAAATCCATTATGTTTAATAAACTCTTGCACACTAATATCTAAAATCACTGAATGATGCAACATGGCAATGTCTTTGTGGCAATTTTTTTAGTTCGCCTGGAATCCTTTACTACTAAAATGTTTTATTCCTGGTGCACAAGCCCCAGCACAGTGTCAAAGAATGCTTAAAAGCAGCAATCCCTACTGTGGATTCCCAGTGGGTGCTTCAATAACATCGTATAAAACCAGTGTTTCACTTCTTCTCAGTATCAGGTTGAAATAACAGACAATCAAATATCACTGGTGATTTTGGAGGATGGAGGTGACCAATGAATCTATGAAAACCGTATTATAGTTAATTCTTATCTCGAGAGGCTTTGGAAACAAACTGCAAAGGTATTTGCTTTGTTGATGTACAATGTAAATGACAGGGACAATTATAAATATTTCCAAACCAAAATGATGGCATATCAGGCTGGGCTCGTAGTCCCAGCAGTGCAGTCACTCAGCTTCAGGAACAGAGAGGACTGAAGAGCTGCCAGACTGGAGTCAGAGCAGAGCAGGCACCCAAACACGCGCCTCCGATTCTGTGGATCTATTCATGTGATGCTTTGCAGCTCTCACTCAGGAACCTCTATACATATAAAGCCCTATTTCATAATTCAGTGGATCTTTTCATCATATTGTGTTTTAGCAATGACATTGTTTTCTCCCGTTTCTTGAACAAACATCAATTTAGCAGAGAACTGCTATAAAACAAATTAAAAACCAAATCCAAATGAAAAAATTAATTTTCGTAAGGCGGTGCTCTCTATCATCTTGTGGAATATATTAAATTTAAAGTTAGAACATGACATTACTGTATTTAAAATTTCAAGGCTGGATGTATCTCTGGGCAGCCCGGTCTGGTGGTTGGCAACCATTCCCAAAGCAGGGGGCATGAACCTAGATGATCTGTGAGATCCTTGTCAACCCAGGCCATTCTATGATTCTGTGATTTTATGATAAAATCCTAAATAACCTCAGCTAGAAATAGTGCTTCATTTTTTGAAGTAATTTATTTTTATGCAAAGCCACACAAGAAAACAACTTCATTTAATCAGTTTTAACTCATTTCTTTCTTACTTCTTTGATGAAATAACACAGAATAAACCAACAAAAGAGGTAAAAATCCTGCCTGGTAATCTGATCTTAACATCTCCATAATGCAACATCTTAGAAGACAGGAATCTATCTGATTTGTCTGTTTAAACTAAATTCAGTATGATTTCCTCAAATGTGCTTAAAGCCTGAAGTGTGACTCAATTCAATTTAGGATTTAGAGAGGAAGAAGAAATAATTGCTCTTGCAAAGAAAATGGTCAGCATAAGAAAGAGAAACTGCAAAGCAGAAAATCATCAGTAATAAAATAGGACTTTCAGACATCCTGGAGTGCAGCTAGGTTAAATATTACATGAAGGAAAGTAGGGATGGTTCTTTCTTCTCACAGCCAGGCCAGGTAGACCTGAACAAATTGAGCACATTCCTATGGTATCACTGTCTGACCAAGAAACAGAAAAAAGAAGCTCTGTCCTGGAAACTTCACATATGAGATAAGTGATAGAATCATAAAATCATAGAATGGCCTGGGTTGAAAAGGACCACAATGATCATCTCGTTTCAACTCCCCTGCTATGTGCAGGGTTACCAACCACTAGATCAGTCTGCCTGGAGCTACATCTGGCCTGGCCTTGAATGCCTCCAGGGATGGGGCATCCACAGCCTCCCTGGGCAACCTGTTTCTGTGTGAAAAACTTCCTCCTAATATCTAACCTATAGAAAGTCCATCCCACTGGGACCATACCCACCATCAAACAGATGGAAATGGTACAGCAGCTAGCCCAATATTCTGTGGCAATTGTGATGATTAAATTGCGGGCCTAGACCTAGGAGGTTCTCCAGGCAGTTACAGAAAATAAGAAAACTTTCCTGGAGAAGCCGTCAGCCTGGACAATGAGCTGTTCATGGTCTCGTAATAGTTTGGGAGCAGCACCCTCACATTGTAGGCAGCACTGCTTACAATTACTGTCTGCCACCTGGCTGTCTGACTGCTCCCATACTTTCTTTTCACTTGTTTAGAAATCGTAATAGAAAATTATAAGTAAAATGATCTGGCTATTTCCTAGAATAAGGTCAGAGAAAAATAGCTGGGACAATTGTAAAAATCTATGTATTCTGACTTTCTAAGAAAATATCCTCTTAAGAACAGGATTTAGAATCTATACGGAGAACATTTTCATGCCAAATACAGCTTTTTGTAGCCTCAAAAAATTCACTGAACTTTTCAAAACTGACATTTTGCCGATGGCTGCGGTCATGGCTAGGTAAAATTTCTGTACAAATACAGCTGAGAGAGCAGCATGTATCTTTTTATCACAATGTGACTATAGCATGCACAGCCTTCCTTGAGTGTAGGAAAACAGAGGAATAAGTGACAAAATCAGACTTTGCAAGTACTTGTTTCTAAGATACTGGATTCCTTGATTTATTTGATGATCCTTGAAGTCGCTTCCAACCCAAGCCATTCTATGATTCTATGATTCCATTCTATGATTCCAAGTTACCCAAATTCTATCATTCTTGGCTGCTGGGAGCACATGTGCACTACAAACTATCCTGTTCCTTCTGGCAGAAGACATTATAGTGTAGCCTAAACCTACACTCACAACTGATCTGTTGTGCTATTTGCTCACATTACAAAAATTTCTTACTGAAGCTACCATTTGCAAATCTGAAGATGAACCTTCTGGACAGAAATGTTTTGGTTTATTTTTCCTTTCTCTCTCTTTCTCTGTCAAATTTTTAATGTAAAATATAGAGAGTTATATTAAAATTTGATTGTTAAAACTGCAAATTTCAGTTCCAGAGCACTACTCCCACAAACATCACCAAATTCCAGAGTAAGAATGCATTTCTCCAGAGCTTCATTCAATCAGATTAAGATAAATCAAGGATCAGTTTCTTCATGAGAGAAGATCTTCAAAGATCTTTTCTTCATGCAATTCCTTGCAATATGCACTTTGCAGAAGAAGCACAAACATCCAATAGTCACAAGTCTCATTTTCCATAGAGCTTCATCTCATGCCTGAGTATGTAAAGGTCTTCCTATGTACTCAATGCAGTAAGAAATTTAAGAGAAAAACACAATCATGTAACAAAAAACTGGTCATATGTGCATGACCAAAAGACTGGAACTGAGTTCATGCAATAATCCTGAATTTTATCATGTTCTGATTTTCAGAAGCATGTTTTTTGCCATATTAATAGCTTTTTTGTCTATTAGTTTGTTCATTTTATTATCTAGGCCAAGATTTTCTTCTGTCTCTGTGCATATAGTAAGCCACAGGAAGACAACTATCACATGGCAATTCCTTCGTACTTGAGATTTCTTCCAAAATATGTTACAGATTCACACAATATTCTTAATGAAAAGCTAATCTACATTGCTCAAATGAAATGAAGAGAATAAGATTAACACTGCAGTTTACATTTTTGATTCCTTAGTGGGAGGGAGATAGTACAGTAGCAACATGGAGATAATGTCACTCTGAACAAAGACACAAGTTTTTAAGTTACCTGGAATTTCTTCCAAATGGTTACTTTATCTAGCAATTGCTAAGAGGTCTCCATGTGAAAGCTGCTTTTCTTCTTTTCAAACTCACTCCTATTTTATCCTGAAGAAAATCTGAGTAGAAATAGATCTGAGATTTTCCCAGTTATCAGTGGATAATTGGTTGCTTTATTATACAATGGGACAGAAAATGACAAATATACATGGCCTGCTTAACTGAAGTGTTTTCTAAATATTGCTGGAATATTTTTAAAATTAATTTGAGATGTATTGGACAGGGATTGTGCACCTGACAGCATTACAGAAAAAAAAAAAAAAAAAAAACCAAATGCCACATCAGATCTTTAACAAAATCACATATGACATATTAGGACAAAAAAAAAAAAAATCATTTATATCCTTACTTAAGCCAAAGGTGGCATTTCTGGAGAAGAACCCCAAAAATAAAAAGAAGACAATTTTGAGCGTACAGTGTGTAGAGATACAGGTGATGGCCTCCAGCATGCCCTCATTTTTGGTGGTATAACTACATAAAAAATGTTTATTTGTTTAATGAATTTTTATGCTTGAACTCCTGGAGTCACCAGAAGAAAAATGAAAATGCATAACATAAAATAAAGAACATGTTTAAATTTAAACTGGACAAGTAGAAGAACAATCTGGAATTACTGATGCTTTGATATCCTGATCTGCAGCAAAAACCTGTGCAAGAAAATAAAACAGACTGTTACAGTTTGATATCAGCCCCAAAATTCGTAGTGTGAGAATCAAATTTAAAAAAAATCACCAAAATGAGGGATTAACCTGGCCACACAGTTGACCACAGAGTAGACCACAAGTGAAACCTGCTGGAAGTCAAACCTGCAGGTTTATAGATATCTTAAATATTTGAAAAATGACATCTAAGAGATGAAGGTCTTCAGAGATCTTCAGCCGTGCCAGGTGAGATTTCTCAGAAGAAAGACACAGCATGCATCTCTGCAGGGACCAGAATACAGGGTCATGGAAGTCACAGAGCTGGCAGAGGGGAGATACAGCTGTATATTTATACATACAGTGTCAGAAAGGAAAACTGGATAACTTGTGTATGGGAATGAAAATCAGCAACAGGGTTTCAAACTGTTTTAGACCAACTTAAAGCAGCATAGCACCACATACCTGAAACAAGTATGAAAAGTAACAAGCAGATATTGGGATTATAACTCTCTAGAGATTCCATCTGATAATTAAATCTGACAGCTAAATAATAAGGTTTTACTGATTCTAATACCTGAGATCCACATAAGGTGATGTGACCTCTGAGTAGATATACTGTTAATTAATCTCTTTCAGCAAAATGTTTGGCAGGTAAGTAACACCGAGCAACCAGACATATATTATTTAAATAGATCCAGGCATTAATTCTTTTAACACTTTTATCTGATATTTAAGAAACTACTTTTCTGATACTTTCAGTAGAAGCTGAAATAGTGATTTCACAGTACAATTAGCTAATGAAGTTGTGCAGTTGAACTTGCTTATCAGTTCAATAGGTGCCGAGGTACACAGTTGTTGCAGTTGCTCCACTAGCACTAATGAGACACTTTCCCTTGAACTGTTACAATATTAGTTGTTAATTTGGTTTAGAACTCCCTAGCCATAGTTTTAGTACGTGTCTTTGCAAAGTTTATAAAAAATCATTACAAAATACATGATTTCCTTACTTACTGCCTTGGACAACACTTCTTCTCAACATGTTATCTAGGCACATGGAAATTAACTAACACCCAGTACAATGGAAACTGTGGACACTGCCAAGAGGTGATGGTTTTAAACAAGGAGTAGATTTAGTTTAGATATTAGGAAGACTCAAGAGAGTGGTGAAGCACTGGCTGGAACAAGTTGCCTAGAGAAGCTGTGGATGCCCCATACCTGGGGCTGTTCCAGACCAGGCTGGATGGGACTTTGGGCAACCTGGTGTACTGGGAGGTGTCCCCGTCCTTGGCAGTATGGTTGAAACTGGATGATCATTAAGGTCCCTCCCAGCCCAAGTCATTCTATTATTCTATGATGTACTTGCTTTGAAAGTTGATCAGAATTTCAGAAAAAGCATCACAGGATTTTTCCAAAACAAAAATTACAAGGATTTCCTGTATGCAGGATATAACATTCCTAAACACACACCACATTTTGCTTATAACGTAATGTAAGGGTATCTCTGGGTCAAGGTTTGCAATCAAATTTTCAAGTCATCTATCTTCCTTGCCTTCTGAAATGCTCTAAATGACTGCTCTCAGAAAGCTCAGCTGTTGCTGGGAGTTTTGGATGCATGTTGGGATTTTCAAAGGACTGCTGATGTCATATTTATCATCAAGCCTCAAGGATACGTCCAAGAGGTCTGCAGTTGTTTCAGTAGCCTCCAGCTAAGCTATTGGCCTATGAAAAGATACTTGTCCATTTGGTTAGGCCAGACAACATCCTAGGAGGACTCTGGAGTCACCTCTCATAGGGATGCATGCATTTAAATCTTCCGCCTTTCATTCCACTACTCTTCTCCTTCCTCCATTACCACCAAATTTCATCTGAGAAGAAGAGAACTATTCACTGCTAGTCAGTCACTCTATGGCATGCAGGCTACTGCTCATCATTTGCCATATACTAGAGCACAAGTATAGTACTTGTTACTCTGGAGGGTAACACTGCATCACTGACGCAAGTGCAAGCTTCTAGTTCCATCAGCTCCTATCTCCTCATATGACCTCTGGAAATATTTCTGAGAATACTCTGAGAATTAGAACTGGGAGCCTCTCTTGAACCCACTCAAAAACACTCCAGCTTGTCAATAAGGGCTACATCCATTGCATCCCAACTACCAGGTAGCAGAGGAAAAAAGCTCTAATAGTTGTCTCTTCCAGCTTGTGTCTGCTATTTACAGAATGCAAGAGAAATGTAGAAATAGCTTGGAAGAACGTGGCCCAGGGCTATCTGTAATGTGTGACAGATGTAGACAAGGCAATCCTCAGCATCACACTGGGGAATTTAATTAGTATTAAATATAAAAGGTAGAGGCAAATTAATTCTGTTCAAAGGGAGGTTGAAAATATTGGAACCATTTTAAATGGGTGTTGTTTTACAAATGGATATGCAGAAAATAAATTGAACATGGTTATCTTCCTTTCTGCCCATTTAAATAGAAAATTTAAAGGCAGTAAATTTAAAAGTGACAGAAATCAATTCTTTTATAAGGCCTGGGGAACTCACTACCACACAATATCAGAGAGACTAACAGGATTTAAAAATAGGTTTAGCAATTTATAATTATGAAGAGTATTTGTGATAATAACTGAAGGAAGAATGTCCTTCAGATTGAGGTCATATCACAGGGTAATGTAGCTTAAGTGGAAACTTCATTTAATTCAAGTTAATCTTTAATTGCCATTCCTGTATTCCCAGAGCTTTTCTCGGAAGCTTCTGACATTGCCCAGTGTTGATCAACAACAGGAATGTGTATGCTCACAGCATAATATTCTGCAAAGCAAGACCATTTACTTAAAATAAAAACAAACAGATTTCAATAAAACACTCTTAACTTTGATTGTAAGAAATAGCCACCAAGAAAAGCATCAATCTCTTTTTGTTTGTTTTTCTTAAATCTGTGATTTGACAGTGCACTGTAGACAGTCAGTTTAACTTTTTCACTGATGTACTCTTCCTCTTCAAGTTGCAGAAACAATATGCACCAGCAACACTCCACCAGTCACAGAAAAATATGAGGGAAATAGAAAAGACAGCATGAAAAGATGCAGGATGCAGAGAAAAGGAAGACAGATTTGTAGGAATGAATTGTTTTGATATGCTCTTGTCAGGCTGTCCCAAATGACTGACTCTAAAAGCAATAGGGCAATGGAAAACATCCTTTCAGTTTTAAAATAAATACAATCCAAGACATGTAGTTAAAGAGATCTGTATCTGAACACCTTTTAAGCATTCAGTTTTTAAATAATCATGTTGAAGTGGCTCCCTGGTGGCGATTCTTTGTGAGTTACAGAAATGATGATCCACAATCTTCTTCGTCAAACAAAAATTATATATAATCTTTCACCAAATATATTTGGCTACTTCTATCTTATGACAGTGTGGATGGGGGTTATTCAGTGAAATCCCAACTGTGTTAGAGGTATAGCGAACAGTTGCCCCAAGTTTCTCCTGTTATTTCAACAGACGAGCAATATTGTTTTCACTCCCCACTCCCTACAAGCAGGTCCACGAGAATCTCAAGAGATGCAACAAACTCAAGTGCGAGCTCTTGCACCTCAGTCATGGCAACCCCACTGTGAATACAAACTGAGGGATGAAACAACTGAGCACAGCTCTGCTAAAAAGGACGTGGGACACGTCCTGGCAAGCTGGGCATGAGCCAGCAATGTGCCTTCACAGCTCAGAAACCCAACTGTATCTTGGGCTGCAACGAAGGAAGAATGTACAGCAGAGTGAGGGAAGGGATCCTGCACCTCTACTCTGTGCTGGTGAGACCTCACCTGGGGTACTGCATCCAGATATGGAGTCCTCAGTACAGGAGAGACACAGACCTCTTGGAGCACATCTAGTGAAGGGCCACAAAAATGATCCGTCAATCAAACACTTCTCCTACAGGCACAGGCTGAGAGAGCTGGGGCAGTTCAGCCTGGAGAAGGCTGCGAAGTGACCAGATAACGGCCTGTCAATAACAAAGGGCAGCTACAGAAAAGAAGGGGACAGACTTTTAGCTCTGTGGTGACAGAACATGGGGAAATGGTTTCAAACTAAAAGACTGGAGATTTAGGTTAGATATACAGAAAAAGTCTGTTATAGTGAGGCTGCTGAGGCACTGAAGCAGGTTGCCCAGTGATGTGGTGGATGTCCTGTCCTTGGAGACATTCATGGTCAGGCTGGATGAGGCTCTGAGCATCTGATCTCGCTGTAGATGTCCCTATTCATTGCGGAGGAGTTGGACTAGATGACCTTTAAAGGTTCCTTCCAACTTAATCTATTCTATGATTCTATGCAAATGTTCCTTTACTAACATTATATTCCATTAAAATGTTCAAATGCACCTTCAGGCAAACTTTTCATTATCATCGCAGACTGATAATCTATTATGTTTTGCTAATGACTGGGAGTTTGCATAATACACTTGGATTCTTGGACATATAGTGGAACAAAACTACCAAGTTAGTATTATTAGCATCATCAAATGTTTCCAAAGCCACTTCAGCTATCACTACTAACATATCCATAAACTGTTTACAGTAAGTCTAGAAATTTGTATGTGCCCATTTATTTTCTCCTCTACAATGCTTCTCCAAAGCGAGAATTGTTAAGTATATATATATATTTATAATGGCAAACTAAGCTTTTCAGAAATCCAACAGTGGAACTCATGAAGGTGGGTATTCATGTTTTTGAAACAGCTCGCCAGAAAACGATGTGACTGATTCCAAGATGTTACAGCTGCTTTTTCTCACTGACACTTTAACTTCCTGATAAATAACACATTTATTACTTAAGTAAGCGTATTTCAGTCTATTTGAAAAAAACATATCACATATTGACTCTGATCTGAAAGTTAAATAAGGAAATTAAACTCTTGGGAAGGCAAGCCTCATGCAGATTAGGATACTTTTAACCAAACATACTACTTACTAGCAAACCCTCTGAGTTTGATTTATTACATACTGAATGGCTTTGTAGGATTTGACTGGAAACTCCAGTGACAGCCAATAAACAGTGTACATACACACCTTTTCCCTACACAAATGGGCCAGGTTATATATTTAAATATAAGAGCTCATTAACTTAGCTGCGTGAATCTTTAGTTAATTTTCATACGCTGTTCTGAATACGGGTCATCCTCATTATTTCCTGTCCACCTAGGATAACTGAACCTTCCTATTCATAAAAGCTGAATGTCATAACCTATGAATCGAAATACTTGCCTTGCATTCTATTTGTTACTATTATTTTTATTATCCTTATTATTACTATGCAAGTTCCTCTAGAAACAAGACTTTTTGTTCTGTGCCTACAAGTTCAAACCCAAGGTGAAACTTCACACTAAAAATTATATGTGATTAAACTGGAACCTGGCAGAGACACAAACCCAACACAAAGAATTCAACTCATTAAAAAAACATCAGGCAAGCAGGTGCTCGGCAGTTCTGATATGACTGAGTCACACAGCAGATGGGGGTGAATACTAAGGGGCAGATCTTAGCTCGTGTGTATTGTCCCAGCTCTGCAGGCTTCAACAGAGCTGTCACAATTTACATCAGCAGAGATATGCCCTTGAATACTGAATACAAAAAAGCAAGTGGCCACGTATTTGACTTAGAAGCAATGGTAAGAGATACAATATTGTAACACTAGGCACAAAATCACACAAAAAATTTAATACTTCATGAGGAAACTTGCTAATTCCAAATTTCCTTTTAAATTCTTATTTTTGTTTGTTGTTTTCAATTAATAACTCTCTAGTCTTGTTTGAATGTAAAAAGTAAAGTGTTCTGGATAGATAATTATCAAAAACAATCTTCCACTCTTAACATAGATTATTAACAGCTATAAGAAAGCAGTGGTGCTTTCTAAGCAAGCATAAGGAAGAATGTCCCAGGTTCTGGTGTTTTTCTGTTGGGTGTATAATGGTGTACAGGAATTTACAAAATGATTCTTTCAACCCCTCTAAAAAAGCAAAGCATAAATTTAAAATCTTCTTTCCTGCAGTTTTAAGGAGAAATCCTTATCTCAGAAAATGTTTCCACATGTTCACGGTGTTGTATTAGCTGGAATTATCTTATATACTCTGAGAGAGGGCTATGGACGAAGTGTGCATGCTACCAGGATGCCATTTCTCATCTTCCCAAAGTCGGAATGTTTCAGATGCTAAGTGCCAAGTCCAGTGAATTTTCCAGGCTCTGATAGCATAATGGGCATATGGATGCAAGTATTGGTCGCATAAGAGGCATGTTGTGTAAAGGGAACAGGTGGCAAACAATTGTAGCTGGTCAGCAAGACGTTGCCCAGAAGGACTTACTGCAGCACTGGGCTGCATAATTCTATGAACTCTGGCTGCAGTGCATCTCTACGGCCTCATCATAGAATCACCAAAGACCAACAAGTTCCAACCCCCCTGCCACAGGCAGGGCTGCCATCCACCAGATCAAGCACCAGCTCTGTCTGCCCAGGGCACATCCAGCATAGCTTTGAACTCTTCCAGGGATGGGGCATCTGCAGCTTCTCTGGGCAGCCAGTGCCAGCACTTCTCCACCAGTGAAAATTTTCCCCTGACATCTAATCTAAATCTCCCCTCTTTCAGTTTTAAAGAGGCCTCTGTCTGTGCTACAATCTCACATGTCACAGATCCAGCAGCTAGATAGGTTTTCCAAGGGGATGTGGTGGGACTGTGCTGAGAAAGGCTGAGAGGAAAGCTGTGGGGCAATGAGGTGAAGGCTATGAAATGCACTACATGAAGCACATATGAGACTCAGCACATCCAAACTGGTTCATTGCGGAGAAATTCACGCCCCTGCCCAGGCTTTGCTGTACTAATTGGAGTTGGAGGGTGTCTGACAGAGAGAGGCTCCTACAGCTAAATAAGATTTGTGGCTGAAATGCAATGATTCAACTGTAAAATGCCAGCTAACATGACTGACCTAGAAAGCCAGTAAAAGTCCTCGAATATGTCAACTTCTCAACAGGTTAAACTGGCACTGCTCCTGATCACAATAAGCAAGAGTGCTCTGGCCAGAATAATCAAAAAGCAGATACAGCGCACAAATCACATAATGAGACTGTGCCCGCTCCTGCTCTGAGCTGACCTGCAGCAATTTTTATTTGTGCAACAATCAGAAATAAGATTTTTTAACACTACTACTATGAATGTGAACAAGGACTAAATCTGAACACAGTAGCATGCAGGATTGGAGTCACTGTTTGTGCTAACAGAACCTCTTCACATTGACTCACTGTGCTTCTTAATTAACATGACTTTGTAGGTCATCGTTTTCATTTAAGGGAAATGCTTAATGAACACTCTACTTAGTTGTTCAGAAATAATTGGAGCCACTTAAAAGCACAAGAGTGCTTACAGAAATACCTGCCATGCCATGCCCCCACAGGCTGGAAACATTTGTAATTTTTCTGCAGAAGCTGGGATTTTTTTTTCTATGATGAGAAAAATGAAGACAATCTGAAGCTTCAGGTATTATCTGAGAGGGCTAATTCCCCACCTCCTCCCCACGTTGTTAAGGGAAGTGTTGCTTAATCAGAGATTGAAAGCATCTACACTCATTCCTCCCACATTTCCAACTAATTTTCTAGAATCACCTTAGTTTTTTTGTTGACAGAGAGTAGAATCATGATGTCACTAAGTTCAGATTAAGACAGCCTTTGGCTTCCAGAGAGAGTTTTCTTTCAACTAAGCCTTAGAAATGCCATGTGAACTGTCATCTAGGTGCAGGATCTGCCAGAGGTTTTGAATAACACATGTGCCAATGACTCAATATTGTCTGGAACTTCATTGGCAACATCACTCCTCATGCTCAGCTTGATTTTCCCATCCTTACTTACAGAATACATCAGTAATTTTCAGTCTATGTATCTTGAGCTCATTACAGTCCCCAGCTACATCATCTGGCCATTGCTCTTCTGGGTAACAGCCCTGATAAGAAAAGACCTGAGCAGCTAAAGACAGGTAACCATGCTTCCCAATTCACATAGTCCTTGCTATGAGGAATAACAAGGCCAGAGGGTGGTCTGCCTTTAGTGACTTTTTCTGAGGGAGCTCTTCAAGGCAAGGAACACCTGTAGCCGTAGGCAACACACACTATGTACACATGAATGTGAGGAGCAATGTCCAACAGGGAAGGCTGACCAGCATGTTTCTACTCATCCTTTTATTCATGAGCTCTCCTATTTTTGCCCATAATATGCTGTTTCATATAGAATTTTCCATCTTATTCCCACATGTAATTTAATGTCCATCTGTTTACAAACACGAACAACCTGGAACCCTCCATCACTGCGAGAGGAGTCAGGAGAGCCCTGCTCTAACCAGTGGCATCTTCCCTTTCCCCTTTTCCCTGCAGTTAATTCTGTCACCAAATGCACCACATTCCTCAGGTCCCCCCACCCCACCAGATCTGTCCTGTGCTTGTTCCTATCATCTTTTCTTCTCCTGCTGTTCCTAAATTATTGAAGAGGACATATGAAGCAACAAAATCACCATTTTGGATTCCTCTGAGAACAGGGACCTTACCTTAAACTGTTCCCTGCAAGTGAGCAAGTAGGAAGACAGGTCTACACTCACTGGGTGAGGAATTTTCCCCTTTCAAGCAGTACTAAAAATATTCCAGTTGAGACAGCTCAGTAAGACATTTACATTTCCCAGCATGCAAAAAGGAAATGTGTTGGCATCCTCTACCCCATGCATGATGTTGATCATTCCTCATCATCTCAGCTACCAGATTCAGACAGGGTGTTTTGTTCCCTCTTTATTCCAACATCATACTATGGCTGAGATGTAAACATGTTACTTGCTGTATATAATGCTCTATTCTTCATATTGCCACAAATCACAGATGATGTCATGCTAATAGTCTCTACTGCAATTGTATGATTGAAATCAGATTACCAGTGGAGATCAAATATACTACCCTCAAATGGTTCTAGAATAGCTCCACCACATCAATTACTGCTAGTTGTTATGGTACTCTATCTCCTGTGTTCATATAGACTCAGTGCAATGCCTTATTTAAATTATAACTTTGAATGGAACAGTAGTTACAGCTCCCACATAGAATTAATGACACAAGTCTGTAAGTTCTGTTCATTAATTAAGAGAACATAAGTAAATTATCACCAAAGAATGAAGTTACTAGGCTCCCTAAGTAAACTCTTACTCCCACATATTATATTTGTGTGTACTTATATCAGTTGAAAAATAGACATTATATGCAATTCAAACTCAAAATTTATTTGACTTCTTAATAAGCCAATCTGACAAAAAAAAAAAAAAAAAAAAAAGAAAGAAAAAAAGAGAAAAAATTGGTAATTAATTCTCAATAGTCTAGTCTAGTAAATGATGAACAAGACTGTAAAGGAACTGTCTGATGCATCATGAACAGCACCCTGACCAATTAAAATGTACATCACTGAGATGCAGACTTTCATGTTATGGAATAACTTCAGTGGGTTTCTATCAAAGGTTGTCTCAGTAGGAATTTGATGAAACAAAGAGGCAAAGATCTGATGAAGCTAGACAGAGAGATATGAGCATTCAGTGCCAAGATAGATATTTGTAACATCAAGAACAAGAAATATTAGTTAGATTTCCATGATAAAGTTTCAGCATTTCTGCAGCCTTACATAGGTTGAATCTCAATATCAAATTGCATTTCTCACATCATCATTTTTTTCACCTGCAGTCTTCTGATGCAATCCTTACCTTTCAAACATGGTGATTTCTCTTAAAATCCCCCTTCCAGCTGGCCAGTGAGGAACACATTAGGTCAGAGTTGGAGAATTTGGGCTTGTAGATCCATGGACATATTTTCAGGTAGTATCTGACGTTGCTTTGTGGCTCAGCATCTTTCACAGAACCATAGAATGGTTTGGGTTGAAAAGGACTTTTAAGCTCATCTAGTTCCAACCCCTCTGCTATAGGCAGGGACACCTCCCACTAGATCAGGTTGCTCAGAGCCCCATCCAGTCTGGTTTTGAATGTCTCCAGGGTGGGGGTATCCAGAGCCTATCTGGGCAACCTGTTCCAGTGTCTCACCACCCTCACAGTAAAGAATTTCTTTTTAATATCTAGTCTAAATCTGCCCTCTTCCATTTTAAGGCCATTTTGTCTTGTCCTACTGCTACATGCCCTTACAAAAAATCCCTCCCCAGCTTTCCTGTAGGCCCCCTTCAGGTATTGGAGGGCTACTATAAGGTCCCCCTCATAGCCTTCTCTTCTTCACGCTGAATAGCCCCAACTCTCTCAGCCTGTCCCCAAAAGGGAGGTGCTCCAGCCCTCTGATCATCTTTGTGGCCCTCCTCTGGATGCACTCCAACAGCTCCATGTCCTTCTTCTGCTGGGAGACCAGAACCAGAAGCAGTACTCCAGGTGGGGTCTCAAGAGAGCAGAATAGAAGGGCAGAGTCACCTCCCTCACCCTGCTGGCAATGCAACCCAGGATATAGTTGGCTTTCTAGGCTGCAAGTGCACATTGTTGGCTTGTACTGAATCTTTCATCAGCTGACATCCCCAAATCCTTATCCTCAAGGCTGTTCTCAAAACATTCTCTGCCCAGCCTGTATTTGTGCTTGGGATTGCCCCAGCCCAGGTGCAGGAACTTGAACTTCACTTTGTTGAACTTCACGAGGTTGGCATGGGCCCAACTTTCAAGTCTGTCCAAGACCCTCTGGATGCTATCTCTTCCCTCTAGTACGTCAATGGCACCACTCAGCTTGGTGTCACCTACAAACATACTGAGGGTGCACTCCATCCCATTGTCCATGTTGTTTACGAAGATGGTAAACAGTCCTAGCAGTGATCCCTGAGGAATGCCGCTTGTCAATGGTCTCCACTTGGACGCTGAGCTGTTAACCGCAACTCTCTGAGTGCGATCATCCAGCCAATTCCTTATCTAGAGAATGGTCTACCTATCAAGTCCATTTTTCTTTCATTTGGTGATCAGCATGCCATGTAGGACAGTGTCAAATGCTTTGCACGAGTCCAGGTAGATGATGTCAGTTGCTCTTCCTTTATCCACTGACAGAGTAACTCCATCATAGAAGGCCACCAAGTTTGTCAGGCATGATTTGCTCTTGGTGAAGCCATGTTGGTTACCACCAATCACCTTATCCTTATTTTCCATGTGCCTTAGTGGGATCTTCAAGAGGATCTGCTCTATGATCTTGCCAGGCAAAGGTGAGACTGATTGGCCTGTAGTTCCCTGGATCTTCTTTCTTTCCCTTTTTGAAAATGGGAATTATGTTTCTCTCCCCTTTTCCAGCCAGTGGGAACTTCACCAGACCACTATGACCTTTCAAATATGATAGCGGCTTGGCAACTTTGTTCACCAGTTTCCCTAGAACCTGTGGATGGCTTTTGTCACGTCCCATGAACTTGAGCCCCTTCAAGTTGTTTAGATCTGATCTTCATTTACAGCAGGCAGGTCTTCTTTCTCCCAGTTCTTACCTTTGCTTTCTGCAACTTTGGTGTTGCAGCTAGAGTGCTTGCCAGTGAAAACTGAAGCAAAGATGTCACTGAGCACCCCAGCTTTCTCTGTATCCCTCGTGATCGGGTCATTAGATTACACATCAGAAATGTCTTTCTCTCAAAGAGTATTACTTATATTCTTATCATATATACTTACTATATATAAGTAATATACTTATTATAACTGAAAGTGTAAAGAAACTTAGCAGAAGAACTAATTGTGATCTTCTGTTCAGTTTGACCTTGAGTTCAAGGTACCATAGTCAATGCAATCCTTATGTTCCATGCATCCAGCCTCACTCCACTAAGCACTCTTGCTGGCAATGTCATTTTCTTCTGTGTTCTTGGCAGTCAGACATGATTTTGCTCTCCCTTCTCATTCAGATATGCTTTCAAAAGTGACATGACTCTCCTGCAGAGTACTGGATTTCTAGATGGCAGATAATAATGGAAGTTTTGGTGAGATCTAGGTGGGGAAGATTATTAATGTATTAGAGGAGTAACGTGAGGACCCAGAACTGTCCTCCTCAGGGACAAAGAGATGAGATCAAACTTTTCTGTTATAAAAGATCACAGACTTTGTAGGAATTCTTCCTTTTGGCAGATAACGAGAACCATACATTCCATAATACTGCTTTCAGAGAAAACCAGTCATAGAATCATAGAATCACAGAATGGCCTGAGTTGAAAAGGACCTCAAAGATCATCTAGTTTCAACCCCCCTGCTACGTGCAGGGTCACCAACCACCAGACTAGTCTGCCAAGAGCCACATCCAGCCTGGCCTTGAATGCCTCCAGGGATGGGGCATCCACAACCTCCTTGGGCAACTTGTTCCAGTGCGTCACCTCCCTCTGTGTGAAAAACTTCCTCCTAATATCTAACCTAAACCTCCCCTTGTCTCAGTTTAGACCATCTCCCCTTGTCCTATCACAATCCACCGTTGGCAACAGCCATTTCCCCTCTTGTTTATATGCTTCCTTCAAGTACTGGAAGACCATAATGAAGTCTCCCTGGAACCTTCTCTTCTCCAAGCTAAACAATCCCCTTCCCTCCACCTTTGCTCATAGGAGAGGTGCTCCAGCCTTCTGATCATCTTAGTGGCTCTCCTCTGCATCCTCTCCAAGAGCTCCACTTCCTTCCTGTATTGGGGGCCTCAGGCCTGGATGCAGTACTACAGATGGGGCCTCACAAGAGCTGAGTAGAGGGAGACAATCACCTCCCTCTCCCTGCTGCCCAGCCCTTTTTTAATGCAGCCCAGAACACAGTTGGCCTTCCAGGCTGCAAGCGCACACTGCTGGCTCATGTCCAGCTTCTCATCCATCAGGACCCCCAAGTCCTTCTCCGCAGGGCTGCTCTCAAAGAGATCTTCCCCCAGTCTGTATAAATATCTGGGATTGCCCCAACCCAATTGCAGCACCCTGCACTTGGCCTTAATGAACCTCATTAGGTTTTCATGGGCCCACTTCTCCAGCCTGTCCAGGTCCCTCTGGATGGCTTCCCCTCCTTCCAGTTTATTGAATGCACCGCTCAGCTTAGTGTCATCCACAAACTTGCTGAGGGTGTACTCAATGATGTCTGTGTTGTTGATGAAGATGTCCTTTGTTTTTGTTATAAACAGTCCTTTGTTTGTGTTATAAAGTAAGGCAATTTTTAGAGCAACAATATGTCTTTCCCTAAAAGTTCCATGGGAAAGATTAGAGACAGCTAATCCTCTGTCTGCAAATCTGGAATAAAAAATGATCATTAGAGAAACAACTTCTGGTTACGGTCTATTCAGCAGGAATAATCTGACTGATGAGCACAATTGGATAGCATGGAACAGGGGATTGGGAGAGTGGCACAGTGTGAGACAGGGAAGTGTAGGGAATGTGATACTCATAACTCTCTTTTTACAGTACTTTCTAGATATGTATAGAGCAAAGTATCAAGTAACTTTTTCTGTTATTTTACAATTTTCCAAAGTTTGTTTTGTGGGCTATCATGTGCCAATAGTTTAAAAGGTTACATAACTAGCTCCCATTCTCCGTTTCAATATCTGGAGTGTTTCTAATGGAGCTTTGCTAAAACTGTAAATGAGGAGATGGAGGCATTCTTTCACAAGCTCTATTTATGAAATCTCGACTGACATTTTCTCAAAGGATCAAATGCAACCCAATGACCATGGAGACTTGACCCTGCCTGGGTTGGAAATCAGCGGAGACTCTCTGGAGTTGGGGGCAGTCCCAGGTGCACCCAATTAAAATTCATCCACATCTCTGAAGGAAAAGCTGACATGAACTTAGCTCTGTGGGGAATTATCCTCTCTTGGGATACTGTGTCCTCAATTCTAGGGCTCAGAAAAATAATTCTGAAGAATAAATGCTGACTTTCCAATATACCAGAAATTTGCTAAGCATGACACAAGTGTGACTAATTTTACCCTATCAAAATCAGTCCTTCAGAACATCATACAAGTTGTACAGCACACACCAGACAGCCCATCAATGAGTAACGACAGTTTGGAGGAAAAAAATTCTGAAGATTTAGGATATAACACTGCCTATTGTTTTTTTTTTTTTTTTTTTTTTTTTTCCCTTGCAGTTTTTATTTTGACATTGACAAAAAATCTGGGAAAAAAGCCAGAACTGATTTTGTCTAGTAATTACCTATTTCAATATAAAGTTTTTGATTTACTTAAAGAATACATTCACCTAGGATAATTCATTTGCTTCTATGTATTACCACTTATTCCTATGTAAGACTGAAAATGGAAACAACTGACATACTAAGGAAAAATACAAATAGAAGCACCTCAGCTTTACGACAAACTGCATTAAAGTGATTTGTAAAACAGAAAGAGATGGGATGTACACTATCTGAGAAACTGCACCTCAGCTTCTAGAACAGAATTTTGGTGAGAATTTTGGCTTTGAAGCCCTGACAGGCTGACTAGAAGTTTAAATAACTTAATATTATCTTTCAACACAATTTCAGGTGTGAAAGTTTTGTTAAATGTTAAAGAAAAGAATAGCTTTGTCCAAAACTTAGCTGTCAATCAGTGCATAGTATATGGTGGTCCTTTTAAAGTACCTTGAAATGTTTGGTTGCTGCTTTTCATGACGAGCACATTTTTTTGTCAGTAATATAAGTGAAAAATATTTAAGAGAAAATGCTAAAACTGTTAGAAGCTTTACTGTCTTTCAAAGAACATGGACAAATACAAGTATGTAAAATGATATTTGGGTTTTACTGGTATTTAACACAGTGCAACTGATTTAATTTATCAGACTGAGCAAGCGGGACTTAATTTTGAAGGAATACTGTGAATTAAGAAGTGAGATGAATAGATAATAACACAGTGAAAAGCACAGTTATTGGTGGCTTAGGGTGGCTGATACATTCCTTTTATAGCCATCTTTAGTTAATTGAAGATTTTCTGTGTCTTAAATCATTTATCCTAAAATTGTATGTGTTAGGTGTCTGGCATGCAAAATTCTTTTTAATAAAAGCATTGAATTAACACATTTTACAATTCATACACAAAAGCTTTGGTAATGTGGCACTTACTTTTGAAAAACACTCTCCCATGTTATTTAAAAGCTGTATAAAACTAATGAGAGTTTTCAGAGACACATCTTTTGCCTGAATTCTACAATGAACTGAAATTAATGTTGGCTTTCGTAGCGTGCAGAGTCTACACTGGAAGTTCACTGCAAAAGACAGCATAGTGACCGTAGCGCAGCCTGGAGAACAAAAAGAGATGTAGAATGATTTTCTAATTTTGCCCATGGGTAGAGTCCATTGAATTCAGAGGAAGTTGGTTGAGAAGTGCAGAGGTCACAGCATGTGCCCGCCTTGTTGCCTGCAGATTCAGGCCAGGATAGGTGCTCCTGGCCCCAACACTGCAACTCCTGGGACTGCTCTCAGCCCCTTCTCAATAAACTAAGTGCTCCCTCAACGTGGAAAGTGAAACTAAAATGTTTTTCTAGAAAAACAGTTTTTGGAAAGGTATTTTTAGTAGGTATTCTCAAAACTTTCAATTTTCATTAAACTCACCATCAACACAGGAAAAAAAAAGGTTCTGGATATAAAGCGGTACAAAGGTGTACAATGCTGAAATGAGAATGAAAGTTAAAGTACTGTATGCCCCAAAGCCTCAGCCTTTGACTGAACTCACTTTCTAAACCCTGGACACATGGTACAGCCATAGGAGAGAGTTTTACTGACCTCATGGAGGGTATGAGAAAACTCTAAACACATTAGAAATACATTATGGAAATTTTGTCTTCATTGAAAACGCACAAGTTTTATATTAACCTCCAACACCTCTAGATTGTTTTCTTCTTTTTTTTTTTTCTGCTTTACAAAACATATTTGTTGCAGTTCATACAAATACAATTATATAAAAGGAACGTTCCTATCACAGCTAAGCTGACGTGAAAATTGTCTCTGCTGCTTTCAAAAAAACCAACAAAAATATTCTTTTTCAAGAGCACGATGCTACCAAACAGCAGGGAGCTTGTCCTGACCTCCTGCACCTGCAATTCTGACTTCTGAAAGATGGAAGTAGGTTTCCTTTTTTTAAACATATAAAATACTACTAGAGTGCTGTTTGTTCTATAGCTTGTAGGTTTAGTAGAGCAAAAGAAATCAGAGCTTTAGCCAAATGGTAGGGAAGACCTCTCTCGTGAGATTATAAAATCAATCACCTCCTGTTTACTATGCACCGACAGAGCCTACTGCTGTGGCTAAGTCACAGAGACTGTTAAAACAATAAACATTGCCCAAAGTCTTATATGCTTTGCTGAGTGGATTCAGCTGCCCCCTGACACACAAGTACCTTTCTCACAGGCATATAGTTGAGCTAACAGTATTCCAGTCTGGGGTGGGAAAGGCATGTAGGGAGGATAAAAAGAGGTCCAGACATGCAAACATGCACCACTGCTTTCCTCAGGTATTTCAAATTCACTCCTTGGAGTCTGGAGTAACCAAAATCAAACACACAACAGGAGCCAGTAATGTTTCTTGTTCAGTTATCCCAATGTTTTTGGAGAGAGTACTGAAGAATCATGAATCTTCAGTGAAAAACTGGAGTGCTGAAGACCGTTCCTGGAGGTGTTCAAGAAACGTGGAGATGTGGCACAGAGGACATGGTTAAGTGGACATGGGTAGGATGGGTTATAACATTAGTTGGACTAGATGATCTTTGTGGTCTTTTCCAACTTCAACCAATCATTCTGTGATTCTGTGATTATAAGATGATTTCACTGTTTCAGCCTCTGTTATGGACAGCTTTTGAGCACACTAGCATACCCTTATCCTTATGATAAATACCATGGGATACATAAAGTCTCACATCCCTTTGACAATTTCAGGGTCAAGTATCTCCAGCATCAAGACAAGCAGTTGGACCATGTGAGCATGAAAAGTGTGTTCTCTAACAAGACATGATGACAGCACCCTGCGCGGAGGTTAGAGATTTCCCATTTGCCTTATTTGTATGGCAAGGCTGAAGACCATAGTCTGATATACTGCAGATGCACAAATAGCTTTACACTACCCTAATTCAACATGCATATATGTCACAACATACTTGTTTCTTTTCCACACCCAATTTAAATAGAGATTTAACAAAAAAATGTGTTGGAGGGGATTTCACTCTTAGTTTTACTTTCACTGTTGGGAATAGTTAATCGGTAGTATTTCCTCAAAGGTAAGAGGTATGGTGCTACTATGGGGATAGATGTCCATCTGGAATTTAGATTGTTATAGGAAAAAATGGTTTCTGTTGTTGCATTTACTCACTGGAATAACTAATAATGCAGAATTGTTGGCAAATATGATTCAGTGTAAATCATATCTTTTATTTACTCTCTTATCTGTGGTTTTAATCTCCTGAACAACAAGTTCGGGTAATGCATTACCATTATCATTTGTGAAATATACTAATATTTACTTAGATTTATTTTGAATGAAGCAATATCCAAATAATGCGGTTTCACATAAATGAACATCAGAGCTATTGCATTTGTTGGCTCATTAGAACTCCTCGTTAAGCTGAGGAAAGCATTAATAAATATTGCAGGACGCAGTACAGTATGTTCACCAAAGTAGAAAAGCAAAGTGCTTGTGCTTAGGCTATGACAGCATACCACCTACTGTTTACAGTCACAATGAACAACAACACAGGATTTATTTTCCATTTTCGGTTATTTGTTTCTCATGGAAGATAATACCTCCAATATTTTTAACAAATACTTTCTTATTTATCAGTTGTGCTCCTATGATGAATTCTTCTGCAAGAAGTCTACTATATACACAAAATCTATTAGCTCAGAGCTATCCAAATCAAAAGTCAGATGAAAAATTTTCTGGTTCTGATGTTCACGTACAGAACAGTCATTACTAATGCTAGACACAAATACCAAATGAATTTTATTTAGTGGTGATGGACCACTAACCTAGGAACATCAGTTACTGAATGTCTCATGCCTAGGCATGGAGATCTAGATCCAAAAAGCAGAAATAAAATAAAACAAACAAAAAAGGAGTTAGAGCTACAGTACCTAGTATTGAGTGCAGAGTGCTTAGAGCAGAATGCACGATGTGATTTAAACACATGGTATTATCAGTATCTCCTTACTCTGTGTTCGATGAAATGTCCAAAGTGCCCTGTTGCAGGGAGAAAATCCAGCCACCATGAACTACAGGCTATCTTTTTTCTCTATACTTCTAGGGCAGGTAAGCTCTAGCAGTATCTGACAAACTGAACTTCCACAGAGAATTAAACCATGAAACCAAAAAAAGAATTTATTCTGTCACTCTCAATTGGACATCAAATGTCAAAAAAATGTAGTGCTTCCCATCTCAGAAAAAGGTGGTTGAAATGAGAATGATAACACATTTTGAATAAAATCATCATTTTCACTGGAAATATCAGGAACAAAAATTAAGCTGATCAATGTATTACTTTGGTTATACAAATCTAAAATACTATATTTTAACCTCAAAAACCATCTAGAGAAAAGCAGGAAATCTTTGTTGTTGGTATCGTTCCTTTATTGGAACCAAAATATTTCCTGTACAAACAGAGAATCAGATTTATCTCCTGTTTGGTATACATAAGCTAGATTAATGTTTTGCATCTGTTTTAATGTCATCGCTTAAGTATTTTTTCTTTTTACTTAATTAAATTTCCTTTTTTTCATTGCTGAGTACTAACAAAATAAAAATCAATGATACATTAAAAAAAAAATCTATCAAATTATTTCTTGAATTATTACCAGGTTTTTTTTGGTAGATCAATATCGTTTTTTCCCCTCTAAATAAACCAATTCCATAGAAGAAATGGTAAGATGAATACTTCAAGCTCCTAAAAGTTCCTGAGCATACTTTGGTTAGCCATCAATGCTCACCATCCTTTAACAGTCAGAATTACTGAACTGACCTACAGAAAAATAAACAAGAGCATTCCAATCCAATGGCTGACAAGTCATAAAGGTGATAGGATTTCTTCTAATTTGCAGGTTCTGTGCAGACTTCAAATTTCAGTGACTCCTTCAAATTTAAATGAATTCTTGAAGAATCATAGTGGAAAGTCTACTTTGATTTATTTAAACTGGAGAAAATCCTTCAACTTCTGTGCTCTGAAATTTCTTTTAGAAAGTATGAACAGTTAATAGAAAGAAGAAAAGAGGGCTTTTAAACTAATAAGCTGTCCTTTTTACTATTCGTGCCCTAGCTCTATGGATACTGGCCTTTCCCTTAGGACTTAGAGGCTTGATTAGATTTGGGGTTCTGAGACTTCAGAGGAGAAGGACATATATCATTTCCAGTCGGCCTACACAACATGCAGTGTAATGTTAACAGAGCTGAATGTGGAAAATGGTATCCATACTCTGTTTAACATCAGCCTCACAGAGGAGTAGATTAATATTTTAGACAGAAAAGAACAGAAAGAGTGGTAACACAGAGAAAACTGATTTTAGAAATAATGTTACCTTCCTTATTTTTAAAGAACTGCAGTACTAGTATTAAGAAATGCTTTGTGTAATTCTTTACTATTCCTTTTATTAAGGACTGCATTTGATTTACCCAAGAATATAAAAAAAAAAATTTAAGGGGTCCCTTGTACTCATCAAGGCTTTCTAGATGAAGATGCAAAAGTAAGGAAAAATATAAGAAGTTATGATTCTAAGTATCAGAAATCTTTAAAGAAGTCTAAAGATCACCTAGTTTCAGGAAATCAACTGGAAGGAATAAAAACACATTATTCATGAGCATAATTTTTTCCTAAATCTCACGGCCAGAAGCTGCATTTACCATGTGCAATCATGTGATACTGGCAATACATTTGGGGTAAAAGAGACACAAATCATGAGCTTCCAATGCTCATGTTTCCATCTGAAAAGAGCTCATGTAGTGACAATAGCTATTAGAAGCCAAGTATGGACAGTGTAAGTGTTGGTGACCGTGAAGTATAGAGTACTAACTGTTCTGATTTTTAGAACAAGTTGGTATATACTGATGTAATCTTGCTGGATCAAGTCTTTGTTTAACTCTCAAGAGTAAAAGGAAGAGGGTTCATAACTCCCTGGAAAAGTCAGCTTTCAATTGTTCATATCTGTCAGTAGCAGATGATGGAGGTTAACTCCTCAAGTGGTGCTATCAGTATTA
This sequence comes from Chrysolophus pictus, assembly GCA_037305975.1. Lineage (NCBI taxonomy): Eukaryota > Metazoa > Chordata > Aves > Galliformes > Phasianidae > Chrysolophus > Chrysolophus pictus. The sequence continues at coordinate 184,198,395 of CM074576.1, forward strand.
TTTTTTTTTAATAGATCACATATGCACATAGGAGAATCTTGCGATAATTCCACATATAAAGTGAGCGTAAATGGTATACTAGGGCTCTGCTTAAAAAAGAGGGAGATAAAATATATAGTCATGATTTTTTTTCCCAGTTGTCTAGAGATGTGGGGTGAGGGACGCTTCAGATGAGTTATACACTTATTTCTTGCCACTGAATTCCCTACCATTTTGGAAAAGGAGGAATGTTAATGCCAGCAGTTAGCAATTCTTTATGCAACAGTTATTGCCTAGGTCTACTTGTCTGCTCTTGAGGCACTACTTACTACGGATCAAAGATAATCTATCACTCCAAATCTTTTCCCCCTTGTTCTTTGCTATTTCACTATGAGGAGCATGGTCATGCTCTGAGTGCTCAGATTTTTGTGCCTAAGAGATTGCAATCCAACAATGGCAACAGACAGCAAGACACATGTGGCAAACCTCACACTGCATTCGCTGTGGTAGCAGTAGTAAAAGGGAAGAAGATTAGCTGAGCGATTCTATGATTCTACGATTCTATGAAGTGAAGCAAGGAACTGCGTAATTTACCTATGACCAAAACTCTATTTTGCTAACCTCGTGATTTCACTGCCTGAAAGCATTCATGGGAACACTGATACGTCTTGCCTCATTTCCTGGTACAGTATAATTAGCTTTGAAATCACCCACTTTAAAAATATGTTCTCTTCTCAGTTGCCACTAAACATCCAGAATTTCAGTAGTCATCATAATAAGAGTAACAAAAAAAGTTCCTTTTCACTAATTCTTTAAGAGACTGTTTACAAAAGTGGTAACTTCCCAAACCAACTTCTAAGCTTTCACTATTGTTCTCTGCTTATCTGGATTCTCTTCTTTGCTTTGGACAGTCCTCCCCATCATTGTTTTAGCTAACTCTCCATCTCATTTTCCTTCAATCCATTTTCTTCCATTTTATTTTACTTAGCAGTGGGATATCATATACAAGGAAATATATCTTATCTTAGATTTATTGGTTATCACTCATGTCAGATGTTTTACCATCAGAATTCCTTGATGTTCACTGAGATAAGGGTCAGGGAGAGAAACCCACTATACTATCAGTTGTAGGACTTCCTTTCCAGTCTGCATTAGAAAGCAAGCAGGACTTATTTAAAATGCCAAAAAGTCTATGGATGCTATTTCCCATGAAAGAGCAATGTGTCAGTCCATGTTAGATTCAAGCTCACAAAAGAGAGCAGGGATGGGCTCACATGCATCCAGTGATGCTAGGTGAGATGAGCAATGTGTGTCTATTAGGGACATAATGGAAACTCTCAATAAGCACCTGCATTTCCAAGAAAAGAACAAGTATTCATATATTTTTCTTGGGAAATACTGAATTTGGTGGAAGTAAATCTGCAACAGTAATTCCCTCTTTTCAGTCTAGGAGGAATAGCGATGTCTAGGAAATTCATAGATGCGGATTTTGAAGAACTAAGAAAAAATAGCATTTAAAGAGAAATGGGTTCTAAATGTAACCATAGCAAAGCTAATATCTGTAGTTCATAGGAAAAAACTATTTGTAGTAAGGAAAAATCTATGCTGGGATGCTCTGCAGCTGAATTATATGGAAATTCTACTGAGGATTTCAGCAGGAGCACAGCAGCTCTTTCTCTGGAATTCTGCCAGGCTCCAGAAAATATTCGGTGTCTCAAAGACTCAACAAGTGAGGGGTGACAGTTATGGGAGCACAGTTACAGAATCTGAAGTAAATGGGATCAGTCCCCATTTGTGTCATCAAAAGGAATGATCACACAAAAGAAACTTCCTTGCTATGCTTTGTTCGAAGCATAAAAGCTGTCAGTATTATGGCATACCAATAACAAAGTGAAAAAGCTGGCAGAAAAAGAACAAAAGTGAATGAGAAAGCATGTCCATACTTCCTGAAGATGGCACTTGTTGCTATTTTCAACAGGAACAACAACAACAAAGTTGAAAAGTTTCCATTTGTTTAAAAAGATAAGAATCATAGAAATGAATGATGAGGTAGTTCTAGTAATCAATGAAATAGGTCTTTGTCCCCAGCTTAAGTTTTAGTCTACCTATCCTTGAATGAGCTCGTAATAGAAACTCACCAAACTGTGCATCCACTCAGCAGTCCCTCCTGAGGGTGTCTGCATAATGAAACTCCTCTCATTGACATCCCCTCCAGTGGGTGCAGCTTGTGAGACCTTTCTAGACTCAGACAACACGGAAAGTCTGGCCTTTGGGTTAATTATGTGTCCCCAAATCATTCATATCTGACCTTTATGCAATTAGCCTTTTATCAGGGATTTGGGAAGAAATTCGGGAGAGCTGTGATACAAAGTTATGAATGCATTTATGTATTGCATTCTGATTTTAATTTCTTGTCCTAGATTAAATGAAATAGGTGTCTTCATCTTTCATACCCCTCACTTTGTACTATCTTAAAAGACATCTAGATTCTCACTGGATATTTTAACTTCACTTTTTATAAATTGAAGAAGATAGAGTCAACAGCATGGCTTCATCTTTCCTGTATTTGAAATGCAGTACTCCTACCTGGCTTAGAGTAACTGAGGTGAAAGGACATGACACATGTTATTTTGGATTGCCTTCATTCTAATCCCAGAGGGAAATTGTTCATAAATAATATTTGAGATTAATACAACAATGTGAATATCTATACAAATATCTAATCACCTACCAATTTAACCTCTGAAAAGTGGTAGTTTAACTGCCACTACTTCGGCACTATTGGAGACTTTCCCTTGGAAGTCATATATTCATTAGACCTTAATACAGAGATATAATTAATGGAAAACTGTCACATCTGCTTTATCTGGTGATTCACTAAAAGACGTCTGAAAAATAAAATCTATTGCAAAAGTGCCAGCTGCAAATGGCAAACTGGAAAAATGACATGCTAAATTATTAAATAAAAAATGACTGACTTGCCTTGTGCATAATATGCATTCAGATCAATCTTATGCTACTGAATTAGAGTTCATTGTGATAAGGAAGCTGGTACAAATATTTAAATCTTCAAAACTCTTCATACATCCCCATCACAGTGTTAAAGGACAGGTCTATGCTGCAAGTCTAGGTCAGAAGAGACAAATCCCCCACTATCTGTCACTTAATATAATCCTGTGCTTATTCCAGGATGCCCAGTATCTGTATCTGATGAAGTCTTTTCTCTCTGGAAGGTGAAGTCCTGCCTAACTCTGGGACTGAATGAGCTATACTTGAAGACATTTCATGGAGAATATATCACTGGGCATTGTTGGTGATGCATATATAAAGCATCGTCAGATGTTTGCTTTTGTATCGGCTTCAGATGTGACTATGCTGTGTGACAGCTTCACCCATATACGTGCAAAATCAACGAGCTGATAATGATACTCTTCATTTGGGAACAAGGACAGGATCACACTACCAGGAATAGGTGAATAACAGTTTAGAAAGTGGCCAACTGTTACCTTTCAACCAGCTAAGTAAGATAACATAGTAGAAACATACAATATGGCAATGCATGACTTAAAGCCAATTTTCAGTGCCAAAATACAAAACTAACCTGTTCTAATCTTATACTAGATTAGCAGATAGTGTCCTTCTTCAGTTGAGAGGAGATTACTAGAAGCTGATCACTTAATGAGTATTCCAAGTATGACAATTATGAAATTAAAATTGCTGAATAGTGGAATTTATGGAATCACAAAGTGTCTACTACTGAGTCACCCCAATGTCTATGTCTAATAATGTCTGCACAATGCAATTGGGAATTGCAGTTGTAGGAGAATGTGTGGCTCAGGCCATACCTTGGGCTATGAGGACTTGGAAGTGCTTAAGAGGACCGAGCTCTAAGTATGACTAGATGGTTGGTAGTAGCCAGAAGGTAATGAGTACCTACATGGAGACAGAAGAGTAGACCTGTCCAGTGAAAGATGGTGGTGCTCACAGAACTAAACTGAGAGAAACAGATTAAAGGTTTTTTTTTTTTTTTTTTTTTTTTTTTTTTTTTTTTTTAATGGAAAGAGTAGAATATTGAAATTAGAACAGTTAGCTTGATGAACAAGTAGGTTATTGTTAATTTTAGACAACTCAAAGCCAAACAATTTTCTTGAGACTATAGAATTAGGAGCAAGCAGAGCTAAGATCATCCTTTAGGTTTTTCTCTAGTCCATTGAGTGGAAGTCCAGTCCACCATATAAGCCAGACACTGAGCATGCAGCCTCCTCCCACACAGAAGGGCTTTATAATTGTATTTCTGGTGAAGACAGCCAAGTCTGGTGAAGACACCTTTTCTGGTGAAGGAGGAGCCTGAAGAGAAAAACAACAGGATCTAGGGGAAAAAGTAATGGCTAGGAGATTGGTACAGTTTACATACGAACGCAAGTATGAAAGTCCTTGCAAAATGCAGTATAGGCTTTGGGCTTTTTCTCACATGGTGACACACCTGCCAAGTGGGCACATATGAGCTTTACGTGTGGAACCTCTCTGGTATGGGGTGAAATGTTTTGAGGAAACCCTACAGCCAGCATTGGAGCCCAGGGTATTAAAAAATGCAGAAAACATCTTTCTTGGAGTCATCCTTTTCATCCATGATAAGTAGTATCCTTTCCTGAAGAGAAAAGAAATGTGAAGAGATGTCTTTGAGAGGGAGGTGGTGTGGTTTTGCCATTAAACTCAAGTGAGGATGTGAAGTTCTGATCTGACACTGTGGAAAATCACTGTCCCTTGCCTTCTGTCCTCACTGTTACACACATCGGAGCAGACGGACAACCAGCCCCAGTCCTGTCAGTGAAGCATGCCAACAGAGTAAGGACACCCCAAATGGATAGACATCTGCTCCCATAGATCCTAGGGCAGGCTGCAGAACAATGGGCTTTGAGTTCAGGTGAACTCCTAAGGAAGAGGGACGATAGGGAAATGCCAAGCTAAAGTACATATGTGAGGAAAAGAGGAGGTTAATAAATAAATGAAGAATATCCAGAAATCAAACAGGAAGAAATTATTAATAAGGAAAAACGTATGAGAAAATAGGCAAGGAGCGTAATGAAAAGCAAAAGAACAAATATGTAAAGGTTAAATTGCTATAAAAGAAGTAATTAGAGCAGAATTTAGTAAACTGAACACATAAACTTCCACTTTTTCCTTCCTTTTTCATTCTATCTGGGAATTTTCTAATTAGCCAAGCATTTGAGGCCTTCAGTTTGCATTTTCAGTGATGCATTTTTATTGTTTGTTTGAGATATTGTGCCATCCACATACTAAGTAAGCATGATTGTAAAGGGCTAATAGTCTGAATGCCAGCAAACACAGAGCTGCTGATACAATGACACTACACAGATTAGCATATACCTGTTACCTGCTAATTCATCATCAGTGGTCAATCTGCAAATATTTCAGCAGCCTCCACTGAGGAAGATAAAGAACATGTTGTATAGATTTTCCTTCTCTAAACAGGGGCCTGGGAGAAGTCCATGACAGATAATCTGTGATACTGGACTGACACTGCTTACTTCTGAATTAATAGCATCTTAAAAGCCCAATAAAGAGAAAGCCAGTGTCTGCAGAGCTGACATCTTTAGCAGATGCTAAGATCACTTAAAGAGTGAAGATGAAGAGAGAGGCAGAAAAGGAACAGGATGAATAAAAATGAGGTAAAGGAAGGTTATAAGACTGATAAACAGTTTACTATCTTTTGAGGTAGCCCTCTAGACAAGAGGAAAGAAAGCTGTTTTTTTTTTATACATGCTAAATAACCTCAAGAAAGACAGGTTTAAACCCCATTTCTGGAGATGTATGTAATAAGACTTAAAGAGAAAAAATATCCTAATTAATCCATGACTAAGAGTATCTGTAGGCACATAAAACTGTTAAAACTGCAAAATCCTCTTATAATGGCCCAAACCCAGACTCATTAACAGCACGATGTAGTGCCCTCATTGTTCCTGTAACCTTATGATTGCAGTGACATTGTCAGAGCGTAAGCAAGGGCAGCCATAAACTTGTCCATGTTGAATAAGTTTTATGTTCTCAGTTACCATGAGGATTTACTGGTCTGAAATCTGAAGAATGTGGGTGACCCTGTCATTACTGCAGGGCAGCCCTCAGTCCCCACAACCCAGAGCCAGGTACAACATCTCCCTGTGCTGCAGCAAGTGCCTGAAGTCACAGATCACTCCAGGAAAACTCAGATCCCTCTTGAGCCAAGAAGCCCACACCTACGATCCCAGTCATGACTCCACTAAGCAAGCCTGATCTTTGCTCCTCCATCACAACACTGGTGTAGTGAAGGCTAGAAGCTGAAGTGTGAAGAAGTCCATTGAAGGACAACAGAGAGGAGAGAAAAAAAGGGTATCCGGGACTAATCAGGAGGTAATTCTTGAAAGACAGCCAGGCTGGAATTGGAGCTGTGTTCCATACAGATAAAATGGGAATGGGGATTTTTAAGTACCAAATAGGAGAGCCGTGTCTTTTAGGTTTTGAAAATACTTGCCAGTATGACACATGAAAAATCTACTTTTTTAAATATTTTAACTGCACCCCCTCTCCAGCAGTCAGTACTTCTACTCTGGAAGAGCACCAGCACTTCTGCGCCAACTTTCAACGTGGTATATATTAAACCAATGGAGATAGTCATCTCCAGGAAATTGATTTTATAATGAAAGTAGCTCAGTGGTAACTGTAGTGGAACTCCAGAATGGCATTCCAATTGATAATAAATAACTCAATTTTCAGCCCAGTGGTGATAAAATATTTAACGCTAATAATTTCAGTAGTCAGCAGGGACTAAATTTTATCTTTGTTTTGCCTTGCCTTGCCAAGTGACGGAGCAGAAAGTAGAGAGTACTTCTCATCATTGGAATCCAGTTTAAGGGCAAAGGGTGAGATTAACTGGGCAGGGAAGGAAGCAAAATTCCCTGAGTAACAACCACTGCAGAAGTTCCCTGCAGAATAAGCAGTCTTTGGTAAAAGAATTGCTGCAGGTCAATTTACCAATCTCTCCTGTAAATGAGAAGGTAGGAGAGTGTTTTGTGTTTCTTGGGACAATACGTTTGATACTCCCATTGAAGTTTTTTCTTGAATGACCTCATTGAGCCATCTCCAGGCTGACAAGCAACTTGAGAAGTAAACTTGAGGATTTCAGTGGACGTTTTCATGCCAGAATCTTCCATTCATGGCTAGCAAGTGTAAGCTCTCTTAAAGAGTTAAATGGATATCACAATACTAAATGAAAGCTTAGCTTTTTCATCACAATTAGATTTTTTCTCATGACAATTAGGTTATGTTTAGCAATTTAACTACAATAATTAAAAATCTGACAGTCTACAAAATCACAATACTGTGGGGCTTAGTATGTATAGCTGTGTTCCCGTAGCTATCCAAAATCTCTAGCTCACATTCAATTCTGTACAGGAGATGGGTTTTGTCCTTTTCATTTAGTCTCAGCAGACCTTCATGACATGACAAGTAAAGAGAAAATTAAAAAAAAGTTCTTTCATCCTGTAAATATTGTAAATTGCTTTTATGAACTGAAGTTCTCTATTTCTCCTTTCTCCACTAAATGGTAAACAAGCTGACACACTGATGATGCTCACCTCTGCACACACACGTGCAAGGAACCATTTCACATTCATGTCAAGGAATTTCCTAGTATTTATTCCATCGGAAAGAGATTGCCTAGCTACAGAAAATCAATAGAGAATAAAAACATTCCAATACTTTTCATGTTTACATTCTAATCACAGTGAATTTGAATGGTATAACAATAGGTCTTTGAATATGAATAACTAAAGATTCCACTTTGTTATTCTTAATGTCCACCAAAGGACGCTGTTGGCTGGAAAAGTGTATTTTTATAAAACATTCTTAAATGCAAAGAAATAAAAGCATTAGCTAGACATACATCAAATTCTCTGGCTATTTTTAAATTCAAGGAATGTTATTGCATTTTGTTAGTATGCAATACTAGAGAAAAATGTTATGCAGATATCTCAACTTTTCAACTCTCATGTAGCAGAATAATGCTGCAATATTCATATTCCATGTACTGAGAATAGTCTTCTTGTTTTCATGCGCTACTGAGGAATGCACCTAAATACCTCAAAGAAATGCCTGTCACTCTGAACTACTACTGACTTTTTTGCTTTTGGATCTTAACTGGATTAGCACACTTCCAATCTTATATTGAAAATAAGAGTCTTCCATTTTATTTCCTTCAAACAACAAGGATATGCATGTCTTTATTTAAGGTCAACATCGGAAGATAATGCATCCTTGGGGGAGTTCTCCACTGCAATGCAGAATTTTGCTAAGATCAGACAGGCTGTGCTCTTGGCCATTTGGGAATCCCTAACTGGTAATTTAGTTTACATGCTATTCAGTTCATGTCTCTAATCAATGGCCTCATTTTTTTTTTTCCTCAGGCTAACAACAACCTTATGAAGCAGTATTTCTCTTGTGCCTGTAAGAAAAACAGGTAGCCAAAGATACAAAAGCCATCAATACAAACATATCATCAAATTGTTTCTGTTTCTACAGTATTAAAAGGTGGATTCAAAAAGTGTATTGTAAATTAATTTATTATGAATCCTTTAGACACTAGATTTACTAGGAGGCAGGCTAGTAAATGCAGTTACAATATTGAGAGCAAGGCGATACTGAGCGATGCAGACCAGCTGCAGCATCCACTGACTCCACTGCAAATTCGTCAGCTCAGTACTTCCCTCTCAGTTCTGCACTTCGTGACTCTCATCAACATTGTGCAGAGTGGGCACAAACGGCACTTTAAATATACATGCCTCATAAAAGCATCAATCTAATACTTAGCAGATCTGCGCATTTTATTTTAGCAGATGTGATTTGTCAGCCTCTCCTGGATCTCGAGGCATCTACTTTTACTGAGACTAAATAAAACCTTCTGGGAAACTCAAACCAAAACTTCTGTTGGGTATTAAATGAGTGCCTTTTAGATTCTGAGCAAATAAATACTCTATTAGTGTTTCGTAAAGCTGATATAGAAAAATAAGTACACCAAGTATTCATCTCACACTTTATACATGTGATGTCCATGTTGTATAAATAGATGTGTGTATGCAGACATGCATTTCTTTTACAATGCTAGTGAGCTTTGTAAATAATGAACTTTTGCAGATTTCACACTAATCAAATTATTTCTTGCAAATGGGTATCCATGGAGGCTGCTCCCCAGGTTTTCTAATTTTCCTCATTATGTTCTCTAATTTTTCCAGAGAGACAACTCAAGCAACTACTTGATATACAAAGGCTGTACCCAGCTGGCTTTCAGTTGAGCAGTTGCTTTGATACAGTATCACATGATGATACTCATTACTTCAGATAAATTATTCAGAAACTCCCAGATGCAGTGTCCTGCAGTTTGCTAAGCTATAGGAGAGTTTTGCTAAAGTGTGGTGCTCTCCTACTACAAACAAATCTGCATTTGTGAATATAATCCTAATAAGCCAAAAGAACCCATACACTGGGTTACCAAGTTGCCATTCATTGTTAACTGCTTGAAAACTTCATTTAATAGAAAGGTTTTTCTTCTTTTTCTTAGTGCTTTCCAAAGTCTACTCCAAAGATATCTCACAGCTAAAATTTCTAAAGCTACAAGTTTTATTTCCTGTAATTCTTAAATTTTTTAAACCTGAAGAACAGTTTATCATTTTCAAGGCTACTATAGCATTCATTCTTCACATTTCAAGGCTTATTAGGGGGCAAAGGTAGCTTAAACTTAGCCCCAAATTTTTATCTTTTCATGAAAAGTTCTTCAATAATTCTTAGAAGAATAGAATATTTCCAGAAACATTATTATATATATGCATTAAACATCATATATATACATTACAAAATTTCCCCCTTATTCGCAGTGGCTTAAAGCCATCAAACACAGTTTGCTGAATCTACAGCACTAGATTCTATCCCAGCATAATCGTATTGCCTTTAGGAACAAGATATCCAGCAGAGTCTTGAAAATATTCTTAAGGCAAGGAAGGGAAGCCAGCAGGCTTTTCCCTAACTAATTCGCCTGTTGTCCACCTCCTACAGAGCTCTTTAGTAGCACAACATCAACAGGAGGTTGCAGAGGAGTGGAGATAAAGGGCAAGTGTAAAAGGCTTGTTGTGTCTCGTGAAAGAAAAGAAAGGCAGTGGCCGTCTCTGCTGCTGCATCATGGCCCTCATGCAGAGCCAATTTCTCCTACCCTGGTTAGATGCCTCAGGATCAATAAATGTGAAGGCCTTCTCTGGTGCTTGCCAAGACCAGAATGTGAAGCATCTCAGCTACTTCAAAGGCCCAGTGTTATTCACAACCAGGGCTAGTGTGCCCTGATGTCTTCTCAAATGCTGGGAGGAAAGGGGTGCCACAAGGTAAGTATGTCTGATTAAGCATTAAAGTTAAGGTAAGATGAAACACCCTCTGGAGGTGCCTACAGTACAAAGCTCATGGTGTTCAACTGTGGATTTCAACATCCCACTTTGACATCACTGAACTGGGCCAGCTGGTTTTGTTTCTGTGGAGTAATTCAATTCAGATAATTAGACTGAGATGCTGTTATCAAGCTTTCTTAAATCTGTCATTTCAGAAACAGGATCACTATATTAATTCTCTTTCTGGCCTTTCTTAGCATAGTTTTAGTCAATTTCACTGGTGAATAAAGTATGCAAATAGTCATCTCAAAAGATCAAGTAAAATGAAGGTAAATAAAAATTGTCACACATTCTTTCTTAAGATCTTGTGATTCTGAAGTCACCTTCCTGATGCTGGAAAATTGATGCAAGCCTCTGAAAGCTTATTCAGGATAATCACATTAAAGCTGACTGTGAGAAGCTGAAGAACAATCTCATAATACTAACTGATAAAATGGCAGATGAATTTTAATCTCCATAAATGCAAAGAAATACACATTGGAAAAATATAACCCTAACTCTGCATATACATACATATGTAATGATGAGCTCTAAAGTTGTTATTACCACTCAGGGAAAAAAGAATCTTCAAGACATGTGCTTAAGCCCAGCAGCACACAAAACCAAAGAGAACATTAGCAATCTCAGGAAAGGAATTGAGACTAAAACAGAAAACATCATTATGGCATCAATACGGCACTCACATCCTGAGAATCTGTAGTTGTGGCCATCTCACCTGAAAAGCAGAGCTAGCAGGGGCAGCCCCTGCCATCAGAGCTGGTAAGAAATTGTCTGCAAAGGAAGATTCAATGGTCTGTGATTGGTCTCCTTGGACAGATACCACATGTGATACCAGTACATAACATTAGTAATAATATATATAAGTGTAAAGGGAATTATTATTTAGTGTATTTCATTATAAAGAAGCGTGATTAATACCACCTGATGCCTAGTGAAATTGTCAGCAAGCAGCCACCTAGCGAAGAAACATTTATTTTGCTTTTTTCATCTCCAGAGAACACACAACTGAACTGTGGATCTCATTACCCTGAGAGGCTGTGAAATAGGAAAGTTTAAATGGACCTGAAAGGAAATTAAACGCATTCATAAAGGGTAGTTAAGCACAATGAACCTTAGGCAGCCTCCAGCTCAGCATTACTTTAAGAAACTGGGAGATAGAAAGTAGGAAGGTGTGAGAAGATTATATCTGCTTGGCTTCTCGTAGTTTTTTCCTAACCATCTGCTTTAAGTCGTACTTAGACACAGGACACAGGTTAGGCAGAGAGCTATTCTGAGCCAGTAGAGAAGACCTTATGTTCCTGTTTTGTTTTCATCATTATGTGTAAAGTAGGAATTTATCTCTGTTCAGCACAAGGCCCAACTTTCTTCCAGCTTTTGAAACACAAAAAGTCTCCAGAATTCTAATTCTAATTTCATCCTAACTTAGACAATCCTCATTCACTTAATACCATAATGGTAATTTTTCAGATTAACAAAAAAAAAGAGTAGTAGGTAAAATAAAATGAAAACCAGATTTCATCTGTCCAGGAATAAAAGCAGCTTTAAAATTATAGATATCTAGTCTTTCCAGTCACCATCACACGTATGTTTGGACACAAAAGATTTCTACAGTCAGACAGACGTAGTTAAAGGACTGTATTTTTGCAATTTTGACTGAAGTCTATGAAAACTGTAAAGACTGAAAAGAACTCCAATGCAGAGACAGGCCTAGTGTATCATTCTGGCTGAAAGTCTGAGTGAGTTGGCTTTATTTTCCAAGATTTTCTTTTTATGTTAAAGAATACGTATGAATGTACAATGAAGAATAAACTTAACACTAGGAAAAAGCCCCACTCACTAGCAACTTTCTGTAGAATGCAAGTTATTTTAGGTATTCCATATTCATTTTAATTCAGTGTTAGCCATATATTATTTTAACTTAAAAGGTAGTGAAGAATTTGGCACGTCTCATCAGGGACTCTCATCACAGCATGACAACAGTTGTATGAGTTACGCGATCCAGGAACACCTGATCACAGCGTTCCTTATAGTTCAGCTCCTTTGATGAGAAATTCCAAAGGCAACGCTTTAGGTTTGTGCAGAAAATATCTCTGGCATTAAACTCAAAGATTTACAGAGAAGGGAATACATTGCGTAGAATGAGAACTGGTGAGAAGACATTCGCCATTCTTTCAATCAGTTTTACAGCTTATCTTGCTTTTCTTGGTGTTGCAAAATTTGGTGTGCATGAATATATGCAAAGCTGAAATAGTACTTGGCCGCACATAATGATTAAAAAATAAGAGCTGAGTCTCAGTTCTCCAAAGGATCAAATTTATGGTGGCACTATTTCAACTTCAAATTCAGAACAGGTTTGTACAAAATCTCAGCTGACGGGCACTGAGGCATATGAAAGGCACAGCACAACAGCAAAAAGGAAGGGCAACATTCCCACTTCAAACATCTCCTCTCAGTTGCACACAATAGTAATGAATTTCAATATTCTACTCTCCCTATATAGCTCCCTACAGCAACATCAGTGTGATCTCTGCACACATCAGGAGAGCAGAATAGCAAAACAGAGAAGTAGTGGCTCAGAACTTACAGTGATCAGAATGGGAGGAACAGCTAGATTAGGTCAATGGGATGCGAGATAAACATGTCCACCCTCACTTTTGTCTGAAGTACGAGCACTGACCAAACTAATAACTGAATGCTCTCTGAAAGATGTGCAAATTCAGTACATCAGCAACACTGAACATGTAATAGGAATGTGAAGCATAACTAACTTTTTAAAGCATGTCCTGATCTGGGAAACTACTGGGTTTACACGACAAGGTTTGGCAGTGCTGGGCAGCAGGGGCTGCCTCTGAGCAGAGCCCAGTGCTGTCCCATGTCAGACCAGAGCCACGAGTGACACTGGGTGCATCTGGGACAGCAGGTTAAAGAAAGGAAAAAACTGTTGTGTAACAGCAGCTGGAAGAGGTATAGGAGAGAAGCAGCCCTGCAGCCCCCATGGTCAGTGCCAAAGGAGGGCAGGAAGTGCTCCAGGCATGGAGCAGAAACTCCCTGCAGCCCAGGAGAGGCTCATGGTGGAGCAGGCTGTCCCTCTGCAGCCCATGAGCACAACACGGAGCAGATCTCCACATGCAGCCATGTAAGAGCCCATGGTACACAACCCATGGATACCACTGCAGGGGCCAGAGCTGCAGTCTGCGGAGAGAAGCCCATGGTGGGGCAGGAGGGCTGGGGGAGCTGCTGCCCAAGGGGACAGTGCTTGAGGAGCTGCAGCCTGTGGGAAGCCCATGTGGGGGTCAGTTTGGGAAGGTTATATAGATAGCTGCTCTGTCATTTCCCCCTTTTTTGGGAATAACAGTATTTGACAATTACTATGCCAAAATGGAGCACAACTGCTACCCCAGAAAAGAAATAAGAATCTAATAGTGCATATCTTTCTCAGATGAAGAAGTAAGTAACAAAAATATTCTAAATCTAGGATCCTAGGTGACCTTTCTACAAGTCATGTCATTAGTAACAACACTCAGAAGACAGAAAGAGCTATTAAATTTTTGTGAATCTCAAGAAGAAACAAAGGAAATGTAAGTAGAACAGTATCTCAGACATTATGGATGGCAGAGAAATGTTTGTGCGTATTGATTTGTTTGTTGTTAAGCATCTCAATAATCATGGGAAGAAAGCCAGCACACATGCAGTCTGGCTATCAGACATGATGTAATTGTCAATGACTGCTGTCACACTCTTTGAAAACCCATTAGAAGTGAAAGGAGGAAAACTTATCATGAATACATACACAGTCCAGAATAAACAGTGTTTGAACACAAATTTTCTGCCATCAGAATATACATTGTTCTCTCTGGAATGAATATTCATGAAGACGTAATTGCAATATTTGTTGTTGCATAAACAAAATCTCCAAAAGCACGCCCCTCATCTGAATAGGAAACCCTTCAAGTTGATCAATAACTGGAGCCTACGCTGAGAAAAAGGCAAACCTCCTTCTAACAGATGACATATCTTTCCACCTAAGTGAATTTTGACAAAAGCCATTCAGTGTGTTTTGGAGCATTATCCTGCCTCTTTTCAGTAATGGATAGTCTATCTGGGCTTCTTTAAAAAAATAATCTGCATGATTTTTACAATATTAACATAAAAATTGATCAATATGATTTGTCAGCCAGCTTTTCAAGCTATCTTTTCTCTTGTACGAACATCACTCATTACCACAGATGCTTAAGTAATACATGAAAGTATGGTTATTACCTTCCGATATTAACATTAATTCATTGCAGTTCTTCTTATTCTTACCTAGTGATGGTACAGACTGAAGAGATACTTCAGTTCTTTTTTAAGTTCCTTAAGCTACTAGCTATTCACAGCTGTCAGGATTAATACTTGGGGGAAAAAGGTTTTCTTTTACTTCTTACTAGGCTAATGTCTCTTTTAAAAGTATGTATTTGATTCCATTTCAGCCTGCAAAACAAAAAGAACACTGGACCAGCAGAAATCCAAAAATAAAATTTGACTTCCCAAAAATTAACACCTACATTTAATGAATAATCTGAACTACTTGATAGATGTCAAACGCACTATGAAGATATATGCTAACCAGATGTCATAGGGAAGCATGAGAAAAAGAAGTGTAAGAGAAGAAATAATGTCACAAAATGCTTCACACATTTGAAAAACAAAAATATAAAGGGGATAAAACTCAAAGTTCAAACAACTTTGAAAGTCTCTTTTGTAGCAAACTGAAATATAATGTCTTTTAATAGTTGGGTAGTCATGAAGTCTAAGGTATTTCTGTATCTTTCTCAGTACTCATCAGAGCAACAGTGCTCTGTCTTTTGTATTAATGTACACCTTCCAAATACAGTCATATTCTCTGAGTTTTGAAGAGGCAAAATAGTTCAAATAGTGGTAGTGACAAAATGCCCAAGTAGAAATATCATGACACAGAAATTGGCCACAGATAAATGAGGAGCAGAAAAGACACTGATATGTTGCTTTTTACAAAGTGGACCACCAGAAAAATATGGAAGTTTTAGTGAATACCAATGGAGGCTGTAACTGGCAACAGCCTATAGCCTGAAGACCCCTATTAAACGCACTGAAAAAGATGAGACTGAAAATTCTACAAAATTGCCTCCTCTGCCCCTCCAAAACAACTAATGGGCTAGAGCTTTCCCTGTTCTGCAGCCAAACCAGAAAGAAATGGTATGATTCTTCTAGCCAAATTAAGGGAATTAGGGGAATCCTTAAAAGATGAGTGTTTAAGTATACAGAATATATCAGTTCAGAAATAGCCATATCTGACTTTGTTCACCATGTTTATAATGGTGAAAATTGATGGTAGCAGAAGTCGTAATATGAAAATCACTCCACCTTGTGTGAGCAGTGGCAAACACTTTCATGTTCATTAGGGTTGTGATGGATCTATCAGAGGCTGTTGTAGTATGTCTAGAACTGTTTAATTATGAAAGTGATACTCAATTATTTTGGGTGTTTTCTGTACAGACGGAACAGAATGTCCAGATATAATAACAGAATGGTTTGGGTTGGAAGAGACCTTGAAGACCATCTAGATCCAACTCTCATGACAAAAACAGGGAAACCTCCCACTAGACCAGGTTTCTCAAAGCCCCATCCAACCTGGCCTTAAACACTTCCAGGGATAGGGCATCCACACCTTCTCTGGGCCGCCTGTTCGATGCTTCACCATCCTTGTGGGGAAGAATTTCTCTCATATCTGATCTAAATCTACCCTCTTTTTATTGAAAGCTGTTATCCTTTGTTCCTACACTCCCTTGACAAGGGTCTGTCCTCATCTTTCCCATGGACCCAAATGGATGGAGCTTTTCTGTTTCCACAACAGGAAAACTGGAATCACTGAAATTTTCTTAAAGGAGTGAAAAGCGTAGAACGATGTTCTTTAAGGGAAAACCTTCATATCACAAGAGTATGCTTTATAACAAAAAAGGTACGCTACAATTACAAATTGCATATGAAAAAAAATAAAATGGAGAAATCAGGGAGTACTTAAAAGAAATTAGATTAAAGAAATCCAGCTGGAAAGAAGAAAAATGTATCTGCTCTTCATTTTCACAGTTTCATAGGCAACAAAAATGTAATATTTCACCACAATGTATAATCAGCAGTAATTATTTTGATTAAACATTAGACTGTAGTCTGTATAATTTAATTAGATTTAAAAATTTCTTGGTGATAATCCTGAGAGATGACTGCATCTGCTTGGACACACCAGTCCTTTACCCCCACCCTCACTAGACTCAAGAGTTTTCTCAGACCTGGGGAGATTTTTTTTTCCTTTTTATGTTTCTGTGCTGAAATAATTTCAGTATTTTAAAGCATCACAAACCCAAATCTCTTCTTATACAGTATGCATTGAATTCTACACAATTATGCTTTTATACTTTTCACATTTTATAGTCACTATTCCAAAGCCTTCCAGTATGAATACTGAAAATGAAGTTCTGCTGTTCCCAACTGTTTTGCAGCAGCCACAATCCACCTAAACACCTACGTGTTCCTTCCACTTGGGAGGAAAGCTTGAAATTGTACCACTATATTTTTTGTCTCATACAAACAGTGCTTATCAGCCACTGGGTTTGCGGGGTATTTGTCAGGAAAGACAGGTAAAGTGCTGTTTCACCTGTCAAAACTTAAATACAGGACATCTGTGCTTAGACAGATTTTTCCAGTTCTACTTAACAAAGACTCCAGCACTCACTTTGAGGAGACTGGGCTGGAGTCAAAGCACAGAACTTACAAAGGCCAAATTACTGAGACCTTTTGTAAAGCATGTTACAAATAAATAAATAAATAAATAGGGAAAAAAAAAAGAAAATAGGAAACAGGAAGTTGTAAATACAATCAATTTTAGGTGATACAGTGGTCTGGATTGAAAAGGACCTTAAAGATCATCTAGTTTCAACCCCCCTGCTATGTGCAGGGTCGTCAACCACCAGACCAGGCTGCCCAGAGCCAAATCCAGCCTGGCCCTGAATGCCTCCAGGGATGGGGCTGTCTCAGTTTAAGACTGTTCCCCTTTGTCCTATCACTGTGCAGCCTCGTAAAGAGCCGTTCCCCCTCCTGTTTATATGCCCCCTTCAAGTATTTGAAGGCCACAATGAGGTCTCCCTGGAGCCTTCTCTTCTTCAAGCTAAACAAGCCCAGTTCCCTCAACCTCTTCTCATAAGAGAGGTGCTCCAGCCTTCTGATCATCTTAGTGGCCCTCCTCTGCACCCTCTCAAAGAGCTCCACTTCCTTCCTGTACTGGGGGCCTCAGGCCTGGATGCAGTACTCCAGATGGGGCCTCACAAGGGCTGAGTAGAGGGGGACAATCTCAAAAGAAGCCCTGTGGTATCTGTATATTTTGTGAAACTCAATTGTTAATGCACAGAGAAGTTTGCATTCATCCTCACTGGTTGTGTTACACGCAAAGAGCAATCAAAGAATGTTGAAAAAATGACAAATAACCTCTCTTTCAAGGTATCTGAAAAACAGTGAGTGTTATTAGAGTTATTAGTGAACCATTCAATTTCCTTTGTAGTAGCAATATGCTTTGAACTGGTTGCCTGGAAATATCCAACAGGTCTGTACAACAGGGGAAACTTTCCAGTCGAGAACATCAAATCACTTTCTACTTTAGATGCAATGAGATTGCTGACCTTCTGGAAGAAATTTAAAATAAGGCCATTATGAAGATTAATTTTTAAAAAGGAGAAGATTGCTATTCCTTTTTAATTAATGATCTCTGTTAAAAACAAGAGATATCATAAAAAAGCCAGAAGAAGGAGAAACAATAAAAATGTGGCTAGGTGGTCATATTGTAATGAGTATAATCCCACAAGTCTCCTTTGTTTAACATATCATGCTTCATTGCCATTTAGAGGTCAAGGACTGAAGGATTAAGGCTACAGAGAGAATAAGATTAAAAATCTTGTAGTCTGATTTCTATTTACAATTAAATAATATTTCAGAAGAAATTTCAACCTTCTATTCTTCATTTGCACTAAGGCCTTGCGAACAATCCTTGCTAAATATGACCTTATGAATTCTTTTCCATGTGAAATGAGTTTCTTTGGGAATTTTCCAATTTGGAGCATCCACCACGCAATGTTTGTACTTTGGTGGCAAAAAATCAACCTCATGCAGTCAGTAAGAGATTTGCTATGTGCTTCAGTGGTGAATGCAATCCAATTTATAGCTCGTTAAAATGTGAATTGTTAAACTTCTGTCCCTGTTTTTTTCAGATGAGTTTAAAAATCGCTCTCCCTCCTTTTCTAAATTTCATTATGCATTCCAGCTGAAAACTACTTAAGCTTAGCTAGTTAACTTGGCAGCAAAGTGAAAAAGGGATGCTATTAGAAACTGAATGTGAGGAGCGCCAGTGGAACCAGCAGAAACTCAAACTCCCATTCATTTTGCCACTCCAAATACCCATTTTGTGATGGTCATGTAGCCTTGGTCCTATTTCAGTAGTTCAAGCTGCACTAACATGCTAGCTTCAGCTTTCTGGCCATGTTTAGAAGTTCATCATTGGTAAATGTGTTTATTTTATTCTGAAATCAAATAATAATTTGCAAAAGTTTTACAAATCAAACCTATTGCAATTTAAAATAAATGTTCAATACATTTTATATCACTAATAAACGTACTGCACTCTTTACACTGGATATTTATTCTAAATACTTTAATAAACATTTAAACCTTAAGGGAACCATATATCAACAATATAACTTCATAGTTCAGAATCTCAGAGCGTCTTACAAGCAAGTTTCTCAGCCACACAAATGAGGTGCTTACAGGACACCAGTTCACAAAACACTGAAACTTGAATGGATTTCTTTTCGTAATATCATGAACTAATTTGAATGAAAACCTGTGCTTTTCCACATCTAAGACCATGAAACAAGCTCATTTCTGCAAGTTGCTGTCAGTCTGACAGTACCTGTTCAGGCAGGGACTCTGTGGGTCCTAGTGATCTCCCCACTTGAACAAACAATCTTGGTGAGTAGTGGGAGCATTGAGCACACAACAGCCAAGTACTAGCTAAACAGTCAAAGAAAATAGACATTCTTTCTTACTTTTATTCATTCTTGTCCTTGCAATTATTAGCTCTATTCAAGATTAAGGTTAATACTCCACAGGGATTTGTATATCTGCTATAATGAGAAACTGTAATGGCTCTGAAAGCAACGCAATACTTAATAGTCCATTACAACTTAAAGGACTTATCTATCACACTGACAAGCAAGCTTCAAGGAAGCACTGCTGCACCTCAGGCTTCTCTGGAGAGATTCCAGCAGGTTGCCTAGGGCTGGCCCCAAGGTATGGACAACCAAAGTATGGACATATGGACAGCTCTTCTGTCCTCAGTGTTACCCAAGGATGGACAAGATTTTCTCTCAGAATGTGTGTCACTACAACCAGATTGTCCAGTGAAGTATCTTCTGAACTCTCAGGAAAACAAAAACCACTAATGAAGAACCCCCCATTCTTATTTTTATTATCAGCACTGTGACTTCACCACTGAAGGTTATTTTTTTAGTCAGTGAATTTCCAGCTGGCACTGCCAGCACAAAATGCCCTTCAAATGGTTAGAAATGTTCAAGAGATTTCCTCTTATTATTAAATAGATTCAAAACTTAAAAAGCAACCTGAAAAAAAAGCATGTACTTAAATAGCAGAAAAACTTATTGTGATCAATATTATTACAAGTAATGACAGATCCATTACAAAACTGATGGCATTAAATGCTGTTTAAAAAAAGGGTTAGTATATTGCAAAATAGAGTACTAAGTAATAACTCTGTGGTTTAAAAGTGCAGTATTCTTATCATCTGGAAACACCTGGATTTAATTCACAACTGAAAATGAATTTGGTAGTCTGTCAATCAATTTCCTAATTCCTAGCCATTTGTTCATATCACAAAGCCACCAGGCAGGAGCGTGCGATGGGCAGTCTCTATCCAAAAGTGACTCAGGCCCTGAGTAGGAAGGGTTTTGATGCCTGAATTAAAAAGCGTTTGCAGAGCAGTTTTAAAAGTTTGCAGCAAAATTACTCATCTGTGCATGGCACTCGCAGCTGAATCCTGCAAGCACTGCTTACTCGCCCTTGGGAAAAAAAACAACAGTCCTTGGCATAGCAACTCAACCCATCCCAGAGGAGGAGGTTAAAATGTCTAGGGACAGTGTCATGCTCTGTGCTGCTCTCATATTTTCTCTCTGGATTGATTAATCTGACACTATACTCTGCACCCCATCTGGCAGAGGAGCTTACTAAATATGTTTCTCACACTTACAGCACAGTATATTTTCCAGGCTGTAATAGAGAATGTTTATGTGTTTTAAAATTTAAAAAAAAAGAAAAAAAAAGGTCTCCTAGCATTTTTTTCATGGATAAGCAGCAACCTCAAGAGAATGTGCAGAGGAGGTCATGCTCTGGCTGGTAAGCAGAGGAAAAAATTCAGAGCCTTGAATATTTCACTAAGCTCTGGATCAATACTTAAGATGCAAACAAGTGATCAACCTCTGTCTTCAGCTGTCTCTGTCTCCACACTGGCTCATCATTTGCTCAATCCTCTACTCATGGATGAATACCCAACAAGAGATCTGGATTCCCTTTCAGGCACCAGACAATCAGATGCTGCAGCAAGTATCTGATCCCTTACAACACGGAAATACCTGCTTTTCCCTTCACGGAGAACAACTCCTTTGGACATCTGTCATCCATCCCAAACTTCCTCTCTTGCTGGCAATCACTTAATGTGTACATATCAAGACAAAACAGGTCGTATTTAGACTACAGCCTCCAAACAGCTTCAGTGAAGAATTATATATTTCTGCACTTTCTTGTGAGATGGACAGATGATTACACAGAATGTCTTTCAATGCAGTAGACAGCTATTCTTTATTAAATGAGGACAAGAAAAAACAATAAAACATAACAGAGCTTAACTAGCTTTTTGTGAATTGCATGGCTGTCGCATACTATGGACAGAAAACTCTGTTAGAGACGGGTGCTGTGGCCTTTATTTAGTAATCCTATCATCTGTGGCTTAGTTGTATGTCTTAAATGAACACTGAACTAAAATTCTCCAAGGCAGTTTTCTTGAAAAAGCGCCCATATGCACTGCTAACAAAGTAGGTGGAGGCCTTTTTATATGTTGTGATGTATCATTCCACATAAAAACATTATTTAATATACTGACTTATTTAATAACCAACAACATCCCAGAATTTAAAGACAACAATCTATGCCGATTCAAAGTTTGAAAAAGAGACACTCCTCACCAAATATAATTCTCTGGAAATAGGGTTAAAAATAAAAATGCTGGTAGACCCTTGATTGTAATAGAACAAATGGTACTATTTAACACATAATGCAACTAGTGCTTAACATTAGATATCAATCGGGACACGTATAATTCTAGGAATTTTTATTGTGATCAAGTAAAAAAACACTTCTCCAAAGCTGATCTCTCTTTCTACTTTGGTGTCTGAGGCAAATGAACTCTGTGTGTTCATACTGTCTGTCTGTTGAAGTCTGAATCTATTGCTAGTTTTCAACTAAAGTTAGCTGAGTCACAGCTGTCTCAAAGATAAACACATTAAATGATATGTAAAAATCAGCAACTGTGAAGGGGAAGATGCCTTACAGGTGCTCCTGTACCCAGGAAAGTTACACTGGGAGCACAGCAGATGGCCCAGCCCAGCCTGCTCAGAGCTTGCAGGCTGTCCTGGAACGTGGGGAACCCACAAAGGCTTAGGAGAGTCTGGGAGAGTGGGAGAACAGGGAGGCTGGAAGTGTATGGAATGACAAAAGATAATCTCGTAAGAAATGAGGCTTCTTAAGTTATGCAAAATCTTTGTCAGAATGATGTATTTTGGCTATTGATCTTTTTATGTTTTGATTTACTCATCTTCTGGTAAATGACTGATTTTTTACACTATGTGATCATTACTTTTTCTGGTAGAATTTTTATCATGTTCTCCTAAGAAAAGAAAAAGTGACCTCAAAAGACTGTCAGAAATGAAAATAATTTTATAAATAAAATAAATAGACTGCAGTGTGCTGCTAAAGATGTGAGATCATAGCCTAGTCTCCTGGCTCAACTGCTGCTCAGGCTTTCTGACAGAAAATACCAGTGAATCCTTAAGGAAGTTTTCAGAACCAACTTAAAAAACAAACAAACAAAACCAAACAAATAAAAAAGCAACAGAAGAAAGCAAAACAAAAATAACCCCACAAGCATGCAAAAAAAAAAAAAATTAAAATTAAAAGATTTTTACAATTCACGGAGAGAAAAATTAGAGAGTAGCAAAAAGCATGATATCATATTGAAAGAGACAGTATTCAGAGTCATACAGCTCTTAAAAAGCCCAAAAGCTTCCTAGCATCCTCTCTCAGCTCATACTGGGCTACATTCATTCAGCAGAAACAAGGGCTTGATTTGTAGTTACAAGATGTCCTGCTGATGCCCAATAAGCATGGTATGGCATTTCCTCCTCCTTTCACATCTTCCCCTACCTGTACTGTTTTGCACAAGTCTCACATGTAAATCTCTGCTATAGATGCAGCCAACCCACCAAAAAGGCCCAAACTCCTTTTTAACCAGAAAACAGAAATTTGGTTTCAAATGCAAGGTTACTACTGCTTCAGCAAAATGAAATCTGCAGATGAGTATTTAGCTACTACACACTGCCACTAATGGATACTGGAATGCACAAACAGTATCCATACAAGACAGAAGTTCACATCTTGGTTGCCAGTGAAAACAGATGTAAGAATCAAGAAGTAATGCTTCACCCATAAAAACAGCACGCCTCAAGTGCATCTACAAAATGAAAATATAAAGAGATGACATCTTACAACATGATGATGAAGAATCAGATAAACAATGACAAATAATTTCTTATTATGCTTATGATTTATTTTGAGTGGTAATTTCTATAGAGTTATGCACAGATTTAACTGTAGAGCCACTTGTACTTGCTAAAAGGAAGGAGCTGTATGCAAACATAGACATTCTGTAGTTTAATCATGGCAGAGATACTAAAAGAAATCTGAGAAATAAGAAAAATAAATGTTATATGGTTTGACTTCTCAAAAAGAAATATGGGATGTATTAAATCTAAATATGCTGAGAAAGTCCTAGATTTTGAGTTTGTTTTTTTTTTTTTTAAACAACAATCAAAGAACCTAATGATATGAAAAATTATTAATTTTAACAAAGCCTGGTGAAATTTGAGAAAATACTTGTTTAGTATTCCTGTTTTGCACTTGTGGAGATATAACACTAGAGTCAGAGTTGCCCATATAAACTTTCTTCTGTCTGCAAAAATCTGTCTTTCTACCAGAGTTAGATGGTTTAGAGAGAAAGAACACCTACTGGAAACAAGCAAAGTGGACTAACTGCAGGATTTCAGTTATTTCTAGTATTAGTATGCAGGGGTATGCAAAAAATGGCAAGGCAATAGCTTAGACCAGAACATGAAGTGGGACTGTATGTTAAATTGTGAGATTTTGAAAAAAAAAAAAACATTTCTTAGCATTAAGGCACTGATAACACAAAATCATACTACAATAATTTTTTCTTAATTCTTAACTCTTAATTCTTAATTCTTTTAAAGAGGTTAGCAAAGAAAAAGGTGCTCCTGTGTCTCACATGAAATGTTTTCAGCTAAAAATGTACTACATAAATTTTTAGAAAAAAGTAAGGAAAAGTGGGCCTGTGTACTCATGTGGATGCTTCCTGCTTTTGTAAGATAGTTACTACTTTGAGATTACAGATGACCTAGTCAGAGACCATCCTTATGATGTGGAATTTAAAACTCATCTTCAAGTTTTTCATTTTGTTTTGTTTTGTTTTCTGGCATACTAAATATATCAAGAATTAAAAAGTCAGTTATAGCAATAAATCGTCAGTTTTCTCTTTTTTTTAAAATTACTTTTAATTGGAGAAAGGGAGATTGGGATCTGAGATGTTTAGAGATGATTGATCAATGTGATGAAGTTGGTCTTGAAGATGGAAGAAGAACTGAGTTGTTGAATTCATGGCTATCTGCATGGTACCACAAGTACCACACAAAGCAGTGAGAGAAAACTCTTTTGCTGGGATGAAAAGTCCTACATGCCATGAAGTGGCAAGGTACAGGCATATGGAGGTTGAAAGTACTAGATATTTATGCATGAACTACAAGTCTGTGCCCTTCCACTGTTAAAATAGAGCTGGTATGCACAGTCAATGAAGTCAAAAGGCAACTCCGCTCACCTAAATAAACATCTCTCTTTTTCAGTCAAGTTTGTGGGTGTAGAGTAGATGGAAAGGCACATGAAAGATGAATAATAGGTGAAATCAAAGCTTTATTTATAGTTTTGACTCTACTTGTGTTTGAAAATGAAGACACAGGTGATTGGAGGTTATAACTAGAAAAAATCTAAAGAAGTATTCCAACCAGACAAATCCAATTTTTTTAATTCTTGTTTTCAGGAAAGAAAAAAATATAAATCAAGACTTTCTGAAATATACCCGAAATGTGTAAAATATTCCAGTTTGTATTGCCAACCATTTCTCTTTCCTGCTGTTACAAAACTCAAGCACCATACAAACAAAGAAAGACAGTTCTTGCTTCAAAGAACTACCATCTAAGTAGATCTGATGGAGAAGAAGTCAAAGTAATTTGCTGAAGCTCATTCAGAAGGTCATGACAGAGACAGAAATAAAAATCAGCCCTTAAAACCTCCTGACCTACAAAGG
The DNA here is from genome assembly GCA_037305975.1 of Chrysolophus pictus. Classification (NCBI taxonomy): domain Eukaryota; kingdom Metazoa; phylum Chordata; class Aves; order Galliformes; family Phasianidae; genus Chrysolophus; species Chrysolophus pictus. The sequence goes on from CM074576.1 coordinate 184,223,637, forward strand.
GGGTAAGAGCAGTGTCTGTCATTAAAGAAAAACAGGAGGAGTTCACAGCGTGAAGGCAGAGAAAGCTTAACTTGGTACAGCTTGTCAGTCTCTTGGAAAAGATGTCAAATTTTCTTCCAAGAGGAAGGATGTGCTGAAAGGTTAGTTCAGACTTTCAAATAGAGGTGAGCAAGCACCGAGATTTGCTGGGGAATGTGGAGAATTAGTTTTCGGCGAAAGAACATTGAAGAGTGGAAAGTAGAGGAGAGGAGATGCTTGGAGCAGAAGGGGCCTTCAGTACTGTTAGACCAAAACATACTAAACACTGCTCAGACTTTGTCAGGGTGGAGATGGTGTGCTGGTGTCAGAATGAAGAAGAATTTGGCAGGATTTGCACAGAAAGAGAATATGAAAGTTGGGTTGTTCAGATGAAAACCTGATGGCAGGATCTGATAGGTGATAAGAGCATAATAATATATCGCAGAGAATCAATACAAGTTTCAAATGTTGCAAAAGGAATGTCGATGAAAACACAAGCTATGCAGATAGCGATACGGAAGGATGTTAAGTATAATTTCCTATCTCAGCATGTTCTAAATTTTTGTATCTCTTAGTAAAAATGTGCCATAATAAATCATGAAATGTAACAGAAAAGATGTTTGGGATAAAAAAGATAACCAAGTCATAGCTTAAATGTATGAAATTACTCCTTGATCTGACATTAAATCTAATTGAAAATTCCATACCCCTATAACAAGCACCATGGTGGAGGACCTCAGAGCAAGGTATAGTCATTTCAAGGCATTTTTATGAGACTTTCTTCTGCAGGTACTGAACATTAAAAAAAAAAAGCAAACAACAAAACACCAGAAAACCACAGCAGCAACTTTTGAGCAACTGAAGAACCTTAGGAAAAGAGGAGGACATTGCAAGAACAAGCTCTACACGAATACAAGACATCTTCCTACTCTTTTAAGCTTCACTTCAAGTACTTTGCATTAATGAGGTGAGTAACTTTAAAGTACAGCATGACCCAGAACACTATCCTCATTCAATAATCTAGTAGTCAAATATCTGTAACATAATGCTGTTTCTTTAATGCATTGATCTTCATTTAAAATTATATCAAACACTGCTATTTTAATATTTCAGTATTTTTTGTGATCTCAATATAACAGTTATAAGAAAGAAAAAGAAAAAGCAACACACATTCACTCCAAGTAATGTGGTATGTTTCTTCATAGATATAGCTGGATTTTTCTCATGCTTTTTCTGTGCATATTCCTTCATATATGTAATTAGAAAGATTTATAATACAGAACTCCTGTGCCCTTGTTTTGTTTCAGTAACACTTCTTTTCAGTACAGAATTTACTCCAGGGACTAGTGTTGTAAGTGCTGGAATAAGCATCACAAAATCATTCAGACATGTAATTTCTGATGTCAGAAGAAAACGTCAGAATTACTGCTGAAATAAGGAAGGAATTTTTAGAATAAAGCAGACTTTCAAAAAAGAAGTCATCTGCAAAAATGGAACAGTTTATACCAAATCATTGCCCCTAAATTTCACACAACCAGCAACTCTTCAGTGACACTTCATCAGCCCAAAATCGCACTGAATTTTCTTTTGATTAATAATATCTACATTAAACAACGTAATGCATTTTAGAAAATTTAAAATAAATCAGACACAGTACATGAAAGCCTATTAGTCAGTTTAAAATACTAAAATGCTTTGAGATAATGTAAATAGCACGCATGCATCTAATTCTCTATATCTCATAATAGCAAAACAAGAAGCATTCTTTAGAAATCATTCCTTCTTAACTGGCTCATTTAATTAACACTGAAGTATTAAACAGTAAAATAAAACTCCTCAGAAACAGATCCATCACTGTGCATATTTAATTTGGCTTTATTAAATGATTCTGATTCCTGAAACTTTACTAGAGGAAAAATAAAAATCATACTGAGTGCATAAGCAATAGTTTGAGGAGATGTGTATTCCATCTCTCTCGTCGAGTTAGTCGATATACAACTCATCTCTCCTGCATTTCAGCCGCAGCTCCTCTAAGCATCCCCATACTATTTACACTGATAAATTTAAAACCCTTAACAACGTAGTACCCCCAAATGCAGTCACAAACTCGGACAGACACAGATCTATTTTCTCCCTCCCACACGGTGCTTTATCAGATGCTATTTTGTTTAAATTGGCTACTAAACAGCATAGCACTGTACCTTTAAATACAAATCAAACAATATTCATATTCCCACGGTGCTGCTAGCTTCCCTTATGCATTGAATCGCCTGTAGATTAAAAGCTCAGAATCTGAAAAGGGATTCTGTTCTGCAGACCAAAGTTCTCCGTAGGAGATGAGGGAGAGGGTCAGTCCCGGAGTCACACACACACAACAGGCAGAAAACACACTTGTGATCCTCAGCTTTGGATAGCATCAGAAAGGGGAATAAAAAGCAGAAACACATGGCACACTGAGAACTGGTATCACTTATGGCTTGTAACCAAAGCAGCAATTAAACACCTTTCATCATTCCCCCAAATGCCTGATTTTTGTAAGAACTGAGAGAGACACACACACACAAAGGCAAATCCCCTCTGAGCAGCAACGAAAACTTAATAACCTACCATTTTCTTTGCACTCTTCTGGAGGTTTAGCCTTTTTCGCAAGTCGTGGATCCAGCCATGATGTTGTCTTTGTGTTATGGCTGAAAAGAAAAGAGATCACTCTGAGCAGACACATACTGAAAGGAATCAAGTTTATTCCTTAAGAAAAAAGGGTTAGTCCAACAAAATTGCAATCGATACACTTAATTTGCTTACTGGTTCTAAGTAGCCCTGAAGGAGGTGTAAGAGTAATTGTGCAAGGCAGCTGTAAATTTGGCAACCTCAGCTCCCTGTCCTCAAAGCAGCTATTTTTATTAAAATCAACTAGAATGTTGCCAAGTTAACCTCATTGAAAATGCAGAACTCATCCAGAGCAAAAGGAATTTATTACAAATACAGTGTTCTCCCGTTGAACGAGTGCAGGCGGCAGGATTCTGTACCATTCTCATAGTTTTCGGATAGAATTATTTTCATCTTAAACCTGTCCTTTTCATAAATGCAGGTTTCTTATTTCTCACCAGCAGCACTGGCAAGGCATAGCGAAAGTAATGCAAATTACGGCATGTTCCTGCAAAGACTACGTTTCCGGACAGAGTGATTAATGATACTTTGTTTAACAAACCTTTATCTCTTCATAGATAATCCTTCTATCAAGATAAAAAAGATATGCACAAGCTGAATGAATCATGTGGCTTCTTTCTAAACTCTGAATAGATCTTTGAGGAATCAGCCATGAAATAGCACTGAACTGATGCAAACTGTTTTCTAAGAGATTATTTTGTCAAATGAATTGACACTTAACACACCTAATGAGACTTAAACCAAGATTTTTTCAATGTATACCTTTACCATAAGCATTTGAATTTTGGAACCTTTTTTTTTTTTTTTTCTTTTTTTTTAAAGTATGTTAAAGAAGAAAGACTATAAAATAGAAAAGGATGTGATCATTACTCCTTTATGTTTTGAGATGCCTTTCTTACAATACCATCATTCACAGTCCATTCTAACCCATGTTTTATTTATATGATACACCCTAGTAGGATGCTTGTTCCATACAATTTATATAGTACTGAATTATTTAGGTTATTATTAATTTGCTATGTCATTGTAAAGTATACTTAAGACCTCTCTTATAAACATTAGCATAAGGTGTAGAAAAACAGGGGACCTGGCAAAAAATGGCTTGGGATGCAATGGTTAATGGGTGAGTGGCTGACTGATACAGTCCACGTGGCCCAAACAGCACTGGTTCCCCCAGGGAAAAACAAATGCATAGTACCAGCCCTTTCTCACACCTTAACTCACTGTTTAAGCCTTGGCAGGTAACCTTTCCTCTGCCTTCATTTCTCCATCTCTGAAACCAGTGATAGTACTTACTGCTCAGCATTATTGTCACAATATTAAGTCTTCCTACACACTTTGGATGAAAAAAAAAAAAAAAAGGGAGATGAGAGTCATACACGGTTAAAATGGCAAACAAAATGAAAATTGAGGCATTTAAATTCCTATTTTAAGCACATCCCAGTCTAAAACACCATTTGTGACAGGTGAGGAGGAAAAGTGAAATCTTCACCTACTTTAGGAGCATGGCTGCACCTGCAGAATATGAAGAACAACAAACTAAAGGTAAAGCAAATTTGAAACAATGCCATCAGCCCGTGCTTGATTTCAAATGCAAGCAAGATGCTTTCTCTGAGGATTTGGCTGCCTGTGGTCTCCTGTAGGGTGTATTTTTATACCGCAGTCACAGCCTAGCTGCGGCTTGTGCAGACATACTTCAGCTAGCTTTAAATTAACCAGTGGAGCTACCGGCAGTGACGCTGTTGCAGCAGTGTGGAGCTCAGCGTGGGCTGCTCTCAGCTCCTTGGGTGCAGCCAGCAGCACACACTGAGCTCCATGCTACTAAGGGTGGCTCGTTAGCAGTGCCACTGCTAGGCACTAGCTTGGGCTATCAGTACAAGCTGCAGTGGCATCTCTGGAATATGGGCATGTCTGTGCAATCGCCACTGACGCCCAGCTACCAATTCTGAATGACTGCAGGGACCCCCACTGGTTGCAGGGATTCACAGATAGTTTCCTACAGCTCTGAAAGAGCAAAATATACAACTACACTTAGGCATTTTTGCTGTGATATAAAATGCATCTCAAGCACTTTAGAAAGGAAATAAAAACCATCACTCCTATTTTAAAGGTGGGAAAATGGAGTCACAGAGACAGTAAGCAATTGTCCATAACCACCAAAGGACCCAGTGGCAGAACCAGTGCTAATGGCCAACTCTGTTGTAAGCTGGCTGGCTAGTGTTTGCCTCATAAGACTGCACGAGAGCAGAACAGACCAGTTCACCAGCCCCGAAAATATCCCTGTGACATTTTTAGAATAGGCCTGAAATGAGTTTCCAGGCTTCTGCAAAGACAGGTGCCAAGCTGAAAATAAGCCCAATTCAGTGTTATTGTTTAAACGTGTGAATTACTTGAATTACATCCTTTGAAACCAAAAGCAACAACAAGCAAACAGCTATGCTTTGCTTCAGCATAAAAGTGGCTTTCATAAAGCCAGGAGGACTGCTGCCTTCCAGTTTTGTCCACTGTGCCCATTCCATGCAAAACCAGAACGAAATAAAAAAGTCAACAGTTCTTCCAGCAGGAGAATGATCCTTCAGTCTACAGCAGCATTTCAGAGAGTGAAGATGGTATCTCATCTAGATGAGGTCTTACAACACTCAATCTCCTCTTCTACTTTCTGTCTCATTCAGCAAAAGTTTAAATTATCCACAAGAACTTTTATCTAAAGCAAGAAGAAGGACCAAAGTACCTTTTGAAAATCACCCCTCTGCTCCTTATCCATCTCTATGCTTGCTCCCTTGCTCTGCACCTGCTCTATCATTCATACAGAAACTTATGGAATCACTTGCAATGGGGCTTCAAGTACTTCCAGACAGGTGCTCCAGCATATAGTAGAGCTCCTTTTCCTTTTCTGAAGATTGACCCTATCTGAAAGAATGCAGGATTAACAATAGGACAAGAGGAAATGGCCTTAAGTTGCACCAGGGAGGTTCAGATTGGATGTTAGGAAAAATTTCTTCTTGGAAAGAGTGGTGAGGTATTGGAACAGGCTGCCCAAGGACATGGAATCACCATCTCTGGAGGTGTTCGAGAAGAGCACAGATATGGCACTGAAGGACATGGCATAGTGGGCATGGTGGGGATGCACTGATGGTTGGACTAGATGATCTTAGTGGTCTTTTCCAACCTTAATGATTCTATGATTCTATTGTATGATTCTGTGGACTCCATTTTCTAACATCTCTACAAAAATACCTTAGAGGTAACTGTTGGGATCACCTTAGCAACCAGGTATCCAGCGCACCTACACTCATACAGTGAGTAAACACTTGACTACCACTATGCTCCTCTCTGCAAAAGAAGAAAATAAGTGCTCCTGCTTTACAGCATTGTGGCTGCCTCTGTATGTCTACTTCCCTCTACTGAAGAGGTAAATATAGCAGGGCCCTCTCCCATTCTCCCTTACGCCAGCTTTTGAGTTTCAGGCTTTGGAAAGATACTTCTCTTTCCATACACCATACTATTGTTCAGGTTAATCTGAAGCCCTGTCCTTGGAGACATTCAAGGTAAGACTGGACCAGGCTCTGAGCAACTTGATCTAGCTGTAGATGTTCCTGTTTATTGCAGGGGGGTTGGACTAGATGACCATTGAAGAGATCTCTTCCAGTTCAAATGATTCTATGATTGTACTCTATTATAACCTCCTGTTTTATGTTTTCCAAAAAAGACTAAAACTGAGCTTAGACAACAGCACAGACACAAAAGAGGCAGTTTGTTCTCCACACAGATAGAACAGACTGAAAATGAGAGGAAGAACAAGGGCTTGGTAGTGCTGGCTGTCTGAATGTTCCAGGGCAGGCTGCAGGGACAACTCATGGAAGATGACAGCTCCTCTGAGTCTTAGTGCTCTGCCTGTTCCATATTCAGCTCTGCAATGGATTAGAATCTGTAGAAGCTATAGGGAGACAATATTTAGCTCCAAAAGAGTTTTTAACCTAATTTAAAAGAAGCCCTGGTAGGAAAGTTTTAACAATGGTAAAAAGACAGAAGGAACAGTAAAATGGTCAAATTAATACCAATGGCAAAAGTAACTCTGACACATATCTGCTGCAAAAGCTCTGAACATTTTAATGTTTCTTAAGCACTAAAAATCCTGTAAAATGCATACAGGATAAGCTGTCCTGTCTCACCACTACATCTAACCATGTGTGCACTTCGAGGAGTCCTGCAGATAGGCCAGGAGGAGAAGGGAATGAGGATTTGCAGATTAGTTATGAATGAGTTGTGGAATAACAGAGGCGGTTGTGGAACAAATGCTCAAACGTTCAGAGCAGTTGTCACTGGCTGAATGAGCATGAAGCGATGCAACAAAAGCATCCTGTGAGAAATACAGCTGTGGCTTCACCAGCATTTTCCACTGGCCACTGTTTCATTACTCAGCAATAATCATACCTCATAATTAATGGGCATATTTATAAAGACTATACTTACACAATTTCCATGATATTGATTAATAGCTATGATGACTGAACTAATACATGGTTGCTGGCAAACCAACCAGGTATGCCTCAGAATGTCTTAAAATCAGCAGCAACCTCCTAATTCTGGAAACCTTGAAAGCAGTGAATGAAAAATCTCTTTGGTTCTGCCGAATAGAGGTGGAGCATGAGAATAGCAGAACATTTGCAAATTCAGTCTGATTTATTAACTGCTGTACAAAATACAAACAATTTTAGACCCGAGGTTTATTGCAGTGTTGAAAAATAATGTCAAAATAAACTCCACCAGAAATGATTACTATTTGACTATACTAGCCAAAAGTCAATATACTAATTACTGAAAGTTAACTTAAATCCTCTTTACCAAGCACTTACACTTGCCAGAAATAGCTTATTGCAGTCGGTGTCCTACAATATCAATTAGAATAAGCTATGAACTTACGTAAAAAAAACACAAAACAAAACATTTTTCAGCTGGTTTAAATAGAGTGAAAGAAGCTCAGAATACTTCCCAGAAACTCTGACTCAACCTCCAGTTCCTCTCTTTGTAGCTCTGCTTTCAGTACTTTGCAGCCTGTTCATAACCCAGTTTCCCATTATCACTAGAGCTTGGTGTCAGCACCAAAGAATCTCTAGAAATTCAGTGGATATTTGTGCATATTTCCAGGTATTAAGAAAACGAATACATGGAGTGTGGCTTTTCTTGCTTAACAATGTACTAACTTACTATTATTTGTCATGAAGTATATTATTTTACTTAAGATTTTTAATATGATAGATTGGTGTTAGCAATCTGCCAGTTTAAAGCACATAGACAGATGAAGTTTCTTGTGGTAACAAAGCTCTCAGAAAATCTCTTGAAACATTTCTGAAGGGAATACAGAAAGCACTTACTGACAGTAATAGCTTTAATGTCTTCTGAAAACACTGCAAACCTATTCTAAATTGTGACTCTTGCAAGGTATGTAATTTGCACGTTATTGTGAAAGGCATTTCAAAATGGGTATTTACCAATGTGCTGCTTCAGTGTATTCGGGGACAGCACATATGGGTTTGTTTGGGTTTTTATTGTAAATGCATAACATCCAAGATGGTCCTAAATGGAACAGCTTGAGCAAATATATGAGACAGAGAGAAACCAAGTGCACTACAGGCCACCTGACTTTCATATTAAAATGCTTACTCCTTTCCCTTGTTTGTATACCTCAGATTTTACTATCTGCAGAGCTTTGGAGAAACTGATTTTCAAGCAATTTACATGTAGAGGGACAGAAACAAAAAAAAAAAAGAGCAGTAAAATCACCATTTTGCAATTCATCCTTTGTGGGCTACTTCCCAAACTTCTTGCACAAATGTATGGAGAGATGCAGAAGAGACTCCACTTCTGGCTATGACGAGAATGAGAGAAGATATGACTGCACTTCGTGTTGCACATCACACTGTTGGTTTGTGTTAGGTGTGCCTGGAATAAGGTCTCCTACAGTCATTTCTGCTGCTTAAAATGCTCTCTTTGACTCAGGCAGATAAATTGTGAACAAGAATGGACTTCATTTCGTGTGACTGCCATCTAGAAATTATACAGCTAACTTTGTAGGATTCTTCTCTACTCAAAGGAGAGGCAGAATAATTTATTTTACTTGTTTTAGGGTGGGATTAGGGACCTAAACATATGCTCTTAATACCGTGTTTGTCTCTATGTGTCTTTCAGGTGTCTCCAGCTGCCATTCTGTAACGGCATTGGGTTTGTATCCTGTCTGTCAGGTCCATGTATATAACTTGGGCTATTACTATACTTTCGCAGTAGTGCTTTGACTCAGATCAGGATTCAAGTGAATATCTTAATTTACCCACTCAGTGTCCTCAGAACTGTAAACTTCTTTCATTTGAATCTAATCCAGATGACACACAGCAAGAGCTTGCCTAGTGCACTTCAGCCATTCACAGGAGTGCAGTGCAGGGCACCTGGAAAGAGACAGCGAATGCAGATGTCGGGCCATCAGTACCAAGTGTTTCGCTCTGCAGTCTGCTGATACTGCTAAAGTAGATGCAGATATGACTTCGCTCAGAAGGAATCTAAACAGGTTTTAACTCTAATCTGGTGCCACGGACTGAATCCCTGTCACAGTTTGGAGTCAATTATTTGTACTCCTAGAGATAAATTTATTTTTAGTTTCATCTGAAAATACTTCAGTTCATATTTCAGTATTTCAGTATTCTGACACGTGAACCAAATCACAGTGAGGGAGACAACCACACTTCCTTCAAAAGTGTACTCCTGACAAACATCGACATGCTCCTGCAGTTGTACCCTTGAAGATCCTAGGGGATTTCTACTAATAAAAGCACCTATTTTGGGGTAAAGGGATTTCATCCTTTGCCTTTGATGAATCAGACTGGAGATAATTACCTCTCATCACTGACCACAAGAAGAGTCTTGGTAAGTGGTTTATACTGATACCTAATGCTGGAAAGCAAGCTAGGTGAATGGAGTCCACTAGTTCATTTAAAGGAAAGAAGGTGAAAGAATATAATACGACTACAGATGGCAGGAGAAAGCTGTTAAAAGAAGAGCTCCGCAGAGCAGCAGAGACATTTGGGGAAAAGACAAGAAATTAGAGCGTGAGGAAAGACAACAGGAGTTTGGCCTGGATGTCAGAATAGATTAAAAAGCGGTTGAGAGTTAAGGAAGATTTAGCACTGGTACACATTAAGAATGTCTTTAGAACATCAAAATATAAAAGAATAAAAAAATCAGTATTTGCAAAGTTTCTTCCAGTTCCAGTCCCTCACTCCAAAGTAATTTGTCACAAGGCAAGGAACTGGTTGCAGGAGAAAGAAACTGCAAGTGATCTTTCCTGGTGCCAGTCCCACTGCACGTCATGCTGAAAGACAAAGACTGGGAGATGTGACAGTTGTTATGCCTAACTGAAACAGACAGATTCAACACAATGTGTAGAGATGGAAAAAGCATCATAGACATCTGCGATCAAATTCACAGGAAGCTGATGATTAAGAATCATCTAGATGATGAAGTCATACTAATACTTGTTTCTTGAAGAAGAGCACATTAAAACAGCATGTGGAAAAAGTCCTTGGAAGGTCATCTTAATTGCCCATTAATTAAAGTTGCAGAAACAACCGCAAAACTGAGACATGGCAAATCTCAGTGTTACACAATGATACGCTGATGATGTAACACAGTTGCAAAAGACCCAAGTTAGCTCCTAAGAGATGGACAGTTACTGCAGGATACGAAAGTACTCTTGAGCAGATAGAAGGGTGTACTTACATGTCAGTACTTCTAGCATATACTGTTATGAAAGACAAAGGTGGTCAAATTCAGCAATGTGGCTATGCTTAACTAATATACTTTGCTTTTTGATGGTGAACTGATGAGCAAGCAGGAAGAGTTGAGTATACAATGATTCTTCAGATAAGCAAGATGCTAGGATAAACATGCTATTCCTGCCAATCAAAAGACTTTCCTACCTTAAAACTTAGAAATACTGATCCCATTGAAGTCAGCCGCAATATTCTTAGAAAAAAACTGGGTCAGATTTTTACTTTTCCAGTTTGTAGCTGTACATCTCTTCAGGTAACACCTGAAATAGCACCAGCTATATTCAAAACATTAATGGCTGTTTTTTACTGAGAGGAGGAGAGTCCTTGGCAGAGACCTATTTTATGGGTATTTTGTAGTCTTTTACGATGCTCTCATGAAAAGTACTTCTAACTAAAAAAAAGATACTGCAGTGGGTCCAAAAAGCAATGCTGATTGTAAGATCAGGGAAGGAGGTGTTAACGGGGGAAGAGACTTCATATCTGTGAGATGCACAGGAAAGCATTTTCTTAAACCTCACATGTCCAAATTCTCCTAAAAACTATCACTGCAGTTCAAAGATGATCTCTTATAGATGTATTATAGAAGTTTAAGTTTATTCTAGACTTTTCTTCACTAATAAAACAACCAATAATGTTGTATTAGCAAAGAAGTGCTTTGAACAGAGTAAGTTAAATTGATTTTGTTATGGGTTATGCGATGTCCTTGAGACTCTTCATTAAGGCTTAGCTGTAGCTCAGCTTGATGACTAGTAGTTCTTCCTGGCTTAATGTCTTGCACTCTGCAACCTTTCCAGAGAGCTCTGCTCCCTAGGTGGAGAGGGCTGCAGAGAGAGGCAAAATCAATCCTGCCTTTTAGAAATAAGTATAATAAAAACCTTGAGAGACCATTTTTGCAGGATGGTCTATGATGTAATGGTGCAAGTGATGGAGTATGAGAGTTGAGTGAGTGCTGGATTTAAGGCTGACTGCCCATTACAGTAGATGCACCAAGATACTTGCTTCTTTTACATTCCCTTCAACACTGCACTGGAACAACACAGCAAACATTGAATGCCTGAGATCCATCAGAGCCAATATCTGCTGACTTTGCAAGGACAGTACAAGGCTCCTCTCTCTAGTAAGTGGATTGAGAGCTGTTGGCAAGGTGAAGTCTGAAGGCTATGGGGAATTTCAGACTTCTTAACCCCGGGAGAGGGCAAAACTAAAAATCATTGACAGCTACAATTTAAACAGCACCAAAATAAGTCAAACTTATCATCTCTATTTAAAGAAGGAAAGAAGGATTAGAACTGATTTTTATATTTATATATAATTTATATAAGTCAGAATATCACCAGAAAAGAATCCAGTTTAATTATTGCTGTTCTCATTAGCATACGTTCCAAATGAAAGTAAAAATTGGAGGTGAACTCCTATTTGTGTGGTATGTACTTGTATTTAAAAATCTGATTCCATATGTAAGGGAGGCTGGAAGCAACCCAAGCAATGTACTCTTCCTGAAAAACTTACAGTGGTAAATATTATGCAGTGGGCAGGGATGCTCTTCCTGTTCTGTCTGTGAATGCTAATAAAGGTAAACAGAGGGTCATGCACCTATGTCAAAAAAAGGGAAAAAATGAAGAAACAAACTGAGTCATACTCTAAAATGCAACATCCTCTGAATTATCCAGTTAATCTGGTGTTTGATTTTTCTTTTAGAGCTTAAAGCAGAGGAAATTCCTTCCAGTGTGCTTTACAAAATGCTAACTGGGCCATTAATGATTAACAAATAAATAATACTGACTACAGTTATCTTTCTTCTCCCGAAGACACTCCCTCTCTCTGTAAATCTGCCATGTTACTTCTGATGGGAGTGCTGATAAATGAAATCAGATGCAAATTTTAAATATTAGTTTGAAGCGAATGAATGAAATTGCTGTCATTCAGTTTAAGACCTCTGAGTATACCTGTGACAATCTGGAACTTGAGATAGCTTATGGCTTGAAGTCCTTGGGGTTCAAAGCCACAATTCACAAGAGCCTCAAATAAAGTAATAAAAGATGCTGCCTAGTATGACTTTTTTACACCCATCATGATGTACACTTTAAAAATGTTTGGCTTTCATCTATTATTTAATAATCTTTACTACTGTTCGGGGAGATGTTAGACAAACAGGTTTTTGTTGTCTTTTTATCTTTCCGTTTTCTTTCTTTCTTTCTTTTTTTTTTTTTTGAGAAAGCAAATGGAGTCTCTTTATGCCATTAACCAAAGTGACTTCTAAACAAAGAGGCAATTTAACAGCATCCCCACGGCATTACATTCCAACTTAACCCTGTGAAGACTGTGCAGTGTGGAAACCCAGATGATCAAATAACTGTTACTTTACTGGGATTCTAGTAAACAATTTGCTAGTTTTACAGACATGAAATACCACATTTTTTTGCAATAACATTATTCAAGAATATAATTTCAGCAGTAAAGAGCCCTTGTAACAGTCTTTCTACCCAGCTTGTACCTCTGATTTCTTTATTTTACATAACGTTCATTTAGTGGAAGTGAATAATGTGCACTGTCAGAATGGTAGTGTAAACCAGAGCTTTTCCAGGATAGGAAGTAAACTGTAACATCAAATGAATATGAGGAGTGGAACGGCTGCATAGAGTGACTGGGTTGTTTTCATTCACTGCATTTTTTAGAAGCTACTTATTAATTTTCTGTTAAACTGCCTGCTTCAGTATTTGCTACTTTCACAGTTGGGTGTGTTAGTGATTGCACCCCAAACCTCATCTCTCAAACATAACAGGTTTTTGTTACATCAAGTAAAACAAAAGTACCATATAATTCAGTCTGCTCACTGTTCTCTGTCAGAACATTCAATACATGCAGAAAAATTCTATATGGTCGTGAGGTAAGAAAGAAACAAAGGTTTAAGCTCACCCTGAAGTCATCCTAATTCTTCTCTGCTTGCTCGGGCAAAGTTACTATATTTATTCTTTTTCTAGAATAAGCACATTTTTGCCCTTTTCAGCAAAGACACTTATTTTTTAACAGTTACTGCTCTTTTCAGCCTTACATTCGCCAGAAGCTATAGTTGATCATGTCAGTGTTTAGGAAAAAATAATGTACACAAACTTTATTCTTATCATCTGTTTACGCTTCATGAGATTGTCATAAAATCTAGCATGAAATAAGGGACTTAAAATAAAAGTGACATAGCCAAAAGTTATTTTTACCTACTAGTAGTCAGAATAATGGCTAACACTCCAAACTGTTTGAGGCAGTTCTTAAAGCAAACATGAATGCTACTGCTTCCTCTTTCAGTACTGTTGTGCAGATGATTGCACAGGCTTTTCCTTTCACTTTTTTTGTGAAACAGGAGATAATATGAACTCACTCATTTGCTCTATTTTTATTCTGATAATGTGTATTAATGACTGCACTTAACGAAGAAGGAACTTTCATATCCATTCATTCAGTGAGTTGGCTAATTAACAACAGTAGCAATAGGTACATACACCATACCAGGAAAATGTTTCTACATGTTCTACATCAATTCTCCTCATTGTCCATTTATCCCTTTTATTATTTCTAAATATATCATGGTCTCCATCTACTATTCACTGTGTAGAATTTAACTTTTCTATCTTTCTTCCCTTAAATTGGCAAAAGTCAACCCTATCCCTCTCTGTCCACAGAAGGAAGACTCCAGTGACCGCACAACTCAGCACAGCAGAAAAGCTCTGCTTTGAAAAGAAGACAGAATGGCTCTACTTGCTGTTATCAAAATGCTAATATCCAATAACCTATTAAAAAAAACCAACACAACAGTATGCTTCAATGATGTAAATCAGTAATGTAAGAATTGTCTCTTGTCTCTTGGGAGCCTTGATAACCATAACATCAGTGGAGTTCTAGAGTAGAGAAGTGCTCAACTCAACCATACAAACCATCTCACCACCCAGTTAAATATACTATATCTACTGGAAAGAAAAGAAATAACACTCACTCAATAAAGTAGACTTCCCCTTTTTCTGTATAAGCCATTTCCCAGTTATCAGGCAGTGGGCCCAAGTCATCATTCTCTTCAGGTTTTGTTTGTTTTGTTACATCCATATCCTCCTTTGCTTCTTCAGGCTGAGTATATCCTGGTGCAGGGCATGGTTGTGTAGAAGATACTTCACCTGAGACACCTGTGCTCTTGTCTTCATGTTCGCTTGATTCTACAAGAGAAGAAGAATTACAGTTTTTGGATATTTAAATTAATGATGGATGATATAGTGGGTGCAAGTCTTCAACAAACATTCTTCGAACTGTAAGTCTTTAAAAAAAAGAGAGAAATTATTGGATTTACACAGCAGTCCCTCTGATGATACATTTTTTATCTGGAACACAATAAAAGAAAGTAAAGCAATAAAAACAAACTGAAACAAGAAACTAATAAAGAGCTAAGAAATGAGCCAAAGAGTTCTTGCTTGTTTTGTCCCAGGAGTCCTTCCTCCAGCAGTTAACACTGAGCAAAATGCAGCCTCATATCCAGCAGCAATACTGTCTTGTGCCTCATAACTTTTCAGAATACACATCCATCAAGCAAATACCCTGTTTTGCTGCAGAAAACAGATCATTTTCAATTAAAAAAGTAAACGCATGCATAATATCCATAGGTAAAGAAAACAATATGACATTCATGAATTCACAGCTATATCTAAGCCATATATAAAGTGGTTGTGATTTCAATTCCAATATAATCTATGGGAGGCTTAATTTTCCACAATGACAAATGCCTCCTATACCCAATGTAATTCTGTGTCATCGTTGACCCAGAACATATTGAGGAAGAAGTCTTTCTTTTCTAACCTTTTTTCAGTGCTTGGTCTTTTACTGTTCACTGATATTACTTTATTTATCTCACTACTGCTAACTCCAAGAAAGGATGCTTGAGATAACTTGTCCTACTAAAGAGATTTCCTCATCCTTGGGGATGAATACACTTGGCTGACTGGTCTAGTAGGCATGTGTTTGTATCAGCTGGTCTATCTACCTATCATTTCCTCCAAAAATGGGATGGGAACCTGTTGCTTCAATGAGAGAGGCTCTCATCCTTGGACCCTGGATCCTTGTTTTCTGCTGCACTTAAGTGGAGCTTGATCATACTGAAGCAGAAAAGACCCCTGTATTTGATCAAATGAACTACAGCTAAAATAAGCTCATATTTTGAATGTATTTGCTGAATCTCCACTGACTGTGATTCAATTGGCTGAAATGACCCTACATATTGAGATGAGTGGGCTGGCTGATGGATGACCGCACTCTCACCTCATCTCCTCAGCAACACAAAGAGAAGAAAATACAATGCAAAAATTCTAGGGTCGAGAAAAAGGAGATGAACAATCTCACCAATTGCTCACTATCACAGAATTGTACAAAAGGCTAAAAAGAAAATGAAATCGTTCAGCATGAACACTTAAAAAAAACACACAGGCATGTAACAGTAAAACAGAGCAAGCAGCCTAGAAAATGGGATACGGCCAGGAACATGAAAAGTAACAAGAAAACTTTCTGTAAGTACATTAATAATATGAAGACTAAAAGCAGATTCATTCCAATACGTGGGAAGGAAAGCTAATAATATATGACAAATATAAAACTACAAGGCACTTAGTGCTCATTTTGCCTCAGTCACTACTGCAAAAAGATTACCTATGATTAAATGACTAACATAATTAACGTCATCAGTAGGGCTAAAGAAATCAGATTAGAATGGACAGAGAACGGGTCAGGTATAATTTAGATGAAGCAGCCATTTGCAATTGGCAGAGCCTGATGAAATGAAACCTAGGCTACTTCATGAACCAACGAAACAGACTCATGGCTAGTAGTGAATGCACATTTTGAGATTCTACACAGACAAAAAACTTCAGAAGGACAGAAAGTCTTGGTTTCTGTATTTTAGGTTTCTAGATAGTTTAGATTCTTAATTTCTGAGCACCTACTCTCCCTCCAAAACAATTAGGTCATTTTGTAAAAAGGAGAAGCACAGCTAATGAAACTAATCACAGAATCATAGAATTGCTCAGGTTGGAAAAGACCTTAAAGATCCAAAAGTCCAACCATGACTTAACCATACTACCCTAACTAACAACCCTCCGCTAAATCATATCCCCGAGCACCACATCTAAATGGCTTTTAAACACATCCAGGTATGGTGACTTAACCACCCCCCTGGGGAGCCTATTCCAGTGCTTAACAATCCTTTCAGTAAAGAAGTTTTTCCTGATATCCAACCTAAAAATTTCATGTCTATCTATTTTTAATTCCTAGAAGGACATTGGGACCAGCAGTCAAACCACCTGCACATAAGCTCTTCAAAGGAGGTGGTGAATAATTGTCAAGATTTAGCATGAAGGAATTGTGCCAAACTCTTTAATTATTTTTTTTATTTTTTGACAGAGTACCAGATGTTGTTCCTTACAGAGAAATGGTAGACATAGCTGTCATTATCTTAAAAAAAAAAAAAAAAAAAAAAAAAAAGGCTTTTGACAGTTACATATATTAGATCATTTCTCAATCCGAGTGATGGTCTATAGCTTTACAGCTATATGCAGCTCATGCTGCTAAATGCTTGTATTTTAACTACTTGCTACTAGTATTTTATGCTATTGGGAAATAGCATAAAATCTATGCATGAATCTGTCTGTGGGAACAAATGAATTAGCATGAGGCACAAGTGCAAGCTGCAAGTTTTGCTTAGCTGAATCCCACAGAAGAGCAGTAGGATCCCAGGGGAGATGCAGTCACCTGTTGCTTATGTGCCACTCACAAACTTCCCCTTCTTTGGCTTTCCTAAGTCTGCTGCAAAATGCCACAATCAGCTGTAAAAATGGAGATGGGGAGCAAATGTCTAGAAAGAGAAAAGAGATTCCTAACAAAAATACAGCAGAGGTGTAGGAATGTGTGAGGGATATCTATGCTATATATATACTATTGACTAATAGTAATACTATTCCAAAAGGAAAGCAAGCATCATAGTAGATAGGAGGAGTGAGAATATGCAATGTAGATCCTTCCATCTTCAGCTACAGGAGGTTTTTAGCAGAAGCACAGAGCCCATTTTCTAGAATTTAATGTCAATGGAGAATTTTTTTTATTTTTAATTTTTAACAGGTGGATATGGAGGGCATTTTGGTATTATGGAGGATAAATTATCTCTACATGCACTGAGAAAAGGATGATATAATTGCTGATAAATTCATCTCTATAAAGTAAAAGTGAATCTTCATCTGTTCTAAGTGTCACTGAGAGCACTATGAATTGTTCTCTACTCAAGTCCTGACCACATTTCTACTGTGGGAATACTCCTGCACAGATTAAATGAGGTCAGTATATAAAGTCAGATAGCACATAGGACGACAGTAGAAAAAATAAACCTGGTGTATGGGTGCACTGTAAATAATAATGGCCAGCCCAGTGGTCTGATAGGCATGGTGACATTGCTATGTCCTAGGATTTTAGCATGATATCTGTAATATGTGTTCTTTCTCAGGATCTTATTTTCCACAGGTCTGAAAAGGTCAGATTCTTAGCTTTTGATAGCTATATTAACAAGCTGATGGAAAAAAAATGTGAAAATTAAACTTTGAGGACAAGAAATATTTTAGCCTGTCTCAGAGATTGCTATCAAAACAAAGTGGAAAAAGAGGAACCTGATGCTTATTTAGCAATTAAAAATATAATTATGTTAAAGCCAATCTTGTGACTTATTAATTCTTGGATCATTATTTTTAATAGTTTGTTTTAGTAATAAAGAAAAAAGTATCTTGTAAATAAAACCCAAGCAATTACGGAAGAATTACTTAATGTCATTTAATAACATTTAGTTTTACACAGTGGATGTTCTAATTGTTGGTTATCTGGAATGCAGCATTACAATGGTATTTCATCTTTTTCTACACGTATCTATCCTTCATATATTCCAGAAAGCACACATTCACCTTGCTGTTCTTTTTTTTTTTTCTTTCTCCTGTTTGTATATATTCTTTCATAACATTTTATTTGATAAAAAAACAGAAGTCCTGGTTAGAAATTGGTGGTGCCTTAAATGTACAACTAAAGCTTGAAATAGTATGGTAACATGCTATGAGTACAAGTATCTATCATCAGATAAGATCTGATGCAAATACAAATCCTAACACATCCACAAATACTTTTGTCACTGAAAAATACAATTGACTTTGCATCAAGTGAAATCGTCTACTGTCTCTACAAAACAGATTACATGGCCCAGTTTTCTAAAATAATTTAGCACAGTATCTCAGTGAGTGTTCTGTGAAGTGGCAGAATAGGCACCAGCAAAGCACCAGCAAATCATTCCATGTGTAGAATATAAGAAACGCTGGGGAAAAAAGTCACAGAATCATAGAACGGTTTGGGTTGGAAGGGACCTTTAACTTCATAACAGTAAATAGTCTAAGTCCATCTCTGTAGTATTTCAAATATCAGCAGTGAAAAATTTTACTGGATGAGATGATACATTCTCTATACAGCTCTTACACAATATTTTGGCTATTTGTTGAACCTGAAGATACACAAGTCCATAGGATGTGATGAGATGAATCTGAGGGTCCTGAGGGTACTGATAAATGAAATCACTAAGTCACTACCCATCATTCTTGAGAAGTCATGACAATCTGGAGACTGCCACTGACTGAAAAAGGGGAAACATAACTCCCATTTTTAAAAAGGTAAAAAAAAAAAAAAGAGAGAGACCTCTGAAACTAGAGTCCAGTCAGTGTCACCTCTGTGCCCAGCACGACCGTGGAGTAGATCCTCCTGCAAGCTATACTAAGACACAAGGACAACAAAGAAGCAATTGCTGACAGCCAACATGGCTTCGTTAAGGGCAAATCATGCCTGACAAACTTAGACTTACAACATTAGAAGATAATGGAAGAGCAATTGAAGTTATCTGCTTGGACCTGTACAAAGCACTATCCTGCATGGCATTCTTGTTTCTAAATTGGAGGACATGGATGGATGGATGGACCATTTGTGAGATAAGGATTTGGTTGAATGGCCACACTCCAAAAGTTGCAGTCTATGGCTTAATGTCAAGCTGGAGACTGGTGATAAGTGGGTTCAAGAATTGGTGGTATTGGGACTGGTACTGCTTAACATCTTTGTTACTCAAGCAATGTCAGATTATTATACATACATAAACATTCTTCTGACATTACACTGGTTCTTTTGTAGTTTGGATGATAAACACTTCATCAGTCAGAAGTGTGAAGCAAATATGACTAGCATAGTGTCAGATCATGACACTGGTTGGGAAGGAGACTGACCTAATTCTCTGCAGACACAATAACAACAGTAGTGAAATCTGAATGTCTGACTAGTAGGTTGCTGTTTGACTAAGCATCTTTTTATCACTGTTGTCATGATATTTGCAAAAATCTTTGATTTAATTACAGTGTTCATCAGAAAAGGTTTTTCAGGTGCAAGGTATCTCATCCAGACCAGTGAATGGCAGAAACCTAATTCAGAACAACCAGAAGTAATTCCATTAGGAGTGGGAAACCCAGCACTAACTCAAGAGTTGGCCATTTCAACAGCTAAGTACAGATTACTTCTATCATTGCTGTTTTGTAAATAGTAGGATTTCTCATTTAAATTTAGCCACCCAGGCTCCTGTGTATCTGTAGGCTGAACTAAACATCCTAGGTTGCAGAGGTAGTACCTAAAAGGAGTACCTGAAACATCTATGCTCTGTTAATCTTTCTCCCTTCTATCAAGAAAGAATAAATAGCCCTAGCAAAAAGTAAGACATTTAGGTGCATCATTTACTATACGATCCATTTCTCATTAGATACTATTGTATCCTGACAGTACTTGATCCAGGATGAAGGTTTGGCCATCTTAAGATGGCCAAACACCTCATCCTAAAGTTGGTTTCCTGTTGGGTTTTAGGATGAGGATAAGTGACAAAAATCAGAAAGAAAAAACACATTTTACAGTCCAAGTTAACAAGAAGACAATTATGTATATGGACCAGTCTGTCTGTGTACAGAAGTCCAAGGGAACTTTGGCCTGTAAAACAAGGTATGAATGAAAAACTGAATTCTACTTACAAAACTCGACAGACGCATATATTATTATCTCAGCAAACACTGAAAAGTGGTCTGAAAAATCAGACTCAAGGCATAAAGATCTCTGCATCTACAGATGTTGTCTATTGGCCTGATAATAAACAGGCCTTTGGATTCATCTTAGATCTGTTACTGCTTCTGCCTTGCAGTCCTAGATACTAGAGCAGGCCTTTGCCTGGGCAGCACTCTGATCATTTTGGCAGTTAATAAGATGTAAGTAAAATGTAAAGTTGTTGAGTATTTGTAAAAAAAGTATCAATGTCTCAGATGTCCTAATAGCCTTATATTTAATAAAAAAAAATCTCCATTTAGAATAGAACTTACTTTCTAAACGAACTAAAATAACAAACATATTGCCCTAGTTGCTTCTTTCTAAGAACCAGATAAAATAAAAACAAAAACAACAACAACAACAACAACAAAAAACACACAAAAATTAATGCATTCTATTTTCCCTCAGTGTTCAAAGATACAGATGACAAATGCACGTACATTCTAGAGGCAGCTAAGGCTCTGACAATTGACAGAGAAAATGACTGCAGTAACTGAGCCCATGGGAGATACACACCCCAACAAAAGCAACGCAGCATGTATGTACAGAGCTGCTTTCTGCAATCCCCAAAGTCCTCAATCAGTGTGACTGAACAACAAAACCCTGCTTATGAAACCATGAGCACCAACACAGGCACTGCTTGTTCTGCTGGCCACACCTACAGGAATCACTTTGTGGGGGGTGAGGAGGGGGAGGAAAGAGGTTGTACTCCAGTGCTTGTGCGTTTCGTTTTTTAACACAGCGCATGCCAGTAGCTGCCCAATCATTGTTTTGGTCACACAGAATTTGCCTGAGAGATGCCAGTCAGTGGTGGACAATGCAAGGAGAAAAGCAGGTAGACATCTCCCCTTGATCCATCTAGAACTCAATCACTGCACCAGAAATTACTCCTGAGCAACGGTAGGTTAAGTGGCACATTTCAAGTAACTGCAAAGAATGCTCTTCCTAATGATTTCCGCAATACATATCACATACCAAATCCTGCCTTTGCCTCTGTCGCTCTGAAAGTATCCTGGCAACAGAGCCAGTGCTGATGTTTTATGTAAGGATTTCTGGGCTTCACCCATTTCTGCTTAGCTGTATAGGAAAGGCACTAAGTGCCAGGGCATTGCCAGCAGATGCGGGGAAGGGATGAGCGAGGCTCAAACAGCAACATGACAGGAACTCCAGGGTGTTATGTTGCAGCCCTCTGGTGTGCAGAATGAGGCCCACTCCCACCACACCACTACCTGCCAGCCCATTGGACACAGAGATGGATTTGGCACTTCCACATAATATTAGTCAGCTACTACAGAAAAGCAAGTGACAAACACATCTGTGGTGGAAGAATAACCCATTCAATATACTTTATCATGCAGAAGGAGAAGAAAAGAAAACATAGAATCTGCAGTATGAAAATCCTTTTTGCAGTGCTTAGGAGATTAGGAAGTGGATTTATTGTTTCAGATACCTATATGTTTATAGAACTCCTTATCTTCTTATATGTGTGGCTGTCATTACAGACTTCTATTTCAATCATTTATTCCTGAATTTCTAAGTTAACCAAGAATAATTCATAGTTATGTATTTCTCAGAGATATAAATGTCTGAATTCTTTAATTTCCTACTTGAAGAAAAAGTAATTTCTTACATGTTATTTCAGAATCAAAAGGATAAAGTACTTTGAAATGATGACTCGCTGCAGTATTGAAGGGGAAGCTGACTGGGAAAAGCCTGGACTTCTCTCACTCAGGATGCCAGTCTGTATCTTCAGCCCCTTTTTTCTGAAGAATTATAATCCAAAGGGTAAAACAACAGTTGCCTTTAGGACTAGACATCTAAAACCCTTATCAGCTTTACGCAGCATCTGAAATGTTGCTGGAAAGGATCCTTCTTGATAGTGTTGCCTACTAAGTTTCATCAGCACTGTCACAAATTTATTAATGTGATGACAGCTTTACTCTTACATTGCAAAGATTTAATAACAATTTATAAAAGTTCCCTTTATAATAATAATCTAGTTAACTCTGCAGTGAATATCAGCTTCTGAGAGCAAGGAGACCTGAAGCACAGAGATAGGATTCATTTGACCAAATTGCAGTTCTCTAGACTCCTTCCATGGTCAGTAAAGAGAAAAAGGTGCTTGGGTTTGATTTCCTAACATACAAATCTAAAACAAATCACCAGAAGTGCAATCAGAAAGAAGATATTTTTCTCTTCAGACTGTAGGGTGGTGAGCTCACAGACTGTAGCTGAGGTGAGTCTCCAGAATGGAGGTGAGGCATTTTGTTTAATGTTTGACAGGAATTCTATCACTCAGAATTCCTGGCTTACAGTCATGCAAGACTTACTTGAGCATCCGTATTCTCATTGTAGGAGATTACAGGGAAATTTGTGAATAACAGAAATGCACTGCAAAGTAAGAAGGAAGAACAGACCTGGTGTTACTGTCACGTCATTTCCATTGACCACAGGTCTTTCTTCCTCTTCCTCCTCGGGTGGTTCAATACCTGTCTTCTCCATATTGCTCACAGACTTATTCCTCTTACGTTTGCCTTCAGCCCCAGGAGTGGCACCTGGAAGGATCTGATCAGTTACATTTACCAATAATGGAGCTGGTTCTGCTGGAGGCTTCGGTGTGCCGTAGTAGTTGTCTGGAAAGATAAGAGAAAGAAAAACACACAAGTTAGCAGAGGTGAATCTGCTGCTTCTTTTTCTCTCTGTTTAGATTAATGGCATTTTCTGCTGTAGGATCTAGTTCATGAGATAATATGAGTTCAAAAAGTTTTCCACAAAGTTAAAAACTCAATTTTCATGAAATAGTATTTTTTTGATGCCAATGCTAGTGAAAAAATCATGCTCACAAATATAACCATACCAACACTTCTTGAAACGTTAACGGGGTAAATTAATATTCCTCTCACCCAAATACCTAAGAAACAGGCAGTATACCAGAGCTGTTTTCTTGTTTCAAACTACTAGTTAAGATAAATTAACATTTATGCCACAATACAAGAGTTTCTGAAGCATCAAAAGGACCATAAACATATTGATTACTCACCAAATTACATCATTTTCATACCTCCTAAAGTTATCTTACTTCTTTCAAAAGAGAATAATTATTCAATGATACAGAGATTTGCAGTTTCCAGTAATGCCTGCACTGCCTCATTTTTCATATTTGTCAAAATTTTGCTATTCATGAGCAAACCTTCTTGTAATAGTTAATGCTAATATATTTTCAAAGAAAGATGAAACCTTATGCTTTGGGGCTTAAAATTATCAGAGTACTAAGAAATTCTGAGAAGATTTAAGGTGGCTGACAGATTGCTCTCTATTTGTCTCATGAAATTTCTGGCAACTTCTGAATCATCCACTTTCTGTCAGAAAGATCATTAGATTGGGTGGACTACGGTGTGATCTTATCTATCTACATGGGTGTGCTTGCATTTTTACCACATCTGGTCTCAAAAATTATAGCTCAAATTTGTTTGTATGGTTAAAAACAAAATATTAACATAATTAAATAAAAGAACATTGAAAATATTAGTGAATCCTTTGTGGAAGAGAATATAAAGAGTAATAAAAGACATAAAGACATACTATTTATTCAAAGTTATTTTTTGTCATCTAAACGTTGCCTTGAAGGGCAGTGCACATGCCTTATCAGTAGATTTTCCACAGTTAATAGGGGAAACTAAATATACTGCCTAGGTCTGAGATACTTTTCCAAAGGAAAAAGCACTTATCTAAGGAAGGTGCTGAAGGTATTTCTAGACCACAAACTTCAATCAAATAATAATGTAACTTACAAGAATGATTTCAACTACATTAGGAGTGTAAAACAGATAGAGAAATATGTTAATCTGTGCAGTAAAGCATCGTAAGAGGTACTTTGCAGGTAGAGTAAATATTATTTCTGGCATTCCTGTATGTTCCCACTGAATTACAGCGTTCAGCCACATGACCACTTCAATATGGGTAAGTAACTGAGAAGTCTTACAAGTACTGAATACTTTGAATTTTCACAGTGGTTTAGCAAAGTATTATTCATAACAGATGTTTCTGTAATTGTAATACACTGCAGGAACTTAGTGTGTTAAATGGCCTTCATGCTCATTCTAGGCTTAGGGCTGGCATAATGAAAACCGACTTGTTGAAGATTTTTTGGTGATCTAATGAGATGGCAGCAGTTTAATATGGAACCCAAATGTCAGTGAAGAGTGAGCTGTGCCTTGACATGACTAGTTGTTGCCTGTCCTCCCATGCTCTAGTTTATCTGAGTAAGGGAGGTAAAGAAGGGAAGTGGGACTTTGGGTCTAAAAGAGGAGGGGAAATATACATTGATGCGCTTGCAAAACCATATCTCCAAAAAATGCCAAAATCAGACCTGATCACTGTCAGACCTCCAAGCCCTGATGGTCCAATTACTGTCCTGTTTGGAGTATTTTGAGAATACCTGAAAACTGGTGAAAGCACAGCTAAATTGAAAATCTAGTTTTCTACTTGTGTAAGAACAATACTATCTTTATTGGTAAGAAGCACATCTGAAACAGTACATATTTTGAAAAAAACAGATTTGTCAAATCTAAAAAGTCCCCCGTTACCTAAACCCTTTTACCAGTCTGAAAGTCAAAGTGCTGCCATAAGCTTTAAAAAACTTGTCCACCAATTTCATAAATATCAGCTCAGAAATCTAAAGGTTATAGGTCTGATGTGATACAATCTGAAATTAAAAGTATGGTGCCTTGGCTTTTATCCTCTTGTTCTTAGTTCTGCCATTGTCAAATAAAAGCTGCTGCAGTAGTAATTAGCACTAATGCTAATATTCGGAATGGTAGATAAGAGGATTAAGAATAAAAGACATTTTAAATCAAGGGTATGCTCATTCTATTTTTGGGTATTAAACACTTCTTCATTTTGACTGACTGAATGCACACATCACTGGGAGACAGACAAAAGTCATAACAAAAAAAGTCCATGAATATGATATATTGCAGAATCACAGAATCGTAGTTGTTGGAAAGGAACCTTTGGAGATCATCAAGTCCAGTCCCTTGCTAAAGCAGGCTCCCAAGAAAGTAGCTTACACTGCTTCAACCTGGTGGGTTTTGAATATCACTAGAGAAGACTCCACAACCTCTCTGGGCAGCCTGTCACCCTCACAGTAAAGGAGTTTGTCCTGATGTTTGTATGGAACTTCCTATGTTCCAGTTTGTTCCCACTGTTCTGTAGCTGGGTACCACTGAAGAGCCTTGCCCCATCCACTTGACTCCTGCACATTAGGTATATATAAGCCCTGGTCCCTTCTAAGTCTTCTCCAGGCTGGACAGTCCCAGAAACAGTGGACATTTAACATTAGAATCTAAAGTAGATTCCGTTCTTTCAGTTTCAAACTGAAAATCTAGTGCAATTTCCAACTTATGCGCTCATCATAAGACTGTATATTCTATGGTCAACCAACCACTGAGTTAAAACTGAGTTTTGCACTATTATCTGTTCTAACTATATCAAACACATTCATAAGTAGTGCCAATAAAAATAACATAGTAGACCCCATATCTTGACATAATCAGTGTATCTTAAAAATAATGAAAAAATCCATGGAGTTCCAAAGGAAAAATATATATATAGGATGAGGACTAGACATTTCAATGAAAGAACAATACTCTATTAAAGAAAAAATACAATCTGTGTCAACTGTAGCCTCCATTAAAAAAAAAAAAGTTCATCTTGGCCTTGAAATTCCTCAGCTAAGCCTTTGAGCTTAGCACAAGGGCTTGCTATGGACTTCCTAACCTCAGTGGTAATGTGCTAGGCAAGTCAGTGAAGACAAAACATTATAATGATGGGATTTCCTCATACAGCCTCAGCAAATGTCGTATCTGGGCATAATGCAGAGACTAAATTTTTAAACAACATAACATTTTGCTGCAATGGTGTTTTGAAAAGCTATGATAAAAGCAGTTCTTTTATCTTGCCTGAGATAGATTCAAATTGATACTGTTGAAATACTGATAATAAGGCACTGCAGTTCAGCTTCCTGCATGTACAAAAAGCACACCAAAGAAATAATTTCAATTGTGTTCAATTTAAAAAAGCCAACGAATTAATAATAAATAAATAAATAAATAAAGCTTACTGAAAGAGAAAACAGATGTTATGCTTATTGGTAGTCAAAGAACCATACGTGTAGAAGCTTAGGAAAAAGGAATGGAGCACAAAAGAGAGAACACCTTTCCAACATTACGCAAAACCCTATAGTACCCTCCCTTTTGAATGCTGCCTGCTGTTCCTGTCCTTGCCTCTCAAAAATTACATGGGGGAACTAAAGAAGGGCAATTAAAGCTTGGAACTGCTTAAATTGATTTGGAGCTTTCAGCTTGGAAAACGGACAATGAAGGGGGATATGGCAGATATGTATAAAATCAGGAGAAACCTGGGAAAGTGCCTAGAAAATAAATGAATGGATGCCTGGCTTCTCACTGCATGGGAACAAGAGGATGCCCAATGAAATTAACAGATTTAAAATGAGCAAAAGAAATGCTTTTTTTTTTTTCATAGTATGAGAAAACTGACATTCACTGCCAGATGCAGCCAGTATCACAGAATCAGTCAAAAAGCAACAATACAAAGACAAAGAATTGTGCAAGTCTATAAAATGTAATAAGAAACTCAGAATCTAGTGTTCCATACAATAGATATTGCTGGAGTGGAGATGTATCTCTGCATGCCCTCCCTGTTCTTATATTACTGGCTTTAACATTTTCTAAGGGGTTGTAGGAGAGACGGGTGCAGGGTACAGTTCCCTTTGGTTTGGCTCAGTACTGCTGCCCTCTTCCTCAGGTGTCTCCTGGCTGCACTTAGAAAATGTGTGCATGCTCCCTGCCACCCCAGCACGAAGTCAGGAGGTCAGCTGAAGCCAGCAGCACTAAAGCTAAACTCTTTGCATGAGACCTAGCTAAAAGCCTTCACGCAGACAGGCAGTGCAGAGCGAGTATTTAATTGCAGAAATGCCACCCTGCTTAATCTATCTCACTGCTGTGCCTGCTTGTCTCAGTGCTCCTATTTCCAAGTGAAGCTGAACACTGGAGATGGTCTAACCTAACCTGCCTGACTTTGCTGCTGAAATGGCCTGGAAGCCACAGTTACAGCTCCCGAGTGTTCCCTGCCACTCCTAAGCTGTATGAAAAGGTCTCCCTGATTCTGCAAGGAGTCAGATAAAATTACTGGGGAGGTTTGCCCTGGTGACAGAGAACAGATAAGGAAATCAAGAGGGGCACAAAAGACAAAAAATGAAGAGACTAACACAGCTGTATTTTTTCTTAACCTGAGCTCACCTATCTCAGGAAGTAGTACAACTTTTATCGATAAAGTATTTGATGATGAAGCAATAGATCTGAACTTGTTTCCTCAGAAATGGTAAGCCCTTTGGGAAAGAAAAAATGTTTTTTGGTGGGAGTACAGAAGCAGAAGAGTCATCACACTTAAGAGATAACATAGCTCAGATCTAGCAATGTTCCCTATACTGATGTGAAAGCACCAAATATGTGGCACAGGGTGGGACATTCCACTTTCATTCCTCCTGCAGGGAGCGAAAGAAGGGAAGTGAGGGGAAGGATTTTGCCAGATCTGAATTTCCATCTTCATAGAATCATAGAATCATTTGAGTTGGAAGGGAGTTTTGAAGGTCAATCTAGTCCAACTCCCCTGCAATGATCAGGGACATCAACAGCTAGATCAGGGTGCTCAGAGCCCCATCCAGCCTGAAACCATCAGGTTTTGTAGGAATGGCAATATTTCAAAAGTTCCCAGAGCTTCACTGGTCTCCTTTAAGAAACAAAAATTCTAGTCTAAAAATGTGTTACAAAATAATAAAGATGTTGCTGAGGAACTAGGAGATGATAGCAAGAATCACACAAGAGATGTGCCAGAGCCAGAAGCTTTTAATATGAATATTTCCAACTCAGATCTGGGACTCGGATTCTAAGCCCAGAATGAGATACATGTTTCTTTTCACACTTATTTTCAGAGTTGGATGAAACAATATCCAGCAACAAATACACCCCAACTTCTGCTTACTCAGCCCTCTTGTTTAGATTGATTTGTCTGTGCTGTTTATATAGCTTTCAGTTGCTGAAGTGTCAGTCAAAATTGTGTGAATCAGCCACAACAAAATGTGAAAGACAAATCTTGTTTTTCAGTTATTAGAACAGTAATTGCAAATGTTAAATCTCCTCATATTTCTCATATGGCCACCAACTATTGATACTAAATTAAGAGGAAAGTAGCACGAAGTCTAATTGTTGATGGGATATAAGGTGTACATTTGATATTTGATCACACACTGATCACAAATACACATGAAAAAAAAGTCAGTGAATTTGTACACAGAGTTTGTGTAAGCAAAATTGGCTAAACTTCTAATTAAAATAATAAATGAGAATGTTCTATTTGTTTCAAAGCTGATAGCTGCATTTGTTAATTTCTTGAGGCCCACTGCATACATCAAGAAGCAGCTTTCGAATTATTAATTACATAGGTCGCTCCAAAAGTAATGCCTCCTCATTATTTCTATGGAAACAGTTGCTACAAAGAGTACAGTAAGTCTGCTAAATAGAGAAAATTCTCAGCTACAAAACACTATTATTCATCACAGTCACCACCATTAGCTATGCATTTTCACCAGCTGTGAACAAGATCCTGCATAATGCACTCATAAAAATCTTCATCAGTGGAGGAGACCCACTGCCACTGTCACCACTGCTGAAATGCATCATCCACTGCCTCACTGTGCCCACATCCACTGGTTGGTCTCCACAAATGTTCAGCAAGTGTCAATGAATGTCAGTGGGTACCATTCTTTCTGCATGGAGGAATTCAGTGACACACTTCTGCTTCATATGCACTTCCACATCAGATACCCCTCTGCTGTCATGTATAACACAGCAACAAAATCTAAAGGAATGTTGGTGGGAAAGTTCAACTCCTACTGCCATACCACCAACATCCACCTCTGATGTCATAGTGCAACATAACAGAATAGGAGGCATTACTTTGGGAGCAGCCCTCACATAATAAAGATGCTCTAACATCATCTAAGTGATAGTAAAAAGCTAACAAAAATGACATTTAAAAAAAATATGAACAATGCAACATAACAATGAAAAGAGATCTAAAAGCTGTATCTCCATCTGTAGTGGCCCACAGAATGTAAGCCCTGGGACAATAGGATTCAGTCTTCTCTAGACTGCAGAGAATTGAGCATTCTTTAGATGCAATTTTAAGTGCATGTTTTTGGCAAGCTCCAGAAGACAGCAGAAATGAAAACCTGTGATTTAATATTACTTAGGGTACCCCACACACTGGCAGCATCATCAGCAGGGCAAGATCATAAGCAGCTTGTGGTCTCATAAACTTTGCAATAAATGTTCAGTATAAACAAGGTGAATGAGTTGCAGATACCTTCTTTGTAGGTTATGACATCTGTGTACAACAGATTTTGCATACTTCTTAAATGTGGGCTTCATGGACCTTATGAACTCTGTATAGGCCTCCAGAGGCCAACCATGTGGCACTAGCATGCTCTACTTCAATGCTCTGTCAGATCTACACACTGCTTTACCATGGAAGTGGGTAGGATTAATTTGGTTTTGTAACATACTTGTGGTTCAATCAATCAGCATATTCACATGATATTATTTTATTCTAATTTTTCTAGTTACCTATGCATGGCATGTAGACCATTCTTTAGTATGCCATAAAACATGCTCTGCAGTGCAAATGTGGAATAATTTAAAACTGTTGAAGCTTTCTCTTGAAATTCTTGCAACCACCTTATAAGATTCCCGAAGAGGAAAACAGTACATAGACATTGTTAAAATATAATTAGTGATGTATTTTAACAAAATTCAAGACAATTACCACCTCCTTAAGGAAGTCTTACAAACTTCTTTTCACCCACTCACCCTGAGTGAGCAATTTATTTTGACGGCTGACTAGACTATAATTAGGGCTTTTTTAATCACTGCTGTAAGGTTGGGTGAGTGGATTTTGTTCTTGGGTTCATACATTTTCATGATGGTTTTGAAGCACTGTTTGATGGATCAAAGTTGCCTAACTCCTGGTGTTGATGCTAAAGTGGGATTCAAAAATAAAGCCTTCTAAACTTTTTTCATTTTAGATTCTCATTTATATTATTTTTGCTCAAGACGATTGTTACATTAAGATGGTAAAGAGGTCAGAAAAAGTAGACCTCTCAAGATTTAAGAAAACAAAAATTATTATTAAGTGTAGATTTCTGATTACATTTTTGAACACATACTAAACTTCTACGGTGTTCTCGCTTTACAATTAAACTTCACAGCTAACCTTCAGTTTCTATATGTTCAGCCAGTGACTGAAGATTCCGGAGAAGTCTTTCCCTACTAACCTTTTGAATCGGATTGTTAAGTTCTCTGGACCTTGCTGATACATTAACATCTGAGTAAAAAATTAAAAGTAAAATTTATTTACTTTTGGTGTTGTGTCAGACTTAGTTATACATGATACACAGAAGTAATTCCCTAATTGTTGGATATATATTAACCTCAGGGTTACTTTTTATAAAATCTGTTTTTCATCCTTGCTATTTTCTTACTGTTTTGCACTTTTGCTAGGGCCAAAGCTACCCAAAAGGAATAGTGGGCATGGTGTTAATGTATTGACAGCTGCACTAGGTGATATTAGAGGTCTTTTCCAACCATAGTGATTCTATGGCTTCATGATCTTCCAGAAATCTCAGGGTTCTGCTACAACAGACAGGGCAGTGTTAAGAAAATGTTGTGCTTACATCACCAATGCATTCCCTACAAACGCTCAAACGTTTTCTGGCAAGGGCTCACCAGCTGTTTCCCAGAGACAGAGAGATTTTGGATGACTTGTGTTGCTGTGACTCTTCCCCAGGCAGCATTCTCATTTAGGTTGGTCTCTGCAGCTTCTGCTAACAGACATTAGGCAGATATGCTAACTTCTGTGTCAACTAATGACATTTTAATAACTGGCTTCAGGATTGTCTATTCATCTACATTAAAATTAAATCACTAATTATAGCTGCGGATTTTTGCCCAAGAGTGTTCTGGCCGCCAGTGAATGCAATAGCAGAGGAAGTTTCTAAATTCACGAATATAGGAGCAGAGATTGCCAGACTGTCAAACTTTCCAACATCACAGATCAGCTCCTCATCTTCTCTTGCTCCAGGACCTCAGCTGTTCCCAGTAAGAACTATTTTTTTCCAGAGACTGGGAAAAGGCTGTTGAAGTAAGAATATGTGAGATTGTTTCTGTTTTCTAATTAATTTTTTTTTTCATGAAAAATATTAGTAGCAAATCAATTCTTATGAAACTGACGCAGTATATTAAATCTGTATAGGAGGTCTGAATCAAATATGATTTTCAGAAATTTTGAAGACATCCAAATTAAGACATACAGAATTAATATGCATTTAAAAATACATACTTTCCGTGAGGAAGTCACTTTGTGCTTCACTCTTTTTTGAAGATTTCAGACTCTTAACTTTCCTCTATCTTTGCTTCCATATTTCTTCCATTTTATATATCTTCTTATTCTTTTAGCTATTTTTTTTTTTCTTAAGAATGTACTAGAGTGGTTTTATCCTATAAATATTCAGCATTCCTCATTTGTTACCGAATCTTTTAGCTATTAGCAGTCCCATCTATGAATTTAGGCACATATAGTTATATCTTAAAAGTACAAGAATCAAGGAGAAAGAACATTTTCAGCTTTAAAGAATACAATACTGCTTGCAGTGTTTTCATCACTCCTTTAATTTCTTCCAAGTCCAAGCCAGGTGAATAAAAATAACTCTCTCGAACACAAAATCTTTTGCAGTTGGGAAATAACTGTTCTCCCATCAGACCTTAGAATTCCGTGGATTGAAGGTGGAAATACATTTCAGATAAAGTTGCTATAAACTGTCCTGTGTTAAATTCAGGTGGAGGTGGCTATGGGAAAGGAAGAGGCTTGCTCCACAAAGATTAAGGTTCTGACCTTCTTTCTCCAAGATATTCTTCAAGTCTGTATTTCCCTCTGAGCAGCAGAATAAATCAATTTTAAATAATGGCCTAGAAGGGAGATGATTGTTTATCAGATGCTGTGCACGCTGTACATCATCATACAACTCCCAGCTGCCAGGAAATATAAAGAGACCTTTAGCTCCCAAGTTTTGATTTTACACTGAGTGTAACAGAAGTGAAAGATATAAATAACATTCCTTAAAAGGCTACTGTAACTTATTTAAGGAACTTTACAAATATGAATCACAGAAGTATGAATGCAGAACACTGGAACAAGACTGTGCAACAATTTAGCTTGATAAATGTATTAGTAACTATTTTACTGTATTTTATACATTTTAAATCAATCCCATCATCTGTCCTCACCCTTGAAAGAATGACACTAAAGTTAATCTGAAACTTCCACCTTCTCATGAAAGAGTTTGCTAAAAAATTTATTTTGTTGAGGTCTCACAGTCCTGACTACCTTAACTGTCCTTTGAATGAAACAAGATGCTGGAATAATCCTCCTCAAGTTCGACTAGTCCTGTATTTCCCTTTTTATAGGGAAATAATTTTACAGACCTATTTTATAAGGATATATTTACAATTTCACAGTAGCATTTTAATGGATTTATAGTTGGAAACCTGTTGTCTCCAGTTCCCTTTTGACAACCTCAGTGAGGCACTCTAGGCTGTTTGTCTGACATTTTCTTCAAACTTTCTTCTTCCAGAAAGAATTTGTAATCTTTGTATTAATTCATTTAAGCTGCTACAGGAAAACTCTGTCTTGTCAGTTGGAGAGATACACAGGAAATCTTTGCCTTATTTGCCTAAGAAGGCATCTGCAGATTGTCCTAGATAGACTTCTTGCACACACAGATTAGAACCAAGCAAATTAATATTAGGGTTTGATGTGATAGATATTTCCTGGTGTCATTTCATCACATGGTTAAAGAAGAACTAAGTAGAGAAGGAAGCAATCTTGGAATGTTGGAGTGAGTCCAGAGGAGGACTATCAGGATGCTCAGAGGGCTGGAGCACCTATCCTATGATGGAAGGTTGAGGGAGTTAGGCTTGTTCAAAAGGCTCTGGGGAGACTCCATTGTGGCCTTCCAGTCAGAAAAGGGGGCCAAGAGAAAAACTGGATAGGGACTTTTTATCAGGGAGTGTAGTAATAGGACCAAAGGTAACAGCTTTAAACTGAAGAGGGGAGATTTAGATTACATATGGAAGAAATTCTCCCTTATGAGAGTCATAAGGCATTGTTTGCCCAGAAAAGCTGTGTGAGCCATTGGAATTGTTCAACGCTAGGTTGGGTGGGACTCTGGGCAACCTGATCTAGAAAAGGGTATCTCTACCCATGGCAAAGCAGTTGGAACTAGATGGTGTTTAAACATCCTTTCCAACCCCAACCATTCTATGATTCTATGATTTTCTAATAAATGAAGATGGTCTACTTGAGTTTTCTCATTCCTAAACTATATAACTGGGCCATTTCTAGGTTTTTCTTCATTAAGTATGTGAAATAATTAGTTTCACAATGTCATTCTTCCCAGTGGAGTGGAGGGTCACTTTCAATCAGGTATGGTATGCTGGGGAGTGCAATGTGAAAGCCTAAATAACCCCTTGTTGCTTCAGCTACAAGATCAACTGGCCTCAAGATTATCAAGAAAGTACTATTGCCACAAGAGTATGTGCTCGTTGTCATATGTCAAAATTCATTTTACACATTATCTGGGCATGAATAAGATTGCTGTGGAAATGTGTAGTATCTAGGTGCTTCCCACTCATTTCTTGGCCATGACGTTATTCAGGCTCAAATAGACACTATGGTCCCAAGGCCAGAGATCTCTGCACACAAAGAACTGGAGGAGTGCAGAAGCTGTCAGACTAAATTAATTGTTACTGGAGTTGATGGTCCAAATTTTGTACTTAATTTATGCTAGAAATCTACAAAGCAAATAGATTTTTCCCTAGTGAAAGCTGATAAGCAGTGGAAACAAGAGATGTTAAAACACAACCACACCATTCAGTTTGTCTCTCTGAGATAACATCTAACAATTGCCTGAAGGTGATTAGACAAATAGTTAAAAACAGAGTAAACAAACTGTTATTTACCAGGTTGACTGCTTAAAAAATTTCAACTAAAGAGGGGGAAAAAAAAAAAAAAAAAAAAGCAACAGCTGAAAAATCTGTCCTATATCTTTTTTTTTTCGTTCTCTGTCAAGGACAGCCAAATGTTTTTGATGTGTGGTCTGCACAGTCATTACTGATTGAAGCCAACATGCACAACTGTCCAAGTCTTTCTTATCTCTCTCTTTCCCATTGACACACTGTGTTGCCCTAGGCTACTTTTTGTTGGCTGTCCTTGTTTTGCTTGGCTGTTTTATTCCTGATCCTCAAATCCTGTTCTGGGGTAAAAGACTTTTCTACTTAGTCATGGATACCTCTTGACTCTGCCCTGTGAGCCACTGAAGCAACAAAGGGAATTAAATGCAAAAACATCTGTCTCTGTCTGTCTTTAGCTTTTGAACACTGCAACAGATAAAAATTCCCTGGTAATGCTCAGTCAGGTCCTACAGAAAAGCCAAAGGGTTATTCTTGAAAATAAAAACCACATCAGTTAGGTATATGTACATTCTTTCCTTTAATTATGCATCTGTGAGGGAAGCAATCTGAAGATTTCTATACTTTAAATACTGATGCAATTATAGACATTCCTGCTGTGAAAAAAAATCATAATCTCAAATTCTAAGTATATCAAAAGGATGATTGTTTCATTTATAGCAAAACCTATGTGGAAGATCTGTATTAACTAGAACCTTTATACTTTCACAAGACTACTCCCTTACAGATACAGATATCTAAGATTCAATTCTCTTTCCACATGAGCATAAGTCAAATACTTCCAGTGATGTTAATAGATTTACAGTGTTATGAAAGAGATGAAAAGTTCAAGCGTTTAAGAAGTGCAGTTCTGTGAAACAAAGGTTTTTTTTTTTTTTTTTTTTGTGATACTTGAGTGATTACTTATGACAGAATTCACCATATTTACTCTTGTAAATGGCAAATAATTTCTCTTTAATTTTCATTCTGGAAAGAAAATGGCTCAGGAAGAGTCACAAAGTAATAACAACCTTGAACACTTACACAACATTTCACATTTCAAACTGCTTTGGAAATATAAACCAATTAAGCTGTCTTTATGATTTATGCTAAGGGAGACAAGAAATATATAAACAAAGTCAAACTGAGATGCAGGGCTTCAGACTACAGCTCTGTGAATTGCAAATTGCAGAAACACCTTAGGGATGTAGAACATAGGGGACTGGGCTAATGCTAGAAGTGGAAGATAAAACCACATGACAGACTGTGTAATAGCTAGTATGTTGTTATCCAGTTGGTGGTATATGGTCACTTCTTTCTATATGCAACAGAGAACACTTAAGTACGCTACTTGGCTAAATAAGCATTATCAGCTGTCTTTCATCACTACAAACACCTATCGCTCATTAGCTCATTAATGACTTTCTGGAGATATCTGATTTACAATGCAATCACCCCTAGTACTTCTGTCTAAATTGATAACCAAAGGGCAATTAAAATCAGTGCCCATACCAGATCATTAGGTGATTTAAGGAGGAATAGCTGTGCTACTGGTTCCTTTTAGAAGTACATTGTTAACATTAGGAGCATAAATGTTAATTAGAGTAATGACTTTATTCAGCAATTTCTTTTCTACAAGGCTATTTGGATCAGAATCCAGCTCCTCTGTTTGAAAGGGCAAGTTCTTTTTAATTAGGACAGCTACTCCATTGGCACGAGTAATAAATGTGGAAAGAGATAAAGGTCTAACCCACTAGGATTTTTCCATCTTTTTCTTTCTGTGTAGCATTCACTATTTTGAAAAAATCAGTTGTACTCAGAAAAAAAACTGTAAAGTCTTCATTCTTTTAATGTTAATGTACAACTTCTACATTTTTTTTGCAGCCCAGATATTCTCATATGGTCGTTTTTGAGATACATTCTCCTCCTTGCATGCTTGAGTGGGCAGAGCAGGAGCTCCAGGTCATTGCTATTCCACTGGATGATCCCCCTAAGGCAGGGGTCTGTGCCAGAGTGAGACTAGTTAAGAAAAAGCTTCAAAGACTATTTAATTTCAAGCCTGGTCTGCTTTTGTGCATCTCTCACCCTTCAATCACGCTCTGACCCTGTCTACGCACAAGCATGCAACTGAGAGAGGACAGGCTGCTCTTGGCAACAGTAATGCCCACTGCCTTGCCCAGTGCTGACCTGAGCTTCAAAGGAAGGGAGTTCTGATTTGAACATGGAAAAATCCACACAGGAACAAAGAGATGTGACAAAAACATGTGGGGTGGGGAAAAAGAAGAAGAGAACACACCTCTGCCCTGAGAAGACAGGAAACCTTTTTTCTTCATCATTCTTGCCTGACTGGAGTAGCCTTACAAACTGTCTAAAGACCACTGCCACCTTTCGTTCTAAAGAGTCAGGATGCATTATTACAGAGCAGTTTGGCTTCTCACCAATTCAGTGCCTCTCAGTATTTAACTCTGCCCTTTTAGGTGCATATGCTCTGGGCATATTCAGTTACAGCTATTAGTGCCAGAGAATAGGCTTGAGTCATCGCTGTCATAAAGGTGTCAAACAAGTAGTGGTCGGAAAAGAAGGGATGAACCCATCAATGCATAACAGGATTTGTTTATAAAGGTACCATTTTTAATGTGTACCAGTGATACTGGAGTGAAAGACAAAGAACAGGCTAGTATTCATGATGGAGGGCACTGAAAAGACGGCAGTTACTTCATTTGCCAGAGCAGAAGGATGCAAAGGGAGACCTCTGAAAAGCTCTGAAGCACCCCATTGCTGCGGAAAGAGGACCCATGGGTCACAACTCTGACTCTGAAAGAGTTAAGGATAAGGGCTACATATGACTAGAGCTAGACACATAGTCAGTCATCAGCTGACTGATGGGAACCAAGTCCTTCTGGACACAAGGACCCAGAAGAATCACTGATTCCAATCCCTGGCTCCATACAGGAACACTCAAAAATCAGACCATATTTCTGAGAGCACTGTCCAAACTCTTCCTGAACTCCAGCAGCTCAGTGCTGTGCCCACCGCCCTGTGGTGCAGACCCTTTCCCTAAGCCCTTCTCCCGCCCCTCCCCTGACACAGCTCCATGCCGTTCCCTCGGCCCTGTCGCTGTCACACAGAGCAGAGCTCAGCGCTGCCCTCCGCTCCCTGTGAGGAGCTGCAGCCGCCATCAGGCCTCCCCTCAGCTCCTCTGCTCTGTGCTGAGCAAACACAGGGACCTCAGCAGCTCTTCTTTTGCTCCTCTATTGCTGGTCTACAAACTTGTGACCAAATTATGTGTGCAAAAGCATGATGTGTAGATTCCCACAGAAAACAGAAGGGTCTGTTCTCCACATCAGAAAATAAGGCGACTCATGCAGCCAGATGTGTGCAGGTGTACACACACACATTCACACATACATATGGTGCTTTGGCACACACAGAGTAGATTTTTCATGCACTCACGTGAGTAAGAGTGTTGAAAGCAGTTTTTAGTTTGTCCCTGACCTGGTCAGCATGTCAGTGGGAATATGCAGCTATATATTTAATTTATTTAATCCTATAATTGGCAGCAGAGATCAGTATTTATAACAACAGTGTAGTCTTTCTTCTTGCTTATGTCCAGCTACTACTCGGTCTATTTGACTTGTTTGTGCTAAGTGCAATAATGACAGCCCAAAATAGTAGAAATAAGTTATCCATATGAAGTGGGCCAAATCCTGCTCAGTTCTGCTCCGTGATGTTATTGAGGACAGTTGTTTGTTGCAGCTGAATTTGAACCAATATGTCTAAACTGCAAAGCTTTCTGCACTACAGATTTGCTGTGTTGAAGCTACAAGGGTCAGCACAATGACACGGTGATGCAGGTAATAAGCCTGAGAGGGCACTTTATACTTTCCAGCCAAAATGTATAGTAAATGAGAGGAATATGTAACTATTACGATAAAATAATTCAATGGTGTAAACCTTGCTTTATGTGGTTCACAGTGTCAGAAAATCAAAGGTTATAAAGGCATGGAGAATGTATGGGAACAAGATCCTCAGAACAAAGGCAAGATGGTGATTACTGAGCAGGCTGCAAGGAAAAACTTACAGAGCTACTGTCTGTTCTGATTTTTAAGCCGTGTGTCCCACATTAAAAGTGCCATTCAGAATGATCCGAAAAGTTGCTGCTGTGTGCCATTAAAGTGCTATGTTAGCAGCTACTTCCCTAGTAGCTCCCTACTACAAAGCTTTTGTATTTCCTTTGGAAACGCTGAATTTCTATGCACGTTTTCTGTCCAGGAGAACTAAATTTACAGCTTTTACAGATGGCATTGACACTATATTCACTAACCTTGCTCAGCAAGACCTATTTCTGTGTAAAGATCCAAAAATAGCTTTTGGACTGCAGCAGTGTTGCAGGTTTGGAACAAAAAACCTGAGGCTAGTGGAAGTTGTACCTGACCCCCATTCCTCATCATTACCCTGTTACTGGAGCATCATTCTTATTGATAGTTCATGCGAGCGCTTCTAGCTGATTTTGTCTGAAGCAGACTGTAGGGATGTCAAGTATAAACTACTCTGCTGGCAGATAAATAAGAACTATGAGAAGGAGAGGGGTAGGAGAAGGCAACTGAGCTGCCAAGGTGTATAGATCCTCCACCAGTGCATCTGCTTCCAGGGAGAATGTCTGTCAATGCCTCAGCAAAGCAGTGAAATCCATCTGTCATACTGACATAAGTAATTTAACTCAAACACTGCAAAATAAAAGATGCAAGTGTCTTTTAACCCATTAGGTCTTTTTTGGCTTTACACATCTTCATATTCTACGTCTAAGCCTTCTTTAAGTTTCTCGCAAAGTTTCAGATAAAACTCAGTCACTGACTTACTTGAAGAAATTGAGGTGTGGATTTCTGTGAGTATAGATATTTCTTCTACCCATATTTTATGACATATTTTATAAATTGCCATGCTGATTAATCATCGGATTGTACATTTTAAGATAAATGAAGGTCTAATTTTTTTAAAGTTCTTTTTAAAAATATTTATCTTCTATTTAGACTTTTGGTGAGGAAGTATCTTCAGGGAAGATTTTTAGTGAAATCTAACTTATTTGCTATCAATGTATACATCAGTCACTGAGAACATCAAATAGCAGGTTATACACACTAATAGCCACTTGTCATTTTCATCTCCCTTTTTTTTTTAACCTCTCCAGACATAACTCGCATTAGATGGAACTGAAAAGTTAACATGCAGAATTATTTTCAAAGAGGAAAGCCAGAAGATATTTTTCATTCAATTTAATTATTTCTCATTCATTTTAATTAAAAAAAAAAAAAAAATGTTGAACTGAAAACATTTTTTTTTCACGGAAAAGAAAAACAGTGAGATACTAACAGTTTTATCAAATCTATCCCTAAGATAGAACCCTAAGACAGGAGGGAAATTGACTTTTTACAGGGGCAGATAAGACAAGGTGGAACAATTTTAAACTAAAAGGTAAATATAGTTTAGATGTTAGGAGGAAATTTTTACTCAGAGAGCACTGAGGCAGTAGCATAGCTATGAAGGCCCTGGAGATGTTCAAAGATGTTGGACTGGGACCCTGGGCAGCCTGGCCTATTAGAAGGTGCCCACAGCAGGGAATTTGGAACTGGATGATCTTCAACGTACCTTGCAATCCAAGCCATTGTATGATTCTGTATCTTTTCCTCCTAGTAATTCTTCTTGCTAATTCAATCAGATTACAGCTTCTTATCTGGTTTTTTACTAAAAGGTAATAATTGAGTAAATCTTCTATCAATATCCATAAAACTAATAATTAGTATTCTATCTCCTATAGTATTTTTTAATACTTTCAAACACCCTCACAAGCATTTGCCAATTCAGTCTCAGAACATCGCTCTAAATTAAGAATTGTAGCAAATGTGTTATAAAATACATTTGAGATTAAGAACAGTATTGTTCAAGGTTTTTTCCCACTCATACTTTGAAACTCACAATTATTTCCTATACACAAAATGAACCCTTATTTTTAAAACACTGATACTTATTTAAGCTGACTGCAAGGGAAACAATTTCTGGCTAATGAAGCTCTTTACAGAGTGGAGCAGAGAAAACCAGAGGGAGCTTTTTGCTGGATGAAGAGGCCAATGCGTTGCACAGTAACAATTTATCAGAAGCCTCTGGCACTGCTGTTGTGGTGGGGAGGTGCCACGCTGGTAATTCTATTTGGCATTATAAAAAGCAGATAGTGCTCCAGTGTTCTTTGGGACGTAGGCTGCAGATTTTAATTGTACTTTTTACATTTATAGAATAAACAGACGGTGTGTCCTTCTGAGACAGTCTTGTTATGGAGTTGTAAGCAGCCAAAATCTCATGTGCACATGTCCCATGCGCTGTGCAATACCCAAGCAGAGCACCCACATCATCTCTGGGTGCGTTTGTACCTGCACAGGCTCCCAGCACGCAGTAGTGCCCCCAGATGCTGCCTGTGTGCCACACACTTTGCCTCGTGGGAGCTCTTTAACCATGCCCTCCCACCTCCAGTGTCACACTGGCAGCAGCATGTTGGGAATGCCAAAACTATTATATGGCCCCATCTGCTGTGAGTGCTGAGAGTGCCAGAAATAGATTCACTCATGATGCTGTGCAACATAGCATCACAACTTCCGATCTGTGTTTAGAAAGAAAAAGGATTCCTATCATGGGACTGCTTCAGCTCTGACCTTGCCCAAGGTGTTTGCATTTGTCACTGCTGGGGATGCACCGATGTGATGACGTACCTTCAAAGCAGGGCTCTGCAGAAGTTACTGCAATCTGAAATAAGCTACTTCTCTTCCCTCTAGGAATTATATTAGTTACTAAGAAAGGATAGTAACCTGGTTCTCTGATTGTAAAATAACATGGTACCTTTGTGGACACATCCTCCTGTGAACATCCCTGAATTAATTGCTATTCAAATTATTGCCTGTCATTTAGGAAATAAATTCAGCCTTAACTTTAAAAATTTAATATATGGCAACCATATCTAATTACTTGCCTCCATTGCTAAAAACATGTGCTTTATGTCTAACTGAGCAGGTTTTAGTTACAACCAGTGGAGTTAAATGCTGGCTGTGAGACTGAAGAACTATCTATTACTTGGTATCTATTTCTGCAAACACCATGGAAGTACTTGCAAAATGTGACAAAGTCACCCCTTCAGCTTCATTTTGCTAAGCTAGACAGATTCAGGTCTGAGCAACCCACATAAATCACATTTCCTACTCCTATAATGTTTTTCATGAACTCTCTCCTCTGATTTGTCATCTTCCTGCTTAAATTGCATGCACCATAACTGGGCAGAGACAGCCAGGACAGTTTAAAGCAGTTTCATACACAAAGGTTATTTATCCTCCCAAGTCCTGCTGGTTTAATTCTCTGCTCCACAATCACGTTATATCTTTGCCCTGAAACTAGAGCAGGAGCTCAATTTCAGTTAAAATATTTTTCTATGCCTTTACACCTTTTAAGTGTCAGAAATTATAAGAAAAATAAAAGACAACCCATGTAAGTGTGCTCCAGACTTTTCCTTCATGAAGACAAGCAAGCAAACAAACAAAAGCCCCAAGTAAACCCTTCACCATTTACCTAGATAATCTAACTCAGGTGTTGTCTGTCCTTTAAGATCTACACTCTCCGCTCAATAAAACGTCTATTTACAGATGTTTCAGTCTTGGCTTCTAAGACTGAGTAGCACAAGATTCAGTTAAACACATGCTGAAATGACACTGAAAGTTATGTCCTCTGTCTATCAGCTTCTATAGGAAAACACTGTTTTTAGACACTATTTAATAACTACTGATGCATAAGAAAGATGTCTCTGGGGCGGTGTTGCACAGAAGGAGCTGTGAGAATAAAACAAATTAATCTCAGCAGTGA
This sequence comes from Chrysolophus pictus, assembly GCA_037305975.1. Lineage (NCBI taxonomy): Eukaryota > Metazoa > Chordata > Aves > Galliformes > Phasianidae > Chrysolophus > Chrysolophus pictus. The sequence goes on from CM074576.1 coordinate 184,266,355, forward strand.
TAAGCCAATGCAAATAGACAAACATTTTTTGAATCATTTATTTTGTAATAAGTCATTACCATTGAGAAACCTGCAGAGCGTTGGATGTTCAAAAGTTTAGGTAGCAGAGAGACCTATGTCAAAACCTAAGAAAACAATGAAAGATGTATATGTACAGGAGTATGGATTCCATCCTGTTACTGACAGCAGCTGCAAGACAAGCTATTGGTGCAAAAATGATACATGAGTGATATTAGCTACCTCTACAGTTTTGTAACTTTACATGAAGAATGAATGATATACAAATATATTGAATCCATCCCAGACTGTTGACACATTATAACCTTGACTATGTAAGCACAAAGTCAAAATTCAACTAATTTGTCATTAAATGATGCAAATATAATCCTTTACATTCACTTTAATAACCTCTTTTCACATGTTCAAGAAAGAAGTATGTTCTTATCAAGGCTTTTATCAACACTCGCATTAAAGAAACTCCCTAGATATTTTGGTTTCTAGCTAGGCTCCCACAATAATCAGCTGTTTTTCATCTGTGACTTATTTAAGCTAAATAAGCATGTAGCTATGCTTAGAATCAAAGGATCACAGGATAATTCAGATGGGCTTGGACCTCAGAAGGTTGCTAAGTCCAACCTTCTGCTCAAAGAGGAGTGACCTGTTGAGTCAGACCAGGTAGATCTGGACTTTATTGAATTGACTCTTGAAAACATCCAAGTACGCAGACTGTACAATCTCCCTGGGCAGCCTACTCAACCTTCTGATGCCCTTGTGGTGAAAGTTTCTCCATCTATCCAGATCTATAGCTATTGCTCAGGTTCATAAAGCCCAGAATACATTTGGCTATCTGGATCCCTCAGAAGTCTTGCTCTCAAGCGTATTGACTATTCTTTCTGTTCGCTATTATCTGAAACCTTGATGACAGTGCCAGGATAAACTTCTCATTTATCACTGGCATCCATGTAGAATGCAGTTAACCACTAAGCTCTGCAGCCCGCCATTCAACCAGTTTTTTACCCATCTATTTGTATCATGCCATTACACACTTAGACATTAGATACAGTCACAGTATATGGCATAATGGAGAAAGATTAGAGTCAAACTTTTAGTTCTCTTGATCTGGTGAAAGCTAAACTGATGGACAGCTTGTATTTGATTAATGTGACTTGATGATGAAGGCAGCTTCTTATTTTTGCTGAGAATTTACCATGTCAAAGGCAGATTCATAAATGTATCTGAAAAAAACTACAGTTTTCACAAAATGTCTGAAAAAGCCTTCACATGTGAATATTGTAACCAATTCTGATACTTGTTCATGAATAACTGGCTTCCACGTCTCTGTTATGAGTGGGCAATGGAAAGACGAAACATGAGAAGATGATAAAACAGTGTGAAGACAACAAGCTTTGAAGTTAGGAATATATTTGATTTTATTGATGAATAATTGGAATCCCCATTCACTAAAAAACATCATATGCATTTTACAAAGGATCACTCAAAACTTATTATTTATTTAGTGCGATTCATCTTCCAGGTACTTTAATGATTAGAACATCACAAATGAGGGAAAAAAATATATATATGTGTGTGTGTGTGTGTGTGTGTGTATAATATTATCTAGTTCAGCCTCTACCAGTACAGAAGTTTTTCTTGCCTTTGTCCTACATGCTCATATAAAAAGTCTCTTTAGGTACTGGAAAGTCACTGTAAATCTCTCCTGAACCTCCTCTTTTTCAGGCTGAACAAGCCCAACTCTCTCAGCCTTTCTTCGAAGTAGCTTCAGCACTCTGATCATCCTTATGGCTCTCTTCTGGATCCACTCTAACAGCTTTCATGTCATTCTTATGCTGGGGTCCCCAATCTGGATGCAATACTCGAAGTGGGGTCTCACAAGAGTTATTTCTCTGAGAAAAACCCTAAGGCACCTCATATGGGGAACGTGGCACAGCAAACACAGGACAATACAAATACCTAACCTCGCAAAACACCAAAGTAGCTCTGTAAAAATACTAAGCTTGATCAATGAGCTTTCATTTTTTCTTTATCGTTTCTAAATTCATGATTATTACTCTTCACTAAAATACATATGTGGTTTTCTTTGAAAAAAAAAAAAAAAATGTGGCTCATAAAGGGTTTTGAAGGACAGAATGGTTAAAAACTGATCAGACTAAGTCAGGAAAACTTTCCAGGCAGGAGAGAGCAAGGCTGCACAGATATGAGCAGAGGACTACACTGGAGGATGGCTATGGAAAGAGTGAAACATTTCTTACCATTACAGCCAGATATTTTCTATTTTGCTTATTTTAATTGGTAACACATCACAAAGATGCACATACAGAAAGAAGAAGTGGAGATTATATAAAATATGTGCAAAGATACCCACAAGTCTGTCTTACTCGTCATCTTCAGTATTCCTTTCAAAATGCATCAGACGTTTAAAAAGCATTTAAACTCACAGGTAATTCAAGTGGCTTTTCAAGTGCTTTGTACAACCCTTTTTCAACCTAAAATGGAAGTTTAAGATTTCACTAATTCTGTTTTTCATCCCTGATGGCTTTCTCTGTAGCTATCTGTTTGCAAGACAGGCTCAAAATGACAGTAGTGTCCCATGCACTGAAATAAAAAGGAAGGTTTCCTTAGCAACAATATCGACAAAAAAGCTCTCATGATTTTCTCCCTCACTCCTGTGTCTTCTTAATAGCTTGAATAATCCAAATAGTGGGGAAAGGCAACATGCATTTGATCTTAATGAACTGCAATGGCTAGAGACAGCATGAAAGCAAGCAAAGGTATCTGAGCTATTTATAAACAAGTGGATCAGATGACTCAGATTCAGCAGCATTTGGAATTATTCATATTATTTTCAGTGAGTCATTTAAGGAGATACTTAATTGTGTCAGGCTGTGTGCAAAATATTCTAATATTCTGGTAAAAAGACTTTCTTTTTACCAGCAGTTCGATCTGATAATTGTAATATATAGGAGGCTAAGTATGAGTTATACCTTCAATACCACTGAGAAATGGGGGAAAAGGCAGTAGTGAATTATCAGGGTGTAAAATGAAGTGGCCATTTGAATCCTGAACTCTGAAGATGACTTGGACTTGTTTGTGGCTTCTTAGCCCCAGATCAATTTTCACCAGACCTGTTTCCCACACATCAGTTTTGACTATTTGGGGCTTCTTTTAACACTTCATCTCATATACAATAGTCATTCTATCCATAGATGGATTTTTCCCATGACTGTGAACATTGCAGAAAATATCAAACAAAATGTGAAAAACAAGTCATTCTTTGAATGGAGCATTATCTGTTTGTTTTCATTATTTAGCATTTAACATTCACAGTATTTATTCAGCATTTACAATTACAGATTTCTGTCACTTATTATAAGACGGCTCATCCTGAACAGCTATGTGCATCTTCAATGTGACTGTAGATGATGAGGACTATTTCCTTCTTGTGTTACTATGGGAACATCTGCCATACTGGAGATGCTAGTCGGGGATATGGTCCTCACAGCTACCTTTACACCAACTTATTTATTGTTGCTTCTGAGAATATCTATCTAAAAAGTAAAATACCATGGTTCATGGGAAGGAAGCCCTCTCAAAGTCTGGCCACAGTTAACAACTGAAATTGACTCCATATTCTGGCCTTCAGTTTCTGGATAAAACATTGACCATGAGACTACCAGCTATAGAAACTGGAAACATAGCTGAGAACAAAGCAGAAAAATGAGCACTCCCAAATCTTCCGTAGTTGAATTCTACAATTGCAAGCTGGAGGCATTTGACACACAGCCAAATACTTGTCTGAGATGTTAAGTGATAAGCAATGTGTAATTAACAAAAGTCTTTGCTGATCCTTCTGGGACTGAGAAAACATCTAACTATCATTAGCATTCACTGGATGCCAAGACCAAATGTATAAATATTACATTAGTCAAACATGAATATAAATGAAAAATGAAGTATGTGAAACTAGAGCACAAAGTGAATGTAGAAAAAATTGGGAATGTCAGAAATGGGAAAAAACGATTCAGTCACTGCAACAAAAAATCCATTGTTAATGACAATAGGGACTGACACTGAACTCTGTAACTTCAATCCATTTCACTGTGTGGGACAGGGCAGTCAATAACAACATCTGAACTTAGGTGTCTATTGTTAATGCACAAACTTCCAGGATGCTCAGTAAGGATGAAGATACAGTCTTGTTGATCATATGTAAGTGCCCCAGCGCTGGACTCAGAAAGATATCAGGGACAATAAGGACTGAAAGATTTGAAACAGGAGCTTGAAAAAGAGTTTGAAACAGGAGATGTGTCCTTCTGGAACAGCAGCTGGAAGTCCACTGAGATACACAATGCCTAGATATACGAGGACTGCTCTCAAATTGATGCCTTCTATTTTATTACATTGGTCTACGACATCAGAGGTGGATATTAATGTTATGGCAGAAGGAGTTGAACCTTCCCATCTGTATTCCATTCAATTTGGTGCCATATGACAGATGGCAGCAGAGGGGATGTCTGACAGAATGGCGTCTGACGTGGAAGTGTATGTGAAACAAAAGTGTGTCACTGAATTCCTCCATGTGGAAAAAATGGTGCCCATTCATTGACACTTGCTGAACAGTTATGGAGACCAACCAGTGGAGGTGAACACAGTGAGGCAGTGGGTGGTGCATTTCAGTAGTGGCAACAAAGACAGTGGGTCACCTCCGCTGGTGCAGATTTTCATGAGTGCAGCATGCAGACTCTTGTTCATTGCTGGTGGGTGAAAATACACAGCTAATGATTGTAACTATGTCAAAAAACAGTGTTTTGTAGCTGAGAATTTGTCCTATCAAACAGTTTTATTGTGCTGTTTGTATCTGTTGTAGTTTCCATGGAAATAAATAGAATGCATTAATTGAGAATTCAGAAGTGATTGTTTGATGTACCCTGTTGCTCCCATTTACTATATATCATGCACATGGAACCATCTCAGGACACAAAACGTGCATTTTTTTTCTGATGAAGCTAACCCTGAACATGACCGTTGGCTACCAAAGGGAATTCACTCTGCAAGACTACAATAGAGCATAACTCAGTGGATATTTGCAGTGCAGGCACTGGGACCACAGGATATGTGCTTTTCATTTTATAGATCTGCATCTACATCACCAAACTATCTGTTAGTGTATGTTTTTCTAAATGATACTAAACAAAATGCTTTGTTTGATTAACTGAAATCTCCTAGATTGATACAGTACACAGAGTCAAAAGGAATTATTTGGTAAAGCCTAAAGTTGACATCTAGTGGCTGATCAGCTGAATCCCTTCATAGGCTTCTCTGACTAATTAATTGGATCTAATTAACCAACAGCAGAGGGATGTCAGACTTCTATACACGTGTCTTAACACTGAACTGACTCCTATCTTTGTGTCAGCATCGCAAAATCTTCTAGGGACAGTTAATTTTGTGATCATCCTCCTCAAGGATTACTAGAAATTATAGTCTTTCTGCTTTGTCAGCAGCAGCTAAAATGGTGTAGATGAGCTTGGATATCCAATAGGTAAACAGAGCCCTCCGATGCTCTTGGCTATATATCCAACACCTTTCAGAAGCTCTACGTTAAGTATCAAAAGAAAACCTACACAGAATATCAAGTACTACTGAAATGTTTAATAAAAGGTGAATAAAATGCAGCTAATAGACAAAAAAGAAACATACAGGCAGGTTAGTGTCTGAAAAACAAATTTCTTTTATTTGTAGCCTGATGTTATTTTCTGCTGTGACCTTTCATTTTAGCTTGAAGTAAGAATTCTAATTCGTAACCTAAATGAAAACTGCCCAAACCTTGTATAAAAAAATAAGCAATACTTACTTACTGTGTGACTTGGAAAAAATAACAAATAATTTTTTGATGGAAAATATTTATTTTTTTCTTAAAACTGGTTCTGGAAAGAATAAGGATCATAATTCCCAAAATGAATTTCTCTGTTCATTATTTTATCTTCAGTTTTCCTAAGTGAGACATTTTCTGTTGCACCTTTTAAAAAATACTCTATTCTCCAAAGACTTTTGTTATCAGAAGTTAATACAGAGAACTAGATCAGATCCTTCCTTTTTAATTTCATTTGGCTATTCCACTAATACTTCTCACAACATCCTAAATAGCCGCTATTCCTTGCTGACATTTACAAATTTCAAATATCTGAGAGTGTGTTTTGCAGCCACATCATAGATATACAGACCATTTAATCTTTTCATCATACTGTTCTATCCAGACTCTATTAAAAACTGAATTGAATAAATACATAAATACTCTGAGTAATCAAACAAAATACTCAGTCTACTTTATTCACACTACTGACAGCTTATTTCTTCTTTGGGATTTTTTTTTTTCTAAAAAGTAATTCAAACCTGAACTTGAGTGCAAACTTTATGTAGCAATCAATAGAAAACCTTCCAACTCACTCTAGTCACTAATAAAATTTTTGTCACAAGAGTTTTCAATTATTACAAGTTACTGATCAATTTTAGCCCAAAGTAACTGGGCAAAAGCTGGGATACATTATCATGAATTATATAATTTCTTTGTTTACTGATGAAATAATCAGCAAAGACATGACTCTCAGTACAGGTCCTCACTTTGTCAGTGTTCTGTAATAATAAGGAACACTGAGAATATGAAAATCTATGCACAGTGAAGACTTTCACTTAAATAGTAAAGTGAAGACAATCACAAAGCAGTGTGTTTATGGAAATGCTGTAAGGAACAGCCACAATGGCTGTTGATGTATCTGCAGAGATCCGAGCACACTGAACACAGAATAAATCATAAATGGAGAACGCAAACATGTTGTGTACCAAACCAAAGGGATATTCCAATTCCCAAAGTAATAGCCACTGAAATAGATATATTACTTAGTGTATTTTCATTTCTTAACAGCATTTATTTCTAACTCATTTGCTAAACAGTATGCATTAAGATATTTTTTGGTAGCTGTCACTGAAAATATAGTTCTATGTGGTAACAAAACAGAGATTAACACTTTACAGTTTAGGCTCTTCCAGGTTCATCAGCTGACCTAGATGAGTACATCATAACTTTACTTTTGTTAGTGGCTATAAGATAGAAGAATAAAAGCTTTAATATCCCAAACCTAAACAGCAAAATTCATCTCATAATTTTCAGGTTAAAATGTCTACTTAGTGATACAATAGCCATATCGTGGCAATAAGTTGCTCCTAGTCATATACATTTCAATTTATTTCATGCAGGTTGCATTCAACTTTATTTCTATAAACTCTAATTTATCTTGTATGATGGAAATTGTGCATTTATTATGTCACTGAGTGTTTAGCAAATATATAGTAGGTTGCTCTAAAAGTAATGCCTCCTATTTATTTCCATGGAAACTAGAACAGATACAAAGAACACAATACCACTACTTGACAGAAAATTATCAGCTACAAAACACTATTTTTCAGCATACTCACAATCATTAGCTATTTATTTTTTTGCCAGCGATGTACTTGAGCCTGCATGCTGCAGTCGTGAAAATCTGCACAAGCAGAGATGACCCACTACCACTGGTGCCACTGCTGAAATGCACCACTGCCTGTCTAGCTGTGCTCACATCCACTGGTTGGTCTCCACAAATGTCCAGCAAGTGTTAGTGCATGCCAATGGGCGCCATTTTTTCTACATGGACACACCTTTTTCTTCAGTGACGCACCTTTGCTTCATATGCACTTTCATGTCAGACTGCCCCTCCACTGCCACTGTCAAATGGCAAAAAAATGTAATGGAATTGATACTGCCACAATGAGAAAAGCCACAGACTGGATGTATTTATGCCAGAAAAGGTGGCCTCTTGTTGGAATAGTTTGTCTTATTCAAGAAAACCACGGGAAATCTGTTCTTAAAAAAACATACAACTATTTGGGTAACGTAAGCTACATTTCCCCAATAAGGTTTTGGCTATTTGAATAGATAAGAAAATATGTGTTAGTGTAAGGAAACTTTTAACCAAAAAACGTTTAAGACAATCCAAGACTTAATGCTTTTACTGCATAACTTAGTTAAAAATATACATCATTTATGGTATTGAAACATTTGCTTTTATTCAACCAAAGCTTTAATCAAACTCCTGCCATTTTCAAAACTATTTAGTGCATTTCAGAATTAAGTATTTCTTATCCTTCATATATACTTTCCTGATCTTGTCATTTTTCTCAGAAGGTTCTTCTAATATTAAAAGGCCAGTCTTTTCTAGACATTTTTGGAACTTTCCACATTACGCTTATACATCCTCCCAATGTTTTACTTGTTCCTTGTTTTTTTGGTTGAAAAGAAAAAAAATGTTTTACTTGTAGAGCGAGTTTGAGTTGCCTGGAACCTAAATGAAGTGCTCTGAACTGTGGGAGACATGCTCAGATATAGTTCCCCTTTCACACAAATGTTCCAAATATTTCTTTATTGCCACACTTCAGAAGCGATTCTATCTCAGACTCATTGATATATTTTGATATATATTGATATATTTACTAAACTTATTGCTATCTCAGTTCGTTGCAGTTGCAATCCTTGCTTTCCAATTCTAGGTGAAAGATACTCATTTTCAGTTAGTTACTGATGGTTCGTGTGGGGCCATTCAGACATGTATCTGTTACGTGAAAATATGTCTTAAACACAGCTCTTCAAAAAAGTGTATAAGTTACCTAGAGGAAAAGATTTTATAGCAAAATGTATTTCACAAGTACCAGGAGAGAGAAAATTGCTGAACCTAGAAATTACAAACAATAACAACAAAAAAGAAAAAAAAAAATCTATTATTAGAGTATGAAATAATCAAGGAGCTAATGAAAATTGGAAAATCTGGTGAAAATGATAACAAGCTATTGACTGTGTTTATTAAGACATGTTTTTCATGGAAGAAAAACATTAAATTTTGAGAAAGAAGTTCTGTGGGGATTTAAGATATCTCGCCCTTCATAAGCTACCATTGAAACCCATTAGTTTGGAAAAGGCTGGGGAAGCTTGAAAGTTGCAAAGGAGCACTTTGTACTAACAAGCATCACCCCTGAGGAAATAATAAAAGAAGCGGGTAAGAGAGTTCCTCTCTTACATTTGCTGTAATGAAAACAAGAATGAGAATGTATCAAAGGAAGAGCCACAAGTCAGTGAAGGTGTGCAGGAAAGAGATAGTGTCCACAGAGGGCAAAATGAAGTAATTCTAGTGCAGAGAGAGAAAGGATGTACTCTTTACCTGATTTGACTTGCAAATACGTTATATCAGGAAAAAAATGCTGGCATAAAGTCATTAATAAACAATGATAGCTGGCATTCAGGCCCCGAAAGAGGTACAAGGATGGCCTAGCATGGAACATGAAATTCATTGTGTGACTCTGTGGGTAGTGAGTCCTTTCCCTGGACTTTTACGAGGGAAAGGCAATTTGCAGCATCAATGTGATCTTCCCTAAGTTCCACAGACCTCTGAACTTATCAAAATCAGTTCCAATATGAACTAAACCATGGATGGAATCGCTTTTGGTGTGTTTGTTTTCTGAAGAAGCATAATCTCCCCAAATATGCTTTTGTTGCTGTAAGCAAATATACCAGATTCGCGTTTTTCAGCTTCATAATATCTACTGCTTTTCCAACCATCCTACATTATTTTTCAGTACTTCAATGTTTTGTTTACTAAACATCCTGCAATTTTGCATCACTTGCAAAAGATATTTCACTTGAAAGCCTTCATATTCCCTCTAATTCACCTGCTAATTCTCTTTTTTTTTCCAGTTTTTTTTCACCTTGATTCCACTTCTTCCTTCTTGTGATGCTCTATGGTAAGGTCCCAGGTTACTTATGATAAATCATTCAAACACTCAGACAACAGTGCTATAGCAGTGAAGCTGGTGCAGAAAAGACAGTGAGCACTGACTGGAACTAGCACAGTGAATTGACACATTGATAATTTACATTGAAGGTCCAGAATTCTGAGCATCTGAGTGCCAAAAACCAATCAAAAAAAAAAAGGATGGGAAATCAGGAAAGAATCCATTCACTGATTCTAAGAATATTTAGAAAGTATTTATGGATACTTTAGATATACTGAATAAATTACAAGATAGAACGCTGGGTGGGAGAAGTCAGGGAGGAATATGATTATTACCTCTCTTAGGAGGGTCAAACCCAGATAAAGAAGAGAAATTATTTGGGATGGCTGTATTGGATATAAATAGGAACAGTGCATTGATGCTGTGCAAAAGGAAATCTTCAGCCAAGTATCAGGAAGCATTTTCTCAGTGGTAGGATGTTAGATTACAGAGCTGTCTCCCAAGGGAGGCAGTGCTTCAATGTATGAGTCATTTAAAATTAGACTGAAACAAAGCACCTGCAGATACCGCAGGCGACGTTGGCAGGCAGACAATCTCAGTGACCTGACAAGTCTTAACCAGCCCTCCTTTCTATCATTTCATTTAATTTTCTTCAGTTCATATTCAGGAAAATGAGAAAAATAGCATTCTGTGAAGCAGTTTTATTCATTTCCTCAAGTGCCTGATTACAAATGAAAAATACATAAACTATCATAAATATTCAGATATCTGACAGATAAAACTGATGATCTACTAAACTGCTCTCTGGTTTATGTTATTTAGGAAGTTGTTTCAAAGCATCCCCCTTCCTCTCCTACTACAGTGATGAATTTTGTTTGCCAGAAGGTGAGACAGCCAGTGGTAATCAAATACATAAATGAGATTTAGTTATACCTGGAATTATAGTTAGAGCATTTATTTTTGGACTCCTACTGCTTGAAACATCTAACTTTGCAGTCACTGAGCAATACCAAAGCAAAATGGTAGCAACAGATATGAAGATGCTTCTAGAAACCATTCATGTGATAACAGCAAGGAGTTAATATATCTGTCACTTTATGTTGCAGAATATAGGAGCAAAAAATGTAGAATGGCAAATAAAAGTTCAGTTTTGTCTAAATCAGGATAACAGATAACAACCATTGCAGAAAATGAGCACATGACTTCCTTGACTAGAAATGAGGATTTTTAATATATTTAACAAATTATATGCCTGAAGAATAGCTAATAGAATATCAATATTTAGGTAAGGGGCTTGGGGGAAGAATATCTGAAGACCCAAAAACATACTGACTCATTATTCTGACCTCAAAACTGTGCAAAGCTTTAAAAACTCTTTGAAGAAGAAACACAGTTACCTGATCTCTGTTTAATTTGGAAGTTTTAACTGGAGCTTTGTTTTGGAAGGGACTAAAATAACAGGATTTCTTTAGCTTAGCATAACAAGGATAGAAGACAAAGATAGTACCTCTGCTGGTAAGGGGCAATTGTAAGCATGAAATTAAATATGAATTGGTATCTAAATATTGTACTCAATGTAGTTTCAGACATGGTAAGTTGCCCTCTGTAGCACTCCAGTAACTGTTCCAGAAAAGTGCAAATTTTGTAGGTTATGTGCCCAATCTTCCACTTTCACATGGAAACTATGCTGGATATCATACATACAATGGTACCTTAAAATGTAGAGGATGATAAGCTTTAGTATCTTGATTTCATCACAAAGACATGTAAAGGAAACACAGCAATGACATAAAAGTGAATAACATGGGCTTGTAAGAATGAAGGTCAGAAGTTACAGACTGTTTCCTAAGTAGAACAAGAGCAATGATCAGAACAGTATTTCCATAGGACATAAGGGCAAAATTTATTACTCTGAGGTTGATCTTGATAAGTTTATAACAGCAAAAGGATTCCAGATTGGCTTCTATTTCTTAGTAAGACCCTAATTCTATTCCTTAGTAAGATCCCATTCTGCATCCCTGCAGAATGAGGGAGGCTCTTGTGATCAAAGCACACAACCAAAAGTATGTGAGGCTGGACAGCGTGGTAGAGAAAGCTTTAAACTAAGAATTATGGGGAAGGCAGAGATTCCTCAACAAACAAGTGAGGAAGTTGTAGATGTGGTAGGCAAGTCAACGGTCAGGGGAAATGACAACTTAAAGGACACTCCATTTAATAAGGGAACACATGCGAGAAAGGAAATGCATGTGGTACAATCTTACAGGGAAAGTTCTTGAGTGTTTTCTGGCGAGCACACCTGGTTTCTCTGAAATACCTTGACCCTTTCTATACAATGCATCCTATCTCTCTTATATTGTATGTTTGATGAACAGTATTGACCCAAGTAACGAATCCAGAAGTACACAACTGGTGGCTTCCAAATCCATTTTGTACCTGAGATTTCTCTTCTGCAGGCTAAAGTGTCCCAACTGACTCATCCTCTCTTCATCAGAAAGATGTTCCTATTTCTTCATCATCTTCATGACCCTTCACTATTATTGCTCCAGTATGAGCACAGCTCTCTTGTACTAGGGAGCTCTAAAGTGGACACAGTACTCAGATGAGGCTGCACTGGTGCTGAACCGAGAGAAAGGATCACCTCCCTTGACCTGCTGACAATGGCCTTTTATTATGTAGACCAGGATACTGTTGGTAATTTTGCCACAAGGGTGTATAACTTGTTCAGTCAGCTTGTTGTACAGCAGAAACCCAAAGCCTTTCTCTGCAGAGCTGCTTTCCATCCAGTCAGCCCTAGGACACAGTGGGCTGATGAGGCAAGAATGAGAGAGCTGGAAAAGTTTGGACTGCAGAAAGAAGTTTCAAGGGGAATCATTCTGTATAATAAATACTTGATGGGACAGAAATATACTCTTATTGGTGTTGCCCAGTTGCAGGACAAGAGGCAATGGAAAAGAATTAAAAATGGGTAAACTTCATCTGAACACAACAAAAATTTCTTAGTGAGGGTGGTCACATTGGAATAGGTTACTCAGAGAAGCTGTGGAGTCTTCGACTGCTAAGATATTCAAACCCAACTGGTCATGGCCTTGAGTAACCTGAGTTAGCTGACCCTACTTGAGCAGGGTAGTTGGACTAGATGATCTGAAGGGGCTCCTTCCAATCTAAAGGATTCTGGGATTCTGTGAGCCTGTAATCTGAGCATGATCATTCCATAGTCTGTGCCAGATAGAACAAGAGTAGACAGACTGACAATCTGTCAGTCAGATAAAGTCGCTGAAATGTCAAAGCATATGAAACTTAATAATATCGGGTTTACTTATATAACCAGACCTAGAACTTGACCTCTACCTGTCAGATTTCTTTTGCAGTCCTAGGGAATTTTACAGCTGACTTCCTCTAAATGTATGCTCATCAGGGCTGCTGATGAAAATGGTAGCTTGTCTCCATATCTCTACCCAGTAGGGTAAAATGTTGATGCATTTCGCTACTCTCTGTTTGAAGAGAATTCAGCCCTTGAATTGATGTCTGCTAAAGACATCTTCTGGGATACTAAACAGATCTTTAGTAGCTAAAATTATATATAAATTGCATCTACTTAACTCCTTCGGCACCGGCCATTTAACTTACCATGCTGGAGTCAGAATTGAAGTCCTCAATATAGAGAACAAAATGCCTCTAGGGGTTGCTTAAGAGAAAGAAGCTATACACTTAATGTAACAATATGAATAACCTCCCAGTCACATGCTGTTTTTCCTGGCGAATTCTTGACTCGTTCACACAATGAAAATGCACAGTTTGAAAACATTCAGGAGAAATAGCTATTCAGTGCTTTCAATGCTTATTTTTATCTGAATGTGTGTGCCTTCGTGCCACATATCATGCAAACTTTTGCAGTTGATAAAGTAGACATGCTGTGAAGAGGTTTTTTATCCCTTGATCAATGAACAGAAATAAAACATTAAAGATAGCTGGTTTGTTTTACCTTCTTTTTCCTTGAAAAGTTATGTAGAAAGGGGCTTACTAAACCCTTTTGAAAAACTCCATCTCAAAAACCAATGTAGTATTGAGCACCCTCAGAATGAGAGGTGGAAAGAATGAGATAAAGAAGCAAAGGAAAGCAATTATTCTGTAAATTGCAGTTCAGTTGCATGAAGATTGCTATAAAACTATATCACTGTGTTTGTCCAAATCCTTTTTACAAATAAAGCAAAAAAAGGCATACTGACAATCTGACAGGTTATGGCAGTGCTGAAAGTAGTAGAATCTACAACCTGTAATTAAAGTAAGAACAACAACAAAATACAGTTTATAAATACATTAACAGAATATTGTATGAACAATATATTTATGAGAGCAGAAATCTAGTTCTTGAAAAGTGTCACTGTATGTAATGCAAGTTTCTTCCAGACCCCTGTCTATCTAATCAGAGTGCTGCACTTCAATAAAATGGTTTCTTGAGCTCATACTAGCCTTCTCTGTTGGAAAAGACTATATTAAAAAAAAACAGGCTTTGTACAAGCCCTGCGCCATTAAGGTAAGCACTCCAAACATTCACTCTAGAAACTTAAGATGAGAAGCTGATGACACATTCAAAAACCTGTATGATTCTCCTCAGACTTTGTCCTTTAATCTTATGCCTGGAGTGATTGCCCTTTTTCCCCATGTGACTTTTGCTGATAAAATCACTAGTACGATGAGTCAAAAATCAGTTTAGAATGCAGTAAATTACTCATAATGCTCATAATTAATCAAATAAAAAAGCATACAGAATTGTACGAGCAAAGACTGCCTAGTCTGGAAGACTGCAGGTACAGGTTCTACTCCATCCTGAGTCACTTTAAGCATCAGTTTAGAAGACAGAATAATCTTTTCACTTAATAACCTCCTAAAATACTTCCTCCTTTCTTCTATGAGCTTTTACAGAAGAGCAAGAGAAGAGGTTTACTGAACCACAGTCAGTTTTGTATCCTCATAACACAAAGCACCTCCTGTTAATTTGTGCCAGGAATTTATGCCTTACCTTTACATAAAGTCCCAGTAAGGACAAGTCAACATTCTCATCCCTTCTGTGGATAGCCAAAAAAAAAAAAAAAAAAAAAAAAACCAACCACCAAAAATACAAACAACTTGCTTTATTCCATTCGAGGAAGTATATACACTGTTTACCAGTAGAGCCTTGCGTTATCTAGAAAGCCCCTCCCTAACACTGCTGGTAGCCCCTCAATATGAGGGGCATGAAGTAGCAAAGGCTACTAATGAAGTAGCAAAGGAACTAATACTGTAAGGATATTGCCAGGTGAGGTCATGGAGGGTTTTTAGTAAATAGTGCTGTAAGGGGAATTCCTTTATTTCCGTCATTTTTATTTGCATCTTTTCCCTTCCCCGCTGAATTTCACCACTAAGTATATAAAGGCAGATGTCTTCATACCATCTGTCCCCTTTCCAATTTTTTCAATCAGAGCTTTAATTTAAATTTTCATTGATTAAGAGATTTTTTGTCCTGTCTCAGGCAGAGTAGAGCTTTTCCAAAGACAATAACAATTTAAACATCCTACAAAAGATTTTATTGCTATTTGTTTTAGCTGTGGGGTTTCTATGCTAAACAGGGTACCAATATGGCTGCAAAAATATGACAATTAAATGTGTGCTAGGGATTTCTGAGAAAACTACCTGCAATCAACATCTGCAGACAGGTTAGATTTTTTTTTCTCAAAGGACTTGAATACAAAGCTATGAACGGTCAATGGCTTTTAATTAAGTTTAACTCATAAAGCAAACTACTGTCTGACATATCCCAAGTGCGGGTATTGTGAGGAGATTCCAGCTTCTTGGCATTCTCCTTGTTCATCTGGAATGAGAAGAGCTCCTCATGATAGTGGTGGTACAGGATCTGCTCCGCAGCCTGTGTCCTCTGCCACTAAGGTTCTGACAGGTCTTGCACATAGTTAGCAGAGGAGGAGGAAATGCTTGCACCTTCTCCCTTTTCTCTATACAAAATTCTTTCAAAACATTATTATTGAAAACCACTGATGGAATATTTTGTGATAGTAAGCTGTTTACTTAGACTACTATAATATAAAATGGTAAAATAGTCTGTTTTGGAATATCCCTTCTGGGGTTGTTATAAGCAAGGCTGAATGTAATTCTCTTTAACAGAGTGAGTTAAAGATGCTTAGAATGATATTTGCCCATACCAGAAACTAACACTCCTAGTAAAGCTCTAAGTTGCAAAATCATTGAATTTTTCCATTTGTAAATAGTTAATCTAATGCATTTATTGCTAAACTGCAAGAAGGTAACTGTGAGCTACACCATTCCCAGATCTTCCCAGTGATGCAACCTTCCACTTCTTACGATAAAGGAATGCTACTCACACTCCTAAGAGCCACTCAATCACTGCACTGTCTATCCTTCTCTATTGTCCACCCTTGGTTAGGTTACCAGCTCTTTTTATTCAACACAGTATTCACCCCTTCCACCTCCTCTTGCTTATTTTCTACACTGGGCCCACCACCCCACCTGCATGATTCCACTCAACTCAGCATTTCCTTTCGCCTTTCTAGTTCATGCTAGCAGCGGCTGTTACAAAATAAAATCCCTTTGCATTTCCCCACTACTCCTGACATCCCCTGAGGAAGAACTAATTATATCCACACTATGACATCACTAATCTTATGATTTCATACCTCCTTTGAAGTGTTTCTATGTATGATCATGACAACAATCAAATTCCAGTCCACTGAGACTCACTGCTGTTGCTTTTTTTACCTTCTTGTGCTTCCCCACTGACTGCTTTCATCTATTGTCCTTCATCTCATGCTGCAACTGTAAATTCCTAAGGGAAAGGCTGTCCTTTTCTCTCTGCTTTTACTGCACCTAGTCAGTGGCTCCTGGTCTTTGCCTGGGGCTCAATGACACCATAGCAACAAGAAATAAGGTCAGACTGGTTCTTTCATTTAAAGCTCCTATAACCTCTATGCTTATTAGGGGTGAGCATTCATGTGCACAGAACACAGAGGAAGAACTGTGTCATTAGGCTACAATCACCCTCAGTATCTGTGAGAGATCCTACGTAGATATTTATCCCTGGACATAAAGGTGAATTTGATTTCTTTTCATCATTTTAAAAGTTTATTATTCTCCTGAGGCATTCAAAGAGAATTTTTTTTATTGTAGATTTTCTTCTGGAGCTCCAAATTTGGTGATTGAGAATGTAATCGAAATCAGGGGTGATCTAAGATCACAGCAACATTTTTCTTTGCATTTCTCTATTCTCAAGCAGTCCCAAGAATAGATAGATACCAACATGTGGTGATCATGACTAACTCACATCCTATCTCCTCCTATTGATGACTGAAGGAGTTTAGACTTCAGTTTTTAGATAAAACTAAATTCCAAAAATCTACTTAGTTTGCAGACATTGCGGCACCTTCTCTCCTGCACCATTGTCAGTACTGGTGCATTTTTCTTGTGTAAGACTTTACTGCATCCTTGGAATCTTTTAACATTTATTCTACATTTTGGACTACTTTCTTTTCTGTCTACATGATGTAAAATAACTGGACATATACAGTAACTGGATTACTGTATTTTAATCTATATCAGAATATCTGGATTTGATTTTTGTCCCTGTCCCTGCTATTTTTACTGGAAATACAATTGAAGCCACCTATATGGAAAAAAAAAAAAAAAAAAAAAAAAAAAAAAAGGTATCTTTTACTTACACACAATGTAAAACAGAATAACTATAGCTGAATACAGATTAAACTCAGCATAGTTTATTTTTGATTTTTTTTCTTTGTTTCTTTCTTTAATCAGAAACTGCTGCACTTTGAAACAAACACTCCTTTTAGCGCTTGCTTTTTGTTGGCCTTTTATCTTTTTTTTAATTAGCTCACTTGGGAAGTAATGTAACTGTTTTGCTGAAAAAGTTGTATCACTGTGTACCCTGTGTAGCTGAATCCTTCTTTTCAATTAACCATACAAATCCTGGCGCTTCTCAAACATTTATATTGAATTACTCCACAGTTGGCACAGCCTTCTTCCCTCAATGCCCTTCATTTTCCTTAAGATTATCTTGATAAGAAGCAGTCCATTTCTTTTTTTTTAATTATTTTTATTTTTTTGCTGGCAGGCAACAAGATGCACACTTTTGTTTACCTATCAGGAATCTACCGTAGCAGCCACGAACAGGGTTGTATGCAGTACTGCAAAGCCTTAGAATACCTTGCTATTGAAACAAGTAATGAAAGCTAGGTTTCAGAAAAACAAAACAAAACAAAAACCCCAAACCATAAAAACCAAACAACTCCTCACAGTGTCACAAAAAATGAATGTTTACGCCTTACTGCAAAGTGCTTTCTGCCAAAAGCACAGAAATACAGAAGTTACAGTCCAATCTTCATTAGCATACAGAAGTCTTACATTGGTTTTATAGATCATTTTGCAAACCAGGTAGGAGACTAATGCTCACCCTTGCTCCCAGATAACTCCTCAGTACAGGTATGTGAGAAGCATCCTTCTCACACTGCTCTCCAAGAAGAAAAACAGAAACATGTCCTGAATACACAGCACAAAAGGAAATCCAATAAAGAGGGAGAGCTAGAACTGGTGAAGGACATGAAAGAGAACAGAAAAGGTTTCTACAGCTACAGAACTAAAAAGACCAGGGAGAGTGTGTTGCCAAGTGTGATAGATGATCGAGTGATGGGGAGCCTGTAAAAGGTACCCAGTACCTTCGCTCCCTCAGCCTTTATTGGTAAGGGCTGCTGCTCGCAGGTCTTTGAGATCTTTACTTAAAAGCAAACACTGGTAGAGGTGCTTCCACAGTACAGAAAGATCAATTTAGGTACCGCTTTGGTCTTCTGGACAAACACAAGCTTGTAGGAACAGATAAAATGCATCTGAAGGTGCTAAGGAAGTTGGCTTGATGTTACTTTAGGGCCATTCTCTATCGTGTTTGAAAAGCTGTGGTGATTAAAGGAGGAAATGTTATGAAGGGTAATTGTTGAAACTATTTTCAGAAAGGCAAGAAGGATTCAGAAGAAAGTCTGCTCAGAAAAAGAAGTCCTTTGATTCACAGGAAATTGTTAATAGGAAACCATAGGAAATCACTATAGCAATAAGGAGTTTCTACATGTGGTTTAGGAGGAATCTTCAGTTACTGAACTGTGGGTTGTAGAAAATAGCAGACTACTATTTGCTACAGGAATGCAACTTATAACTTTTTTTTTTTTTTCCTGTCTGAAAGGGAATAATTAGGAATATTGCAAATACTGCTGCGTAGTATCCAAAATGATATGAAACTCAGATCAGCTTCACAGGAATACAATTACATGATTAATAGCATGTAAACTGGGTAAGTATTCAAACACTGTGCGTTCTCAGTAATGTATTAAACAATGTAGAATTCTGTAACTGAGCAATGAAGGTAAACATTTCTCCAGAGCAATGACACATGTCATAATTTGTAATTTGAGTTGTTAAATTCTTTAACATCTTTTGTAATACCTACAGACAAATGCATCTTATCAGTGCAATAGCCTGGTAGCACAGCCCGTACAGGTTTTGTCAGAGTTCTTTGAACACAGTTTGCATTTAAACTAAAGCAGCACAACACATGCTAGTGTTGTCAAAGTTCAGTTAGAAATGTATCTGAAATGTACACACTAACTGGCTGTGCTCTTCTCATAAGAAGTCAAAACCTAATATGTCACATAGGTAGCATTAATGCATAGTGTATGGAGGTAGACAATATTACAGTACAAACTGTAATTAATCCCTCTAACTAGTGCGTGACTGTTTCTACTAACTACTTTTAAACTTCCTAAGAGATGAAACTTGGATCGCCACCTCTGAATATTATTCTAACATTTTAATCACATAATTATGAGAAAATTTCTTCCCAGTATTAAATCCAAATGTTCATCTCTTCCAGTTACATCACATTAGCTCTGGTTACTTATTTTAACTTCAAATTATCTTTATTCATCCATGGGGTTCACACATTTTAAATTCTCAATCATTACTCAACAAAGCTCTATCTGATGAGTTCTCTAAATGTATTCCCTACCGCCTTCCGGGTAATTTGCATTACTTTTGTCTGGACACTTCCATTTGGTAATACATTTCTGGTAGTGACTGCAGAGAATTTTGAAAAATAAGCATGTCTTGGGTGAGCTGAGATATGGTCAACTTGGCTGAGGTAAAAAGATGAAGGTTAAGGTAATTTCCTGATTTCTCTGACGCAGAGATCCCCTTGGTGCTGTTCAAGTTTTACTATAAAATAAAGTGTATTGGCAGGTGCTTCAAATGGGCCTGTTTGAGTAAAAGAACTTTCTGGAGCACACTGATCCAAAGAAAAGGCGTTCTGTGGCACCTGGTCCTGCCCAATATCCTGGAAACATACACAAGCAAAGAAAAATGTTTATTGCCTGAGTAAATTACATCCAAATGATTTCCTTAGGAAATTACCAGCTGATGTGATATAAAGCAAATCCTGAGCTGGGAGTAACTTGCTGCTTGTGGTAGGCATAGAATCTCAACAGAAAACAAATTAGATAAATCAAATGTCTACATGCACTTCTGCTGAACAATGCAGAATTAGCCAGCAGAAATATGGGGTCTACCATGCCAAGTGTGACAGTGCTTAGCTTGACCTTGTGCCTGACACAACTGGTTAAAAGAAGCGTGGGTGTGCTCAGCCCGGAGCAGAGGAGCTGAGGGGAGGCCTGATGGCGGCTGCAACTCCTCACAGGGAGTGGAGGGCAGCGCTGAGCTCTGCTCTGTGTGACAGCGACAGGGCCGAGGGAACGGCATGGAGCTGTGTCAGGGGAGGGGCGGGAGAAGGGCTTAGGGAAAGGGTCTGCACCACAGGGCGGTGGGCACGGCTCAGAGCTGCCACAGTTCAAGAAGAGTTTGGACAGTGCTGTCAGATTTTTGAGTGTTCCTGTGTAGAGTCCATTAGGGTCCAGGGGTTGGACTCAAAGATCCTTGTGTGTCCCTTCCAACTGAGGATATTCTATCATTCTATGAGGTAGAGCACCGGCCTGTACACTGGGATGCTCAGAAACAGTTCTCTGGTCACCATCAGGGAAAAATGACAAAATACTTAAATAAAGCTTTCCAACTGCCTTCCCCCTCACCCCCCCAAAAATGAAGGAAACGTGATTTTCAATACCTTAAAATGCATTAACAAAATTAGAAACTATTCATTATAAATGTAACTAGCATTAGACTTTTGGGCTTCTGCTCTGCTTCCACTCTTCTTCTTTTTTTTTTTTTTTTAATATGCCAATATTACTTTGATTTTCCTATTTAATGATGAGAATGAGATTCAGTTCCCTCTCTGCACTTGCAACAGGAATGCGATCTTTAAAGTATCTCATTGCATTTCTCTGTGCCCTTGAAAACAGTTTCTGCTGTTAAAAGATATAACCTCTTAATGACTATTTTTATCTTTGTCTATGCACACCTACCCTGACAGTTCCTCTGCTTATCATTTCAAATCAGAATATTTCTTTAACTACTATATTCAAGTCTTAGTAAGGCAGCATTTTATTATTTTTTATTAATTTCCTTTGTATCCTTTTGCTGTGGAGTGCTCTGGATGCCCTGCTCATAAGGGAGCATTGCATACAGTAAGTAGGAGGATGTTTGGATTCCCTACAATTTTTTATATGAAAGAACGGAATCAAAACCACTGGAACCAAACACCATTGGTAAAGCCATTGTCACCACAGTGGTGTAATTAACAACTCCATGCCAACCTGGAGCAGTACTTCAGACATACTTTACATTTGCAGATCACAAAATTAAATTGACTACTGAGAAGTATTTGCCTGACTTTTGTCTCCACACGGTCTAAATTTGTCTTGGAAGATAGCAACGAATGACTGCCTATGCAAAACTTAATATCTCCTTGGGCATGAAGACTCTGCACATCCCAGGTGAATGGAATCAGAACATACCCCTGTTCCAGGTGCCTGTTCATTAGTTAAAATAGCTTCAGCAAGATTTGAATTAACCAGTGAATGAATCTGAAATAATTCCAAACAATCAAAAAAAGAAAAACAACAACTTTGGATGAAATTAATGGCACAATAACTGAAATACTTGATTTCATAGGATAAAATTAAGGACTGTTCTTCTACTGAGTAAATACAGTGTCTTTGCTAAAATAACTGTTATGAAGGCCTGCTGAAGTAAACAAAATTCAGAAGAAAAAACTACTTGGTATGTTATCCAGTGGAATATTGGTTAAATTCAGTTCTTTTCATAATTGTCACATCTTTAGCAGATATGAAAAAGTTTTCTATGTCTTTATTTCTTACAAAATTCCATATGGCTAAAATCTTTATTTTTGAAATGCAGATATATCCTTATAGATCAAACACATTTCTTTTTCCCCCAGAGTGTGCATACATGGAAGATTTATTGTTTCTGGTACTGCTACTGCTTATGCTTCTTTTAAAAAGCAGTTCTACTTGTAGACTGCATTGCTCTTCAATTCTTACATTATCAATACTTTGTTATGTCATCTTACAATAACCTTCAATCATGTGTCTTAGCATATCTGAGTTTTAGAGTAATATTGAAGCTGTTATATTTCTGTTTATGAGCACTGGCATTCTTACCCAATATACGAGGGTTGCTCTGAAGGCAATGCCTCCTATTACGTTGGCCCACTACATCAGAGGCAGATGTTGATGGTACAGCAATAGAGGTTGAACCTTCCCATCAGTATTCCACTACATTTTGTTCCTGTGCATAAGATGGCATCAGAGGGGCAGTCTGATAAAATGATGTCTGACACGGAAATGCAGATGAAGCAAAGGTGTGTCACTGAATTTCTCCACGCAGAAAAATAGGCACCCACTGACATTCAATGATGCTTTCTGAATACTTATGGAGACCAAACAGTCTCCAGCTATCAAGAATGAGGCAGTGGATAGTGCATTTCAAACAGTGATGTGAAGAAAAGCCATGTTCCAGACAGTTATGCACAGCTGTCATGCCACAAAATGAAGTGTCTCAATCAGCTTATTCCCACAAATTGGCAGATTATAACTAGGGAACTGCATATGGAACTAATATCAGCTTCAGTACACTGAAAACAATGGCAATGTCAGAATGTTGCAAAGTTTGCACCACGCGAGTCTCATGAGTGCTCACATTGGAACAGAAAGAACAGTATATGCAAGTTTGTTGGGACCTACTGAACCAATATAAGGCTGAAGGTGACAGTTTCCTGGATCACATGATTACTTGTGAGAAGACACAGTGTCACCACTAGAAGTGAAAGTCAAAACAACAGTCCATGGAATTGCAACACGTGAATTCTCCATCAAAGGTAAAGTTTATGACACAGTCCTCAGTGAGTAAAGGTGATGCATAATGTCTTCTGGGATAAGAAAGAGGTGATCCTATGGATCTCCTAAAATTCATACAAACCATCAACTCCAACTGCTGCATGGTGTTGCTGACTAAGCTGAAGGCTCAAATTTCCAGAGTCAGGCCAGTGAAAAAGATAACATATTTCTTGCAGCATAACAACACTGGGCACCATACCAGTTTGAAGACCGTGGAGCGCGTGGTCAGTCTTGTCTGGACTGTCCCACCACACCTACTGTATAGTCTAGATTTAGCGCCTTGTGACTCATCTATTCCAACTGTTGAAAGATGGACAGCATGGGCAACATTTTCCTGGCAATGATGCCATGCCACAGGTCACCTCCCTTGCTGCAGATTTTTATGAGCACAGCAGGTAGGCTTTTGTTCACCGCTGGCAAAAATGCGTAGCTGATGGTAGTGACTATGCTGAAAAATAAAGCAAATTTTCAGCTGCAAAATGCCATCAAATAGTGCTCTTTGTATTTGTTGTAGTTTCCATAGAAGTAATTAGGAGGCATTACTTTTAGAGCAACCTACATACATTTCAAGCACATTTTCAGTTTACTGATATGCTGCTCTGACTGAGAAATTCTGCTGATAAGCAGTAAGGAAAGTAAGGAAATAGGAACCACCTATGAAGTCAGCAATCCATGATGTAAGTCTCTACACAAGATTTGACAGATCAGAGTGATGACAGTATAACAAGCAAACCCTTCTACTGTAGGAATGGTAAAAGATAGTGGTAAAAGATGCACACAGTTTGTCTTTTTTCTTATAGCTTTGCTATTATGTATTTTATTGATTTGTACATAATGTGCCAATTCAAAGATCATCTATGTCCATACAGGACATTCATCTCAGCCTTAGGAAAAATGAGTGTGAGTTATTTTGCTGGGGGTTGTCCTCCTGTGCAACACCATTCTGCATAATATAGGCAGGTAGCTTTTTCTCTACAGATGAATAATTCCTCCTTTGGTACAGAAATGTGGGTATTTTACCTTACCCCAATATCTGTGTCAAAAACTATGTTGTATTCTCAGTGAGGTTACCATTCTATGCCAGATCAGAATTCCTTTTTAATCAATACAGGAAATTGGAGTTCTGCTAAATAGAAGCAAAGTGAAATCTTTAGGATTTGGATTTTATTTTACACAATAATGGTGGTGAGGCACTGGAACAGATTGCCCAAAGAGGTATGTCCCATCACAGGAGACATCCAGGGTCAGGTTGGGGCTCTGACCAACCTCATCTAATTGTAGATATCACTGTTCATTGCAGGGGAGTTGGACCAGATGACCTTGAAAAGGTCCTTCCCAACTCCAACAATTCTGTGATTCTATGACTGCAGTCATAGTTGGAAAAAAAATGTCAGCACCAGGTGTGGATCAGCTGAACTCTAAAAACTTAGCTAAATACAGAACAATCTTATCAAGATAAAAAATCTGACAAATAGCTTATTAATAGATAATCATTTAAAAGATTTTTAAGACTGATATCAAAGGCCTGATAGTAAGCGTTGATAAGAAAAGAAAATCCAGCTCCCATAACACATGTATGTAAGTTGAAGCAAAATTCATCATGATTTGGTAGGGGGAAATGAAAATTTCTTTGCTCTGGTTGGTATGATTGTGAGCAGTAAAATTAATCGCTGAAGGCTTACTGTGCTCAGGAAACTTGTGACTGAATAGCAAAATTCTTTCTTGAAGAAGGCACTACGGTTATAACTTAAGACCCTGGATGGAAGTTTCTGTATGAGAGCAAGAAAAACAGCATCTGCAAACCAGGTATGTTTTAGAATATGATATAAATTATTTATTGTAATAGATAGAAAGATATTATATTATCTATTATTTGTCAGAATGTGTTTACTCACTGGGAAACCTGGAAATTGGTCAAAGAAATCACTTATGCAGAACTTGGTCAGCTGAGCTTATTTTGGTCTTCATTTAGTTTCTGACTTCTTAAGTTCAGTGCACCTGTCATCTGTGATAGACACTGTGTAGTCATGACTTTGGCTAGGTCCTCAATTGGCTTAAGGACTTACACCGACTTCCACAACCAGTATTTCACCTTGCTGTCCACTCAGCTCTGATAAACTGGTATTAAAAGACACCTCTCAGTATCCTCGAGGGACAGAACACCACTGTAAATTAATCTAACCTAGCAGTTCAATCTCCACAAACTTGCTACAAACTAATGAAATTACATGGTCAAACAAAGACAGACTACACTTAAGCTTCTTTTATGTTAGCTTCAAACACTTCAGGTAACAAAAAATACTTCAAAAAAGGTTTGTTACTTAATGAATGTAAGATGAACATAAAATTGCAGTGTTATATATCTATTAATATTTATGTAACTTCTACCATTAGATGTCAGACAGTGGGGAAAAATAGAAGAGGAAAAGAAGATGTATTTTCCTTTATTCAACCTTCTTTAATGGAAATCTATGTTACAATTTCTGTATTGATATAACTCTTTATGAAAATTTATTTACTTTCCAGTGGGTGCTTTGTGCTGATTAGGTGGGAAAGGATTGCACTTTCTGCTATTTATAACATAGATAATGATTTTCTTTGGGGTGAATGTCTCCTTATTTATCTCCAGATGCTTTCCTTGACAGGTACAAAGTCAGGACAAAAAAGTCTTCAGTGCTTTATCTGCTACAAGGTAAAAATACAGGCCTGCTTCCTGAAAGTGGTTCTACTCAGACATGTATTCTCATATGTACAGGTCATTTTTCACAAGAAAAGTGTGTTTCTGGATATTTTGCTTTCAAAATTGAAGATTAAAGGATCTGCTCATTTGTAAGCTACTTTAAATACTAGAGTAATCATAAGACACACAATGTTTAAAATAGTGTAGCATAATCCTGGATTTATTTAAGTGCTCCACTATGTAACTGTTGTGCTGTCTGTGGTAGTTTCACTGTCAGGATAATTGTTCTGGGAAAGGTTTGAAATCAGATGGGGCGGCCAGCAGGGACAGGGAGGTGATTGACCCTCTCTACTCTGCCCTTGTGAGGCCCCATCTGGAGTACTGTGTCCAGGTCTGGAGCTCCCACTACAGGAAAGACTAAGAGCTGTTGGAGAAGGTCCAGAGGAGAGCCACAAAGATGATCAGAAGGCTGGAGCACCTCCCCTACAAAGACAGGCTGAGGGAGCTGGGCTTATTCAGCCTGGAGAAAAGAAGGCTGTGGGGTGACCTCATTGCAGCCTTTCAGTACCTAAAGGGAGCCTACAAACAGGAGGCGAATCAAATCTTTGGAAGAGTAGATAACAGGAGGACAAGGGGAAATGGTTTTAAGTTGAGGGGGGGAAGATTTAGATTGGATGTCAGGGGGAAGTTCTTTACAGGGAGCGTGATGAGGTGCTGGAACAGGCTGCCCAGAGAGGTTGTGGATGCCCCGTCCCTGGAGGTGTTCAAGGCTGGGTTGGATGGGGCCCTGGGCAGCCTGGTCTAGTATTAAATGTGGAGGTTGGTGGCATGTGGCAGGAGAGTTGGAGATTCATGATCCTTGAGGTTCCTTCCAACCTGGCCATTCTGTGATTCTGTGATTCAGATAAATCATCACATGTAAGAGGCCCTGATCTGTATGAAACTTTGCCCCATGTAGAGATATTTTCTAGCACAGCCATTAGGACAGTCCTACCCTTCTGTAATATTAATGAAACTAATCAATTATTTCCAATAACTTTATAAAGCCCATTAGGTATGTCATTGCAAACTCTTCTTGTTTCAACCTCTGACATACACTGATATTTGCAGAATCTTATATGCAAATGAGCGTTGTCCTTACAATTGATTTCTGTTCTAGGATTTATTTATCCTATGTTAAAAATGCAGTTGATAGCTTAAATTTTGTGGACATATCTTCAAGTCTTTGCCATGAAGAACTAGTGTTTCTTTTCTATAATTGCAATGTATTATACTGTTTCTCTAAAGTGACACAATATTCTAAAATTATAATGCACTCACCTTCATTTAGATTTCACATACAAAAATATTTTCATAGTTACCATACGATTCTTCACACATTTGCAGTATCAGTAGCAATGAAACATTATGATGATATGTCCCAATGTAATACCATCATATTAGAAAGAAGGCATAATAGAAAGAAGTGACAGATTTAGCTGTAAAAGTATACTTACCTTCATATGTTCCACTTTCTAAGAGAGCACCACTTTTCTCCAATTCCATAAAATCTTCAACAGTGATGAAAATATAGTCCACACCAGGGACCTCCCCCTCCTTATGTGGCCTTGTGGTGCCTATTAATAAAAATGAAAGACATGCTGTCAAATACATGACCTAAATTTAGAATGATCTGCTTGAAAGTTTTGTAAAATTTACAAAGTAAACTGTTTATACAACACATTATATAGCACATCATCCTCTTGGAGATGTTTTTCAAAACCATATAGTTACACTTGTTGAAGCTGACACAGGATATGAAATGCCTGTGTATGGCTGGGCCAGATGCTCTTTGGACTCAAGTTATTTATTTTCGCTGATGAAAAAGCATGATACTACTATACCTTTTACTTTACTATAGAAAGACTGTCACAGTGAGACCAGGCAAAGTTACCAAGAATTTCTGATGCATTTTCATAGCTTCGGAAAAAGTCTTGTCTGCAAATAATCAATTTCATGCTCTTTTAAACATTTATTTAGTACTCAAAACAATAAATCTGTAAGAAAATTTACAAGGGTTATGTTCATATCGCTTGTTTCATGCCTTATGTGGACTTGATAAATGGATAGGCTTGACAGATTGAGTGGCCTAGATCACCTGCCAACTATGCTGTCAAACTGCAAAGATGCTTAAATTTAGTTATTGCTTCTATTGCCATCTCTAGATGACAGAGTTCCATAAATGCTGAGAGACAGTATTTCATACATGCTGAGAAATGACTCAGATTTAGGTAACAGAAGGTGAGATATTTGCAAAGAACAATCTGAATTTGACCTGACTTCCTGATAGCACCCCACCACTACTATTTTTTTTTTTTTAAATGATCAGACTATCCCCATTTTGACTGAAACACTCAAAATTCCATTTGAAGGTGGGTGATTTCTAGGTCCTACTCAGACTCAGTGTTTTAAGTATCTTTATCAGTCAACTTTTATTTATGTTGTTGTATTTATGCTGTAACCTTTTAACACTATTGAAAGGTTTGATTTCAATAGTGTCAGCACAAGGAAGCTGATAGAAACCACTCCTCTTCTGTCCACTAAGTTTAGCATTACAATACTGTGCAAAAGACACTGTCTCTTCCTTAGTTATTAATCCACTTAACCTTAAACACTATATTCTGACTCTCGTGTTATGCAGCAGAGACTCAGGAATCTGTTCAGATCAGTTTACTTCATCCATTTTTTGATGCCTGTTATCCAAACATTGGATTTAAACCTGATTAATCATTTTGTGTGAGATCCTTTGTGAGATTAATATAGTTGTCTACAAGTTGTTCCACATGCATAAGCTATTAAAGTCAGAGATCTTATCAATGGTACAAGCAAGAGAGCTGTTCAGCTGCTTACACACTAACAGTTCAGTTCATTGAGTTATATGCAGGACTTTTTGTGGCAGGTGCCTGGGTTATCTCACATCAAAAGGAAAGTTACAAAAAAATGAAGGACAGGTGGAAGCCCACATCCTTTTGGAACTGCATCAAGGAGAAAAGGACAATACCCTTGGGTACTTCAATTACTGCTAGTTTCCTGTGCTTAAGCAACGGAATTAAGCCCTAAAATGTAGCTGTCAATCTCAAACCAAATTCCACTCTTCAGCTAGTTCTAATGGAGATTTCTGTGCCATGAACTGCATTACAAGTGCTACTTTTTCTCCTATCGAGTCCTGTTGGCTTGTGCTTTGCACTAGCCAAGCGCTGGATAGCCTTTAGAGTTATCCAAACCCCTTGTCAGCACACACCTAATGGTGAGTTAGTTTGCCACCCGGACTGCTCATCATAGGCACCTCTCTCTCTCCTCATAAGCACCCTGAGGGTCTGTGGTAAAGACCTGAAAAACTACAATTTCCAGAAGTCTACATCAGGAATATGTTTTGATAGATAAGACACTCATTCCTTCATTTGTCTATTTTCAATTCTCTTTTCATCTCAAAATTTAAAAGTAAAATCCTTCTTACTTGGCACTTCATTTCTGAGACATTCATATTTGCAGAAGAATAATTACTGCATTTCAGGGAGGGCACAACTAAAGCATTGAAACACTTGCTGCATCCTTATATATGCTGAATGGACTCCATATGGAATATCTGACCCCTGGAGATGCAGCAGCATCCTCAAAGATCTCCAGTCCCTTCTGATAACTTTGCAGAAGCTCAGGGATCCCAGCAAGCCCATGAGCTCCTGGGAACATTACTAACAGCTCAGGCATCAGATGTTTGATCTGCATGCTCTCTCCTGAGGAATGTTTCACTCCCACTGTCTATTGACAGGAACAGTATCTTTCTCACAGAACACCAGGGAAAAGAAAACCAGCAAATAACAGCTATTATATTCCTAGACAAGGAGCTGGGAAGAAGCTTGCATATTAGATGAATACCACTAATTTACTATTTCTTCAGTACTTTTTTGTGGTCAAACTAAGATTACAGGGAGTTTAACAATCATTGATGAATCAGAAAAAAATACAAGTTACAAAAAATATGGTGGTAATCCTTGTTTTGAGTGGAAAGTTGAACCAGATTACCTACTGAGCTCCTTCTCAGTGATTCTAAGTATTATCAATACACTGCAGTTTATTTTAAATATATGGATATTCTATGTTCTTATCCAGCAAGGATGACTATGAAGTCTTATAGCAGGTCCAAAACCAGATGCAGTTATCTGGTTTTTATTTTTCTGCTTTGGTAATCTACTTTTGGACAATTTGCCTAGAATTAACTCTCACATTGCTATCAACATGTCTGTTATTCCAGAGAAGTGTAATGGACTAGCTTTGAGATTCTGAATCTGTCTTCATTTGGAATCTTCTGTCCTCCTGTGACCAAGTTGCATTCTTTCATATATGGCATATATATGAGAAATACATAAAAAATGTTTGCATGTGCCATGGACTATGAATTGAGTATTCTGTCTAAGCTGCTGCCTGACTTTCAAATGAAATTCATGTTCCAGTTACAAACTATATACAGATTTTGTATCCTTAACACACTGCTTAACACTTCTTCATTTAAATTACACACTGATTCCCACATGTAAAATAGCCATGAGATGCCTTGTATTTAGAGCAACTGATGCAATCATTATCTTGCTCAGTAACACTGACATTTCCAACAGCTCCCATTCTACTTCAATACCAAACTAAGATTTCTCTTGCAAAACAGAAAGAATCAGAACTGCACTACACTGTCACTGGTGTCACTGTACACAGTTTCTTGATTTAGTCTTTCTAAGTTTTCCCACTAAATTCTCTAAGTGACTAAAGAGCTAATGGTGAATCTGATGCTTTCCCTGTCCCTCTTCTGCCCCATGATTGCACTAGAAACCCCAGCATGAAGAATCATTTCTCATGAAGACTGAATGGAAATAGGTAAATTACATAAATTAATATTTTCAAGGGAAAACAAGTTTTCTAGAAAATTTCTCGCCAGTTACCTTTATTTGCAATATCTCTCCTACGATGTCAAGAGATAATACTGTCACTCAGTAACATGAAAGGTTCCACTCTTTAAGAATCCTTAGGCACCCTGATCCAGGAGCTCTGTATTTTATGATATGCTACTCCTGCATGATAGGAACTGCTCCCTTCCTCCAGAAAATAGCAATCAGAGCAAACCATGATCTACTGAAAACACCCTGCACGTATTAAGGGTGACTCTTACCTCAGGTATAGCATTTCTATCCTAGCCAGAACTTTATTGCCCTTGATTAAATCTTACTGAGTCCCATTTTCTTCCTGCATCTGTTCTCATTCCCTCAGCCTGGAGGACCTGAGATCTTTCAAATGGTTAAAGCAATTCCCTGGCTAATGGAGTAATCAATAGTTATCACCTCTTTTACTCCTTTACCTTGGAGGAACAGAGTTGCTGCTATTAATACTTCTGCCTTCTTTATACCTTTCTGTAAGCACCATAAGTTATGCAATGTGCAGGTTAACAGATTTAGAGGCAGGTACTGGAAAATCCTAAATACCCATCAAAATCTGAACACTGAGGTCTATATATAGGAATCTAATAGATCACAGACAATCTTTACTTTTCCTTGCTTTTAAACTAATATAGAGTAAATAGAGTAATTGTTCTTAAAAGATTTTGCCTTTAGCTACACTCATAGACAGATAGGCAGGCATAAAAGCTACAGTGATCCAAGAATTAAAACAAAAGATTAATTTCAAGCCTTTTTTTTAAACAGAAACACAACATCTTTTATTATACAGAATCAAGGCTCAACAAGACATAGTTCCTACAGCTTATGTTTAGCCTTTTATTAATGTAAAATGAACATAGGGACCTAGTTACCATTTTGTTACCATGGTAATGTATGAAAAAATAATCTTTGAATTCTGTTGCAAAAGAACACAATACTTTCAGATCTTGTAGGATCAAAAGCAGTATGGCACATTTGCACTATTTATATTTATGACAAATGCAGTCTATTGTTGCTGCTGAACAGAAGACACACAAGGAGTAACTTGCAAGTGACCCTGACTGGCCCATACAAACATGATGTCAGACAGGTTGGAGCTTCCTTAGGAGCTACAGGAGTTTTGGTCTACACAATCTGAAATGATACTGACTGGCTGACTTCATGAGGATGAGTACTCATAGCATTTCAGAGCAGAGGCTTTAACAAGCTTGTTTATCTGCAAACCTGAAAAGGCTATTAAACTCATTAATATTGACTTCTCACAACTATTAATTTCAGTAACTGGTATCCTGCTTATACTTGGTTGTGAGAGAAGACTGAGTAAGGTCAGCCTGAACAGTCTAGGATAGACCCTAGTGATGAAATAATCAATTAAGAGCAGCTTTAAACTTATTTTATTCTTTAAACTATTTTACCAGTAGCCACGACTGGATATCATTTATTCAGTCGCTATTAAAGTTCTTTGTCTTCCAATTCTTACAACATTTCATGGTGGGCAATAGTTATGCAATGACAAAGGGATCTGCTCTCACTCAGAAAAATTACTCTAAATTATTAACCAGGATCTAAAGCAAATCACAGCAACTGGAATTATGAAGTAAAAAAAGCAAAAATCCTGAAGTTTTCCAAGTAGTGGTACATTTAGAATTATAAAAATGAACAAGCATAAAATGTGAGGAAAACTACAAGCAAAAATAGAAAGGGTGAACAATTATTAATATCCTCATAATCTCACCCTCAAATTCTATTTCTCCTAATGAAAAAGTACTGGACTATGTTAAGGTATTTCATTACTTTTAACCAGAGGCTATTCTTGACCACAATCAGGATGTATCAGCATCGCTTGCATAGCTCATTGATTTGCTCTCCAAAACAGTATTAGGGTCATTCATCGAGTCACTACTTTGTCTGGATTTATTATAACTTCAAGATAGATATTTTGTACATTCTAGAGGTATTTAACCTACATGGCTGATATTAAAAATAATAATAATAATAATAACCTTTGTCTTTGCTGCCTATTTCTTCTGTGCTACACAAGAAAAATTGTACTTTATCATATTTCAGTGAAGGCTTTCCATGCTCAGTGTTATGCTATGATGGTGCTGTGTTTCTGGAGAGGAATAAGGTGCCATTTACATGAATACCCTCTGGAAATGTATTTTTCTTTTAACAAAATGTTAGGCACCCAAGGATATAAATTTAGATAGCTAAGAAATCTTTACAATGAATAAAAAAAAGGAGTGTGTTAATTCAGTAGCAACTGAAATACTGCTTATACAAGCTTTGGGAATAATAAATAATATTTTAATGTGGATTTTTAATGTTGAACTACTAATGCAGATTGGAAAAAAATAGTGAATTCATATGGTACTTAGTCCAAATTTCTCTTATTAGTTAAAAAAATTATAGGATTATTAGCTTTGGAAGAACCCAGTGTTGGTAACCTTCACACCAGTTTCCACCCCACTTTTTAATGTTTACGTCTGAACAAGATGCTCAGATTGATTTCTGCAAATACTTCTTAACATCACTGAGTCTCTTTCCAACTCCAGTACTTTCAGAAGTGGGAAAGGTACTCTCAGTATTCCTTTTATTGCTAACTCCATGTACTTAACATGTGATAAGATAAGAAAATCCGCATGCCAGCAGAGGAATATGACTATTAGTTAAAGCCCCAGAACTATGACGGTAAACATGAGGCATCCTTGGCTCAATACAGAAGACATATCTTCAAGAAGAATTCATCACTGCACAGTAATGAATCTATATCTTATGGTCATCGACAACATTACAGTGATCTCGTACTCCCTTACAGTCTCTGTGACGGTCATGAGAGCAGAAATAAAGCTCGTGGTCTCTGAAAGGTCCAATATCTACTCACAAATGTTATGCATAATTTTCAGTGGGCTCCTAGACATATTAATATGTTAATACACATTTCTATTGCAAGTTAAGGGCAAACATGGCACACCTCTTTCCTATCCAGACACCTTCACTGTTATTGAGCTGTACGTTTCCTACTGCAGGAGATAAGTACAGAAGGAGGAGAGTCTTTGCCACAAGCATTTATAGTGTACATGAGAAGTAACAATCTAGCTTCCTGCTCAGTGACCTTCTTCTAGATTCATTTTCCAAACATATGGAGGAAAATAGGACCTTATTGTTCTTATTTGCTACAAACACAACAAAATATAATAATATCTTCAATATATTAAGCCCTTCTAAGTCATTCTACTGATAAGTTGTTCTGTAATTCTGTTGTACAACAGCTTGTTGTTTCCACAGAAAGCAGCATGCCAGGCTGTCGTACATTACAATAGCTGGAGGGATCCCTCCCGTAGAAACAGACTGCTAATCTTTAATAAACTTCAGCTGAGCCCTTGTTATGACCTTGTATACGCTTTGCCTTAGAAAATTTCAACAATGTTTAATTAACTCTTTTGTTCATTTGCCAAAGTACTCAGGGATGCTATTACTGTGAGGAACTGAAATGTATGGGAAATTAAACTTATCTTGTAACATTACCAACTGCATTAGGCAAAGAAACACCACATTTGTCTTGATCTACTAAATTCCCAGCTGAAGAGAACAACAGCATCATTTTCAAGTCAAGTGATTTTAGAGGTACTACCAGGCAGGAAGCTCCAAGTTTTTACGATACCAGTCATAACACAATAAAACAAAACACCATAGGCCCCTTTTGGTATGGCTCATAAAGAGGAAAAGTTTTTCATATTTCTGGGCGTTCAATACCAGCAATTTGTAATGCATCTCTACAAGAATAATTACAGAGACAAGGGACTGAACTCCACATTCCTGAAAATATTTTTGAGGGCTAATAGTTTCAAACTGCATTAATAAAAAAGATAATGACAGATTTTATCCTGAAGAATATCTTCAGGTTAATCAATCCAAACTCCAGTAGCAAAGAGATTAAGAGTGCTACAGCGAAGCAAAGCCAGGTATTTCGCTATTGGTGAGTTGTGGGACTGCAGCATTATTTTTAATTTTACCTGTACATGAAGAGAAGTCAGACATTGTTTGGAATAAAGTGTTTTTACTATTAAGTACTTTTTAGCCCAACCTTTAGGAGAAAGGGAAAAAGCAATTGGCAAGACATCATCACAGAACTAATAAGTTTCATTACTAGTTGTTCAATTCATGTGCTTTATAAAGGACCTTTTCTGTTTCCTGCCATCACATCACTGACAGTCTCTAGGCATACTTGGGATTAATGTCATTATTTGTTTTGATTTTTCCTAGAGTAGTAAAATGTAAAACTGTGAAATACAGTCTTAAGTGACTGTATCCCAGTTTGTAACGGACATATTTAGTATTTTATAGCATAAAACAGGCACTGACTTTCTGGATTTGAGACCTACACTGCACAGATTAAAAGCTAAGCATGCCATTTATGGAATGAATATGCATTCAACCTACGCTTCTCTACATCTTCACCACTTCTAACTTGAGACATGGTCATTAGGTGAACTAGAGAAGCTCCAGATTGGTGGTTAAAAGGAGAATTATGTTCCAGATGCATATACTCTTTCAGATACCACCCCTTCCCCCAGATTCAATATATATTTAGTAACTTCTGATTAAACAAAGTTGGCTGTAGGAAGTCACCCCTGCAATATTTCCTATTATCAGTTGCTCTTTCATAATTGTCATAAAAAATACCATACTAGCTTTTTAAACAGATAGGGAAGAAAGCAATTAATACTTTAAAGAAATATCTGATGATGAAAATTTGAACGTCTGTTGATAAGTGGATGGTAGGAAGTTGGGATTTTGTTTGATTAATGTTGAACTTGTAGATCTAATAAATAATCAATGAAGTACAATTTTAGTACATTTTACATATTCTATGTTGCTCTTTCATGGATTTCCACTCTTGCAGGTAAGAATATAAACTGAAGCATAATGAAAGAGATCACCAGTTTTGGGATTTTAGACTTTGACTTCCATGGCTTAGTTGTTTACACTCACATATACCTTTTGTCCATCTATAAAGAAATGGATATTATATGGAAGTGTAGAAAAGAACTACCTGAAGAATCAACTTCCATATATTTCTTTAGATGCATAAAAGCCATCAGATACTGAGATCTAGCTTTTGATGTTATGTATAAAGATACACTAAATCACAAGCAGAATGCTTTATATTACTGGAAAGCTTAATTAGAACATGCTTTCTTGAGGTCTTCGGTAGAACAGTATTTTTCCTGGGAAAATGTCTTTTGACATAGTTAAAGAACTACCTGCACATTAGTCAGTAGATATGAGTGGGTCTATACAGTCTGCTATTACAGGTAAATCTTTACTCAGGATTAGCAATTAGGTTTTTCCTATGAAAAAAATCTAAGTGATTGGAGTATCCAATGGAAATATTATTGAGAGCTGAACTGTTAAACTTCAACAGCAAAACATCTGCTCATACTGCATATTCTATACTCTCAGGACTTGTAGAAATCCTGGAAGATATTGACTATTCCATATCCAGAATAAGGGTCAACATTTCCACTACTATGAACAGAACACATATGTATACCACTTGATTTTATTAACTTCATGGGTAAGCTGTTATGGATGACTTTTCTAAGCAACTCATACATGTTGCTACAGAGAATTGAAAGCTGCTTAAGTCATACACAGACCATAACTATACCCTGAAAGATTCTTCCAAGCCAGAAATAACAACTTCTGAACTGGAAAAATACTGATAACAATTGTAAATGTTTTATTCAAACTTACAAAGACAGTCATCTTGTATAATGTCTATTTAATAGTATATTTGAAAAGGGATTGTGAAGTGTTTAGCTGTTGCTGCTAAATCTCTCAAAATATTTGTAAATGGATTTTATAGATCAGTCTTACTTTGAGAGGCAGTAAAAGAGGGACTGAAAAAGGCTACCATAGAAACCAGATGTTCCTAAGCCAAACTCAATTCAATTGTTTTGTGTTAATAGTACCGAACAGACAGTTAATGCATCAATAGTATGAAACAATAATAGAACTTTAAAGGTTATTTACTGATCATGGTAGATAACATACAGAAAGATGTGGTGGGTTTATTCTCATAATGGAGAACCTACTTAATGTATGTTAATGAAAAAAAATAGTACTTAGATCTGTCTTAGGGCTGTCTTTAATACAAGTCTAAAATTCTCTCTCCTCATAGTTTCCATAGCTGTGTCCTGCTATACAGTATCTATCCAACATGGAATGGGAGCATAAGCCAATCCACAGCTCATCTCTTCTTCTGAATCAAAAAGCACTTTGGAAAATTACAATAGATGATTCTGGTGGAACAGACTTCCATTACGGTTATCTTTCTTCCAACCCATAGATTGTTTTGACAGTTCTAATCCTTAGCTTTCACACCCAGAGTTGATATATGCAGGCTAATCTGTGCACCATTCACTAGACAGCTGGCCCAGACCTTGGTCTGGTGACAAAATCCCCTTCATATGTAATAGCAGGTACTGTTGCACTCACTTTGAATGAACAGAGTTCAAAGAAAGAAATGATTGACTGTACAATACTGCATGCAACAGCACTGGCAGCTTCACAGCTGAAATCCCTGGTGGCCAACTGCTATCCAGACATCAGAGAAAAAGCTGAACTGAGACACAAGCAATGGTATTCTCTCAGCAGGGATCCCATTGGGGCTAGGCATCATGTTTTATTGGAGGATGCTACAACATGCTGATGGAATGCTTTAAGCAAAAGGAGGATTTCTGCTGTGAGGCTGCTTCTCATGGCAGCACTGCCCTGTCATGTAGAAGCACATTTCTCATGTGGAGGTTATGGACTATCAAATAATGTACCTCTTCTGCATGCTGGCATAGCAAGCACATTTTCTTGCCCCCTAAAGTAACAGAAAGCATCTTGTTCTCTTTTTTGTCTTGTAGTGTCTCACATCAAACAAATGAAGTAGGATATTCACACTAACCTTGTGGACTCCTTGGTAAAAAAAAATTACTCCTCATCCACTGTTCCTCAAAGGCAATAAAGTTTGGACTGAACTATGAACATATGCGGTAAATTTCAGGGAAACACAATGATTTACATTCTCAAAAATCCAGTTTTAAACAGTGGCATAGAAAAGGTGTTCTTCTCCTCTCAATTAAACAGATGTGTCATGAAAGACTTTGTTATGTTATTCAGAATAGAAGTGCATCATTTTGAAACACAGGAAAAAAAACACATGGTTCCTCATATAAAGAAACAAAAAACTATTTGAAACAGACTTCTTCCTATTTGTTTTTAGGAAGAAAACTATTCTCAACTCACATTAATAAGAGATGTAATTTTTCAGTAACGAGTTGAATACATTACACAGGAGTCAATTGGTAGCATATTCAAAAATATCCAAGTGCCTGTTGCAGATTTAGACATCATGACTACAAAGAATAAGAGACTACAGTCCTGGTGAATACCATCTGATGAAGACTGCATGCTCCAGCAAGTGGACAATTTCCTTGTTTCAGTGAAACATAACTTTCCACATCACAGTTATGTGTGAAAAGAGAAGGACTTCGGACAATTGAAAGAATTTGACCTTATCATTCTTCTTACATTCAGTTATGCTAAAAGAAAAATTGTTGGTGTTTTTCTAGTTTGCTAACTAAAATTGCTGCCTTTCATGTACAGTAAGGCTTCATTTTCTGATATGAAGAGTTGTAACTGTCAGTCTTAGAACATTCAATTGAGGTGACTTAATTCCATTTATTTGAGCTCCAAGCAGACAGCAAGAATTGGCATCTGTTGCTGCTGATGTAAACTGAAAGTACACTGAAACATATCTAATTATGCTACTTTTATTTTTGTAGATGTAATTACTATTTAATAATTTGTAACCCTTATAATTCGTATCAGAAAACTGAAAACCCTGAAGAGTGTAGGTCAATGATTCTAGCTCTCCAGCTAGGAGAGAATATGAATATTCCTCCTATGATTATTTGTATTTTGTTATTCCTTTCAAGCATCTTATAATTTCTGCTACATCAAAGCTCTGTTCACAAGCTCTATAAAACTACATACAGTATTGTTATTGCTTTCTCACACTAATCGTCTCTTGAAAAAAAAAATATTTTCATGAGACAATTTCAGCATAGTCTTCACATTTAGGCCCTGGAGCGTGTTCAAAGAAGGGCAACAAAACTGGTGAGGGGTCTGGAGCACAGACCTTATGAGGAGCGGCTGAGGGAGCTGGGATTGTTCAGTCTGGAGAAGAGAAGGCTCAGGGGAGACCTTATTACTCTCTATAACTACCTGAGGGGGGGTTGTAGCCAGCTGGGGGTCGGCCTCTTCTCTCGTGTAACTGGTGATAGGACTAGGGGGAATGGTTTCAAGCTGCGCCAGGGAAGATTCAGGCTGGATATTAGGAAATACTACTTCTCTGAAAGAGTGGTCAAGCACTGGAATGGGCTGCCCAGGGAGGTGGTGGAGTCACCGACCCTGGAGGTGTTCAAAGAACGATTGGATTTTGTGTTGAGGGATATAGTTTAGCAAGAACCATGGGTGATAGGTGGATGGTTGGACTGGATGATCTTATAGGTCTTTTCCAACCTTAGTGATTCTGTGATTCTGTGATTTTTCCTGTGTATCCTTATCCCCATTATGTCTAGTATCCATAGCAGACCTAAATTACTACTTCCAGGGTATGAATCTTTTAGTCTCATCTCTTTTCTTGCGAACCCTTGAGATATTTAACAGCTGCTCAGTTATTAGAACTACTTATTCCTGAGATACTAATTGTAGGTATTCACTTCTGGTGAAGCAGACTTTCTGACAACTATAGAAGGCAATCCTCAATTCCTCAAAACCAAGGCAAACCAGGCGCCTTGGTTAACAAAGTCATATGTCCCCATCACCACTCATGAGATAGCTGAAATTCTGGTGATAAGATTCAAACTCTGCTGTTATTTTCTAGTATACTGCCATGGGCTTTCAGGGGATATTGTTATCTACAGTTTGTGAAAAAAGCTCTGTTAAATCAAAATAGGTATAACTGAACTCATATGCTATTGATTCAAATGATGCTAGAATAAACAATGATTTTTGTGCTTAAAAAATACCTAAATGCAGCAAACACACCTAATTTTCAATGATAATATCTTAACAGTGCATAGAGTTTACATGTGAAAGTGAAAATTCACATTCAGAAGCACAGATATGTGGAGAATTTGGGAGAAGTGCTTATTCTTACAACCTCGTCAACTGCTCCCACAGCTTTTTACTTAAGCTTTTCTGTTTCTTACATTATATTCGCTTTCATCAAATTACTGACAGCGGTATTAGGAAAACTTTCCTTTTTCATGTACTCTTCAGATTCTCCATCTATTCTCCTCGCTACACTGGATAAGATCCCTTACTTTTTTTGTTGTTGTTGTTCAATTACGAAGGGAAAAAAAGAAATAAGTTCAGTTTTAACACATTCTTTATGCTACTATTTACCAACTCAATACTATTTTGCTGCTCTGCCTTGATTTATTTAAAGCTTGAAAGGAACAGCTAATATAGGCTGATGGTTTCACAAATTTGCTAATGCAATTCAGTGTAGGCTTGTGCTATGGGACCAAGCAGCCCATAATATTCAGTGAAAGGTGATTCAAGCCAGACTGACACTTCTAGCTTCTCCATCAACTTCTGATGACATTTAAGACTGGTAGCCTCCTGACTTACATGCCTCTTGTATGTGCTTAAAGTTAGCTGAGATGAATCTAAGCTAAAGTGGTTTTGCACCAGGCAAAGTCTAAGGTGCTTTTACTAGATAAATCCAGCCAAGGCCCTGTAGGTCCTCAGTGTTTTCTCCCAGCAGATAATCAATAAGCCTGTTAAGAGACTTCTCAAAGTATCCAAACATCACTTTTCTGGAAAGCACTTATCTAAAATATGGCTGGAGCTACTAGCAGGGGACAGTTTGTACTTCTGTGTAATTTAGTTGTGGATGAGTTGGGTTCAAATACATCACTGCTGTAACTAATTCACTGGCTAAGGGATGACAACTTCAATCAATTGTGCTTGTTACAAATGATCTTTGGAGTTGCAGGAGGTGAGCAAGCATCCTTACTCTCATCTAAAAAACATACTGCTGACAAACCGGACAACAAGTAGACTATTCACTAATTTTTTTTTTTTTTGTCTACAAACAGAATGTGAATTTGATTCAGAGCATATTTAGACAAACTGCCAACAACAAGTAACAAGAACATGAATAGCCTCTGAACTCTGAAAGAATATTCTAACTGGGATAAGATTTTATGTAATAAACTGAAATGCCCTTAGCAGGCAAATCTTTTTGAGTTAACCCACATGAAGTGTTATATACTGAATGTTTGCCCATGGGTAAAATGTACCACTTTTTGATATCCACTGATTAATTCAAGTACTGTACACCGATACATGGTTAAGTTACTGCAGGGTGTCTGCTAAGTTGGCAACCAGCATATGAAAAGCATAAAAGAACAAATAAAACATCAGCTGTATCTGACCATGGAAGCGAGCTTACTCTTACAGCAAAAATACAGAAACTCATCGAGATGTGAGTATAATCAAGTAAAAACTTAATGAGAGTCACATACAATCATAGAATGGCTTGAGTTGGACAGAACCTTAAAATCATCAAGTTCCATGTCATGAGCCTCAATAGAGTGCCAGATCATGAG
This sequence comes from Chrysolophus pictus, assembly GCA_037305975.1. NCBI lineage: Eukaryota > Metazoa > Chordata > Aves > Galliformes > Phasianidae > Chrysolophus > Chrysolophus pictus. Next base: position 184,307,879 of record CM074576.1, read on the forward strand.
CTGTGTCATGAAGAATGTCACATGTGTGCACATTATTTGCATGGCAACTGACCATTTCCTCTTTTCAGTGAGAAAGAAGCAGAATATCTCATTTCAGTGTTCTTAATGAAAGGAAACCAGCATACATCAAAGATACACCTCTATGAAAACCAAAGTATGCTGGCCCATTACTGACAAATTACATACAGTAATTACATACAGTATTTTATTTTGGCTTAAGTTTTATTAATACCAGTGAAAAATAAAATTTTATTTCAGAGAAGTCAGAAATGAAGTGCCTAACATCACTTAAATCCAAAGATAAATAATATACCAATATATAGCATGGCTGTAGTAGAAAGAGTGCACTCAATATAAGGATGAAAATCCAACAGAACCAGAAGAAAAGATGAAATAAAGTGTTTTCATCTTCTATCTGAAGAATGCGTAGAGAAGGACTGTCTCCTTTGGGACACTTGAGCACCAATACTTTCTAGGGAAGGGTGGTGACCCTACACTGCTGTAGTACTGACTACTGCTACCATTTGTACTGTTGTGATGGAAAACAGGAAGACCAGCAATTTATTTCAGCTCAGCCTCCTTCACATTTTGTATGGCACACGACATTTATCACTAATCTGTTTGAACATGTGCACTGCTGTGCTCACTCAGTTTAGTCAGGATATACTATTGTATGCAGGCTTGGCAATCCTTAGTTAACAATGCTGTTATTATTTCTTCAGGAGAGAACAACAATGAGCTCTGGAAGGACAAGGGACTGCCACAGTCTTTACTAGAGTAGCAACACAATAATATTACATTCATCAGGTCTTGAGCCATCATGCTAAACAGAGGGTAGGAGTCATCTGCTCCTAGGGAAATGGCTTCTCACATCAGTTACTAAAAAGCCTCAGGTCTTCCACACAACTGGACTTTTTAGACAGCTGTTGAATGATATTCTGCATGAGCTGGTTCAAGTAATCTACCAGTTATTCCAGGCTAACAGACAGATTTTTCAATGGCAACTCCCACTTCATAGTACTACAGACAGCCAAGGAGCTCAATATATCCTCCAGTCAAAATTATCAACCAATGGACAACAGCAGCCTATCACTGGTGGAGCATCTTTGTTAATCCATTTAATGGAAATAGCCTTAGACTTCATGGTCTAGAATTCATGAAACTACACTTCATACTAAACTGTGACTTCAACTTCTAAACAGTATAGTATAACATGAAGGTCTTGAAGACAAGCTGAGGGAGCTGGGCTTGTTCAGCCTGGAGACAAGAAGGCTGTGGGGTGACCTCATTGCAGCCTTTCAGTACCTAAAGGGGGCCTATAAACAGGAGGGGAATCAACTCTTTGGAAGGCTAGATAACAGGAGGACAAGGGGAAATGGTTTTAAGTTGAGGGAGGGAAGATTTAGATTGGATGTCAGGGGGAAGTTCTTTACAGGGAGCGTGGTGAAGTGCTGGAACAGGCTGCCCAGAGAGGTTGTGGATGCCCTGTCCCTGGAGGTGTTCAAGGCCAGGTTGGATGGGGCCCTGGGCAGCCTGGTCTAGTATTAAATGTGGAGGTTGGTGGCCCTGTATGTGGCAGAGGAGATGGAGATTCATGATCCTTGAGGTCCCTTTCAACTTGGGCCATTCTGTGATTCTGTGATTCTATCTTTTTTTACTGTCATTGTTAATAAGTTTGTTTTTCTTCAAGTAAGAATTTCGAATTCCAATATAAAAAGTCCCCTGAATAACTGAACTAAATGTTATCTAATAACATCTTCTTAAGTCTTGAAAACCTCAACAAGAACACTAGTCTGAATCAGTTACCCTGAAGAACAGAAATGGTGAAGCAAGATATTTTTTGGCTTAGCTATAGAAAATGGTTTTCTGAAAGTACAGTACAACGATGCAACGACACTACTTTGTGTTGACTGAACTTCACAAGAAGAAAGCTTGTTGAGCACAGCTTTCAGTACATTGGGTTCATTTAAGGAATAAAGCCTTCAAGGGGAATAAACAGTTTTACTAAACCAAAAGAGTCTTGTTTGTATACAAGTTACACTAGTTGACTAATCACATCTAATAAAGATAATTATGAATGAAGTAAAATCATAATTACTGCATAATCTTACAGATCCAATGGATCTAATTTCTGCAATATGTATTACTTGTGCATCATCCTTTATAAGAAACACTGAATCTTAGATAACATTTTAGGAAAATCCAAAGATGCTAAAATTGTAAGTGCAAATTAGACCTACTTTCTTTAAAACTCACAGTTATTCTTTTCCTGAATTTATTTTTATGAGTAGATAAAATTAATTCACCACTGGTAAATTCTGTGAATCAATCTTCACAGAAAATGAACTAACGATAGTGACCCATGTCGTTGAATCTTACATGCAAGTATAATCTAAAGAAACATTCCTGCTTCTTTTTATTACTCCGGGTATGTACGCAATAATTCCATGAACCACCAGAAAGCAAAACACTGCTTTTACTAGTCAACAAAATTTTGAGTAAGTCATCTTGTAGTCTTAATGCCACATTTCAATCGAAGAATTTAGAAATGACCTTTTCATCACTAGAGGGAGTACGTTATATTCCTATTTGAACAGATCTGAACTGTGTATCCCTTTCACATATTTCTGTGATTCATTCAGATTTTTATATTAATACACAATCAGCTCATCAAGCATCCCAGACTGTCGCTATTTCAAAAAAGTTATGGCAAAGAAAACCAAGTATGGCTTTTTTATGGATTTTTGATTAGCAACAAGACAAAAAGGATGAAGTCAAACTGTCTCAGATAAGACAAGTCTTCCACTGGCATCACTTCTGCAATTCCTGGCATTCCAAACAGTGGCCGTGGGGTTTTTGTCTTCAAGGCTCTAAAGGAAAGAATACACTTTGGAAGAAATTAAATGCATGCTATCATATTTATTTAACTAGCTTAAACCTAAGTAGTTTTATAAATTCATATTAGCCTAAAAGTAAATCTATGGCCTCAAAGTTTTTCATGTTACTGAAATCAAGCTGATTCACACAGTACAATTTCCTTAGACTTAAGTGTTAATTTCAGTCTAAAATCATACCATAAATAATGCTATTTGTCTTACTGCTTATTTATCTATACTATAAACCAATACAATAGAGGAATTCACAGAAATAGTTCATTAATATTAGAGAATACTACTACGTCTCATTAAGCTTCCATGAATTCTTCTGTAAGGTTTTTCTTGTTTTCATTTTGGAAAAAAAATCTGTGGACAGTATGAGATCCATAAAATACTCCTCAATTTGTAAATAAATAGAAGTGTTTGGCAGAAACAGCAGATTTCACAGACAAAACATTAGGGAGATTCAGCAATCGGTAGTGCAGAAGGAGCTGTATTCATATGGTAGCCAATGCAAACAGAAGTGCATTTTGTTGAATGAAATGAAACACACTTCTACCAGGAGGGAAAAAAAGCAAAAAGAAAGTGCCACAAGATACAATATAACATTTTCTAAACTCTTTCAAAAGCATCCTTCGCAGGAAGAAACAAAAATAAAGAACAAACATAGAAGACAATACTGAACATCACCTCATATACCACAAGGCCTGGTTTTATGGCAGTATGGATGTGTCACTGTTCTTTTTCCTCTGTCCTCTCTAACCTATTACCAAACCTGTAGTTTAGTAGTAGTTAATGTTTTTTTTTAATGACAGTTTTCAGCCACATAGATACCATTAGACATTTAAATGTCTACCACAGAAAAACTGAAGAGTGCCACAGATATCTTCTTATTGCTGGTTTTTCTTCAAACATTCGAGTCAAACTAACTACAAAATCTGTAATGTCTCTCACTTTCTCTTCATTATGGTAATGACAACATGGTATAGGAGAGCTTGATGTATACTAGAAATCAGTATACTAGGCAACAGAAAACGGAAGGAAAAGTAGAAGAATCACGAACACATGCTTTCTCCAATGATAGCAGAGTCTCTAAACATTTTGTGCTATTATAGGAACATGTTTAAACACACGGGGTAACTGAACTTATACTATATTAACTCTGCTATACCAAGTAGTGTATAAATAGATAACAGGAGAAGGGGAGACAGAATAAGAAAGATGAGTAAGAATGAAATCACATGTGAGTCAAGGGCATGTATATCCTGGGACCTTACAATAGGGAAGCTTAATTTATCAAATATCATATTATGAAAAACTGACTGACATCTCAAAATATTTTTAAAACAAACCCTGATTTTAATGACTAATTATATTCCTCATAAAACATCTATTATAATGGCCTATGGAGTAGATAGAAATTAAATCTTTTTGCATTGAGACTAGAGTAATGTGTATGTTTCTTTATGCAGGCTCATAAATAATTTGAATTACTACCAGGTAGTAGATTCTCTAGATCCTCTGTATCTAGAAAGCGTTTTTTTTTTTTTTTTTTTTTTTTTTTTCCCCACCCATAGCAATTGTTCTTAATTGCTAGAAATGGTTGAAGAAATTTTCTATATAATGCAGAAGGTCAGACAAGGTGAACATAATGATCCCCTCTGGTTATAGAATTGCCAGCTCTCTGAATTCAGCACATAGTTTAGTGATGTATAGAGCATTTTGGCTGCTCCAGAACTAACACCTCCTATTTTATGATGTTGATGCATGACATCAGATTGGATGTTACAAAATGCTACTTTTCTGAAAGCGTGGTCAGGCGCTGCAATGGGTTGCCCAGGGAGGTGGAGGAGTCACCAACCCTGGAGGTGTTCAAGGAAAATTTAGAGATTGTGTTGAGGGACATGGTTCCGAACTACTGGCGATAGGCAGACAGTTAGAATAGATCCTGTAGGTCATTTCCAACCTTGGTGATTTTACGATCAGAGGTGATTGTTGGTAGTATGGCAGTAGATGTTGAACCTTCCCACCGATATTCCATTACATTTTGCAGCTGTGTGACAGATGGCAGCAGAGGGGCAGCTTGACAGTGTGACAACTAACATGCAAGTGTGTATGAAGCAAATATATGGCACTGAATTCTTACACGCAGAAAATATACCTACTGACATTCACTGACACCTGCTGAACATTTATGGAGACCAACCATAATTGTGGTTACAAGCACAGTAAAGATGTGAGTGGTATATTACAGCAGTGGCAACAGTGGGTCACCTCCACTGATGCAGATTTTTATGAGCATTGAATGCGGGCTTCATCACTGGTAAAAATGCACAGGTTGTGGTTGTGACTATGCTGAGAAAATAGTGTTTTTGTAGTTGAGAATTTGCTCTATCAAACAGTGTTATTGTGCTCTTTCTATCTGTTGCAGTTTCCATAGAAATACAAAGCATTACTTTCAGAACAGCATACGGATTTATCTATGGAAGACTTAGCATTCTCCTTTTTGTGAGGTGCACCCTTAGTCTTCCTCAAACTGGGCTGTCTGTAGTGTCAGGTAAGTGGACACAGAAGTAGCAGCTTTCAGCCATAAGAGTAGGGTGCAGCCATTCAGTCATAAACTCTAGTTGGTGGAAGATGTATGATCTTTACGTTGCATACTTACAGTTCAGCCATTTCAAATCACTTGGTCTAGTGAAAAGCTATCTTGAATCCTATTTTGCCAGAACCGAGCAATTAAAACCCTTTTGCCCTTGTTCAGAGGTTGGCTGCCAATACCAAATATTTTCCATAAGTTACTGCTAACACTGGTATTGCATTCTCCAGTCAGTGTTTCTCTTCACTTCAGTCATAGGTGTATTCCCTTCAACTGAAGCAATATTTGTCAAGGTACTTTTTCTCACCAGTGACGTGGAAATTCTTTCCTTAGCCTAAGCTTTCCCTTAGTTATGCCAAATATAAGGATTGAAACAGCAGAAAACACTAATACCAAGGTTCTTAAGAGGAAAAAGCCTACATTACAACTAATCAAGCATTAAAACAGGTTGTCTAAAGGAACTGTGTATCCCTGTAGGTACTCACTTCGATGAAGGCTTGAGAAATACATGCTCTACTCACAAAGAAGCAAAATTGCTTCTGACGTGTTCTTGGTAGTGTCAGGGAAAGTATTCACAAGCTGGTTAAGAAGCATATACAGAAGAAATGTTGAACTCACCCAACCAGTGGAAGGGCTCTCTGCCTATACAGCACTCCTTCTCAGGAAGCAGCCCTGTTCCAAGAGATGCTCTCCCTTCTGTGGCTGGTCCTTATTGAGCCCAGGCTGGCTCCGCACTGAGTCCACCACATGCATCCACGAGGAGCACAAGTGCAAACAGTCTGCCTTGCTCCCTAGGTCAGCAATACTTCTTCACTGGGTGCTCAGTCACCAGGTCAGGCTGTGACCTAACAGTTCCCCTACAGAATGCTTTACCTTTGGATTTGGTTGTAACTTTGAAGTTGGTCTTGCTGTGAGTGAAACACTGGATAAAATGATTTCCAAAGGTCCGTGCCAGACAACTTACTTGATGATCCCTTGATAATAATTTTATCAGGCCAAGAAATGGCTGCTGTGAGTCAATAGCAAGTGCCTGACAAGTTTCTACCTTTCTACAAGTGAAGTTTAAATGCATTATCAGCCCCAGTCTTTGATTTATGTGTTTTATGGTTTTGATTCCAGAATGAAAACTTTCTTTTCAGGAGGGAGAGTTCCTATAGCTTTTCAGGCACTTGAGAGTGTCAAACACAGCTCCAAGATGTGTAGCAGAGTTTTCACTATATACACACCATGTGCACTTGAGACCATCCTGAGTGCTCAGTTGCACCTATCGTGTATTCCTGTCCCCAGCTGGTTAGCAAACACGAACACATTCAAGAAATGTTACCTGGTGTAAAAATGGAGCCAAGGAATATGTTATAATTTGTTTACAATAAGCCAACAAATGGGAGTGAAATATAGGAAACAAAATGTATTCTACATTAAAGAATGATCATCTATGTTACAAAAAAACATCTATTTGCCCTCTGCTGACAAATATAGTGCTGTAATAAAAACTGAAATATGTTACATAAAAGTAACCATAGTAATGTTTTTTGAACAAAGAACCTAAGATCTCTAGCACTTCACATTTCCTAAGCCCTGCAGGAGCCCTGCAGGAACTCATTCCTGTTAATTGTTATTAACAGCAGAGATATTACAATGGAACAGTCTGTATGCAGAAATATGGATAGGTTTTCCTGTGCAGGGGCATGATACATAAAGGGGCATGATACATAAAAATACATTATATATGCACTAAATATATCTTATGCATAATAAAATATACATTATAATTAGAAATAGAACACAGATGAAGTTAAAAATCTTATCCTGTAAAGCCAACTCCCTTACATTGCTGTAATGCTTCAGTTTTGTTGAACAGGAAATACAGAGCTAGGAAAAATAGGTTCATTGGAATGGTATTATTTCTTTTCCTTTTGTACATATATAATAAGCTGTTCAAGAAAACTAATGACTGGATTCATATTTACTTCAGACAGCTGTACAGCACATTCTCATGAAATGGCCCTTGGGGGGATATGTTATTTCTCCATCTGTTTTAGGTTGTGTGTCACAAAGCTATGATGGTACAGATGTGAAGTAAACATATGTTTTCACTGTGGTAACAGGCTTTTCAATTTTTCTTTAATTCACAGTTTTGAAATTAATTTTTAATTGTCATGGACATCTTGATTCTGCAGGTGCAGTCTGATGATGGACAAGATATGTAAAGATTGTTACTGAGAACCCTGCACTTCTGTTAAAGAGGTTTTGAATGAACTAGCCAATATTATGGATAGTGGAACAAATTTTTAAAAAGTAGTGGTTTGGGTGTAAAATGCTCTCTGGTATATGAAGTTATACAGTTACACAAATCACCTGTAGTTTGTTTTTTGGTGGTGGTGGTGGCAGCTTTTTCTTTTTGGTTAAGAAATGCTTACGAACAGCTATTTTATTTTTGGAAGAGACAATATTTTTGCTGACATTTTATGTCCAGGTAAACTAAATATAACTTAGCTGGTCCTGCAAAACTTACTATTATATCATATTTATTTATGGAACAATTTCTACAGATTGACTAGTAGAAATACTGGTATTTCTCTCCCGCTTGGAAATTAGGTCCTACTTGGAAAAACCTTGTCATTTCACCCTTCTTTTCATTTCAGTTTTCAGCTGCATCCTTGAAAGAGCTCTAGAATGATTTAGTTTTACATTGTTTTATTGCATGAACACAACAAACAGGGGAAAAAAGATAAAATAGTTTGATCAAATTTCAAATAATAAAGATTCCTAATTATCTCATATATAGACCCTATTTGTCACATTTTTCAGTTTAGCAGAAAAAGTGAAAATAGAGAAAACAGATGAGAAATAATGCAAAGTGCACAGCATAAAACTTCAAGCAAAACAATACAAAAAAGGACAAAAAATATAAAATGGGATAAAGTTGACAACCAAAGTCCCAATGCAGACAGTAGTTCACATAAAATATGGCTAATTGATGTATCTGTGTTCTCAGCAATACCGTATTTAATGTCAGAATTAAGTTACTACTTTGAATTTGCTACCTAAAACACCTACACTCCAGCACTCATCAAAAGTAAATAAAAGAAGCTTTTCTATCTGTGGAAGGTAATTAGGAAACTATTACTTTATTGCTGAAGTACAAACATTTCTTATAATGTGTTTAGAAATTCAACTGAATAACACAGTGCCCTTTCTTGATATATCTGCCTTTTTCTTACCAACAGTAGCTTTTCTCTGGCATCCATTCCTTCTAAAAACAAAACAACTATTCGTTGTATAAATTTTCTACACCATTTGCAATATGATCTTCTACATCAGGTTCACAGCATGAAGGGAAATCATTTCACCTTCATGCTATAAAATGTACTATAACAACATTTTATGTCACGTCATCAGATATATTACAGACTTCAGACTAGTTAGCAGAGTATCAAAAGTGATAAAAATGAAAACCACCTTGTTATTATAGGGCCACTTTATTTTTTTAATAGAACAATTAAAATTCAGATTTCATTTCAGGTAATGTATCAAATTCTGTTATTTTGTTATTTTACAGTACTTTACTACAATATTAAACTATTGGATTGGGACAAACGCCTTCAGTTAAGAGTTCATAAAAGTGGCCATGCTTAACCAATCTGCTGGCCTTCTATGATGGAGTGACGGCATTGGTGGACAAGGGGAAGGTGATTGATGTCATTTACCTGGACTTGAGCAAGGTCCCCCATCACATCCTATCTCCAAATTGGAGGGATGTGGATTTGATGGGTGGACCACTCGATGGATAAGAAACTGGTTGAAAGGCCGCAGACAGAGAGTGGTGATTAATGGCTCCATGTCCAGGTGGAGACTGGTAATGAGCGGCGTGCCCCAAGGGTCTGTCTTGGGACCGGTGCTTTATCATCTTTATCAATGACATCGATGACGAAATCGAGTGCACCCTCAGCAAGTTTGCTGATGACACCAAGCTGAGTGGTGCGGTTGACATGCTAGAAGGAAGGGATGCCATTCAGAGGGACCTCGAGAGGCTAGAAAGGTGGGCCCGGGTGAACCTGATGAGGTTCAACACGGCAAAGTGCAGATTTTTGCTCTTGGGCCGGAGGAATCCCAGGCATCCATACAGACTAGAAGGAGCGGTCCTTGAGCAGCCCTGCAGAGAAGGACTGGGGCTCCTGATGGATCAAAAACTTAACATGAGCCAGCAATGTGCCCTTGCAGCTCAGAAAGCAAATGGTATCCTGGGCTCCATCAGAAGAGGGGTGGCCAGTAGGGACAGGGAGTTGATTGTCCCTCTCTGCTCTGTCCTTGTGAGGCCCCATCTGGAGTACTGTGTCCAGGTCTGGAGCCCCCAGTACAGGAAAGACAAAAAGCTGTTAGAGAGGGTCCAGAGGAGAGCCACAAAGATGGGGCTGGAGCACCTCCCCTACAAAGACAAGCTGAGGGAGCTGGGCTTGTTCAACCTGGAGAAAAGAAGGCTGTAGGGTGACCTCATTGCAGCCTTTCAGTACCTAAAGGGAGCCTATAAACAGGAGGGGAATCAACTCTTTGGAAGAGTAGATAACAGGAGGACAAGGGGAAATGGTTTTAAGTTGAGGGAGGGAAGATTTAGATTGGATGTCAGGGGGAAGTTCTTTACAGGGAGCGTGGTGAGGTGCTGGAACAGGCTGCCCAGAGAGGTTGTGGATGCCCCGTCCCTGGAGGTGTTCAAGGCTGGGTTGGATGGGGCCCTGGGCAGCCTGGTCTAGTATTAAATGGGGAGGTTGGTGGCCCTGCATGTGGCAGGAGAGTTGGAGATTCATGATCCTTGAGGTCCCTTTCAACTTGGGCCATTTTGTGATTCTGTGATTCTGTGGCCATAAAGAAGTCAACGTATAATGAAGTTTGGCATTCAATATTTGGCCTGAAACGAAAGCAGGGGGGGGATGCATACACACCACAACTGCTATGAAATTGCCATCTACTTTCTTTCTGTTTTCTTACAGATTTCTTTTAATAAAGGTGGATAGATCTGTTCTGAAAACTTTGAAAGCGATGCTTTTTCAACTGTACCAGAGCAACAAAGTTGATGCTGCAGCAAGAAAAATCTGCCTCGTGTTTTATGTTTGCATGTGCTATTGAGAGGACAAACTCTTGACATAAGGAGAAAATTCAGTCTATTCCTACTGATTTCTTGTCCTGTCCCTCCATGTGTTGTTCTACGTCCATTCAGCAGATACTAGAATGAGCTCTCACATGTATGTCCAGTAGGTCCGGTATGTCTCTTTCAGTCATTAATCTGAACTGCTGACCTGTAGATGACATCCTCCTAAGGTGCATTTGCAAACCAGTTACAAATGTAATGACTCAGATGGTGTTTTCTGTTATGAGACTTATTTTTGTTTACCAAACCTGGTTCAGAGCCATTCTAGTGGCGCAATTCAGTTCCTTCTTCCATTCAGCCCCAGGATGCTCCAAGGGATATGCTCTCTAGAAACAACACTGAAAATTTCAGTGGTGTCCAAGGAACAAGACAAAAAGCCTGATATAAAATTCTTAGGAATTCTGAATTGTGCATCAAGAAGGTTTTATTATGAAAATGAGTTCTTCCATGCCAGTAGTCTGTAACAGTCACTGATTCATACAGCTGATCTACACATCTGTCATAACTTCAGATACTTTTTGTTTTGCTTGGGATCTTGGCAGATTAACACCATGCTCTCCATGCACACAACAGAGTTAGGCTTTTAAAAATATAACAAATCTTACATGTGAAAACTCCTATGAAAGATTACACTGTGTCATGCCATGACGTCCTGTGCCTTGCTATGCTACATTTATTAATCTCTAAACAATGTTGGTACAAGTGGTGAAGTTATTAACTCAGCACTTACAAGAATGAAAATACTAGAATGGATGGAAAAATGATTCAGGCTAAAAAATTAATCACAGAAAAGCAAAATCCAGTCTTGATGTCTGCATGTTATCCGGAAGTGTCAGAGAAATAATGTGTGAGATTGAATACAGAAGTTGGGGTTTCATTATGATCATTTTAAATGGTAGTCAACCCCAGAAGCATTTTACATACAATTATATATACTGTGATGCCCAGCCTGTACCCAACATTTAATAAATGCACCTTTTAAGTGCTTATAGTTACGGTGTTCATGCTGTGCATGACTGGAAATAAATTGGGGATGACAGTGCCCTGTACACTTTGCTTCAGATTATTTTCACCAAGAATATCTGTACAGAGAGAAAATGAGCTCAGGATATAGTTAACTGTGAGATTTGACAGCAGAGAAAAAGATGCATATTGAAGATAAATGCAAGGTCCACGAGAGATGCTAACAATTCCCTAAATAATGTGCCAAGAGGTAAAAAGGGTAAAAATGTCAAGGCAGACCTTTGCAGAACAACCAGAAGAAAGCACCATGCCACTTTTAGTAAACCTCAACACTTGGCAATACATCTATATCTCAGCATTGTCTGCTGACTCTGCAGTTGCTTATTAATTCACCATGGATAATATAAAGTGAAAGCCTGGAAGAACAAAGCCGTTTTTATCACCCTTTCCAAAGATCTGTACACGATTTTTTATTCATTATTGTCTGGCTAAACCACATGTGAACTGGTGAAATAGCTATTTTGGCACACTTCATATTGCTGAAACAATAATATACCGAAGAACATGCATACATATGAATATATAATAAATACAGTAATTACAAAAGTATGCCTGTAACACAGAGTTCAGTTTAGTTTAAAGAATGCATCCTGCTGCTTTGGTGAACAGCAGATGCAGTAATACTTCTCCTTTGTCTAACACCTGGACCAGGACTTATTCTCAAGGCACTTCGGGACGCCCCTGGATTGTTTGCATCTCCAAGTATTGCTTTCCCAGCAGACATCCTGGGGTTGAAATCCCCCATCAAGATGAAAGCCTGCGAGTGTTACACCTCTTGCAATTGAAGCAGGAAGGCCTCGTCAACAGGCTCTCCTTGACTGGGCAGCCTGTAGTGGACCTCAATCACCAGATTTGATCTGGTCCATGATTTTAACCCATAAGGTCTCAACGTGAATGTAGCTGTTTCTAAGAGGCAGTTCTTTGAAATCCATCCAATTCTAAACATGGAGGACAATTCCTCTATACCTCCTATGTTTATCCCTTCTAAAAAAAAGTAGCCCTTGATTCTAGTGTTTCAGTTGTGTGATTTGTCACATCACATTTCCATAATAACAATTGCACCACGGTTTAAAAGTCTTTAAAAGACTTTGACTGCTCTGTAAATAATTTCTGAAAATAATGCCACCTAGTCTGGAAAAGAACTAATTGCAGATTCCATGTCTACTGAGAAGCTTTAAATATGCCTTTTGGTACAGTAAAGGTTGTAGGCATCACATAGGCATGATTCTATATGATCCCCCATATTCTTAAGGATGGGGCTTTTTACCATGATAAAAAGAAGAAAACCTTCTCTCTCCTTCAGAGCATCAGATATACAGACAGGTACTGAGAAGGCTGCATTTTTAAGGCAGTACTGCTCCACCTCTTTTCTTTGACCACCCTCTCTCCTGAAGGCATCACATATCTATGTGCTTCTATTTTCTCCAGCTCGTGGAAATGAGAAATTGAAAGGACTGATGTTCTCTACTTCTGCTCATAATGTGATGAGTCCAAAATCAGAGCCATTTCAAGCTACAGATGGTAGATGAGGTAGACATAGTAAAAATGACAATAGGAAGACTGGATGCATGTATTTACAGGGTTCGCATTCTCTATCATCACTCAGATCACTGAATGCCTTCTACATAGGACACTGCTCCAAAGGTAAAACTTTGGGAAAAGCCTGACTGGTACTACTTTCAGCCTGTTTGTATAAAATAATAATAAATAGAGAAGTCTGCAGGCATCCATAGACTATTATAAATCCCTCTAGTCAGGTTATATGTTTAAATCTACTTACACAAACGTCAATAAAGAAAAGGTAAAATACAAAATTCCTCTCTAAATACTGCTGGAAGTAAGTCCCTGCAGATCATATTGTATGAATTAGTTTCCTTTTATGACTCTGCTTCATAAACCCTTTATCTTGTTTAAAATCACAACTGAAAATACACTTCACTTCTTAGCCAATTTCTATTCAGTACCCGTTACATTCTTTTCTTTATCTTATTCTTATGGTTTTTATTCTTTTAATTTCTTAAGCATCTGAGGAAATAGCATTCAAAAAAGATTAACGCACACTGTTTTGTTTTATACCTACATGAACACAGATCTTTAACTAAAAGTGCACAATTATTTAGAAGCACCCATTCTGTAATTATAGTCATGCACAAACACTTCACGCACAGTCTTAGCAGGATGAATAATTACAAGACATTGACAGACTACACTCAGTAAAGGCTAATACAGTATAAGAGAAATATCAGAACATTTGCAGCATCAAAACTGAGTAGGCACATATTCAGCTGCATCACTTCTGTCACTCTGTCCTGCTTTGACATAGACTTGGTGTGGTAAAAAATATCACTCACACAAGTTCAGATTTCTAGGCAGTTATCAGTTATTTTGGCCATCTTAATGTCATTTTAAGGGCCTGCAGAAGCTCAGATAGCTCTTTTTTCCTTTGTCTCCTGCTATTTTGATTTATTTACTACTGACTCTAAGAAATTTACAAAATTTCACATGCTAAGAAGTGAACACTGCCAACTCCACCAGACACCAAAATTTATCTAGATGTATGGAAGCACTGCCTTATGCTTTCAAATACTGGCCTTTTCCTGTATACAAGGCATCATTTTTTTAATTTCCTGGAGAGGTAGAAAACAAAACATAGTGTAGCATGGAAGAATTTGCACTACTTATGCACACCTATTGCCTTGTAAACAGAATCCATAAGCTATGACAGCTTCTAAACGATAATGTTTAAATGCATTAATAAAACTCCCAATGTAAATCAAGCGTACTAAAACCAATAAAGATTATTTAGTTAATGAATCCCGTTTTTCCTAAAATATAAATTACAATGCATATTTCAAACAATTGCAGTAAATCCCCCTTGTGGGTTCTGCCCCAGGTTTGTCAAAAGTATTTGCTTTTCACTGCAATTCAGGACAGCCCTGATTTTGACAGATAGAAGTGTATATGGTTGCAAATGCCTGAAAAGATTAATTTACTCTGAATATACATTGTGTTCATACACCACAAAGGGGGATAAGACACTTAGAACATTCAATATTGCTTCTTCTTCCCAAGCAGATGCATGTGCATCTTTAGGTTTTCTTTTCAAGGAGGCCCAGGGATCTTCTTGTCAGAACACTCCATCTGTAAATCACTGCAGAATGGGGAAAGGTCAGAACCAGATCTGCCCATTAAGGAAAGGCAGAAGACTTCTAGGGAAGGCCTGGGGGGAATTCTCCACTGTCTCCCATGAGCATCTCCTGCCACTTTGTTGACCCACTGTGGATTCTGAGGTCATGTAGTCTCAAAGCATTTGGAAAACGTTTTCCCCAAGCACTTCTCTACATCATTTGTTGATGAGTTGATTAGTGCAAGTACCATGGCTATAGACTTTGTGACCCTTTTTCTTGATACCGCTAGAGTTCATGAGACTGTTTAATGAGACTATTTTATGGCTGTTATCTATGGCTGGACATGTATTCCTATACTCATAATTTTCAAAGCTGCTTATATCCAATCCCTATTAAGTTTCTTTTACATATGTATTACAAGCTCTAAATAACTTCTGCAACAGTAATTCTATATTTTCCATTGGCAGAATACGTAATTGCTAAATTGTACTCTCTAAAGTTTATTCCTACTTCTTAATCTTGAGTTTGTCTAAGGAAGACTAAGCCCATAACTCCTAGTTATGTGTTTATTAGTTAAGGAGAATAATTGGTTAATTTCCTCTTTATGGTCTTTTTTATACCTTAGTAGATAATTTTTATGTTTCTCCAGTGAACACGGCTAGATCTATTACCTTGCTTGCTGGTTGACATCTGTTTTTTTAAACCTAGTCCTTTTTTTCTCTTTTTTCTCTGTTTTTTCACCCTTTTGTTTATACAGACTGAAGCCAATTATCAAATTAATACAACTTCCACAGTTCAGGATAAAGACACAGTTCGCAATACTCAGTTGAATAACTAATAGCTTGTTTCTAATACATAACTTCTAATGCTTTCTTGACATCGAGAGCTCAGCAATGCAAATGTACCCTATTTATGCATGCATTTTCTCTTTAATTTAAGACACAATTTACCTTCTGTCCAAAACCACTTAACAGCAATTCATATTTTGTATGTGATAATTGAGTCTCTTTCTAATGCAACTAGTAGGACATTTCTATTATTATTAAATTTTGTATTTTTGGAAGCAACCTGAAAAAGAGACAGTGGAAAGTTAGAAACCATCAGGAATCAAAACTTATTTTTTAAATTTATTTTAAAATGAATCCAAACACTAATGATTAGAAAAATAATAATACTGAAATCAGTTCTACACTCTATATTATTTTGAACAAGTTATTTCTATTACTGCATTTCATTACACTGCTTATGTTATGGATGCTTTATTTGCAGTCTGTAAAATAAACACTTCTCCATGTTATTTCAAGGGTTCATATAAGTTCATAGGTTCATTTAATAGAACAGTATTACAAAAGCTATCTGCTCCACGTGTGTATATTTTTATAAATCCTACAACCATTTACACAGCTAGAGCTATGTCTAGAAATCATAAACACCAGCAGTGAACTCTCTTTCTAAAATAAGAAATAAAGAGAGATGTTCAAAATCATAAAATAATTTGCAAAATAGACTCAGCTTTCCTTTACTGTATTAATCAATGCTGTAGCTGAGAGTTATTATAAATACTCTCTTCAAGGAGTAAGGATATATTTGACAGAATATATCCTTAGACAGAACATTTGTTTGCTACTAATAATTTAAAAAGATGAAATATATGAATGTACACTTGTGTTTCTATGACTTACTTATTACTACCCACTCATGGGGAAAATTGCACAGATAATGTAATATAAATAAGATAAGTTTGCAAAAATCTTTACAGACTTGCAGACTATAGCTGGTATTAATAATAATATCCCTTATCTCCGCCAATCACTTGGTTATAATAACTTGATCATAACTCTAATTTATCAGCTGGTTTAATTAAATCTTGCACTTGAAAGGAACATTTGGGAAAAGATTTAAGTTAATTTTCCCTGTTTTTAACAATTGATTTTTAATTCCCATTTAGAGTTGATCAGTATCGACAAAAACTTTAAAATAAACAATTGTATTTATAAGTAGATGGAAAACACAAACGGATTCAATCCTTTCAGATGTGAATTTGGTAACCACAATCCTCCTGGATATGCTGAGTATGATGTAGATGCAGGAGCATCTCTACTACGGGCAAATATATTATTACATTGCTATATATGATTATTTCTGGATATAAGAATATCCACAACATTCATTGCAAATTATGCCCACGGTATATATATACCTCATTCAGAAATCTCCAAGATGGGTTTAGAAGTATTTGCAGAATTGCTATATAAAGACAGAGACAGATGAAACAAGCTGCCCAGTGTTATTCATTATCTGAGTAGCCAGAAATAGTCTGAAGCCTGTGGCAGAAATAAAAAGAGAATTTATGCTTCTTGATGAGCAGGTTTTGCACCAGAACTGAAAGGACATACTTCAGCAGGGATTTGTCCAACAGGATGAGGAGGAGGGGAAAGGCAGGAGGTAATAGTTACTTTGTTGATGGCTTAAGTCTCCAATCTAATTTAGAAAATGCTGCCATTTGATGCAGTGGAATATTTCTGAAAGATTCCACTGGACTGCCTGATTTTTTGAAGGAAATGTTTCCTTCAGCAGCAGGACAACGCAGGCTGTAATGCATTAGTGAATTTGGCGTGACACATAAGCCAATTAAAACCATATCACATATTCCCCTTACTCAAACTAAGAGCATACAGCTCTTGGTAATAGATCTAATTACAATGTGATGACGTAATAGGCAGAGGCTATTGTTTAATGGGAGGTCAGAGTTTTTATTTATTAAAAAAATAATAAATCTTGGTTTCACGTAGGCAGATGTCATTTTGAAAGCTTTATTGATAAAACTGAATCTGAGTATTTGACAGCGTTGCATTCGTATTTCTTTTGTGGAAGCAAAGATCCAGCAGGAACAAAAGAACCCTTTAAAATTGGAGGTAACTCATCCATCTCTTTAGTGTGCTCTCCTGCAACAGCTTTGTCTTTTAACTGACAAGATGGTCCTTCAAATGAAACCTCCAATCTTGAACATAAGATATGTTACATGAACAAACCTTACAGAGGGATATTGCACTGGCTGTTAATTGTACAGAAAATAACTAATAATCTCCTCCACAGTTTTCATCAAGAGTACCAGAAAATGAAAAGGTTAATATTGTCTTTGCTGAAGTTGCATCCACAAAACAAAAAGTGTAAAACAAGATAAAAAAAAGTAGCAAAACTTGGGTGAGTTCTTCAAATTGAAAGGCAGAAAGAGCTCTGTTTCATCTATTTTCAATATTTAAATTTCTTCTGTATCTAAAGAAATACTGTTAGACTTGGAATGTGAATTAATTTTCATACCTGCAGCAACCAGCATGTGAATGGCAACTTGCCTAGCAGCAAAGTGAAAGAAAAAGGATTCAAGCTGCTTGTTAAATCTCTCTGTTAAAACAAATAAACACACAAAACCAATAAAATAACACAGAACTATCAGCAGTCCCACCATTCTCACATGCTCCCATAATATTTGCAGAAGGATGCTGATAAGATAACAATTTGTTGAGCTTGGGTGTTTTGACTGGGAGATGAAGAGGGGTTCATGGTTTCATCAAGGAGGTTTTTATCCAAGTTGAATCTTTTTGAAAGACCGGTTTTTTGTTGTTGTTTCTTTCTGAAGGAACACTGGGAAAGAATAACCAATTCTCTAGTGTACTTTAACTGGAAAATGAATAGAATCTTAATTACTATAGAGGAAGATTCTTCAACTGGAAAGACAGCTTCATTAAAATCAAAGTGCATTGTCAGATCGTGTCAATTCAAAAATTCGTAACAAATGTGTGCAAACAAGGCATTACAGACTTACTGTTTCATTTTTATTATTCTCTTTGACTTTTGCAAACTATTTAACACTGCATATTTCCCATTTTTGTTGAAATAACCTCAAATAAGACCCACACAAACTTAAACTTTTACTTTTCACTGACACTGGAGTGAATGAAAGTACTAAAATCCTCAGGTTTATACATGAAAACTTCCACTTTGTCTTGCACTAGATAGCACTAAGAAAAAAATCACTGAAAACTGTAGAGTAAGTTTTCATCTCCTGCTTATATGTGATTATGCTAAATCATAATCACGATTTGCTACATTCACTTAAATGACTCCAAATCCTCTGCAGATTGCCACCACCAGAGGTCTGCTTCTGTACATCTGATGTTTGTACAAATTTTGTTTCAGGCCACTGCTTTGAGTCCAGCTCAACTGCTCAGGCTTTCTGGGGCATTTTCAGTGCACTACTGAAGAAGTGGAGACACCAGCAATAAAATACCAGGGAACAGCATGGAAACACCATGTCCTAGGAGGAAACTTTCTGCTGAATGTATTACCTACTACCTCTTTCTTTAAAAATTAATAAGGTGCTGAGCATTGCTCTGGGAGGACTTTTGGCAAAGCTTCTGTAATAAATCTCACTGTTTACATAAAATAATTTGCTCAGTAGGACAATCTCTTTGCTTCTTGAAAACATTTTTCTTTAAGTATAGCATTGCACTGTGCTCTTACATCACTGAGTCCACGGAGCGCATAACATCACTTCATGATAATAAACACTGTCTAATTTTTCTGTGCTTTCCTTTCCAAGGTTATTTTTCTATATAGCCATCCATTTTTGGATACTTACTCTGATATGCCTAAGATTAATGAGCCATTTATATTCAGTTTAGCTGCTGTGGAAGTTAACATTGTTTCATGTCTTATAGAACACAAACGAGCTAATTAGTGACCTTCAGATTTTGAAGTAAAAATGATTTTTTTTATATTTAGAAATATAATAGAGCACAGTGAAGCTGCAACAAAAATATGTAAAGATAAATGGACCTATAATGAACACACAGTGTGTTTCTCTGCAAGGAAGGAAAGAAAGGATGGGAAGTGGAGAAAGGAAATAGTCAGAATTCTGATTAGAGCACTACAAAGAACAAACATTTTTATGAAGGAAATAGAAAATAAAATATATTGAAATCCATTTTTACACAGTGTGAATCAAAGCCTTCACGTCACCCAGAGTGAAATATGCCATTTGTTTGCTTTCTTTCGTATGCAGAATTATCATAGAGTCATAGAACAGCTTGGGTTGGAAAAGATCTCAAGGATCATCAAGTTTCAATCCCCCAGCCACAGGCAGGGTTGTCTATGAGTAAATCTGGTCAGGAGCTACAGATTTAGGAAAATAGAAAAAAATTAAAAACTATTGTGTGGTTTCCCAAGTTCCTATGATTATGCCATCTGCAGGCCTAAGGACGGCATTCACTTCCTTTCAAATATACATCATTTTCTTAAGTGTGCCAGTATTAAAAAAATCACTTTTCATTTTGCTATTCTTCTTTCCAACCAGTTGCTTGAAAAAGCATTTTTATTTTTTATAAGGTTCCATCTGAAGGAAGTTTAAAACACAATAGATTGAAAGTTACACTGCTCTTATGTGTTCTGCAGGAATGAATAATTCCTAATGAACATGCCAACGCGTAAAGCTTCAATAGATATCACTGAGACTAATTCTTCTAGCTGAGCTATCTGTAGTACTATTTTAGCCTGACTCAGGCTGGAAAAAAAAAAAAAAAAAGAATCATAGATTAAAACCTTTAACCTATGAAAATCTCAGAATCATAGAACAGCTTGAGTTGGAAGGGACCTCAAAGATCAGCACACTCCAACTACCCTGCTGCACACAGGACCACCAATCTCCATATCTAATACCAGACCAGGCTGCCTGTGATAAATTCAACCATCCATCCAACCAGGCTTTGAACACCTTCAGGGATGGGGCATCCGCAACCTCTCTGGGCAGCCTGTTCCAGCACCTCACCACTCTCATAGTAAAGAACTTCCCCCTGATATCTTTCCTCCTTCAATCTAAAACCATTTCCCCTAGTCCTGCCATTATCTACCTTTTCAAAGAGTTGACTCCCCTCCTACAATAGGAAAACTGGAGAGGACTCAAAACCTCTGTTTCCTTCTTACAATTTCCTATTTCTTTATCACCTGTATGTTGATTTAAGAATACTTAAATGGAACTTAATAGTCTGGTATTATGGGAAGAGAGTCAGCTAACTTTACCTAATTAATTTCTGCCTTTTCGATAGACTCTCAACACTTTTTTTTCTGCAAGGGACAGAACTCTCTTCAGATTTCTTCACTAATGTCATGTTGGTGAAAAAATTACTGAATATATTAACAATGACTGAAACAGACAAAAAGCAGTAAAGGTACAAATTAAAAACCTTTGGAACTTGAAATGTACTTCAAGGAGGAACAGTTAAGAATCCAGGCTAGAGAGGAAGAATTTCATGTTGTAGGCTTTGCAACACATGAGGCCTTTATATTGAAAGAAGTGTGCAATTCTTCCAGAAGTAGTAGGTTCAAGCAAGAACCATTTGTAAAACTCTGGGGTTTGTGTAAAGGGGTCTGTTCCAGCAGATTATTAAAATGACCACTGTTAGTTTACAAAGTAGTGAGTGTGACAATGGCCTTTGACCATTTGGAGCAAACAAACTTGATCACATGGGAAGACCCAATGTTAGATCCAGCAAGTAGGTGTGACAAACCACACACTGTATTAAATTTCTTAAGTACCAGGCATGTCAGATGCTTTTTGTTAAAACAAAAAACAACAAAGAATGCAAAAAAAAACCCCAAAACAAACAAAAAACCCACCAAAAACACCACAATTTTTCTTTGTTTTCCCATGGCTTTTTTTCCTATTCCATTTAAATATTTTGCTATTTCTGTCCACGTTGAGGGAGAAGCCTGAGATGGCACTGTTGGCTGAGCTACTGAGTTTTAAAATTGATGATTGCTATTGCAACCTCACTTCTGTTATTTATTTCTAAAATACAGTCTCTTGGGTTACAAACACACCTGTGTGCAATTTAGCAGACAGGTTAAAGTTGCTTGATATCAAGAAATAGAGTTAGCACATCTTAAACATTTTCAGCTGAAATCTGCCAGGACTTAGATAACATGCAGGAACTGAACAAATGAATGTTCACATCCTGCTGCAATGCAAATACAGTGGGTCAGCTTAGGCCATCGTTGTTCTCAATGCTGATGAGCAGCATCTGCTTCATCCTACTAGAAGTGACTAGAATTCTCGATCACACTCTTGCATCATGGTTAAATGTAGATATTAACACATTTTAGTCCTATGAATATGGCTTAAACCAACATTAATATCCCGGTTCTCTTCAATACCTCAGCAAAATGCAATCTATGCTTAAAGGTCAGCCATCTAAGTAGTCCAAAGTCTGCATGTTCACTGGACTTCCCTGTGGTTTGGAGAGAAGTGAGAAAGAGAGAATTACAGATTGAGGTATGGCGTGATTAAAGAAAGTAAAACTAAAGGAATGCACTCTAAAAATCAATGTTTCTATGTTCATCCTCAGTCTGATCTCACACAGTAAAAAATAGAGGGAAGAACATAAAAAACTTTGTTTAAAGAAGAGAGAGTGTTTCTGAACCACTGCAGCCCTTCTTCCTTACTCTTCTAAAGAAAAAAACAATGATCCACAATCAAAGGAAAAAACATATGTGTAAAAACATGCACATGTTTCCAGAGAAGACGATTTAATTTAACCTTTGGGTAGCTAGACCTTACAACTCTGCTACATGCCAATCATATATGCTGCATGCAGTCAGTCATCCAGCAAGTTTGAACCTAAGTCCTGGCAGACAGCAGGGAAGGTCCTGTCCATCCTCTCTCTATTCACTTCAGTTGGGGAAGATAATGCTGGAAGGAGTGGAAAGATAAAGAGATCTGTTCTACAGACTTTAACTGAGCTGGTTGTTCTGGATATCAAGATAATCACATCAGACTACATAAAGAAAAGTAATACTAGATGTGTACTTCAACAGCCACTTTGTTTAGGAGTGTTTTTCCACACAACCAGCTCTATGTGACTAACAAATAAGCATAGTAAAAGTTATTAATTCTAATAAAGCATTCAAATGAATCTAATATCTCTCGAGAGCTATTACAACTTCAGCAAATATTTAAATTATCCCAGATTTATTTCTCTTTTAAAAAGAGAAACTAATAGTTTTGTCTAGATTTACTGTGAAAGTGGTAGGAAAAATGAGATAAAAAAGAACTCCATAGACCTTCTGCTTGCCTCGTTTCTGAAACTTCAAAATCTTCATTTTTCTTCTGAAAGGAGAATTAGCTATCTTTACTCATAACGTGAAATTTTTGATACAGATGACCTGTAGAATACTTTCCTGTTTCATCGACTCACAGGACCTAGGATTTAGGGGGAAGGAAGTTATTAATAAATAATATTGACATGTTATTTAAATTTGGATTAAATTTTTATATATAAGCACAGGTTTAGTATGGAAAGATTCAAGTGAAATAACAGAACAGAATCCATAACTACTTACTGCAGTTCGTTAAATTAATGTTGCAGAACTCCTGCAATGATCAACTTGTATGAGTTACTGGTTTAATCCAGCTCCCCTTCAGAAGAAGCAGCCCATAGGCTGCCCTAACAGCTTTGCAGCTGATTTTACACCATTCCCAATTTAAAAATAGCCCTTTCTATGTTTAGATCCTGGAACAGGATCCAAAATCACTTCAGACTTCAGACAGAAGAATCCAGAGTGTGAAATGCCCAAATGGAAAAAGCATTATCAATAATGAATGCTCCACTTCTACTGGAAAAGAGCTTTTAGTTGAAAGAATGTTGGAGTAGATTTCTAACCCCCATAACTGCACGAGTATCAGCTTCAGTGAACAACTAGAATAGAAACATTGCTTCAGAAAATACTACTCAGGCATGGGCCAGATTCCAAATTAATATCCTCAGGTGAAAACATCAAGTAGCTCCACTGACTTCTGGTAACTCCACTGGAGCTCGTGCTGGAGTGAAAGCAGGGTGAGGTCAGGATCTGGCAGCTCACTGCTGAATACTCTCCATGTTCCATGCTGGCTGTGTTCTAAAAGAAATCCTGCTCTAAGAAGGCTAGCCATGTTAAGTCCATAATACACAAAAATACACACACTGCCTTTCCGCTGTCAGCTTTGCAATGGAGGTGGTTTCTAACTTCATCTTTAAAATACGCACTGCATCCTTCAATCCCCTTTCAAGTTCTAAAATAGTAAATATGTTTCCAGGCTTTTTCTTTAAAAGTTTATGTGAAATCTGATTATTTTTCACTTGTAACAAGTTCTCCACCTCTACCTGCTTAAAACTGTAACAAGACCTAACAACAGCAATAGGGCAGGCTGTTTCCAAGACATTTATTTGCTACCATGATTTGCAGACTGATTGAAAACCAAACTGACCTTAGCGTAAAGCAGTGTATTTTAAGGGATGACTTAGGATCAATTAATTTGAAAGGGCCACAGGGTCTGTTCTGCTTGTTAGGGATTGCCAGCTGCTCTGTTTTGCGTCGTGCCAGACCCCCGTAGGAATCTTCTTTAAATTGAGTAACTGAAGGAAAGAAGCAGCGGAAGGAAAGGAAGCATAGAACTGGCTAAAGATTTATACCTGACATTTCTATCCCGAATGACAGATTCTTCTTTATTGCAAAAATGTTAACGAGGGTGAGCTACAGGGCTAGCCAGTGTGCCTAGGAAATGAAGTGTTCCCTTACTGCAGGACCCTGGGCCACTGCTAAATGTTCAGATCTTCAGTAATGGTAATAACTAGAAATGGATGCTAAAGACTGGCTCTGTACTGTTTGACATCAACATATTTTCTTGAAAAAAAAAAAAAGAAAAAGCTCAGAAACAATCAGTGTCTGTTTTCCCCCTCAGAACATTTCATAGAACATCACAGTTCATACTAGTCAGTGTGTGAATAATACTATATAGTGTTCAGTTCTTCATTTCTTCTTTTATCTGGTTCTTGGCCTTTAAGAGAGGTGATGCATATGCCCTTTAATTGCTTCCTTTATGATACATAGGGTTAAATTCAATTAAACAGCTGGCTGTGCTTCACAAATGGTTTGTGTATGATATCAGCAATCTTTTCTGATGGGGATACGATTCAAAGGAAACACTTGTTCCTTCAGCAGATGTCCGAATGCACTTCTGTTTTCTACTAGGTTTTACAAATCTTCCCTGTTCCCACTCCAGGCATGTTTTCCACAGCAAAGACAAATAAAAACCCACCATGCCTAAATGGACAAAGATGGGGGTCTGTGGACAAAGACGTAGGCTGCAAATCTGAAATAAGATACTAATTAACTAAGATCTATGTCAATGATAAAGGAATCTTTGAAGTAGACAGTTTTTCTATGGCTGCAATACGGCCTGTATAAGGACAGCAGATGGATCTCTAAAGCTAGGATGATGGTTCTTTCTGCATTTTACTACCAAATCAAATTCAGACCCTTCTGATAAATTTCTTACTACCTACTATTCTCAACAGAGAATAACAGAGAAAGAATAATGAGCACTAACATAAACAAAAAGTATCCTGCTGATTACAATTAAGTTTTTTTAATATTCTGTCTTGGACAAACTGTTCGGTGAATACATTTTTATATGCATGCATGTATACAGGCACAAATCCTCTGAAAAACTGCAGATACTAAAAGGGAAATTTGGATCCCACACATATACAAGGCCTGACATTTTCCATCGAGTCTTTGCATGGAAGGTAACAATTCCATACATATTCATTAATTTGAAAGAATTCAAAGTACATCTATTTAGAAATTGTGATTTCAATACAAATACTTTAACAGATTGTATTTTATGTATATATCTTTTCATGACATAAGGAATTACATTTAAATGTGGAAAAACTCAGCTCTGGGTAATTTGCATCCTTATGTCCTATTATAGATTTTCCTATTTGGATTTCCATCTGGTCTTCAATATCCTTCTGAGTTTATTACTTTAATGAGATCATCTTGGGTTTACATACATATAATTTTATTACTATTTGGAATTAGTATTACCTGCTTACATATCAATCTAGTCTTACTTTATCAGCATAACAATGAACAATGTTTAGGCAATATTACTACAGAATAAGTAAAATGATGAGAGAGAGAACAAACTGGCTTCAAAGAATCCCAAATTAGAAAAAAGTGTTCACAACAACTTTTTTTCTTAACTGTTCACACCTTGTTCCAAAGCAAACAAACAAACAAATTAACTAACAAAAAGTAGTTTATAATAAAAAATTATGATCCACATCTTGTGAACTTCCAGTTCAGTTTTTGTCACTGGTTTCTAATATAACCACGAGCAAACTGATAAATTGGTGTTTTTGGAAGCTAAAAACAATATATGCCCACACCTAGGGATATCAGTATGTCAGATTTGTTACATAAATACTTTGAACACTTACGTTTTACTATGCACAAATATTGGTAGGAATAATTTTAATTTTTCTGCTTTTTAAAGGTCATAGGAATTTCAGGTAAGAAACCTGGCATGGTGTGCAAACAAATGCACAATGTCTATCTGCATTTCTGGTTGCATACATCATGCAGGAGATCACAAACTTACTCAATCCGATCCACTCTTCCTGTAGATACTGACATCCTATTTTTCTTTCATAAGGCTACCAGCTTCACCTAAAACTTAGATTTTAACCTTACTAACACTGGTCTAACAAGGCACATCTTCCAATTTCCAGCCAACATCTGTTCATGGCCAATTTATTCCCATTTGCTTGTGTGCCAAGACTGCTTTCTCAGCAAAGTATCTCTTTTACCACCTTTGTGTTTGCACCTTGGAACAAAATGATCATTTATCAACACTTTCTTTTTTCTTCAAGTCAAGTGTTTCTCTTTTCTTTCATAAAAGAATCTCCTAACAATCCAGTAGGATGAAATCCTTCTCAGTTCCTAACACAATTCAAATTTGTTCTCCTAAATATTCATGACCACCACTGTGCATAATATTCCAGATACGGTCTCAGCACTTTAATTAGTACATGCTGTTTTCTGTCCTCCAACATCTCAAGTTGATGAGATTCTCAATTATACCAGAAATACTTACTCAAAAGCAATATTATATTTTTTATCAGATATTATGTTTCATCTCATTCATACTTTATGATACTTCACATATATTTACGATATTCCATTCACTACTTGCATTGATTCCTTCTATCGTCTGTATTCTACACTAACTATCTGAACTGAAGAAAATATACAACAGTTTGTCATAACAATTATATTAATTGTATTAATGACTTCCCTTTCAGGCCAATGGTGCCCTTTTAGTAAAGCCTGTGATTGTTAGCTAGAGTCTTTTATGGTTCATGAGCCCACATTTCTTTTGTTAATCTTCACCTTCCCAGGTTTACCTAGTAATCACTTATGTGACACTATATTAAATGCTTTTCTGAAACCCCAACAAATTTCCTTTGTTTGTAGAAAGCTATTTACAGAAAATCATCTTATAAAGAGAGATACAATGTTAGCACAACCAGCCTTAGTAAACCCCTGATGCATTCCTCATTCAACCACTATGCCCTTAATTATTATTCTTTTCAAAATCTGTTCACAAGTGTTGTATGCACTTGAGGTCAGCCTCCTCTACATTCCGAGTCTTGCCTATATTCAAATTCTCCAGCTCTTCATTCCAGTTAGGTTCACTAATTACTTATCTGAATCTGTCAAAGATTTCATTTTTCAAAATTAAGGTCTTCTGTTAAAGCCCTATCTTTGTTTATCTTCCATTTAATTAAAACTAAATAAATTCATAAATATTCAGTCTGTTTTCCATGAGAACTTCTATAATAAATTGCTGAAAATAGGCACACAAGACATCATCGAATCACAGAATGGCTTGGGTTGGAAGGGACCTCAAAGATCACCTAGTTCCAGCCCTCTCTCTTGTTTGTCTGTTTGTCTGACTGACAAACGGAGAGACAAAAACATAGTTACTAGAAGAACTTATTGTTATTAGTAAGGACAGGCTATATCTGGGAGTCTTCAATGTTTGATAGTGACCAAACTGTCCATAATTTTCATATTCCCTGCTGATATAGTTCATATGTTCTAAGTCTCACTCTGACCAGAAAAGCCTACATAAGAGTCATTATATAATCAAAATAGGACCTCATCATATTTCCAGCAATATTTTTTAACAGAATCATATTCCCCATCCTTGTTTGTAATATTTCTCTGACTTACCATGCTATTGCATATCCCTGTCCTTTTATGTCTACTGATCTCATTCAGTGTTACTAATTTCTTTCTATCCATAGACATTCCCTCATCTTCTTGTATTTTCTGTATCCATTAGTGTCAATTCTTACGTGTTGCATTAAAATCAGCCCTGAAAAATATTTTTTTTTCTTCAAACTTGGTATGAAGCAAGAAATTTTGAGACTTCCATTCTTTTTCACATCCTTATAATATTTTCCACCTTCTTTCCCAGGAATCAGAGAGAATTAGACTCAGCAGAGGGGGAAAAATTAGGTTTCCACTGCTCTCTGTCTCACACCACAATGTTTTGATACAGTGAAATGGCACTGTTACATCATTAAAAGATGCAAATGAGGTAATAAGGAACACAGCGCAGTAAAATTTTAGGATGTATTTGTTATTCATAAATCCATTTAATATTTAACAGTCATGATTTTATCACCATTTTGTCTCAGAAGAATTAGTTTCTCTCAGAACTACTGATAAGGTGTTCTTTAAAGTAAAGCAAAGTTAGTAGCAGGTAGTAAAAGACTTCCAACATAAAATTAATTCCCTATACTCAAATAAGAATCATACCAAACAGAAATTATAACTGTCCTCCACAGCAGATCTTTCCCATCAATACCATAGACAAATACATGGCACAATATTTGGTGTTTATGTCATGTATTATGCCTACTGAGATGGAGCTAACTTCATATTTTTTGGTTTCTGTCTAACTGTGCTATTTTTGTCTCCTATAAGAAGGTAGAAATTCTCCCTTAAAATATATGCAAATTTCAGGGCAACTATTATCAATATAATAATATTCGGATAGATGTAGGCATCTGAAAGCAGAGGGACAAACAGACAATTTTTGAAATAATTATATTTTTAAAAGAATGCTATCAATAAATAAATATGTAATTAATGATATAGGCTCCAACAACAAAGTATTGTGGGTTTCACATTCAATCTGATTTTTTTTCTGTATACTTTATGAAAAGTATACAGAATATATATATTATAAATATATATTAAACAATATAATAATTAAATATACCAATTAAATTGAATCTTTGGCTAGTAAATGAGCAGAGAAAGGAGCTTGTGTAGGAGGGAAAGGTTCCTATTACTGTATTTCCCTCTCGGCCAGTCTCTCAGCAACAGCTAGTCTCCCCCTCCCAAAATCATGATGTTATATTTTAGCTCAAGAAGTACTTCCTAAGGAAAGGTATTGACAGTGATCCAATGAATTAGGACATCTATTTGCAAAATGCTTCACAATGCCTCATCCAGGTTCAGTCTCAAACAATGAAAGAGGCTGGAGCAGCCCGAAAGGGGACTGAATGTCCTCTGCTCTGTACCTCTCAAGACCCTTCCTCCTGTCCTCCACTCCAGGGCAATGAAGAAAACCCGTATTTGGAAATCACAAAGCCTCACAGATCCGCAATGTAGAAGAATGAAGGGGAACCTTCAAGGAAGGTAAGAGTTCTGGAAATATATGTGCCTGATAGCCTTTAGTCTACCACTTCTAATTTTCTGGGAAGAAGTACCACTCCCATACAGACTTTTCACTACAGCCCTCTGTCCCATTAGAAGGACCATGAGAGACTAAGCAAATACATTCACAATCATGCATTATTTCAGGCAGCACAAACTGAGGGGAAAAACTGAATCTACTTGTTCACAACAATCAGTTTTGCAATGTGAATTGCAAATAGCATGTTATCTGTCGCCAGTCACAGGACCAATTAATTGTGGGGACTTGGCAAGGATCCATTCCTACAAAACAGGGATAATATCTACTTTAAACAGACTTCAGAAAGCCTTACTTGGTAACACTAAAGAAACAGATCCAAAATATCTGAAATGTACTGCTTTAGGAGCACTAATTAAAAGTGTTACAGAGCTGATAACAAATTCTTAGAAAGATCCATTAAAATATCTCTGAAATGTACATTGCTAGTATTAAGCACAGAAATGCACAAAATCCAGTGCTCCTTAAAAATATGAAATAACTTTCTTTTCATCTAGATAGATAACATGGAAGTGCCCAAGTATTTCTTTAGAAGATGCCTGCTTATGAGAACAGCTCATCTTGGAGACATCATCTGGAATATTAATAAAAAGCAAATCTTCTTGGTGAGAAGCTCAGTGCTAAGAAAATGGGTAAAGGAAATGCAAAAGAATAACAGAAGTAACAGAGATAGTGGAAATACATAGAATAAAGCATGGACTATGAGATGGATGAAAAATTTTCATGAATCTACCATGCTGCTACTTTTTATTTAGATATTTAGATTATGGAAAGTGCAAGTTAGATTTGATAAGGCAGCTGGCTACAGAACAAATAAATTTTCATACAATCCTAAGAATTTCCTAAAAGTCTCAAGCATAAAGGACTGAGATACTCCTTAAATCAAGTAAAGTAATTGATGTTACTTGGCATATGATAATCTTTCTGTTTGTAATATGCTTGTCTTCAGTGTATTCCCTTGTACTTTGTAAATGTCACCGAGGACACCTGATTATTATCACAAGAAAGGTCTGTTCTGCTAAATAATTGATTACCAGAATAACAATTTCATAATTGCTAGGCCATTTATCCAGGCAATCAAAACATATCAGCAAACAATATGCCTTCCTGAGCACAGTTATTCTTTTCTTCACTTAAAGAAACAACAACAAAAACCAACTCAAATATTAAAGCTACTTTCGTTAGGCTGTACTTTTTTCCCAGTAAAATTAATAATCATAAATGATAACCTGAAAACAATTTATAAATTCCTGTTGGGGTAAATTGATCTAAGTATTTTCTTCAGAGACCATTCCTTCTTTTTTTTTTTTTTTTTTTTCCCCTTTCCTTTTCTTTTCTTTCTTTTTTTTTCCCCCCCCGGATAAAATAGTATAAACATCCCCTTGGTACATTGCTGCTACGTTATACTCTAAATAATAATAAACTCCCATATTCCACCTACCTTCCCACCTCTTCCCACCTCTCACACTGCAGAAATTCCCTAGCTCCACATTTTGGCTGCTTAAAGAACACAGTACCTTTCCCTGCAAGGCAGCTGTAAGAATTTTGATCTTATTAACATCAGTATAAATGAATTACTTTCTCGACCTTGACAGACTTACAGTTAACTGAGATCAGAATCAGATTGAAAACCTGGTTTGGGCTGAGATGACAAGTCAGATGAATGCATTTCTGCCAGATGAAAATGTTTGAGCACTGGCACAAGTTGTCCAGAAAGCCTGTAGAGTATTTCAGAGCTGCCTGGACACAGACATGCTCTGGGTGTCCCTGCCTGAGGAGGGGATGTGGACCAGACTGCCTTCAGAGGTCCCTTCCAACCTCATCCGGCCTTTGATAGAGAGATACAGAAGACACAGTCAGTGCTATCCTGGAATTGCAGACACAGAGATTCTTAGCTCAAATAATGACAGACATGTGACAAAGGGAAAGTCTTATAGGCTTCCCACTGCTGGGAAAGGAAAGAGACCTTTACCTCTGTCATCCACAGGTCAGTGTCAATTGCCCTTAACAAGTTTTTCTTAACAACCTGTTCCAGCTGATGCTTTTAATCCAATATCCAAAATAAATGGTTTTGACTCCCAAAGACAGGAAAAACAAAACAAAACAAAACAAAAAAACAATTTTAAGTTTCCATGTCCTTATGTTTTAGGGCTATTTCCCCTTGTTTACATACTGACACTTAGTCCAGAAGGTCTTGGCTGCAGATCAGGTACATCAAAGCAATATGATGAACTGAGACATTTGGAGTGGTGGGAAAAGGGTGAGCAACTCTTTTCCTGTTTTAACTCATTTATAGCCTTGGTCACTACCTGGTTAGCATAATGAATTATGGGGTTGTTGTACAGGATGAAATGTCAAGCTTGTTTTGGAGTGGAATGGCAGGAACTGAGGATCTAAAACCATCCTGCCAAGAAAATAAGATAAAGTATTATAATTTTCTTTGTAATAAATGCAGGCATTTTCGGATTTTAGGTGATTACTGCATCTTGATAGGTGGATAAGGCAAGATAAAGCTGATAAATTTAAATCTAAATCTCAAGGAAAAGACACATGATAGTAAAGTCTTTTAAGATGCTCTGTCTCACACATTGCAAGGATGGAAAAATTTCTAAATAGTAAAGTTCACAAAATGTATCTCAAAAAACTCAAACCCAACAAAAAAAAAAAAAAAAAGAAAAAAGGAAATAATAATAATAAAAGCAAACAATCAAAAAACAAGTAGCCAAAGAAAAAAAATTCAAATAGCTAAGCAGAGGAGAAAACAAGAAAAAAAAAAAAAAAAAAAAAGGAGGGAGAGAATTAATCAGAGAAACTTAAAAACTCAGAAAAGTGAGAACATTCTCAGCAGCTTCTACCTTTATCCCTGGAGACACCGTCTCACACATCCACCAATCTAAGTGTTAAAAGAATTTGCTTCAATACTTTGTTATCACAAGCAGCTTTTTCATCATAACTTGTTTGCCTTTTTTTTTCTTATTTGTTTACATAGCCCAAAGCCATTGTAAGGTTTATGCTTAGCTCACAATTGACCTACCTTCTTTGAACATGCCCAGACAACAGAAAAGTGGTTTCTCTGGAAACAGGAGTACGTGAAATCTTTCAGTTCTTCTACTTATTTAAAGCTGTTCCCACGTATGCACGATAAAGCACCAGACCTTTAACATGTGGTTGGACTTTACCAGACAAGGTAAGGAAGGAGAACACTGACAGTGATGCACCAGGATGGTAAAATTAATTGGTAATAAAGAAAAAAAAAAAAAAAGAAGAACAAAATAAAGTGAAGTGAAATGTAAAGCATTTTGAGACTGAAAGCCTATTTGGGATACAGCAGACACGGGTGAAGGTGATACCAATATTGCAGTCTGCTTTGTGCTTTCGTGGCAAACAGCAGTCCAAAAATAGGCATGTCAGAAATAAAACATACCAGTTTCTCTAGTACTGCCAATCACAGAGTGGCATTAACATACACCTCTGCTGAAGGTGCTTTAGGACAAAGCATAGGCTGTGGATAGCAGTGGCTGAGAGATCAGAATATGAATATTGTTTTTGCTTCCATTGCTGGTGGGACAGTAACAATTAACAAAGGTATGGGCAGAAAGCAAAGATATCAAGATCTTAATTTATATCTGCTAAATTAAAAACAACACCTGAACACCTGTCAGAATTCAGATTCCTTGCTTCCTTAGCACTTCTAAGCAGATAGCATGTTTCCTGACTTCCCTCATAAAAATCCACTATCTTTCCACATGTTTAAATCTGTTTCTAAATTGCCTATGATCAAGAACATTACAGATGTTTATGATAGTTTCATGTTTAAATCAGAACAGCAGACTGAAGTATTGCAAGGAAGAGAGAAGCCATCTCTTCCCATGCTTTTCTATGGGAGAGATCCAAGAAGAATGGAAATTTGCAAGTATTGAATAAACTTAGAAGAAATAAACATACTTCAGTCACTGAAGACTAAACCAAAGTATTTTGTGATGATATGGATTAAGATGACAGAACTGGACTTTCTGTTATTAGGAGACAAAGACAAGAAAGAGGAAAGAGAGAGGAAGGGAGAGGAGGGGAGGAGAGAAAAACTGTTGGAAGGGTCATACAGAGATCATCAAGAGCAACTGTCTGACCACTTCAGAGCTAAAGAGTTGAAGAATGTTACTGAGGGCATCATTCAAATGCTTTCGAAACACTGACATCAACCTCTCCTCTAGGAAGCCTGTTTCAGAGTTAGGGGTTGGGACAGGAAAGCGGAGGGAGATAAAAACTAAGGAGAAAGAAGGAAAGCAATCAGAAGTTGTGTCCATCATCTGATAGAGAGATACAGAAAAAAATTCTTCAGATGCACACATAAGTAATACACACAAACACATATATGCACACATTCATAAAAATATTTATATCTAAAATTTTAAACAAGCATGGTTTCAAAGTTTCAGAAAAAAAAACATATTTACTCTCTCTAATAATAATGTTATTATTTGTTTGCTTGTTAATTTTGAGAAAGTATGGTTATTATAAAAATACCAGAAAAACTTTGAACTAAAATGATTGAGTCCTGGAACACTGAAATAAGGATGCCTAGCTAAAGTCTCACTCATCCTAATTTTTACAGAATCCATGAGAAAACAGAATCAGCTCAATATATTTTTGTATGCAAGATCCTTTAAGAATAACACCACCACCTCTTGATACCTTACACTGAATTCTGCTGCTATATCTGAAAGCATGCATATATGCCCTCAGATGTTTAATCAATCTAACTAAAACATATTCAAAAAGTTCTTGGGTTTTTAGATTAAAAGTAAGCCAATTAACTACTTAAGTAGAAAAGATTTGAAATGGGATAGCTGTTGGCAACGTTACTAGTTTAGAGTGATATTTTCTTGAGTGAAGGCCAGATTACAGACTGTTTTAGCATTGCTAGTAGATTGCCAACACTGAGAGAGGTGTTGACAATCACAGCTGATCAGAGTCTCTGTTGCTTTTCACCATTTATTCACTAACCAAGGAAGTCATGTAATTCCTGGCAGTTTCACCACTGCTTTCAGGGCATATGTTTGCCAAATGGCCTCAGTACAGTCAAATTGCAGGTATAAATCTGAAATGAGACAGTGGCTTGAAGACTCAAAAGAGAGAGTGTCAATTGCATTCCCTTTAGTCGGCAGATGGACTTCCAGGGTATATCCACTGAAAAAAAAGAAAAAAAAAGAAAAAAGAAAAAAAAAAAAAAAAGCAGGTGGCAGAAATTTAACACTTCTGCTTCCACATCTTTGTATCAAATTGCTCCTCACAGAATTTAAGACTGAATTAGTTCTGCAGTACAAACTGTTTAATACTTCCAGTTTTATTTGTTCTAAGCATACCGAGTTTGTGAGATTTTAATAAATCACGAGAGACATTTTCACTGAACACAAGAACTCCACATGCAAAAGAATTGAAAAAAAAAAGCTTTTTTTTTTTTTGTGTGTGTTATTGAGAATCAGAATGAGATTTGCCATAGAGTTTTCAAGAGAAAACACTGATGAGAAGGTTGTATTTGTTCTGAGAAATGCGTCTGTGCTTTGAAATAGAAATTTGTCACTGATGTCTGGAGTAATCATGAAATATGAGACATAAGCTCTGTGGGTACCTTAGAAGTAAGACAGCATATTTTACTGGCCACAGATAACAATGATGACTAAATGTATTCAGATGAGCCACCAAGATGCTGGAAGGTGAGAAGTGATCTGTGTAGAAAACCATTACTCCTCAACTTATATTCCAGTCCTTACAAAAAAGAATCACAAAATCACAGAATCACAGAGTGTCCAGGGTTGGAAGGGACCTCAAGGATCATGAATCTCCAACCCCCCTGCCACATGCAGGGCCACCAACCTCCCCATTTAATGCTAGATCAGGCTGCCCGGGCCCTACCCAATCTGGCCTTGAACACCTCCAAGGACGGGGCATCCACAACCTCTCTGGGCAGCCTGTTCCAGCACCTCACCACTTTCTCTGTAAAGAATTCCCCCCTGACGTCCAAATACATAGGAGTATTTATGCATCTCATCATTTGGCACCGCCTAAGCTGGCCATGCAGTTGTGTGGGCTTCTGCTTCTCTTCTGCTAAGAGATCCCATGAGCTGGATCCCACCAGCCCAACAATGAGCTGCACAAAGGATAAGAAGCTTTGGAGACAAAAAAGGCCAGGGGATGGCAGTGCTGGTGGACTGGACCAAAACAAGCTGTGCTGAAAAGCATGCTGTCACTGAGCACAGCGTGCACTGCGTTTTCCCACCCATCATGCAAATGAATTCGTAATTGTTTCTCAAGCAGTCAGGTCAAGAAAATGTTAGAGACTGGCTAAATGACAAAGACTCTCACATACTCATTGCATTCTTCCACGCTTGATCCTGGCACAAATGCTTAGTTTGCAGGCCTTGCATAGCCTCAATACTTTAATGGTGTTCGCAAAGCCAAATTCCTAGATGAGCTCTTGTGGGATTGCAGATTTTTGTGCTATTGGTATTTCATCTGAAACATGGGAGATGCTAATTGCCAGCTTTGCAGTTTTTCCCTGGTGGTCACACTAAAAATATTTAGCATATTGAAACTCAGTGTAGCTATGGCAAAAAGTCTTACAGCAAAGAATCAAAATTCCAGTCCTAAGCAGCAAACATTTTTCAGCAGCCCTGTAAATTTTAATTTACACAACAGAAAAGTCTGATACTTATTAAACCTCTGCAAATACATAAAATATACTCTCCTTTCTTTCTTTCTTTTCCTCTTCTCCATATTTGCCAGTATATATCAGAATATGCCAGAAAAGTGAAAAGCAAACACTGCAGATTTCTTAATCATGAGAAATGCTGCAAAACAGCCATTCACAGGTAGAAATGTAAGTAGAAAGTTATCATCAACAACAACAACAACAAAAAAAAGAACAACAAACTTGCTTTAATAACACTTCATGATAAAATTGGACATTTAAGATTCAGAATTAATTAAAACACAACATAAATATGAAGTTGTAGAAGAGAACAGTGTTTCTTTCAGTTATTAACCATTTCCTTTTTCCTTTATTATCTTGGCTTGCTTTTGCACAGCTGTCAACGTTAGCATCCTATTGGCAGCTCCAGCAGAAGACTTGTGAACCCTCCAGTGGACGTCTGGGCAGATCACTGGGAGTCATTCAGTTCACCTTTAAAGTCTGAGGCATGTACTACAAAAACACACAAAGCTCAGAGGGTATTTGGAGGCCAGAAAGCTAAATACACACTGCCTGACTGCTTTCCAGTAGAGAACAGAGCTCATAACGATTTTGTAATTCTCCTAACCTCAATGTGTTGACGTTGCTGCACAGCGTTACCTCCCTGAAGTGAATGAGCACCATTCTTGCTAATTATGCAGCCCCTCAATCCACTTACTCTTGACTTTCCTTTCCACTGTGCTATATTTGACACAAAATGTTTAATCAGGTTCATTTATCATGACTGGAACAGGCTGACTCATTCCCCATTTACAATTAGAAAGGATTTTGTCTAATAAATGCTGAATACTCTCAGCTACAGAAGTCAGTGAATGAGGAGTGAGCTCAGCACCAGGAAAGGCTGAGGGCACATAAATCGGTTTTACATTAGAGGAATTAGAGGAATATCAGATTTCTTCAGAAAAAAAAAAAAAAAATCAAAAATTAAGAAAGCTAAATGTAATCTAGGTTCTATGCATAAGGCCTTAATCTGAAAACACGGATGCAGTGTCGTTTTGCTGTGCCCAAGACTGTACTGCTGGGACAGCAGAGAAATCATCCCACCTTTCTTCCTTTGTCTTCCAATACACAAAATGGTGGCAGTGAAGGTTTTCTTCCTTTGTTAAGCACTTCTAGAATGATCTAACTACTTACTTTCTATCCATAGAATATTAAATGATCAATTTCTAAGCAGCTAATAGTTTGCACTCGTGAGAAGAAAATCTCAGATATAATGGTAACTTAACCTTCAAAGAACAAGTTAAAAACAAAAAATATAAACAAACAAAAAATCCCCAACCATATCTCGGGTCCAAAAGTGAACAGAAAGCAATGAGATCTTTATAAAGTTCAAGGTGTCAGATTGTGGATACAAAGTAAACTGTCCTTTTCTGCAGTCTTAGCCATTCTGCGTTTCCTGTATTTTCTCTTCTAATTATGATTCTATATTTGCTCTCTAAAACAACCCTGAGCTGTGCAAATTGCTTTAACCCAACCAAGAAAAGGCAGATCATTAACAATTGCCAATTAATTTAAACAACTACATGGTTAGCCCTAAAAAAAAATAAATCTGTCACAGTTTCTTATAATGGAGAGTTCTCATCAGTTCCTATTGTAGAACGAGACATAGAACTAGAGGGAAAAAGAAAAGCATATAAAAATAATGCAAGGAACAGGAATACTGGGTGAGTAATAATCACTGACATATCACCACAGCTGTATTCTGTCCTATGAAGGTCTTTACTGAAGAGGGGAAGAATTTGATTTAATGTGCTCAATTTTATAGTTGTACTAATTGCAATTTGGCAGTTGATGATGGCTAAAATAACTGAATACCTTCTGTGTTGGTAGATATGACAGAGCAGAAGCCCTTGCAATCCAAGATGAAATGTCTAGCAACCTGCTTCACCACTGGAACACACACAACTGTATAGGTCTGGATGGGATCCACTCAATGGTGCTGAAGAAGCTGGAGGAAGGGTTCACCGAGGTAGTTTGGCAGCAGTTCAGTTAACAGGGAAGTTCCCACCTGACTGGAGGTTAGTGAATGTGACACCCTTCTATGAGATGGGCAGGAATCCAGAGAATTACAGGCCTGTCAGTCTGACTTTGGTGCTAGGAAGTCATGGAGCAGATCATCTTGAGTGCATCACAGGACAGGTACAGGACAATCAGGTGATCAGAGCAAATCAGAATGGGTTTATGAAAGGCAGATCCTGTCTGACCAAGCTGATTTCCTTTATGACCAGGTGACCCACTTAGTGGATGTGGGAAAGGCTGTGGATATTGCTTATCTAGACTTTAGAGAGGCAATCTATACTGCTTCTCACAGCCTCCTCCTGGAGAAACTATCTGCTCATGGCTTCCAAAGATACACTGTTGCCTAGCTAAAAACGTGGCTGGATGGCCAGGCCCAAAGTTATGTCATGAACAGAGTTAAAGCTGGTCACAAGTAGTGTTCCCAGAACTCAGTACTGGGGCAGGTTTTATTAAATATCTTAACCAAGAATCTTGATGAGGGAATTAAGGGCAGCCTCAGTCAATTCGTGGATAACACCAAGTTGGACAGGCATGTCAATCTGCCATAGGAAAGGAAGGCTCTGCAGAAGGATCTGGGCAAGCAACATTCATGGGCAGTGTCCAATTGTATGGCATTCAGCAAAGGCACGTGTTGGGTGCTTCACATGGGTGAACAACCCCGTACAGCAGTACAAGCATGGGGAAGAGTGGGAAAAGTTGCCTGGCAGAAAAGGATCTGGAGGTACTGGCTGACAGCCAGCTGAACGTGAGCCAGCAGTGTGCCCAGGCATCCAAGAAGGCCAATGGTGTCCTGGCTTGCATCAGAAATAGTCTGGCTGGCAGAACTGGGGAAGCGTCTGTCATACTGTCCTCAAGAGGTTGCAGTGAAAGGCGTGTCTGTCTCTCTTCTCAGGTGACAAGTGATAGAACATGAAGCAATGGCCTTAAACAGTACTAGGGGCAGTTTAGATTGGTTACTGGGAAGGATTTCACAACGGAGAGGGAGGTCAGGCATCGGAGCGAGCTGTCAAGGAAGGCAGAATCATTGACACACAGAACCATTAAGGTTGGAAAAGACCTCTGAGATCATCCAGTCCAGTCTCAACTCATCCCCACCATGTCCGCTAACCAGGCCACTCAGTGCCACATCTGTGGATAATATGTGAATAATTATGAATAAAATTAGACAATCATGCATTTTCTTCCTATTTAGGCCTATTTAGGCCTGGATTTATCCCACTTACTTTCAGCTCTGCTTACTCTTGTCAGAGGAATTCTTACAGGAGAAAACTCAGATCAGACTCATGGAGATCTTTCTCCATTAACCATAGAGGGAAAATTGAACTGACTCATGGTGAAATTCAGCATATATGAACATAAACCTATTTGTGACAATAGTTTTGGTGCTGAGTGAGTATGCGCTTTCCAGGAAAACAGCTATATCTTGTTCAGGAAATTAAAAGATGAAATGCACGTGGAAAAATCGAGCACATATGTTGAGAGAACAAATTCTTCCTGCTAAGAATGTTTGGGTTTTTTTGATACTTTCAAAGAGTTTGGGTATTTTCTGGAAGACGACTGCTTTACTAAATACCAATTTGTTATCTGAACTTTGTATTGAATTTAACTTAATGCTTCAGCTAAGTACTGAAACACAGGTAGCGTGAATGTATTTTATTTGTAAACTCTGAATCATGTTAAGTTAAAAGATCTATATATGCATTATTTTAAGAAGAGACAGTTGCTTTTAAGGTATTTTTTTGTGTAGTTTGTAGGTTAAATGCAGTTTATATTGTTATTTTCACTGACTGGCATGCTGACAGAGCAATTACTCCTTTTTCTCAAGCTGTCACAGTTACGTGTCTTCTTTACCTGTCTCTGTCCATAATAACTTACTCCCCACCTATGTGGAAATTCCTGATCTTCATTTCTAAAGACCAGTGTTACATTACTGACTCCACTCAGGACAATTAACCGATCATTTCTGTCTTCATCTCTTCCACTTTATCTTTCTTTTGCTTTCTTTAACTGCTATGTATTGAGTGAGTTATCTATCCTCACTGCTGGTCCCTCACCTCTCCAAAGTCAAATTAATCTCTCTTTCCCAATTTTCTATACAAATTTTTCATGCTTATTGCACTGAATTCAGGAGGTAAAGAACTGAATTAGAACCCAGCAGTTTGACAGAATAAGGTGAACCATCATGCTACTTCCCAGCTCAGTGCTGCCCTGCATTTAAGCAGCCAACTGACATCGATCTGAAGGGGCAGCTGAATCCAACTCATGCCATCCTGGAAAGGAAGGTTGTTCACTTGCACTACAGTGCTGCCCTGCCTCAGCCTCTGTCATGGGAGTACTGGTAAAATTGGGGGTGACTAAGACTCATTCCTACACTTTGAAATCTTTCATCCAGAGTAAAACACAATAAATGCCTAGCTCCATACAACTAATTGATGAAACAGACTGTAAACAAAAATGTTCAAATAGAGTATAGAATGGTTATCTATATTTTTTATTTTAGTAAAAATATCATGCAATTCATAATTAATATAATAAATTAAAATTATATACTGTAGGTCATTCTAGTTGACAAAGATTTTTAATTATTTATGACAGCACATTTATGCATAGCCAATAGAACACACAAATTAGTTCTTCATTTGAATGCATTGCTCAGCTTTATGAAGCTGTATAAAACATTTGTAAAGAAATGGAAATATAAAACCTTGCAGATTTTCCCTCGCAATGAGCACCAAACAAGCAGAGACTTGAATTACAAGTGAAAGCAGTGACATATGCTAATGGAATTGTCATCAGGAAATAATGCAATGCCATTAACTCATCTCATTTCAGATTCTAGCAACTGCATGTCATGGTAGGTAACACAAGCTGCCTTAAGATCCCAAAGAAAAAATCCAGAAAAAGAATTTGCGAGACTGTGACTCACGGGTATATCTTGTGTACGGTCAGCAGTATCTGTTTAACTTCATTGCATTTCATGTTTCATGGTTGTCATATTCAAGAGTTCTTACTAAGTCCTATTAACTTGAATGAGAATGAATATTAGTTCAACCCTATTGTTCTGTATAATAAATGCACACAGGTAGGACAGAAAGCTGACTTCAAGTGTAGATACTCAAAATTGTCAGAAATGCAACAGTGTTTGAGACGAAAAATTGCTTTTCATACAGCCTAAACAAGCTCTCCTTTAAGCTCCACTTAAAGCCCATTCTTTGACATGATCCCCCACCACATCCTTATCTCTAAATTGAAAAGATACGGATTTGAAGGGTGAACTATTAGGTGGATTAGGAATTGGTTGAAAGGTTACAGCCAGACAGTTGTTCAGTGTCTGGGTGGAGGCTAGTGATGAGTGTTGTCCCCAGGTGCCTGTTCTGGGGCAAGTACTCTTTGACGTCTTTATCAGTGACATCGATGATGGGACCAAATGAGTAAGTTTGCTGATGATACCAAGCTGTGTAAAGCAGCTGATACAGCAGAAGGAAAGAATGCCATTCACAGGGACCTTGATAAACTTGAAAGGTGTACCGACGTGAACCTAATGAGGTTCAACAAAGCAAAGTGCAAGGTTTTGTACTTGGGTCAGGGTAATCCCAGATATGTATACAGACTGAGAGAAGAACTCCTTGAGAGTAGCACTGCTGAGAAGAATGTAGGGGTCTTGGTAGATGAGAAACTTAATGTGAGCCAGCAGCATGCACCTGCAGCCTGGAAGGCCAATGGGCTGCATTAGAAGACGGGTGCCCAGCGGGGAGAAGGAGATGATAGTCTGTCTTTACTCTGCCCTTGTGAGGCCCCATCTGGAGTACTGTCTCCAGGTCTGGGGCTCATAGCACAGAAAAGCTGTGGAGCTTTTGGAAAGGATCTAGAGATGGGCCACGAAGATGATTAGAGAGCTGAAGCTCCCATTCTACAAAGACAGGCTGAAGGAATTGGTCTCAGTCTGGAGAAGGCTGTGGGGAGACCTCATTATAGCTTTACAGTATTTAAAGGGAGATTATAAACAGGAGGGAAACCAACTTTTTACATGGGTAGATAGTGATAGGACAAGGGGGAATGATTTTAAACTAAAGGAGGGAAGATTTTGATTAGATGTCAGGGGGAAGTTTTCCCTGAGAGGGTAGTGAGGTGCTGGAACAGGTTACCCAGAGAAGCTGTGGATGCTCCTCCCTGGAGGTGTTTAAGGCCAGGCTGGACGGGGTCCTGGGCAACCTGATCTAGTAACCTGATGTAGCAGTTGGCAACCCTGCCTGTGTCAGGGGGGTTGGAACTTCATGATCCTTGAGGTCCCTCCTAGCCCAAGCCATTCTATGATTCTATGAAAAGAGTAATTGAATTCTCATATATTCTCATGAAAATCTATAGTACTAAGCACAGGCAAAGAGAGCATTCACATAATAAAATTAAAGACAATGTCCTGTTTAGTTTTTACCTTAATAGCATTATTGCTCATTTAGTGTAAAGATTAGAATACTCTAAACCATAAATATGTGTATAATATTGATTAAAACTTAATCTACTTTTAGATGTACTCTAAGGAATCTGTAGCAATTTACAGCTATCAAAGATCTTCCTCACTGATACCTCTCCTATATGTTTATCTCCCTTTCTTAAAAATGTAATTATGTACTTATCCAGTGAACTGGAATAACTTACTACAGTTCTAGTCTGTTGGATAAACAAGAGTTCAAGTCAATATAAGATATATTCAGCTTCTAAAAATTTATTTACTTACTGTGTAAGTGTGTTTACATCAGCTATCAGAAAACATCAGTTGGTAGTATTACGAGAAGTGAAAGAAGGAAAAGCAAATATCAGTATCTTTAGGATTTCAAAGTAGAAAACTCTCATGTGTATGCTGACTCACAGATGATGTTGGATAATAAAATCCAGCTATCGGCTCCCAGTGCCAAACCAAAATGCCATGACCAAAAGATACAATATGTTGACTCTATATCAACTCACGTTGTCATTGTAAATGTGATAAAATGTTTTTGATTGGTTAAATTTGGATTAAAAGCTTTTTTTTTTTCCCCCAGCACAGGCATAGTCTGTGCTCCTATATATTGGCAACTCTACCTTGTCTTAAGATCAGCATGGTGTTAGCAATGTTTACTGCAGTGAGATCAGCAGAAACATACTTGTGTACCTGTTCTGGATGAAACATAAGCTGCCAGATGATGTAGGAACGTACAGATCTGTCAGGAAGGGAACAAACAACCCCTTCTTGAAACTCCTAGTGGATAAGCTGAAACGGTGTGCTCAATCCATCCAACTGACCGCCACTGAGCTACTGACATAAAGATGTTTGAGCAGGTTCAGCTTCACAGCATTTACAATGGCTTGCCTTAAAATAATTACATGAAGAAACTACTTTAAACCAAGATTTTCAGAAGTTGCTACTAATTCCCCATGATTGGGAAAATGGAACTGCAAACTTTTATCTCTTTATAACCGATTTAGCTGTATTTAAATACAAACCTACGTTTTCAGGCTGTATGCAGGAATACAACACTGGACTATGCTTACATATCCTTATCATTACTTAGACTTGGTTTTTCAGTCTCTCAACACTTTGGTACTAGTGATTTTAAGATGATAAAATGAAATTCATTAAATTAAAGAGTCTTAAAGTTTCCATTCCTGTTTGGATTTTACTCATTTGGTACCAGTACATTAAGGAGCATATTGCCAAGAGTCAATATGAAAAATCACATTCATTTCTAATTAATTAATACTTGGTTAAACATGGATGTCTCAAGGCACAAAGATATATCTGTATGTTTGCTCCTAATTACTGAGATCAGTCACTAGTGAAAGCACATGTGCAGAAACTTTTGACCATATTTTTCTTCTGGAGTTTTCCTACTTTTATTTGCAAATATCTTTTTAAATTCAGAAGAAAAAAAAACTTGTTATCATTGTCCAGCTCCAGTAATAGCACGATAAATATCTTTTGACCATATTATTCTTCTGGAGTTTTCCTACTTTTATTTGCAAATATCTTTTTAAATTCAGAAGAAAAAAACCTTGTTATCAACGTCCAGCTCCCGTAATAGCACGATAAATATCTATCTTCTTCCTCACTGTTTTCCACATTTAATGCTAATCTTCCAAGTACTTATTTGGGTTATAACAATTATCTGTTCATCTTTGGAAGTGTCCTTTCAGGGGTCTATCAGAACTGACATACAGTTAATGAGTTAAAACCAGAATAATCAAAAGCAGGGGAGGAGTCTGGAAAATTCACGTACGCAATCCAAGGAGAAATCAAAGGAAAAAAATCTTGCAAGATTAAAAAAATCCTGTAAGATTAGCTAAGCAGAGTCATATTGTGCCTGACAAGAGAGCAACTGTGGGCTAAACAGAACTAAAGGAGCTCAACTTCCTTTTCAATCCACCTGAGGTGGCTAACACAAGCAAGAAAACACCATTGTGACTTTACAGACATCTGAAAAAGGGGAGAGTGGAGTTTTGAGTATGCAGAGATTGAGGAAAAGGGCTTCTGATGGAAACTTGAAGGGCTGTTGAT
Source organism: Chrysolophus pictus (assembly GCA_037305975.1). Taxonomy (NCBI): domain Eukaryota; kingdom Metazoa; phylum Chordata; class Aves; order Galliformes; family Phasianidae; genus Chrysolophus; species Chrysolophus pictus. The sequence goes on from CM074576.1 coordinate 184,352,597, forward strand.
AAAAGGGCACACAGAAATAGATTTCTAGAAAGTTCTCTGATACTGTCCCTCACAGCATCCTTCTTGAGAAATGATCCAACTGTGAAATAAAGAGGTTCATGCTACGCTGGGTGATGAACTGCCCTAATGACAGAGCTCGAAGTGAATGGGGATACATCTGGCTGGTGGCTAGTCATTAGTGGCGAGCTGAGGCTTATATTACTTTCTCCAAAATATAACTCAGAGCACCTCAAATATTAAGTTGTGGTATTGGAATTAATGTCCTGGAGTATTCCCTCCTTCATTTTTTAATAATACCGAACAGAATTCTCTTTGTAGTCACAGGACTCACTCACAGGACTTCCTAAAATAAAAAGCCTAAGTTCCCTAAATATCCCAGGGGAAAACAAGGAGATCATTACATATTGGAACAATAAGGAGAAGTAAGTAGCAAGTCTCCAATTACATTTTGCCTGCAAAGCTTGGGCAGACAATAACCAAACAAAACTGCATCCTTTAGTGTCAATGTTATTGAAATTTTTATACAGGTATTCATAATGTTTGTGTCTCTCAGGTTAAGAGGGAATAATTCTGATATTCCAAGAACTCAGTAGAGTTTTCCAATTCACTTTGAAATTGTATTTTAACAGAGCTCTGAATACAAGAAGTTAGAATCTATTGGAAAAATTAAAAAGTTGATCATCTTTCGCAGATCAGGTCAACGACAGATAGTGTTACAGAAAAGAAGATCTTGCCAGAAATTGGGAGTGTACGGTAAACAATACACCAAAACAATTATAAAGAAGAACTGTGTGCAGCAGAATTTTCAAACTCAGCTATTATTTAACTAAAACAAAGATAACCTCCTCCTTGGTGTCTTCAGTTATGCCTCAAATTTCTGCAGTTTTAAAATTATAATTTGGTTGAGTTTTTTGAATACAATACTTTTTAAAAGTACTCAGTGGAATGACCTTGTTCATTGAAGGCATTGGTTTGTTCAGCAAAGCTTTTGTTCTGCAGATGTGCACAAATGGGGACACTTCTGGACCTCAGAAGTGTTCCAAAATTTTAAAATAAGGATCTAATTAGGTGAAGGTGTCCTTCTAAGTGGCTATCATTTGGTTTCAGTTTCAGCATCACTGAAAACATTATGAACTTCACAGTGTTGCAACATTAATCCAGAAATCTCAATTCTCTTATGCAGACACACACAAAACAAACAAACAAACAAACAAACAAAGACCCTTTTCAAAACCAATATACAATTCTAACCCACAGCTCATTCAGTCACAGGCTTATTGAGATCACAGCTGCTTTGATGCAACTGAGCACTAGCAGACTAACAGAATTTATATTAAATAAACAGTAGCTATGCATCATAGAAATAAACGTTGAAATCAGGTGGAATTGATTAAACTTTAAGATTTCATAGATACTGCTCACCCAGCTCACATAAGGTTCTGAACACCAATCTTCTAAGTATGATTACATATTACAACTATATAACAACTGCTCATCATTAGCTTCTGCTTGCTTTATGAAATACTGACCTAAATGACCTATTATTTCTTGGCTTATTTTCTGAAAAGTTCTAAGATTCCCTTATTAAGTAGCATTTCCTTTTAAATGAGTTGTGTTGTGATAAACAGATTTCCCTTTATAAACCAAATTTACTGTAAATTAGAAATTATGAGAATCAGTCAACAGATTTATGGGTACCCTTGCTGGTTCATAATAGTTCAGTATTTTAATTACATATTTAGCTCAAGGAACATAAGAATAAGTGATCTAACTTAAATGTCAGACTATAGGAATATAATAAGCAAAATTTTCATTACAAGTATAAAATAATTCAAACTTGTTACTGACAGCACAGTAGAAGACCCTAATGGGGCACATGAATCAGTTCATTAAAGAAAGCAGACAATTTAAGTCATTGTATAGAAAATTAAATAAAAGTTGGTTTCAAAGCATACATCACATACACTGGGGCAAAACAGAAGCTCTTCACCAAAGAAAAGGTTAACTGAAGTCAAAGAATTTTTAATGCCATTTTTTCTTTTGGAACTTATTAAATGTCTCAGCAAATCTTTCAAAAATCCACTGAAATGTACCTGTCATGAAAATGAATGATACAACATGAATCTAAAACATATTCTTCAGAAAGAGAAAGAAGTTTTGTTTATGGCAGCTATGGTGAACGTTCCTCTTGAGACACTGCACCATTAGGCAGCCGTTATCACTTCCATGCTTTCAAAACCATTTCATTTAGAGACAACAATGTCTTTGAGGCATTTTCTCTGTGAATTTGTGCTTCTTGCCTCTCTTATCTCTAGGAACAGTGAATGAAAAAAGGTTTAATTTTGGAGGAGTATCCTTCCCTCCTGTATCTTGCCTCTAGTTAACTGCCATCTGATAACATTATTTTTCTGCAGGTAAAACTAAATCCTGTTCTAAACGATGGCAGTGGTTTAAACTTTGCCATAAAATTAGGGGAGGAGGGTTACATTATCCTTCATGCAGAAAAACAGATGTTGAGAAAAAAAGATAATACCAATGCCTTTTCCAATTCCCCAACAATAAATCACAGAATCACAGAATCACCAAGGTTGGAAAAGACCTACAAGATCATCCAGTCTAACCATCCACCTATCACCAATAGTTCTCACTAAAAGAACATATCTTGTCTATATTTACAGTATTTTGGCCATACATCCTGGCATCTCACTCATTAGCTATTATAATCAGATCAATAATACACAAAGATGCATTCAATACCTCTCTGCCCACTCCTTCCTCAAAGCATGGTCTATTCTGCTGTTATTGGCTTCCCATGACTCTGAGGTCCACTGATTAGACAGTAGGATTTTGCCAACTTGAGTTCTATTAATCCAACCCCAGTCAACCTGCTCCATGATCTTTTGTGGTAGATGTGGCCTTAGTAATGGGAACAGCATTTCCAGCTGTAAATGACTGCATTCCCATGGAGTACCATTCCTTATTCACCCTGTCCTATTAACAATGGATGAATCAGAAAAGAAGAGATATTACAGATAATCAAGTTGGAAAGGAAATGACTGTTTTGCATGGCACTTTCTATGTTTTCCACATGGTGTCAGTGGCTCCTCTCTCTCTTCCCCCAAACAAGAAGTTAGATTAGTACATATGCAGTTAAACTCATCTATTTTAAGCCAGATTTCAGCTGTACACTGAGTCTGCAAACTACTACACATACTACTTTTTATCATTGATACATTGTACTTTGAGTAAATGCACTTTAAATGAACAATTTATTAGTAATATTCTTTAAAAGTGTATTTGAGTAAACACTTTTCTTTTGTGCTTAACTCCTCTCTCTTAACCAGATCTGCTTATTTTTTTAAGATGGATAAACTTGAAAAATAAAAAAATGCCCCTCTTTAACATAACCAGGACTAGCTCTGAACAAATCCTACATACAATCAGATGAGAAAAGTGCAACCCTTTCTCACAAGCTCAAGAAGTCTAAAATAGATGTTTTACTTTAATTGCACTAAATCAATAGATTGTCTTGCAGAACATTCTTATTGATTTATGACTCATGACGTACATTACAGGCATGGCTATTTTTAGTGTCTCACTACAAAGGAAGTTTGACTGTATTAAGAACACAAGCAGTAAAATAATATGTGCATCTCAAAGATCAGTCCCGAATTTCAGATTCATTCCCTATTAAAAGTAAATTGCAGGGTTTTTTTAATAATAAAAAATCACAAGTTGTCTTTTTGAAGCAGCATTCTAAAAGGCATTCAGTGAATATATATATTGCAACTTTAATGTTTAGGCTTTTGAGACTTGTCACCAGACAGCACAGGAGAGACAAGTTCATCTCCCATGCATAAAAGCTTGCCTTCAACAGACTCTGCAAAACTCTACGGAGAAAGATTAGAGATATGTTTGTTAATGTTTTTACTTCTGTTCTTACTCCTTTTCTGTTCTGCCAAATCCAGTTTCCAGTGAAATCTCTGAAATCAAGCAGGCATAGATTTACAAGAATTATCTTTTTCTTAGCTGCGAAGACCATTTCGGAAAGCCCTGCCCAGCCAGTCATCAGCACTACAGCACACGAAATACTTCCCCTCTCGTGCATTGTCTCATGGAAGGCTGAAGTGCACTGTAAATCTGGCAAAGCACAGCAAGCCCCAGGAGTCAAACTGGCATCCCGCCAGCTGCTTCTCCTAAGTCTGGCTGTTCTGCTTCCAGGAACAGTTCCGCTGGCCACGAGGGATGGCCATTTGTTCTTACAGACAGTCCTCATGTCAGACTGCTTCGGCTCCCTTCAGGCAGTCAAACGCTTCCCAAACTGACTGACACACATGCAGCAAAATCACATGGATGTACTTCTGTCCTCCAGCATTCCCAGTGGTAGCACCTCGCTCAGACAGACACGGTCAGTTCCAGCTGCACCGCAACGCTAATACAGCTCAGGTTGACACTGTACTGCCAGAGCAGCTGTCAGGAGAATCACATATCAAGTAGAATCTGGTAGCTGTGCTAATTGTGATTTTTAAAAGGCACTCCGATTAGAGTCTCCTTGTGTGCATAATGTGTTTAAAACAAAACACAGACCTTTGCAATTCCTCTATCTGGAAACTGTAACAAGGGAAACATTAGTATTACTTTTAGTGTACATTAAGTGCTGTTATGAAGTGTAATTATAATCTCTGACTGATTCTGTATGAAGTACATCACTTTTTTATTTTTTAAGTAGACTATCAGTCACATTGAAAGAACTGTGAGACACAGATTTATGAATTGATAACAGATCACAGTGTATTTTTCTTCTTGGTGAGTGCTGGAAAAGCACTTCTATTCATAGCCGGCATGAAAGGGATTAGTGATTTCAATAAGTTACTGAAAAATCCATCCAGCACAGAAAAGTCACTATTGCATCTATTATTATAAGTAGTCTTACCATTACAATTCATTGTCAGGCTGCACAAGAGAAATGTAGGGCCTGATCTGAGGCCGACGATCAAAAAGAACTGGAATGATAGTGATACATTTTCGGTATCATATCTGTGACCAATATTTATATTTGATGGCCACAGGTAGATCATCACTCTAAGATTCATAGAATCATACAATGGCTTGGGTTAGAAGAGACCTTAAAGCCCACCCAGACCCAACCCCTGCCATGGGCTGGCTGCCCCCACCAGCTCAGCCTGCCCAGGGCCCCATCCAAGCTGGCCCTGAACACCTGCAGGGATGGGGCACCCACAGCTCTATGGGCAGCTGTGCCAGGGCCTCACTGCCCTCACTGTGAGAAGTTTCTTTCTTATGTCTAATCTAAACTTCTCTTGCAATTTAAAACCATTGCCTTTCTTGTCACTTCAGGTTCTGGTGAGAAGTGCAAAATGAATATATATGGGTAAAGTGTATAACTATGTAAAGTCCAAAGCTAGTCTCTCATTAAAGTTTTAGAAAATTATATGTGTTCAATCACATGTGATGATGATGGCCTAGACAAATTGTATCAAAGTATGGCCTTCCAGCACTTGAAGGAAGCATTTAAACAGGAGGGGGAATGACTGTTTACATGGATTGATAGTGATAGGACAAGGGGGAATGGATTTAAACTGAGACAGGGGAGGTTTAGGTCAGATATTAGGAGGAAGTTTTTCACACAGAAGGTGGTGAAGCACTGGAACAGGTTGCCCAAGGAGGTTGTGGATGCCCCATCCCTGGAGGCATTCAAGGCCAGGCTGGATGTGGCTCTGGGCAGCCTGGTCTGGTGGTTGGTGACCCTGCACATAGCAGGGGGGCTGAAACTAGATGATCATTGTGTCCTTTTCAACCCAGGCCATTCTATGATTCTATGGATAAGACAAGCAAAGAAGTCGTTGCCTTGGATTATTATCTGTAAAGAGCCCTAAATAAGCACAGACTGAGGCAAGGGAAACTTGTAGAGGTTGTGATTTTTCAGAGGAAAACATAGGCAGTCAACATGCAAGGGGAAACTCTTGGTACTGGTGCCACAGAATCATAGATCATTAAGGTTGGAAAGACCATGCTCATTTAGTCCAATCATTGACAATCACCACCATGCCAACTAAACCATGGACATCTACCCTTTTCATGAACACTTGCAGGGATGGTGACTCCAGCATCCCCCTGGGCAACCTGTTGCAATATGTCACCACTCTTTTTGAGAAGAAATGTTTCCTAATATACAACCTGAACCTCCCTGGTGCAAATTCAGGCCTTTACCTCCATGGCAAAAGAAAGCAATGCAGTGCCAATAGCAAAGAGTCAGAGTTAGAAAGCTCAGAGCTCCATGAAAGAAAAAAACATGTGGTCAATACCGTTTCCAGTTTGTTCTGCGTAGCAGAATGGAACAAACTGAGAAAATTTCCCCCCCAGGGAATAGAAATGCCTGTAGAATTTTGGTGTACAAAAGGCAGACCATCCCCTTTAACCAGAAATTTCAAAATAAAGAAAATCTGAAGCTTTTCACAAACTACTTAGGTGATGATGGAGTATTTTTGTATTTTTTTAGTGCATAAGCTTTTCCGAAGGTGAATGTATGTAACCTCATTTGAATTGAAATCAGATTATACACAACATCTTTTTCAGCTCATTACCTCATCAGAAGCCAAAGTACAGTAGCGTAATAAAGAAGAACACTAAGTGATTGTAATCTCTTTTTGTGCAGCTTTGTACTCTTGCTGTGTACAGCAGGAGAAGTGTTATTCTTGAAGGCATTCTAAGACATTATCAATTTAGAATAACATGTACACGAGATATGTAATTTTACATTGCTCATGTGTTTGCAGACGGAAGCAAAAGAAACTCACTAGGGGAGAAAATCTGATTCACTAAGATCAGAATCCTGTATAAAAGCTCACAACTTATGTAGCAGACCTTACAGGCAGTGAAGGTTATAACCTACTTCAGGAACTTGGGAAGAAAATAAAACTAAGCTCTCTGGAAGCCCAGTCTTTAACATTTTTTGAAATGTGTTTTCCAATTTTAACAGGCACAGCTCAAGTACACTGCAGAAAATATACCAGGACAGCGTAAGTTTTCATATACGCTAAAAATACAATTATTGACATAGTTTGGTATGCTTTATAAACTGATTTCTCCAAAGCTGGAAAAATAATACTATGTTTCAATTCATTTGTGCTATAAACCAGACCACTCAGGAGCTAATAACACAATGTGCCACTGCACATCTTACAGCCTGATTATGACTTCCCCTTACGCATGGCTGAGCTGTTTCTCTCCAAAGTGGTTCTCCAGAAACAAAGATGGATGGCTTGGAAAGAGACTGGGCTTTGTGTTTATCTCAGATGCGTGTCAATAAATAAATAAATAAATAAATAAATAAAAACCTACATCAAAGTCAATGGCATTACTGTACTACAAAATGGATGAGAGCACAGGAGGCAGCATCATGCATGCAGCATACAAGGGGGCATTTTACAGCCCCACCTAATTCACTCATTTATTTTGTTAACCTGTAATCACATAATGATTATCTCCTTTCCTTCTCATTTTAAATGCCCCAAAGTCTCATGTCACATTTCTGAGGCTTTGCTGGCTCATCACCTACTGCTAAACAAAGCTCTGTACATAAGGTACCCCCAGCCTGGCCCTGGGCACCTGGATCCTGCTGGCACTCCAGCTGTGGCCCATCACAGCACTCATCAGTGCAGAAAAATATTCCTCTGTCCAGTCCTCTGAACAGCAGCAAGGCCACAGAGTGGCAGAGGACCCTGTCATTACCTGAAGATATTTTATGTCTCACTGGGGGTTACAGGACTGTGGGAACCCATAAAGAAGAACAAGTGATGAGGCCATATTTCTTTCTGGTTTTGAGCTTCCAGAAAAGGCTCCTCTATCTGAAGATGTGCTGCATAAGAGAAAGAACCATAGCATTATCTGCTAATTATGTGGCTGTGTGCTCTGCTGCCTGCTTGCCCACAGCAGTGTGATGGGCTGGCACAAGGGAAGCAAGACTCATCTTTAAATCGCCTTTAAATTGAGATGCAAAGTGCAAAGTCTTGCATAAAGATATGCAGGAACCCTAGCAGAGGTTCTTATGCCTAATAGTGTTTGCTAATATAGTAAGGAAGAATAATTCCCTCTGCTTCAGGGATTATCAGGTGAAATTCTGTGCTTAGAGATATGCATAAAGTTGGACTACATAATCAGGATGGTCTTTCCTAGCTTTAAATATCTGTGCAGCTCTCTTGTCCACTGTCCAGAGTCTAGGCAATGCTATTTCTTCTTTGAAGGTTCACTGGAAAACCTTCTTAAAAACAAATTATGTTCAATCTTTAAGAAAATGTGGATACATTGGAAGGCATTTGATTTTGAAATTACTAGGACAAATGTTACTGAAGATTGTTACAGTTCTCAAAGAAAAGAAGAAATTTTAAAACACACTGTATCTATATAAAGCAATAATTAGAATAAAGTATTTATCTGGAAAGTTATTTACTTGTTAACCTGTGCCAATGTTATATTGCCTATAATATGAGACCTCTCCTAATGTGCCTTAGTTTTGCAGGGAGTTAGAGGCACTTCAAGGGAGTGATATGCCTCAAGCTCCTCTCCCCTTGCAGCCAGAAGCACAGTTACAAGGAAGGTGTGCAGCAAGCTTGAAGTCACAGCTCAGACACTGTTAAGACAGTCTGACAACTCCTTCACTGCAAAACTCAATTTGGTAGTCATGGCACACTACCACAGCATTTATAATACAAATTTAAGCCACCAGTGCTTTCTGCACTGGTTAAAAGACCACACAATGCATACTGATAGTGACCTGAGCATTGACATATTCAACCATCTACAAAGGAATGACGGAGTTGCAATTAAGATGAAGTGGGATGGGATAGGATAGGCATGGAACTGAAAAGAGATGCTCCCAGTTTGGGTTCATTTCTAATCATTGTAATGTGTTGCAGAGAACTCAGAGATTGAGCAGTATCATCATCCCAAATAAAAAAACTAAAATGCTTAAGACAGGAACTCATTCTTGGTCAGGTGGAAAATCTGGACCATGCTAGAGACTGAGCATAGCTCTCCAACTACCACATCTTCATCCTTAGAGATGGACTTTTAAAAGTACATTACATAGAAGCTATAAAATCACATCTATTTGTGACTGAACAAGCAATAAAATCTCAGCTGTACACTGCAACGGAGAGGAACAGTACTGTGTATCTCCCTAAAGAAAGACTACATCCTCCCTCCCTCCCTCCCTCCCTTCCTTCCTTCCTTCCTTCCTTCCTTCCTTCCTTCCTTCCTTCCTTCCTTCCTTCCTTCCTTCCTTCCTTCCTTCCTTCCTTCCTTCCTTCCTTCCTCTCTCTTTCATTCTTTTTTTCTCTCTTTCTCTCTCTTCCTCTCCTTGTCTCTCTCTTTCTCTTCCTTCCTTCCATTCTTGCTTCCCTCTTTCCCTCCTTAATTTCTATAGGTTTGCAAATGACTGTAAGCCCTATGCACTCCCACTAGTCTTTCTCAGCAACTGGCTTACCACTGAAGGAATCTGTGGAAGGAAGTGTTAGCTGAATTTTAATGAATCCCTGAAGGCACAAATGACATATACCACATTTTCAGCATTCTTTTTTTTTTAACACTGGTGAGAAAACAGTTATCAAAAGGACTTCTGGAAAGTAATTCTTCATCTGAGATTTCTGAGTTACAGGTGGCTGGTCAAAATAGTTTCATGGTAAAGAAAAATCCTTTGTCTGAGACACAATCTGCCTATTCCTGAGGCTTCTCTGCATTTTATTCAAGTTCCCTACTATATGCAAAGTATCAACAAACCTCTCATGACTTTCCCCTTGTTAACAGATACTAGCAATACCTGATCCCTAGAGCTTAGCTCAGAGAAGAATCAAAGCCAGTTGTTGGCTTATAGACTATATATCAGTTTGCCTTCCTCTCCAGCTACCACAGTAACTTCAACACTGAGTACCTGAACTGGACCCAGGGACCCTGTGATGTATGAATACATGGAGTGGTCGCAGGTTGATCATTCTACCCTCCCGCCTCTCCTTGCCCTGGGATATGGGCAGTGGTCCATGTGGCATATTGCCCAGGGAGCCGAAGGTGCATGATGCTACTGTGCTGCCATGTCTAAAATGCACCTGAATCATAGAACAGCTTGGGTTGGAAGGGACCTTAAAGCCCACCCATTCCCATCCCCCCTGCCGTGGACTGGCTGCCCCCCACCAGCTTAGTCTGCCCAGGGCCCCATCCAGAACTTGAGAACCTCCAGAGATGGGGCACTCACGGCTCTATGGGCAGCTGTGCCAGGGCCTCACTACCCTCTGAGTAAAGAATTCCCTCCTATTGTATGACCTCAGTCTTCTCTCTTTTAGTTTAAAACTGTTTCCCCTTGTCCTAATGGCAGAATGCTGGGGTCTGCAGCAGAATGGGCACAGTCAAAAGGGAAGCAGACACAGACAGATGTGGGACTGGGCTGTGTTCCTGGGTGCTTGAGAAAGCTTAGGAGCTGTGCTTTAAAAATAGGCTATGTTTTTGCTAAGAAGAGGACAGCATATAGCTTGGTAACTGACTTTAAATCAACTCTTGACTTGGCAGTGTTTAGCTAAACTAAATCAGTTTTTCAGAGATTAATCCAAGAGCTGCTTAAATTTCACAAGCCGTGTTGCAGTTCGCAGGATACCTATTTATAAAATCCTAGCTACATTTGTAAAGTTATCGTAGAAATAAAACTGCTGGAGGGCAACCAACTTTACAGGAGCCATCTGTCCCCCTCCCCTTTTAAACAGATCACAATTGCTGCAAATTTTTTAGTTAAGTATGAACACGAAACAAAACTCAGAGCTGAAGTATTCCAAACTTTTTTGTGCTGCTTCACACCTAGGCTGATGTTTGCAGACTTTGTCTAATGAGAGAAGCCAAATTCTGAACTGTTTACCAACAAGATGCAGGATTCTTGAAGTGATGCTGTTTACTGCTAACCTACTGGGCTGCAGAGTTTGCTCTGTAATTACTCCATTCAAACTTGTTCTTGTGTATCCAGAATAAAAGAGGGAAACACTTATTTATCCATCCAAACCCATCCTCTTCGACAGATGGAAAGTTGTGTGCAGAGATGAATGTTGTTATCAGAGATACCAACCTGCAGTCATTGCTCTCAAAAGATCTGACCGAGCAGTTACCTTTTAGACTGGTGTTTCTGTACACATCATGCTTTTACCAGCCATATTTGTCTATTCTGTCTTTTTGTTACAGTGGTGAGGAGAAAGGTATAAGCATCCCACCTTGATGAGCACTTCACAGAACGAGACAGTAGGGTTTTTGCATATCTCATTTGCTTTCTGCCTGCAGTAACAAAACACATAGAACAGCAAGGGAGGAAAACTGCTTCTGTGCATGCACTTGCTGGCATGAAGAAAGTCGAGCACTGGTTTCCAGCAATAAAAAGATCATGAAAAGAAACTTAAAAAAAAAAAAAACCTAAATTTGTTTAAAAATCAGCCTTGCAAGCCTTATACCCTCGTTAGGTCCCTGACGAGCCCACCCAACAGCCTTTGGCTTTTATGTATCGTTCCTGTCCCAGGAAAAGGAAATTGGAGGTGACACTTTACAGCTCATCAGGTAGCTGTGTGATTTTCTGTTAAATTGACACGCTGCCCACTCCAGCATCAGGATGTCACCTCTATGATGCTATCAGCATCTGCATCTGATCTTTTTGAAGTCTTTATCAATTTCTTCGCTGAAATTCTCTGCTAAAGGGATCAGTTCTCTCAAGAACAAGAGACCAAAGGGGGGGAAGAGATTGCCTCCAATTGCTATCAAAAACAACAGGAAATGATTCTCTTCTGACAGCTTTGACAGCTCAATATACAGGTTGATTTTTTATAGCAGTTGCTGTTCCTCCACAGTGCCGCTTGCATCTTCTCCTTTTTCTTTTCTTTCTGTGGTTTGGCAAACCAGCAAACAAGGGAAGTAAGCCCTAAAGTATGAATATATGATCTGTGTCAACAGCACTGGTAGCACATGTTTATCTACTGCACTGCATTGGCATTTTTTGATTCAAGAGTATCAGGGATGCAAATCCACAAGCCTGGGGAACCCTGACCAGCAGGCAGCCAGACAAATCCAGCTCTGAGAGTGGGACGGTGGCACGAGCACCCAGGTGGGGAGTGCCCCTGGAATATTGCAAATGGAGCCCTGTGTGCTGCTCCCCATAGATCTTCAGGTGTCCAGCACCTCTACTCATGCCTGTCCAGCTTTCAAAATGGGGATGCAGTCACTTCCTTCCATGTAACCTTTTGAGGATCTTTGTCCCAGCTTCTTTCTTTTCTGAAACCCAAAACTAAGCTGTTCCTGATATCTTTCAGTGACAAGTGGTGTCCCTCAAGGGTCAGTACTGGGAATGGTGCTGCTTAATCTTCATCAGTGACATTGACAGTGGGATCAAGTGCACCTTCAGCAGGCTTGTGGATGACATCAAATGTGTGGTGCAGCTGAAATACCCGAGGGATGAGATGCCATTCATAGAGACCTAGACAGGTTCTAGTAGTGGGCCCAGGTGAACCTCATGAGGTTCAACAAAGCCAAGCGCAGTGTCTCAGATCTGGGTCAAGACATGGCCCACTAACAGTGCAAGCTGGGGAATTAAAGGATGGAACACAGCCCTGTCAGAAAGGGCTTGGAGTACTGGTGGATGGGAAGCTGGACATGAGCCAGCAATGTGCCCACAGCCCAGAAAGCCAACTGTACCCTGCGCTGCATCAAAAGAAGTGTGTACATCAAATCAAGGGAAGTGCTCCTGCCCCTCTGCTCTGTGCTGGTGAGGCCTCACCTGGAGTACTGCATCCAGATGTGGAGTCCTCAGCACAGGAGAGACACAGACCTATTGGAATGCATCCAGAGGAGAGCCACAAAAATGATCCAAGGGATCATTTCCACCCCTATGAGGTGAGAGAGCGCTGGGGCTGTTCAGCCTGGAGAAGAAAAGGTTCCTGGAAGACCTGAGAGGAAGCTTTCAGTATCTAAAGCAGGGCTGTAAGAAAGAAGGGGATGAACTCTTTAGCAGTATCTGTGATGACAGGACAAGGAAAAATAGTATTTAACTAAAAGAAGGGAGATTTAGATTGGATATAAGGAAGAATTTTTGTACAATAAGGGTGGTGAGGCACTGGAATAGGTGGCCATAGAGGTGGTGGATGCCCTGTCTCTAGAGACACTCTAGATCAGGTTAGATGGGACTCAGAGCAACCTGAACTAGCTGTGTCTTTGTTCACTGCAGGTGGGTTGGACTGGATGACTTGTTTTAAAGATTCTTTCCAACTCAGACAATTTAATGATTCCATGATCTGCAAAGGAGTCCCTGTGCAGTTGGAAGGGCTTCCCCAACACCTCCATCACCCAAACTGAAGAAGAAGAGATGTCTGCAGATGGCAAGAATACTCTTTTGCAACCTCAAGAATTTGTCCTCAGTAATATTCTAATTCGCAGAGCTTACATCTCAGCCACACTGGCTAATGCAAATTTCCTGCCGCACAGTGCCCTCCCTGCTCGATAGATTTCAATGCCTATGAATAGCTAATGTATTCCATGGGAGCAGCCACAGGAGAATAAATTAATTTAAACACTAGCTCAGGCTACAGAGAAAGAAATGCAGCCAAGGAGGCAGCAGTCCAGACCTCAGAGTTTTCCAGTATTGCATGCTCAACCCTGAGTTCATCCCACCATCCCACACATACGTCATAAGGCCGGAAGGGATGGCACAGCTTTCAGCTCTCCTTTTATTCCATCTTAGTATAGTATATATTGTTTTCAATCTTTTTTTTTCTTGCTGGAACATTGCACTAGCATAATTCTGCTGTATATAAATACATGCCTTCCTATTTAAAGTTCTCGTCTAGAGAAGAGTGTGTGAAAATATTCACTATTGCTCCACAGTCACAATTTTTAAATCAGTATTTCATTACAGGGCACCTTTAGAGATCATTTCACATTTTCCAATCTTGCTGACTTTCTGAGTTTTCTAGTGTGGAATCTGATGAATCAATATTACATTATTATTGCTAGCACTTATGAAAACATAATGAGAGTGCTACATATTATTCCAATGCTTTAAAAATCTCATATCAGTTTCAATCATCAGACAGCTCAGGAGAAAGAGATGGTGACTTATAGGGAGAGCAGAAAAAGCAGCAAATTTCACAGAGTAGCTTGGAAGGACTCGCAGGAGAGAGGAGTGGGTATTGCAGGGCTCACAAATGATAATCAATAGGCAGCCTGAAGAGTGAGGTCTTCTGTGCATCCATAAGGATATCTGCATCACCTGTGGGAGTGCTCTGTGTGTGAGGTTGTGAAGCACAGTGTAAAGATTGGATAATGTGCTGAAAATGGTGCAAAGCTTGTTGGACGGATCTTGTACACAGACTGCAGCATTAAGCAGCAAGGATGGGCAGCGCAAGCTTGGAGCTGCTAGTGTGACAAGAGAAGGACTAAAGGCATTCAAAGGTGTGCTGATGGCCCAGTGTGCCTTTCCAGGTGCATCTGGTCAGACTGCAGAAGCTGAACTTCAAAGAATCTCAAAAATATTACTGAAAGGTTTTACAAGGACTACAGAACTATTTCTTCAGTGTTTGTCCCTTTTGAATGTTAGGATACCTGTAAAAATGCTGTCATTTAATGCTGATTAGAGCTTCACTGCAGCCAATACATTGGTAGTGGTATGTGATTTGGATATTATCATCTCTGACTTGCACACAGGAAGCACTGTAAGCCACAATAAATCACTGCCTGTGAGTTTAATTTCCCCCACTGTTTTCACATGCCTGCAGATGAGTGGGATGGTGGCCTCCTTTCCACAATGTTGGAAAGGAGATGGTAATCCTTCTTCCTAGGGCTGAATGTAAACAGACACGGCATGAAAAGCCTCCCCTCCAGCGTGAAATATCCTTCACTGCATTAAAAGAGGCTGGTCCTCAACAAGCAGAGCTGACCTTTCCATGCTCTTAAAGCCCCATGTCTTTAAGAAATATGACCCGCCTTTTCACTCAATTCCTTTTTTCCCCCTTACTCTTTGTAGTTTCTTCCTCCCTGATCAACTTTCTGCAGTGTTGAACAAAGCCAACTTCTTGGGTGTGCACTTCAATAGCAGTTGTGTCCCAGGTGGGGTTGGTGGTGGACACCACCATCTGCTCCAGGTATGACTTCAGATACTGACATCAGGCACAGGAGCTGTATGCAAACGTTCAGTTTCCTACAGAAAGCGTATATTCCAGAGCAACTGCTGAATTAGGAATTCTAGATTTTTCTCTTTCCCAAAGTTGATGGTTAATATAGATTTATTTTTGTTCTCCCCAACTAGGTTTGGAGACAAAATGCCTAGGAAGTTTTGGGATTGGTTCTGAGTCTTCCTAATTCTACACCACAGCTCCACAAACATGCTGTCAGGCTTAAAAATTAATTCCAGACAGCAGCAAACTGAGGCAGGGCCCCACATGGCCCTATTTGATATCACAGATACAAAGAGGAAGGAGAGAAGCTCCCTAATCACTGAGACCAGACTGCTGCTGCAGATTGGAGCTACCTTACAGACAGCCTGCTGCAGGATGGAAATGCTCTCCAGAAGTAGTACATAAATGTTACAAGCGCAGAGCAGGACCAAAAACTATCAACCATTTATGAAAATCAAAGGTAATTTCTGCACCAGAATTCAGGGACACAGAATCAGAGACCTCAAAGTCAGACTGCGGGTTTTGGCAAGCATCAATAAGCCCTATACAGCAGGGCACAGCGATCAGTAAAAGTCGATCTCACCACAACAGCATTGCTCTGCTAATGAGGCAGCAAGGCTAAACTTCACGTGCCTGCACACTGAAAGTAGGGATTGTTGTGTACGTTTGGTTATTGGCAGCTCTGAAGCGATATGTTGACTTATCTCTACAGTACGGATGTATTCTAAATTACTACCTGACTTGAAGCAGTTTCCCTAGAAATGAAGGATGCTCTGGCTTATGAACAGTGCTTCGAGCTATCCCTGCTTGCTGCAGCCTGAAAATGCCTACTCTTTGAAGTGCTGAGTACTGCTGTAATACTTTTATATGGGAAAAAAAAAATTGTAGGGTTGGCTTGTTTGTTTTAGGAAATTTCTGGTCTGTCAGCCTTGAAAGAGTCCCCTTAATAAACTCAAGACATCACTACCAACAGAAGTTTTTGCACAGGATGGATAGAAGAAAAGAAAATATTTTCAGGGTTCCTCCAGAGCTGCTATCTCTATGGTCTGTAATTGTTATTTTAATAGGCATCCTATCAGGACATTCTCTTTTAAAACAGACCTCCTTTCCTTAACAAATAGTCTCCTGTCAGACACTAATGCTGGCACTTTTGAGAACTGAAATGGTGGCTGCTATTAATGACTAGACACTTCTGACTGTATCCCAGCACTTTGTTCCTCATAGGATCTTTTCCCAAGCTGTAAAATGTGGTGCCAGATTTAGCTTCTAAAGCAAGAAGAATAACACTAATAGACACTAAATGGGTGTGAGCTGTCACATACACCAGCATTACAGCAGGAGTGTTATGTCTCAATTAGCAGCTGGTTTGAAAATCAGTGGAAACAGACAGCATTTTTCGTGCTTTCAGTTGTAGCTCATGAGCTGTGCAGACACTAAAACAAGAGTTTATGTTTACTTGTGAGGGCAGAAACCTGGCACTGTCTCACAGCCATGTCCCTGAGCTGCCCGCTCCCTGCTTCTGCACACCTCAGTTTACCATTACTCATGTAGCTGAATTTAGTATTTAGGTATCTGACAGACAGGAAGTTATTCCTGGGTCTAGATGGGAAAATCCTGTGCAATTCTCTGGATGACAGATGTTAGGTATGTGCAAAGCACAACCGCTGCGGGGTATGGCTAAAATTAACTGACAGTCCAGCTTCTGCTGGTCCTGCCTTCTGTTATGCACATGCAGGGTATGTGCACCCTGACACTACAGAAATCAGCAGGATTTTTACCACTGATTTCCAGGAAGACAAAATTATATTTTCTCTGTTGCAAATGACAACTTCATTTACCTTCTGCCCAATGCAATAACAGGGAAAACAGAAGGCAGCAGTTCATCAGTTCACGCTTCTACTGTAAGCTGGACAAGGCCTTCAGAAGGGGAAATGCTCTGATCCCTGTGGCACTGCTCCTTTAAAGCTCCTGGAACATATCTGCATACAGTTTACCCAGGCAAACCGCTACATAAAAAGATGACATAACTGGAATGCTCTGATGTCATTTTGATATTGGTAAAAGACCTGATGTCAGTAAAGCCATCAGGTAGTAAGAAAAGAAGTGCCTCATCATTAAATTATATTTAACTGGTTAAATATAATTCCCCTGAGTTCATAGATATTTGTTATTTTTCTCTTTATTTGGTTACTTTTCATGGCAGCCATACTTCAAAGACTTGCCCTGGCCATGGAGCATTTCTACTAAGTTCCAATTATATCAGATAGGGAACTAACAGCCACTCTGTATAATACATTTCACAGTTTCTATAACTTCCTTTTTATTCTCTCAAGTGTTGAGTAAGTCACAGACTAAAGTGTGTTTCCTTTGAGAAATATGCATGTCACTGGTAAAACTGATTAGTGGCTCCCTAACATCTGAAATGTTCATTTAAATGATTCCAGAACAAAAACTGAATAACTGAAGCTAACAGCAAACAAAGCAAATCCCTCCAAATGCATTTAATTATGCCAAATAATTAAATTAGGTCTGCTTGTGCTTGTTTATTTGACCCTTGTCTGAGATACCAAGGATGCATTCCTCAGAATGTGAAGCAATGAGACAAATACAGGGCTGCTATGCATTGCCTGTAAACATATACCCTCCTCCATACAGTTTTTAGGGCATTGATGAACCCAGAGATAAGTAGAGTAAGCCCTACTGTGCATCTTTCATATGTGACATCCTAGCAGCATGGCCTCAGGACCAAGAGAAAATGTTATATTAATAGAAGTAAGGATCACAGACTAGTGATCTGAGGTTAAGGGGAGCAGTCACTCCAAGGTCTAACAGTCTGGATTTATCCTCAGTTAACCTCATTCTAATTAAGCTCGTTAGAAATAACTATGCAAATTATTCTTAAGCTCATCCACTTTACAGCTTTGCGTAAAAACTGATACCAACACCAAGTAAAAAAATAGCATATTTTCAGTTTCTCAATGCCAAACTGAGAATAGAACAGATCTCACAGAAGAAAAATAATTCTTTTAACAGACAAGATCTCATCCACAACTCATAAAGCCAAAGAAAAGGTGCCCACAGCTTTTGCTGCATCCTTCTTGAATTGCCTTTGAACTACCCCTATTTACACAACCCCTGTAAAGGTACTTTAGCATCAGCAGGGATGGTAGAGAAACATGACATTTGTGACTGGTAGACATAGGTGGTACCTGAGGCTGGGAGGGAGATGGAAACTCCTCCATACTCGCTTTGCACAACTGCTTGCAACCAGCTCAAGAAGGTGAATGCACCAGAAATCTCCCAGTCCAGTGCTAAGCCTGACCATCTGGGAGCTATGAAACTACATCAGCACACGGTGGTTTCAGTGCTAGCTAGGGGGCTAGAAAACCCTCCAGCATCCCACTGTGGTGCTGCACCCAGTCACAGGCCTATCATTGCCCTGAGCAAACTTCTGAGCATGCTGAGCTGGTGCAGAGCCTCTGCCCAGGGAGGTAGGGAGCAACCGATTCATCACTAAGCCCTGTGCTGCTCCAGAGCTCCACTTCAGCTCCAACCAGCACTGAAAGAAGATACCTGGATTTGTGCTGCACTGTAGCTAACATAAATCTTGCCAGGCATTACTTAGCTCTATGAAGAAGTCTCTGCATCTCCTTCATTGTTGCAGAGTTAATCCACAGAACAGGTAATTCAACTCTGCCTGAGATCTGACCATATGTACAAATGAAGGGACTGACAGGAAGTATTGCTTTCCACCTATTTTAGCACACGACATTTAATTGATCTTTGCTGATGTATTTATTTATTTATTTTACAGAAATCAATATCACTACGATGTCACACCAGACGGTAGCTACACATTTTCAGTTAAGCATCCAGCTGGGACATATGCATACTTCCAGGTACCATCTTAAATACCTGTACTTTATCATTGCTTCGAAAAACTAAATTACATTTTAGAGGAAAATAAAATGGTTACATTTCCCCCAGTTTTCTTTTTAACTATCTCTTATGGTATTGTTGTCTCTTTTTACAACCTCATCGTGTCAGCTTGCACAGCATGAAGAAAGCGAATGAGTTCTGCCAATAAAACATGCCAACTTGTTTGGTGTAGTCCTAAATCTTTCTCAGCTTGGAGAGAAGTTCATCTTCCAACTCATACATAAAAGAAAACTAAAGTATGTCCTTAAAGTGAAAAATCACAAATTCATTACTATCTCACTGGTTTCTTACTGTTGGAGTCTGTCTGCTCAGCCACTGAAATGAAAAATGAAATCTTTATCCTTTTAGGTGCAGCTACATTCACAGCACCCTAACATCACAGAGGAAACAGTGCCTTTATTAGCTACATAAAGAGTAACACTAAATTAAAAATGTTGGTTTTAAAGACTGAAAAACTAGTAGTACTACTAGCACTAGTACTAGCAGAACTTCACATTTCTATTTCAACTGTAAGCATCAATACTTTTTTTTTTTTTAATGAACACTGGGTATCATTATCCACAGTGTTACTTACTGATGTATAAAGACACGCAACGACTTTTCCAAAGGTGACAAAATACATTAATTGAAGTCAAAGAAAGTGCGCTAGAAAATTTTGGTCCATTAACCCACCACACAGTATGAACAATTAAGAAAGCTTGAAAAGCCATCACTGCATTTGAAGTATTGGATTTGGTTGTTTTCATTTAATTTTTTGAGGCCAAAAATCTTGAAAGATGAAAAATGCTGCAACGAAATGAACACTGGTACAATGCTTTACAAACATATGTTAGGTAATTCCTCACTTTGAATATGAATTCAGATACATCAATTAGATTTAAGTTCTCTTCTGGGTATTTTCAACATACTGAGTTTAGTCATAATTGGATTTTTACCCCTGAAACACTTAATCAAGGCTGTATCAAAGCAAAAACACGTTTCAGAAGAATCCTGTAAAATACAAAGAAAATATGTCTCTTTTTTCCAAGGATCTGCCAGCTTTATTAACTTCCCTTAATTTAGAAACTGACTTGTTTTTTCTTTTATCCAATTAATGCATTAAATCACTTTGAAGTGTTGCTTCTTAAATACACAGTATCTGCAGTTATATAAGGTACAAGACATCAGCAGCATTCATTCTCCCAGACTGATATACACTGTGCTCAATTCAACAAGAGAGATGATTTTAAGGTGAACTGAATATTCTCCCAGTGTTTAAACAAACCTTTCATCAATTTTAGAGCTTCAACGCTGAAGTTTTTTTCCTCTGTATAGCAATGGTTTCTGTCATCAAGTTAGCCTGAAGCAGAGATCTAAATAATAATGAATGGAGAGCACATCTGTGATGAGCATATTTGAGAAGCACAACCCTTTCCTTCAGTTTTAAACATCTTTTCAAATAACTTCCAGCACAGCAAAAACTAACATGTGAAATCTAGGTGGAATTTTGTTATACATGAGCTCTCCTCTCCCTGCCCTTGCACTCCCAAAGATGGCTATTTATGGAACTTGCTAGGCACTTGATAGAAGTGGCAGCATTCTCATGAAAACTGTAGACAAAAATGTAACTAGAATATCCATCAACAAGCCCTAAAAAATGAGATCATTACCTTCGTAAGACAGTCTGCAAATTCCATCTACGAGAAGGTGGGATTTTATAACTGATAATAAAAATCTAGTCACTCTGAAAAAAAATGCATATTCGCATATATTATTTCATGTCTAATTTTTAAGGATGTTACATGGCAACAGGACTTGCAACATTATCGGCCTCTGCACTCCATGAGCAGAAGACTGAAGGCATTAGAGGCTTAGATATGCTCACAGGCTAGATTGTTATCAAAAAACAAAGCAAATGAACCCAGCACTTGACTCACTCTCAGTCCAATCTCCAGTTCTGTGTACCTCCATAAAGCCAAGCTGTAGCTATCCCAGCCCATAGCACCACTCAGACAAGTGACATTTCAGAGAGAGATAACACAAAGGACTCATATCAGAAGAATCTCAAAAGCTTTTCCACAAACACTCATCTCAGTGACATACTTGAAATCAGTAGAATTCACAGATTTAGGTGGATGCCCATAGGACTGCATAATTGATATGGAAAACGAACGTGTTTTACAGTTATACAGAGGCTACATAAAGAAATACT
Organism: Chrysolophus pictus; assembly: GCA_037305975.1. Taxonomy (NCBI): domain Eukaryota; kingdom Metazoa; phylum Chordata; class Aves; order Galliformes; family Phasianidae; genus Chrysolophus; species Chrysolophus pictus. The sequence goes on from CM074576.1 coordinate 184,373,927, forward strand.
AACTCAGATTCTACTGATACAACTAGATTGGACACGTGCACAAACTTCACAACTCATCTCCACCAGACGTAGTTGTAAAAGATCAAAAATGGGATGCCTGCTAGAGCTGTGCGTTGTACCTGATGGGAGCTGCTGCTCCATCTAGGTGTGCAGCTCAGGAAAGCTGTTGTATGGCATTGCCATGGCAACGTGGGATGCAGCTTCCAAGCATGATGCAATCTGATGGTCCAACTGCTCCGCAAACTCCTGTTCTGCCTGGAACTAAAAGCCATGCTGAAAAGGATTAGTACTTTCATTTCTTCAACTGCATGGTTGAAAAAATGAAATAGGAAAAGCCAGGACAGCCTTAATACTTCATGAGAGGCTTTAGCCTTAAGTAAAACCTCTAGTTAAACTGAAGAAAGGTTTGAGCAGGAATATTGGATGTTTCCAAATGAATCTGAAAAAAATCGCTATCTCTGGTGTTACACAATTTCTGTCACAGGATATGGGTAAGTATTTAAGAAGAAAAAAAAAAGATTTAGATGAAAAGCAGAACCTTTTTAGGCTAATAACTTGTATTTTGAGGATCTGACTCTTGGAGAAATGCTTCCTTCTTCTGAAAGCTCTTTTGTGCATTCCGTACTTGATATATTTGGAAAATAAACTTGCTTTATGAATGGCTCTCAGCTTGTGTCAGCACTTTCAAAGCATAAACACAGAAAGCTTTACATTAACGTAGATTACAGCTAGAAGTGTCTTTCTCAAAGTGTGCCTTTTTCATTAACTACATGAATCTTAATGAGAGCAGGATTACTAAGTCATATAACAATGAGAATGAGCTGAGCCATCTCAGTGATTTCTGTTATTTCCCACTCTTTTCATTTTTGGATTCCACTGCCCCATTACAGGCTTGGCAATTACACAAAGTTAGCATGGTGTAAAGCACTAGCCGCTACATTCCTCCATTGTAATTTCTAAATTAACTGAGTTAATCTTTGGGGATTGTTGTGATTTCAGCTTGTTTAGAAAAACCTGTCAACAGCAGAAACAATTTCTACTCGTTTCTCCAGTTGCTTATTGACCTTTATGCAGTCTGCTTTCATAATAACACTTTCCTTGCAGATTTGAATTTTGGGCTAACACCACCATCAGTTTAATAGAAAAAGTAATAATATCCTTCCTTTAGCAATTGCACAGCTTCCTACTATGTTAATTCCTTTGTTATTTTCTAAACAAATGCACAACATTTTTCTTCATTATTTTTCTATTTACCACAAACTGTGTCAAAAGTCCTCCTACTTTCCTTGGTGTTTTTTGCTACTTTTTCATTGCTGTTAATTTTGAATTGATGATCACGAATGCTAAGTGTACAATCCTTGCATATCTTGTCAAATTTCTTTACTGTGACTGACCTGAACCAAAATTTGCAACTAATTCATTGCTGGGCCATCAATGCTGTGAACATTAACACACAGAATCCCCTTAACATTGACCTTTGCCAGTGTAAGAGAGCTCAGTTGGCACTGGAGGGTGTGATCTGCTATTGGAAGAATGACTCCTGTGCAGGGCTGGGAGCAGCCTGTTTGACATCACTGGGGCAGAAGTGCAAGACTCCTGGATAGTCAAAATGCTGAACATTAAATTAAATGGGCTGAAAAGCATGGTATATACTCCTCTTGGTTTGCTATTTGTGTGAATAGGATGAAAACTTTTTGATTTATACTTCTAATGACAGATAAATGAATCTTACAGATGTTTACCAAAATGCTATCTTTGCACAGCAGTCTAATTACTTTTTTTTTTTTTTTCTCCATACATTATCACATAAAACTACGAAAAAAGAAACCCTCATTAAGAGTTTGGCGATCAGTGTGGTACATTTTATATTCTTCATTCAGAACTCCATAGATCTTACAACAGAGCTCTTGCAGAAAAAAGAATGAGTGTTTCAGGAGGCTAAACATATTTTTCAACCAAATGTGGAATAAATGGATTTTTACTTCGATTGTCTTCAATGCTGTGGCCATAAAAGCTTGGTGGCAGCTTTTATATATAAATTCCAAATCACTCCCCTCTTATGAAAGGCTAGAGCACCCAGTCTTCCATATGTAGCCATTGCTTGCTTCTTTTGTACCTGATTTTAGTGTGCTCTCTCTTCCATCACTCTCCTCTTGTCACTTCAAAAGCAGCATCTCAAAGCATTTGGGAATGTGTCTTTCTAAAGTGTCATCTCAGAGCTGAGAGACACTTGTGAATATAGCTAAAAGTTACCACTTCACTACCAAGTTGTCTCTAATTTTTCTGCAGGCAATGCTGTCTGTAAACCAACATGTGTCTTGAATTCTCCTTGACAGAAGGGTCTAGAGACGTAACAGCCCAGAGCCACAGCAGCTCTTAGTAGCCAGTTTCCCTATTTTAAAGAACTAGGTGAAACAAAAACTACATGTACATGTCATGGTTCTTTATGTTATACAATTTATGACTAAAAATGCAGTTTCAAGAACAATCAAAGTTTATTTGCAACAGAATTATGTTAGTACTGCATTTGTTTTCTGCCTGTCTGGATCCTACATGGATGAGTCATGTGTTGTTGTAAAACATGCTATTGCAGTCACTCTCCCTCCTTTAAAAGAAGGAAGGAAGGAAGGAAGGAAGGAAGGAAGGAAGGAAGGAAGGAAGGAAGGAAGGAAGGAAGGAAGGAAGGAAGGAAGGAAGGAAGGAAGGAAGGAAGGAAGGAAGGAAGGAAGGAAAGGAAAGGAAAATTACCTATTTGTTCCCCATCTTATTAGTTCCAGGAGCTGAACAAAGAATGATTATTAGTATGATAAAATGGGTGCTATATAAATGAAAATCCCTTCTTTGGTTCTGCTTTCCAGAAATGAAATATTCCAATCTCATGAAATATTTATTTTAGTTCTCGACTACTGACTATCGAGATCCCTACAACAAAACACCATAGAAGGACTGGACTGTATTAATTTTATAAGAAAATCCTTTAATGAAAGTCTGGATCAACTGAAGTCACGGGAAGATTAATTTAAGATAATGCTGAAATGTGGAAGCATGAAAATAAAAAGATGCAATGTGATCAAAGGGTGTGACATAGCTGCTTTTAAGTTAAAATCATGTGAGATTTAATGAATAATACAGCAAACATCACAGTTAGAGGGGCTAAACTTAACGAAATATCATTTATCCAGTATTTGGCATACATGCAGTTTCACCATCAAGCATTTTTAAGAGGATAATAACCTCCCTGTCTTGCGTGGTACATGCTTCATTCAAGCACCAAGGAAAATGTTTCTTTGCATTACCAAATTGAGTTTGTTTGACACAAACTAGGTGTGCACTTGAGCTATCAAAGTAAAACAAACATATTGTGAAAATAATTGCTCAACTAAATTTACTTTTTAAACATAGATTAGAAAGGATTGTCCACTGTATTGACTGACACACCTAAAAATTACCTGCTATTTATTATATTGTAACTATGACTTTAAAACAAATAATAAGGAAAATAATTCAGTAGAGAGAAAATATGATCACAATGCAGCCAGACAAGTGGAAGAGTATAAGGAAGCAAATCTTTCTGTTGGGTGAGAGATTATTCTGCAATGCGTCTTTATTCAGGTCAGTGAAGGTGATATGTGTAGCTAATTGTTGAACAGAGCAACAGTACTGAGATCAATGAAATAATTGATAACAGATGAGAACATAGTGCTCCATCTATTTAGCAAAACTGTTATGCTTATGCAAGGGATTATATGATACATGTCTGTGAATGAAGGAAGACTGAAATTAATGATCCAGAAGTGTCTTCCAGCTCTACACTTCAGTAAAATGGTACAGTTATTTTAATTAAAAAGAAGTGTAATCTTTTACACAATGTTAAGATTCTGATCATTTCAGTGTGTGGTTATTTTGTTTCTAATTAACAAGAGGTTATCAAACCATTTATTTTGTTGTCCCTCATATGCAGCAAGTCTTCAGGTTCGGCCCTTATACAAAAAAGGGGCAGAGAACTATAATTTTGTATATAAGGTTTTTAGTGCCTCTCTTTTCATTATGGATTAATTTGTTTTCTTCATACTATATGGTTTATACAATCCTAGAACAATCTGCTGCTAAGAATCCTGAATCTCTGAAACAACTGAAATTATATAGCAACAGAACATGATAAATGTGGATCTGCAGATTTTCCCTTGGAGGCAGACAATGAAGTTCTCCTTAGAAATGTGTACAAATGGTGCTGATCAAGACCTGTAGGACATACTGTGTTATAGGTTATAAATAATAAGTTAGTAGACATCTTAAAGAGGGAAAAAAAAGAATGATCTTAGAGAGACTAATAAAACGGGGAAAAAATTCATTATAAACAGTGCATGATATTATTGCTCTACATCCTTCTGACCCATGGGCCCTTCAAGCCCCGGAGTCTTCCTTGTTGCTATCCTAAACATTCACTTAAATATACATTCTGCCACTGACTCCACACTGACCACCATCTGCACCTCTCCTTGCCAAACCCAACAATCTACTCGTTATTCCAGACTCACAGAAAAACTTGCATCATATTGACAGTTACTGCATCTCTAACTGTGAGAACAGAAAACAAAACAAAACAAAATGGTAGCACCGTTACAGAGATGATTTACTCTGAGTGTTTTAAATACGCATTTACATCTTTTGGGAAACAGTCCTGAGCAGAGAATTTTAAAGTAAGATGAAAGGGTGAGTTTTATCTAAAGTAAGTTTTCTACAGTGTAACAGACGGCTGGAAACAGAATGATTTAACTTAATTTAGTATAATTGCAAGAGGAAGACAGTGCTTAATTCTAATTACCCAGATGAAAGTAAGTGCCAGCACTGTGTCAGAGAAGTTTACAGTGCCAGTAATGTAGAATGAATTCATCCCACTGCTCAGAACCACGGGGTGAACCTGCTCTGTTTCTCTGCTAGGACAGAACCACTTATTTTGAGTGAGTAATAACAGATTCACAGCACTGTGCATGAGATCAGAACCTGGCTTGTAATAAAGCTTCAGTTTGTTTCAGGAGTGAAGACACTTCTTCTTCAGCGACGTTAAGATAAAATTTTAAAGCTTTTTTCAAGCAGCTTGCATTCAGGTTGAGTTTCAAAGAACGTGAATAACAAAGTGTTAGAAGGTGACTTTCTGTCAAAAAAGTGCATTACTATCTCTTACTTTTATATAATAATATGCCATGAGGCAGCAGGGATAACAGAAGGCTTCTCTCACACCATTTGTTCTCTGTCCCTTCTCACAGGCAAGAATGGAGGAGAAAGTCTCAAAGACTGTGTCTCCCACTTTTACTCTCCCAAAAGAATCAGCACTGGATCCAAACTCTTCTCCCTCAACAGCCCACGGTTCATGAGGATTGGGAAAACCTATACAAACCCATTTGTAACAGCAACTGCCCTGGCACAGACCCCTCCCAAAACAACTTTCTGGGAAAGGGAAAATCTCAGCCGTAAGATATGAACATTTGAGGGACAATAGCATAAACAAAGCAGACAAGGAGCAGTGCCTGGGGCTGAAGAGAAGGACCCCACTACCCTGAAAGCTGATCCTGCTTGGGTAGGGGGCTTCAACTCTGGTTTAAAACTCCATGTGTAGTTCAAAGCAAACCATCCAGACCATATATATATATTTTTTTCCTTATGAAGACATTTGTGTCCCTATATCTGAGCTCCCATAAGGCAAAACTATTTCTGTGAAGGTAGCATGGTGCTACCTGAGTGTCAGCCTTCCGGCAGTTGAGTGAAACAGTAACCATAAAGAAGACAGTAACTCTTCTCAATGTCAAGACTTTGCAAGATATGAAACTGCTATTGTCATTTCTCTGAAGAATAAAACAGAACAGCTTCATGATAATTGTTTTATTTCCATGGAGAAGTGAAGGAAGATCTGTAATTCTTTACCATGACAGCTTGAGGATGCGCAAGAGAATTCCTGTTTCTGCTTTCACTCGTTTTCATTTCTCCTTCTCAATTCTCATAACTTTGTTGTTGTTGCTTTTCCTCATTTCTCCATAAACCCTTGTGCTTTTTTTCCTTCTTGGAGCTTTACTCCAGACTCTGCTTCATCTTCTTCTCTGCCCCCCACTCAGCTTGTTTAATGTGCATTGTCACACTGCTCCCCCTGGTGCAGCAGTTGGTGGTCACAAGACTGTGCAGACAATGGTCATTGCTATTTCAGTATGGAGGGTTAAAGTCAATGCTCCAATACAGCCGTTTCAGAGAGGACCAACAATTCTAAGGAAAAACAGGAACTGTCCAATTTTAGAGACATCTCTATTACACAAAAAGACAAAATGAACACTTGTTCACTAATATCTCCTATTTACCAATATTCACTCACATCCACAAAGGTGGGAGAATCCTAGCCAGGATGTGCAAATAGCAAAACCAAAACTGCATGTACACTGGTAAGAACAACTGATATTTGAAAGGCATGTCTGCAAAAGTGAGGATAAATATTCCTGGAACAGAGAAGAGATGATTTGCAGGAGCCCTTCTATAATGCCAGCAGAGGATGCGCACTCTGTATGAAACACATTAGTATATTTTTTTAATAATAAGTTCCCTAAAAGGGTTTCTTTTGATACCTTCTTTTTTTTTAACTTCTTTTTTTTTTCTTGGATTACAGAATTTTGCATTTGCTGGGCATGACTCATGTGCAAAATTGCGTTTATCATATATGAAGCAAATTTTCAGATTTCTATGCTGAAGTAGCCAAAATTAGAAAGTTTTAAAGTATTGTAGTGACGACAGGCAAAGCTGGTGTGCTTGAATATACAGTGCTCATCAGCAAGGCAGCAGTAAGTTCAGGTGAAGGCACAGCAAACCAATTTTACCCCATGTCTGGCTCACTGTGTACTGAGGAGCAGAGTATGAGGTACATACATATCATATACAAAACCAATGATGGAAAAGTGACACTTCTTCTGCATTATGTAACCACATAACCATCATGCTTTAAATAAAAAAATGTCACATCACAGTATCTTGGCACCTTACGGTAAAAAATGGAAGATAAAAGGAAAGTATTACACTATATCGCCTTGGATCTTCTACTTTTCCCATAGCATCCACTATTGGCAGCGTTGGGTCAAATACTCAGTTGTTCCTCCACTTGTTCCTATGCCTTCCTCAAGCTGAGGAAGTAAATTTCCTGTCAAGCATTTAAGATACTTTGACAATAATTCTTGTATTTGTTGTTCAGCTGCAATTTGGGCTGGTTGATCACATATTATCACAGTGGATAACTTGCATGTACTAAGCTTTATATGCAGAATTGATTTAACAAACACACAAATTCTGTATGGTAGGAGTGCAAGAAATCACCTTTCACCAGGCTGCCATGCCTGAACTGGTTGTTTTGGTGCATTGATGCTGATAGTTGCACTCACTCCCACCCATGCTCTCTTGGTATGAGAAGTGACAAATTGAGAACCTTCCTAAAAGCATGGTCAGTCCCATGAGAGAGTGTGGGGGCACATGGGACCTTCCTACTCAAATGGAAGTGGGAAAATGAAATGACTGGGAGAAGAATATGTTCAGGAGTTGGTCGCTCTGCACTGTGCCTCTGCCAAGGATGGTCTGCACTTCTCTTCTGGAAATGCACAGCAACAAGAATTTCTCTTGGCTTTTAGAGCACCTTTGGTAGAAACGCTGTTATGCTGCAGACTGCTGCAGCTATTGCCAAGTGTCTTGACAAAGGAAGAACAGTAGCATCAAGTACTGTATTGCTGAAGTAGCAGATCATACCAAAGCAGCTAAATTTTCTGGTGCTCTTTCTTCTTGTATTTATTTCTTGCCTGTGTGTTATCACAGCTATGCCATATAGAATTTTTTCTGGACCATTCTTCTAAACACAACAAGACAGCATATATTCTTTATCCTAACAGACAGTGCATGAAGTGTCCGCTGTATCTCACTTCCTCTGAGTAATTCCAGGAGAGGACAGGGTGAGATAAGGCAGACTACATTTTTCTAGGCAGAAAGTGGTGAATCTCATAGAAGGCAATGCTCAAGTCAAGCAGGGCACAAAAGCAGGCACTACAGCAGCTAGAACACCCAGCTTTTGTTTCCTTTTTTGCTACTGAGTCATTCTGGGACCTGGGTCCACCTCCTTAAAAACAAATTTGCATATAAATTCAAGAGTAACAAGTAATTAAAGAAACTTGTTAGGAAGGACTGTGAGATTCTGACTACCTCTACAGAAGGGACTTAGTCATCTCTGTGTAAAAATGATCATGAACTTCCTCTGTCTCAGCCTCACAAGTTGTAAAGCATTCATGAACCACTATAAATTTCTATGAGCGTTTAGTAAAAAGAACTACCCAGATACAAAATATTATTTGTGGAAGTGAACTGCCAGCACTGGGAATGTAACTCCTTTATGCACCAGCCGCAACATACTTTTACACAGGTTCTTCCACATAAGGGGCTTACTACTGTAAATTAACACTACTGTTATTTTGTTGGTGCAAAAGTGGCAGAAAACGTACTTCTCCAGTTTAGTTTTGAATCCTCGACAGAGCGTCTATTTCACAAAGTAATAGGCAGTAACGTCTATGGGCAGGAAGCATAATTACAGAGTGCATAGACTCCCCATGGCTCAAGGTTGTAAAGGATAATACACTGCACCTGCTGAATCTGCAGAAGGAAAAAAACACAGTACAGAGTACTCTGTGGCCACTCTCTTCCTTTTTCGGAAGGACTTTCCGGGATGCAGGTGTTCTGGGATGATGACAAATTGCAGCTGCTTTGAGACCGGCATTCAATAGTTGTGATGACACAAGGGAGGTGATGGGAATGGACTCTTTCCTCAGTTATTCCACTCAGTTCTAAAATCCAGCAATGCAAATGAGAGCTAGAAAAGTTGTGGTGTACCTCGTCCTTTTGTGCATCATAGTCCTTCTACTGCTAGGATAGATTCCAGTCACACAATAAAGTATTTCCGAGTGCAGGAACTCAAAAGCAAATGATGAAGTGATGCCCACACTAGCGCAAACTCCTAACTTCTATTCCTCATCAGCTCTTTCTATCATACATTCTGAACAAGAAAATACAAGAAGACACATGTCCTTGACTTTCAGGTGGTGTGGGAAGGCTTTGAAGATGGAGGCACGTGCACCTCCAGTCACTGAATGATTATGAACTGACCAGCTTTCTTTATTCACCCTTCCGTATACCTCCCCAGACATCCTAGATTTTCCAGTTACTTCAGAAAGCTGGTGCCATATTTTATGTTTGCTATTAGACACACTTGGTCCAACCCCATGATAGCACTGTTCCTCACTCCTCCTTAGGCTAACTGCTAGATTAAAGCACTCTTGAAGTAAAAAATGATGGAATGTGTCAGAATGGATAGTATGTTGGAGTGCTACCAAGACACCCTTTGTAGTTTCTATCATGCTGGAGCTGGCTGTAAAAAATCCTTGGAAGAAAGTGAACTCTGCCCTAGAGGTCTTGTACCTGCAGGCTCAGCTTGCTTACATTTCACTATGACCACTATCATCTTCAGGACTGATCACCGCTTCTGCCAGCACAGCTCACAAAGGTGGGTGCAATCACACCAACAACATTGGCCAGCCTCGTTATTGCTCCTGATGACTGAAGCCAGGACCTTGGGTGCAGTGTCAGAGTGTGAGCAGGCGCAGCACAGGATTTGCACTCCCACTGGTGCAGATTTCTTAAAAGATGGCCAGCTGTATGACCAAGGCCAGAGTGAAGTTATACACATCCAATTACTATGCTCCAATCAATCCAGATCCCAACAATTCCTAAATCTTTACTAACTTCCAGCAATCTTTACTTTCTATTATCCAGGATGGGCTTTTACAACTTATGTTGTCTCAGTCATCAAAAAAGTATTCCACCTGCAATAATGTTTCACACTTTACACCACGGCAATTCATTTGTTTTACTAGAAAAGAAAGGATAACTGAGAAGGAGAGCTTTTATTGTGATGTGCTCTCTAATGCAATGCTTCCCACACCCATGCTCTATTCTATCACCTCTGGGTTATGAGCATGCCTGTCAGTGGGAGTTGTCATGGCTGTAAAGACTTAACTCCTAGTGCCTTCAGATTAAAAAAATATTTCCTAAGATATATTTTTTAATTATTTTTTGAAGGTGGTTCATGTTTTTATAAGGCCCAACACTCTGAGGAGTTTAGAGGATCAGTGGCCATCCACTCTCAATTCTATTTGCTTGTTTTCGTTATTTGGAAGGCTCAAAATTATATTTAAACTGAGATCCTCTGCAGGATCAGCTTCCTTTTCTCTACTAGTGGTCTCTACTGTAAAGTGAAACTTAGCACTGGATTCATCCAAGGCAGAACTAAGGTCTAAACCCTAACAATCACACTCTACTTTAGGACCATTCATGTGATGATATATGCATTCAGAATACAGACTCAGATGATCACAATATCCTGAGAAAGCCACCAGCTCTCACTGCTGCCACTGGCAGTTTTAACCATAGAAATATTGACAAAGTTCTTTACCGCAGATATGACTAATACTGGGGTGAACAATCATTTTCTTTTCGTAGTAGGGAGACTGGTGAGATGTAGAATATCGAGTTTCATAGGCATCTGGGTAAGCTTTTTAGGACAATCTCCTTCCATGCATTAATCTCTGAGTTCACTCAAACCAGAAAAAGGGCAGGGAGCAGAAGGTATCTCACTGTCCTGGAGCATGGAGCTGGGGCAGGAGGGGAGAGTCACAGATGGTTGACAAGGTCAAATCAAAACAGATTTACACAAATAAATAAGTTTGTGAGTGGTAAGGCAAATAGAAGGAGGAAACAAAGAGATCAGGATGGTGATAGGGAAAAGATGGAGAGGGCAGGTTAAAAATATCCTGCATCCTTCCAGATTAGAGTGATTTTCTGTCTTCAGCTGAATAAGTCAACCTGACCTTCCATGCTCAGAGAGAGAGCAAATGCACCCAGACCAGTTTTAAGTGAACACCACTGCTGTGCTTCATTTTCTACAAGACAACAGACAGTCACTAACACTTGCACATGCTCTATATATCAACACCAAAGGCTACCACAAAAATCATCTTTACGGATAATATAGCCACGAGAAGAATTTTAAAAATATCAGTCCACAACAGTGACAAGAGATAGATCTGTCTCTGAAATATTTATCTGATGCCAGAAGTAGAGAAGATGCATGGGTCTGGAACATGCTCCATAAATGTGGAAACAATGACAGATGAGTAGTTGAGAAATCCTTATTAAAAAAAGAAGGAAAAAAAGATATTGGAAATTCTGTTGACCATACCGTTTTATTGAGTCTACAGGCTATCATCAGCTGTGTTATAGCGATGCTATTTACAACAAACTTTATTTAAACTGGTCACATTAGGGCAACTGGGAGCACTATATGGCTTCTAATGTTCTTAGGCTTATTTTGCAGTGAGAGCATGACAGTTTCTGTACAGGCACTTGCTGCTGAAATGGGAAATAGGTGGGCTGCTTGCTGAGTCTGTCAGCTGGAACACTGACAATCGCTACTTGGACTGCTTCAATGTAAATACAATTTTCTCAAACTTCAATACTCTGGGGCTGATTCTCCTTTCATGATACTACACATTAATCTACTTCATTCTTGTTATTTTCAAGTTATACAACAAGAAGAAAAAACATAGGATATCTCTGCACAGCTTGTAGAAAGTGATGGTGAGAAATTTCAAAAGCACCACCATTTTATTTCTTTTCCTTTCCCGCTTTACTGAAGTTCAATCTGTCAGTGCTTCATCCAGAGAATACACAGATTTGCAAGCAAGGTCCTGGGGCAGTTTTCATTTTGTAATGAGAATAAACATACAAAGCCTTGCTTCTTTCCTTACATCAGATATTCAGTGTTAAAGTCCGCTTTAGACAATGTTTTAAGTAATGATCATATAATCAATAGACAACGCTACTAGCTGAGTGTGTGTGTTTCATTTGGATTACCTTTGGTTGTCTCCTGTCATTTAGAAACTTTTTGCCTTTGGTGAACCTTCAATCCAGCTTCTCTAAAGTGTGCAGCAAGTTCTGAAATCGAACCTGCTTCTATTCAGCATCAGATTTCCATGGTGTCTGATTCTGTACATGCACATTTGGAAATCAGCCTAACTTGGTTCAGCTTCTGCATTCTCTTGTTTTATAAATATGGCTACTGTGAATTAGGCATCTGGAATCTTCCAATCACTCAAACCATTTCATCTCCATTTATCTGGAATATCTCTCATTGACATTTTCGCTTGTCTGATGGTTTGCAAGACATTTGTTTTCTTTTCGCATTCCCACAGTGCAACTGTGTCACTTTCCATGAAGCAAACTGTTTACTACTGTCAAATGATCTACCTTTACAAATGCAATAATGGGATCCGCATGCAGTGTTAAAGTTCCATTTTCGCTCCTCTCCAGCATCAGTGGAATTTTCTACTGTAACTCCACGCATTTATGGCTATAAAAATTAATCTAAAAAGATTGGAACAAGTCTGGAAAGTAACATTTTGGGGTTTTATGAATATTCCACACAATATGCTCTATAAGCACCAACTAAAATGTAATACTTCTTGCAATGAGTAAATGGCACGATATTTATAGCATTTGATTTCTAGAAGGGAAGCTTTTAAAATTCTTCTCTTGCTGAAAAGAGAAACTATTTCCTTAAATCAGAGAAGAAGCACAGATTCACTGCTTTTTCAAAAGCGTCCCTAGGCATTGTTGGAAGTCACAAAAATAGCACTGGCCAGGTTTTCTGGAGAGGATCCACACTACTCACAACTTCTCGCAGCCATCCTTCTGTCTCGTGCCTGCCCTACTTCTGCGCTTTGGAGCCACCTCACCTCACGTTCAAGAAGCGGCTCTCAGCGGAGCTGCCTCCACTGCCACCCCATGAATTACAGGGCACGGATCTCCTCCTCGCTCCCCTGCCTTCAGCTCACTATGCACAGATGGAGGCATCTCCCACCCCTTGCTTTCCTCAGCTGGAAGTTCTGCTGAGGCCACCGAGGCAGAGCTGCGCTGCTCAACGCGAGGCGCTCCCCAGAAGCACACTTGTAGTAGTACAATTAAAGTGGTGCCTCTCCCCCTCCCTCCCCCGCTCCCTCTTGTAGTATCTGAATGTGAACTTCTCCCCTGGATAAACAGGCACTGCACTGATAGGTGCACTGCTGCCTTTTAAGGAATCTATTCTCACACCTTTTTTAAGGATTTTCAGTTTTACCTTTCAGTTTCACCTCTCAGCCCTCACTACTTGGTGCTTTTTCTACCTATATCATGGGTGGCATGTTATCTAAGACACATTTTCCAACCCATTTACCTAATTCCAGCAACACAGGCAGAAACTGCTTTATTAGTGGTATGTATACAACTCATCTGCAACAAACGTTTGGTTTTTGTTGTTGTTGTTTTGTTTTTTTGTGAGCAGTATTACTGGCACGAGGCTCTGATTTTAGGTACAACAACCACAGTGCCTCGGCTCTTCAAACAGAGACTTTAAAGCAAGCAAAGCAAAACAAGGCAGTCAGACATTATCAGGGAGAACGGTGATTAGAACAAACAACAATACAGGGGAAGAATGCATGGCTATTCAGAAATCGTCTTTTGGGAACCGAAGAAGAGATATGGAGCCATTTTTCACTAGGTTCACCAGAAAATGTCAGCACACAGATGCTACTGTACTGTCAGATTGCATCTTAATTTGGCCAAAGGGGACCCAGGCAGTCACCCCTCACAGACAAATTTTAAAGGCCCATTACAAATCTGATTTATTGGTTGCTAAGAATCTCCCTGCTATGGTCTGCAGATTTTGCATGACATGGAGCTGAAATCCAGTTACAGATAAATGTACGCTTCTCTGTATGACTTAAATCCATCTGAATTCAATATTTCTCAGACATCGGCCAAGCCTCCCCCCTGTTTGCCCACCCCTTTTCTTCCTAATACCTTAAGGCAGTTTACTTCAGAATGAAGCAGAGCATTAACCTGTGCAAAATTGCTAATTTGTACATAACTCCCTTCCTGCCATTAAAAAAAAACAAAGATGAAAGAAAAAAAGGAAATGCCTTTTGTTCTAAAAAGGCAGGGAAAAATGTTCAAGAACAAAAGAAATGCATCTGCCCAGCAAGAGAAATGAGACATTGCTGGGCTTTCTTTTAGCTATTAAGGCATGTTGGTATAACAACAACCCTGCAAATGTAAGTATGACTCTGAAATATTCATGTCTTCCACCCTTTTCAAAAATTCTGTTGACTTTTCTTTTTAATTAAAAAAAAAATCACATTTCTTGCTTTCAGTGAGAAGCGAAAGAGCACAAGAGCGAAATGCATTTGGAATTGCTGAAGAAAGACCATTCAAACTTGCTCCACTTGAACTGCCCATTGTTACAATGCAATGTACAACAACAATCACAGCTCAACTTCTAACCACGCCAACATCACTGGAAATCCAAAGTCACTGTCTCTTTCTGTTCCCATAAACATCATCAAAGCCTTCGTTTGCCGTTTCCTTGGCAAAAACTGACCAGCAACCAAACAGTCCTCTGACAATTTATGAAAGAAACATGCAATCCCTCTGAAGGCATGGTGTTTTGTACAGGAACTGTTCTAAACAACGACATCAAAAGCAACCCAAGAACCATGCAAGGCAAGTCCGACTCAGCCCAAGTTTGCACTGAACATCTGGCTGGGCACGGCACCGCCTCTGATTCTGATTTTGTTTTGTGGGATTAAAACCCATCTAATCACTTTAATCGACCCTGTCTCAGGTCCCAGCTACACTGCTTTATAAACCGAGAGAGAGAGAGAGGAAAAAAAAAAAGAAAGAAAAAAAAAAAGAAAAAGCAAGGAAGAGAGGCAGAGCGTTATCCCACCTTTCCATGGCTCTCAGCCCGTCTGTCTTCGCATGATCTGCAAACCACCTGTACCGATCCAGCCCATTCTGCGAGCAGAAAATACCTTCCCGGTAAGATGTAGTCTCAGCTGTGCTTTGATTTTTCGGCACGAATGTCTCGAATCTTCTGCTTAAGCCAGACACACACCAAACTGCAGCCGAGCTCTTTTGTTTTGCCTCTCCAGGGCTGAGGCAGCGGCTCTCCCGGCGCTGCCTCTCCTGTCCCCACCCCCGGCGGCCGCCCGGCTCCGCGCGGACCCCAACCTTACAGCCTTACAGCCCTACAGCTCTACAGCCCTACAGCCCCCGCCGAGCCCAGCCCCATCGCTCCCCGCTGCTTCCCAACGCAGGGGGCATTTTAGGTGGCGGTCAGGTGATCTCGCCGTTAAAAACAGAAAGGATGCTCGGGGATGGTGCGCAGGGATCCGTGGTGGTTTTCAAACTGGCCATTTACATTACAAAGCAGGGAGAAAAATACAGCTCTGAGAGATCGCTAGGCATTCTGCTTTCCAGTGCTCCTCCAGCAGTACACAAAAGCAGGCACGGTGGAAAGATACGTAATTAAACTTCTCACTGGAAATAGTTAAAAGTAAGGGGTTACCCTTAAGTAAGGGGTTATCCCTAGGTAAGGTGTTATTCCTTATACCTAATTGTATTTCATATGGGAAAACAGATGCTATGCTGCTTCTGTAAGTCCCTTTCAGCTTCCTCCCAACTGTATTTTTCTTTCAAAGCAATATTTAAATATTTATGCTGAAGCCATATTTAACACCTGAACAGCAAATGATCCATACCCAACTGAAAACTATTATTATCTCTCTATATATTCATAGAATCATAAGATCATTAAGGTTGGAAAGACCAATAAAATAATCTAGTCCAACCACCAACCCATCCCTGTGACTGCCCTAGACCACATGTGTCAATGTGACAACCACTCTTTCTTGAACACCTCCTGGTGACTTCACCACGTCCTGGACAGCCTATTCCAATGTCATACCACTCTATCTGAGAAAAAAAACATTTCCTAATACCCAACCTGAACCTCTTCTGGCACAATGTAAGGCCATCTCTCGCCCCATCACTGCTACCTCTGAGAAGAGGCCAACCCCCACCTCACCACAATAGCCTTTCGGGCAGTTGTAGAAAGTGATAAGGTCTCCCCTGAGTCTCCTCTTCTCCAGACTGAATTGTCCCAGTAATTATTATGCTGTAATTTCAAATATCTTTGATGTAAGGCCCATTATATGTAAACCTGACTTCATGAAGAGTGGCTAATCTAATGACACCATTCTCCCGCTTTCCATGACCAAAGCTACCATACTATGCGTGGCTTTGGAGCTCAAACTCTAAAGAGAATGAATGAAACTGCAATCCCAGATTCTGTGTGAGTCCCAGTTATTGCTAAGTTTTAAAAAATAGCAATTATTTTCACAAAAGTTAAAAATTTGAAAGTTTAATTGCAAAGAATAAGTTTTGAGCAAATCTTATAATAAACAAAGACTACAAGTCTTAGTAGAATAATTAATTTTTACCTCCAATTATCACTAAGAATTACACTTTAATGAGACTAGAATGTCACCCAGATCCACCAACCAGTGGATCTGAGCACAGTGAGGTGGTGGGTTGTGAGTCTCAGCAGTCGTGACAGTGACGGTGAGACATCTCTGCTGGTGTAGATTTTTATGAGCATGGCATGGAAGCAAAAATGCATAACAAATAGTAGTGACTATGTTGAAAAATAGTGTTTTGTAGCTGAGAATATTTGCTCTATCAAAGAGTACTCTCTGTTGTAGTTTCCATGGAAATAATTAGGAGGCATTACTTTCAGAGCAACCCACATATCTCCTTCGCGTTTATTGTAAAATGTTAGGAAATAGGAAATATTTGCAAAACTAGGCAGAAAGGGTAAAGTAGGTGTTCATATTTAATCAGTCTGAAAGACTTGAAATGTATAGACGTATCACTATTCCAGAGCAAATTTAAGCCCAGTCTTCTAAGATTCTTACAGCCTCAAGTTAATGCCAGAAAAGCTACTCATCCATCCATCATCCAGCACAGGCTCTTCCATTACTTCCCAATGTTTTCAGTAATATCATAAACGACCATTTACCCTTCTCATATTAACTGCACGTCCGCTCACAGACCACAATTCAATTTCTATGACACAATACACAGAACTTAAATTTCCACACTTTGCTTTCCATGTAATCATTTTTTATGATATAAGGTACACAAATGGGAAACTTTTTACCATTGTTATATATATAATATATGGGGTAATAACCCTAAAAGCTCTGGAGTTTAGTTTGTGCTAGATTTTGTTTGATTAAATGCTGAAAAAAATTTAGAACTTATCCTGCTAAGGTAAGCATGTCCCTGTAGAATAACACCTAGTGCCTTCCTCCCTAACACTCAAACACCTTTTCAACAAACACAGAAATAAGGCCATCATATGAAGGTATCATATGAAGACAAAACAACTAGACAATTCCAACTCAAACAACTCATTTTGTAGTTGTAAATAGTATTCTGTGAGTTTTAGGGACTCCGCAGAGAGAAAATTTTTCACTTCACCCTCCTGAAAATAGCAATAGTGAAATAAGTGTAATAATGTATTTACTCGAATGGATCAAATAGAATGTACTCAACTGAGAAAATCATCTGATAAGGCTCATACAAAGTATTTCTACCTCAAATTTCTTGGAACTCATAACACAGAATTGCATGCAAGTTAGTGTTTTCTATCTCACAAATTAGCAGCAATCTCTTATTGGGTATAAAGTCAATGTAATACATATATTGAGGAAATAAACAGGCTTCAAGCGTCACTGCTGAAAATACAAATACTCACAGTAGTCATAATACCATGTAAATCATGGGGCTGCGAGACAATATTTCCAGCTTAATGTGAACAAAAACTAACTTGCAGTTGTGCACAGGGCTCCTGTTGAACCAAGTGAGTTTCTTGAAGAGCAGGAGTATCGCATCTTATGTATGCGTGCGATGGCATCCAAAAACATTCAGTTTAGCAAAGCAGAACATACTATATGTTTTCAACAATGAAATGCTGTAATCATTTGTCTAATGCTCAATTTAGTTTATGAAAATACAAAGAGAGTAATTTAATTTCTAAGAAATAAAATAACAATTTTAGACTTCCCATTAACCCTCTTGTAATCTGTAGGCTGATACACAACATGAAAAGAAGAAGAATTTCTGATGTATGTGTTGATGCAGTAATAAGTACAAGACTAATCTGCTGGAAGAGATGGGGAGATTATCTTCCATCTAAGAGTTATATGTATACATACACAGATATATAGATATATATGCATGCAAGTAAATATAATTAACCAAAATTATATAATAAATATGGATGAAAATCTGTCTCAACCATGGAGACAATAATTATGTTGTGGAAATAGCGTGCAGAAATACTTCTCACAATAAAAATGTACTAACTGATATTTTACTCCTCAAGAAGTAAATACTGTATTTTTTTAACACTAAGTCTATCTCTGGTAATCCCCTAAGAGGAATTTGAAAGTTTCCTGACAAAATCAGTGTTTTTAAATTATACTGTTTTAAAAATTAGAGTTTTAATTTGAACAACAACAAATACTAATCAAATTATTGAGGCATGACGAAAATAAATTAATGGTCTACTTTATTATAGAAATACTCCCAGTATTTGCAATGTTGATTTTAAAAGAGTAAACAAATGCGTATATCAACATAAAAAAAAAACAAAATAAATTCCATTTTATTTGTAATATTAATCAGCCTTAAGGCCGGATTTATTCCTAAAAAGAGCCATAGAGCTAGGCTGTGCTGTTTCACAATTCATTTATATGCAAGTAAAAGAGGTGCATGCTTAAAACAGAACTGTATCCAGTCAATAGGAAAAGGGATGCAGCATGCAAGTTTATGAAGACTTTGAACTTTGTGCAGCAAGCAAGCATGAATGCTTTGCTTTTCTTTTATTCTTCACAAGTAGAATTTTCAAGTCCATGTTTCAAAAGTATTGTAAAAGCAGACAAAACTCAACTTCTGCGACTTTGTATCAATATTATTGATGATTAAAAATATCTAAATGCATACATGTTATGCACATAATTTATACAATTGAGGAAGCTATTACAAAATTAGCACTGACAGTGTTTTAAGTAACTTATCCCATCAGAAATACCAGGAACAATAATCATGACAGTTAACAATTTTGGAATCAATTAAGTTTGTTTTTTGGGTGTACCTAGAGTCCTTTGTGTTCAGAGGAGAAATGTTGCCAAGAGGAAAGAGAAACAAAGAAGGCTGAGGTACAGACATTGTCCTATTCCGGTGACATAAATAGGCCATTTGACATGTGTAGGCTGTGACCTACGCTAGAGATAGCAGTTAATGCAGACCTCTCTGTGGAATGAATTCGTCATTATCTCTGACTTTTAAAAATGACATAAACAAGCAAGACATGATGAGCAAGGTTAATACCAGCATCCTTTGGATCTCCTGCATTGTCTTGTCAAATTATGGGAAGGCACAGTATGAGAGCATAGGTACCTTCCCTTCTTCAAAGATCGGATGAAAAATTATTGACCAAAAAAAAAAAAAAAAAAAAAAAAAAAAAAGAATTGAAGAATTGAAGAATAAACAAAATTCTTTAAGTTGAGGTGGTAGTACATCAGCCATTTTGGTAGGACATTCATGCTGTTTTTAACTTACGGAATCAATAAAAGAGCCACATCACTTCTAAAGTAACTGCATGAGCAAAATGGAAATCAAGCAGGTGGACACTATTCAACGCTGATGTCAACAGTAGACCATTCTTGTTGCTTCAGAAGTCAGCGCTAAAAGAAAGCTTTTAAGAATACAAAAACAAGAGTTTGGACTATGTATAGCCACTTAAAAGTCTCACAGCTAATATCCTGATAGGCTAGAACCTAGAGCTCAGGTACACACTGAAGGCATACTCAAGATACAAAGGCTTTATCACAGAATCATAGAATCATAGAATCATTACCCTTGACTTTGGCATATATATACATGTGTACATGTGTGTGTATGTATGCTAATGATCATTAGTCTGAATAGTTCCTATTCATATAAAACAGTAACAAAAAAAAAAAAAAATAGGACTACAGTTTAATACCGTTAAACAACAAGAAGAAAGATTTGTACACAGTTTAATTCTGCATCTAAGATGACTGCAGTGCTGTAGTGTCAATCTATGCATGTGCGTCACATTCCATTCATGAAAAGGCAGCCATTCCATTACATAAATTTTGCATATAGGCCTCATCAATATCTAAAGGGTTCAGGGGATGGAATATTAACTCTAACATTTACAAAAATTCTTAGCTGTTCATTTGCCAACAAATTGTGAGACACGTTTCAGAGAAGACCAAATGCCATAATCTAATTGATAAGCACCACAGTATCAATACCTTAAATAGAAACAGGTGGATAGCAAAGGAAAAACATTAAAAATGTTTTATGTGTTTTTTGGAGGATATCAATTTATCCAACTTTCTTTGGATAGCTCTACCATTTCTCTCTCTCTAAGACTGTATAATGCATGTACAGGACCATGATGAGAAGAAGAAAATAATTATAGTCCTCTCCAGACAGTGTTTTCATTAAGTGTGCTATTTTGGATAAGTAAGTTTTTAATTGGTTTCCTGAGCCTGTAAAGAGGATGGCCTATGGTAGCACAGTAGTGAGGATTTGCAACTCTACTGCTTCCCCCTGTTGGAATTCAATAAAGTTTAATTGGATTACAGTGGGGGTATCCACAAGATGTCAATTACTGGTATATTCACAGTGTGGACCTCTTCTTCCAGTGGCACTTGATTGACTCACTCTGCACACTTCTTTTATTACAGGACCTCTTCCCCTTCTTCCCAGAGAATAAGTATTGTATGGAGATGCCAAAGTCTTTATTAAACAGCAGCATAATTACACAACTCTTGTGGCACTGCCTACAAAAATCAAAGCCTACCTGCTCTGAGTTTACAACATGTGAACTATTTTATTCAAAACTAGTTCTGGAATGTCCTTCCGTATCTGTGACTATGCTCATTTGTTGATAATTTCCTTCCAACTATGTAGTTCACTGTTTACAGAATAGTAATGGTAACAAATGGTAACAAATGGTAACGATAACAAATGGTAAATTTGTTATTTTAAATCCTATAGTTACTTATAAGAAACTGTAAGTTTTATTTCTCTTTAGCGAACAAGAATTTTACCATGAAATGGCTGATTTTAACTTTTGAACATGATTGTTCTGGAGAGACATAAGAATTGAAAATTGTTACTTTTTTTCCTTTTTTTTTTTTTTTTTTTTTGTGTGTGTGTGTGTGTGTGTGTGTGTGTGTGTGTATTTTTTTTTTTTTCCCATGTCATATGGAAAGAGAATATATACATTTTTCCATACTACTGCACTTACATTCTAAAACTTCCAATGTGTGGGACTTACTGGGAACTCCACAGGTTAGAATTTTAAACTTAAATTCTTATGATTTTTTTTTTTTTTTTGCTTGTTTAAATCAATAGCTCTTAACAAAAAGCTATGATGAAATTACTCAAAAGCATAAATACAAATGCATCTATCTGTAAATATGTAGTGGGCACTTGATGAATTAGAAACTCTTTTAATTATGTTATTTTTTGCTATATTTTCATAATTTTACATATATGTAGTAACATTTTTCCAGTTAATAGGAACATTTAAACGTTATTACTAGTAGTATTTATGTTGTTTTAAAATATTTTTTGTATACTAAATACATTTTAAAAGTTTGAAGAATTACGTATGTTAATTCCTATGTGAGCACACATAAGTGATAATTTCAGATTTGTGTTTAAATCAGTTACTGGATAGCTGTATAAAAAACTGTCAGATTTCTTTGGTACCATATTAATGTTTCTTTCTGAAAAAGTAGGGCTACAAGAAGCCTCACATTCATAAAGCATGTAGTAATATTCCATTTACTCATTAATAGTCAAATACACACACAATGGCACATCTGACACAGGCAGCTGAGTTGGGAATTGAAACCATAATAATTAACAATAGATTTCTTGATCTCACCATGACAAGTAAATGAAACACTCCGCAGTGTGCTTGCCCACTGGAAGAGGGAATTAACTCAGTATGAGCAGCAGAATGGAAGTATATCACTGATTATATCTAATTCACAAGGAATGCTACAGTGGAAGCTTGTATTAATAGAACTAACCTTTAGTAAATATCGCACATGAGTATGCAGAAACACAAACATACACATTACCAATAAGAACCTTAGTGTAATGGCACAAGATGTACAATCTCAAATCCAATAATTAATTAAATAAATGAAATGTACAAAAAATGTAATATTTGTATGATTTAGCTTCCTGTAAACATTTTAATCCAATTTTTATTTTTTATTTTTATTTTTTGGGGGAATTTTGTTCTTCGTCTCCGGTTTAAACGACTCTTCCTACTCCTCAACCCGCTCCTCTACGTTTAGTCCCGGGGTTCATCTCTGTTCAGCACCTTGGAGAGCGGCAGTCCCTGCCGCAACCGCTCCTCGGCCGCGAGCAGCCCAGTAGACCACAGATACAACAAGCATTTTGCACTTTCATTTTACATGGATTATCTCCCTCTGCTGTTATGTGTGTATGTTATTATTACGCAATTTATTATTACGTATTTATTATTACTGCTCCAACTTTCCCTTCCTAGTCTTCAAATTGTTTTTTTCTTTTGAAGTGACATTTGCTTTTGCAGCAACTTTCCCATTTCTCAGGATCAGAATGTTCTCCCTTCCTTTCTTCAAACGCACTGCAAGACTTGTATTTCTTTATTTATTTATTTTTGAGAGACTGTCTTCTGTGAGAAGAGCTCAGAAACTGCCACATGTCAGATGAGAGCCAGCTCCAAGAGGCTCCAAAAGGCACCCATTGCTGGTCAGAGATGAGCCATGAGGGACATCAGTTGTGTTCTGGGAAAACTTGAGGTGCTCTAGACGTGGAGAAGTTCCTTGCAGCTCATGGACACTACGCAGAGCAGATCTCCATGTACAGCTATGGAGGAGCCCATACTGCGGCAGTGGATGTGGCATGAAGGAGGCACAGCCCATGGATGCACCCACAAAAGCATCCCTGGGCCTGAGCTGCAACCTGTGGAGAGGAGATTGTGGTGGGGCAGGTAGGCGGGGGGAGATGCTGCCAGTGGGGGGGGGGGGGGGAAGGGGAAGGGGGAAAGGGAGAGAGAATGTAGAAGAGGCTGTATGTGGGGGGCTTTTAGTTTCTCACTGCCCTAGCCTGATAATAATAGGCAATAAATTATATTAATCTCATTACATCAAGTCTTTTTCACCCATGACAGTAATTCATGAGCAATCTCCCTGTCTTCATCTCAACCCTTAAGCTCTTTTCTTTTGTACCTTCTTCCCTTCTTCCTTTGAGAAGCAAGAGTGAGAAAGCACTGTGGTGGAGTCTATCTAGACATCAATGTGAAACCACCATGGAATATGCAGTAGATGTACTGTATCATGCATTTTAATTTTGTTGTTCTAAAATATTTCTGAGTCAGAGATATGGCATTCTTGTACACTGTGTACTGTTACAAAACTTCTTTATAGTAACACTGAATCAGAAATTATCATGATTGCAGACATATAAATTTTCACTATAGTCATAATAGTTGCAATTACTAATCTTCTTTCAAGTATAAAACACATTTGAATGATACACACTCTCTTTAAAGCTTAAAGAGACTAGTCAGAGTTTGAACTTGTAACTAAATATCTGAAGATGCAAATACTTGGAAGGTGAAAAATCTGAGCCTGTTCAATGGAATTGTTCACCCGTAAAATCCACATGCTATGCCCTGGCAGGATCTGTACCTAAATTATCTCATTAAGGCTCAGAGTTTAATTAACTCTCAGACTGATATAAATCAAGAATGATTCCCAAAAGTCAGTAGAGATTCATTGGTGTAACTCACAGCAATTTTTAGGTTGGTTTCTTATGGAAAATAAGGTTTTGTGATGACATTATGAGAGGAAAGTAAGTAAGGAAGATACGGATGTGATTTCTACATCTATATTTATCTGTACATTCTTCTGTCTCCCCTCATCTGAAGATGAAAGCCAACTAAAAAACAAATCATAAGCAATTGACAGAAGACACAAATGAGTAAGGCAGATAAGAAAGGTTGAGTAAAAAGTTCATTCTTGAGATCAGCCACCAGATTTGTAAGAGACCAGTTTTGTGGATTTGACAGCATGCAAGCACTCTTTCTTTTTAAAAAGGTGGTGGAGTTCTGTAAGTATATTTCACATCTCTCTTTTAACTCTGTGGCTTTTGTAGGTTTACTATGATATATGAATTTCTGAGTGCATCTTCAGCAATGGCCTCCCTAGGAATCAGAAAGAAAGCCTTTCTTTCTCTCTTCAAAACAAACAAAACACCCATGTAATGTGCTTTAGAAAATTCAGACAGAAAAACAAACAAACAAACAAACAAAAAACATTTGGCCTTAAATGAAAACAGTCAAACTGTTGAAATGTTGTGAGAACTGCTTATATTGTCTCCAAGGCACCTTCTGCCAGAAATCTCCTTCCAGACACAGCATTTCTCAGTACGTGGTAGGAAAATCAAGCATTATAAGATGTGAGGTCTGAAGGGTGAAGCCCACATATTCTCAAAAAAATGATATACATCCTGTAGAGATACCAGAGGACATCAAATATTCAAACATATTCAACATTTCCAAACACTAGCAACACATTATAGTGTTAAGCTGCATCATGGAATAATGTATAGGTGACTACATAACATGGCAACTGTGGATGACGAATAGTTATCAAGTTATTCTCTGCAGTAAAAGTTTACAGGTTGAAATTGAATGTGAGGCCACAAAGTATGCTGAGCTATGGAAGAATCTCTTTCCTGGGGAGATTTCAGAGTGGCTGAAAAAAACAGATCCTATTTCCATACACATTGAAAGAGGAAGGCAAACCAAAACTATGCCAATTGTTCTTTATTATGCAATTGCTATTTCTAATATTTCATGCCTTCAAAGATCAAATAATGCCACTCACTCTATAGGTACTGACAGTGTACGCCACATGGAAGTCAAATCTGTCTGTTGCAGATATAATATTTGATCTCCATTGGCTCTATTGTTCTTGTTGTTTTCTTTCTTTTTCTTTCTTTCTTTTTTTTTTTTTTTTTCCTAGCACAAATATTTTTTCTGTAAACATCTTGAACATCTTGATAATCTTGGGATCACAAATTATCTGCAACTCACTAAGGAACCACGCTTTTGGTAGAAGAAACTTGACCAGCAAAGGTTTTACAGAAAATCTTTGAATTCAGAAGTGATTGTGTTTAGATGAAAATGAAGCTAATGTAGGATACTAAGATGTTTTTTAAATAACACTAATTAATTTTTATTAACAGCTTTTCTGCTTACCAGAGCTAAATGTTCTGATCTATCAATTGTAGCAATTCTCTATTGGTATCAACAGAGACTATCACATCTAGAAGCACAGTTAACATCTCCTAGGTCTTACACCCTATGTGATGGCAGCATCAGAAAATGTTAAAGTGCAAATGAACAGTTGCAGTTTCTATATGTTAAAGTCGTAAGTAATAGTAAGAACTGAACCGTTAGTGATACTTCAGTTGGAAATTTTATCTTATGTACAATTATGGACTGGTACCCAAAGCACACAGTCTCCTCAGAATTTAGGCAGCTGTCGATTTTCCAGAGTGCCAGGCCTTTACCCAGTTGTCAGACCCAATGCTAAAGGACTAATCTTGCTTTTTCTTCTACTTCATTTTTCTTTATTCTGGGGATCAACTTCTCACATGAAGAGAAACCCATTTTTGACATTCATGTCAAGATTTCTAATATCACAGCTTACCTCACTGCACCCGCTTTCCAGTAAGACAAAATTCTTGTGTCAAAGGTTACAACTAACAAAATCCTGTATATATTCATTCAACCCTTTCAGATTCAGAATGTTATCTTAACTTCTGATATGAAATTTGACAAATATCATTTTTAAGCAGTAAATTTTTAGTACTGTTGCTAAAAGATCCTTATAGCCTAGCAAGCACAAAATACAAACAGGGTATTTTTCTGCAAATCTTTCTGCCTTGCTGTTTCATTAAAATGTGATACTGAAAAACTTTTCACTGTAAAAGGAGAGTAGGATGAATGTAATTTTACTACAGTGTCTCCTAAATGAGAGTTGAAACATTGGTTACTTTATAGATCTTAATTGTATGTCTAATACTCCCTGAGATTTACAAGGAATCATAGAATCATAGAATTATAGAATCACAGGGTTGGAAAGGACTTACAAGATTGTCTAGTCCACCCATTATCATTGCTATCACAAGCACTAAACCACATCTTGTAGCTCCTCATCCAGACGCCTCTTGAACACTGCCAGGGACGGTGACTCCACCACCTCCCTGGGCAGCCATTCCACTGCCTGACCACTCTCTGAGAGAAAAAGTTCTTCCTCATGTCCAACCTAAACCTCCTCTGGTACAACTTGCAGCCATTTCCTCGGGTCCTGTTTGTTGCATGGGAGAAGAGGCCAAACCCTTCCTCACCACAATCTCCCTTCAGGTAGTTATAGAGAGCGATAAGGTCTCCCTTGAGCCTCCTCTTCTCCAGACTAAACAATTCCAGCTCCCCCAGCCACTCCTCATAAGGCCTATGCTCCAGACCTGTAACCTTCTCTGGACGTGCTCCAGGGCCTCTATGTCTTTCTTCCAGTGAGGAGACCAAAACTGAACACAGTACTCAAGGTGTGGCCTCACATGCTGAGTACAGAGGTACAATTACTTTCCTGCTTCTGCTAGCAGCACTATTTCTGATACAAATAAGGATGCCATTGGCCCTCTTGGCCTCATGTTCAGCCGAGCTTCAACCAATACCCCCAGGTCTGTTTCCTCTACACAGTCTTCCAGCCACTCTGCCCCAAGCCTGTAGCGTTGCCTGGGGTTGTTGTGGCCAAAGTGCAGGACCCAGTACATGGCCTTGTTGAACCTCATTCCATTCACCTCAGCCCAGCAATCCAGCTTATCTAGACCCCTCTGAAGGGCCCTCCCTACCCTCAGGCAGACCGACATCACCTTTCAACTTGGTGTCATCTGCACACTTACTGAGGGTACACTCAATCCCCTCATCTAGATCATCAATAAAGATATTAAATAAGATGGGTCCCAGTACCGACACCTGGGGAACACCACTTGTTCCTTACCCAAAGAAGGATATACCTTCCAGGCCACAGGCAGCCAGTTTCCCTAGAAGAATACTGTGAGAGACTGTGTCAAAGGCTTTGCTGAAGTCTAGGTAGACTACATCAACAGCCTTTTCCTCGTCTACCAGTCTGGTCACCCAGTCGTAGAAGGAGATGAGGTTGGTCAAGCACGACCTGCCTTTCATGAACTCGTGCTGGCTGTGCCTGATCCCCTGGTCACCACGCACGTGCCGTGTGATCTCATTCAAGATGATTTGCTCCATAACTTTTCCTGGATCTTGAAGGAAATTGTAGATTTTTGTCTTGTAGACAAGTGTCGTTTCATTTCAAGTAATGGAACAGGCAGCAGTTTTCATATATAGAGTATTAAGTTATTTCAACTGTGTATAAAGAATAGTAGTTATTAATCCGTAAGAGAATGTACTGCAGGCACTACTTTAAACTTTTGGCATTCTCTTTCTGCTAGTTGACTTTTCCATGTCCTAACAAAACATTCTATTTTACAGATATTCTTAAAGAAGAACAAATTGCTTAATCAATACAAAATCAATACCAAGAATCAGTACTGTAGCCTATTGAATACTACTGGCTTTTCACAACAACAGGAAAATCAAATGAGTGGAATATGAAGACTTTATTGCTTTCAGACCAGCTAGCAGAAAGCATATTCTGAATTTAAAACTTGACAGTGATTGGGTGAACTGCTTCTGTACTGTCTTTCAGAAGGGAATATTAGCAGGAACTTCTGTCCTGTTTAGGGCATGGTTAAAACTGTCATCTATGCCGTTCATTTAATGAGATAAGTATCCCAGAGGGAAAGAAGAGAATCATTAGAAATGAGTGATGAGCTGAATCAATGCTGTGCATAGTGACTCAAAGCAGGTCAAAGACACCTCTTTGAAAATTATGAATCTGTGTGTAGAAGATATGCACCTGACTCATGATGATGTGGATACAGTTTGCAAACAGGCTGGAGAGCTGGGCAGTAAGAAACCAGATGAGGTTTAACAAAAGCGAGTGTAGAGTCTTGCACCTAGGGAGGAATAATTGCATGCACCAGTACAGGCTGGGGGATGACCTGCTGGAGTGGAGCTCTGCAGAGAGGGACCTGGGTGTCCTGGTGGATGACAGGTTGGCCATGAGCCAGCAGTGTGCCCTTGTGGCCAAAAAGGCCAATGGCATTCTGGGGTGCATTAAAAAGAGCGTGGCCAGCAGGTCGAGGGAGGTGATCCTCCCCCTCTACTCTGCCCTGGTAAGGCCTCATCTGGAGTACTGTGTCCAGTTCTGGGCTCCCCAGTACAAAAAAGACAGGGATCTCTTGGAAAGAGTCCAGCGGAGAGCCACAAAGATGGTGAAGGGCCTGGAACATCTCCCCTATGAAGAAAGGCTAAGAGAACTGGGTCTGTTCAGCCTTGAGAAGACTGAGAGGGGACCTGATCCAGGTC
The DNA here is from genome assembly GCA_037305975.1 of Chrysolophus pictus. Taxonomy (NCBI): domain Eukaryota; kingdom Metazoa; phylum Chordata; class Aves; order Galliformes; family Phasianidae; genus Chrysolophus; species Chrysolophus pictus. The sequence goes on from CM074576.1 coordinate 184,402,551, forward strand.
TATAAATATCTAAGGTGTGGGGGGCAAAGTGGCGAGGCCGGACTCTTTTCAGCAGTGTGCAGAGACAGAACAAGGGGAAATGGCCAGAAGCTGGAGCACAGGAAGTTCCGCACCAATGTGCGCAAGAACTTCTTTACGGTGAGGGTGACGGAGCACTGGAACAGGCTGCCCAGGGGGGTTGTGGAGTCTCCTTCTCTGGAGATATTCAAGACCCGCCTGGACGCCTACCTGTGCGACCTGGTGTAGGGAGCCTGCTTTGGCAGGGGGGTTGGACTCGATGATCTCTGGAGGTCCCTTCCAACCCCTACAATTCTGTGATTCTGTGATTCTGTGAATTCCATTGAATTGCATTGGAAAATCTGTGAGACAAATCATAAGAAAAAGCATTTCAACTATCTGTGAAGATTATAAAATTATGTTACATAATTCTTGCTCACATCACCGGTCATGAGTGGTGTTCCCCAGGGGTAGGTGCTGGGGCCTGTCCTCTTCAATATCTTTATTGATGGCCTGGATGAGGAGATTGAGTGCACAGTAAGTTTGCAGATGAAGACATCAAGTTGGCAGGAAGTGTTGATCTGCCTGAGGTTAGCAAGGCCCTACACAGGGATCTGGACAGGTTGGATTGCTGGGCTGATGTCAATGGGATGAGGTTCAACAAGGCCATGTACTGGGTCCTGCACTTTGGCCACAACAACCCCAGGCAACGCTACAGGCTTGGAGCAGAGTGGCTGGAAGACTGTGTAGAGGAAACAGACCTGGGGGTATTGGTTGATGCTTGGCTGAACATGAGCCAGCAGGTGGCCAAGAGGGCCAATGGCATCCTTATTTGTATCAGAAATAGTGCTGCTAGCAGAAGCAGGAAAGTAATTGTACCTCTGTACTCAGCACGTGAGGCCACACCTTGAGTACTGTGTTCAGTTTTGGTCTCCTCACTGGAAGAAAGACATAGAGGCCCTGGAGCACATCCAGAGAAGGTGACAGGTCTGGAGCATAGGCCTTATGAGGAGTGGCTGGGGGAGCTGGAATTGTTTAGTCTGGAGAAGAGGAGGCTCAAGGGAGACCTTATCGCTCTCTATAACTACCTGAAGGGAGATTGTAGTGAGCTGGGGGTCGGCTTCCTCTCTGTGTGACAGGACTACAGGAAATGGCCTCAAGGAGAGGTTCAAGCTAGATGTTAGGAAATACTTCTCCAAAAGAATGGTCAGGTGTTAGAATGGGCTGCCCAGGAAGGTGGTGAAGTCAGTGACTCTGCGGGTGTCCAAGGAACATTTAGACATTGTGTTGAGGAACACAGTTTAATGAAAACTACTGGTGATAGGTGGACAGTTGGACTGGATGATCTTGTGAACCACCAAGGATGAACCTTGGTGATTCTATGACTATGGATGAGCTCTTTTTGTTTCCTTTCTTCAGAACCCTATTTTCATCCAAATCTGATCATCATCCTACCTCTATTGTAAAATGGACTGATATTAATAATTTAATCCCAGTTGAACTGTGCAGTGTCATTTGCATTCAGGGACAGAGGTTATTTTACTAGATTTAAAAATGGAAGACTAAAAGAAACATGACATAACTCAGTAGAAAGTGCTTGATATTTTATGACCTGTATACCATAATAAAAAACACTACAGAATCATTCTTTCCTGAAAGAAAATTTGGCACAATCTTTCATTGAGCTCAGTCCCATTTTCCTGAAAAAGTTATCTTGAAATATCTGTGGAGTTTTTGCTTGCTTTCATTCCCTGACACTGAAGTCCAGCTTTCTAGATTAACAGAATTGATTAACAATTTTGTAAACTAGCCAGCTAACACCTGTGGTGATGACAGCAGATTTTGGTCTTTCCCTAGAACACTGAATTGTTCAGCAAATTAAACTAATTGCTGAGGTGATAAGATAATCCAGTAACCTGCAGTTAAGTTTAGTTTCCTATATCAGTACGCTCTCAGAAAATCTAAGAGAAATATATACTTATTCCTATCGCAGAAATAAAGGAAATTCCCATCTCAGGAAACAGTTAAAAATCTGTGCATACAAAAGCAAGACCTATTTAGTAAGAAGAGCATTTCTCTACATAACCACAACTCAAAATAGAACACCAGTTGAGCCTTAGGATCCCAGTAGCAGAATTACAGCTAACACAGAAAGAGGAACATTTCCCCACTCCACCTTCCACCCTTCCCCCCCAAAAAATAATAATCAGATGCAGGGATTACAGTCTCTAACAAAAAAATATATATAAATATAAAACACAATAGTCATTTGGGCCTTTGATAAGAATTGCAGAGTAGAACAGACAACAGAATTAAGCATGCCTGGAAGTAACATAGCTGATATAATTACAGAAGAAAAAAAAAAAAAATAATGAAAGAAACAAAAAATGTTCATGTACCATGAAACTTGTGCTTCAGCAAATATGAGAGCGATGGATTATATGGCTTTCGAAGGCTTTCATTTACAGTTAAGTCCAAACTGAAACACCAGAGCATTAAAGTCAGAAAAATCTGAAGGTTAGCATTTTTTTTCAATGAATGAAGTATTAAAAGTACTCCCTAAGTGAGCACTTCTTTTGTTATATAAATCCCTGTTCACTGAACCGATTTCCCGTTAGTAGACTGAACCATGGATTAGGTACATTTGATTTGAAGAATGTCACTAATGAAACAAATCATCAGGAAAGGAGAAAGAATTTTAAAGCGTGCTTAGTGCGCTGCATGGTCATAGTGATGAGGTTTTGCAGAGAAGGGTAGAAACTCAATGGGAAAAAAAAAGGAAAAATGTGAGTATATAAAAATGGATTTATGATGCGGCTTAGGAAAGTTGAACTTTCTGAAAGAGCCATGTGGAACTGAGGCAGCTGATGAAATATAAATGTCAACAAACATTACAGCTTAATGCAAGTGAAACATTTGTTGTACAAAACTGTAAAGAAATGGCAGTACTTGAAGTCAGACCAGGTTAATGGAGGCTGTGCATTGTTATCGTTCACATCAACCAGTTGGCAGTCAGAGTCCCTGGCTTCCTGTTAAATGGGTTTAAGAAACTCAGGACGGCAGTGCCTCAGTTTCCTCATTTATGAAACAGGAGTGCAACTTAGCAGTGCAGCAGGGCTTAGTTATGCTCACAAAGTACATGGGACCATTGTAGGAAACATTATATGCACGTGAATTTCTATGAGCATAACATCTATATCATCAGTTCTTTGAATAATAAGAAAAGATGTGAAATCTTCAGGCTTGCAGGTGTAAAGAAAAAGATATTTTCCCCTCACTGAATAGTAAACTGCACATCATAAGAAAAATCATAGTACGTGACAACTTTGTAATTTTGCTGTGAATCCAACATTGTATCCCAAATACAATAATCTGTAGGCGTAGGACATGTTTTTCTGTATTTGTCTGGAAAGTAGTCAAGGTTTTGCACCAAAATCAAAAGTCCTTCGTTCATACTTTGTTCAAAATTACATTGATTATCCCTGTATGGCACAGATACAAACCAAGATTGGCTCCTTTAATTATAACATTTGCATTATTATCAGGACAAAATAGGTAAGCAAATTATTTTGCCATTTAACACAAAACCTTTTATGTATTACAAACAATCATATATACTTTTCTGGAAGTATTCACACTGAGGTAGGGACATCCTTAGCACTTCATTAAAATGCCCTTCCTCACTCTGCTGTAAACATTTTTAATGCATGTAATTATTGTGCCTCTGACTCCTAATTAAGTCTTAGAAGTTTTTTTTTTTTTCTTTTTGTTTGTTTGTTTTGTTGGGAGAGTGGCATGGATGGGTTACTGAGTTTAGCTATTCATTCTTACAGTCAACATCTCTGAAAGAAATAAGATATAAATCTATATCCTCCTGCATTTAGAAATCACATTATTTGACAAATAATGTAAAACCTTTGTTAATACAGATTTAGGACTCTCACAGTTTACAGAGCATCAATTCAGAAAAATTAAACCTTCTGAAGAGTATAAAATAAAGAATTACAGTACATGTCAGCCCAGTCTAACTCACTTCAGTTCTACCTCTGAAGCTTGCAAAAGCCACTGGGAATATCTGTGACAGCCCATCTCCAAAAGCAGCACATGACATGGCAGAGTGGTAAGACGGTATACTGAGTTAAAAGCAAAAAATACTGTGTTCCTTTGGAATAAGTGAAGTACTTTTCCAATATTCTCTTATATTATCTGCAAAAACAGAATGGCAAAAATTTATGGTGGGCCACTGCAATGAAAGTGGAGAGCGAAGATTAATTATGCATTTCCTTATTTCCCACAATTTGATTTTGACAGGTGAAGATACCAGTGGTTAGTTTATGAAATAGGCAATTTAAAAAGAGGGAAATTTATAGATCTGTAGCCAAACTGTATACATTTCAATTCATTTGTTGGGCTAATTTCCAAAAACTGGAATTTCACTTCTGTTGAATTTTACAGGTTTTCTAGTTGTGGCTTTAACTATTTCAAAGACACTGAATTTTCCGGGTGCTAAAATATAAAAACATATATATTTTTACATAGGACTTGATTTAGGTGGCTCTGGCTGTGGCCAGAAACACTGAATGCTGAGATGCCACTGCAGTGGGGCAAAAGGAAACTTTTTTTTCCCCATTACTGACCATATTAACAGGATGGAAGAGTAATATTAACTACAATCATTGGATACTGTAGTTAATAAGAGACTGAGATGTTTTACTGATAGTTTTTCTCAAATATAAATAGCTTCTGTCCGTGTGGGTTACACTACTTCTAAGTACGAAAAAAGGAAAGGCATATGCTGCAATTTTTTTTTTACTTTTGGAAGAATACATGCAAGTCTAATATTTCCCAACCTCAGACACTTTGCAGGGGTTTCTTAGCAAGCAGGAGAAGGACTGTCTGATGAAGGAGTGCGCTGAGCTATTGCTTCTTAGTGAAAGAATATGGTTAGTTCCTGAAAATGGAGGAGCTGAACTAAACTGTAATCTGACCTGGATGTTTCAGAGCAGCATAGTTCATAAATTCTACTTGATATTCTTTTCCTGTGCTTATGACTGAAATGCTTTGCTTCAGTTTAAGGCATTTTCTATGTGTCTTCTCCTTTTCCCGCATCCACCTCAAAGTAATTACAGCTACATTTTAATTGTAGCAAAAAATAAAAATACTAATTATAATTCATCGGACGCAATGTAGAAAAGGTTTGCATTAGGAAATCTGGTTGAAATTTAAAATAATTCAATGTAATGTATAGCACTTAAGTAGTAGACAATTCTCATTTTAGGGAAGCTATCTAAAAGTGCTCCACCCTATAAGTTTTCCTAAAGAAGGACGGTACAGAAGTAATGTAGTCTTGGAAGGAGAGAGAAAAACTACTGAAAAATGTGTTGGGGTAGCAGAGCAAAATATGTATGTTTTTTTCACTGTTGTCGCTTTCTGCTATCAGATGAACTCAGAAGGAGACAGTTTTTCTAAGAAAAAGACAGACAATTTTGAAAATTGGTTTTGTCATAATAACAACTTGCCAAAAGTTAGTCTTTCAGAAAGACAGCTTTGAGTTCATTTCTCCTCTGATTTCTTCTGGATTTTTGGGAAGGATTTAGAAAAAAAAAAAAAAAAAATCTGCAAATTGAAATGCACTATCTAGGCTTTAAACCACATTCAGCTTAAAAAGCAAGCTACAAATTACTGTAGGCTTCTTGCATTATAAACAGATACAAATAAGTCTATCTATACTCAAAAGATGTGCTTACTGTTAGAAGAAGTACCTAGTCCACAGGAACTTTAGAAGAAATTAAAGTATTTGAGTTTATCTAAAGAGGTCTTCAAGCACAGTATTTGCGTTACTATATTCAAAAAACTGCAAGCTGATTTTAAATGGAAATATATATCTTCAGAAAAAAAAGGATGTGCAGATGGTCTTGGATGACTGAGAAACAAAATGAGTACTAGCACAAAATGAGCACAAACTGTTCATTTTATGAGTTGTCATGGAGAGAATTATGAATGGAAAGTATTCCTGTGCACTAATGAAGGCAGGAGAGCCCTGAAAGAAGCATTAATTGCACTATAACTGCATTACTCCAGTATGGACGATTTGTACTTCTTATTACAAGTGCTGACGCACTGCCTAGTAAAACTTGATGCAAACACATCAGCTTCTTGAAGGGTAGAACAAGACATTTAGATTGGAAGAAATCTATTTGAAGTTTGCTTACTCATAAAAAAAAGTTACTTCTGCCCAACCTGAGAAAAGGTCAGAAAGGACAGAAAGGTATTTCATTTTTGTTCCAAAGCGGGAGACTAAATGAGATGTGGAAATTATTATGTTTCATTCCGTTAACCTAGGCTCTGTAAACAGAGCTGCATAGGTTATATGGAGTATGTTAACAGATACTTGTATTTTGGAAGACAGATGAACCACCAGTTCACTTACAGTATCAGTATCATATTGCTGACTGATGAGAATTCAGTGACAGGCATTACTAAAGTCATCATAAACTCCTCCATATAATAGTTTATCTAATAGAAAGGAAGATTTTGAAGGCAATATTATGTATCACACTATCAAATATATCATTAGAAGATTTTCAGCACCCATGAAGAAGGAAAAGACAATGTCATCAACACTTGTAACAGGACTTTCATCAACATTTGCAATGGGACTTTCAAAAGCACCTGCCCATCTGGGAAGCCAAATGCCATGAGAAGCCAAAATTTGAGGTACTCTCTTTAACAAATAGACAACAATCAATTACCTATTAAAGCACTTAGATATATGAGATACCTTTTTAAATTAGCTGCCTTCTGAATTCATTACAACTGGTAGAAGTGCTGACATAAAGTTGAATTTAGCAGCTTATGTTCAAGAAGATGCTAAAGTTGTGGAAAATTAATAAATCACTCTATTCCAATTGCTAGTTGAGAAAATGTTGATAGCCATGTAATTTTAAAGATGTTCTTCACCTCCTGCTGAAGTAGTCACTATGCCTGAAGGACAGTAAGAGGCAGAGGCACAAAACGCCTAATTCTCACTTGGTGGGTAAAGAACATCAGTTGGGAATCAGCACGATGCTGGTTGCACAGACAGCTCCCCCACACAGAGTGGTTTTAGAGATTTTGAGGTAAACTTAATTTAAGTCAAATTCCATTTAGAATGCCACAGTCTACAGACAAAATTTATTGAGCACGCTGATGGACAGGCAAAATAAAATACCAGAATCTGTTTGAATTAATGTTGATCTGAAAGTGACATCAAAAATGGGAGTGAAAACAGTAGCATGTACTGGGGATAAACATTATTTCTTTAATAAAATGAACTAGTGTAGTATAAAGAACAGTGTTATTTCTGAATAAGAGAAATGCTTTTATTTTCTTGCTTTTCAAATATCTTCAGAAGCAGTTTATTTCTCTGTTTAAATTCCAATAAAGTTACACATATAATAAAATTAACATTCATACCCAATGCTTGCCACTTTCACCATCATTCTCTTCAGGTATTTTATTCAGTCTGAACATTCAGTACCTGCTTTCTTTCTCATCTTCTGTATAAAAGGTTTGCTATTGTTACGAGTTCGCATCAAGAGAGAGCTGAAAGAAACTAGATATATACTTTTGGCATGCAGAAAATATGACATGAATTTAGCCTCAATATTTATAAAACATTTCTTGTTCACAACAGAAAATTTACTTCTTTGATCTTTTGGCATTTCCTAGCTTTTATGGAAAGTAGCCAGTCAGCCAGTCCCAGGTACTGAATGTTACTGGATAAACCTGTTAGAAGCAGTAGTATTATTTAAGCTTAAATTTACAAAACATTCCTGTTTCATGATGTGGACATTTGAGAATTCATTTTCTACTTCATCTAATTAATGGAAGTAGTTTAATATAGCTATATACTCAAATACAGAAACCTAAATACCTTAATGTTTCCAGATTGGTATTTCCTCTGACCTCGTTAGCAGCTGTCATCACTATGCACAATTAGATAGGTAGCTCATAAACTGTTTAAAAAACTTCTAGTTTTGTGTGGGTTTGTTTTGTTTTGTTTTGTTTTGTTTTTAATATGTATATAATTAAAACATATTCTAGTTCCCAGTCTGTATAAGACTCTTACTTTTCTCCTTTGAATTTGTGGGAGGGGGGAAGGAGGCAGCTGTTTTGGTTTTAGGACTAGGGTTCATTTGATCAGAAGTCCTACTGATAAGGCTTTCTCACCTACTTCCTGATTAACATCTCTTTTTCTGGTTTTTGAAGAGCTGAGCTATGATACTTTCCACTGGCCTTAGCAGGAACATGAGATGCTCAGTTTGGCTTGAAAATATAGACTTCTTGTTTTGCAACTGAGGTCCCAAGAAATGAAGTAGGGACTCTCACAAAGTACTTCATTTTGCAAATGTACCCCTTAGTTTCATGTAACCACACTAATGAGTAAAACAGAACAGACTTGCATGATTCCTCACCAAGTTACCTCAAATGACTGCTTGGCATAGCAGAAAGACACCATATTCCATGCCAATTCACTGAAATTCCTCCTCTCTTCATAATAGCAATAAGTATGGGTGACAACAACTGAATTATCTTGCATTATTTTAAGAGTAATAACTGAGACTGAAGAATTAAAATTTAATTTTTGCTTTAATTAACTACTTTGTTAATAACTGTAGAAATTGTAGAAATAGAAATGTTTACATAAATTAACATTCTCCACTGAAAGTGCATTACAGTAATAATAATAATAAATTAAAATATGACGAATCTATTCACGGTAGGCTTCCAATTCTTCAAGGGACCTATTCACTACTTAACAAATTCCAGCCACATAACTTAAAGAAAGGCCAATTTCCAGATTATAAATGAGTGGATAATAATACATTTTTGCTACTTAAAAAGATTAGAAATGACCACACTCCAATTTTAGCTTTCTTCCAGAATTTACTACATGACAATCACAAAATCACAAAATGGCTTGGGTTTGAAGGGACTTAAAGATCATCACACAATCAGTAATAAATATTTCTATCCTCATTTGTAACACAATATAGAATCACAGAATGATAGAATATCCGGAGATGGAAGGGATCCATATGGATCAGAGTCCACCTCCTGGCTCCACACAGCATCATCCAAAATTCAAACCCCATGTCTGAGGGCATTGTCCCAATGCTCCTTGAACTCAGGCAGCTCAGTGCCGTGCCCACTGCCCTGGGCAGCCTGTTCCATGCCCACCGCCCTCTGGTGCAGACCCTTTCCCTAACCCCCCCTGGCCCTCCCCTGACACAGCTCCATGCCGTTCCATAAAGGCCAATAGACATTGTGAGATCGTTCATACAGATCTAGTTACTCATTTTCAAAAAGAATACTTCTCATTTCTGTAAAATTAAAACATATGCTTAAAGTCACCCTTATAGGAACCTGTCAAAGTAGTCCTGTTTCAATGTGAAAAGTGTTAACTTTGCCTAAACCACTGTTCTTTTCAACATTATATAGTGTTAAGTAATTTTTACAGTGAAATAAATGAAAGGTAATTGAGGATATATTTGAAGCAGGAAAAAAAAATCTTATAATTTGCAGCTGTTCCAAGCTATCTGACTTGTTCCTGAAATCTTGTTCTTTGATTTACACCTACAGTCTCACATTGAGAGAGATGCAGAAAGTTTATGTGTACATATGGCTTCGTTCTCTCTGTTCCTTCCTTAAATATGTCAGTTCAATATGCTGACATGGCCCAAAGGTGAGCAAGGTACTTCCAAAGGACAAATCCCGGGACAGATCTGCTTCCCAAACCTGCTCACTGCTCTGTCACAGAAGCCCCCACAGCATCACAAAGAAGGCATTTCCTTAAGATACGACTTACTCTAAACTTAAAATTAGCTGTTTCATCTACCTGAAAAATAAATCAATTTCTATTGTACCAGCATGTCTATAAAAGAGTGTATAAATTTCATGGCATTCTGCTAAGTGAGATGTTTTTGTTGCTTAATTATTACTCTGCACATTACAGATTTACATATAAAGTTAGACTTTGTGCAGCTTACCATGACTGTATGAACCCTGTTCAGGCAGTTTGCAGTCCATCTCACTTTTCATTTTTCTATCCTGCACTTCATCAGCTAAGTCAGTGAATGACGAGGTTGTGAAAGCCCCACTTGAGTCAAGATAAATGTCATCTCCTGCTCTCCTCTGGTTTACCAAGGTAATCATTTAAGTGTAGAAAGGTTACCAGGTTGATCAGGTGTGATTTTCCATTCACAAATCCTTAGTGACTATCCCCATACACCTTCTTGTCCTTAAAATGTTTAGAAATAACTTATAGGATTATTTGCTCCATCACCTTCAGTGAGATGAGGCTGATTAACCTGAAGTTCCTTCATTTCTGTTTTTTGTATCTTTCTCAAATGCAGGAGCAACATTTGCTTTCTTGACTGTCTATATTTCCCTCATCTGTTCCTACCTTCACTAGTAAATGCTATGCTTTTGAAGCATATTAAGTTTTCTTGCACAGTTACAGATACACTTTGTATGTGTATGTATACTTTAATTCTATATTAGTAGTTTAGAGTTCAAAACAATTTTTTCCTGATGTTAAAAACACTTATTTTTAAATCCTCTCTCTCAATCAGCTACATATTTCTAAAGAAATAATAGTTGCAAAATTCATAACTCTTTATAATTACCACGTTAATTCTAACTACAAAGCAAAATGTCTCATTCCTAAATCATGGTTTTCCTTCATCCGATATAATCATTTGATTAGACATTCTGTTCCATATTTCCCTAATGATTTTATTTTTTTCCTCTGGAGATTGAATTTTTAGTCTTGTTTTTGAAATGAATGTTGTAGCTCATAAAGAATCAACTTACTTCAAGCTTGTTCACAGATTCTGATAATAAAATGAAGGAAACATCAAGGATGATTATAGCACCGCATCAAGGAGTGAAGAAAAAAATAACCTTGTCAGTTCCACACTTTTTTTTTTTTTAATTTTATTTAAATAAATGTGATAATGTCCCCTTCTCCATATCAAAAGTAATGTTGACTTGTATCTGACTTATTAACAATACTGCATCATAGTTATATGAAGGAATGAAATGGTAACTCTGAATGTGGAGTTGTTGGACTGAGTATTGCCACTCTTCTGATGTATGGAACTTCATTATCTTGTCTTCAAACATCTGCAAGCTATATTTCTAGGCACCACTTATAGTCCTCATTAAGCACATTTTAGAATGTGAGGCATGCTATTAGGAACATGTAAAATGTTGGGGACTGATGTATATCAGCAACTCCTGCAATCTGGAGAGCAGCAATTCTGCAGTGCACTACAGCATCTCTCTCTCTGGTGTGCTACCTTAGGTACCAAAATCTACAGTGTTTTTCCATGTGTTCAGAGGAAATGTGCACAGAATTTCCCATTTCAGCAGCTGACAGTAACTGAACACATGCAGTGTCCAATCCTCTGCTGCAATGACCAAGGCATCACAGGCACTTAGTCTAGGTTCACCACAACAAGGGAGCAGGATCCATCTCACTTTCTCACAGCTGCAATGTCTCTGTCAGTTTTGGAAGCCTACAGTGAAGACAACAGACTACTGTCCAATTTTAGAGATGAAGTAGCAGAAAGTGCCAAGAGTTCTTTGTGTGTCTTTGCGTGAAAGGTGAGGAAAAAGTCTAGAAGAGGAGTTTTACTTAGAAGCAGCATAGATGCTGCTTGTGGGATTATTGCTACTGGGATCTTTTGTACTGATAGATGATAAAAGTTGATACATTTTATTTTGAATAAGTTATTTTCAAATTCTCAAGACTGACTGCATTTGATGACCAGAGAAAAGGAACCACACAGTACCTAGCACAGGGCACATTGTTTTATCATAAATTAGGGGAATAATACAGACCCCTCAGGTACAATAAAACTGATTGATTAGACATAGAACCAAATACTGCCTAGCAGAATTTCTGAATAAATGTAGAGAAGATAGCATAGAAAATTTTCAGTCTTTAATATTCCTTAACTAGCATACTGTAGATTTTTGAGCTCAACTTTTACATAGAGTTGACACCAATTATCTATCAAAAATAAGGATAAATATTTCAGAGACTCTGAGATGCAAAAATATGACATAGACTGGCCAAGGCAAATAGTTCTCAATTATTGATAATTCTAGTGTAAGCAATGGAAAATCTTCAGGGAAAACACAAAACCAAGATCAGTCTCTGGGTTCCCAGCTAGGTTAAGGAAGATATTACATTGCTTTAGGCACTGAAAATATATAGGTTTAATGACTATACTTAAATACTCATCTTTGAATACTGACCTTCATTTTATGGTTTGAAATACGAGGACAAGCCTGTAATGATGAAATACATATAAAAAAACAAAATGAGACAAGATACAACAGACAATTTAAAGGAATATTAACGACTAGATTTTGCCTGTTTTACATGAAGGAATGCTTTACTTCACATAAAGTCCAATAGAAATTGATATGTCAATTTGCAGAATAGATGAGCGATTCATTTAATCTACTTTTAGCTACAGGAATGCTAGCTGTCAAATCTAAGCTGATCACCCAGACTGCCTTACAAAAAGAGACAGGAACTTCCACAGGGCAATGTATTCCACTTACCTTTAATACTTATCTTAGGATAGATGTGTTACTCTCCTGAAGCTCCTATCTCTTTCTGCTGAACATGAGGAAAGCCAGGCAACTATCTCATTTTTATAGCTGTAGTTGATTACTGAACCATATTTGTGAAATAGTTCTGATGTACCTCAGGAAATAAAAAAGTTTCCAGAAAGTTGATGGAGAAACCTGAAGCTTTTTTTTTTTATTTTATTTTAAATTTTATATGTCCAAATCTTTATTTTCAGAGAATCAGAGAGGAACTTGGAACTCACAGCTTCAGTTTATCCTCAAAATCAACATTAGACTAAGACTGAAGAGATACAGTAGATGCTAACGGTTTCTCCTCTGCTCAGAAGCACAGTGTTATCAAAATTATATGTGTTGGTAAAGACAGAGATACACAGACTTCTAAGAAATGTTTAGCTACTTAACATCCAAGGTTTTCAGTCATGAAATCATGTTAGGTATGTACATTTTACTGGGTGCTAATCTACCATCAACATTTCTTATAAAGACTTTTGAGATCTGGACTATTCAAAAACCACACAATGCACAGCCACGTAAATCTGTTTTGTGTGCTTCTATATTCCCTAGCACCAGATTAGCTGAATGATTTATGAAAGTCAGCAGAAAGTTCTGACATCACTGGAACTAATAAAACATGATTTCCTATAGAAGTGTCTTGTGACTGATTGACCTTGATGTCCAACTGAAACATCCATAAATCTGTGGAAATCTAATTATTTAATTAATTAGAGCCCTTTACTTCTGTCAGTCACACTGAGTTCAAATACACTGATACATTCAAAAGTTTTTTGAGGGAATATGAAGGCGCAGACATGCATAGGAAGTGTGGATCTGTGATCCTTGCCTCCTACAAAAATGATGCTACAAAGGAAAAACTCTGTCAAGCCTGCAGAGTCTTTGAACCATTCAATCTAATGCTCTAATTGACAAACACAGTGAAAAACATTGAGCACGTAGCAGACATCTGGTACAGGCCTTTTCACCTTTCTTTGCACTCTACAGGTAAAAGTTATAGCAGAAAATAGTAGAGCTCCAGGCTCATGTCAGGGGAAACAAATCAAAATGCAAAAGCAAAAATGAACTGGTCTGTTCTGGGACTCTAAAATAATGGCATTATTTACCCTTGTCTGTAGCTGTTATGTTAATGTAACCAATTCTCAAAGAAGAAATTCACCAGAAGGCAAGGAAAAGTAAACACACGGGTCTCTCTGTCTCTCTCTCTCTCTAAGTATATCCTATTGAGTAAAAGTATTTTTCAGTCTTTTCATATGCTAAGTCATTAAAGACTCTTCCAGGTTTAAAGGTAGTTTAAATGACGTTATTATTATTTGCCCTCTTACATCTGCAGAAATATTGTGCTTACCCATAAAAACCAAAGACAAGTAAGCCCAAGTTCAAGCGAACGTAGAAGGGATTGATATAAGGGACCTAGATCCTCTGCCAGAACAAGTCTTGTGGGTGTACCTTTAAAGGCCTTCATTGCAGTTTCCATGTAACTAAGTACATGAATAGCACCCTTGCTCAGCTTCCTTGCATAGGACATTTTCAGATACGAAAAGCTCTCTCTGAGGTACACAGTATCATAACAACACAGTCTGCTCCTCTACTCATTAAGACAGTGGAAAATCTTCCACCCACAGGTCTTAAACGAACAAAGACTTTCTCAGCATTTCTTAGCCTGAGCACTAAAATCAATCACCAGTGATCCACAGAGTATCATTCTGTGTCCTTTCCAAACAGACGTAACAGGTAATATCTGGACACAAAAGTCCCCAGAGTAGAATTATTTGAGAGTAACTGATGTGAAAGTGATGGACAGCCATCGAGCTGTACTGAAAAACTTCTCAGTATCCACTGGGTCTTTATCTAATTGTCATACCCGGGGCCTGTAGGTGTATCACAATTGTAGTCTCAGCTGCAGCAAGCTCATAAAGTGTTACACTAATAGGTAAGGTGAAATTTTGATAGAAGGGGCACAAGAAGGGAACAAACCTCAGTATGAGCACTGGCATAACAGACAGGCCATGAAATCCAAGGAATGTTGGCACCTTCACCAACAGATCTGAATAACTGACATTAGAAATCCATGCATTTAAAGAAGGATAACAAAAATAAGGATTAAGGAAAAATGAATTTTATATATATATATATAAATAATATTTTTTTAGTTTTCAAAATAAAGTCTTAAGGATTTTTGGGGTAGTTCTTTGCAAAAGCCATTGAGTCTCTGTTGTGGACCAGAAACTCTGCCCTTGCTAGTGAGCCCTGCTCATTACAATATCTACATGAGTGCAGCCACAGGGATTTTTTTATCAGTGTACTGACAAAATCCTCTCTGATATGTATGCAATTTTGTTCCATTTTCCCTTCTGCCCTCCTGACTGTCCTTTTATTTTTACTCTCTTTGCCCAGCTCTCAATTTCACAGTGATTCTCAGCCACACTACACTTCACAGCACTGCCAAAACAGACTGTGGCAGCTCCTGCAGAGAAGGAAAGCAACTTGCCTGATGGTGCCTCAAGCCGTAAAATAATCAAAAATAAAGAGAGGTGTTTGTGGAGGACAGATTGCAGTAGATGTTGACTACAACTGTGGTTACCACATTAGAGTGCCTGTTTGTGACTGTTATAGCCACTTAAAGTGAGAATATGTTCTGCTCTTTCTGCTGACAACTTCCGTAAAAATATCCATTATTCATGCTTGTCCACTCGAAATTCAATGACAGGACTATTTTACTCAGACTAGTATTTATGGGTGGAGGTCAGGTGGGAAAGTAAAACTCAAAACAATTTCTTCAGCCTGAAAAAGATATTTTAATAAACTTTGCATTTATTTTGTCTGTGCATTCTGATTTCAATTTCCAATTCTTCATATGTATTTTTTTCATCCTATATGGCTTTGGCATGGGACTAAATTGACTAAGGTCTCTGTACACAACCCAGAAGCTATTTAAATGCTAAATTTCATATGTAGTAGGGTCAGACTCTTTCTTGGCATATTTCTGTTATCTTTAGTGGAGTTATATTACAGATAGGGTAATTCAATCTAACTGAAAAATAAAATTATCGTATCCTCTTGCTTCTGAATTCAGAAAAAATTAACCATCAAATAGGAAACTGGTCAGCAGGACAGATATCAAATATGAAAGCTGACCCAAAAGTAATGCCTTCTATTTTATTAAAAGTTAGGCAAGGTGGTTTTTGCTGTCATGGCAGCAGAGGTTGAACCTTCCTGCCAATATTCAGCTACTTTTTGTTGCTGCGTGACAGATGGCAGCAGAGGGGCAGTCTGACAGAACAGTGTCTGACATGGAAGAGTGGATGAAGCAAAGGGGTGGAACTGAACTCCTCCTGGAAAAAATAGCACTCCCTGACATTCATTGGTGCTTGCTGAATATTTATGGAGACCAACCAGTGGATGTGAGCACAGTGAAGTGGTGGGTGGTGTGTTTCTGCGGTGGTGACAGCAACAGTGGGCACCCCCGCTGGTGCAATTTTTACGAGCAGGCATGCAGGCTTAAAATCATAGAATCATTAAGGTTAGAAAAGACCACCAAGATCATCTAGTCCAACCATCAAACAAGGCAACATAACAGTCTGCTCCTGCCTCTAAATTTATCTTCTGTGATCTCCCGTGCTGAAGATCTCATATGTTTTCTGCATTACATACAGCTTCAGATATGGTCAAGTGAGAGCCACTCAGCAAATGCCAGGTCAGCCAGACTGAGGCAGTATTAGTACTTTATACTAACATGCTTTCATAAAACTGAGGGTTTGGTGAGAGCCACGCAAAAATGCACAGCTAATGAAGCTTACTGTGTTGAAAAATAGTGTTTTGTAGCTGAGAATTTGCTCTATCAAATATTGTTATTGTGCTCTTTGTACCTGCTGTAGTTTCCATGGAAATAAATAGGAGGCATTACTTTCAGAACAAATTACATGTATGCTGCCTTAGACTTCAAGAGTTATTCAGTGCAATGCATTCAATTTTTGAACATACCTCCGTATTGGCCTCCAACACTAAAGTCTCGTAAGCATATATATATATTCCACTACACCAATTTATATTAGAACATTCATAAATATCTAGAAAAAGCAATCACCGGCCATTTCATTTTTACTAACATTCAGGAAATGACTAATGAGTTTCACATTGGCTTGTGTGGTGTAAATGATACTAGAGTAGGATAAGACAATCAAAAGTGCAGTAAGAAAAGGATCAAATTATCAAGTAGCACATTTCTACTTGGCTCCATGGACTTCGCTGCCAGACAGTTTTGTTGCATGCACAGTTTGAAATATTACCCTGTAGGAAATGGGGTCAGCATAAAATCAAATTACAGATAGATGCTGATGAATGCCTCTCCTATAATCAGGTAAAAACTAAATGGGTTTTAATGCCTAAAATATACAAATGCACAAATACATACCCACGAACACATTGCAGAACATTTTGTTATTCTTTCTTTAATGACTCCAGATGGACAATGCAGAATAAATAGAAACTGGATGAAAAATGATGGCCTCACTGTTTAGATGTGAGAGTTAATTAACTGAAAGTGATTGTTGATCATTCAAAGCTCCAGCTGAAAAGTCTGCATAGCTATCTGCAAAAAAGACAATCTAAATATAAGATTACTGCTATATCTTCTGCGATCTGAAACACTTTTTTTTTTTAATCATACGACAGTAAGCTTGCTTTTGAATAAAAATTACTGTACTTAAAGATAATACCTATTCAATAAGGTATATATTCACTATCACTAAAAGAAATTCAGGTTTAAAGAAGCAATTGAAACCAGCCGTTTCCCCCAGTTCATAAAAAGCAGAAGTAGAAATTAACTTTTGTAAGTGCTCATGGCAAGATTTGTTTTGAGTATTTAAGTATTCACTTTAAAGTATCATTTGTTTTCCCATTTAAAACTCAGGAATGCCAGCAAAACTAACAACCACTTTTTAGAGATATTCAATTGTACTCCAAATGGTCAAATAATTAAGGACTTAATGTTGTAATACAGTTTATTTTCAACTTAAACTATGAACCTATTATCTGTTCACTCAGAAAGAAAATAGAGTAGGCAAAAGTGCTCCACCAGCTCTGCTATACATTAGAAACCACAGCACTTACACAATCTTTGTATCTTAATTACCAGAGATATCATTAGCTTTGTAGACTGGGATACTTCTCTTTTATTGCTGCTGCAATTTTATTTGTCAGGCACTGGCTTTCACTGCAGGATAAACTGCTGTGCATTTTAAAATTTTGTCTTCAGTGACCTGCTTCATTAAATCTCTTTCTTTTTCCTATCTATAAAATTAAAAATAGTTAAAGCTTGCATGAATTCATGACAAGACTTTGCAGAGGTCAGTCACAGCTGCAACACAGGAGAGTGTGGGGCAGAAACACACTGAGTGACAGATTTTGACAAGACTGAACTGTTTCCCTAAGGCCAATTTTTAAGATACAAATTGTGTAGCACATGAAGAAATAATAGCTAAAGTTGTCTTTTCTGTCTCTGTCTGGGAGAAAACCATAGGGCCAATCATTATGGTATAATAATTGGCCACTGGAAATGAAATTGTTTAGACCTCTGTGATCTGGGAATTTACAAAAAGATAAAAGATGGAAAAAAAGTACTATATATAAAAAAATACTAGAGGAGAGTAGTAAGGACTATGGAAATTCTGTGAAAGACGCCTATTCACCATTACAGTCATCTCCAAAGACAGTCTGTGAAAGAAGAGTCCCAGGAAACCATTTCATGTCAGAAGGTAGAACAAACTTCAGTAACACGATGTTTCAGACAAGGACATTTTCTGTGAGAACAGAAGACAAATCCACTTTGCCTCTATGTTCATGATATGGGAAGAAGGCTGCCTAATATGAATAAAGCCCATCCGTCCACACAAAGAAAATACTTTCTTCCAGGATGAGATTTATGCCCTTGAAAAGATTAGCTCCTGAGCTTGCAGCTCCACAATGGTGCCTCAGCCTTGACTGTATGATAATGATGACTTTAGCATTCAGTATGTCCACATTTAATATAAGCAAAGAAAACTGCATGCAGTTTACCAACTAATCCTATTGGCTTCACCACTCTTAAATATATATCTAGAAATATAAATTAAAATTGAGATACGGGAGTACTCAAAGAAAGTGAACGAGTTATGAATCAAACAATTCCTCCACTCTTATCTATTACAATATGAACACGGCCAATGCTCAGGCCCTCAAGAGCTCTAATATGGATCCATATAGAATTTCAAAGCTTACATAGATTGAGGAAAATAAAGAGAAAATAATGCTCACTGAGCTTTTCCTTTACACAGAACCTCTTGTTTTTATATCGGGGAGCTGATGCAGCTACAGTGACATCCCCTTTGACTCCTTAACACCACTTCCCAGTCTGAGTTTCAGTTATGGATCAACTCATCCATTTACCATTTGCTCAACCTTGTCATCACTTTGCTTTGCTTCTTTTTTTTTTTTTTTTTTTGGTAATGTCTCAGTGGATGTTTTTTTTTCTCACTGAGAACCATTTATCGGCTCCACATCTTTTTTTCTTCAATACCTTGCGAATCCACAATCTATCACTGTCCATTACTTCCAGTCTCACTTTTCCCCAATTTCTCCTTTAGCAGTGTAAGCTTCTTTGTCCACCTTGAACAAAGTTAGTGTTCCTAAATTAATCTCAGCTACGTTCTTAACCATTCAAATTCCCTCTCTTGCTCTAAAATTGTACTGTTGTAAAACAAAACCACAAACAAAACCAGACATAACATAACATATTAGGTCATTTTTAGAATTTTAGAATAATGTTTGAATGCAATTGACATGTATCCTGTAAAGAGGGCTAAAAGCTCAGAGTATGAAAGGAAATAATGAAAGTAAGTCCATTCTATTCCAGCCTCCATATTCGATCCATGCAGTTACTGTGCAACTGAGGCCTTTTTTCAAGGAGAGTGGCCTTTCCTTCTGAAAAATACTAATAAAGTGAATAGGCAAAACTCATATCCTGCAGGTTGTATTACAGGTAAACTTGCTCCTGTCTAGGATCAGTCATTCCTACCTGAGGCATGAAACTTTTTTACTTCACATTTTGGTCATTTGTCCATAGTGGAAAACATCACATATACAAAATATGAATCAGTCAATCTTATTATCAGTGTTTGTGATCAAAGACGATAACAAAAAAATCAATAATTATTTTGGCATTTGGTAATGCCAATTATGGCATTAACCATAATTACATCTTTTCCTAAAAAACAGACAAACAAACAAACAAGAAACCCTAAGAAAAATGTTACGAAGTTTGTGCATTAAATGTTATGTTGAGATATCCAAAGGGTCTTCTTTGATATCTGAAATATCTCTGACACTGAACATGCAGAGGACCTTGTGGAACCATTACATCAGATATATTCATTCACATACATTCACATACATTTGGTTGCTGTATGGACAAGGTTGTGATACTAATGTAGACACAGTATGGTCTGTTAAGTTGTGTACCTTTGCACTGCAATTTTCTCTTCCATGAATATGTGCTAGACACAGCTTATCATTCATGCAAGATCAGCCAACCAGCTGCTTCGCCTGGGACACAAAATGGAAAAAAGGGTAGAGTTCTGAACTGGAAATGAACGAGAAAGGACTATCTGACCCTCCGGATAGCTCAGTTTTGCATTTCCTGCAGAGACTGACTTATATACGTATTTTACATCAAAGCGTATACATATGTTTTGTGTCTGATTTATGCAAGTTGAGTTCCCTATATAACTGACAAAAATCTGGTGTTTGTGAATATAAATTGTTTGACAGGATACTGCTACAGAATATGCTGAGACAATAAATCTTAATATGCCAAGATTTAGATTTATCCTAAACAAGTGAACTGTATTCAAACATGCAAGTGTTTATATGTTTAACACTTGAACAATACAAAACATTTGTGTCAGTGTGGCCAATAAATGCCACTTTATACTCCAGAAGCTCCTCCTGCACCACTGCAATTTCCAGGCATAGCTTCTCAGAAAAATCCGGGCATGACAAGGAAGAATATGGGCGAGTCAGCAGGAGGATTTGTTTCTATCACTAGGCCTCAGATGTCAGATACTAAAAATAAAGGAATTGGCACATGAATGCACTAAGCAGTCTCGTGATACCTCTAAAACTTATCTTAATTCCTGGCTAAAGCACTGCCTTTTCTTCTCCAAGGTATCTGTTTGTAGTGAGCTACTCATGTATTACATATATATTAGTACAAATATTTTTCCCAGGATTGGCTGTATTTTGGATATGGGAAAATACTTCCAGAGATGTAACATCTTGTGCCAGGGGGAAAAGAATAGTACAGTCTTCTTGTTGGGAGGATTCTTTACCATTTCAAAGATCGTAGATATATTATCTATCTAAAGATGTAAGAGCTAGGACAACAAATTAATAACAAACATTTTACAAAATTGATGGGCTTTCAGTGCTGAAAGTTTCTCCACCATTCACACATACCAGGCACTATTATCAGAGTTAGCTATTCTTCCAATAAAACAAAATTCTTCTAACATGCTTCTTGCTTTCATCAGCCAGTACTGGTTGACTGAGAAATGAGTAAACGATTCAGTGGACCTTGTCCAACAGCTTGGAAGACTTGGATGGCTCAGGTGAGGCTTAAAGATGCCCCACTTGCCCCCATGAACCCAAGAAGCATACAGCTGCAAGGGCAAAGTACAGCTGTCTACAGAAAGAGACACCAGAAATGTATGACTTGCTTGAGATATTCCTGTATGTCTGGCATTAAAAATCAGGAGTTCCATAATGCTTCAAATGCTACTGTATAAATCCAGCATAGTCCAGACTATTTGCCCTCATATTTCTATGCTCTCGGGTCCTTTCCTTTTCCCACCTCGCAAGCAGTCTATCAAAAAAATGTTGTTTTTCTAATGTTTTTTGTTGTTACTGTTTTTCTCTGTATCAGACTTTTAGTAACTGAATTATACCGGTGCTTTTTGAAATGGCCCGAAGTACGTAATCAACTCCTATCAAAAGCTAACATCCAGTGCTGCTGGATCCAAATACTGGTCATTACAGAAAGATGAGTATGAGACACATTATATTCTGAGAATAATGAATCTTGGCATTTTCCTTTTTTAATCTATACAATCTTTTTATTTGAGAAGCATCATTTCTCTTTTTTGTTCGTAAGCTTCTCTTCATCTTGTGATCAGCATTTTGTCCTTCCAGTGATCACAGCTGTCCTAAACAGCACAAAAACAGACACAAAAAGCAACAGAACATGGATAAAAAACAGAATGTTCTCTGTGTCCTGACATACTTGTTAAGAGATTGCGCAGAAGAAAAATTTATTGTTGCATTCGTTAAATATAACCCATGGCTGTTTGTGCATACTCTCCTTGAAAACCAAAGAAGGAAAGGACTCTTTCTTTCAAGTACCCTTCAGAATAAAAAGAATTGTTCCTACTATTTTCCTAATGAACTGATGATTTCAGTATACAGATCTAGTAATCATGCCAATGTTGAAAGTTAGTATATATTTTTGTCTTCTTTGCCAATCTAATGGACCAAAAACGCCTAAAATTTCTATATCTAGACTAAATGGCAGACAAACTCAGTACTGGATCTTTTTTTCCAGAAGAATAAGATATGCAGCAGAACATGGTACAACTAACTGGTCAAATATAACCATACAATCATAGAATCACAGAATATTGCAAGTTGGAATGGACCCATAAGGATCATCACACCCAACTCCTGGCTGCACACAGGACCACCCAAAAAAGCTGGCTTGCATACTGGAATGAACAGTGTAGAAATACAGATGTATTTTGCCTGGGTGAATGAGGCTGCAGAAGACTATTGGTACAGGCAAAAGGCTATACTTATATAGCTTTATTCATTTTCCAGTATTTACATTTGAACAGCTATTTCTGCAATGAATTGCATGTTGGCACAATCTCCAGAAATCCTCACTACTGGTTTATTTAGATGTAGCAGAAATACTTGCAAGTATTAATCCCTGGCCCCCAAAAGAACAGCACACAAGGCAGTTACTTTCATCTTCAGCAAAATGCATGAGGTAGATTTTCTTCCCTTTTACTTTGATTTTACACAGATTTATTTGAGTTGTCATAAGGAATCAGACCAATTATCCATCTAATCCAGTATCACATCTTTGACAGAGGCCACCACCCCACACTTCAAATGAAGGTGAAAGGAACTCTTAAGTTGACAATTATGAAACAATCAACCCATAGGCAAAAAAAACACCATTAGTTAATGGTTTGACCTAGACTCAGAAATCTATGGGGTTTTATTCCATCTAAAAAGAACACGCTTTATCTGATGTGACTGCAAATGTTCTTCATATTCACATGCATCTCCTTTATTCTTAAAACAGTTCCAAACTCTAAACCTTGACTTATTCACAGTCTAATTTAACATTTTATAAAGGAAAGGAAAATAACAATAATTAAACACCTTGTAATTCAGTATTAGTGACTATTTTCCATTTCAGTGACTATTCTCTCTTTCAGTATAACAACAAAAGATACAAAAGGAGTCCTGATCACATTATCATTACTCCTGATGTATTACATCTTAGTTGCCTTCTATACAAGATTTTTAGACCTTTCGAGCTCTCCTCATGCCTTTCAAGGATTCTTTCATTTCTATTTGTTTTTCTTTCCAAATTCTTTCAATTTCTTTCTTTAAATGAGGAGATTAAAATTTAGCATGATATTTAAACTGATGATACTGAATACTGTCTGTCCATATTATTTTCTACTTGTTTTTTGATCTTATCATTGTCTTTTTGAAAGCTCCTGTGCAGTGAGCAGAGTTATTAAAGAATCTCCCTGAAATGGCACCTTGGTTGTCAGAAGAACAATTCCAATATCCTTAGGTCCAGTGAGGTACATAGATAACCCAAATATATGTTCTCATATTCTTTATTTTGTATTTGCCAATTTCAAATTTCTTCTGCTATTGTGGTCACCATGTAAAGAAAGTTCATTAAATCTCTCAGAAGCTAATTACAACTAGCTCTTGACACTTGTGGTATAATTTACAGATCCCTATGCTCTCTCCTTTCTGGAGACTTTTTGAAAACTCCGGTCAAAGATTATGACAGACATTGTCAAATCAAACAAGTGGATTGTCAAATCAAACAAAAGCACTGTTTCTGTAACCTTCTGATCCAGAAACTGTGTGATTGTGACAAAGGCATACAGCCTCAGGCTCTGCACTCTAACATCGTTCCCCGCCAGCTGGAGCAGGGCTGACCAGTGGTCAGGAATACTGTCAGAACGAACAGAGGATTGGATACATCTATTCGTCACACACAATCAAATGCTAGAATGCAATCAGCATGATTTTAGTAGAATTATTCTTGAATTAGGGTACACCAATGTAAGTGTCAGGGTGAGAGTCCAGTAGAGTGTAAGGAGTTTAAATGCAGAGCTTAATACAATATCAGTTTATTTTTATTGGGGAAAAA
The DNA here is from genome assembly GCA_037305975.1 of Chrysolophus pictus. NCBI lineage: Eukaryota > Metazoa > Chordata > Aves > Galliformes > Phasianidae > Chrysolophus > Chrysolophus pictus. The sequence continues at coordinate 184,426,708 of CM074576.1, forward strand.
AGTGTCAATCAGATTTCAGTCAGAAAATGTCAATGAGCTTCTTTCAGCTTGAAAGCCGTAACTCTCAGTCTTGAGAGAGAAACTCAAGACTGTCATGAAACCTGCAAGTTAAATGAAAGAGGTCTTACACTTCTTTGGTAACCTTGGGAGATCTGATCCAAAATTCAGTGATGTTATGAACAGCTTCCCCTCCTGTGAACTCTGCACCAACTTCCAGATATGTATTTTTCCAAGCATATTAGAGAACACATCTTTTATCATATTTTAATACAATTAACAGATACTACTACCTGTAATTATTTAGGGCAAGCACATTTACCTTTGCTCAGCAGAATGGAAGGATTCAAATCCATTCTACCACTCTTTAAGATAAATATGTTTACATCATAATAGCTTTAAATATTAGAAATTCACATTAACACCATTGAAAGTTATAATCCTAGAACAGGAAAAACAAGTCAGGAAAAAATAGCACTTCTGAGCTGTTAGGGTTACTTAGGGTTTGCAAAATGCTCTCTGATGTAATTCCTAGGCAATAGCATCAATTGAAACCTAAAGGCAGAGAAATTCTGAAAGAAGGGTGAAACTTTCAGTTGCTTGAGAAGACAGCCAGCACAGAAATTCTGGGAGCATTTAGGAAATACTGAACAAACATTACTTTCTTTTAACGGACAAAACATATTTTCTTTTCCACTTCATTTTCTGTGTTCAATTCACTATGATTTTTAATCTACTGTTCATGCGTTCTAATCATGTCAGATGTGTGGGCGTCCTGTAATTCTTTATGAATAATAAGGAATGCAAATAGTGCTATCTTCACATTCACAGTTGACTGCACTCTACTGGCTCCCCATCAGCACCTAATTTATCAGCAACTAATTTTCAGAGAGATAATGTTTAATGCTAGAGAAATATCTTTGTGCACACAACATTACATTGCTGAGAGAGAACTTTAGATGCATCTGACCAATTTAATGTGCTCAAAGACAGCCTTCTCTGGTGGAATTAATTGTCTAAATTTCACTCACCTTATTTATTAAGACTGCTTATTAAATGTCAGCTGGAACTAATAATGATTTTTGCAACCTTACAAAATATTTAGTTATCTACGAGTAAATATAGAAATTCCTTCATTGAAGAATTATATATTCCAGTGTGAATGGCAATGAACATTCGTAAATGAAGATTATGGAAATAAATGCTTAACATAATCCAAAATTATTATTAGTCTATGCAAAAATTACATATAAAAACAAAACATTAAAAATGCCCACAGCATCATCAGGCAATGTTAGATGACTGAAAAGCTATTTACCTTCTTCCATTTCTCTCCTTCGCTATCTCAAGTAGATATTTCTGCAGTTAAACTGGAATCTAAGCTTACTTTGGTTGAGAAAATTGATTTAAAACTTGTGCTGCAATAAACATTTATTTCTTGCAGTTAGTGAGTTTTTAGAATGGATGAAGAGAAATATAATGAGATATGTTTCATGTTGTCAATAAGCTGCTGCTGTTCATAAACATTTTGCTATCTGACTTGTTTCATATGCAAATAGCATTTCCTTACAGAAAATAAATATTAAAATAACGCAGGGAATTACACAGCCTCATCATTTAGGTTATGTTCCCATATTTCCATGTTCATAGATGTGGACCCTGGAGGAAACTTGATATACAATTCAGCTTTACCTTTACGTGCCTGCATGTCATATACTAAGCCACTTCGCTTGTTTTATTATGTCTTGTTAGAAATTAGCTTTTCAGGTTAGGATTTTTCTATGCCTGGACAGTAAACAGAAAAGTAGATTGTTAAATCTTATTGCATTTGAGGGGTACAGGCATTTGAATCATGAGCAAAAATGTTCTGATCAATTCTGGAGACTTCCACTAGCTTTCTGTGTGACCTCCAAAAATTTACACTACCTATTTTATTATCAGGTTCCCATCTCCACGCTGACATTCTGATTTACATCTTTTCACAGTATTTTTAGAAGAAAATATTCTATAAATATTAAAAGGAGCTGAAGAAGCTCTTAAGTAAAAGTAAAAAATTCTAAGAATGGCTGCCACGTTACTATTTTTCCAGTATCTGTTCCCCTATCAGGCTTTTTTTTTTTTTTTTTTTTTTTTCCTTTTTTCTTTTTTCTTTTGGTTGGTTATGTGTTTTGGTTCTTTTTCAGTCAAACCGTAGCTTTTAGGAACGGAAACATCATAGAACAAATTAGGATCTCAGAAATAATTATTAGCATGCACAGAATATTACCAAGAAGATTCATTCAAGTCTTCTCCTGAACAGAACAGATAGGAAAAGAATAAATGAATTGAACAGTATTCAGGAAAAACATAAGGTTGTATTGTGATATAAATCTTTCCCACTATTTGAAAACATAGCATTGATGATTTGCACTCTAGTAAAAATTGTTCATGGCTTTTTTTTTTTTTTTTTTTTTTTTTTTTTTTGACCTAAGAATCTGGTATCAAACTATCTTGTCCACCATGTCATCTTTTCTATTATGGTCAAAGACAGGATGATATTTCCCATGCCCTCTTTAATGTCAGTACTCAATCATGTATGCACTTGCCTAAATTCTGCCTAGGAGCTGCCAATCTGCAGAATTTTAGTATTGAGGTTTTCTGCAACAATCCTATATTATGTGGGATTATAAGGGAACCAATTCTCCATGTAACTGATCCACAGAGAAATTATTCAATGTCTGCATTACCTTTTACTAATAGGTCCAGTCCTAAACTTTTCCTGAATAAGGAATGTAATTTCTGTTTAGCTCATAATGATTTTCTTACATAAAACAATCCACTGACAAAATCTGATGTCAAATTCTATTCACTGTAGTTGGTTTACAGCCAAAAGATCAGAATGACTTTCAGCCAGTTTTGCATTTTTATTTCATTCTGTGCAGTAAAAATATAAGCAAATGTTGTATTTAATATGGAATCAACAAAAAAATGAATTTACATTACTCTGCATTTCAATTGATTTTAAATAACACGTGTAGAAGTACTTTTAATTCTATATTTAGTCATGACAGAAAATGGTTGCTATTTTTTTTCCAACTAGATTGAAGTTTACAGTTCTGAAGTGGCATCATGTCTTTTTACATCTCTTCTTGTTAATTTGTAACAACCCTTGTGTCAATGAATACATTGTAAAATAAATTGAAGGAGAGGCTCAATAGAGAGATTTTGAAGGCAAGTTTCTCTCTGCATATCCCGTGTGTGGCAACCACTAATAAAACAGATCAAACTACTGAGCAAAATGTCACTAATCTTTGAAAAAATCTATTGTTTACATCTCATTGAGAAATATAGATAAAATAAAATACAAATACTAACAACTCTGCTGTTACAACTTAATAATGCACGCAGATACTTTCAAAACATCATTATTTTGGCTTTTCAGATCCATTTCTGTACGTATTTGATTTTGATTTATTGAAAGACATTGAATGGTTTATTACAGTATACATAACACATATGAACCACTTTATGGATGAACAGAAATTGTAAATTTCAGTGGATCAAATCTTTCTTATATTCTTCCCTTTAGATACTGAAAGCCGCCCTCAGGCCTTCCCACAGCCATCTCTTCTCCAGGCTGAACAGTCCCAGCTCTCTCAGCCTGTCCTCATAGGAGAGCTGTTCCATCCCTTTGGTCATTTTTGTGACCCTCCTCTGGAAGTTTCAAACAGATCCATGTCCCTCCTGTACTGAGGACTCCACATCTGGACTCAGTACTCCAGCTGAAGTCTCACCAGCGCAGAGTAGGGGACCAGGATCTCACCCTTCTCTACCTGCTAATCACTCTGCTTTTGATGCAGCCCAGGACAGTTGACTTTCTGGGCTGTGGGCACATTGCTGGCTCACATCCACCTTCTCATCCACCAGTACCCCAAGTCCTTATTGGCAGGGCTGTGCTCCATCCTTACATCCCCGCGCCTGTACTGATAGTGGGGGTTGCTTTGACCCAGATGCCTGACACTGCTCTTGGCTTTGTTGAACCTCATGTAGTTCACCTGGGCCCACTGCTTGAGCCTTTCTAGGTCTCTCTGAATGGCATCTCATCCCTCAGTTGTGTCAATTGCACCGCACATGTTGATGTCATCTGCAAACTTGCTCTTTTTAAAGCTTGTGTCTATCATACCAAATGACTCCTTATACATGCAGGCGAGTGTACTTGATTTTATAAATGACTGCCATATATTTTTGGGCTCTTCACTACGAGAAAGATACTGAGGCCCTGGAGAAGGGCAACAAAGCTGTTGACAGGTTGGAACACAAGTCTTATGAAGAGTGGCTGAGGGAACTGGGATTATTTATCTGGAGAAGAGGAGGCTCAGGGAAAACCTTACAGCTCTCTAGAACTGCCTGGAAGGACCACGTGGCAAGGTGGGGGTTGGCCTCTACTGCCTCTGCTTCAGGTTGCCCCAGGAGAGGTTCAGGTTAGATATTAGAAAAAAAAATATATTCTCCAAAAGAGTGGTCAGGTTCTGAAATGGGCTGCTCAGGGAGGGGGCTGAGTCACCATCCCTGGAGGTGTTCAAGAAACTCTTAGATGTTACATCAAGGGACGTGGCTTAGTGGGGAGATATTGGTGGCAGGTGAACAGCTGCACTAGATGATCTTGGAGGTTTTTTCCAACCTTGGTAATTCCATGATTCTGTGATTCTTTATTTGCTCACTGTGTGCTCATGAATATTCACTTTAATTAAAGAATATGCAGATAGAGAGTGCCCAATAGCATTTGTAGCAAGGAGGGCAAATTGTATCTTGGGGTGCATTAAACACAGCACAGCTAGCAAGTCAAAAGAGGTGATTCTTCCACAATATTTAGCACTAGTGCAGCCTCACCTTGTATAACATGTGGTGTTCTGGGCTCCATAGTATAAAAAGAATATTAAGATAATTGAGAACATTCAGTGGAGTGTAACAAAGCTGGTAACAGGCTGGAAGGCATGTCCTACGAGGAGAGGGTGAAGACACTTGGGTTTAAAGGCTGGAGAAGAGGAGGCTGAGCAGTGACTTCATTGCTCTCTGCAACTCCATAAGGAGGGGAAGAGCAGAAGGAGGTGACATGCTCTGCTCCCTGTAAATCAATTTTAAGATGCGAAGCATTGGCAAAAAGCTGCATTATGGGATATTCTGAATGGAGATCAGGAAAAAAATGTTTAGAGGGAGAGAGTTCGAACACTGGAACAAGCTTCCTAGGGAGGTGGTTGATGCACCACATCTGTCACTATTCAAGAAACATCTGGAAAATGTCCTTAGTAATATGTTTTAACTTTTGTTGGTTCACGGAATAATCAAATGCATTAGGCTGGAAGGGACTTCTGGGTCTATACCGGGTCATGTTCTACGTACATGTATTCTTATATACCTATTCTTATGTACAAGAATTTTGCAAGACTTACAGAAATAGAAGTTATAGCTCACATAGACTTTTCTGGTCTTTATTGGAAGAACTGAGTTATGCATATGCAAGTCTAATGGAATGTACTCATCCATTTTAAAGTGTTTTAAAAATTTAATTCTAAAGTGTCGAAATATCTAATGAAAAACTTTAAGGAAATGGACGATTCTTCCCTGTTAGATTCTGTATTAGAGTCCACACATCTTCACAACATGATGAATTATGAGTGATAATGAAAAATTGCATTTATTGACTCCAAATTCTGTTACTTATATATATATATATATTTTTCCAACAGTAATTTTCAGCTTGGAAAATTTATTGTGTTCTTTGTTTGGTTGGTTGGTTGATTTTTTTTTGTTTTTGTTTTGGATTGTTTTTTTGTAGTGAAAGACCTTGAAATTTTAGCAAAAGCAAGATTCATGTATTTTACTGATAGAGAAAAATGGAAATATATAACCTTAAGTAATGGGAAATATGCTTTCATTATTATTCATATTACATCTAATTCTAGTATGAAGGATTAAAAAAAAAAAACCAAAACAATTTCTTCTCATCCTCTCCTATCTTTAGAAATGCTTAAGCCAGAAAATGGAAAACATTTTTAAGAGATGAACTTGCATATCAAAACAATGGAGAATAATTTATTTAGTACAACAATCTATGGTTGACTCAAAAAACTGCTGAAATTCAGGGGACAGCCTTCTGATGACTTCAAAAGGTTTCAAAGGTTTTTGAATAGACCCCCTGGTGTCTCATCCACTCTAAATTTTAACGCCCCAAGCAATTAAACTCCCTCTAGTCTTCTTTAATTAGCTCACACAGTAATTTTATGAATTATTTTAAATACAGAATCTATTTTACATCCTTCCTGATTTTACAGTTACTTGTTTAAGTGCTGTGAGTGAGTGCACTCACAGAGACCTTCATATTTTGTGAAACAATTCAGGATGTCTTTTCTTTCAGGTGCACTTTCATTCTCTGCAATCCCATGGATAAGTGTTTTATAACTTAGGAAACCCTTTGATGCATGTTTCTGTGAATGTGTTATACCAGTAGATGTCTGAACCATTAATATTTAATTTGATTTAGATACACTGTACTTTAAAGCACCTTGGAAACAGTTTTTTTTCTCTTGTTTCTCCCACAGAGCTAAACGTTTGCCATAGATGTTTCTAGGGCTTCTTAAATTAACCAGAAAACAAAAAACTTCCAAAAAAGTTTCAAATTTGTCAAAACTGTTTGCTGGATTTGTAATTACTTTTGATATACTGTTGACATCTTATTGCACCTACTTCCTTATATGGTGCATCGTAATATATTGACAATATATTATCATTGACATTCCAGTAATAAGCGATATCACACAAAATTTATGAATACCAATTAAAAGAATATACTGCAAATACCTTAATCTTTCTAGTGCTTTGCACCTCTTTAAATAATGGTATCTATTCTCTTGTATTCAGTGCCACAATTACACCAAAATATCCAAAAACAATTTCTCCGTACAAAATCAGATATGAGAATTGGATATGAGATATCTCTAGTTGCAATACTATATATTAATCAAAACACTGCAAAGGCATTTTATCATCTTCTACTGATAGACAGGATAACTTTCTCATGGCCAGTTAATGACAGTGTCTTTAATACACTCAATCACAAACTCAGCGCTACCTAAATTGAACTGACAGACTATGCTTTGAAGATGACTAGATTCTTCCTGACTATGAATGACAAATCTTCTTACACAAATTAGCAGTATTTCTTTAACATCCATGTTTGAAGCTATTGGTGATGGAGGGGAAAAAAAAAGAAAAAGAAAAAGAAAAAGCTTGAGGGAGTTCTTTCTCCCATGATCTCACACCCTTAGCAGACCAGTATGGAGGGTGGCCTACAGAGGCACATCTTTTCACGTTTGTTACATTTCATCCTACACTCATTTCATGTTTTGTGCTAAGATTTCAGACACATGACATCCATCATAACATCATCATCATGCCAAGATTTAATGAGACTTCTGCAGGGTAGCTGTTGTATTTAAGAGTAATATTTTTCTAGATCTCTTTAAAAGAAATAAATCAGAGTTTGAATAAATAAGGAAAGATATTGTCATTTTTGTATTTTAATTTTTCAAACTGATTTATTTCTTAAGAATATTTTAAAAAATGAATATGTTGTGACAAACTGTAATTTGATTTGAACTGATATAAATGGTGCAGTTCTTACGGAATTGCTACAACCTCCTTCTTAGAAGACAGATTTATTTCAGAAAAAAAGAATCATCAGCCCTTCCTTTATGGTTGAGATATGATTGTGATTGCATCTCTCTCTTCAAATATCTCATAATATTTACACATCTACATCACACAATACACGTAAGATCACTTTTTACTGGAGTTTTTTTCTGTTCACAGTTTTTTCTGCACTCACTTTAAGAGATCTCTAAGTTTACTCAAATTCTAATCTAGAGGAAGCCTGTGCTGGTTCAAACAAGATTAGTTCACAAACAACAGTATCATATTTTCACTTCACTTCATTAAAATATCATCAAATTATCTGATACAGACTCAGAAAGAAACACTTTCAGTGTTGAGTACAGAAGCTAGAAGATATATAATATAAATCGATGTTGATTCACAGAAAATGATTAATTTTTTTAGCCACCAAAACTTCTCTCCGTATATGCCCACTCTTTTTGCCCCCATTGACTTTTCCCAAAGTTACTGACATGTATAGTCCATTAAGAGGTGAGAAGATGCACGCTTAATCACTGCTCTAAATGATTGCAGGAAACTGAAGTTCTTCATGTGTTCCTTATTAACAGCTCTCTATTTTCAGAGTTAAATGCTCAATATTACTGTTGTAGTTCTCTCTGATAATTAACAGAGAATTAATCAATAGTTATTTACTTTTTAATATATATATATTTTTAACCATCAGAGCAGTTCATCATATCCTAATCTAAAAAAGAAATGAGAAATCGGGTTTGGATAAATACACAAGCACACACCATCTTCTGCAAACAGGCCCTCAGACTTTCCTGTGCGTTACTTTCACCTCCCCAACTTGCTATTTAGATTGTACCAGAACATTTGCAAACCTCCATGAACTGCCACAGCACTCATGATTCCTCATTTAATTTGGAGATTCCAGCATAAATGGCAGAGCATTTTCACCTGTCCCTCTGGTCCTCAAAAATTTATTTTTAAAATCTGATAACTTCTTACACCAACTCTCATGCAAGGGAACAGCAAGCCTCAGGTTACTTACCATGAAGACTTCTCCAAGAAGTTGATTCATCTCATTGCCTAGCCTACTTTGAGAAAGCTTAACCTACTTTGAAAAAGGTAAGATTGTTACTCTGTTGTTTTAATAAGAAAGAGATTGGAATCTAGGGACCAAAATAAGCATGGCTACTTACCTAGAACCAAATCTTCTGAGTAGCTGTGTTCTTCAGAAAACAGCACTTGTGAGGATACAGCTAAACATGTGATTGGCAATCCACAATATGGTCTTTTTACTGAAAGCCATGTAGCTAATTAGTTGCTTGTTCTTACACTTGGCTTGCAAACCACAGTTTTAAAGCTACAGCACAGACTCTTGTACTCGGTCAAAATGTTATGCTATTCTGTGTCCCTTATAGCTTCAACATCACAGTGACACTACAGAAACTCTGCTAAGAGTTGCCTCTATTTTTAAAGCCTACAAACAGTAAAACAAAGTTATGAAGAAAAAAGAGGTAAAAAGATTATTTAGCAGGAGTGTTTAATTTCAAAATGGTACAAAATAAAATTAATATTATATTAAGAAGTGATGATTATCATGCAAATAATAAAAGCAGGTCTTCAATTACACAGCCATGTGTATACACCAAAATGGTACCACAACTGTATCTGCCATTCATTACATCATATTAGCAATTTGTACAAAGGCTGTTTGCCACAGAAGAGATATGCACACCTGCACACCCCAATATTTACTTAAAACAACTGGGCCAACAACAATAAGCATTGTGGAGCAACAAGATCCAAGCATTCAAATGAAAATAGAGCGTTGTGCACATTTTTATGGAAACAGCATATTTTGATATAGATTGTAGAACTCTTCCACATAAAAAAGGAAAATGCCCAGAAGATGGGCATATCATGTGTAGTTTGGTACTCTGAGAAGTACACAACTCAGACACAGATATAAAACCTCAGGACAGCTCCTGAGAAACTGCCGGCTAAGGATGCACCGTAGCCTATTAAAAACTAATTATCAGGTAAAAAAAAAAAAAAAAAAGAATAAGCAATCTGTAGTCACCTACCAAACTAAGCTACACTCCCATCTGCTGTTCTACATTTGATTTTTTTGTTCTATTTTTATAGATTTTTCAAAAACATCTAAGGACTTTTGTTTGTTAAAAAATTCATACTGGAAGATATTTTTAACTTTACTATGCTGTTCAGTGGAGCATATGAAATAGGGAAATATAAAGTTTCCAAAAAATATTTCCTTACTCTAAAAATAATACATCATATGAAGAGTCTTCATATGAAAAGTCTTCATAAATTTCTGCTAACTATCCTTTGCATTACAGACTCACAAAAACAGAACACAGTGCCAGAACAAAGCAGATGATTCTTGAATTACTCCAGGTTTGAATTACTAACAGGCAATAATTCGTATTTTCTGAAAAAAACCCTAGAACTATTTTTTGGCAGAACAGTGTTTTACACTTTGAACCTCTTTCATGTAACAAAGGGTGAAATTGATTTACCATAATATAGGGGTCTAGAAGTTAAATCTATTACTCTGAGACAGTCACTGAAAGGTCGCCTCATTGTTGTCAAAGAGAAACCAGCACCTCTAAAGATAATACGTTTCATCCCAAAATAGCTTCTAAACTAGGCCAGATTATTTATCTTTCAGATATGCCTATTTATTCTACTTACTGGAAAAGAAGCCTGTGTGACTAGCATGAAATTAGACAACTTGCTTTAAGAGCACTGAAGTTACACAAAATTAAACCTGCTCAGACGATCTGTCTTTCATTATAGGACTGGGTTGGGAATACATGCTGTTGCAGTTCAGTCTGGCAGCGGTGCAACACCACAGGGCGATCTCCCCTCCTTCGAGGGAGATGGAGGAAAGAATCAAATAAAACCAACACATTGTAGAACTCATGGGTTGAGATAAAAACAGAAAAGGAAGTAAAAAATATATTAATCATAATAATATATATATATATTTACAAAGCAAGTGATGCACAGTGCAACTGCTTGCCACCCACCAACTGATTTGCAGCCATTGCCCAAGCAGTGGCTGCATCCCCCGCCAACTCCCCTCAGCTTTATTGTCTTTTCACATGATGTCATGTGGTACAGAATATCTCTTCGGTCAGTTTGGGCCAGCTGTCCTGTTCTGTATGCCCCCAGCTCTTTGTGCTCCCCCAGCTCCTCGCTGGCAGGACAGCATGAGAAGCTGATATGTCCTTGGCTCAGCGCAGCACTGCACAGCAACAACTAAAACATTGGTGTATTACTAACAATGTCTTTCTCCTTAAGTCAAAACATAGCATCATATCAGACATGAAGAAAATCAGCCCTGTCCCTGCTGAAACCAGTACAAATGCAAACCAGGACAAATGCATTTAATAGTATATTTGTTTTTACACCTGTAGTTACACTTCAACTAGTTGTGCAGTTTCCTTACTTGGATTAAGTACATTGATCAAGTCAGTGTTGAACCAGCAAGCAAGGCCTATTAAAAGAATTTTCATTGGATCGAAGTCCATTACTTTCAGTTACACTTTGATTCTCCATCATGCTGGTTATTCACCTAGCTAAAATTTTCCCTTATCTCTCAGCATGTAAAATTTTGAATTCCCTCCACTAAAAGCTCTGAGAGTGCTCTGCAGCTTTTATTTCTCAAGGGCACATGGGAAGAGAGATCAAACTCCTGAAGAAAAATCTATTGCAAATAATGTTATGTGGGCTACCAGGTAAATACTGCCTTCATAGAATGACTCTCAAAAGTGGTCATAAAACCTCAATACATTGACAGCTGTCAGGTACCATAGTTTTCAGAGTTATGTTGGGCACTTTGTTTGACTTTTTTTACGCTAACGTTTCTGTATTGATCTTCTGTAATACTTGAACTGTGTTCATTATTTTTCTTTGACTATCTTTTCCTTCTTCCTGTAATTTCTCTATTTAGTTTCCTCTTAGGCTTTCATTTAATCATTTATGTATTTATGTATGTATTTATTTATTTATTTATGGAATTCTCTTCAGACTTGTCCTTGTTCTCTTTGCCTAGATTTCTCCAAAAGTCATTCCTCAAATTCTTAATACAATATACAACCTATTCACAATCCAGGCCAATAGCACTAGGCAGAAAACAGCCATATGTTAAAATCCACAGGCTTTCACATCTTGGAGGTTACCTACAGTGCCCTTCCCTCTTCTTTTTTTCTTGCCTCCTTTCACAATTTAGCCTATATCTTGCATCAGTAAACTAAAACTCCCATACCTGAGAGTTCTTCATACCATAACTTCATTCAGTGACTACTTAAGCTTTGTATTTAAGGTCTATTCATGCACCCATCATCTTCAGTACAACCCAGCACAATGGCAGGGTGTCATTTCTGCAGATTTATTCTGGTGATATTTTCTGCAGCAGTTAGCGGTGTTGTAAGAGTAGAGAAATAGGCCTGGAAAGCATTTATAAAGCTTGGCAGTTTCCAAAGGACAACTGAATGTGCATCTAAAGCAGCTTCCAAACCTCTGAGCTTGGCCAGTCATACAGGATTTTCATCTCTCTCCATTTCCACCCACGATTAAGTTTTACACTGGCAGAATAATTTATATAATGAATGGATGTATTTAACTGATTTTCATCTGATGTTCCTGTCTTCCAGTCTGATAGGGTCTCCTGCCCTGTAAAAAATAAACCCAATTCAAACTGGAAGAAAATGGCACTGGCAGTTGGATTTCAGTTGTTCGAACTGTATGAAGAGCTCTGGGTATCTGTGGAGACAAAACACTTTCTGATGCTCAAAATTATTTTCATTTGTGGTCAAATAAAGAAAATGGCTCTGGGCAGGAACTGATTTCATTCAACCTGGCTTTGAAAAGGGCAAAACCTCTCATTTTCTAAGTTTTTTTCTGCAGGAGAAAACTTGCTGGTTTTTTTATGATTCTGCCATAAAATATTTCTAAGGGAGCTAAGTTTATCATACTAACACTAATCATTTAAAGCTAATAGTACCTTTAAAATGTACAGTACAAGGCTAGATTGACATCAAAATGAAAACAGAGATCACTGGTCTTGCAGAAGGATGATTCCTCTTGTGAATGGGTTAAACTGTTGCTGTCAGTTTGAATGCAATTAGTACAACTGATATGCAAAGAATTGCTCTGTCAGGAAATGTCACTGTCATTGAGCACTGTTCCCAGGCTGCCTTGCATTTTTGATCTGGCTCAGAAAATTTTAATAACAGGCCAGATTTCAAATGCAAAATTTTATCCAAAGTACTTAACAGTTTCTATTTGAATTTTCATTTTCTGCTTTGTGCTTCACATAATCCTTGGTTACCAGGAAACTATTCTTAACTGCCCATTTTCTTCGTTCCTTAACTCTTTCTTTCTTGTTCTTGTTTAACCAAAACTAAGAGTTTTTGCTGCCATTTCTCATACAATTTAGTTCTTTTTTTTGATCTGTAAAAATGCCCACAGAACACAGCAGAAGACAAGTACAGAGGTAAAAAAAAATAATGTTTGGAGAACACTGGTGAAGATCTATTCACTGTAACATGTACCCACACTCTGTGATCATGTCTTTTCCCACATAATTTTTTTTTTTCCTGCAGTTCCCTGAAGATTACTTTTGGTGCTCATCGTTTTTTCTCAGGCAATCTGAAGTGCTTATTCCTAGAGCCAGGCTCTTTTAAGACCCAACAAACAGTAAGGAGAAATGCTGATAGGATAGTAGGTACATAAACACCATGATAAGGATATAGGCGATCATCTAGGTCTCTCAGCTTGATCTACCTGGGAATAACCTCTTGGCTAGTGTGCAGCTGGGGGACCTATGCATGGCAATGAGAGAGTGCAAAACAAGAGCTTCTTTGACACCCCTTCCCCACTAGCATGCTTTTGCTAAAGCGTGTCTTTTTCTATATGTGCTCTTGTCCCTCATTACTCTGATCTCCCAGGAAGCTCAGAAAGGGATTAGCTTGCAGCTCCTTCAGTGTTTGCCACCCAAGCAGATGGAAAGAGCAGTTATTCCCTTCCTTTCAGCCTCACAGTGGTTGCTGATCTACCTGGGCTAAGTAGCCCTGAGCTGCCTGCCAGCCAGCATGCTGACACCCGGCAATCTTATCGCTCCTCCTGCCTCACACTGCCTTACAAAACCATTGAGAAAAATGAACTTGTCATTTCCTATCTCCTCCCGCTGCCTATCACTGCCAGCAAAGACATTTCCTCTTGCATGATTTGAGCGCATGCATCTACCAGTGTCTCTAAATACTCTCATTTCAAATACAAGCCCATACCAACTTATCATCAGTTTGTTACTAAATTACAGACTCCAACCCCTCAGCCAAAGTCCTGCTATTGACTATGTTTCACTCCCTTTTGGGAAAACCATGACCATATCACGACTGACCCTGCTTTAATTCATGTCTCCTGCTATGCTAAGGCAATTTGGTGTGCAAGCATTTCACCTAAAGATAACATACATTTCTTACAATGAAGTCATTTCTGAAATAACTGATGGATTTTTAACACTGATGTCCTCCAAAAGACGTGATGAAAACTGACTTGATTTCCACACACAGCCCTGCATACAACTGTCCTGAGAATCATATCATTCTTGTCTGCACTTGCTGAAAATCCTCTCTCATCCCAGTTCTCATCATTCTCATCTATTCAAATCTGTTCATTCTGTCTTTACTTAGTAAGTTTCATGTTCACTTGATGCTCACTGTGACCATTAGCTCTATTTTTGTTTGTTAGACCATTACGCTCAGTAAACCACATGGTGTACTGATGGTGTGGTTAGTGCAGTGCAATTGTCATCTACTTTAAAAATATGCTACACAAGTGAGCTCTAAAATTGCAATTTCAATTTGTGAAAATATGTATCTCCAGACCTTTGACTGCAACATGTGCACACAATTTCTTTCTAAAAATACTGACATGGGAAAAAAAAAAAAAAAAAAAAAAGGCTCAGAAGCAAGCAAACTATCTAACTCTTTTCAGTGAAACCAGCTCAAAAGTGATACCTTTACTTCCACTATTGCCAGCTACAGCACTTACATCATTTTAGCAGCACAATGCAACTGATCATTTATTCCCTTGTAAGTAGATATAATGGCAGATAATGGGGCATGACCTAGGAAAACTAGCTGCTGTCAAAATCCTCAGAAGCTGGGGAATGAGATAATCATTTGCCCCAGAACAAAAAAATCTGTTTCTATCCCATCTCTTTCAAGATGGGACAGAAAAGTCACCCTTTCCTCAATATTAAATGCTTCAGTAAACTCTAGATGTGTGAAATACCCATCCTTCCTGCCAAAAGCACCAGCTGTCCACTAATCACTTGCTGATATCTCTTTTTTTAAATACACCGTCATACGGAAATTGCTAAAAATTACAGCACAATATGCCATATACATCATATATCCAATTACGTACTGTAGGCTAATTATAACAGCTGTGCTACAAAAAAGCTAAGGGCTCACCTCTCTTTTTTTCTTTTTTGGAGAGAAATAGCTGTGTTAAATTTTAAGTGAAATACATATAGGTCAGTCATCGCTAAACAATTTTTTCATCCAAAATATTTTATTAATGAAGCATCATGAAATTTGACTGCAAGAAGACGGTAAAGACTTTTAATTCAGTTTTCCAGTTTACTGAAGGGACTCAAAAGTAGTTGACAACAGAGAAAAAAGCACCACAGTTGTTTTGCTTTTTTTTTTTTTTTTTTTTTTAATTTATTTTTTTAAATATGCACTTCCCCTCAGCCTTGAGTACAGTATTTGACAGCATTTTCTAGTTCTGCCCTACTCATCAGTCAGTGGCAGGTAATTAAATTAGACAAAAAATTTTATTGTGAGTTGATTCACAATAAAGTTTTAGAGCCTTTGATGCTTTTGCAGCACATGAGTCCTTGGAGTAAGTAAAATGTGCTAATGTTTAGAATTAATCAGATTGGAAACAGCTATTCTTATAGTTCTATATAAAGTTTTATATAAAGAGTTTTTCTTTGCAGGTGATCAGCTGTGGTGTGGCAGCACCAACAAATCTAGCCATTGTCTCCACCAGGAGTGGCTGAACTGAGACCTGCTGGTCAAACTGGAGAGCAAGAAGAAAATGCACAGGAAGTGGAAGCAGGGACAGGTAACCTGGGAGGAGTATCAGAATGCTGCTAGGCTATGTAGGGATGGGGTCACAGGAAGGCCATGGCCGAACTTGAACTGGATTTGGATAGGGTTGCAAAGAAGGATAAGAAAGGCTTCTATAGGTACATCAACCAGAACAGGAAAGTCTGAAAGGGTACCCTCCCTAGTGAACAACACAGGCAAGCTATTAACAATGGACAAGGAGAAGGCTAAGGTACTCAACAATTTTTTTGCCTCAGTCTTCACTAGAGACTGCTCTACACACAGCCCTTGCATGGATGGTTTGGAAGGTGCTAACAGAGGGACACTGTCTCTCCAGCTGTAAGCAAGGATCAGATTCATAACCACTTGAGGAACTTGAAAGTCAATAGATCTATGAGTCCTGATGAAATGCATCCCAGAGTCCTGAAGGAACTGACTGATGTAGTCATCAAGACACACTCAAAGATACTTGAAAAGTCATGGCAGTCAGGTGAAGTCCCCACTGACTGGAAAAAAAGGCACTATCACACCCATTTTTAAGAAGGGTAGAAAGGATGACTGAGGCAACTACCAACCTGTTAGCCTCATCTCAGTGCTGGGGAAGATCATGGAGCAGATCTTCCTGGAAGCTATGCTAAGGCACATGGAAGAGAGAAAGGTGATATGGGATAACCAGTATAGATTCACCAAGGGCCCAACCTTATTGTTTTTTATGATGGTGTAGTTAGATCAAGCTACACCAGACAAGGGAAGAGTCACTGATGTCATCTGTCTGTCCTCTAAGAACGCCTTTGACACAGTCCCCTGTAACATTCTTTTCTCCAAATTGAAAAGTTATGGATTTCATGGGTGAACTGTTCAATGGACAATGCACTGGTTTCAAGATCATTCCCAGAGAGTGGTGGTCAATGGCTCAGAGTCTGGATGGAGATCAGTGACAAGTGGTGTCTCTTAGGGTTCAGTACTGGGAACAGTGCTCTTTATATATATATATATATATATATATATATATATATATATATATATATATATCTTCGACATCGACATTGAGATCAGGCATATTATCAGTAAGTTTGTGGATGACACCAAACTGTGTGGCGCAGCCAACACATTCGAGGGACAGAATGCCATTCAGAAAGACCTAGATAGGTTCGAGCAGTGTGTCCAGGAGATCATGAGTTCAACAAATCCAAGTTCCAAACTCTTGCACCTGGTTCATGACAATCTCCCTATCAGTAAACCTGGGGGATGAAAGGATAGGGCGCAGCCTATTGAATCAAAAGAAGCGTGGCCAGCAAGGTAAGGGAGGTGACCCTAGCCTTCTATCCTGCACAGGTGAGATCTCATGTGGGGTCTTGAGTCCAGATGTGGACTCCTCAGTACAGGAGAGATGTGGACATGTCAGAGCGTGTCCAGAAGAGGGTCACAAAAATGATCCAATGAATGCAACACCTCTCCTATGAGGACGGGTGGATAAAGCTGGGGCTGTTCAGCCTGGAGCAGAGAAGGCTCTTGAGAGACCTGAGAGTGGCCTTTCAATATCTGAAGGGGAGCAGTAAGAAGGGACAGATTCTTCACCAGGGTTCTGTTGTTGTAGGACAAGGAGAAATAGTTTCAAATTAAAAGAGGACAGATTTATTAATTGGACATAAGGAAGAAGTTTTTTACAACAAGAGTGGTGAGGCTCTGGAACAGGTTGCCCAGGGAGGTGGTGGAAGCACCATCACAGAAGACATACAAGGCCAGACTGGAAAGGGCTTTGACCACCTGATCTAGCTGTAGATGTCCCTGTTCATTGCAGGAAAGTTGGACTAGATGACCTCTAAGGGTCCCTTCCAACTCTAAAAATTCTAAGACAAAAATTGAAGAATAAATACTGCAAGGTTAAGTGAGTTGATAGAATTCATTATCTCCAGTTTTCAAAGAACTTCACTAATTAACAATTTATTCTCCATATTCTGAATGTTGTCTTATTTTCATATAATGCATTTTCACATACTTAGGTGCCCAGAGACTTTTGCTAAAGGATTGCTATGAATCAACTCATCTTAATAACAAAGTTATTATTTTCAGGATTATCATCTAAGATTATAAACAGTTTTTATTTCTTTTTTAAAAAGAATATTATTAGTCTAAATATATTTCAGTCCTTTTGAGAGACTTAGATTTTGCATGATAATTTCCTTCGAGGTAATTTAAAACCTGCAGATCAATTTGTTTAAGTGCAACAACCACTCCAGCATAGGACAAAGAAAATATGATTGCTTTAAATCTCATACATGCAGCTTCCCATGGGAGTGGAATACAGATGAGCTGCAAATGAAACACTCTCATCACCGTACTGCCCAAAGCAATTTTCCAGTCTTCCCCCTCCTCTTAGGATATATTTTACTCCACCTTTACTATGTTTATAACGTGTTTTACATGTTAATGAGAAGTGACAGGGACTAAGTAATTAGGAAGCAAGACTGTAGCTTGTCATGCATTTTAAATACTCTAAACTGCAAATCTGGAATAAATATTCAGCCTCTTTCCTCATTTTCTTCTTAATTAGTAAACACAATCAATTTGTTACCTTCCATTGGTGACTAATTGAAAATAAATGCATTGTTACAATAAGCATGTTTGATCAGCCCTAGCTCTTTTATATTTGGTCATTTTTCTTACTATATTCTACTTAAGCTTGTACAATATAGTGTGAGCAACATAAATCCTAGAGAAGAAATGGTCCTTTCACTGAGGCTGAGACCATGACTATGCAAAGCAAGAATGGTTTAAGCTAAATGGATCTGCTGCACAGATGTGTGGCTATGTGGCTTTCTTGGGTAATTTAATTTGTAAGATCTTTGTATTACAACTGTGGGGAACATTTCTGCTGTGGGGCTGAGTTGTCAGTGTCCAGTGATGAGGTCTGCATTTGAACACAGTGGAGCTTTGATGACACTTAGGAAGAAAAAAACTGCAGGATTGCCATCAACTCCTCTGTGCAGACAATTAGGAGTAAGAATTGTGATAAGAGTGAGGGCTGTAAGCAGTGTCATGCAACAAAAATATCTTTTCACCACTTTTCTTCCACCCCCTTCCTCTGCATGCACAGCATTTTTTCTTTCTAAGTTTTACTTGTGATATTCTCTGTAAGATTAGGAACCTTGGTACACAACATTTAGCATTTCAATTATAAATGTCTATGGCCCTGAGTAAATTAAGTTTCAGAATACACTTCTGAAGTCTGAGAGCATTACCATCCTTATCATGCAGGCCAAGAAAAAAACTCAGACCAAAAAAGTAACAAAGTATTCCAATTGAAAAATATTATTTCTCTTTGCAAAACTTTACAGTAATTTGTTATATACAATTATATATAATTGTTATACATAATATAGTTGAGTTTAAAGACCTCTGAAGACTTATCTGTTGAGTTTACACTACCATCTTACGTATTTTGTTTTCAGATAGAAAGTGTTTTTAATATGCCATACCTAGATGGTGTTTTTTCAGTAAAATATGCTGAAGGAAACAAGATGCACATTTACTAAGTCTTATTTCACTCCTGAAAGCAATTGAAATGGGGACATAAATAATGGAAATTTCTTGGTAAAGTGATCAAAATGGAGCTTTTAACAATTAGTTACGTGGTGATAGTTATAATACAACAGCTCTGAAAAAGAAGTACTCTCTATCAGTCTTTTTTACAGACCATGATGGCCTTGTAAGCTCTGTTCATCCCCAAGGACTTTTAGATTTTCAGATGCTTACATAGTACTAAGAAATCTAAACATAGTCTGGGGGCACATTAGGCTGTAATTGCTATAGAGGAGAGGTCTTTACAAGCATTACCATGAAAACGATCTTCCTCATACAGGATTTGAGAACTAATCAGCATATACTACAAAGATTGAAGAGTAAGTAGATTTTACCCAAGTTAAAGAGACAACACTGATGTATGAAAAAAATAAAGACTAGTATACAATTTTTATTCTTTTCTATTTTTTACAGAGAAGTTTAATGTTCACATTTTTTTACTGAGACAATCTATACTATAGTTTATACTGTTCTATCATCATACATTTTTATGTCCACACATGAAAATAATTTAATATGAACAGTAATGTCAATTTGATATCTATGCAAAGGTAAACATAACGTGCTGGTGATTGATTGGTTTTATGCTAGCAATTTGCATAGGAATACAGTCTGAACATTATAGCCTGAGATATTGTCTCCCTCTTGTTTAGAAAATAAGCAGAATAATTAATTAAAAAGAAATAGTCAAGCTATTTTTAGTTCCATACTACACAAGCAAATACGTATGGAAATAAAGAGCCAGAACTTAATAGTGAAAGGTAACTGAATCATACTGATTTTCCTGTTAATTCTCTCTGAACTCAGCTAGCCAGATAAGCATAAATTGCAATCTGTCTAGCCATTGAATAAGAGAAGATAAAAGATGAATTATTCCTTTGAACTCATCTTTGACAGGTGAAGTACTGACAGTATTGTAAGGCAGACTTTCTCATCTTATTAAAAAAATTAATAAACAACCTTCATCTTTTTACGTACTGTATTGCTACTAATGCACCTTGAAAAGTGTAAACACGTGATACAAAAATTTCCCTCATAATAATGTTTCCTAAATTAGCTGTGGTTTTGTTTGTTTATGAATTGAGAAAGAAGAGTTTGAAATGCAAAGCTTGGCAAGGGGCAAAATAAGATTGTTCTGGAAGCTGTAGAAAGTATGTTCCATAAAGAAAGGTGGATTTGCTCAGCATTGGTGAAGGAGTATTTTTATAAATTAACCCAAGACCTATGTCTCATAATTCACTTGACAGTTTATCAGCCCTGAAAATGAATTCAAGCAATTTAGATGAAGGATGAAGGCAGTGGCTTCAAAGCTCTATGAGACAGCTCAGAAATACTCCTTGAGTTTAAGCTTTTTATGTTCTAAAGGTTAATGATCCCCAGTCATGCCTTCCATTGGGTTTTATTAGTGTAAAATCTAGCCTGCAAGACTACACTGGAAGTAGAATAAGAAAGGTAAATAGCATGAAAGGTAGTTGTTTTCAAATCAGGCTATCTTGTGATGTTTGGTTAAAGTAGGATGGGTTTATGAGTCTTCAAACCACTCTGAGGAACAACCATGACTGCAGGAAAAATCATATATTGGAGATGAGTTTTCTAGGCACTTTCAGTATCTAAACAATATTCTATCTGGAACAAAACTTTCAAATATTATGCTGATGCCTGATTCTCTACACAGATATTTTCAGTACTAGTGTTAGCGAGGCGGTTTTTTATTCACACAGAACCTCCAAAGTTGATTCTTCAAAGTTTTAATTCATATTGTGTAAATAGAACATTTTTCTGTCATTAAAAGATATACTTAATAAATGTGGCAAAACTGAATGTTATTACTTTTTTTTTTTTTTTTTCAGTTCCCATCAGGTTATGGGAAAGTCAGGCAGAATAGTAGAAATTATAGAAACTGAAGTGATAGAAAGCAATTCGACTATGATTGGTACATAAAAAATCTTAATCATTTATTATAATTACCTGGACTTTCTTATTTTATTCTTATTTTTTCATCAGTTGCCATGATAAAATGGTCGTCTTCTTGCATGAGTTTCTGCTCTACAACAAAATTCTGTTTAGAATCTCACATGATTATTATGGTAGTCTTTCTAATATTCCAAATGGTTTTTTTTAGACTACACCCTGTTAAACCACTTTATGCCATACTGAGAGCGTGCATGAAACGATTCCTGGATATGCTGTGGATTAACAGATATAATATCATAGTCATATCGCAACATGAATGCCACTACATGGTTCTGTCATTTGAGTCATAAGGTTGATACATTTGATAATAATAGTTGTTCTTCCTGGCCCAGCCCAGTGATGATCACTTGGACTTCCAGCTCTAGTGAGTTCACCACTAAGAAACTCAGCCTGAGGCCTAGGCGTAGTGTTCAAATTGAGACCTCGCAAGTGGAAACATTACTCACCCTGGGCTTGCAAGAAGCTCTACTGAAGTACTGGTGAGGCTAGATCATAATTAAAGAAATGTCAACAAATTAGTATGATGCCTAGACTCGCCCCTACTCTTTCCTATTGAAGTTAAATGATTTACAAGTTCCTGGATATTGGTTACCTTTCCTCAGAATATTGCCAATGCCAGTTTTATTCCAGTTTAGTTCACGTGTATCAGTTGTAAAAAACACACACACAAAAAAAAAGACATGGAAATGGCAGGTTTTCTGTGTATTTTGGGTGGCTCAAAAAGTTAACGCACCTTAACCTTTTTCAAAATGTACTCATATTTTGTATTGCTGTAATGGGGAGAAAGAACATTGAATTCTTTGATTTAATCAGGTTATCTATTTTAAGGCAACTGTACTAGAAGCTTGCTGATAACAAAATCAACCAACAAAACCTATACTGTGAAGCAGCACTTGAAAAATGTATGCCCATCTTCTTGCAGTCTCACTCCTAGTCCAGGCACTTGAGTGTGTATGGCTAATCTGAGAGAGCAGTGTTTCTTTTACTAAGAAATATGCCTGCCACTTCTAAATCATTAATTCAGTTAAATTTTCCTCTTCCTTTGATAATCTCTGTAATAACTTGTGATATGAATTTTGACTTTTTTTAGACTTTGTACCCTAAATAAATGCTAGTAATTTCATAGTAGACAACAGAGGTTATTGCTCGAGGATGTTTTTCTTCCTGCTGTAAAAACATGTTATGTAAATGATTAGAGTGCATTACAATGGTTCTATTTTCTTTACAAATGAGAGGGAACATATTGAAGTAACACAAAACTGATGAAAAGATTCACTTACTCTCCAAAGACAGGATAAACAAAATTCAAAGAGATTAATACATATGACATGTCATAAGATAAAAGAGAGCTGCAATTTCTCTTATTTTATGAGAAATAGAAAAGCCCATGCAATGCTTTCTCAACACTAAAGTAGTCCTTATATTTTCACTTCTTCACAGAAGCTGCTGCTAGTTATTTAGTCATAGATTTTTGTTTGGCCCAAGGGAACCATTGTGATCAGCTAGTTTGAACTCCTCTATAATCTTTTCAACAGATTTTCTATTGCTAGGAAGCATGTGCACAGAATAACACACAGCATAATTGATTTTTTGTTGTTGTTTGTTTCTTCTTTCACATTCAGGGTATCTCAAAGCACTTTACATAGTAGTAAATCACAAACTGATCAAGCAAGTGGTTTGCAGAAAAATAGTCACCAGTGTTGCAACGGTACCTGTATTTAATACTGCACTGGAAGTGATCACAAATCTCTGAGACAGAGATGATTCAGAACTTTAAGGAGAAAGATGTGAACTTCCTATCAAACTATAAATCTAGCATTCATTTACCTCTGAGATATTTTAAAGCCATCAAAAAAACATATTTAATACGCATTTTTTCCTAGTTTCATTTTTAGAGTTAATCCTTTCTTTGTACAAAACAGTTTCCTTTCTGTGACAGAAAGGGAAGACATATTAATTTTTCAATACAGCAAAGAATGCAAGTGCAAATTACCTCAAATCAGTTAGAAAATAAAATTTTGTTTAATCCAGAGATAGCCAAAAGGGCATCACTTCATTAACATGAAAGAATATGCAGTGTTATTTCTAAAGTACTGTGAAATGTTTAGATAAGTAATTCAGAGACTACTTGACATATTCAAATCAAGCAATGCACTGCATTTTTTCCTCAAAGAATTTTACTATTCTGACAGCGAAACATCTATAATCTAGAGATTTATTTATTATCTTCGAGTTCAGTTTTTATTTTTTACTTTCTAAAAGGTGGATTTTTTATTGTTAGAACAAAAGATTTGAATTAGGAGATACACTTCCTTTACACCTCGCAATCTGAGAGTGCTCTAGATGCTAACCTCAAACAGGGAAGGAACCTCGAACAATTCTAACTGTGTTAGAGAGTTTGTTATTGTGTATGATTTGGCCCTGATCATCAAGGCCTGTAAAGGGGATATCAGATTGGCATACAGCTATCATGTCATCATACTCGATGCTTCAATATGCAGGAACTTCAACTAATTCTGAATGTTACCCTGTTCAGTCCTGTGTACATGCCCCCACACTCACTTGGAGACTTCTGAGTTAAGTGAAAGGCCCACTTTATCCACAAGATAAAATATGATTTTTCTTTCATTAGTATAACTTCAAAAATGGGTGTTTTTTAATAAAAACACACATGCAACAGCATGAAAGCTTGGCAATGTCTCTAGAAATACCATTATTATTTCTCCTAACATAGTAGGTATACAGCTACTGATTAATGAAAGTTCCGAACTGTGAGAAAATACATACCATTCACAGGGTATGTGGTAAGTGAATCTGATCTTTTCAATAGAATGGTCCATGCAGGATTTCAAAGAGTAAATCTTGTGTCAATTCTAGGTCTTCTTGACCTAGAGAATATTCCTTAGAAAACATGAAGGGCAAAAAGTTTGAGAATAAGAAACCTAAATACAAGTGTCTACACTTAAGCTGAGTGTCTTAACTACCATTACAGTCAACAGAGATTTTTCAGCACAATAAAAGATTCTAGAGTCTACTCAACTGAAAAATCCTTTTTCTTCAGAGTGAGCTGGAGAGCTACTCTCCTTAGATTTCCTTTGCGTCTGTAGTCAGCTATAGCTTTTGTTATGTCTTTGTCTTTTGAAGTGGAAAGTTTCTACTCACAGAAATTACTTCTATAAGTACATCCTCCATAACTGCTTACTTTCATAATCAGCTCTATATTTCTTTATTATACTTCTTACACGTTCTGCTCACTTGGATTTTGTGGTAGCTTTTCTAGAACTTGAACTAGTCTTAATGTTGATTTCTGCATACCTTCCAAATGCGTAGTTTTTACTAAGCAGAGCACATTTGTTACTTCTGTTATGAAACTTCTTTTCTCTTAGGCTACTGAAATCTCAAAATGACGTTTTCCAAGTAACTTCAGCTAATGCGTATCACAGGCTTTAAACAAGATATGGTGGCATATAAAACAAGGCTCAACTCAGTTTTGTTTCAGTAGCTTAAAAAGTACATTAAACTCATTTTCCTATCATATTAAAGGCAAAAACTGAGACAGCAAAAGTAGCCATATAGGGTTAACTCTATCATATCATTACTTTCAGTGATTTCAAAGGGGTCACTCATGCAATAACCTTGGTAGGTAACCAAACTTATGTTCACTATGAATCACTACAATAAAAACTTGATTGTATTCTTAACTTTTTAGTATTCTATTACTTGAATTCATATTTGAAAGTGTTGAATGCTAAAACCTTCTGGTACTGGAAATTTAGGCTAATAATTTTCAGTTAGCCTATTCCATAGTAGATAGATGCCCTAAATTCCCCACATGGCCTCTAGTCAATTACAAGTAGTATGGACTGTTGCTCTGATTGAGAGAACTAGGTCAGATGGGTGATTGGTCTGCTGACAGGTTTCTCACCGGTACTGAATTTTCATGAAGAAACAATATACAATAAACATAAAGAAGGGAAAAAAAAGGACCTTCATTGAGAGATCTTAAGCTGTAAATTTTAGTAAGTTTCACTGCTTCGAGCTGAAGAATAATAAAAAAAGCTCTTATGCATTTAATGAAATTATTTAGTTAGTATGGAAAAGAAAGAACTCATGCAATCTGTTCATCTGGCTCAAACACATAAAAATGAAAGGTAATAAATTATAGTACTGAAGAAGTTACTAAGAGAAATCCATGAAAAGTATTAAATCAAGTTAGATCAAAATAACAGAAATCTTATAAATCAGGGTTTTTATAAATGCAGATAATATTCAAGGAAAGCTCTTCAAAATTCTTGTTGTTTGGATGACTAAACTTTTTGTTAGAAGTATAAATGCAAAATCCAAGATTGGAAGTACTGTTCATGCTTGCAAGCTACACTGCTATCTATTGGATTTCTGTTTCCCTGCCATTTTCAGAACACAACATTGCTATTGAAAGTTAATAGGCACAGAGTTGAAAATTACTTTTAAATGCATATTTTCTTTAAAGCAAAGCATGACTTAATGAATTAAATACCTGTACTATTTCTGCTTAGAGTGATGTGTTCTTCCATGAATATTATTAAGTGAAATCTCCAGACGTAACAGTACAGCTGCAATTCAGAAGAGGCTGGGTATGTATATTCTCATTGACCTAGTTGTAACACATCTGTTTAATAACCACGTTCATTAACTACGCATGAACATAGATTTCATTTGGTGACACTTTTATGACACAAAGTAGGTCAGCCAAAACAGAGGTAAACAATTTGTAAAATATTTGCTCTTAGTAGAAACAAAGCTATTTTCTATGAGTGTACCAATAAGGACATGCTAAGCGAATGCTGGGGAAAAAAAAAAAATCACTCTAAAAATATAGAAGTAGAAAATTAGAAAGCTAGGAAAAGCTGAACATTCACATGAAAGTCTGCTGGGTCTCAAGAAATGAAGAATGTTGCTGTAGGCATTTCATCTTCCTCATCCATCAAATTCACCAAGTATGTCTAATCAGATCTCTCTGCTTTCCGATGGTAGAGTGACTATATAATATTTGACTAAATATGTGTCATTGAGATATCCTGAGTAGTCTTTTTGTCTAAGTTAAATGGAGCCTTTTTGCTCATGGGATTTTTATCATCTGGCCCCATGAAGTATTGACATCATATTATCCTACCAGATCAGTGAGCACAGGTAATCTGACAGCTCTAATGAGTTTCATACACACAGACCGAAAATTCAGGAGAATTTCTATTTTAATGTATTCAAAGAAAAGGTCAGTTTACATATTCTGTCACACTGATTCATAAGAGTTGGATAGTACATAATGACTAAAGGCCATTTCCTTCAGTCATTAAATATTTGGTCCTTGTGTTTTTGCAAATTCAAAAGTTAAAAAATATACTTAGGCATATTTTTCTATGCTATTTCCTAAGAAATGTTTAAAAATGTCTAATATTTTCTTTTTCAAAGTTAACAGGTTAACTTTGATAGAAACAGGTTTATTGTCTAACAGGGCACCAGCTGTTCAACTTCTGGACAGATAAAATGGAGATCCCTACATGATTGTGTTTCAAAACATCCTCGCTAGTCTTTAGAAGGACTGACCCAAATTCTAAAGACTGGATCCAAGCTAAAAGAAATATTCATATTCAATCCTTATGTAGGAGAGTTTGTATGACAGCCAAAAAATAGCACTGAAGATCAGGAAGCGCACATGAAAGGGCCAGTAAGAGAGGGAAAACAATTTTGAAATTGTATGTGGAAGGCACATAATTCTCAGGGACCAGGAACATACTGATATCTAGACAAAGATATATATCCCAATATATTTTCTCATTCAAAAAAATATGTACTTTTGAAAAAATGGCAATATTTCTTATTTAGAATGTAGGGAACTTCAAAGAACCATAATTATCTTACAAAATACTATAGAATCATAAAGTCATAGAATGGCTTGTGTTGGTAGAGACCTCAGAGATCATGTTAGAGAGAATGAGCTGGAATTTTCTTATTTTGAAAACATGAATAAAGCTCAGTGACATACTCACATACATAAATGGTCTTTTTAAACAAAACAGTAAAACCACTTTATAGCATCCATGACAGAAGCTATGACTGTGATAGAAAGTATTGGCACATGTTACCGGACAATTACTAATTGTATTGGTGTATTTTAAGCCATTAGAAACAGCGACATATGGAAATGACCCAGTAGTAGGATGGGAAAAAAATGTTTGCACGCATAGCCACAACATGCCTGATCTGGGGTGAATTCACAGGGAGGTTTCACAGGAGCTGCTTCAGTGTATTTGGATTTAGGTCAGTGGTATTAATACTCTAGTCCTATATTTTATCAATACTCTATTTTTATATTCAAAACAAAACAAAATCAAAACTGAACAAGAAATCTAGTCAAACACAAAAATTGTAAACTATTATTATATTTAACACTAGGCAAAAAAAAAGTAACATAGCAAGACCTTCAAACCAGTCTTACATGAAAGGAACTTTTTAGTAGAAAGTTAGAAGCAAGGCTGTGAAAAACAAGTATTCTAAAACATAGTCAACAAAACTTTGGTTTTAAATCCACAATGGCTTATCATATAAACTTGTATCCAGTGTCCTCTCCACAGATTTTGAAAATGGAAAATGTCACTATAAACTGACCTTTTCCTGAAGCATTTGCTAAAACTTTACAAATGTCAAAACAGCAGTCCAAAATGAAGACAGCATCATCAGGAAGGAAAACTCCAAGCGTAGCTGTGCATGCAATTTAACAAAGCATCCAAAGAGACAAACTGTTTTTACTTCCACTTGTGAGACCCTGGTCAAACTAATAATCTAGTAGCAATATATGAGAGTAAGATGTAGACAGAAATGCTTTCCAGTTCTCAATGCTCAACAGCTTTCACAGCATTACACGATTTTCAGAAAAAAAAACCAACAAAAATAAATTAGGAGAAAAGCAAGCTAATAATATTTAATTGCCACTGAATAATATGTAGCACCAAATAACATGATGAAAATTCAGAGCAATCAGAAAACAGTACATGTTCTCTAGGCTGTTTATTTTTTTCCTTTTTCATCTTTCATTGTCAAACCTTTTGTCTTTTGTATCACAGTCATTATTAATACATTTCTCTGTCACCACAGTAAATGAATCCTCATTTTGGTTTTTAATGACTACTCACCATGCATCAGGAAGACCTCAGTTTGAGCAGAAGGCTGAAAGAGACAAGAATATGTTGCACTACCTAACCCATGATCCAATCTTGTTTTCTCAAAATTGAGTAACCCTAAAATGATGATTAAAATTATAGGCTTCTCCTATTTAACTATCAAAATATCAGAGAGATAGAATGGAGAGAAATATAACTGTATTTGAATCTAGCAAAACGGCTACTGCCTTTGCGTTTACTGGATAACTTTGAAAAAGAACAGTCATGAGAGATTCTTATGAATGTCTTTGACTAAATGAATCAAAGAAAAAAAAAATCAGTGTTAATCCTAACCTCATTCTTTTGGCAACTTGTCCATCTCATGTCTTCCATACTCGCAGTCAGGTGCACAAGACTCTTCAAATATTTTGACCATATTTTCTTCAGGGTTACTGCAGAAAATCAACCTATCAAACCTCATTCATGAGAGTCTCTAATGTCACTTATGATGCAGAAATACACAATATGAATGTAAGACAAGCAACCAGAATGTCCAAGTGACAGTAGTTAGCAGTAGTCTCAGAATAATTAACTCTAATATTAGTAAGTGGAGGCGTATACCTACAAATGTTTTTATGCAATGTGTTTGAGAAAGATACTACTTAAAAGCATTCATCCCATTATCATCCCAGACTTTAGTTTACTGGAGAGGTGTTGCACTACAATCAAATTCTTAATACTTACAATGACTTCACTGGATTTTAGGAGATCACTGGAGGTAAAATCATTTATACGTGGGGTATCAGTGATGGCAGTGTGACTGTGATGGATGCACAAGTTTGAATGCTGAAGTTTTTTCTAAGAATTCTAGGGAAATAAATAGTTTCTATCAAATATGTACACATTCTATATGGTTAACCATCTAGTCTATTACTTGGGCCTAACTTACTTGTGGCTAAATTACCAACTTGAAACCAAACTTCCTGAAGTTGATGCTTCGAAAAAACATTGGAAAAAGTAAAATGTAACCTTAGTTAATGGACATCATGAAACAAAATCATTTATTGTTAAAGAAATGTAGAGGGAAGGTTGATAAATCCTCATAGTATAACATAAAGATATCCAAACCAGTAAATGAATGTATTCGATTTGAAATATATCTTATACAAAAGTGTGCAGCGCTGGAAATCTGCAGAGAATCAGATTGAGTTGGATAATCATGAAACACACTAGATGTTACATCCTGTTTGAAGAATTATGCCTGCTACACAGCTTTATGGCTGTCTAGAAACCATTAAAGTGCATTTAGCTGGAAGTGAAACAATATTTTTCAGTGTTCAGATGTGGCAGTTTTGAGTGTGAGACAGAAGCCAATTCAGGAACCTCCAAAACACACTTTGGTGTAATAGCAGTGATCCATCCTCCCTAAAGCAGGATGTTTTCTTTTTTTCCACCACTGAACAACTAGCAAAGTGATCAGAGGAGCTTCTGTTGAAACCTGCTTTTTCACTGGCTGGGTTTACAGGTCTTGATTTCATGGATTTTATTGAGGCTCGCCTGTTCAGCACAAGGCTCTGTCCCCTTAATTCATGCATTATAAGGCATGTCCTCTGCCTCATAAACAAAGTGGGATTTTGTTTCCATAGAAACAACAAGAAACCTGGAACTGCTCCTGTCTCATCTAGTGTGAGGCCCCAGTTTGCTTCTTTAGGAACAGCATAAGGATCTCACACCATGCCCCTCACAGAGGGGATGCAACACCAACACTATTCCACCTCAAGTCTAAGTCTCTGAACTTTTATTTAAACTATGAATTCAACTTCTTGTTCCTATATCTATCAGGATGCAAGCCAGAAATTTTATATTTCATAATTATGCTTTTATTACTTCATTACCATAATACAACTTTCATCTCCAATTGTTTTAATATTTACTTAATTCAGAACTGGTCATTTTTATGTGTAAAAAACTGTAGGTTTTTTTGCCAAATAGTAAAATTATTCAATAATACCAAAATTGAGTGGAAGAAATCATATACATAGTATAGTAAGGCACCAATACAGTCTACCATGTAATATTGAAACTGATCTAAATAGAAGAAACAGTCATTTTTATATCGAGATTTCATTTTCTTCTCAGTTTGCCCATACAATTGTACATTGCCCATACAATTCATACAAAATAATTTTTGTTTGCTGCATTTTTACTAGTTTCCTGCAGTGTTTTGAGCCCTTTGAATCCTCAGTATTCGGCACTTGTTTCACAGTGATTTCCTGAGACTACAGGACTACCTGACGTTCTTAATTCAAGTCCCTAATAGTTACCATATTTAGCAACTATACAATATTTTTGTAATGATCATATATTTGCACTATCAATTCCTTAACTCAGTGCTTCTACCTATGACCCATGCCTAAGACACTTTTCTGCCCTTTCCCACATCCACTCAACATGCATGGACCTTGTTTCAAAATGTAGACATGAAATTGTACAACTGTACAGTAATCTCACAACTACATTCATTAGAAACACAGACATTCTGTGTATCTTCATCAGCAAGTGACCTGTGAAAAAGCACAAGTGAAAGAAAGAAGGGAGATCTCTGAGGATTTGAATATGGAAGGCTATGGTATGGTTTACAAATTCTGTATTTTTATTTTATTTTTCATAAAGTAGCTATTTTGTTAATAATCATTAAGCTTACTGTCAAAATTCACTAACGTAGCTTAATTCCTGATCACACAGCTTTCCATGTTATGAATTCTGTTGTTTTTTAATATAATTTTCCATTTAGTTTTTATTTACCTCCCTTATGATCAATATTTGCTAATTTCTATTAACAGGTACCATAACTTAGCTTGAATTTATTACATTGCCTCTCCTGTTGAGATCTGCTCTTCCAAAAGTTTACACTATTAGTCAGCTGAGTGGTTTCACTGACTTCAGAGGGCAAAGAGTACTTTTGATTAACAACTACTCAACACAAACATCAGATGCAGAAAGTCACTTTACTTATCACGACTTTCTGCCTTGTCCCTTTTCACACTTAAAAAAAGTCTTGAACTTTTACAAGTTGTTTTTGTTAGACTCAATAGATGAGAAAAAAAAATATAGCCTGATATAAATAAAACAGATCACATTACAAAAATTCTGAGCCTCAGATGTAAAACTGAACTGAGACTCAGGGATAGAAACAGGACATAAAGAAAACAATTCTGCCCTGTGCAGGGCTTGGGTGAACTAAAATGATACACAAATCCAAATCTCTCAGTTGATTCGTGTATTGTTTGAGTCTCTATACAAGACTATCTCAGACTATGTTGTAAATCCTGGCAAACCAGAGGCTTCTCACAGACATTCCTGGCCACACAATTCATCACTTTGGGTGACTTAAGGGCCTTCATGAAATACAGCAAAAAGACTTCACTTATCATCTATAGAACCACTAAAATGCTGGCACCACCTTCAGCGGATTTCCTAACCAGACAGGAACATGAAAAATATGAAACCTACATGCCTATCAGGGATACACAGCTCTTGTTTTCAAGTGGCACAGTACAAAATAAAACAAAAACTTTTACTACATCAAATAGAAGAAGCTCTGTGTGCTACAGATTGCACTCTTACTGGTTAAATTAGGATAATCATGCCAAGAGTTCACAGTGTTCTACTTCTTCCAAAATCCCATCATGAATATAGGTCCTGTTATCAATTACTTTAGCACAGTACTATGATTACAGATAAAGAATTGAACTTGCAACTGAACAACAGATATACTGCTACAGTATCATGATTTATATAACATTCATATACAAACCCCACCTCACAGCTACCATTGTTCTTGGGAATAAAGAATGATCAAATCAAAAACCACAGCATCACCAATAAAATGCTGAAGATACGGAAATATCTTCCTGTTCATCTTTTTTTCCTGAATTTCTGAGATGTCTAAAGACATATATATATACTTTTCCAAATATATTTTTTCTCATTTAACTTATTCTGACCTATCCTACACAAACTCATGGTCACAAAAGCTCACACTAATTTTTATGGAATCATATCAACATGCACTTTTTAAATAATACTCTAATCCCTATTGTTAGTTGAAAAAGTACCACTACAATGCATTTTTGCATTCTAAAGGGGGTAGGCATTTAAAATAAGTGGAGCCAAAATTTCAGTGAGATAACTTTCACTCTTAACTTAAGGCCTCATTATTACAAATATTAAGATCAGGAGATCAGACTGTAATTGAAGTCAAGGACGGACAGGATCATTTAATGTTTAGAACACAGAATGAGGAACAGGAAGATATAACTTCAACTACCTGTTCTGATTTTTTGTGGTTTTGGCTATGTTATCCAATTAGTTTGAGTGAGTTTCATCCTAATTAAAAATGTAGTTTGTAGACTTCTACTTAGTTTGTAGAGCTAGTTACCCTGACTCCCTGTGAATAGGACAGAATGACTCATGCCCTCCACACCCATCTCTCTCTGAGGACTAGAACAAGAGTATAACAACCAGATCAAAAGCAGAATTTTCTTTATAAAAATACAATGGTATGTGAAAGGAAGCTATTCTTTGTTAGAGATCTGGCTAGACTAACAGTGAAAGATATAAAAGATCTTCTATTTTATCTGAATTTGAAAGTAAAATTTAAAAGCCACTTCAAAACGTAATAGAAAACTAAAAAACAAAACAAAACAAAACAAAAAAAACCTCATCAACAAAAACTTTGAAACACTCTAGAGCCACTAACCATTATTTCCCTAACCATTTCCAAAAGTGTGTCTCAGTTCCTAATTGAATAATGGGGCCAAGTGCATTTTCTTGCTTGCAAAGACACCGTAAAGTCACACAATAAAAACTGTGAAGTATACAGATAATACTATAATGAGATCATATAAGTATCTGGAAATGATGTAATATACAACATTGTCTGGATATGATCTTGAAAAAGTGCTGAATGGCCTCTAAATTGAATGAAAAAATCCTCTTTGCTCTATCATTATAGTGAGAACGAATCCAATCATAATTTGAGAAATGTAAATTTTAAATCCTTCATATTATTTCTTTCAGATAAGATGTGAGAGTTGCCTATATACATGACCTACATGCATTTCTCGAAATCTTCCTGTTTATCTGTCATCTTCTTTCATGAAGTAAATATTTGGCAACAGGCAGATTGGCAAGGAACTAAAGTAAACAGAACAACAGCTTTATGACCTTTATCATTCCTTGGTCAAATACTGATTTTCTTCTTCCTTTTTTCTATATAGAAAGTTTATACATCTCTTTATGTTGCTGGGTTAAGGCAATTAGGAGAAGTAAAGGATTACTAATTTTTTTCTAATTTGTCATTCAACAGCATAATCCCATCTCACAAAACAAAATACAAATGTACTGCATGTATATATATATATTGTTTACATTAAAAACATGTTAAGTATGTAAAAGACTTACACTTAACGTTAGCTAGAATCATGCTGATGTATTTCCCATTGGTGGTACTTGCAAGAGTTCTAGACCTATGGATCCATGGGACAAAGGCGGGTCCATGAATTTTGTTATTTCAGAACTTATAAGAAGCAGAAATGCATTCTGGATTTTCCACTTGAGCAGGTACATGGCTCAACTCATCATAAGCACTACAAAATCATCTTGCTGGCGCAATTTATGTAGGGCAGTATTCACAGAAGGAAGTGAAGATTAAGCATGGCTGGGAATGGGTGCCAAATGCCTGGCTGCTTTTTAGATTCTAGTCAGAACATCCAGTTTAAACTCTCTAAGTGAGGTCAGCAAAACACAGGCCAAAATGTTACTTGATCAGGAAATAAGCATGGTCAGATTCATTTACTACACTCACAAATGTGAACATTTGTTTTCTATTTCACTCTGGACTGCGGAAAGGCAGAAATTCTGGACCTCTTTTTTGTTCATTTATCTTCTGATATAGAATATCCAACAAATATTATGTTACAAATAAGAATGTGAAAAATAGAAAAAAAATACAGTTAGTAATAATATATTGATTACACATTGGATTTAGTTTATGCTTTAATGATTGGCAGTAACAACAAAAAAATATTTTAATCTCTGTCCTTGTTCTTTTATGCCTGTCCTATCGCATACCTTTGCACTGGCACCAAAAGCATCAAATCTCAATTCAACATAAATAATAAAAAAATGCTCCATATAGAAGAAAGAGCCCAGAAGCTTGCGAAACTGCAATCACCAACATGAAATCATTAATACAAATCCAGACAATCCATACAATCATTGATCCATACAATCAGTAATACCAATTCATACAAATCCACTTCAGGTTGGATATTAGGAAAAATTTATTCTCAGAAAGAGTGGTCAGGTGCCCAGAGGTGTGGTTGAGTCACTGTCCCTGGAGATGTTCAACAAACATTTAAATGTGGCTCTAAGGGAGATGGTTTAATGGGGGAATATTGGTGGTAGGTGGATGGTTGGACGGGATGATCTTGGAGGTGTTTTCCAACCTTGGTGATTCTATGATTCTATGATTGTATATACAACTCTATAAATCAAATACACAACACATCACTAATTCCTACTGAAATGGAAATGTGATCTAAATAATTGAACAGAGATCAAATTACCCTCCTGTATTTTACATGTGGCACTTTACACATTTCCTTTAATACTGTATGATGTACCTTGCATTTACTTTAAGAAATTATTATCCATTCCATCACTTAGAGTAACACAGTAGCAATTCAAATCAAATTACTAATGTGCAAAATGAGAAATATTTTAGATGTCAGCAATGGCACAAGTTACTGTAGACCAGCAATCTCTCTGCACAGACGCACCATGCACTATATATATGGTAAAGTGTTTAACAACAACAACAACAAAGTAAAAGCTTCCTACGCAGTTGGTGAAAATGCCAAAAAAAGGGAAAAGTTCTCCAGAAAATGTAAGGGCCATATAATGCATCATACAGCATTTCTCCTACAAAGAATAATCTCTTTATGAACACTTTGTAATAATTACTGTTTTGTCCCTGTCCTCCAGATCAGCATAGAGTACTTTTTACCTCTAGCAATACCTATCATTGCATACATTTGCTGAAGAATTGTATGTAACCAAAATAAACCCAGTTCCATGAAAACTCTTGTATTAACAACCAGTTCTGAATGACCATTAATGACCTTAAAAGAAAAAAAAAAGTTCATATTGGAAAGCTAAGCTGAGTTCAATCTGAAAAAGAAAGTACTGTATGGCAGTCCATGAAAAAGGATTAGCTTGTTAATATGCCAGTCCTTCTGCAATTTTAAGTCTAGAAATGCATATAAGTAGAACAGAAACAACTAGTGTGCTTCAGTAGTAATGGCCAAGGCAGTTGCCAAGTCTCCAACAGATGCTGGGTTAGACATTTGCTCTGTTTCACAGCTGTGCATGGGTCTGAAATGCTACCACTGGAAATACTATGCACATACATCTTGGAAAAGCTTTAAAAAAATCGTCAGGTTTTGCATTTTTTAATGTTTTCTTACAGAATACATCACTGATGTGTAGAAACAACAGAATGTCACAGTGCAATACAGGAGCAGAACTAAGGCTATCTGATAAAGACCTGGGAAGGATTTTGAGTTCAAACTGCATGCTACATCTATTTCATGCACTTGCTGACTTATAACAGTTCAGAAGAAACAAGAAATGATTACTCTAAGAAACCTATTTAGTGATCAACCTACATGGTGACATTTTATCTGTAAGGACAACAACAAGAAAAAAGAAAGCAGTAAACTATAGAATATTGACTGAGCCTTAGAATGGTACCTCATCTAAAACCATATTCAAGAGACTAAAAATTTAAAGAGAAAAAAGAAAAAAGTAGAAAAAAAAAAAAAAAAGATTTTCTCCTTTTTAAGGACCTCACATAGAAAGGAAATCTCTTCCCACTTTTATTTTGGTGAGTAGAATGCCTTAGGGTTGCAATCTGTTATCCATCCTCCAAAGGACATGTGCCAGTCATTCAAAGAAAGAGTGCTATCTGTTATTATGACATTTAATTGTGATATTTTACAAGAATCACAAAAAATACAAAATCCTAATTTTTTACTCTGGCCACTTTTTTCATAAAGGGACAATGATCTGTAATATATACAGACTTAGAACTTTGACATTGTTATTGGCAATCCATCCTTTAAATAAGGCGGATGTGAATTGATGCTACAGAGTATAAAAAAAGAGGACAGAAGTGGAAGAAAACCAAGAGTTAAAAACTCACAAAATAATTAATAGCACTTATATAGAAAGTCCTTTGCTTTACAAACAGCATATGATGGTAATGTATTCTTACTTTGCATTGTCCTGTATTTCTGATGCTAGTCTATTCTACCACCCTGGGTCACTTGCAATGTACTGTATTAGAGTTCCCTCTACTGGCTGAGTTGCTGAAGCTGTTCCTAGGAGTTCATGTTCTAAAGAAATGTAAACGTTTTGCTTAACTTGTAGTCACTAGGTTTAAGAAGTTGAAGTTCTTATGCTGAAAAACGAAAGCCTTCTCTTAGTGACATAGTGAACTGGAAGACCAACCCATACACATAAACCAAGAGATTTCCCCAGTCAATTGTCTTAGAAAGATCATATTGTTAAATTTGCTAACAACACACTATTCCATACAAGCAAATGGATAACTTTCTCATTCTTTTCCACAATAGATATTTAGGAAGGTCCTATAATCTGAAAATCTCAGGGAAATAGCATCTTTACTGTATAAAATATGCAGGTTCCATATGCAAAGGTTGCTTAGCCAACCATTTAGGAAGTTATATTTTCAGTCACTGCATAAAAATTCATTGAGGTGAAAGAGGATTCCAAACATGGCTTCCTAAAAGAAGTCTACAAGTTTAATCAGTCTTTCTCAGGGTCAAGAGTAATTTCTTGGCCATGGAACTTTGCAGCTACTGTTAAAAGTTTCAGATCTTTTGTTATCACACATCTTTTTCATCTTTAGTATTAGTTTGACACATTCAGAACATATTGTAACAATAGTTTTTGGATCTCAGAAAAGAGTGAGCCAGATGCCATTCAAAAAATTTGCTGTATTCATATGTTCATTATGCCTGAAGATGGTGGATGAGTTACTAAGAGTTCACCTGGCATTCAAATGTCCACAGAACAGAAATACATGAAGACACAATACTAGTCAGGCAACAAATGTCACACCAGCAGGAAAAATTCCTTTACTAAACTATGACAAAAGAAATACCCTGCTTTGAAAATTAATTATCAGAAAATTGTGAAAGGACAAGCAGCCATAAGGTCCTTTCACATTTCATTCTCATGCTAATTTAGCATACAACACTAAAATCCACAGTGAAGTCTAAGCTAGGCCCAACTTTCGCTTCATAGACTAGAACATGTACTGCATGTTCTCTGGAATCTTGAATAAGATTATTTAATTTTTGGTCTTTATCAACTTTCATGTCCAAAGTACTGACAGAAGGACAGAGTTTCAATATCAAGTATCTATATGGAGGAAGTAAGGTGAGAAGAAGGGGTATACAAATTACAGATCAGCTAGGAAACAGTCACAGAACATCAATGTATGTTTGTACTCCCCAGGGTCCTAATAAAGAACTGAGACATCAGTAGAGTTGCACATATTTAGATTTTGCCTTAGATTGAATTTGTTTTTAAAAGAAATACTTCATCTTTAGCATCTTAGTGAGGATAAAAAGTTAACCAGATTCTTATAGGGGTAAATTACTCTCTGCTGCAGATCCTCAAGTCCATTTGAGCTGAATGTTCAAGCAGTGCCAATATAATTCACCCCACTGGTACCTGTGGTATCTGCAACTGAATGAATCTTTCCTGACTAGTTATACCACAAGTGAAGAGTCTGAATCTTCAGAATATATTATGTAGATGTTACATAGGGCTTTGTATTTTTAAGTTCTTAAGTTCAGTCTTTACGTTCAGTTGGTGGCTTTATCCCTTAGTCATGATCAAACATTTTGTATTGCATTGCCCTCCTAAGACTTAATCCTAGAAAACCACCTACAAATACTTTCCATATATCTGATTTCACTAATGCTAATATAACAACTCAGATTTCAATCTAAATCTTCATTCAACTGCTTCTGCTACATTAGGCCCTTAACTGTCTTTTTAAGGACTGATGTATTTTGATGGTGTCAGTTCAGTAAACTTGCATAAGATTAAATAATACTTAAAAGTAATTAGGGGGTTTTATGTATTAACTATGTTAAGTACATGCTAAGACAAACAGACTATATGGTGACATCGCACACGTTAAAATAAAGCTGACTGGCCTGTGCTATGGGAATTCAGTCCTCCATGAGTTTAGGTGACAGAACACAGAGATAGCTGCAGGATCAAAATAGATTGTGGAATAGAGGTAACAAAGGACAAAGCAAAAAGAAAATACAAGGTTGGAAGGGTAAAATTTGGCCAGGGCTAACTTTAGCAAATCCATCTATATATCACTCATTCTGCATATAAGCTGTCTGCTATTGAAAAGATGACACTAGATGATTTAGCTTATTTGTAGGGAAAACGAATACCGTAGAAGAACGGAATGCCTGGCACCAGCTAAACTTTTTCTTTTTGTCCAGAATATGGAATTTATTTATTTTCTCTCTTTCTCTCTCTCTCTCTCTATTTTTTTTTAAAGGTAAAGAGTAAGCTTTTTGTCCCTCTTAGATAAAATTGTATTCATAAAGTCCATGAAACTGGTTGAAAATGTAAGAGAACATTTTTGATAGTTATGAGGCCAGTATAATTCTGTACGATAGAAGTCTCTACCCTTTGATTCTTGCTAGTGATGACTGCAAATATAAGAAATGCAACTGTTAGCTAAATAAGCAGAAAAAGAAAACAGCCAGATGACAGCATCAAAAAGCTGTTTTTGCTGTGAAATTGCTGACCTGGGCCAGTGACAGTAACAAACATATAAAGGTGCTGTATGACTTGTAGCATTAGGAATAATGGCAGTAAATTCCTGATACCAAAGCATGCACAATGAAGGGCATAAAAGATTTTATAGTAGTCTGATAAAATATGAGAAATCTGATTTTGATTGACCTTAACATTAGTATAGAATGATATGAATTAAACAAGCCAATGTTAATCTTTTATGCTGAATTAATTTTGTTCAGATGTAACTATCCTCACAGGTGGACATAAATGCACACAGTTCTCTAAGGAAACACTCATTTTAACAATAAAACAAAAATATATTATGCCTAATTCATTTTGATGCTTAGGTTTCTCAGATAAAATTTGCCTAAAGTTAATGTTTGCTTTATTTTGTAATGGTTAAGAAGGAGCAGAGAAAGAACAGAGAGGCACATGTAAGCTGAGTTTTCACATTCAGATACATTAGTCTGAACATTTAAGTAGTAGAGATTTTAATTATATTAAATAGCTGCATCAGACATCTAATTTTACTGCAGTTGCTCCTGACCTGCAAAGGAATCAGTCCCAAAACATTTGGCATTCCACATGCACCTTGCCGCTGATGCCAATGGCCATGGGAAAAGGAATTACAACTGCTTTGAAATTCTTCTCTTTCCCAGCAAACCTATGTTGTATATCACTGCACAGAATAAAAATATGTAATTTTTTAGTTTTGTACTTTTATCGTTGTCAGAAATGTGAATATTTTGAAGATCTATTTAAACAGGTAGGGATTTATGGCTTTCTACACTGTGACTTTCCGTCTCCTAAATTAAATGCTTTAGAGTCCTCAAAAAGCTACTCCTTTTTTTCAGGATGCATTTCTAGAGAACCATTATAATGCAAAATATATTGTGTTTCAATTAGATAGAGATGTGTTAATAAAGAACTGTATTATCATTTCATAGAACAACCACATTTTGCTAATTTGTTTCACACCAAACTTCCTAGCTTTAATTAGCAAGAAGAAAATATCCATTCAATCTGATTGAGGATCCCCAGGTACACTCATGTCCGTCTAAGGAGGTTCTTGTGAAGATTATGATAATTAGTAATTACCTTAGGCTAAAAGCTGTTTTTATTCCATTGTCTGGAATGAAGAATTTGTACTGATTCCTCTCAGGAAAGAAAAAAAAAAAAAGGATGAAATATTAAATTTCAAAGTCTGTCTGGATGGTAACATTTATCTCTGCATTTTCTCTCTACTGATTTTTAACACTCATCTGTGATATGCTCATATGCTGAATATAATGGAGGGGAGCACCTATTTCCTGCTTAAGACTGATGATGATAGTCTCATTGGAAAGTGTTCACACACTCCATAACTGTTTTTTGTTTATTTATTTTTTTTCTTTTACTGGCTGCACCTCTTTGATAAGTACTGACATTTTCTACCTAGATAATATGAAGAAAGAAATCACAATTTCATCCTAAACTGCTTTGGAAGCATTAATACATTTCTAGACGTTAATTTTAGTGCCATTAAGCTCTCATGGCAGTCAGATGCTTGATTTAAGGTTCTGTATGACCCAGAAGCACACTCATAAAAAGGACCCTTCAGCTGTCCTTACATTTTAATCAAAGACTTTGAATCCCTCATTACAAGATGATGAAAGAAGCCCTCACAAAATTGAGGGTGCACTGAAGGCAGGCTTGCCATCTAAAACATCTCATGGAGGTAAGGGCAGCCTGAGAACCACAGATTGCCTCTGCTTACACTTGCACCTGATGACACTATGGTGAGGTCCTGATGTCTCTCTGATACAGACTGGAGATTGGTGCAGTTCTCTTCTTTTGATCTTGGGCCTCTTCTATCCATCCCTACCCCAAACAAGCAAACAAAACAAACATGTTGGGAGTGAGACATTTTCTTGCTTGAGCCTTACCTTGTTTTGGTATTTTGACAAGACGAGGTGTCTATCTAAATCTTAGGAATTGTCACTGATCTATGAGAATTCTTTGCTTCACCTTTTGTTGCACTGGTGGCCAGGATGCTGGAATAAGTGTGTGTGTGTTTGTGTGTGTGTAACCAGACAGAAGGGACAAAGAAGAGACATTATCCAAACTGTCCTTCTCAGAAAATTTCACTATGGTGAGAGGAGTAATTGTTCCCAGCCTCGTTTGGATTAACCTCATAACAGATTCTAAGATTTCTTATTACCATACAAGAATGGATCAGGATTCATCCTTAAGGAAAACATCTGACAAGTGCTCTAAGTAAAAACAAGATTTGTGGACAACATAGCCCTATTCATTTTTAATGATCTTTGCATGTTATGCTGATTGAAATTATGCTTGGATGAACAGCATGTGTTAGGTAGGATAGTAGTGGGAAAAGAGACAGATGAGAGGAAGAAGGGAGAGAGCTGGATCTTTAAACTACTTGCTTCCAGGCATTTCTACTTATTGAAATTGTAAAATATGTTTCAAGTGGTTAAGGAATCATCAAAGGCATACGCAGTATGCGGGCAGTACATATATTAGCACATTTTTAAGCAAACTATCACCCATGCGATGGATGGAAGGAAATTACCTATGGACAGATCCATCTTCTCTTTGTATTTGTTCCTCAATTGCTTCTGCTTTAAAAGGTTAGGTTGCATTTCGGTGTTACTAGGTCACTACCAACGTCACCTCGCTTTCCATCAGGATAACAAACGTTCGTTACTAAACCTGCTGTTTCTCCAAATGAAAATGCCCCCTATAAAGGTATCCTGCTGTGCTCAGTTTTCTTACAGGCAGAGAAGCTGCTGAAAAGGCTGCTCTATCCACAAAAGCACTTTCTGACATCAACAGTGAAACTCTCAGCCCTGGTGCTGAGCTGTTTGATCAGAAATAAGAGCCCACAACAACATTCCTGCAGGGTTCAGGATGGCTCTGAGACTCAATAACATAATGCTTCTATGGACAGGAACTTTTATTGAGTTGTTATTACTTTAGGAATGAAATTTTCTTGAGTGGAATGCTGATACATCAGCTTTGATGAAGCTGACAGCTGTGATTATTCTGTTTCATTTGGAGTAGACTCATGTTTCTGCTTGCCAAAATCCGCTGCTGTTTCACCCAAGCCACCTTCTGTGGAAGACCAGCATTTGTAGGTCCAGTTATTCAGTCAAACAGAGATAGACTTTTTAAAAATCTTTCAGGCAGATCTCTATAAAAACAGAAAAACAAGAAGCTAGACTTTGTCACTGACACAGAGAAAGCCAACACTTCACAACAAATGTATCCATGAAATCAATTTACTATTCAAAACAAAATGTACTGATTGCTGTGATGTAAAGCCTTCCCATTGTGTTGTTATCCCTTATCAATCAAACAGAAAAGCTTTCGAAATAAAAATAACACACTGAAAGGTCTGAAGACACAGATAAAACTATTGCTTGTAAATAAGTTTTCCCATTTGAGGCAGTGAAGATGAGGGAAGAGAAAGATCTGAGTAAAGACATTCTATCAAAGATATTATGCCCAAAGATCTATGTAAGAAGCTCTCATTTTGTTCCATCCTGCCTGCTGATACTTGACTGTAACAAAGGAACAACTCACGTGGCAAAAAGGATTGGTGGTTGTCAAGACAATAAACTCCTTACAATCAATCTGTGAGGAACTACAAGATAAACAGTGACTTCCTGGCTTCCAGGAGTGAGAAGAGTCACTTGCAGCTGCTGAATTTTAACTCTTGTAAGGGTCTTTATCATTAAATCTTTATTGTGTTAAAGCGGTTCCCTGGACCAAGGAAGGTGGTAGTTTCAGGGAGTCGGTTCCTTTCGGAGGTAATTAGAAATCTATTGAGATAAACTAGGTACCTGCCTTGTGAGATGGAATGGGAATCCCATTAAAAAGCTTCCTGTGAAAAAACTGTCCAGTTACAACCACTGAAAAGGAGGCAATAAAAGTGAAAAGGAAAAAAAAAAAAAAAAAAAAAAAAAAAAAAAGGAAGGACAAAGCCTCAGGTAATTACTCAGGGATTTTTACTGAATAGATTATGCATATGTACAGAAAAGATGACAGCAACAACAACAGACAGTTTGGATCTACTTTAAGTTGGCTTTTTTTTTTTTTTTCCAAGAATAATGACTTCATAAATAATAACTTCAGGGCCTATTCTGATGTTGCTGAATCAAACCATGACTTCAGATCATGCCTTCACCTGAATCTATGTGCACTGACCTGAACACGTGTGCCCAGGCAGCAATACAATGCTGAGAAGACTTTCAGCTCTGGTCCAATGGCAGGATATAGGGTTAAAAGTTAACAATTAAAGACTTCAAGGGCCATTTCCCTGAACAAGGCTGAGGATGGTGCAATGCTGCACTGCCTATGTGCTGATGCCCAGGTTACAAACAGCTTTCAGTTGTCTTTCATATCCACCAGCAGATACCTGCATAATCTCCTTGGCATGGTCTCAGATTGCTTGAGACTTAACAAATCATGATTATAAAGCTGTTATGAATGAAGTTTATAGCTATAATTGCACAGCATCAGTTCAATAACACCAGAAACAGGATGCATGTTAGAATAAATATATGGGATACAATTTCATCTCTCCTAAGAATTTCTTACTTTGATCTCTATGCCCACTTTTTTGAAGCATCAATACTAGAATAAATTTTGTGTGCATGTTCTACACCAACAGGATGCCTGTGAAGGCAGGAACGTTAGAAAGAAACTCGAGTCTTTTAAAGCCATTTTCAAGCATTCCAACAACTAAGGATGGTTTTGGCTTGTTTTGTTTTTTTTTTTTTAAAAAAAAAAGTTCCCCTAGTATGTCATTAATTGACTGAAGTACAGTTTAGCTGAGTTTTTTCTTGTTTTTATATTAGATTTTTTTTCCAATTGTCTTTTTTTTTTTTTTTTTTTTTTTTAACAGGAATATTGAACTGTGTAGAAATTTTAGGTTTTGGGAATTGTCCACATTTTCTTCTCATTACAGATGCAAGAGGAGTGATGGAGAAGTGCAGATGGCCTTAGCTACCCTGATTAGATCGTTAATGGCTACTAGATGACAGGTTAAGCAAGTTCAAGTACTCTGTAAACTTATAAATACATGGCTTTGAGTGCAGCTTGGGCTATTCAGGTATCTTCCAACTACAATTTCAGTGATTCTGTAGTCTCATCAGGCCTCTCAAATGGCCAAAATGTTACCTAGCACAGGAAATGGAAAGCATGTAGACATCACTGACAAATTTTAAGGGTATTTCATTCATCACAAAAAGGAAAAAAAGACAGAAGTGATGACTGTAATAGATACTTTATCTGTAATTATTTTTCACCAAATAGATTTTTTAACAGTTTTAAAAAATAACATTGTCCTTAACTTGTAAGTATTGATGAAGATAAGACATCAAGCAATCTTTGTGAATGCTTACCGGACTGCTACAGTAGTCGTGACACAATGTATTCCATAAGAAATAAATAATTTTAAGGTTTTCCAGATACAGCGCAACAATTTGGCATGCAAAAAACAAT
Source organism: Chrysolophus pictus (assembly GCA_037305975.1). Lineage (NCBI taxonomy): Eukaryota > Metazoa > Chordata > Aves > Galliformes > Phasianidae > Chrysolophus > Chrysolophus pictus. Next base: position 184,471,637 of record CM074576.1, read on the forward strand.
TTAATTAAAATTAACAATAATTCCGTAGGCCATTTCCTCTTAAATAAATATTCTGCATATTTCAAGTTGCTACATGATCTACTCTGACAGATTTGGAAGTGTTGCTCTTTTTAACAGACTGCAGTGTAAGTCCCCAAATGAACATTTAATACAAGAATGTATTTAATGAAACAATTCATTTCCTCTTCTAGAGAAGCATATTAAAAAACTCATTTTGAAAATAAACAAAGGTATTAGTGGTAGAAAACTGTTTTTTTTTTTTTTTGTTTGTTTCTTTGTTTTTGTTTTTCTTGTTTTTCCCCAGTTTCTCACAACACTTATTTTCCCTTTACAGCTTTTATTTCATTTTATTTTTATTTTATTTTATTTTATTTTATTTTATTTTATTTTATTTTATTTTCTGCATTCCTTTATGCCTAATTGTTAGGGTAGTATTGGATTTGGTGTTTTCTTAAGAATGGTATGCACCAGCCTGCATCATTTATTTTACTGTATGGATACAAAAAGCCTGAGACATGCAAACTGCTGGAATCAGTGTTCTGGCAGGTTTTAACATCGGTCAAATACATTATAGAATTAAATTTTACATTACACATCTAAAAGCAGAATTTCTATTGAAGATGATTTTAAAATTAGATTTGGAATGAATGTTTCAAATTCTTTTTTTTTTTTTTTAATCTGTACAAAAATGTAACTGAAATATTATCCGAAAGACAGAGTTCCTAAAGCAGAGGCATCAGCTTGAGATCACCTTGTTTTTAAGGCTTCTTTATCTTGCTCCTAGCTACCATATCCTACCCATTAATATTTGCTAAAATTTCCACATTTCTTTTCCCTGGGCAATCTGATCTAGTGCTAGATGTAGCAGTTGGCAACCATGTCCATGGCAGGGCAGCTGGAACCAGATGATCTTTGAGGTCCCTTCCAACCCGATCCATTCTATGATTCTACGATTCTGTAATGAAAAAGGCAAGGCTCTGCAATTCAGTGTAACTCTGGGGGAACTGTTCAACTCACATTTCTTTAGCTAAGTCTGATTGGGTTAATTGGGACACATTTTTAAGTTCAAACGTTTTAGCTTAAGAGAGATTTTAAATGGAAAAGATAAAAAGCAATACAAATTATGAGTTTTGCTCCAAAAGTAAAGTGTCTCATTTTATGATGTTGGCCTACGACATCAAAGGCGGATGTTGGTGTGACAGTAGAGTTGAATCTTCCTGCCAATATTCAGATATGTTTTGTGTGACAGATGGGAGTAGAGGGGCAGTCTGACAGAATGGCGTCTGACATGGAAGTGTGTATGAAGCAAAGTTGTGTCACTGAATTCTTCCATGTGGAAAACATTGGACCATTGACGTTCACTGATGATTGCTAAATGTTTATGGAGACCAACCAGTGGATGTGAGTACAGGGAGGCAGTTGGTGATTCGTTTCAGCAGTGGGGTCAGCGACATGAAAGACAAGCTACATTTTAGATGGGCACGCACAGCTATCATCATGAAATGAAGAGCATATCATTCATGCAAATCAGCAGATTACAACCAGGAAAATGTGTGTAGAGCTTGGTATCAGCTTCAGTGCATTGGAAACAATGATGGCAACACTGGAATATTGCAAAGTTTGTGCCAGGTGGGTTCCATGAATGGTAACACAGGAAAGAAAGAACACTGTATGCAAATGTGTCAGGAGTCAAAACTAAAGTTCATGGAGAGGCAATATGTGAATTCCTCATTGAAAGAAAAGTTGAAAACACATCCTTCAGCAAGTAAAGTGATGTGCCCTCTCTTTTGGGATAGGAAAAGAGCGATCCATCTGGATTTCCTGAAACCTGGACAAACCCTAAATTCTGACTACTACATCATGATGCTGCCTAAGCTGAAGGCTTGAACATCCAGAAGTAGGTCAGAGAAAACGACAACCTTCTTCTTGAAGAACCAGGCACCTTCAGACTTCCATCTGTTCCAGACAATGAAAGAAAGATGGATTATGTGGGCAACATTTTCCTAGCAACAACATCATCGTAACTGTGAAACAGCAGATTTTTATGAGTGTAGCACATGGGCTCTTGTTTATTGCTGGCAGAAATGCATAGCTGATGGTGGGACTGCTGAAAAACATTGTTTTGTAGCTGAGATTTTTCTCTACCAGATAGTGTTATTGTGATCTTTGTACCTATTGTAGTTTCCATAGAAATAAATAGGAGGTATTACTTTCAGAGTAAAATGTACATATAACACTGTATGCCAAAAAATTTGAGAAAACAGTGGCTTTAAACACAACTTTCCTAGAATAGTGTTGGATCAAAAGTTGTTGTATACAGCTTTAGATTTTGTTATATGGGCCATTTAAGAATTACTGAGAAAAGGAAGAGGCAGACTTGCTGCTCCTGTAATTGAACCTTTGAAAAGGGCCAAAAGGAGAACTTGAGCTGTTAAAAACAGTATAGAAACATCATAGGCACACATGAAAAAGAAAAAAGGCTCTGCTCTCTGAGGGATACCATGTTTTTCTGTGGAGGAAAGGCATCTAAAATCACGACTACATATGGAGAGGCTGCAGACACTGGCAGCAGACTGAAGAGTGGGTCTGTGTATTTTTGCAAAAAATTCTGCCTTAATCAGCAAACACAACGGAGTGCCTGCATCCACTGTTTTCCATTGTCTTCTCTGCTGATAATATCACTGTTTCTGTGACCCTTAACTGCAGCTTCATGCTTTTACTGGTGAACATGAACATTTACTTTTCTAACTAGTGTACATTTTGGCAAAAACAACCAGAAAGCCTTAGTAGTGGAAATGTGTCAATGTACGAACAAAAGACTTCATGAAAAGTTTTTGTTCAAGTAGGATATGGTATTGCAGAAATGCAACAACAAAAATGATGCCAACATTCCAGATAGATAGCCAGATATCTTAAATCTTTTAACCAATTCATTCAACAGGTATCCAAGGGCAGCCATTCAAAAATGACTCAGTATGGATGATACTCTTGATGTTTTTTAAAGTTCTCCCGAATTAGGAGAACATAAGTAGTGTCCTCACACAAAAATGTCACATTTCTGCAGGGATGTGTTTCTGTTCTTGTCTTCCTGTCCATTTGTTTAGGTGCTCACTCATGACATTTCTATCACTATGATTAACTGAAGTTCAATCTGAGTTCTCATTTTTAGCATTATTTTTAATTCTTCCACCATTGCCTTGACATCCCTATTGCAAAAAATGAGGTGACAGACAGGAAAAACACCTTGTGATTCATTAAAAAATAAATAAATAAATATAAATAAATAATTTTATATATATATATATATATATATATATATATATATATATATATATATATAATTTCAGATACAATTCCTCACACTCAATTACTGTTATGCAGTGGACCAAGGCCTGCATTTATTTGTTCATTTTTCACTGTCAATATTGAACTAGAAATCAGACTAAGTCATCAATGACATGACAGAATTGCTTCTTTACCTTAGAACTGCTCTGACATGGACAGCAGAAACCACTTGACTCAACTCAATCCCCTCTTTGCTCACCTAAAACATGCACATGTTTCTTTGACGAGGATGATGATGGGGTACTAGGGAATATATATCCATCTGACCTGGGATTTTTATACATATTGGCATGGTTGCATAGGCATCTGCACTAAGAATTTTTTTTTTTTTTTTTAATCAAAGAGGCTCTTAGCTTAGTATTACACTTTTAAAATGTAAGTTGTCCTAGCTGTTCACTTCATAGTTAAGTCACAGACTTAACTTGCTTCCTACGTCCATTGCAGGAATGCTCATTTCAACATAATCTTTCAGTGCCAATTTCACCCACCAGCTTTGTTCCAAGTCTAGTTAATACATGGATCGAAACTCTAGATGTGCCATTGTACCACAAGGACTGGGAGAACTGTTTGGCATACAGTTATCTCAGATAAAGCCTTAATCATATTTATAAATTGCCTTCTCTCAAACAGATTAACCTAAATTTGCATGCTTGGTGGTTGAGTTTTTTCTTTTTTTGTTGTTATTTGTTTGTTTTCTGTTTGCTTTTTTTCTCTTCAATATTGATCTATCATCTAATTGTTTTTACTGAACATACATTTAACAACAACAGGAGTTCTGTTCCACTTCAGCTAAGGTTCAGAGTAGGAAGTAGAATACTATATCTGTTACAATTCTCAGGACAGTAATGATGTCATCAGTAATTAAGAAGTTGAACATTTCTGACCATTTCTGTTTTTATTAAAACACAGAAATCTGTTAGACTCCTGCTCTAGAATGACACGTTCTTACATATTAAAAATAAGAATAACACTCAGTACTTCTAAACTAGGTGGAAAACATCCACTTTTAAAACAAGTGTTGTCGCTTTCTTCCTTTCATCCTTTTAATGATGTATAAAATGATAGAGCAGCACATCTTTCATTCCTTCCTGATGGATAAATATTAATTAAATTTGAAATTAAAAAATAAAAAATGAGTTGAGTACAATAGGAACATTTCTTTATTCTGCAAGAACTCATTCAAGTAATAAACAATTGCCACTGCTTGAAATTTTTAAATTCTTTTTATTGTTATTGTAGGAAATACTTCTCTTATAGCAATAAAAAGATTACTACTTCACCACCACTTAAACCTCAGCAATAGTTAACCATTTCGTCATATTGTTCTACTCTGTACTTCATGACATGAAAGACTAAACTAAATTTAGATGGTAATATCTGCTTCATATATTTTAGGATATTAATTAAAAAATAAAATAGAAAAAAATACTAAAACATAGTCATCATTTTTCTGAAACTCAAGTTACTCTTTCTGATTCAGGTTAGGTGCCATATATTTTTGGTAGTTTTTCATGCTGGGCCAGAACAATGCATCTCATTGTACACCTACACAAGGCAGACCTAAAAAATAATTCAAATAAATATATATATATTCCTTATCACTATTTTTTTAATTATTATTTCTTTAAGAAATTAAAAATAATCTTGTAACTGAAGAATTTCAAAATCTTTCCAGTTTCCATGAGTGACTAATTCAACAAGGGGAAGCACAGAGTCCTGCACCAGGCACCAGGAAATGCTGGGGGCAACCAACTGGAAAACAGCTCTGCAGAAAAAGAGCTGAGTGTCCTGAGAAACACCTTGTTGAACACGAGCCACCTAAGAATCATATCCTGGACTAAATTAGCGAGAGTATTGGCAGCAGGTTGAGGCAGGTGATGCTTCCTCTCTACTCAGTACTGGTGAGATCACAATTGCAGTGTGGTGTCCAGTTCTGAGTGCACCAGCTCAAGGGAAAAAGGTGTGCACAGTACAAGAGACTGGAGAGAGCCCAGCAAAGAGCCACAAATATGATGAAGAGACTGGAGTACCTCTCCAGTGAGAAGAGGCTGAGAGAGCTGGGACCGTTCCGTTCCTGAAGGTTCAGTAAGGATGTCCCCATCAGTGTCCAGAATACTCAGAGAGGCTGCAAAGACAATGGAGCCAGGCTCTTTTCAGTGATACTTACTGAAGGGAGCACAAACTGGAACACAGGAGGAACACTAGGAAGCAGTGCTGTGCTCTGCAGTTGATGGGGCATTGGCACAAGCTGCCCAGAGGCTGTAGATCTCCCTGTTGGCTCCAGCACCACCTGGCCATGCCCCTGCACACCCTGCTCTGAGTGTCCCTGCTGGGGCAGGAATTGGGCCAGATGGTTCCAAAGCTTCCTGTCAACCTCAGCCATTCTGTGACTCTATGACTGCAAGCAAAGACATATTTATGACTTTGAACTCTGATCCTAAGTACAAGTTCTTAGCAGGAAACTGCCCTCACTGTTAGGAAATAGAATCTTATTTCCAACCTAAGTAAGTATTGTGAATTTCTGTTGCTTGTTGTTCTATCTTGAACTACTTCCTTCTCAGACACAAAGATGAGTTTACTCAGACTTGATGTATGTAAATGTACTCCTAAATGTACTCCTTAACTGTGCTCACTGGAACACAGACGCCAAAAACCACACTGAACAGATGAATGACCAATCATCTTTTTGTTTGCTACCTTGGAAACAATGAAAAATACTGTGAAAAATGAATGCTGTTATGTTTTTCAAAATTCACTATTTTGAAATTACTTCTAAATTGAAATCATAAGCAGATGTAATTTGAGATTGCTTCACCTGCCCTATAAAAGACTCCAAAATAGGGTAATTTTAAATCTTTCAGCTCCAGAGATTTAGAGAATGGACCTCCCAGTGAGGTGACATTTTCCATTCATTATATGAGGTCTGGGGGTAACAATGAAGTGAATCCTTCCTCACTGTTATTACACTGCAACTTGTCAAGCAATTATGTCTGACAGACACACAAAGCAGAAAGATGAGACCCTTCCACGGTCCTAGGATTGAGACTATTATGAAAAACAAAATCTAAAATATAATAACAAGAGAGAAAACAGTGTGGATACGACACCAGGTTGTAATTCACTCATGAACATCTTTTAGCTGGCTGTAACTCATGGGGTTTTTTTAAGCCCACTGAAACATTGCTGAATTAAAAGCATTCTCAAAAGATTCCTTTGCCATGACAACAGTTTAGGAGAGATTTTTTGTTTCCAGAACAATTTTTGTGCTGTACCACATTATTTTCATGCAATTGTGTGCTGCAAGAAAAATAACAGTTCCTGCATCTTTATTGTACAGTGTGTGGCAATAACAATCATCTGGTTTTGTTTTGCTCTCAGATGCATGCTAGAAGTCACCTTGATTTTGCTCTTTAGTCTTTGATTTCAGATGAACAATTCATATCATGGTCAGTTAGCCAGGAGTAAGAAGTCCATAGCAGACCCAACTGTTGAAATGGGTTCTTTTAAGTAATTCGAAGATGTGTTTAACAGAAAGTTGGAAAAAAAAAAAAAAAAAAAAAAAAAAAAAAGAATCCCAAAGTGATAGAACTTCTTAATTGTGAAATATATTTAAAATTTTCATATGATGCAGCATAAAATAAACTTGACCATTGTATTTGTTTTATGTATTTGGAAAGACAACTGTTTCACACATTTCTCTACAACAATTTATTTTTAAGAAGTTCTTGAACATATCAGATAAGCTCACTTGAAGTCAAGTATTTTTGATTCAAGAGATGGAACACCTCCCCTACAAGGACAGGTGGAGAAGAATTGGGACTGTTCAGCCTGAAGAACAGAAGGTTCCGGGGAGACCTGAGAGTGAACTTTCAATATTTAAGGGGAGCTGCAGGAAAGAGGGGGACAGGCATTTTAGTAGGGCGTATTGTGACAGAACAAAGGGAAAAGGTTTCAAAGTAAAAGATGGGAAATTAAGTTTGGATGTAAGGAAGCAGTTTTTTACAGTAAGGGTGGCGGGGCACTGGAACATGTTGTTCAGAGGGATGGTGGATGCGTCATCCCTGGAAACATTCAAGGTCAGGCTGGATGACATTCTGAGCACCTCATTTATCTGTGGATGTCTCTGTTCATTGCAGAGGATCTGGACTAGATAACCCTTAGAAGTCCCTTCCGACTGAAACTATTCTGATTATATGATTTTGTTGTTCCATAGCTCTGTGATTCTATGAACATTTTATGTCTCATACTCACAGAACAAAAAGGGTTTATAAGAAAGAAGTCTATAACTCAGTGAACTGTGGACTTTTTTGTGTTTAATAATTGTATGTTCAAAATGCATTGAACAAAATAGGAAAAGGAAGGAGGATTTGCTTTTACTGTTATTGTTTAGGCAAGAAAAAAGCACCTTTAGATACTGTTAAGCCTGCTTTTTCAGTGATCTGAAGATCCTTCTTGCACCTGCACATTTGCTGGATGGATTAGATGTCAAGTAAGAAGTAATTTATTCTCTAGACCAAAAAAAGTTTTGCATGCTACCTGAACTATCAGCTCTACCCAGAGATGCAGATTAACAGGATATCACCATGTTTGACAGTCAAGGAAGACTGATATTCTAAGATTTTTTATTACGAGCATATTTCATTAATAATTTATTTGCAGATTCCAGGATATTAATTCTGAGTGATAGTATGTACTCTTCTAAAATTATCAGAAATACTGTGAAGCTGTCAAGTGCTAGAGATCATTGGCTGTTTGATTTCAGGGAAGTGCTATGCCATTATTTTAACTGTACTGCCAGTATACAACTCTTCTTGTTATATGGAGAAAACAGAGCAAAACAAAAACAAAACAAATCCCTCCCATGAAAAGAAAAAGAAGAAAAAAAAAGAGAGAAAAAAAAAAAAAAAAAAAAAGCACCCAAAATCAAACTGTTAGACGAGCATAAGCAGAAGAGTCCACAAAACTAAGAGAGCAAAATATTTTTGGAGATGCACCTGGTGTAAAAATAGAAGCACTCAGGCACTCAGTATGTTGTACACAACTTTTAAGCGTGCCTCTTAAAAATGTGCAAATTTTATGAATACTGTTGCATCCAAAACCAGAGGGTCAGAAAATTAAGTTAAAACCAGTCCTAGCCCTCTTGAAAACCTAGAGGGCAGATATTGAAATATGAAAAGTTTTCTTGTCCACCAAAGCTCAGATTCTGAGCTTATTCAGACTGTCTAAGGTTATTCCCTACACAGCTCCTGTTTCCCTTTTATATAGGAGAACAAGAGGGCATCTGTTACATGTTTGTACAGCCCGCATTTGGCAAAATGATCAGTGTAACCAGTGCCATTAAGTGCACCTGAGCAGGTATTTTCCAAATATTATGCTAGAAAGGAAGATAATCTTTAGCTGAATTAAACAGTAGTGGGAGTTACAAAGAGACTTTCAAATTGAAGGAGATATTATCTTTGAAAACATGAAAATTCGTAGCACTGGGGGAAGACTTGAGGGTGGCAATAGCTGCAGCCAAATTTAGGTGAATTATCATGAATTATCTTGTGACACCGCAACCTGCCTCCCTAAGGGGCGCTGTGGGGAGTCAGCAGCCTGCAAGGGCAATGGCTGTATGGGACAAAGCACCAGCGTGTGTCCGGGATCTCGCAGAGGTTCTTAGTGGTTGATTGTGATAGTTCACTGATTGCAAGAAAACTGCATGCTGTTAATAAATTAATGCACTACTTCAATCCTGATTTGATTTGAACTACATGAACCAAGCTCTCCCTGCTGTGGGCATGGATTCTGTCCGATCATCTTAGTCATCTCCGTTTTGCCTAATCTTGGACACTCACTAAACAATTTTCCTGAATATCTTAATCAGCTATGTAGCAAATGGAAAGAAGTAAGTACCTTTAAAGGTTTTCCTGTCTAGTTTAGGTGCATGTACTCAAGTGGATATGATCTTCCTCTAGGATTCCTCAAAGCTAGATCAGGCTTTTGGCATCCCGATCTAGTGGAAAGTATCCCTGCCTATGGCAGAAGCATTGGAACTAATGATCTTTAAGGTCCTCATTATCCCAAACTATTCTATGACCTATATGATATACTTTTGTATTACATCTTGTCTAGGTGTCCATATGACTGAGGTTCAAATTAGATACACGTGAAATTGAACGAGGTTTCCATTTAAGACTAGGTGAGATGACTAAGGATCAAAATGTAGGGAGCTATATTATCTGTAAGAACTCTAGTCCTACAATTTAATCCATTCAGAATTTTTCCCAGTATCTTCAACAGCTACTGATTTCAGTGCAATGGTTGGCTTGAATCTGAAATGGAGCCATACATTTTGAGGCATTTGCTTCCTGTGAGCAACTGAGAAGACATCAAAAAAGATGTCAGCAAATATCAAAAACTGCATGTAGAATTTGCTAACAAACACCATCAAAGACAAAGTCGTAGATAAAGACAAGTGCATTATATTTGATGCAGTGCCTTCTCTCTCACCTCATACATTTCAGTCTGTATATCAAAATTTTACAGGGTTGCTGTGAAGTCCCAAAACACTGGAGATCTTTTTCAGAAAACCTGACAGGGCCTTAATTATATATGCCCTGGAGGACACCGGTACAATGCCAATTTTGTTTCCTTGGTTACTAACTCATGTAATCATGATGTATATATTCTACAGCGGTATTATTATGACATGCCAATGAAAGCATGTCATTATTCAGGCTGGCAAACACTTGAAAAAACAGCCGTACATGACTTTAGATTATTTAAATTATATCAAGCATTCTCAATTCATGTTACTTATAGCAAGTAGAAGTATTAAGTCAGTAATGCACACCAGCAAAATTAGAATTATATTCATTACATATTTGGGCAAACTTATTATTTACAGTCAGCTGTATACAGTGGTAATTCACAATCACTGACAAAAGTCAATGTCTTATTTCAAGTACTGTATGAAAGCAAAAAAAAAAAAAAAAAAAAAAAAAAATTTCAGCTGAGCAGTAGTAGTTTGATACATCCTGAACTCTTCAGTAGGAAAAAGTATCTTAGAGTAGATATTAAAAATATTTGCAACCTCAAGCTTTCGTTATCATGTCTTAGGACACTTCATGTACCTCAACTTTTTCTTTCTTTTTCTTTTCTTTTTTATTCTTTCTCATCTCATGCTAAAAGGATGATGGCTTGAATAGTGGATGTGTTGGATAGACTTTGTCAATGCCAGTTCTGTTACAGGGTGTTTTTAAGCTTCAAATTGGATGTCTGCAAAGGGCACACCTCAGAAAAGCCAGGGAAAATCATGAGTTTCCTAGTTTTTAAACCTCATGCTGGGAGCTATGAAGGAGTGTAAAACAATGTGGATACGTATAGTCCATAAAGCTTGTATGATTGTAAAAACAGAATTCCACAAAGTCCATTAATTCCCAACACAGGTGGAATTTCACTTTCCATGGAATAAGAGTCAATGGTCAACAGGACTACTAATGGCAGCAATTTCCAGTTTTCACACCTCCCTTGTGTGGAGGAAGTGGCAGTGAGTTTTTCACCCTCTGAAGAATAAACTGCAAAATAACTCAAATTTCTAATAACTATTCATTTTCCAAAGATTTTCTTTCACACATTTCAGATATAATTTAGAATGTGCTGAAGATTACTTACATAAGCTATACAAAAGATTTTCTATAAAATGTTAGATGAAAAGATGGCTACAAGTGATGCATTGCTGGGATCTCAGTTCTGCAAAGACTCTTTTGTCTGTCCAAACTCATCTTAAGAGAAAAAAAATCTGAAGAAGAATCAATTGTAATGCCATTTTCTTCACATATACTTCCAAGTGAATTAATTTTTCATAATTTGGTGGATAGGAGATGTTAATGTTTGACAGAACTACTTTTGTAAAAAGACATTTGACAGCCAAATAATTTAAAATAATTGCTGAAGGTAAGGATGAACATTTTACCTATCAAAAGCAAAATTAGCACTATCAATGCAAGGGGATGAATTAATAGAATTGTGACAATAGGTGGAGTTCATCACCTCCATGTACCTAAACATATGTGCCTAAAATGTTCATTTAGCCTGTGTATATAGCCAATGGAAAAAAAAGCTACAATTGGAGGATTGTTGGGAATGTGAAGATCAAAGGCAGCTTTGGCTGCAGTGACAATAAGATGGTGGAGTTCAGTACTCTCATGGTAAAGATGAGAACAAAAAGCAGGAGTCCAATCAATGTTGGGCATCATGAGAGCAGACTTTGGCTTCCTGCAAGATTTTATTGGAAGAGTCCTACGGAATAAGGCCAAGAAAGCTGGTTCATACTCAAGGATCACCTCCTTCAAGCTCACTGGCAGTCCTTTCAACAAATAAGAAATCAAACAAAATGAGAAGAAACTTCTAGGGAAGAACAAGGACATCCCAGTAGAACTCCAAAACCAAAAGGAAGCATATAGAGGGTGGAAGCAAAGATGGGTGACCAGTCAGCCTCATCTCAATCCCTGGGAAGGTGAAGAAAATTCTGAACCATTTCCAGGCACCTGATTGGCGAGAAAACAATCAGGAGCAGTCAGCATGTGTTCACAAACAAGTCGTCACACTTGACCAACTAGAAAAACTTTTATGATTGAATGACTTGCCTGGTTGACAAGTGTATATCAGTGGATATTATTCCTGATCTTCAGTAAGATTTTTGACACTGCACTGTCTTCCATAAGACCCTCACAGACAAAATCTTGATGTATAGGCCAGATGGGTGAACAGTGAGGTGAAGTCTGGCTTAATGTCTGGGCCCAGAGGGTAGTGATCAGCAGAAAAACAAACAAACTAGTTGAATGCCAGTAACTAGAAGAGTATGCCAGGGATCAACAACAGGTCCGGTCCTGTTTAACATCTTCATTAATGACCCTGGAAGAAGGGGCACAGTGTATCCTCTGCAAGTTTGCTGATGAAACAAAACTGGGAAGAGCAGCTAATATGCCGGAAAATTATATTGGGAAGGGTGGCTAATATGCCAGAAAGTTATCTGCCATTTAGAAATACCCTGACAGGCTAAAGAAATGCTGTGACAAGACCCTCATGATGTTCGAGAAGTGGAAGTGCAAAGTCTTACACCTGGGGAGAAACAATCTTTATTCCCAGATAAAGCACATTGTTTCCACTTCAATGTCAAAATTTATTGTCTGGAACACACTCAGAAATAAAATAATAACGATAATAAAAACAAAACAAAACAAAACAAAAAACAGCACTGGCCAGAGGTGCAGCCTTCAAGTCTTGTTGCCTAAAAGTCAGACCAAAGCAATTTTAGTTTTCATCACTACTTAATTTATGCCACCAAAGAACTATTTTGGTTTTCAAGTAAACAGTATTCATTGAGTCACTGATTAGTTTGCAATATTAAACTGATATTTTTGGTGAAAGGGCTACAGTAAGTAACAGAAAAAACATCTGTTAGCCTCTGATATTTAAAGCTAATGATACTAAGAAGACAAGCAGTGAATGTCAGGTCATGTTCATGCCATATTCAAAGTTGGTAATAAATAAGTCTCACACGTGTTAATTCTTAGATAGAAGACAGGTTCTTTTGAGAAAATCTGCTCATTAGACATTTGCAGTTATCTTAGTTATGTGAGCTGGAAACAAATTTTCCTCATGGAAAAAAGACTATTTGTCCAGGTGAGGTGTAGCAAACACACTGATGTGGCATACTCGTACCACATAGAGAATGCAAGTTTCTACCTTCATTTGCATTGAGGTAATTACACTATAGCATAATCTGCAGGCTTAATAAAAATATGACTGGATATCTGCAGGAATAAGAGATGGTCTATGAGAAGAGAATAAGGGAAAGAGGAAGTTTATGGGACATAAGTCCCAGCTCAGAAAGTGAGAAGGGAAATGACATTTCTCATTGTGCATAAATAGAGTTCTGCACTAACAGCTGCCACTGCCATTGTCGGGACAACTAGTCTGGAAATTCCAGCATAACTCATTGAGTAGCTTTCTGACACACACAGTTTAAAGCCCATTACAAGGCTTCCTGGATAGCTTTTTATATATTTTTGAATGCTTTCCTTTGAAAGACTTTCATAAATCAAGACCTTGTTTTTACTACTGAGAATGCTGTGTAATGATTGAGCAGTTCTCAAGTCAGACACATAAAAAGTCAGACAACATGCAAGTTCAAGTGAGGACAACAGCATAAATCTGTTTTCTTAGTAAAATCTACAATACAGCAATAATTTAACAATACTTTACAAACATACCATTCAAATTTAGAAAAATTTACAAAAAATGGTTTAATATTCACAGTTGAAAATCACAAGAAGTGCTGCCACATTTGGTAGAGAAAATGTAAAAATCCTGTGAATAGATTCTGTAATCAAGCTCCTTTCTTGATGTGTCCACTTTTTTTTTTTTTTTTTTTTCCTTCCATTTAGGAGATAATAAGCAAAGCAACCACTTAGTGCCAAGATAAAATTCTCCCCAAAGTACTGAAGATACAAATTAGTGTTTTGTAAGAAGAAGCTTATATAAATATGGTCAAAAACTGTATCCAATTTAGAAATTATTGTTTTATAAATACAATAAACAAGGCTTTTAATTTTCAATAGTCAGAAGCAGAATTACAGAAACGGAAGCAAACAAGTGACTAGTTGCCTTTTTTTTTTTTTTTTTTTTTCTGGATTTCCTCTATCTTGATTGAAAACAAAGTCACATTTGTCCACTTTTACTTCTTACAAACAAGTATTCCACTAATTATCTTAGCTCTGACTCGTACCCGGTTTTAAGAAGCTGCCAAAACATGGAAGTTCATACACCCATTTAGCACAGTCACTACTTTTCATTTATGCAGCAATAAAAACAACACAAACCAAAAGAAAGCCAAACTAAAAATAGTAGTTGCTACATTTAGAACAATCAATCATAATTCTGTCTACATACCTTATAGGATTCAAATTCAGAGAGCAGCTCCCATTTTTTGATACATTAGTAAGGGTTTTGTAAGGGTTTTGTTTTATTAAGAGGGGTTGAGATATATTCCACTAACCTTTACTGTCCATTGGAGTTCATAAAAAACATGTTAGAGATTAAATTTTTCTCTGATTTTCTTTTGCTTTTTGTCTGGCAGAATAGGTTTTCTTTCTTTAATTTTACAGAAATCCAATCATCTGGCCATGAAATTTCCCAAATTTACTGACTTAGGATAGCTCCTCACTTATCCAGAAAGAACATCATTGAATAAAATCTATAAATAAGTATACACTTTTACATATGAACATATATATACTTATTTTGCTGCTTATCCTAAGGCCAACCTGGTTTTGCTTTCTTCCTGTTTAATGGAGTCATATACCGCTTATCTTTTGTTACAAAAGGAGAAAGTAAACTGGAAAAAAAAAAAAAAAGATAAACTTAGTTTGTGGAAGCAAATGATATTCTTCTTGCCCCACTTATCAAAACACCAAATGTTTACTCAGAGTTTATTCAGTATTTACTGAGCAGAATGCTATGACACACCTGACAAAGGATATCTGGATCTTAATGCACATATTTGTGGCACTAATACTTCACGTTTTTCTTAGCGGAAACTTACTTTCTCCTATAAAAATGCCTACCGTATAGCTGTGTAGCTGAGGGCCTTGATATTAGAGTCATTAACTACAATGCTTTCTGTGCCATAGCCCAACTGGAGAAGCTTTCGTCTACAGAATAAGCATTACTTTTCAGCGTGGATTACTGAAAAGAGACAGGGCTCGTCCTTCTTCAATAAAGTACTTGAATTTGCAAGTGACAATAACTGGATAGTTAACAGTTCTCTAGGGTGATGAACACAGCAGGTTGTAATATTTCTCTCACTCATCAAACTGTTTATGTATTTAAAATTATAAATAAGAAATTAAATAATAATTAGAGATTCTTGGTTGCAGTAGAAATGCCTTAAGTTCTATAATAATAATAAAGTCATGAATTGATTAATCAAGTCAAGAAATGGACTCAATCAGAGGTACTGCAGAATCTCCTTTTAACTGTATTTCTATTGCTTGAACCTGATACTAAGCTATTTATTATTATTCATGGATGTAGATCTGTATTTAAAGTCCCATATTTGTAAAACAAGTCTAAAACTTTTGAATGTTTTTTTTTTTTTTTTTCCATCTTTCTACATCATTCTTTCATGAAAAATAATAAAAATATTGTACAGGCCTATAATATCTTCTTTAAAAGAAAGTCTACATAAGTGTACCACAAATGCAAAGAGATTACTCATACAAGGAATGCTTTAGCAGTTTTCTCAAGAAATATTCTCCTTTTTGAGAAGCATGAGAATACTTGTTTATTTATCACAACCATGAAAATAAAAAAAAATCATGTTCCTAGACAAATAGAATGCATCCTAGAATGACATAGGTTGGAGGGGACCTTAAGGATTGTCTAGTTCCAACCCCCTGCCATGGGCAGTGTTGCCACCCACCACATCAGGCTGCCCAGAATCCCATCCAACCCAGGCCTGAATGCTTCCAGAAATGAGGCACACACAATCTCTTCAGGCAACCAGTTCTTGCACCACATCACCCTCTGAGTAAAAAAATTTCTTCCTAACATCTAATATAAATCTACCCTCTTCTAGTTTAAAGCTATTCTCCCTTCTCCTATCATTATCAGACCACGTAAAAAGTTGGTCCTGCTCCTGTTTGTAAGCTCCCTTCAAGTACTGGAAGAGTACAATGAGGTCTCTGTGGAGACTTCTTTTCTCCAAGCTAAAGTACAGATCCCTCAGTATTTCTTCATGGAAGAGGTGCTCCATACAGAAATGTAAATAAAAATGAATAAAATTCCCAGTACACCCACAATGTTATGAAGTTTTACAACGTTTAAGATTTAACAAAAACACAACCTACCGAAGAACTTAATTGTGTACATATTCTTTTTGTAAAACAGAAAGAGAGGAATTTTTACAGTGATAGATTGGAAATAAAATATAAAAAGACTGCGTATAGTACTATGTCATTATTTGAAACCAACCTGCTTTTTTTTGTTGTTCTTTTTTTCTGGTTTGAGTCACATTTTAAGGTTTAATTTTAACAATAATAACTAAGTGTGTCTCATTTGAAAGCTCCTTCATTTCACATTACACTTTATGAAAGTGATACGAAAACACATTACGAGACTTTACTAATCTACCTTCATGGGAATCCTTCAAGAGCTATTTTTGCTCTTGTTTTTTATATGTATAAAGTGAATTTTCAGCAAAAGCTAAGTGACCTTCTTAGTGTCAAACAGGAAATAGGAAACATCCTAAAATAAAGCAAATACTTTGTGTTTTTTTTTACCCTAAGTTTCACCTCTAGTCACGTGGCAACATTACTATTTTATAGCATAGGGGCCAAATCCAGCATCACGTTTTGTGACGCTTGGTCAAATTCATATTTACTTTTTGGCATTTGAGATCAATAAATTTAAATCTGCTTTTGTTTCAATTATTTTTCTTGCAAGCAAACTGCTGTTTGCATCAAGAATCATTTCACTCTCAATACATTTGCACCTCTTTGGTATGGAAATGCTGTTCTGTAAGCAAAAGGCACGGAGTCCTTCAAAGACCTGTTTGGCACAAAGTTCATGAACTCACGTGTCATTAAGTATCTCACGGCTCACATAAGCTTTACACAACTACTATAAATAAATAATATAATCTCACTTCCACGATGACTGAGCTAGACATGCATCAAACAAGATTCTGCTTTTTTTCAGAAGCTTTCCTTTTCTTTGCCTTCCGTATCATTTCAGATCTTAGTTACAATTGCCAAAATATATTTTATTATTTTCCTTTCCTCCCACAGTATCAGAATAAATGCATAAAAAACTCAATGTCGGAGATTTGAAAAAAAATGTAAATCTATGCATAAAAAGCCTTCCTCATCAGATTATTTTTTATTTTAATATTTTAAATGATACTGGGTTTTCTACTACAAAATTATTTCAGTGTTCACACTCGCTTAGTGTGGAAGTTACATTACATTAAAATGAGATTGATTATTTTTTCAAGAGTGCTGTTTAGAGTTGCTAGCACTGTAAGCAGGAAGAAAGCAAGATAATCTAATTATTTCTTTTTCATAAAAACAGTTTTCTCCGGGGGAGGGGGGGGGGAACAAATTATTTTATGACTATTCCTACTCTGTAAATTATGACAGAACATCATTATTACACTTCCAAAGCATAGTACAAAAAAAATTAGAAAATGTCTTGATTTAGCTGTTGCTTTAATTTATTTCCTTTTGGATTTCTATTACAATGCAATTAGTATTTTCTCCTTAGCATTGCCACTTCAATCAGTCTTGTAAAAATTATTTCTTTTTCTCATTTATCATTCAGATCTTCCTATCCACTTTCTCCACTCACCCTTCTGCTATCTCTGAGCACACCATCACAACCTCCCTTAGCCTTATCACACCTTCCTCTTATTCCCAGCTCCCATGTAGAAAATCTACATAAATGAGTGCACAAACTTAATCTGTCTGCAGTGTGGGAAGGAATCTGCCTAACACTGGTAGTATGGCAGCACACATTATATTCCAGGTGAGGATGGTACATTACCTCCAGCTGAGTTCTGTGCTAGAGCTTCGACCACCCACAACACTCTCTGAGTCCACATCCAGCCAATCCTTGCAGAGGAAGCTCATGTCACGTACCCAAGTATGTCAAGTACCATTTGGGCAGCTGCCTTCTCTGATCTTTTTTTTTAATTTGAAGTTTTTGCTCTTTAACATCCCTACTCCTCCTCATCCTTCATCATCATCTTTCCTCCTACCTATATTTGCTTGTTTCTGGCATCTACAGTCAAACTGTAGGCCTGCTCCTGGATTGCTCCTCCCACTTCTCTCTTCTGCACCTCACGATCAGTCACAGTCATTGTGCTGACTGCAACATCCACATAGTAAC
The DNA here is from genome assembly GCA_037305975.1 of Chrysolophus pictus. Classification (NCBI taxonomy): domain Eukaryota; kingdom Metazoa; phylum Chordata; class Aves; order Galliformes; family Phasianidae; genus Chrysolophus; species Chrysolophus pictus. Next base: position 184,489,916 of record CM074576.1, read on the forward strand.
ATATCTTCCACCTCCCATGTCCCTTCTCATTTCAGTGGTATAAGTCACTGTTTCCAGTGGCTAATATTATGTTTATATAACTTCTGCTCTTACAGAAGATGATCAAATCCCAGTAGTGGACGTTCTCTCTTCCCAGTTTTGTAAAGGGAAAACTAGGTAGATCTTCTATTAAAAGTTGCATTCAGCATGCTAGAGCCTGTAAAAGTATTTAAACTACAATGAAACATTTATTGTCATAGGTAGAAAAAAATGAATGGAAGTGACAGAAAAGATTCTGGATAAGGTGTACCTTTCCAGGCAGCACTTAAGATAATCGGTCCTTCACTGAAGTTTTGTGCTGAAAAATTAGCTTGCAAGAGTAAATTATTTCAGAAACATAAAAATAAAATACAGTTTTCTTAAACTGAACTTGAATGGTTGTTTGTTTGTTTGTTGGTTTGTTTTTGGTTTTGTTTTGCTGTTGAATTTACAGTAGCAACATATTGCTTAATGAAAACAATAAAGCTGCTGCTTTTCACATTTACAAACTTTTACAATACTCTGATGAGATTTTAACGTAATTTCTTTTGTAATTCTGGAGAATAAAGCAGTTTACAATTCTCTGCAGAAAAATGATGCAAACTTTAATTATTTTGATATTTCAGGCACACACAGCAATAATTAGAGCTGTTTCTCTTCAAATGCACATTTATGTAGGCATTGTGTTTTCTATACATGTATGAATACAATAACTGGAGGTACTATGAACAGACAATAACACAGATCATACTTAATGTAGCAGTTTCATAGATTCAAATATCAGTGGTTAAATAAGAGAATCTGTCTTTTTTAGAAAGAACTAGAATTGCAATGCATTGTGCTTTTCATTTGCATAATACAATAAAAAAAGAAAACTAGATGAAAGTGAAAAGAAAGATTAGAAAAAGTGACTTCTTTGCTTGCCAATTATATCCAATAAGCAGCAATATTGCAGTGCTACTAAATTCATCGATAGGATGAAATGCAGAGAAGCAAATCCTAGCTTTTGCAGAAGAGAAATAAAACCAGATTATTAGCAGAATAATATTTGTGCTCCTGCTACTTGTCATGAATGAATGCACAGGTAATGTTTATATATTTATCTCTGATGAGTGAAGCAAAGTCATTAGAATATACCCTAATCAGCTGTACTCATCTCTTCCCTACCCTGATGAAGAACTAATTAACTGCTAGTCCATCCCATGCTCAAGAACTGCTGACTTCTTCTCAAGCTTGTTATGGACACATGTGGATAAGTAGTGTATAACTCGATTTAACACAATAGATGCCAGAATTACAAATTTAACCAAGGATAATGAGAACATAGCCCAAACTCTGACTCAAAATCTTTTAAATAATCCAACATAGATCAAAACAAAATAAAAACTTGCATATTTGCTTAGGGATGTATTTTATAAGCACTATGGTTGTGGCAATATGACAGCTGTTGAATAATGTTTGCCAAGTTGATGTGATATTCTTCAGCTTCCAGAAGTGAACATTGGGCTCTATCTAGAATCAGTTTTTTCATCTCAAACTTGGCAGCACATGTCACCGAAAAATAAGCTTGGAAGCACACTTCTGTGAGATTCATGGAGCAAAGGAGACAAACCTAGTGGAACACACAACTATAAGTTTTTTTGTAAGTAAAGTTGGAGGGAAAGAGATCCCTTCCCATCAGACTGCAGAGTCACTATTGTCTGTTCATTCTCTTGTGGATTTCCCATCAAAGACACAGCCATCACCTTGTTGCAGCTGGCCAATGAAATTGCTCTGTAAGTGTTCTCAAGGTCTCCACGTGAGCATCATCTCTGGTCTTCCTTTGGAGGTACAAAAGAATTAAGATATCAAGAGTGATCACAACAGCATACAGCGTGCGGTACAGAGACACACATTCCTCTGACACAGTTGTTCTGCACAATACTATCTCAACAGCGATAGCACATGACTCACAGGGAACAGGGCAACTGTGCACAATGCCATACACACACAGGATAAACCAAAATAGAGAGCAATCCATTTGAAATGCCCCTCCCTGTCCTAAGGAAATTCCCCTTGTGTCATTATCTCTTGTTACAGCAGTGAATTAGAAGCAGTTTCTATAAGCATATATTTAACATCTGCAGTGAACAGGAAAAAAAGAAAGTTTCAACCTTGCGCCATGATGATGCTGCAACTGAAGAACGCAAGTGGAACAATGCAGCACTGGAGCATGGCAGAATCATCTGTACAGCTCCTCAGGTCCCATGCTTAATGTACTCTTACGTACAATGTGGTGATATGTTCCTCAGAAAACCTGGAAAATGACCATTTCTCTAAGTGATATCTGACAAAATCAATCTGAGAATCAGGTTTTCATAACCACTCATTATATCTTATTTCTATACAATTCTAAGACCTTTACTAATTCTTATGGCCGGATGTGAGAAGTGCTTTTTGCTTTGAATTTAATGGATCTGACCATACTGATCTGCTTAAGCTTTAACTTTGAAGGGCTGTTGGCATTGTGCAGATCACTTCATTAAAAGGAATCATGTAATGAAAGAAAACTAAGCTGCTATAAACATTACTGAATTGCATGGGAAGTGAAATATTGTTTTATAAGACATAGAAAGTTAAGACCTGTCGTACTCTTACAGAATTCAACCAAGAACACAGAGTACTAAATTAACTCCCTCTTCAATTCAATGAAAGTTATGAAAGATCAAGTTTTACTTGATTGGTAAAACCTATGCTCCAAGTTATGACTGCTCCTCTGTGAATTTCCTATGTAATTTTACTTATGTTCTTTTCTGGTAAGTTTAAATCTCCCTGGAAGCAACACTACTTGGCAATGTGTAAGCAAGGTGATAGTGTTCTCCTTCTTTTTAATCACTTACGGAGAAGGAAAGAAACAAAAGTGTAACTGCTTCAGAAAAAGCTGCATGAAGTGAAACAAAATATTCTGCATCTTTAACTGCCTTTAAAAAATTACATTCACAGCAGGCTCTGAATTCAAGGCGATCTTCAGTCTAAAACAAACATTTACTTTTCTGATTATTAAAAAAAAATCATGAATGTAAAGAAAATTTTCAATAAAGCACACAATCATGTACAAATTCATCATCAGATGTAACCTACACATTCCCTCCACCATTCAAACGGCTTCACAGACACATGCCTTGTGGTCTAATCCTGTGATGTGTACTCAGGGAACACACATTGGCTTGCTCAATGGGAGGATAAGAGATACATTTTTTGCTCAGAGCTTACTGTCTCTCCAAAACCCTAATTATTTTCTTCAAAGTCAGCTTTCATCTAGTCTTCAGTGATTGTTTGAGAGCAAAGATGTTTTAAAAGCAGAATAAAAGATCAGTTACTAAACTCTACATTTCAGTCCATGTCACAACATGTCCTTAATGACAACAGCAATGCTGTGAACCTCAGGTCACTTTCACCCAAGTCAGGAAGACTTCTGCCTTTCTGCACAGATGGTATTAAATGTGTGTCTTCACCAACCTCTCCATCTACTCAAGGTCAATGAAAAATACCATTAGTAGGTTGCGGTGACTAATGAAATCTAAGGGACTTATAAGAGCAGATCTGCTTTTTAAAAATGAAACTGAGATATGTCCTACTTGAACGTTTAACATCTTTTTTACTGAGCTTTAACCATGACCTTTAAAGGCAGTTTCAAAATGGTTGTTACTTCTACACAAAATAGTGATCTTCTTTATTCTAGAATTTCAGGCAGAATCTTTAAATTTTTAAGTCATTATTATTTTCACTTGACCTAAAGTTACCAAAAGAAGATCTAATATTGCCACAGTGTTATGAAGAGTTAGTGTATGTGCACACTGCTCCCTGCATGAAGCCATCACTGACAAATTACAGTGTCACTTCCAAGGTCTATACTGAGCTAAAGGAAAGAGTACAAAGCTGCACTTCATTTTCTCTCATGACATATCTGCTTTTCATGCCCTCCACTATCTGATGGACAAAAAACATCAGACGCAAAAAGCAAAGAACTTTTTTTTTTCTCTAACAAACCTTTCTACTTTATCTTACCCATTGTCCTTTACACTATTTTTCTTTTGAGGTTCCTTCTTTTGTAAATGGAGGAACATAAATCTGTAACTTAAAAAAACAAAAGAAAACCTTTAATCTTTATTCAGAATTTTTGTTTATGATGCTAATGGAGAAATAACACCTCCTTGTTTTTATTATTGTTGGTCCAGTCTGCTACACTTTATAAAAGAAGGACAGGGACAGTATAACTGCATACTGCAGAAGCCTTCTCTTTTCTTTCAGGATCTACTGCTTTTTCAGAACTTTCAATAAAGAAATTCAATAAAACAGGAACTAGTTAACAGAAACAGATAATTTAAAGCATACACTTAGATATTTTCACTTCTTAGTAGGCAAGAAAAGGCTCTTAGAAATATTGTCTTGTGGACTTCAAATATTTTCTGAAAGAAATGGAGGTTAGTGGAAGCATGGCCACTGCTGAATCCCTCAGATATCCTGGCCTTCCTTTCTCTTCTTTTCACCAGTTTGGAAAGAGCAGCACTGTTTCATGCCAGAAATAATCTTGTATCTGATTCTAAATATTCTAAAAGGTAATAATCTCTACAAATTTCTACCAGACACTTCAGAGTTGGGAGATGTAAATTGAGGATAATGACAGGAAAGAATAGGAGTAATTAAAAACTCTCTTTTTGTAAAGATGATGAAAGCAAAAATTTTCTCTGAAATTCATCACTCTTTTTCAGGACATGGCATTACAACATACAAAATCAGAATCACAACTAGTCTGTGATAGCTTCAACCCCCAGATTACAAAATTGTCTCTAGCACTAATTGCCACATTTCTGAGTCAGTACAATTTTAATTGAGTATTTAGACAGTGGCAAGTTTGTGTCCCAATCACAAAACAATAGCAGATGTACTTGCATTGTAGATGAAAGGAACTGATGATCTCAAGGTAAGTTTTCGAGCACTGCAGGAAATTATAATTGTTTCTGAAGCACAGAGAAAAACAGAGATTTAATCTATAAGACTATTTTGTTTCATATCACAGCCAAGCACATTCTGCTTGATGCACAGGAAAAAAACTTGCCCCACAGCCCTTGGTAGTCAATGGGAAACCCTATATTTTTTCAAATACTCCTTGAATGAAAACTTGAAGAGCAGAATGACTCACTCATATGTACATTTCTTCTCACGAGACTTGGAAAGAAAGAAGAGGAAGAAAAATATAAAACTGGTCTGTTTTATTATGCCATGACTGAGAAGGTTATCTAGAAGAAATATAATTGGAGATATATTTGGAAGGAGCCTTGTCTATAATATAGACTAAACCTACAATCTTTTAATGCCTAAACAATAGCCTTGGTGTGAGCCATCTTCTCCAACCTGTGTAAGACATATAGACACACACCACAAGCTTCCTTTCATCCTTTCCCTTGCCCAGGGATGGAGGCTTGATACCAAACTGCCAGCTTGGTGAGCAGCAGGCCAGCTAAAGCTTAAAGACAACATGGTGTGTTCTCTCCTTCCCACCAGGTATGCTTTCAAACAAAACCAATGACTTCTGTGCTTTGTACAGTATGTGTTTCATTTTATATGAATATCTGGGGGTACTCAACCACTTTCCTTCACAGAATCAATCCCAACATGAGATGTGACTGTCCATACCCATGTTTCAGCTGTACAAGAACTTACACCAACAGAAATGTAAGCATTTTATCTCTCCCTAGAGCTAGACGGCAAAAGAGCATAGATTGGACAATCACAGATCTAGACAAGCACCAAAAGTCTACCTAAGTCTGCCTATGTCCCCCTGTGAATCTAAGCTTCAGGTCCTTTACACTGCTAAGAAATATAAAGTAACTGGAATATGAATGATGGCTTAGGTACCTCTGGTAGTTTCAGACATATGAGTGACTACATCATATTTTATTCTATTCAGCCACATGCAAACCCACAAGCTGTAAATACCATGAAGTTGCTTTAGCTGCAACTACATTAGCAATTTCTCAGTAACATTCTGCTGGTGTTGGCTGCTAAAGGGAATTTGATGTGCCAACTAATCACCACTGAAGAATTTGAATGCTCTTAGCCTGCTTTTAATTTATTCCTGCACCTCCTGAATATCAGTAATGTATTCATATAATCTTCTTCAATTGAAGATTTTCTTAGTTAATCTAGTTCAAAAATATTTTTTGGATAACCATTTATTTTCATCCTCAAAATCGTAAGCCATATTATTGTAAGTTATTCTGTGAGCATTTTTTATTAGATGACAATGCAAGAGGAAACTAGCATACAAAGTATGATCTGTAAGTACATGAGTTCAATGAGGAATGATAAAAGATGTATACCCCAAAGACCCGGTATAACCAAGTAAATTAGTACAAGATTAATTTGTTGCCAAAAGCTGTTAAATAACTGGAAGATCCTCAATCTGTCCTTAAGGATTTGAATTCCCTCTACTTGTACAAATGGAATGATTTTGCCATCTTTTGCAAATAATTGTTTCTATTCGGTCAGGAAAAATGTATGCAGCCAGATGGGTCTCATCGGCTGCAAATGAGCAAAGCACAGAACAATCAAGAGAAGCTGCATGATGATGGCAGAGGGGCTCAGTATCTGGTTGAGATAGGTTGTATAAGTTGCAACTGTTAACCGAGAATGTGAAAAACTAAATGAGAGCACTGTACATATGTATAGTGGCAGGGCAAAAGCATTTTACTGATGCTGCAACAGCTACTAGGAAATCTTCTGTAAAAACACATTCTCAAAGGAAACTTTGCCAAAGTTTAAATCATAGTTTAAGTTTTTCAAAGAACTAAAGGTCATTAATGATGGGCAGGAGTCTGTAAAGCACGTAGAACACAATAGGACAGAGTTCTATTGTATGATTACTGACACACCTGTGATCAAATTTTCCAGGAAGTACTCCACAATTTCTTCTGCAGAGAAAAAATGAATTCTATTTTTGCAAAATTACGAGGGTGCTTATTTAAAACTTTGAATAAAATTACATTCTTCTGTTTCTATGTGATTAACAAATGCCAAAAGTCAGGTCAAGCATCGAATGAAGCCATTATTAATATGAGTTGAAGAATACATGCCAACACTAATTTGAGTTGAAGAGCTTGCATGTCAGTCAAAACCAAACATGAGAATCATAAAATACAGATAACATGAAATGAGTGGTGTGTGATTTGTCATTAGCAAAAGCCACTAGAATGCAAGTAAAGACTATGCCATCGGCCACACAGAGTGAATTTCAGTCTTTCCTAAATATAAAATGATCAACTATTTTTGAGAACAATTTGAAAATATCTTATGAGCATGCTATATGCATCACTGATTATATTCCATGAAATACAAATAAAATACATTAATACAATAACAACACATAATTTATTGTTATGAAAATACTAAGGATCTCTATAATTAGAAAAAAATATTGCTTTATAGAAGTGTTTATTTTTATAAAATTTATAATGATTTATAAAGTATTTTATATAAAAAATTTATTATAAATAAATTTTAAAAATTTGAAAAGTTCAAGAATTTTAAAGGTGAAATTAAAAGACCATTCTGCATTTAAATCCAGATCACTGCTTTCAGTGATCCTTTTGAAATACAATCTGGAATCTCTGCATTTTATTTCTTTTTACCAAAATGTGCTTCTGCTATCTCCACAGTAAGAACATTTCCCTACTCATTAACACTGAAATATATTTGACAGAATGATTTGAATATTCCACATTAGACTGATAGCTAGTCAAGAGGTTGATGTGTTAATAGCAGTAATAGTCTGGAAAAAGAAAAGTGTACAGGATGTGATCAAATGCTGGAGATACAGGAGAAAGATGAATTTGTTAGAAACCATGATGGAACAAAATGGGTACTTTTGTATCTCAGACATGGGGCTACTGGAGGCACTACTACACTGACCTTGGCTTACTGCACACAGATCATGTCGGTACACAATTTCTGCTCTTCATTTTATTACATCTGTTCTTACTTCATGCTACAATTACATCACCTCTGACACATTCCATATCTTCTTCATCTTGACCCGTATTTATTTTATTTCATTTCCTATTATTTTAAGGTGAGTATTTAAAACAGATGGATGTGTCACTGAACAGCTGAGAGTTGATGTCTTCATTATGTAGAATTGAGAAATTTCTGAGCAAAGCTGACAGAAATGTGTTTTATTTCTCATGACAAACAGTGCAATGTTTTCCATCAACCATGCAATTTGTAGATACAGTTTGGGCATCTGTTTACCCTAGATCTTAATTAAGATGAAATCATAATTCACTGTGATAAATAAAATAACATTGTTTTTTTTGCTTGGTTTTCTATTCTAACAATGCTTCACACTGATGGCAAGGCAGTGCCTGCAGCCCGAACACACTGTGAGCCTGAGCAATACTGCGTACCTGTATTGAATAACATCTGCTCCAAAACAGACAAAAACACCCATAAATTCACATGGAAAAGTCAATACAACGATGCATAAGCCAATCTCTTTGAACCAGACAGTCCCAGTGCCTTCAGAGAAACATGTCAGTGTTACTGTGCGCATTTCCAGGTGGTAAGCAGAAAATATGTTACATGCAGTGGAAAAGAAAGGAAGGTCCACAGGGTTTAAACACTGTTCCATCTAATATCAGTTAACTCCAGCACTGACTATGCTTTACGTTTGTTCACTCACTGTTCTTTGCCTTTTCTACTTAGGCTGTCAGTTATTTGAAGCAGTGACCTCCTCATAATCATCAGGTACATGTGGCTGCACTGCACACAGCATAGCAGGGCCCTCACCTCATGTAATTACCTGATTTGGTTTAATTTTGCTTGACATACAAAAAAGGCTTGCCAATGATTCTGCTTCAAATACGTCTTGGAGGTGTGCTCTGGTAGATACACAACAACAAGGTTTCCCTAGAGCTCTGCATTGCTCTATTCTGAGCCATCAAAGTCGAGGCTTAGCAATAACTAACACTTGTCTGAAAGAATAAAGTAGTCATTAAAGTTAGGCACTGTTATTTGCAGAGATGTGAGCATTTCTCAGCAGTATGGTGTGCTAAGCACAGGTTATTTTATCCTAAGAATAGATCCACATGACGTCAAACTAGCAGAACTTCAACCAGCAATATCTGGACTTCTTTCTTTATTTATTTTAAAAACAAAGCTGTGCACTGAATTTCCACACTTGAAAGATACTTTTTTACACTGAAGTAACTTTGAAGTAAAATACATGAAACCGCTGGCAAGTCTGTTTCACACACTCCCCTTTGCTCTTGCTATTAGACTTCTTAGAAGAGGAACAAAGTATTTATGAAAGAAATTTGAAAGGCTTCATATTTGTTCAAATATAAATTATACAAATATATCCTCACATCCTTATTCAGAGCAGCAGGAATACACAAAGTGTTCCTGAATTTTGTGTACCCTCACCAAATATATACTTACCACTCACTTGACTCTCCCACTCTTTTCTCAGCTCTCAAATCAGAAAATTCAGGTGAAAACACTAGTTTGTAATTGGAATTTCCTCCAGTATTTACCATGACTAAAAGGTTAGTCCCTATTAATAGTAATTAGTATATAGTAGCAAAAAGTATTGGAACCAATAAAAATTTATGTTCCCATGATTACATCTCTCACATCCAATGTCAGGAGGAGGGGATGAAAGTCTCATCACACTGCCATACTTGGAAAACCAGAGGTTCCTTCATTTTTCTGATTGGCACTCATGGAAAACTGTGAATGGCTTCAGCCTCCTAAAATATTGATCCTCTCTGCTAAAGGGAAAATCTGTGATAGCTGTGGAGATGGAGCTTTCTCCAGGGTTGAAATTAGGAGTGAACTGCCACAAAGCTGTGTCCTTACTACCCCACAGCACCTTCTGCTCCAAGTAGAAAACATCTTATTAGCTTCAATATCTTAAAAGAAAATAAACTGGTAGTAACTTTCTCATACATGAAAAAAATATATATATATACTACACATACTTTGTCTTCTAGAAAGGAGACTAAACAACAAACAGAAGCACTCTGCAGTGTGTAATATTTTAGCAGCACACAGAGGATACTGCAGAATGTAGGTTACATCTATTTGTACACAGACTGGATTATACTAAAACTGAACAAAATAATGTCTGAATGCATGGCTCTCATTTAAAGTCATTCACAGTGCAATATAACAATGACCCAATAGTCTAATTACATACAGAGGATGAATAAAAGTAACAAATAAATGCAGAAAGGAAAGATATTGTGGTCACAGGTTGCAGTCTGCTATCTATGCTGTCCTAACACAGAAGAATCATAAGGCAGACTAAGCAAAGGAAGGAATTATTACCACTATTTCACATGTGGAGAACTCTAGCACATAATGACTGTATTTCTTGCCCTTGTTTGCACACATACAGAATTTGGCTGTCACAGACTGAACCTTTCTTCCTATCTATCTGACATATGTCTTAAATAAAACATTCTTTCTACAAGACTTCTGCATTAATAGTGATACAGCATTATCTAGTGCAATAAGCCAGGGCTGCATGCCACTCCTACCATTTTCCATCATTGCTGTTTTTCTAAGTGAAAACACTAGGAAGGAAACTTCTCTATCACTTTTCTTATTATTTCACATGATCACTTCTAACACATGGCCAGGTGTCTGGGCTGCAATCTCCACTCGTGTATATAAGTGCAGTGGGATAGAGCCATTCATTTCAGCAAGCCCAATTACTACTGTCAATCTGATGTTATATCCCAGAGGATATCAGTGGTAATCTCTTCAAATTAATAGATGATTTTTTTACTTCTATGAATCAGCTTGTCACTGTTTGACTTCTTACAGTGTTATTTAATCAGACTGTCTCCCACTATCATTTCATATTCCCTGCCTGGGAGAGAAGCATACAGACTATTTTCAATCACAGCTCCACTATTTTGCAAATTCTTATGGAAGTGAAATTTGCAATTTATGGAAAGAAATACCAAATGAAGCAGGACTGACCATGATGGGCACTACCAAAACTGTTTTCCTGCCACATATTAACCTCAAAGCTTCATTCTTGCGATGACATGAAGTTAGAGCCATCTCTACTTATAGTAAGACTAGAAAGCTGCACACACATGTGGCAACTGCAGTTTACTTACAGCATACAAAGCACAAAGTGCAGCACAACTACATGCTGTCTGTCCATAGCATTCACAGTCTTAGATACATTTCATGGCCTTTCTCTTGGCCAGACTTAGACAGAAAATCAAGGATCACTTATCTATGTTTAACATGCTTTACCATGGCTATTTTTTGATATTGCAACACACCTCAGTAGTCAGTGCCCCTAAACAACTTCTGAATAAATTCAGGTTATGAAAGTTGTGCTTAAAACCCATACAACAGAAGAGGGAGAAGAAAATGCATGAGACACGGTTGGTGAAATCCTTTGAATATAGAGACCTGTAAGCTTTTCTTTCCTCCACTGTCTTTTACCATTCTTTGATTTCCTCTAAGATCCTCAGCATATTTCTCACCTGTATTACTTCAGGTTTCTCAACATCTGAAGTCCAGTTCTCCTGCTTGCACTGAAACAAGAGCTGTGTCTTGAAAGAAGACCACTGTCTTTCTTTCAAAGGGTAATTTTCTTTTGTGTTGTTTACAATACTATATCTTTACTTTGTTTCCTGACCTTCTCTATTGAAAGTTCTATTGCTTTTCTAACTAACCTTCAAATTAACAGAACTTTTTCTTCATTTTCTTGTTTATGTATCAGTTTGATTACTGCTGTCATACAGCTCTGGGTACAGAGCTAGTTAACGGCTGTATCTCCAGTGCTGCAAATACAATTGCACTACATTCTCCCCTAGAATACAAGTATGTAATTCCTGTTGACAATGCACTGAGTCACTTTCATATGGCACTAAGAATGGCAATGGCTTATAGAAGGTAACATTTGATTCTTAGGATCACATAGTCATTTCCAATTTGGTAGAAAGCAGCACTGCAAGAATAAAAACAGAGAAACCCAAGGAACCAAGCAATTTGTCCCATTCATAGCGACAGTTTCAGAGGGCAGAACTGATCCACTGTGTTTCTATTTATCCATCCTTTGGTCAACGCGGAATAAAATACAATGTACAATTCAAATATTTATCTGCTAAATACCATCTTACCCATTTTCAATACATTTGTCATATCCTGATTTAAAGCAGGTATATATTTGTTTTTCTGATTCCTCGCTTCAGAGAAAGCACCCCAATCATTTCATGTAAGTGAAAGATACATGAGTTTGGCCCGGAAAGCCAATGGCTGAGAAGCCAGCAGTCATGCCCACTGCCCTGCTAGGGACACAGTGCTGTCAATCTGAACAAAAGCAATGAACAGTAAAAACTTAAGGTCAAAGACTGTCTTATAAATGTCCTTCTAGTTTCACTGGCAATTATTCCTCTATAACTGAGAAAAGATTATAGGTGTGTTTTTAAAGGGAAAAGGTTGCAACCTATTTGTCATTTTTTTTCCTCTTTATATTACAGCTTTGCCATTGGAAATAAAGGCTGTATCATCTGCAGTTGGCTTTCTCTATATTATAATTTTTCTGCACAAGAATTTGACCAACTGAATGCTGCTGTTGCTGTGGCAGCATCTGATGCAAGATTTGCAATGTGCATGTTAGTATGTGCTCATTATTCATTGAACTTGTGGGCAATGTTGTTAAACAGTTAAACACTACTGCTGCATGCTAGAGAAATCATCTCCCTACCTGTTATAGCGTTTGGAACCATTAATATCAGCCTACAGAGTTTCAAAAACTGCTCTAAGGAGAAAATTTTGTACATCATCACCATGAAAAGTAAACTCACAATTAAAAAAATAACAATTTATATAAGAAGAAAAAAGAGAATAGTTTTCATCATTTTCTCCTAAACACAAACACTGGAGACAGAAAAAAAATGTATTTAAATAGATTCTTCTCAATTATGATCAAGGGGAATTCTGAGTTGCAATCTATGTGAGGGTGTCCTTTTCAACTACTTGATTATGAAAACTTCCTTAGCAAACCACATATCACCCTGCCTAAATTTTTAAATGTCTTTTTTGTTTTTAGATTACAGACATTTTCATAGAACTTTCAAGAGAATTTTCAATTAAACAGGCTTCTCAGGCTTGGGTACTATTTTTTCCACACACCACCATTGAAAACTATCTTCCACTTCACCCAAGAACTTAACTACTTACCTCAAGATTCAGCTGCTTACATCCCTGTCACTCTATTATTTTTTAAGGTTCTTACTTAGTTAAAACTGTTCAAATGATAACACAATAATCAAGGATCTATCCATATACAGTGACAGAGAAATTGCATTAATTGCAGCAGAAATAAAATGTAATTTTGTGTAACAGGTTTCAAATTTTCATCTTTGTCATTGTTCCTTTTTGAACAAATTACCTGTTGGTAAGGTATTTCTCTTGATCAATGAGAGTGTTTTCTTATTGCCTTGATTAAAAATAAATAAATAAGCAAGTCAACTGAGTCATCATGTCCTTACTGCCCATATGTAGTACCTTTTACCTGCGTGCAATAGGCATCCTAAGAAGTGGGATTTAACCTCAAAACCACTTTGTACTTGCCTTTGCACTTCAGCTCTGGTTCTCAGTACTTTCGGACAAAGCTAATTCATCAAAAACATTACAAAGATACAATGTGTTTTGTTTTATCCTGCAGTATCCTGCAGGTAAATAGTCTTTAATTTTTGTCTGCTCTCCTTTTTAATCAAGGATGTATAGAACTCCTGAAATTCAGACATTATATTTATCTATTTTCAGCTTCCAAAACAAAAGAAAAATGATTGAGCCTCTTTTTTTTGGCACTGCAAAGCACAATTTTTCAATGTAATGAAAGAAGAAGTTGTACAGTAGCATTCATAACAGAATGGCTTTCAAAGACCACCCACCCACTGCCATATAAATAGCACAACCACTTATTTAGGACATCTTCCTATCATTCCAGTGTCAAGCATGTAATTCAAAGATGCACTTTTTTTTTTGCCAAAAACCAGAAGAACTTTTTTTTTTTTTTTTTTTTTTTTTTTATGTCTACCAAGCAATTATTTTGAGGGAGGAATACTGGAACTTTGTTCCATTGCAATTGATATGTTGCCTGTCAGCCAAGTAGATCTGTTCTGAAAGGCATGGCCGTGACAGTCTGACGTGCCTTATGTTACTCTGCTTAATTTCATGTCTCCTGCAGAAACAGACAATTTCAGCAGCTGTAAAAATGATTTTAGAGGTTTCAAAATACTTTCAATATAGATATAGTTGACTCACAGAACAGTAAGAGAACTAACATGTATATGCATTATGAACGTTCACTGCCATGCCTATTGCACCTAACATTTCCCAGTTTACATGTTTCCTCTATTGCCCTGATGCATTTTGAACTCCAAAATATTATTCTGTAAAGTGTAATACTAAGAAATACGAAGTAGATCAAACTCTCTCTGTTGGACATCAATTTAACCAGCCCAGAAAACTGCTTTTTTTTTTTTTCTTTAATTTGTGCCTTCCACAACTACTGAAGAAAAAGATTATTATTCTACAGCCAGTTTATGAGAGCTACAACTATGAAAACATCAAGTAGTTTCAGATATTAATTCAGAATTAGACAGTTCATTTCTTCCCCAGTAATGTGGAAGACATAAACCAATCCACTAATCTATTTACAAGAAGACTGCTTCAACTACAGTTCACCTCTTAACACTTTGCAAATGGCCTCAGCAACATTAACTCAGACTGTTGCCACTAAGAAAACAGATCTGTGCATCTCCATCCTACTCACATGGCACTGTGCGGAGGTAGAGATTGTCTCTTATGATCTGCTGGAGCTCATGGTCTACCGAACCTTTCTGGAACCGTAAATTGAGGTAGTGACGAAGGTCCTTATCAACAATGCCTCCTGTCAAGGAAGAGAAAAATGAAAGCATGATTTAAAAATGTATTGCTTTAATGGAAGCAATGAATCACTTTGAAAGTCTCGGTAGTTCATTTTCCTTCATGTTTCTGTCAAGACAGATGACAGAAGCACAAAGCTTTCCAGTTTAGGCATGCAGTTGATATAATACTATTTAGTATTGATGACGGTGTAAAGGTTAAAAACAGTTAATGACAATTGGCTAAATCTGTTCAGAAAATACAGTCAGATGTCTTTTTTTTTTTTTCCTGCACAATCTGGAAACAATATTATTATTATGTAAGTACATGCATATATATCTACATACTACATTATCAGGTATTATGTTTCTTGTGACCATGGAACAATTTCCTACCCATTTATTATACATAAAATACTTCATTCAAAATGTCTCGGCAACATTCAGTGTTCAGTGTTTTTTGTCCAAGTGTAGCCAGAATGCAGCTGAACTAATTGTTAGCTGTAATTAATGATCATACAAACATGATAAAATCCTCTGTGTTATTTATTTCCAATAGTGCTTACATCTGAAAAAGAGACTATAGCAAACAATAGTACATATTTTAATTTCATCACCAAAAAGAGTAATTACTAATACAATATTTTAGCACCATATTGCTAATATATACGGAAAACAAAATTGAGATAAAGAACCCTGTATTTACCACTCTTAGCGTAAGTCTAGAACAAAACAACTTAAAGCATTGTTTAGCTAATGACTAGTGTAACTTGTTTCACTATCAAAGACATAAAAGTGTCTAATCCAACATGATTAATAAACTTTTCCTGATAGAATTCCTCTCCATTTCCTTTAACATGGAGTATGGATCATGTTTATAATTACAGGGGAAAAGTCTACAAATAACTGCATTTCTTCCCCCTCTGCAATACAGACATAAGAAAAGTATAGAAAATCTTTAAAACACTGCGTTCTGACACATATTGCCAAGATGAGAAATTGCAATCAGATTGATCTCTAACTTGTTGCTTCATAAATTTAACCTTAAAATACCTTTTGGAAATGGCATTTGCTATTGAAACGCCTGCCAACAGTCTTATCGACTTGGTCTCTGTAAAGATTTTCCCATAAAAAGGAACAAAAAACATTCCCACCTAATTATTTGAAAATTGCTGCAGAGTACAAAGGCTAATAAATTAAAATATATTTCTCCTTATAGCTATTACTATTTATCTCTCAATTACAAATCCATAATCTCATTATTGCTGCTCCTTTGTCAATAACTTCAAAACCTTTTGCGCCAGGTTTATGAAAAAGCTTATAAATAATTTCTGTCACCTTTAGCTCAAGGCAAAAGCAGCAGACTTTAATTAAAAATGAAAAAAAAAAAAAAAGAAGAGAGAAAGAAAAAAGTCCACACTCATAACAAACATGAAGTAATACCTGTGTGCCAGGCTCCCAGGTGCTGAGAACCTTCATACAGATCTGTTTTTCCAGGATCCAGATTAAGCCACTTAGTGCACTACTTTGGTACCACTAACATTTTCTCTAGTAATGGGCTCTGTCTGCATACCAGATCTGCTGTGTTTTTTGTTGGTTTTTTTTACAAGATTTCAGTGGAGGTGAATGCTAGAGAAGGCTGCACAAACATATTCTGCTCCTGATTGTATTTTGCTGTCCTTTCTGATCAGCTGCAGAGAGTAAAGGTCCTGCAGCTCTTGCTCTTCTTGCTCTAATATACAAAACATACCCAGTGATGCACATGCTTTCTGGCAGCCTGAAAAAATGCCAGCTCAAGAACAACAGCTGCAGCCTGCCCACTGACATAAACCTGAATCATTCAACTTATGACATAAGTAAGTTTAGAAGCCTACACAGATATCTGACCCTCAAAGTGCGTTCTTTGTTTTGTTTCAAACACAGTCATTACTTGACCATGTCATTCCAAACTGGAGTATAATAAGGTATATTTGTAAGAGTATTTACAAGAGAAGGTGTGTACAGTCTTCTGTTTGCTACAAACAAATTTAGAAATGAAAAGTTTTTTAACAGAAGTAAGATCCGTTGAATTATAGAATGGTTTGGGCTGGAAGGGACCTTTAAGATCATGTAGTTCCCATCCCCTCTGCTATAGGCAGGGACATCTCCCTCAAGACCAGGTTGCTCACAGCCCCATCCAGCCTGGCCTTCAATGCTTCCAGGGTGGAGGCATCCATAACCTCACTGGGCAACCCATTCAGTGTCTCATCACCCTCACAGTACAGATTTTTTTCCTAATATCTAATCTAAATCCACCCCCTTTCAGTTTCAAACCCTCATCCTGAGGGTTCCCTCATTGTGTTGCTACATGCCCTTATAAAAAGTCCCTCCCTTTCCTGTAGGCCCCCTTCAGGTACAGCAAGGCCACTCTAAGGTCTCCTTGGAACCTTCCCTCCTCTGAGCTGAAGAGCTCCAGCTTTCTCAGCCCCTCTTCATAGGGGAGGTGCTCCAGCTCTCTGAAGATTTGCAGATTGTGTAGGGGAAAAAAATGAACTTATCAGCTTTCTAAAATAAGTGAAACATACATTTTTTTCTTAATATCTGAGAATATACTGTAACGTGAGCAAAGTCTATTTTAAAGAGCAGTCAGATGAAATATAGACAGTATCTGTACTGTCAACAAATTTCCTTCTTTAAAAGTCATTCTGTTTTCTGACCTTACTGGCATTTTTCAGTTCTTTGGGCATAAGCTACCTTTTTGTGGTATCTGGAAAAACAATGAGTTTTATATCCTGGAAAGTGTTAAAAAATAAAACCATTCCAGAGTCCTGAACAGCAGCTGCAATATTTTTAATTCATTACTCAGTTGTCACTTTTTTGATTTTCCCCCCTAAAAACCTTTGTGCTTTACCAGATGCTTGTCAGAAGCACACTTGATTTGACTCCAGATGTGCTTTCCAGATATTTTTAATGCTCGACAGGAGCATTTGAGCAGCCTGATTCTTTTAAAGTACAAGTTGAAGAAAGCCTAACAACTGTAGTTTGGGGCCCTAGGCAGCTGTAGTGATTCACAAAAATGCAAAATAGCCATGATTTAACAGCAATGAAATAGATCTCAAATTAGACAGCTTAGAAATCAAGAATAAAATGAGAAGAGGAGGAATAATGGGACCATATCCTTGAAAATGTTGAAACAAAAGATTGAAAATGTTATCAGTTGGTTTACTTTCAAAGGAAAAAAAGCAAATTTAACAGCATTGTCAATAAGTTCATAGAAAGGGAAGCAATCAGCAGCATTTTTTTACAGAAAGTAACAGCACACCTATACTCAATGGCACAATGTAATTCAGTTACACAAGTATCTGGTACCCAGGACTGACTTGATTTCTGGAAAACTTGGCCTTCCATTACTTTCCCTTTTTGCAGTCTATTTAAAATCATTAAAATGTTCAGTATTCCTGACATGCACCTAAGCCTCTAGCTTCCTCATATTCCCTGAAGATCACAGCAGAGCACCTCAAAAGGCTCAGAGGCTGCCAGTGCCTGTAGCACTGCACCATCAGCCCCAAGGCAGCTCAACAGAGCTCACAAGGAGCTCAGAAACAAGGAGCTCACAAAGGCCACATCCTGCTCACTGTACATGTCAGTTGAAAGGAAGAGTCCCATTGCATGTCAAGGGTGTTACACAGCACAAGTTTTCAAAATCCAACCCAAAATTAAAAATGTTCTTTGGGCACTGTCACAGGAGGAGGCTGACAACTCCATGATGGAACATTCACAAGCTTTCAGCCATTTAGGTTTTTTTTTTCTTCACTTTCTTCAATAGAAGCTTCAGTTTCATTTCACTCCAACGAATCCCATTACTTTGTTAGCTGGGAAATAAGCATTCCCAGTGATGGCCTCCTTCTTAAGTGTTGTCTGTTTTAGCTACCAGTCATGGCGGCAAACTCATAACCACAACTATATTTGACAGAAAAGACCTTAAAATTGAAATAAAAAATGCTGTGTCTGCATGTTTTACTCACAAACTTAATGAGAAAAGTGCACCTTTATATGGTATTTTAATATATTTCTGTCAAGTTTCCTGTCCTTTCCCTTCCTTGCTGCTCAGCCCAGAGCAGAGGAGCTGAGGGGAGGCCTGATGGCGGCTGCAGCTCCTCACAGGGAGCAGAGGGCAGCGCTGAGCTCTGCTCTGTGTGACAGCGACAGGGCCGAGGGAACGGCATGGAGCTGTGTCAGGGGAGGGGCGGAAGAAGGGCTTAGGGAAAGGGTCTGCACCAGAGGGTGGTGGGCACGGAACTGGCTGTCCTAGGCACAGATCACAGCACCAAACCTGCTGGAGTACAAAGAGCGTTTGTACAGTGCTCTCAGATAACGGGTTTGAAGTCTAGGTGGTCCCATGTAAAGCCAGGAGTTGGGCTCAATGATTCTCAGGGTTCTATAAATACTCCTAGCTTGAAAAATCTATGAGTAAGCAAACTCTAATGTCTAGATTTGCAACTGTAGAAGTCCTGTGTCTGAAAATGAAGGACGTAAGTTAGGACACATACCTTGTTGAAACTGCTTATACTAAAAGACTATGGGCATTCTATCTCCGTCCTATTGCTTTACTTCCACAAAATCATGGGTTTTCAACAAGCTCTCATTTCTGACTGCAAACAAGTGACACATACCTTCAGCCAGGTCAAATGCTTTGGCTGAACAGCCTTTTATCAGATTCAGTATGACTATTTGACTTGAGAGTCTCACCCCAAATATTTATACAGGTGCTCTCGAGGAGCATTATATTTCTAATATGATATGCCCGCATGGATATCTGACAAGTCATTTTTTCTGTTCCTCTTCAGAAGAAGACTTACCATTTACTGCATGACAGAATAATTTTCCTTTCATTATTCACAGATGATCCAACTGACCTCTCAACCAGTAGTCCAAATTATTCACTAATTATCATTAGCCCAAATGGTTTCTTTATTCATTAGCCCAAACACATTATTTAAAATGGACATGGGAATATCTGGTTTATTAGGTTTTTTCTCTACTGTTCAGAGGAAGTCTTTTGTTCATGAAAGTAGCTGCAATTTTTATTTTTATTTTTATTTTTTTTGTGTGAAAGAATATCAAGACCATCATAAATAAAAACCTGCGTATGCAGCTTAAATGCTCATTTCTGATTTTTATTTTTATTTTTTTGAAACGATTCAGTAATAATTCAGAATAGCTGAAATTGTCATGTAATGGTTCTCTCACTCATCCATTCAGAAACTCTATACCCAAATACATGTCGGAATGAAAAGATAATAGAGATTTTTGTATGTAAGACCTAATCTGGGATGACCTGTTTTTCTGTTCTTCAGACCCACACAGCTCTAGACTGGTAAATGATCAAAAATCAGCAAAGCATTTAATGGTTTATTTGGAAGAGCAAAGCTTGAGCAGCAGTGATGGACTGGCAGTATATATCTGTGAGAAATTCTGTGTCAGCCAGAGCTCTAAAACATGACTGTCAAGGCAGGCTCCTCATTGCAAGTTCCCTATGGTAACTGAAAAGATTTTAAACAAAAAAATTATCACCATATCTCCTATCCAAATTTTTCCCCAGACAGTCCTCTCAGGAGAAGAGTAATGTTCTCCTCCGCAGACAGCTACTCTTAACTCATAACTAAGTTCTTGAATGAAACATAAGATATGTCCACCAGGTATTGTTTTCAATAGCTGAATGATACTTTATTGCAATAAGCTTAAAAAAAAAAAAAAAATCCATAAAAAATCATTAATTAAACGAGAGTTGATGTTTAACTTCATTCATATGAACATTTAAACAGAAGCCCTCTTGAATTGATTAATAAAGATGTCATGTATTTAACATTTCAGATCTAGTATGAAATTATTGACTTTAATTTTAATTTTTAACTACTAACAGTAACAAAATAATATTTTTAAAGAGATATGAAAATTCCTGAGTAATAACAAAATATGGGTTGGATTTTATAAGGACTGGTTATTAAAATGCAACCCGCAACTAAACCTGTCGCTTAAAGGATTCTCAGCAAACTTATCTAGAGCTAAGAGGAGCTTTCACTTATCCTTGTACACTGGGCATATCCAACCCTGGAAGTTACTTTAGGTTTCCATGTTAAATATATAATCACCATAACAATACTCTGAAAAAAGTACAATAACACTTGTAAGTTATAAAAAGCATGTACTGCATTCCAGTTATCATCTGAAGATTCACAGAATCACAGAATTGTAGGGGTTGGAAGGGACCTCCAGAGATCATCGAGTCCAACCCCCCTGCCAAAGCAGGTTCCCTACACCAGGTCGCACAAGTAGGCATCCAGGTGGGTCTTGAATATCTCCAGAGAAGGAGACTCCACCACCTCCCTGGGCAGCCTGTTCCAGTGCTCCGTCACCCTCACCGTAAAGAAGTTCTTGCGCACATTGGTGCGGAACTTCCTATGCTCCAATTTCTGGCCGTTTCCCCTTGTCCTGTCTCCACACACTGCTGAAAACTGCCTGGCCTTGCCACTCTGCCCCCCACACCTTAGATATTTATATATTCTTCCCAAGTGGTCAGACCCTTTTTCCACATTTCATGGACCTTCTTCTTTCCTTTGAGTTTGTGCATGAGCTCCTTGCTCATCCATACAGGTCTCATGCCACCCTTTCCTGATTTCTTGCTCACAGGGACACACCAATCCTGAGCTTGGAAGAAGAGCTGTTTAAATGCCAACCAGCTCTTACAGGCCCCCTTACCTTCTAACACCCTAGCCCACGGGATGGCTCCAAGTAGGTCCCAGAAGAGATCAAAGTTAGCTCTCCTAAAACCCAGGGTAGTAATCCTACATTTTGTTTTGCTTTTTCCACTCAAGATCTTGAACTCCACCATCTCGTGGTCACTACAACCCAAGCTGCTCCTAACCTTTACTTCCTTGACAAGCCCTTCCTTATTAGTGAGAATAAGGTCCAGCAACACCCCTCCCCTTGTCGGACTTCCACCAGCTGCATCAGAAACTTGTATGCGACTGCACGCAGATCTCCAACTCTCCCTGTTTATTTCCCATACTGTGTTCCGTAGTGCACAGACATTTTAGGGAAGCAGCATCCCCCTGCCACTTCCCATCCCTTCGAACTCCACCCTCATCACCCGTCAAGCTCTGTTTTGAGCCTTGAACTACCTGCTCAAACCCAGCGGCCCTCATTTTGTCCCCTTCCCCCTTCTTACCTCATTTAAAAACCTTTCAATGAGGCCTGCCAGTTCCTGGGCTAGGATCCTTTAACTCCTTGCAGACAGGTGAGTTCCATCTGCAGCCGAATAAATTGCCCCATGGTCAAAAAAACCAAAATTCTTGTGCTTACACCAACCTCTTAGGCATTTATTTATGAAGAGGGTTTTTTTGATCCTCTCAGTGTCTTTTCCCGCCACTGAAGGGATAGAAGAGAAAACCACCTGCACGCCCACTCCATCAAGTACCCTCCCCAGTCCCTTGAAGTCATTTTTGATAGCCCTCAGGCTTCTCTCAGCAGCATCATCACTGCCAGCCTGAACTACCAATAAGGGATTGCACATTACTATTTTAAAATCTTTTCTATCTTTGTATTAAACTCTGTGAGTCTTCTTTGAACTTCTGTCTTCCACCAGTACCTTCAGCCAAATCTAATATCAAAAGTCTTATCCTGAAAGTCTCAAAACATAATGGCTGAGCTACCCATCTTTCTGTAGACTATACAGTAAGATAAAGTGTAACAGAGAAATATGTAAAAATTATGAAGGAAAATTAGACACCTCTTTCTTTTATACTTCAAACCACTCCGATAAACTCAAACTTTTGTTAATCAAGATCTCACTAAATTAAGAGAGTAAGGGTTTTGGTAAACAGTAGACCTTGGGCCTCTTCTACATGCCATATATAATGAAAGACAACAATATTCAGTTTTCTAATTGGAAATGGCCTTCTCTTCTAACAGCCCATGTGTGGCAAAAGAAGGTAAGAACCGTGCCTTTGCATGGGAGACAGACACTACAGAGCTATAACAGGTAATGAATGAAAATCAACCAAATCCTTTTCAACAACCAGTAACAGCTCAAGAAGACTGTAATCTCTATCCAGAGAAACACTGTTCCCTCAGCTGCTAGCCCTTAAATAAGAGTGAGAAGGAGTGGAGCCTCTGTGATTCTGTGATCCACCCCTTCCAATCACTCAGGTGTACTGCTTGCACCTGAGTTTCCTGGGTTGGCCATGCCTTCTCACCCAGTGCTCAACCATTGGTTCAGGCTGCAACCCAGCAATTACACTTCAGCCTACTATTTGTAATCTTTCCTTCTTTTTCTGTGTATTTATATTAGTATATTTTTGCTGATATTTTATATAGGGTATACATATGCATTGTGCCCATACACACACTGATGTTTCTATCCTTAGATGCCACCTTTTATTTCCTTCTCTTAGCATTAAAAATTTAAGGATTTAGAACATAGAAGCATAGGGCCTATGGGATAAATTGCAGAGGGACAGTACAGAATGTAGACTGTATTAATAACAAAACAAAATCTAGCCTAATATTTAATCATTACTTCCACAGCAAGTCCCCAACTGCTCAGACTTGGGTGTACGTCTCGATATAAATATGTAATTCCATAAACTCCATCGAAGTTATGTTCCTCCTGCTCTTCCTGGACTAGGAGATAGGCTGATATTTGCATACTCTCTGACCAAAGTGCACTCTCTGCCTTGCTAAGGATGCAGGCAGCTCACTACCTGGGGACAACCCATGTTTGGTTTCCCACCATCTCACATCTGCCCCGAGACAGGTGCTACTAGGCAGTTTGTGACTAGACCAATGGACACCCTGCAGTAGCAAAAAGGGAAGATCAGGGATAGACACTTCCTCAGAATAATGTGAAAACATATTTTGCATTGAATTATCTTCTTAGTTTTGTGGCTAACCTCAAGCATATGTTTGAAACCCCAGTTTGCACTGTGCTTGTCGTGCATGATGCTAGGAGACTGTGTCAGCTGAGCTAAATGTGCGTTTTGTATCTTGTTTCTGATTACTGAGCTATAGGTCTTATTAAAATATTAGATCTCCAGTCATGCCTTCCATTCTGAAACCAGCTGCAGTATATTCCACGGTCTGCTGACAGCATGTAACACTGACTTTAAGATAGGCACTCCCAAGTTAACCTCAGAGAACTGCCATTTAAGTAGTAAAACTATTTTGTACCTTTACTGTTCAGAAGTACTTTGCTTTGGTCCGTGCAGTTAGCTGACTGCTTAATGCAGTTATTGACTGCAGTCACTGGGAAAACCATTATATAATTGGCTGGTTAAAAAAAAAAATCAAGCTACATTCCATGAGAGGACAGTTTGGGGGCAGTTTCAGAAGACTAATGTTTTTTCTTCTATGTTTTAGTCAGCAGATGTAAAAATAAAGTAAAAAAAAAAAAAAAAGTAAGAAGGCTGCTACCAAGGCTCTCTGGAAATGAACTGCCATTTACTTTGATTTTTGAAATTCTCTAAAGCAGCACTTCCTCATTACAGAAGAGAGCTGTTTGTAGGTGCCTCTAGTATATTGTCGATTTGGCTGATAACTTACACATAAACATTAATGATTGCTACTGGGATATTTAAAAGACTGTAATTGTTCCTACAAGACTTACTACAAGGGAAATAATTACCTCTGCAGATGTTGTTGAAAACCATTGACTACATTGTAAGGGATTATAGATTCACTTAAAAGTGAGAATCTCAAAAATGACACTCTCAGCTTGCACAGTCAGGGCCCAGGATACAATTCTCATCTTGAAATTTGAACATATCGACAGAATTCTTCAAAGAGTCCTTACTTACTACCAGACATTGAGATGCTCCCACTCATAGAAATCTTTATATTTGAACAAAGCACAGCACAGCAGGACTTGAATCTTGTTAATGCTGCTGTTTGCTATGCAACCTAACTCCCAAATACAGCTCCCAAAGAAAATGATAGAAAGCTCCCAACTGACTTCAACAAGAAAAGTTGCAACATGGAAATAAAACACCTACAGATATTCTTCTAAAGACAAAACCCCTTGGAAAATTAATGGCCCATAAAGCTGAAAACTCATTGAATAAGGTTAACCAGAGACTGGCTGTAGCATACTAAAAACATTTGAATAGAACTAAGAAACTTGCTTTTAGCTTCAGAAAAACACTTTTATTTATACTTGGGCTGAATACATTGCCAGGAAGCTGTTTTGAATTCTAGGAAAATCCACATTAGCCACAGATGTAGCAACAGAAAAGTTAACGGAGGGAACATAAGAATTTTACCTTTTAATCAGACAGTATCAGAATATTCACTTTTACGTGTATACATCTGAAAAATAAATACCATGCTTCTCTCTGTGTGCCGCTTACTAACATGCTCATTAGAAAAATGCAGCTACAAATTGACTTCTCTGGAAAAGCTGAAATGGGAAAGCATTAATCTCTGATATATAATAATGGTGATAAGTAGGCACATCCATTCTGGCTGGGTACCAATTATGTCTCATTGTGCCAGCTTAATTCTCTGTGCTGTAAGGGTGAGTCACCTAACACAGAAACCCCAATGCCCCTCCTGAGGTTATCTGGTGGAGAAGTAACTTTAATGCTAAAAATGCTCACAGAAAGAGCATATTCAGACATTTCTTCTCAGGAACCAAACACCTACATGATAACTGTTCCCAGAGTCATCTCTGCTCTCCCCATCCAGCTTCTCTACAGTCCTCTCTGGCTCCTCTTTGAGCTACTTGCTCCTAAAAAAAGGTGCTGAGAACTACACAGACAGATCACCAGTCTTACTCCATGAAGAATATATTACAAGTTTCATTATTTAAGCAAAATTAGAACAAGAATGTGTTCTAGAATCATCTCAGAAATATTTTCTCATTTCTGCTTTGTGACTGGTAAAACCAGCTCCTCTTAATAGTAGGTAGATCCTCATCTTTAATGAAAAAGTTATTTTCTGTTTAATATTCCTGTTTTCTATGAATACAGTCATAAGATGGTTGTTCATCCACTAGGGACACCAATATTCTTCTTCTCTAATACTCTTTTAGTTTTATCTTCTTTGTGTAAGACAACTGTGGTGGAACTTTGAGGCTTGACAGTTCCTTGAATAAAATATGAAGGACTGGATTGGAATAGTTGCATAGTTCTATCAGACTTGAATTATTTGAAAGGTATTCTACTTAAATCATAGCTGCACAATTTTAATTGCTTGAGATAGAGACTTATTTTCCTCACCTCTGGAAATAATATTGCCATATTAATAGGCTGTGAATTGTGAGCTGACATTTTGTAAAAAGAGAAAGATTACTCTGGGTAAAAAATCCCAGTAACACACAATTTATGAGGAAAGCAAGCTAACAGAGGCTGCCATCGTATGAATTCTAATAATAGTTAGAAAGTGTGATTTAGGTTAGTATCTGAGTCATGCGAGCTCACTTTTTTCAAGTCTTTATAGCATCTCAGTCTGAAACAATAATGTACTGAGAAAAATCACTATCATAATGTATTATTTCCTAGTTTTCTAATAGCTTGCTGCATAAATAGCAGAGTGCCATTCTGCAAACTTTATAATCCTGATGCTTATGAACTGCAAACTCAGTCTGCAATGGATAAACTTAGTTTTGAAAGCAGAGTTCCAAAAATCATTGCTAACCTCTGAAACTGAATTGCATACATATGTTATCAGACACAAAACCTTCACCCAGAAATCTGGTTTCTTGAATCAAGTTTCATGACATTCATTTCAAGTCAAAATGAGAGAAAAACACCAGAAGCTGCGATGGGAGGTAGTAATAAGAAATTATTAAGACAACACTTCTGGAAATAATATTGCCATATTAATATGCAATTATTAGACTAGCAGTGGACATAATATTTAGAGCTTTACAAAAAGGCAGAACTGTTAATCCCATAGAAAGTATAGCATACATATTTCTAAGGCTATATATTACTCAGGTTTTTAATTTCACATTGACTTGTGAATTTAAAGCCTTTTAACCAAAAGGCTTTTTTTTTTTTTTTTTTTTTTTCCCTTGCTGAAATGATTTTGAGAAAGAAAGACGACACAACTAAACTAAGGTGTTTGCCTGGTTTTGAAGGAAGGCTGAAAGAGTATTAATTCATCAGTGAAGCATCTTTTATTGTGACAAACTTATTAGCTATTGTAACACAAGAGCATGACAGACACAATTTCTTACCTTGATATATAAAAAAGTTATTTTTTTGGCATAATCCATCACATTAGTCAAGCTTCAAAGAAGTGCAGTAAAAGTACAATCAAATCACCATCTGTTTTGGAAAACAGTTGATTCATACCTCTATATGAAAAATTATCAGTAAAATAAAGTTATTGAGATCTTAATAGTACCAGGTAGTGCCATGAATTGAGTTTGCTAAGAATGTCACTACAACAACTTTTTTGACCC
Source organism: Chrysolophus pictus (assembly GCA_037305975.1). Lineage (NCBI taxonomy): Eukaryota > Metazoa > Chordata > Aves > Galliformes > Phasianidae > Chrysolophus > Chrysolophus pictus. Next base: position 184,517,318 of record CM074576.1, read on the forward strand.
ATTTTTGTATTACTTAAATCCAGTAATATTCATAGAATCACAGAATGGCTTTGACTGGAAGGGATCTTTAAGGATAGCCTAGTCCAAACTCCCTGCCACAGGCAGGGGCATCTCTCACTAGCTCAGGTTGCCCAGAATCCCATCCAAGCTGGCCTTGAACCATTCCAAGCATAGGAAATCCACATCTCTGGTAATCTGTTCCAGTGCTTCACACCCTCAGTGTAAAATACATCTTCCTCATATCCAACCTAAATCTATCCTCTTACCATTTAAAAGTTTTTCCTCTTGTCCTGTGATTACAGGTCCTAGTAAAAAGTCTTTTTCCATCCATTTTGTAAGCCAAAAGACCTCAGTAATGTCCCTGGAGCTTTCTCTTCTCCAGGCTGAAGAACCCCAACTCTCAGCCTCTCTTCGCAGGAAAGGTGTTCCTGCCCTCTGGTGATCCTCATGGCCTCCTCTGGACCACCTCTAACATTCAGTTACAGATATCAGGGCATTTCACATCAGAGGAATTGTTCTGGGTCCAGCTCTGGGCCATTACGATCAGTACTGTGGCAAATGTTTTGGGAAGATAAAGGAAAAATCAAATCACCTGCCATAAAGCGCTGCCCGTGCAGCAGGGCAGTCACCCTCTCTGGCTCTACCTCTGAATTACTCACTTAGGATACAATTCCTACATTCCCTCTAGTTTGAACACACAGACAAAAAGATAGCAAGATAAAATACAAGCAAACAAATAACTAAACACCAAGTGCAATAGGGAGATTTCCATATGATCAAACAATTATTTTTACGTAATTCCTGCTTACTGTTTTCTACGCAGTGACAACAACACTCTCAACTTAGAGGCATGGACGTGGACCACATGAATTCCTGTCACTGTATTCGTCAACGCAAGAAGAATCCCAGCAAGCAAAGACAAGGTAGTTTCTAATTACCTTGTTTTCAGAGAGCTACAAAAATAGATTTGATTTTTAAAATGAAAGAAAAAAAAAAGCCTATGTAGTGACAGTACGCACTTTCAAATTGCCATCTGTTGCTAAGCCCAGAAAACAGAAGTATTTAGGCAATCAAGGCTACCTTTTGTGTACAGTACTTCAGTGTGAAAGGACAAAGCTTGCTTTTAGAGCACTGAACCAGGTGCACAGTGCATGAAGAAGCTCCTACGTTCTGGGACAGTCTTAGTTAGTTAGCTGAGTCCCTTGTCTTGATCTAATTAATACTCCTCAGAAATGTACAAGACCAAAAGAGATTCTGTGCATTATGCAAAATTACTTTGTGCAAAATATGTGGACTTACATAATATGTTTCAACAAAGAAATAAAATGTTCCTGTTCCCAAGAGCTGCAGGCAGGCAGATGGTGGTACTTCAGCAAGATCATGCACTTTGCCTGCAGAGAAGTGATGCCCTCAACCTCTGGGGAAGAGACTGCTGCTGCTCTTCTGTGATACCCCAGTCTGCTGAGCCATAGAGCAAAACGCAGCATTACAGCTGGACTAAAATTGCTCACTCTGCATCCCCAGGAGCAGGAGGGTGTCACAATAGAGAACAAAAATGAGATGACAGAATTCTAGCTTTACTTTTTTTACCCTTCAGGCACACAGCCCCCATGGCTATAATCTACTGGACTGAAATCCATACAGTCTGGAGTTCAGAAGTATGCTTAGTTATTTCAAACAGAATTTATTACATTTTCACAGTTGTTGTTATTTAATTAAAACAGAAACCTAGTGGGCTACAAACATGGGGCAATATAGAATGTGGCAAGCCACTGAGGTGTGGAATAATAGCTACACATCTCCATCTTAATCTGTGCATGTTAAGGTCAATATCAATGTACATATGGTACAAAGCCATAAAAGTGCTTCAGATGTGAATGTTGTCAGAGGATGTACCTGTAATTCCACCTACACATCTTTGTCGAGATTTTGCTGCACACATCATAAAGTACTAGGTCTGTACTTTTGCAATTTCATTTCCTTCTAGTGCTACAAATCCAATATACTTACAATAAGCTTTACATCATTTAATAAAAGCCAGGAGTTTGCCTCTATGTATCTATGTCCTTATACATGTATCATGCAATTGTTTTCAGAGCTGAGGGAATACCTCGTGAAAAAGGAAAAATCTGCATCTATCTGTATCAGTGCAGGATAGGATGACCAAACTTTCAGATTCTGTAATATTTAGAAAAAAACTGCTTTTGCTTGCAATTAAAGAAAAACATATATAAAATATCATGTCAGACCCCCTTTTAATGATTTGCTATTTTGCAGAATTACCTAAAACAAGCTGCAATAGTTTATGCATGTCAGTATAACAGACCATTCAGGTTCAGTACTAGCTTTCTATATGAAAGCACCCTCCTGAGAGAGAGTGCCAAGGAAGTCCTAACACGAAGGTGAGAGAAGCGCAAATCACACTTGTTCCACCAAAAATAAATAAGTAAATGAATCAATGAATGAATAAATTCAAGATGTTTCTAAAGTGTAAGGCTGATTGAAGCTTGGAGAAATCATCAGAAACACAGACTTCAGCTGAAGCTATGATCTTATTTACGGGGTGAATTCAGAAGTACAACACAGGTCACTGATTTTAAGTGTTTTATTAAACAAAATGTAAGAGGAAATTTTCAAAGAAAATTGTACTGTACTGCAGTGTACTGGCATCTTCCTAATCAACAACAACAACAACAAAGATACCAAGAAAAACAGGATTAATCTCCATTCTTAAGGAACACATAAAAGACATGTTCATTCATAAGTAGTGAAGGAAGTACTGTGGGATGCCCTAAATCAGAAAGGGAATAGTCAATGTGTGAAATAACTCACATTTCTGGTTGAGGATAACATCTGAGGATACTATCTTAGCACCGCTAAAAAAAAAAGGTAATACTGCATACTTTTGGGAATGGCTACCTACCAAATAGTACTGTGCAGTGGTAGCAGACTGGTAGAGCAAAGCAACTGAGGACCTAACATCCATACTGTACAGGCTTTAGGTGAGTTTTGTGGAATTTGGACAGTCCCATGGGCTCAGCGGTCGCTCATATTTGTTCACTGTTTAGTCTATCTTCATCCAAAAAATCCAGTCTAGACCCAGTGAGACTGTTTCACAGGGTGAATTACAACGTGGTAAAGTGGGCATCCTCTGGATAAATACTTCAAAAGAACATTCCTGGTTTCCTTTCCTGCTCATTATTATCAATAAAGTAAACTGTAAAGAACAAACTGCAGTGACCACAGATTTCACCTCCCCATCCAGCAGCTGTGGATATGCAATGTATAACATATGTAGACATATTTCACTGAGTATTTTGATGACTAAAGCATGTTTTGATTTTATTCATATGTTTTTCAGTAAAAGTTCAGAGGAATTTAGCTTACTGTGATTACACAAATTTGATTGATTTGTGCTGGGAATAAATCACTATCCATTAATAAATGAATTCATCATCGTAAGCAGGTTTCTTCTGTTGTTATCAACTCTTTCTTTTCATGCTTTAGTAATGTAAGCTATGCCTCTTGCATTTTGTTTTTTGTTTTTTGTTTTTTTTTCTTTTCTTCTATTAGCAACACATAAAGGTTATCTAATGCCCTAACCAGTAACTGAAGAGATAATCAATACTACTGTTACTTTCAGTTTTATTGTTATTCATCCATGGGCTAATTTGTGCCCAAAATAGAATACCACACGGGGAAAAAAGAGAAAAAAAAAAGAAAAAGGATGTATTTTGTTATAGCCAATTGCTACACTGTGAAGAAGAAAAACTTAACTGAAAAATACTGGATATAATAAATAATTTATTCAGAGTTTCAGATTCGAAGTAGCCAGGCCGCCAAGAGCTACTGAAACAATGAATGGGTTAGAAAAATCACTGAGCAATCTGCATGTCTGTAAACATGGAACCAAGCACATGAGACAAATTTAGTATTAGTTGTTTGTTTTTATTATTATTATTATTATTAATTTCATGTTCTAAGGCAAATTACATCTCCTGAATTTCTGCATCACAAATATGGGGAATTGAAAAGTATCACAAAGAGGTGTTAGATTTTCAATTTGACGATTGCAGATTGGAAAGACCATAAGACCAAACACCTCTCCAAAGTTGGGCAAATGCATGGAGTTGTATTTTGAAACTAGATGTATTAAGATTCAAGGTCAGAAGAAAATATTAAATCATGTAGTCTGAACTTTGACATGCTGCATTTCAGCCAGTGACCCCTGCAATAAGCCTATTAATTTATATTTGCAGCAATTTCCAGAAAATTCTATAGGCTTGAAGATGAGAAAAGATGGAACCCCTTCCTCCTTTTTTGGCAGTTCAGTTGGCCTTGCTCTTAAAACTTAATAGCTTCATTTTAATTTGAATGTCTCTAACTCAAGATTCTAGTCATTTGGCTAGAAAATTTCCCTTTCTCTACAGTGATGAAGTACCTGGAAGAACCACATGAAAAACAACATTTATATTGTCAATGAAATGTCGTCATCTTTTTTTTTTTTTTCTTTTTTTTTTTTTTTCCCTGATATTGTTGAGCCAAACAACTCAAGAGAATGAACTTCTCTGTTAGTACATCTCCTGGATGTTTTTCCCTGTGGCTCATTTCTAATTTGTCTACATCACACTTAAAGAACAAAGAACAAAGCTGCACACAGACTCTTTGCTCACCTTCCCCACCACTGCATCACCGCTGATACTAAAGGGATTTTAATGTCTCTTTACAGGGACCATCTGAAACCAACTCCTAGCTCTTCTGAACAGCTTTGTTTTATTTCATGCTGCCAATAGAATACTGTATATTTAAGAGTATTTCAGCATCAGAAGAGCATCAGGCTTTCAATAATAATGCTCTTCCAACTGGCAGCATACAGAATAAGACAAGATGCAAGACAACTATTTAGAAAAAGAAAAATAATGAACAATTAGAAAGCAAAGTATGAAATAATTTATTAACATCATTAGTGCCAATGTTCAGGGGCAGGGATGACCAGCACAAAATATGCTCTCAGGAACAATTTGAAAAAGGAAAGGTGTTCACTGTGACTTCAAAGTCAAGTAATAAAGTAAGATCTGAATGTCTAAATGCTATGGTTGACCTGAGCCTAGGAAATTTTGGTATTGCAAGAAAAAAAAAAAAAAAAAGATAAAGATAAAATATAATAAAATTAAGAAAAAAAAATTAAGAAGTATGTCTACTGCTGTTAAGCCTGTGTACTTATCTAGTCGATCCTGTGTACCTCAAACAGCTTCCCTGGAAAGCCCACACAGCCCATTTTGGAAGAAAGTGGGGTCAGGCTCTGTGTAGATGGGAAAGCCAACCATTTCTTCTTCTGAAGTCAGCGGATGCTGACTGAGTGTGTATCAGCTGAGAGGATGAACGCCGGCCATGGTTACAGGACATACAGACTACCAGCCTTGCACCAGCTCATTTAGGCGTTCTCCAGACCACTTCTAGAACTCTTCTGAGCCAGCTGTAGCATAGGCTCACAGTGAACCCCCCTAGTGGGCTGACACTAAATATTGATACTATTTAAGGAGCTGCACAGGCAACTGATTTTGTCCACCTGTCTCCTATAGATCAGAAATAATCATAGAATCATAGAATCATAGCTGAGGTGAATGGGATGAGGTTCAACAAGGCCAACTGCTGGGTCCTCCACTTTGGCCACAACAATCCCATGCAGCGTTATAGGCTTGGGGATGAGAGGCTGGATGATTGTGAAGAGGACAGGGACCTGGGGGTGTTGGTTGATGCTTGGCTGAACATGAGCCGACAGTGTGCCCAGGTGGCCAAAAGGGCCAGTGGCATCCTGGCCTGCATCAGAAATAGTGTGGCCAGCAGGAGCAGGGAGGTGATCATCCCCCTGTACTCAGCACAGGTGAGGCCGCACCTTGAGTACTGTGTTCAGTTTTGGGCCCCTCACAACAGGAAAGACATTGAGGCCCTGGAATGGCCTGCCCAGGGAGGTGGTGGAGTCGCCATCCATGGCAGTGTTCAAGAGGCATCTGGATGAGGACCTGCGAGGCCTGGTTTAGAAGCTTGTGGTAGCAGTGGTAATGAGAAGACGGTTGGACTAGATGATCTTATAGGTCGTTTCCAACCTTGTGATTCTATGATTCTATGATGCTATGATTTTACCTTCTTTTCATAATCTTTCTTTCTGTCCTGTTCTCTCTCCTTTTAACCTGCTTCACTCTTCACTCCATTTGCTAAATCACCTTGCTCTAAAATCATCAGAAAAAATTACCTTTTAAATATTCCAGCTAATAAAAGTTCAGTGTGATGCATCTGCTTATTCTCATTTAAATCTAATGAAGGCTGCTGGTATTCAGTAGGAATGTGCCTTGGATATGCCCTTAGGATAACCAAAATGCTTCACCTACCCTGAAATCTGTTGAGCAGGTTGAGACAAATGCATGACTTCCTATTTAATGAAAACTGGTCTCCCACTGTCACGGAATTAACTAGATCAGTTTATGCCCGTGACAGGGGGCAGTAGGCCCCTGCCCTCCCCACCCCCCGCCTGGCCCCACGGAGGAAGGAAGGGGGAAAAGGTAAAAAAAACAGCGGCAACAATCTGTGGAGGTAAACTTATTTTACTAACTATGATATCGGAATATGATATCAGAATGCAAAATAATACAATATAATACAATCTAATTGAAATTGAGATTAATAAATCAAATAAGATATGAGAGAGAGTTCCCGAGACCGAGTCAAACCTGAAAAAAGCTTGGAACGGCTAGGAAAGCACCCTCCAGCACCCACTGCCAGGCAGTAAGAGACCGCCCCACTCGGAAGGGTCAGATCCCATGATTTCCGTAATGTATAGGGATAGGTACGTAGAAATGAGAGCATTAACACTTTAATTCCAGTACATGATGTTTTGATGTGGAATATTGAAAATCAAAAAAAATAAAACCATGACACCCACCTGCAGTCAAACTGCACAAAAACCTCTGAAATATTTACTTCCCATTTACTTATATATTTCCAGATTTTTCAGCTACATTATTGAAGTTTATATGTACCGAAATCTTGAAATAGTTTTTTTATAAATCTGATGCAAAGGATGGCCTGTGTTTTACAACACAGAAATTCTCATTATAACTGAAAAAAATATATTCTTAAGCCTTTTAAATGGTGGAAAAGATGAGGAAATATTTTGGAGATATGTTAAGCATAGAGGTTCCCTACCACTCAGTTTCTTTTCTAGTAGGCACTTACGTGAATTCAAAAGTATAAAACTATGAATGTAAAAGCACTTAAAGTCTACTTTATATTCACTTCAAATTGGATAGATAGAGGGAAGACCAGCAGAAAACCAGCTCTTTTTCATTTTTAAGAGTGCTGTAATTATTAGCCATACCTAGTAACAGAGACAGAGCTAAAGTTGCAGAAGACAAATACGTGGCATTATACAATATTAAGTGATAAACTGTAAGCAATCACATCATTAGATAATACCAGAATATACATGTGCACAAGGGACAGAGTTAATGCTATTCATTCAACCTTAACCAGCATTTCACTGCTTCGGAAGGCTTAATTGTCTAACATTAACATTCTTCTTACACTCCAGGGATATACTTTATACAGCACTTTCTGCTAAGGCAAATGTTATTGAAGGTAGGTTCTTGCTTTTTTTTTTTTTCTTTTTTTCCCTAAAGCATTTTTTATACATAACTCAAATGCTGTTAAGCTTATAGAAGAGAATGTATACTGTTGATGAGTAGAACAAAACAATGGGAAAATTATTCTAATACATCAAAGATACTTGTTGAAATTTCCAAACTCCTTTTTGTACATCTCAGAAGACAGAAAGTCATTCTGGTTAACAAGATTAAACTAGAAATTCTACTTACCTACATTTTATCTAAATAAAAGCATAATTTAATTTTCTTATCTATGCCTATAAGTATGGTACGTCACTTAAATGTCCTCTATAATCAAGACTTCTTTTCTAGCAACAAAGGGAACTGCAGTGTTGCCCCACACCTGAAACACTGCAAAGCTGATTAACTAAACTGCCACTTTTTTGATTTGCTCCTCTGACAATCTTACATGTTACAGGATGTGTAAAATTAATGATGCAGATTTTTCCAAATTTTTATCCTAATTCTTAGGACTACAATTAAAAGTTTTCATTACTCAAGGCCTTTCATTACTCAACGCCATTCCTTCAGCATTCAGAAATCTTACTGCTTTCAAAATAAATTGATTTTGGTTTGGTTTGCATAAGCAAGTACAATCCTTTCTTGCTGGTGTGTTAATTTTCATTTCTACTTTCCAAACTGGATACTGCAAAAAATACTCTTCTGAAAATGATTTTGTACATTCTACAGAAATGTACTTTGGATGGCTGTTTCTCCAGGAAGTATCATTCCCCTAGAAAAAGCTTATGGGAGACAGGCTTTCTGAGATTTGAGGCTTTTTTTCTGAAGTAGGATATTTTTGTCTACTGCAGTGTTAAGAAAGGAAGTACATAATTTAGTTTCCAGTTGTTTTATTTGAAGTCTCAAGAAGCAAAGCAGTAAATGTTGCTTTCTTTCTTTACTTCTTTAAAAATGTTACTTGCTTCATTTTAAAAGCAATCTAAGTTTGGATTGTAAATGGTATCATTATTCAGAAATTGTCTTCCATCCATTATAATGTCACGTACTCCTTCAAACAAAACTGGAAGGTAACTGTCTTGATACAAAATATTCATTTACAACTTATTTTCATATGAAGACACATAGCATCAGTGGAATGTGCAGCAAGCTTCTTAAGAACACAATGTCACATACTGTGGTGGTATGGTTGGTGTTGGGCTTTGAAAACAGTCATCCTGACAGGGACCTCTGGAGCAGAGCTGTGCGCACTGCTGGTGAGAAGCAGAAGGGACATGCTGAAAATCAGTGGAACTTCTCTTATCTCTCAGTAGTATGAATGACTTTTATCTGCAAGAACAAACATCTAAAAAGTGATAAAAGCCTATCAAAAAACTGATATAGCTCTATTTTGATATTAAGGCTCCCATTCACTCACCAGAAAGCTGAGCATCTAGCAAAATAAATACACTTCTAAAATAAAACCGTTCTCTTTCCCTGGAACCATATTAGATGGTCAAAAAACAACTTGGATTTTATGTGTTGAAGGTCAATTAGAGTAATGCTGTCCTTCCCTCCACATAATGAAATCAGTATAAGTATGCACCTCCTGGGCTGTCTAATAAGTTCCTACTGAGGTGCTATCTGAGTAGATCATTCACCAGCCTCTGCGTTTGAAACCATCATTTAAAAGCAATTTGTAAAAACAGCATGTTTATGAAGTTGCGTTCTGAACCTTGCAAATGCTAAATTTACTCTGTTTGGATATTCTAATCCTGCACCTACCTAGACAAAATGAGAAAAATCACATTTCACAGATAATCTGCTACTCTGCTTCATAAACTGATTTGCACATGAATATTTTTGCAGTAACATTTTCACATTACTAGGTTTCAACCACAGCATACTATACTTTAACAAAAGGAAAATTGTTGTACTGCTACAGAAAGATTTTTTTAAATGTTTTGATGAGTCTCAGAGAAGTCTTGGGGATTCCATACAATAGGAGCTTTACAATATATATATGCATACAATCTCTGGTTTTACTTAAGGCAATCAATTTCCAATCTCATATATTCAATTGTGTAAAAGTAGAGATGTCAGGTTGTTAGTACAATTCCCATCAGTCAGTTTGGTTCTCTTCATACTCTCTTTTTCCAAAGTAAAACAGTATTGTAGCTCTGCCTAATCCTGAATAAAAAATTCACATTTATAATTCAGGAGAATGATAGAGAAAAAAGCACTGAATGAAGTTATTTTTATTCTACTTCTTATCCATTTGGTTTTGTACCCACTTCCTCTCCTGATCTTTCCATTTTCTAATAGGAATCTGAAGTTACAAACTCCAAACAGGAAATGGAGGCAGAAAGAACTCTGATGCCTGATCTAGTGGATGGCAACCCTGCCCATGGCAGGGTGTTGGAACTGGGTGATCTTCAAATTCCCTTCCATACCAAACCGTTCTGTGATTCTATGTCATTTTGAACTGTCAGGGAACTAATGCTGCAGATATAGGAAAGGAAAAAAATAAAATTGAAACAAAAAATCCCTGAAGCAGATGGATTAATGATTTTTGAAGTTTCACTGGCTTACTGAGGATAAATAAAATGGTAATACAGAGAAAATCTAACTCATCTACTGGGAATTCAGACTGAACTAGTCGCTTGGTCTCCCTGTGCAGTCAATACATTGAGATGGGTATTATCACCCAGAACTAAAAGAGATGCCAGAGAGGGGAGAATGACTTGAACATGTCTTGGACAGCCCATTTCTTTCCAGTGTCAGTAGATGGGCTGAGACATAAACACCTAACTTTCACATGCTTAAAATGAGAGAAGTCCTGTTGGCACCTTGTAACACACAAGGAGACAAAGCTGTGCTCATGTCCAGCTTTTCAACAAGGCTGATATGCTCAGATCCAAGAAAGTTTGTTTTGGTTTGGTTTTGTATGTTTTTAATTAGATAGGGAAACTGAATAAGCTGTTCTGCTCAGAAATACTCTCTTGTTTTGTGCTGAGAAAACCACTTTGATTCCAGGCAGGACTTAAAACACAACAGTGATGAAGTGACACAGAAACTGGGATCTTTGATGTCATTTTTTTCAGGCATCCACTGAAACATTAAACCTGTTTACATCCCATTATATAGCAGTGTGAGCAAAATAAGAATTTGATCCAAAATCTGTCTGGATCAGCTTTCCTAAAGTTTTAATTGAAGAAACTGAAAGCCTGGAAAGTGTTTCTGTCAACAGAAGTGCAATTTTGCTGAGAGTACTAGAGATACTGAATAAAGCAGACATATGGATGCACTTTATCCCACCAGAAAAACAACATTAAAGTTGTCTCTAGAGTGAAGACTCAAGGATCACTTGAGAATCCACTAAAAGCTGTTTTGGAAGGGAAGAAAGGGAGATATTAAAAGAAATAAAATATGCATGAATTCTAGTAGGTCTTCTTTCCAGTTCCTTAACTTTCTGCAAAACTTACATCCTGTTATTTTTCTACAGACATTTCTGGCAGAAAGAAAGACTTTAAATCGAGGTGTTCTGCACAGCAACCATTACTTGGTAACATCTCTTAAAATGTTTCTGTAGTGACCCATGTGTGACTCAACCATCGTTCTTTGTCTTTTACTGCAAAACTATTTTTGCAGTGTACTTCTGGCAGGAGTGTGGTGATTTAGATGACACAGTACAAGTTAATATTATGAACCTCAGTTCATGGTCTGTTACACCAGGAAGACCTATTAAGATTACTGTACATATCAGCACAGAGAAAATAACTTGTTAAAGACTTACTAAAATGCTTGGCTGATTTGTTGCTTTCTACTTTATGAATAGTCAGACTCTCACAAAAGCCTTGTCCTTGGATTCAAACCATTTACAGCCGCACAGCATAATGCTGCCCAGTGGTTTAACTGCATTATAATCCTGTCTTTCATATCATACTGGCCTTATGAAACATCTTAAACTGAAAGCCTTGTAAAAAATCTCCATTTCTGAAGTTCAGGAACAGAACACTGACAAATGAATGAAGACCTTCCTTTTTTTTTTTTTTTTGCCAGCCAATCAAAAAAAGTAAGCTTACATATTATTACATAAAACACCTACTCCAGTGAATGAAACTAAAACACATCATTTCCATGTCAAAGTGATTAGTGCTAGAATCATTTGGCCTTTCTCCTGGCACCCATTTTCCTATTTAGTACAATCACAGGAAGAATATATATATATATGTATGTTACATATATATCATACTATATCTCACACTATGAAAGAACAGTAGCAAACTATGTACAGGTTCCCTTTGCAACTTCATATTACATGCTTGGAGCCCAGGCCAATAAAAAGCATTGAAATATTGTTCACTGTAGTTTCTTTTAGGTACAAAAAAACCTAACACTGAGATTTCCAAAGCAAAGCAATACCCTAAGTTTTGGAAGCACTTGCTTTATGGTTCAAAAATGTCTCAGACGAAAATTTGTTAGATGCCCATTATGGCTATGGCTGAGCAGGATGAGCCTGAGATCCTAACCAAGGTGCACTGGGACCTTGAAATTAGGTAGGGAATAAAAATCTGTTTTATTTATTTCATCTTCACGTTTCAGAGATTAAAATGAAGCCTGCTTGAAGTATTTCCCTATTCTTTTACACCACAAAGAGAATATGGTTGCTCATCTCTAGTCTTCGGATTTCCCTTTTGGGAACAGAGACCTAAAATGTCAAGACTCCTGTTCTTAACCTGCAAGTACTCAAAGACTTCATTGACTCTGTTTCTGAACAAGTCTAATCAAGCTTGCTCACACAGAGTTTTCAGTCATTTATCATGTTGCATCTGTAAGTCCTTCATCTTCCGCCACCTGCTTATCAGCTCCTCCCCTTCCTCCTCCCATCCTCAACACATTACCAACAGGCAAATTCTATTCCAGTACTCTGTTTCTACCAATTAAATGCCTCACAACACAAGACTTTCCTCACCACCATCCTATCACTGGTAAAAGGTAGCAAGCTTTCCAATCCTGTTGGTTGCTCAAATTTGTAGCTTTTCTAATCCTGGAAGAAAGGTCCACTTGATAAGATACCTCAGCCTTCAGAGAAACATCTCAGCTGAACACCTGCTGACAATATTTTATTTTCACAAACTTGTGCAGACGAGAAAACATCTTTGAATTCTAGCTAGGCTGGGCTGCATCAAAAGAAGGATGGCCAGCAGGGTGAGGCAGGTGATTGTGCCTCTCTACTCTGCCATCACAATGTCCCACTGGAGTACTAACATAAGAAAGATGTGGAGCTTTTGGAACAGGTCCAGAGGATAGCCACAAAAATAATCAAAGGGCTGGAGCACCTTCCTATGAAGAAAGACTGAGAGAGTTGGGCTTGTTCAGCCTGGAGAAGGCTCTGGGGAGACCTTTCAGTGCTTAATGGGAGCTTATAAGGAGAAGGGAGACTGACTTTTTACACAGACATCTAATGGGTGATAATCCTGCCCACAGCAAGGATTGGAACTGGTTGGGTTTTAAGGTCCCTTCCAACTCAAGCCATTCTATGATTCTATGATAATTGGATATTTTTAATGACAGTACTGAAACTTATGAAAAATTGATCTAGGCAGTTTTTTTAATTGGAAATAAATTTTGTATCTCAAAAGGAAAAAAAAATGACACATTTGAAAAAATATTGGAATTAATATGCTCATTCATCTTTTGTACGAACAAAATATACCTATAGGCAACATGTAGAATTAAAAACCAGGTGGCATTAAACGCAATTAAAAAGCCATAATTACACATTAAGCAGAGACACAAAGACAAGGGATAGCTTAGTATCTCAGCTGTGGAATAGCCATTGATGGTAAATGAACTGAATTTAGACTCCCCCCTAACAACATATTGAAGCTGTGGTCTTTTGTAGAGGTATGTAATTACTGTGGATCTAAGCAGCTGCTTGGGAAAATTTAAAAAGCTGATATTGGTTAAGCAATTTATTCACAGCTCTGATGGCAGTCTTTTAGCTTTTCTCAAGAGATGGTTTCAGTTTTATCTGCATATCTGACTCAAAAGACTTCAAGGGTGGATGGAAGAGCCAATTCTAAAAACTGAATATTATTGGAGCTAATAAACTGAAATTAGTTCAGATGCTACAAAGACCATTCCGTTTCCTCCTTCACCAGCCACCACCAAGGTCCATGCTGCCTTTTGTAGGGCACTGACTGTCCCAAGCATCCTACACGGGTACAGTGCTTCAGATAGAATGGGCAAATTTGGGGTTTCACCCACAGGGACACCTCTTTTTTTGCCCTCCTTGAAAAGGACAGTACTTCCATCTGGATCTATACTGGGAGCAGTCACATTTTAATGGTGAAATAACAGTTACTTCACAAAGAACCAATTACAGGTGTGTCCGTGCAAAGCAGTAGATTCAATCTATTCTAGTAGTTCAACCTAAATATTTATTTTGTTCTTTTGCTTGTTTTGTTATTATTTATTGGTTTGGTATAAGACCAAGAACAAAGCAAAATCTTGAATGAACATATCTGGGCTATTTTGAAGTTCCAAGAGAGCCATACTTCGCTTGGGAAAGAATACATTAACTTTAAAATGCTTGATCGTGGTTACAGACACATTGCTGCTCATGATAGGTCAATACTTTTTGTGATTTTTGTGTCTTTGGATAGATAAATAAACTCACATGATCACATGATGATAAGGATATTTATACTTCCTACTTAATATGTGTTCTCAAATTAACTGTTTGCTGAAGGGTCTGGTAATTTCTTCTGTACTCTTTACTCATAGGTTCATTTAGAAAGCAGAGCTGTGTATATAACATTTCTCTCTAAGAGAGAAGTTCAGGTGAGACTGTAACACTGCTGTAGGAACCAATGTTATAATAAAATAAAATGGCAGCTTATTTTTGCTCTGTTTTGTAAATAAAGTTTTGACCTAATTCTCTGAAGTCCAGTGAGAGGCAATTATTTGTACTTTAACAAGTCTGTTAACACAAATGATAAATTCAATCTGACAACTGGATATTCTTGTGGCATGCTGTTGACACACGTGTCCTCTGTTCGGAGTCTCAGGCCAACATTTTGTCATTGTCTGTAGGCAGAAAATAAAAACAAAACTATTCCACAAGATGTGGAGCAAATAATGTACAGGTCTATCACTTAGAAGTACTTGAATTAAGTTTCATCTGCTTTATAGCTTCAAAATTTCCATGTTTAGTGCAAAAAAGATTCATTTTCCTGCAGTGCAGAAAAGGGAGTCTTACAAAATACTTCTCCACAAGGCAATAAAGCTGAAAATAGTTGTAACCCACTGGATTTCCAATGGTGTTTTTCAATATGGTTCAGTAAACTATATGGTCTGTGTTACAAATACTGAAATGTTTGCCCTAATAGGTCCCTAAGCAGTAAGAAAAGTCCTTTTTTTGTTATTCTCATAACACTCCCCAGCACAATATGATGGCTCAGAGAGGGCTCACTGTAAGCATGCAACTACAAAGAGCTATGCAGCCTGCAATTAATGTCAACAAATGAAGATCAGTTTTTTCGTGCCCCACATGTGTTGTGTGCTGTGTGTCAAGTTCAGGAAGCCCCACGCTAAGGGCTTCAGAAAAAGCAGAAAAGCCATGGCACACCCAGTCCCAACCCTGCACACAGAGGTGGGCACGCAGATTTCCCATATGACCATTCTAAATAGAATCTATATAAAAACTCTACCAAGGCACTCTGACCCTCAGTCTACAATATCTACCTACATTGCATTATATATTATTAGTTATACATTATAACTACAGTTACATATTAGTTATGCATTGTACACTAGTATAATTCTACATTTAAAAAAAAATTCTCAGTAATGGAGATACAAATACAGCTTTAAGTTTGCATTATTCAGTTATAGATGAAGCTGGAGGTTCTAACTTCATCTTCAGTGCTACCTCTGATACTATCTAAGTTCCCTTATTGCTGTGTGGATCATTCAACTCATGAATGAAAGCATCTACATCAGTATGTCTATGGAAACAGCAAGCAGATTTCTATTATGATAAAACAGCATTGACATTTCAGCAGTAATGCCTCCTTATGAAAGTGCACTTACTCACATGGCAAACTGACCGTTGCAATTTAACCTTTCCCACCTAGAATCCATAGAGCTGACTTAGGCTGTTGGAATGGACAATGCTGCGAAGTGCTGGCTGCCACAGAAAAAAGGTATTTGCAACTGATGGGTGGCACGTGAGACTACACAGCTTAACGAATAGGAAACTCAAACCTTAAACTCCCTAGGCACAGAGCCAACCCATCCAATCTCTGCAGTCATGTGCACAAGCACTTTCATTGACAAGCCATGCAGAAATGCTCTCCTTCACTTTTTTTTTTTTTTTTTTTTTTTGTCTTTTCAGATTTTAAGAAATGTGTTTAGGAAATGTATTCACACCTCCCCTCTCCACGAGGTGACTGAACTAAATCCAGGTTGCGCCAAGCTGATGCCAAGCACAAGCCCATAGGGTATTCTAGCAGGTGCTGCAGGTAACTTCCAATCCCAGCTACTTTCCATCCTGCACAAATATTTGCTGTTCAAAAGCCAGGTAAGCACAAAGCTTACTTTCTGGACATTTAGCTGTGAAAGTAATTCTGACTTCCAGTCCTTGTTGTACCTTTTCATTCAGCATTCAGACAAACGAACCAGAAGTTGTATATTCCTCAGCTGTATGGATAATCAACTGCAAAAGATACATTCTTTGTCCTTTTTTATATTAATGTTCATTAATGTTCTTTCTTTTTAGCTAGTGGACCTTAATTGCTTAGGCCAACTGGGGCAGCCCTTACAAAATGAATTTAGAATAAATCCTTCATCACAGAATTGCTGATGACCTAATTATTCTCCCACACAGAAAATGGAGACATTTACTTATGAAGTAGTCTTACACATTTCTTACATTAAATGGGGAGAAATGAACATTTTTAGACATGATTCATTCTAAAGCAGCTGCTTAGAGTACGTCACACAAACCATACTCTACAAATGCCTGTGTACATCTAAAAGTAGGTGAACTGAATTACACTGTAATTTCTGCAAACTGCCTCTACAGACAATGGAAGCAATAGGTGACTTCAGAAGACAAAGCAATCAGTTTCCACCTCCAATTGCCCTCCTCTGTTCTCACTGACATGGAGAGGTAAACTATTTCAGAAACACCTGTCGTGAGACAGGAACATACGACCCACAACTGCCCAAAGGTGAGAAGCCCATGGAAGAGGTCAGTGTTCTGTCCAGTAGAAGACAGATGGACTTCAGCTGTTGGTCTGTTTTTGTTTTTTTGTTTTTTTTTCAGTTCTAAAGAACAACTATATATTAATATAATTTCCTACTTTTGGAGGAATTATCCATTTTACAACACAAGTTAAAAACAAAATACCCAGGGGGGGTGCAGGAACACCGTATCATACATACATGGGATAACTAACTCTCTATTTGATCAATATCTATTTCTAAAAGTAGAGATGAATACAAGCCTTGAGTTGTACATCTTCACAGCCTTTGAAAAGTGTTGAAATTAATTATGATTAAATATTTTGAAGATCAATAAATAATTTTTCATATTATTAGATCTTCAATCCCAACATACATTTATTAAATCCTTTCAATAAATTAAATCTCAGCATTTTTCATTTGTATGAGATTTGTTTCCTGAAATTCCATGACCATTTATACTGCTTCCATTTCTATGGTGAACCCTCTCTTGTTCAGTTACCCTCTTTGAAAAATGGTGATCTATACTGAGTCAATTTTCTTCACAGTATTAACTGTTCTCTTCTTTGTCTTGTTTGTTCTGCCACCAATTGCAGGTGATTAATAGGTCTTCGCCTTTGAACAATGTTATTTTGGGGGTAGAAGCAGCAAATTTAAAATTTAAGTATTTCAGAGCTGTAAAAAAGTTAAAGATCAGTTTCCTGAATATACTCATAATCTGCTTAAGAAATAAGAAAGAAAAAGAATTGGGTATTATTTGGATTAGATGATCTTGTAGGTCTTTTCCAACCTTGGTGATTGTATGATTCTATCTTTAGTATGTATTTTTTTATTTTCCTATGGCAATTCTAGGGATGCATTTCTCACATTTTAGTTTCCCTTTTTAAGGAGGCACAATAATTGTTTTATTACCAATTTAAATATTTCAAACAAACTTCTGATACTGTGATTGTGGTATCCATAATTATCAATTTCTTTAACAATTTGATTTTGTTTTAAAGAAAGATACTTTAAAAAAATAAATGAAGTGAGAGATAAAAGGAGCAGATTTTATTGATGTCTTTTTATTATTACTGAAGAAAAATAAATGAAATATTTTCTTGTCACGCTTCTTAATTAGCAAGGACATGAAATACTGCATATTTGTCTTGCTCAATAAATCTTTTAATCAGTCAAGGTCCTTATAAACTGTCTCAACATGGCCATAAATACTTCAAATAATACAGTTTGCAGGATTTTAACTGCTTTATTAATGATGCAGAAATAAAGATGATTTCACAATGTGTGTGTGTTGTTTGCTTGTTTTTTTTTTTTTTTTTTTTTAACAGAGTATTCTGGCTGTTCCTATAGCTCTGCTCAGTTTCATTATTTTGATATTTTATACTGACCACATATATTTAAACAGGGACTTATGACAACTACGTATGGAAACACAGCTGTGTGAAGGAAAGTTGACATACCTGATATAAAACAGCAAAATCTGCACAGAGGTCACAGTACAACAGACTACTTGGACATCATATGATGAAATATTTGCCCACAACAGAAACTGTCTTCAGTCTGAGGTGTTCTGGACTGGATCTGCTTTGTCAGGATAACTGTATTTTGTCTTTTCTCAGTGCTTTGGCAGTCTGGTCAGCAACAACTTGCACATCCTCTGAGCGGGTGCTAATAACAGGTGTTATCAGGTAACATCTATAAACAAAGAAGATCTATAAACCAGTGGTGAGCCTTGCTGACCTCTGTTAAAACCTGTCACCAATTCAGTTTGAAAAGCTTTCCAGATGTGTAGTAGTTCAATCAGCTCTTGCTTTTGTTCCAAGGCTCTTTTTGCACCGGGCAACAGCACCTCAGTGAAGACTGGCAGAATTATATATCACTGCCAAATTCAAAGATGTTTTCCATATCCAAACATCAGTGTTGTTGCACTTCTTGCTCAAACCTACCAATACACCATACACAACGTCTGAACAAAAGGCTGCACAGCATGACCTACCCATGACCTGCCTCAAACTCTGGCTGATGAAGTATTATCAGTAGGTTGCTCCAAGAGTAATGCTTCTTACTTACTTCCATGGAAACAACAGATACAAAGAGCACAGTGACAGTATTTGGTAGAGCAAAGTCTCAGCTACAAAACACTATTTTTCATCATAGTCACCACCATGAGCTCTGCATTTTCACCAGCAATGAACAAGCAGCACTCATCAAAACCTACACCAGTGGAGATGCCCCACTGTTCTGTCACCTCTGATGAAATGCACCACCCACTGCCTCACTGTGCTCACATCCAGTGGCTGGTCTCCATAAACGTTCAGCGAGCGTCAACGAATGTCAAGGAGTGCATTTTCCACATGGAGGATCTCAATTCCATACCTTTGCTTCATATGCACTTCCATGTCAGACGCCATTTTCTCAGACTGCCCCTCTGCTGCCGTCTGTCACGTGGCAACAACGCATAACAGGATCCTGTTTGGAGGGTTCAACCTGTACAGCCATGCCACCAACATCTGCCTCTGACATCATGGGCTACCATCATAAATTAGGAGGCATTACTTTTGGAGCTGTCCTCCTATTTAAAATACAAAGCCTTGCAGTTGCTAGAATCAATATCAATTATATATACCATTAATGAGGTACAGCAATACCTCAGCAAGCAGTTTGCCTTCCTCTTTCCTACACAATGTTTAAGATTTAAAGGATTTCCCCCTCAAAAAAATATTCTTAAATCTTTTTTTTTTTTTTTTCCCCTCATTAATCCTGCTTCACCTCTGGAATAACAAATATTTCTTTTTGTATTTTCTCTCTCCCAGTCTTGCTGCATTAGTAATCCATTCTGCACAACTTTCCATGAGTACCAACGTGGGCCTTTGAAGCTATCAAAAAGACCAAAATATCAATCATCCATCAGTTTTTACACCTATGAAGCCACTCACGGAAGAGCAACAAGAGACCCACTAAAGCACCAACATAAAATGCAGTAGGCACGTTCTGAAGGACAATCAGTGTTACACAGGGGAAAGACTTTGAAAGATCTATTATTTGAAGGGTTTTCTTTCATAATACATTTTCGCATTCCACACAAAACACTCGCAGCACTTGTCTAAGTGTGAAGGCAGAAGGCTCCACGCTCTGCAAGCACACTGCCATGGTCTGTTAGCGGCACTCGGGGAGCACTCAAAGTGACACAAAGCTCAGCGCATCCTTGGATGACACCCCTCAAACAGAGCGTGCTTCTGAGCCTCAGCAAGGCTGACTGTGAAATCCTGGCACTCCGCACTCCACAGGGATTTTGACACCAGCTGAATGGATAGGAGGTTTTTACATTAAGATGTTCTTTATTTATATTCAAAGGAAAAAAAGTCACTTAGGATACATGATGGATATATATGAATACATGATTTTAGTCTTAAATTGTCCTAAAAGTAACGGTGATGTTTTATACAAGTTGAAAAATTAAAAATAAAACACAATATATCTAAGCAACAGCTTTCATTTTATCCATCTAAACACCACCTACAGCCTACCTACAGCCTACCTACCAAAAATCACTACATTTGTAAAATTTGATACCATTTGAAATGCCAAAAAAAGGATGTGGTTTCTAAAGAGGAAATCATGTACTACCTGTTGTGTTGTTGCTACAGATGTTTGAAAAAAGGAATTACAAATACCTTTAAGAATAGGAAACCTAAAACCTGCTTTTTAATAAAGTTCTATGCAGCATGCCATGGAATCAGGAAAGCAGTATTAAAATGCTCAGAGGATTGATCATTCCTCTCCTATGAAAACAGGCTGAGAGAGTTGGGCTTATTCAGTCTGGAGAAGAGAAAGTTCTGAGCAGACCTCATTGTGGTACTTAAAGGGAACTTACAAAAGAGATAGAGACTTTTTTTTTTTTTTACAGGAACATGTAGGGGAACATAGGACAAGGGGAAATGATTTCAAACTGAAAGAGATTAGGTTTACATTACATATGAGGAGAAAATTACTCACTATGGAGGAGGTGAGATAGTGGAAGAAGTAGTCTACAGAAGTTTTGGCAGCCTGGTCTAGTGAGAGACGTCCCTGCCTATGGCAGGGGGTTGGAACAAAACCAAGGTCCCTTCCAACACAAACCATTCTGTGTTTCTATAAATTCAATTTCTGAAGTCTCTGACTATATTTTCTATTGCATATCACCCTCTAATATACAAAGAATTGAAGGATATGTCATGCAATTTGAAAGCAATTTCTTACAAATGTATAATAAAGTCTATAATTTTACCTAAAACCTCACTGTAAGTTGATTCAGGCTTCCTGGACTTATGCCTTAGTTATTCTACCTATTAAAAAAAAAAAAAAAAAAAAAAAAAATCAATGCCATGAAAATTTAAAAATTCATTCTAGGTCATCTTCAAAAAGAAGTCTATAAAATTTAAATGATACAGGAATGCAGTCAACACATTACAGATGAATGGCGATAGACACAAACCAAGCGACATTACATTCACACTTCTGTATTCTGTTGAGTAAAGAAAAATATTTTTCTGTGCTCCAAAGGTGAAGCCAGGACTCACTATACCTTGTCCTTCTGGGCTATTTTAGCAGTCCCTAAAGCTGCAGACCACAGTGCAGGTGCTTACTATGGAGGAAGCACTGAATATGCTTGTATAGAAGGCACTGCCAAACAGCAGCTACAAGTGATCTATACCAACAATTTGCTGTCCAAAATATACTGATGGGTAAATGATTATGAAACTTCAGAAGCACCCCATCTCCCACACTAGGCACCAGTTACTCTAGGCTACTTTTGTACCACTGTAGGAACGCTTATTCATTTTAGGAATCTTGCTGGATGAGCTAAACATCAAGTGCACCTAAAGATCAGACGTTTCTGCTTTCAGAAATAATAATAATTCAGAGAAGTTCAGGTTTTGCTTGTGACCACTGTCTTAGAAGAGCTCAAAGTTCACTTGCGTACAAAACCAGCATCTCCTTGTCATTTTTTATAGATTTTACCGACAACAGGAAAGTTCAAATGGCTAAGAGCAAGGCAAGAAACAGATTCCATAAGACAGCTTTAAATGTTAGTCAAGTATAAGAGATTGCCTATGTACTTTAAGAACAGATTGCTGCCCCTTCCATAAAAACAGCTTTTTACCACACACAGCGTAACCAGAGGAATAAGAATTTTAGGCATATAGCTTCCTCCTCCACCTGAGTTGAATAAAGCCTTACCTAAATCAACGTGAAATTTTAAAAATCATCTGTGCTGGCTGATGAAAACATAACCTGTTAGATTAGATTTACGTTTCACACAACTGTTTGACAAGCTGCAAAGAAACAGACTATTTCATTGGGCTGCGCTCGGCAAAGCGAACGCTGGGATATCGCCCTGCTGCTCTGTACTGCTATCTGAGACGTGTGGCAGTAATGACACATGGGGTCTTAATTGCTCCTTCGGTCAGAATATTTATGCATTTCAGTAAATGAACTTTTATAGTTTCCCATTTACTATCACTTCCACATAATTGCCATAGCATTTATCAGTGCCAAGCAATTTCATTTATTTTATGGGCGACTTCTCTCAAACTGTTTTCCCTATCAAAGTGCTAGGTGGAGCTGGATAGCATCCCATCCCCCTCCATACCAGACTACAGCCTTGTCTGTGCTAGCAAGCTCTCTAATCTTCCTCACAATAATAAAAGCTACGCAATGAAGAAATGTCAGACATTTTTATTTCTTTGGTGACTAATACATCAGGCACACTGAGCTCCGAAACATGAATAACATTGCTCCTCAGAGAGAACGGTCCATAACCATTAACAGCAAAGATACCAACCTGAGTTTCCTGCACAAAAGGAACGCTCTAAGGATTCCTGCCCACACTGCAAGACCTTTAGGCCAAGAAGCGATAAATTAGTACAGCTCCAATCCAAAAGCAGCTAAAGACCTCTTCATAGAATCGCCAAGGTTGGAAAAGACCTTCAGGATCATCCAGTTCAGTCATCCATCTAACACAGTGTTTCCCCACTAAAATATGTCCGTTAGTACAACTTCACTTGGTTTAAAGAGAGGGATTATGTGTAAAGCTCTGTAGGACCTTAAATAGTAGTAGCTACTTCAGCGCTGCTGAATTTCTTAAGGGAGGAGGCTCCCAACCCCAGTTTGCACCCACAGGGTTGTGGCTGCAGTGCTAATGGATGCCCTGTCTGGGCCTCCCACTGTGAGACACATATTTGCACACACCAAGACAATCTGAGAGCTGGAGCACATATCAAGAGCAGTGACAAACCACTGCACATCTGAAATTTTTCTTCTCCCTTCCTGACAGCATATAATAGATGCTATTCTTTATTATTAGCTACTTGGAAGGTGCATTTCCCTGAAACAGATGCAATCTTTATGCTATATGTTATAGCAGTTTCTTTCAAAATATGACTAGTAATGCATCCTTTCTTTGCTATACTTCTTTCCCATTACGGATTATCCAGCAGAAGTTGTTTTTATGTTAGTACTGTTGTTGTTTTTTTTTTTTTTTTTTTTCAGCACCCTTGAGATACGGAAGTATTCAGTTCACTATTAGCCACAGTTTTCAGAGAGGAAAGTTAGAGTTTAAGCAAATCACTCAGGGGCAGTGAAGAAGCTGTTAGTGAGCAAGAGGCAGAACACAGAGCTTGTTATTTTCACTTACAGCCAATATTCCCTGGCCAAAAAAAAGGATAGTCCTGTAGCAATGGAGCAAGACCTCATGTTAACAGGTCACTGATTTATTTTTTAAGATTTTTTAAAAATAATAACATACCACTATTCTTGTGGCAAGAACGAACCAATCCAAAACAA
The DNA here is from genome assembly GCA_037305975.1 of Chrysolophus pictus. Classification (NCBI taxonomy): domain Eukaryota; kingdom Metazoa; phylum Chordata; class Aves; order Galliformes; family Phasianidae; genus Chrysolophus; species Chrysolophus pictus. The sequence continues at coordinate 184,540,996 of CM074576.1, forward strand.
AGAACAGGGGAGCTAATGAACCCTTAAAGCAAAAAGAACAAATCCACTGAGAAAACTTTCCAAAAAGATTATGTAGGTAATTGCAGCTGACTTCCCTTGGTGGCAGAGAACAACTCTGGAAAGATTTTGAAAGAAATGTGTCTGATTTGATCCACTGGGTGCATTTACTCCCGTGTTTTATAGATAAATGACACCAAATAGATTATCCACTTTTTAAAACATGAAGACTAATTGAAATAGTTTAATGTCTGTTTACATCAGGCTTCAAATTCAAGAGTGATAAGTAGAAAGGCTGTGAATTACAGTCTAATAATCAAAGAAAAAACTGACCTTACTCAGTGTATGACTTTTAGGTACAGATGTAAAAGCTAGGCAAATATAACAAAACACTGTCTTTAAAAAATTAATCTGAGCATTCTTGTCCAAAAGATAAGGCACTGGACCATTAAGTGTAGCGGGACTTGAGTTGATTGTCACAACACTTGGTTGTGGAGTCTCCTTCTCTGGAGATGTTCAAGACCCACCTGGATGCCTACCTGCGTAACCTGGTCTGGGGAGCCTGCTTTGGCAGGGGGGTTGGACTCCATGATCTCTAGAGGTCCCTTCCTGCCCCTACAATTCTACGTATACATTCTGTGAATACTTGGGAAGTGGGACACCTACACCATAATCCACCTGCTTCAAAAGACAAAGGTATCATGCTTTTCTGCTGCAGACATCGTATCAAACCTGGACTTGCTTGAAAAGTAAGTGGATTTAAAGTACAGGATAGGGGACAAGAAACATGACGATTCAAATATCAAATATGCAAATATCTAATACGCAAATTACTCAAATCTGCTCATGACTGATCTATCCAAATTGCAAGCTCTTCTGAGAAGAATTGTTTCTGGTTGTAGACTTCTGCAATTCCTGGGAAAATACAGTATCTCAGTTCCTAGTGCAAATCTAGCTGCTGGTAAAATAAATACATAAATAAATAGTAAAACAGTAGAACATGGCTTCATGTTTATTAATAGTTTTCCTACTTGCAGTTTTCATGCAAGTTCTGCTATGTTTTTACAGGATAGAAAAAAACCTTTTTTCTAAGACAGCTTTCCTGTTGACAAATATTACTGTTGGATTCATTTTTTTTTCTGGTTAGTCTATAAAAGCAAACATCTATTTTGCAAAAGACTCATCCCTATCCATCTTCTGTATAGCTGCAAGTGACGACATTCAGACTCAAAAAATAACACTCTAATGCATTTGTATCAGCAGCTCTGGTGAGTTCTGCATTCATAGCAACATCTCTACTATAATTCACTGCTTAGTAAAACACTGTGCTATAGTACATGAAAAGCACTACATAATCCATAACAGGATACAAACTGAACAGTCTTATATTTAAAGACTAATGCTTCTTCCAGCTGAGTAAGTGTCCTATGGAAATATCTATGTTGCAGTGCAGAGGCTGTGGTTAGAGAATGAGAATCAAAATAGGGAGAAATGGTTAATCTGGAAATAATTTGTATGATACTTGTACTCTACCCCTGCCCAATGGGGAATTAAAGCATGAATAGAAAAGTCCTTAATTTCTCTGATCCTCTGACAGGAATAGTTTTAATGAGTGCTGTTTTTCTCCAACTACTTAACATTTCTTTATCTTGTTTACTATAATATTTTTATACTAGATTTCAAATGCCTTCTTATGTCAAGTGAGACATTGTAGGTTTGCCTACACAGTGACAGAAACTGCAAGGTTAAAAGCAAAACTAAGATAGGATAGCCTCTGAAGGACAGTGACAAGGAGCACAGCCACTTCTCCCACCCCTCTAAGAAGCAGAGGCTCAATTTTATGAAAATTCCTAGCACTGACCCCAAATGCATAAATGATGTAAAAAGGAAACCCTCATGCCACTTTTGCCACCAAAATGTCAACAGAATTGTGGTCAACTTCATTGCTGCTTTACTCTTCAACTATCAAAGATGCATTAAATCCAAACAATAATCTCATGAACTCCCAATAACCTGCAGACTTTGTGCACAGATATACAGGAAAGGTTGGTAATGGGGAAGGTCCACACATTCCAGGTTTTAAAATGGGGAGGTCCAAGCTCCCAGCACCAAGTTCAAGAAGCATTTGGACAGCATTCTCAGACATGGGCTTTAATTTTTGGATGGTTCTGTGTGGAGCCAGGAGTTGGACTTGATGATCCCCGTGGGTGCCTTCCAACCAAGGACATTCTATAATTCTGTGATAAATTGTTCACCATTCAGTACAAATGTGGAACAAGTGCAAACTTCATCAACAAGCTCAGGAAACTCCCAACTCATCTCAAGGGTTTTGGCTACACCAGGAAGTACCTATCCTGGAGCTAAAGCAAGAAGAAGCACAATTAGAGGTATGAAATGAACCAGTTCTTGTTCAAGGTCACATCTATTCCTCTGAAGTCTTCTATACACTATAAATGTTCACAAACAAGCAAAAGGATTGCTTTTCTAATCACAAACACAAATTGGCAGAAGGAATATTAAGAGCAATTTAATAAATACTGCTCATCCTAAAATTATCACTGGAATAACAGACTCAAAGTGCACACAGCAGGTCCCACAGAGCTCCTAATAACAGCACGGCTTTCAGGTTCTGCTGTTAAATAAAATTAAGTATTGTCTTGTTAATTTCCAAATAACATCTTTTTTTTTTTTTTTTAATTAACTTCCAATGTACCAAATAGGCTATAGCAACTTACATTATTATTCTCTACTACTGCACTATGAGCAAGTGAGACCAGCGCAGTATTAATATACATGGTGCAAGATGCCTCTGTCAGAAGAAGCCTCAGCTCTGCAAAGCTTACAGCCTTCATGAAACTTCAAGAATGGTAGCAAAGATGGTGAAATGAACCACACAGAACTTTCAGATTAAAAGTAGCATCACTCCAAGATGTGACCACAGGACAGTACTGCTTCTGACATTTGCAGGCAGCAGTCTGGGTCTTCTTTCCTCGTGTTATTCAAGAACATAGGTCGCTACTGAAAATCTGTTAGCAATTGCTTTCTCTTTTATTTAAAAGACATTTTCAATGACAGTGACCTATACAGATGCAAAGAATAAATTCCCGTTCAGACCCTTTTCTCAGATGCTGTCACTCTAAGTACTTACGAGATTTTAGAGTAGTTTTGCCACAGGGATTTAAAGCGAGGCATTTACCTAAGATCTGCATTTGTCTTACAGGTATTGTGATAAGTGGAAACAATCTGTGGTAGCATTCAGACTCAGAACCCTGTGGCTTAACAGTTTTATGTCACTGAGAACTTGGCCTTTGGCTGTCCACGCTTAGAAATCAATTCACTACTTCAAACTCAATGTCAGTTTGTATGGTTGAACTCAGCAAGCCAAAAACATCAGAGAACAAGATTGTGAAAAATTGTTTCCTGTTTACCACAACTTTAAGCAAAAGGTGACCAGAGGTTCCAAGTCTGGTTCATCTTTGGACTTACATAGTTGAATTTCATGCAAGGCCATAGTTACTACAGGAACTCAGCTTCACAACAAGCAGAGGCACATCTGGATCTCCAGATACAGGCCTTGTTTCTCACACAAGCTGTGTGCATTCTTTTCCACTTTAACAAATTCCTACCACCTCTCACTGTTTTGAATTTTATGACTGTTTTATAGAACATTTTCTGCTCTCAGCCATGCTTACTGCCAAAGTTGGTGGTTTATAGCAATATAATCAAGATCAGATTTTACATCAATGTCCCACACAAAAAATATACTTCTTCACCTGTTTCCTAAATAATTCTCAGCAACATCTTGATACTAGATCTAATTTTCTTCACATCCCACTCTCCTTCATGTCCCAAAACCAAGAAACAGATCGCATACTTTCGCCTGAAACACTGGACACGAGACTGAAAATTATTCATTTCTACCTTCCTCCATTTCCTCAATCCTTAAGCATAAAACTTAGCTAAACATCACCTAGTAGTATATATATGCAAGAAAATGAAGTTATCTCCCCATTTATCAAGTGCTGGGCTCACGCTCTTGCCCTTGGAGCTTGCCAGAGATTACCACTTTGCACACTGGCCTTTCCCAACTCGAAGGACTGCCTTCCCTTCCTGCTAGCTCTGCAGGACAGAGCTTTCAGACAATGAAAGGGAATTTTATTGCTGTTTTGGTGAAAGAGGACAGGGATTGATTTTTGCTAATTGACAGCATTTTCACCATTTGCTGACAATTAGTAGACTGCATCTGTCTAGAAGCCCTCGATGTGTAAAAGGCCTGGCTCCTGCTCTTCCGTCTTCAGCTGAAATGACTACACATTATAAACAGACATATGAATTCTTATCAATACTCCATTTGTATTTAGATTTTGTTCTATAGTCAGTCTTTCCTTCCATTAGTGAACTTACATCTTCTTTTTCCCTTGTACCTGGATTTATGTAATAGACGATATTGTGTTTATCTAAATGTTCCTTGTCATTCTAAATTGATTGCTTCAATGACAGTGCCATTTGTTGTTTGAAATTAAAGCTCTGAAAACATCAGTGAGTAAGCAGTGCTATCTTAGCTTTACTTATATCATCCTCTGGAGCATCTCCTCAAATTCTTGTTTCCTTAAATGAGCTTGAATGGAACAATAAAATAAACCTCCTGCAAGAACTTATAGGTCAGCAAACGGTTATTGCTTCCAGAGGAGCAATCACACAGTATCACAGAATCTGTCAGATGGACAGTGTTAATTCTTTGGTGCTTGGCTCGTAATTACAGAGTGTAGGAAACTGTCTCTTAACCCAGAGGCAGAAAGAAAATGGGCTTTTCTACTACAGTGTACAACTACAAAACTACAATCATTGATGGACTATAATAGCAACTCCCTGGTACTCTGAACAAGTTGACGGTGAGATCAGTGTTCCCAAAGCCAATACTTGCCAGGCAGTTATTGAAACATGTGTTGTGAGACACCGCAGAACGTCAGAATAAGGAGTAGCCACATTCACCCATATACTACAGCTGTATTTATTGAATTGATACTCTTTTTTTTCCATGACTCACACAACTCTCCTTCCTTCTGTGGAGGTTCTGCAGCAAGAATAGGTTATGCAACATTAATCCTGAAAAATCCATTTGGGAACAACTAACTGTGATCATGAACTCCAAAGTGGGACTTCTTGATTTGCAATTAAGCTCTGTTTCCTCCACTGCTCCCCAGACAGGAAGAAGAGGCAGAAGCAACCATCATTCTGCAGATGAGGAAGTACTTCACCTTTTTGATGACATATTATTTCCAGCAGATGTCTTCAGATCCTCTTCACTTCCAGTATAAGGCTTTGAAAGATGAGCATAATTTCTGCCTACCTGACTGTTTAACCTTAGAAGAGCAGGAGACACACCTGTGGGAATGCAATCAGTAATCAGTGCCTGGGCTGGCTTTGGGGCAAGCCAAAGACAAGACTTAGGTGAGTTCTGGTGAGGATGCACTGTACACACATATATATGACTCCTGTGGCAGTGGCCAGTTGCACGCTGAGTGCACAGCCATTATACACTTTTCTTCTTTTTCAATTTTTTTTCTCCCCACTGCCAGGAACTATTTTACTACGGAGTTTATTCATGTCCTGAAGAGCTCTTATGTGTTATTTGATAAGGTGCATTTAAAGCATATCTGATAATAATCCTTCAGTAAAGCCATAAGCTACTAGAAAACTGCTATGCTAATGTTACCAACAATTAGTTATTTAATTTGTAATGCTTCTGCTTTTATGATAGCGCTGGAAAGCTTATTTTAAACAAGTATGACAGAAAATGTTGCTTGCATTACCACCAGCTGTTACAGAATCATTTGATCTGTACTTAATATAAAAGTGGAAATGAAATATTCTTGTTTTCCTTTGTGACATATTGCTGATATTGGTTAAACACTAAAATGATTGGATGGTTGATATTCTGATTAAAGAACTGAAGAAAACCAACAAGAAAGATTGGAAAAGAAGAAAAGAAGAAAAGAAGAAAAGTCATTTTCTGACTAGACTGGGATAGCTTATTCAGGTAAGAATTCTCAGCACATATTTGAGGCCAGATTTTTTTAAATGCTCCCTTTTCAAGATATTCATAGTAAGATTTTTAGATAAATTCAGCAGTATGGATGCTTGATCTTCAGCCTCCAAATAGAAACAGCTGGCCTAACAAAGGCATAAGAAGCTTTACATCTCTAAGCCCCTGACCGAGTTAGGCAATGATCACAGACTTACCATATGGCTGATGTTAAAAAGAAATATTGAGTAGGTTCAGTGATCACCACTTATCCTGTGCTCTGATACAACAGTATTGTGGGGGGAAAAAACAAGGGTTTGGGGAACACTGAGGAAGAATGAACAAGTTAGCAAACTGTAAGGAATTTTCTATATTAAAAAAAGTAAAATATCTTACGGTGGGTACCTTTCTGGGACATAATGCAGAGTGCAAAATGAGTATGGACTGGCAGTAAGAGTACATTCTTTCTATAAGGACTTATGACCTGGAGAGGAACAAAGGGTCAGTTTCAGGGAGAGGCAAAATAAGCTGATAAGCAGATATCAACAATGGCAGACTATCCTAGTAAGAGGTGCCCATACTGCCAGTTCTTCCTAATGAAAAGTCTTGAGGAGATGGTCTTGCTGATATTACTGCCACCAACAGTTGCAGAAAAAGGCAGCAATGAGCTGGTGCTTATCACATCATAAACTTACATTACTTAATGACAAGAAATAACAGATCCAGGCTTCTAGTTGGCACTGTCTGCCCTATCATCAGCATACGATTTTGTCACATCGTTCTGGGTTTTTCCTTGCCCCCTGCATCCTTTCCCCAAGGTTTGTGATTTTTCCAGCCTTACTCCAATTTCACTTCTTCAGCCCTTACTCTGTTTTGGCTCCTCTTTTTTCCCCAAATCTTTCATCCTTTCTTGCAGAAATCCTTCCATTACATCTTCTGCCACATCTTCCCCTTCTTTCACTACTGCCCATCAAATCCCAACTATCATTTCCCACAGACATTGAGTGACTGAAATCTGAAAACTCCTCACGTAAAGATTTCACTAACAGAAAGCAGCCTTATAGCAGGCTGTATTTGAACCCCGTGCCAGAACCAAAGCACAACTGCTACTTTTCATTTACTTTTTAAAGAACTTAAAACATGTATATTTTCTAAACTTCAATAGCTGTTAACTACTTTTTCCTTTATATCAAATATGCCTTTTTAATGCTTCATGAGTCTGCCAATTATGTATCTCTCAGGCTTATTTGAGTCTTCACATATTAGTCTTCTGAATTTTCACCAGTAATTTCAGGATCATATAACGAATTACAGATCAATGATTCCTAATTTTTGAATTTAAAAATTATCTTAAAAAAGCTGTAGAAGGGAGAATATTGTTGGATTTTCATTGCAAAACAGGCATACTTATAGCTGCTCCTCTAGATTTTCTTCTTAGTTTTATTTGATTAGTTATGAATCAATTAGTGATTGGTGGATTTTTTTTTAAATGTAAGCTTCACATGAACATCTCCAGCTTGAATTGTGAATGACACCCATCATGTTCTGTTCTGCATGTCAAAACAATCTCTGATTCTCAGAGATATCCTGCAAATAAGTCCAATGTATATTTTTTCTTCAGAGGACAATGGTTGGATTTTATTGCTACCAAAATAAATATATTAATAAATATTAAAAAAAAAAAAAAAAAAAAAAAAGAAAACACAAGCTAATATCTCTCTTTTCTCCTTATTGCTAACTCACATATTTGCTTAATGATAATGAATTACATGCACCTTTTGAAGAGGGAACTCATCTATCTCTATAAATAGATTTACATAATGGAACTATACCTAGGCTTTAAGTACTTCGCTGAAATGGAGCCAAAGTCCTAAAACCCGTTATGTTCTCTAGAATAGTACGAAATTCAAGCTTGTCATTCTCACCTTGAAGACCACACTGACTGCTGTAGCCCCTCAGGTATTTGGAGATAGCTTATAAGGAGTTAGCTTACGAAAAGCATCTCAGAATTGAAGAAATTTTTAAACACATGAAGTGTGAGAGATGGGTTAATTAAGCTTCCAGTGACCACTGTCTCTGGAAACCATATAGCAATGGAGATGCAAGCCATACTTTGTCACTTGCTGCAAGGGTCGGGAATACCTTGAATAGAAATAGTCTTTGAGCTTCCCTTCCTGAATGTCTTCAATTTGTAGTCAATGAATCCATTGGCATTGTTTTTATTTTATGGGGAAGAACATAGTTCAGTGCTATTGGGAAGGAGGTTTTACCGAAAAAGTTAATAGAATCACAGAATCATTTGAGTTGGAAGGCATTCTTAAAGGCCATCCAGTCCAAATGCCCTGCAATGAACACGGACAGGTGCACAGAGCCCTGTCCAGCCTGACCTTGAACTCCTCCAGGGATGGAGAAATGGAAAGGAGGGCAGAAATGGCTTCTACAGCTTGAGTTTGAGCCTTATGTTTTGTTATTGTGTATATCATCACAACAAACAAATAATTCACTCATAAGTTAGGGAGAATATAGATGTCTCATGTATTTTGCTGAATTCTAGGTTTTTGCTTCCTTTATCCTCACAGTTGGGTAATACCAGATTTTGATAAAGCCGTACAAGTACTGAAAAGATGTAATCTCAGTAAAATCAAGTCATCTGGTGCTTTGAATTCTGTTACTTCAGCCTCGTGTTGACAGTAAGCTGTTCTGGCACTGCACTGACTTGCTTTTTTGTCAAGATTTGGCAGTATAAAACATGCACACAACACATACAAATACACAGTGAAGTAACATAAAAATATGCCATTTAGATGCAATAGCACTACCAAATCTAACAAAAAAATATGAAAAATCAACATTAATTTCCAATTTTATTAGATAATAAGATACCTTTCAGCAACAGGAAGGTTGATTACTCCCAAGTATGTCTGCTGAGCACACACATCAGCACCATCACGTCTTTAATACGGGAGTGCATTACAGACTCAGAAAGGAAAAGAAGCTGATAACTTACTAACTTCTATAGGTTATTCAGTACTAGAACAGCTCATAAGCCTTAACAGATGAGATGAAATTATGATGTGTAGTTCTGTTGTGCTCAATAACCGCAGTGAAATACAATCTCTGATTATGAATGGGTTTTACATGATTCATCTTTTCCGATTCCAAAGCTTAAATTGAAATGACCAAGAGGCAATAAGGCTATCAGTTCCAGAATATCCTTTCTCACTGCTAACATGACCTTAAACCCATTAAGATCTAATGGACTCTCATAGTTCACTTCAGTAGCAGTGGACCATATTCTTAACAGAATGGAAATATTTTTTTTTAGGATCAACAGTCATTGAATAGACAGTAACACAGTTTTGAAAGATGTGCACCTTGTGTTTCTCACAAAACATTTCAATTCAAAAAGCCAAAAAATTACTTTTGAAATATAGCTTATGCTTTGTCAAATGAAAAAAAACCATGACCGCCTTGTTATAGTTCTATGAATATGCTGCAGTAGAAGGCAAAAAAGGCAACGGTTAACACCCAGAAAGGGAAAGAATATGTTATGCATTAGCATTCACAGAAAATACCTATTTTTTTCAAAAGCTGTGATTTCAGTCATTTGAAATCATTACAAAAATATGTCATTTACTATTTCAAGCAGTGGCACCTTTGTTCTAAAAATTAATCCATCAAGAACAATTTTGATGTGCATAAATCCTTGTCTATTACATCAACAATACATCAATTTTCTCATTCAAACATAATGTGTTCAACAAAAAAACATTAAGGAGCTTTATTCCAGACTAATGGTGCTATATTTTTCTGTTTAAAAATGAAAATAAATACGTAAAATGGATCTGTTTTTTAACATAAAATCACTACTTCATGCTTTGATTCTGTTCTCCTCAATTTTTCTTCCAAACATATTCATTACTGCTACTTCTTCCTTCACGTGCCTCATGTTGCAGCTCCAGAATATGTAAGGTGAAAGAAGCTATCAATCTTGACGAGCATATTCTGATTCTGTTCCTATAGTTCTTCATCTTGAATTTATTCAGTATCCATATTGCCTAAAACTCCATTTTTTTTTTTTTTTTTTGGTCTGTATTGACATTGTTGTTTCAAGAAAACTATAAGATATCTTCCACATAATAGTAGCCTTATCTAGGCTGCTGTCCTGGAGATAGATCAACAGGAAGGCAGGAATTATTTTCAAGAAAATGAATTAGCTTTACACCATTTTTGCTGTCTGCATTTACAAACAATCTCCAAGGGGAGGGAGGCAAAAGAAAACTGTAATCAAGTTGATAGATATATAGTGCAGATTTCTTCCTTAGCATTTGTTTTGTTTCACTTGATGAAGTTAACAAACGAATGTATGTCTAATTAAAATCTCCACTGAGGAATTCCAAATAATAAATCTACTAAAGTTGTACAGATACTGGGTCAATGAACCATCAGACAAACTTTTCCAACTGAAACATTGCTTGAGGCTCAGAATCCTCTCCTAGCCACCAAATATCCACATTATTTTGTCTCCCCATGAACATCTGCGTACTTATGGTTGCACATCACATCAACTTTGTCCTTCAGGCTTCCAGGTGGCAGTAACAAATCTTGCTGAAGTATTGGCAGTTTCCATCTTCTGTTGATTGGGAAAGTTTTCTGCAGTAGAAGTGCTGAAGCCTTAGAAAGTCAGAGCTACATCAACTCACGTTTGGAAGATTATTGCAATAAATATGTAGAAATTTTATGTCTGAAGCTTCAAATCACCCAGGGCAATCTTTACACTTGAAAGTGCAAACAGCTCCTGCCCTGGCAATTTAAGTAGGGAGCAAAAGCCCCTGCATAAGGATATTCTGCAAGCTTCCACAACCAAATTAATCTCAAGACCTTTTACATTCAGTGATTTCAACAATATTTTTTTGCCTGTTTAACAGAAACAAAATGCTAAAAGGCTAGGCATTTCCTGTAAAGGCTACTGATGCTCTGCTATGGCAAAATTTTTGCCCTTCAAAGACAGAAGAAAATTCCCACAGCTGCTATTACTCCTGGGAAATGAGGCCCTTCCTGGACAGAGTGGGGCAGGGAGCCCCAGTGGGGCCCATCGGGATTCCTGCAGCCAGCAGCTCTGGAGCATTTCATATTGTACACAGTTCTGAGGAGAACTCAGACATTAAAATACAGAAGATCCTCCAGCAAACCTAAAACAGGCAGATAATTTTAAAAGCAATTTTTCTTTCCCTTGCGCAGCTTCAAGCTGTTTCTAAGCATTAATGAGCAGTTTCTGTCTCACCTGCAAGTTGGTAGGTGGCTGCAGGAAACACCTGCAGGTATGCAGATCTGAGCTGCAGCCTGCAGGGCTCTCTGCGATGTGCCAGGATGAAGGGTATGGGAAAATATCTTTATTACTAGAAATAGATACTGCAACTTTGTACTCTCTGGACATTCACAAAATACAATATTAAAAAATCCTACATATCTTTTAAAGAAACTGCTGTAATACCCACTCTAGGGAAATACTCTTGAAAGCTGAGAGGATGCAGCTCCTCACAAACACGGTCTTTAACTGAAATGAAAAATATAAAAACACCTCTACCATTAAAAACCTGCATTAAAAAAAAAACAGATTTTTTTCAACTTGTTTCTAAGAGTAACTTTCAATCTGCCTCGAGCTGCTGCTTGAAAAAATCTCTCACAGTGATTTTATTTCAGCACATAAATGGAATCAGTTATGCTCCACTGAATTCTTGTATTCTCCTCCTTTTTTTTTAGATAATGAAACTGTTCCCAGTTATTAGGCTCTTTTCAATACCTTTTGAATTTTGTCTACTCTTTAAATACAGAAGCACATTCTCTACAATTTAAATGTTTGCTCACAGTACCTATGTGCTTCCAAAATCTCATATACAAATGGAAATAGTAAATGTCTAGTCCAAATAGCACTTAATGTTCTTTTGCTACTGCACCTGTTTACAATGTCAACTATAGTACTCCCAATCTGATTAACAAACTGGGCTTCCAGCATTCAGCTTACACATTCAGTATAACTTCTATTCTTAATAAACCTTGAAGCATTTGCTCTTCATTTCAGTTTATTCATCGTCAGTACAGATGAAAGAAAAAGTTAAATTATAATTGATAATCAGTTTTGCTTTGCTTAAGAATGACAACAGACGGCCACAGTCCATTTGTTTTGCACATTCTTGATAGCTGCAGACTTAAGCATACATGATTCGATATCAAATGTAGAAATGTTCTCATTTAACTCATCAACATTATGATGATGCTTCCTCAAGATTAATAATAAAATATAATGACAATGTTCCAAGCATAAAAGCATTCAAGAAAGTAATATATATTTGCTACATATAACATTCAAATGTCAAATATAAAATATAAATTAAAATAAAATGAATTTAACTGAATAGCAAAGCCAAGTGCAATTGAATTGTATCATACATGACAACCAGTTCTTCATTGTTCAGCAGATAAGAAATATTCTGAATTTTTGCTACCAGGGATGAACGCAGAGATGTACCAAGTGCAAGTACTTGCCCACATCTAAATCATAGTGGCCATAAACATGAACCAGAGGTGCTATAAGGCACGATGCAACCAGTCCCTTCAGGTTGCAAACCATTGCAATGAACCGGTAATAGCTCTAAATGTAAACAGGCATGTAGAGATTTGACTATAACAGAATCAGAGCTGACTTAGAGCAAAAAGCACTAGGCACCCTTCTTGTCCATTAAAATAAACTCTCCCTCACGGTACAGCTCAAGCAGGTGAGCATGGACTCATAGGAACAACTGTGGACATATGCTAGTCTCTCTAGGTATGCCTAGATTCAATTCAAACACACAATCACAACTAAGGATGAGCAGGGTCTCTAATTACATCATAATTAGTGCAAACCCATTTGAATATAAAGCATTTAGATATAAAGCAAAGTGACAACATATGTCATCATCACAGCTTCCCTCATGAAGTGGAAAGAACAAAAGAGCAGGAAAAATCAGCAGGGCTCTACACAGTGTGGTGACACATGGCTGTTAGATAACTGCTTGCAGAATATCTTGTAAAATTATCTACCTAAAGTTTAACGTATACGTAAAAAAGCCCCCAGTTGTTGGGGTGTTGTAAGAAGCATTAAATTGTTCTGATGGTTTCCCAAAGTACCTAGCACACACTAGGGAGCTGTAAAAATAATGAATAATAACAATAATATTGACAAAAGTGGGTGAGATATTGCTCCTTTCTCACTGCTGCTAACCTCCCTGCAGCACACATCTGTGTTTACAAGAGAGCAATATGCAGTATCAATGGAAAAAATAAAGGAGAACAAAGATTCATGCTTACGGTAAGTTGGAAAATTATTCACTGTACCAAATGCATTACTAAGAGTCACCAAGTCCTACAAATCTGCACTTCATAGGATTTTCCTTTCCCTACATAAATGCAAATTATGGTTCTCCAGAAACACAAAGCTGCATGAGAGAACTCTACAGGGCCTGAGTTGCTTCAATCCCATGCCCTAAACAAAGTACAAAACCTACATATATTTCTTGCAATTGTAGATACCTCATTCACATGCCCACTCATTGCCTTCATTTCCCATGGATCAGGAACCTGAAAGATATCATTCCTTCAGATGCAGGGGTTTATGAAATCCCATTTATCTTGGGCTACACCCCATTCACCTACAGCAGCTTCTCTTACCTAACTAGATTTGTCTTTAGTCAGATGTCAACTTTGTGGAGAAAAAGCACAATCACATGTAGTGTCCTTTTGTGTTTTAGTTGTTGTTAAATTTAGCTGCTCATAAAATTGGCAACAGATGCCATTTGTTGAAAAGTGAAAACATTACCTAAGTTCAAATGCTAGCTGTAAAAGAGGTAAATAACTGTTCAAATCAATTACAAAAATATTGTGGATAAGTCATACAACAGCTCTGAATGCCCATCCACACATTGGAATAGTAGAAAGAAAGTAGATATAATTTAGTCTCATAAAGGGTCCCACAGAATGAGCTTGATTGCTTCATCAGCTCCCAGCAGCTCAGAGAGATGGTAAAGGAATTAGGCCTGTGGAGAAACCTCTGATCTATCTTCTTCATGCACATTGGAATACTGACTTGACATCACACTCAATTTATTGGAAAATTAAAATCCACAGGGCTTTCTCTTGAGAATTCTGTAAATTATGCAGTAATAAATTCAAGACCTTTTGTGCTTCATTTAGATGCTATAGGTAATTATATAGTAATGAAAGCAAAATTTCTGACAGGGACTACCTTTGCAAGTGATCTGCTGCCTCTGAAGATGACCGTAGGATTGGTGTAACACACAACTAAAGCAGGAAAAGATCCCTGCTGCGTGTACCAGAAGGTGGATGTTCAACACTCTCATCTTGCTCCATGAGGTATGCATTTCTGTGTACCCGACATTGATGCATGAAAGGAGCCTGAAGTAATATAATTCCCTAGACAGAAATGATTTGATAATTTAAGGATTAAAGCACATGAAATACAAAGGTATGCATCAGCTTTTTTGAGATAAACACACAATCGTAATGGATTCCATTGACTAAAAATATAATTATAGGTTCACATAATTTCAGACAGACTATGACTAATCTTTAATAGCTATTTGTTTGGTTACCACTTTGAAAAGACATTCAAATTTGTAACAAATAATACTAGAAATAATCTGACTCTGGGAAAAGCACAATAGCATATTCAATTAATTAAATGCTTAACAGCTCAAGATGCTGAAGGTGTGAGAGAACAGACACAACTGTATAAGAACATACCAGTGAGAGCAGCCTGAGGGACTGGGGTTTTTAACCTGAAGACAAGACTTCGGGGGACTCTAGCCTGTCCATACCTAATGAAGAGGTCATCAAGAAGATCCAAGCTCCCACTGAAGTGCAGAAAAAAGAGAAGTGACACTCACGACTTGAAACACAAAGATCCTACAGAAAGATCCTGAATATAAGTACAAAATAAAATTGCTGTGCGGCTAATTAAGCCCTGGAACGCATGTCCCAGAGAGGATGTGGGATCTCTATCCCTGGAGGTTTCCAAGACCCATTTGGACAAAGCCCTCAGCAACCTGCTCTGAATTCAGTGCTGCTTCTGCTTTGAGCAGATGTCCTCCTGAAATCCTTCCCACCTGGCTGAATCTATGTTGCTATAATTACTTGATATAGTTAAGCTTTGCAGTTAGGAACTGTAACCTGTTCAAGGGCTGGCTAAAAGAAACTTACTTCAGAAAAAAAGCAGGTGTTGTTCTACTTCTGTATTTTTAATGAAAACAAAATAAAATAATTCTTGGCATGAATACTGTCATTTATATATGAAAAAGTAACAATATGAAGACTTCTTTTTCCCCAGTGCCATTCAGAATTCTTTACAGAGTCACAGAATCACAGAATCACAGGGTTGGAAGGGGCCCTAAGGATCATGAATTTCCAACCCCCCTGCCACATGCAGGGTCACCTCCCCATTTAATACTTAAAAGAAACAAGGCAAGAAATTAAATGCAGAGACTGTAGTTCAGAGTAAAGATTGACTTTTCAGTCCCTGGAGCTTCCATTCATCAGGATCACATTACAGAAAGAGAACTAAGAACGAGAACTATCATGAACAACTCTGTCCCTATCATCACTGTTTGCATTACAGATATATATAAACAAGGCCTCATCAAGTGTTTTCCCATGTTATTCAAAATAAATATAAGGGATGTTCATTGAATAATTAAATATACGGTGCCTACAAGAAACTTTCACTTGTAGACATCCCAATATAACGACAGCAATACTTTGTGACAATCTGGTTAAATTGAGCTTTTTCAGTTTTCTCTCCCAGTGTCTGGATGTTTTTGTATTGGACTTAAGTCTGCTTCCATTTAAATCACTGGAAAAAAACTTTTATTGGCTTAACAGGAACAGATCGGGCCTTCATGACTGAATTATGACTTCATGCCTCTTAAAATAAATGGAAAAGAGGCACATCTGTTGATCTAAATATATGGTTCAGGAGCTGTAGCCCTGAAGACCTCCATGCATCTCAGGCAATGCAGAAGCCAAGAACAAGCAGTTCTGCCCAGCACAGTGTGTTTGTCAGCTCATCTTCACGTCCGGAGCTCTGGACAGCAGTTGATGGATGTTTGGCCTTCATGGAGAACTCTAAGACCAGGATGCAGCTGTGTAAATATGACATAAAACAAGTCCTCTAGATGCTATCAGCCCATGCTGCAGGACTTTTATCTGCTTGTGTCAGAAAGATCTCAGAGCACTCCTACTGTGTTCTTTCCACAGTTCCTTTACCTCCAGACCTCTGGTAGATGTAAAAGACATTTGCAAGGCAGAGAGAGATGTTTTAGGAGGCCAGAACTTATAAAGATCTATTAACAGGCTACTTCCAAACCCAAGGTAATTTGGAACCAGCAATGATTTAAAATAAACTGTACAAAAATACTCTTTTTGCATAATCTAGTCTTCATTCTTAAAGCTCATTTCAAAAAACAAGGATCCTAATTCAAATCCAAAGGAGCTGAAAATCTAAGTGTCATCATGTCCATAGCATAAAGTTTCACAGATTATGTTAGCAGTTCTAGTTATATATTATGGATCTTAATTTGTTCAAAAAATGCAAATATTAGAGAATAATAGTACTGGCTCACATCTATCCTGAAAATACTTTTCATGAAAATATTATCCTTTCTGTTCTCCCCCGCCTCCAAATTTTAAACATTCCTATTCCCATGATGTTCTCCCTTTTATCTTTCCATAATAGTAATAACATACTTACTACTTTAGATGGCTTTTGTAGCTACAGCTGCACTTCAGCATTTAATCAACTATAAAAGCCATTTATTGCCTCATAGACTCAATCTGCAGGAACATTAGCACTTAACCATATGGTTGCCCAAAGCAACAAGGGGAAAACCATCTACATAGTACATATATAGCCCAGTCCTTTTGTGTAGTTCTAGTACTTGAGTAAATTATGGCTATTTTGTATCACTACTAAGGTACCTTTACAAAACCACTGAAATGAAATACACATACTATGCTCACAGCAAAATTATTTTTTAGGGAAAACCACCAGTTGGTTACTTCAGATCCTGAAGTATTTAAGGATAAAAGAGAAAAAAAATAAGAGCATCCTGGATGTTTTATAAGGCACAGAAAACAAAATGATTCTATCCATGTGCTGCTCACTGCCTAGCCAAAAGAAGGGAATGTTTTTATCGCTCATCTGCATCACTCTGCATTTCCAAAATCGAACATCCTATCCTCTGCCATCGGGTTTCTGTTATTCAGTGTTATGAATGACATACAGCTTTTCCAGTTTGCTTTTGTTTTTGCTATGCAGAATAATTTGATACCATCAGCATTATTTTCCAAATGAATCATAACCAGGCTGAGTAACATTTTTTTTTTTACTCTATCAATGAATACCTTCTCATATAAAAAATCAAAATTCCTATGCTGTTTTCTAAATGTATTTTCTGTTTTTTTTTGTTGTTGGTTTTTTGTTTTGTTTTGTTTTGTTTTTAAATCAATGCAACTATGTTCTTTCTCATCTTATTCACCTCAACCTGAGGCAGGTCCTCTATTTCTATGAAGAGCAGCTATAGAATAGCAACCCTGGACAAGCCAATTTGACTGCAGAAAAACCATTTAGCTCCCTTCACTGTTTTATCATCCCTGAGTACCTCTTTAAGTTTTTTAATAGAATAAAATTTCTAGAATGCAAATGCTGTACCCTGTTACTGTTTTCTATTGCTAAGTACCTCAGATGTCTTGCAAACTCACCACCTATCCCAAATACTGTTCCATATCAGGGCAACAGGACAAACTTAGTAACAGGACAAACTTAGTCTTTGCTTTTCTTCCCTGTGTACTTTTCTTCCTCATGCATGCTACGTGTCGTACGCCTTTTTATAGCAAGGAAAAAAATATAACTTTAATAAATTACTGACCATTTGATCCCTCTGGGACCTCTATGACTATGTAGAATTTCAGTTCTTCTGAATGTTAAAAAAAGAGGAAACTTCCTCTCTGAAGAAATCTGGAGGAAGTCCCATAGCACTCTAACTTAGCAAGAAAAGCACAAACCCAGCTTACCCAAATCTGTTCATATTTCTGTTGATATCTTTTCAGAAGCTGTTCAGTAAAGCCTTCACTGAATCACCCACTGAATCTCAGTAATCCAAAAAATCTATTTTACTTCAGCTTCCAACAAGAGTCTAAAATATAAGTTTCGTGTGTGACACCTTCACATCTTGTTTCATCTTTTCTATACAAAATTCTCCTTTTCATCCCAGTGCTGATAAATGCAAGGCAGTCTTGTCTCTTTGTTCATCAGGATTTATAAAAATATTTTTTCAGAATAATCATCACTCCAATCAAAACAAGAAAAAACTCAACATATTTCACTAACGTTACCTATAGAAGTAGTGCTTCTGTTGGTCTTTTCTTTGTTTGTTTTCCTTCAGTATTTGCACTGCATTTCAGTTCTGCTCCATCTTTAACTGCACTGAAAACCAATATATAAATGGAATGCAATCACTCTGCCTATTACTGAAATTCACTGTGCTAAAGTGCAACATATGAGTAACATAAATGAATAGATAAGAAAGGGGAAAAAAAGAAAATTCACTCAGGCAGGACATGTGATTTTTGTATATTTACATCACTGAAGCCTCTAAATTCACTGGACATTCTATTAAGTACCTAAACAAACAGTATCAATCAGAAGTGCTAAGTGTATATGTACGCGTTAAATAGCTTGTCTTGAAAAGAACAAAGATTCCTACTAACCAAAGTACAAAAACCATCTTCCCAAGCATTGGAAGAAACGCAATTGTCCTTTCTGATTGCTGTACTCAGTGTCACTTCTCTGCTAAGAAGGCTGAGATGGGAGCAGTGATGTTGGAAAGAGATCCTTGGCAAATTCCAGCTATGTATTCTTCTTTGGCTCAAATGCCAGAGCGTAGGGCAGGATCCAGCTGGAAGATATGCAACTTTTTCATGTTAACTTATTTCAAGGTAAGTTCAGATTTGATAAGGTCAGCACACTTTTCCTTCTCTAAGGCAGAGAGCTGTCCACATGAAAGAGCAGGGGCTCTGCAGTCTGGAGAAGAGAAGGCTCCAAGAAGACCTTATAGCAGCCTTCCAGTACCTGAAGGGGGTACAGGAAAGCTGGGGAAGAACTTTTTATAAGGGCAGGTAGTGACAGGACAAGGGGAAATGGTTTTAAACTGAAAGAGGGTAGATTTAGATTAGATATTAGGAAAAAATTCTTTACTTTGAGGGTGGTGAGACACTGGAACAAGTTGCCCATTGAGGCTGTGGATGCCCCCTCCCTGGAAGCATTGAAGGTCAGGCTGGATGGGGCTGTGAGCAACCTGGTCTAGAGGGAGATGTCCCTGCCTATAACAGAAGGTTGGAACTAGATGATCTTAAAGGTCCTTTGCAACCCAAATCATCCTATGATTCTATAATAATAATGAATGTGATCCAACTGCTACTGTAAAGACAACGAGATTTTTTTCATAGGTTTTATGCACCTGGGTTAGAATTAGGACAAATACAGATTTCTGAAGCAAATGTTACATCATGTCTTTCTTCAGCTTTCTGCACTGATTTACAGCACATTAATTTGATGAAGAAGTAGGCAGATTCAAAAAGGGGTTTTTTTGCATTGATACTAATAGATACTCACTAGCTGTTCGAGCGTTTCTGACTGTGTTACACCAAAGTGGAGCAGAAACAGTTGCCTCACAGAAAAAGCAATCAGAAGGGATAAACATCTGACCTGCGAGTTGAACTGGGCAACTGAAACACGCACGTCATCGAAGCCAGGGGATGGAGATTGCAGCATGAGTAAGGTTAGGGTATATTCTGGATCTAGGATAAGGAGATTTTAAAGGGAATAGATAAGGGGATGTAGAGAGATAAAGATGTGCATGAAAACAGGACAGATTATGAACAACGCAGAGTTGACTGGGCACAGGAAAATTGTAGGGGTGAAATGTGAAAATCAGGAATGTGAAATGCTTCAGGGGATTACAGAATGAAGGGAAGTGCAAAATAGTGTAAAAATAATGACAGAAAAAGAGAAAGGAAGGGAAAAACAGCAACTTTGTGCACTTATTTGTGCAAGTAAGTGATTCGTAATTAATTTAAAAGTAAGCAGGTGAGAATTTTCTCACTATTCTGCAGCCCTTTATCCACAGCCAGGATTGATACTGGACTATTTTATGAGGAATAGCAAATATGCTTTACATTTACAAAATAAATTTACAAAATATATCAGCTCATTTAAAGACAATGACGGGTTCCAATAACATGTTTGCAGAATCTTAAAGAACTTTGCTAAAAATTCAGAAAGCAGTAAAATCTTCATCAGGAGCAAGAGAAGGCAGCATTCTTATTGCCCATTTGAAATCTATAGAAGCTCTGTCCATGGTTTTCATGTCCTCCAAAATTTAGAAGGAAACAAGAGGAGTTGCAGAGGACTCCTTTTTATGCTGAAAACACACTCCTAACTTCATGAATTACACACATGTAACATTACATGCACCACAGGCAGGTAACCCAGGTTAAGTTAACTAGTGAACATCACTCTTGCATTAGGTTAGGTACTGTGATGAGCAATCAGAAGACAGGGTAGGTCCTGTTTTTTCTGAGAATAAGTTAAAGTTCAGAACTTGAATGAAGGCACATCTCCATGTTTAACTTTTGCATTTGAGTAGTGATGTGGTGTTATCACAATAAAAGCTGAGACTGAAATACATGCTTTAGAAATTTCTGTTTTTTTTTTTTTTTTAATTTTTATTTATTTATTTATTTTTGCATTTATCCCTGCTCTTTTATAAATAGAAGCAAACCTGCAAGTAGCTGTAGACAGAAGCCTGTGGAAAGATGCCGAGTTTCTATTACTGCAACTTCAGCCTGTAAGAAAAAATATGCTAGCTACTGGAAATGAGTAACAGTATTTTCTCATCCAGTACTTGCAGGGAGCTTATAAATAGGAACAAGACTGACTTTTTACATGGTCTTACGGTGATATGACAAGGAGGAATTGTTTTAAACTAAGAGCGGGGAGATTTAGATTAGATATCAGGAGGATTTTTTTTTCATTCAGAGGGCACAGGTGAGGGCCTGGCACAGCTGCCCATAGAGCTGTGGGTACCCCATCCCTGGAGGAGCTCAGGGCCAGGTTGGATGGGGCCCTGGGCAGCCTGAGCTGGTGGGGGAGCAGCCAGTCCATGGCAGGGATTGGGGCTGGGTGGGCCTTAAGGTCTCTTCCAACTCAAGCCATTCTACGATTCTACAAAAGGCTGTGACAACATCTTCACAGAAAAAAGAACCACGTAACAGAAACATTACGTACAACCTCATTTAATCTTACTCACAGATATGAAAATATTTACTTGTATAATTCTCAGTTCTGAGTCGAGTGGAGTAAGCAGAATCAGATAGCATATGCACATAAATTTAACCATCTTACATATGAGACTAAAAAGGAAGAAATTTAAAGAATGACATAAACGGATTTTTAATTTTATTAGAGGATGTATTTCAATTTCCATTACATTTGTCCAAGTTTAGTTGCAAAATCTTTGCATTCTAGACACCATCAAAAACACATCATGTCAATCCATTGCTAATGCTGAACATTCGCATCTTTACTGAAGCTTTTGGGAATTTCTTAGATCTTGAAGGCCATAGGAGATCTTTGGTAGCTGGGGAATTTGGCTGGGGTTGCACTGCAGGCTCTCACTCAGGCTCCCTCAGCTCGCCAGGCCCAGCAGGAGGACAGCATCCCTCCCTACCTCTATTTTCTCCCAAGGCCAGCAGCATGTAGTCTGGTGGCTGAGATAACTGAGCTATTGTTTGTCAGCTTCGGTCACCGCACACTTGGTCCTACACAGATGTAACAGAAGGTTTCACAAAGGTTTAAACCAACATACTTTATCCTCCTTTGGCCCTGAAAGCAGATGAGCTAATGTGTCTTGCTACTTCTTTCCAGATGACAGGATGTGTGGTAACTGCTTTTCAGATGATGGGTTCTCAGATGAGGAAGAAGCTATCTTGACCACTTGTCATTTTGTGAACATACCCTTATTATATGTACACAGAACCTCAAACAATAGATCCTTCTTCCCACCTGACCCTCTGAACAATACTATTTTAGCCTTTCTGCCATTTCTTTCCTGTCTTCTCTCAGGGGGGTTAGAGTTGACACACACTACAATAGCTGCAATGAGGAACTGGATGGCTCTGCACATTAATAATGAAAAATCAGTTGTACATGTCATTTCTACCTTTCAACTGCCTACAATTAAACACAAGTGTTGATACACTGTAAATTCTAATATTTTAACAGCTTCAAGGGGATCTCCTTCATACTGTGAGAAAATCCTGGCGCTCTGCAAGGAGTGAATGCCAGTATTTGCTGTGCTTCCATCCAGAATTTCCATGAGCATCAGAATTGATGCTAACATCATGATTCAAAAGGAATAGTTACAATTTATTTCTGCATATCATATCACTCTCCTCCACATTTGTAACCCTTCCCTGCCCACTCAAAACAGTTCTACCACCTCAACATTATGCATTACTTGCCATCACAGGACAAGTCACAAGCCCTTGAATGTCTTCTATAAAGTACAAAAGGCAGAAAAGAGACATCCTGCAGAGTGGTTTCATGACCTTCATTCCTCATCTAGATACCAAGTTCTGAATTGCTATGATTATTGATGTTCCAAAGCATTTGAAATGTATGTGCTTAAGACTGGTTGAGAAGAAGATTTCATCTGACAGTGATTTGAAAGAAATACTCCTTTAGACACTAAGTACAGCTTATGCCGCAGTAATCCTCTGAATTCAATGAGCTGGAGACAAGTTTGGCTCTCCTGAAATCTCTGCACCCACAGCTGCTGCAGTGCATTGCTATAGGCATTCTCCTGAAAAACATGGCAAAACCTGCTGGGAGCAGAGGACGCAAGATTGAAGGTGTGGCTTCGAGTTCCTGGAACGTATGATAATCTAGACACAAGCACCTACAGGTACACAGTTCTGAAAGCATTCCCCTCCTAATGACTTCCAGAGGCTCAGGATTTTTAGAAGAAAAAAAAAGAAAAAAAAAAGGCAGAGATACAGAAAGCAGGAGATGAAATGAAAACAGCTAAGAATCTGAGATCTACCTCCACCTCCTACTGCAAGTCAGTAATGTTAACTTAAAGCACTAGGCAGATTTCTATTGCCTACTAAATATACATATATATATATACTCTTTGCATATATACTTATATATATATATATAATATTCTCTGCATATTCTCTGCAGATGTCTCAAATACACGAGGGCATCTAAAATGACCCTGAGTGTCCATATTCAGACACTGCAGTCCTGCTTCATGTCTCATCTCCTGGCTACTTCACTGATCACCTAGCTTGCACCATTACTCAGGTTTTCTTCTTTGAACTCCTCTCCTCAAATAAGAACCTGGCTCAGCAAAACCATACTCCTGTATCATCATTTCTTTCAAACAAACAGAATAAACTGTTTTTATAATTGCAGTGAGCTGACTCAACTCTGCAACAGCAAAAATAATCAGCATGCTAGTGCATGTCTAATTCTAAAAAGGAGGAATACTGAGGAAGACTGAACCATAGTGATTTTATAAAAACAGAACTATTACAATACGGAGTAAGAAAAGACAACATCTGTATGCAAGACAATACATTAAGATATGTTTTGTATGCAGAATCATTAAAGTTGGAAAAGATTTCTAAGATCATCCACTCCAACAGTCACCTAGTCCAACCATCAGTATGTTATTTATTCCCCCTCAGCTTATTCAAATTCTGTTTTGAGAGTATTTCCATATGTATAAACCCCTGAAAACCTAGCATAACAAAACATGAACAAATCCATAAAGGAAAACCTCCTAAGATTTTATTGGATCCAGTGCTAATTTGAATCTAATGAGAGAAACTTCTCAGAAGAAAATATTAAGCAAAGGAGGGAATAGATCAATGATACCTCTGACAGAGCAGCATTACAATTTCCTAACTGCTCAAAAACATACCAAAACAATAAAAGGAGGAGGTAAGTGAACGATTATGGCTAATCTGAGAAATGTATAGTGGAGTTACTACTCCACAGGGATCTGCCCTAGTATTAAATTCTTTTGCAGCTCTAGATTACATTTCTGCTGCATGAGAGCGAGAAAGGCAGAAAAAACTCAGGCACTGAGTGCACTTATCTGCACTGCAACTTGCTTCAAGCCAAGCTCTGTGTTATGCCCAAACGAGCAATGGACAGGCCATCACTGCTCTCTGACAGCACTTCCCTAGGCTGCTCCAATAATTAAAAATAAATCCAACAGTACCGTGACACTATTTACACAGCATTAGTCACTGGAAAATTTATGGTGACTGTCTTCTTTTCATATTACACTTTAATATTTAGGCTTGCAGCATCTGTGGAATCCTGTCAGAGGGGAAATAACCAACACATTGCAGGAATCACCCACTTCCCGAATACAGGGCTGGCAAACCAGTGGCACTGTAGGTATAGCAGAAGAGCAAGGAAACAGTTCACTTCAAATCTGCAGGTACTAAACACAGAGCCAGGGACTTGATTTTTCTTATGGAGTCCCCAGGGCACATTCTTTACTCTCAAACATCCTACAGCATTTTCACCAGTCCCTGATGACCTACTGATGCCTGAGATCCATCACCTACAAAGTAGGACTCTTAAAACCCAGAGGGAGAGCTAATGACACTTCATGGAGCATTAAACAAAGGAGTTAAATAATAATAAACAGAATCTGATATTGAGGCCATGCTTATTTCACTAGTGTCTGTTTTCTTGTGGTTTCTTAGCCATTGTTTGGCCATACTCCTTCATTCTGCTCACCACAAAGGTCAAAGCAAGATTTTGAAGATAGTCTAGAGATCATATGAAAAATAGCACTCATTCAAAGTGCTCATGCAGAGTTGCATATAAGGTTGTATTTCCTGAGGGCCTCTGAGCCTCTTTCTTCTGGGGCACTGCATCTTTAATGCATTTTTCTTCTCCATGGTGAGAATGAGCACACAGTAAGGTTTGGGCTAGTTTTCTTAAAACATTTTTTCACTCTGTAATTATTTATTTTAAGGATATTTCAGGTGTTCTGATTCATTAAATTTGAGCTATTTTCAAATAAATCAAAACATAGGGAACCATGAATAGCTAAAATCTTACATTTCAACATAAACAGGAACACTTGCATAATTTCTAATTTCCTACTTTTTTCAAAATAACAACACAACAATGCATATTCTGAGTTTTGCTCCCAGATTAGCGTTAAAAGAATATTTCTTTTTAAGACTCCTTATCCTTCACCTACTTCTTTCTCTCTCTACTCATTTCTTTACTCCGCTGTGTCAGGACTGGAGCCAGTAAGTAGCAGCTGACTGGCTGCTCACGAGGAAGCAGATTTCCCCCTTACACCTTTTTCCTGCAGAAATCACTGCAGACACCACAGAGGATTCCTCTCTGGTAATTCTCTCCTGCCTTCTCCCAGGAACCAACATCACAGTTGCATACCAGACAACATGTGAAAAATGTATTATTATATGACTGTGGATCTACTCCCCGTCTTTCAAATGAGAATTCTCTGCATCCTGTAGTAGATTTCATTATAAGGTCCATAGCATTAGAAGTCCATGGCAATATTATTCAGGTATTTAAGAAATAGATGTGGATGAAGGAGGAAGAAAAGATCAGACAAACCTCTTTTGAGTCCATTCAGCCAAAGTAAATCAATGCAATTGAACTGCAGTTGGTACCTGATAAAGGATGAGGCTTGCTCTGAAAGTAATCCCTTCTATTTTAGTATGTTGTCCCACTGTGTCAGACGCAGATGTTGGTGGCATGGCAGTAGAGGCTGTACCTCCCCGCTGCCATTCACTGATGCTTGCTGAGGAGTGTCTCAATCAACTCATTCGCATGAATCAGCAGATTACAACCAGGAAACTGTGTATGCTTTCAATACATTGGAAATGATGGTGGCAACGCTGGAATATCACAAAGTTTGTGCCAGGTGAGCCCCACGAGTGCTCACACCGGAACAGAGAGAACACCGTATGTAAGTCTGTCAGGACCTACGGAACTAATAAAAGGCTGAAGGTGACAGTTTCTGGGATTGCAGCATTATCAGTGATGAGACACGGTGTCAGCACTAGTAGCTGGAGTAAAGACGGTGATCCATGGAGTGGTGAGATGTGAATTTCCCATCAAAGGAGAATTCAAGGTACAGCCCTCGGCATGTAAAGAGATGTGCGCTGTCTTTTTGGATAAGAAAGGAGTGATCCTTACTGGATTTCCTCAAACCCAGACAAAGCATCAACTCTGACCACTACATCACAATGCTGACTAAGCTGAAGGTTGAGCTTCCAGAATCAGACCAGAGAAGAAAATTTTTCTCTTGCAACACGATAATGCCAGGTCTTAAATCACTTTGAAGACTGTGGAGCACATGGCCGTCTTGGCTGGAATGTCTTACCACACCCACTGTATCATCTGGATTTGGCACCTTCTCATTTCTCTCTGTTAGGGACAGTGAAAGATGAACTGCATGGACAGTATTTTCATAGCAATGACACCATCATAGCAGCTGTGAAATAGCAGGTCATCTCCACTGGAACAGATTTTAACATGCGAAAATACATAGCTAATGATGGTGACTATGTTGAGAAGTAGCATTTTGTAGCTGAGACTTTTCTTTATCAAATAGTGTTATTGTGTTCTTTGTATCTGTTATAATTTACATGGAAATAAATAGGAGGCATTACTTTTAGCGCAGCCTAGATACATTGTCTCCTTAGGGACTTTAAAAGATAGCTTTTCTTCTCAACCAAATAAATACGTGCACCTCAAGGGCTGAGGTCTGATTTCCAGCTCAGAGATTTGGAAGACTTCCAAGTTACAAAGGTTAGATAGGGAGCAGCCCTTGGGATAAGTCCTTTTTCAAAAATTTTCTATCTACTTAAAAATGCTACTTTACATTCTTGTAGCAGACTCTCTGCTGGCTAGCAGAAAGCATGACTAGTGGATGTCCATCAAGAAAGTTGTCAGCCATGGACAGAGAAGGATAGAGGAAAACAAACAAGCCATATCAGGATAGTTGAATCTAAAACTACTGTAAGTAATGAGTACATTAAATATGCAAATAGTATTCAAGTACTCAAAATGCTGTTGCCAAGAATAGGAAAGCAATATTTGCTAGAGATTATTAGTAAATGATGAAACTAACATCTGAGAATGATTAATGTGAGTTGAAATTAGAAAATAAAAAAAAAAAAAAAAAGATTTTCTCCAATGCAAGCCAAACAGAATAGTATAGTCATTGCTGAATTCATTCTGGTCCTCTCTGCCAGGCTTTCTTTGAATGATCACAGGAGCTTTAGGTTTTGTTTTTATCTTTTTTATGTTGTTTTTTAAAAATATATATTGTTTTTCATACTGTCTCACGGCCAAGAAAAAGCTCTCACACAAAAAAACTCAGGTTGTAAAAGCAAAGTAACAACTTCATGTGTTGACTTTCAGGAATGTCCAGCCATTAATTTTTCACAGTTTGGTAACAGCCCTATTTTATTTCTTGGTGTAAATATTTCAAGATTTATAAAATAAGGAAAGTAAGAAAAAGTATGCCAATTTTCTTTACATCTTTGAGAGATTTCTACCAAGGTTAACATTTTATTTGTGCTCAGGACCTCTAATGACATCAGAAGTACAGAAGACCAGAACATTTATGATGCAAAGGAAATTATAACGGTGGCAAAAGATCTGTGCAGTGCAAATCAGGCAGCAAGAGAGGGAGATCACCTTTTAAACAATACTACATTTTTATAAGGTATTTTACTTTGTTGAGGCTATGAGGGAAAATAATCCAATTAATTTAAAACAAGCGTTACCTTTCATATCCAAATAAATATTTAACGCAGCTTTTACTGGATTTACAGAACTGTTGATTGTTGTCAAGCCAGTTATGCTGAGCAGGGGTGGGAAGTCACATAATAACTGAAAATGTACAGGGACCTCTGGAGTTCGTCTCTGTCCAGCCCCAGCTGCTCCAAGCAGGGTCACCTACTAGCGGGCAACTAAGGGTCTTGTCCAGCTTTGGAGTATCTCCGAGAATGGAGACTCTATAACCTCTCTGAGCAACCTGTGCCAAGTGTTTTACCACTCCAATGGTTTTTAAGGAAGTATTTATGTAGAAATGAATTTTCCTACATCTTAATTTGTGCCTTTCAAAAGGGATGTTATGGAGATTAATTCTAGTCAATGGATGAGGTCAGGGCCAGCACTTAATCTATTCCATCTATTTCAAAGAATCAAAATACACAAGTGACATATCACAGAAAAAAAAAAAAAAAAGATCTTTTTAAGTCACAGAATCACAGAATCATAAGGGTTGGAGGAGAACTCTGGTGGACATGTAGTCCAACTCCTGCTAAAGTAGGTTCCCTATAGTAGGTTACCCAGGAAAGTGTCCATAGGGGTTCAGACATCTACAGAGAAGGAAGCTCCACAGTTTCCACGCTGGAAGCCCATTCCAGTGCTCTGTCACCCTCAAAGTTAAGATTTTCCTCATTTAAGACGGTACTTTCTATGTTCCAGTTTGTGTTCACTGCCTTTTGTTCTGTCTTTGGGCACCAGTGAAAAGAGCCTGGCCCCATCCTCTCAACACCCACCCTTTAAACATGTACACACCTTGACAAGATCCTCCCTCATTTTTCTCCAGGCTGAAAAGTTCCAGGTCTCTCAGCCTTTTCTCATATGGGAAAGGCCCCCAGTGTTCTCTGTAGCCTTTCTCTGGGCTCTCTCCAGCAATTCCCTGTCTTGTCTGAACTGGTGAGATCAGAACTGGACAAAGTACTCCAGATGTGGCCTCACCAGAGCAGAGTAGAGGGGAAGGATCACCTCCCTTGACCTGCTGGCAATGCTCTTTTTAATGCACCCCAGGATACCACTGGCCTTCTTGGCCACACAGGCACACTGCTGGCAGGCATACTTACACATCACAGAGCACACATGCAGGTAATGAGAGGTAGCATGAACACAGAACACTGCAGCATCACTGCAGATGAACACATGAGATCAAAAGGAATTCATTAAGGGCACCCCTGCTCATGTTAGTGCAATTATTGGCAAAATTCCCACTAATTTCACTGGCACCAAATTTGGACTTAAATCAGGTAGTTGAGAATAATGGAGAATACGAGGAAAAGTTCAGATGCAAGAGTATGGACTTTATGCTAACATCCTGGTGTACTTGAATCTCTGCTTAAAAGAAATCAGCTGCACTGAGCACACTGGAAAGTGGACTTGTGCCTGTCTTTCCCCTCTTTCTATATGTCAGGATGTTTAGGGATTTTCCCCCAAAACACCCTATGGCCCATCTTCCTTCCTTCACTTCATAAACAGTTCCTCACTCCTGCCAGTGTATTTGCCTCCTGCCATATCTGTGTATGAGGAAGCAAGATTTCCTTTCAAAGAGTAACAAAGTGGTGAATTTCAGTTCAGTGTTGGCTAAATCTGTCTGGGGCATGCATCCAGACAGCTTTTTCAAGGCTGTGGATTTGACGATGAATAGGTTTCCAAAAGTTCATTAAAAATCCTGTTTCTAATATTCTGTATCACCTGGAGGCACTGAGACTGATGAACTGAGCTTAGCTGTGACTATGAGACTGTCTAGATTTGGCAACATCCTTTGCCTGTGGTCAGATTGTTAATTCTGACCATGCTACCTCACAACTGGAAGCCACCCCAAGCAAAACTGTCATTATATTTGGACTCAGAAAACTACAGAATGCTCTGAAAATATTTTCCTGTGGTTATTTTAAAGCTATTATCAAAGACAAAGCAGACGTTGCAAGTTAACTGCTGCAGTTTTAAACTAAAGCTCTTTGCTGCCCTCTGTAGATACAAACAGAAACTGAAAATTCAGGACGGCAACAGTTAAGCTGTGTTTTAACTTTTACACCCCGATTTATTCATTAAAGGGCATGCAATATTACCCTGCTTCTATTACATTACATAATCTCAAGGACTAGATCCCATGCTCCCCTCCCCAGCAGACATTACCTACATCTCACTGTTTAAGACCTGACATGAAGTTGGACAGCAGAGCACCAGATCTCTAGGTGTAATGAACTGCAAATAATAAAAATGTCCATGAACAAATCCAAACCTGAGATGTTTGCCTCTCACCTTTTTTTCCTAATGCTCTCAGCATTTATTACTAAAATGTGGACTTTGGAAAAGACAAAGGAAAAAGAGGAGTTTCCGTGAGTAAAGTTGTAAAATTTTCCTGAAAATATTTCTCTCCATACACATCCTCCTCCTTTTTCCTTTAATCCTGTAGTTGACAGCAACTCCCTTCATTGCCTTGGGCAAGTGAAATACTCACTGTATCATTGGGATGTAGTGGAATTATCATCTGTAAGGCACTTTGAAGCAGGAAAGTGCTAAGTATTATTATTTCAGATGAAAGGCCTGTTGAAGAAATATGCAAAACTACTCTTATCTTCAAACTTAACATAAAATTCTGAAATCCTCTAGCAATAAGCACTTTATAGACAGCCTTTCATTGCAACTGTTCCAGTCTTTGTGAAAAACACTTTTCTACAACTCAAACTGAAACTATGTGCAAATAACTACTGAAGTGATCAAATGGTGATGTGAAACATACATTCATTTTTCACCTTAAATCACACACAGTTCCTGAATGGAAAAAAAGTGCCATATGTCTAAGAACCATCCACCACAGCAAGTATTAAGTCACAGCATTAGTGAATATTTAACTGCATTGCACAGAATTAACTGCAATGTAAAAACACCAAGTGGACATTCAAGGACTACAAGAACTTTCTGTGGACTGTTTGGGAGACACAATCCTCTGTATGGCAATAACTGATATCATATGTTGGACAACATGTGGTCTGGTTTCTGTCCCCTACACCTTTGCAACTGTCTCTGGTAGTCTGGATCACGGTACCTGAGGGTCTGCATTTCCACATCCTGCTGCTAACGTGAAGCAGCATCTGCCAAATATCTCAGGAGACACTGAGTGTTCAAGATAATGACACTGTGTATCTCTTTCCATCATTAAGGTAGGGGACCCAAAAGGTTTCAAGCACAAAAGCAGCACTTACCTTAAAACTGTTACTATTGTTACTTGTAGATTCTTCTCAGTTTAATTCATAGCTTATTTTCTTCCCCAGCTGAATGGTTGCTTGGTATTGCAGAATGTGCAAACAGCTTTAGCTGGTTGCCCTGTAGATGAGGATAACACTTTTCCCAACAGCTACTCTTGACTTAATGCATGGGAACACTGCCACAATGCAAATGCAAACATCCTATAGCACTACTGGAGTTTCCCAAGTCAGAACTCCCAGATACACCAAATGTCTTTTCTCTCTGCTGTCTGTACACAGTCCTCAAAAAAGAAAGAAGGGGACAGATTCTTTAGCAGGGTCTGTTGTGATAGGACACGGGGAAATGGTTTCAAACATAAGGAAGAGTGATTTTGATTGGAAACAAGGAAGAAGTTTTTTTACAAGAATGATGATGAGACAATGGAACAGGCTGCTCAGAGAGGTGGTGGATGCCCCATTCATGGAGACATTCAAAATCAGGCTGGATGGGGCTCTGAGCACCTGATCTAGCTGCAGGCATCCCTGTCCATTGAGGGGAGGTGGACTAGGTGGCCTTTACAGGTCCCTTCCAACTCAAACAATTCTATAATTCTGATTTTTCTTTGGTTTCTAAAGAGACAGAATTTCTAAATTCTTAACATCGTGCGACTCTATCATTAGAGTATGTGACCTTCGGACTTAATCCAGTGCATGAGACAAAATCCTGCAGAGTTCCACAGACTTTTCCTTAACCTGCCATTACTTTGAAGTGTGTTGCTGCTGGCAGATGTACAGGAACGCACAGAGAGCTCTCTGCCCTCACACTGCTGGGCCGGTTACTCAGTGCACACACGAAGGGCTGTCCCCTCTTTTCACAAACCAATCTCAAGCAGAGTAGTCACACAGTCTTTCTATTATAAATATTTTAAGAAGATAAATGCATGCATTAAATGTATAAAAACCTTATACCTTATAAAAGATATTTTTCTTAAGGAATGTTCTTGCTGGGTGCTATTAATGAAGCAAGAGAGCTGTAACGCTGATTAACACAGTTCACTCACTGCTGTCTAGAGATTAGAATATAAAATTATCCTGCCAAAGACTTAACAGAGACTTGAAGCACAACAATTTTTTCTAAACTTCTGGAATTGCTGAACTTGAGGACTTCGTAAGCTTGAAGGAAAACAACCACCAGAGCTTAATAAAGCTGCCTTCCAAAAGAGAAATCAATTTTTTTCACAGGTAGATAGTGTTTGGTCAAGGGGGAATGGCTTTAAACTAAAAGAAGAGAGATTTACATTAGATGTCAAGGGGAAGTTTTACACTGAGAAGATGGTGAGGTGCTGGAACAGGCTGACCAGAGAAGCTGGGATGCTCTGTACCTGGAGGTGTACAAAGCTGGGTTGGATGGGGCAGCCTGATCTGGTGGGGATTGGAAATAAAAAATCTTTGACGTCCCTTCCAACCCAAGCCATTCTATGATTCTATGAGCATCATATTGTTTCTCAGTGGTTCCTGATGTTCACCACTGAGTTGCAGCTGTACAGAGTCTGACCTTATTTTGAAACCAACACAGTACTTATATCATCATTACGAAAGTGTACACTTGCACAGACATACAGAGAAATCTAATTTGTAAAATTCTTGTGGGAATCACATAAACCAGTCTGAGTTGAAAATACAATCTTTCAGGTTCTCATCTTCTATTAATTTCAAGCTTTTCAAGGCTGATTGCTCAAACAAGGAAAGGAAATGGGAGAGTGTTTTTTCTTGCTTCAATCTTATAATATTTCCAGGGGAAAATACTCAATTTCTCCTGTTTTTTGTTTTGTGTGTGTGTGTGTGTGTGTCTGTGTGTGAAATACTTTCTCTTAGAAAATAATAGTTGTGATAATATAAAGTTTCATCTGAAAAAACTCAGAAAAGATTATGTTTAGATGCTTATTATATGCTTAGCACAGCTATGGAATACATTATAAGGTAAGATTAAACAAGACAGTTCTTAGTGAAATGATAAAAAAAATGATTAGCTGCATCCATTGTGGTGTGGTGAAGAGGGATTCAATAGCCATTAGTGCAAAGTTTAACAGATCACTTGAAATGCCTGGAAATTTCACCCAGCAGACACCAGTTGGTCATGGATGCAGCCCATCAAAGATGAGGGTCAACCTCATGCCCCCAGTGGCATTGCTCTGTTAGCTCTAACAGAGCCATATCAAACTGTGCTTACTGAGATTGTTAGACTACAACCTCACTTAATCTGGGTCATCACCTTTTCCAAACCAATCTCTTGAAAGTTCCAGAAAACCAGATACTGCAAAGCACATACAGGGATTGGTGGGGGCTTGGGTGCTCCCTTTTGCTGTGTGTTAGGTTTTAGACAGCATAGGCAGCCAGCCTGATACAGAGCCAGTTTTGCTCAATTTTTACTGCCAAGCCTTCTGTCAATCTACATCTAATCTCTGCCTGTCCTTCAGCACTGTTTTCTACCTTTATTTATTTATTTATTTATCTATTTATTTAAAGCTTTCCCTCCTATTCCTTCCAGTCATCACTTACTGCAGGGACATTATGTTCTCTTGACGTTTGGCTCTACCTCCAACCATCTTTACCTACAGCAAGATCCCGACTACTTCCTTATCCTGAGTATGTGTCCCAAGCCTGAAATTGACGTTTAGCTGAAAATACTCTGAACATTACAGCCTCATCGGCTAAGAGTGAGGCTGGAAAATTCTTCAACATATGCAAGAGCATACTTTTCTACTTTTCTTCTATATCACTTTCTACAGGTACACTGGCCAGAAGAGACGGGCCAAAGCGAGTGTACCTCCTTTGGTAAATGTAAAAGGAGAACTGGCTTCAACGGACGGAGAGAAGGCTGAGGTACTGAATGAGTTCTTTGCCTCGGTCTTCACTGGTGGCCAGGATTCCAGTACTTCTCCCGTCCCTGAGCCCTGTATCCCTACACCTCTGGGTGGGGACTGGGGTGGTAAATCCCCTCCTGCTGTGAGGACAGAGCAGGTCCGAGACCACCTCATGAGACTGAATGTGTACAAGTCTATGGGGCCGGATGGCGTGCATCCCAGGGTTCTGAAGGAGCTGGCTGAGGTGTTTGCCGAGCTGCTCTCCGTCATATTTGAGAAGTCGTGGCTGTCAGGTGAGGTCCCAGATGACTGGAGGAAGGGTCACGTCACTCCCATTTACAAGAAAGGGAGCAAGGAGGACCCTGGAAACTACAGGCCGGTGAATCTCACCTCTGTGCCTGGGAAGATCATGGAACAGATCATCCTGGATGACATGCTTGATCACATGAGGAAAGGGTGTGTGATCTGTGACAGCCAGCATGGCTTCACCAGAGGAAGGCCATGCTTGACCAATCTGGTGGCCTTTTATGATGGAGTGACGGCATCGGTGGACAAGGGAAAGGCGACCGATGTCATTTACCTGGACTTGAGCAAGGCCTTTGACATGGTCCCTCACCACATCCTTATCTCCAAACTGGAGAGATGTGGATTTGATGGGTGGACCACTCGATGGATAAGAAATTGGTTGAAAGGCCGCAGACAGAGGGTGGTCATCAATGGCTCTATATCCAGGTGGAGGCCGGTAACGAGTGGCGTCTCCCAGGGGTCTGTCTTGGGACCGGTGCTCTTTAACATCTTTATCAATGACATCGATGACAGAATTGAGTGCACCCTCAGCAAGTTTGCTGACGACACCAAGCTGAGTGGTGCAGTCAACATGGATGAAGGAAGGGATGCCATTCAGAGGGACCTTGAGAGGCCAGAAAGGTGGGTCCGGGTGGGACTCATCAGGGACCTGATGAGGTTCAACACGGCAAAGTGCAGAGTTTTGCACTTGGGCTGGAGGAATCCCAGGCACCCATACAGACTGGAAAGAACGGTCCTTCAGCAGCCCTTTGGAGAAGGACCTGGGGGTCTTGATAGATGAAAAACTTAATATGAGCCAGCAGTGTGCCCTTGCGGCTCGGAAGACAAATGGTATCTTGGGCTCCATCAGAAGAGGGGTGGCCAGCAGGGACAGGGAGGTGATTGTTCCCCTCTACTCTGCTCTTGTGAGGCCCCATCTGGAGTACTGCATCCAAGTATGGAGCCCCCAGTACCTTTTTTGTACTGTTGGAGAGGGTCCAAAGGAGGGCCACAAAGATGATCAGGGGACTGGAGCATATGAGGACAGGCTGAAGGAGCTGGGCTTGTTCAGCATGGAGAAAAGAAGGCTGCAGGGTGACCTCACTGCAGCATTTCAGTACCTAAAGGGAGCCTACAAACAGGAAGGGAATCAACTCTTTGAAAGGGTTGATAACAGCAGGACGAGGGGAAATGGTTTGAAGTTGAGAGAGGGGAAATTTAGGTTGGATGTCAGGGGGAAATTCTTTACAGAGAGAGTGGTGAGGTGCTGGAACAGGCTGCCCAGAGAGGTTGTGGATGCTCCGTCCCTGGAGGTGTTCAAGGCCAGATTAGATGGGGCCCTGGGCAGCCTGGTCTAGCATTAAATGGGGAGGTTGGTGGCCCTGCATGTGGCAGGGGGTTGGAGATTCATGATGCTTGAGGTCCCTTCCAACCCTGGTAATTCTGTGATTCTGTGAAGAGCATCAGTAATCTCTCAGTCAGTAAAGACTTTCGGTACAGCTAAATCTAGCTTAATGCAGTGGGATATTTTTGACCTAATAAGCAAGTTACAGTTGCTTATAAGAGCAAAGAACTATAAAACATTTCTCAAGAAACACACTTTGTCTAAAAAGAGCTGGCTTTGAAGGAACTGACCTTTGAAATGTTCTTTCACCAGCAGAAGTTTCAGGAAGAAACAGCCAGAACAGCACTTTCTTTCTCTGTTTCAAAAGGATGGCCCCACTCACTTTATGACTACATCATAATTGGGTAGCTTTAGATCTGAAGGAATCCCAAAGGAGTAGGAACTTCCTGATTATTCTCTGACAGTGATAAAAAAAAAAAGACAAATTTTCTCCTTTTTGTGCATTTGTTATATAACTTACCCATGGGAATCGTGTGCTCCGAAAGCATTTTCGAACCTTTATTATTATTTCCTATGTTTCCCAGGAGAGAAATAAAGAAGATCCCAGAATATTTTGGACTTGACTCTTAAATTTTGAGGCCAAAGTAGCCATCAAAGCCTGCTTCCATATCTGCATATATTGGTGCAAGTATTCTATAAGGTTCACAGCGAGAATCATCACTACCTTATGAGATGCCGCTATAACCTGCAACACAGATGGCCATGATGTAAAATCTACTTCTCAGACATTGTCCTTGAATTGTTTTCTCAGGCCAGTTTAGTCATGAATTGCTGAAATTCCAGTGCAATACTCTACTTAGTAAATCGTACTGATGGACTGGAAAGTTCATTTCAAAAGCAACCATACCTCTTAAAGACCACTCCATACAATGGCTTCAGTAAAAAGTGCACACTATTCTTTTTAAAACAAAAGTAGTTTTTGACTAACAGAGGCAAAGAAAAACTGCAACTAGGACATTTATTTTAATATCTGTAACTTAGCATTTCCAAGGCCCCACTTCAGTAGAATTATTTAAGCTTACCTGTAAATTCATATACATGAGTCCCTATCAAATCCTTTCCTCAACTTAATATTTTCTCCATTGACTACCTGAGAGTAGGAAATCTCATTAACAACTGCCTTCATGCATGACAAGTAACACATATACTAAAGTCTTTAAAATTCTGCTACAAAACTGCCTAAATTTAAACAAATATACATGCATGATATTCATTCCAATGTGCCAAAATATCGGTATATAGTGGAAATAAGCCAATAGAGGTCAGCAGTGCATAACATAAAAATTCTTCTTAATACTATCAGTGTCAATTACACTTTCCTATGGTCATAAAATATTCTTAGCCAAGATGGGGTGTAAATTCTCCAGCAAAAAAATGCAATATATATTCATAATGAAAAGTATTTCTGTATTTAGGAACCATCTTACTTACAATACATGTAGTAGACTTTGTAATTTTGCTAATTGTACTTTGCTAAGCTCTTGTACTATGTTATCCCTTCACTGTTGGCTACGCAAGGATTACATTTCTAGTTACATACCTGACAATTTCATTTCAAGAGGGCTTAGACTGGAATAAATAGGAAGTAATTCTGGCTCTGCAGATTTTTATTTCCTTTACTTTAGCAAGCAATGTTCTCTGATCAGAGAAATATATGTTTGCTTGTTTTTTTTAATTCTTTAGTAAAGATATGTATTAATCCATAGTTTCAGTAAGTGAGATTAATTTTTAATTAAAATTGAACACATTTGTATCCTTCATCTCAGTTTCCACCAAGCATGATCGCTTCTGCAGGTAAGGCCCTAGATACATATCTGAACTCTGATTTACACAACATCCAAAATCTTTTTCTTGTATTAAATACTTCAAAGGACAGAATTAAAAAAATATATATATTGTTATGAACAAGTATTCCCCTTCAATTCAACTGTAGTGTCTATTTATGTACTCTCATGAACAAAATTTGGATTGAGAAATCCCTCTTAATTGATATCTACTTAAGAAATATTAGATCCTTGTTGTCCAAACAAGTGGCTGCATGCAGTCTGGCAGCCACACATTACTGTTAAGTAAAGGAGAGCTAAGTTCAAAGAGTAACAAAGGCAGCAACAAAATCAGGGCCTAAAACAAAACCTTTTTTAAAAAATGCACAGAATTATTTTTACAATGGGTAACATTTTTAAAAACTCATTTGCCACCTGCTGTCACAGAACAAGTTCTGATTATGCCAGTAACGAGGCAGACAGATATTCTGACTGTTGGAGTTAGAGCATACTTTAACTTGAGGTAGGATAAGATTACACAATGAGGCAACTGCAAAATGAAAACTTGCTGCTTCAGAACTTATTAAATACATGTGCTTTGTACTTATTAATGCTCAGGAAATAAAGGAGAACATGTTTATTTAAAAAGAGGTACTGTAAGAGGTTTACTATGTTGTTCTTTTCCTTTCAAAACAATGTATTGTTTTATTCTTTCCTCTTTCTGAATGTAACTTTAGAATAATGACATTCCGCAGCTTTCAGCTGATGTCATTACATGCATTACACCCACTGATCTCCTGAATGAAAACCAGCTTTCACAGAAACAATGGCTGGTGTTTCCAAAGTGGCCCAGGGAATTAATGGAATTTCTTCTATTAATTTTCCTTCCACATGCTCTAGGCGGCTTTGAAATTCAAACATTTTTCTCTTTAACTTTCTGAGTGCAAAGAAAAGTTGGAAAGATTATCCTCATGCTGTGTGTGCATTCCTTACATCTCCAAGGATTTAATTCACTAATTCAGTTTCGCAGCTTGTGGCCTAAGGTAAATTACAGACCTGATGGTGGACAATGAATGAAAATCAAAGTGAAATTAGACCTCTTTCCTTCCATTTTACATAAAACGTACTGTCACAACCAAGTCACAAGAAAAAGATCATTTCCAGGTTCATTCTCCCCCGCCCAGAGAAAGTAGGAGAGGCCTCACTCCTGTATTTCAAATGTCTGTGATTTCATTGATCTCATGCCTAATTTGCCCTATCTTCAGATTAGAATTAGTCACAGAGTACAGCCAATCATAGAATCATAGGGGCTGGAAGGAATCTCTGGAGATCGTATAGCCCAAGTCCCTGCAGTAGGCTGCACAGGAAGGCATGTGGGTGGGTTTTCAATATCTCCAGAGAAAGAGACTCCAACACCACTTTAGGCAGCTTGTGAGCACTGTGTGACAGCAGTGCTGTCACCCTCATAGAAAATATGTTCTTCTTCAGGGTTGTATGGAATTTCCTATGTTCCTGTTTGTGCCCAGCACCCTTTGTTCTGTTGCTCGGCACTGCTGAAAAGAGCCTGGCCCCATCCACTTGACACCCACCCTTCAGCTATATGCGTCTTTCCACATTGTCAGGAGCTCATGTCTTCCAACAAAATTACAGAAGATTAAGTCTTTCTAACTCTTTCATATTTTTCAATAGTCTGTCTTAAGCACCTGAATTACATTAGAACTTATATCACGAGAGACTGAGAACAGGAGTCATACGAAAAAAGGAGAATGAAAAAACATATTGGACAATCAGAAACTGTTAAAAAAAAAAAGCAAACCTAGAAAGCAACAAAAAAAGTCCTTCACAAAAAGAAATATAGCTCTCAAGATGACCAAAGAGTTGCCAGGTCTTCTGCACACAACAGTATGAAGATAGAGTTGGATCAACTATGGTATCTTGAGATCATCTTGACTGCAATAGCCAGGTTTTCAGGGAAAGATAACATATTTTATTAAGAAGGTAGTTGGAAAAGGTATGTCCTAAAGCATTTATATGTATTACTTGTAGGTAAGTTGGTCTTGACCCACAAAGCACCCTCAGATGAACCTAAACACTCCCTCTGTTGGGCAGCCCCTCTCACATACTCAGAGCCACGGGGAAGTTTTGTGAATGACTTGCATTCCCTTCTCACACTCCAGACTCCTCCACCTACAGCTACTCACACATTCAGTTTTTCTAGCCTGATGCCACATTTCTGCAAATCCTTTTCCAACAACAAGCTGCAAGTCTTCGATAGATTTCTCCATTTTCTTGGTTTCCTCAGAAGTACATTCTTGCTGGGAATTTCACGTGGCACTGCACGTTAGCAATTAAGAATCAAGTAAGAAAGCTGATCTGAAAATAAAAACCAGGTAAAGTCACTTAGGACAATAAAAAGGTTCCAGAACACATTTTATTGATGATGTGATAATTTTGCCTCCAGTCACAATTCAGGCTGAGCTTTGTTTAAACCTTTATGGCTCTCCCTTAAATGAGTAATCTGAGTCTTTAAGTACCAGATCTTTTTGATACAAAAATTTGAGTTAATGTAGACAAAAGTAGTAAGCTTAGATATAATAAATTGCAAAGACACTGTTTGCTAAACACGCAGTTACAAATTTGCTAAGTTCAAGGCCTTCTTCCCCCTCTTCTGCTTAATTGTATTATTTAATCACTAAGCAGTTATCTGTTCAGTTAACTTAGCAATCTGGAAGACATGGCTTCCTTATCAGCATCCATTAATATTAGCTAAAATGAGTCAAATTTTATCAGAGTTTATCAGAGAAGCAATTTTAAGGTCTCTTGGGAACAGTCATGTGCCAAGGACACTGCTATTAAGAATTACCTCACTTGCTACACCGGAAATTTTATTTGCCAGTTACCTTGAAATTGCCCTAGAATTCCTAGAAATCTTCACTTTCCTTCAAAATTAATACCATGGTTAACAGACTATAGAAATCAACAATATGAAGTGCCTATCTCCCTAAATCACCAAAGGATGTGGTGTATGACTTCTAAGGAGCACAGTCACAAGATGCAAGGGTTTTTACACAGCCTGAATCCTTGCATTCACTCCTCAGTAAACTTAAATTCCTTTCCAGTAGAAAACGAGTCTGTTGTGAGGCATGTTTGTGTTTTTATTCCTAACCTCTCTATAGATTCTTTTGAGATTCAAGCTTCTAAGTCTGCTGTATTTCCAGTAATTCATAACTTAATCAGAAGACTATTTTCAACTGTACCCCTATACTGATAGGTACCTCTGCCTTGCTCTGGATATAGAGATGCCTCCTGAGCCTGACAAGCAATAGGGAGGCACGGCATTTCCTGTGCAGCTGGTAGGAACAAGAACAATTAGCAAGTTCTCTACAGTGGGAGGACAACGGGCTTTGGGATATCATAAATGAGAGCTAAAGGACTGCTACTAACATTACCTGCTGACACCACTCGGTGCGAAGGAAACTGTCCTGGTGAAAGCAGTCAAAGTAAGGAAAAGCTTGCAAATCACTCCCAGAAACAGTGGTTACTTAACCCCAGATGTACTAAACTAAGGCCGCTTCCTGTAATGAAATCCACAGCACACAGAACTTTTTTTAACTAAAAAACTACCAAATAATACTTACTTGTTTCCTACAAATACCTGTATGCAAGCACGAAGACATAAAATATTTCACAAAATATATCTATATCAGCCTTCACTTCTGAATCCAAGATCTCCTGACAGGGGCTTTACTTTTCCACCCTTGGCAGACAGAATCTGTCTCCGCGTGGTGAATCTGAGAAAACCCCATTGCTTCACAGAACCTGGTGCTGGACTGGAACTGCTAAGAGCATTTGCATTTCCACGACTTAGATACTTAGATCTTCAAAAAGCACTCACAGAGTATAATACATACAAAGCCTGAGAAACAGCATTTATCTGCTCTTAAAAATAAAACCAACTTTATTTATATGTTTATTTATTTATTTATTTTGCTTAGATTCTCTCCCTGCACTACCGCAGCAAAGCTTTTCAGACACCTACAGGAAGGTATGTACACCCACACTTGGAATTTAGGGAATCCCATATTCTTGAAGGTGAATTAAACTTAATGGAGTAGAAAGATCTAAGTAACTCTTTGCAGCAGCATTTATAGCACAGAAAATATCTACTATAATTTTCGTCTTGAGATGCTGTACTCTTATTTCAAATTTCTTGAATTCACAGAGGACTTTTGTTCTGTTTTTACCATAACTGCCCAATTTAACTGACTTTTTTTTTTTTCTTTTTTTAATCATTTACTTCAGTATATGTCATGCTCTATTTGAGAGGAGTAATTGGTTCATTCCTTTAGGGAAAAAGCAAAACACAAACAAATACAATATTTGCATACAACATGCACAGACACATGTTTGCTTTAAATCAAATAGTCTTTATATCTCTCAAATATTAAAATCACAAAGTCTTTGCTCTAGTGAATATATGTTAATTGTTTTAGATTTATGGCATTACTGAACTACTGTTTAATAGCATTTCTCACCAATTATGGGAGAAAGCTTAGCTGCACTTTAAGTAAATATTATTAACTACTGCAAGGAAGGAAAATGCTGTTCTATTTAAGGAAGCGGACTAAGATAAATAAGGTCTTCCAGATTCTGCCACAGTCTTCCTGTGTAACGTTAGAAAAGATATATCTTCATGCTGTGCCTTTAACTCCCTTCCATGAAACAGAAAAGCAAGAACTATAAAACTATTTGGCAGAACAACATTCTGTTTTTGTAATGCATCACTGCCTAGCATAATGGGGCTGTAATTTTGGTTAGGACTTATCTGCCACACTATAATAATTAATAAATAGCAGTACTCCATGCATTCATGAATAAAAATACTTAGACTGAGACCAAAGGACTCTACTGCATTATTAACAGAACAGAGTTAAAAGAATGGCACACCAATACCAAGAAGTGCAAAATGCATGAGCAGCGCCCCAAGGATGAGGGAAAATTACCCAACACAAATCCTGAGAACCTCAGAAGGTCACTGAGACACATGAAATCATCCCCCTATCTGCCAGCTGAGTGCCAAGGCTTTTGTAATGCAATGCAGCCTGTACACACACAGCCTGTCCATCACCCATTACCAATGAGGAAGAGATCATTAAAGAGATCAAGATTGGAGACACCCTGGGCTGTAGTAACCATGCCCTGGTCGAGTTTATGATCCCAAGGAACATGGGCCTGGCAAAGAGAGGAGTCTGTACTTCAAGAAAGCAAACTTCAGCTGTTTAAGGAATTATTGGATGGGATCACCTGAAAAACTGTCCATAGAGACACAGGAACAGAACAGAGTGGGCAGTTCTTCAAAGACACATTTCTGAGAGCACAAGAGCTCTTGATCCCCCAGAATAAGAAATCAGGCAGACAAGGCAAGAAACCAGCATGGCTGAGCCAAGACCTGCTGGTCAGGCTGAGGGAAAAAAAGGAAAAGTATAAGCAGTGGAAGAAGGGATGGGGGGCCTGGGAAGAATACAGGGATGGGAGACTTGCTTTACCACCTGTAAAATGGCACACTAAAGCACTATGGGCATTTTCAGCATTAAAGTTTGCTCATGGATTTGAATTTCCAGGCAAGATGGTACCCAGCTGCTACCACATGTAAGATATCATACCCACTGTGGAGAAAAGAGACTGATACTCTTTTTTCTCTCTCTGTCTCTCTCTCTCTCTCTCTTTTTTTTTTTTTTTTTTTTTTTTGTCTCTTTGCTGTGTGATTTATTTGTTGCAGACAACCTGGGTGGAAAAAGACTGTAATGGATTGAAGTGCCACAAATTATATTTGTTAAGTAATTTTTCAGAAGTGCTTATTATTCACAAGAGTTCATAAAGACTTCAGAAAAGATAATAGCACTCAAATGTATTAAAAGGAGGAAGAGAGCTAGCAGTGGAATATATACAGAGCAATTAATTACTGCACATTTTTGCTGCTCCTTCTAGCAGAATCCAGCAGCAGCCTGGGACGAGTACAGTGATTAATTTTATTTTTTTTTTATCATCTGAGATCAGCACGATTACTGAGCACACCTTTTAAGTGGAAATCTAGTCTGACATCCTGCTCTTAATTATTCACAGTCAAGATTAAAGTGTATGATTAAAAAAAAAAAAAAAAACACGTGAAAATTGCTTGTGCGATACACATTTAGGAAAGGGAAACTGCAAAGATCACATGCAAGACTCCAGTCCTAGCAATCACTGTGTAAGGCCAGCCAAGAGGGCAGGAACTGAAAGTTTAGCCTGAAAGTATTAAAAATACTATTGAAGAAATAAGACCCATCAGTCATTGCCTGTAGGTACACAGAAGATAGCAAACATCTCTGCCACACATTGTGGATACAGACAGACAAAAATGAAAACATTTGGGAACATATTTCACTGAGATGCATTTGACATAACTCCAC
The DNA here is from genome assembly GCA_037305975.1 of Chrysolophus pictus. Taxonomy (NCBI): domain Eukaryota; kingdom Metazoa; phylum Chordata; class Aves; order Galliformes; family Phasianidae; genus Chrysolophus; species Chrysolophus pictus. The sequence goes on from CM074576.1 coordinate 184,584,987, forward strand.
ATTTTAATGAGCCACTTTTAAAAGCAGGTGGTTTGACAGGCCATCATGTAATTGCGTAAGTGAAGGATGAGTGTGAAATCACTTTCTCAAATCACTAACTGAAAAAACTCTAATTTACTAGTTGTGTCATTTGTTTGGATGATTGTATCATTTCTTTTGACAACTGTAAATTAATTTTCAATATGAATGTAAAGAAAGCAATTATTGAGAGTGCTTGACAGTATATTTTGTAAAACAAGCATAGCTGTGCTATGGCAGCCATGGCTATCATGTTTTTGCTGGTAGTTAAAGGAGTGGAGCATAATGAAATTTCAAAGTACTTCAATTTAAATCCAGTAACTTGGAAAAAGACATTCACCATTCAACACCTCCCATAGTTCTCTCTAAGTTTTCTTCTAGGAATTCAAGCAATATTTTATGGTGAATACAAATCAAACATATCTGGTTTATGCAAAACAATTGACATAAGCCACTTAAGGCAATCCCAAGAGATTTTGGCTTAGATTTTCTGATTTCTCTCTCACGGTGTGATAAAACACCATACAGTTTAAAGCAAAAAAGGGAAACAGAAAATAGAGAGGTTGACTCTGCAACTCTTATTTATCCAATTTAAATGGGTTGACTTGCATGAATTTGCATACTAAAAAGACTTCCAAGTCTAGACGAGCTGTTTTGATAAATACTTTACTCACTTTAATTAAACAGATATTAGTCGACGGCAAAACAACAAATGTTTACTGAACTTACTGAAACTGACTATCAAGTGACTAAATTTCAGCAAATTTATTTTTAAAACTATGACTATCTTAATAATATTGATCTGAATTTGTATGCAGCACTGACTGCCCACCCTACACTGCTGTGCTTCTCTCTTACCATTTAAATACAATTTTTTAAAATCCTATCATATCCCAACACGATTCTCCACACTCAAGGGAAACCACAGAATTAAAAGCAATGCAATTCCAGACACAAACCACTACATCAATTCCATAAAAAAGTGGTAACAGGAATTAATGAAAACTACAGTTCATAATGCAAAGCTAACATTTGAACTTATTTCTCTGACAAGAAGGAACAAAAAATTAGTTTTCCAGACTATAGCAGATGATTTGTACAATACTAGAGAGGGAATGATGAAAAAAAAATTTAATTTGGTTTAATATTGTGAATATGAAATTATATTGGATTTTTCTTAATGCCGTTTTGAATAAGTATAATATTAGACACTATACCATGCAAGGCCTAGTGACAGATCTTGAATGAAAGTGAAGTTAAGGGTAGAGAAAGGATCTCTGTGGCTGTTAAAAACATTTTCAGGAAACCATTCTTAACAATGACTCTTTCCCACTTACCTAGGGCATGTATGGACGCATTTGTACTTCAGCATTGCCAAGATGCCCTACACAAAACTGAGAACCCACTCTGATAGCCAATAAATGCACGAAGTGAAAGATGGTAATTTGCTAAATGTGCATTTTGTTCCAAATCAGCTCTCTAACCTCAAACACAAAAAAAAGACAAGGGTGAGGGAAAAGTAGAGGAAATGATGCTGTTGTTCTACCATTAACTCCTCCATGGTGCAACCTAGCTATTCCAAATACATGATGATTTGAAACATACTATGATCCCATAGCTTAATTTTGAAGGCATGAGTGTGTCAAATGTACTAGAAACGCGTAAAAAAGGACAGCTGACAGAGCAGAAAAACAAATGTGGTAAGCCTACATGAAATCCAAAAACTTGCTTTACGTTTACTTCTTTAATAAAAAGCATTGAGATGACAGCAATGTTTAAAATGTGGGAGAGCAAAACAAGTGTCTCCTGTTGACTGCTGTTGGTTCTGTGTTAAAGTACAAGGACAGCTCTACCCATTCCTGTCTGAAATTATAAATCCTTGTCCCTTGTACTCACTCTCTCTGCTTGGAATGATGCTTAGTTGACTGTACACGGAAACCACATGAACTGTGTATGATGGCACCAGGAGCATGTAGCATGTGCTGGCCTATGCTTTTCCTAAGTCTTAATTATTTGCTGAGCTGAAGTTAAACACAAAGATGATTTCTATCTCCAGAAAAACCTATATATGGACAAAAAATGCCATTTGTTGAACGAGGTGAAAAAAATAAGGCAATTTCAAGAGGATTTTCTTCAGCTCTCAAAATCTGTGGCAGTAGTCATTGTTGGAAGTTTATCCATCAAGTTTTATTAAAAACTTACAAACATAAGGCACTACATTGTGTAGGACACATCATCCTTAAATCTGCCTATTCTGTCTGTCCCATCAAAGCATTTCACTGAAATGATGAAGTAGAAAAAGGACTTGAGGATGTTGACAAGTGGGTTCTTTGAAGGCAAATGGAAGACAAAATAGGCAGGGAGGGATTGTTAAATTAGTGTCTCAGCTTTCTAAGAGTACTATTTTTATTCAACAATCAGGCAGATGAGAGGTTGTTTTAACTGTGTACATAAGTATAATCATATAAAAGGTTGTAAACATGCTGAGGCTAAGAAATTAAGACTAAACAATGTAAATTAAAACTCTCAGTGGAGCATATGTAATATCCAAATCTGCTTAGTCAAGCTTCAGAAAGATAAACCTCATTTTATGGTCAACACATGAAGTGGCAGAGTTGGGAATTGGCTGCTGGGAGATAAAAGCTACCCATAGAATTGGGTACATTTGCTGCATGTGACCCAGAGCAAAGCCTATATATCCCGCTAAAACACTTGATCACTGCCAAAGAAATCTTAACAAATGGACTGATAGTTACGCTCTTTGTGCTCAGATCAGGGAAGGATTTTGGCTCTTGAAAACTGAAAATATCTAAGTATACAATTGATATAATTATTTTAACAGGTATCTTTGCATAAGTTAGAATTCAGTTTTGAAAAATGAATAAATACTGGAAAATCCACAATAACATCAAACAATTGCTGTTAAATATTCTTCTGTGAGAGGTCAATCAGTGCTCTGGCTAAGGATTTAAAATACTGTAACATATATTCAGGCATACAAGTATATTTAACAGCTTTTATTTTATATTTGCTAAAGTTCTTAGGTAATTAAACTCTTTAATAAATCTTGTTGATTAGGATTACTGCTAATGATAAAAATGCAAGTGGAGCAATTTAGGAATTATCACTGAACAAATTCTAACAGAAGAGAGAAACAGTGTTAAATAGAAGAACCTGGATTTATCAGAATAGTTTGAGCAAGAGGAGTCCTGACTTTTTGACAAACGAGTATGGGTGCCTTCACCAAACTGAAACCTAGGCAGCTTCCTTTCATCTAAACATACTAAAGCATTCATTTGAATTAATAGTTCACGTTGGGTTTTAGTACCTTAGGGAAGAAAAAAAGGGAAATAAAAAATTAAATAAATTAAATGAATCAAATAAAGGCCTGTTTATGATTTCCAGAAATGCCTCTGTCTGTAACTACCTTCATTTCAATTGGCAAATATGCCCATATGTTTTTAAAGTCCTGCTGTTGGCCAGTTAATATAACTCTTCTAAATCTAGTACCTTGTTCCAGGGGCCAAGAAAACAGAAATTGGTTGTTGAGTTTCTAAATGACAATCTGTATCCACAGCACCCTTTGGTAGAAACTCTTCTGTTCAGAAGCATCACTTCTGGGTGAACCTGATGATGTTCAACACGGCAAAGTGCAGAGTTTTGCACTTGGGCTGGAGGAATCCCAGGCAACCATACAGACTGGAAGGAGCGGTCCTTGAGAGCAGTGCAGAAGGACCTGGGGGTCTTGATAGATGAAAAACTTAACATGAGCCAGCAGTGTGCCCTTGCGGCTCGGAAGGCAAATGGTATCCTGGGCTCCATCAGAAGAGGGGTGGCCAGCAGGGACAGGGAGGTGTTTCTACTCTGCTCTTGTGAGGCCCCATCTGGAGTACTGCATCCAAGTGTGGAGCCCCCAGTACAAGAAAGACAGGGAGCTGTTGGAGAGGGTCCAGAGGAGGGCCACAAAGATGATCAGGGGACTGGAGCACCTCCCGTATGAAGACAGGCTGAGGGAGCTGCGCTTGTTCAGCCTGGAGAAAAGAAGGCTGCAGGGTGACCTCACTGCAGCATTTCAGTACCTAAAGGGAGCCTACAAACAGGAGGGGAATCAACTCTTTGAAAGGGTTGATAACAGCAGGACGAGGGGAAATGGTTTGAAGTTGAGGGAGGGGAGATTTAGGTTGGACGTCAGGGGGAAATTCTTTACAGAGAGAGTGGTGAGGTGCTGGAACAGGCTGCCCAGAGAGGTTGTGGATGCCCCATCCCTGGAGGTGTTCAAGGCCAGATTAGATGGGGCCCTGGGCAGCCTGGTCTAGCATTAAATAGGGAGGCTGGTGGCCCTGCATGTGGCAGGGGGGTTGGAGATTCATGATCCTTGAGGTACCTTCCAACCCTGGCTATTCTGTGGTTCTGTGATTCTGTGATCACTTCTCACTGAACTGCCCCTGAACTATGTCAAAGCCTTGATGAAATTCAGAATTTAATGTTGGGTCCCATGGCTCTTTCTGCAACATTCCAAACCAAGACCTTGAAATTACGGGAAAGTATCATGATTGCTGCCAATTAACTAATTACCAGAAATATTAACTTTTCCATTCAAGTTTCCTATGCATTGTCCCTTTCTGTAAGTAAGCTATGTGCTAAAACTACTCAGTCGCTCTTTATGAATAGGAAAATTTCTGATTCCAGGAAAATGAATGGTTTCCTTTCTGAAACCATTCCTCCCAGAACACAATGTCCATTTGGTGAGCAACCCATGAACAGCAGAGCTCCTTGCAATATTTCTTTGACAAGCATATTTGTGGCTATCTTACCAACAAAGATAACAAACTGTTCATGATACATACAGTAGTTTCACATCAGGGACATGTATGTTGAATGTTAAAATATTTAGGGGTTGTATTGTGTTCAATGAACTCTACCTAGAGTCTGGAAGCAGAGAAAAATAGTTAGAGCAAATGCTTCAAGTATCTGCGTCTTCCATGTTTTTTGATGTCAACACTTCTCCAGCCTTTGCAGGACCTCCTCTTGTCTCTGCTGTGCATCACATAGCTGGAGAATTTCCCGTTGCAGGGAAGGGGAACAGCCTGTAATAGCCTGATAGGGGAATGTACAACTTTTTTCTCTATAGCTGTCAAGTTTTGCCACAGTCTTTAGTAAAATTTACATGAGGCTTTAGGAAGCTTGTTCAGAACTGAAGAGAGATCTCAGTTTATTTTCTTCTGTACATTAACAACAAAAGAAGAAAAAAATTCAGGAAGGGTAAGATGAGGTAACTACTCTGCATAGTAGCCAGTTTAGGCCAGAAAGCCAACCATATCCTGGGCTGCATCAAAAGATGTGTGGCCAGCAGGTCAATGGAGGGAATCCTGCCCTTGTACTCTGCACTCATGAGACCTCACCTGCAGTACTGCATGCAGATGTGAAGTCTTCAGTACAGGAGAAAGATGGACCTGCTGGAGCGCATCCAGAGAAGGATCACAAAAATGATCCCAGGTATGGAATACCTCTCCTAACAGGACAGGCTGAGAACCAAGGCTGTTCAGCCTGGAGAAGGCTCCATGGAGTTCAGTGCCCTACTGTATAAAGATTAAGTAGCATGAAAAGATGACATATTGGTCCAGAGGATATTTCTTCACGTATCTTGCTGTTCCGCTGTTTTCCCCTCTAAAAAAAACTCTCAAGCTTACTTACATTCATAAAATGACGAGATAAAATTATTGAAGAAAACCCATTGACAACTATTGAATATCATGCCATCTCCTGCTATTTATGATATTTATGGCAGGTTCCAGCACTCCAAAGCTCAAAGTATTCTGGAGAACTGTCACTACCCAATTGTTCTGTCCTCAGATGATTTCTTAAACATGTATGGCAGTCACTGTTGAGGACAGGAATGGATCCTTCATCTATGTGTAGTACAGCCAAAATTAGGTTACTCACGTAGGAATGACCTACTTGCATTCCTCATTCAATAGATGGCATAATGTACTCTTTTTAGATCACTGAAAGATAGGAGCTGAACGTGCACCAAAAGTGAGTGTTTCTGCAATTGGAGCACTGAAAAACTAGACCTGGAATCAGGGATAGAAATATGCACTGAATCCAAAATTACCATGAGAAGCCATGCAGCACTGTACAGTTCAGGACTTTGACAAGACATAAAGATCACACTGAATAAAAGTAATTGTAAAGCCACACTAAGGTTTTTTACTGCACTGTTCTCTAAGTAGAATACTTGACAGCCATCAACAAATGAGCTTTGCTTTTCAAGACTCTGGCTTTTTTATGCTGGGTTACTTCAACTACCTGCCAACTTCTCTCTCATAAATAGGGCTTCAACGTGTAACGTCGGATGCGTGTGCAGGACGCGACTGTCATTGATAGTAGTTCAGCATCACGAACTGAATATGGTTTGGGGCATGGAAGGAATTTCACCCCATTAACAAGATGGGCTGCAGTTAAAAAAAATAAAATAAAACCCCTGATTTGTTTATCTAAGTAGGCTCTTAATTCATCTATCTTCTGCTCCCTCACAGGCATCTTGAACATTGTGCGTAAGTATGAGATCCCACTAAGGATCAGGAGGTGGAGAGCTCGCAGACATAAGTGAAAAAGTAATGGGTAACACACGACAGCATTCACAAAAAATGCAAGCCTTTCAACTTCATGGCATAGAGGAAAGTAAGGAAAAACTGCAGCAGGGCAGAAAAGAAGAGGGAGTACCACAAAGTGACATGAGAAGTGAAAGAAATTAGCTGGCAAGATTGTTTTGTGTATACATGCAATTCAGCTGAACAGCTCACAAACAGACGTGGAAAAGGCTGGCTAAGGGACAAAGGCCAAGACCAAGAGTTGCCTCATATTAGCACATGAGTATGCACTAAATAGAGTAAATGCAAAAGGCTGAAGCTGGCTTCAAAAGATATCTTCACAGTTTCTTAGATTGTGAAATAATTGTTTGAGGGAAGCTGTGGGAACAGTACCAATGTGGAGATATTTCAAAAACTCCAGTGGACAGAAGCCTAGAAAAAGCATTTTTAGAAGAATTTTCACCAGTCAGTATTTACCAGAGCATTACCACTGATTGCTTTCAGCCTTTACTTATAAAAACAGAAAATTGCTGGTGTTGTCCAAAAAGTTTAGCACTGTGAAGTGCCCTCACTAGAAGCAACAATTTTTGCAAGCCTCAGTGACATTAGTGTCACCAGATTATCTCTTCGAGAAAACACACAATTTCAGCATTTCTTAAACATCACCTCCTCTTTTATTCTAATTTTTCCACTGCTCATTTAATCTCTAGCTCACTTTTCTCCTTTTCTGTCCTCTTTTACACATACTACTTCCATTTTATACTTTTACATTCTTGTTGGTATCTTTCCCCCACCAGAATCTTTTAGATTCCTTGCTGTTTTTCATAGAATCATAGGATCACAAGGTTGGAAAGATCACAAGAATCACAAGATCACATAGAATCACAAGATCATCTAGTCCAACTGTCCTCCCATTACCACTGCTACCACAAACTAACCCATATCTCACAGCTCCTCATCCAGGCGCCTGTTGAACACTGCCAGGGACGGTGACTCCACCACCTCCCTGGGCAGCCATTCCAGTACCTGACCACTCTCTGAGAGGAAAAAATTTTCCTTATGTCTAATCTAAATCTCCTCTGGCACAAATTTTCCTCACTTGCCCTTTCAGTTCCCAGTTTTTTTCCTGCCATTGTGTCTTTAAATGCAATATTTGCTTTTTGCTATGAAGAGGAAAGCAATATCGTTGCTCAAACAGCCTTACACAAACACACTTCTCCTTACGGCTGTCCTTCCTTGTAGCTTCTGTTATGATAATATACAGATTTTGTTCAATTTTGTTTAAATGTCACCAGGACAGAACCAGGAATAGCTTTGCCATTTTTAAGACAACAGAAAGCAAACTTAAATGAAACAAAATGTTTCTGTCATATGTCAAAAAATAAAAATGAATAAAAATAGGGTTTAAAAATAGTCTTAGATGTTGTCTATCAATGATTATTTAAAGGATTGGTTATTGTTTCAGTCCTAGCAGGTAAGTCATGAACAGAAGACATTTCCCTTCACCAGTTTTCATCTTTTCCTCTTATTTTATATTTATCTTGATTAGAATTTTTTTGATTGAAAAGAATTAATGTTTCACAAGTTTTTTTTTTTTTTTTTATTTACAGCAATATTTGGCCCAGTAATAAGTGAAGCATCGAGAGATGTCACAGAATTTTCAGCCCACTCAGCATTCTCTCATCACCCACCAGAACTTCTGTAGTCTTGCAGATTTCACAAGTTCCTTGCAACTCAATAGAGATATTGAAAAAGAAGTCTACCGTTTAGGATTTTCTTCCCTAGAATGAGATGAACGCACTTCAAGCTCTTTCTGAAATGAGAATGATATTAAAAATGCATCAGAGCAAGATTAGAACACCGTCATAATAAGAATAATTTCATCTGTCCCTGGCACATGGAGGCACTCTTCCTACCCAGAAGTTCTGAGTTTGCACCTGCACAGAGAGCCTGGGGGAGTCCTGGCTGGATGCAAGAGGTAATTTCTTTACTAAGGGTAAAGATGCTGAGAAGAAAGGTTTCTGGTCCTCCTTCTTTCAGCTGCTCTGCCTGGATCACTCATCTCTTTGTCCAGTCAGAATAGCACAAACAAAGCACATTTTCAGAATCATAGCATATTACAAATACTTGGCATATTTTTAACTCATGCACTAAAACAATAGCATATGTATGAGGAAAAAAAAAAAAGATAAATGCAGGAAAGAACAAGGACTAACAAATTCCTCTTTCAGAAAGAGGAAAACAAGATTAACATATTAGCATTTAGACATGCTGGTTTTCAGTGATAATTCTATGTCATTCTCAGATCAGTATCAAAGACAGATCTCGTATTTCAAACACACCAGGTACATGTACATAGATGCTGCACTGCATGTTAGAGGACTCTTTATTTAAGTGAGAAACTAGCCTGAGGCAAGCACCTCACAAGAAACACTTTCTAATGGATTATCAGCCCTAAATCTTAGCTCATAAAATTAAGTAGCTGTCAGAACAGATTAATCAACTGTATCACAGAAAAGAAATCCATATACAGTGGCACAATGCAGACAAATTACTAAACAAATGTGATGCCTAGACAACTCTTCATTTTTAATTAAATTATGTATTAAGTTGAAAGCCTTATTTAAATGGCAAATTCCAGGTATTACTTTGTTAACACCAGCTGCAAATAACAAATGAAAAATGTTTTCAGTTAAACCCATCTTCTCCAGCAAAACCAAAAGTAGAACATACCTAAGGGGTAAGTTGCAAAGAAAAACACTGTAAGTGCTCACAGTGTCTGGAATAAATATAGAAAACTACTATTACAGATGACTGAAAGTGTCTCTGTACAAGATTTGAGCACTTAAAACATTCCTGATTTTTTTCTGTTGTCTGCACTTAGCACGCGAGAGATGGCTAAAATGCAGCAGTTCAGTGGTCCTGAGTTGTGACACAAGTGTGGGTATGTCCATGCACGTTCGTTGGGATTTTGTCACTTACTACTTTCCGCATGCTATGACACTTTTTGTACTGTTTGTGTGGTACAATTATTGTGCCGTCCTTCAGAGGTTTGCAAATCACAGGTGAACTAAGTGGTTTTGGTTGGAACAGGGAAGAAAATATTTACTGCTTTCACTTGGTAAAGGTAGGGACCTTCTGTGTTCACATTTTTGCTGGCATGATTACATCACAAGTGTGTAAAATCAAGAACTCCAGTCTTTGAACATAGGCCATAATTGTAGGCCTATACTTCTAGAAAGGAAGTTAATTCAAAAGCAGACTAACCTGACCTTGGTCACACAGTATCTTAGTTCTGCGATCATAAGACCAATGCCACCACCACTCCTGAGATTTTTTTTTATGAAATTTTGATTCTCTCCTCCAAAACTCTGCCCTAGATAATATATTTCTTTCTTTTATGCGAGGAAGAGTCAATGACTCATCTTATGCCCAGCAGGTTTCATGACCTTTTTTCAAATTTTGTGCAGATTTGAAGTAGACAGATGATACTGGAGCTGGAAGAGTCATTGATTCTGTCCTGAAAAACACACTTAATGGGAAACAGAAGCTGGTGGATACTGTACTGTTTTCTATGTGGACTCATCAGCCTTGTATATTATCAAGGAAACATACTCAGGGAAAGTTTTAATATCTTTAATATGATTAGCAAGAATTACATGATAGATTCTGAAAATATATTCTGGGCTGAAGTAATAGCACTCCCAGAAGAGCATAATTTTTTTTTTTGTTGCCTACTGTAAATCTCAGTCTAATGAAACAGAAATCAATTTTTGAAATCCAGTAAAATGAATCTAGGGTAGCAATATATGAATGGCTGTGTGCTTATTTGCCTATATATTTGAGCCATTTCTATATTTAAAGAAGAAAGACAGACGTGGTAGAGGCTTTTTCTTTTGTGTTTTGCTGAACTGGTAAAATCATTCAAGGTTAATACAATTAGATCATGGATAAAGTTCTTGATGGATGAGACTGCAGTGACACTGAAAAATGTGGTGCTCATTCTATTAGAGATATTTCTGCATGCATCACAATTAAGGGGATGCAGATATGAATATGGTAGCAGTTGAGAGAAAAAGAAATGTCTCATACATTTATTAACTACTAAAAAAGACATTTAAAGCAAAAAAAAAAAAAAAAAAACTGGCAGAGAGACCTTCTTATGATAAACAAGGTCAACGCATAGGACAGCACTCGTAGAATACATCAGAGCTGGGAAATCCAGAAATGGTCCTGGGGTGGGATTTGTCTGTGAATTTTTTCCCATCAGAAGGGATAAAGGAACAGGGAGGCTGGAGCAGTCCACAGTGTGGGGTCATATGCATGTTGTGCAGGGAACCTGCCCATAAAATGGATCAAGATTCCACAGATGCTATGAATTCTTAATGAGGAATTAAAGGTAAAAAGGTCTTTCTTGGCTTTCATTTATTCTTGAGCTATAAGTCAAAGAAGTATTTAAAAAAAAAACTTTTATTTTTCTCCTAGAAAAATCTACAGACATTAGGAGTAACAGGGGAAAGAAAAACAGTGTGAGTTTTTCTGGAACCAGAAAAGACACAGAATGAAAAGTGAAGAAGCTAAAGGGGGTTGTTTTACATTTCTATCTGGATTAGCTACTCTTTTATTTAGAGAGGCCAGAACAAGACAAATATCAGTAAATGTAATAGTCGAGCACAAAACATTTACATCACTCTTCCCCAAATCAATTCCACAACGTCTAATATCACTGCATTCAGAACAGAGCTCTGAGTTTTGCTCCTCCTTTTCTCAAACCCTGCAGTACCATAATTATAGGAAACTCATTTTTTTGTAAAACCTGGCAGAAGTTGTACAACTGATATTGAAATTATCATTCACATCTCACTACTTGCAACCAGAGAGTGAGTGACTGCAAAAGTGTCATTTCCCCAGGGAAAATGAATGGAAATGAGCTACTAATGCCATTAAGATTTTTGCACAAAAAGTGCCAAATTTTGAGAAAACCTTTGAAATCCTGGGGAAAAAATGGTTTTTCTCATGCAAAAGATATTGGCAAGTCCACAGTATTACACACTTTCTGCTTAAAAATCGTTGTCAGCAGTTGTAGCTTCACAAAATAACAGGCTAAGATTCCTACCCTGCCACAACTGCAAACTACATATATTCTGAAGTTATTGTGTTGGGTTTTTTGTTTGTTTTTCATTTTATGCCCTTTAATAATGCTTGTAGATCAATTAATATGAATGATAGCTTTCAATCACAGCCATAATTATCTATTCCTCTGCTAGTATCAAGCAAACCTGGAGTTTATTTGACTGATATAACTTTTATAACGAGGACTCCATTTTGCTTTCCTAAATCACAGAAGAATTATCTCTCATTGGTGTTTTTTTACTTAACGTGTCTTATCATAGATCACAGGTACAGCGTGTCCAATTTATTACAGTGACATCTTCTGCTAAAAAAAAAATTACATTTATGAACCAGGAAATATTCTCTAGGTTTACCAAGCAAACATACCTCACTAGATCAAAGAAAAATAAAAGTTAATTTCATAAGAGTTTTCCAACTCTTAGTATAATGATATATGGAGAGTTATCACAAGAGGATTTTCCTGGCATCTCAAACTCCTGTACGTGAAACATAATTATTCTTTAAACATGGACCGCTCTCAGTTAAGAGTTCTGTGTTCTTATTTACACTGCACACTGAAGAAGACGTGCTCAAACTGGGCACCAACCAGGTGACCATTATAAATTTTTGGTAAATGCACATGCTACTGTTTTCAGAACACCATGGCTTTCTAACAAGCAGATCTCATTACTGGAAATACGATTTTAACACTTCTGATTTGTAGGAGCAATTATAATTTTAATGACTGTACTTGAAAGGAAAAATAAATATTTATAAAATTTACTAAGGAAATGTATAGGATGGCTGTTAGGATTTTTCCAAATGATAAGTATCATTCTGAGCCGCATCCAAGGCTTCCAGGTCAAGAAATGATTATAATAATCAATCCTTTACTTTAGGACCAACCAGAAAGTATGCATCAGCTATAAATCCAAGTGGATAACTCTGCCAGCAGGGCTTTCAATGGGATCTACTAACCTTTTAAGCAGATTCTCTTCTCTAGATAGCCTAAACATAGGCATAAAGTGATCATTTTCATGATCATAAGAAAAAAGTGCATTAAATGAAGCAAGAGGAACGAGACGTACAAAGATACTAACTTATTCCCATTCCTCTCCAATGGGAGAGTAAGTCAAGTTTGTAGTCTTAGCTATAAAGTTCTTGAAAGCAACACTGTTTCATGGAGTTATCTATCTTGAGTCACTATGAACTGGGAGATGAATTTGGTAACTTATATCTCTCCAACAAAGGAAGCAGCATGCTGAAAATCCTGCTCTCATGCTAATCAGTGCTGCGAGCCAGCCTTCTCAGCAAAAGGCATGAATATTACTACTGCTGCTTCCTTCCCATACTTTATCTGGCTCTGGAGAGCTACGTGAAGATATATAGCAGCAACCTTTCTAGTTGGAGACATCCCATTTATCACCTGCTCAGATGAGTCCTGCAACTTGAAGAGACCACAAGGTGCTTTATAACTAGTACCACGTTAACACACACACACACACACACACACACACACACACACAGAGCACATCAGGCTGTCTGACAGTGAATAAGAATATTCTGGGACAGGTTTCTTTATTTCCTCTGGTGTGTTTTCTCCCTGCAAATACTACCTAGAGCCCAAGAAAGCTGATGAATATTTATTAGCTGCATAAGGCTCTTGAATACCCTCTGATCTCTTTGTACAAATCCCATAGTGGCAACCAAGCATGAACAAAACTATTTATCATAATAGATGACAACTGTTTTTGTTGTGGTTATTTTATTTTCGGAGATTCAGTGGATATTACAGCTTATCAGTGATCTGCCTGGTTCTCAACTTATTTCATTTCGTTATTTCAGATACTGTCTAGCTAAGGATCATCTGACAATCAAGTAGGTGAATCTCTTAAAAATGGATTAAATTTGGGATCTTGATTTCTGCCAGTTGGGTAATATGATTCAGTACAGAAAAACTACTGGAGAGGATGAAAGTGAACACCAATTCACTAAGCATACTTGCAAATGAGCTTATGATTCCCAGCTAGTTTTCCCCAGGAGCTTTGTTTTGTTTCTGACACACACACACGTCAGAGCTGCCTATCTTCACTTAACATTCTTCCAAGATTAGCTCCTACTAAAGTAAGCTATATCTTCTGCCTGGTTTCTTAGTTTAACAATTATTTCTTTAAATATCAGAAAACATGATATGAGTAAAATAGCATATAATTTTCTTTTCTCTTTGGGTAGAGAGAATGATGATCACCAGAATACATTTCTATCTCCTATTTTTTTTTAACATTTATTTTAATATTTTTATCAGAAGGGACCTTTGCCTAGCTATAAATATTTTGATATCAAATGAAATTTATACTGGGCAGGGAAAAGCTAATGTCCTAAATTAAGAAAATCAACTATTTACTGTGGAAAGCAAGTGATGCTCTAGAAAAAGCACCTCCTCCAGATATAGATGAAATCCTGGTTTGCTTTTCACGCCTTTACTCAGAGGCACTCCAAGATCCTACACTATGACCTTGCATTGTTATCATCCATGCCACATGGCTTCTTCTCTGCTGGCACCTTTACTATCAAGGTTTGTTTGCAGCTTTTCCCCAGTTTCCGTCAGAAGCTGTATTCAGCTTTCTGCTCCTAGGCTGAAAGCTCATGGCTAACTGCAAGGCTCAGTTCCAGGAAGGGTGGGTTAGGAGCCATGCGGTTTGCTCTGAGGTCTGGTATCACTCCAGAAACCACTTGCAAAATGATACTCCCTCTTGGTGTGCTTTGGGAACCGCTTCAGACTTGCCATTCAGCACATATCCCTTCCTGTGGACTCTGACAGAAAAATACATTAAAAAAATTGCTCACACACATGTACGGTTGATTCTGGTTAGCCTCAAGCTTTCTGCAAAATTTCCTGCTCTGGCATTAGAGCTGGGGTTTGCCAGAGCATCTGATTACAGTGTTTGTAATATCACTTTTTCAAAGGCACGCCTCTGCAGTGCAAGAGGGGAGGTGAAAAAATACACACAGCATTCTGACATGGCTGGGTAAATTGTTTGTTTTTGTTTTCCTTCCCCCCCTCCTTGTTTTTAAAGATGGAAAATCATAAAGAGAGCACAACTGTTGGATCACTTGCAGAATCAAGGGTACAGAGTTGTATGATGTTCCAGACTTCTACATTCATTGCTATTACAGAGATGCCAAAACCTTGGGTTGGAGGGTTTTCCTTAATGTATAGACATGGCAGATGAAGAGTCATCTCTGATTTGCAGCCTGGGAAGGGTTAACATAATCCTTTTTGGTTAACGAGACAAAAAGAATGAATACTTCCCAATTAAAAATAGGAAGGAACCTTTTCAGACAGTCATGTATATCATGGGCACAGACAGAAGTCTAAATTAGGGCTGACAAATCTTTTAGCCTCATAAAATACAGGGAAGACCGTATGTACCTGGAAGGTGGAGCACCAGAAGGATAGGTTAGTAAATGTGTTGTAACCGTAGGATTACAGGGTTTTCTCCTGTTTTCGGGGCTTCCTCCTCTAGTCGTGGGAAGAGAGGAGCAGGAATGAAAAAAGTGAAGTCTTCTACAGCATCAGCTATGCTACTGGTACAGACATGACGGCACAGAAACTCACAGTGGTGATGGCACTTTGTGGAAGTAGCAAAGTGTTATTTTAATTTTTCGTGTCAAGAAATTCTTTTTATCTCAGTTCCAGCTTCTCAAGCAACATGAGAAACAGACCGGGGAGTCTGTAGCTGGGGAGTATATATTCACAGCACTTCAAATTCCATCTGGAGGAAAAGCTACTTGTATATTAATGCTGTCATCTAATATCTCAATTCAGATAGGTGGCTTTCCTCCCTGAAGAAGAAAAAAAAATATCTTTGAATACACATCTTTTGGGAAAATAGGTCTTAGATGTGTGCTTTGTTCCTTCTGTTTCACTCTCTATCATTCACTAGTATCAGAAGTCGAAGTCAAAAGATTACCTATCCTCACTAAATTGCAAAAGTAAGAAAATCAAGAGCCAAGAGACCACATGCCCTTTTATATACTTCAGAGAATGTGTCCCTAAGATCTGCTTGTGAAAAGATGAGCAAAAGTGAACTTAAGACATTTCCAAGTGTCCACAGATATAGACATCAAATGGAACTTATTTTTCCTCTGAATTTGTTTTGATACATCTGGAGGTCAGGAAGTAGCTCAAAATTGACACTCAAAGTATCTGATTGGTGCTGCCTTTGAAGGGCTGGGATATCAGGACAGATCTCCCAAGAAGCCTGTTGTGGAGGAGGAAGGCAGCCCCAACTCCATGACTGCATGCTCAAGCTTCAGTCAAGTTTCTCAATGAGAAGAGTGACCACCAAGGCAACTGTAAGGACACAAATGTCTGCTCACTGCCCACCTGGCACTAATCCCTTTAAGGAAAACAAGTGGAAAAACTTTCAACCCTGTGCCAACAGCTCCAATATTGCATAGCTCCTCTCCTGACAAAAGCAACCCCATAGGGCTTCTCAGCAAGAATGTTTGACATAACTACATTTTTGCTTTTCCATCTGCTCCCCCACCACCTCTCAAACCACTTGAAACCAGCGCTGCCAACACTGAATTGAGTTCTGTAAAAAGCAAGAGCTAGGCTTTGAATGACTAATCGAAATTATTAGTCAAAAATTAACTGAGAAGCTTTTGGAACTGATCCATTAAGTGTTTATAAAGCATGAAGAGAGTCTTTATCAACATTTTCCTAATGGCAGTGATTGAGTTCTGATGCATCTTCCTCTCCACTGGCTTTCCTTCCATTGCACCACTCTAGCCATGAAGCACATTGAATTACTCCTTTTAAACTGTAAATCTCAGTGAACCAAAGAACAGCATGCAACTTAAGATTATAGTTTTTATACAATTATTAAGCAAAGCATACACTACGTGCATCAAGTTGCAGTGAAAAGAACCTCCACAGTTCAATTGCTGTAATTACCTCTCCAATGGCTCTGAGGCCAAAAGGTCTCCTCCTGTTGTACTACTTGAACACTTTCTAAGCTTCTCTAAAAGCTATATTATATAAATGTCATAGGAAATAATGCTTGCTTCACTGTGAGATAATTTTATCGAAAGCTTTAATTTATTCAGAATTGGGAGCATCATTTTGCTTATCATGTACCTCTACCCTGAATAGTGAAGATGATTATACAGAAGTGCTCTGGCTCACAGCAGGCATTCTTACAAAGATCCACCTCATCCCAGACACTGTCTCCAACAGAAGCCAAGAAGGAATACGGAAATAAGGCTGGGAAATAGCCTGATTTTCATCTAGCATACTCTGCACTTCAAACCAGTTTGCAGCTGAGAGGATTCCTGACCCTCAGTTCACATCCTTTTTAACTGATGTAAATTACTACCCATAGCATCCACTGGTAAGAATGCTATTTCTTAACAAACACACTTTGTGAACAGCCACTTAAAAAATATTCAAGCCTGCCACCCACTAACACATGCATGCAGTGGCCAATCCACAGAGCATTCAAATAAAGTTTTCTGGAGCACCACCATTGCTTTGTCAGCATGCTCTGCAGGAGAAGAACCTTGTAAGATGAACGAGCATCACATTAATATTTAGCAATATAGCTACATGTTAACTTTTTAAAGGCATCTTGCATGCATCACATTTCCAGTTCCAAAACAAAACAAAACAAAAAAAAAAAAAACAAGAGGAATGATGTAACTACATGTACCAGCTTATAAAATCATAGTAATGAGTAGTATTACCTAAACCGGTAACAAATAATGTATCTCTTTCCCAAGAATTGCTGTGTGTTACAACAACGAAGGCTGACAGAAGATGTTTGTGTGCACAAATTAAGTCCATCCACTACTATGCCGGAAATACTCATCCCATTGTCAGCACCAAAGGCTTGAGTTGTAAAAGCAGGTGATCCCACCCATGATTCACATTCCTATGGAAAAAATGGCTTCCATAATGGCCATGCTACATAGATTTGCATAGGTCTGCTCTAAGTAATAGCAGAGACTGTGGTCTCACTGCAACAAAACATCCCTGCCTTGAAGGCTTCTGAATGGGCCAGAAGCCTTTGAACAAAGAGGGCACTAGGCAGAGCAGGCAAATGGAAGTAACCTTCTGCCCAACCCAGTACCTAATCACTTCACAGCTTTTTAAAATCAGACATGATTTGTTCCAAGATAAAGAAAAAATCTCCTAGGATAAGAGTCCTAGTTCTGAGAGCTCTGAGACTAGAGGCTGTTTGGGGTATTTGCCCCAAATAAGAGGTTATTTGGGCATACAGCTATGCAGGTAGGGGTCCCATGTAAGGCTGTCCATTTGTATGGGTATGGCAGGGCCATACATCCAGGTGGAGGCCAGTCATGAGTGGTGTCCCCCAGTGGTCTATCTTGGGATTGGTGTTTGTTTAACTCTGAGACAAGAAGGCTCCAGGGAGACCTCATTGCAGCCCTCCAGTATTTGAGGGGACTTCATAAACAGGAGGGAGACAAACTTTTGACATGGCCTGATAGCGTTAGGACAATGGGTAATGGCTTTAAACTAAAAGAGAGGAGATTTATGTTAGGAGGAAATTCTTTACTCAGAGGACAGTGAGGTGCTGAAAAAGGTTGCTCAGAGAAGCTGTGGATGCCCCATCCCTGGAAGTGTGCAAGGTTGGTTGGACAGGCAGCAGAGGGCCCCATCCTGGTGAGTGGCAGCCCTGCCCACTGCAGGGGGTTGGAACTGGATGATCTTTAAGATCTCTTCTGACCTAAGCCATTCTATGACTAACTACTTTTGTTTTACATTTTGCACAATAATTGTGTTATAGACTTTTTTTTTTTTTTTTTTTTTTTTTTTTTTTTTTTTTTTTTTTTTGTTAGACAATCTGAGAGGCACAAAGGAGACTTTCATTTAAGTGCAGTGGAACCCCTGTGCAACCAGAGCACAGAACTTGATATCATAGATCAAATTCTTCTGGCTGACTTTTTACCTTGTAGCCCTGTGATAGAAGCCAACTCCGTGCTCAGATATGATTTCAGTTGCCACTAGTTTGTTTTCCTGTTACTCAGGTGTCCTGGTTTTATCAATATTCCATATCAGGACATCATGCATCAAGCTGTTTGGTGTTGCGGAGCTGCACTTCTGGCAGTCTCAGCTATTTTCACACGGGTTCTGGCTTTCCAAGAGGAAGATACACTAAGAAGAAACAGACTACAACTTCCAGATGTCTTTATTAATCCCCAGCTGATTTCCATTTTTGCGTGAGGAGCCAAAGCTCTCTGCTCTTCCAGGAGACCAGCCATGGGTGCCTGCTGATAAGAACTCAGACTCACTTTCTCCTCCCATTTTGTTTGTTTGAGTTATTATTCTTAATTATTCTGTATTATCTCACATTCCTTTAAATAAATTAGTTTTCTTAGCTCAATAGAGTAGTTTTTCCTAATTGCTCCCTCTTCTCCCATGGGGAAGGAGGGATGCCATGACCTCTTCAAATCACAACATCAGGAGGGAGTGTAAAGTGTCTCTGATGTGATGCGTAATAAACACTGGACAAGACTATATTCTGCTTAAGCAAATCCATCTTAAGGAAAATAAACAACAGGGCTTTTACATATATACATATATGCTCAAATATAATGAGCTCAAATGATAGTATTGAGACATATGCAGTGTAAGAGACTAACAGGAATTATGAAAAAATTTCAGTCAAACCTTGTGTATTTAAACATTCACATGTGAAAGGACACCATAACACACAGCACTTGTGTCTTAAGACAGTAAGAAGACATCTGTCAAATCCAAGCTACAGCCTGAATCCCAAGTGAGATGAGATCTCAAGACTTATTCTTTCCCTAAGGGCTCCTTCTTCAGGTGAAGGGTCTGATCTGGCAGACTGTGATGCTTTGGTAATTTGCTGTGCTCTCCATCCCACAGTCCCCTCTGTGCTGGGGTCTGGGAAAGACTCTCAATTCAGCATAGCTGCATGCTCTGTTACTCAGTTGGCAGCAAACCTTCCAGTCTAACTACAATGCAGTTGCTATCAGAGCTAGTGAAGGGACTTCAGTCACAGATCTACCAAGATGTCTCATCCACATATCATCCAAAGCCTCTCTTCTCTGACACATTACCATATAACATTATGAGAATCTGTAATTACTTCAGATAAAAGAGCCAGCCATAGCACAGCTTATTCATAAGCTAGCAGGCATGTTTACTGTCAATAATTTCCATAACAGATAAAATGTTACAATACAGAGTAGGTCTCGGTATCTAAAACTCATCAAAAGCTTGGTGACACGTAGTTTGTAAGCACTGGGACAGTTAATGGCTGGCTTTTTCCTGTATATTTTGTATTTTCTGCAAATAAAAAGCAACCAGTTCACTTTCTTTCATTCATCCCAGCACTCACTGAATAATATAATGGGTTCTGTTTTAAATATAAATAAATGGACTTCCAGGCATACATAATGCAGTGTTTCTAATAACTGAGCATTATTACTTCCCATCAATTTTTGGAAGCACTGGCCAAAACAACGTCCCTTTACCAATGTCAACACCTGAGTGCACTCACAGAACCCAATGTTCCTGCCCATCCCCAGGCACCCACCTCCGTCCACAGCCCAGGACCCCAGTACAGCTCATAGGGCCATCAGTGCCACAGGACTCCACCACTGCCAATGTCCCATCCCCAGGGCTAGGTCTGAGCCCCAGACCAGTAACCAGTTTTTAAATCATACTTTAAAAATAATGAAAAAAGAATCTTGCAAAGCATAGATTGTTCACTGGTGAAGTGGAAGCTGCCCAGACCTATTACCGAGCAGAATCTAGAAACAGCTACTCATAAAAGAGAAGGTAGTGAATATCACACAACAACAAGCCTTGCTCAGCTCTTTAGTCCTAACAGTATTTTAATTAAATTTGAATGAAATATTTTCCAGACCTAAACAAGTATCACCTCCTCATCTTTCCCACAATGCAGATGGCTAAGGGAACAGTTCCCTTGCTTTTTAGGCAGAGAAGAGAGAAAATTTCCAGCGTTAGGAAAGATTAATTCACTTAATTTCAGCCTTTGCATTTAAAATAATATTTTTTAAATGAGGCCTCCAAAGCAGATCTTTTACCTATTTTCTTAATTTAAGCCCTCAACATCGCCCAGGAAATATCTCCATGCTGGCAGGGCCATTTCTATTTCATCAACAAGACTGATGCTGGATGCTGCCAAAACTACCCAGTGGCAGGCTGGTCTTCTATGGAAACTTAACATAAAACACCAGGTCTACCAAACACATTTTCTGTTCTGATGTGTTTGGGATATTAACTCAAGTGTAATGCAAACTTTTCTTTCTCCCTCCTCCAAGATGAGAATCAGTGCTGATGAAAGTTGCTAAAAGTCTCTAATTATCTAGGAAATCACACAAATCTATCACCCATTCAACCCTGAGGCTGCCTCAGACCTTATTTAATGCCATCACCTGCCTAAGAAAGGAAAAAAAACAATCAGTTCAAGGAAATGCTTTTTGTTTCACCTCTCCCAGCAATGCTAATTATCACCAAACAGAACAAATGTTCTCATGGCACTGTCACCTTTCTGTTAGAAAATACTATGGGAGCCAAGGCAAAGGAAAGTCATCTTTGCAGTGAGCAGCTCACCCAGTAAGGCTTTGCTTACCATATGGTCTAAAATGCCTTTGTTCTAAACCAAAAACACCGCAAGATTTTAAAGCTTTGTTTGATCTTCTCCTTCCTCTGACCTAGCAACACAAATGATTTCTATTGATTGAGAAAGAAAAATTGCTTAGCAAGAAACTAGCAACCTTATTAGACGGAAGACTCCAAAAATCAGAAATCCAGAAATGTTTGAGTTTTATCCCCTGACGGGATCTGAAACTCGTAAGCAGAATAAAAATAAATATTGAATACACTAAACTGAAACATCAAGCCTAGGTTTGTTTTTGAATTAGTTCACCCAAATTTGACCAAAAGAAAAATAATCTGAGAAAGGTACATTTAAAAAGCACTTGCATTGACTTTGGCTGCTGCTAAATTCAGTTATTGATTTTTAAATATGAATAGCTACTATAATAACATAGATGTGTCTGTCTCCAGGAACTTCTCACGCTTCAGACAAATGCCTACTATTGAGAAGTGCAGCCAAACGCAGCCAGCATGGACAGTGTTGGCAGGAGAAGGGAGATCAATTGACAATACTGCCATTTACTTGGGCTGAATCTGATATAGAACTTCTACTGTTGTTACAATAAAATGAAGTTATATTTTAGATGTAAAAGTGATACAAATCCATTTACATTACTGCAATACTTTTGATTAGTACTCCTGTTGGCAAAATACTTTCAACAAATTCTACCTGTGTGGCTTGTAACATCATTATGAAAACAAAGCACTGAAGTTTGTTTGAGGCTTTTCTGCAAACCTACAAGGAGTGGTTAAATCCTAAACTACTAAAAAATTAAAAATGTGAAGAAAGAAAAAAAGTAATCAAAGAAGTCCTTCCTTAGAAATCTCAGGGGAGGTTTAGGTTAAATATTAGGAGGAAGTTTTTCATTCAGAGGGTGGTGACGCACTGGAACAGGTTGCCCAAGGGGGTTGTGGATGCCCCATCCCTGGAGGCATTCAAGGCCAGGCTGGATGTGGCTCTGGGCACCTGGTCTGGTGGTTGGCAACTCTGCCCATGGCAGGAGGTTTTGCAACTTTGATCTTTGAGGTCCTTTTCAACCCAGGCCATTCTATGATTCTATGAGAAGCTCTTTCTTGCACATACACACAGATGAGTGCTGTAGCACTGTGCCTTTACAGTATGACAGCTTTGCAACAGTGATGTTGAATTAATCAAACACTAAAAAGACCTGAACAATAACAACAACAAAAACACACAAAACACACAAAAGCTTTTATTGCCACGTATACTAAAAATAAAGCATAAACAATAGAAAGATAAATCCATTAGTTTTATCTGCACTACTGAAGTCCTAAATGGGAGTTAATGTCTGTCAAAAACCTTGAAAAGTAAAGGGATGATAATACAATGCTGCTATTCAGGTTTTACACACAAGTAAGAATATATTTAATATTTTAAACAGCATAGACCTTGGATAGGCTGATGAATTTCACAGTTGCGAGTCATCTTTGCAGTGACCTGTACTGCTGGCACAGACTCAAATGATCTCTGATCATAAATTACCTGAATAGCAAAAACATATTCAAAATAAGAATTAATTTTTGTTCTAGGTTTGCCTTGAGTCTTTTTAAGGCACAACTTCACCATCTATATACATTGATGTCTACTGATTCGCTCTTGCGTCATCAGTGTAACAAAGAATAATGTTTGGAAAAGAACTGGAACACAGAGTTTGTGCACACTAAAAGTATGTGGGGCTGGCTCTCTCTCAGCAAGAGAGCAGAATCCATTAAAACAGCACTTGACAGAAACTTCAGCTAGATCTTTATGTACATACTCAAAAACTTACGGAATGCTATAACTGTTCCCCTTCTGCTTGTATGCACTATGATGACATTCTTCACCGTATAACCATATACAAACTCTTCTGCAAGAACCTTTGCCCATTTGAATACAAAAGATAGCTGGCAATGCTCATTGAACAGATACATAAAATCTGGCTTTTTCCTCAGTGCGTGGAGTATGTGACCATATGCTTTAGGTTAATGCACTCCATTCAAATATGCACTGCAGACAGAATGATTACGTTTCCCAGGGAACGTTTCTAATGTTCCTTGATAAGGCTTCTAACAACATCATAAATACTAGTTTATTTTCACAACACAACTTATAGGAAGGAAAACATGTTATCCTCACTTTCCAGATGAGGCAGATAAGAGTTTAAAATAGCACATATTCACATATTTTAGAGCTCAGTTAAAAATATCAAATAGTTCTTCGTGCTGAGATCTCTTCACATTGTTTGGGCTTTGTATGCCCAAAACGTAGAAGGACTCTGTCAACTCTGAGTGCTCAGTACACCCCTGAGATCCCAGACTTCCTTTCCATGAGAAGTCAGATTTAAACTAGCTGGTTAACACAATACAGGAGTTCAATGGCACAGACATTACTATAGTTCAGTCATTCAGAATATTTAACCTGCATTAAACGCAAGACACTCCTTCCTCTTTGTACCTTTATGTCTGATTTATTGAGTACCTTCAATTTCTGCAATAAATGAAGCAGTGAAATAAAAAATAATCCATGGTGATCCACAGAAATCCTACATTCCATGTGTTTTTTTTCCCTCTCAAAAAAGTTGTTCCAATAATTTAAGACTTCTCTGTCTGTAACTGCTTTCCTTCCCCACATTCTTTTCTCCTGATAGACAGGAACCATCCTGCCCAAATCCCTTTCCAGTGATACATCTGGTGGTATCACAGCAAACAAGCCCATCTGGCTGGTACTTCAGGTCATGCAGAAGGAGGGGATAAACTCCGCACTCCATGCATGAGAAGATGATTGGGAAGGTTTTGTCCCAAGTCCATTGGTGTCGGAACGTACCTGGCTTCTGTGCCTGTGTCTCTGCCTCCACTTCAATGCTGGGACAATTCTTGTTCACTCCCCAGGAGACCATGCAAGAACCAGACGTTGGTTTGGTACCCACAGCACCGTGGAGGATTTCACTCCCTCCTCCAAAGCAGAGAAAGGAGATGGCAATCTCTAAGCAGGAAGAGATTCCAGGGGAGGAGGGGATGCCTTATTAGTCCACAGTGATCTCACACCATCCATTTTGGAGAGAGGAAGAATTTCAGACACTTCCCAAGTCTGGCATCCAGAGAACACAGGCAAAGCAGTAGAAGGATAACGAAACAAAACAGGACTTTTGAATTTTTATTTCAAACTGGCTTCTAACAAAGTGGCCACCTCCTCTGCCTTGAACCTTAAATTAAGCCACAGTCATATTATTAAAGTCATCTGAAAGTTTACAAGCTTGCACTGTCAGGAAATGAAACCTTACACACTGGAGCACAGTTCTTCCCAGGAGATGGGCCTGGGAGCAAGTTTCATGATTCCAACTAACCTGCAGGTGAAATCCTACCTAGGCAGAAGTAATCAAGACTTTTGCTGTTGACCTCAGTGAAACCAAGGTGTAGTCTTAAACAAAAAGAAACTCAACCACTCAACCAAATAAATAAGTAAACAAACAAACAAAAACAGGCTCTATCCAGAACATAATGAACAATAGAGCAACCCCAAGCAGTTCAATTTTCTAAATTCCAACAATGCTTTCTTATGGTATGAGATTTTGTTCTTGTGATTTTCTTCTTAAAAACTGGAATTTTGATTTCTATTCTAGACATCCTGATGTGTTGTGGTCTTGTCTTGGTTCAAGCTACTCCAACATTTGCCTGCTTTCTTAGAAGCTTTTCACTTCCTAGGAAGTGAAAAAAAGAGCATTCCCCAGTCTAACATGAGCATGGGGACTTCAACCCTAACAGTAATTGAACAAAACTTGCTTGTCCAAGCTGTGAAATTGATCCAGTTAAGACTTAAAAGCCAAAGAAAAAGAGGATAAAGTTATTGAGACAAACTCCAGCCCCAGGCAACTCTACAGGCTTGGGGAGGAGTATCTGGAAAGCTGCCTGATGGAAAGGGACCTTGGTGTACTGATGAACGGTCAGCTGAATATGAGCCAGCAGTGTGCCCAGGTGGCCAAGAAGGCCAATGGCATCCTGGCTTGTATTAGGAATGGTGTGGTGAGCAGGACTAGGGAAGTCATCTTGCCTGTGTATTTGGCATTTGTGAGGCCTCACCTCAAGTACTGTGTTCAGTTTTGGGCTCCTCAGTACAGAAAGGACATTGAAGTGCTGGAGCAGATCCAGAGAATGGCAACAAGTCTTGTGAAGGGCTTGGAGAATATGCCCTATGAGGAAAGACTGGGGCTGTTTATCTGGGGAAAAGGAGGTTGAGGGGAGACCTTATTGCTCTCTTCAAATACCTGAAAGGTGATTGCAGCAAGAGTGGGGTTGGTCTCTTCTCACTGGTGACAGGATGAGGTAAATAGCCTCAAGTTGCGGCAGGGGAAGTTTAGGTTGGATATCAGGAAGAACTTTACAGAAAACGTTGTTAAGCACTGGAATAGGCTCCCCAGGGTGCTGGTTGAGTCACCATCCCTGGATGTGTTTAAAACCATTTGGATGTATTGCTCATCATGGTGAACATGATTTAGTGGTGAATTGTTAGAGTTAGGGTAGTATGGTTATATCATGGTTGGACTTGATGATCTTTAAGGTCTTTCCCAACCTGAGAAATTCTATGACTCCTAAAACCACTGAATTACGCATACCCAGCCCTGCTCTTCTTCCTAGCAAACACAGACCATAAGGAATAACAGGAGCTTAGAAAGGATCCAGATATTTTCAGCTATTTCAGACATTTCATTGGTAAGCACTCAGAAACTCAGAAATAGCCTGATCTTCCCATCATGTTTATCTTCAGTTCTGTACTAAGGATGGGAATTATTCAGCTTCTCTTTTCTAACACTGATGGGCACTGCTCAGCTTCTCTCTTTGTTCTCTCCGTTTTCTCTCCAGTAGATGGCACCAGCAATTTTTATATTCGTGATAATACAACAGAATTTTGTAGTTTACAACATCCATGCTTACAGCTTCTAATGGTTCCTTTAATATATCATCATGTCGGAATTCTTCTGAAAGTGACTGAATTTATCAGTATGTGTTTCGTTTGTGTACCAGCAAGTACTTGGGATAATGCTTCCTAAAACTATAGTTTGGTATAACAAAACAGTAATTTTCTGCTTTAATTACTTTCCTGAAATAGTTCTATAACCGCAACTTTGTTTTTTAATTATGCTACTGAAATTGCATGATTTTAATAACTACAACTAGGATTTCTGCTAGCAATGTTCTTGTTTCCAAAGAAACAAAAATATGTACCATGAAACTCAAAACCTTCTCCTTATATTACCTTACAAACTCCACTGTTACTGATGAACATATATTTTGCTGATCGCTACAAGTTCCTTTCATGTTCTGCAGGGATTTGTAATTATACTAGGATGTATTCAGGTTCACTACATTCAGTCACATGAATCCCACCTTTAATTTCATATTGCTGAGAAGAAGCGTATAATTAAATTAGCAAATACTTTCATTTTATCAGGATCTAAATTGTAATTTAGATTCCTACATTCATACATATATTACAGCAGAAATTGCGAGCGATCCCAAGGTAATGTCTGCAAATATAAAAGGTTAAATGGACCTGATTTGCTGGAGTTACCAATTCATAACTATGAGAAAGAACATTTGTTCATTGCTTAAAGCACCGCTAATCTAAAAAGAAAGCCCGCTGTACGTGACCTACACTCCACATGGATTGCTGACCTATTGAGTTCAGAGATCAGTTGGCTTCCTGCATCTCAAAAACACGTACACCAGGCACTTACGGAGCTCAGATCAACGAGCTTCCTCTTTCTACAAGCCACAACTTCCGACATGCAAACAAAGTTAATGTTCATCCCTACCCTAAACTAATGACTCCAAGTTCTGGTTGGTGCAAGAATGGAAAGCTCTTCATGTGCAGAATGTGATATCCCCACAGAGAAGAGAGACATTTGTGAATAGTCAGGGCCACTGAAATACCACAAAATTAGGTATGACAGATAAATGGAAACCACAGCAGTGAAGCTCATGAGGTTTACAAAGCTTGCATAGACCAGAGGTTACAGAAGATGGTTCCTGTTCGCTATCGACCTATCTTTCAGGAGAAAAAAAAGCAAAAAATACAACATTTTTCTTTTATTATTACTTTTTTTTTTTTGTGATTGAGAATGAGGAGAGCACATAGCCTGTGTGTAACAAGTTTTTGGATCTCACTGATGAGAATCTTCGAACTTATACTTCTGCCCACTCCAATACCCTGCCCCTACTGCCAGGAGTTCACACCAAAGTTGGTTGCAGACATGCTGCTGCTGGAGCAAAATTAGTGGAAATCCATCTTACAAGCAGAAAGACTTCTTCTAATACTGAGTGATTTGCACTGAATCTAAAACGTAATTAGATTGATGTATAGTATATAATTGACTGGCATTTCAACGGGGATTGGTTGTCAGTGATCTGCCAAGTAGCTGGACAGTAGGACCACAAATGTACTCCACAGCACTCTGCACTGTGCAGTTATGGCCAGTCCTAGCCCTGCATCTGGCAGATCACAAGCACGTTGGTGTTTTTTTTCACATTCTCCATTTAGAACACTTTAGGCTCCTTTTTCTTGACTTGATTTTCTTTTTAATATAATTGGACTTTCAAGCTAATCCTTCTGTCTCCACCTTACACTCTATTTGTAGTCCCTCACTTCAGCAACAAGTTTTTAGGATCATTCTACTTTTACTCCCAGATCAAAACAAAACAAATCAATAAGCAAATGAGTGCAAATACCATTGCATTCAATATAATTCAGGACATCAGAAATCAAACTGCAAATTCTTCTGAACTTAAAGAGAGGATGAAATTTTCAGCCTTATAGAATACAAGCATTTCAAAAAGTAATTAAGAAAAAACATCAGCAAAAGCTGGAAATGGTTTACCTAATACTGAAGAACCATAACATTAATTGTAATTTGCTTGCTGCAATCTTGAATTTGAACACTTTTTAACTCCAAACGAGTTCTTTATATTAACACACGTAAACAAAAAATAATTTCCCATTTCTGATACTGTTTTTATAACATAATTTGCCAAGCTAATAAAAACTCATTTTACATATTAACTCACATAGAATTTAAAACAAGAACTTGATACGTACTTGGGAGTAGTGTAGAAGTGCCGTATTATTAAAATAATACACCCATTATCTTTGCATGGTAATGACCTTTTAGTATTCCACATGCTTTGTATTCTTCCCATTCTGGCATGACAAGCACTGGTGGCATCACAGCTACCCACTAGAATAAGGATCTGTAATTAAGAGCTACAATTAAAGCACTCCACTTTCACTGTAAGCATAGATATATCCCTTACACTACAATTCTTAGATTTTAGTGCAATCCTAGGTTAAACATTTGAAATAAGAATGAATCGTGTTTAAGCAACAAAAGAATTGGGTGGATCTTATTTAAATAAGTTATATTTAAATATATGGAAGTTGCTGCTACAGATAAAAGAATCTTTCCTCCTCATCTACACAATGACCTTGAGCTGCAATAATGTACATTCAGGACAGAGAGTAGGAAAAAACACTTCCGCTGTAGGGGAGGCACCAGAATGACTACAAAGACTATGGAATTTCCATTACCGAAAATCTTTAAGAAAGAATCAGATAAACATCTGCCAGGAAGCACGTATAGTTGATCCTGCCTTGAGATAAGAGAGGAATGAGAAGAATTTGCAAGTTCCCAGGCAACCTCCTCATTATTTTAAATATAAGAATATCATTTTTTGTGTTATTCTGCATTAATAATGTCAATATAACAGTATTTCTCACTTCTGTATGATTTCAACAGAAGCTTCTGGCATATCCAATGACAAATATTAAAAAATAATAATCCTGAAGTACCTTAAACGTATTGTTGCATTTTTTTTGCTGGATTTCTGGCAAACACATCCAGTCAGAAGACGTATCTGTCATCGGTGAAGAAATAGATTTGATCATTCCCAGCAATTCTCATTGAATTCAACAGCCTTTCACTCATCTCTTGCATTTCTGCACACTTGTAGAAAGAAAAAAGCCAGGATATGAACTTTCTGCTTGCATACAAGCCTCTCCTAAATTTTCAGATCAAGACATGAGATATCTCAGCTGTGACTAAGCTTATCCTTTGTATTCAAGAGCATTACACATTTTGACTACCTTGTGTCTGCTATTTCCACCATAAACCACCAACTGCATAACCTCCTGGTCCACGGCATGCTAACTCCTGAGCATTTAGGACCACTGTTCACAACAGTCTGTTTCCATTTGCTTCTATAAGCCATGTAAACTGCTTTGCATGCAAGATAAATTTCCCTGGTTCCTACCAAGAAAAACGATAAAGGAAAAAGAAGGAATGTTTATGTGAAGGATTTGGGAAATGTGGAGCAAAACCTATAAAAGTTCACAGTCAGTTTTCATGGAGCCTTACTCCTCCCCCATCCATAGGGATTTCTGTGCAAGCATGAAGGAAGTAAAACTGGAGCCAAAACTTGAAGAGCTGATATTGCTTAACACAGAGACTGGAAATGTTAATGCTTTTATAAGTATTTCTGATATGAAAGCAGATAATACCTCTGCTGCTTCCCTAAAACACCGCACATTCAGCTGGTTAGGTCCCAAAACTCTTAGCTGGGAATGATTTCCCATCAAGTCAGTGAGAGCCATGTCTAGTTTGGACCACAGGATCATAACCTAACAATACATATGAATGCAGTGAGCAAAGGGAATCTGGAGTCAACTAAATGTGCACAAGAAAAATGGACCAACACTGAGGAAGATCCAAACACTTGGGCATGCCAGGCAGTCTCCTCTCCTGAAGCATATGACAATTCTAATAAGGTTAAGAATGAATATTTCATTACCAAGCACTTATACATGAAATAGACACATTCCTACTGAAAGCAGTTCTGCACCTCCGGCCTACCTTGGCTTATACCTAAAGAAAGCAACATCAGCCGAACTAATGTCCCTGGAAATGGCAACATCAAATTGTGAATTAAATGGTTTCAATACTGACACCTCCAATCGATTATGAAGCTCACATGCAGATTTTCATTTTGGAAAGCAGTCTGCACTGTTTGACACCATTCATTACCACAATCTCTATCAAAGTAAACACTTTGAAAGAAAGTTACTTCCTGAAGTACCAAGCAGTTAAATAATGAACTACTCTACTAACTTAAGAAAGAATCAGCATAAATGAAAAGTAGAAATAAAAGCACTAGCTTCTTAATTTACACTTTTCTCAGTGTGCCAAATACAAATTGTTAACTGATATCATAGCTACGTAC
Source organism: Chrysolophus pictus (assembly GCA_037305975.1). NCBI lineage: Eukaryota > Metazoa > Chordata > Aves > Galliformes > Phasianidae > Chrysolophus > Chrysolophus pictus. Next base: position 184,615,659 of record CM074576.1, read on the forward strand.
AGTTATCACCCACAGAACGGATTCATTCTTCATTATTTCCTGTTAGGTATGCTGAGTAGAAAGCAATCTCTCATTCAGAATAAAGTGCTTTAGAATTTTCCTTAAAAACAAACAGTAATTCTACATTTATATATGCAAAGTTCTTCAAAATAACTCAGGTTTATATACTGCTAGGTCTTACCTCATCAAAAGAGAACAGCTCAGCAGCACAGTTACCATTTTAAGTTAAGAAGGAACACTGCTGAGAGGAGAAAAACCCTGAGCGTTAATGCCCAGCTCCTGCAAAATGCTCATCCCTACTCCATGGGGCTTTGGGGGGTATCCCCTACCAACACTCTGGTGTGTTCAAAAGGGCTGAACCAGTGGAAAGCTCCTTGCAAATCCATCACAAATGCTGAAGAGCAGCAGTTTGGATCACAGTACACAGTTAACTTTTGGAAAAGCCCGAAGTCCATCCTGTATCTAGAAAGGCACAGAGGAGGCAGTTGTACAGACTGACAGATGGCAGGAGTTTGATGCCATTTGTTATTCATTCAGGAAGATGTTATCTAAAGGAGGGAAAATGACTAAGGAGCAATTGTCTGGTTTAGAGCTATGCAAGTGTGAGCTTTTTCTCTTCATACACTACAGAATTCAGAAATAAACCAGGAGTCCTATGTTTCCCTAAATAGATTTTATTAAAAGCAAAGAAATAAAATTTTGATGAAGTATTAAGAACCTTTTTCCCCACTCTCCTCTTCTTTCTGCTTTTCTGACGTGCAAGTCTATTAAACCTTCACTGACAACTGTTCTAACCCAGTTATAGAATGGCACAGAAATAGGCCAAGTAATAAATCCAGCCTTTACAGATAAGGATGAAAGGAAAAGACAATTTCTTAGAAATCTGACATTTTCTTGTTGTTATTATGGTAGTCACGCTCACCATCAATGGATAGAAGGCACAGTGATTCTGATGTTCTCTTCTACAACACATTAGGTAGTAAGCTAGTCAAGGGGAAAAAACAAACAAACAAACAAACAAACCACTCAACTAAACGAATTTGCTTTCCTTTTTGAAAAAAAAAGTTACCCTTTCAAGAATCAATTTGAAAAACCAAGCAATCAACTCCAAAATGTATTCATTACTATAGTTGGTTTTGCTTGTCTGTGGCCATGTATATATGTCAAAATATGTATGGCACATCTGCAAAAGCCCACCTTAAACATATGGAGTCCAGTGACTTCTGACTGTTCTTTCTGTGTCCTGAAACCTGTCTGTATGACTGTGGTGTCATCTGTTTACAAGTCTGGAAGTGAGTTGAGTTCATGTTCAATTTTTTTGTTTAAATTCAAACCTCAGGTAATGATTTACGTGCTTGTGCAGTCGAAATTTATTCTGCAGCTCCGTTTTAATCTCTGCATCCTGGCAAAGCTTATCCCAGCCAGGATAAAAATAGCAAAAGAGGACATGTGAAGCACACTTTCCCTTTCCTTACTGCTAAAATATTTTTTCATCCAGACCAAAACTCTGCAAGAATATTTTACAGTCTCTTATAGGGTAAGTATAAACTTCATTCACTACGAAGTACTATCCAGTCATAAATTTCGCACAGTAGGCCCAGGAGATACACTTAAAAATAGCCTTCATTATCATCTTTGCACCAAACCATAGTATTTGCTAAATAACACAATTTGTAGCATCCCTGTTGTGCATCATGCAGCCAAATGAAATTGCAGATGACTTATTTCTATTCCTATGACAGGTCACAGAAATCCTTGTCCCACTGAAAGGTTCTCTTTAAACTAATCTTGCTCATCATCTGTCCAAAGATTTCTCTAAATCCACAGAGTTCCTTTACACTGCAGCGTGCCTTAGAAAAGGATAGATAACATTCAGTCTCTTGCTCTAATGTTGCCAGCACTTTACATTTTGTTCAAACAGCTCATTGGATTTGAGCAAACATTGCCATGGGCAATCAGCACACAGTAAAGCCCAGAAGAGCCCTGAAGAATCAGGGCTTTATCTGATGCACTGCTTTTTTAATCTACTCTTTGGTAACCGAGAGTAGCAAAAACCCCTCCAGCTTCCAATCACCTACCTCATGAAGAAAATGGCAGCAAAGATGTATTTTTCAACTTCAAACTTGATGGCTTGTCCTCTCCTCAATGACTTTAAAGCATCTCCGAGACAAGCTATTGCATGCAGATATACGATTTCTCTTTCCCTCCCCCATCATTCAGCTCCCTCATTTTCTTCTCTCCAATCTAAAAAATCAGCTAGTGGTAACAGAAGGCGTCATCACCATTTCTACTGTAGTGTTATCTTACATGGCCTTAAAATGCTGGCTTCAATTTATGGCAGAGAAATTGCAGATTCTTTTTGATTTTGTCTCTGGTGCAAGTAGTTGAGGAATACTTAGAGCTGAGCATTACAGTACCACAAGGCAGTTTCTACATACTACTACTTATATGCAATCAAAACTGATTTTATTCCAAAATTTAAGTCTTTAGGAAAGAAGTCTCAGAGACAATGATAATAAACTTCGGGTTTTTTTGTTTGCTTTTTGAAGTTGGAAGCTCAAAAAGTCTATCGCAGACTTAATACCAAAACAAGACAGGGCACAAGACAGGGTACTTAGCCAAAATACTCTCACTCAAGCTATTTACATTCTGTAGAGAAAGAAACAAATCTCATTGACTCTTTCAATGGCAATTGCCTTACTTTGCCTATTTGTGATGCACGTCCCTTTTATGCTGTTTTATATATTTAATTCCTTAATTTATTAAAAAAAAAAAAAAAAGGAAAGTGCAGGGGACTTTGAATTCACTCTTTGAAGTGCACCATATACAGACTTCAAGTCACATACTTTACTTACACTAACTAGCCGTTTCTAATTCTCATTTCCCCAAATCAGCTCATGATCACTTCTCTCTAGAGAAGCAGAGCAAGTCAAACCTTCCACTGCTTACTGTCTAATGGATGATTTATACCTTTTCAGAGGGAGAGTAAAGTGATATCACAGCGATCAGGTCTCATTTCATAGCTGTAAACATCCACACAAGTTTTGAGGCATCAAAGCACCAAAGATTCACAAACCCAGATATTGTAAGGCCATGTAGAAATTTTTTCGTCTCCTAGTAGTTTTTTTCAAACCAGAGAGAACTCAAATCAGAAAGAACATTCCAAAATAAAGGTGATCTGAAGGCACTACATCCGCAGTCAGTCTGCAAATGTCATATCTCACTTCTGACTTCGCTATCACGATGCTACAAAACTGAACTGGAAAGAAATGCTTTCATGTCTCTTTGCTTTCTTCTGTGACATTTTTTAAAGTTAGACTGGATTGTAACATCAGATTAATGGGGCAAGAATAGAAATACTGGTGTCAACTACTCACTGTTCTAAATGTTTGTTTGTTGCCTAGAATTAACGGCAATGGTTTTCTACTGGAATTTGCTATTGAAAAAGTAGGTAAAGTAAAAGAAGAAAGGAAACATTATAAGGAGGGACTCATTTGGAATATCTTAATTATGGAAAATAGAGCATATTACATGTTAATGGACTAATGGGCACAGCACTGGATACAAGCTTTCCCTATGGTCCGTCCCAAATACTTCTGCCAGACGAAAATGAGTACTTTTGTCACACATTTTAATGCACTACAGAATCATAGAATGGCTTGTGTAATAAGGGACCTTAAGAAACATCTAGCTCGAACTCCCTACTCAGGACAGGTACATCTACCACTAAATCAAGTTGGCCAGGGACACACCCAGTCTGGCCTTGAATGCACAACTGAAAAGAGCCTGGCACCATCCTCTGCATCCTCCTTCCAAGCGTTAGTAAGATTCTCCAGACATCCCGGCCCCTAAAATTGATAACATCTTCTATCCCACCCCATGCTTCCATCACCACAACTATTTGCATTTACTACAGCATCTTACAAACGACAACACCGCATGTTTGGAAGAATTTGCAACAGAACAATTAAAATATGATGTAAAATCACTCCTCTATTCATATTCTAGCAGTTACTAAATAACAACATGGAACATAAGGGTTTGCATTTCTATTTAAAAAAAATAATAATCATAAAAGCAAAACAAAAATATTTCTAACATTTTTTGTAACTGTTTTGGCTGAGGTCACAGTTACAGGAATCAAATCCCAGTCACGCTGTAATATTTAGACAGCAGCCTAAACATCCACATCGTTAATATTTTGAGGAATTGAATAGATAAATAGTTCAGTGAAAAAAAAAATAACATTTCATCCTTGCATACGATTTTATTTTCCCAGACAGAATTACATGAGTATTATCCACAGTGGAAGAACAAAGCCAGATTCCTGAGGAGTTTCATACAAACGAACCACCAAACTACCGAAATCAAATTTCCATGGCAGGTTCCAGGATTACATTTATCATAGAGGAATATGAGTGAACATAAGTTTTGCCCTTAAAGGGTCATGTAAACACAGCGAAGAGCTGTTGAATTGTACTAGTTGTAAATGCCATGTTTAAACAACAAATTCTTGGACAGCTGATATTTGTTTCATGAAGGAGCTGAAGATTTAGCCATGCTGTGCTCTTATTTTCTGAAGGCTTTAAAGATAATTTCAACCTTTATCATTCTGCAAGAAGATAATTACACTCATTCTTTAGTTGAAGATCATTTTATCTGCTCTGTCATACAGACTGAAGAAAAACCTACAATTTAAAAAACAAAACAAAACAAAAAACCCAATACATAAGAACCTTCTGAAATCATGTGGAGACTGGCTGCATCATCCTTTACACAATAAGACATTTGCTGGAGTTTGGCAGGCAGACAAAACAAACATAAGTCTGGCAAAAGTTGCCCCCCTGAGAGAATAAGAAATAAAATATGATTGTTCATTCTGGTAGAGGTGAGGAGAGGAAGGGCTATCGCATGAAAATTTTGGAAACAACCCACTAAGTGGGGTACAAATGAAAACATTTTGAGATATTAAATGAAACGCATTAAAATAAATAAGACAAAGATATGCTCAAGTCAGTTTGGATTCTGTTAAGTGACAAAGCTACTTCCATCTGGTGCAATGATGGAAAGATGCCTTTGAACATATTTAAGATTCATAGTAAAAAATAATCAAGAAAGAGGCATGTTATCGAGTTATCCATCACTAGAGTTCCTTCCTTCGATTTAATCTATTTGAAAGGGAATTTAGGGAAGTATCTGCCCAGTAGTGCATATCACATATACCTGTGTATATTTTGAAATCAGATGAAAGTCTAAATTAAACAAAAAAGCCTTGAACATCTGAATTTGCTTATCCTGTATTCTCAGACTATTCAAAAAGCTATATCAGTTATCCCATAAATACTGCCTCCCTCACTTTTGGACCCCAAGTAATGGACAAAATAAAAAACAAGTACGGAAAAGAGAAAATTTCAGTTCATAAAATCACAGAACAGCTTGGGTTGGAAGGGACCTTAAAGCCCATCCATTTCCAATGCCCCTTCCATGGACAGGGCTGCCACTCACCTGATCAGGCTGCCCAATGGCCCATTCAATCTGTCCTTGAACGCCACCAGGGATGGGGCATCCACAATTTCTTACACTTACCTGGTGTAGGGAACCTGCTTTGGCAGGGGGTTGGACTCGATGATCTCTGGAGGTCCCTTCCAACCCCTACAATTCTGTGATTCTGTGATTCTCTGGGCAGCCTTTTCACCAAGGTGCTTGACTGTATCACTAAGCAAATTAGATTTGAAGGAAGGATAGACATAAAATTCAATAAATATAAAGTAGATATATTCAAAATCTTTAGATTTTCCTTGTAGTTTCCTCTTATTCTTATCTCCCCACCATCAGCACTAAAAGAGATGGATGCTGGTAGTATAAACAATGGAAATGTCCTTCATGAACTTCGTATGCTACCAATGTATTTGAAAAATTACTGGTCTAGGCCCTAATTCGGAAAAGATTTAAGGTGTTCCTAGCTATAGCAGGGAGGTCGGAACTAGATGATTTTAAAGGTCCCTTTAAACTCAATCCATTCTATAATTCTATGATATGATTTATTCTCAGCATTCAATGGGATTTAAGAATATGCTATTGAACGCTCCCTCATGTGGAATTCTAAAGGCAAGTAAGTTTAATATGAGAAGAAAAAAATTATCACTAATGTAATAATGGGAAGTGATTACAGGAACGTCTACAAATCTAAGACAGGTGACTTTACAGTCATGAGCCATTCTAGACTCTGTAACAGATATCAGACTTTTAATCTGCATTAGAGAGCACCTGTTCACCAACTTATATTTTTCACATACACAAATATTTTCTTTTAAATTACAACCATCATCAAAATTTAAATGAGCTAAAAAATATAATTAATATAATTAATATTTTTGAGCAATTAAAGATTAATAACCTTAATAAATAATAATAATTGCTTAATTTTAAGCAATTAAGGATTAATATATATATACACATATGTGTATATATATATATCACTGTGAAACTATTTAATTTGCCATTTTCCTTAAGAATAGCTCTTCTGATCATATTTCCAACAGAAAAAGATTTTAAGTACTTTTTTTTTTTTTTTTTCAAGCAAGAATTCTAATTGCTCACTTCACATGGAGCTTCTGGATACCATCTGCAAAATGATTTATATCTTCACATAACTCCATGTTCATAACTTGAAATATGCTGGCTAATTTAATCTGTTTATGCCTCTTTTTGACTTCAGACTACTGTAAATCAAACAATATGACAGAAAGGAAAACTTTTCTTGTGTTGTTTTGAAATCTAGTTCCTAAGGAAAATAACGTTTAAAAGAGTGAAAATTTTTACGTTGCATGGAATAGAGTTGGAAATGAAATATTTCAGTGGTGGAAAAGGGTTATTTTTAATTGAAAGAAAAATGAGATTTCTTTTTTGGCTGCATGTAATGTAAAAGAAAGCCATTAAGCAAGACAAAGAACTGGGTCAGAAAAGGCAACCAAATGAAGTGCGCTAAAGGTGACCGACCGAACTGTTCTAAATCCATGCAGCATTGCTGCTGAGCCAAACAAGCAATCCTGAACATTTGGCATATATTACCACAAGACTTGCCAACTTGGACAGATGAAGCTAACAAAATGATGAAAGATAGTGTGGTTATCTCCACCTGGTTTCTTAAGCACCTTGTTTTGTCACAGAAGTACAAGGGTGTTCTAATGAATCTTGGTTGAGTTACAGTGAAAAATAAACAAGCAAAAAAAAAAAAAACAAAAAACAAATCAGTATTCCTTCAACTCCACTTGGGGCTGGAATAAAACAAGTCTTCAGCCATTGGAATGAGAAAGCACCATAGGAAAAATCTCCTACCTGGAAGCCTTGTACTTACACTGACAACCTGGTTATCAGTACACTTCAGAGTAAAAATAAAAGGAAATTTTTTTTTAGAAAGAATAAACAAGGGTGTATTGTGTGCATATGTTCACATCTTTTTTTTTTTTAATTACTTTATGTCTGTAACATTTACCAAACATACTCTTATCAATAACGTTGTTTGCTGTGATTTGGGTGCTATGCGACTGTACTAATTTCGTTTTGTCTCCTATGGGAGTTTTCATATTTTGCAGTTAATGAAAGACCAATTCTAAACTATTATATTCTCTCCTACACTACACACTGCTGGGAAGACAATGCATGCAAATGTCAGTTTTTTACTCTGGAAACTCATACAAAGGGGTAAGTTAGGCCTAGTCTCTAGTTTGTGATTACCTGGAAGCTAACATAACAGATTTTGGTTTGAAATAATAAACAGATCTGAAATGAAACATTAAGCTAGTTGGTGGTGATAAGGAGGTTCATTGGCATTGCACTTGCAAGGTTTATAACTAATGCACATCATTGGAGAGTGCAAATGAAATCAGAAATTACACATCTCTGAAGTAAAATTTGGAGTTACACAACCCTCAAGTAACTAATTCATAAATATATATATGGAACTGTTCAAGCCTGTGCAAACTACCACGAATACTGGAGAAGCAAAACGTGGTGGTGGGACCAGGAAATGCTTTCTTTCACCCTGCCAACAGATGCATCACTAAATGCTCAGCACAGAAAAAAAAAATAAAATAAAATAAAAATCAACAGCTGTCGCCTCTAGCGCCCAATACCCTGGCAGATCATCTGCTGGTTTGGACTGATACTAAATTAGCAATATTACAGTCTGTGTTTCTTATTCTTCAGTGCTTAAGCACCAAGCTCTTTGCGGAATCAAACAAGATACTCATGTGCCACAGAGATCTTGGAGAGAGCTGACTGAGCTCCAACAGCATTAAATCTGGCTAAAAGCAGAAAAGTAGCAATAGATCTGGTCACAATAAAAAGGAAACAAAAACCCCAGCTATTAAGTCACAAGCATTGGGAAAAAATGGCAAGACAAAGGCAGGTTTTTCTTCAGTTTTGAGTATGCAGTTACATTTGTCAACATAAAACAGCACTGAAGTCAGCAAGCTATGGCGTGACCCAGTAGAGACTGGGGAAAGGAGAAAAAATTTTCCCTTATGTGATCTGCCTTCAGCAGTTTGGGTTTGATGATAAATTCACTTAAGTGCTACAGTTTAGAAACAAACCAAGTCTGGAAGTAATTGCGGCGCTTCTAGGTAAGCAAAATGGCCACTGCTCAGACAGTTTTCAAGGGTGTGGGCAGATCACAGCATGCTAGGATGGCATACTCTACCAATGTTCTCTTCTGCTGGAAGGAGTGAGGGATTGAAGGGGAGGGGAGAGTCAGAACAAAAAGGAAAATAATAGTTTACAGACAACTTATTAGCTGTGGTATGAGATTTCACAATCAAAACTAACCAAACCCAGAATTCAGACCACCGCAGCCTGCCACAGCTTAGCACTAGCACCACTTTCTTGTCTCCAGTTTTGGAGCTACTGTCTTTGTTCTAAGGCAGTTAGATGCATTATTCGAAATAAAATAAAAGAGAGGATACCACATTTACCTACCTAGAGAACAGAAGAGTTGTTATCCACCTCCTCCACACAATATTCAACATGAAAGTTTCATAACTACCTTCTTGTGACCTGCTGAAACAGCTCTGCTCCATCAAGTGCAAGTGAAACAGTGATTCCATGTCATGTTTTCCATACCCACACACATTTCCCTCTCTCATCTTTTCTGGAACACAGCACTACGTATTAGAAGTAAGAAATGCAGCTCCTCTTTGAACTTCTTGCTCTTCACCCTTGAAAAAAATTCAAGTGGGCAGTAAACTTTCCTCCCTCCCTACACACCATTCCTCACAACAGTAATCTGTTCAAGAAATTGCCTGCTGCTGCTGAAATGACAATAACCGGATCATTTGCAGCAAGGCAGTCATATTCAAACATAAATGCAGCAGAATGCAACCACTTGAGACAGTACTATATTAAAGTGACTAATAAAGGGTCCAACTCTTTTATTATTAAAAGTATAGTGATGCTTTCCACTCAATTCAAGGAAACCTGGATTGGATCTAAACTACCCCTTTGAAAGCACCAAGTCAAATTCCCGTCTTCTGCTTCCAGAAGCAAACAAGGCAAAGCCTAGTCATTCTAGTCCGAATCTCTCTTCTGTAGGGCATTTTCTGATTTTACAGCTAATTCATCTCAGAAAAATCCAGTTGTATAAGTAATCACGTTTCTTAAGAAAAATAAAGAACACTTTGCAATTGTGTTCAAGAAATATTTAGATGTCATACTGAGGGACATGGTTTAGTGGGTGAACTGTTGGACTAGATGATCTTGGAGGTCTCTTCCAACCTTAGTGATACTATAATGATTTTATAATCAGAAAAATAAACAGCTATAGGAAGCTATATAGTTTTAAGCCCTTATCCTGGCTTTATCCAAATAAATCAAGTCAAATAAATCAAAATCTGCACCCAAGTTCAGCAATTTATGTCTCTGTCTTTTTCCTTTACTTTGAAACAAAGGAGTGATATTAGAAAAGGGAGAAACAAAAAAAGTTTTCGCTAGAGCATTTCAACATCATCTTATCTATCGTTAGGTATTTTCTGCCAATAGTTCAGTCAATGCTTAGTGAAGAAATTTGGGTATAACGGTACTTTGGTTATTCTGCATTCTTAAAAGGTATTGTTCAATTGGTGTTCAGAAGACAATGTGTCAAAAACCAGACGTTCTTGCTTCAGACTTTGAACCCCTGTGCAAAGAGTATATGTCGTGTTATGTTCTGAACAGCAACAAAAGGAAGATAATTTCTGCGTTAAGAGATTCCACCTACAGCCAGTGACCTACTAAACTGAGCATGGGCAAAACAACAATGACATAGATGCATAATGGGAAATACATATTTCCAGAAGTCTCAACATGGCTTTCTTTCCTAAGCTAACATACTAGCATCTAAGGAGCTATTCATTAAGTTCCTGCGCTTTACTGTTGTCAATGGTTATGGGCCCAGTTTGGCCCAGGTCCATGACTACTGGGGGGAGAGGGGGAGGAACTCATTGATCTGGGAAAGGGGGAAGAGGTGGAATATCACAAGAACAATCCATATTTTTAGAGAGAGGGGGAAAAAAAAAAAAAAAAAAAAAGATAACTACCTGTCCTTCTTGGCTACCTAGAAAAGGAATGCTAAAAATCATGTGAAAGTATTTTTTGATTTATTTTACAGGAGATACTGACAGGCACTGAAAGCACTGAGCAACAAAGTCCAGAGCTGTATCTAAAGTAGGCGTGCAATATTTCTGGTTTTTGTTTTTGGGTTGTCATGGGGTTTTTTTGGTCTTTTTTTCCCCAGCTGAAACTCCTTTCTATGATGCTCATTTAAACTCAGTCCTGCTCCCATGCACAGCTGGCCATCCACACAAGCACAAGCAGACAGTATCTCAGTCTCACCACTTCGTAACCACAAAACATTCTCATTCATGTGCCCAATCTGTATCCCTTCTGAGGTTTAATTTTTAATGTTTGATCTATCCTGATGCGCTAACTGATCTCAGCAGGATGCTCACCAATAGACAAGAAAGGCAAATTCATTGATTTCTGTTCTCCAGGTTGGACTGGTTTGACTTGCCCAATTCAGAGCAGTGATTTCAAAGAAAGTTTGATCTACCTGAGGGAGGCGGGCATCCAAGGCATATGTAATCTTTTGGAAATGCACCAGCTAAGAAAATCTAACAAGACTTTACCAAGAATGTGTGAAATGCAGTTTTTCAAATGTTTACAGCTTTGCCAAATGTGGGTGGATTTTCAGAGGCGCAGTAAAAAAGCATATCCATGCTATAAACTGCAAATCCCTCCACTACACAGAAACCTAGATGTACACAGATAAATTGTACTCAGTCTTTTATTGTCAGTGAATCAAATCAACATTGCAAAGACATTCACTGAAAGTTTGCCAGTTCCAGTAAACTGATAGCTTAAAGTATTAATAAAAAATAGAAAAGGAATAAAAGAAATTTCTACAATCTTCAGCCACAAAACTTAACATTAAGTAGGACCTGAAGTGTGTAAGTGCCTCCTCGATATTAACATGAAGGTTAAGAACAGAAAAAATATTATTTGAACATTTTTCAGCACTTTCCAGACTTCAGCACTGTCAATCAACTGAATGGTTTAAATTTATAAATTCTCCAGGGAATTTTTATTTGTTTGAAAAAAGTTGTTAGAATTAAAACAAAACAACAAAATTCTATACTAGATTCCTATTTGAAAGTCAAGTGAAATTAACAGCAGCTTATTTCAATGGGAAACTTTTTAATTAATAAAAGTTTTGACCTTACATCACTTCTTATCATGATACAAAACATATCGCAGTATTTTTAGAAGTATATATGTAATAGTATAGTACTGGAAACAAATATCATACTATTTTGACAGTGTTATTTGAAAAGTTGCACTGTTTATGAAGAAAAAGGACTACATTTTAGATTTTCAGAATTTTTTTAATCAAGATTTTAAATCACATTATATGCTTGAAAAACACTGGCTCTTCATCAGTAAAATTTATGCCCTAAATGTGGTATAACATTAACCTTGTCAAAAGTAACTGATCATTATTACTCAAATGCTATGAGAAACTGGAGGAGTGGAATGCTTACCAGTGAACATTTTCATTCATTGTTCCTGTGAACAATGATAATGAGCTTCATACCACATGGTTTGTATGAACACAAACCTCACCAACTCCGCCACACCATCTGGTACCCTGAGAATTGCACGCTTGGCTTAAGAAAGGTTTGGGATTTTATCTTCTACTTTCCACTGCTGATGCACTTTATTGTCACATTATCATTTGTCACCAAAAACATGGGGACTAACATCTTGCCACTTTTACACCTGAAGCTTTCTCAGTACGACTTCATAGAGCTTGAGCTTTAAGAAACAATTACTCAGGATATCTGAAACAAACAAACAGAAAAAAAAAAAAAAAAAAAAAAGTGTTTGGATTCATACTATCTTATGAGAATGTTCCAGTGGACCAAAAAGTATACGTCTTGAACACACTTATTTTCTCCATAGGGAATGCTAACATTTGGTGACGGTGAAAACCATAGAGCAAATAAAGTTCAAGAAGGAAACTGATCACATTGTAATAAAGTGTTGTTCAGGATATGCTACTTAATGCTTTAGAGTCCCTTGCTAAACACTGAGGAAAAGTTCTTTACAGTTACTGTGCTGTGGGTTATATGGGGAACATTCGTTCAGAGGAACAAGGAAATTTAAGACAGCACAGACACAGTACTATGTAAATACAATGGCAACGAATAGATACAGTAAAATGTAGGGGCAAAGCTGAACAGGAAGAAATAAGAGTCACAGAAACTTGATGAAACTGGTGATGCAGCTACACTGAGGTATAACTTCAGCCTTTCAGACTTGAAAGCAGCCAAAGGTCCCACAGCGTGAGCACAGCTGTGTTTTCCACAAATCCTCCAAGCTCCTTCTTGGGCAGCAAGAGTCACCCAACGGTTGTGTGTCCTACTCGGCTGGAAAACCCCATATAAAAATGTCATGCTAATATTACTGTAAGTTGTCCTTTGTGTAAATGTCCTGCTTCTTATTAATGAATCCTACAGGTCATTGTTTGGAGAGAAAAATAGGGTCTAAAAGAGGGGTGGAATACTTTAAAGAATCAAGATATCAACAAGTGACAAATGAGCAAAGTCTTTGCTGTTCTCATTAATAAAAAATCTCTACCATCAACAATAGTATGAAACCTATCTCCCTAGATAAATGGTGCTGTGCAGCACAATCTCTAGATCCAAAAAGTGAACTCAAGAACATTAATGTAAGAGTTGCAATATTGCAGACAGAATACGGTTAAGGTCAAATAGGTCCAGTATGTAAATAAGACTGACTGATTATCTTGTTTTTGTGTTTGTGAAATCCCAGTGATTACACGTTCCTAGCCATCTTGGCATATTTTTACTGAGGAAAATGTGTGCAGAGATGCAAGGCAAGCCTTTAACTTGGTAGGCAATAAGCATCCTTCCTGAACATTACACTTTGATCGAAGCTGCTCCTTCCTACAAATAAAAACCAACATCCAGATCACTCAATTTCTCATACATGCAGTTCCTATGCCTATTAGGCAAGCCTATAGGCCATTCCTCACCTTTTTTATTCCTAGCTATTGATAATATAGATGCTATCTCAGCCATCACTGTACTCCTTCAAGGCCCTTCTGGGTTGAAATACCTTTTTCTTTAAAACAACAAAACCAAACAACCAAACAGTTTATTTCAAATTTAGGAAATGGGTTTACCTGACCCTCCAGTATTGCCCATGTAAAGTAGTAGAAATTCAACACATTTCTAGGAAAAAATATATATATTCTAGATTTATGGAGATAATCTGGACGCTAGCATCTCAGCAGATTGATTTTAAGTCAAATATATGCCGTTTAAGCAGAGACCAGTGAGAGTTAGCAAATTAGTGAAAAGGTTCAGCTGAGCTTTGATGATAAAATATTTATTATGACTGAAAACTAGAGGGGTTTAAACCAAGGTTTATAACCTAAACTGCAGCAGCTAGCTACTGAGCAGAAGTTAAACAGGAGTAAACCCAGGGAAATGCTCTCACAACTGATGCCTTTAGTACATCGTGTTTTATGACAGCAGTTTTAATACAGACATCCAGAGTTCTGTCTTTGCCAGTCTACCAGTCCATCTGCAGTTGATCTTACATTCACCCATACTGAGTACAACCTGTAACAGAGGATACCTGGCTGCATTCCAATACATCTGTACTAATACATGTTGAATTCCTCCAACTTCCACAGAATAACTGTACATGGACCTCACGGTGTAAGAACCTCAGCATCAAATTAGTTAACCATCAACAAGAGGACTTGTATCTTACTATTTGGTTTCTTAAAGGTGTCAGTGTATTATAATGATAGCCTTAACTGGACAAAGCAGAAAGTTTCATCTTATAAATCAAATGCCATTCAAGCCTAGAAGAACAGCAACTGCTAGTCTGTAAAGAGAAAAAGACAATGGGATCATAAATCCAGGGGAATTGTATTGATCAAACCCTTCCAAGAGAGCCACTCGTCACAATTTGCTATACTGTATGGGGTCATCATTCAGAAAGAAACTGTTCACCAATGCCTTATCCCTATTATCTAGTTACGCTGCTTAGAATAAGATGTACAATGACTATTCAGATCAGCTAAAACTAAGAAAAAAAAAAGAAAAAAGGGCCAAAAAGGTATATTCACAGCTATGAGATCTAGCATTACCATTACATAGCAGTAGATAATTCTGGACAAGTGGGTCCCAGAAAAAGTTAATAGTTAAGATGTTTTAAACTATTGCAGTATAAGGCTCACACAAGACCTTAAGAAGGGTAAAAAAAAAAAAAACACACTAATAATATTGCTAAATACAGAAATGGTCATTCACTTACTGTAAAACATTTAAGCAAGTTGGCTGTGTTCTCACATTTCCTTTTAGCAAGGAAAGATAAGATTCATCTTTTTCAAGTCTAAAAAGCTAAAACTTGGGTATCTAAATCAAAGATGGTCACTCTGAGTTCAACTGTTCACCATGGAGAGCATCGGGGACTTCTACGAGTCAGTCTTTCAGATCTGCCTTAACTAATTCCATTAGCATGTTCAGAGGCTGAGGTAGATTAGAGAAAGACAGAACAAATTGAACAGGAAGATATCTAATTCAGTTAGGACAAACACGGAGAGGACAGAGGTGCAAATCTAATATTCATCTGCAAATCCTCAGCATTCTTTTTTACCCAGGTTTCATACATCAGCACCTGCTCTAAAACAAGATACTCAAACCTACTTTCAAGGAAGTCCAGGGGTCATCTAATATTCCAGTTATAAATAGTTGCCCCATTTTTGTCCAGCAGCTTCTCAGAGCATTACCTCTGCAAGTATTGCAGCTAACTTCCCTCATTTGGAGGGAACAAAATCCTTTCTTTTACATGCATTTCTTAAATTCTGCAATACAGCAAAGCCCAGATCAGAGCTCTTCAGATCCAAGTAGGGTGGGCATTTTGCTCCAAACTATGTACCTTGTTGGCCAGGCAGAAAAGCCTGAGCTTGGATCTGTGGCCATCTGCGTAGGTCACAGGTGAAAATGGAAAGGTCAGGTTTACACTATTCTTTAGAAAAAAAAAAAAAAAACAAGTGGAACTGGAACTGTAACCGGACTCTAAAGCTTCCCAGATGCAGGTGGACAATCCATGTGCTATCTTATTTGTTCACTTTCTGATTCACTTTGATTTTTTCCACTATGACAAACCAATCTCATCAAACAAGACACGTTGAAGTATCTTTCAACCTCTCCCTCTACTTAATTTATCACAGCCAAGTAGGTATTCGTACCTCCTTCAGAAATTTGAATACTGAAGTACACCCTGAATGACTATGAGAAAAGTGGAGAGAAAAGGATCACCTACTCTGTCAGCTCTGTTTTAAAATAAAGTAGTTTCCAATACCCTTCAGTGGAAACCAATCGAATAGAGATCTCCAAAAGCCTATAATGAACAAGGGGTCTCAGACAAGAGGGAAAAGCTATACTTAATTTATCCCGTGCTATTTGGATTCTGATTGACTTTGGAAAATGAACTGCTCAGAACTTCAATGACCAGTCCTAATGGAAAGTGGAGACACAGGTGGTCAACAGCATGAGAAGAGCATGGAAACAGCAAAGAAAAAAGGTGATGAGGAAAGAGACCTTTGTAGTTTCATTTCTGCAACTGTCACATTTCTACATAAATAACTTTACCCATTATTAATGTAGGTTTTCATTCCCTTGTTCTGGAATGGTTTTATCTGTAAAATTTCATCAGCTGCTGATTGCACCATTACATGAATACATACAGCTTTCATTTCAGTTTTAAAGAGAAATCACTGAAATCGTGATCTAGAGGGGTTCAAATACAGAGAGCTTTCTTAGGAAGAAAGCCTGCCAAGAAATTTGCACAGAAGCTTTCCAAGACCACTAAAAGCAAACTGCACTTACTGAGGACTTCCCACCCTTCACTCAACTGCTCAGTTCTATACCCATGTACTCTGTGGCAGGGAACCAGCAGTTTACAACAATACCAATAACACATGAGAATCATGGCATTTTAAAGAAGTAATAGTCATCTGATCTGACCTAACCTATGTTTTCATATACTCAAGGCCTGATGTTACATTTTAAAAACACAGAGTTTTCCGTATATTTTTACAGTCAATTAAAAAAACGAAACAAAACATGGAGTTTGTCCACCACAACTTGTTTGGAATTAACAAAAGCCACCGGTGTACAGGCTGTCACAAGCCTCTGAGAAGATCTGTATCATGACTGACTAATGCCAAAAGGACAGAAAACTACACATCAGGTCCATTCAACAGCTACGATCATAAAAGGTAGATAATAAGAGGTAGATGATTTCAGTGAATAGGTTTCCATCTTCTTCTGTTAAATTCCTCCACAGAAATAAATTAATTAAAAAAAAAAACAACCAAGAAATAAAAAATATTTCCAGCACCTCAGTGACATCCCTCCCTCCCCCCTGCGAAAAACCATACTTTTGATCATGAAAATTCTCTTCATACCATTACCATTTATAAGATGAAAAACAGATTTAGCCCAATTCTCCATGAAATGCAGTGACTGCAAACCCTCTCAGATTTTCCAGAAGTTCAGAATAATATGAATTCTGACTCATAGACTTCAGATTAGTACATTACCATTGGGTTGCTAAAAAAATCAAGAAGTGAAAGCAACAGCAGAAGCCAAGGGGAATACTACACCAAAATAAAGAGAACAAAAAATAAAGCCAAAAACAGAGGCTCAAGAAATCTGTTCGAGCAGCATGAGCAGAGACAACCCTGGACAGCTGACAGGTTGTACAGCAGATTGTCGGCACTGTGTTTTGATTTGACAGAGGGTAGGAACGAGAATTGTGACACAACAGACTCTCTGCAAATATTACATGCAAGGATTAGTGACTATAAAATTAAATCTAACAGGTTTCCAAGTACAGATGAGTAAGGCAGGGGAAATACTCAGCAGTGTCAGTCCTCTAAGGTGGGCTTCTTGATGAGAACATGGTTGTTTTCTCTCTTCAAGACTGACTAACAAATTATTTCAAATGGTCATTAATAAAGAACTTCACCTCCCCTTTACCATGTTGTAAGTAGTGCTTTCTCTTTTCATCTAATTATCAAAAGCATGCAACTCTTAGAGAGATATCCTCTCATGTTTTAGCTGATTGTGACAATGAAATATAGCAGCTGGCATTGAGCTGTTGTAGCATGAACACAACATCTTAACAGTACATCTCACCATGTTAGAACCTCATTTAAATACTATGTGAACAAACAAGAGACAAAAATTGTGTCCGCTTAGTAAACCTACATATGTAAAGCAGCTGCAGTGAAAAGAAGTGAATGCATTTCTTCAGGCTGAACAAGCCCAGCTCCCTCAGCCTGTCTTCAAAGGGGAGGTGCTCCAGTCCCTTGATCATCTTCGTGGCTCTCCTCCACCCTCTCCAACAGCTCTCTGTCTTTCTTGTACTGGGGGCTCCAGACCTGGACACAGTACTCCAGATGGGGACACCCAATACTTCAAAGTGAAGCTTTACAACAGCACAAGTGCAATGCTTTCAAGATCCAGTCTTCCTTCTCAGACTGCAAAGCCATGGAAGTGCTCCTACATCTGCTCCCAGATCTTTTCCACCACCCGCCACCACTTTTCAGTCTGAAATAGTCACAAATTCAGATAGAAGTTTATCTTTTAAATCAGTTTTTATCTTATTTATCCAAAAGCATTAAGTGGAAGATGCTGTAAATCACTTTGTTGTAGTGTTTGAGCACGTTTACAGTCAACATAGGATTGTTTTCAGCATGAAATAGAAGACAAGTTGAGTATTTTGACTTTCTGCACAACAAATAAAATCAAATATAAAGAAGAATTCATTAGGTAGAAAGTTACAAAGATGCAAAGAAATTGACATTAAGGTGAACTCCCACACCTCCCAAAATTCACACAGGAAGTGTGTAGCAATAACGTGTTTTACTACACAAGTACCTGCACAGAAACGTATGCATTCCTCATCACCAAAAAGAAAAAGATGTGTGAAATATTTCTGTCTACTTGGACTGTCAGTCTTTTCACAGAATAACCAAGTTCTGTTTCACAATTCTTTTTTACCCTGTAGATAAAACAAGTGACTGAAATTCAGTTAACACTTTCTCAGAGTCCCTCAAATAAAAGCAGATCTTTCTATAAAATACATAAAGGCAAGATAAAAAGCAAATCAAGATGCCAATATGCAGAGATAAAATAAAGGCAACCACAGACAACATTCTCTACTGATTGCCAAAGATGATGAAGCAAAAGCGAGGCAGAGGGAAGAATACTCTGCCAGACCCAAATATAAAGACCTTTAAAAGGAACAGAACTGCCTCAGGAGGAAAATTGCAACTACGTGCGCATATTTTAGAAACTTTACATCAGAGAACAGCAAGGAAAATAAAAGCTAGTAAAACAAAATAAGCTCAGCAAACAAGAAGCACAGCTAGCAACAATCACATCGCCTTTAAATGGATGCAGCATATTAATGCTAATGGAAGCATCATAACCAGTACTATAAAACTGCTGACAAGGGAGCACAACCCAAAGCTTTTACTGTGGAATACATCTATTTGAGCACTGTGAATGTACAATGTGCTTGTGAGCTCACAAACAGGTCTAAAGGCAGCTGGAAGGGAAGAAATACACACACACACACACACAGACTTTCTTTCTCTCACTCTGAACACTGGGAAGGTAAGAGCTTTCAGTAATGGCAAAGAGTGTAGGAGAATTGGAAGATGACTTGAAAGGACAACTTTGCAAGACAAATGTTAAGGAGAGACACAAACAGGGTACAACACTGAATTAACATCAAGTGCTGCAATGACAACACGGAGGAAGGCAGGGCTTAGTTGAGCTACAAAGAGAATATTACTCAAGACTAAAAAAAGGTCCAGGGCAATAGAGCAGAACAAACCGGGTGCACAACAAGCTGCTAAGAAATCCACTACTGAAAAAAAAAAGAAAAAAAAAAAAACAGCAACAACAACAAAACCAAAAAAAAAACAAAAACAAAAACAACAAAAAAAACCCACCTTCTTAAAAACTCACTCAAAAAGTCCTCCAAAAGTGCTGTTTTTCATAGAATAATGGGTAGAAAGTATATCTAAGAAACTCAAGCATCACTTATATTATTAAAGAATCTCTAAAGAGAACGACCGAACTATTTTACATGGGACAGGACAGTTCCACTGTCCAGTTGAGAAAGCTGACAATTGAAAACTAGGAACAGTGCATGGCAAGTATAAATGAAGATGTCTAAGTTATTTTGAATAGAGACACACTATTGAAATTTATCTGATAA
Source organism: Chrysolophus pictus (assembly GCA_037305975.1). Taxonomy (NCBI): domain Eukaryota; kingdom Metazoa; phylum Chordata; class Aves; order Galliformes; family Phasianidae; genus Chrysolophus; species Chrysolophus pictus. Next base: position 184,635,528 of record CM074576.1, read on the forward strand.
TGTAATCTGCGCATGCTTTCTATGTTATCTATTGCGGTATATTACTGATTAATTTTAGAGATATCCTTTGAGTGTGCATTACTGGTCTGATGAGTTTATGCGGTTTCTGCAGAGGGTTAATTTGTCACCTACATAGATAATAAAGGGATTTTAAATGGGAATTTTATTGACCTAATTACTAATAAAAGCTTCTTAGTGCTGCAAATGTACATTTTACTTTATAAACAACATAAGATGCATTCCAGGCTAATGGCACTAGAAGAGATAATACATTTAGAAAGTCTTTTTTTAAAAAACCAAATGATTTGTTAGACATGTAGTAACGTTTGCACAAAGGACTTCCCTAGTTATTAGATCATTGCTTCAGTACAAAAAGCTACCAAACTGCAAAATCTCTTGCAGCCATTTTTCTGTGCACTTGTGCAATACACAAAATCAACATTCTTAATATTTATATACACGTTCTGTTATGGGAAAAAAATAGGTTAATGAATTCATTTGAATTGATTTGTGAGCAAAATAACCTAACTACTACCACTGCATAAACTCCATCTGTTTCATGTTATTGTTGTATTTTCCTTTTCTAGTTTGTCATTTAAAAGAACCACAAACAAGTTTGTTATTCCTAAGAACAAATTCTGTTTGATGTATTCCATGGAAGCCTTTTATTTATCTTTAAAGTTTTATTTGCTGCACTGTTATGTGCACTACACAAGTGTTGTTTAATTTGTCATCTTTGCCACAACTTAAAACACAATGGTAAGATGTTATATTGCTTCTAAGGAACACAATTATTTACCTTTCCATAATCATCATAATATATGATACATACATTCAGTGAATAGAGAAAAGCAAACCAACCAACAAGATGAATTAACAGCCTGATAAGAAGAATTTAATTGAAAAGTTGTAATATTTTACCAGCATGTTGCCTATTAAATTAAAATAAATTAAAAATAGAACATCACTTTGCACTGGTTGTCAAAGTTCTCAGAATGACAGGAAAGTTCTGGAGTCCTAAATGTGCAATGCAACGATGTTCATGAGATGATGCCAGTTCACAGAATGAATGAGTATCTCTGGCTTCTCCTAAAACATGTTTCTCAAGTAGAGTAACTCATTTTGAATCAATTCTTCAGAGTTAACAACTGGAGTAATGTTCCACATATATACATAGGCACCGAGGCATAAAGAAATTTTGAACTTTCTTGAAAATTTAAATTGATCCTTTCTGGCTAATAAACTATCCACAACAGAAATATCCCAGCTGAATGCTCAGTGATTAAATGCTCAATTTCTGTATGTCATCTAAATATGTTACTTCATGTTATACAAAACAGAAATACCTCAGAATGATTGAAGCCTACAATTCTGGCTTAGTAAGAAGATCTGTAGTCATAAGTTTATTTGATTCAAGGACTGCAGAGCCAGCATGGGACAGGGATGAGTTCAAGAAAGACTGGGAACTAGTTGATCTTTGCCTCCTTCTTTCATCTTTCTGTCAGCTGACTGAGTGTAGACACAGCAGCTTTCAAATGAAGTCTCCTCAAAGCCTGTATTAAGGAATGTACGGCATGCAGTGGTTTTATTGCTGAGCGTTCATAGAATCAAAGAATGATTCCTAGAACATTCCTGCCACCTACTGAAAATGACAGCTTCCAATAAGTGCTTCATGTATGATGAGTATGTTACGTACCAGAAAGTGACCAAATAGCTAAAATAATCAGTAATAGCCTTCTCATATGCGAACACTGATTCTAGGATACTGCAGCAGCGCAAGGATGCTTACTGAAAAAGTCCAAATGCTGATTCTCTAAATCCAAGTCTGGGGGATAAATACTGGATAAGTACAACATACTTCACCTTCCAACTGCATGCCTACTAATTGCAGATAATAGCATAGATGCATTTCTTAATTTATGCATTTCAGCTATGCAAAGCAAAGTCCCCAGATCTACTGCACACTGTCTCCACAGCAGCAGCCTACTGTTGATGCTCAAACTAATGAGTACTGAGCAGTCCTGCCTTTCATTCTAATTCCAGCCCATGCTGAAATATGACCAAAAAAAAAAAAAAATCTGCCAAACTACTGTTAACAGTTCACTTTTAAGCTTTGAAAAGAATCTTTATATAGCACACACTTAAAATATATTCTTGTTCAATCTTTTCGTATACACTTAAACAGACTTAAATAATGAAATTTAACTTGATTTTTTCTATAGGCTATTCCAAGTATATTTGAATTTTTTCTTGTTTATGTAAGGTACAAGAGTATGTACTGCTTTATACTGAGAAATCATTATCAATAGTTAGATTTAATAAATATGCATATCTTCAGTTCCCAACTCTATTTAGGATTTAAAGATTTTACCAAGCATTGCATAACAAAAGTTGGAGAACACAGAAGCAGCAAAGCAGTAGCAGCAGATACAACTGTGGCTTGAGAAACCCTCACATCACCATCTATGGAAAAACCAACTCACAAACATTAGATTTTTATTTAAGTCATGCTGTGTTCTTTGTAAACTGCACTGAAATAAGAGAACGATATTTACGGATGTTGGAGTTTACAGTGCTTTGCGGGAAGTGGTTAAACAGTATTTCATACTTTTATGTTTCTCAGCCAAGGAGTATTACACAACATGGACAGCAATAATTTATGAGATGTATCTAAGACCACACTCCATTCTTTATGAGATGTCACACAACAACAGATTTAAGAGTGAGCAAGTACTTCACTGAACAGGTTTTGCAGAAAGAACAATGCAGTTATGATTTTTTTTATTATTATCATTATTTGCATAGTAATGGCAGTAGTAAAAAAATAAAAAAAATAAAAGAAATCAGGAGACTTCCAATACAGATATACAAAGTAAAACATGCTTCCTGCTTTGAAGAACTTTTAGCTCAAATAGGCAAAGATAGTTAAAAACATCTGAAGACAGAATAAAGGAAACATTTATCCTTTCTTAAAGCACTCCAAGTATATGTTAGGTTACATTATCCAGAAAATCATGGAATTTGAGACGGATTTTCCCAAATCTCAGCTATAGATCACAGTAATAGATAATACTTTATCCATCTGCAAGCAAAAAATGCATATAATTAAGAATACAATTCCTTGAAGAAGGGAAAAAAGATGAAGAAAGAGAGAAAAAAGGTAAAATTAGGGACACTAACACTAGCTCTCAGCAAAAAGCAAATGCTACAATCCAGAATCATGCTTAGAGCCGAATTCTTGTGCCACTGCCTTCAGCAAGATGAATTTCTTTCTATTCAGGTATCTCACAAGGAGAGATGCACGAGATGCATGTGGAGGAATCTACATAGAGTAAATCAATCTGACAGACAGTATCAAAGTACATACTTAAGAATTCATGGGCTTTTTGTGATCAGTATTATGTAACACAGACTGCACTTCAACTCGTCGAGTGGTTCAACTTGAGGTATAACTAGCTGTAGGTTTCCCTCTCAGCTTTCCACACACAGAAGTTAGGATTTAAAGAAAAAACGTCACCAGCCAAATCTTAACGCTGCACCAAAAATGAAAAATTAAAACCAAAAAGTGTAAGATATTACTCTAAGCCATTTGAAATGCAGGACATACAAAAAAGATATTAAATTCATAATGACTATATAGTATCTTCCTCAGAAAATGAGTTATGCACAGGGCTTGATTAAAAATTCATTACATTGGCCTCCAAATTGTTGTGTTGCTTTTACGTGAGGTGACAAAAGGAACTTATAACTATTGCTGCTTTCCCACCACAGAAGAGAACAGATACCAAAGTCCTTTTTGAATGTTTTTCCAATGCCAAGAGGATCATCAAAATGATCAGAATCTACATGATCAAGAATCAAATTTAATTACTGGGAGAGCAGCAGAACACGAAAGTCCTAACGCCACCGAAAATCAACTAAGATAGAAAACTATCTCAGAGTGTTAAGGGGAATCGTGATGGGGATCATGGTCACTCTTGCAGTTATCTGGTGCAGAAAAATCTAATCAGTTACCAGCTAGCAAGATGTGCATTATGGCCCTCGGGTAAATAATTAAAAAGCAGTCCACAACAGGTAGGACTGAGAGAAACAGGAGGAGAAAACACTCCTCTCCCTCAGGTGTACCATTTGCAATTAAAATCCACGTAGCCTATGAGTCAAAGATACAATCCTTGAAATACAACTACACCTTCACTTACTTTTGTGACTAGCCTCCATGAAAATTATTTTCAGAATGAGATTCTGAGTGGAGAATTTGATGCCGTGTGTTTTTGTACAGGGCTCAACTTCTACTTCGAACATCTACAGATCACATCCTTCAATATTAAGGAAGGGGAAAAAAAAAAAAAAGAGATGACCACAGCACTTACACTTCAGTAAAAATACTATTTTTAACTCTGCAAAAACAACTTTTATTACCTTACCCATTCTAATCAATTCTTCCCTAATCAGAACAGGTCTGAAAAGCTCCTGGCAAACTCTTGCATACATTTCCTCCAGTATATGGGGTAACAACTCGAGTATTGGACCTTGCCCCAGGAGCAACACACATAATAGCACCATATGAAGTGCCAGTAATCTTATCTGCTAGTAGAACATAATACAAAAATAAGATTTTTCAGCTTGCATGAGGTTACACACCATTCCATAACACTTTACCTCCTAGCACAAGTTTTGCATCTTCCACCTCCCTCCCCCTCCAAATACAAGTTAATCTGTCCCACATTGCCCAGACTTAAACGTTCTTCCTAGAATCCAACTACACACACATACCTTCCGTATCTCCAAAAGGACACCTCCTATTGACTCGTCATGTTAATTGAGACTCTTTACTTCCTCCCAAGCAAGTTTCAAGTACACCTTACTTTCTCTTCCTGCATCAACCCACACCAGAGCAACAGAGGATCATAGGGACTGGGTAGTGATAAAACTAACAAAAAGAATCAATCTGTTTAGCCAAATCCACTAACACAGAGTCCAGTAATTAATGAGCCTTCTACACCTTTACACTTACAGACTGAGAGAAGAAACTGCCTCTCAACTGCAGCTGGCATACTGATTAGACTCCCACCCAGGAATAACGATAACTGAAAGGTCAACTAGCAGGTAGGGAATTCCCTAGTGCTAATTAAGGTGTTAATGAAGGTAGGTTCACTGCAGACTCATCTATGGCTTGGTTTGGGCTATCTCCTCACGTTCCTAAATGCCAAGTTCAGAAGGTCAGCTTAAAGCTTATGTTGCTGATTATGAAAATGCATTTCATAATCATTTCATGTATATTAAAGGGAAAACTAAGTGCAATTCTATTCTGTCTTAGTTGAGAGGTAAGGCAATAAAGCCTCCTTGAAGTTCTGGATAGTGATTTACTCTGTTTTCAAACAAAAATTTGAATTCATTATCTATTCCACTAGATATCCTGAAAATTCCTTACATGCTTAAACCTATTCACTTATGTATTCCTGGGCATGATGATTTGATGATGTTGGCATTACTACATTTGGTAATTGATACAATATTTTATGCAACCAGGTATTCCCTGGAAAGTCGCTCCAGGGATATTCTGAGTGTGCCTTGAAGTGGGGCAGTTACTCTAAGGAGCCATTCATAAGTCTTGAAGTCATAAGAGAAAGCATGCAGAAAGAAGCCTGTCTTATGGTGTTACTCTGGGCATACGGCTTTGGTGAAAAAGGGGAAATCTAGATTTTTTTTTAGACTTTTCTTCCTGGATCAGTTTGATTTTGTTGTGGTTTTGGTTTTTTTTTTTTTAATACAGTAATTACATAGGGTGAAACACAGGTGGCAGGGGGCAAAAGCTAGAACTTTAATGCACAGAGTAGTGCAGGGCCCTGCAGAGTGATTTAAAGATTGTTAAAATTTGCTGTCTTTTTTCATGGGCTCTTTAAAATTCCATATCTCCCTACAGTCTGAAAAGCATCCTTATTAAAATGTAAGAGGTAGTCGCTGGTGCACTGCTGCCCACCTCCAAAAGGAATTGAGCAGGTTGGATACCAAATGCATTTCTCTAACGTTTGTTTTCCTCTGTTTTCAATGAAGGCAGTTGGTACCTGATCTGATTCAGTAAGTCTCAAGGTGCTGAAAAATCCCATGCAGTCAAAGGAGAGTAATGAGTATTTAAATGAGACAGGCTGGATCCTGTACATCTTCAGAAGTGTGCCTGTTGAAAGCATAGGGGAAAAGACAAAATTATGGTGGGCAGACAGCACTACTCACTGTGGAACCAGGAACTTACACTCAGAGTGAAGCAGATGGCTATTAAAATTAGCAGACTGGATTCTGAATTACATTAGGGAATTAGCAGTTTTATCAATGACTCATTTAAAACAAGTAAGCTTCAAAATGAAAATGAAGTGTAATTATTTTGAGTTATCTCTTGAAGTAAGGAAGTAACAAAACGTTGTAGTAAAATTGTACAGTGATTTACTGTAATAAAAAAAAAAGTATTCACATCAGATCAATCAAGCTGTTATGGCGAGTGAAATATCTAAGATGAAATCATTTTACAGGAGAATTAAATCATTTCTGCTAACTTATGAAAATCATGCACACATTGCAGAAATTAATCATTACTTCAGGGCTGAAGAATAGTAATAAAACAGGAAAAGGTATGCATGTGACAAACAAAAATATCCTTCTGAACTAGGAAAAATTTCTGCAGGAAAAGTGAGATGCTATGATATTTGGACACAGAAAGAAATTTCTCCTCCAGGGCTTGTAGTTGTATAGCTTGCATACTGAGGGGCAGTAATGTATTTTATGAAGCATTTGGAACTGGTTATTGGAAAATGCTGAACCAGGTGAGTGGCTGCACTGTTGTGGTGGCTGTGGATTTTTGAGTTGTGAATGAGTGTCAGACAGATTCAGCCACTGTCTCACTTCCAGAATGCTGAATTGGAGGGAGGACTGGCTATCAGTAGTTTATTTGTATGTATGCGTGAAGAGAGGAGAAAGTGAGGAGGTGGTACTTTGATACGTAATTAACTGAAAATCATCATACTCATGATAAAAAACAGCTGATTTTATTAGATATCCAGATCCTGCCAAACTTCCTACATAGCTTTTCACTGTTGACAGCCTCCTTTCCTTCAGGCATCCTAAAAGAGACCCCATTGAGAAAAGATCTGACAGAGGAGGTTGGTGATGTCGTTCTGCAGGTCCAGGTGAAGAGGGCATGCCATGTGCTAAGATGGGGATGGAAATCAGTCTGAGGCAGAGAAAGCAAAGCACATGTCAAGCCTGACCTGGCTGACAGGTGGGTGGATGAGTCAGAGGCTGAAAGGGAGCTCTGTGTAAGCTGAACTAGCAGCTTTCCATCTGCTGGTAGTGCTTTTACATTCACAGCCCTCCTAGGTGCCTTGTGGAAGGTGATGCGCTCAGGAGCCTGTGTGCTACAGAATACATTTCATAAACACACAAGTAAAGCTATCAATTTATTTATGAGCATTTCTGTTCCTTCTCTCCCCTTAATTTATGGCTTTGTGCATGTTTTGATCCTTTGGGCATAGTTCAGTTTCCCTGCACAGTCAGTTCCTTGCTTGCCAGGGTCTCAGAGGGCACAAGATGCACGTCAAGTCAGCTTGCCTATGCTCTGCTCTGCCACAGCGGGACACAGCTAGCAGATTCAAACATCATGCCAAAATCTCTACCAAGAGCAGACTCTGCAGTGTTGATACATGAATACAAATGGTGGGCAGCAGCTCCAGGCAGTCCAGCATAAGATGCTGAGCCTTGCACCCACCCCTGTGAAGCTTTAAAGCCCACACCTAGCAAAGTCAATGGGAATACTGCCTTTCACAGCAATGAGTGAATGATCAAACAGAGAGAGAGCAGAGGGGAAGAAAACCTTGAAAATAAACAAGAAGACTCATAGGGGGGTTATTAGCAGGTGTAGTAATTTATTCTCCTTCTAACTGTTTTTAATATGGATTAGACTTCCAACTGACGACATTCTTTTAACCCAAGTTGGCAAAATAGACCACCAGCTGTGGGAAAAGAACTTACAAGTAGAAAACATCTAAAATATTTATAATGATTTTTTTTTTATATTTAAGGATGAACAAAATAATACAAAAAATGTAAACAGTAAAAGAATCCATTCATATAGAACATTCAGCTTCGCTGCATGCTATCCTAACATAAGAACAGTATATGTTTTTTCTGTAAATTTATACAAAAGACAAAAAATTCCCATTATTTGCTGGGAACTTCATGGATTGGATCCATACTTAGGAAGGATAGCATTATTCAAGTTAGGGTCACATCCGAAAAGGGCTGAAGACAAGAACTGTAATCCAGGTTCGTGTTCTCAGTTTTAGCAGCACTTCCTACTCTTCCTACATCTAGAAGGCCCAGCCCAAGTAAAAGCTTAGAATCATAGAATCATAGCATTGCTGATGTTGGAAAAGATCTTCAAGATCATCAACTCCAACCACAACATAACCATATTACCCTAACTCTAACAACCCACCACTAAATCATGTTCAATATGATGATGAGCAGCACATCCAAACGGTTTTTAAATGCATTCAGGGATAGTGACTCAACCAGCTCCGTGGGGAGTCTATTGCAGCGCTTAACAACCCTTTCTACAAAGTTTTTCCTGATATCCAACCTAAGCCTCTCCTGACACAACGTGAGGCCATTTCCCCTCATCCTGTCGCCAGTGAAAAGAGACCAACCCTGCTCTCACGGCCAAGCAGGAACTCTGCAAGTCCATTGAGCTTGACGTGAATAAGAATCCACTGAACACTCTTCAGTGCTGCATTCAGGTATGAGGGTGCTATGAGGAATTTCACAAAGCACAGAGCTTTGCTGTCTCTGTTAGGGGTCACAAGCTTGAAATGTGCAAGGTAATGATTTCACCAGCTGGAAGACACACCTGTTAGATTCCAATTTATGCATGGGAATCATATACAGAAAGAAAAAGATGACTTTGGGTTCAATTCAACTGTTCCAGAAAACAAAAATCTGGAACTGGTTAGTACAGGGAGAGGGTAACAGCCTTTGCTCTATGGATGAAGGCATACCACAACTGGATCAAATGACAGTGATTAGTTCTTGCCGTAGAGCAGCTCATTTGTGCTGACTTTTCACTTAGCCTCAAGTTTTCAAGCTGCCTCATTAAGCTTCCAGTTTCTCTATTCCATTTCCAGGAGCTTAGGTACCCAGCTCTCACTGCTATTTTTTTAGTGGATCAATATGTACATAGCAACCAGTGACACACCAGCTTGTAGATAAGTACTTTATAAACCCTAGTACTAACCTTATTTAGTAATACCTTTCTTAAATATGTAGGTTTCATTGAACTGTTTTAATGTAGTTATGTCCTTCATGTAAATAAAACACTTTTCCATTCCTTTCCTCTACGGAACAAATTAGATTTTTTTTTATCATCTCATTACAACATCTGTTCAGCAGAGTCAAGTCCAATACAGTTCTGAGGTCAGTCCCTGCAGCCTGAGAAAACAGAAAATATTATTATCCTAATTTAGCAGTGATAAAGTACTGAGGCCAGCAGTTCATGTTCTGAATTCCCCAATGTGCTCAAAATTCTTTGATTTTGGTTAGTTGCACAGCCATGGAACGATGTCATTCTGTAGAGGAGAATTCAGATAGGGTGGAAATAATCTGATTTTGGAAGACTCACGCTAACGTGAAGGCAACCAAGAAGCTTGTGCAAAGGATCTAGTGTAGTATCAGTTTCAGACACAACCCTATGAGATATCATTTAGGCTCTTACCCTGCAAACAACTATATATGTGTTGAATTTTAATCATGCAACCTTTCAAAAATCCACATTAAAAGAAAACAATGTGCTGAAAGCCCAGTACTGTTCAGTATGAAAGAATTATTAATTATGTGAGAACAGAACTATACATTTACGAGCGCAGTTTACCAGCATGCTCTCTATTAGCTCATGATTTGCTTACAAACAACTGTCTCTTCCAGATTTGTTCAGGATGGAAGGGAACTCTGGTAGTCATCCACCCTCTCTGCTCAAGGAGGGACAACAAAAGCGGATAGCCCAGGGCAATGTGGAATATCTCCACAGATGAAAGATCTCAAAAGACATTCTAAAGAAGACCCAAAGTGTATTTTGAGATCTCATATATATCATGTATATATACCATGTATATATACCATGACCAATGCGCCGCATGAGACTATTCATTGGTTTACAGTTAAGTATATTCATGTATGTACATTTCAAATAGAAAATATGATTAGAAGACATTTTAATTTCCTTTTGCTCATATAAACTTGAGTGTAATTACCTAAAAGGTTTCTAGAAACCTGCCTGTGCTCCTGAAGGTGCAGGAGCTCCATCAGCGAACCTCTCTCTTCTGGATGTTTCATGTCATGGAATCGACATCTTTTAGGTCATCAGGGATATGTGTACAAATTTTTCAGTACTTGAGCTAGACTTTCAATACATGAAGAATAATTGTTCTTTAATACAGTAGAAATTGCAGAAGCGCTAATTCTAGCTTTAAGAATTCACATCTCCATAGGCTGGAACTTTCTTGCCTCAGAAAAAAAGCCCTAACAATAAAAAAACACAAACACTAAAAACAAATTTTCAAGATGAAACCAATGAACAGAAGGAAAAAAAAAAAAAAAAAAAAAAAAAAGGACCTATGAAAACCAAATGCAGTTTTCTTTCAGATAAGCAGCATTAAACTATCACATTTTTGCTCAGTGTTTAAACTCTTACACTATAAGATTTTATGCCAAACTGAAGCATGTGTCCTATGAAAAGTTGACCCAGAAGACACCACTTAAGTCCTAACACTCTGCCGTTGTTTGTGTTTGAATGTTGCAGGGCACTGGCACACTCAATTGCAACTTCCAGCGTTTGAACATTCAGCAGCATGCTCAGGCAAACAGCTGTGCTTTAGATTAGCACTACCCTCACCTTCTACAGCCTAAGTAACTCCACCAACACCACAGAAGTTAACCTGAAACTGTTAAAGGTGCTTTTGACAACTGTGGTTATCTAACACCATTTCTTTCTTGTGATCAAAGCAGCTAACAAATCAGCAACATCAAACATTATTGCTAAGTACTGCTTCAAATACTGGGCTAACATATTTTAATATATTGCCTCTCTACATTATAATTTTAAGATCTTGCAGATCCTGCATGATTTACGTGAACTACAGAAAATATCAAGTATTCAGAGCTTTGTTTATCGTCTTCCCAAATTCATACTAATTTCAATACTAATTGAATATGAGTATGTATTCACTAAGGCTCATAGTGCCTTACACTGAACCTCATTACTTCACTAAAACGCTCTGATTAACTGAAGCATGTTTTTATAAATCCATTTATGAAAGAATACCTGAATGATGAGTAATACCACTGCAATCTCATTTCTGGTAAAAATTCTCTACAAATTAAATACAGCCGAGATGGACACAAGTTATGGGCATCTTATGCAAAGACATTTATTCATCACTCAGGTCCTCAGTTTTGTACATTTTTTAATAGGAATTGTATTTTCAGTTCCTTAGGTAGGACTTCATGACAGAGAAAGCTGAGAACAATCTCAACAATGAATACTTCAAGTCAGACTTTCTTTCTTGTTTGAAAATTCTTTATGGAAAGGCAAATTATCCTTTCCAGAAAATATGCTATTAGTTTAACCAAAGGCAGAATGTTTATTTAAAATAATATCTGGCTAAGAATAAAACACATTTTAGAAAAAAAAAAATAGATTTGTATATTTAATTAATGTAAGATTATACTGGCTTCTTAAAAGATCAAGATTAAGGATATATCTATGCAGTTAGAACTTAAAACTTATCATCATAATTGTTTCTTTTATGCAAAATGCCTTTGATAAAGGCTTGACAAAGTCTTTGCTTCAATGCTGCTCTGTGGGAAGCCACGAGTTATTTTTATTTATTTATTTTTGAAGCCAGCAGTAGCAGCTGTATTATTTCCAAGTATGTCACCTCATAAAGAGACCAGGCATTTTTCTTTCATGCTGACCATAAGCACCATAATGAATGTGATACTGAATGAGCAAGTAAGGAAAAGTCTGACAGCAGTTCTCAGAATATCAAGAAACTGAACAAAGATTAAGTTTCCAAAGAGATAAGCCGTTCATCATATGCAGGCAACTTTAAGCTTTGATCCCTGTATTTATACAGCTCATTACTTTTTCACAGGAAGCAAAATGTTCTTGTTCCACAGCTGCATCAAGTTTTTGAGAATTTAGCAGCGTATGTATTAATCATTGCATTCTCTTCATTTTTTAAAAGAGACTGTGTAATACAAAGGAAGACAACACGTTTTATTCACCAGCAAAAAGCAACAGCTCAGTTTCGCAGCATTAACTTTGACAAATACTCATTAAGCCACAACCTACCAGGACAAAAAGAGGAAACAGCTCCAATTTAAATAAATTCATTTTCAAAACTATTTGTCATTAATCTCCTCGCATGTAGGCGTATTTTAAACATAAAGGTATTCATTGCTTCCATGTCTGGTACTATTTTGGTTTCATGCTTTCTTAGAATAACCACTTTGTATTTATGCAAACACTATCTTCATGCTGCTTTCCAGTTACTCTAAGTCTCCTGAAATGTGTTGTTAGAGATACAGCGTGCACTTTTTAAAAGCACTATTAAGAGTCAAGACCTTGGCTCTTACTGAATTTTAATTGTAGATGTAATTTTACCTTCTCATATCCCTTCAGAACCAATCATTTTATAGAAAAAGAGCAAATCTATTCTCTACTAAGTTACTTTATCTGCGACATATTAATTGTAACTATAATAGATTTCCTTATTACGAAACCTATCATATAACACAATGTACTTTGTAATTAATGCAATGGAATCTTATGTCAGAGGCTAGAAATTTGACCAGCTAGATAGGTTTCTGTTTCTGTGTAAAGCACTGCTTTGCTGCACAGCTTATTTACATTTTATGTTGTTCAATTAACTCAAACCCTAAAATAAATTTTAAAAAATGTTACTGTGAAGAAAAAAAATAAAATAAATTTTGGATACATTTGCACAAAACTTGAGCCCCCAGACAGAATAATCATAGAATCATAGAATCATAGAGTCATAGAATCATAGAATGGCCTGGGTTGAAAAAGACCTCAAAGATCATCTAGTTTCAACCCCCCTGCTATGTGCAAGGTCGCCAACCAGCAGACCAGGCTGCCCAGAGCCACATCCAGCCTGGCCTTGAATGCCTCCAGGGATGGGGCATCCACAACCTCCTTGGGCATCCTGTTCCAGTGCGTTGCCACCCTCTGTGTGAAAAACTTTCTCCTAATATTTAAGCTAAATCTTCCTTGTCTCAGTTTAAGACCATTCTCCCTTGTCCTATCACTATCCACCCTCATAAACAGCTGTTGCCCCTCGTTTTTATGCTACCACTGCATAAAAACTAATGTTAATTCTCCTTTTCTAACTCTTGGTGTTTTCCTCCCTTTGAACAGTATTTTCTTTTTTGCAAATACTGTATGGTTCTTCAAAACCATTTAGCCTAAGAAAAAACAATGTAATTTCTCTTTGCACAAGATCTATGAATCTGACCACGAAAAAATGCTTCTGCTAGCAGAGATCAAACAGCCCCAGATCTTTCAGGCTCTGCTCACACAAGACATGCTCCAAGCCCATATTCAGTGGCTCTTTCCTGGACTAGCTGGAGTAAACCCATGTCCTTCTTGTACTGGGCAGTCCAGCTCCAGACACAGCGTATGTCACTGTAATGTACTAGTTTCCAAACAGTAGAACTTCTTAAATAGTTTGGGATAGTATAGTTATACCTTCCTTTATCGCCTTCAAATTAATTTTCACGAAAAGCTTTATCTTTAACTACCCTTTTATAGATGAAACACCTCGTAAAAAATCAATGGGTGTTTAAGGTGTGGATCAATGGTATAATACGGCATTTAGTCTTTATGTGAGAACAAACTGCTCTAATTGGCAACTCATTAATTCTTAGGATCTCTTCTTGGCAGGTTTGATTAATGCAGACTCTCTGTCCTTCATATTTGTACATTAGAGTCCTTGACTTTGTGAACAACTTTTTCTCTGCTGCCTCCCCAGCTTTGGCCATTAAATCTACTTCAATGATACTACAAAGCAATAATGAAAAATCACAGAATCACAGAATGGCCAGGGTTGGAAGGGACCTCAAGGATCATGAATCTCCAACCCCCCTGCCACATGCAGGGCCACCAACTTCCCCATTTAATACTAGACCAGGCTGCCCAGGGCCCCATCTAATCTGGCCGTGAACACCTCCAGTGTCGGGGCATCCACAACCTCTCTGCGCAGCACTTCATCATTCTCTCTGTAAAGAACTTCCCCCTGATGTCCAACCTAAATCTCCCCTCCCTCAACTTAAAACCATTTCCCCTTGTCCTGCAGTTATCTACCCTTTCAAAGAGTTGATTCCCCTCCTGTTTGTAGGCTCCCTTTAGGTACTGAAAGACTGCAATGAGGTCACCCCGCAGCCTTCTTTTCTCCATGCTGAACAAGCCCAGCTCCCTCAGCCTGTCTTCATAGGGGAGGTGCTCCAGCCCTCTGATCATCTTTGTGGCTCTCCTCTGGACCCTCTCCAACAGCTCTCTGTCTTTCTTGTACTGGGGGCTCCAGACCTGGACACAGTACTCCAGATGAGGCCTCACAAGAGCAGAGTAGAATATTACTGTGGATTTAACACCTTGCCATGGAATTTTTCTGTATGGAAAATTCAGATGGAGTCAGTGGATGTTCTGGGATCAGGCTGACTGTAAGCTGTTTAGCCTCATGGTAAGGAAAATATTGTTAGGGAAGGATTTAGATAAGAAGGAAACTGCAAGAAAAAAAAAGATTATTCAAATGTAAAAGAGAAGTAACAGCAAAGGACCCTCTAAAACTCCCTAACCACATTCCCAGCAACGTTAGTTTACCTAGTTGAAAAAGGAACACAAATTTCAGTCATTTCTTACATTACCTTTCATTGGTCTCTGTGTCCTCATATGAAATACTATAGTGGTCCTACAGAAAATTAACAGACTTTTTAAAAATCTTTTTTACATTCAAACATTCTTCTATCTAAATAAAGCCCCATATCTCTAACAATGGGTTAGTAAAAACAGCAACAGTAAGAATAAATTACATTACTTTAAAGAATTTTAAGAAAATCATACACATTAAAAAATACTTCAGAATGACTGCTAACTGAAAATCAAAGGGCAGATTATATTAGATAATTAGGCCATAAAGGTAGCAGAAGATCCTAAATAAAACTGGAGGGACAGCAAGTCCTAGTTACACAAGTCCATGGGAATTCTTCAAACAGGTGATGATCTGTGAGTCATCTCTAGGTAGATTTTAAATCTATTTGCACAGAAGCTGCTCTCCCGAAGAGATGGAGCAGTAAATATTTCTTGGAGATGAAATTAGCAGCTCTCTCATAGATCACCTTCTTGAAGCAAGCTGGAAATTTATTAAAAATATTTACTCATACCAGGGATGCACCTATATGTATTTAGAGCTGTGAACCTGTATAGGAAAAAGATTAAATCCACAAGTTTTGCAATCATATTAAATATATGACAGGAAATAAGCAAGGACTATCACGAACAGTGTGAAGAGTGTAGCAGGAGATATTCATGATTAGCTTCATAAGCAGCCAATACTTGCTGCTCTACTGTGAATGCATGGTAGCACACTGAAAAATCCTGAGGAAGGATTTGAATGAGGACAACATAGTGGCTAGGCAGACATTCATCAATGAAACCGATCAATAAATGTTATTCAGTTTATTTCTTCCCTTCGGCAGCGGAGTTTTGAGCATGCAGCAAAGGGATCCTTAATAGGTCTCTGATAAAATCAGCAGCCCTTTCCTTAACCAAGAACAGGTGCTGCATGTTGCCTTCTGAGAAGCTTCCAGAGTGCTGGACAAACACTGGGCATATGTTTCATAAATAAGCAACAGGCATACAGAAAATTTATTTGCAATATGCTGTAGTCACCAGGTAGTGAGGATATAATGAGATTTGGTGATAAAAGTGCTTTGACAGGGCAGGAAAACAGATGTATTAAAATTACAACCTTGAATATAAAAATAAATCAGATATGACAACAGAGGATTTTATACCGTTTGGGAATTGATGCAACATGCAGTAAGAATTTCTGTAAAACAGACCCCACCAAATCTCAGGATACCACATCATGCAGGCATGAGCAACAGCAAGGGAGTTTTAAGCTGGGGCAGCTATCAGCTACTCTGCACTGCCATGAAGGCAGGAAGTTCAGAATAATTATGTGAATCTTAGGGCTGGGCAGCTTAAAGTCTACCTGTTACTACCAGTATCTATTTACAGAAAGACTGCTACAGCAGGCTATGAAACAGATGGATAAATTCTTCCACAGCTTAGTGCTCAACACCAAGCATCTTATTTTGAAAGCACATGTAGAACACAGGAAAGATTTACCTTGGCTTACCCTCAGTTCTCAAGAAAACAAAGAATTGTACAAGGATGCTGTATGATAAATACTAGGGTTTTTATCCTTTCCAGTGTCTATTATTGGAAATTGGTCTACCTAGAAACTGCAGTAAAAAGAGATATGAAGTCACACAGTATTTGGAAGTCTACATTTTGAACTAGGATTAAGAAAGAAAAAGCTAGATAAAATTCAATTAGCTCGTGTTATGTATCTGGTCGCACAATGTGATGGTCCACATTAGCTCTAACCCTCTTACCTCTTTTAAAATAATTATCACTTGACCTATCTCAAGCATTTTTCCAAAGAGGTACAGCATCTATTTAGGTAATGTTTCTCATCTTTTATCACCTAGTGAAGATGTCAAAATCTTTTAAAGCAACACCTGATCCTTTCCATACTGGTTCTCCCATTAGCAGCAAGGTAGATGAGCAGGGGAACCAAGACTGCCTCTTAGGGTGGACACTGTAGATCTACACACAGATGAAACAGCACATCAGTAGTCAGAGAGTGGTCAGTGAGGCAGAGGAACTTTTACAGCAGAAGTATATATTCACATCTAGCTATCAAATAAGCAGAGAATGAATGACAAAATCAATAGTCTCTGATGAACTCTGATGAGACTAAGTCACTAAAAGTGCTCCAGGTGTTAAATGGTAATGCAGTGGGAATGGAAAATAACCAAACAGGACTGGAAGGCAACCAGTCTACCCATTGTTTAGGATCAAAGGATCAGGAGTAAGTAAGATAAGCAAAATCAATTAGCAGGTCTTACACTGGAGAATCAGGAGTTTGTATAATATTGGTATGGACAGATCAGTAGATGTTCGCTCAACTAAATGAAAGATGCATTAGGGCAGAAGGAAAAAGCAGCACACACTAAAAGCAGGAGAAACCACAAAGGGCTGTTAGGCCACCAACCCAAAATGGGAGATTAAGACTTAATTCCTAGGGTAGAGTATTTACTGCTGTCACACAGAATCAGATTATTTTTGTAAATAGCACAATAACTGAAATGATTGCTAACAGGGATGCAGTATCTGTGTGAAAGCTGACAGAGGGAGCACAAGCTGTGGAGAAGCTATAAAGTTATAAAAAGGCACTGAGAAGTTCCAGCCTCTCACTAAGCAAAAACAATGCCAGTAGAAACTATAGCATCTTGGTATATAGCATCTCTTCGATAAACACTGTTTGGCCTCACAGACACAGAAACTGCTCACTGCTACACAGCACTCTCACAGGGAACACCTTACATAGTCAAATTGTAACATTCTTAGTTTTAAAAGCAACACAGACAAACAGAAATCCATCAACAGCAATTATTTTCCGCTTGATAAATGGTGCATATGAAGGCAAACCCAATAGTGACATCAATGTCAAAGATAACACTGTACTTCCTGATTATACCCATATTTTTGAGTTTAGAATGAAATAATACCCTTAATTAAAATGATTAAAACCTCAACTCAGGGTTGTGGTACTGCATAAATGAACATTATGATTACAGTTATTGGAGAGCTGCCAATTCTTAAAAGCATCAGAAGTTTGACAATATTTTTTTTCCTTATGAAAGAATTAGTCCGCACTACACGCAGCTAAAATCCAGAGTACTCACAGAGTAGCACATACTTGAAAGCTGTTAGAACAAACCTCAATATTGAAATTATCACTTGCAATGTTGAGCAATTACAACTGCCATGCATTTCTATTTCTGCTGACTGTGAGTCAAAAGAGCACCATCACGTCTGCCAAAATGAATGCAAATTTTTATTCATGCTGGATAAGCCTCCAGTAGATGTTAACAAAGGCTGATTTCCTCCCTTACACCTTTCTCTGCTCCTTGATTCTTTATTTTTCTGATCCTTTTTTATTGCCCAGTACCTTTCCATTATTCAACACAGAGTCACCAGCACCACTGCAGTCTTGCTGCAGTTCTCCTCCCTAGATTGGTGCAGACAGATACTATCTCTGCAGCTGGTCACAGGGGAATTGATGAGATCCTGGCATCAGGGATGTTAAGAGCAGAATTCCAACTGACTCAGCGGAAGGCAGAGTTTTATGCAAGGTCTCTGAATGGCTCCCAAATTATTAAAATTTTTACAGTTGTAATAATCATCTGGATGAAGTGTATCCAATATCCTTAAAAAGTCACTGAGAACAAACCTTTTCTACGATGTAATAAGTAATCATTAAGAGCTGCAGTAGCTGTTAATGAGTTGCGCTAAATAATTAATACTTCCAATATCTTTGTGAGTGAGATCGTTAAGCCATTCATTTCAGAGTTGGAAAACTCACCTATATAGACTGCATTACTGATATTGTCCAGCCACAAAGCAAACCAAAGGAAGGGCGAGGACTATGTTAAATAGCAGAAGCTGCCTCTTCCAGGACCATGGGGCAAAGCACAACCTCCACGGGAGTGCTCTGGTAACAAAACAAAAGGTTGCAACAACCAGGGCTGTTCTTCCAGTGTGAAGATGGTAGGGAAAGAAAGAAATAAGAATTAACCACTTAAACAGGACAAATTCACTGATGTTCTGAGAAGCTGAGTTGGAGACAACAGACGTAAAGGTCTGAAGATAAATAAGAAGAGAAGGGAAAGGTAACTGCATTTGGAAATTTGGGAGAAAGGCAGGAAAAAAGGTCTATCGTGTAAGGGAGAAGAGAAGCTATGCAAAAGTCGAAGGTGAATACAGAAATATAATCTAAGTAGCAGTAATGGTGAAGAATAATTGAAAGAAAACTTTGTGGACAGACCTAGAAGACAATATTTAGAAAGCAGTCCTTTGTATATATATTTACATATACATATTTTGGAGACAATAGTGAGGTAAAAAAAAAAAAAAAAAATCCCTGTAGACGAGTTTCCAGTGGCAGTTCATATGTACAAATAAAAAATGAAACTGTCACTGAGATGTACTATTCTCTGAAAGAACCACTACAACATATAAGCTACACATAACAAGATTTTAAACACATAAAAACTTCACTCTCTTACTAACATCTACAGCTTCATACAAACACTTGATATAACATAAAAACCTTTTTTTCTTGGTGAAGTTGAGGTTGTTCAACCTAGAGAGAAGGCTTTGGGGAGACCTTAGAGCAGCATTCCAGTACCTACAGGAAGACTACAGGAAAGCTGAAGAGAGACTCTTTATCAGACAGTGAAGTGATACGACAAGGGGCAATGGTTTTAAACTAAAAGAGAGTAGAGTCAGATTAAACATTAGGAAGAAATTCTTTACTATGCGGGTGGTCAGGCACTGTAACAGGTTGCCCAAAGAAGCTGTGGATGGCTCATCCTTTGAGGTGATCAAAACCAGGTTGGAAAGGGTTTGGGCTACCTGATCTAGTGGAAGATGTCCCTTGCCCATGGCAGAGGAATTATATGGTCTCTAAGGCTCATTCCATTCCATTCCTTTCAAGATCACAAGAATTAGTGATCTCAAATATTGTTTGGATCAGATCAATTCAAAATGTCACAGGAAAATTTTTATTTACTAGCAGGGAAAAAAAAACTGATAAAGTTTTATGTACCATGTGAGGAAAAATAATTTGTAGCTATGTTACAGGAGTAGGGCATTCAATTTGCTGCAGTTTATAATGAACGCAGTGCATGTTGGTTTGTTCATCTATGATATTAACCAAAGGCTGGTACTTTTCTGCCCTTTCATTCACAGAACAGAGTACAGTCATACTGGATGAAAAAGAGAAGGCCTAAGTGTTCTTAGCCTTACACTTGCTATTCAGGAAACTATTTGCTGATCAGAACTGGTACTACTAGCAAAACTAGCACCAGTCAGCATTATTCAATTACTTTTTAAGGAAAAGTGCAACAAAATATATATGATTTAACATATAAAATAAAATAGGTCTCTTTCAGTGAGATGCACAGTGCAGACTGAATTCAACTCACAGAATAAGATACTTAAAGTGAACTGAAGCCATGGCTTACACGTAGACTCCTGATGTCACTTACATGTGCTACAGTAAATCCGCTTGTCCTTCAGGTACCAGTCTAGAATGCAGGGGTTATCTCAGAGCCCACACAGGTATCCCCGATGTCTCAGATATTTCAAGGTAACCTCAGTGGCTCTGACTACCTATGTGTGGTCAACTGAATCAACAATACTTTTACAGTCAGTAGTGATTTTAATCAAAATAGTCAGTGGAGAGCTAGACAGATACTTCCTGGTGAGCAGAATAGTCTGTAGCCTTCACTGTGTGGGATGTGGTTGCTTAAGCATTAGATCTGAATGTTGTTAAGGGCATTCACTGCATATGCAGCTGGACTGACAGATAATACAAAGGAGACATGGAATACTGCATGCTCCTGGATAGCCACTGGAAGCCAGGTGATATATTCTGTCATCTCCAGCTGCAGCATGCACTTACATTATGCACCTGAGCTAATCCTTACTGACTGTATCTCCACTTGCTGTAATGGGATGCTACAGACTCAGTTCATACATGTACAACTATTCAGCTGTCTTAATCTGAACTCCACATCATGGTAAACACCATGGTAAATATCTCATGTAATGATCCCAGATCGTCTTCCTATCACTACCTTTCAACTTAAAAAGACTCATGAGGGTATAAGTTAATACCTGCCTGTCCCAAGAAAATATTATGGATACTCCAGCATGTATCTCATAACATGAGGCCCTTACGGTTAGGCAGGGGTCATTCCTCTTGCTTCTAACCGTAGAGAAATGAAGTTTTATTTAATGACACCAATTCTCATATAGTAACATCTGAATAATAATAAAAAATCCTTAATGATGTTATCAGACATTTTAATATTGGAAGTTTATTCATACAATTTCAATATTGCATCCATCCACTATGAAATTATTTTTTTGTTTGTAAGAAACTATATGCTGTACTAAAGTATTGGTAAATAGATTCTATATTGTGACTAAGACCCTGTTCCACAGGTTATTTTCCACAAAGTGAATGTAGGATTTCTGGGTTTTAACTGTTGCCTGAGTTTTTTTCCATTTTACACCAACTTCTGAAAAACCAGGAGCATGTAATAATGGAAGAAAATTCCGGTATTAGTAAATGAAAATATATTATTTTATTATGAAAGGCATCTTGGTGGACAAACAGAAAATCTTCCATATTGGAAAAGAAACAGAGCTCTCAAAAATGTGTGTGAGGTACCAAAATGCCATTAAACAAATGAAATAAACTACAGACATCCTCTTCAGTGGTAGTACTGCAGTTTATGCTCTACACTTCATGAAACATTGTTAGTATAAAAAGAAATTTAGAGAGCATCTGTTTGTTTGTTTTAGCATGAGTTGAACAAATTACTCCCAACACCTCTGTGACAGAACATCATTCAGTCAGAAGACTCTTCCTTTTCTTCTTGGCTCTGGTTCAATTCTTGCAAGAAAAATATCCAAGCCTTAAAATTTATTAGTTTCTATTGCTTTGGGAAAAAAAAGCAGAGAATGGGAGAAGACAAAAAATGAGAGCACAGTGTATGATATAACATTATAACCAGAGTTAAATGTCATTAATATTCTGGAAATATTCATGCCCTTTCATATTCATATAAAAATGGATCTACATAAGCAATATTTCCTCTCCAGAACAGTGCCAACAGACTTGGATCTAGCAAGAAAATGGTCACAAATCTGATATTAAAGTGGAATTAACTTCTTTTTGTACAAAATCTTATGTTCAAAATATATAGTTAAATATCATAAGTATATTCCTCCCTCACACAAAATGTAAAATCACTTTTTTTGATGATTCTAGTGAAAACTGTTTATCAACCTGAATGCTTACTCCACAATTTCAAAGCATGTTTGAAGGTCATAGTTGTTCAATGCCATAGATTCAAACAAATCAGTTCAAATATCATTAATAGAAAGCCAGGCACAGTTTCATGAAAACAGATGCACTATAAATTCTTAGAGAACCAATAAAAAGGGAATTTACAATGCAAAGGAAAGGTAAAGAGCAAGATCATCTGGGGGGCAATAAGAATCTAATGAATGAAAGAATAAATAACATTTATTACCACAGGTGTTAAGTCTGAAGATCATAAGAAAAAAAATGATTATTCAGAAACAACTGAGAAACAACTGAGATGGTGTAAATCTTTACAGGTGAGGGAATTCATTCTGTGGCTGGAGACAACACGAAAATGGAGTGAGATAAGAAGCATTTGGTACAGCCTGAGGAGCTAATAAACTGAAAGAATATGGTAAGTGCATGGTGAGAGTTGTAAGAGGAATAAGACAGCATGAGGTGAGATGGGAGATAAATGAATTGGAAGTAGGGCAAGAAAAACAAATATTTTTAATAAAATTCAGACAGCTGACTGGATATTTTTTTCCTGGTGTTTTATTTGCTGAAGTAAAAAGGTTCGTTTTCTTTAGGTTTTTCAATGAAAAATCTTTAGTTTTTGACACAGAACAATGAGATGTCCTTAAAACAGCCTTTTCCCCACAATTTTCTGATGGTTCTTATGGAAAACTGTTGCCAGTTTCATGACACATCTATTCTGCTATCCTGCTCACAAAGATGTAAACACATATAGTATTCAGCCAGCCTAGGTACCAGTAATAGCTGTGGGGTTGTGTGATTCAGTGCAGACTGTCAAACCCAGTGAAAATCTTCTGTAAGTGTTATGGTGGCTCCATGCATCAAGGTCTACATTGCCACAAATACTCTCATTCATGTCCATACTAACTTAGGACTTACTGCTGCAGGCCAACTCAGGCTCTACACTATGACTACACTTTGATTTGTAGTCTGACTTGAGTGACATCACCAGATTTCTAGGAGCACATACTAGCATCTTCTTGAAGAAGTGACCATTTCTCTGCCTCCCGCTAACTAACCTGCATTAATCCTCAGCACACATCAGGAGGACTTGAGCCATTAGGACCAGCAAAGATGACTGTTAAGAGGTGGTAGTTAGAAAAATCGAATTTGAGGCATGAAGTTCTATTCATCTGAAAGACGCAAAAGGAAAGGTGAGTGAATGAGAGTCTTCTAGAGCACAGTTGACATCCAGAATGACCCAAGAGTGGGAAAATGGCTAAAAAGCTACAGAATGGGGATGAAGGAAATGGGAGGCTCTTTTGAGATCTTTCAAATATAGCCTTTAAAGAAGATGCTCTTAGGAATTCTTTTACTGAAGAATGAAAATACTCAGATTAACTAGGAATTTATCTGAAATATTAAGCTTATTTTGCTCAAAACATAAAACAATCAGTAGATTGGAATGGTTTTCTGCCAAGTTCCTCCACTGCAGCAGCTAATAAATAACCTACTGTGTTACCAATCTCTCATCCTCCACAGCGTTTTACATCAGGAATCACTGCTAATAAAGTAAGAGCAAACAACATCTATTTTCAGAGAAGCTATTATCAGGGCAGAATTACTCAGTATAATTGAAATGCTAAAACAAAAACAGAAAAGGACTTTAGAATAAAGAAATACATGGCCAATATCTCTAACTTGAGACAATAATTAATCTCAAGAGAGTATGCACTGCCAGCCTTTCGAATTTTTACCCTTGAATTCTTGCTTTTACTCTGTGCTAAGTAGTGTAAAAAGAAGGGATTGAATCTTCTGCCCTCTGGGATGAATAGATTTAAGAAAATGCACTGCCTCCTAAAACATTAAGTAACTTCAACGTTCAATAAGCATATCAGTGAATAGTACAAATAAAAGAGCCCAACAAATTCTCAGTAGGAAGAGAGCTCTCCTCATGCTTGGCTCTGGCAGCTTTTAGTTGACACTGTGATATAAAGAAAAGTTTTCTTAACACTCCCATGATTGTTCTCCAGATTCTATAAAGCACTTATATTTACTATTCAACTGGTATTTGGGGATAACAACTGAAATCAAGCCTACACATAAAGTAAGAAACTAATGAAGAAGTTACCTTCTCTCTTGTTCTATGTGAGAAGGATTTCTCAAACTGCAGTACCTGTAGATCAGGTTTAAAAGTTTCCATGTGGGCAGGTGAAGCAGAACATTCCGTGATACATCAAAACCAAGAAAGCTAGCAACCATAGCTAACATGAAAGAGTGATTAATTTCAATACCTTGCTATTCAGTTAGGATCAAGAGCACAGAGAACTGAAGATTATTTACATAGTACTGAGGATTGAGCCTGAAAAAATAGAATACTGCTGCTCTGACTTTTCTGCCTCCAAAGAGATTCCCGTAATAAAGCTGTGTAATACTGACTACACATCTAGTACCTAAATCTGGTAAACACTTTCAGGTATTAGAAATACTGCCTGAGGTCATTCATATCATCTAGAGGACTCTTTTGGAATTAGAAATTGAGTAGTCAGGCTTGTTTAGCAATTCAAACAGTGTGAAATAGCCAGAAGGTGTGATTTCTTCAGATTAATAAAGAATAACCCAAAGGACTCTGAAGTCAAAGCATAACTAAAGAAACAGTCAAAGCTTCAGCACTTTATCTCATCAGACTTTTGACAGTAGGTCCTGAGAGAGATTATTTTATCTTCAAAGTGACACAGACTCTGAGTTTTGTTCACTGAACCAGGAACCTGGTGCAGAACCAACTGCAGTCACATTGCCAGTACTGAAATCCATTTTAAATACTGACAGGATTATACTGACCCTCAAAGGGCACAGTATCTTTCAAGTGTGGTTTTTGGTGTTAGCTGGTTGGTTTTTTGTTGTCTTTTTTTTTTCTTCCATCAGATGATACATTTCCAGACAACTACCACCCTATGTGCCAAAGCTCTCTCTCTAGCAACTGTCCTGACTTAGATAAGCTCTGACTAGTTGTAGACCTGATCCTAGAGGGTCCTATAAATAAACCATATGTGGTTTATTTAAAATTACGGGTAAGAAAACATCAAAGGAGCTTTTTTTTTTGCTAAAAAAAAAATAATAAAAAAATAAAAAAGCAGGAAAATTATGTCACATTCTGCATCTACAACTGTGTTTTTTTTTCCATCCCCATCAGTTTGTGAAGGCTTTCTCCATCATTCTGTACTCTCCTTCTCCTTCCATTAACACTGTAGTTGTAGGATGGTCCTGTGACAATGCAGGATACTGCTACAGAAAAATGCCCCTCTTGGGGCTGCGACATAGTGCAATCATTGCAAAGCAAAGTATGTTCCACTTCTGGCACAAAGGCTTTTATCCTGGGCTTGTCAGTAAATAAAGTGCAAATTAACAATGGGTACTGACTGATGCCATAATAAATGATTAAAAGCATCTCTGAGAACTCAATTCATGAAGTTTTTTTAACAGTTTTGGCCATAGTTCAATAATGTAATTAAACAAATTAAAGCTTTAAAGCTTATAAGTTTAAGCTAAAATCAATAAGAGCATCCACACACATGAAACTACATATACGAGTAAGTAATTTGCTGAACTATGGTCTTTGAAGGGAGAAATAAAGGCCTGTGCTAAAAGTCACAGATGCCTGGTATTTCAGAAAGTGACATCTGTATTATTCAAAATTCAACATTAAGCAGAACTATTCACTACTTATGTAGCTGGAAAATATTTCTAGGAAAAGGACATGCTGTTTACTCTGGACTGGGGAATATTCTTAATCAAAATTAAATTGACTATCTTGATATCTTCAATTTTACACAATTAATAAAATGCTGACTCGCATCCCCCAGTGCTTTTGTTTGTTCAAGAGAAGCTTCGTACATGAGAAAGGATGTCTTTCAGCTATTTTCTAAAGTATCTATTATGGGCATAATTAAATACTAAACATAGACATCAGAATAACTGCAGTATATATATGTATATATTAATCTCTTTCACTTTATTGTTCCAGCTGCCTTTAATAATTTGTTTATTAGTGCTTTTTTCAATATTCTTTCCTTTCACATCGCCATAATCATCACTGTGAATAAAGCAATATATTTTTTCAGCAGATTCAGCCACCTGGGTTTCTCAGCCAGTATGACCCATGAGCTGTGCCTTTCATCCAAAAACAGTGAGAAATGCCACTTTGGTATCTACTTTTGTCAGGACCTCTGACTGCAGCTCCAAGATAGCTGCAATGTAATTCACTACAGAACTGGTTGTTGGAACTTTCTAAATGTAATCAGTCTTAAAAAGGGACTAATGGAGAAATTGGTTTAATAAGAAGTTCCATTTTTTGTTTGGTGGAAGTGGAGGTCTGTGTGAGCCTTTTTGCTAATTCTTAAGTATGGCTCTATGATCTTTCACCTGGCCACTGCCTACCTGTCAAAGTGAAGAAAGCAGCAGTAAGAGCACATGTGTGCTGGGGACATGACTCTGGGTGTTTGGCTTGTGTTCTGTTAGCTATGCTAATTCTGTGTAACACTAAATTTTCATTTTAAAACAGGGCCTTACAGTTTTTCACTCATATTCTTGCCTTTTGTTTTAGACAAGCTGCCCTTCTATGCCTGAAAACTCAGCCTCTATTTCTAATCAACAGAAAAGAGAACAAGGGATGAGGCAGCACACCATACTAGACTACCCTAAAAAAGCTGTATAGATTGTCTCCTTTAATGAATAATGAATCACAAGTACAAGTCTATTTGGAAATTCTCCAGGAGGTCATTCCCGTACCCTCAATGACAATACTACTGGGATAAGAAGTTACAGCCAACAATGTCATGGAGATCAAAACAGCATTAAATAATGTTGACTTCTGTATTTTCATCTTAGAGAGCAACTTCTGGATACAAGCTGTCGCTTTGCAGGACATTGACCTGTTTCATGATATTGCATCTTTTGTAGGGAAACAACTCTTTAATAAATAAAAACTACTTCACCACTTCTGACAAACTCTGCATTAAAATACCTCAAAGCAATGAGATTGTAACAAAAATCCTAACCCCAAAAGTAAATAAATAAACCTTCAATCTTATAATTTGTTAAATGGAAATTAACGCACCTTACATCATAAAAATTATTACATGCAAGACAAATATGAGAAATTAACAACAATTTAGGGGGGCATTAAAATATATGTAATCTTGCCCAGAGTTACCAAAAGAGGTGGCTGACCTGACCATTTGCCCACTTATATAATTCTTCATAGAGAATCTTGTAAAGAAAAAATCTCCCTCTTTCATGCTTCAGTAAATAAAAATGCTGTGCAGTCTTCCTCAGCCAGTATCCAAAGAGTTTGCTGTCTTGTAGCAAATGAACATCTGTATATGTATACATAGTAGGTAAGGAGGCAAGTCCTACCTTATTTGGACAGGACTACCGATATAGCACTTTGGTAGGCATGGGGAGCTTGGAACACGGTGAAGCAGGATTTCCTGCCTCTCAAACGTAAGATGCTTTGTAGAACGCTACTCTCTGGCACACTGCTCAGTGTGTGCTGGGAGGCCTGAGCTCTCATGTCTGCCAGGTACCTACTGCAGTTGATGCCCTAGGAATGACTGAAGATGGAATCTCTGATCTTTTAAGTCGTTCGGTTTTACAGTGACATTCACTGGGAAATTACTTGGGCTGCTTTCTTTAAAAGGTGTTTAGTTACGATGCATCGCATCATCTTTTTCTGTCCAGATACTGGTCTTAGACTTGCTGCCATCTCTGATACATATTAGTCTACAGTGAACTAAGGAAGACAAAAATTCATATGAAGAAAGCTGAACATGTTGCTGGGAAAACAAAGAGAAGGAATTGAGATGAAATTACGAAGTTGCTCCCTTTTATATCATCACAAAATCCTGTGACCAATGAAGAATTTCTCAGCTTTGAATTAATAGTTTTAAACGATGCAAAGAAGGCTTTAAAGTCTGTAGGCTTTTCTTCCCATCATTTCAGAGATAAGACAATAGGTAGAGATCTACATAAGACCGCCTCTGCCTTTTAACTAGCTAATGCCTTTTAAATTTTGTGTGATGCTGGTGATGGAGAGGAATTATACTAAATCATCTATTGACAACATCCAGCATACACCTGAAGATAATGAATTCTATCTTATGATCCTACTGAGTAGCTGTGCTTTCACATCTCTTTCTGTTTCAACAAAATCTTTACAAGTTATCAAAATAAATAAATTTACTAACATATATGAATTATGTATTAAGCTTAGATTGATTTGCACATACAGAAAGAAAATTATGGTTGAAACCAACAGTATAAATTGCCTTTTCTGAGGTTTTATGTTGAGCTCTGAACATTTATTACTTGAAAAGTGCCTCTTTTGGTCATATTTATTGACTCTAAACTAGAAAAAATAATTTTTCTTTAAAGAGTTTTTGCCTCTTAGTAATTTGAGCACCACATAAAATAGCAAAGTTCCTTCTTTTTGTACCCATTTGTGTAATGCTAGCTATCTTTGTCTCATGCTGCAACATGTTAAGGAAACATCTATCTATTAGCATTATTCCTTTTTGAATAAAAGTTTGAATCTCTAATGCTGGAAATTTACCAGTATGCTTATCAACAAGCAGCATATTTCACGATCTATACAGATGAAGAAGGGAGAAGGAACAATCTCCATCTGTATTCAAAGGATTGGCAAGTGCACTCTCACCACACAGAGGAAAGGCCATTCTCTTAGTGGTTCTGTTCCCAGAACAGAAGACAACACAAAGCTCTCAGAAAAGTGAGAGAGGATGGAAGGAAGCATGGACTTGAAGACAAACCTTTCTTACCTAAAACTTACCCTCAAAAAACATAAGCAGTGTGCAAACTGTTGTACGTGCAAATCTTTTTGCAATTCTAGATCCTCAGCACTTGGATTTTAAATTGTATGAGGGGGAAATAATCTGCAGCCCTTTGCTGATTATATGGGAAAACACCTCTGATCTTGAATAATTTTCCCATATACAGAGGCAATAGCACCCGATCTTGTAGGGATATGATGAAGAATAACTACTGAAAAGAACTTCTCTTTCCTCACCATTCCCTACTTTCTCATCTTTCTTGTCTCTCCACTGGTATTTAATCACTCGAAAGTTACTGTGGCTATATTAGAATGGAATCACAGAATCATTAAGGCTGGAAAAGACCACTAAGATCATGTAGACCAACCATTAACCCATCACCACCATACTTACTAACACCACCCTAGGCAACCTGTTCCAATGCCTCACCACTCTTCCTGAGGAATATTTTTTTCCTTATATCAAACCTAAACCTCCCCTGGCACACTTGAAGCCACTACCTCTTGTTCTATCACTAGTTACATGAGAAGAGGCCAACCCCCAGCTTACTACAAGCTCCTTACAAGGAGTTGTAGAGAGCAGTAAGGTCTCCTCTGAGCCTCTTCACCCCGGAAGGACCAAACCAGAGCCAAAGCTGAATCAGTCTTATGTGTGGCCTTCCGCATTAGGGTGAAACTTGTGTAAAATCTAATTTCTCCCAGTCACTGAGTAAATTGCTGGCTTACATATTTTTTATTAAATTTTGATTTTAAAACTACATTTTTTGCACCAAGTGCTCATAAAACAGAAAGTTCTGCAATCCACAGACTGTCATTAAGATGCAATTCTTAGGAACAATTTATTGACTTCTTTTTGGATACTAGCCTAGGTTTCTGGCAGTTTCTGCATCCAGTTAGCAGACTTTGTTGTAAAGATGTAGCTTTAAACATTTAACACTTTCCATCTACATGGTGTATTATTTTGAACAAATACTGGACAGTTGCTACAGAATTCATGAACTTCAGAGGTTTTCTGGAGTCCATATGGGTTCATGAAGGTAATTAAGACAGGCTGCAAGGTGATAGATGTTTAAATCAAATACAAAGAATAGCAAAGCTTATTCCCCAAAGCTTTTAACCTTCAAGGCTGAATATTAAGCATTAACTTTTTAAAACATAGACATACCAATAAATTATATAGGCTTATTTTCATTAATATTTCAGCTTTTTTTTTGTTGTTTTCACTTTAATAGTAAATCAAAGAGGAGCGTGAAAATTCTTTGCTTGAAGTAAAGGTCAGTGGGCTGAAAAGGTTGAGAAATACAGTACACGATGAGACAGACACAATCTAGTTGGCCAGACTCCACTGCTAAATTCTGGTGACGCTGTATTTCTTCACATAGATTTAAATGATGTGTAAAATTTCTAATGGAAACAATTTCACAAAGTGTTCAATGAAAAATTCTTTCAAGTTGATGAAGGTCATTTAGATTACAAATTAAATCTACTATTAAATTAGAAAATATTGCACATATTGAAACAACTTTTAAAGTATTCTTTTCAGTACTTAAAATTGTTTTCACTCTTTGGTTTCATCAAATAGATGATGAAAGCAAGCAGAATTTCAAGGTTTTACTCATAAAACAGTGTGTTCTCTGACAGGCTATGCTATACTGCTTTTATTTTCTACTTGAACAAGTATCAGTTGTTCAAGACCTAAAATGGAACTGGTTTAATTTTGTGTGTTATGCAGTGCATATGTCAACATACTACATCTGGTCAGGTTAAATCCAATAATGCCAGGTAAGCATCAAAAAGAAAAAAGAGCGAAGCTACCCATGCCTGTTTGCAATCACATTCTGCACTAAGTGTTGTAAGTATTCCAAATAGCCTCTACCAGCAAAATTTAAGAGTAAATTTGTATTTCTCTGCACAAATCCCCAAAACTCTGGGCAGGAGTTTACCACTTCATTGCTTAAGTACATCAAGCATGACTAGAAAAGTATGAACAGTAAAAGCATCTCAAATTTAGAACACTCTTGCAGTTATTCAGTGTTACAGAAGAAAAGTGTCAGAACTGCAGTCAGACTTATGATGGAGCTTTTAAACTGAGATCAAAGGGTCAAACATAAATATTAGAAATATTTTAAATACTTTAAATATACAAAACCATATTTCAATTTATGCAAACTCTTATAATCAATTTAGCAACTGAAAATATCAGTATCTTAAAAGCAAGAATAGTAAATTCTAAAGTGCTGCAGAAAACCACTATTAAAACTAAATTAAATAAGAGGTCAATATCATATAAATGAAGGCAAATCTAGAAGAGGATATTTCTGGAATTTGTTTTTTTTTACTTGAGAACAATCTGAAAGCAGGAGATCAAATGGCAAAAGGACCCTAAAGCAAACTTCCTATAACTTTGTTTTGAATTGAAAGACACTTCCATACAGTTTGTATTTTTCCTATTGCTGTGCACCATGTTTTCATACAACCACTAATCTCTCTGTATTAGTGAGGCCCACATTTCTGTGCTTCTCTGTGGCTTGTGAAGAGGTCTGAGCTGAAATGTATTATTTGAATTAAATCATCATTCTTGTAATGATGGACATTCTGAGATTACTTCGTTTTATCTAGATTAATACATATAGGCTAGCCAGCTTTAGTTCAGTGACCACAGAAATATCATGTTATTTTTTTCATTTGTTAGACATCAGCTGATACCAACGTGCAATACTGAATTAAAATGGGCACTGGCAAACCTATCACCTTTCCTCTTGTGTTACAGTCCCCAAAGACTTTGGAAGATTTCTCCAGTACTTCCCTTGGAAAAGCCTGAGCAAGTCCCTGGATTTGGGATTAGAGAGAGAATAGAAAGCTATAGCCCATGGACCTGAATTTGATATTTCACTAATATTAAATTCAACAGTGTGGAGGAGTGAAGAAGGATGATGTGATTTCTCCCCATTCACTGTAAAGCTGGTTCCATCAACTTCTACTTTCTAGTGTTTTTGTGTCTGAAGAACACAAAATCTCAAGCTGCTCAAAATTTTCATTAAAAATTGAATGCTTTCCAAATTTGGAGTAGATTGCACTGAACATTGCAGTAATGAACTCTTTACTCTGTCTTATAGTTGACTGATGAGATGTATCCTAAGCAAGCATGTATTTTTGTAACTATCCATCAAGCCCTTTCAAACACCTTTCAGCCCGCTGATTAATTTTAATGAAGTTTAAAGGAGGGGGAAGGTCTCTAAGACACTGAAAGGCTGGTCACTCAAGACACAAAACATAATCCCAATTAATGTCATATTCAAAAGCATGAGTGAAAGCCATTCTAAATACTTAGACTACCAAAAAGAAGTTTTAATTAAAACTTCCACCTTAGTAATCACACTGTAATTGAAATACAAGAGAAAAATGCATGGTAGACTAGCTTTTATGAATTCACCCATAAAGACTCTTCTTGTTTTTGGTTTTAGTTTGCTTTTGTGTTTTTTCCCCTACCCTTAGTCAGGTAAACCAGAAGTCTTGTATCAAATGAGTATTTAGAAGAACAATGAAGATAAAAAGAGAAGACAGCTTCCACATATTGAGTGGGCTCAACCTCTGCAAACACTTCTCTGTGGCCATTGATTAAGGAAGGGGGCAATGGGTCACCAGTCTCCCTCACTCAGTAATTTAGATAAAGATAAGTAAAAAGAATAAAAATCTGGAAGTGTACAGAGGCTATAAAAGAAAATATGATCATACTTCATCCTGAGTCCAGATCTGGATAAAAACCTACCTGCTGAACCATTTTGTTCTTATAAACTATGGATGAGATTCAAGCAGCAGATAATAGGGAGATTAAAATAGGAGAGAAACACCACAGATGACTGCACCAGGAAGATCCAATTCTGCCCTTGGACAAAGCTTCAGAGGCATAAAGTCAGCTTTGTGATCGTTATACAGAGCAGAAAATGAGTTAGGGGATTTTGCTGGTCGAAGGAGTTCTGGAGAAAACTACAAAAGGTAAGGAGTCCCAGCCTGCAGTCTTGAGGACATGACAGACTTCTGGAGTTTCGTGTTCCCAACAAGAATATTGTTGAAGACAAAGCACAGTGTTCAAAGCAGCTGCCAGCTGCTATTGCAAGGATTTTGCTTCCAGTCATGGTAATGAAGAAAACTGAAAAGTTTTCCTGCTTCTCAGAGGAAAAGAACCCGATTCCTCAGCCAAGGTTGCTCGTTCTGTTTTGTTGTTTTTCCACTGACTTTTTTATCTTTGCTGTTGTGGAACTCCCAAAGATACACAAAGGTCCAGGAGATTCAGCTGAAGCATTACCTTAACTTTTATACCTGGTGAGGGCACATCTAGCACAGATGACAAGAACCGTCAAGAAATTCTGCTTTGGAGGAAAACAGCTAAGCCCACATCACCAGTTTTTTTTAATTCGTATTAATTCCATCAGAAGCTCTGAACAAAAACCATAAAATATGTGGGAAACGCTACCAGTAGTTTCTGCTCTTTTTTCTACTTGTGTGAAAAGGCTTTAGGCTCAATATTACTGTCAGAAGTAACATTCCTCAGTCTATAATGCAGTCTCCTTTCTACTCCTGCCAATATTAGAAGCAACGGGTGCAATGCATCTCCTCTTGACATATTATATGATGAATAAAATCATATGAATTATTTTAGTGACTATAATCAGATAATTTTCTCATTTACTCACAGAAATATTTGTCTCACGGGGAAAGAATGGACTAAATACATAAAATGCCCTATATCTTCTTGTTCTTTAAAACACATTCATTTGTAATTGTTTTACCCTTTGAGAAATCCAGTTACTACATGTTTCCATTACTTTATAGAACTCTCTAGTTCTAGGCATCCTCTGAAAACACTGCTTCACTGAGCTCCTGATACGTTAAGTGGTGTAATTTATCACTGTTGAGCATGCAGAATTTTGGACATACTGTCTCCAATGTAATCCCCATTTTTACATGATTATTCTTTGAATAAGAATTTATAATCTCCTTGCCCAGAAAAAGCACAACTCAACAAAAATATGTCAGAGATTATTTTGCTATGTGGCTCAGCTTCTGAAGAGACAAATTGCTTCACCTGTTGCAGGTACAGCTATAACTCCTTAGGAACTGGTAGAAAATTCATGGAAGCAATCAAAAAAATGAGTGTTTCCTCTTCGGGTCCCTGACTGTACCTACACAGCTGTGGATAAGCAGCATGAAAAATAGCTCTTGCTTGTTACCTCCAGGCTGTCTTTGGACCATTAGTGATGTTATGTTCCAAGCACATTTGTTCACACTCATACGAGTTCTGTATAAGCCTGGAAGGCTGGTCGGCTGAAAGTCCCAAGTTTACAGAGATATTGTTTTCAGAGCTGCTGCCTAAACCTGACAACAAAGGATAGTTTCAGAAATGTGAGGGAAGCAAGCAGGAGTCACTCTGGTGTACAAAGCCTGCACAAACTTCTGCATATGTTTGTGTTCACGCCTAAGTGAAAAGCTGGTATGGTCCAGATGCTAACTGACATTCTCAATGATGAAGCAGGTACAGAAATGATGAACAGTATGGCATTTGTTAGAAAAGAAACTCATTTTCCTGTTCCTTGGACTCTGCATTAGGATGTACACGCACTGCCAAATTTATAGTATTACTG
The DNA here is from genome assembly GCA_037305975.1 of Chrysolophus pictus. NCBI lineage: Eukaryota > Metazoa > Chordata > Aves > Galliformes > Phasianidae > Chrysolophus > Chrysolophus pictus. The sequence goes on from CM074576.1 coordinate 184,670,285, forward strand.
CCAAATATTGTGCATCTTTTTCCTAAATTTAGATGAGCTTTGTGACCTCTTCAGAGACAGAGATCCAAAGCCCAAAAACTACTGCAGAAGTTGTCTTAGCCCTCTTTCTATCTTGTCTGGACTGATTCAACTCCATTATAATACTGTTTCCCTCCAAGCACCTGCAGCACTTTGATAAAAGTTGGCTTGAGCTACAATGTCTGCTTTTTATTGGTGTGCCTGAAAATGTGAGCATGTGTACTTCCTCTGACATCTCTATTACAAGGCTGATAGCATCTGAAAGTGCTGCAGCTATTTGCTACATAATCATGAGTCAAAGCTCCTACATTGCTCTCACTGATTTGGTACAAGTCATGTTTTTCTCAGAAAGAAATCACCTTGTTTAAACAGCTGCAGAATTCTCATAGTAGCTTCTGACCTGAAAAGGAGTATTTGTCCCCATCTTCTCATGCTAGAGTGCACATGGCAGTCTATGATGAACAGGATATATATTTCTCTCCAATACTCTTTTCAAACTACCATAATTAGTATCTATAAAAAGGACTAAACCAGCAATTAACTAAATAATGCATGTTTCTCATCAAAAAAATATAAGTTTTCTAAAACTGATTCAAGTTAAGGCCTTTTTCACCACTTATTTCATCATTCTGCAAGTTACTCATCCATCGAGCAAGAAATAATCATGTACTACCCCAGACATAACTTTCCTGTTGAGAGTTAGAGCAGTATCTTACACAGTGATGTCTGACCACTCAAACATTGCTCTGTTTTACTCTGCTAAGTGGCTTATGGGGTATCTTGATTAATTCATGCCAGATCAATTTAGTTCACTCCCTGCTTTCTATTTCATTAAAGTTCCTAGAAGCAAAGGCTGCTCAGCACCTTAAGAACATTGCTTTGGATCAAACCTTTCTAATTTTCAACTTGTTATTTTTAACAACAATAATTGTCATCCCTGCTGTTTTAGTTAGCATCATATACGTGTACCACCAGACTAAGAGCTGGAGTCACTGTGTTCTGTTAAGAACATCTCCAAGCAGACTGACAAAAGCAAGGTCTTCTCCGTGCCTTGTGAGAGAGAAATCTGATAATACTTCTTACGTTAAATATATATTAAAGAGCTTGACCTTACTAATTAATGGAAGGGATTTTTTTTGCATTAATATAGACTGCAGAGATGAAGCACAACTCCTGGTATCAAAGTGCTGTGGCACTGTCCTTCAGTGCTTCAATGCAAGTGGTTCAGTGCTTATAATCATGGCAATAACTGAATAGCCATACTGCAGAGCATGAAGCACTAGCAAAATACAAAATTCAGCTGAATTATGAGAGATTGTCATATGTCTTACATATGACACATCATTAACAATACAGAGATAGAGCAGAGAGTCCATTGCAAACTTTGATTTTGCACACATTCTAAGAGATATTGTTGAAAAACAGACAAAGAGGCAAAAATGGTTCTGTTTCATATGGCCTCCCTTCTCAACAGACAATTCTAACACAAAGGATGTGTATGCCTGAATGTTCACTCCATCAAGAGCTATCTTTAGGAAATCACTAGAAGAAATGCCAATCGACAATGGCATCAGCCTTCATACAGCCCTTACCTGTAAGCATCACAGGAGTTGAGTGTTTTGGATGCATGGGAGGACGGTCAGTCATTCAGCCTGAAACAGTCACTTCATTTCCTAGTTGCCTGTGGTTTCTTAGAGGACTCAGCTGAGGTATAAATGATTCCCTGCCTAAACCCAATCGCAAATACTGTGTAGGCAGAACATAAGCACTTATCTCCTCCTAACAGAAAACCAGGAAGCTTTCAGGCTAAAAAAAGAGATGCTTGCTGTGTTGTGCAGTTCTGGAAAGTAAACTTGCTGGATTGCTGTCTGGGTTGGTGAGATTTATCCTCCAAGGAATTTAGTCTACTGGATTTTACTTTTGGATCCTAGCATCTGAGCCCCAGCCTCTTCTTTAAGGTTAAGGAAATGAAATCTCTTGACATTATAAAAGGTGTGATACCAATCAAATTCAGATTAAGTAAAACTCAGGTGAGTTTTTAAACTTAACCTTGCAGTTCAGACAACCACAGTGCTAATTATTAATTTCTAATTAAATTTATAGACCAGATACAATCTAGTTAATCATGCCTACCAGAGAGAAAAAGTGTTTCTAATAGTATTATTGTTTCATATTCTGTAATTCTTGTACTGTATCAATCTATAGTTAATTTATATTATTATTCTAAAGACACAAACAAGCCTCTCAGCAAATTCTTCAACTTCATACAGCAATTTTTTTCTCCTGTTACCAAATAATTATATTAAAACTTATTCTACTGAATAAGAGAAATTCCAGATCTTTAAATACACTAAGTTCCATTGTTCTAATAAAAAAAAATATCTGCAGGGAGTTTCACACAAATAGGAGTTAATGAACTGCGCCTTTTACATCAGTTTCATTCTGCTCCTTTAAAAAATAAGGGGAAGGGGAATACAGCATACACTAGAAACTAAGTCTCATAACTGAGAAGAAATTAAACCTCATGTGCACAACAAGCCACTGTCGCCATATGGAGAGGCATTAAGACTTCTTGAAAGGCTGTCTTCTCTATTTAATTCCAAAAGGCCACAAAATACATGCATTAATGCAAATAGTGTTCTTGTTCGAGGCACATGAAAGCACTGCTAGTTACTGCTTGTTTACAGTATTTGTCATGGGTTCAAAAACAAAATTCAAAATTTAACAAAAATGCATTTAGTGGAGGCTCTGTGTTTATACAGATTAACAGGTATATTCAGAAAGAAATAATCAGTGAGGAAAAAAATATGCCACCTAGCTTTGTCAATGTTATGGTTGTTTTCTCCCTGAAGAAAACCCGCAGTAGTTGCCTGGTGTTACTTTAAAGTCACTGGATTCATAACAGGAGTTGCTGTATTAAGCAGCATTTTGAGAAAGGAAGATATGCTGTAACAAAAATTTGGAGTGGATGAGCACCAACAACATTGACTCAACACAGTTAGAGGAGTAACTTTCCTCCCACTGACGGCAAAGGAATGCAGAAGTACTCAGCACCTGATAGGATCAGGGTGACTGTGCAGTGAGATGCTAAATTGATAGAAATTTTGTCTGAGTCTACCTTAGGTAAAATCTCCTGCAGAGACTTAACTTAGTGCCTACGCTAGCAATAATTTAGACTCTTATGCTTACATCCCAACAGAGGTCTAATCTGTTAGCTTGCTCTAAGGATGCCTGCTGTGCCTCAAAGGTACCATGCTGAAAAAAACAAGTAGAAGAAACTTGGCCTCTACCCTTCTTTAATATATCGGTGACTATTAAATATTTAACATAAAGTAATGCTTAAGGCAATCAAGCAGAAAATGGAAGAGCTAGGTCTAACTGAACATTTTAAGAGTGTTAACTTCACATCCCCTCTACCAGCTGAAGTTCTTCTGGGCTCCGTTTTGGCTGTATGCAACCTCATGACAGTTCTAAAATCTAGAGACTCGTAACTAAGCCACATACCAAATCCCCAAAGCAGAATCCATACTTCTCTCTCCAAAGGCAGCACAGGGTTTCATTTATCCCCACCAGACATGCAAGTCATAAACAGCTTCCAAACTCAAAACACAAATGGAGCAGTGTTCTGTGTGATCTTGGGTAAATCACTTTATCTTAAGGAATATGACACAGAAAAGGTAATGAAATCCACTACTCACCTAATTCTCTAAAATTCTCTAAAATTGAATGCTACAATCATCAGTGTTGCAGTGACAGGTATTGGGTTCATTTTAAAGGTTTCTAAACTCTCTGTCAGTGAATTCATAATGCTTGCAAGGCCTGATTATAGTCCCCACTGAAGATGTGCAAAAGCTGAGTCACACTACTGAGCATAGGTAAAACCCTGTGCACCTCACAGATGTTCAGAACTCCAGCAAATACTTCTTGGGACACACTGGTACCATATTCGTGCCACAGTAGCAGCAGCTCCCAATATACGAGAGTGGAGAAGTACCCCAGTCTTTGCCCAGCAGCAATCCTGGATACAACCCAAGTAACACAGCACTTGGAAACAAGGATGAACTGCAAAGCCTTCCCTCTGCTATCAAGATCTCCCTCTGCCAGCATGATGCATCACCTTTGTTTTGCAGTTTCAATCTCCCTTCTTTTTCCAATGCTTTCAAACTCATTTTTTTTCTTTTCAACAGTTCTTCCACTGTTCCTTCACATTCTTCTTTCTGAGACAGACACAGACTGTCACATCTTGAAGAAGACCTGGAGACAACAGACTACTTTAACTGACACGAAAACGGACAGCAAGTACCTTTTTTTGTAAGAGTTATCCATGCCAAAGTTCCCTATCTCTTCATCAAAAGCAATTTTTTAACGCAAGAAAATAACAATCTTGTTTGAGCTCCATCCATCAGGAACCATAGAATTGCTCAGCACTCAACATAAGGAACAGCAGCACATGTCCGACATGCCTGCCAAGTCCTCAAGTTTTCCTGGAAAAAAAATACCAGTCACATGTATGCTAACGTTTGCTACTTTTTTCAGTACAACAGATTTGTTGTTGAATCAGGTCCTTCCAGCCCATGCCAAATTCCCCATTTTTCTCTTTCTCTTTCTATAAGAAACTAACGGTTCATTTTCAGACTGTCCCCCAGCACTGGAACAAGTGGAATTTAAACTCCATAGGATGGCTGAGTCAAATATAAAGCTAAGAATCTTTCCAAAGGACACCAAGTACAGAGAACAGTCACATACTGTACAGTGCAAAAATTACTTTATTCATTATTACATTTGTTTTCCGGTTTGACAAGTGCAAGGCAACTGTATTACCTTATATAGAAAACATACTGGCAAGGCACAGACCTGACAGACAACCGATATTTAACTCTGTGGATTACCTACCACAGTGGGACACTGACAAGCATAAAGAAAACACATTTAAAAAGAGGACAGCTGTTCTTGTTGAATTCGGCAGACATTCAGAGTCCACAAGTAGAACTGCCCCATACACAAATTTTCATAAGTGTTCCCTTATTTAGTGGGACCATATCAGGTCAAGATAGTGCTGCCACACAAGACTGGGAAACTGGCCATTTTTAGGGAGCAAGGCCTCAAGTTCAAACAAATTATATGCCCCAAAGGGGCGTTCCTTGCTCTCTATTGCTCTGGCTGATTATGAAGAGAAAGAGAACAAAAATATTCAGTGTTCTCAAGGATAACCTAATAAATAGTATCCATTTAGCACCAGCTAATGTTAAAATGTACTAAGCAAAATATGAAGGTTTCTAGTTTTTTATGGCCACTTACTTGTTACATTACAAAATATTCAATCTTAATTAGAATTATCAGACTGTGACCAGGCATCTCCTCCTGCAAATGTCAAGGTCAAATACAACAAAAATAAAACAGAAACAAAATAGAGAATACTGTGACCTTCAGTCCCACCAAGAGCTATGACCATTCCACTGCTGGTTTCAAGAAGTCTGGAGGCACTCCTTCCAAAGCTGCATTGCCCTTTGATGCAACCTTCTGAGTAGAATTCCTAGGCTTAAGAATACAAAAGCTCATAAAGCTAGCCTGCATATCAGGTCCTGTAAGTACTCGTGCTTGGAAATGATGTGGGATGACTAGCTGTCTCCATGTGATAGGGGGTTATAGAAATTCCCAGGAACATGGCAGTCAAGCTTTAGTGACTGGAGTCATAAGTGTGTGGAACTCCTCATGTGCCACATGGTTCTTCTACCTCAGATGATCTCAAATGTACCAAACCTCTGCTTGACACAGTTCTGCTGCAGCTGTGCTTCCTGATCATCCTCTCTCTTGGTGAGCTTTGTTATGGCCTAGTGGCACTTGTACAGGACTGTTGGAGCCAGGAGATCTGTACACAGTTGGTGTGCTCTCTGCAGCCACAACTTCTGCTGGACAGGTAGCAGGACACAGGAAAATCCATTCACTCCAAGCCACTTTGTCTGATGACTCTAGGAATAATGAGAGGGACAAGGCTGTCACTCCATCCTGACTGTCCTGATCAGAGATGTGTCAGACTGTCACACAGGTAGTAGCTGAGCATGCGGTTTTTTTTCAAGACAGTCTGAAATTTGTAAGCTGCTACATCCTGATCATGAAAATGACCCATTTCTCTGATCTGAGCTTGTCCTTGTCCGTGCCTTGCTCTACACGATTACAGCTTCAGACCTGTTCCCTTTACAATCATCCAGAGGTATCCCAACATATCTCCCCTCTCCCAAACTCAGACCCCAAAACAGACTCACCAATGTCCAAATCCTGCTTGCTGTCCAGAAGGAGGAAGGAAGAAATCTCTTCTCCACGATCTAGGCTGTGTGCCTGGAACATGCCCTCTTTCACATCAGTTGGCAGATGTGTGCAATTCAGTCAGAGGGCTCATAGCCAGTTCTCAAATGGTGATGGCCTGAGGATGAATAGTTGAGTCTTGTCTGCCTCTGAGCGGGGGCCTGCTGGCAGAAGGAGGAAGAGGAGGACTGGCTGTCCCAATACAAAGAGCACATGCTGGAGTGTTTCAGGCATAAGTGCTCCCTGCTACAGGAGGGAGACCATGCCAAGATCTGACAGTGTCTTTGGAAAGAGCTTGGTCTTTCACACTGGTGGCATGACCTTGACTAGTGGATGTCCCACTGTAGTGCAAGTTTACCAGAGATCAGAGAACGCTGGAACCCTATGTGGACATACAAGCTGTTTCTCCAGAAAGCTGAGTGTTGTCTTTCTCCACCCAACAGTCAACCTGGCATATAAGAAAGAACTGAATGGCAAAAATAGTGAAAATCTAAAACTTTTTTACTCAAAGTAGACATCTGGGAGCAAGGGCAGCTATACCTAACCATGGTGTAAGTCTCTTCAGCTTTTCTGCCCTTAATATTGCACTGGTGACCAATTTGTTGGAACGCTCCTAGGCAATGAGTTCATTACACTGTGAGACTTTGGCAAAGTTATGATGCCATGCGTACTGTTCCCATATGCAGAAGAGATACAGATGTCCTCTGGAACCAGTTGACATGGGGTTGCCTGTAACAAATAAGGTCTTGAAGAAGACCAACCAGAGGATTTAAAGGGGTGAGAGAGAGGGACATAATGATAGCACCAGTGTGTCTGTACAGCCTCACAGAAATCAGGCTGTACCAGGCAAATTTGGTCATTTAAACAGCCAACCTGTTACACTGAAAGACACTAACTAGTTCTCAGAAATCACTCATTGTGCTCCAGATGGAATTTTTAATGGATCAGAGATTTTGGATAATCACAGCTTTTGGGTCTTAAAGACACTTCTGCAGCTCTCTTACAGAAGAGGGTGGACAGAGATGTTGCTCTGTGATCTGTACAAACCGACATCAGAGGCATGCCCCATCCCTGCACTACTCGTACATTTTTTGAATTCCTGTACGAAAGTGCCAGAATCCACTATTGTTTTCATGAACTTCTGCTTCTCTTTCAGAATTTTTTAAATTGTTAATTGCAGCCATCTTTGTTGTTGAATGAACATTTACCACCTCATTGTAGCCTTTAAAAATAGATTTACCAAGAAAATGCCAGTAGAATATTAAGTATAGCTGAAATAATGGGTAGCATTGTAACAGCCTTCCCGAGGAGGTATTGTGCAGTAGTTGCTCACAACAGTGCAAAAATAGAATGACTGTTCTCCAAATCAGTAGCACACCCAATATGCACTGCTCATCTCTCATCACAAGGAACACTTCTGTCTTGTACAGCTGGACTCTTTCTTAACTTGATTCTACTGGTCACATGCTACATTTAGTTAGATGTGTTAGCATCTTCTGTTTCTTTCTTTCTTTGTGTCATTCTTTTTCTATTTTTTTTTCCACTATTTATATTTATCTAGGAGTAAAACTCCTACCAAATAAAATTTTATCGACTGCCTGGGTCACCTGGAATCCTGTTTTCAGTAGTGACCCAAAGAGGATTTTTACAGGAAAGCAATTAAGAAATGTATGTGTGAGTACTACTGCAATGCAGGTGCAGGGAGAGCAGTGGGAATGCTCTCCAGACACCATTCATGTGCTTACAGCTTACACAGTAACTAACTGGATGCTGTTTCATCACCTTGAACTCCTAAAAATTATCTTTATATTTTACAGACTTCATAGAATGTGAAGCTCTATCTCTTGAAACCTAAGCACAATGCCACAGTGGATGACTTTGTACTGCATTGAGTTTCACTGTAAGGAACAGAAAGCTGCCAAGCCCCATAAAGCTCTGAGAAACCAAGAACTCTTGGGGGGGGACCCTCTGGGATGTGGATCTAAGGCAGTGGGCATTTCTCTTCACAACCTGGCTTACTTTCCTTTTACCGACTGTCGGGTTGTTCTCATATTGCAAGAAGAAAAAAGAAACTGAAATACACAAAACAACTTCACATTTTGGCTACAAAAACAAATCAAAAAACAAACCTGAGAAATTAGTCTGCCCACAACAAGGCTAACAAATCCCTACGTCCATGTATCTTCAGCTAATTGCAAATTTCTATGCCTTACACCTACAAAGACACATTTTTTCTCTATCAGAGTGTGCCAACTCGTTCATTCACTGCTAGTGCCTCTTCCTCCTCAGAGGCACCACTACAGTGGCACAGATGTTGCTTCACACGAATTTTTCTGTAACCTGAACTTTTCCTTGGTGTACCAACTAGATCTAACAGTGTATTTTTTTTTTTTTTTTTTTTTTTTTTTTTTGTTCAATCTGCCAGATGGAAAGACCTATAAAACCCTCAGAAGAATTAAAGTTGTATTGTGATTATTGCTTCCAAGGGTTTTTTGCTACTCTCCAAAATAAACAACTACTACTAGAACTAAAAGCCAGAAACAGCCATTTAACAGCTGAATTTAACCAAGTGACTCCTTTTCACTTGGCCAGGAGCTGAAAAGATCACTACAGATAAGAAGAGAATGAGGTTTTAACTCTGCTGAATTTCCCATGCCATCCCAGCTCCAGATGCTCGTGGTCAACGAGTCCAGGGATGAGATGCCCATTGTAAGACAGGACAAGAAGAGAAGTATTTACTCTGTAGAGGTGCTAAACAATGCAGCTGGGATTGCTTACACAACCTAAGACTCATTCACCGAAGGGGAAAACACAGAGGGTGCCTAAGTATAGACAAACTAATTTCATCTGCCTCATTTTTTTTTTTTTAATATCTAAGAGAGCAATAGATTTCAAATAAAGTGTACAGTCCTTATTTTAAATTATTTAAAATATATTCAAGTAAAATCAAGATTCTATATGAATAAGTTATGTTAGAAAACAAAATAGCAGCAGCTAAATTTCACAGTTCTGTCTATGCAAGAAATAATTTTTTGGATACAAGAACTTTTAATTAAGACTCAGTTCTCAATTATGGTATGTACCACTACTCCCATGACTTTACTAATATGCTGAGTGTACAGATCAGGACTATGGGCTTTTTTTGATTCACTGCATAACTGTCCAGACCTAAATTTGATAGGCATTTTTTACTAGAAAAAGTCTTCATGAGCAGATGTATTTTTTCTTTTGAAAAGAATGCTTTGAAGTGCTGCTAATAAATGAGACACTTAGAAAAAAGCATTTGAAATAGTGTAGATAATTACCCTTTTAGCATCCTACCACTATTACCATTTATGTACTTCTGATATATAGTCAAGAATAAACTACTGAATTACAAGTTGGAAGTTTGAAAGGTTATATTAACTTTCTAAAATTAGTATATGCTATGAAAAAAAAAAAAAAGATTCTGCCAGAAGGACAAAAAAAAAAAAAACAACCAAAAGGAAACAAACAAAAATCATCAGAACTAAACCTACCAGGTACATTTGAAAAGAAAATAAGTGGAAACATTCCACACCCACACAGGGCAACTTCTGAGCTCATTTTTAAACAGTTCACAGTTCTATATACAGAAGACATCAGCAGAAAGTATCTTCTGGAATCATGGAAGGAATGAGCTTTACTAAGTAGAGGTAGAGCTGCTATTCACATATCATTAAGAAATATACCACACAAAATCCCCTGAGATCAAGACCTGATACTGGTAGGTTCTGTATGAGGAAAAAGTCTGTATCCTAAGCTGCTTACTGCCTAAGCAGACAGACTATAATCAGTGTGGTGCGAACATAGCCTGCGCTACAGCACAGCATTCAAGCTAGTTCAGTTTTTTTTATATCTATGTTACCCATAAAAAAAGAAGCAGGCATGAAACTAGACCTAAATCTCAGTATCCGGTCAATTACTGATGTACTATTTTTCTGTCTACAGTGCAAAACATTACTTTATCCTGCAAGCTTCAATTTTCCTGAAATTTTAGGTGTAAGCTTTTTCTATGCTGCTCATTTCCTGCAGGGAAAGATACTATATTCCAAGATTTGACATAATACAAAGCTGAGCACTAAGCAGTACAGGGCAGACTCACAAAAGAACTCAAAGATGCTGAAAATGGAAAGAAAAAAATATCTTCCATTCATTCTTTAATGCCCATAATTCTTCGTGCTGCATCAAAATAATTTGTTGCTTGAGGAGTAATAACTTGATGACTAGCTATAGCCCTATCATCTACATGGGAGTAGCATGCCTGGTAAACCATGTAACAGTGTTGAAACATGCCAGTGATGTCTCTACCCTGAAAGCTCGCAAAGCAGCCATACCAGTGACTGTCCTCCTACAGAGAGTGTCTTTTCATGCCATTTCTGAGTTTTGTTTATGTAAAAAATCAACTGTAGCAAATATACGGCTTGCTCAATCTGTAAGTCTTAATCCAGGTACGGAATGCTAATAGGAGTCAGGTGCTGGCCCAAAGACTGTTTACCAAATTCAGAAAGAAATATCAGTCCCAGATCAAGCTCAGTTCAACACTCCAACCAGTTCTCAGCATTCCTACCAGATCACATAAAACGCCAACTGATTATGATTCACCATATCTTCATTTAGTAGTGGCACTTCATGTCAGACCAGAAGAATGTGAAAAATTACTAATACATTTGCCCACCAGTAACCAAGGTTCTGTCTAACTCTTCATTTGACCTTAAAATCAGATGTAAAGTGAATGGTGGCATGACCTTGTTCATGTGGAAGTCATGGAATGAGAAATAAATGGAGCCAGCAGTAATTCTGACATTTCTCAAAGGAAAACGATTAGTGAATGTTTAAACTTCAAATGTGTAAGGCAAGTAATATTTAGCAATTAGAATTAAATCTTGCTATCCTTTCTAATATTTTTAAAAAGAGATTTATCTTAAACATATTATAGCAAGAGACTTTATAGGGGATATACTAAAAAAAAACAAAAACACAAGAAGCAGGTTAGCATTCCCATAAATATTAGGTTAATTCTACCCATGTATTCCATGACAATTAGGTTAAACAAATTCTGATCTATCCCCAGATCTCAAAAGAGCAGCTACCTACTATGCACAACTTAGTAAAGCACTCTTCTTATGCTGATTTATGTATATATAGACCGGTGGGTTGGACAGTGTTAGGCATTTAACTTAGGTTTTTGATAAGTTCATACACTGAGCAAATTATTAATTGCCCAAAAGAGTAAAATGCTCTCAACTGGTATGATGTCCCTCCTTACATGTGATAAATAGCGAGAGAATATAATTTCAGCTCCAAAGATTTCACTCTTTAAAGGCAAAATTAAAGAAAAGAATATAAAGTGAAAGCAGAGCTTTTGGTTCTTCACATGATATAATTTTGTAAGTACTGTGTATTTTATCACTATTTTATCACTATAAGCTAGCCTGGCATCTAGGGTGAGGATGTTTAACTAGAAGGCAGCAAATAAAAAGAGAATTTACAACTCATGCTTCCCACTTCCTGGTCAAGGGACCTTACAGTTTACATAGGCAAGTGCATAAGCACACACACACACCAAGGTAAATGGCACCCTTCTTTAGGTATCTTCTAAAAGACAGAGAAGACCACTTGTATCCCAAGCATCTACATTAAGCAGTAGCTGTACACATGCACCACATATATAGGCAATGGGCAGGTTTTGGTAGCAGGAGGATGTGCAAAGGATATCAGCAGCATCTCCCACCCTGCACCATGCACCCTGAGGATCCTAACATCTGCTTTCACAATGCAGAAGATGAATTTAGGGTGGTAAGCTTCAATCTCAAGGACCAGTAAACTCAAGTCTATGAGACAGAATACTGTCAAACTACAATTTCAGGTGAAAGCAGGGAAATAAAAAAAATAATCCACTTTCTTGCAGGACTCTGCTGATGCAATTTAGCATTTTATCTTAAGAATGATGGGGAAAAAACACTACATAAAGTCCTAGCTATTTATGGTTTGCATTCACTCTCCTCAGAGGAAAAATTGTGCTGACTACTACCATGGTAAGACATTAATATGTTACTTGTTATACTGACATGCTTTCTAGTAAAAACTTTACAAATTGAAATAATGTTGCTAAACTTCTCTTATTTATGATTCTAAGGCATTGTATTCCTATATGATATATAATTATTCATGCCCTAAGCACCTTCTTGATAGTGTGCTTCTTAAACTGCTTTTTATAGATTAAATAACTTTCGCCAGCAAATCATATCTTCTGGTATGTAAGCCATACAAATGAAGCCAAAGGCAGCAGTGTGCAAATCAGACGAACAAGCAGGTCTCTTCCAGGCTTAGGAATCTCAGCACTGAGGTTCATGCTCCCATCTTGCTCCCATCTCCTGCCACCCTGTGTGTGATCAACCCTTCTGCACCTCTCCTTCTGGGATCTGTGTATTCTTCTCAGTACACCTCTCATTTGACCTAATTTTCCCTTCTGCATCGCTTCAGTTCTACATAATTGCCTCTCAGCTGCCCATTCGTATTCCTTGTAAGTGGCAGATCCACATACTCGTCCCCTGAACTGCTAGTCTCCTTCATATCCCTTTCCATGTTACCTGATCATGTTCGGCCACTGCAAGGCAGTCTGAACCTCCTCACTGCATGGTCAACCACCCAGTTCTGTTGGCCAGCCAGAATCTGTATCTACACCAGATATCAGATTAGATCCTGCACTGTCTCCCAGGTGCTGGTGCCTAAACGAATCGTTCTATGTCTTACGATTGTTTAAATCAGGCTATCTTCTGTTAGAGAAAAGTGCAGCTCATAGCACCCTGTCTAGCTAAGACCAAACTTAACCTGCTGAGGCTGAAGTTTCAGTAATGACCAGTCTAATGTCAGAACTACAGTGGGATTTCTTAGATAGTCTGAGAGTTGTATTCCCCTCATTTGAGTGGTTGTTACCACACTAACTCCATCCTTCTGGGAAGAGAATGGATCTTGACTGTTCTTTTTTTCCTCTCTAGCAATTGTGTTTGAGTGAGCGTGGAAAACCAACTGCTTTGCTAAAAATCACATCTGGGAAACTGCAATTAGGAATCCTACCTAAGCTCTTGACTCATTAATTGTTTAATCTCCAAACATCATTTTGTCCCACTTCCCTACTGCACCTCACAAAATTCATAGAATCGCAGAATGGTTTAGGTTGGAAGGGACCCTAAAGATCATCTAGTTTCAAACCTCTGCTATAGGCATGGATACCCCCCACTAGTCCAGGTTGCTCAAAGCCCCATCCAGCCTGGCCTTCAGTGCTTCCAGGGAAGGGGCATCCACAACCTTTCTGGGCAACCTGTTCCAGTGTCTAACAGTAAAGAATTTCTTCTTAATATTTAGTCTAAACCTACCCTCTTTCAGTTTAAAACTATTTCCCCTCACCCTGTCGCTACATGCCCTTATCAAAAGTCCCTCCGCTGTTTTCCTGTAGGCCCCCTTCAGGTACTGGAAGGTTGCTCTAAGGTCCCCCTAGGTCCCCCTAGGAGTATTCTCTTCCCTAGGCTGCAGAGCCCCAGCTCTTTTCAGCCTGTCCTCATAGCGGAGATGTTCCAGCCCTCTGATAATCTTCGTGGCCCTCCAGTGGACCTGCTCCAACAACTTCATGTCCTTCTTGTGTTGGGAGCACCAGAACTGGATGCAGTACTCAAGGTGGAGTCTCACGAGAGCGGGTAGATGGGCAGAATCACCTCCCTCGACCTGCTGGTCAGACTTTGTCTTGATGTAACCCAGGATAAGGTTGATCTTCTGGGCTGTGAACACACATCGCCAGCTCATGTTGAATCATTCATCTACCAACACTCCCAAACCCTTCTCCTCAGGGCTGCTCTCAATCTATTCTCCAACCTGTATCTGTGCTCTGATTGCCCCGATCCAGGTGCAGGAACTTGCACTTGGCCTTGTTGAACTTCATGAGGTTGGCATGGGCCCAACTCTCTAGCTTGTCCAGGTCCCTCTGGATGGCATTCCTTCACTGTAGCATGTCAGCTGAACCACTCACATTGATGTCATCTGCAAACCTGCGGAGGGTGCACTTGGCCCATGGTGCCTACAAAGATGTTAAATAATACTGGTCCTAGCACCAATCCTTCAGGATTGCCACTCATCATTGGTCTCCACTTGGACACTAAGCGGTTAAAAGCAACTCTTGAGCACAACCATCCAGACAATTCCTTATCCAGTGAGCAGTCCATCCAACAAATTCATTTTGTCTTTGCTTTCAACTGTCAGGCACCACTAATGACTGGGTTACTGATAAATGACACCACTCAGTATTACATAATTCTGTTTTCAAAGATCTTGGATGGGGACAGACTTCTGGTTAATATGGATTTATATATATATATTTTTTTTCACTGCAAAGTAATGTTAGATGTTTGACCTTTGTCTTATTTTCCCACAGCATTTGTCAGAATGGCTACTTTCACATGTTACACTTACAAGATGATTTTAAAAGTAACTTTATATGATGCATGCACATTCTGGAGCACATAAGACAATGTCCAGAGTTTCACCATTCAGAGCTCCATTTCTCATTTTGGTGTTTACACTTTAAGCAAATATTGATAATTCAGGAACTATTCTAAAGGAGCTACAGAAACATCTGGAAATATGGAAAACAAATATCACTGAATAAAGGTCAGGTGTTAAGTAATTTAGTCATCTTCTCAGAATGCAAGGAGATTTCTAATACTAGGGAGTTGTTAAATTTTGAGTGAAATGCCTAATGAAGTTCAACTACTAGAAGATCAAGCTAGAAACTTATACTAGAAATGAAGCTGTTTTTTTTTTAAAGGGTTTAAATAATTAACTGGGGAACACTTCACTTATCATGAATCACTTGCCCTTAAGAACCTTAAATCAAGCTGAAAGCATATTTCTAAAAGACAATCTTGAGCAAGGAAAAAAAAAGACAGTGTTACAGCCTTCATGAAAAAGAAACCTATCTATGAAAATTATACAGCAGGTACAATGTGGGATCTAAAAAGCTATGAATTCTAAGATCAGACATGTCCCAAAATGTCAGCTAACAAAGTCCAGATTTGGCTGAACAGTCATGGATAAATTCACGTGTCTAGAATCAGTGCTTCTACAACTCTGAACATAAGAATGAATGTTATTATAGTATATCCCATATGGCCTTGGAAAAACATGCAATGGAGAAGAGAAAGTAGTTCAAATGTAGCTCTAAAAGTATGTAATTGGTCAGATAAGAAAAAAAAAAAAAAGCTTCTGTTAAAGGCAAGTCAAAGATATCCCGTACATTTTTAAAGGAGGAGAAAAAAATGTTTGTCCATTGCAGTACCTTCTTAAGCCCAGACTCAAGCAAATATTTTCATGTCTTTCAAGCCTTAATCAAAAGCAGTTGGCCAGAACCAAACAGGCAGTTTTTGCTGCCAGTTTCCTAAAAAGTCTGAGAAGACACTTTCAATGAGCTCTCTCTGCCAGTTAAGGTCATTTTGCAGCCTTAGGCTCTGTCTGAATTGGTCACTGTAACAGAAATGTCCAGGCAACACTGACAGTAAGAATATTTGTTTCAATCTACTGCCTGTCATATTACTTCATTGCACTCTGTACAATACACAGAAGGGCCAAGATTATCTTCATTTCCTTGCCTTGATATTCCTGTAAAATGTACATAGTGCTGGCTTGCACTTGAATACAGAGCTCAAGACTAATCACATCTGTGAACATCCCCTGTCATTTGTGCAGGGAAGCAATAGAGTGAGATTTGTCCCATATAGAGATTTCACAGGAGCTGGAAGCAGATCACAAACACAAATCAGGATGACCACTGACCTCACCATGTTCTGAGCTAAAGGCTCAAAACTGATTCTTTTGTTTTAGCCTTCCCACAGTAACCCCTTAACATGTCTTGTAAAAGCCCACAAAAATATCCCCAGGTTTAAAAAACAGAGAGCAAGCAGTGGAATATTACTATCCTGTGCCAGATTTACACGGGAGAGATTTAGATGATAACTCAAAACATTCACCTCCTTCTGCTCAAATACAAAGGGTTCTCTTTTGAATCATCCTGCTCCAACAAACTTACAGCAACGTGTATATAGTTTAAAAAAAAACAAAACTCCAACAAAAGTCTTACAAATACACAGCACTGGAGGCGAGATTCTTCCCTGGGGAGAGGATGAAAGAGCAACATGTGAAAGATGTTTGTCATGTCATTTTGTATAGTACTCAAAGCACTCAGAAACAATAGTGATGAGGATGGTATAAAAACCTTAACATACAGAACTGAAAATAGCACTTGAATAAAAGCAAAAGGAATTAAATATAGCAAGACCAAGAAAGTGCTTTTAAGAAGCTCTGGTTTTTGATGTAAATTTAAAAGAAAAAGAAAAAAAAGAATCTCTTCTAAGAATCCTCTCAAATCCCAAATTTGTCTCCATTATCTGCTGACTCAGAGACTTCACAAGACGCTCTGGCTGGGAAACTGCAGGGGTTGCTTCCGACATAATACAGAATTGATGTACCACTGAAGAATGTAACACCACCACTGAAACAGAGCATCCTCTCAGCCTACAGGGTTTCCAGCTATTCTCTTATGCTCCATATTTCCTCCCCCAGCCAAAACCTCATTTTCTCTTATGTAGAATTCATTTCTATACTAGTTTTATAAACAAGCAGATAAAAAGGATAAATAAATTATTCCCCGGGAAAGTGGCTGAGCAGTGAAATGGCAGAATGTAATGGATATCTGATCATATAGGCATACATTTTAACAATGAAGTGTAAAGAGAAGCCAGATATTAATAACTCATTCACTCTATAAATATGTATGAGGGCAACTTAAAAAACTGCTCACCCAGTTTGGGCACTATGTATTTTAGCATGTGAACTACCGCATAGTGGTTGCATATGCTCCTATAGGAAAAACAGCATAGATGCCTTGATACGCTCAGGCTTCTGCTATTCACTAAAAACAGTGAAAGCATCATTCTTCAGTTTGAACTGGTTATTGGTATACCATTCTAGCCCTGAGATGCTGAAATCAGTCTTCAAATATAAGCTGTTAAGTAGTCAAAAGCAAGAAAAATACTGTTTGGCCTCTTTTAATTTTGTTCAGATTCTTGGATTTTTGCAGTAATTAGATTAGGATGGGTCTCCAAACGGTTCTAGATACTGCTACTGCAAAAGATAAGAAAACAATACAAAACAACAATGTAGTTTATCTGCAGCTGCTCAAAGGAAAAAAACAAACAAAACCCCCATGCAAACAAAAAAGCAAGTAAACAAACAAAAAAACCAATCTATCTTCACCATAAGCTTCTTTTCCTCATAGAGGCCCAACGTCCATGACACTCCACTTTTCAGTAACCTATGCTTCATTCTCAGTTGAAGTCTATGTAAGAAATATTTTCTACAACCTGTTTCTGAGCTTGGCAGTGATCTCCCACCAATTTCCTCATTTCTGTAAATGGAGTAGAAGTTTTACAATGTAAGGTCTCAAAAACTGCACTGAAGATATGTCTCTTCCTAAGGTCGTGCAACACAGCACTAAAGAATTGAGGTGAGCTAGCGGTCAGAACACTGTGTATGAAGGTTGAGAAACGAGCTGTGCTTTCACCTGTAGATCAAAGGATTTTGGAAGGAGGAACTGCGAAGGGCTACTGGGTTGGTGAGTCCTGAACATCACAACTATTACAAACTACTACAACTTGGCAAAAACAGGCATTCTGCTATTATTTAAGAAATCTTTAAGAGTTCTCTGATTTAAGGAATCTTTAAGGGATTTTCAGATATGGGAGGAAAAAAAAAAAAGAACAACCTTTCAATCGTCTTTAGGGGGTAGTGCTGTTCCAACCCACTCATCAAGCAGCTGGAAGTAGTTTTCCTCTTTCCTTAATCCATACACCCTCAGAAGACAGAGAAGCAGAGGACATCCAACCAAACCACTGAAGAAGAAACCTCTCCTGCTTTTAAAAGAAGAGCTGTACTCTACTTTTCCTCAACCTATTTAGGAATTAAAATCAATTGATTCACACTCATACACAAACACATTTAGGTTAGAATAAATAAAGCTTTCATAGTCATAATCCTGTATTAAGACACACATTCTGGACAACAATCAGCAAAGTCTGTGAATGCATGAAGACGCAACTGGCAAGCAAAGTTTTCAGAAGTGTCCACATGAAAATCTCACTAGCTGCCATTGTATCTTTCAGCAGAAGCAGCAAAAAGCAGAGCTGATGGCCCTTGGTCAAGTAATCAAGGATTGCAAGATCATATTCTGATTTTGTAGCACTTCCTTAATCTCCAAAGGGATTATCTGTTCCAGTTACTACCCGAAGTGATTAAGTCACAAGCACATCACAAATAAGAGATCAAATCTGCTGTCCTTATGTACAGAGCACCATCATAACATGCAAATCACTACACCATGTAGTGGTGACCATGTAAGTGGTCAGATAGGAGTAAAGAAATAAATTAATTTATTCTTTTGCCATCCAATGAAAAAACATCAACACCAAGACATAAAATCCATCTCTAGTTTTGTTTTCTCATCATTTAAATAGATTGGAATTTTAATTTCTAGAAAGTATCACAGAATCCTGAGAGTTGGAAGGGACAAACTCCCCTGCCTGGTCCTACCTCACCCCGAAAGTCTCCAAAGAGGAGGAATCCATCACATCTCTGGGCAACCTGTTCCACTGCCTCTCCACCCTCACTGCAAAAGACTTTTTCCTTGTACTTAAGTTAAATGTACCCTCTTTAAGCTTGAACTCATTTTCTCATATTCTATCACCACAGACCCCGCTAAAGAGCATCTCCCCTTCATTCCCATAGCTTCCCTTTAGATACTGAAAGGAATGGTATCCTTCAAAATTTGATGGTATCTTTCAATAACTTGATGGTATTCTTCAAAACTCATTTATATTTTTTTAACATATGCACTTTTAAGATTGTTAGAGAGAATTTTACTTTTATCCTCTATTGCTTTTGTATTGTTTAAGTGAATACCAACAGATACAGAGCTTATAAGGAGTCATCTACGATCAAAGAAAAGAAAGAATCTTAGAGTTTATATCACAACAATCAAATCAAATTTTATTTAATTACAGGGAAACAAAGATTCATTGGACCATCTTTCTGCACTACCGAAGCATCAAAATTTTGATCTTATTCTTGTAAGTAGCTCATATTAAAATCAAAGAGTTAACTAATTTAAATTAACAGCACTGAGTCTAAATATTAGTTTTGTTTTCATTTTGTGGGGCTTTGTTTTGTTTTCCATAGGATAGGATGCTGACATTGAAAAAGAAATCTACTCCTGAGGCAATTCTCACATAGTCATCTTCATGTCTATTGCCAGTCATTCCAGAATTGTAATATATATATTTACATTTATTTAGCAAACTCTGATTTTTGCATATCAAGTGGTCAAAAGCAGTCTGGCAGTGACTAAATGTTGTGCTAAGTGTACATAACAACCTCCTCTTTTACAAGGGATTCACAAAGCTTCTCAGTTCTTGTAGTAACTGGGATATTCAGAAATTTCTTCATGAATGGCTGCAGGAGATATGCAGAACAACCTACTGTACACATGCTCCAAAATGGACAAATAGTTCCTAAACAGTATGCCAGAAACACCCATCTCCTCATGCATGCATAGGCTGCTAAGGGCTGCCATGCTGGGTGCAGCCCAGGTCTCTTAAGTCTGACATGTGTACCACTACGTAGAGACCTGCACAACAAATATCTTCCTCTTTACTTTCCAAATAATCCACACCACACAAATGCACGAGGTGACCTTCCCAGCCAGAGATCTGCTGCTCTGTGGTGTGCAGAAGTTCACACTGCAGCTATGTAAATTAAGAATTACTGGTATCTTCCAACTCACCACTTCTGAAGAATATGTAACCTGGGATAATCATCGTGCTTTACAAAAAGCAAAAACATCTGAATACACCACGGTCACTTAATTATTTATGGTGAATGTGTGGCATTCCTACTAAGGAAGAGAAGGAAAATAAAAAAGCCCTCATCTGATCTCCTCTTCACCTTCATCCTGTTATTTGTCTCTTTCACAAATACAAGAAGTGATCTGTTAGCACCTGTGATACATATGGCCATCTTCTTTTCCCCTTTAATAAGCACTGACTGTTATTTTGAAAGTGCATGCAGCAAACAAACAATACTCCAGGCTTACTGCCCTTGGATAAGGCACGTATATTACTGTGTGGAATTAGGAAATACCAAATGAAATGAACTGGTCAGAAATTTAAATGGCTTTTAAGTGAACTAAACCATGCATTACAAGGCATCAGAAAACAGAAAACAGTCCCACTAGATTTAGCTCCTACACTGCAACCCCAGAGAACAAAAGACAGCTGTGATGGTGACTGAGGTCAAGGTGCATTTATAGTCAATACAAAACAAACTCTGGCCTCAATCCCTGGTGATCGACAGTGCTCAACGGTCCTACTGCTCTCTCTGGGATTCTGTGCTAACCAACTATTGAAATCTCACTCTGTCAGAGGAAGTTACAGAAGGATCATTATAATTCAATGATTTCCTATTCTCTCATGTCCTTTTAAAATCCCAGTCTTGGTGAGATTGTCTATAGGTGTACACAATGGCATCCCCAAACAGACACTGCCAATAGTAACCTAATATTGACTACTGTGTATTAAATCCATTTTTTCAATGTTTTACAGTTTGAGAAGCTAGTAATATTAATATCCTAGGACACAATTTTCAAAAACATCAGTTGGCCATACTTCCTAATGAGATTAATGATGACAGAGGGAAGCTATGAATTTCATTAATTCAAAATCAACCTCAGCACTCTAATTTAAAAATGATTTGGATGCTTGATCCCAGGGCTTACTGCTCAAAACCATCAAGCACCCATAATTCTAACATCCGGAAAAGACAGAGTTGCTCAGCATTTATATAAATTATCAATGAAACAACAAAATTTTAGAAAACCCAAAAAATGCTCCTAGTTTCTCAGGTAAATCTCATGTAGGGTTGTCAATCCTATTTTCAAATGGCTTTTGGAAAATTTGGTTAGATAAAAGTCTTAATTATTACATAGGTTTCTCTTTCATTTATTATATATAGAAAAATCACTTGCCTTAATTCTAGGTTAATCTAACACTAATCTTAACCATTCTGTAAATCAACCAGTAAAAGTGCTCCTTTTTACTTGTAAGAAGTAAAAAGGAGCACTTTTACTGGTAAACTGTAGATTTTATATTAGAATACATTAGAAAACTCTCACCTTAGAAATCCATAATTATAGAAATATATCCAAGGCTGATACATCTGCTTGGCAAAACCCATACGTCTTCCTGCACTGTAGCTGATGGGTGATTTTTAAAACCCAAATCTGACAAAAGAGTCAGAATTGTGCTCAGAATGCAAAAATATAACTCATGGCCGCCTTGCTGCCGGACAACATGATCATGACAACAACCTTATGTATATTTCACTTATAAGCTGCTTTTTCAGCTACTGAGACACAGCCACCTGGACTCTGAGTTTCTTTTCTGCTTCTTACACCAGCTGCAGTGCAGCACCGCTCCATTCTGAACAGAGATTTGCAATAGTAATTTACCATTTTTTTTTTTTTTCAAATTGTGCAACTGGACTTCATAGTATCATTCATCTCAATTGTTTTGTGGGGAGCAGATTACACAAAAGAAGATGAAAACTTACAGTAGTGGTTCTGCTTTGTATCTGAATTCTATGCATCTTTGATGGGTTAAGATAACATTTATTTAGAGTTGAGTACAAAAATGGAATCAAAGATCATTTCAAATAAAATCTTGGCTTTTTGTGCTATAGAAGTTGGAATAACAGCAAATCCTTCTCAGTAACTCTTCATGCTGCACATACTGGATGCCCCATCCCTGAAGGCATTCCAAGCCAAGCTGGATGTGGCTCCGGGCAGCCTGGCCTAGTGGTTGGCAACCCTGCCCATGGCAGGGGGCTTGAAACTAGATGATCATTATGGTCCTTTTCAACTCAGGCCATTCTATGATTCTATGATTCTGTGATAATTATAAATAATAAACCAGAAATATAAAACAAAAACATGTTTTTACATGGAGTAGCCTGAAAGATAATTTTCAGGTGGATAATAGTTTGCTACACATCAAAGACAAATATCTTGTTTCTTTTTACTCAATACGAGGTATTCAACCTAGCTTCTGGGAGGTAAATAAACAGAAGAAAAAAACCCAACCAGCTTTAGAAAAAAACTATCCTCTGTAAATTGCCCCCATAAATGGTATAAGAAAAGCCTTTGGTACCTTAAAATACAGAGAACAGAACGAAGCGTTTTACGTTTTCAATTTTGCCCATGAACACAGAGCAATCCATAGTAGATTCAATCAGCATTTATACTGTCTTTAGTGACGGCAGATTTTGAGCCCGAACAAAAATCTCCAAACATAAGCAATCTCTTTCAGCCTATTTACATCTTACATTTGTTCAGACAGGTGATCTTTTCTGTTTCTAAATGTAAAATATACATCAAGACCTTTTCAAGAATTGTTGTTTCTTTTTTCAAGACTATTCATTATAATGGAGAATGAAGATTATCTATTTAGAAATAGAATAGAAAAAAATGCAAAATGAGAAAGATGTAGAAGAAAAATAACAAAGTAACATGGAAATGTATTTTGGGGCAGATAGCTCCACGGACTCTCAGAGAAGAATCCAGTGCAAGTAATAGTCACAAACATTAACTACTGTTCTCATGGAAAGTAAGAAATTGTCTGGAACTATCCAAATGCAAATGTTTAGCCACAGATATTAAATAAATGCTTAAATAAAACCTTCAGCAGACAGTACGGTGAAATTATCAGGATGATGCATTCTGTGAGAGCTTTCCTTACCTCTCCCAGCCAGCAGAGAGAAACTACACCTCTGAAAAGCCTACAATACCAGCAGAAAAAATACTTTTCAACTAATGGAAAAGCCCCTATTTGCCATGCAGATTGAAAAAAGAAAAAAAAAAAAAAAAAAAGACACCATCGAATTGATCACTGACTTCATTAGAATACTGTCTCAAAACTGATATGGGTAATCTGTGGGGCCAGGGAGTTACACAGGAAGAAAATGATCAGGAAAAATACACACTAGAACTAAAAAACTTTATTCCTTTATCTTTTATTTATACAGGATCTCTTTCAGCTGTCAAAGTATACTTTTCAAGGATCAGGCCAATACTGTATAATTAGCAATTATATTGTTCTAAGTCATATTAGTATATGATCCTTATTACTACCAAAGACAAATGCACTGTTTTTAATGGATTTGCGCTCAGATCATCTTTCTGAGGAACAGACATATTATTAGTTTAATACTCTGTATGATTTTATTATCACCAAGGATTTTATTATCAGTGGGGAATTACAGCAGAGACTGAGATTTATTTCAGGTTTCTAGAGAACCAGACACTGATCACCTGAGTGCCTGCCCACTGCTTTATCTAGTCAAATATCTTAAAATCTACATCACCGCACATTTCAAACATCTCATGGAAAATACAGAAACTATGTGTAGATTTTCCAGTTAAGAACAGGTGATGACTAAAGACAGTGATGTTATCACTGACACATCTCACTGCTCTATCAAATAAGATGTATCATATATCTCTGTTCTTTTGTCATCACCATAACATACAGATTCCTTTACATGTACTGCTGTATATAAATAACTCTATATAAGTGAGCTTTCAAAAAGTGACGTACTGGTCTGTCTTAATTGCTAAGAAGAACTTATGCAGCCTATCTCCAACTCTTCCTCCACTCACACCGAAATACTGAAATCACCACAAGACTCAATACTGATAAATATTGAGGCTTTTTTCTACGTCCACTAAACACCACATATAGCAACAACTTCATATATTGGGGATTCTGTTATTTGGGCTACAGAACAAAACATATTTAAATATACAAGGAAGAGGCACGACAACACCTAAGTGCTCAAGTGTCTTTGAAACACTGTAAGATTATCTATGCAAATACATTCAAACCACAGGAATGAATACTGTGATACAAGAGAAAATTTTCCTGATCAGTGTTGAATGTACTCCAACATACGAGTAAGGACCCAACCCACGGACCAGGGGAGTTGCTTAAGGTCTGTTCTGACACAGTAGAGGAAAACTGAACCTCCTGTGCTAATGTAATGAAGAAGGCATGCTCTAAATAAGACAACAACCACGAAAAGATGACATTTTATGTATTTAACATGCTAAATACATTTGGATTAAAGACTTTTTTTTTTTTTAATTCAGAAATCCTTAATATTATCTTAACTTAGCTACTTATGTATTAAGTTTACAATTTCTCCAAAGTTTTTTGTAATACAGATTGATAAAAAAAAAATGAGAGGTATATAAAAACTTGTTAAACCAAGTGCATTTATTTCCATGATGAAGGATAACAAACAGCTTTAACAAGCTGCTGAGACTTTCCAGCTAACATCCACGCATCACTTCTGGCTTGTGAGGCACCACTGAGGAGCCTGCCAAGAGCACCGGCTTCTGCCCCATTTGCATCGCCTGTGGGACAGGCAGCTTGGCTGGGGAAGGAAGAGGTAAAGCAAAGAACTAATTAGTGAGTAAGCTCTTTGGGTCAGAAAGCCTGCTGACTCAATGCTAAGTCACACATAGTGCTGGGCTCCAGCAGTAGGGGTTATGTGTAACAGAGCCAGCTCAGAACAGCAACTCCTTGCTATACTCTGCAGGAAGCCCAGGCAGTCTCCCTCCTTAGGTGCCAATCTAACTGGAAGGGATGTTGGAGGAAAGGAGGGAGGAGAGGAGAGCAGAGCACAGTTCCTCTGTGGAGACTGTGCAGCAAGAGCTAAGGACATACATAACTTTTCTTTCACTCATGACTTTCATGAGCACAAGGGAATGGGATCATCTCTGTGTAGGGAGCAAACTCACTCCTTTCTCCAAGAGGATGAACAGCTCATACTTTCTTCTCCTGCAGTCAGGGTAAGGGCACCAGCTCTGGTCCTCTTCCATTTCCTAGGGTGGAGCTGTGGCCAGTAACAATCCTTCCTCTGCATTTGCGCCAGGGCTCTGAAGGCAGAACATCTCCAGCTCCGAGCAAAACTTTCATAAAGTCTCTCTTAGTTTCAGAGATATGCTTCACGTAAAATGCAAAACATTCAGGAAGCCCTTGCAGTACGGAGGTTAGAGCAACAGGGGAAAACTGAGGGGTCATCAGAACATCTGATCATTGCACCACCTCTCCCATTATAAGCTATCTGCCTTTATTAAAAACAACCAGAGTGTCCTATGCCAGGATATGTAATCTCACAAGATGTAGCTGCAATGGAAATTCCCATGCAGAAGTACCAGTACTACAGACTGACAAAGCTTGGTAGTCTGTTAGGCAACTGGATGGAACTACTCAACACAGTTGTCCACTCCTAATTCTTTTCTGCCTCTTTCCTCACATTTCTTCACTAGACAGATTGTTCTTTATAACAAGCAATCACAGAAAAACTTCGCAAATGTTTCTGAAAAACAAGAACATTCTAAATTCCCTTGTTTCTTAAACAGTTCTAAGAAAGACAAATCATGGGCAGTGTATGTGTACAGCTTCCATAGGCAAAACTGCATTGTAAACCTTTAGAACACAGCTCTAACACATGGAAATGTAAGATCTACAGTCAATTGGCAATACTCCTCTAAAGGAAACACAAGATATTCCACACTACATTGCGAACTTGATAATACTTATACAAAATTTTCCTGAGTAGTTGATATTGGCACGTGAAAATAAAGCAAACCTCAGCAGGACACATAAAATTAATGCACTTCCAATGTAATTCCAGCCAGTAGAGCATAAATCAGCACAGACATGAAATTCTTGGCTGTCTTGTTTGACATAAGCGAAGCAGAAATTATATGTTGTTGCAGGTGCTTTGCAAGCAAACATGATGCCCAGCTGATTGTTAACAGACAAACTTCTTTTTCAAAATCAAATGAGCAAAAGAAGATCTTCAAACTGACTAATAAAAAACCCAGGTGGAAGTAGTTACGACTATCCCTGGGATGGAGTAGTCAGCAGCTATCACATTATGTTCGGATGGCACTGGAAACAGACTGCTCTTACTGGGCCAGGAGCAGCCTTCAGCAGGCGCATGGAGCATTTCTGATACTGGCAGCCACTTCCAGCTGAGCCAAGCACTGTGCAGCTCAGCATGGGCAGCTCCATTTGGCTCATACATTTTAAGGAATTACTTCATGTGCATCTCATCCTGAAAGCCAGAGAACACCTGCAATTTATGCTCTCCGGGAAAACTGCAGAGTTTCTAGCCCCTGAAAGTCAAATCCTAAAGTTATGTGATCGATAATAGTGTTAGTCAAATTGATTTTTTTTATTTTCCAAATGTAGAAATCTTTATATCTTACATAAGGTCTCTTTTATTTTCAAAGATAAGTTTCATATAAAATGCAAAACACTCATGGAAGTCAAACAGCCCTTGCAGTGTGCAGGTTAGAGCAGCAGGGGAGATTTCAGGAGTTTTAAAAAAATCCAATCATTGCAAAGGCATCTACACTTTGTAATAAAATGTATCCACTTAATCTAGAAAATAATTGCATAAATTCAACAAATATGCTCTTCATAACAGAAAGACATAAAAATTATCTAAAATACAAGAATACATTTTTGCCTTGGAGACTTCAGTGAAATATCCTGGGTTTTTTTGTTTGTTTTTAGAGGGTTTTTTTTTCCCCTCTCTATTGAGTTGCCATTCTGAAAAGCTCTTATGCAAATCATGCATTCCAAGACCACCTCTCCTAACTGCAGGGTGTTTTGAGGAGACAGAAGTACTGGTAGCTGCCAGACAAAGCAAAAAAAAAAAAAAAGGCATATAAGTACACAGAGGCTAGGCTGTTCAGCTGTTCCTAGATTTGATCAAAATTGCCTCTCAGCAGCGACGCAACACTGTTTTCTAGCAAAATATGAATAAACATGTGCATAAACTTTTGACTCTGAGCAATTCCACACTGGTTCTGTGATCCATCAGATCTTGGAAGATAAACAGGATGAGATGTGGTCAGCTCTTGATAGGAAGTCTTCCAAAGAGGAACTTAAAAGCTGCTACTAGTTGGTGTCTGAGTAGATGGCTCTTTTCTCTGTATAACCCATGTCTAGCAATGTGGCAGAGAGCACTTGCTCTCAACTTAGACATATATAACTAAACTCAGAAAGAAACATCAGAAAATACAGACTTCAACATTTTGTCACTTGGTTCTATTTTCTGTTGGGAGAGAGAAAAATAAAAAAAGGAGAAAGATGGAAATATTTCAGATATTAGTGGAAGAATTCCTACCAGGTGTAGTCCTACACCAAAGGGCATTGGAGATTACTACACAGACTTGCTCCGCAGGATGGACTCAAAATCGGATTAAGAGTCTGCCCATTTGGCTGCCCTATCCATCTGATGGCAGTGGGACAGACACACACACAAACACACATACACACACACACACACACACACACACAATGAAGCAAAAAAAAGCTCAGTGTTCTCCAGTGCAGGATGTCCTTAGCATCCTTCAAACACTGTATGTTCACCTGCTGTCACAAATATGCTTGGAATGTATGCACAGTCCAAGTGCATGCTGAATTAAGGACAGTGAAGAACAGATGATGGTCTTCTGGAGATTGATCCCAGTGCTGTTTTGTCAAGTGCTGTTCAGACCTCTCATAATGCATAAAGTTGTGTTTTTTTCTTCTTTTAGGACTATGAATTATTAACTTAGTTACCTAGGCCAAACACCACCTTATCATATGTATTCCATAGTGATACTGACCACACAGAATGTTATATATCTTCAGTACTAAATAGTTGTGTGTTATTGCTGTGTACTGCAAACCAGCCATCCTTTATCAGGCCAGATACAGCAGATTTTCAAGGTTTCCTTTGTTTCTTTGTCCTGTGAATAAGGATACCTGCAAAAACACTCAATGAATTAATAAAGCAAATGTTGGGCAATAGCGTGCTCACAATCAACATCACGATCAAACTCCCAACACACCAACTACATAATGAGTTACCCACTGAAAGGTGCTATATAGTCAGCAGTACTGCTATGTAGTTGCCAAAAGGAGACATAAACCTTTTCATCATTATACATGTTGACAAGATACTACACTGGATTGTGCCAGTTTTGGTTAAAGAACTTAGAAGTACTGTTGGACATAAAAGGAAATTAAAAAAAAAAAAAAAAACCCATGCTGCAGAATCTCAGCTGGATGTAATCATTAATGTTATGCAACTTCTTTCTCCTGAAAAAGAGAGTGGATTCCGCAAGAGCTAAGTTGAGTTGTTTGTAAATGGTAAAATCCTACTCTGATCCCTCACTAATAACCTCTAACACAGCACAGGCCTCGAGCACTGAAAGAGGAGGATGTGGAAGGCTTCACTGTAGGGCCAGTTCTTTTTAATGTAAAGACCTACAAAAATATTTTACTCAAGCGATCAACAGAAACTCTAAGAGGACAGGTTGCTTTGCCTTACACAATGTTTCGATTTCACATCCTTACAGTGCTGCTTGCACAGACTTTTAACTTACACTGCAGGATTCTTCCTTCTGCTCTTGATAGATCTGAGATCTCTGACAAGCCATTTCACTATCCCTTCCCATCAACCCGCTGTGTCCCATCAGCTTCTATCAACTCATTACAGCAGTGACTGTTTCGCTTGCAGTACCTGTCTTTGTGAGATCCGATTTCTGTCCTGGCACACTAATACCATTAATGCTTTCAGTGATAAAGTTTTGTTAAGGATAAATTACTTAAATTTCCAATTGCATTGAAAAAATATAATGCCAATTCTATTGGTAAACCATATGTTTTTAGACAGATCCTTTCTGAAAAGCTAGACAGACTTAAAATAAAACCCACAAAAACAAAGCACACATGATGTAATAATCACTACCACTGCAAGAACCAGCAATATCCTTAAGAGTTTTCAAGAGCAATATCTAGTAACCTATATCAGGAAGCCTAAGACGCAAGCAAGTTTTATGTCGTCCCTACTTTTCTCCCTGCACTGAAATTCACTGAGGTTGGCTGGGACAACATGGTTAAGTCCCTGGTGCAGACATCTGAATAAGCTTTTTTTGTAAAAGATTTTTAGAATCTGGAAGCTATTCAGATGGTTTAATAACAAGTATAATATTAGTGTCTAGAGAGATATATGTGAAGACTTCTGTTTTAATGTCTGAGCTGCAAATCACTTTACCAGTCTCCTCAATACACACAAACAAAGGGTGGAATTCTGCAGCTCACTGAAGCCAGTTCCTACAGCTACTGATGAGAAACTTGCTTATTCCTCACTAGTAATCTACTTAATATTGACCCAACTGGATCTGCTGTGTTTCCTAAGAGAACAAACACTTTTGTTTCTCCAACTTTTACATTCAGAAACATTAATTTTATTACTCTTCAAACAAATACACTAATATCAATCTCTACTGAGGCAAAGCAGATGTTACACTTCTTCAAGTCAGATTAACTGTACACAAAACCTCTGCGATATTTCACACATACTTACAGGAGACATTTTTAAATTTTATGGATTCATCTGTTCTGAAGAGTACTTTAGTACATAAGTACCATAAGCATAACATAAAAACTCAGTAGAAGTATGAAACCAGAAGACCTTTTAATTGATATTTTAATTACTGAATTTTAATTTTATTTAACAAAACCCCAAACCCTGATTTTACTTTCTTTTTCCTAACAAAACCTCCAGCACTGTACTGCATTCTTTTCCTGAAGTCTTTTATGCTGTTTTCACTGGAAAATGACCAAACAGAATGAGTGTTGAAAAAGCACTTCTTATTGGCTTATCAGAAATTCCAGTAATTCTTCTAGAAGTTTATGGGGAGGGAAATGTTCCTGCACAAGTAAATGGAGCAGATAAAAAGAAGAACTAGATTGTTCAGGAAATATATTCCCTATGTCCAGCATAGCTAGGTTTTTTCAAACAGCCTTCTCTACCAGAGGCTGTAACAGAAAGACTGAGACGACAGACTTGTGCTACCAGTAGCAGAAGCCTCACATGAGTTAAAACTGTGTATTTTCTCTTAATTCTATTGCTTAGTTCAATCTAATTTAGAGTTTCTCTCACTAAGACAGAAACACTGACAAACAGAACTATAGATCCTATGTTAAAATGACACAGAATGTGTCCAATAACTACTGCTAAGAAAGTCATTATGGCTAACTATACACTTAATATAAAAACTTACATTGTCATAGAAACAAGAGACTCCCAACTTGAAACTGTCATGCTAGAAGGCAGTTCTTCTCACCAAAAGGTTTCAGACTTTTTAGAAATGACAAGTCATATAACAAACCCACACTGAAAGAAAAATCAGAAATACCAGTAAAACAATCATTGTCAACATAATAAACAGCATCCCACCTAATTCTGTCAAGTGCATTGTTCGCATCCTGACAGAACTGAGTTTTAAGGCAAGTTTTGCAGCACAGTGTAGTAGTTCTGCCCTAAATTTTGGAGATAATTACACTTAACCTAACCAAAGCACATGATAAACTGAAGAGGTATTCATCTCCTGCCCCAATCTACTACAAGAGTTAAACAGCTGCTGCCTTTCCCATTCTGCAAGGATCGCACTCAAGTGGCGGGAGCATACAGGCATCCAACTGCAACAGGCCTCTGCAGTACTCTGAAGCATAAAAAACTGCTCTGATAAAAACAGAATGCAGAATTTAAAAAGTGAGTCTAATCCTTGTTTATACTAATGCACCATTTTGGAAGCATGAGAGATTTACATAACATTTGTTTATGCTGATTAAGCACAAAGGTCTTAGTAAGAAAATAAGAGAAACTAATGCAGCCATTTCATTTAGTACTAGTTAAGGAACTATCCATGTGAAAGTAAAACATTAGAAAATATTTGATGCAGTTTATCTCAATTTATAATAAACAAACAAATAAACAAACAAAAAGAGCTTATATGGGAAAAAGATCACCTGAAATGGGACCCAGACTTCCTTTTCCAACGAAAAGTTGGCTCTGATCTTTTGAGGTCCCTTCCAGCCTGGGCTGTTCTATGATTCTATGCTACACACATATATATGAAAGTGCAGAGATTTTAAAGGGCCAGCTTTAGCCTAACTTAAGATTTCAACATATTTTGAGGAACAAAGGCAGACCAAGGAAATACAGTCCCAGCACTGACTTCCCAGTATTGGAGAATTTCCCCAGGCTGTAAAGTCTCTCTTGAATAAGACATAAAATGTGGCTTCTAAAAACAGTAATAATTCTGTTAAATGATTTCTTAACTTTTTTTCCTGAGACTTTTTCTCTTACCTTTTACCTCATCCATCTTGTACCTTGTCTTATTTCCCTCTCTATTGAGGTCATGTGTTGTGGAACTAATCCAAGACCTCCAGGAGAAACATCTGAAGTTGACAGGCGAAATGAAACAGCATTACACAGATATGAATAGTAATAATATATATAAATGAGAAGACAACTGAAGAGTCATGATGACCACAACATACCTTTTGATGAATCTGCCTGCATCCAAGCAATCTGCATTTACTGACTGAGAATGCAGAAGTAATGCATTTGTGATTTACACATTGTAAAAAGGGTAAATATGTGGCAGATATATACAAGCAACAGCCTTCTGTCAACTAAGCATCTAGTAAGGAGTCCATATTACGGATAGGAAGTTTGAATAAATGCAACCTTAGGCTAACAATTTAAGAGCATTAAAACAGTAAGAAAAATCTGTTAGAGATTATCAATTACTAATGAAAAATTCTGTTCACTTCAGAAATGTTAGACTGAGTTCTTTTTTGTTAAAACCCTTCACACTCTTCCTTTCCTTTTGCTGTTCTCTGCCATTTCACTTTCCACTGTGGTAGCCTCAACTTAAACTGGGAAAGTAACAAATGACCAGAGAGAAAGAACTCTCTTTTCTTAACGGTAAATTTCCATGAGGTTGAAAGAAAGCTAACTTGAAACAAATAAGGCAAGCAGAAGAAATACTGTTAACAACAGAGTCATTTTGTGCATTCCAGAGATCAGAAGATGACTTGGGCTCACAGCCCTGGTTATTCTAGAAAATTCAGTTAAGGCCAGCATTGCAATGACATTCAGCAATGAAAATGAGAGAGAGTCATTTTGCTACTGAAATCAATACCTTCAAACTCTGCACACTACGGACTGCACCTGCTTAGGTAGGCATCTATCTATTCAATCATATTTCAAAGTTCATGATGACTTTATTTTCTACTGCAAAATAGTGTATAATACTGTGCATCAACTGGACACCAGAAGGGAGAAGTTCATTTTAAGTACATTACATAGATGCACCGAAATATACATGAAGAATCCCCTAAATCAGTGCAGAAATCCACAATAATCATTACAAAATTACTTCCTAAAAACATTACTACACAATGTCTTACAACTTTCAACCTACAACATAGATGTTGTCCGCTGATATATTTATAAACATGTGTTAGATACATGGAAGAAAAAAAATTCTTTCCAGAATGTTAGTATAGTCAAGGTATACCATTTTTTCCTCACAACCTAACCTTCAAAAATCCCTTTGTTTATATTGCTATGAGGAACAGAAGAACAAGAAACATCTGCTTCCACAACTAGTGCAGCATCCTACCTCCAACATCCTTCCTAAATCACAGTTATGACCACGTCCTCATATAAATCCCTTCGGATGGAGCACTTTTTCCATGTACACACTTTTATATATAAAAAATGTAGATGAACAATTAATCAACTTTTTCATGTCATGAAAGTAGCTCCTCATCTGTAAGGAACAAGGAAAAGATCATAAGCGCTGAAAGCAGAAGCTCAGAATCCATATCTTTCATCAAATGTTGAATTAATGCAGGTGAATTGAAAGCAAGTATAAAGTAAGGCAGACACAATTTTACCTACTCACAATGGTACTTTTGTCAGGAGTATCAACAGACAGACAGGTGTGAGTGTGAGATGAACTTAAGCATAAGTTACTCAATAAAACTAATCAAGGTACTCTAATTCTTTCATTTCTTCAAGGAAATGATGCCATAACAAAGTCATGCCCCTGTCCTTTAATGGCACATTTGTAATTCTCAAAGAAGAAAAAAGACAGATGAATGTAATTCTATTGCCAGTGACGCAGAGTTCCTGACATGAAACATCACTATCTTTTGGGAGGAGCTGAAGAGTAAATCACAGGATACATGAGTCAGAAGCCAGTTAGAATGGTCTTTGATTATAGATGGGCAAACATAAGAACGGCATGAAGTAATGGTAAAAGAAGAACCCAATTTAATTTCTAGAGTAAGTTAAACCTGAAGAATCACAAGGTAGGAAAAAGGAGTAGATCTGAAGTACCTTTCTTTCTTTTTCTTTCTTTTTTCTTTTTTTTTCAAAGAATATCACAGTGTTTTGCACCAGAAACGCAACCATGCAGTTTTTCATAGTTCTTTGGGTTTGTTCTCTGCAAGACACCTGTGATTTTTATTTGTGAAAATCATGCAGCTTACTACTTATTTATATTAGGGAGGGAAGTTATATACAATGTTCACATCTTAGAAGACAGCATTTATGGACATCCAAGGAGAAGAAGAAAAAAAAAAAGACAATCTGCACGCATATCATACTTTAATGAATGGAGAAGAAAATTACTGGTGAAATTAAATGACCAAATTAGCATCTTAAAAATATAACAGTATGTACAGAAATATGTATGAAGAGATCTGTAGAAACTTACTGACATTTTAACCAGCTGACATGCTATTTACACACCCAGGGTATCACTATGGAAAAAAAAGAAACTATGACTGTACTTCTCTGAAAGGCATGTCAGAGATTTAAGGAAAATAACAGTTAACTGTAAAGTCAGTTTTAATTACAAAATTCATGGACAAACTAATTAAAAAGTAAATATTTATTAATAAAGGCAAGTCCCTTACTGCACTGTGTATTAAATCCTTTCTGCGTAAGGAGCTACAGTTGATGCTTAAAGTTGGATGATCTAGAGACAAATAAGACACAATAAAAAGTGTCAAAATAAAGTATCAGTGTTACTGGATCCACTAATTCCATGTGGCAACACAACTCCCTAGTTACTTCTAGAAGTAAATTAAACTGTTCAATTAGATCACCTGGCTACTCATTACGTCTAAAGCACTGTCCTTGAGGAAGAGGTGTGTCACACAACAGTGACAAGACAAAATCTGCTGCATTACTCCCAAGTTCTGAAATCCGTTTGTTGGGATTCTGCTAAGAAGTTTATAATTCTCTACAAAGACTAAGAACCTGGTGAATCGGCAGTTCCTGCAACCTTTCAAACTAAAAACAAAGCTGAGTTGCAGTCTGTGCACATCACGGACCCACAGTGCCTACTGATGGGAACTACTGGAGAAAGGTACTACGGATCTGAGACAGCAGTGTTAAACAGAGAGTGGAACTGGAGACAGCGCTGCTCCTCATAGGATTCTTAGTGTGATTACTTATCCAAATTAGGATGCCTTTCCTTAACACATTACTTTTACAACCAAGCATCTGTGCATCTGTGGAAGAAGGCACTTAATCTAAAATGTCCCACATGTGAGATCAACCACAATTGAAAGTAAGTATTTCTTTCAGATAGCATAAGGATCTTTTCTTCACCAGAGTAAGCAGAACTTCAAAACATATAAAACTTGCAAATATACCTGGCTAATTTGATTGCTGTACAACATTCTGACACAGGAAGACTATATCCTAAAAAACACATAGGCTTTTACAGAGTAAATCCTGTCTCCTTTATATGATGTCTAGGACAGTTTTGTCACTGACTTCATCAAAGCCAAGATTCCACCCAATGTGTTTTAAGAGAATCTCTGATTTAGCCAACAGTAGCACAATCAGTAGGTTGCAACGAATAAATAGAACAATAAAAAGGAAACAGTCTCCAAGAAATGTTTCTCTATGAACTCTCACAATTAGCTCTGAATGATAACAATAATGGTTCCAAAATGTTTCCTCCCAGTGCAAAGCCAGGCAATGGTTTCCTGTGTTAAACTGTTTTTATTGGGTGTCATACTTACAAGAGTACTATGGAGGATTTCATCACGGAACTGCTAATTAGTTTCTCAAGATGTTTACTCCTTCTCACAATACACAGCAATTCCTACCTCATAAGTTTATTTTTTCTAAATTAACGCTTTTAGCTCCCATAAAACAGCAACATTCCACTGGACTCATTTTAGAAGTATTTCACCCCTCAATGCAATAAAAGATGAAGCTCTGCATTATTTCGGAAGTGATGGTGTATAATCAAACACAGCATAATAAAAAATTATGGAAGTACCTTTCTTTCCTGTACTTCCTACATTAAATTAATATCTGTAAACTGAATTAGTCAGACCTTGCTTTCATCTACAGGTGAAATTTCAGTCAGAACTTTCAAACAAGTCTCCTAAGCATCCCATTATAAATAGTAGCACTCTACCTCCACGTTTATCTCTGTGACTTCGTACTCAGACAGCTCTGTAGAAGCAGCTCCAGTGATGTCACATGGTGCATTCAAGGTCATACTATCTTAATTTACAGAGGTATCATTGATAAATTATGCGGAAACAATGATAATAGAGTCGTTAACCTTGTTCCAGCACACTAAAGGTGTTTTATAACTAAAACGAGAATAAAGTTATAAAAACATAAAGATTTGATTGCCCAGCTTTTTCTCTCCTACACACTGCTGCAAAGTACTGTTGGGGATTTTATCTTGGTGAGTAACGTGGCTGTCTGCCGTCTGTGCTTTTAACCAAGGAGTGCAGCGACTAGACTGAATTACGCCGAAGGAGGAATCAGGTGATTAAATGCACAAAACATTGACCTTTTTTTAAACATAGGAAGTTGGATCCAGAAGGCCTCTCCCTTTGGCAAAGTAAGAGATGCTGGAGCACAAGAAAGATCATTCGAAGCAAGAAGTGTGAGTCCAAAGATCTATGCAGAGTTGTCATTTCCAAACATGCAGTCATCTGGCTGGTACTGGAGGACTCACATCAAAAGTGCAGTGTGTTAACCTGATGAAGTATATATATGCTACTATACTACACATATATATAACCTAGGTGGGATTTAGAATGCATTCTCCAAGTCTCATTCAGGAAACCTGCAGTAATCCACAGACTAAAAGCCTGACTAATGTCCCTAATTCATGTATGACAGACATCTGCATTAAGGGTACACATATTAGTGAATCACTTGGGATTGCTTTGACTTGAAATATTTGAAGAATAGTGAGGAGGTGGGACAGAGACTGACTGATGCATTATACCATCGTAACCTGAAGTTGGCATTAGTGCAGATTAGTACCTACAGCATTTCTGCAAAGAATGTAAATAGTTTAGCAGACAATATACTCTTTCTTCTTGACACTTCCACTGCTGCTTCTTTTAATCCAGATGCTGCAAGACCTCTCACGCTAAAATTGATGAGGAAGGGCAACAACAGAGCAGGTTACTGGAGTTCAGGCGCCCAGAGATGACACCACACTCCAAGACAGAATTCGTTACAGTCCTCTCCACTTATCACATGAACTGTAATATCTCTTTGCATCTTCTGACTATCAGCGTATGATCTACAACGTACTTCACTACTTACCCAAAAGGACCAATAGGAAAACCACAAAGCACGTCTTTATTAAGGTATTTGACCTCATGTAGGCAAGCGAGTATATCTTAAAGCACATTCTGAAGGCCTGAAAGTCAAACTTTCTATGAATTTTCCCATGTTCGGGTAAACTAATAACTAGCATATGTTTCAAGCATTCAGAAGTGTCTCAAATGCCACTTCAAACAACACACTTTCCATCAAAATGAGGAAGTTAAACCGCAAAATTATGTCCCAGCAACGCGCCTTTACGTCCTTCAAGCAAAAGCTACTGGCTGCCGCTATGGAGCACGCACACCTCTGATGAATGAGATCAAACCCCTTCCCACTGCAGAAACCCCCGAGTTTGGGACGAGCTCGGTGCACGGCTGAGCCGCGCGCTCGGGGGCCGCGCACAGAGCCGCACTGAGCCGCACTGAGCCGCCGCAGCGCGCCGGTCCGAGGGCACCCGGCTTTCCCAGCGGAGCTCCAGCGCTGCGCTGCGCGGGGCTGCGCCAGCAGCAGCTTCACCGCACGCACTCACTCGCACCTACCCCAACTCGGCTGAGTTGGAAGAGGCAGAAACAAACACGTACGCATCTGCTGCACCTACTGACTTTCCTGGAAACGTACGGGAGTTATTCAAGCACTCAAAAATAAATAAGTGCAAACTGGAGAGGCAAAAGAGTTCTTTCCAGAAAGTTTCTCCCCGCCTCTCCCTCCCACTTCTCCCCAGGATCAGGCGACCGTTCTCACGGGGCTCCAGGTGAACCGCTCCTCCGTCAGCGGCACGCTCGGGCCGCCGCCCCGCCGCCCGCTCCCCGTCCCCGGGCAGCCGCCCCGCAGCACGGCGCAGCCCCGCTCCGCTCCGCGCCCGCTCCTCCGGCCCCACGGCAGCGCCCGCAGCCTCGGAGCGGCGCCCGGCCCCGCGGCGCGCCCCCCCCCGTCCCCTCGCAGCGGCATGGCGAAGCGCTGTCACTGACGCACATTTAATTCGCCCGGCTGCGGGCACGGCGGAGCGCCGCTCTCCTCCCCCAGCCGCCGCCGGCGGGTGGGGGAAAGTCAAACTGCCGCAACAAAGTTGCTCCCCCCCGGCCGCCGCCCCCCGCTCCCCCCGGCCCGGCCCGGCCCCCCGGCCGCCGCCTTACCTTGCTTGACGCACTTGAGGCGGATGGGGTCCTTGCAGTGCTTGATCACGGCCAGCACATCCCTGATGGTGAGCCCGGCCACGGGGGTCTCGTTCACCTCCAGCAGCAGCTCCTCCGGCACCAACTTGCTGCCGCCCTCATAGGCCACCTTGCCGGGCTTCACCTCGCCCAGGTACGGGAACTGCCCGTTCTCGGCGCCCCCCTTCAGCTCGAAGCCCAGCTGCCCCTCCGGGTTCCGCACGATCACGATCTCGTGGACTCGGCTCGTCCAGTGGCTTTTCTTCTTCAAGCCCTTGGACATTGCCGTGGGGATGCTCTGCCCGACTCCCGCGCTGCTTGCCGCTCTCTCCTCCCGCTCTCTGCCCCCCTCCCCCGGGGCTCCGCTGGGGCACGCTCGGGGCAGGCTCGGGGCTGCGGCCGGCGAGGGGAGCGGGCGCCGCGGCCCCGCGGGGCGACGGAGCGGGGACGGGGAGAGCCTCTGTGCCCGGTCCGAGCGGCTGCCGGCGCTTTAGCTGATATCCATGGCAGCCGCGGCGGCCGGGACCCTGCGTGTGGATGTACTAGTTGTAGAGAAACTGGCAGCGGGGAGGGAGGGAGACAAGGAGGGAGGGGAAAAGGGAGGGAACGGCCGCGGGGAGGAGGAGTGTGGCGGCGGCGGCGGAGTCAGGCGGGCGCTGCCTCG
This sequence comes from Chrysolophus pictus, assembly GCA_037305975.1. Lineage (NCBI taxonomy): Eukaryota > Metazoa > Chordata > Aves > Galliformes > Phasianidae > Chrysolophus > Chrysolophus pictus. The sequence continues at coordinate 184,709,126 of CM074576.1, forward strand.
GCGTTCCCTCCTCGCCTGACCCGGTAGTGAAGGCCGAGAGAGAGGCTGCCTGGCACGGCCGGCAGAAGGCGGAGAGCGGCCGGGCGGGGGGCGGGCGGGCGGCTCGGTGCTCCCGGCCCGGCGGCCCCGCTACCCCGCGAGGCGGCACCGGCCGACAGGGGGAGCCCGGGGCCGAGGTGTCGGGGGCTGAGCTGCCCGCCGATTGCCCCGCGGCGCCGGCCGGCCGGGCCTCTCGCCGGGTGGGCTTTCCTGCTGCTGCCCGCCTCCGGCACATCTCGAGCCCTCTGAGCTGCGCCGATCCCGGGTCCCATCCGAGGTGATCCGGCCACCGTCCGTTCCCACGGGGCTTCCCCGGGCCCGGCCTGCCAGGGGCCGCACGGGAGTGGTTCCCATCAGCCTGCCCAGGATGGAGAGCTGCAGGCGATGAGGTGCGCTGGTGGCTCACGCCACTGCAGTGAGAAGCTCTGGGCAGCGGTTCAGGAAATGGAGTAATGCATTTCAGCTCAAGTCCGCGAGGAAGAAGGATGCTGTGGAATGTGTGGAGGGGTTGGTTGGGAGTTCTGCTTCTGACAAGGGAGAATCCAGTGACAGGCTTCAGGTTGTGGCAGGAAAAACAAAGCAGCCATTATTAAGGTCTCGGCATTAAGAACGTACACAGACCCTGCCATGCTTTCCTGCTCTGAGGTCTCACACTTCAGTTTATTGAGTTGTATTATACGTGGGCATACTTTTTAATGCTGGTTACTGTACCCACGGGACAGAAGCAGTATCACAGCTGGTGGGCAATGGGTGTTGTAAGGACACAATGAAGAGACTGGTGGTAGTGGTGTGTTTTCCATAAAATCATCTTGCTGTCACCTACCAGATCTCATTTGGTGCCATCTGCTTGGCTCTAAATCCTGCATAACCTGAGCTACCGAAGAGCAGCATTTCCAACCCCAAGTGCTTCTCTCTGTCTAAGCACTCAGAAGCAGGTGATAGTCCAGCCCACTGCTCCTGTGCACTCTCCATTTAATTTGTTCTGTCATATGCTTAACACGTGTGCAAACAGTGTAGTGTAGCAGTTGGCACGTATTTCTGAGAAGCTTGTCTTGCCGAAAAAAATAATTTCCATCTGAAGGGAAGATTGACAGATACAGGCAGAGCAACCTCCTGACTTTGAGAAATGTAGTTTTTGCTTCTGCAAGATACAGGAGAAAAGAGTGTATGAAAGGGTCTACTGACTGGGTACAGGATGGGGGAAGGTAGGAGAAATGTCATGTGTTACAGCATGTGATGTAAAGCTGATCAGATATTTTTAAAATTTCAATTAAAGTGACTCTGCAATGAAATTTTTCACAAACTGTATCGCTGTTTTCTGTCTTGGTTCCTATGGAAACAGTCCTTTATGCGATCATGCTTGGCTGTGTCTCCTTTATTTCTCCAATAACTTTTGAAGCTGTTGGGCAGTTTCCACCAAATCTATCTCAAATATTATTAAGTTATTACATGAAAATAGGCAGTTGGCTAGGTCTGAGAGATCCTGTAAATATCCCAAAGGCTGCAATATGAACTTTCTTCTTATTAAGCAGAATTCACATGGATGAGAGACCATATAAATGTTTCAATAATGACAAAAGTTTAAATTACAACTCATTATCAGCCTCAGTATAAATCTGTGGGAAAGCAGAATCTTTGAGTTTGTGTTCTCCCAGTATTACTTGTTTGATGTCCTCTTGCACTCAGAGGTAGGTACAAGTAGAAAAGGTATGTGCAGAGGAGAAGAAATAAATTTACAAACATCTGTATTCTGCAGATGCATCTGTTTTGTTGAATGGACCTGGGCATTGATGCAAAGCTCTCTATGACAAAACTAGCTTTAAAGTAAAAACAAAACAAAACAAAACAAAACAAAAGAACATGCAGAAGTGAACAAAAGAACATGCAGAAGTGAAATAAAAGATCTGTAAGGATGGACAGCTGAAGATGGGAGGGGAATTCGAAGGCACATGGACTGGGATTGAGAGATTGAGAGTTGACTAGGATCTAGAGTTGAGAGGGACAGAGATTACAGCAGCGATCTCCTTCTCTGTATACCAGCAGTAGTGTCCTGCTGCTGAGACAACTAAGGGAATACAGTATTTCTCTGCAGCATTCTTTTATAGTAGAGATAAGTTTTTAAAGATTTGGGTTGACTGTATGTGGATAAAATCTTGCTATTATAGCATCACTTGTTCATATTCTCAAGGCTTAGGGTAGTAAAGCACTAATGGAAATGCAATTTGTTTTCATCTTGATTTTGAAATATATTGTGGGGAAATTAAACCTTGTATAGGGTTCATTTGTAGCAGCTACACTCAGATGGCAGTTGCATTTTTACAGCAGTAGCCGGGTAACTGTAAAACAAGATTATCTTTGTCACTGGCAGAGCAAATGTCCAGCATGTGGCTGAGTGGGTGAATTTGCGTATTTTCTGCTTGGCCCCTGAAGAGCCTGAAAAAAAGCTGTTGAACTTGCCAAGACCTTTTTGTTAGTCCCTTCCTTTGGATCTCACCCTAGAAAAGCATGAACCAGTCCCAAGTATGAATGTGAGGGTATCTACTACAAAAGATTTCCTATAATTAGAAGTAACAATGGCACGTAATTAAACATGTTCACCAAATACAGCATAAATGTCTTTTATTATCCTTTTGCATCTGAACCTGTAAACACAGAAGCCTGTAAATCACTATACTTCTGGGATTAAAGTTGTGCTGATCCCATAAGTAAGCAGAAGTGTGAGACTTTGGTAAATGTATTTTGTAGCTGTAGAATTATCTTTCCTATTCTAACACTACGGAGTCAGTAAAAAAATAACTGAATTCTATCTGTGTTTAGAGTATGGCCCGTTTTCAGATAAGTGAATTTCCTCAAGTGGAAAATGATGTATTGCATGTGCCAAAGGGGAAAATACATATATATATTATTTACTATTATTTATTCAGCAATGGAGTTCCCTTATCTTGTATGTATATTTGTAACATTGGACTAGAACTGAGAAAATGTGAAATTTCCTTCTTCGGCACGTACTTCCCCTGTGACTGGATGTGAATGTTTCCATCTCTTATTTTTTACGTTTTTAAGTAGGCATGATTAATTTGGTCTCTCTTTCACTGTTTTCTATTTAGTGTGTCAGCTACTCAGCAGCCGTATTCTTACGTAAGGCTTCTGGACACCACAGCCAAGCTCCCACCACAGTGCTTATGTTAATCTACGACCTGGCAGAATTCAGATGTTTAAATCCAAATTCAGGAAGAAAAAAAAAAAAAAAGTCTATCCTCTTAGTTGCCTAAAAATATTGCAGTAGGTAATGTTACCACTGGCAAGTCTTCAAAGTCTCTTAGCTGGTTTAGCTACCTTTTGCTGGGAGTTTTAAATGCTCATAGGGTCCCTTTCTTTCTTCCATTAAAAACTGCAGTCCTAACCTTTGCCGTTACAAATTTTACCAAAAAGTTACAGTTTTTTATGATATTATCTTCTGCTATTCATGTCTTTAAAAAGACTGATTTTGAAATATTATTATGAATAATACTATCCATTCCAAATTCTGGCTTCTGATTCTGAGAATTTTTGTTTCAGAATGCTAAAACATTAAACTTATTATCTAAAGCATTTTTTCCTAAGTCCTTCAAATTCTGAATGTTTTGATGAAAAAGACACTTTTTTTCTATTTTACCACAAAACCAAAGAAGATTAAATAAAATAATTCATAGTCTAGCCATCTGATCTTCAAAATAAACTTTTGTTTAATTGTAGACTTCAGAATTTTCTAATGTATATATATGATTAGAATTACACAGCCTATTACTGTTGCATCGGTAGCTCTTGCAGAGGTCAAATCTGTGAAGAATATGTGAAGAAAATTGCCTCCATGCCATGTGAAAAATAAGTGCAACCTTCAGAAAGGAAGAGGTGAAAGGGAAGGTTTCATCTAAATAGCGTAGTTTACAATTAGTTTGAAAGATTACAGGAGACATTTTGTTTTCTCCTGACCATCTCTGCATTGATCTTTGGTTTAAATGTGATCTTTTCCAGTTTCCTTTCTCTCTTTTTTCATCAAGCCTTGGTATTGCATACTTCCTGTGCTGTTCTTGCTAGCTGCTGAAGTGTTAATTAAGGTGAGATAAGGAAAACTTGTTGGAGGTCACCAACCTCCCCAGGGACTAAGTTGTGGGAGAGTAGCTGTCAAAATAAATTTGGTAAAAGCCATTAAAATAAACAAATGATGGCCTCTTTCCACAGAGATCCAGATATAAATTGCATACCAGTATACACCCACAAAACGAGACAGAAGTAGACAGAAACAAAACTGCATAGAATACCATCCCAGAAAATAATCCTTTAAATCTGGCCTGACAGTAGAAAGATAGCAAAAAAAACCCACAAATATCTATTACTATGAATGGGAGGAGGAGTGCATCTTACCCCATGAATTACTGCTGTTGAAATCCTAATGGCACACAGTGCCTGGGTGGCTGGGATTTTTAAAAATATCAAATTAAGTGGCTGGATAACTGCCTGTGTTTGAAATGACTGCTTCTCCATTACCATGGCACTAGTTGTGTGCTTGGCTACCTTAAATTACCCCACACTGACTGGTAAGCCTCGTTGGATAGCACTAGGTATTGCAGCATCAGGTAATACTGATTAGCCTGTATCTTGCACTGAACTTGAATTTCCAGTATCTCCATTTCCTTTATAATATTTAGCATTAAGTGATTTATCTCAGCGAAAATATAAATATTTACGTATCTCTCGTAGAAGATAATATCTTAGATTAGCAAACCTCTGAATTCTTCCTTGTTACTTGCATTTTCATTTCCCTTGGATTAGACTGAAATAAGGCTTTTCTCTTTCATGTCTATTATCAGTTGCATTTTACATTTCATATGAACTAACAGTGCTGCTGAGATTGATCTCGCAATGTAGCTGGGAAAGAAGATGAATATTTTATGAAATATAAAATGAAAGCACATTATTCTAGAGATGTTCTGATCATGTTCCCCGTAAAGTTGTGACAGCAGGTCCATTCAGACCCTTATTTTCATATTTCTGTCACTGCTTTCACAGAAATCACCTTTCCATGTCAGAATTCTTGTGCTTTAATGTGTCTGCAAAGAGCATGAAAGTTAATAAATACTTCTGAAGGTAGAAGTGTTGTTTTTTCATACAAACATCACTGTGGAGATTCATAAAAGGTCACGTGGCTTGTAGATATATTTTCATTAAATTAAAACATGATGCAGTGAGGATTTTACAGAAGATGGCTCTAACATGCACAATCTCACCTGTACATTCTGTACAGAATGAGCATGAACAAACCTTAGTACAAATATTTACACTTCGGTCAATTTTGCTATCAGTGTAAGTAGTGCTGAATCTGACCAAATTCTCAACTTGTTGACCTCAGCAAGCCTGAAGCTTTGGACAACTTATTTGGGTGAGGGTTATGTCTTATTTCCATTGCACTGCCATTTCCAAGCTCTTACATTCATTAGAGTTGCTGAACTGTGCTGTCCCATGACAGCAGGAGGCATAGGGTTTTCCCCTGCCAAGCAGGACAGGATCCAGCAAGGCTGTACTCCCCGCTGTGGATGCTTTTCACAACTGTAAAAAACATCCAGATTGTTTCCAGAAGCTTGTTGTGCTGAAAGATTGTCTAGCCATGGATATATGTTGAGGAAAAAGTCTTATCACACTGAGGTGAGTGCCAAACATGCTTTTGAGTTACCAGAGCTTCATTACGGAGTGTTAATATATAAATACCCCAAAACCTGAATACTAGGGTGGACAGAGACTATTAATCCTTTCTGTCTGCCATTCACACAGAGTGTGCTCCAAACGATGTGGCATAAAAGCTTTTGCATCACCATACCTATGCATAGCATCCTGATAGGAAATCATCACTGAGATTTTCTTCAGTTTTGTTTGTATACTCTTAGAGTTGAAGCATGCGTGATTAAAAGCACGCAATGGGCTCTGCTTTGTAAGCAGATGGTAAGTTAAACAAAAGTGCATTCAAGGAGGCTGAATTATGTTATTGTTCAGTTTTGGCATTATTTTGAGAATATGAAAATTCATGCTCAGTCATGGTACTATTGTCCATTTTACTCAATAAGAACATTTCTTCACAGGTGCTTCCATCAACAATAGCTCACAGAACGGGACTGCACTGTTTCCAGATCCATAATGCTGGAGGTCTGCTTTCAGATGACTGTTCAAGTAAAAAGAGGGCTGTATTTTCTGCTGTCATAATGACCTAAATCTAGTGATTTGAATAAAGAAGATTCAATCAAGATTTCAGTTCAAAATTTTTGTCTTGTAAATTGTATGGCAGTTCCAAATTCCCAAGGAGTACCTGGGGCAAGAGTACAGAACCCTGGCTTGTCCTGAGGATGAGCAGTTGCACTCAATTTGATGAGGTCTGCATCAAAATTTAGTTCCTACTGCTCAGTTGAGAGATCTGTGTTGAACACAGAGAGCATAAAAATAGATGAAAAGGTTTCAGAAGTCAAATGACTCTGATGTTGTCTTTGGAAATGTGTTTGCATGTGCTGTGAGGAAAAGATATTGTACTTTATCATTGCCTTGTTATATGTTAGCTGGAAATGAAAGAAATACTGTCTTTGCTAGATTGGCAGAGGCGTTGAATTTTTTATCACTATTCAAAAGGAAAATGGTTCTAACTAACTGATTGTGTAGTTATAAACACACACAAAAAAGGAACAGATTGCATACACAATCAAATAATGCTAGAATTTTCCTGCAGATTATTTAATTAATTTGAGATACTTCATTTGAGGACAGGCATTTTGGTTTGCTTCTGCTTCTGTTTGAGCTCTCATAACCTTCATGCCACAATCATATTTTGTTCTCACAAATATTTATTTGCAAGTCTTGCTTTTCCTTGCTGTAGCCAGGGTCTCATTTGCTGACACAGTAGCACCTATTCTTTTGTCTTTTCCAGTGAATGCTTTGTGAATCAGTGCCTTTGTTCCATAGCTCTGCTGCTGAGACTTTATGTTGCTCAGTCCAATGCTTTTCACCTCAAAGTAATTAATGAGGTAATGTAAAAAATATGAGCATGCCACCAGATAAGTAAAGATGTTAAAGGTGTGTTATAGTTTTGAAATGAATTTTTTGGTAGGGTGGAGAGGAAGGCAGAAAGAATTATTGTCATCAGAAAAAAATACTTCAAAAGGAATCAAGTGACTTCCTAAAAACCAAATTATATTCGATTTGGGATGTGTCTGGTTTTCCCTTCCACCTTCAACTTGAATGATCTTCCAGGCAGATAGTTACTTGCGTTTCCAGCAGGACTTCTTCTATCCCTTGACCTTTGTTCTGTACAAGTACATAATTGTGTATGTGGTTCATGCTCTGAATGCTTTATTATTCAAACGGATGTCATAAGTAGTATGGGTAAAAACAGGCAGAATCACATATCTCCAAGATCACTTTCTGAGAATAGGTAAGAATTTGAGGCTGTTGAACACTGGAAGAGGTTGCAGAGACATTTCAGAGTTTTCATCTTTGAAGATAATTAAAAACCATCTGTTTTTAAGCAAATCAGCCCTAAGCAATTTATTGCAGTTGACCTTACTTGGAGCAAGGTGGATGGACTAGGTAATTTCCAGAGGCCCCAGAACCTTGTCGTTTCAGTGATTCTGACTGAGCAGAGTCTAGTATGTCTCTGGAGTCATGTGACCTAACTATCCACTGAACCACATCTTCTGTGCCATAAGGCTGTACAAAACCAATACTATTATGAATAGAGATCAGTTCTGCTATCATTAGATTGAGTAGTGCTTCTTCATACTGATTGTCCCATTGACTTCCACATTAATTTGACTTGTGAGCACCTCTTGACCTAAAGGTTAGGCTGCTAATATGCTATTCAGTTTAAAAATTGTCCCTATTAAGGCACTTCTTCCAAATGAAGATTAATAGCCTCCATAATTTCCAGACCCAGGAGCCTTGAACGAATTAATAATTTGTTATGTGGGTTAATATATTGGCAGTCCTAGAGTAGTAAAGGGGTGCAACCGGTATTAGCTAAACCGGTCTCAAATTTGCAAGTGTCTTGTCTCTTGTGGGGTACATTTTAGAAAGGAGTGCTGGAAATAGGCTAAAATGTTGCATCATTCCGTGTAGGTAAGCTAATATCTATTTACATCTTTATTTTTACTTCTTTACAGGAGACCTCAGTTAGATGGACCCAAATTTTTAGTTGGCCCCAACTACGACTGTATTTCATGTCTGACCTAAACGTATGCATTTTTACATGTCATTGAAGAAAGTGTGATTTTTAAAAAACATTTTTGTGTATGAAAAATACTGAAATTTATTGCTTTTAGATTGTATGGTTGCAAATTCTCAAGCATTCATTTTAAAACTAATATCTTTCTGAAATTATCTAATTTGTTCTAAAAAAAAAAAAGGTAAAATATGTTGCAAAGAAAGAATCAGAACAGATTTTTCAGCATATTCTTATTCATGGGAAGATTGAATGTATTTTCAGGCACTGCCAAAGAAGTCACCTTGTATCTTTGATGACATTAACCTAACTCATAAGAAATGGATAAAAATTACACATTTTCAATGTTGGTTTCGTATTTATACATTTCAGGATAATACAAAAATGTTGTTATTTCAAATAGCAAGGTCATTCTGGTCAAAAGAGTTACTAAAGTCATTTCCATTGCCTCTTCTTAGTGCAAATAAGATAGTCATTATAGATTTGTGTAGTTTACCTGTAAAAATTAATTATCAAAACAATTTCTATATTAAGGGGCATTAGCATTTTTTAATTCAATTTGATGAAGAATATAACTGTCTATCTTTTTTATTCTTTTTTTTAAAGATCTTAGAAATGATTCAAGTAGTGATTTTAACTGTAATGAATGATCAATCTTTATGAGTTTATGCCTTTTTGCAAAACCACGGCACTTGAAAAGTTTGTTACTACTAACACTTCACTTTCTGCAGTTATCAGAGGACAGCAGTAGGCAGGTGTTATGCTGAGACTATTACTTACCAGGAAAAAGCTTGCTCCATATCCTAGCCCTTATTCTTCCATCTGCTTACTTCAATCACTGTTGTGTCTGGCCATAATCCAGATTTGAAACTTCTTTGGAGGAGCTGGATTTTTTTTATATTCCATCCTTGTAGACAACACGACACAGAAAGCACAATAATTAGATGACAGAAAGAGATGCAGATATGTATTTGATAATATCACTAGGAAATGCATCTGTTTTTTTTTTTTATTATTATTATTTTTCTTATGTGCCTTCTATCTTCCCCAAGGTGTTGGATCCTGTAAGATTCAGGAATGTTTCTATAAAGTGCTGGTCATTTATTCTTCTTGCTAAAATATATATATATACATATAGGTGTTCACTTTCTTTTTGGTGTCTGAAGCTTTCTTGATTAACCAGCAAAAATAAGTTGTTCACTCAGCAAAGTCAACCCCATGCTCTCCTCTAGCAATTTGGAAAGGCTCAGAGAACTAACAGAGTTGGAAACAAACATAAGGTGAGCGGAATTACCTGGATAGGGGGTTTTAAGTCCCTTCTCAACACCTGGTGTTAGGACTCAGCAGATCTCATGAAGGTCCTAGCAGCAGCCTCAATCATATGACGCAGCCAAAGCTGTCTCAGGAGCATCAGCACAGAGGCAGAAATTGGTTTCCAGGATATGGGGACGGGCCTACAGTAGGGAGAGGATGTCCACCTGGGGAACAACCACAGCACTGCAAGAAATCACAGGAGAAATGCAGAAACAGAAATGTGGAGGCAAGGCTTAGTCAGACGGTGTGCATGACCCATAGGTATGTTAGGTCTACAGCAACTTTCCTTACACTCACCAACTTAAAAAAATGTGTTAGAGTTAGGGTACTGTAGGAAAGGTATTTTCTTTCACCTCTTTATTTTCAAATATTCACCTCTTATTGCTCAGGATACTTACAGTCACAGTGAGAATCGGTTGGCTTTAGGATCAGGCCTGCAGTACTGAAATGCAGTGCGTATTGCATGTTCATGGTACCTTTCTGATGTTTTCTGTTTCTTGCTCAAAAGAATAGAATTCTTCATTGTATGTGCTATGATTTAGTACATACTGTGTTGTATATGCTGTGCTTTAGAAAATCAGGCCATGATAGTGTAATAAATTTGAAAATATTCAAGCTCCAAGATAATGCACTTCACTTGCTTTGCAAATGCAGGAATGGTAACCTACCTATTGTGTTTCAGTAAGACTTATAAAATGCTTTGAAAACTAAACACTCTGATGATACTGTGCATAGGTTTGTTTTCAAAGAAGAGTAGGCATGCAATTTTGCCCTCTGGTTAGAGCACTGGCTTGGGTTAAAGAGCATCCGTGCAGTATTATTAAATGGTACTTGGAGCGAGGAAAGACTGAAATTTATGTAACTTCCCAGCAGGAATTAATCATCTTTATGTTTGTAATTTATACATTGTATATCATACCATGTCACACATCATCTCTCTCTTCATTTCTATCAAGTTGCTGTTTCTGTATGCCAGACAAAGGAGGACATTTTCAAGGACTGAGGACTTCCAATGACCTTCTGTTTAAAGCAGTAACGTAGAAACAGGTTCAAAATTCTGTAGACAGAGAAAAATATTTGAGTTTTCTGCATCACAGACCATCAGTATTTCCTGCTGGGTAAGAGGCACATGGTGGGTGTGCTCTTAGTGCTGACTAAGAAGTGATGGAAAACCAGACATGGCTTTCAACAAGGACTAGTTGTAGGGCTGCAGTCACAGAATCATAGAATCATTTGAATTGGAAGGGACCTTTAAAGGCCATTAGTTCAACAGCTAGATCAGGTGCTCAGAGCCCTGTCCACCCTGACCTTGAGTGTCTCCAGGAATGAGGCATCTACTACCTCTGTGGGCAACCTGTTGCAGTGCTTTACTACCCTTATCTTAAAAAGCTTTTTCCTTATATCCAGTCTAAATCTGCCCTATTCTAGTTTGAAACCATTTCCTTTTGTCCTATCAGACCCTGCTAAAGAATCTGTCTGGAAGGAGGACTGTGAGAAAGAATGAATATATCCTACTGAACTTGTTCATAATTAGACTTGTTCATAGGTAATTGAGAACAAATCAATTTTAGTAGTAGTCTTGTGTATTTTCTGATTATTTTTTTATAGCACGTGTGTCACGTATGTATGGGAGGTTGAGTGTGAGAGAAGGGAAATTTTTTTCTTTTTTTTTTTTTTTTCAGATTAGTCCATTTTCATTCATGACAGGAGAACATGCATAAAATCATTTTAATGAAGAAAGCTTTAAAGAAGCATAATCAGGCAGACTAGAATTTTCTGTATCTTTTGGCTTTTTCTGTCTTTGTATCTACATTCAAGAGAATTTTCAGGAATTAATCACTTGGTTTCAGAAATGCTTTGGGCTTTTCAAGTAATTCTTTTTTTAAAATGTTGATACAGCCACATATTTATCCATTCATGGTTCAGAAATAGGATTTGCTTCCCTATTTTTTATCTGTCAAAGTCAGTAGAAATCATAAGGTTTTTATGATGCAGTAACCAACTTATTTCAACTGCTTGAAACAGTAGAAGTAAAATGTTTAGCTGTTTTGCGGCTTCCTACAGCTCCCTGCATGAAACTCATCCAAGGAGTTTTTTGACAGCTTTACCTCTATTGTTCTGTTTACCTGAATATAGAAATGTTTACATTAAAGTCAGTAAAATTATATCTACAAGTTTAATGAAGATTTAAGCCATTGTTATAGTGACTGACTGAGCTGAAAGGAAAATACAGGACCTTTATAAGTGATCTAAACACACCAAACAGTAACTTTTATACAATTCTAATCTGGAAAAAATGCTGTGAAATACCGAGTTTCATTCTTAGCACAATGACATTTATAGCAATGTGACAGACATCCCCCTTCTTTTTTTTGTTTTTATTTTTCTTTACTAATTGCTATCATCAGTTGTTTCAACCTCGCCCCTTCATCCATTCCTAATAAAGAATAAAGGTACATTGTAAACTCCTGACCAAGAGTACCAATGTCTGCAGCTCAGTTATGAAGACTATAGGCTGGCATGGAACGTCAAATACTGGAAATAAGGAGTAAGGATGTGGACCGTGCCATTTGAACAAAGACAATTGAAAACCATATCAAACCACTGTGGATAAGAGGATATACTGGAAATTAAGAATAAATCCTAGTGTAAAATTGCTTAATAAATGAACGTTTTCTTTTCAGTCTTTCCCAGGAAGTATCAAGCACTTTGGCTATGTTTTATTCTTTCAGTCATTATCCTCTTTTCTTTTTTCCTTTTGTTGCAAGAAAAAGAAAAATGTTTAAAATCTACTGATAAAAGCAGTTAAGTCAAAGTTCATGTTTAGAAAAAAAGGGCATGTGGAGGAGTGCCCAATTTTCATGGCTGTAAAGGATTTTCAGAAAATGTTGCACATGTGTGTGCTTATTTACTCTGTGCAAATGGGAAGGCATCTCTCCGAGGAATGCTGCAAGCAGCATTTCTGAAAACAAACAGAAACTCTTGGCGATGTGGGAGTCACCAGCCCTCTCCCAAGCTAATGAAAAAGCCAAGATTAGAATTAGATGCAGAAGAGAAATGCCCTCTAATTGCTTTTCACTGCACATGGAACAGGAAGGGCTGGAGTCAGAGCTGAGGATCCCTTCAAACGGCCAAGCACTGCAGCTATCAGGGTCCTTTCACCATTCTGCATACACAGGGAGCCAGCTTTAGTCTTCCCTGCAGTGATTTCTCTTCTGCCATTTCCTGCACACACACATGCTTGCAGCTTGTTCTCTTAACTCGTTCCTGGATTTTCTCTACTGTTTCTGCTCAGACAGCTCTCACATCCAGGAGTTCCTGCTTCGGAGTGCAAACCCAACCCAAGGCATGTGGCTGCATGGAGCCATGCTGCTGGCACTGAATGCTGCAGTGCATGGTGAGGGCTTTCTGCACTGTAGCACTTTATGTTTATAAAGCGAATGTCATTGCCCAAATCCTATAAATATTTATACCTGAGAGCATTTCTGGTACATCAGTTCTATGCGTATCACCTCCTGGTGGCTCTCCCTAAGCTCTGCCCTTGGGCATCAGCCCTGTCTTTGGTTTCCTGCCGAGCAGCCAGAACTGGGGTGATGCTATGTATTGTGGAGTGCCATCTGCTGGAATTTTGTCCTCTTGCTGTTCAAATGATGAATGGTACTCTTGGGACAGGAGATGGACAAGGGGTGTTCTCACTGACACCTTACATGTGATCTGTCAGCACAGTGTGAATTACCCAAGGGCAGGGGCTGAGCTACCAAGATAATCAGTGTTCCATAATTGCCTTCCAGCTCTCCTTCTTCCCACTACTTTAAGCATGAGCAAGGAGGAGACTGGGGCCTACGTTTTACACTGCCTTATATAGCAAGCATTAGTTATGTTTGTGTTATAGGATAGTCAGTGGTTTCACCAGAAATTTGTTTGGCGTTTACAGTTTGTTTTTTCCTCTTTCATTCAGAGCTCTGATTTGAAGGGATTGAGTCTATATACCCATTCCATTTTTATGGAAACAGCTAATCCTCTTCTAATAAAGATGGTTTGTAGCTGCTGTGCCTGTCTTGCTTCTCATGTGGGCTGTTTTGAAGCCAGTATTGAGTTGTTGATCCCATCTGGGTTACCTAAAGCTGAAAACTATAACCAAGAGTATTCAGAACTGCTGTTCTTCCACCACGTTGCAATGAAAGTTGCTTACATGCAAAATTGTTTGGAGCAGATATTGTAAAACATCTCATACTATCCATCACTTTATTTTGATAGCCCTAGTTTTAAATCCTGAGCTGCAACAGCCACAATTTCCATTATATGGCTCACACTGACCTGCCAACTGTGAAGCATTACCCTTTTCATTTCTTTACAGACATGGAGTTAGATTTGTTTTTCTTCCAAAAGCTCAAAATGTAGGATCAGAATTATTTATGTGGGTTTTTTTGTTTTATTTTTGTTTTTATTTTCATATTTGTCTTAAAATGCATAATCTTATGCTTTTCAGAATTAAAAACTATTCTGTGATTATTATAATTCTTGATTATCAGAATTATAATTCATCTTCTAATACACTGGATTGGGACAGAATTCATATACACCTGATGGAGGGAGAATTTCATTTCTCTCTGATTTAGAACAATTTACCTTCCTCAGAAAAGTGCAGTAGTTTTTCTTGGGACTCAGCATCTTTATTACATTTGATGCCAAACGAAGACTGAATTCAGATGCGCTGGATTATCATATCAGGTAGATGTGACCCCTGGAAAAATCAAGAATGATGCATGGAGAGCTGGATGACCATATTAGAATAGCATCTTTCATGTCTCTTAACGCATAAGTCTTAGGAAAAGTTAGGCAAAGAGTCCATACTTCCTTAAAATGGATTTTTTGCATTTTATTGACTGTTCAAAGCGTGCACGCTCAAAGCTGGATTTGTACATACCATCATGGGGCAAACTATTTCCACAGCTCCCTGTTGGGTTAACTAGATATTCTTGTTGATTCTTGCTTTCTCTTCTGAATTGAATCAATGCCTTGGGCCAGTTTTTCTCTGTGCTAGTTTAATTTTGTGGTAGTAAATATTTTTGCTAACTTACTAATCACAGTAACGTAAAAACAGTAGAATTAGAGAAAGTCTGTTCTTGATCTGTAGCTGATAATATTTTGTCTGAGAAGATAAAATGTAACATTAAGAAGAAACTTTTTACATGTTAAACAAAGGAAAAAATAAATACAAGATATTTAAACATCGCTAAAGCGCATGGAATATATATGATTTTACAGTTTCAGCAGAATTACAGGATGTAATTGTCTGTATACCACAGGAATACAGACAAATCCGTTGCTAGAGGGTAAAAGCTGTGACTGTGGTAACACGACCAAAGAAGCAATGTGGTGGGTGGAAATGCATGCTTTATCCAGTGGTTGTTTGTTGTTTTTTCCTCCACTATTTTGTTGCTAGAATAGTTATTGTCTTATTCACTTCCTCTTTGTAGGCATATCTATGGAGAGACTTGATAAGGCTGATGTTTGCATAGGACAGCTTTGAAGTTCTCAACATACAAACTCTGCGTAAGGAAGCATGTCCAGGAAGTGTTATCCTCTCTATTGTTGCTCACATGGATGTTCCAGAGCTAAATAAACACATAAACTCATTTTCCTAGCTGGGGAGGGTACTCTTAAAACAGACATTTGCATGGGAAAATATGTGGAGGAGCTATCAGACTGCTTCCCTCGTTATCTGACACTGGGACATTCATGGCTTGGACCAGGTACCAGGAGCACAACTCATGTATTACAGCAGTTATAGCTTGTCTGAGGGCACAGTGCAAGGAAGAGGGTTGTCACATATGCATTCAAGTAGAAAGTTGCATGTGACATGATTTCTTTGAGTGCAGAGCCCAATCCCAGCTCCTGCTCAGGCTGAAGGCTGTCTCCATGTTTATTCATGGAGCAGAAATGGCAGATACTGATGTGGCACTCGTGATGCTGTGTTGCTAGTGTCAGGCATGTGTCCTGGTGAAATCCTGCATGGGACTGCGTATATAACAACTATCAGGTGTAAATTTGGGTACTCTTTAGGTCTCATCAAGCATAAACCAACAGAAGCAGGCTGTTACTGGGGGCGGGGGGGGGGGGGGAGGGGGGAAGCACTTTGTGTGATCCTCAGAATGTTTCTTTTGCAGAGGTTGGGTCATCATGCTTGAATCCCCAGCCATGTATCTCAAGTGCACTTTTGTTGGTGCTGCAATGATAAAATATAAAAGAAGCACAAGACAGCTTCCAATAAAAGGTTATCACTGTAATTCAGAAAAGCTGTGTTTTGAGAGTTAGAAATCCATTTCTGAGATCTACGAGCATTTCTGCCTTGAGCCGCTCTTTTCCTATCTGTCTTTTTATCTCAATCTCATAATTGTAGTTCAGGTTTAGTGCAAAGATGTTAACAGCACATGGAGAAATCAGTAAAATCTCTCACAATACTGACCATTTCTTGTTCTTAAGCTGTAAAATGCTGCCTGTATAATTTAAATGTCTGTCTTTTGATTTTCTTTGTGGAAGAATTTTCTTTTTTAGGTTTAGCATAAATATAGGTCATAAGAATTTCTGGATATTGCAAGGGTCTACACCATAGATGAGATTCAACTTCTCCTGCTGTTGCACGTTATCATTTCTGTAAGTTTTTTGTTTCTTGTGGTGGAAAGCCATAAGTCCTGTGGAACATTCTCTACCTATGGTGGTCCATAGGACAGGGGTTGTCCTGTCTGCCCTTCTGGACTTAGTAACAATGACACACTTGACTGAGATTATGTAGGGCTGGACTCAGTGATCCATGTTGTCCCTTTCAGTGTTGAGCTAATCTCGTTAATATGGAGAATTTTGGCTGTTGACATAATCCTTTGCTTTGGGAAGTCTTTGACCTATTGACAGGGAACTTTAGATAAATACAAATGCTGCATGTGATTCTTTTGTCCAGACTTCATAAACATCCATAAATATCCTTGGGATGTGGCAATTGGTCGACTGTATAAGTAATAGTTAAATATTTGGAAGAATATCACTGTAGTTGTTCTAAATCTGCCTATATCTTAAATAAACAAATAACTACCTGCTGTTAATGCATCACACATCTTCAGAAATCAAGCAATAAACAGTCAAGAAACAGAGTTAAGCTTGAAAACACAATTGCATGCGTTCTTACTACACAGCCTTTCTGTGTAGCATTATAAATAATTGCTTATTACCAGTTAAATCTCATTTAATACAAAATGGAACTTCTTATGCACAGTGGCATAGAACAGTGTTTGCTGTATTCCTGTGATTACACTGGTTTGTAGGAGTAAGACCTCATTTCAGCTCATTTAGATAAAGAAACATGTTGTAGCCCAGTTATAATGGTAAAGCATCATCACCTGCAGCTTAGTGGAGACTGCTGGATCTGCAGGTCAGAATTGGTTTGATTTACGACATTTTAAGATCCAGAGCTCATCTGAAAATATCTCTGAGTTTAAGAGAGATGTCTGCCAGTAACTTCCCCATTTTCTTCCTAATATGTCCCGACTTCGGTAAACTCCCAGAGTAGGGTTTTCATTATATCACTGCAGTTCCATGTTAGGAATGTGTTTCTAATGTCTGCTTTTTTCCTTTCATATGTTGCCAATTTTTTTTCTTTTTTCTTCTAAGAATTTGAAAAAGAAAGACAGACCGTTATTTACTTGGAAAAATAAAATGCCTCGAATAAGTACAGCTGCTTTGCTATAAATAAATATACTGAGGTTTTAACCCAGTTGTTTCATTAGGCTGGATTTGGAATAGCCTCGCTAGATAAAAACCCAATGCCTAATATCCCTGAAGAAATTACGTTTTATGCATTTCAGCTCTTGTGAGCAGGAACAGTTTGTTATGAACTATTATCTATAAATTACAACTTAGGGCACACAACAAATAGACATTGTTGGATGTAATCTGTGTAAACACAGATAAAAATAGAGATGGGTCTGCAATAATGTGTTACGTCTACATATCCTAGAGATCTGAGGGATTATGATCTCCTTAAATCTGAAATCTTGTAAGACTGTATGACATGAAAAAAATACATACTTGTCATGTATAAGTCACTTTGCAACAATAAATGTTTCTGATACATGTTTTTTTCCCCTTTGTCCAGGACATATGAAGTAATTTTTCATAACAATATGTATGACTGAGAAGTCAGGTATTTATAAGGGGTGCAAAAGCAAGAAATCATGAATAAAACAATTAATAAACGCCATTTGTTGCTTTATAGCACAATGATAGGAAAACAAATTAAGACAAACAGTATAAGCTTTTAAATGTGTGTATTCATGTGGCAAAATGCTGTAGGAAAATGTAGCATAAAAATCCTATCTGTTCTATCTGCGGTGTCTTAACTACACGATTGTCAGCTTTGCTTTAGATAAATAATTACAGGTTGCAACAACAACAAAAAAACCCACCAACAACAAAAGAAGATGAAAACAGTTTTATCTGAGAGATCTATTGCCTCCTGTTTTAGAGAGCAAAGATAAGAGGGAATGAAAGCTTGTAGATTTTGTCTTCTGCTGGGACACTGTCCAGCACCAACAGCTGACCCACTCCTGTCAGATACAGCAGGTAAAATTTGACAGGTGCCAACATTTTGGGACTGAGGGATTTGGAGGGATATGAAAAGATTGAGACCCAGAGCAAAACTGTCGAGCTTTATTGCACATGCTGTCAGAATTATCCTCCAAATTTAATGGAGCAGATGTTGCCCATGGGATTATGACCTTTACCCTGATGTTCAGGTTTTCTCTGTTTACACCAGGGATAAGCTAAAATAAATATATTTACTTCAGATTGATTGCCTGGGGCCCAAATGGTCTAAAAATATTGGAGCTCAGTGCAGCATCTCAGCAGTGAGTTTATTTGAACGGAATCAGCATTATTTTTGTAGAACACCAAAATATTTTACATACTTAGGAGTAACTGAGTTTGTTATTAAAAGGTCATCCTCAGATCTCCTCCAAACCATAGCCTCACTTAACAATTAACTTAAACCTTGAAATAGTTTATCTTCAGCTTTAAAAACAGAATTTGAGAAACTCTGAGGAAAAAGAAAGAAAAGAGAGAGAGTGAGAGAGAGAGAGAGAGAGAAGGAAGGAAGGAAGAAAGAAAAGAAAGAAAAGAAAGAAAATGAAGGAAGGAAGGAAGGAAGGAAGGAAGGAAGGAAGGAAGGAAGGAAGGAAGGAAGGAAGGAAGGAAGGAAGGAAGGAAGGAAGGAAGGAAGGAAGGAAGGAAGGAAGGAAGGAAGGGAGGGAGGGAGGGAGGGAGGGAGGGAGGGAGGGAGGGAGGGAGGGAGGGAGGGAGGGAGGGAGGAAAAAGAGTTGAAAGAATGAAGGAGAAAGAATGAAAAAGACGTACTCCACTTACTAGCCCAGGTTGGAGCAAAAAATTTGAGTGTCAGATACATAGTGTCCGTAGTCACTGAGCACTGGTAATCAAGTACTTGACACAGTAAAGACATCTCTACTCAATACATTATCATACTTCAAATATTTTCAATCATACCTTAACCTGCCCTTAAGAAACTCCAAGGCCTCAAAGACTCTCAGCACCTTTGCCTCTCAGTCTGTGGGCCCAGGGTATTGATTCCTGGAGAAGTCAGGCTTATATTACTGAGAGGCTGACAGGATGCTCACTTGTCCACCTTCATAATTCATTCTCCAGAACACATCCAAGCCTCTTTGTTAGTTTTTTTCACTGTTGATTCCTCCTGGACCCTAAAGGCAAGACATTTGATGAGCACTTTTTTCATTTTATCCTTGCTTGCAATCTCAGCAGCCGCCCTGCCTGCCTGCTGGTGAGGACCCAGCACCACTTTACAGAGCATCACGTGTTTCAGCAGCCCGTTTCTGACACTTCGCTGGTGTTAGGCTGGTGCATGAATGAGAAAAAAGTAAGAGAAGAAAAAAAAAAAAGGACTGTGATGTATCATAGAGAGTCTGGTTATTAAGATAGTCAATCTGAAAGGAGGGTCCTTAGGCAAATTCCTATGCTACTAATGACCTTCAAGCTCACATACTCATTTTTGGAGCCTCTTTTTTCAGAAATCTTGGCCATGGCTTACATGGAGGCCAAATGCTGTTTTCTTCATCTGAAAGCAATGGAAGATTCAGAAACACACCATTTTTTCAGCGTAGTAGCAGGTAAGAGAAATTGATTGCCTGACAGTTATTGCATTCAGATTAGAGGAACAGTTTTAACTTGACTTCTATGGGCCTGAGTTTTTCAATCAAAAATAGAGAGAGAATTATCTTTTACTATCCCATGTAAGTGGTCTATTGCTGAATGTGCACAGTTGTTGAAATGAGTCTCAACTGTATAGAAGATGAAGCACCACAGAAAGACCTGTGTGTATGGACAATGAATGCAATTGTAAGCAGCTGCCAGTCAGGGCACTAGCATCTCTACTTTCCTGCTGCAACCCTTCAATAACTTCACAAATGTGAAAAGAAGTTTGTGGTCTACTTGTGTGGTATTGTTATGCATTTTATTCACATTGCATTTCAAGCAACTTTGAACATAAACATTTTTTACATTTTTTTACGTCAGTATTTTTTCCTTGTGGTAAATTCTTAGACTCTGACATACTTTGAGATTGCCTTCAGCGATCTGTGCACATGTTTCTTATTAAAATCTCCCCCGTTACATCATTTATTATAACACTATTTTGCCAAATGTTTGAATTAAGAAAGGCATGCCGTTTTGACGTTATTCAGGAATTCTTGCAAGGAAGAAGGTAAGATATAGATGACATTCTGTTTGGAGCTCATAAGTCCAGATGTTTCTGATTAGAGTTTTCAGCAGCTTATAAAACCAAATGGGATTTGATAGAAGCTAGCTATAAAGGAAGTTTTGCAGAACTTCTTAGAAAGATTTGAATCCTTAATTTGTATGTATTCCCAACTGAAGTTTCATTGTGTAGGGAAATGAATATGGGGAGCTGTTGCATAACCAGCAAACTCTAATTCTGATTTCAGAGGAACATAATAAAGTGGAAATAAATTACATGGTAATAATTGTTTTGGACTGCAGGGCTAACGCAACTTCCAGAGAGACAAACAAAAGCTCTGATTCACTGTGGTATTACTCCATTTTATACTAATTTATCTCTATTGCATTCAAGGAAAAATATTTGAATAAGGGCAGAGAAGATGACTCAGGTCCCCCCAGTGGTGGTTTGTTTCTTATTATATTGAAACATATACAAGGAACCTTTAAAAAATGAATGTACTTTATTCACTTGACATTTTCCAGTGATAAAGACACCATCCATCTGAAAATATTTTCTTCTTAATAGTAGATTGTTCCATTGCACCCATCAGCACAACGTCTGGATAACTGTTTCCCACAGTAAGGCACAAAAATATCGCTACTCTGATATGGACTTAAGCAGAGAAATAATTAGAGACTCACTCAAATTTGATCAGGAAGAATAAGGCATAGATGGGAGTGAAAAACACGTTTGCTATTCCCCAATCTAGAGCTTTATAGAAGATTTGCCTGACTTCTTAAACATGACTTTTACCCATTTTCATGGGACAAGTGAACCTGTACTTCTCCCTGTTCATCCAAGCACTTCATGAATATTCATTCATTTTAGCTTATACACTTTCCACGAGCCACCTGCTAGTTGTTTGCAGTGCCCATGGTGCAAAACTACTCATGATAGGAAGTTTAATCTTAATTTCATTGTTGCTTATTTTGTGTCCATACAATAAGAGACAGTCAGAACAGATGAGTAAAGATGAGAGAAGAAACTTGTCAGTTTGCTTGCTTTGTGCATTGGCAAGGGTTCTCTCTGGCATCACCCTCCTATCCTTTAGTCAGACTCAGTGACTGATTAAAGACTGGGGCAGAGTGGGATCCCTCACTCTGGAAGCTCTATTGCTTGAAGCTGTGATCTTTGTGTGTCTACAACCATTATTTTGATAATGATGTCACTGAATGCTTATCTCAGACAAATTTTTTATTACCATGTATATGTTCCAGCTTCCACATTCTTTATTTCCTTTTCCAAACAGAAGATTTTTCAGTCCCCATCTATCCCTGTATGTCTACTGTATCCTTTCCAATACCAATTCCTAACAGCCAGTCAACTGTGTTACCAACCCAATAAAACAAATCTAACTCTTCTCATCCAAGACAGACCTCTCCGTTGGCCCTATTTACATCATTTTCTCTGCAGTTTTCCAGAGAAGTATATGAAGGGCAGCATCCCAAGGTGTCACAGGATACCCCGTGCTTAATCAGCTCTGGGATACTCTATCCAGACAATCCCTGATAGGACCCTCAAAAGGAGAATATTGTAGATGAAAGACAGTGTTAAATGTCAGATGAAGAAAGAAATATATAAACTGATCACTGGGAGAAGTGATTAGGTCTCTCACTTTTCCATGGCTCATCTTTGCAATTAAAGCCTGTTGTTAACCTGTCATATTGCTTGCTTTTTATGGAGAGTTTGGTTTTGGTATTGAAGATTAAGCCTTTGCTGATTTAAAACACTCAGAATTTTTGATCTGCTCACCTAATAGCAATTTGGAACATCAATTTATGGTTATTGGCTATCATTGCTCTAGAAAAACTTTCACTTTTGCCATTATTCCCATTAAGATGAATACAACAGAAGTTCTAATAAATAAAAAATAAGGAAAAAAGAAAGAAAAGTTCATATTCATATGCCTCCTAGAGTCTTATTGGCTTTTTACCTGGTCCAGCTGTATCATTTCAAAATATGTATGTTACGTGATATTGAGTGTTTCATCAAATTTTTATTAAAAAAAAAAAAGCAAAGAAAAAATAGAAAATGGTGGAAACTGCAGCAGATCTTTCTCTCAGGGAGACTCATGAAAGGTCTTCCCTTGTGCCAGAAGCCTCTGAGCAAACTTAAGAAGGGAACTGTATTCACTGAGAAGTTGCCACGTCTGGGGAGCTGCTGGTCTGGCATAATGTTTGTGCTGATTTGCTTCTTCATTTGATTCAAACCAAAATCAGATTTCTTGAAAAATAAATCTGTGAACTGGAAAATTGTTTTCTATCCATACCTAATCATTTTTTGTTTCTTGTTTGTTTTGTTTGATTTACTTATTTGTTTAATTTAGGCTTTTTAGATCCTTAAATTGGATTAAAATTCCTCAGTAACAGAGCTAGCCAAATATGAAGACATAACTAAGTGAATAATGGTGCCGAAATGAATAGCTATAATTTACAAGAGAAGCCAGTACTACAATTTAAAACTATGAAGCACATCAAAAATCCTGGTATTAAAAGTAATGATACTTTGGCAGATTTCTGAGTCTTTTTTTGTGCTTGTACATTTTCAGGCTTTCTGATAACCCTGCAAGGAGTAGGAAATTTCCATTAAAAAAAAAAAAAAAGTAACAATTCCTGAGAATTTAGGAAAAATGCCAAATGTTGTGAGGCTGTGATAAAAGCATGGGTGTTAGCAACATCAAGAGCAAGAATAGCTTTTTGCAAGCATTGCTAACACTGCTGTTCTCCCAGAACCAATAGGATATATCTCAAGGAATAGCCTTCTTTCCTTGACTATGCTCACATGCTGTATTGACATTTCTAGCATTTCTTAATATACTTTGTGCACTCTGGGGTCTATTGAGTGTTTCTCAGATATCAATGATTGGATGGAAGAAGTAATACTGAAATCAAACTGAGGACATGCTACACCCAATTTACATTTTGCCATCTGTATTTACAATGTGAATGTTTGATGCTTCAGGAAATATGGCACATAGTCCCATAGAACGTGGCTGTTCTGGCTTTGCAGGAACTTCTATCAGTACAAATCTGATGAGCTGCCTGTTGATGAGCTGTCTCCTTTCAGTGTGATGTCTGCATCTGGTTAAGTCCTTGTCCTAGAGGAATGTCCCTATGCCCAGGACACAGTGCAGGTCTTCAAGGCTTTTCCACTATCTTTCCCAGCCTTGACATTAAAGAATATGATTATTAAATATATAAAGAGTATTCTGGAGAATCAACTTGCGTTAATTCATTTAAGACTAACTAAGGTCAACAAATGTTATTCTAGAATCACAAGGCCTGCAGTTGTTCACATAGGGAAGATATGCTGGTTGTCAGGAGCAACTTATTGCATGGTAGCGCTCGTGTCAATGAGAATCCCTCTTCAGCAAAGACTCACCTATGAACAACCATTACCTGACCTTTCTTAGTGAGTCATACAGCAGCCAGATAGTCCATCACTGACTGCCTCTCCCTGCTGGTCCATTTTTGCTTCTTATTTCTGTATGGACACTTCTGGGAAGAGAAACCTATCTCTCATTTAGATGCCCTTATTTGGCTCTTCAAACAATTCTCTCTTCTATTTATGTGTTTGTAGTCGGAACCTGTCCTTTCTCCTCAATGCAGCTCAGGATGCGGTATATTGTATAACTAATAAAAGTCATTTCCTGGACAAAATGATAATCCAGGCTCAGTTATGAGGGTCCTAGAATTCGATAGCTTTTTATTTATCTGTAAAGTCAAACATGAAACATATTGTTGTAGGTTGCAGAACTTTCTGCAATGGTCTACTTACACTTCCCATGTTCCAAAAATAAACTCCTTCAGAGCTGAACTTGGCTCAAATACCTAAGTAAGAGTCCTTATAGAAGCAACCTAATCCTTACATTCCAGCCTCATGCCAAAAACTCAGCTGAAATCAATGGGAAAAACTCAGCCAGTTGATATCAGTGGAGGTATGTGGATCTATCTCAGAGACACAATTCTAATCCTAACCAGGCACATTGGACTGTTATACTAAACCGCTGGTAAAATAAATGCAGGTGGTTTAAAATGTAGCAGTAAAATATTGATTTTCAGTTTAATACCAAAAAATTGCATTTTATATTTGAAGGTTTGCTTCATTACCTGGCCATTTTAGTGTTTGGCTTGATGTTAAGAACCAGAATAGTGTAGACAATGAAGGGAATAAAATCTCTGAAAATTTATCATACTTTCAAATGCTTAAGTTTTCTTTTCCAAAAATAATTACTTGTGAAATTCATCCCTTGAAAATGATGGCATAGTTGAGAATTTCTTTGCTGAAATGTTAATATTCTTTAGCAACCAGGCAATTGATATTCATTGTATCTCTCCAAGTAGGAATTTGTTTACTTTTAAAGTAAGTAATGTAGACATTAACAACAATCTTAGATATGCAATCTGCAGGAACTTTTGTCTTCTACTGTCATGTTAATGCACACTATTATTCACAGCCACTTGCAGATTAAAATACTACTGGCTTCTGAAAACTTAAAAGCTAGTGAAAAATAATGTTGCTACACAGACTGAGGACTAAGGATTTTACATTGCCTTGTATTCTGTGTCAGGGTCATCTAACAATATGGACTTGTAGCACTAATGTTGAGGTTCACCAATATTTCACAAGAATTTGTCTTTTTGAAACCTTTCAGGTAAATCTAAGTGGAAGGGAGAGTCAAATAGTTGAGGCTCCTGTTACAGAACCAAAGGACAAGTTGGACACCCAGTAAAAAAACAGTTTGTTAGGATGGATGCAAATAAAGATAGAATGTAGTTAGTTTAATAGGTACTCAATAATAGAAACTTAATAATAGGTGGTTTAAAAATCTCTTGATAAAACCTGTTCCTGCAGATATCTAGAAAAACGTATGTATGTCATTCAAGACTTCTTTCATAGGTGATTAGTCTATTAGACTAATAAATAAATAGCGATTAGGAGGAAGATATAAAATTATTGGGAGATTTAATTCATTTTTCCTTTTTCTTTTGAAGAGCACAAACTGCTGTTTTATGCTGAGCTGAACTCAGAATCACAGAATCACAGAATTTTAGGGGCTGGAAGGACCTCTAGAGATCACTGAGCCCAACCTCCTGCTAACACAGGCTCCGTAAACCAGGTTGCACATGCAGGCGTCCAGGAGGGTCTTGAATGTCTCCATAGGAGACTCCACAGCCTTTCTGGGATGGTTGTTCCAGTGCTCTGTCACCCTCACTGTGAAGAAGTTCTTATGCACTTTTATGTGGAACTTCCTTTGTTTCTGTTTGTGGTCATTTCCTGTTGTCATATCATCATGCATTACTGAAAAGAGTCTGGCCTCATCCCTTTGCCTCCTACACCTTAGATACTTATAGACAAGAAGAGAAGATTGTTATGCTCACATTTCTCAGAAAAAAAAAAAAAAAAGTTATTATCTCTTGATCAGAGTGTAAAATGCTGGAATTCAGATTCTGAGATGCTCAAAGAACTGGTGGTAACTCAAGAAAGACTCAGAGCAAGCTAGTAGGTACAATAATAAGGCAAGTCTGAGGTATAGGTTCTTTCTGGTCTGCATTCAGCTTTTCTCTTGCTTTCAAATTTGCACTGCTTTTCATTAAATATCTACATTTTGCTTTTGCCATGCTGAGGTGCCTAAGCCCTTCACTAGCTCTGCACTTCAGTTCCTCTTCTCTTGTACTAGCACAGTGTTGCCCAGAAATACCAAAAAACATTTGTGGATCACCTGTTTTTTATTATGCCTCATTGTAGGCAGCTGCACATCTTTTGCACAACAACTTACTCAACCTGATTAGTAGTTTTCGAATCAACTTCTGCAACTTAAAATTTTTGTTTGCTCTAAACCAGCTCTAAGATGTGGCATGTGCCTTGAATGGCTATTTCATTCCTCCTTAATACAAATAATGGAGGACAGGAGGTGACCTCTTTTCACCAACAAAGTTAATCTAGAAGGCTGACTTAGGCTGAATATTTAACTTTAGATGGCTAAACATAAAATAGGTTATCTTTTCTGGGGGAGAATCCTGGCCCTCAAAGACAGTATTTCTAATTGCTCAGTAGTTATTTCTCTTCAGATTCAAGGAAAAGAGCTACTTCTTTGGCATTATCAATTTTTCCTTTTCTCTGAAGCTAGTTCTAACCTAGGTTTTTAGCTAAGCACTGATTTAATGCCCTAAATCTACAAATTATAACATACTCTGGATTCTTTTAAAGCTTTAGCCAAAGCAGTGGATTTTTATGTCTAGTTATCCTGGCCTTCGGTTGCTCCTGATAATTTCTCTGAAAAAACAGATTGTACCAGATTTTGGTTGATTCTTTGCTCATCCAGATATGAGCAAGTTCTAATGATCCTAAATCCAATGTAAGTAGAAGCATCAGTTAACAGGTGGAGAAAAAGAGAAAAAAAAACCTAATTTAATTATCCTATATATCTATAATATTTGATATTTAGAATATGTAACTGATGGTGAAAAGTGAAAACAATTGTCGTTTTATAATTTCAGAAATCTTTAGATACCTGTGAGCCATTTTCAATTTGTGAAGAGACCAAATTTTTCTGTATACAATCACTAACAACTCTAGTAGAGGATTTTCTGTCTCTATCTTCTTCCATCTGTCTTTCTTTCTATTCCTTCATAATGAACTAGCTGGCCATGGAAATTCGCAGCCAAGAAGAAGAGCAAATTACTGCTCTCTGCTATTGGAAAGGCAAGATCAGCATGCATGGCTGTCAATCAGTGTGTCGCAAACACAGAAGCAGACAATGCATGTGCTTCCACCTACCCTGATAAGTTGCTAGGGATGATGAGTGGGAAATTAGAACACTATGTACTTTTTCAAAGAAAAAGGAAACTACGTGATACTTATCTAAAATAACTAGACTTTTACTCCTTACATTTCTTTCTTGTTAGTGAAAATGAGAAGTAATAAATAAAGCAGCAGAGCTGATAGGACTATTGGTTGCTATGTACTTGAACACACAATGTCATACATCCGAGAACAGGGAATCACAGCAGAAAATGTTTTACATACTGAAAGATAATATATTATGAAGGTAAATGTGGTAAGAATTCTTAAATAAACAAAAGGTGTCAATTCTATTTATCCTTACTATTTTGAAGCGAATCAAAATTTAGAACTCATTTGCTATAACAACATAATAAAAATAAATGGAGACAATATTACTCCACAGATATGATTAAGAAATCAGCTATGGAGAGCAGCCGAACAGGCTTGCCTCTGACACGTTATGTAGTAAGGCATCTTAGGAGAACCCAAATCTCATGTTTGACTACTTGTTCTTCTCATATCCAAATATTATTATCACTGAAAGCTGGAACAGCTTATTTGCCCCAGCTTCAGAATGGCCCAACTTTTAAGTTCCTGGAGTATAAAGAGATGGAGATATTCATTGTTAAGACAAATGTATTCATCATCGTATATGTGGTTACCATTCTGGACAGCAGTTGGATTACCTGAAATATTTCATCTTCTAGACTGCAGTCAGAAACACTCAGGAGTTACTATAGCCCTCAGGGTATCATAGGAAGAAGTGCTGAAAACACCTGTACAATATGCTCTGTTATGCTTTGACATCTTCCACTCAGAACAAATTTTAAAATTTCTCAAGGTCTGTCACTTTTTCTTGAAGACAGTGACTGCTCAAGTGGCTGCAGACTAGAAGGGAGAAGGTATCTTCAGAGATACCTCTCTGAAAGAATTGTCTTATAACTAGCATACAGATTTGAGACAGAAATTGGATAGAGTCTTTGTGAACAAAAATCTTTCTAGCATTTGTGACCTTAACATTTCTAGAGACTATATTTATGACTGCTCAATAACCAGTCATTTTTTCATTGTCCTAAATTTGAATGTTCTCATCTACTGATGGAAAATGCTGCTGTATTTGTTCTCTCCAAGGATCAGTTTAGAGGAAGCCTGTGATTTCAGGGTTTTTTTTTCAAAAATCATAATATCACCGATCGCATTTTAACAATTTTTGATGTTAATGCTTATAAAGATGAAAGTATCCATGGCAATAAAAATAAAAGTGCAAGGGAAATTGGACTTCATTGCAAATGTAATTTTCACAGCAATCACACTCTGACAAGATATAAAGATAAATATCAGATAATTCATTGTTTTGTTTACTGTAATTTTTTTGTTAGATGAGGCCTGGAGAAACCTAATGAGGTTCAACATAGCAAAGTGCAAGGTTTTGCACTTGTTTCAGATTGATTTCAGATATGTATACAGACAGGGAGAAGAACTCCTTGAGAGTAGCCCTGTGGAGAAGTACCTAGGAGTCATAGTGGATGAGAAGCTGGACATGAGCCAGCAGTGTGCTCTTGCAGACTGGAAGGTTAACGTTATGCTGAGCTCCATCAAAAGAGGGGTGGCCAGCGGGGACAGAGAGTTGATTGTCCTTCTTTACTCTGCCATCATGACACCCCATCTGGAGTACTGTGTCCAGGTCTGGGGCCTCCCGTACAGAAAAGGTGTGGAGCTGTTAGAGTGGGCCACGAAGATGATCAGAGGGCTGGAGCACCTCCCCTACGAAGACAGACTGAGGGAGCTATGCTTGTTCAGCCTGGAGAAAAGAAGGCTGTAAGGAGAACTCATTGAAGCCTTCCAGTGTTTAAAAAGGGATTATATAAAAGGAGGGGAACCAACTTTTTGCAAGGGTAGACAGTGATAGGACAAGGAGGAATGGTTTTAAGCTCAAGGAGGGGAGATTTAGATTGGATGTCAGGGGGCAGTTCTTCACAGAGAGAGTGGTGAGGTGCTGGAACAGGCTGCCTGGAGAGGCTATGGATACCCCACCCCTAGACGTGCTCAAGACCAGATTGGATGGGGCCCTGGGCAGCCTGGACTAGTACCAGATCTGGAGGTTAGTGGCCCTGCCTGTGGCAGAGGCATTGGAAGTTAATGATCCTTGGGGTCCCTTCCAACCCAAACCATTCTATGAATTGTTTTCTGTATATATTCTGAATAATAAATACTTTCCTGGAATGACCAAAAGACCTGGAAAACTAATTCTGTCACTCTAAGTCTGGAACACTTAAGTGATTTGTCTTTGTCCACTATGAATCACAGGTAATAACGTTGAACAAAAGCAATTAAAATAATCTGCTTCATCTCAAGTCACGTCAGGGTTGTTTCCTGCTGTGTTTTCTTCCATATTTGCTCAACTGTGCTTATACTTATCCCTAGAGCTGCGGATTCTATTATTTCTATTTAAAAAACTATTCCAGGAGCATTATTATTCTTAAGACATTCTTTTCCTTTAATTCAGCCTAAACTGTTCTGTTTGTATCATCTTGTCACTCTGTGACTTGTCTTCCTCTTTGATATTTGTTCATTTCAACTTTTTAGAGATAGCTATGTCTCCTCTTCTTGGTTTTCACTTAGCATACATGAATGGGATATAAAGTGTCTGAGCTCAGCTGGAGCTAGGAGACCTCTGATACTTCTAGTGGGAGATAATTTAACACTTTAATTAATGTGATATTATTAGTGCTTTTAGCCAATGAAGCTACAATACAATGGCACTTTATGGATATTATGGATACTTAAAGAATATTTCATCTTATTATTTTTCTTGCACAGTGCTTTCTCTTGAGAAGAATTCCTTTGCTCAAAGATTTTGCTTGAAACTTTTATACCCATAAACATTTTAAACAATATTCAGGGTGCTGGCTTTCACTGTCTATGTCAAATCTTTCAGTTTTTGCAGTTCTTTTTCAAACATCTTTGTTCAATTTTTTTATATTATCATAATAAACCTCAAAATGTTTTTCTCCGTGAGAATTTAAAAATTATAAGGTTAGAAGCTTCCACTGATGCTGAGTTAACATCCAAGGCAGAATTTGCCCATCAGCAAGTTTTGAGCCTGAGTCCTGCAGGCTCATGAGAAGGGACTCTCCAGCAATGCAGAAATGTGCGCAAGTTATTACATTATCCTTGCAAGCATTGTAGATACAACCAGTTTCAGCTGTGGAAAGGAAATTTGGGGAACACAGTTGGATCAGGCTGGCAACGACTACAGTCTAGATAAAGTCTATTTTGCTTAGGTGCTCCTGTAAGTCACAGTAAGTACTTCTTTGCATCTTAATGTGCTCAAATACCTCTGTAAATCAACTTCTTTGTTAATCTCTTCCTTTAGGATAATGCAAAAAATAACCTTGTCAGTGGACACTACCTGAAAATTGCTAGCAGGAAATGATAAAGGCCTGCAGGTCTCAGAACTACCTTACAGCATCAAAATGTTACTGCCACAAAACCGGGTAAGCAGTTCCCACTGAGAAAAACTTCCATAGATATGTTACAGTTTCTAAATCATATTCCTAGTGCAATCTGCTCTGTACAGAAGAGGGCTAATTAACTTGCTATTATTAACAATAATTATTACTACAGAGTGTAGTGTTAAGCAAGAATCTGTTTGCTTTCTTGTTGGAAGGGTTATACTGCTGACATTTTTAATTCAGAGCCTTTTCATCTTGTTATTTGCCTTTCATTTCCTGCATGCAGTTTGACATGCTAAGATCAGCATTTCCAACACCATAGGAGCACTCTGAGAATATTGAAAATCCTTTGTTTTGCCATGCAGTCCTGACTCCATAGGTGTACATTGCCCCATAGTCACCACCAGGAGTGTGTTACTGCTCAATTCTAGTACAAAACATAATGTTAAATCTTCTTTAAAATTATTATGAAGAATAGTTGTTTTTCAGAGGCTTGGGTTAAGTAGTTTCTGTTTTATATGCATGCCAGATGGGATATGAAATCCTGTTGGGTGACAGTACTTTATTAGTAAAAGAGAATAGACAAAGCATATGTAAACAGGGTTGGTGTCTGAAGGTATTGCAAGGCTTCACAGAATGTATGTAGGTTGGGTTGTTGATCAGGGATACAATGATATCAAGTGAAAGATAACCAAAAGAAACTTTCTTAATGACAACAGCGGAAAGAACAGATAAATTTAGCTAAGTACACTCAGGCACTAAAGAGACAGGAAGAACTGCCCAGAAAATGAAAAACTTGTGGATTGAAGAGGAGTCAGGTTTCACCTGGGGTGCGTATGGTTACTTGTAATGAACATCCAGGGGCTGAATGTGGGGCTAGACAGTGCCAAGCATTTGATTTCCATTTGATCTGCTTCCAATAGCATCACTTTCTGATATGAATACATGCCCTACATTCTCCATCTCAGCTCAATTGGAGGATAAGGGACTGGGTGGTTCTAGGGCATATGGAGCAAGTTACACTTTTCCTTCAGGTTTCAGAACTGCACCACTACTGGCTTATGGTGTATTTTCTCCTATTCTCTCTCATTCCTGTTCCCAATGTCTGTTATGTAGTAGCACGGCCCTGTATGTACAGGTTGATTGATCAGTCCTTGTCAATTTTTAATTTTTAAGGAGCTTTAATACGAGTATTTGTTTGTAGGTCAAATTGGAGAGGGCTGTATCTATTAGAAGATAAGTCACGTTCCTCTAAGAAACCTTTAGAAAACAGATCTTAAATCTTTGTGGCAATGAATCATAGAATCATAGAGTGGCCTGGGTTGAAAAGGACCACAATGATCATCTAGTTTCAATCCCCCTGCTCTGTGCAGGGTCACCAACCATCAGACCAGGCTGCCCAGAGCCACATCCAGCCTGGCCTTGAATGCCTCCAGGGATGGGGCATCCACAACCCCCTTGGGCAACCTGTTCCAGTGTGTCACCACCCTCTGGGTGAAAAACTTCCTCCTAATATCTAACCTAAACCTCCCCTGTCTTAGTTTAAAACCATTTCCCCTTGTCCTATCACTATCAACCCACGTAAACAACTGTTCCCCCTCCTGTTTATACACTCACTTCAAGTACTTGAAGGCCACAATGAGGTCTCCCTGGAGCCTTCTCTTCTCCAAGCTAAACAAGCTCAGTTCCCTCAACCTTTGCTCATAGGAGAGGTGCTCCAGCCTTCTGATCGTCTTAGCGGCCCTCCTCCATACCCATTCTAAGAGCTCTGTCTGGAGTCCATGGCCTGGATGCAGTACTCCAGATGGGGCCTCACAAGAGCCAAGTAGAGGGGGATAATCACCTCCCTCTCCCTGCTGGCCACCCCTTTTTTAATGCAGCCCAGAATACATTTGGCCTTCTAGGCTGCATGCTGTCCATCTTCTTTTCCACCAGGACTCCCAAGTCCTTTTCCGCAGGGCTGCTCTCAAGGAGATCTTCCCCCAGTCTGTATAAATACCTGGGATTTCCCCAATCCAGGTGCAGCACCTTGCATTTGGCCTTGTCGAATCCCATTAGATTCACACAGCCAACTTCTCCAGACTATCCAGGTCCCTCTTCCCCCTAGTGTATTGACTGCTCCACTCAGTTTGGTGTCATCTGCAAATGTGCTGAGGGTGCACTCAGTGCCATCGTCTGTGTCACTGATGAAGATGTTGAAGAGCACTGGTCCCAAGACCAACCCCTGAGGGACACTGCTTGTGACCAGCCTCCACCCTGATGCAGAACCATTGATCACAACCCTTTGGCTGCATCCAGCCAGCCACTTCCTAATCCATCAAACAGTCCATCCTTCAAATCTACACCTCTCCAATTTAGAGAGAAGGATGTGGTGAGGGATCATGTCAAAGGCTTTGCAGAAGTCCAGGCAGATGACATCCACCACCCTTCCTTCGTCCACTGATGCCATCACTCCATCATAGAAGGCCACCAGATTGGTCAGGCACAATCTGCCCTTGGTGAAGCCACGATGCTTGTCGCAGATCACCTCTTTGTCTCGTATGTGCCTTAACATAGCTTCTAGGAGGATCTGCTCCATAATCTTTCCAGGCACAGGAATTAGGCTCAATGGACTGTAGTTCCCCAGGTCATCCTTTCTCCCTTTCTTAAAAATGGGAGTAACATTCCCCTTTTTCCAGTCACCAAGGATTTCACCCAACAGCCATTATTTTTCAAATATGATGAAGAGCAGCTTGGCAACCACATCAACCATCTCTCTCAGAACCCTAGGATGGATATCATCTGGCCCCATGGACTTATATACATTCAGTTTCATGAGGAGGTCTCAGACTTGTTTCACTGTTAGAGTGGGACAGAATCTGCTCCTCTCATCCACCCCTAGAGCTTCAGGGTCCTGGCAGACATGGGGTGGAGCCTGACACTGATGAAGACTGAGGCAAAGCACTCAGCTTTTTCCATGTCTGATGAAGACAGTTCTCCATCCTCATTTATCAGAGAGGGACACTGTCCTTGGTCTCTCTCCTCCTGCCTATGTACCTATAGAACCCCTTGCTATTTTTCACATCCCTTGCCAAGGTCAGCTTCACCTGTGCCTTGGCTTTTCTAGTCATATCTCTACATATGCAGACAATGTCCCTGTATTCTTCTCAGGCTACACAACCCTGCTTCCACTTCCTGTACGTTTCCCTCTTTTCCCTCAGTTTAAGCTACAGGTCCTTGCTCAGCCATGGTGGTCACCTGCATCCTCTGCTCAATTTCTTCTGCTGGGGGATGGAGAGCTCTTGCTCTTGAGAAAAGTGTCCTTAAAGAGCTGCCAGCTTTGATCTCTTCCTATGCCCTTAATGACAATTTCCCAGGAGATCCCATCCAGCAGTTCCTTGAGCAGCTGGAATTATGCTTTCCTGAATTTCAGGGCCCTGACTCTGCCTTTTGCCATGCCTGCATTCCTCAAAATCACAATCCACCAGGGCATGACCATTACAGCCCAGGCTGCATGAAATGCTGAATGAAGATTGAAACAAAAGGCTTGTGAATGAAAACAAAAGAAAGAATCCCATCTGCTTTTCTGGGAATAGTCACTGCTTTGATTATATAATACATGCAATGCCAGCCTTGCTTTTCTTTTAATCCACAAGCTGGAGCTAGTGGAAACGCAGCACACAGAAGAATATTCCAAAAGTAGTAAACACAAACAGAATACTACCAAATCCCTCTCAAAGACCAGGGCCTTATTTCATTGTCCTCAACAAAAACTCAATGCAGCTCTGAGTTTGCAACTCACTTGTGTTAACTGTCTACAAATAAGTGAATGAATCTGAGCTGCAGAGTCAAGTTGTCACCTCAGACAAACAATCTGAAAGCATGAAGTTACAAAATGATCAGCTCTAACAGAAATAAATCTCACTGTCTCTTTTCATCCTGTGAAGAAGCTGTTCGGAGTGATTGGCAAAGAGTGCTGGATGATATTTTAGGGACTCAGGAATCTGTGGAGTCTGGTGAACATTGGACGAGATGTCACGAATTCAAGGACAGAATGAATATCCTTCGAGTATTTAATAAGTGATTTACTTATAACAAAGATTTGAAATAATAAGCAGAAAAGTCTGACAGCTTTTAAACATGAATTCTTCTCTGGCGATTATCATTTATCTCATTGTCTTTTTGAGTCATTATATTCTGAACAGAAACAGTGTTTTTCTTTTTACTGCTCTATGTCTAAGGATTGAGAACCAGAGAGTGACTCTACCATATGTATGAAATGAAACCAGTTCACAGAAAACTGTGCCGTGATGGAAGTTCACTGAAAATGAAACTCAGTTTGGAGCCACCTTCAGAAGTACAACACAAAGTTGCCAAGTTGCTGGTCCTGTGAAGAGGAAAAGGGCTCCCAGCTTTTCTCTAGTCAAACCTCTTCTTCTTGGAACTATTACAGTATGTATATCAAAACAAACCCACCCTCTCATTTCTGGCAGAAGGGAAAAGACTGGAGTCAGTGTGCTTGCTTAATTCACCCTAATTAATTCTGATGCATTTTGGTATGAGGGCAAACCCAGGTCTCATGTGTCTGTCAGAATTAAAATATTTCCAGTTTGCTCAGCGGCATTTTGGATGTAATGTTGATGTAATAATGCCATTCTTAACTATTTTGATTCTTTACCATTTTGATTTGGATTGCTTTAAAGAGAGAAAGAGTTCAGTGGACTCGCAAGCGACAGGTGAGTACCAGCTGTGGCCAGAATAAAGATAACTGCCTGCTAAAGTAATAATGCTTGAAGTTCCTCTTAAAAGTGTTTTGAGACGTATTTGCCCAAAGGGGTGAAAAGATTCCTTTTACAGTTATAAATTTCTCATTTTTACTTCCCTGGAGTATCGTAGGAGTGATAGAGAACATAATGTAGCAATTAGGTTCTGCAGCTAAATTCCTCAGCACAGATGTGTATTGCAGTAGGTAAAAAAATGTGTGTTTTTGTATAGCTTTTAAAAAAGTTGGAGAAAACTGCTGACAAAATCTTCTTTAGGATGCGGATAGCCCCTGTGATGTTTTATTTAAATAAAAATAATAATAATAATAAAACAGTCGAAGAAATTCATAGAAAGTCCATCAGGATCACCTGCCAATTTCTTCTACTTGTACATCCTTTGTTATTTTACCTCAGCTCAGTGGATCTTGACATGTGCTTGTCTGAAGAGGCACCTTTACAAGGTAATATCTTTTAAAGGCTTTATAAAAATTATTGCCAGTTGTTTGTCACGTTATGCAGATGGCAAAAATTATACCTGGAAAGGTAATGGAACAGATTGTGCTGGATGCCATCACCAGACAACTGGAAGAAAAGGAGGTTATCAGGAGTAGTCAGCATGGGTTCACCAGGGGGAGGTCGTGCTTGACCAACCTGGTAGCCTTCTATGATGTTGTCTCTGGCTGGGTGGATGGGGGGAGAGCAGTGGATGTAGTCTATCTTGATTTCAGCAAGGCGTTTGACACTGTCTCCCACGACATCCTTATAACAAAGCTGAGGAAGTACGGGATAGATGAGTGGACAGTGAGGTGGGTTGAGAACTGGCTGACTGGCAGAGCACAGAGGGTTGTTGTTGGCGGTGCAGAGTCTGGTTGGAGACCTGTAACCAGCGGTGTTCCCCAGGGGTCGGTGCTGGGTCCGGTCTTGTTCAACATCTTCATCAATGACCTTGATGAGGGGATAGTGGCCACCCTCAGCAAGTTTGCTGATGATACGAAGTTGGGAGGATTGGCTGACACACCCGATGGCTGTGCTACCATTCAGCAAGACCTGGACAGGCTGGAGAGCTGGGCAGTAAGAAACCAGATGAGGTTTAACAAAAGCAAGTGTAGAGTCTTGCACCTAGGGAGGAATAATTGCATGCACCAGTACAGGCTGGGGGATGACCTGCTGGAGAGGAGCTCTGCAGAGAGGGACCTGGGTGTCCTGGTGGACGACAGGTTGGCCATGAGCCAGCAGTGTGCCCTTGTGGCCAAAAAGGCCAATGGCATTCTGGGGTGCATTAAAAAGAGCGTGGCCAGCAGGTCGAGGGAGGTGATCCTCCCCCTCTACTCTGCCCTGGTAAGGCCTCATCTGGAGTACTGTGTCCAGTTCTGGGCTCCCCAGTACAAAAAAGACAGGGATCTCTTGGAAAGAGTCCAGCGGAGGGCCACAAAGATGGTGAAGGGCCTGGAACATCTCCCTTATGAAGAAAGGTTAAGAGAACTGGGTCTGTTTAGCCTTGAGAAGACTGAGAGGGGACCTGATCCAGGTCTATAAATATCTAAGGTGTGGGGGGCAAAGTGGCGAGGCCAGACTCTTTTCAGCAGTGTGCGGAGACAGGACAAGGGGAAATGGCCAGAACCTGGAGCATAGGAAGTTCCGCACCAATGTGCGCAAGAACTTCTTTACGGTGAGGGTGACGGAGCACTGGAACAGGCTGCCCAGGGAGGTTGTGGAGTCTCCTTCTCTGGAGATATTCAAGACCCGCCTGGACGCCTACCTGTGTGACCTGGTGTAGGGAGCCTGCTTTGGCAAGGGAGTTGGACACGATGATCTCTGGAGGTCCCTTCCAACCCCTACAATTCTGTGATTCTGTGATTCTGTGTGATTCTGTGATTCTGTGATATACTTAGTTATGCAAATCATGAGTTGCAATATGGTTAAGGGAAGTGTCTGATACAGAAACTGCTGTGACAATCTTATCCAATGGTTGCGTCAATCTGACTTGTTTGTTGAGGCAATCAACTCCATCCCAGGAAGGCATACCCTATCTGTTTTCAGTTGCCAATTTCTTAGCTGTATCTCAAAGGGAAAAGAACCCTTTTTAAAATATGAACCACATTCTACTTGTGAGTTGATTAATTCAGAGGAAAGGTGTTAGAGAGACTTAAGAAAAAATGAGCTCTAACTGACAAAATTTAATAAGATTACTACTTCCATATCCTAGTATTCTTCATTTCTTTCTGATTTTTATTTCCATTTGGAACAGGACCAGAAGAAAAATTGAAAAATATCAAAGGCAAGTAAACCCAGATTTGTCACAATGGATTATTTTTCTTTTATTTGAGACTTTTGAAATGATATATTCAATAACATAAAATTATAGCGTTTCTTTCTCCTGACCATTTCATTTCAAGGTTACAGTGCAGCATTTTCTGAATATCACAAAATAATAGCTGAGACTCTGTAAAATAGAGTCTTCTCTTTCATTTTGAAATAGACCGCTTGTGAATATTCTTGAAAGGAATTAGTTAAGCTATAATAAAAATGTTTCTGAGAGTCTGGTCTGCCAGTTAAAGTTGAATGCATAACACAGTAGCAATTTGATGGGTCCTTGTGATCACTAAATCCTCAATTTCTTTTGCAGGCATAGATTCCCCAAAAGTTTTCACTCTCAGAAATGAGATACTGTTGTGTTCGCTATTCTTAAGCTGATGACAAGTTCCTGTAAAGTGCAGTGCCTGTAAAATGTATATTCTGCTGCTACGGGAATAAAGCATAATTCTGACATAATGGTTAGTGTACTCGGAACTTTACCTAATATTGATCTCAATAAAGAGTTCTGATCCCAATAATCTGTACAGTATTATCTTCTCAGACTATCACTGGAAGTCATCTTTTCATTTATCCTCACTGGAAAACACTTTATTTTCATTAAAAAATAAAAATAATAAGACATGATATGTTAATATATTACATTTATTACAATGATGTAAAAATAATTTCTCTCTAGAGGAATCTCATGTATTTTTTTCTGTTTAAATGAAATTGTGCAGTAATGCCAAATTTCAAGAGTGAAACACCGGTCTTCCTTGCTTTTTGAACAAATTGACTTGCATGTCTTTGTTCTTACAGATTGCACTTAATAAACAGTCAGTGAGCCCTAATATTATTGAAACAGCTTGCTAATTTGATGGGGTGCAAAAAAGTTATTGCAAAAGAAAAAAAAAAGAAATGAAGACATCTGAAGATCTTACACTTCATCTCAATAGTTAATTTTTATTAGTATTATGTTCTAGT
Organism: Chrysolophus pictus; assembly: GCA_037305975.1. Taxonomy (NCBI): domain Eukaryota; kingdom Metazoa; phylum Chordata; class Aves; order Galliformes; family Phasianidae; genus Chrysolophus; species Chrysolophus pictus. The sequence goes on from CM074576.1 coordinate 184,747,796, forward strand.
ATGTATTACTAGTCAAGCATTTATTTTCTCACAGAAAGTACACATAAGGAAAGGAGCAGATGAATGACTACAAATGATCTTCAAAGGAAGTGGCACAGTATTAACATATGAATGGAAATCTAATCCATATTTTAGATTGCTGAAGAGAGCAAGTAAATGTGAAGTACTTAAATGATAATGGGCTCAAAAATCATGCATGGGTCTCAAGAAAAATCTGGAAATGGGCAGTAAATGTATGACTTTTAAAGATGGATGGGAAAAACCCAAGAAATTATATTTTAATTCCCAGAGGAGTTAAGTGTATAGATTCAAAATCTTCCCTACATCAAGGGAATCAAACTTAGGGCAAGTCCAAACTAATGTAATGATATTCTGGTTCTGCTTTATACATAGAACAGGCAGACATCATATAAAGTAAGTCTACAGTACCTGGACAACATCAAAACCAAGCTTAAGGTTAGGTCAAAGTTTTGAACCCTCATGTGAAACTTAAATCAGATTTGAACACAATCATTCCCCTTCCATGTATAACAAGGATAATGAACACAGGTAGGAAACCTTTCTCCCACACAAGCTGTCCATACACTTCAGCAGTGACCTATTACAACTGCTGTAAACAGAAACATCTACTAGGATTAAAGTCAACATCATTGGTACTGAGGAAAGGACATCTAGAACCTGAACATGGCTTATAAGCACTGTGATCCTACCGTGTATGCATTCTGCACTGTTACATGTTATTACAACATAAACACCTGATTACAATGGCACCAGACCAAAACCTACAGCAAGGTGTTATGTTTCTGGCTTTTTTGCCTTTTCTTCATTATTAAAAAAAAATTGATGAAGCTGGATTTTGAGCATTCTAGGAAATGAAAGGGAATACCTTCCTTACAAGTGTTTTTCAGAAAAAAAAAATATTTAGAAATTTTATGAAATATTTTCTTGTGATCGTTGGATCCTGGTTTTATCCAAGCCATTTGAAGACTAACTAGTGACTGTTCTGGCATGCTTCAAAAGACCTTTTTTTTAATTTTTTTTTTCCTCAGAGAAAAAGTGAAGTAATAATTTGTCTGCTACTCAGCTGCTCATTTCATAACGAATAAATTAGTAATGGCACAGTGACTGGAAAATATTAGATTTGGGTTTGTTTTGCATCTAGATTTTTTCAAAGCATACTTGTTTAACTTAGAGAAATACTGAGTTCTGAAATAAAACCGTGTTCTGTGAATGAGGAGTTCCCTGTGAAGTCTTCCAGTGACACTGAAAGTAATGACTATTTTTTTTTATTTATTTAATTTGCAGAAGACAGTGAAAATACACTGGTTTTAAAACATTGTAAAATAAAAAAAAAACTTGGCCCAAGAGAACAAGTTTTGTACAAGAATTTCCAGACTATAAATTAACTCCTTGATCTTTCCAGTGACATGTGAATCAGAATAAACATCTAAGAACCACAGAGCGCTCCTAGATTGCCTTTCCCAGGCTGAGTGAGGAAGGGAGATCCTGCGTCACAAGGAAACTCTCGGGTTGGGCTGCTGCCATATGGGATAAGGAGACATATCCCTGAGTAATCTGTAAATCCAAATACTGAGTTATCAGTGCCTGCACAAAGATGAAGTGGTTATACATTCTCCATTTTCCTTTTTCGCTTTTAAATAAAAGGTTGTATTTTAAGAAGAGTCAAGCCAAAATGTTTATCCCTGAACATTTAGGAGAAAGAAGCTGATTTAAATAGCACCTGAGGATTTATCTTGATCACAGGCAGAAATGTTGGCCTTGTAAAGACTAACACTATAGAAACTGAAGATATAAATCAAAAAAAGGTTTAGAGAGCAGAAGTCACTACTCTGCTTGTCTTCATTGATGTCAGTGGCTTTATGTGCAGTAAGGCTGGAGAATGCTGGAGGTGAAGAGTGAAGCTCTCCAGAGGGAACAGACAGCACCTCCTTATGAAGGTATGGCAGTTTAAGCAGTGATAAAATCAAAAGAAAAGAAATTCTGAACATGTATTTGGAAGAAGCAAGGGGCACTAGACCCTGGTACTGGAATCCCCCTGAATGAGTAGTGCTTTGAGCAGAACTGTTTGGAGGCAATTTGGGACAAGACTAATACCCGAGGCAAATCAGTACTATACGTCCATAACTTAAAGCATATTGATAGCCCTATTAATGGAGTGACGAAAGCTCCTGTAGACTTGATTCAATGGCACTGATCATGCATTGAAGTTGATCTTGTGTTTAAATTGCATCTCTGTGCTGAATCTGATAGGGCAGGAGAAAGTGAAATTTGTTATCATCTCACAGTTCTGTGATCCATAAGAACAAAGTCAGATGGTCTCAGTGAATTTTACAGTGGACGGATGCTGTTCTTAGAAGGCCACCCAAACATTTAGCCATCTTATGGAAAGCATCACCATATTTATTATCCAAAACTGGAGCAGTAGGGTCTGTAGGGGGTTCCTGTAGGGCTTGGCAGGAAGGCATTCATGGGGTTGTGCATGAGAAGCTGATTTGGCGGTTCTCATTTTTCTGGGTGTATAAAAGTTTTGCTGACTTACCCTTTTACCTGAACACTAAGTTTGATTAAAAGGCTAAAACAACAACAATTAAAAGTATATACTCCCTAAATTTTTCCTATCTGAATTAACAAGAATCATGCTTTCAGTTTTCTCTGCAGTTTTCTTCAGCTTTTGATATAGCAGTTGACGCATAGCTGTAAAAGTCTATCAGGCTTATTTCCATATGCATGTTATTGCTAGTTTATTTTCCATGTTGCAAATGTTCAGAAATGTCAGGTTTCAGTAAAATCATCTTAGCTGGTAAATGGAATTCAGTTATGGCAAAACACTCCTAAGTCAAAATGTGAACCAAACAATTTTCACTGCACTATCTCTCTGCTCTGCCACAGCATTTAGCTACAAAATTACTTCTGTCCTCTTTCCCTAGAACTCTATGGCTTGAGATTCAGTCCAGTAGTACAATATGGTTCGAGATTCAGGCTCTTGAATACCTGATATATCTCTATTTTTGGTTTGACATTTCTATTTGAGAATAGTTAAGATTTTCATATTACAATAGCCTAAACTGTACAGAAACAGTGAAACATAAATCTCTGATTATTTTTCAGTATTTCAGATGGCATGAGAAATGAAAAGTAAATGTAGCTCTACCAGCTTAAAGACAAGAGCATTTACCACTGTGCCACTGAGAACAGACCTATGGGAACTTCCCTGTAGGAATTAAAAATGACAGTTCAGAGTAGAGCAAATGAGAGACAAGAAAAACAAGGTTTGAGAGATAAGAATAAGAATGTTGTTAACTGCAGGTGATTTTAATTTAAATATCTGAAGCTACAGTGATGAAATAAGAACAAATTTCTTCAATTTTTTTCCCCCATGTGTTAAGTAGTGTGAAAATAAATAAATGATGAGATGGATTTTCAGTATGTCAGAGAGAGGTACACAAAAGAGTCTGCAGCAATACAAATTGTGTTTGAAAAGTGTTTGAAAATTCCTGTGACTGATATTGGATCATGCACTTTGACATGAGGTTGTAAACCTTCTGATCAAAAACTCTGTTTATCTGAATTTACTGTATGGAAAAATAGCTAATTAATGAACATCTACGTGTAAATAAAGTAACTTCTTAATTCAGGGTTGAATTCTACCATGTAGTACACAGTGTGTGTGAAATATAGCATTGTGTCCTATTGGGCTCATATAAAAACTCAGAAAATGTATGTACATATGGCTTGTGAACGTAGGTTTCAATAAAGACAAAATACTGATTATTTAAATTTCCTATGAATACAGTTGTAAACATGGTAAATGATCTTACCACTCCTAATGTTACAAGGAATCACTGATGTCTCATGGACCAGTTCTTCCAATTCTTGGAAAGTGGTTTCCACCCTGACATCTCAACTCACACTGTTTATTCTTCTGCCCTGACAGTACTTGTCCTTCCATCTGTAGCAAGGATCCATAGACATAAAGTCTTGGTTTTGTGCAATAAATCAGTTGGGTTAAGGATTTTCCATAGGTAGTTTGCTCCTCAAGCATTAGTTGTATGTTTATTTTGTTGCTCTCTTGGAGTCTGCTGTTTAACATCAGTTTATCAGTGAAAATATCTCTTTACCATTTTTAATCAATCAAATAAAAATTTGTTATTTTGTCTTGTAATGGTCACTACAAAAGAAGGTGCCCTGCTTTTTGCTAACAGCTGTGCACAACCAGATCTTACTTTCCCTCCATTTCTCTGAGCTAGTCTCAGGAGTTGAAGAGAGGCAGGGTTTGAGCAGGTAACGTTGGACAGAGAGTTATTTGATGAGGCTCTACACTGATCTTCTGCATCATAATTTCCATCTGAACTGTTTAATTTAGTATTAGGCAATGAGCTAGGCTGTTGTTCAGATCTATGTCTTCATCAGGACTCCTTATTTTTGCTCTTATAAGCAGTATATATGCCTTCGCATCCCCAGTTCAATGCTCAGCTGAAATGACAGCAATTCCAGTAGAACAGAAGTTCTTTCAACAACGTATACCAGAGCTGAACATGAATCTACATATTAATACAGTCCTTATATCTTTATATACTCTGCTTGAGCAGGGAAGTTGGACTAGCTGATTTCCACAGGTTCCTTCCAGCACCAGCCATCCTGCAATTCTGTGATTTTACTTTGTCTGGACTTAATGAAATTGAATGTACCTTTCTAATTCTGAGCTTAGATAAAAGTTAAGCTCAGTGCAAAGTCTCTTCATTGGACACCTTCCCATTGAGTCCAAAAGATCCATAGCCAGGAAATAATATATCCCTATTGACCCTACAAATGCAGATAATTCACATGGTTGAAATATAAATGATATTATCTAACTTCAGCCAACTACAAAAATTTCTAACTATCTGTAAAGCAAATTCAATACCAGATCAAATATATCTAAATTGAATTTTGCTTGGTTAAAATAAATTCCTTGAAACTGTAATTGATACCTTTTTTTTTTTTTTTTTTTTGCTTATTTTTGCTTATTTTTGCATGTGTGTTTTTTAATTATAGGAAAGAAGTGGGATATCTTTGTGTCAGAAACTTCTTTATTATCTAATTAGTTTTACAACTGTTCATAAGTAAAATTTTCATAATAGAAAATTTCCAATAAGTCTGAGATGATTTACCCCACTCATTACTGTAAGACAGAAATATAATTCCCTATGTTAGTTTAACTTAGTTTGGATAAAGTCATGGTGTGAACATACTGATAAATAAGAGCAACCTCTGCAGTTGATGAAGACACCCGCATGTACTCACTGTGTTGTTTTGGTTACAGATTGAAATGTTTCATGGCGTATTTTAGAACAACAGCTGATTTACTTTAAAGAATATCATGGAAAATAGGCCCTGAGCTGGCTGGCTATTCTTTTTCATCTTCACCCTCATCCATTCCTTTCATTCTGCTCTGTTGTAAACATCCTTTGTGACATGAAATACTATAAGAGAGACTGGAGATCTGGGCAACAGATTTCATTATACATGAGATTAGACACAACATTTTTATTTTGATGAACAAGAAGATTTATTGTTGCTCACAGACAATATTGACCTTGACATCTTCTCGATTAATATCTAACTCTTGGGTCAATAAATCTGGGAATACACTTATTCAGAAGTCAATATCAACTTAATTGGTATTGGCAGGACATACCATCAAAATCTTTTCAAGCCAATAATTGGGTGTTTGTTACTAAATGCTATGAAGAATGCATATTTCTTAGTGGAGACCTGATGTAGGTATGAAGAAGATTATCTCTTTATAGTCAAATAATGTTTTTGTATGGAGCCGCTAGTTGTGCTGATAATAGAAAAAATTACTAAAAGCCAGACGTCAGTCAACAGCAGTTGTTTGGAGTTTGTTTCTTTTCTTCTATTTGTTTAGATTTGTAGTAGCAGAGATTATTTCAGTGAATTAGGAACAAGAACATGTTTCTAATTCCCATTAAGAATGATTACATGGCAATTAAATGAGCACATAGCCAATATTTCAAAACAGCACAAGTACTCTTTTTGTCTCTGCCTAGAAATGTGCTTAAGCACAAGCACATTCTGAAAGTATTGTGGTTTTGTTTTTAATTTTTGTGTATTCACCACATGCCAAGCATACTAAAGGCATTGATTCACATTTGTCAGTCACAGTGATGTGACTGACACTGACAATATCCTCTTCACCTTCTCATGTAGCATGGCGCCATGGTCCTACCCATCCTACATCAGCAAAGTAGGATCTGAACTGCCAGCTCTTCCTATTCCCATATTCATAACCAGCAACTGATAAAGCAGATAGTGGTTGATAAAGCACAACTTCAGCTGAAATTAAATGAGATGTTCACAGTGCTTTTAGAGCACTAGTTTCAGAATTGGAGGAGCATTCAATGGCTGCATTTTGTTTTCTTCTTGAGACCAAGTACTGACCTTTCTTCCTCCTCTTTGACACTGTCTCCATGAGAATGACACAGGTGACAATCACTAGAATAAAAGAGACATATTATACAATTTCCAATGCCTATTCATCACAAGAAATTTATTTAATCTCCTACTTCTTGGAAACATTAAGCTGCCTTTAATGTACCATAAGCATGACTGTTCCCACCATGCGATTGGGGGGTTTGGGCTACATGCCTCTGACTAACCAGGTCCCAGTAAGTTTATGCCTGGTTCTTCTGAAGGACTGTCTCACTCCAGTTTATAGGAGGGAGATGGGGTTCTTTTAATATCTGTATACCCGGCGTGAGATTAAGAAACAACGGTTCAAATGTTGGTCCAACCAGTTTATTATAAATCCTAATCAGGGAGAAGAGGAAGGGAAGGAGGGCGATAGAAAAGATAGAAAAGAAGCAAGAATCGCGTAAAGCAGGGATAGTCACCACCAGGATCCAGCAGCGGTCCCGCTGCGCGACGTTTCGAAGGTCTGAGGCAAAAGCAGCAGGGGGGAGAGCAGCAGCGTGGCCGGCCTTGGGCAGCAAGCAGGCAGCAGGAAGAAGTCACAGAGCCAATCCGGGGGGAAGCAGCAGGACTCAGGTATCGGGCCCAGGAGAGTCCGTCAGCATGCAGAAATTCCGTAGTGAGGAATCTGATGGCAGACACCTTTGTTCTTCAGCATTGCGGTAGAGCGCAGAGCAAGTCCAGGAGGGAGAGAGGCAGGTTGTGAGGCTTCTCATGGCAGAAACCTCTTCTTCCTCATGAGGAATCTGTTGCCAGAAAACCTAAACCTCATGATTGTAGGTCCCCTTTTTATCCTTCTTCTTCTGCCAGCCTACATGACATCCCTGGTGCTTGAGCAAGTCATGTGAGTGCCCCTTGAGATGGCCATCTTCCTTGAGAGAAGTCCACACAAAAGACCGCTTCACGGCCATTAAGCTGCGGCTTATCTCTCTCTGATTGCCCCTGGCCTTGTCCGTCTGTGTCCCTCAGACAAAAATTTCACAACCCTTGCCCAGGACTTGCTTGGACTTGTTCAGCTGTGTCCCCAGTAAGCTTTGAGACAGTGATGTAAAAGAATAATCTCTTACAAGGACTGTCCAGTATAGCAGACTCACACCTACCGAACACCAGGTCCCAGAAAGGATGGCAGTGATTGAATATGTATTTTTTATGTATGATGACCAACACTCAAATCTAATGAGTTTTTAGAGATAGGTCCAAATTGATAGCAGAGTGGCAATTGATCCTAACACCAGATGTTAGCAACTCCTACATGGCAGAAAAACATCAGTCTTTGTATGGCTTCTGTGTACGCCTCGTGAGTTAGTGGCAAACAGGATGAAGATACTGAGAGTTAAACTACTGACAACAGGCTGATTCAATTAGAAACAAGAATTTTGCTATATTTAAAAAAAGTTAATTTACATATTAGATAAGTTAATACAGATATTTAGACATGTATACATTGTCTTTAAAAGAAGAAAGCAGTCTTCAGAGATGCCTAATGTTAATAATAACTATGGTGGACGTGTAAGTATGCATAAACATAGCAACCTTCTTTTGAGAAAATGAGAAATTTCTGAATTCAGACTGTATCAGTGCCAAACGTAATTATACTGGTCATGTCAAGCTCTGTCAACACTTTAACCCTAATGATGACACTAAACCCGTTTAATGCTAAAGAGATGTAAATGTGATGTCTAATAAATATAATAGAATGTTTTAAGAATGCCAGTGCAAGAGCTCCCAAGTGAATGTGTACATAACTGGTGGTGAGTATAAAAGAGTCTGAGAGACAAATTTTCCTGCAGTTCTTTTTCACAGATAAGTTTTCAGACATTCATTGTTCTTATTCAGACAACAGGTCTCTGATTATAAAGGAAATTTTCCTTATAGTGGCTTTTGCTCCTCTAGGCTGCAGTTTTAGTGCGATTTAATCTAGGTAAATCTTGCCTAAATCCAGATTGAGGACATATAGAATCTCCCAACAACTCAACAACAACCTTGCCCTGAAATTCTCCACGAATGTTTGCTTTCATAGGTGCTTATAATCATAACACCTCCCTCTGTTTAGCCAGCACAATCCCTAGATGCCTAAGTGTAGTTGTCCAGCTGTACAGAGCAGTAGGACTAAGATGAGTCCCCATACCCTATCTGAGGGCTCTCTGTGCAGTCAGATGGCAGAGGAAGTGATGAAGTTAAAATGATCAGCACTGTAACTGGTAACAACAATGCCTTTCCCCATATTTTTCTATATGTTCAGCAAAACTATTTGATAATTTAGAGTTTTCCACCAAGAAATGAAGTGTGTACCAATGCTTTAGGAAGCCTTGAATTTACATTCAGGGATGCTTTGTGTTTCATTTTTGTTATGCAAAAGTACAGTATTCTCATAATAACTCTGACAGGTTCCTGTGTCAGTTTGCTGGAATGAACTTAATTAAAGAGTGGGTATTTAGCTGGCTTCTTGTTTACAGTTAAGTTAGTTAGTAAGAAGTAAAAGGTTTATGCAGAGTGCATAAGGATAAGGAAAAAGCTAAGTTGGCTGCTTTAAGGAATAGAGAGAACAAACTCCCTTCACTCTCTCTAAATATTTCAACAAACATGGCACTTGAGGATGCAGCAGGCATTTTATGACCAGGTGGAATTACAAGTGATGGCTAAAATGTTTTCAGTCAGCTCTTAGGGGTTCAAAAGGAAAGAAGAATGACACTGAATGGATTATAGTTACCAGATATATCACTTAATGATATTGCCATTGCACACCAGTGCCTGGTGTGTAACACTTGGCATCACCACCACTCCCATTCTCCCTGTCACAACATTTCCTCTATTTGATAATG